>JAQSUU010000351.1:4500000-7000000 GCA_038087645.1 Saccharum hybrid cultivar R570
AATTAATTAATCTAGTGACCTCTGTCTATTATATAGATATATAGACAGTGGCGAACCAGAACTTTTGATTAAGAGGGCCGAACAATATAACGACACATCGTAAATATCACAAATATATAAGTGTATGTTTCAACAGTTTTTCAAGTTTTTTACACATGTATTTAGTATGCATAGCGAAAAACACAATATTATTATAAAAAATGGGTGAAATAATAATTTTTATGGTGTTCAATTGAATTTTTTACAGGGTATTAATACTATTTCACTGTGATGGGGGTTGGGGAGGGGCACGGCCCCTGCTGGCCCCTTCTGCCAGTGTATATAGACATACATGCTGCCGTGCCGGAGTATTATGGGTCCAACACTGTTCCTTGTGTTTCGGAGAGCTTTTACCAATACCTGCACATTTAGAAAGTACTTCCTCCATTTAGAAAGTACTTCCTCTGTGTCCTGAAGGAAGTCATTTTTGGATATCGACGCGGTCTCAAAACTAACTTTGACCACTATTTTTTGCTATAAATATTTATAAATATAGTCAATTTATACTTTTATAAAACTACATTTCGAGATGAATCTACTTACATCACTTTCGTATTTTCAAACTCAACCTAAAAGAATTTATTAATAGTTAAAGTTTAAAATGCTTGACTTAGGACACTTCAAACTTCCTTTAGGAACATGGAGGGAGTATAGATTAGTCTTGTCTTACATGCGGTTAGTCTCTGTGCACAGTTTTATAGCGTTGGTTCCAAGACTGTCATGTCATACATAGAATGAAATAAAACTTAGATAAGACACCCACTCTCAAAGGAAAGTTTTATTATATAGTTTTGTAGGCATTAATTTCATGACTCATAGAGAGTTAGTAATCGCGGCAAGAGTTTTATCTCCATGAAACTCATTTCTTCTCTCTTCTTAAATGCATTGCCATGTCATAAACATTACCTATTGGGCAACCTATTTAATGCAGATGAACTATCGTGAAACTCCTAGTGAGACTCACTTAGACAACCTGAACAATGAGTTTTTGTTTAGGTTGTCTCGTAACAATTAATAGTTCTTTAAATTGTGTATGTGTACAAAAAAAAAATACTGTTGTGAACCATGACAAAGCATGTATAATATATTTTTTCTATAACCATTTGTCAACGTGTGGACACTACATCAAAATCGTTTCGCTAAAATTTGGCTTATACTGATGCTTATGCTGCTCTATTGTAGCGGAAAAATACTGTGCGTTCGTTGAAAAGTACAGCTGAAGTAGCGCTGAAAAACCAGACCACTGTTCGTTCGCTGGAAAGTAACGTACACTCGTATTTACAATTAATCGGATACTTAGATCTCCGATCGATTGGAGAAAAAGGACATGGCTGCTGCGCTGGCAACTTTGTCTGGTTCGCATGCTCGCGCACATCCATCCACAAGTGCATGTGCGTACGACGTCTCTGTCCGATCCGTTGGCCAAAACGGAATATTAAAACCTGTTACGGTTACGGATGTCAAGTCGTGGAACGGCTTTCCAAACTCTGTGCCCTCTCCCTTGCTCACAGTTCCTTGTATTGGCCATGGCGCGCGTTTTCAGCAACGCACCACTGGCCTGCCTGACCCTAGCTTGTAGTCAGAGCTAGGGCCACTGGTGATGAGAAGCTAGCTAGTGAACGTAGGATTACCTCTTTTCTTTGATACTCCCTCCGTCCCTAAATACTTGTCGCTTTACGCTTTCCGAGAAACGACTTTAATTAAATATATATTAAAAAATATTAATATTTATGGTATATAATTAGTATCATTAGAAAGGTCTTTGAGTCTAGTTTTTTAATAAATTTATTTGAAGATACAAATGTTGCACGCATTTTATATAAATTGAGTCAAACTTGTGGGCACAAAAACCGAAAACGACATCTAATAAGGGACAGAGGAGTAAACGGAAACCGAGCATAGTACTAGTAGTGCTTCCTTACGAGAAACATCCTCGTCACATCGAATCGTGGCGCTGTCGAGCTAGTATTGGTTTGTTGGCCATGTAATAAATGCATGGGTCCTACTAGGACATCACGTAGATCCACAAAATCTTGCTAGTTCTGTCGCTCCACAGGCTAAATGCTCACCAACTGTACGAGAACAAGTGTCAGAGTGGACTACTTGTGTGGTAGGTATTTCTCGAACCTTATCACTTGCATAGGCTATTTTTTATAGCCACACACGTGGCTAGCACCTTTATCATTTGATAAAATATCTTCATCGGTAATTGTATATACATACAAAGTGATATATATATAGAGTGGACCATAAAGTGGACCACTATTTTATGTGATCTATCATTATCCTTCAGAGAAAATGTGTATGATGTAACTATAAAACTAACACAACTAAAAGTTGTCTAATGCCATGAAGAGATCAAGAAGGCATCTTAGAGCCTAAAAACTATGAAATGTGGATAGAGATGAACAGTTTTATGTATATGTTGATGTAGAACTGGTACTAGCAGAAGAGGAAGAGGTAGCCATGGATCGATTTGAGTACTCTGCTGTACGTGACCTACTGTAAATTATAGGCTACCCACCACTAATTAACAATCGAGGTTTAGCCCACAACAACGACCTGCTCCTGTTGTTGACCACCACTAGAACCGCGTACACACTACTGGAAACTAGAATTTTCCTGTATGCCCAATATTTTCTGTGGGTTACACGAAAACGCACAGGATAAATATAATTTGCCCTGTCAGTTCGGTAAGCTCACAGGATATTACATATAACCCTGTCGGTATAGTTGCTACGCACAGGAAACTTAGCTCACAGGATAATTGTCTACGTTTTCCTGTGAGTTATGTAATTTTCCTGTCATATATGCACACAGGGTAATTAGGATCAAAAGCGCGCCAATTTTCCCGCCTATGTTTTGGCTTCGCGGGCTTGTTTTTGCTTTCACGGGCATATCCATACGGCTTCGCTATGGATCTTTATTAAAAAAATAAAAAAAGGTAATGAATGAAAAAAACTGGTCAATCCAACCTTATCCCCAAGCCAGAACACACGCCTCCGCAGTCGCACATCTCCCGGCCGAGCGTCGAGTCCGCCACTCCACCCGCCCGGCTCTGCGTCGCGTCCGCAGTCGCACCTCTTCCAGCAGGTGGCCCGCCCCTCCCGTCCGCGTAGCTCCCGGCCGGTGGCCTGCCCCTCTCCATCCGTCCAGATCTCAGCCGGCGACCCACCTCTCTCCATCCGCCCGGCTCGGTCGTGGCCCACCCGCCTCGATCCAGGAGGCGGCGGCCTTCCTGCCTCCAGCCGCAGCGGCCCGTGCGCCCGGCTGGCTGGTGGCCCTTCCGCCTCCAGCAAGGCGCCGGTGTCCCGTCCGCAGCCAGCTGTCCGTCCGCATCCAGCACCGACGCCCATCCCGTCCGTAGCCAGCCACCCACCTCCACGCAGCCGGTCGCCACCACGCCGACGCTGACATCGACGTCGCCGCTTGTCTGTTCCAAACCTCCGTATAGGCATATCTAAGGTTGGTTCAGACCGAACAACATCGGTCGCAACATCCCGCAGTCTGTCCTCCATGTGAATCTACAAGTAATTGCAGAACTCTTTCCCTTTTTTATATGGAATGTGATGGATTGTGTGGTGGTCATTGTAGGTAGCATCTTCGGTCACTGGATCCTTCACCTTCCACAAGATTCTGCTCTGCTGCTGGTTTGATTGGAGAGATCTGTTACCTGCAAGATCACAGCCAACAGCAGCAATAGAAGCACCCACAGCCATCTTCAGCCAACATGTATGATACTAAATAAGTATGGTTAGATTAATCATAAAATATTTTTCATAATATATCTATTTGAATGTTTATACTCTTTTCAACGAATTGGTGAAACTTAAAATACGTTGACAGAGAACTAAACCAGAGCTGGTTCTTTTTGGGATTGTATTTTAGAGCGACAGGCACAAAGTCTTGTCCACATCAATGTGGTACCACTGAAAGCTCTTTCACCGCTCGAGGGGGTCCTTCGGAAAAGAAAAGGGTTTGCTAGAATGACACAAGCTAGACCTCATATTGTGACCATTATTTGCTCATGATTTACAAATTTCTGAGTATTTTAAAGGGCACTACATCTCAAGAAAACAAACATAGTTGCAGGCTGTGTTATATTTTAAAGGGCGCCTGATTCAAAATATATGTACTAGAACGTTTGAACCAAAACTTTTTGATGCTTTGACTATTTATTCTACACAACACCTACGTTCAAAAATAAAACCCATCTTTTACTTTGAAATTTTTCAACAATAAGTCAAAATAGTAGTATGCTCGGTAGATGATATTTTGGAACTAGATATTCATATTTCTAAAAAATACACACTTTATTTTGTTTTAATCTATAAAATATATCATCTTTTTTGCAGGAAAAGACAATTTTCAAAATCAAAATTTTAGGATCTACCCAAAATAAAATAGGACTTTTGCATTCATGAACAGAGATCAAAGTGGTATTGATGGATCCATCAAAAGTTGTTTTTTTTTTCTGTCACTCATAACAAATCGATGTAATTAAAACTGGACTATTAGAGGAACTATTCTCTGAATGCATGCCTTTACTAAAACATTGTTCAAAACTATGTAAACTCACCACAACAGTTTGCATTTTAGTAAATGCCGTTCCAATCATTCTCCTAATTACAGTTAGGTTTATGCTTACACACTCAATAATACTTCTTCAGTCAGTCGAATTTTCGTATACTTATATTCTTCGTTGTTATCGCATGCCTTTTTGTTCACAGCCTAATTTTCTAAGCTAACCCGGGGGCCATGCAGGTTTTTTATATTATTATAGAATACAATATGCTAAACTTGCCTGATTCTGTATTCGGCTGCTTCATGTTTTCCGTTCTCTCCACTCCAGTTCCCTGTTAGATTTGATAGCTCTGTTACAGAAAGGCTCTAAAGTAGCTGGTCCCTTGCTTTGCTGACAGAACAGTGGACCCTCGTCCCTAGGAGACGTCGCTATCTCAATGTGTTGTCCAAGCCTCAGCGCTTGGTGGCTGCGGAATTTCTTCGTATATATTTTTGGTGGCTGCCGTTGGCTCAGAGCTCTTTCCCACGCGTAATGAATTTCCTCGACGGAAACACTGCTACAACGGGGCGCTGGGCATCTACGCACGTTTCTTGAAAGGTCAACTTTGCGATGCATGCTTATTTTTTCCTGGGCGTAATTATTTCTGTGGTACGTACATGTATCCGATAGAGTGAAATGCGCAGTAGCCTGCAGATCCATTATATATCTTATGCGTTTGTTCGTAATCTGATCGTCCCTTCATTTTGGAGGAATTAGAATCTACATAAAAATTTATGTTATTTGGTTTAAAATTTGATATTCCATAACATTTTCAATCTCACAAATAAGCCTATCTCAAATTTATAGGGTGAAAAGTAGAAATGAATTCTATAGATCACTATACTATAATTATGTTCTTCAACTTATAGCACACTCTTCAACTCACTTCCCTACAACAGAAATGTAACATATAAGTACGTCCCTTGTATGCCTAACAACAAATATACAAATATATTCCATATATAACTATATTAGCTTAATTAATATATGCCTAAATTGTAATTATTAGAATGAATTCAATTCTAAGGATCCAAACGGGGCCTTAAACTAACCATCTAGATTATTTATAAGATGTTTACTCCGTAGAATGAGATAGTCTATCATCATTCTCACTCGTTATATTTTTATTTGGTTTGCAAAATAAAATAAGATGATACATCATACCTCATTTTCACAAACTAGCAATAACAACTAGTACTGGCACGAGAAATGAAGGCATTCTACTAAATTTGACGGATACAGACTCATGGTGCATCATCTCATCTAGAATAGATTGATTCTCCAAACCTAACACTCCATTAACTTTTTAAGTGATTAATTCCAATTGTGAATCAAGTGTTAGAACTTACAAGATCTTAATTAGCCAAGCTCGTCATTAGAACACATAGGCTTAGAGGATCGAAATGTCCTAGGTTACAAGATCGTCACTTGCTTCGTCTTTGTGCCATGGCTGTCCTCTGTTTGTTCGCCTTGAAGAAAGATCCTATTCAACCTTGGTATAAGTGGAAAATCCCTCAAAACCTTCCGAGGAACCCACCTGTTTCTATTAGCATCTTTGCATCCAGATTCACCATATTTTGGGCACATATACATTTTAGCAAAATCCTTCCAAAAGAACACACAATTATTCTGGCACACATAGGTCGATGCATATCTAGGGCCCAATTCACATAGCGTTTGTTTGTCTCATCATATGATTTTGGTAATTAGCACCAAGGGAATGGTGAGGATACCTGTTTCTGCTAACTCGATACTGGGACTTGATATGGAGTAACCTCATAGGGAACTAGAATCTTGGGTAGCTAGATCCTAATCAAAGTGACCTATTCAAATACTTGAGTGCTCTATCAAACTTTAGCTATTGTTTATTCCACTAGTAGATAATAGACTTTCGGTTTTAGGCTTTAGTCCCGGTCATTTTTGGGCCTGGGACTAAAGAAATAGAGAAATTTGTGATTTTTTAGATTGGGAATGATGGTGGATTTTTTATTTATATACCATTTGAGCTCGAAATCACTTTGATAGTTTGAATATGAAGTGAAGGAAGCTTATAGTAGTTCATCAAAACTAGTATGCACTTTTCATTGCCTCATTTCATGGTCTAGAAATAGAGAAATTTTTGGTTTTCTAGATTGAAAATAATGGTGGATATTTTTTATTTATATGCCATTTGAGCTCAAAATCACTTGATAGTTTGCATATGTAGATGAAGGAATCTTATAGTAGCTTATCAAAACTAGTATGCACCTTTCATTGCCTCATTTCATGGTTTAGAAATAGTGAAATATAAGGTTTTTTACTATATAGCTTATTTAATTTCATGGTTCACAAAATGAGAAATTTATAGTACTTGATGAAAATAAGTATAGAGAGTCGTAGATGGCGACTGCTTCTGGGTCCTCGGCCTCGCATGGGGTCCCCAAGAGACTGAGGCCGGACCTCCCTCTCATTGCGTGTGGCAAGTGTGGGCAGAAGATTGGGAGGGAGTACAGGGTGAAGAAGAAGGGTGCCAACCAAGGGCGCAACTTCTACACCTGTCCATATTGTGAGTTATTTTTTGTCATATTTTGTTATGGTTTGTAGCCATTTTTTGTGATGATTTTGATTAAAGGTCTTGTTTTGGTGATGTAATTTCAGTGGGATGGCACTAGATCAAGTGACGGTTGATACTAGGAGGAAGAGTATGTTGAGCACGTCCAAAAATCTCTTGCAATGGCGACTGATGAGAGTGCACCATTGTACGATGAGGCAGTGAAGTAGCAAAAGAATGATCTGTCTGTTTTAGTTGGAATTGGTCGCAAAATCCTTATTCTGCTGAAGTGCATTGTAGGTTTAGTTTGTTTAGTGCTATTTAGGATTGTCTACATTGTATCAAGGCTTTAATAAATTAATGTTTGAGAGTATGTGAAACAGCTTGTGGTATAGGATTTTAATTAATCATGTTGATTGATGGATATTTTAGATCTTTTAATTAACTACTAATCATGCATGTTGTATAATATGGGTTATTACAAGTTTTTGATGTGGTGTACGTCATTTAATGCAGATGAACCGGCAATGGATGTACAACACGGACCGCCGCTCCCCAAAGTTCATTAGGGGCGTGCATGAATTCATAAATGTGGCCAAGGCAAACACACGGAAAGGTTTCATGTGCTGCCCATGTGTTGTATGTAAGAATGAGAAGGATTATTCTTGCTCAAGGATCCTTCACGAACACCTGTATACGTCGGGTTTCATGCCAAACTATATTTGTTGGACTAAGCACGGACAAAGAGGTGTTATAATGGAAGAAGATGAAGAAGAAGGGGATGATGACAACATTATTATTCGTGGTTTTGCTGAATGTGGTGCCTTTGATGATACTACAATGGGGAAGCTAAAGAAGAGGTAGTGGCAGAAGATGAGCCCGGTGATGATCTTGGCCAGGCCATCCGTGATGTACAGAGAGAATGTGAAAGTGAAAAGAAGAAGATCAAGTTCGAGTGCATGCTAGAGGATCACAAGAAATTGCTATACCCGACTTGCGAAGAGAGGCAAAAAAAAGTTAGGTACCACACTTGAATTGCTACGATGGAAGGCAAAGAATGGTGTATCCGACAAGGGATTTGGGGAGTTACTAACTATCGCAAAGAACATGCTTTCGAAGGCAAACGAATTGCCCGCCACTATATACGCAGCAAAATAGGTCATCTGCTCTCTGGAATTAGAAATCCAAAAGATACATGCATATCGTAATGACTGCATCCTCTACCACGGCGAGTATGAGAATTTGGTTGCATGACCAGTATGTTGTGCATCACGGTATAAGATTAGGCGAGATGACCCTTGTGATGTTGAGGGCGACGGTGAATGTCCTAGGAAGAGAATCCCTACTAAGGTGATGTGGTATGCTCCTATAATACCACACTTGAAACGTTTGTTCACAAACAAAAAGCATGCAAAGTTGCTGTGATGGCACAAACAAGACCATAAGGTAGAGATATGTTGAGCACCGCTGATGGGTCCCAGTGGAGAGCAATAAACAGAGAATTTTCAGAGTTTACAGATGACGCAAGAAACTTAAGGTTTGCTTTAAGTATGGATGGCATGAATCCTTTCGGGGAGCAGAGCAGCTGTCATAGCACTTGGCCTATTACTCTATGTATCTACATCTTCCTCCATGGTTGTGCATGAAGCAGAAGTTCATTATGATGTCAGTGCTCATCCAAGGGCCGAAGCAACTTGGAAATGACATTGATGTGTACCTGAGGCCATTAGTTGAGGAACTTCTACTTTTGTGGAGCAGCACAAGCGTACGTGTGTGGGATGAGTACAAAACAGGAACACTTTGACCTGCTGAAAGCCCAAGTTTGGTTTTGGTAATTAATGACACCAAGTTGCTAATGCCATGTGTTAAGTGTTTTGAGTTAGGCATAAGCAACACATGTGATGAAGGTGTACGTGGCAAGGAGTGGTGGCCACAAGATCACAAAGAATGGTGCATGGACATGAAATGACGATCATGGTGGAGATGCACATAATATGATGGACATGATGATCAAGTGGAGGAGAAGGATGTAAGAGCGCAAGGCAAAGGTATAACCATAGGGTTTTCCTTTTGCCGGTCTAAGATGAGTAGAGAAGTGATTGACCGGGTTTAGGATACATAGCCGACTATCAAGAGGGGCAATCACGGTTAGCTCGGGAATCAAGTGCCACTAGATCAATGTCTTGAGCATATGCATTAGGATCTAGTTGAGAGCTAACATAACGCCTTGAAAATGTTTGTGAAATGCTAACACACTTGCACATGGTGGTGTACACTTGGTGGTGTTAGCACTTTTGCGAAGGCGGTGAAGTTTAAGCGGTAGAGAGGGGTTTGGGGTTCGCTCTCCCTCCCGCCGAGCTTGCGTCCGGTCAAACACTAGAGCGCGTCCGGTCAAACACTAGAGCGCGTCCGGTCACGGCAACGGTAACTTCTGGCGCGCACTGTTCACGGTTGTCTTGTAGTGACCGAACGCATCCGGTCACCCTGACCGGAGCGTCCGGTCAGCACGATTTGAACTGAGTCGTCCGGTAACGGCTAGCTGCGTACCCCTTCGCTATAAATAGAGGGTGTCCGGGGTTTGAGGGTAACTCTTGCACTTTTGAGACCTAGAGACATCCTTTGAGCTAGAGAACATCCCCTCCACTCATCTCTTTGCATAGTTGCACATCTTGAGTGAGATTGAGTGAGATTCAAGTGCATTGCTTGAGAGTTGCATTCTAGAGGCACTTGATCTTCGAGTTGCTGCGGATTTCTTGTTACTCTTCCGTGTTTCCCGACACGGTAGATGGCTTGGAGCAGCGGAGGTGATTGAGCTCGCAATTGGAGATTGTTGGAGCCCTCACCAAGTGTTGTAAGGGGTTCTTGATCCTTCCCCGCGGGAGTTCGCAAATTGGATACTCTAGTGGAGCTCGTGGCTTAGAGGATCCCCATCGCAAATTGGATACTCTAGTGGAGCTCGTGCATTACTTCTCTACATCGTTGGTATAAGAATCAAGTCACTTGCTCTTTTACTTTCTTGTACTAGTCCTAGTGTAGTTTGCTTAGTATAGCTTTTATCACATATGAGTAAGTAGCTTAGTGACTTAGTCTTGTTGGTGTGAATTAGAGATCATAGCCTTGCTTCACTAGAATTGTATAGGTGGCTTGCATAGTGTAGTTGAGCTAGCGCTAGAATTAGCTTAGCCTTCTTTTATACTAACGTGGTTGTTTAGTGAAGCTTGTAGATTTTTAAATAGGCTATTCACCCCCCCTCTAGCCATTTGGACCTTTCAAGTGGTATCAGAGCCGAGGCACCGTTTATTTGAGGCTTAACAACCTACGGTGAAAAAGAAATGGCTCAATTAAGTTTGCACATCAACAACACCAAGAAGGCACCTCACTTTGATGGCACAAATTATGCATATTGGAAGGTTAAGATGACCGCACACCTCAAGTCAATCAATAGAGAAGTGTGGAAGGTCACCGAAACAAAATTTGAGCTTGCTAATCCGGAAGCACCTACACCGGTGGAAGAGAAGAAACTCCAATGCAATGACATTGCCATTAGTGCTCTTCATGAGGCATTAGATGACAAGACATTTGAGCAAGTGAAAAACATAGAAGTTGCACATGATGCTTGGGCCAAGCTAGAAGAAACATTTGAGGGCACCGAAGGCACAAAGACCGCTAAAGCATATATCTTGCAAGAAAAATTTTCAAGCTTCAAGATGCAAGATGATGAGAGTGTACCGGAAATGTTTCATAGGTTGCAAGTCATTGTCAATGAGCCCAAGGCACTTGGTGAGGAGGTCAAGGACAACCAATTCTCTATGAAGTTCTTGAGAAGCTTGCCTAAGAGATTTGATACATTGATCACCGTGCTAGTGAGGACTACGTTGAAGGATTCAACTCCTTAACAAGTATTGCAAGAAGTGATGACCGATGATTCATATAGAGAAGATGATGAGAAAGAGGAGTTGGTCAAAAAGAAGAAGGAAAGTGAGAAGAAGGATGATGAGAAGAAGAAGAGTGTGGCATTCAAAGCCACCACATCCAAGGGCAAGTCCAAGATTAAATCATCAAGTGAAGAAGACTCAAGCTCTTGTGATAGTGATGACATTGATGAGAAGATGGCTCTCTTCGTCAAGCAATTTGGTAAATTCATGAAGAAGAAGGGCTTTCGTGCAAGAAGGAGGAAGAACACATCCAAGAAGAATGAGCATACCATGAGATGTTTTAGATGTCATAGCAAGGACCATCTCATTGCAAAGTGTCCTTATGATAGTGATGATGAAGATGCTATCAAGAAGGAGAGGAAGAAGCAAAAGAAGAAGCAAGAAAAGAAGGAGAGTTCTCATAAGAAGAAGAATGATTCTCATGTTGCTACATGGGATAGTGATGATTCCTCAAGTGATGATGAGGATGACAACAAGAGCAAGAAGAAGGGACATGCTAGCATTGCCATCCAAGAGAAGGTTTCTCTCTTTGACACTCCATCGTGCTTCATGGCTAAGGCCGCTAAGGTATCATCCGATGATGAGAGTGATCATGATAATACTAGTGATAGTGATAGTGATGATGAAGAATTCACTAAAGATGAATAAATCACTATGCTAGAAGATTGCACTCAACATTTTAAAGAATCTAGAAAGGAGTGCAAGGGCTTGCTTAAGGAAAAGAAAAACCTTATGCAAGAACTCGATGAGCTTAGAGCATCTTATGAGAGTCTAAAGGTAGACCATAAGAAGCTTCAAAAGTCTCACACTAAGCTTGAAGAAGCTCATTCCTCTCTAGTTGAAAAATATGAAAACATGCCAACTAATGTTGAGAAAGCTAAAACTTACAACATAGGCATATCATGTGATATAATTGATGAATCTTTTCATAAGCCTATTGTTGTTGCTCCTACTAACCCTTCATGTAGCGCATCTACATCATCCTCATCTAGTAGTGATGGTTTCACTTGTGACTCCACACTTATAGTTGAGAATGAAAATCTCAAGAAGGAGGTAAAAGAGCTCAATCACACATTAGCTAAGGCTTATGGTGGTGAGGACCGCTTGCTTATGTGCTTGGGTAGCCAAAGGGCTTCTCTCTACAAAGAGGGATTGGGCTATAACCCTAAGAAAGGCAAGGCCACTTTTGCTCCTCACAAGACTCGTTTTGTGAAGAACAATGGTAGCTATTACAAAAGTTGCAAGCAAGTTGGTCACATAGAGCAACATTGCATGAATAAGAAATTCAATGCTAATGTATCCTCAATTAAGTTTGATTCTTTCTATATACTTACCAAGGGTACAAATGGTGTTCATGCTAAGTTCATTGGTGCACCATGGATGGGCTCAAAGAAGAAAGTCATTTGGGTACCAAAGAGCTTGGTCACTAACCTTGGAGGACCCAAACAAGTTTGGGTACCTAAAAAGAATTGATCTTATCTTGTAGGTCAATTACAAAGCCGGAGGAAGGCATTGGGTGCTTGATAGTGGGTGCACTCAACATATGACCGGGGATTCTTGTATGTTCAAATCAATTGATACAAGTCAAAATGGTGGTTTTGATGCTATCACTTTTGGCAACAATAAGAAAGGCAAGGTCAAGGGGCTTGGTAAAATTGTTATCTCAAATGACATGAGCATATCAAATGTATTGCTAGTTGAGAGCTTGGACTTCAATCTTTTATCGATGGCACAACTTTGTGATCTTGGCTTCAAGTGCATATTTGGTAGTGATGATGTTGAAGTCATTAGTGTGGATGGATCAAACTTGATATTCAAAGGATTTAGACATGGTAGCTTATACTTGGTTGACTTCAATGATAGTGAGACACAATTGACATCATGCTTGCTTAGCAAATCTAGTATGGGATGGTTGTGGCATAGAAGGCTTGGTCATGTTGGAATGAAACAATTGAACAAACTTTTGAGGCATGACTTAGTTAGAGGCTTGAAAGATGTGACTTTTGAAAAGGATAAACCATGTAGTGCTTGTCAAGCCGGCAAACAAGTTGGAAATACACACCCTAGTAAGAGTGAAATGAGCACATCAAAGGCATTTGAGCTATTACACATGGACTTGTTTGGGCCAACAACATACACTAGTATTGGTGGGAACAAGTATGGTTTTGTGATTGTTGATGACTACACTAGATACACTTGGGTGTTCTTTCTCTATGACAAGAGTGATGTTTATGATCTATTCAAATCTTTTGTAAAAAGAGTGCAAAATGAGTTTGAAATCACCATCAAGAAGATTAGAAGTGACAATGGTAGTGAGTTCAAGAACACAAGAATTGAAGATTTGTGTGATGATCTTGGTATTGGACATCAATTCTCTCCAACATACACTCCTCAATCCAATGGTGTAGTTGAAAGAAAAAATAGAACTTTGATTGACATGGCTAGATCAATGCTTAGTGAATACAATGTGAGTCATTCATTTTGGAGTGAAGCTATCAACACGGCTTGCTATTATAGCAACCGTCTTTATTGCCATGGGAAGCTTGGGAAGACACCATATGAGCTATTGAATGGAAGAAAGCCCAACATTGCATACTTTAGAGTGTTTGGTTGCAAATGCTATATTCTCAAGAAAGGCACAAGATTGAGCAAGTTTGAAAAGAAATGTGATGAAGGGTTCCTACTTAGTTATTCTACCACAAGCAAAGCATATAGAGTTTGGAATCTCACAAATGGCACCTTGGAAGAGGTTTATGATGTTGAGTTTGATGAAACCCAAGGGTCTCAAAATGAAGCTCAAAACCTTGATGATGTGAGAGGAGACCAATTGGCAAATGCAATGAGAAACATGGATATTGGTGATGTTAGGCCAAGGCAAGTTGATAATGATAATGATATTCATGTGATCAACCAAAGTGTGCAAATTGATACAAATCAAGCAAGCTCTAGTGGTTCTTATAATGAAGTGCAAGATCAAGGTCAAGCTAGTGGAAGCAATCAACTCCCAATACTCCAATCTACTAGCATTGCAAGAGATCATCCGTTGGATCAAATCATTGGTGGAATTCAAAGTGGTGTTCAAACTAGATCAAGATTGGCATCATTTTGTGAGCATTACTCATTTGTCTCATTAGAAGAACCAAAGAAGATAGAAGATGCATTGAAGGATTCTGATTGGGTAAATACCATGCATGAAGAGCTAAACAACTTCACTAGAAATCAAGTTTGGGAACTTGTTGAAAGACCAAAGAACTACAATGTGATTGGTACTAAGTGGGTCTTTAGAAACAAGCAAGATCAAGATGGCATGGTTGTGAGGAACAAAGCAAGATTAGTAGCACAAGGATACACTCAAGTTGAGGGTCTTGACTTTGGAGAAACATATGCACCGGTTGTAAGATTGGAGGCTATTAGAATCTTATTAGCATATGCTTGTGCACACAACATCAAGCTCTATCAAATGGATGTCAAAAGTGCATTTCTCAATGGTTACATCAATGAAGAAGTTTATGTTGAGCAACCTCCCGGTTTTGAAGATGACAAGAAGCCCAACCATATTTACAAGCTCAAGAAGGCATTGTATGGTTTGAAGCAAGCACCTAGAGCATGGTATGAGAGATTGAGGGACTTTCTTCTCTCTAAAGGGTTCAAGATGGGAAAGGTTAACACCACTCTCTTCACCAAGAAGCTTGGAAATGACTTGTTTGTGTTGCAAATCTATGTGGATGACATTATCTTTGGATCAACTAACCAAGATTTTTGTGAAGAATTTGGAAATATGATGGCAAAAGAGTTTGAGATGTCTATGATTGGAGAGCTTAGTTACTTTCTTGGACTTCAAATCAAGCAAATGAAGAATGGCACTTTTATAAGTCAAGGGAAGTACATCAAGAACATGATCAAGAAGTTTGGATTGCAAGATGCTAAGCCAATGAGTACACCAATGGGCACTAATGATCAATTGAGTGTTGATGCTAGTGGCAACATGGTAGATCAAAAGCAATATCGGTCTATGATTGGAAGTTTGCTCTATGTCACCGCTTCTAGGCCGGATGTGATGTTTAGTGTGTGCAAATGTGCAAGATATCAAGCTTCACCTAGAGAGAGTCACTTGAAAGCAACCAAGAGAATATTGAGATATCTTAAGGGCACTCATGATGTTGGATTATGGTATCCCAAGGGATCTAATTTTGAGTTGATTGGATATTCGGATTCCGAATATGGTGGTTGTAAGATTGATAGAATGAGCACAAGTGGCACTTGTCAATTACTAGGAAGATCTCTTGTTTCATGGTCATCAAAGAAACAAAATAGTGTTGCACTATCTACCGCCGAGGCCGAATACATTAGTGCCGGTAGTTGTTGTGCACAATTGCTTTGGATGAAAGCAACCTTGAATGACTTTGGAATCAAATTCAAGAATGTGCCATTGTTTTGTGACAATGAAAGTGCTATCAAGATGACTCAAAATCCGGTTCAACATTCAAGAACGAAGCACATTGACATAAGACATCACTTCATAAGAGACCATCAAAAAAAGGGTGATATTAGCATTGAAAGCATTGGCACCGAAGATCAACTAGCCGACATATTCACAAAGCCACTTGATGAGAAGAGATTTTACAAGTTGAAGAATGAATTGAACATACTTGACTTCTCCAACTTGAAATAAGTGCACCCCCACATTCTTAAAATGACATGCCTCTCCTCCGACATAGTAAGGTAAAGTTGTTTGGCATATCATCCATACTTTGCTAAGAACATGTTTAGTACATATAGACATGTTTGCATGACAAATAGGCTCATTCATGAAAATCAAATGATTTTGATGTATATATGGTACCACTATTGCTTCTATGTTTGTTTGATCTAGTGGTAGCATATGACATGTTTGTGGGCTTGCAAACCTAGTGTTGAATCTAGAAAATGAGCTCATGATGTGTAATTCAACATGGTCAAGATAACCCTTATACTTTATGAGGTGTGAAGAAGCTTGTCCTTGGTTCAAACCGAATTACATATTCTAGGCAAGTGATCTATATTGAACCATAATTTGGACTCCCTTATATTGATTGACTTGACTCTCACTAAAATTGGCACCTTTTTGGTGATTGTTGACAAAGGGGGAGAGAAAAGTCACAAAGATAGAAAAGTCACAAAGATAAAAAGTTAAGTTGCAAAGGGGGAGAGAATGACATTGGAAAGAGATCAATAAAAATTGAGCACACAAGTAGGGGGAGCAAGCTCATGAATTGTTTGTTGCATTTGTATGCGCATTAACATGATGAATTGGTGCATTGCAAAGCTTAAATTCATATTCATGTTTGTATGGTGATTGCTAGAAATAGAACTTGAATGATGATTTGTTGAGAATAGCTTTACAAGTGGTATCTAGACACCTTTGCTTATAATGTTAATCTCACGGGGTACTTTAGTGTTTGTGATCTTTACAAGTGATGTATTACAAGTGGTGTCTAGCTACATTGATGCTAAAGATGGTATATAAAGGCAACTCCGATTGGTATCACGCTTCAAAGGTCCATTCTATATACCTTAGCATCAATTTGATAGTAGCAACTCTCCCAAAATTCAAATTCATATATATGTGCACAATTGAACCAAACTCATGGTAGCACATATGTAGGGGGAGCTAATACTATCGAAATTGAAAATTGATTTCATTTCATATCTTTGTGATGGTTGTCATCAATTACCAAAAAGGGGGAGATTGAAAGCCCAAGTTTGGTTTTGGTAATTAATGACACCAAGTTGCTAATGCCACGTTTTAAGTGTTTTGAGTTAGGTGTTTTTGAGGAAATGAAATGCCTATTTTCTATTGCGCCGGAGGCAAGAAAAGGTGACGAAAGTCCAAAATGATTATCACTGAAAATACAGTGACCGGACGCTTTGGTCGAATTGACCGGACGCGGCTGGCGCGTCCGGTCAGTTCAAACCACAGACAGACGCGCGTGTGAGAAGGGTCGCGGACTGGCGCGTCCGGTCCCTCGCGGAACCGACGCGTCCGGTCACGCACCCAGGAGTTCAGCACGGAGGGCAGAAGCGATCGGACGCGGTGGCGCATCCGGTCACGTGCGATCGGACACGTCCGGTCTCGACGGGAGCTTACTGGACCGTGACCGGACGCTGACACTGTCGCGTCCGGTCAAACGCTAGAGCGCGTCCGGTCACGGCAACGGCTAGTTCTGACGCGCACTGTTCACGCTTGTCCTGTAGTGACCGGACGCGTCCGGTCACCCTGACCGGTGCGTCCGGTCAGCGCGATTTCAACTTTGTCGATCGGTAACGGCTAGCTGCGTACCCCTTCGCTATAAATAGAGGTTGTCCGGGGTTTGAGGGGAACTCTTGCACATTTTGAGACCGAGAGACATCCTTTGAGCTAGAGAACAACCCCTCCACTCATCTCTTTGCTTGGTTGCACATCTTGAGTGAGATTGAGTGAGATTCAAGTGCATTGCTTGAGAGTTGCATTCTAGAGGCACTTGATCTTCGAGTTGCTGTGGATTTCTTGTTACTCTTCCGTGTTTCCCGACACGGTAGACGGCTTGGAGCAGCGGAGGTGATTGAGCTCGCAATTGAAGATTGTTGGAGCCCTCACCAAGTGTTGTAAGGGGTTCTTGATCCTTCCCGGCGGGAGTTCGCAAATTGGATACTCTAGTGGAGCTCGTGGCTTGGAGGATCCCCATCTTGTGTGCGGTTGTGCGGCGCCCGCCGAGGGCTCGACTCTTGATAGTCGATTAGCTCATGAATCGACAAGTGGGTGCATCGCCACAACGAGGAGTAGCTTGCCGGGAAGCAAGTGAACCTCGGTAAAAATCTTGTGTCATCTCTTTGCCGAGGATTTCTCTTGTGGTTGATCATTGTGATTGATTCTTCGAGTGCATTACTTCTCTACATCATTGGTATAAGAATCAAGTCACTTGCTCTTTACTTTCTTGTACTAGTCCTAGTGTAGTTTGCTTAGTGTAGCTTTTATCACATAGGAGTAAGTAGCTTAGTGACTTAGTCTTGTTGGTGTGTATTAGAGATCATAGCCTTGCTTCACTAGAATTGTATAGGTGGCTTGCATAGTGTAGTTGAGCTAGTGCTAGAATTAGCTTAGCCATCTTTTATACTAACGTGGTTGTTTAGTGAAGCTTGTAGATTTTTAAATAGGCTATTCACCCCCCCTCTAGCCATTTGGACCTTACAGGAGGTCATTAAGTTCTACGTTGATTTTATTCCTGACATCGACCAGATTGGTGTTCCTGAATCACGGCACGAGGGGAGAATAAGTGGAAAGAAAACACTAGGGAAGAAAGAATATATTGGCAAGGAGGATGATTATTTCTGTAAAGCACACTATACAGTTATACAAAACTCCTCCTTGGTGGATCCGTATATTGAGGTACACAAGGACATTGTACGATCCGAATTCCTAGAGAGGACTGAAGCCTGAATTAGGCGTCGGCACATGGAAACTTTCGGTGGTTGATTGCAAAAACGATGTCAGGGTGACGAGAGTCTGGATGAGCAACTATACTTGTTGTCTAGGGAACCATCTTGGCATATCCTGATATTCAAAGGGTACGAGATAAATGGCAATACATTTTACACGATAGCCCAAGATAAAAAGAGCACCAACCAAAATAGTGGTGTCCGCATAGATGTCACACACCCAAATGGGAATAAGAAAACATATTATGGCCACATAGAGGAGATATGGGAACTAGACTATGGACCTTATTTTAATGTCCCTTTGTTTCGGTGCCAATGGGTGAAAGTGACCGGAGGTTGTCACACCCATTTTTAAGGACAAAAATAGGATGCATAAAAGACTCATGTGCGCCCCAGGAAATGATCGCACACATAAGTTGACAAATTACATAGCATCATCACAGTGCTTATTACATAGTGAATAAGTATTTATCACATAGTCTTATACAATAATTGTAGCAACTAATAGTAGTTCTCCAGCGAAAACTCCAAACACAGGGACGTGGTAAGGAGGGTAAGTTTACTCATTTCATTTTTTTATAAACATATTTTCAATACCATTTTCAAAATGAATTTTGAAACCAAATCAAATAAACCAAAACCACACCACACAATAAAACAAATGCGACAGCATGAATGCATCATCAAATGTCCCACCTAGTATTTTAAATTTTAATCCCAATTAAAATATTCTCTAAATTATATAAGCTCAAAACTAAAGCTCATTTAAATCAACTTTTGTCTAATTTAAAATTTTGAAAATTCGGGGTGTTACAAATTCTACCTCCCTTAAAAGAATCTCATCCTCAAGATTGGACTGCTTACTCAAACAACTGTGGGTATGACTTCCTCAGTTCATCCTCTCTTTTCCAAGTTGCCTCTGCTTCTGAATACCGATTCCATTGGACTTTGCACATTTTAATAACCCGACTTTTAGTAACTCTTTCAGCAGTCTCTATAATCTTAACCAGAAACTCTTCATACGTAAGATCCTATTTAATGGTCAATTCATCCAAAGATATTTGCTCCTCAGGCACACGCAAACACTTCTTGAGTTGAGAAACATGAAACACATCATGTACCCAGACAAATTCTCAGGCAACTCTAATTGATAAGCAACTTCACCACTTCTAGCGATAACTTTAAATGGCCCAACATACCTTGGTGCTAACTTGCCTTTCATGTTGAACCTCTTCACACTTCTCATTGGTGACACCTTCAAGTAGACATAATCACCTACTTCAAAAGCTAAATCCCTTCTCCGGTTGTCAGCATAACTCTTCTGACGAGATTGTGCCACCCTCAAATTCTCACGAATCACTCGCACTTGCTCCTCTGCGTTTCTAAGAACATCTGTACCAAACACCTAAGACTCACCTATCTGATTCCAAAACAATGGAGTTCTACACTTACGTCCATACAAAGCTTCAAACGGTGCCATCTTAAGACTGTGTTGATAACTGTTGTTGTAAGAGAATTCTGCATAAGGCAAACTCTTATCCCAACTATATTGCAATGCACAAGCTCTCAACATGTCATCTAGTACCTGGTTGGTTCTTTCAGTCTGCCCATCTGTCTGTGGATGATATGTTGTACTAAAATTCAGCTTTGTCCCCAAAGATTCATGTACTGTTTGCCAAAAGTGAGATGTAAATTGAGTACCCCTATCGGACACAATCTTTTTCGGTACACCACGCAGACATACTATCTTCTCCATATACAATGTAGCCAATTGTACTCCAGTGTATTTAGTCTTGACCGGTATGAAATGAGCAACTTTTGTTAACCGATCTACTATCACTCAAATAGAATCATAACCTTTCTGAGTACGAGGTAATCCTACTATAAAATTCATACCAACTTCTTCCCATTTCCATTCATGAATCTTCATTGGTTGCAACAGTCCAGCAGGTCTCCGATGCTCAGCTTTCACTCTCTGACATGTGTCACATACTGCCACATACTCGGCTACATCTCGTTTCAATCCAACCCACCAATACTTCTCTTTGAGATCTAGATACATCTTAGTACTACCAGGATGAATAGAATAAGCTGACTCATGAGCTTCACGAAGAATTGCCTGCCTAATAACCTAATCCTCAGGTACACACAACCTCTTTCCAAACCACAAAATTCCATTATCATCCATTCGAAAACCAGGTGACTTACAAATCACTATGTCTTCCGCTATCTTCTTTAGTTTCTCATCCTTCAACTGTCCCTTGTATATTTCTTGCTCTAATGTAGGTTCTATCACCAACTCCATTGCATTAGTAGCAATTCCCAAGTTCAGATGTTCAAATTTAGCACACAACTCACTTGCCATGGACAACATTTGCATCTCATTGGCATAACTCTTCCTGCTAAGGGCATCGGCTACAACATTGGCTTTACCAGGATGATAGTGTATCTCTAGATCATAATCCTTGATCAATTCTAACCATCTACGCTACCTCAGATTCAGGTCAGACTGAGTGAAAATATACTTCAAACTCTTATGATCGGTGTATATATCACTCTTATGCCCAATCAAATAGTGTCTCCAAATCTTCAGAGCATGAACCACAGCTGCTAACTCTAGGTCATGAGTAGGATAATTCAGCTCATGCTTCCTCAACTGTCTTGATGCATATGCAACAACTCTGCCTTCTTGCATAAGGACACAACCAAGACTCAAACGAGATGCATCACAATAAATAGAGAACTTCTTACTCAAATCTGGCAATATCAAGACAGGTGTCGTAGTCAATCTCTTCTTCAATTCTTCAAAACTAGCTTGACATCTATCAGACCACACAAACTTGGCATCTTCTCTAACAAAGATGTCATCGGGCGGTGGAGCTCCTGTACACAAGGATGACGCGTCAAGTGCCTAACGAACCAAATTGAGGACACCCACATGCTCGCAAGGTCGTGACGAAACTGTTGGAATAGCTTACAATAGCCAACAAGCGACGTGCTCGTCGAATTGGGTCCGATGGCGGCTTCTAGGGTTTATGGAGCTTGCGGCCGCGAGCTAGGGCAACCAATGCCAAAGTTTTCGTAGAAAAGATGAGCAATCACGTGCGGTTTACTTAAATAGCCCCACGACACCTTGGCTTGGAGAAGGATCCTGTGAAACTCAGGATTGCGTTCGGTCGACACCGTGACTCTGGCTCGGTCACGAGTTGGGGTAGAAGACGCGGCTGACATGCGGGCCCCATCCGTCAGCGAAACAAGGGAGGGGGAACGGGCGGCCACTGCGGCCTCCTGGGTCGGCCCACGCAAACGCGAAGGAGCGGAGAAGAAACGGGCGGCGCGGCTCGGGCGGCCCAAAACAAAGAAGAGGGCAGGAGGAAGCAGGCCGGCGTGGCGCAGGCCTCCAGGCCACCAGGCCGCAAAGGTAAGGAGGTTAAGTTTACTCATTTCATTTTTTATAAACATATTTTCAATACCATTTTCAAAATGAATTTTGAAACCAAATCAAATAAAACCAAAACCACACCACACAATAAAAACAAATGCGACAGCATGAATGCATCATCAAATGTCCCACCTAGTATTTTAAATTTTAATCCCAATTAAAATATTCTCTAAATTATTTAAGCTCAAAACTAAAGCTCATTTAAATCAACTTTTGTCTAATTTAAAATTTTGAAAATTTGGGGTGTTACAGAGGTGGAGTAACAATGGACCATCAGTACGGAATGATAACAGTGGACCTCAATAATCTTGGGTACAGAGACGATCCATTTATCTTAGCCAAGGATGTGAATCAGGTGTTCTATGTGAAGAACATGTCTACCAAATCGAAGAAAGGAAATAACAATGACAACGACTTAGACAATAAGCCAAAGCGAAACATAGTTCCTTCAAAGAAAAGAAATATCATGGGAATCGAGAACAGGTCTGACATGTTAGAAGATTATGAAAAGAATGATGGAATTCTGCCCTTCATAGTAAGCAGTGACCCAAGCATCCTGCTAAATAATGAGGACACTCCATGGTTATGGCACGATCATAACCAAGGGACATACGTCAGGAGGAAGTTCATTGTTGTTCCGTTTTGATATGGTAATGTATTAGACCTATTATGTAATAATTGTGACTTCAGATTTTTCTGTCATGTTTTCATATTTTCTACGGTTTAAATGAATTTTCTGCTTGACGGTGGATTTCCTGTAGAGAACGTGTGATGAAAAGCCAAATGATCAACGTTAATAAGACATGAAAACAAATTTCTTATCAAAAAGCAATAGTTTTAATGATTTTAATCAAGTAGTACATTTTTGCATGGTGAAAATTGTGATTATTATTTATACTATGTTAAATATTTATACGGTAAAACAACAGAGTTTAGGTTACAGATTTTTCTTATGTACAGTAATGCAAAACCAAGTCCAGAAATTTTTTTGTAATTTTTTTGTTAATATTTTATTACTAGGCCATTAACAACTCTATGCATATCTATATAAAAGAAATATATAAAAAATGTAAAACTTTTGGAAACTGGTGGGAAGCAAAACTGTAGCCCACCTTTACTCCTGGGTGGATCAACCACCAGGGACTAAAGATGGGCTACGTTTTCACAGTCTGCCAAAATCTCCTTCACTCCCAGGCCGTGGTTGCACCTGGGACTAAAGGTGAAACCTTTAGTCTCGGTTCTAACCATCACCCGAGACTAAAGGACCTTTAGTCTCGGGCCATGACTTCATCCGGGACTAAAGGTCCCCCTATATACCGCCACCTCTCTTCTCCCCCTCCATCATCTGTCATTCTTCGCCGAGAGCCACCGCGCCACCGCCGCTCCTCATCGCCTCTAGCACCGCCTCCACGTGCGCGCACCTCTCTCACCATCTCCGTCGGTGGCCCAGCTTGCGCCTCTCCCGCATGTTGTTTGATAGTCGTTTTCTGCAAGTTGCTGTGTTGTAGTACCTTATACGATTGGTCCAATTTTTTTCTTAGTTTATTTGTCAACTCAGGTGGGTTTTCTTTTATATCAAAAATAAATACTTAATAAATACAACATGGATCTCCCAATCATTAACCAGCCTTTCCATGAGAAATAAAGATTTTCACTCCTCGAGTTACGGTTCATGACATTTCAATTAGAAAGAAATCATGTACTTATTAAATTCTAAATCAGTTGATGGTCCAACTAATCAACCAAGGCCTCACGTGTCGTATACGAACCGAACTTGCTCAACGTTGCGATCATGTCTCGCGTGTATTAGAGTCAAAGTCCAGCAGCGGTAAGATTAATTTGTTGATGTTAAGGAAGCAACTCAGATTTGTTAATTATTTGCTTTTTGCAAGGTAAGTGCCAATCTCACAACTCACAACTAACTATGCGTCATGTGCATATGCATGGTATCCATGATGTCCTTTCTTTTTAGTCAGCACGTTTCAAGTTTTTTAAAATCTCCGTTTCGTTTCCGTTCCTCAGTTGCCAATTCCGTTTATTGTTTCCCAACCTTTTTCTGTTTTTTACTCCGCATGTTTTTTGATAGCCGTTTTCTGCAAGTTCCTGTGTTGTAGTACCTTATACGATTGGTCCAATTTTTTTCTTAGTTTATTTGTCAACTCAGGTGGGTTTTCTTTTATATCAAAAATAAATACTTAATAAATACAACATGGATCTCCCAATCATTAACCAACCTTTCCATGAGAAATAAAGATTTTCACTCCTCGAGTTACGGTTCATGACATTTCAATTAGAAAGAAAACATGTTCTTATTAAATTCTAAATCAGTTGATGGTCCAACTAATCAACCGATAAACTGAAATATATATTAATTTATTGTCTAATCCAGTCTAAATAAATATATCCGAGAGAGGCCTCATACTCAGCAGTCACGATACTCGATATTTAACTGTAGCAATATATGGATAGTATGAAATTAAAGTTACGATATATTTACGTCTAAATATTTATGTGCTTATGCTGAGAGAGAAAAATTATGAAGGTCGTATTTTAACTTGATACAAGCTTAAAAGGATATTGTCATATTATTATCAAATATTAACTTATATAATGGAGGTTGTAGTCATCATAAAATAAATAGGGGTCTTAAATTGCATAGAAACGTAAAACATAAATACACACATAACATTCCTCATTCTCATTTTTCGTAAATTTATGTGATGTTTTTTCTCCCGTTGCATCGCACGGGTATATATATATATGGAAATCCGAACCCTTTACGGCTATGGAATAAATCCCGCATTATAATATGGTTGTCAAATAGGGAATTTTCTGGAATAACATCCCCTTGCACAGTTGCACATTGGGGATGATGATCCAGCTGCCATTGCGACTGTCTCACTGTTTGTTGCATGAACACAGAGAGATGTTGTGGGCAAGGGAGGATTTAGAATCGCAAATTATGTACAAATAAATTTTCATCGATTTCACGTAATCGCTATCAAGTGACAGCTACCAATACTAATACTCTGGATCCGCCCGTGGTGCTGTGGTGTTTCTGTCCTCTATTATAGCTTGATTGACAACGCTGCACACTCATGCTTGGATGCTTCTTGCCAAGCACCCAAATCTGATCATGTCCTCCCTGGCTGCTTAATTAAAACTTGGGCCGGGTACAGATTAAATGATGGCCTAAGGATGACCAAACGATAGAAAGGAGGAAGACAAAGGTCTGAGACAGTGCAATTGAGTGGAAGGGAGGTGGGGATGAATTAATTAATGGCACTATGAACTGGACTATGTATATATATGTCTTGGGACGCTCTAAAGTTTGTACTCTATCCGTCCCAAAATATCTGTTGTTTTCGCTTCCCGAGAAATAACTTTGACAAAATATATATTAAAAAATATTAATATTTATGATACATAATTGGTATCAATAGAAAGATTTTTTAATCTAGTTTTTAATAAATTTATTTAGAGATATAAATATTGCATATATTTTCTACAAATCGAGTCAAACTTGTGGCACGAAAACCGAAAACGACAAATAAACTGGAACATAGGGAGTAGATAACGAGCTTTCTAATAATATAAGAATTAATTAATCTAGTGACCTCTGTCTATTATATAGATATATAGACATTGGCAGAACCAGAACTTTTGATTAAGAGGGCCAAACAATATAACGACACATCGTAAATATCACAAATATATACATTAAGTATATGTTTCGACAGTTTTCCAAGTTTTTTACACATGTATTTAGTATGCATAGCGAAAAACACAATATTATTATAAAAAATGGGTGAAATAATAATTTTTATAGTGTTCAATTGAATTTTTTACAGGGTATTAATACTATTTCACTGTGATGGGGGTTGGGGACGGGCACGGCCCCTGCTGGCCCCCTGGTTCTGCCAGTGTATATAGACATACATGCTGCCGTGCCGGAGTATTATGGGTCCAACACAGTTCCTTGTGTTTCGGAGAGCTTTTACCAATACCTGCACATTTAGAAAGTACTTCCTCCATTTAGAAAGTACTTCCTCTGTGTCCCGAAGGAAGTCATTTTTGATATCGACGCGGTCTCAAAACTAACTTTGACCACTATTTTTTATTATAAATATTTATAAATATAGTCAATTTATACTTTTATAAAACTACATTTCGAGATGAATCTACTTACATCAAATACGTATTTTCAAACTCAACCCAAAAGAATTTATTAATAGTCAAATTTTAAAATACTTGACTTAAGACACTTCAAACTTCCTTTAGGAACATGGTGGGAGTATGCGTTAGTATTGTCTTACATGCGGTTAGTCTCAGTGCACAGTTTTATAGCGTTGGTTCCAAGACTGTCATGTCATACGTAGAATGAAATAAAACTTGGATAAGACATCCACTCTCAAAGGAAAGTTTTATTCTATAGTTTTGTAGGCATTAATTTCATGACTCATAGAGAGTTAGTAATCGTGGCAAAAGAGTTTTATCTCTATGAAACTCATTTTTTCTCTCTTCTTAAATGCATTGCCATGTCATAAACATTACCTATTGGGCAACCTATTTAATGCAGAAGAAACTATCGTGAAACTCCTAGTGAGACTCACTTAGACAACCTGAACAATGAGTTTTTGTTTAGGTTGTCTCGTAACAATTAATAGTTCTTTAAATTGTGTATGTGTACAAAAAAAAATACTGTTGTGAACCATGACAAAGCATGTATAATATATTTTTTCTATAACCATTTGTCAACGTGTGGACACTACATCAAAATCGTTTCGCTGAAATTTGGCTTATGCTGATGCTTATGCTGCTTTATTGTAGTAGAAAAATACTGTCCGTTCGTTGAAAAGCACAGCTGAAGTAGTGCCGAAGAACCGGACCACTGTTCGTTCGCTGAAAAGCAACGTACACTCGTATTTACAATTAATCGGATACTTAGATCTCCGATCGATTGGAGAAAAAAGGACATGGCTGCTGCGCTGGCAACTTTGTCTGGTTCGCATGCTCGCGCACATCCATCCACAAGTGCAAGTGCGTACGACGTCTCTGTCCGATCCGTTGGCCAAAACGGAATATTAAAACCTGTTACGGTTACGGATGTCAAGTCGTGGAACGGCTTTCCAAACTCTGTGCCCGCGCGCTGGCTCACAGTTCCATGTATTGGCCATGGCTCGCGTTTTCAGCAACGCACCACTGGCCTGCCTGACCCTAGCTTGTAGTCAGAGCTAGGGCCACTGGTGACGAGAAGCTAGCTAGTGAACGTAGGATTACCTCTTTTCTTTGATAAACGGAAACCGAGCATAGTAGTAGTAGTGACATGTTCTCGTACAGTTGGTGAGGATTTAGTATGTCGTACGAGAACAAGTCTGAAAGTGGACCACTTGCGTGGTAGGTATTTCTCGAACCCTATCACTTGCATAGGCTATTTTTCATAGCCATACACGTGGCTAGCACCTTTATCATTTAATAAAATATCTTCATCGGTAATTGTATACACATACAAAGTGATATATAGAGTGGGCCATAAAGTGGATCACTATTTTGTGTGATCTATCATTATCCTTTGTTATAGAGAAAATGTGTATGATATAACCATAAAACTAATACAACTAAAAGTTGTCTAATGCCATGAAGAGATCAAAAAGGCATCTTAGAGCCTAAAAACCATAAAATGTGGATAGAGATGAACAGTTTTATGTATATGTTGACGTAGAACTGGTACTAGCAGAAGAGGAAGAGGTAGCCATGGATCGATTTGAGTACTCTGCTGTACGTGACCTACTGTAAATTATAGGCTACGAGCTCCTCCAAGTTTAAGGTAAAATATGACGATATTTATAGTTTTGTCATCATCGTTTTTTCTTCACCGTTTATTCGTTTTAACTCCGATTTGACCCGTTCAAGTCGCGTTAGATTCATATTTGCGAGCCGTTAGATTCGTATTTGCGAGCTCTACATGTTAGTGTAGCTGTACAGTAGGTTTGGAAAATTTAATTTTCGAGTTTATATTAAAATAATTATTTATCTATAGGAAATCTTAAAAAATTCATAACTTTCACGTTTTAAATCCGAATTTCGTGATCTTTACGTCTATGTGATCGTAGTAATGTGTAGAAGAGTTTTACAAACTTTTTATACTGTTTTGCTACTGTTGGTGTACTGTTCTAACTATGTTTCTTTGTTCGCTTCGTGTATGATTGCTCGGATGATTGTGTATTGATGTTTGGTGATCGAGTATAGACGGTGAGCAGTTTCTTGACGATCAGGAGTATTATTTTGAGCCAGACCAGCAGTATCAACAGGGAAGCTTTGATCAAGGCAAGTATAACATGGGACCATCATTGTTGTCCTATTCACTGAAATTATCATACATATGCATGTGTCCTCCCTGACAACCATAGAGATTATAACTTAGCTATTGATACCTTGTTTCCTTGTCACCTATGGGTTGTGCATTTAGGTAGCTATTGCTAGTGCTTAATTATGAACAATGATCTTGTAATTTGATTAATGGATTAAGCAACCAACTTTTAATGATGATTTTATTACTATTGAAAAGGGGGCTAGAGTATGTGGGTTATTTTGATACTTTGGTTTCTCTCCATAAGGACTTATCTGTACATGATCATCCGAGACATACAGTACAGCTGTGAGGGCAATATGGCTCTGGCTTTAGTTGTTTAAATGACCTTTTCTAGCTTGTTAGTGGTTACCTTAATTGGTGTAAGAATGGATTGACACGTTGGATGTAGGACAACCTCTAGTCTATGAGTATAGCCGAGAAGGAATTGTGCCATTTGAAAAGGGGTTCCTACATCTGCCTGCCGAGTGAATCCAATGGCCCTAACTTGTTAGATGAACTTTTGAATGACTTTATATGGTTTTCAGTGTTTTGGGAGTAATTAACCCATGCATTTGGAAATCATGACTTATACCCATGCATTTGGAAATCATGACTCATAGTGAAAGTGTACACCTCTGGCAGAGTTAAAAACTGGTATACTAGTCGTGCCTACGGATACGGGCAGCCTTGGAACATCTACAGATAGATGATCACTATTGCTATATCATGCTTAATTACTGTTGTTATTATTATGCTCATGTTAATGCTATTCATTATCCTTATTACAATTGATCATTGATTCATTAATGGAAATTGGTTCATCTTGATGCTACTCAATTGCTAATTATATGATGATTAAAAGCTAAATGCAGTCAAACAGTGTCTAGCCTTTTGTGCCTTATGAACCCTATATTATACTTGTTGAGTTCGACATGGACTCACTCTTGCTATTTCCCCAACACTCCAGTCTGTAGTAAGGTGCTACTTAGAAGAAGGATGAAGGTGTAGTAGAGTTTCCAGAAGTCTTTCAGAAGTGGTTGGCATACGGAGCCACTAGTCAGCCGTCCCTGAGAAGAATAGAGTCTGAAGTTTAGTCACCGTTCCACGATACTCTGATGTAAGTGTTATAGCTATGTATACGTTATATAATAACATTGTTTCTGATACTTTTTTATTCTGACATATGTGTGGATTTTCTAAGCACATATATGATTAGTTTGGTTTTGTTTTTTTAGAAAATCAGGTGTGACACTTTCCAAACTCTGTGCCCGCGCCCTCGCTCACATTTCCATGTATTGGCCATGGCGCGCGTTTCCAGCAACGCACCACTGGCCTGCCTGACCCTAGCTTGTAGTCAGAGCTAGGGCCACTGGTGACGAGAAGCTAGCTAGTGAACGTAGGATTACCTCTTTTCTTTGATAAACGGAAACCGAGCATAGTACTAGTAGTGCTTCCTTACGAGAAACATCCTCATCACATCGAATCGTGGCGCTGTCGAGCTATTGGTTTGTTGGCAATGTAATAAATGCATGGGTCCTACTAGGACATCACGTAGATCCACAAAATCTTGCTAGTTCTGTCGCTCCACGGGCTAAATGCTCACCAACTGTACGAGAACAAGTCTCAGAGTGAACCACTTGCGTGGTAGGTATTTCTCGAACCTTATCACTTGCATAGGCTATTTTTTATAGCCACACACGTGGCTAGCACCTTTATCATTTGATAAAATATCTTCATCGGTAATTGTATATACATACAAAGTGATATTTAGAGTGGACCATAAAGTGGACCACTATTTTGTGTGATCTATCATTATCCTTTGTTACAGAGAAAATGTGTATGATGTAACCATAAAACTAACACAACTAAAAGTTGTCTAATGCCATGAAGAGATCAAGAAGGCATGTTAGAGCCTAAAAACCATGAAATGCGGATAGAGATAAACAGTTTTATGTATATGTTGATGTAGAACTGGTACTAGCAGAAGAGGAAGAGGTAGCCATGAATCGATTTGAGTACTCTGTTGTACGTGACCTACTGTGAATTATAGGCTACCCACCACTAATTAACAATCGAGGTTTAGCCCACAACAACGACCTGCTCCTGTTGTTGACCACCACTAGAACCGCGTACAGCAAGGTTTTTTTCTCCACTTGGACGGTATGGATCCGCGACATCGATCAGAACGATGGGAGATCACCAGCAAGCAGCAGTAGCAGGCCAATTGATCTTTGGCAGCGCATGCAAGTGCATTGTTATCATGATCTGATGAGATAGATGGTCAGCATCTTTATCTAAAGGTTCATGGCACGGTACGGTGCAGTCCTCCTGCCATGGTTAGAGCGCGTGCGCCAGCCCCATTGCCCAATCATAGTCCTGTTTCGAAAGACAGCAAAATCTAGTAATGCAGTTTAATGCTGTTCCTCGTCAACGGCGAACTGTTGCGATACACGAGGTGTTCCTCGTTTTATGGCCTGTTCGGTTGATCGTTTCTACGGCTGATAAGCCAGCTGATGTTATTTTGTTATAAGAGAAAAACACTATATCATGACTAATAAGCAGGGCTGAAGTTCAAGCGAACATGGTATTAGAAACCAATTAACACTCTCAATATTACACCCCACAAGCTTTCAACCTTTTAGGAACTCTGCAGGTTACCAGAGAACCTAAAAGTTAGGGACAGGGCTTGGGCTTCTCTAAAAGTAGTTAAGGCGGAAGAAGCCACGTTGTGGTGGCTTAGGTTTTTTGGAAAAAAAACAGTTTTGGTTTCACCATTTTTGAGTTGGTTTTGGCTTCAAAAGTTGTTCTTATATGTGCTTGTTTGATAGGGCTTTTGATTAAATTGGTGGAGAAGCCACAATAAAAGTCCTGTCAAAGAGAACCTTAATAACCTTTTGCTTCCAGCAGCGGCACACAATTAGCCAGTATCCCATAATGGTCCTCGATATAAAGTCTCAGCTCCTTTTTTTTAAAAGACCTCAGCACCTTATTACTCATAGCTATGTACTTCCTCCGTATCGGATTTAGAAGTCGTTTAGGACAGCGACACGGTCTCCAAAACACAACTTTGACCTCTTGTTTTTATAAAAAATATTTATGAAAAAGTGATATATGTATACTTTTATGAAAATATTTTTTTGAGACAAATCTATTCATATAATTTTTACATTTGCAAACTCAACAACTTAAAAGTTATTAATGATTTATATTCCCAATGTTTGACCCAAACCTTTTCCAAAATGACTTCTAAATCCGATACGAAGGGAGTACAATCTTATTTTTTTGAAAGGCAAAAATAGGGCTCCAAGGTATGGTGTTGGAGAGGCTGCGCCATAAAGTAGTTTCAAATAGGACCAAGGTTCTAAATCTTCAGCTATAGTTGCTGCTAGAGTGCATTATTATAACGGTGTGAGACTGGTCAAGCGCTATTTGTGCTCATGTATAATTTAGCGGCTATATAAGCCCACTATGCATCATTTAGCTCTGCTACTAGCTGTTTTATACACCATTTGTAAAACTTCACAGTCACGGATTTAAAACATTACAATGACCTATGCAATATAATAGTGCCAACTTCATTGCCAAAACAAAAACATAGTTCTAGCATAATCCTATAAGTTAAACTATCTCAAGTTTAAACTAAATTTATATATATATAATAAGTATGTATGATACTAAATAAGTATGGTTAGATTAATTATAAAATATTTTTCATAATATATCTATTTGAATGTTTATACTCTTTTCAACGAATTGGTGAAACTTAAAATACGTTGACAGAGAACTAAACCAGAGCTGGTTCTTTTTGGGATTGTATTTCAGAGCGACAGGCACAAAGTCTTGTCCACATCAATGTGGTACCACTGAAAGCTCTTTCACCGCTCGAGGGGGTCCTTCGGAAAAGAAAAGGGTTTGCTAGAATGACACAAGCTAGACCTCATATTGTGACCATTATTTGCTCATGATTTACAAATTTCTAAGTATTTTAAAGGGCACTACATCTCAAGAAAACAAACATAGTTGCAGGCTGTGTTATCTCCACTACTTTATAATACACCAGTTATGAACTTAGCTAAACCCACCCATAAACAGACCATCACAGTCATAACCTCCACTAAGTGCACCCAAAAAATTGCACCCAACAGCATCTAATCTTTCAAATCAAAGGATGAGATTAACTTTAACCCCCACTTTCTCTCACTCACTCATATCCGATGGACAGAAACGCTGGGATCAAACTCATCACTCATCTCCTCCACCGGTCCCGCGCCCACCACGAGTCACGCGAGACCGTACGACTCCCCGAGACGCCGCTATTGCTTCCCTCCCCACTATACGTTCCTCTCCCACGATTCGCGCGACTCCTCTCCTCCCTCGCTCGGAAGGACGCCAGGCAGGGCGCCCACCTGCCGCCGCTGCGAGGACGCCCGCCGCACCGAGGCCGCAAGGACGCGAGTCCGCCTCAAGTACGCCCGCCCGCCGCGATGCCGCCTTCTGCACGTCGGCCAAGGGCTCCAGTCGACGGCGCGTGTGGAGGCCTCTAGGTGACTGCAGCTCTAGGCCACGGCGCTGGCCAAGGCCTCCAGCCGACGGCGGCTCCAGGCGACGGCGCCGGACAAAGCCATGTGGTTCCAGTCGGGCTCCAGGCGACGACGACTCAGATTAGATCCTTTCTTTCCTCCTGCTCGAGATGGGCCTGGCCCTGGCACCGGTGCCTCCTGGTGCTTGACCGAGGCGGAGGAGGTGGTCGCCTGCACTTGCGTGCCACGGCCGGCCGTTAGCCCCCTTCCCCAGCCAGGCGCAGATCCACGGCCGCCCACTGGAGCCATCAGGTTGTTCATGATTTTTTTTGGTAATGATGAATATTATTCTTATATAATTGATATATGTCCGTTGATGCTCCATGTTTGAAGGATTTTTTTATTTGGCATTTTCTTTGCTAGATTATTAATTAGAGGGTGAAGTTGCAATTGTCATTTCCAGAGAGTTTTGGCATCGTCCATGACATGTAGAACTTGGATATCTGCAGGCTTTATGGTCATGAAGATCCTAATATGCATACAACCAATGAGGTCCAGTTATACGGACTGATGGAGCCTAACGTACATCCGCAAGTATTAGCTTCTATCTTCTCAGGCAAACATTATATTGCAATTCAGTTGCTAATTGGTCTCCTTGCTAGAGTAATATGGATGAAATGTGTTATTTACTACTGACAACCCCTTACTCTCTCATCAGGGGTACCCTTCAGAAAATCGGGAAGCAGATAACGCTGTGCAAATATTCAGGATGTTAGATTCTAATGTTCACTCACAAGTTCTCCCTTTCACATCTGAGGTAGGACTGTATTTTGATTTTTAACTGCTCTCCCGTAGTCTCTGTAGTTGTCGTGCTTGATGTGCTGTCAGATCTTAACCTCAACGAGGAGTTGCATGAGCAGGTGATGAAAACACATTTTCTTCTCTGTTTTGTATGCCTGTCAGTGAAATTTGTTTTATATGTCTGTATGATGTTATCATATAATGCAATTCGGAGGATAACTTGTAAGCTCCTGCATATTTGAGAAAAAAAATATTTTTCTTTGTATTTAGTGCTTTTCATTTACTCAGCAGACATATCGACCTTTTCAATACAGGAATATTGGATTACATGGAGAGTTTACGATATCTTCTTCCTGATTCAGGTTTGTGATACATTGCTCATTTCTCTCCTAATTTGTGCTCCATAAATAATACCTGATCAAAAACTATATAGGTTTACGGTACCTTCTGTCGTTTGGCATTGGCTGTTGGCTTCAATACTGATTCAGGTGGCTTTTCAGTAGCTAATGAGCTTCTAATGGTGGTGAGAAAGCAGGTATGACCACATTTCTTACATGGGTAGCACATTCTTCCTGCAAAGACATCTTTCGTATGCAAATTACAATCTATTATTGTTTTATGTGCCTGCTTCTTACCTTGTAGTTGTAGGTTAGTAATCCAGACATGAAGTATAGACGGATAGGAATAATTGGGGTTCTAAGGATAGTTTCTACATCGCTTCCACTGATGGCAATGTTGCTGTGAAGTGTTCATCATCTCAGGATTGTTTTAAGCGCAATGTAAATTTAGGATAGTGGTAATATTTTGTGAAACAACACGCCAAGTGCATACGTTATTTCTGATCTTATGGGCATTCCTTCATATGCCCAAGTGAATGCCAGCACTCATCTCCGCCTGATGTGTCACCCAGTGTCACCAAATCAATTAGTCCTACATCCATCAGTAACAAGAAATAGGTGTAGTCATTACCGTTTCTTCCAGAAATAAATAATTATGAACTTCTCCCCTTATTACTAAGCTTATACTAGACAATACATTAGCTCCTGTTTGAGAATACTGAAAAGGGGCTGCTACTTAAAATTTGGTGATGTTTCCAACCAACATTGACTTATCAGTATCTGTGACACATTCGGTCAGATTTGAACATGATTGGCCTTAATTCCATTTACACTCTTTGTTGCTTTTTTCTTGCTTGGAATATATTGGGTTAATAATTTTACAGAGCTATTTTTTGCTTGGATAACATTGCTTAAAAGTTGTGTGTGAGTTACTGAATCAATATAGTCCCCCGTGGTAGTTCAAAAAAGTTACTGAGTCAATCTTATATGTCTCTGGTGAGCACACTCACGTTCAACAACACATGCATCCTGTCTCTGGTGAGCACACTCACGTTTAATTTCCCTTACCTAGGAACAATTGATGTTAAAAAACCTTTATTTAATATTGTTTATTATGCAATTGCTTTTGAGTAGTACATGTGAACGGAAACTTGATTTGAAGATGCCTTTGCATGCATTCTTTTGATTTTTTTAGTTTCTCTTCTCCAGTCTGAAATAAAAAAATATAGAAGCTATTCATTGTCAGTTAATGGATAGCTATTAGGTGATCATGGATACATTTAACACAATTGAATTAATCACAAATTGCATTGTATGATTTGGAGATGCTAACATTATCCATTTTGTCTTTTATTTGCAGGGATAGAGTTTTGTCACTTTTGTGGTGGGTGGGTGGGTGGGCTAACTATGAAATCCATCATGAAATATCATGGCATTTTGTGGTATCCATGCATTTGCGCAGAGCAATAGGTGTTAGTTTGTCTTCACTTACTTGTGTTGTACATGGTGATCCACTTCTTGGCGTGGTGGTGTAGGTCTGGCAGCTCCATCGAGTTGACCTTCAACGAGACGGTGTCGACATTGACCAGCTCTACACCTATGGCCCTTATTTCATTAGATGTTTTTTTGGTTGACATTGACCAGCTGAACATTGATGTCATATCCTGCTGGCTTATATAATGTTTTTTGTTGAGTAAATAGCTTTACTGAATTTGTGGTTAATGGTTAGTGACTTTATTTTTATTTTTTTTTTGAAAAAGGGGTTAGTGACTTTATAATCTAAACAGTTACAAGGTGCTATGAAACAAGCAGAGCAACATGCTATTCTGATATATAGACATGTATAAAAACTTATTTCCATTGGCCATCAGCTGCTTTGATGTATGAAATATTAAATCGATTGATGTCATTATTGGTTTCTCTTGCAAAAGTTTGTATTCTTGTGTTGCCTTAACAGGCAATGGTACATACATATAAATATTTGAAGTGGGATAATTTGAAAACATCGGACTGCTGGATTTCATTATGTTGCTTTGCTTATGAAGTGAGAGGATCAAAAGAGAACAATCTGAAATGGAGAATAGCTATTCAAGAGGGATATCCAAGGAGGAATGCATCATTAGCTGTTTGAGGGACAACAGGGGAGACAAAGCAGTCAGAGAAAGAGCGTGTACAATCATATGTGCCCTCTATTTTCCAGTGACTATATATATGTATATGTACTTTGCTATTGTTACTGTTTTTTCCAGCTCATACAACTATCTATTGAAGTACACAGATGGATGACTTAGACATGAATGAATGTGAATTTGTGTTTCTTTCATCTGTAGATATACAGTTTTATGATTTATTTTAGTTTTAAGATTATTTGTAGCATGTATGGTCATATACAATTGTGTGAGACTTAAATTATGGAAAATATATCGTCGTTTGGTTGCTTTCATGTATATCTCTGAAATAAAGCCGTAGCGTTAGCACGGGCACTATATTAGTATTTTAAAGGGCGCCTGATTCAAAATATATGTACTAGAACGTTTGAACCAAAACTTTTTGATGCTTTGACTATTTATTCTACACAACACCTACGTTCAAAAATAAAACCCATCTTTTACTTTGAAATTTTTCAACAATAAGTCAAAATAGTAGTATGCTCGGTAGATGATATTTTGGAACTAGATATTCATATTTCTAAAAATACACACTTTATTTTGTTTTAATCTATAAAATATATCATCTTTTTTTGCAGGAAAAGACAATTTTCAAAATCAAAATTTTAGGATCTACCCAAAATAAAATAGGACTTTTGCATCCATGAACAGAGATCAAAGTGGTATTGATGGATCCATCAAAAGTTGTTTTTTTTCTGTCACTCATAACAAATCGATGTAATTAAAACTGGACTATTAGAGGAACTATTCTCTGAATGCATGCCTTTACTAAAACATTGTTCAAAACTATGTAAACTCACCACAACAGTTTGTATTTTAGTAAATGCCGTTCCAATCATTCTCCTAATTACAGTTAGGTTTATGCTTACACACTCAATAATACTTCTTCAGTCAGTCGAATTTTCGTATACTTATATTCTTCGTTGTTATCGCATGCCTTTTTGTTCACAGCCTAATTTTCTAAGCTAACCCGGGGGGCCATGAAGGTTTTTTATATTATTATAGAATACAATATGCTAAACTTGCCTGATTCTTTATTCGGCTGCTTCATGTTTTCCGTTCTCTCCACTCCAGTTCCCTGTTAGATTTGATAGCTCTGTTACAGAAAGGCTCTAAAGTAGCTGGTCCCTTGCTTTGCTGACAGAACAGTGGACCCTCGTCCCTAGGAGACGTCGCTATCTCAATGTGTTGTCCAAGCCTCAGCGCTTGGTGGCTGCGGAATTTCTTCGTATATATTTTTGGTGGCAGCCGTTGGCTCAGAGCTCCCTAAGCGACTGAGGCCGCAGCTCCCTCTCATTGCGTGTGGCAAGTGTGTGGTCTGAAGATTGGGAGGGAGTACAGGGTGAAGAAGAAGGGTGCCAACCAAAGGCGCAATTTCTACACCTGTCACTACTACAGAAACAGTCAACAGTGCCGGCCACATCACTGTCGAAATTAGGACAACCGGCAGTGATGACCCTTCACTGCCGGTTCTAGGCTCTGACAACCAGAAAATAATTGGGGGGTGCGAGAACCGGCAGTGATGACAACTATCACTGCCGGTTTGTGCCTCCCGCCGGCAGTGATGACAACTCCACTTATCACTGCCGGTTCAAGCCACGAACCGACAGTGATTTGATTCTATCACTGTCGGTTCTAGGATAGAACCGACAGTGATGAGCCTGACAGCACAAAAAGGTGGTAGCCGTCATCTTCTTCCTCCACTCTTTTATCCCGAGAACAGAGGCGCGCGTTTGGGCCACTCCCTCCAATGTTGCGGTCGCCCAAATCCGTGAAGCTACCACTTGGATTTGGAAGAATGGCTTGATCTTTTTGCTTTAAGGTTAGTAACCAGCCTCCATTCCTTCGATTTTGTTGCTTAATTAGCTTTGTTTTGATGGCTATAATGCTTGATTCTCATTCTTATTTCTCCATTCTTCTACAGAGCACTTTTCTAATTCATGGCTATAATGCATTGTTAGTATGTGATGTTATAATTGGTTCTTAGGAGTAGAGTAGATTCTTTTACAATGTTGATGAGCAAATTAACCCTTGTGTCACCAAACAATGCATTGTTTGAGCAGTAGTGGCGGATCTAAGGGGGGGTGGGTGGGCTCCAGCCCCCTAATGACTTGATTTACTACTAGAAACAATGCATTGTTCATGATAATGTCTCCAATTTTAGTATTTATTTAAATTAATGTCTCTATTTTTATGTGGCATGGAGTAGAATAATTGTTCTACAATATTGTGCAATAATTAATTTTTATGGGGCTGCGATTTTTAATTTATATGGGCATTGTTTGGAGCTACATTGTTATTCATGATCATGTCTCCAAATTTAGTCTTTTTTTAAATTAGTGTCTCCATTTTTATGTTGCATGGAGTAGAATAATTGTTCTTCAATATTGTGCAATAATTGTTTCTTATTAAAACTTTCCTATGTTTCCTCTGCCCGGCCCATTTTACCTGTGCAGACATGGATCGAGGGTGGATGTACGATCTGTCATGTACAGACCAACGGTACTTGACGGGCATCGACGATTTCATCAAGCTCGCTAGAGCCAATGCTGGGGACTCACAGCCTGTATTCTGTCCATGCAAAGATTGCAAGAATACGAGAAAATGGGGCGACGTGGAGCATATACGATTGCACTTGATTACCAGGGGGTTCATGAGAGACTACACGATTTGGACTTTGCATGGGGAGGTTGGTCAAAATGTTGCACAAGAAAACAATGATGATGTGCCTATTGATGATGACCAATGCCTAGACGCATTTCTACCTATTGATGATGACCAATGCTACACAGTACCTGTGCCTACCAACGATAATGTGTTTAGGAATACATTAGTGGACGACACAGAGGAAAATGATGGCATTTCACAGTTTCTTCATGATGTGCATGGCGGATTCCTTAGTGCTACACAGTTGAAAAAACTGGAGATCATGAGAAAGGATGCAAAAACACCATTGTATCCGACCTGCCCAATAAGCAAACTGGAAGCCAACATCATGCTATTAGAGTTCAAATCAACGAATGGATTGAGTGATAAAGGCTTCGATAGCTTGTTAGGTATACTGCATAAACTGCTCCCGAAGGGTACCGAGTTACCAGAAAAGACTTACCTGGCCAAGCAAATGATTTGCCCAATCGGCCTCGAGGTTGAGAAAATACACGCGTGTTCCAACGATTGCATATTGTACCGTGGAGAAAAATACAAAGACTTGGATGCGTGTCCCAAGTGTAAAGCTCCCCGATACAAGCAAGGGCCGTCAAATCAGGGAAGCAAGACCAGAGGAGGGCCCATAAAGGTCGTATGGTATTTTCCTATAGCTCCACGAGTGCATAGGTTGTTTGCAAATGCAAAGTCAGCCAAACTGTTGCGTTGGCACGGCGAAGAGCGTAAGAAAGATACAATGTTGAGGCACCCCGCCGACGGGTCGGACTGGAGGACTATCAACACTATGTTCTATAAGAACATTGGTGGAGAGGTAAGGCATCTTTGGATAGGTTTGAGCACAGATGGGATGAATCCGTTTGACCAGGTTAGAAGCAATCATAGCACTTGGCCAGTGACGCTATGTATATACAACCTTCCACCCTGGCTTTGTATGAAACGGTCATACATCCAGATGCCACTACTAATCCAAGGGCCAAAACAACCTGGTAATGATATCGATGTGCTTCTACAACCAGTGATCGATGAACTACTACAGATGTGGGAGACGGGTGTGAAGGATGTTTGGGATGAGTATAAAAAAGAACATGTCACGATAAAGGTTATACTTATCGCTACAATCACTGACCTGCCAGGGCGAGGTTGCTTGTCTGGAGAGAAGACAAAAGGATACACTGGGTGTGTCGAGTGCTTGGACGAGACTGATGCTATTCATCTACCAGAAAACAAGAAGATGGTCTATATGGGACACCGTAGGTTCCTACGAAGGGATCACCCTTACCGCAAGAATAGAAAAGATTTTAATGGGACTACTGAGAAACGTGGCCCTCCAAAGTATCGAGACGGGAAACAGATACTTAAACAAGTAAGCAAACTCACAGATGTTGTCCTTGGGAAGGGGGAAGGTGCAGTACCAGCGCCAGCCGGTAGTATCTGGAAGAAAAAATCAATCTTTTGGGAACTACCTTATTGGCCACTTTTGAGTGTACGTCACTGTCTTGATCCAATGCACATAACTAAAAACGTGTGCGGTAACACACTTAACATGTTGATGAACACCGGGGGAACAACAAAGGATTCTCTCGCGACACGCTTGGACATGCAACACCTGGGCCTCAGGAAGGAGTTGCACCCAATAACTCTTGAGGATGGCCACTTGAAACTTCCGGTGGCATCATGGACACTGAAAAAGGAAGAAAAGGCCATGCTTATTTCTTTCTTTAATGATCTCAAAGTGCCAACTGGCTACTGTGCGAACCCGAAGAGGCTAGTTAACATGAGAGAACTTAAGTTTAACTATGGTTGTATGAAGGCCCATGACTGTCATGTCATTATGACTCAGCTGCTCCCAGTTGCCCTACGAGGTATCCTCCCTGACAAGGTCCGTGCCCCAATCATAAAGTTGTGTTCATTCTTCAACGCAATCTCTGAAAAGGTCATTGAAGGGGCCAAGCTAGACCAGCTGAAGCAGGAGATAACCGAGATTCTATGCAGGCTTGAGATGCATTTCCCACCGACTTACTTCGACATATCAGTGCATCTACTTGTTCATCTTGTGGACCAAATTAAAGCCCTTGGCCCAATGTATCTACACCAGATGTTTCCTTTCGAGAGGTTGATGAAAGTTTTCAGGCGGTATGTTAGGAATAGATTCAGACCAGAAGGGAGCATGGTAGAAGGATGGACAACGGAGGAGGCCATTGAGTTCTGCACATATTATATGGACATCAATCGGGTCGGAGTTCCAGTATCTCGTCACGATGGAAGACTAGGGGGCAAAGGAACGATAGGTGAGAAAGCAGTCAAAATAGTCGAAGTGGTTTCCTTCAGACAGGCACACTTCGCTGTTCTCCAACAGGCCGACGGTGTGATGGCATACATTAATGAGCACAAGCAGTTACTGCAAAGTAAGCACATCGGTAGGTCACAGGCTTGGCTTGAGAAAAAACATAAGGAGGAATTCGGTGACTGGTTTCGACGCCGCAGGCTAGGAATGGTGTCGGGATGTCAGCTAGATCTCTTAGCTCCCGGACCTTCGACTACGGTGATGATGTACCAAGGTTATGATATAAATGGTTTTACATTTTACACAAAAAAACAGGATGGAAAGAGCACCAACCAAAATAGTGCTGTTCGTTTCGACGCCCACGATGAATACGGCACGGTGGAGGCAACATACTATGGTTTCATAGATGAGATATGGGAGCTAGACTATGGACGACAGTTGAAGGTCGCTCTTTTCCGTTGCCAGTGGGTCCGGCTAGATGAAATCAACACCGACAATGATGGGTTCACTACCGTTGATCTATCCAAGACCGCATACAGAGATGACCCCTTCGTCCTTGCAAAGGATGTTTTGCAAATCTTCTATGCAAGGGATAACAATACAAAGGGAAGACTACAAGTAGTCATGCAAGGCAAAAGGAAGATTGTCGGTGTTGAAGGAGTGACGGACGAAGAAGAGTACAAAGGTTATCAAGAAATGGCTCCTTTTGGGGCAGACATTACCCTACCTATCCTTGAAGAGGGTGACGAACCTGCTTACCTCCGGAGTGATCACGATGAGGCCATCATAGTTAGAATATCATAAACTATGTAATCCTTAATGAAATGTTGTAGATCTTCATTAGTTGAACAACTTTGGTATTCATCACTTTCTGAGCTGAAATCATTTAGGGGCTCAAATTCTGGTTTGAACTAGTGAAACATGACAATGAAACATGTGCAACATCTAAAATTCCCGATGTAAGTTTTGTGAACAATGTGTACTAAGAATTTGTCAAATGTGAACAACTTTGGTATTCATCACTTTTTCATTTGAAATAAATTGGGGTTCTAAAATTTGGTTTGAACTTGTCGTTTTTCAAATTTTTTTAAAAAAGACAACTTGAAACATGATTTTGAAACCCCAAATGGTTTCAACTAGAAAAGTGATGTAAAGAAAGTTGTACAACTCATCAAGGTCTACAACTTTTATATTGGTCATTTCTTCATCCGACAAAGTGGTAATAACATTGTTCATAAATATTACACATCTCTCATAAGATTTCATAAACCATATGAGACACGTGTAGGTTTTGTGAACAATGTATATTAACAATTTCTCAAATGAAGAAATGACCTATACAAAAGTTGTAGATCTTGATAAGTTGAACAACTTTGGTATTCCATCAAGTTTTATGTTCAAATCATTTTGGGTTTTAAATTTTGGACTGGACGTTCCATTTTTCAAAATTTCAAATTTGAAATGTTCAATTTTTTTCAAATGAAGAAATGACCAATATCAAAGTTGTAGATCTTCATGAGTTGTATAAATTTGGTAGTCCTCACTTTTTCATTTGAAATAATTTGGGGTTCTAAAATTTGGTTTGAACTTGTTGTTTTTAATTTTTTTTAAAAAAGTAAAACTAAACCGGTTTGTTATTAGAACCGGCAGTGATGTGGGACATCACTGCCGGTTGGTAATTAGAACCGGCAGTGATGTGGGACATCACTGCCGGTTTTTAACCAGCAGTGATGTTGGCTATCACTGCCGGTTTTTCATTAGAACCGGCAGTGATGTGGGACATCACTGCCGGTTTTTAACCAGCAGTGATGTTGGCTATCACTGCCGGTTTGTTATTAGAACCGGCAGTGATGTGGGACATCACTGCCGGTTCTAACGACCAACCGGCAGTGATGTCCAACATCACTGCCGGTTGTAATATCCAACCGGCAGTGATGCTGGGGTTATAAAAGGGGCTGGCGCTCCCGCCAGCCCCTTTTGCTCGACAAAAATCAAACTCCCGCCAGGCGCCAGTGCACGCCGCCGCCGCCCGACTCGCCGTCCACGACGCCGCAGCCCGACTGCGCCGTTCGACGCCGCAGCCCGACGCCGGAGCACGACGCCGCCATCCTCGACGCCCCCAGGAGCTTCTCCCTTTGCTGATTCGCGCCACCCCTGCAGTTTGGGTGAGTGCCCATAAGGTGTTCGGTGAAATGCCTCATCTGAGTTTTGAACTTGTTGCTGAGGAGCCCTTTTGGGATGATAGTTGATTTCCTTATTGCCAGCTGATGCCAACTTGCCAAGTCTGCTTACAGTGAAATCTGAGTGAGACCACACCATTACAATCATGAGATCTTCCATTTGCTGGCTGTTGCAAAATTATATACTGTTTTTCTCTTGGGTGTTGCAAGTATATTTTTAGCTTGAGCAGTTGATTAGTCATTCTCATACTGTTCCAAGGCAAGTATATTTTTAGCTTGAGCAGGTGAATATTTTGCGTTGCTTCTTTGTTTTTGTCTAGCGTTGCTTTTTTCCATGCGTGTGCTGCTGTGTATAGTTATTTCCCTTTCAGGTGACCATTCATTATATACGTTTGATCTCGTGTACTTATTACTTTTTTCCCCCAAAGAACCTCGAGTACCGACTAGTTACAATCTCCATAATCATAGGCTTACTCATGAGCAAGAGAAAGTTGATTTATTTCCCGGCCGTTACCCAAACATGGCCTGGGAGGGATCCTGTCACGGTTGGTGCATTTAGGGTTCTTGTAAGGTCAGCAAGGCTACTTAGAACGCCTCAATCCTTGTAGGTGCATCAATTGGAAGGGCATAAAAAGAAAGTCTTAATTTTTTGGTGGGAAGCTAGTATGACATGAAAATAAAAACATCACAGGATAATCTCTTGAAATGTGAGATAGTATGGACTTTCTCATGATGATCTCCATTGTCAAGTTTCCAGTCCTTTGAGCCATCATGCTTTTGTGCTTCTTGATAAAAAACTTCTAATAACTTCTTGTCTAAACCTAGGGGTATTCTTGAAATGCTTAATAGCCCTATATAAATTGAAGAAAAACTTCTTGAATTCATCTCTTGTGCCCCTTTGGTTGTTATACGGGGTCGAGTCGGTAACTTGATCAAGAGTTGGAGTCAAGAGTGTTTTGACGCATATATGAGATTTACCCTAAGAAAGTTGATGCCTTTGATTGCATGTCCAGAAACATGACTCGTCATCGCCAATTCACCACCCGTCGCCGAGCTACTGATACCCCACAAGCAGAGAGCACTGCGACAGGAGCGTCGCAGGATCCAACTAATGGTGGTGGTAATCAGGACGATTGGAGCCCTAGCCATTATCTACAGCTAGACCAAGGAAACGAGGTAATAACTTAGGTCAAACCTAATAACGTGATAGTAAGAAATCACGCTAGATAAGTTTGATGGGGACTTATTTATGAATTTTGAAGCAGGTTCCGCCGCAAGAGCCAAGTGGTGAGGGTACCAGCAAGACTAAGCGTGGTGCAACAAAGCTTCCTCAAACAAGTAAACATTGGCACATCTCTGAGTTCGACCAAGTAGGGGAGCCGGTGGAGCCTCTTACAGCATTAGGCCCATACAAGAGTGTCATCGGGGCACTTGTAAGAGACTTTATCCCGATCAAATACAGGAAATGGACTGGTCGTGAGGATGACCCATGGAGGGTTCCAGAAAGTGAGAAGGAGCTAGTTTGGAACAAGTTGAAAGGGTTTTTCAGTTTTCCTAATGACTATGATGAGGCGACAGTCAAGAAGAAGGCCAAGGAAATCATGGGTCGCTCGTTCAAGACTTTCAAGGGAACCTTGTACAAGTTAATCAAGGAGGACAGAGAACCAAATTTTGAGGGAGGTCAATACACCAAGCAGAGAGACTTCTGGGAGGAGTTCAAGGCTTACAAGCTATCCGAAGAGGCCAAGGCATCAAGCGAAAGAAATAGAGCAAACTCACTTAAGGCAAAGGATCCTCATCGCCTAGGATCGCGTGGCTATGTACGAAAGATTCCGGAATGGGAAATGGAAGTCTAGAAACTAGAGCAGCGCGGCGTTAGGCCTCAGACAAGCGATTGGCAGCCCAGATCAGTAAACTACCTACTTGCAAGGGGGGCACGATACAATAGTGACGGGAGCCTTAATGCCAGTAGTGAACCCGTCAGCGATCTCCTCCAGAGGATTTCAACCTTAACTGAGGAAGTGAATAGAGGTAACCGCAAGTCAGATAGAGAAAATGACGTGCTCACACAAGCACTTGGAAACAAGGAGCACCCCGGTCGCACTAGAGGAGCCGGGAATGTACCTTGGGTGAAAGCATTCGAAGGTGAATCTTCATCCTATAGGAGCCGGGCGAGGGCTAGAACACAAAGAGAAGAAGAGCTCCAAAGGTTTCGAAAGGAAATCGAAGATAGCATGGAAGCACGGATAGCTGCTCAAGTTGAGGCACGAGTTATGTCAGCTATGCAATCCATGTGTTCGTCACAACCGCAGCCTATCCTGACTTTGAATAGCCCAGTGCCCAAGGGTCGCAGTAGCTGCGGCTCAACCCCTATGCTTGACGAAGAAGAGGTCAATGCTCCTCATCCGGTGGACAACATCACTGGACCAATTAATGTCAGGTTATACATCCGTCAGCAGTGGACAAAAGACAAGGTGGCGGTCGGACAAGCATTTCCAAGAGGAGACGGCATCATTCATGGCAAGCCAATGCCACCCGGGTATGCCAGGGTCAGCATTGATAAGATCTTGGATAAGAAGTACAATAAGATACACATTGATTTCCCAGTGGAGGAAGATAGGCCGCGTCTTGTTCACAACTTGGGCACTCATGTGGCTTGGCGCAAACGCTTCATCAAGCTGGATGAGCAGCCATCTTCGGATGATGAGGATGGCAGTGAATCATCGGCATCGCCGCCGCCAAGAGGTTTCTCTCCTCTGCAAGATCCTCATTCTCCCTCTTCTGCCTCGAAAGAGAAGACACCTCCTCCACCGCCAAAGGAGAAAACACCTCCTCTACCTCCTCAACCGCTAAAGGAGAAAACACCTCCTCTACCTCCTCCACCGCCAAAGGAGAAAACACCTCCTCCACCTCCTCCATAGCCAAAAGAGAAGACACCTCCTCCTCCTCCGCGAAAATCCAAAGTGCGATCAGGTTCGACCTCGCAACACAAGAGGTCATCAGTTTCGGTTGGTAATGCTCCCCAGACAAGTAAAAAGAAGGTGGATGCTAGCATTACGAGTAAGATGAAGGACCCGATTGTGGAGCCTCCAAGCAAGAAAGCCGCCGTTGCCTTCTTTAATCGAATAGCCAGTCTACCTAAGTGGAGACAACAGACCGAATTTGAAAGGCAACACAACAAAGAGAGTAATCAAATCAGAGCTAGAGAAATACACACCAAAGAATTGCTAGAGATACAGAACTTGGCCAACAACATGGGCATATCCATGGAGAGGGCCACGGAGTTGTATTACGGAACGAGAGATTTTGAAAAAGCCACGGTCGCATACAAGTATTCAAGAGGCAAACCTTTGGTCGCCACCGAACAAGAGTATAAAGAGTTGCCAACATACATGCGACAGTTGCATGATTATTACTCCGTGGATACTGCCAACGGAGACTGTATCGGTTTTGAAGTTTGCATCCCTCCCGGAATGGTTTTTAATCATCCTGAAGAAACGGTGCATACTATTTATTATGAACACCTCTTTCAGCTCTTCCAACGGCGCTCGCTCGATACGCAGATTTTGATGATATGGTCTATGTAAGTACCCTACCCTCACAACGTTATAATAAACTACGTGATTTGCATTTGAATATATCATATGTTTATTATGCAGGTGTATGGCAAAATGGTGCCTAAAGAAGAAATTGAACAATATAGACTTCTTGGATCCCATATTTGTAAATGAGACAACATGCACCGCCCCTGGTGATGATGACTATGTACCAACAAGTTTGAAGATTGAGTTTGAAAGTATGTTCAGAAACAACAAAACAAACGTACTCCTACCCTACAACTGCGAGTATGTGTTCTCGACCCTTATTTTAGTGTTTCTTTTCTTGATATGTCATTCAATAACATGGACTTTGTGATTGCAGCAACCATTTCATCCTCGTAGATATCTATCTTCAGGATTCACATATCGAGGTGTGGGACTCAAAGAAAAAGCCACTTTCTCTTATCGACCCCCTAGTCAAAGTGCTGAATAAGTAAGTGAACCAAATATCACAACACTTTCTAATCACATAGGATATTGTAATGTCCTCGGTCTTCACACTTCATTTACAATGTAACATAGAATGAAGGCATTACCGAATTGGAGAAATCTCGATAGCAAGATGCAAAAGCAATGGAGGGCCCCATTCAGTGTAAAGTATATGGAGGATCTCAAGACCCTAGATCAACCGATGGGGAACAACGAATGCGGGTTCTATGTGATGTGGGCAATGCTAAAATACTTTGGCGCAAAAACAAATACGGGAGATGACATGGTACGTAGGCATCCCATTTCTATTGTTTTGTCTTACGTTTGTGCATCTCAATATCATCTTGCTTCAATTACAGCGCAAAGCAAACAATCACAACCAGTTGCTAGATTTTGAGAAGAGAGGAATTCAAGAGGAGGTAGCAAAGTTTGTATTGGACGAGATATTGACCAAGACAGGATCATTCTCCATTGCGAGGACTAAGAAGTACAAGGCGCAGTACGGAAGAGACCACATTGATAGGCTATTGTAATGCGACTCTTAATTCGATACTTAGAGTTTTTTTTTGAAACTTTTGTAATATAAATGTTGATGGGTTTGTATTGTCTTCATTCACATCGATATCAAATTGATCGATAGCAACCACCTCCACCTCCACCTCCCCGACCTCCCACCCCACCACCTCCCCTCGAAATGAAAATAAAACAATTATTAAAATGCAAATTGTGAATACTATATCACTACCGGTTCAAAGATAACCGGCAGTGATAATATAATCTACACAACCGGTTGGTTAAAACAACCGGCAGTGATGGCTCAAGTATCACTGCCGGTTTGTAACACGAACCGGCAGTGATACATGAGCTATCACTGCCGGTTTGGCATAACCGGCAGTGATGTGATCAGCTCATCACTGCTGAGTTGGTTATGGCGGTTCAAAATCCGCCAGTGAAGGGGGGTTTTGAACCGCCAGTGATGTCCTTCTCTGTTGTAGTGTGTCCATATCGTGAGTTATTTTTTGTCATGTTTTGTTATGGTTTGTAGCCATTTTTCGTGATGATTTTGATTAAAGTTCTTGTTTTGGTGTTGTAATTTCAGTGGGATGGCACTAGATCAAGTGACGGTTGATACTAGGAGGAAGAGTATGTTGAGCACGTCCAAAAATCTCTTGCAATGGCGAATGATGAGAGTGCACCATTGTATGATGAGGCAGTGAACTAGCAGAAGAATGATCTATCTGTTTTAGTTGGAATTGGTCGCAAAATCCTTATTCTGCTGAAGTGCATTGTAGATTTAGTTTGTTTAGTGCTATTTGGGATTGTCTACATTGTATCAAGGCTTTAATAAATTAATGTTTGAGAGTATGTGAAACAGCTTGTGGCATAGGATATTAATTAATCATGTTGATTGATGGATATTTTAGATCTTTTAATTAACTACGAATCAAGCATGTTGTATAATATGGGTTATTACAAGTTTTTGATGTGGTGTACGTCATTTAATGCAGATGAACCGGCAATGGATGTACAACACGGACCGCCGCTCCTCAGAGTTCATTAGGGGCGTGCATGAATTCATAAATGTGGCCAAGGCAAACACGCGGAATGGTTTCATGTGCTGCCCATGTGTTGTATGTAAGAATGAGAAGGATTATTCTTGCTCAAGGATCCTTCACGAACGCCTGTATACGCAAAAAAAAGTTAGGTACCATACTTGAATTGCTACGATGGAAGGCAAAGAATGGTGTATCCGACAAGGGATTTGGGGAGTTACTAACTATCGCAAAGAACATGCTTTCGAAGGCAAACGAATTGCCCGCCACTATATACGCAGCAAAATAGGTCATCTTGAAAGGTCCAAATGGCTAGAGGGGGGGTGAATAGCCTATTTAAAAATCTACAAGCTTCACTAAACAACCACGTTAGTATAAAAGATGGCTAAGCTAATTTTAGCACTAGCTCAACTACACTATGCAAGCCACCTATACAATTCTAGTAAAGCAAGGCTATGATCTCTAAAACACACCAACAAGGCTATGTCACTGAGCTACTTACTCCTATGTGAAAAAGGCTACACTAAGCAAACTACACAAGGACTAGTACAAGAAAGTAAAGAGCAAGTGACTTGATTCTTATACCAACGATGTAGAGAAGTAATGCACTTGAAGAATCAATCACAATAATCAACCACAAGAGAAATCCTCGGCAAAGAGATGACATAAGATTTTTTACCGAGGTTCACTTGCTTCCCGGCAAGCTACTCCTCGTTGTGGCGATACACCCACTTGTCGGTTCGTGAGCTAATCGACTATCAAGAGTCGAGCCCTCGGCGGGCACCGCACAACCGCACACAAGATGGGGATCCTCCAAGCCACGAGCTCCACTAGAGTATCCAATTTGCGAACTCCCGCGGGGAAGGATCAAGAACCCCTAACAACACTTGGTGAGGGCTCCAACAATCTCCAATTGCGAGCTCAATCACCTCCGCTGCTCCAAGCCGTCTACCGTGTCGGGAAACACGGAAGAGTAACAAAAAATCTGCAGCAACTCGAAGATCAAGAGCCTCTAGAATGCAACTCTCAAGTAATGCACTTGTATCTCACTCAATCTCACTCAAGATGTGCAACTATGCAAAGAGATGAGTGGAAGGGTTGTTCTCTAGCTCAAAGGATGTCTCTATATCTCAAAATGTGCAAGAGTTACCCTCAAACCCCGGCCAACTTCTATTTATAACGAAGGGGTACGCAGCTAGCCGTTACCGGACGACACAGTTCAAAACGAGCTGACCGGACGCTCCGGTCAGGGTGACCGGACGTGTCCGGTCACTACAGGACAAGCGTGAACAGTGCGCGTCAGAAGTTACCGTTGCTGTGACCGGACGCGCTCCAGCGTTTGACCAGACGCGCTGCACCTGGCGTCCGGTCGGAGTCCAGTAAGCTCCCACCGCGACCGGACGCGTCCGATCGCACGTGACCGGACGCGCCAGCCGCGTCCGATCGGAGTCCAGTAACGATCCACTCGTGACCGGACGCGTCCGGTCGAACGTGACCGGACGCGCCACCGCGTCCGATCGCATCTGCCCTCCGTGCTGAACTCCTGGGTGCGTGATCGGACGCGCCGGTTCCGCGAGGGACCGGACGCGCCGGTCCGTGACCCTTCTCACACTCGCGTCTGTCTGTGGTTTGAACTGACCGGACGCGCCAGCCGCGTCCGGTCAATTCGACCACAGCGTCCGGTCACTGTATTTTCAGTGATAAACATTTTGGACTTTCGCCACCTTTTCTCGCCTCCGGCGCAATAGAAAATAGGCATTTCATTTCCTCGAAAACGCCTGAATCTCGCGCTCGCAAGCTCGGCGGGAGGGAGAGCGAACCCCAAACCCCTTACTACCGCTCAAACACCACCGCCTTCGCAAATGTGCCAACACCATCATGTGAAAAACACCATGTGCATGTGTGTTAGCATTTCACAACCATTTTCAAGGCGTTATGTTAGCTCTCAACTAGATCCTAATGCATATGCTCAAGACATTGATCTAGTGGCACTTGATTCCCGAGCTAACCGTGATTGCCCCTCTTGATAGTCGGCTATGTATCCTAAACCCGGTCAATCACTTCTCTACTCATCTTAGACCGGCAAAAGGAAAACCCTATGGTTATACCTTTGCCTTGCGCTCTTAGATCCTTCTCTTCCACTTGATCATCATGTCCATCATATTATGTGCATCTTCACCATGATCGACATTTCATGTCCATGCACCATTTCTTTGTGATCTTGTGGCCACCACTCCTTGCCACATACACTTTCATCACAAGTGTTGCTTATGCCTAACTCAAAACACTTAACACATGGCATTAGCAACTTGGTGTCATTAATTACCAAAACCAAACTTGGGCTTTCAATCTCCCCCTTTTTGGTAATTGATGACAACCATCACAAAGATATGAAATGAAATCAATTTTCAATTTCGATAGTATTAGCTCCCCCTACATATGTGCTTCCATGAGTTTGGTTCAATTTTGCACATATGTATGGATTTGAATTTTGGGAGAGTTACTACTATCAAATTGATGCTAAGGTATATAGAATGGACCTTTGAAGCGTGATACCAATCGGAGTTGCCTTTATATACCATCCTTAGCATCGATGTAGCTAGACACCACTTGTAATTCATCACTTGTAAAGATCACAAACACTAAAGTACCCCGTGAGATCAACATTATAAGCAAAAGGTGTCTAGAAACCACTTGTAAAGCTACTCTCAACAAATCATCATTCAAGTTCTATTTCTAGCAATCACCATACAAACATGAATATGAATTTAAGCTTTGCAATGCAACAATTCATCATGTTAATGCACATACAAATGCAACAAATAATTCATGAGCACGCTCCCCCTACTTGTGTGCTCAAATTTAATTGATCCCTTTTCAATGTCATTCTCTCCCCCTTTGCAACTTAACTTTTTATCTTTGTGACTTTTCTATCTTCGACTTTTTATCTTTGTGACTTTTCTCTCCCCCTTTGTCAACAATCACCAAAAAGGTGCCAACTTTAGTGAGAATTAAGTCAATCAACATGAGAGAGTCCAAATTATGGTTCAATCTAGATCACTTGCCCAGAATATGTAATTTGGTTTGATCCAAGGACAAGCTTCTTCACACCTCATAAAGTATAAGGGTTATCTTGACCATGTTGAATTACACATCATGAGCTCATTTTCTAGATTCAACACTAGGTTTGCAAGCCCACAAACATGTCATATGCTACCACAAGATCAATCAAACATAGAAGCAATAGTGGTACCATATATACATTAAACTCATTTGATTTTCATGAATGAGCCTATTTGACATGCAAATATGTCTATATGTTCTAAACATGTCCTTAGCAAAGTATGGATGATATGCCAAACAACTTTACCTTGCTATGTCGAAGGAGAGGCATGTCATATAAGAATGTGGGAGTGCACTCATTTCAAGTTGGAGAAGTCAAGTATGTTCAATTCATTCTTCAACTTGTAAAATCTTTTCTCATCAAGTGGCTTTGTGAAAATATCGGCTAGTTGATCTTCGGTGCCAATGCTTTCAATGCTAATATCACCCTTTTGTTGATGGTCTCTTATGAAGTGATGCCTTATGTCAATGTGCTTCTTTCTTGAATGTTGAACCGGATTTTGAGTCATCTTGATAGCACTTTCATTGTCACAAAACAATGGCACATTCTTGAATTTGATTCCAAAGTCATTCAAGGTTGCTTTCATCCAAAGCAATTGTGCACAACAACTACCGGCACTAATGTATTCGGCCTCGGCGGTAGATAGTGCAACACTATTTTGTTTCTTTGATGACCATGAAACAAGAGACCTTCCTAGCAATTGATAAGTGCCACTTGTGCTCATTCTATCAATCTTGCATCCACCATAGTCGGAGTCCGAATATCCAATCAACTCAAAATTAGACCCCTTGGGATACCATAATCCAACATCATGAGTGCCCTTAAGATATCTCAATATTCTCTTGGTTGCTTTCAAGTGACTCTCTCTAGGTGAAGCTTGATATCTTGCACATTTGCACACACTAAACATCACATCCGGCCTAGAAGCGGTGACATATAGCAAACTTCCAATCATAGACCGATATTGCTTTTGATCTACCATGTTGCCACTAGCATCAACACCCAATTGATCATTAGTGCCCATTAGTGTACTCATTGGCTTAGCATCTTGCAATCCAAACTTCTTGATCATGTCCTTGATGTACTTCCCTTGACTTACAAAAGTGCCATTCTTCATTTGCTTGATTTGAAGTCCAAGAAAGTAACTAAGCTCTCCAATCATAGACATTTCAAACTCTTTTGCCATCATTTTTCCAAACTCTTCACAAAAATCTTGATTTGTTAATCCAAAAATAATATCATCCACATAGATTTGTAACACAAACAAGTCATTTCCAATTTTCTTGGTGAAGAGAGTGGTGTCAACCTTTCCCATCTTGAACCCTTTGGAGAGAAGAAAGTCCCTCAATCTCTCATACCATGCTCTTGGTGCTTGCTTCAAATCATACAATGCCTTCTTGAGCTTGTAAACATGGTTGGGCTTCTTGTCATCTTCAAAACCGGGAGGTTGCTCAACATAAACTTCTTCATTGATGTAGCCATTGAGAAATGCACTTTTGACATCCATTTGATAGAGCTTGATGTTGTGTGCACAAGCATATGCTAATAAGATTCTAATAGCCTCCAATCTTGCAACCGGTGCATATGTTTCTCCAAAGTCAAGACCCTCAACTTGAGTGTATCCTTGTGCTACTAATCTTGCTTTGTTCCTCACAACTATGCCATCTTGATCTTGCTTGTTTCTAAAGACCCACTTGGTGCCAATTACATTGTAGTTCTTTGGTCTTTCCATAAGTTCCCAAACTTGATTTCTAGTGAAGTTGTTTAGCTCTTCATGCATGGCATTTACCCAATCGGAATCTTTCAATGCATCTTCCATTTTCTTAGGTTCTTCAAGAGACACAAATGAGTAGTGCTCACAAAAGGATGCTAATCTTGATCTAGTTTGAACACCACTTTGAATTCCACCAATGATTTGATCCAATGGATGATCTCTTGCAATGCTAGTAGGTTGGAGTATTGGGAGTTGATTGCTTCCACTTGTTTGACCTTGAACTTGAGCTTCATCATGAGAACCGCTAGAGCTTGCTTGATTTGTATCAATTTGCACACTTTGGTTGATCACATGAATATCATCATCATCAACTTGCCTTGGCCTAACATCACCAATGTCCATGTTTCTCATTGCATTTGCCAATTGGTCTCCTCTCACATCATCAAGGTTTTGAGCTTCATTTTGAGATCTTTGGGTTTCATCAAACTCAACATCATGAACTTCTTCCAAGGTGCCATTTGTGAGATTCCAAACTCTATATGCTTTGCTTGTGGTAGAATAGCCAAGTAAGAACCCTTCATCACATTTCTTTTCAAACTTGCTCAATCTAGTGCCTTTCTTGAGAATATAGCATTTGCAACCAAACACTCTAAAGTATGCAATGTTGGGCTTTCTTCCATTCAATAGCTCATATGGTGTCTTCCCAAGCTTCCCATGGCAATAAAGATGGTTGCTACAATAGCAAGCCGTGTTGATAGCTTCACTCCAAAATGAATGACTCACATTGTATTCACTAAGCATTGATCTAGCCATGTCAATCAAAGTTCTATTCTTTCTTTCAACTACACCATTGGATTGAGGAGTGTATGTTGGTGAGAATTGATGTCCAATTCCAAGATCATCACATAAATCTTCAATTCTTGTGTTCTTGAACTCACTACCATTGTCACTTCTAATCTTCTTGATGGTAGTCTCAAACTCATTTTGCACTCTCTTGACAAATGATTTGAATAGATCATATACATCACTCTTGTCATAAAGAAAGAACACCCAAGTGTATCTAGTGTAGTCATCAACAATCACAAAACCATACTTGTTGCCACCAATGCTAGTGTATGTTGTTGGCCCAAACAAGTCCATGTGCAATAGCTCAAATGCCTTTGATGTGCTCATTTCACTCTTACTAGGATGTGTATTTCCAACTTGTTTGCCGGCTTGACAAGCACTACATGGTTTATCCTTTTCAAAAGTCACATCTTTCAAGCCTCTAACTAAGTCATGCCTCAAAAGTTTGTTCAATTGTTTCATTCCAACATGACCAAGCCTTATATGCCATAACCATCCCATACTAGATTTGCTAAGCAAGCATGATGTCAATTGTGCCTCACTATCATTGAAGTCAACCAAGTACAAGCTACCATGTCTAAATCCTTTGAATATCAAATTTGATCCATCAACACTTATGACTTCAACATCATCACTACCAAATATGCACTTGAAGCCAAGATCACAAAGTTGTGCTACCGACAAAAGATTGAAATCCAAGCTCTCAACTAGCAACACATTAGATATGCTCATGTCATTTGAGATAGCAATTTTACCAAGCCCCTTGACCTTGCCTTTCTTATTGTTGCCGAAAGTGATAGCATCAAAACCACCATTTTGACTTGTATCAATTGATTTGAACATACATGAATCCCCGGTCATATGTTGAGTGCACCCACTATCAAGCACCCAATGCCTTCCTCCGGCTTTGTAATTGACCTACAAGACAAGATCAATTCTTTTTAGGTACCCAAACTTGTTTGGGTCCTCCAAGGTTAGTGACCAAGCTCTTTGGTACCCAAATGGCTTTCTTCTTTGAGCCCATCCATGGTGCACTAATGAACTTAGCATGAACACCATTTGTACCCTTGGTAAGTATATAGAAAGAATCAAACTTAATTGAGGAAACATTAGCATTAGATTTCTTGTTCATGCAATGTTGCTCTATGTGACCAACTTGCTTGCACCTTTTGCAATAGCTACCATTGTTCTTCACAAAACGAGTCTTGTGAGGAGCAAAAGCGGCCTTGCCTTTCTTGGGGTTATAGCCCAATCCCTCTTTGTAGAGAGAAGCTCTTTGGCTACCCAAGCACATAAGCAAGCGGTCCTCACCACCATAAGCCTTAGCTAAGGTGTGATTGAGCTCTTTTACCTCCTTCTTGAGATTTTCATTCTCAACTATAAGTGTGGTGTCACAAGTGAAACCATCACTACTAGATGAGGATGATGGAGATGCGCTACATGAAGGGTTAGTGGGAGCAACAACAATAGGCTTATGAAAAGATTCATCAATTATATCACATGATATGCCTATGTTGCAAGTTTTAGCTTTCTCAACATTAGTTGGCATGTTTTCATATTTTTCAACTAGAGAGGAATGAGCTTCTTTAAGCTTAGTGTGAGACTTTTGAAGCTTGTTATGGTCTACCTTTAGACTCTCATAAGATGCTCTAAGCTCATCAAGTTCTTGCATAAGGTTTTTCTTTTCCTTAAGCAAGACCTTGCACTCCTTTCTAGATTCTTTAAAATGTTGAGTGCAATCTTCTAGCATAGTGATTAGTTCATCTTTAGTGAATTCTTCTTCATCACTATCACTATCACTAACATTATCATGATCACTCTCATCATCGGATGATACCTTAGCGGCCTTAGCCATGAAGCACGATGGAGTGTCGAAGAGGGAGACTTTCTCTTGGATGGCAATGCTAGCATGTCCCTTCCTCTTGCTTTTGTTGTCATCCTCATCATCACTTGAGGAATCATCACTATCCCATGTAGCAACATGAGAATCATTCTTCTTTTTATGAGAGCTCTCCTTCTTTTCTTGCTTCTTCTTTTGCTTCTTTCTCTCCTTCTTGATAGCATCTTCATCATCACTATCATAAGGACACTTTGCAATGAGATGATCCTTGCTATGGCATCTAAAGCATCTCATGGTATGCTCATTCTTCTTGGATGAGTTCTTCCTTCTTCTTGCACGAAAGCCTTTCTTCTTCATGAACTTGCCAAATTGCTTGACAAAGAGAGCCATCTTCTCATCAATGTCATCACTATCACAAGAGCTTGAGTCTTCTTCACTTGATGATTCAATCTTGGATTTGCCCTTGGATGTGGTGGCTTTGAATGCCACACTCTTCTTCTTTTCATCATCTTTCTTTTCATTCTCCTTCTTCTTCTTCTTGACCAACTCATCCTTCTCATCATCTTCTCTATATGAATCATCGGTCATCACTTCTTGAAATATTTGTTGAGGAGTTGAATCCTTTAATGTAGTCCTCACTAGCACGGTGATCAATGTATCAAACCTCTTGGGCAAGCTTCTCTAGAACTTCATAGAGAATTGGTTGTCCTTGACTTCCTCACCAAGTGCCTTGAGCTCATTGACAATGACTTGCAATCTATGAAACATCTCCGGTACACTCTCATCATCTTGCATCTTGAAGCTTGAAAATTTTTCTTGCAAGATATATGCTTTAGCGGTCTTTGTGCCTTCGGTGCCCTCAAATGTTTCTTCTAGCTTGGCCCAAGCATCATGAGCGATCTCAATGTTCTTCACTTGCTCAAAGGTCTTGTCATCTAGTGCCTCATGAAGAGCACTAATGGCAATGTTATTGCATTGGAGCTTCTTCTCTTCCACCGGTGTAGGTGCTTCCGGATTAGCAACCTCAAATTTTGTTTCGGTGACCTTCCACACTTCTCTATTGATTGACTTGAGGTTTGCGGTCATCTTAACCTTCCAATATGCATAATTTGTACCATCAAAGTGAGGTGCCTTCTTGGTGTTGTTGATGTGCAAGCTTAATTGAGCCATTTCTTTTTCACCGTAGGTTGTTAAGCCTCAAATAAACGGTGCCTCGGCTCCGATACCACTTGAAAGGTCTAAATGGCTAGAGGGGGGGTGAATAGCCTATTTAAAAATCTACAAGCTTCACTAAACAACCACGTTAGTATAAAAGATGGCTAAGCTAATTTTAGCACTAGCTCAACTACACTATGCAAGCCACCTATACAATTCTAGTAAAGCAAGGCTATGATCTCTAAAACACACCAACAAGGCTAAGTCACTAAGCTACTTACTCCTATGTGAAAAAGGCTACACTAAGCAAACTACACAAGGACTAGTACAAGAAAGTAAAGAGCAAGTGACTTGATTCTTATACCAACGATGTAGAGAAGTAATGCACTTGAAGAATCAATCACAATAATCAACCACAAGAGAAATCCTCGGCAAAGAGATGACATAAGATTTTTTACCGAGGTTCACTTGCTTCCCGGCAAGCTACTCCTCGTTGTGGCGATACACCCACTTGTCGGTTCACGAGCTAATCGACTATCAAGAGTCGAGCCCTCGGCGAGCACCGCACAACCGCACACAAGATGGGGATCCTCCAAGCCACGAGCTCCACTAGAGTATCCAATTTGCGAACTCCCGCGGGGAAGGATCAAGAACCCCTAACAACACTTGGTGAGGGCTCCAACAATCTCCAATTGCGAGCTCAATCACCTCCGCTGCTCCAAGCCGTCTACCGTGTCGGGAAACACGGAAGAGTAACAAGAAATCCGCAGCAACTCGAAGATCAAGTGCCTCTAGAATGCAACTCTCAAGCAATGCACTTGTATCTCACTCAATCTCACTCAAGATGTGCAACTATGCAAAGAGATGAGTGGAAGGGTTGTTCTCTAGCTCAAAGGATGTCTCTATATCTCAAAATGTGCAAGAGTTACCCTCAAACCCCGGCCAACTTCTATTTATAACGAAGGGGTACGCAGCTAGCCGTTACCGGACGACACAGTTCAAAACGAGCTGACCGGACGCTCCGGTCAGGGTGACCTGACGCGTCCGGTCACTACAGGACAAGCGTGAACAGTGCGCGTCAGAAGTTACCGTTGCTGTGACCGGACGCGCTCCAGCGTTTGACCGGACGCGCTGCACCTGGCGTCCGGTCGGAGTCCAGTAAGCTCCCACCGCGACCGGACGCGTCCGATCGCACGTGACCGGACGCGCCAGCCGCGTCCGATCGGAGTCCAGTAACGATCCACTCATGACCGGACGCGTCCGGTCGAACGTGACCGGACGCGCCACCGCGTCCGATCGCATCTGCCCTCCGTGCAGAACTCCTGGGTGCGTGACCGGACGCGCCGGTTCCGCGAGGGACCGGACGCGCCGGTCCGTGACCCTTCTCACACGCGCGTCTGTCTATGGTTTGAACTGACCGGACGCGCCAGCCGCGTCCGGTCAATTCGACCACAGCGTCCGGTCACTGTATTTTCAGTGATAAACATTTTGGACTTTCGCCACCTTTTCTCGCCTCCGGCGCAATAGAAAATAGGCATTTCATTCCCTCGAAAACGCCTGAATCTCGCGCTCGCAAGCTCGGCGGGAGGGAGAGCGAACCCCAAACCCCTTACTACCGCTCAAACACCACCGCCTTCGCAAATGTGCCAACACCATCATGTGAAAAACACCATGTGCATGTGTGTTAGCATTTCACAACCATTTTCAAGGCGTTATGTTAGCTCTCAACTAGATCCTAATGCATATGCTCAAGACATTGATCTAGTGGCACTTGATTCCCGAGCTAACCGTGATTGCCCCTCTTGATAGTCGGCTATGTATCCTAAACCCGGTCAATCACTTCTCTACTCATCTTAGACCGTCAAAAGGAAAACCCTATGGTTATACCTTTGCCTTGCGCTCTTAGATCCTTCTCTTCCACTTGATCATCATGTCCATCATATTATGTGCATCTTCACCATGATCGACATTTCATGTCCATGCACCATTTCTTTGTGATCTTGTGGCCACCACTCCTTGCCACATACACTTTCATCACAAGTGTTGCTTATGCCTAACTCAAAACACTTAACACATGGCATTAGCAACTTGGTGTCATTAATTACCAAAACCAAACTTGGGCTTTCAATCTCCCCCTTTTTGGTAATTGATGACAACCATCACAAAGATATGAAATGAAATCAATTTTCAATTTCGATAGTATTAGCTCCCCCTACATATGTGCTTCCATGAGTTTGGTTCAATTTTGCACATATGTATGGATTTGAATTTTGGGAGAGTTACTACTTTCAAATTGATGCTAAGGTATATAGAATGGACCTTTGAAGCGTGATACCAATCGGAGTTGTCTTTATATACCATCCTTAGCATCGATGTAGCTAGACACCACTTGTAATTCATCACTTGTAAAGATCACAAACACTAAAGTACCCCGTGAGATCAACATTATAAGCAAAAGGTGTCTAGAAACCACTTGTAAAGCTACTCTCAACAAATCATCATTCAAGTTCTATTTCTAGCAATCACCATACAAACATGAATATGAATTTAAGCTTTGCAATGCAACAATTCATCGTGTTAATGCACATACAAATGCAACAAATAATTCATGAGCACGCTCCCCCTACTTGTGTGCTCAAATTTAATTGATCCCTTTTCAATGTCATTCTCTCCCCCTTTGCAACTTAACTTTTTATCTTTGTGACTTTTCTATCTTCGACTTTTTATCTTTGTGACTTTTCTCTCCCCCTTTGTCAACAATCACCAAAAAGGTGCCAACTTTAGTGAGAATTAAGTCAATCAACATGAGAGAGTCCAAATTATGGTTCAATCTAGATCACTTGCCCAGAATATGTAATTTGGTTTGATCCAAGGACAAGCTTCTTCACACCTCATAAAGTATAAGGGTTATCTTGACCATGTTGAATTACACATCATGAGCTCATTTTCTAGATTCAACACTAGGTTTGCAAGCCCACAAACATGTCATATGCTACCACAAGATCAATCAAACATAGAAGCAATAGTGGTACCATATATACATTAAACTCATTTGATTTTCATGAATGAGCCTATTTGACATGCAAATATGTCTATATGTTCTAAACATGTCCTTAGCAAAGTATGGATGATATGCCAAACAACTTTACCTTGCTATGTCGGAGGAGAGGCATGTCATATAAGAATGTGGGAGTGCACTCATTTCAAGTTGGAGAAGTCAAGTATGTTCAATTCATTCTTCAACTTGTAAAATCTTTTCTCATCAAGTGGCTTTGTGAAAATATCGGCTAGTTGATCTTCGGTGCCAATGCTTTCAATGCTAATATCACCCTTTTGTTGATGGTCTCTTATGAAGTGATGCCTTATGTCAATGTGCTTCTTTCTTGAATGTTGAACCGGATTTTGAGTCATCTTGATAGCACTTTCATTCTCACAAAACAATGGCACATTCTTGAATTTGATTCCAAAGTCATTCAAGGTTGCTTTCATCCAAAGCAATTGTGCACAACAACTACCGGCACTAATGTATTCGGCCTCGGCGGTAGATAGTGCAACAATATTTTGTTTCTTTGATGACCATAAAACAAGAGACCTTCCTAGCAATTGATAAGTGCCACTTGTGCTCATTCTATCAATCTTGCATCCACCATAGTCGGAGTCCGAATATCCAATCAACTCAAAATTAGACCCCTTGGGATACCATAATCCAACATCATGAGTGCCCTTAAGATATCTCAATATTCTCTTGGTTGCTTTCAAGTGACTCTCTCTAGGTGAAGCTTGATATCTTGCACATTTGCACACACTAAACATCACATCCGGCCTAGAAGCGGTGACATATAGCAAACTTCCAATCATAGACCGATATTGCTTTCGATCTACCATGTTGCCACTAGCATCAACACCCAATTGATCATTAGTGCCCATTGGTGTACTCATTGGCTTAGCATCTTGCAATCCAAACTTCTTGATCATGTCCTTGATGTACTTCCCTTGACTTACAAAAGTGCCATTCTTCATTTGCTTGATTTGAAGTCCAAGAAAGTAACTAAGCTCTCCAATCATAGACATTTCAAACTCTTTTGCCATCATTTTTCTAAACTCTTCACAAAAATCTTGATTTGTTAATCCAAAAATAATATCATCCACATAGATTTGCAACACAAACAAGTCATTTCCAATTTTCTTGGTGAAGAGAGTGGTGTCAACCTTTCCCATCTTGAACCCTTTAGAGAGAAGAAAGTCCCTCAATCTCTCATACCATGCTCTTGGTGCTTGCTTCAAATCATACAATGCCTTCTTGAGCTTGTAAACATGGTTGGGCTTCTTGTCATCTTCAAAACCGGGAGGTTGCTCAACATAAACTTCTTCATTGATGTAGCCATTGAGAAATGCACTTTTGACATCCATTTGATAGAGCTTGATGTTGTGTGCACAAGCATATGCTAATAAGATTCTAATAGCCTCCAATCTTGCAACCGGTGCATATGTTTCTCCAAAGTCAAGACCCTCAACTTGAGTGTATCCTTGTGCTACTAATCTTGCTTTGTTCCTCACAACTATGCCATCTTGATCTTGCTTGTTTCTAAAGACCCACTTGGTGCCAATTACATTGTAGTTCTTTGGTCTTTCCATAAGTTCCCAAACTTGATTTCTAGTGAAGTTGTTTAGCTCTTCATGCATGGCATTTACCCAATCGGAATCTTTCAATGCATCTTCCATTTTCTTAGGTTCTTCAAGAGACACAAATGAGTAGTGCTCACAAAAGGATGCTAATCTTGATCTAGTTTGAACACCACTTTGAATTCCACCAATGATTTGATCCAATGGATGATCTCTTGCAATGCTAGTAGGTTGGAGTATTGGGAGTTGATTGCTTCCACTTGTTTGACCTTGAACTTGAGCTTCATCATGAGAACCGCTAGAGCTTGCTTGATTTGTATTAATTTGCACACTTTGGTTGATCACATGAATATCATCATCATCAACTTGCCTTGGCCTAACATCACCAATGTCCATGTTTCTCATTGCATTTGCCAATTGGTCTCCTCTCACATCATCAAGGTTTTGAGCTTCATTTTGAGATCTTTGGGTTTCATCAAACTCAACATCATGAACTTCTTCCAAGGTGCCATTTGTGAGATTCCAAACTCTATATGCTTTGCTTGTGGTAGAATAGCCAAGTAAGAACCCTTCATCACATTTCTTTTCAAACTTGCTCAATCTAGTGCCTTTCTTGAGAATATAGCATTTGCAACCAAACACTCTAAAGTATGCAATGTTGGGCTTTCTTCCATTCAATAGCTCATATGGTGTCTTCCCAAGCTTCCCATGGCAATAAAGATGGTTGCTACAATAGCAAGCCGTGTTGATAGCTTCACTCCAAAATGAATGACTCACATTGTATTCACTAAGCATTGATCTAGCCATGTCAATCAAAGTTCTATTCTTTCTTTCAACTACACCATTGGATTGAGGAGTGTATGTTGGTGAGAATTGATGTCCAATTCCAAGATCATCACATAAATCTTCAATTCTTGTGTTCTTGAACTCACTACCATTGTCACTTCTAATCTTCTTGATGGTAGTCTCAAACTCATTTTGCACTCTCTTGACAAATGATTTGAATAGATCATATACATCACTCTTGTCATAAAGAAAGAACACCCAATTGTATCTAGTGTAGTCATCAACAATCACAAAACCATACTTGTTGCCACCAATGCTAGTGTATGTTGTTGGCCCAAACAAGTCCATGTGCAATAGCTCAAATGCCTTTGATGTGCTCATTTCACTCTTACTAGGATGTGTATTTCCAACTTGTTTGCCGGCTTGACAAGCACTACATGGTTTATCCTTTTCAAAAGTCACATCTTTCAAGCCTCTAACTAAGTCATGCCTCAAAAGTTTGTTCAATTGTTTCATTCCAACATGACCAAGCCTTATATGCCATAACCATCCCATACTAGATTTGCTAAGCAAGCATGATGTCAATTGTGCCTCACTATCATTGAAGTCAACCAAGTACAAGCTACCATGTCTAAATCCTTTGAATATCAAATTTGATCCATCAACACTTATGACTTCAACATCATCACTACCAAATATGCACTTGAAGCCAAGATCACAAAGTTGTGCTACCGACAAAAGATTGAAATCCAAGCTCTCAACTAGCAACACATTAGATATGCTCATGTCATTTGAGATAGCAATTTTACCAAGCCCCTTGACCTTGCCTTTCTTATTGTTGCCGAAAGTGATAGCATCAAAACCACCATTTTGACTTGTATCAATTGATTTGAACATACATGAATCCCCGGTCATATGTTGAGTGCACCCACTATCAAGCACCCAATGCCTTCCTCCGGCTTTGTAATTGACCTACAAGACAAGATCAATTCTTTTTAGGTACCCAAACTTGTTTGGGTCCTCCAAGGTTAGTGACCAAGCTCTTTGGTACCCAAATGGCTTTCTTCTTTGAGCCCATCCATGGTGCACTAATGAACTTAGCATGAACACCATTTGTACCCTTGGTAAGTATATAGAAAGAATCAAACTTAATTGAGGAAACATTAGCATTAGATTTCTTGTTCATGCAATGTTGCTCTATGTGACCAACTTGCTTGCACCTTTTGCAATAGCTACCATTGTTCTTCACAAAACGAGTCTTGTGAGGAGCAAAAGCGGCCTTGCCTTTCTTGGGGTTATAGCCCAATCCCTCTTTGTAGAGAGAAGCTCTTTGGCTACCCAAGCACATAAGCAAGCGGTCCTCACCACCATAAGCCTTAGCTAAGGTGTGATTGAGCTCTTTTACCTCCTTCTTGAGATTTTCATTCTCAACTATAAGTGTGGTGTCACAAGTGAAACCATCACTACTAGATGAGGATGATGGAGATGCGCTACATGAAGGGTTAGTGGGAGCAACAACAATAGGCTTATGAAAAGATTCATCAATTATATCACATGATATGCCTATGTTGCAAGTTTTAGCTTTCTCAACATTAGTTGGCATGTTTTCATATTTTTCAACTAGAGAGGAATGAGCTTCTTTAAGCTTAGTGTGAGACTTTTGAAGCTTGTTATGGTCTACCTTTAGACTCTCATAAGATGCTCTAAGCTCATCAAGTTCTTGCATAAGGTTTTTCTTTTCCTTAAGCAAGCCCTTGCACTCCTTTCTAGATTCTTTAAAATGTTGAGTGCAATCTTCTAGCATAGTGATTAGTTCATCTTTAGTGAATTCTTCTTCATCACTATCACTATCACTAACATTATCATGATCACTCTCATCATCGGATGATACCTTAGCGGCCTTAGCCATGAAGCACGATGGAGTGTCGAAGAGGGAGACTTTCTCTTGGATGGCAATGCTAGCATGTCCCTTCCTCTTGCTTTTGTTGTCATCCTCATCATCACTTGAGGAATCATCACTATCCCATGTAGCAACATGAGAATCATTCTTCTTTTTATGAGAGCTCTCCTTCTTTTCTTGCTTCTTCTTTTGCTTCTTTCTCTCCTTCTTGATAGCATCTTCATCATCACTATCATAAGGACACTTTGCAATGAGATGATCCTTGCTATGGCATCTAAAGCATCTCATGGTATGCTCATTCTTCTTGGATGAGTTCTTTCTTCTTCTTGCACGAAAGCCTTTCTTCTTCATGAACTTGCCAAATTGCTTGACAAAGAGAGCCATCTTCTCATCAATGTCATCACTATCACAAGAGCTTGAGTCTTCTTCACTTGATGATTCAATCTTGGATTTGCCCTTGGATGTGGTGGCTTTGAATGCCACACTCTTCTTCTTTTCATCATCTTTCTTTTCATTCTCCTTCTTCTTCTTCTTGACCAACTCATCCTTCTCATCATCTTTTCTATATGAATCATCGGTCATCACTTCTTGAAATATTTGTTGAGGAGTTGAATCCTTCAATGTAGTCCTCACTAGCACGGTGATCAATGTATCAAACCTCTTGGGCAAGCTTCTCAAGAACTTCATAGAGAATTGGTTGTCCTTGACTTCCTCACCAAGTGCCTTGAGCTCATTGACAATGACTTGCAATCTATGAAACATCTCCGGTACACTCTCATCATCTTGCATCTTGAAGCTTGAAAATTTTTCTTGCAAGATATATGCTTTAGCGGTCTTTGTGCCTTTGGTGCCCTCAAATGTTTCTTCTAGCTTGGCCCAAGCATCATGAGCGATCTCAATGTTCTTCACTTGCTCAAAGGTCTTGTCATCTAGTGCCTCATGAAGAGCACTAATGGCAATGTTATTGCATTGGAGCTTCTTCTCTTCCACCGGTGTAGGTGCTTCCGGATTAGCAACCTCAAATTTTGTTTCGGTGACCTTCCACACTTCTCTATTGATTGACTTGAGGTGTGCGGTCATCTTAACCTTCCAATATGCATAATTTGTACCATCAAAGTGAGGTGCCTTCTTGGTGTTGTTGATGTGCAAGCTTAATTGAGCCATTTCTTTTTCACCGTAGGTTGTTAAGCCTCAAATAAATGGTGCCTCGGCTCCGATACCACTTGAAAGGTCTAAATGGCTAGAGGGGGGTGAATAGCCTATTTAAAAATCTACAAGCTTCACTAAACAACCACGTTAGTATAAAAGATGGCTAAGCTAATTTTAGCACTAGCTCAACTACACTATGCAAGCCACCTATACAATTCTAGTAAAGCAAGGCTATGATCTCTAAAACACACCAACAAGGCTAAGTCACTAAGCTACTTACTCCTATGTGAAAAAGGCTACACTAAGCAAACTACACAAGGACTAGTACAAGAAAGTAAAGAGCAAGTGACTTGATTCTTATACCAACGATGTAGAGAAGTAATGCACTTGAAGAATCAATCACAATAATCAACCACAAGAGAAATCCTCGGCAAAGAGATGACACAAGATTTTTTACCGAGGTTCACTTGCTTCCCGGCAAGCTACTCCTCGTTGTGGCGATACACCCACTTGTCGGTTCGCGAGCTAATCGACTATCAAGAGTCGAGCCCTCGGCGGGCACCGCACAACCGCACACAAGATGGGGATCCTCCAAGCCACGAGCTCCACTAGAGTATCCAATTTGCGAACTCCCGCAGGGAAGGATCAAGAACCCCTAACAACACTTGGTGAGGGCTCCAACAATCTCCAATTGCGAGCTCAATCACCTTCGCTGCTCCAAGCCGTCTACCGTGTCGGGAAACACGGAAGAGTACCAAGAAATCCGCAGCAACTCGAAGATCAAGTGCCTCTAGAATGCGACTCTCAAGCAATGCACTTGTATCTCACTCAATCTCACTCAAGATGTGCAACTATGCAAAGAGATGAGTGGAAGGGTTGTTCTCTAGCTCAAAGGATGTCTCTATATCTCAAAATGTGCAAGAGTTACCCTCAAACCCCGGCCAACTTCTATTTATAACGAAGGGGTACGCAGCTAGCCGTTACCGGACGACACAGTTCAAAACGAGCTGACCGGACGCTCCGGTCAGGGTGACCGGACGCGTCCGGTCACTACAGGACAAGCGTGAACAGTGCGCGTCAGAAGTTACCGTTGCTGTGACCGGACGCGCTCCAGCGTTTGATCGGACGCGCTGCACCTGGCGTCCGGTCGGAGTCCAGTAAGCTCCCACCACGACCGGACGCGTCCGATCGCACGTGACCGGACGCGCCAGCCGCGTCCGATCGGAGTCCAGTAACGATCCACTCGTGACCGGACGCGTCCGGTCGAACGTGACCGGACGCGCCACCGCGTCCGATCGCATCTGCCCTCCGTGCTGAACTCCTGGGTGCGTGACCGGACGCGCCGGTTCCGCGAGGGACCGGACGCGCCGGTCCGTGACCCTTCTCACACGCGCGTCTGTCTGTGGTTTGAACTGACCGGACGCGCCAGCCGCGTCCGGTCAATTCGACCACAGCGTTCGGTCACTGTATTTTCAGTGATAAACATTTTGGACTTTCGCCACCTTTTCTCGCCTCCAGCGCAATAGAAAATAGGCATTTCATTTCCTCGAAAACGCCTGAATCTCGCGCTCGCAAGCTCGGCGGGAGGGAGAGCGAACCCCAAACCCCTTACTACCGCTCAAACACCACCGCCTTCGCAAATGTGCCAACACCATCATGTGAAAAACACCATGTGCATGTGTGTTAGCATTTCACAACCATTTTCAAGGCGTTATGTTAGCTCTCAACTAGATCCTAATGCATATGCTCAAGACATTGATCTAGTGGCACTTGATTCCCGAGCTAACCGTGATTGCCCCTCTTGATAGTTGGCTATGTATCCTAAACCCGGTCAATCACTTCTCTACTCATCTTAGACCGGCAAAAGGAAAACCCTATGGTTATACCTTTGCCTTGCGCTCTTAGATCCTTCTCTTCCACTTGATCATCATGTCCATCATATTATGTGCATCTTCACCATGATCGACATTTCATGTCCATGCACCATTTCTTTGTGATCTTGTGGCCACCACTCCTTGCCACATACACTTTCATCACAAGTGTTGCTTATGCCTAACTCAAAACACTTAACACATGGCATTAGCAACTTGGTGTCATTAATTACCAAAACCAAACTTGGGCTTTCAATCTCCCCTCTGGAATTAGAAATCCAAAAGATACATGCATATCCTAATGACTGCATCCTCTACCACGGCGACTATGAGAATTTGGTTGCATGTCCAGTATGTTGTGCATCGCGGTATAAGATTAGGCGAGATGACCCTAGTGATGTTGAGGGCGACGGTGAATGTCCCAGGAAGAGAATCCCTACTAAGGTGATGTGGTATGCTCCTATAATACCACGCTTGAAACGTTTGTTCACAAACAAAAAGTATGCAAAGTTGCTGCGATGGCACAAAGAAGACCATAATGTAGAGATATGTTGAGACATCCCGCTGATGGGTCCCAGTGGAGAGCAATAAACAGAGAAGTTTACAGATGACGCAAGAAACTTAAGGTTTGCTTTAAGTATGGATGGCATGAATCCTTTTGGGGAGCAGAGCAGCAGTCATAGCACTTGACCTGTTATGCTATGTATCTACATCTTCCTCCATGGCTGTGCATGAAGCAGAAGTCCATTATGATGTCAGTGCTCATCCAAGGGCCGAAGCAACTTGGAAATGACATTGATGTGTACCTGAGGCCATTAGTTGAGGAACTTCTACTTTTGTGGAGCAGCACAAGCGTACGTGTGTGGGATGAGTACAAAATAGGAACACTTTGACCTGCGAGCATTGTTGTTCATAACAATCAATGATTGGTCTGCTCTTAGTAATCTTTCAGAACAATCAAACAAGGGATATAATGCATGCACGCACTGTTTTCATGACATGGAAGGTATATTTTTGAAAAAATATTGAAAGTTCATGAACATGGGCCATCATCAATTTCTTCCATTGAATCACGCCCTAGGAAAGAGAGGCAAGCATTTTCAAGGTAAGGCAGAGCGCCGAACAAAGCCTGACAACCATAGTGGTAAGGATGTATTCAATATGGTCAAGGATGTAGAAGTAGTCTTTGGGAAGGGACCTGGTAGCCAACTTGCTCTGAATGATGCTAACAGAGACACACCCATGTGAAAGAAGAAGTCCATATTTTGGAAGCTACCCTTCTGGCAAGTCCTAGAGGTCAGAGATCCACAGTGCGATCGACGTGATGCACCTGACAAAGAATCTTTGTCTGAACATGCTAGCTTCATGGGTGTGTATGGGAAGGCTAAGGACACACTGGAAGCAAGACAGGACTTGCAATGTATGAAAGAATGAGAGAACCTGCATCTAGAGAAGATAGATGATGGACGCTAGTACTTAAGTCCTACCAGCTACATTCTTAACAAAGAAGAGATGGAAATCATGTTTGAATGCCTAAACAACATCAAGGTCCCATCTGGCTTCTCATTGAATGTAAAGGGGATAATAAATGTGGTAGAGAAGGAATTCCTAAACTTAAAGTCTTGTGACTGTCACATGCTTATGATGCAATTGCTTCCAGTTGCATTGAGAGGGATTCTGCCTCCAAATGTATGATTAGCTACCGTGAAACTATGTGCATTCCTCAACGCAATTTCTTAGAAGGCAATCAATCCAGCGCATCTAGCAAAGCTACAGAATTACATGGTCCAATGTCTTCTCAGCTTTGAGTTGGTGTTCCTACACAACATGTTCCCCTTTGAGAGGTTCATGGGAGTCCTGTGTTCCTACACAACATGTCAGCTTTGAGATTAGTATTCTCGGTCCTATGTTCCTACACAACATGTTCCCCTTTGAGAGGTTCATAGAGTCCTAAAGAAATATGTTTACAACTGTGCTCGGCTAGAAGAAAGCATCGCCAAGGGCTACGGAACAAAGGAGGTCATTGAGTTCTACGTTGATTTTATTCCTGACCTTGACCAGATTGGTGTTCCTGAATCACGGCATGAGGGGAGAATAAGTGGAAAGAAAACACTAGGGAAAAAAGAATATATTGGCAAGGAGGATGATTATTTCTGTAAAGCACACTATACAGTTCTGCAAAACTCCTCCTTGGTGGATCCGTATATTCAGGTACACAAGGACATTGTACGATCCGAATTCCTAGAGAGGACTGAAGCCTGAATTAGGCGTCTGCACATGGAAACTTTCAGTGGTTGATTGCAAAAACGATGTCAGGGTGATGAGAGTCTGGATGAGCAACTATACTTGTTGTCTAGGGAACCATCTTGGCATATCCTTACATTCAAAGGGTACGAGATAAATGGCAATACATTTTACACGATAGCCTAAGATAAAAAGAACACCAACCAAAATAGTGGTGTCCGCATAGATGCCACACACCCAAATGGGAATAAGAAAACATATTATGGCCACATAGAGGAGATATGGGAACTAGACTATGGACCTTATTTTAAGGTCCCTTTGTTTCGGTGGCAATGGGTGAAGGTGACCGGTTGTGGAGTAACAATGGACCATCAGTACGGAATGATAACAGTGGACCTCAATAATCTTGGGTACAGAGACGATCCATTCATCTTAGCCAAGGATGTGAATCAGGTGTTCTATGTAAAGGACATGTCTACCAAATCGAACAAAGGAAAAAACAATGACAACGACTCAGACAATATGCCAAAGCAAAACATAGTTCCTTCAAAGAAAAGAAATATCATGGGAATCGAGAACAGGTCTGACATGTTAGAAGATTATGAAAAGAATGATGGAATTCTGCCCTTTATAGTAAGCAGTGACCCAGGCATCCTGCTAAATAATGAGGACACTCCATGGTTATGGCACGATCATAACCAAGGGACATACGTCAAAAGGAAGTTCATTGTTGTTCCCTCTTGATATGGTAATGTATTAGACCTATTATGTGATAATTGTGACTTCAGATTGTTCTGTTAATATTTTCATATTTTCTACGGTTTAAATAAATTTTCTGCTTGACGGTGGATTTCCTGTAGAGAACGTGTGATGAAAAGTTAAATGATCAACGTTAATAAGACATAAAAACTAATTTCCTATCAAAAAGCAATAGTTTTAATGATTTTAATTAAGTAGTACATTTTTGCATGGCGAAAATTGTGATTATTATTTATACTATGTTAAATATTTATACAGTAAAACAACAGAGTTTAGGTTATAGATTTTTCTTACGTACAATAATGCAAAACTAGGTCCAGAAATTTTTTTGTAATTTTTTTGTTAATATTTTATTACTAGGCCATTAACAACTCTCTGCATATTTATATAAAAGAAATATATAAAAAATGTAAAACTTTTGGAAACTGGCCGGAAGCAAAACTGTAGCCCACCTTTACTCTTGGGTGGATCAACCACCAGGGACTAAAGATGGGCTGTGTTTTCACGGTCCGCCAAAATCACCTTTACTCCCGGGCCGTGGTTGCACCTTAGTCTCAGTTCTAACCATCACCCGAGACTAAAGGACCTTTAGTCTCGGGCCATGACTTCATCTGGGGCTAAAGGTCCCCCTATATACCGCCACCTCTCTTCTCCCCCTCCATCATATCTCATTCTTCGCCGAGAGCCACCGCGCCACCGCCGCTCCTCATCGCCTCTAGCACCGCCTCCACGTGCGCGTACCTCTCTCGCCATCTCCACTGGTGGCCCAGCTTGCGTCTCTCCCATCTGTGCGTGGCGCCCAGATCCGGATCTACCGCCGTTGTCCTCGCCCTCATCTAGATCTGATCTGGATCCACCACCGTTGTCATCGAGCCGTCCTCGCCACCGTCATCGATCCTCGTCCTCATCATCGTCAGCTCCACACACCTACCTCTAGCACCACCTCGTCACGCATGCGCTTCGTCCATGGCTCCACGCGCACAGGCACGCATCGTCTCTCTGGCCATCCGACGGCCCGTGCACGCTACTCGTAGCTCGTCCCTTGACCTTGCCAGAGCACCTCGTCCTCATCATCACCTCCATCATTGCCTCATCAAGCGCACACTCTTCATCCCTGGCTCCATGCACACGTGCACCTTGCCACACACTCATCTTACCCCTCGTCAGAGAGCATCGTCCTAGTCTGCATCATCTCCGACGATCCAACACTGCCTCGTCTTCGTGCCATCCTCGCTCATCACCCCGCTAGCCTCGCCTAGCGTCACCCCATGCCGGCCTCGCCTCGTCACCCTCGTGCTAGCCTCGCCTTGAGCTCGTCACCCCGCTAGCCTTGACACCGTCGTCTGCACGCGCCGTATGTCGGCATCCTCTCCTTCCTTGTCCTCGCCGGAGTGGGTGAGTATATATAGTGTATATATGTGTGTGATATAATGATGATCATGTTGTACATGTGTGTGAGTGATGATCAGTAAACTGTGTGTAAGTGAGTGAGTGAGAGTGAGAGTGTGTGTGTGATGTGCATATTATTTTCTTGGCATAGAAAAAATAGAAAAATAGATAGAAATATTGTAGTGTACTATTATATATAGAAAAATTGTAGAAAATTAAATAATATAGTTGTAGAAAATAATATTGAAGAAATATATTTAAATCTTCATAGTTAAAAGGATTGATTTTATGTGCAATGAATTTTTTGGTATATATATATATATATATATATATCTGAATTTTGATATATTGACATTAGTGTGACATGAATTTTCATATATTTATATACACCAATGTTGATATATATCCTAATATCCTGAGCTCCGTTCCAAACTCTAACCTGGCCGAGCTCCGCTCCAAACCCTAACGAAGGTGTAAATAATAACCCTAAATTCTATAGTTATATATATTTGAATTTAAATCTTCATAATTAGTGTGACATGAATCCGCTCCAAACCCTAACCAAGGCGCAAACCCTAACCAGATTGAGCTCGGCATGAATAATAACCCCTGAACTATATATAGTTATTTAAGTTTAAGCCACTGACTTGTTACATTTGCATATGCATGGCTAGTGTATGTTTTCATTTACATATAGTTGTGGTAATTAAGATGGCCGAGCCGCAAGATGACTATGACTAGAATGAGGCCATAATGAACATTATCAATGCTATCGCTCAATATGGCGCCCCCAACCAGAACGTGGCCGACCTAGAGTTCAATGACGACTCTCAATACTTACTGAATTTTGAAGATGAGCAAGAACTTCTTGTGCAAGAAAATCTTGCACAAGAAAATGCTGGCGAGGTATATTTGCTACTAATCTTGCATCTCTTATATATATGAAATTAAACATAATTCCAATAATCCGTACATATATATGTATTACTGAATCTTTGTGTTTCTACGTACGTAGCCCTCTAGATGGACGACGTCGATGAAAAGTAGTAAAAGTGTACAAGGCCACTACATAATAACAAAAGTTGATCCTAATACCGGCGAACCGCTCCAACCAAAAAACAATGCAAAAAAGTCTGTAAACCACTGTGGGGTTCTTGTTAGGGACAGGGTCCCAATCAGCGTCCATGAATGGAAAAGGAGGAAGGATGATCCTCTGATCAGTTTTGTCTCTGAGCGAGACAAGGACCTTCTTTGGGCTTCAGTCTGGGGAGGGAGAGAGCCGTTACTGTGACCGGACGCGCTTCACCGTTTGACCGGACGTGCTACACCTGGCGTCCGATCGGAGTCCAGAGAGCTCCTCGCGTGATCGGACGCATTCGGTCGCATGTGACAGGACGCGCCACTGCGTCCGCTTCGCGTCACGCCACCAAGCCACACCAGTCGATGCTAACCAGATGCTCCGGTCCAAGGGACCCTCGGATGCGCCGGTCGGGCCCTCTGTGTGCACTTCTCTTCTGGACCCAGGTGAACTATCTGGATGCACTGGTCAGGCCAGACCAGCGTTCGGTAACAAACCCAAGGCGCACTGCGCCTCTGCCCTCGACTTGAGCTGACCAGACGCGCAGGTCCACCCTGGACCGCGTCCGGACCAGCGTCTGGTTGGACTTTTTCAGAGATAAACACTCTGGACTTTTGCCACCTTTTCTCACCTCTGACGCAATGGAAAATAGGCATTTCACTTCCACTAAAACGCCTGAACCCAAACCCCTCTCTACTGCTCAAACTCCACCGCCTTCGCAAATGTGCTAACACCACCAAGTGTATATCATTATGTGCATGTGTGTTAGCATTTTCGCAATCATTTTTCAAGGCGTTACGTTAGCCCTCTACTATATTCTAATGCATATGCTCAAGATGATGACCTAGTAGCACTTGATTCACGAGCTAACCATGATTGCTCCTCTTGATAGTTGGCTATCAATCCTAAACCCGGTCAATCACTTCTCTACTCATCTTAGACCAGCAAAAGCAAACCCTATGATTATACTTTTGCCTTGATCACTTTGTTCCATGTCCATCTCCTCATGCTTGATCACCATGATCATCATTTTATGTCCATGCACCATCTCTTTGTGATCTTGTGGCCACCACTCCTTGCCACATACACCTTCATCACATGTGTTGCTTATGCCTAACTCAAAACACTTAACACATGGCATTAGCAACTTGGTGTCATTAATTACCAAAACCAAATTTGGGCTCTCAACTACACATTTCCATCTACCAGCAGGTGAAGATTTAAAAAAAACTAGTTAAAAGTTGGGCTCTCAAGAAGATGGCCACACAATTCTAGACTTGAAAGAAGAAGCTGTATAATAAATTTGTCAAGAAGAATCTAACTCTAGATTTCTGTGAAAATAGCCCATACAAAAAGTTGAGGGACGACTGGCCAGAATTTGTGAGATACAAGATCTCAGAAGAGGGTGAGGAACGGGTGAGAAGTAACCAACAAAATGCGTGACAGAAGGTATACCATCATAAAACGGGGTCAGGTGGCTACAGGAGTGCCATTTCAAAGTGGCAAAGAATGAAAGCAGACCTGCTTATCAAAGCGATCTATCCATTTTCAATCGAATGGCCCAAATGCTCCAAGAATTGGTTTTTTGCGCATGGGGGATCACTAAACCTAGAGACCGGAGAGCCGATTGTTGGTGTGAAAATTGAAACAGCAACACCAAGACATCGATATTGTAGATGCGTCTGCTAGTGGTGTCTTTGTACCCAACGGAGAGAAGGATGAGCTGACGTACGCCCTCTAGACTCCTGAACACCCTGGTCGAACGTGAGGCAAAGGGTTGATTTCATGGCGACTAGCTTCCCTGAGGACGCTGCTACCTACAGAAGTCACCAACGAAGGAAGGATGAGGAGGCAGAGCGGATTCGCAAGTTAGAGGAGGCGATGCTTCAATCGCGAGAGCAAGAACTAAACATGGATGCAAGAATGCAAGAGGAAATCAAACAACAAGTGGCAATACAGTTAAGCCAGAGGCAGTCAACATCAGAGCATGGAGTCAATGTTAGCCCCCCTCAGCTAAGAAGCAGTTGCACTTTGACTGAACTCCCAAATCAAGATGACGCATTGCAGCACTTTCCTGTAGATGACATCACCGTGCCTTTGACACCATGTAAGCTGCACATTCCCATGGGGAATACCGGTGCACAAAATAATTCAACATTTTTTTGCTCCAAAGGGCGAGTTCATAGAACCACCGCAATCATCGAAGCCAATTACAGCTTCTAGTTATGAACTCCACCCAGGCTTTATAGCCATGGTTCAGGAACAAACCTTCTTAGGGTTAGATTATGAAAACCCCTATCACCACTTATGGGAGTTTGAGCAGCTCTGTGCTTGCCTAACTATTTCGGGCATGTCACAAGAAACACTTCGGTGGAAGTTGTTTCCTTTCTCACTTGATGAGAGAGTGAAACAATGGTATGCCCACAACGTAGGGAAGGTAAATGGAGATTGGGGAGAACTGAGGAACAAATTTTGTCTCACATTTTCCCTATATCTCGAATTGCTACCCTACGTCAAGAGATACTCAACTTCCAACAAAAAGAGAAGGAAACCATAGGTGCAGCCTGGGACAGATTCTCAATCTTAACACGTTCTTGCCAGACTTGTCTATACCAAACCACGTGTTGTTACAACACTTTTGGTTAAGTCTTAGCAAGGAATCTATCCTACAACTTGACATAGCTACTGGAGATTCGTTCATGCACAAAACTATAGAAGAAGGAGAAGCACTCCTAAACTGCATTCTAGAAAACACTCCTTTAGAACCCCTTTGAGTAAACCCATGTTAAGCCACAAGAAGTCTCTTCGGCCGAGGCTGAACCTATACCACCTATCTAAAGACCCTCGCCTGAACTAAAAGATTTGGAGGAAGGTTTCCAACCTTCGAACCTTCCACTTTTCGAGGATGATCTTTTCAAAGATTTTGGGAACACCTCAAAATATTCTTGTCAAAAGAGAACCCCAGTTCCTGTCACTCTTCTTGACCCATTACACAAAGAATCCCTTAGGGAATCCATCAAGGAGTTGACTGCTATCATGAGCAGTGAATGGGTAGAAGAGGCAGAGCATTCTTCTGAAGTGATTCAGATTCACATCCTTTCTTCAACCATTCATTGTAAAATCTGAGGAATCTGGGTGGATGCGTTGTATAATCTCTCTATTGGAGCAAACCTCATGTCCGCATCTTTTGCATCTACCTACTTAGGTGAAAAGCCCCATGCTCCAACAAATAAGTCCTTTAGGAATACTCCACGATCTATCCTAAAAGGACTAGGGATCCTCCACGACACAACTTTGCACCATGAAGATCTAGAGATAGCCCTTGATTTCCATGTCTTCAAAATCTAGGATTTTGATGACACATAATAGGGCATCCTTTAGGAAAAACTCTTGTTGAACCACCAAAATCAGGGGACCTAAATGTAAAGTTGGGGAGAGACACTTTTTCCATTCCTATCACTCGAGCTAAAACTCAGTGGCAGAATCTCTCCCCTATCCTAAATTGCCTAAAGAGGTCATGTCGGTTTCAGCATTCGAATCTCCCGAGTCATCCTTAGAGAAAATGCCAAACTCTTCATTGAAGAGGAGGACAACTTAGGTGAAATCATTGACCTTCCCAAAGAGGAAGCGCTGACATGACCTCCGGTTGAACTTAAGCCCCTACCCGCTGGCCTACGTTATGCTTTCCTGAATGGTGACACTAAAACTCCTATAATCATAAGCGATAAGCTTACTGATGAGGAGACAACCAAACTCATCACCATCTTACAGAAACATAAGCCAGTATTCGGGTATTCTTTGCAAGATCTTAAAGGGATAAGTCCAACTCTTTATACCCATCGCATTCCAATCGACCCCTCTAGCACTCCGTCTAGAGAGCCTCAGTGTAGGCTGAACAAAGCGATGCGGGAAGTCATGAAGAAAGAAGTCCTCAAACTTCTTCACGCCAGGATAATATATCCCATACTAAATAGCAATTACGTTAGTCCCATCCAAGTGGTACCTAAGAAAAGAGGAATGATGGTTGTTAAAAATATTAAAAATAAGTTAATCCCACAATGAACCGTCATGAGGTGGAGAATGTGCATAGATTACCGAAAACTCAACTCAGCTACAAAGAAAGATCACTTCCCGCTGCCCTTCATTGATGAAATGTTAGAGCGATTGGCGAAGCATTCTTTCTTGTTTCCTTGATGGGTATTCAAGGTATCATTAGATTCTCATCCACCCTGATGATCAAAGCAAGACAACTTTCACATGCCCGTACGGAACATATGTGTATCGAATGTCATTTGGTTGTGCAATGCACCCGCTTCGTTACAAGGGCTATACCAAGCCTCCAATTTTCGACCTTGAGGATCAATCTTCACCATGCATTCAGAGAAGAGAAGAGCTCCCATAAACCACTATAGAATTATCATAGATTAGTCAAGTTAGATCAAGTAGAGTTGGACTACTGCTCGGATTCCAGACTTAGTCACCGGAGGCTTGGTATAGCCCTTGTATCCATTACATTTATCTTATTCAATGACTTTGATCTTCACCTATACTATGTTCTTAGTTATCTTGTTCATAGTATGCTTTGATTATATGTTTAGTATAGTCAAAGTTAGCATTATATTTATGCATAGGATCACAGAGCGCTCAACTCAGTGTTTGAACGGGTTGAGTAGCCGAACCTTGTGTAGGCGTGGTGTTTATACATTGTTTTTCATGTGGATGCACCCTGCATTCGGGAACAAGTGGTAGATCGCACAGGTGATAGCCATGTTGATTCTCTATATTCCACCTACCGTTTGTAGGATTAGTAGGACCTGTGTCACGATGGAGGTAGTATATTTTGCTATGCTCCTCTTTAGAGATGTCCCTTATGCATAAGTATGAAGTTAATCTTTTACTATTGCTAAGTATATAAAGATGATAACATACTAAACATGTAAGTAAGAATGACTTAGGAATTTATCTCACTTGTATTTAACTTAAACTAGCTATTGCTATCTTTTGGAGCCTCTCTTTGAATGTTATACTTATTATATACATCTATCTTTTGGTTTACCCCTGTTTAGGGCAAGTGTTTAGTTACTTGATCCATCATGAGTATAAGTTTATCAATCTCTTTAAAGCCACCGCTCCTCCCTGTGGTAAAATATAAATGACGATACCTAGAATACTCCTGGCAAAATGTTACAATGGTAATCTGGGCGCTTGCAGAATTCTTATTTTTCTTATTTGCACTCATAAATACCAACAGTTGTATATGGCTATGATGAAGAATTGAGCAAGGATACACTTCAGTATTCACTTTAGGACATTAACCTAGCTAGCAGTCGAAAGGGGTGACAAGGGTGATAAACTGTTCCAACATGGGGCCCTACAATTTAATAACTCTCGCATAAACATGGTGGAATATAAAGGATAGTTAGTGTTGTCACCGCCTGCTACCTACGACAATCTATCCATGGGGCAAGCCGCAAACAAAGGCAACCTATAGTCTAAGCACCACGCTTACACTAGAGATTACTACTATAGTCCAGCACTTAAGACTCAAGCCATCAAATAGTTGAGAGATGAACCCGTGAATAAAAGAAAATAATACTTACTCAGAGCTCACCATAGATTCTAAAGAACACCAAATGCTTACTCGAATGGAGATAAACATCCACCCAGGTACAAGTAGGGAGAGTGCCGACAGCCCTAGCACTTCCCCGGCTTCTTCTCATTCTCTCCCTATTCTCTAATACTACTAGAGAGGTAGAGCTTCGCCTTGGTACTAGAGTGTGGACTGCTCTTAGCTATGATATGAAGTGAAGTGAAGTGAGCAGTAGTGGAGAGGCAGTTATTGATACTTCTTATGTCTACAGGACGGGATTCTGCAAGCGCATTGAAGTATTGTGTAGCACTTCGCTCGGTGAGTAATCCGAGGTTGTATTTATTTTTATCCCAATGGAAGGCAGAAGGATAGGATGGATGGTGAGAAGAAATGCTAGAGTAAAGGCACGTCCTTAGCAAAAGGGGGTTGATGAAGGTTGGGTAGAAATGTGGATAGAAAGGTGGGATAAAGGTAGATAAGATAAAAGGGGTCGATAACAAGGAGGCTAGAAATAAGGCTAAGCTAAGTGGGAGAGCGAGCGAACTATCTTCAGATAGCAAAGGTAAACTAATGGCTAGAGAGATAACCCTTTAGTACTTCGGGGCATACCTACCCTAACCTCACCCAAAGGTGGACTAGGTACAAAGCACGATGAGTGTTCGTATTTCTTATGTCTATTGGATAATTCCGCAAACACACAGAATATACCGCTGTAGCACTTCACCTGTGAGTATTCCAAGGTATCCTTATTTATTTTATCCCAAGGAAAAGCGATAACATTTTACTATTCTAAGCACCTCTAAATTATCGAGATGACACATATTGTGAGATTGATGAAGTCACATGTCTTAATATTGAAGCACCTCCATGAGGCTGAGATAGAAGATCTTGATATTGACAAAGTCACACACCATGACATTAGAGGTCATGTCACCTATGACTCAATGGATAGCATTGTTATGTCTTGAATTTACATGCACACTTTTATCCCCATATGCACATCTTTGAGAGATTGAGATGACAAATTCACGTCTCGCTATCAAAAGGAATGTGACCTATCATTGAAATTTATTAAGAACTTAAATTTATATTTTAGTTCGTTAGATACTATATCGAAAGGAATGTATTGCTATTCTATTAACAGGGTAATCTTTGAACTTTGATATACATCATGATATAATGCACAGGAAATAGGCTAAGGATCCAAACTTCAAGCTAGATTATTTTGTAATGTAGAAAGAATGTTATATATATAATCTTTATCTACTAGAAGACACTAATTCTCACAAAATAGTGATATTCAACCCACAAATCTTGTGTTAGTTTACATGCCACGATCATCTCACCAGTTGTGGAACTTGTGCACAATCTACAAAAGGGCCAACTCTCTGTGAGGATTAGTTGCATATATACATGAGGTGATATTTTAGATTTAATGGAGCTACTATTAGACCTAGTGTTTTCTAGACACTAAATCCTAGACGGTCACCCTCCATTTAGGGTTTAGACAGTGTAACCTAGAAACTAGACGTTATAAATGGGTTTACATTGTAGCCATAAATATGCTTTTACATACATCATAATTTTATACTAATTTTTCAAGTGTGATTTTGAGGTGTGTATATATAGTTACACAATCAGACATAGACAATTAGATCTATCTATATATAATGACAAGTGATATGCGTTGCAACGGAACCAAATATGTATATGAATCAGACTTTGTATCATCGCTAGACACGAGTTATTCTAACTCATATATGTATCATGAGTCCGGGTCACATACGAGATATGGAGGGCGCGACCCAATACATCTTAGAATTATACTCTATATAGATCCTCGTGAGACATGATTTGTTCTAACTCATACATGATCACGGGTCATGAGTCTGGATCACATACGAGACATGGAATGCGTGGGTGTAATTTGGATATAAAAGAGTTGGACGAAAGACACTGTCCACTGTCCAGGTACATAGTTAGGCGGAGGTAGACGAAAAAATGGGATAAAATTTTGGCTCTTCAATATTAGGGTACAAATCCAGATAGTGGGTACCACCACTACTAAAAACATTTCAAGAGATATGCCACCAGGATTAACACAGGTAGACACAAAGTCTATGTGTCTTTTAAAACATGCAGCGATTTTTTTTAAGGCGTACGGACCATTTTCAGAGGTACCAAATAAATAACTGCTCTATAAATATATTAAGAGGTAGGTCTCTTAGAAGGTCCGCCTTTGAAAATAAAGCCTATTTTCGGAGGTGGGCCTTTTAAGTGGCATGCCTCTGTTAATAATAAGGTGAAGCCCATAGTTGGCCCAATAGCCTTTTAGTTCTCTACCACTGCCAAACCCTAAGTCCACCGTGAGACTCACTATCTCTCCCACCACTCAGCTGCAGCTCCTCTCTCTCTTCTCCTTCCCTCGCTCTCCTTTCCCGATCCCTCGGCCACCAAGACCTTGAGGTCCGTCGACCTTTCCCCCCATCCCCTTCGGATCCTAATGCACGGGACTGCTCTCTCTACCCGGTGGCACATGGGACCTCTCTCCTGGCGAGAGGGAGGATGACATGGAGGTGTCACTGTGTACACCACCTCCTCCTCGCCATTGGCGGATGCAGCAGCACTTGGGGCGGCATCATTGAGCAGTGGGTGAGCAGTGGCGGACCCAGGATTTACCAAAGACTAGGGCCAATTTTCAGTGGCGAAACGTCGATACATACACCATAGTGTATATGACTATATACATAATAGGTAATGTTAAGGAAAGTTCGCAAATAAAGTATGGTACAGTATAGTACATGATTCTAATGGGAATAACATGGAACATTACAAAAAAAATACCTAGAGCTAGTCTTCCACTTCCATGTCCTCAATAACAACTCCTAGTTTGGACAAGATGTAAGAGTTAATAAGAACAGGGACAGCCAAAAAATTGATCTTATTGATTACTATGGATTTGTATCCTAAATGGCTGAATGTAACATACCAGAAGTATTAGGTAGATTAGGTAACTTCTTCTAATTGGAATTATCAAGTTCAACACAAGATGTGAACGAAGAATCAGCTCTCACATCACTAATGAAATTATCAAGTTCTAGTTGGATGGTTTGCTGTCCTCCCATAGGAACTCAAGAGAAATATGATGCTAAAGTCCTGGTTCTCTTCGTCTAATTGGAATCAAAAGTTCAAAATTAGTTGTTGAAATCAAAATTAGCAGAGATTACTTGAATTCTTGAACTCTTGAAAAGAGAAGAAATGCCTTCACAGAATCACAGTTCAGAGTTGCGACGCGGGGCTCCGGCAGGCGCAAGCACCGCACCTAGCCTAGGGGCGGTGGCGAGCCGGCGACCGACAGGCGACAGCTGAGGCGAGGGGTGAGGTCGCGAGTCTCGGCCCTGCCTGCCTGCGAGCGAGATAGCGAGGGAGAGATGGCGGCCGCCAGCAGGTAGGGGCCGTGGAAGCGAAGCCGAGCGGGCTGGGTGCCACCGGCCGCCACGATGACGCCAACGAGCAGGGGGTGCGAGATGCGACCGGGAGGCGGGAGCGGCGGCACGTGATATGAGCAGGAGGCGGAAAAGCCGCGAGCAGCGTGTGAGTGCGTGATGGTGACTCTGCCCTACTTTCCTTACTGGCTTCTTACTGGGTTGTTCCATGTTGGGCCAAAATTGAAGACCTGCTCCTAAAAAATTTGGGCCGCGACTAGGGCCATGGCCCTATTGGCCCTAGGCCTGGGCCCGCCCTTGTCGGTGAGCCCTCATGGCCGTAGATATGGATCCACATGGCTTGGATGATGTGGGATGGTGAGATTGAGGAGCGACAGCAATGATCTAGATCTGAGCAGCGGTGGCGGCGCATGCGGATTCGGCGAGTGGAGGCGGCGTGTCGCTGGACTCAGCCAGCCTCGTCAATGGGCTCAGCGGGCCCCATCAATGGGCTTGTTATATTTTCTAATTTGTTAATAAAGGCAGGCATATGCCCATCTATGTAAATCTTGATTAACAGCGACTTTGAAGTGGAGGCGAAGAGACTGCCCACCTTCATTAATCCTTTGTGACCTACTCAGAAAATAAATACTGTAGTATTGTACATGTTTAAATGCCCATGCTACTCCCACCCACCCAACACCCAAAAGCCAGGTTGCTATCACCATCTTCGAGATGATCATTTAAACAACCAAACAGGTGATAAATTAAAACGTGTTCAAATCACGTTTCAATTTATTTAACCATTTAAACAATATTTTTGTTTAATTCACCGTTTAGAGCAAAATTTATACTCCCTTCATGCTTTTTTACATGCAATATTAGGTTTGCCCTAAATCAAACCTATGAATGATATAATATCAAAGTATTTTTCATAGTGAATCTAAAACCATAAATCTTATGTCATAAACTTATATTTTTTGAAAAAATCAATGGTCAAATATATAAATGTTTGATTTAAGACAAACCTAATAATACAATATGTACCTAAAAACAGAGGGAGCATGTATAATATAACCACCATGTGTAACGTTACACACTTACACGTGTGCACATGACAGCTTAAATGCGTTGGACGAACATACAATTATTAGAGCTAGCTTTGTCAGAAAGACTAACAATATTGAGGGAGGGCCATGGGCCAAATATGGGTCCAAACTAAAGCTCCGTCTGCACCCAACCTCTTCCACACGCGATTTTACACTAAGAACAGCGACTTTTGAGTAATTTTGAGAAACAAGGGCCTTTGTAGCTTGTGGCCGAAAGGAGAACTGGTGTAGTAGGTACGAGTACCTACACTGACCTTGATATATCCTCCTAGTGTAACCATTACATCATTATATTTCTAGTATTCATCTATTTATATGCTCACCACACGGTTTATTTGACTTTTCATAGAGATTTTGCTGCTCGAAGTCCAGATAGTTTGCCAAAAACGAAAACAAAATCTAGGGTCACTAAACTTTACACTAATTTATGTGCACTCCATACAAACGGAGAACTTTTATTGAATGGACTTTTTATAATTGACTATTTACATAGTTGTTCAAGTCAAAAAAAAATAAATATTATTGGAATATTTATGCCAAGCAAAACAGAATATGATTTCGCACAAAGCATCTTTGAATGTAGTAGTTTCAATCTTTCAAAAAAAAGTACTCTCTTTACGCTAGTGTTATTAGCTAGGGGTCTATTCATATTTTAAATATTGGATCTCCAAAGTTTGTAATTTTTCTAATTTATCTATGTCCTAAACTTTGTATGTGGAACTATGTAATTTACTAAATATCACTTGGGTAAGTCAAGAGTTTCGGTACATTAGGTACATATTGCAGAACAAATGAATAGTTGGAAAACAAATTAATTAGAAGAACAATACAAGTATAAGAAACTACATAAGGTTTCTCAAATTTCATAGTTGTTGATCTCTTACAATATGAAAATAAACAAATTTCAAAGTGGCGCAATCTCTAAATGTTTCATCCATGCCTTCAAATCCACATAGAAATTTCCATCCTTTGAAAATTAATATTTGTTCCATTATGTCACATTTCATTTTAACATATATAGATAAGGTATAAAACAAGAATGTGATTCCACTCAAAGTGTATGCTAGTAAATAGAAATTTGGCTTGAATGACCTAAAAATCCTTTGGAAACCATGAATTAAGGCTAATGTTGAACTATATCTATCATTTTGAAAATTATATTGAAAGATGAAAATGTTCACAATAATCATATTGTGTATATGGCTACTATATATTGTAGACATTGTTTCCTATAATTCATCGTGCGATCTTTCACAACTTTAGCATATACAAGAGTGTTATAAAAAGGTGTTGGTTTAATTCCGCCACAAATAGCACATGCACACATGGTTCGAAAAAATAAAGACTTTGCGATGTAATGGATCCTAAAGCACTAGCTATTTCTTCATCCCATGGACCAAAACCTCCCATACTATTAAATTATTATATATCTTGGTTGTCAACCAAGCTTGATAGTCGTTTTTCCTCTAGAAAGAGACGTTCTGGCCTATGCGATATTGTGTATATTAATCAATTACCACAAAGCTAATACATCAACCATCGTTATTTATTTTCCACTTCATGTAATAGTTTTTTAATAGTTAGTATATAGTTTTATACTATAAAAATGGATAAGGGTTCTGATCCTCGATCAAACACAAAAGTTCAATTCCAACTGAAACATAAACTCCAAACAGAATTTAGGAAACAACGATCATATATATAGTTCCAATTATTGATGTTTTCTTCATAGAAAAAGGGCATGTATGTTTATAGGTAAGAAATTAGAACTTTTTTACAATGCTTGGAGAGCCGTTGGGAATTATTAAGAAAATTTGTAATGTGTCTATGGTAGGTGGGCCTAAATGAGGGGAGCCGTTGAGAGCCGTCAAGGTGTAGCCGTTGGGAGCCGCTGAGATGTGTCTATGGTAGGTGGGCCATATGCGCCGTAACGGCTCCCAACAGCTCCAAAATGGAGCAGAATTAGAGTCCGAAATATAGGAGTGGTAATTGTTGTTTTGTAGTTGTTTTTTTAACCAAGGGTAAAACTGTACTTTTTTATTTGTAACAATAATATTTTGGTATGAATTATGTATTATAGTTGGGATTGACGCATGCGTGATATTTGATTTATATGGTAGATCTTTTTTATTTTATAACTTTTATTGATTACCATATTATGGACGTGACCCTGTGCGTCAGGACAGTAGCAGAAGCCGGTGGGGGCGCTTGCCACCAAGGATCTTGTCGTCGATGGACCGCGTGGGGACGAGGGGGAAGTGAGAGGCGCCGCCGGGGAGAAGCCGTGGGACGGCCGCCGTAGGTCGTGGATGGTGACCCGATTAGCGCGGAAGGATTGGACGTCGGCGCCAGAGCAGTGCGCGAGGCAGACAACCTTGCCGAAAGTGATGCCCTGGGCCTTGACCTTGTCGAGGGGCTCGCAACAGTCGAGCATGGATTCGTCGAACCAGCACCAGGGCCCATTCCAGCGACGGCCCGAGTCGATGGCGAGCGCGTTGAGGATGACGGTGAGGGAGCCGACGCCGGCGCGTGGGTTGGGGTTGGGGTTGCCGCGTCGGGTGGGGTGGGGGTGAGTTAGGTCGCGTAATGACCAAAATACCCTTGCGCAAATTAAATCAATAAAAATTGTTAATTTGCAGAGCTATTAGGAGCTATTGGGAATTGTTGGGAATTATTTTTAATTGATTTCTTGTGTATTTTTTTATAAGCAAGAAAATAAAGGAGGGTCGCTAGCTATCACCATTCCCCAATTGCAGGAAATAAAATAGCAGTTTCTGATATACTCCATATATTCTTGAAACTGTGCGGCTCCTACATATCAAAAAGGAAAGAAAAGGAAGGGTGATAGAGCCATTACACAAATACTGTTGCAGATAGCAATATGCATGGACCTCTTTGGGGGCATTATAGTCCCGGAAGAGATATTGCAATTTTACCGAATACCATTGTCCGGAAAGGGATAACAGTGACACTGAAGTCTACGATAGGCCAACGACGCCACATATTCACAAAAAAAAATAACCAATGGATTCTTTTTCTTTTCTCAAGTCAAGGTGAATTAGTCTATTTCACATAATATCGAGTTCCTTCTTATATTTTCCTCCACAAAGCGGCACAGCCACCTGTCGCTGCTGCCGGGTCCCGTCAAATTCTTATGGTTATTCGGTTGATATCACTACTTGGACAATGACAAAGGCAGGCAAAATAAGCCACGTGCTTTTATGCGCAAAGCATTGGCACTTGGCAGCGACAAAGAGATGAACCTAGCTAGAGCTAAGGCCTACTGGACCACACACCTACACCGATACTAATACATCCACAGTCCACAGACTTCTCGATTGGATGCGTCATATGTAATATAAGAATTACTCAGGATTAGCAGCTAAATTAAGGTCAAAGGGTTGCACCTTAATCATCTGAAGCTCCCTGCATACTGTACTGCATACACTACTGCTCTGCTGCCTAGTCCCTACTGACTTGTAATGTGTATAGGTACCTGCTATAACTTTTTTTTTCCACCGGGTAGTACACTTGAACCAGGCCCCAATCCTCACCTTGTTCATGTTTCTATTTCTATTCTTTACATGAAAAGTAACACTAGGTAAATCATATCATATATCCCAGTGAAATGTTAAAACAGAGAGGGGGGGGGGGGCGCAGTGAAGATGGAGGAGATGGGGGGTACTGATGGGTGAAGGTGGGACCAAGGGAAATCACCAAGAACCTGCTTTCATCAGTCGATGCACGGTCCAGGAAATTAATCAACACAGAGGCTTAATCAGCACACGAAAATATAACAAGAACTCAAAGGAGGGATCAAGCCTGCGATTGCTCGTGTGTGTCCCAGCGACAAGAACCACAAGTCTGATGAGCGGCCGCCGCAGCCAATCATAGCTTCAAGGAGAGGTCGATGTCGTCGGTGAGATTATTCCAGCTTGCCTCCGGCGACGCCCTGATCTGGTGCGATGACGAGGAGCTTGGTGCCGAGACCGACCTCGCAATGCCCATTTGCTTCCCCATCCTCGGCTCCTCCTCGGCCGCACTGGCGCGCTCGCCGCCCTGGCCCGAGCGCCGAGCGGCAGCCAGCTCGCGGGCGCGCTTGGCCACGCTGCGCTCGAACTTGTGGGCGTTCTGGTGGCCGCCGAGTGCCTGCGAGGAGTAGAATTTCTTGTCGCAGTAGGTGCAGGAGAAGTAACCCGGCGGCTCCGGCTCCGGCTCGGGCGCTAAGGTCGGCTGCAGGGAGAGGTTGAGGTCGAGGTCGTCGCCCCCGCCCTCGCCGCCGCCGCCGCGCGCACTCCCGCCCTTGGGATCCATGGCGGCCGGGGACAGCACGGCAGGCAAAGTGCAGGCTCCGCGAACGAAGGTGATGAGCCAATTGAAGAGATAGCTGCTGCTGCTTGCCTGTTTTTGGATATAGGCCCTGTTCTGCTGGTCATATTTCGGCTTGTTTCAGCTTATTCTCTCTCACAAAACACTATTGAATCAGCCGAAACCAGCCGACTTTTCCACCTGCCGAACCAGCCCATAACAGTCAATGTACTGTGCCGCACCATTGCACCAATCCCAGGATGCTGGAGTACGTACACGTCGTGTGTATACTATCTTCAACCCCAACGAGTGTAGAGAGAGACAGGAAAGAACGTAGCTTAGCTTATGTATTTGTACGTATATAGGGTGTAGTCCAGAGACTAATAATACGTACATCTAAACACAGGAGTGAGACGCTCCATGAAGAAAAAGAAAAGAAAAGAAAAGAAAAGAAAAGAAAAGAAAAGAAAATAATGAAAAGGACAAAAGATTTCGTCGTCCGTCGTCGATAGGTCCAACGGCAGAGCTGGTTGCTGGCTGAGCAAAGGTGTTATACGAGAGCGGCTACTTGCCTACCTGCTTGGACCAGTGAACGTGAGAAACGAACTGCTAGAAGGTATTTTGCGGTTATAAAAAGAATACTATATATTTTAGTTTTGAGTACCATGAAGTGTTTGGATGCAACAAATTTTATATGGTCTTGAAATACTATGATATTGATAAAACTGTACTCTTTTTGAAATTTTAAAAACTCCATTGTGGATCTCTTTTTTCTAAACCATGATTTTACACATCAATCAGTTCTTAGACTGCAGATTCTTGACACCAACATCTAAAGAAGGCCTAAATCTGTGACTGGACTGTACCTGCAGGAGTTGTGTTGGCTTGTTTTGCTGGGGCTAGCTTCATCACCATTTATTGGAAAGAAATCCTAACAAGTTCAAGCAAACGGCTGTCTTGCATTGATGGACCTTTATATGTCAAGAAATTGCATAAATAATATAATTCAATTAATTATAGAATATATGTTCATAATATATCTATTTGAAGTCATAAATATTAATAAGGCCCCATTTTGACAGGACTTCACTTCACCAATGACGTCATTTTTTTTTTGCTTTAGCTTCACGAACAGCTGTACCGGTGGAGCCAGCGCCGTTTTGGTGACCCGTTTAGCAAAACAGCTCCTCGTCATAGAGAAATTGCTAAAATATCTATAATGCCCTTACTTCTTTTGTATCTTCTCCCCTCATTCTCTTTCTCTGAGAGACCGCGACCTCGTGCTCCTACCCCAACGGCCACGCTCCTACCTAGCGGGCGGTGCCCCCCTGCCCGACGGCCACGCCTCCTCCCCTGGCAGCCGCGCTCCATCCCCCAGTGGGCGGCGCCAAGGTTTTCATTTTCAGAAATTAAAATTTATCGGGGTTCATAGATAAAGAGGATAAACAGGATATAACAGAAATATCGAACCAAATTTAAATAAAATTTAATTTGAATTTAAGTAAATTTAAATAAATTTAAACAAAATTTATATGAAAAAGAGATTATTTCTTATCGGCACTTACGGATAAATAAGATATATCAGAAATATCGGGAGATTTCGGCCGATAAAGGAAATCATGGGCAGCGCACCCCTGCCCATTGGCCATGCCCCCTCCCCCGGCAAGCGCCGCACCTCACCCTCGTGCTCCCTCCCCTGGCAGGCAGTACACCTCTCCCCAGCTGGCTCGCGTGCCCCGGCTGGCCTGCGCACCCTGACGGGCATACGTCTAGTGGTCGTACCCGAGCCCTGGTGGCCGAGTGCCCAGGCAGGCGTGCACTGGCGGCCGCGCCGGGGCCCTGGTGGCCAAGCGCCCAGGCAGGCATGCACTGGCGGCTGCGCCCACGTCGGCGTGCCTCCGCGCTCATGAGCCTCGACGGGGGCAATCCGGGGTTTCATCCTCGTTGGGTTTCACGTAAATAAGGTGAAGCCAGTGAATCCGCTATTTTTGGCTCCACACCTCATCTACGTCGGCGTGAATCCGCTGTTTTAAAGGGCTCCCTACGTGAAGTCATTTCGTTTTATCCCGTTTGGCATAAAACAGCTCTAAACGGCTCTTGAAACCGGTGCAAAAGGCCTGTCAAACAGGGCCTAATATTTTATATAAACTTGATTAAACTTAACAAAGTTTGACTGATTTATTCAAACCCAAAATTACATCATTTATTTTGAGATGGAGCAGGACTAGTACTCCCTCCGTTATAAATTATAAGTCGCTTTGACTTTTTTGATTCATTCATTTTTCTATGTATCTAGACTATTATTATATCTAGATGCATAGCAAAATAAATATACTAAAAAAAATTAAAATAACTTATAATTTGAAACAGAGGGAGCAGTGTTCTTGAAGCTACTCCAAAGTCAGAGCCTCTCATTATTAGAAGTAGAGCAGAGCCTCCTTATTCATCGCGTAGCTGGTGGCATCTGTAGTCGAACCATCATTGTGATGTGGTCTTCGGCCTCTTGATGGCACTTTCACTGGCTCGCAGCGTATCACTCGGTAAAGAAGATGCGATGCTTTGGTGTAGCCAGTTGCCCAGCTACTCACACGATATATATATTTCTGATGAGGCTAAAATCGTCTCAACAAACTTCATGTGACAAACTTTTTTATGGCTTTTTCATTGAGTTCCATTTCCATTATTAGTGCCTTCGATTCACTCCTGTACCATCTTCACCGTATATCTATAAATAGGGTATGAGAATGGAATTTCTTTGATTCCGCTATTATTCTCCTTCTAAGTTGTACTCGAGATGATTTAGAAGCAATCCTTTTATTGCTCAAATAACATCGTCTCTCATCCATATGTCTCTATCAAGAATTTTATGGAGGTGATCATTTTCCATAGCATCTTCAGTTCGCAACTCATCACTACTCATATAATTATTCATTCTTGATAAGTGATGCCCAAGTAGGTTTTCTGAATATTTTCTCTCTAATCTCAACATAAAATTATTGTAACAAAAGGATCCAATGAATTAGCATTGGCTTAGTATCTTTCTTGGTCAAGAGATTTTTTTAAAAAAAATTACACAATACAATGTAGACGCCCACAACACGGACGCACATGATCAACGTAAACTATCACCTTTGACTTTTTTGACCAAAGTCAGCAGGGAGCCCCTACCTATTTTTTCATTTATATAAAGAACAAAAGGGTTTATATACAGTTTACAAGTCCCCATGCCCAAAGCTTTTGAAAAGAACAAGAGAAAGACATTAAAATTACATAAGAAAGCTTTATTAAGATATGGAATTCTGAAAGGCAAACACACTCTTTTCCTTTTTTGCATAATTGACTTAGGCATTGTTCAGTATATATCCTGCTAATATTATATAGCATGAATTTTACCTTCTTTTCTCTATACACGTGAGGAGCAGGCCGTAAGAAGACTTTGGACGCGAGGTGTTACACTGAGATCTTCGTCAACTTCGCTAAAAGTTGGGGAATCAACATTTCTCTTCTATCTAAGCTACGAAAATCGAATGGGCAGCAAATACTAAAAATCGAAGTACCTCATCTTAAAACTTCAAAAAACATTTAGTAAGGGGACGCATTCCCTCCTTACCGGGGCTAAGCTTTAAGCTCATAGTAAAGAGTCGTGACCCAACAACTTCACTAAAAGTTGGAAAGGGAGGTACTTGGCATTTCAAAACATTTAATAGCAAACTTGTATCCATGAAGAGACAACATTTACAAATGGCATTACTTGTTTCACACTTATAACAGTATAGTTTGCAGAACTTTGTATACACTTACAATAAATGAAAAAAGTTAGGGACGGAGGCAGCATTTCTCTTCTCTGTAAGCTGCAAAAAATGAATGGACCGCAAAGACTACAAATTCAAGTACCTCATCTGAGTACTTTGAAAAATATCTAGTGAGGGGACGGCGTTGTCGCTCTTTTCTGGGCTAAGCTTTAAGCTCACAGTGAAGAATTGTGACCCAACAACTTCACTAAAAGTTGGGGAGCAAACTTGTATCCATGAAGGGACAATATTTACAAATGGCATTACTCGCTTCACACATATAATAGGGTAGCTTACAACACTTTGTTTTTTTTGCGACGACTTACAACACTTTTTTTATGCTTACAATACAGTGCAGGCATTACAAATTTTTGGTACAACAATTTCCATCACATTCAGAATGTTGCCTACTACAACGTTTGTGATCCCTTTGGTGTACTAGGAAATCATGCTCTCATCAACAAAACTGCTGACAAAACCCTCGAGCTCCTTAGGTTCGGCCAATGCAATGGCATGATCTTGGACCTTATATTCAACAATAACAAGAGGATTACACACCAATCCAAATTAGATGAATGAATAGGATTCCTAATTATTGGAGCATATAAAAGACATTCATGACAAACAATGGCAATGTTGCCTCGTATATATGCTTATGATATGTGAAGTCAAAAGTGTTGGGATTCATTTCAATCGGCTTTGGCTTTGGTATAACACCCAAAATAGAGCCTACCTCTATGCTAACCTTAGGCTTGAACAAAATGTTCGAATGACCATTGAACAAAAATATCATCATCTATGGTTTGCTTGTGAACAAATCATTTTGAATGGGGATTGACTAAATCATATCGACAAAGTCGGTACCCCCAAAATTGAGCGAAGTGATCACTCAGATGGTGTTGGGCATTCTTAACGTCATTATCAAAAGTAGACTTAGTTTTCTAATTCTGATAACGGCGCCAAAAATGCCGAACCTATCCCTCATGCCACTTAAGCCAAGTTGTCATCCCCAGCATGACATGAGAGACGCGGTATTGAAATATGCAACTGCTCTTCTAAATAAATAATAAATAAGATCTGCAAGCGCACAGATTAATACCGATGTAGCATTTTAACCGGGAAGTATTCCAGGTATCGTTATTTATATTTTTACCACTGGGAAGGGATTACTAACATCAATGTTGATTATGGAATGGAATATAGGAATGAGTATCAATCATTGCATGTATAAGTGAGAGCATTCATCTATCTCTTGCATACAGGGGTAAGTGTCACATAAAATATAGATAAAGTATGAATGGTGACAAAGATAATTAATCTGATCAGCTAGCCATATATAATAATGATAAGCACCTCAACAGATATTCTAGCAAGTCATTAGCATGGTATTAGGACGAACTACAAGGATATTTCCTAAGTTATTCTTAACTATAAAGTCTAGCATATCATAGTTAGTGCAAGTACACTTGGCAATCATTGTGAGAAAGGACTATGCCCATACATAGTGATATTATCAAGGAAGATGAGAAACATAGCAATCACTCCCCCGTAATAATGTTGCTCTGCCTGCCTTACACACGGGAGGGGGACTATATAAGAACCAACGAAGCTGTCACCATCGCGGACCACCCCACGATCCGGCATATAAGGTGCAATCGCAGATAAATATGGTCTAAGCACCACGCCTACACAATATTTATCATTTACCCATGGATCCGATGGATAAACGCTATACGATCCTAAACATGTATATAATTCCAATCTAACTAAGCCAAGCGTATAACTACGATAAACTAAGAACAATATAATTGCAAACATAAACAAGTAGAGCATAGTTATAATCAATATATTAAAATAGAACAAAGTTGTATTCATAATATTGAAGAACAAAGATGAACAATGAAGAACAGTAGAGGAATTACCAAGAATCCTCTTGACAGATCCGGAAACCAATCAAAGATTGACTCCTTCTAGTTCTAATCCTATGTAGCTATGCTATACTAGAGATCTAGTTGATGTGGTGGCTCTAGGGCTTGATCAGAGACTCTCCTCCTGAGATTAGGGTTTGAAGAATTGAGAATGAGGGAGTGCCTCCTCCAGGGGCCAGGGGTCCTGCTTATATAGCCCCCTCAAGTGAACGTGGGCCGTCGGATCAAACCGACATTAATCGCACGGTTTTCCTTGATCCCTTAGGTCGGTGGAGCATAATCCGCGAGACGGAGCCTGATTGGCTCTCAGGCCAGGGCGGCCGCCCTAGGGGGCAGGGCGGGCGCCCTGCCTCCGGGCCCGTTTGGCCTCCCGTTCGATCTCGTGGCTTCTGGAGTCTTCTAGATGATAGAAAATCGGTGAACACGTTATTATCTCTATGTAAACCCGACGTGTGGGCCTTTCCTCCGTATTTTCTGATAACCCCCTGCAGAAACAGACAAACACCAAAACTCGTGGAATTCTGTCAGATAAAACCCTAAGTCTAGGTGTTGGTTGCATTTGGATCTTTTTCTTTATTTATTTAATAACTATATTTGGTACTTAAGGACCGTCAACAAACTCCCCCAAGCTTACCTCTTGCTCGTCCCTGAGCAAGGATAGACTCATTATGGATCAGAAGTTGCTGCAACGCCTTTGAATGTTGACGGTACATATGCTTTCAAATAAGGTCTCATCCCTGAGTTAGAGTAAACTGTCAAGACTTAAAACTTACTCATTTTACCTTTCACCATAGGGCTTGCAACCGTCACCTGCATCTTGAGTGGTTAAAAGATAGAACGGTCTAGTCAAACGCCATGTCTCTTATTCTTGATCAGCTATAGCTCTGGAGTTTTTGCAAATTTTTCAAATAAAACTCAGAGATTCCTTGTATGACTTTCTCGGGTCTCTCTTTTGTGGTATTTCTGGATCCTTACCAAGGCAGTAATGGTATATGCCTTCTCTCTCAAAGTATGTGGTATTTATGGTATAAGGCGTAGTGACATTGCCTTCTCTCTCACCCTACTCTAATAAGGCTTTGATATCTGGAGCTCATAGGTGGGAGATACAGTATACATACTCATAGAACATTTATTGCATAGTCAAACCATGGATCCAGAGAAACAAGTCAATAAGTCAAATCAAGATGTGCATGTGTGGTGAATGAGTGGTGTATGGTGATAACAAAAGTCTAATGCTCATTTTGAGGGAATGCATACCTTTCTTGCTTTTTAAAACTTTTGAGGGAAATGAGATGCTCTATTTTTTTATTTTTTTTTCTCAGGTGGGTATCTTGTACCCCTAATTCTACTATCGGACACTTGTCCATTTTTACCTCTCGTCTCACCTTTTCTTTCTTCGAGGTTCCGAGCACTTGCTCCTTTTTATTTCCTCGTATTTATATTTTTTTCTTCGAGGTTCCGGGCAATTGCCCCTTTTTATTTCCTCGCTTCTTTTTTTTAGAGCAATCTCCCTCTTTTGAAAATATAGCAAGTGGTAGTAGAAATGACTTGAGCATTAACTTCACAGGGAATAACAGGAATGGGATAATGTTTTTGGCTATTCTCTCCCGGGTCAGGAGTAGAATAATTTTGGGTGAATCTGGAGATGGAAATGAGTGGATATATGTGGATGCGTACTTCCGGAGTAGAAGCAGCATGTATGAGTGAACGTGCAAGTGAATCTTGATTTTAACCACATGACAAGTTCCTAAGGGTCTACACAGCTTGACCACACTCAATGCCCATAAGCAGTAAGTAGTAAAAGTGCGGCTCTTAATCTAACAAGCATGTATATATGGCTGTGGTAGGAATTTAAACTCTCATCATACAGGAACTCATCATGCAACATTTTAAAGATTTTTTTAAAGATATAATTCTCCAGAATTCTAGCATCTCTAGGAACAGATAAACAGCAGCTCAACCTTCCCATATCATATCCGTTAACAACTTAGACTTCAGATCAAGTTCTCTTCCCACTAGTTCAGGTTTAGAGCCAGTTTTAAATTATAACAGTTATGTCTAAACTAGAGAGAGAACAAATTTGAAAATTAGGCAGAGCAACTATTCATCATATCCATGCTAGAGTTTTATTTTCAAGATTCAGTTTAGCATAGCTACTTTATTTATTTATTAAACTAAGCAAATATATATAAACACAAAATATTTATTTGGGTTTTCATGATTATGCATCTTTTTATTTTAATAAAGCATAGGTATAACTGTAGATAAAAATACTTATCGGGATAAATGGGGGTGCTCTCCCCCAAGCTAGATCTTGACGTAATTTCTTCTGATGTAGCTAGCAGGTGCAGAGGTGTATTTGAGTGTCAGCAGCACCCTGACAACGATTAGGATATCCTCCGTCTGCTAGTCTTCCTGAATTCTGTGGAGCTCAAATAGACAACAAAGCTTCGTGGAACTTGATTAAGTGTTAGCATAAATATCTAGCCTTTATCATGTTTGAGCTTCCTTGATAAATGTCACTCTCTATTTTTAATTTCATTTTTATAGAACAGAAAAAATATATATTATATTTTTTTATTTTTATTTTTTTTAGACAGAATGAACATGATTAACTGAGCAATAATTAAAGGGAAAATGATAACTACCAAGTTTACCTCTTGGCACGGCGTTTGGTGTTTTTAAGTCCTCCGAACAGGACTTCTTTTCTTCTTAGTTGTCCTGGGATTTGGATGGCGTAGACGGTGGTTCCGGCAGCGCCTCCTCTTCTTGTGTAACTGTCTTCACTTTCCATACCTGACTTGGTGTTTCGGTCTCCTGTTGTGTATCCTCGGGCCTTATGACCTCTCCTTCATAGTCTGCCCATACGTCCTTGATGGTTTGCCTCCTTTGGTTACGGTTACGTCGCCTTCTTCTTGTCCTGACCTGCTTAGAATCTTCAACTATATAGTTAGGGTCATTAAAGTAGCGGCGTACCTTCTCAGAGGGGAAATGCATATGGACTTCTCCGGTTCCAATGTAGATAATTGCTTTGACGGTGCCTAGGAACGGTCTTCCTAGGATGATGGGTGGATCGTACTCGTCGTCTCCCATGTCAATGACCTGAAAGTCTGTATGGACAAAATGGTCGTTAATTTTAACAGGGACATCGGTTACTATACCTTCGACCTTTCGGGATGTCTGATCTGCCATCTGGAGCTGAGTGTATGTTGGTTTTAAGAGCATGGTCCCGTACAAGAGCTGATAGGTGACTGTGGCCATTATGTTGACGCCTGATCCAGTGTCGCAGAGCGCCTTCTGAAAGGAGTATCCATTGATTGAGCACTCAATGCTTGGCATACCTGGGTCGTCCTTCTTGATTAGGAACGGCGACTTGGGTCGTCGGTCTTGACCTCCTTGAACTGCAGTGACCATCTTAGCTGATTCGGTCCATCCTTGGTTGTTCTTGTTCTGCTTGTTCCTCCTGTTGGTCCTCTTCCTTGGTTCATGTTGGGGTTGCTCTGGGATTTGTGTAATCTTGTTCTTGAAGGAAAACGTCTCCTTCCTCCCCTTGATGTTGAAGTTGATCTTCGCAGCGCTGGCGTAGATGACAGCTCCCGAGGTGTTCAGGAATGGCTTTCCAAGAATAACTGGTGACCTCTCATCGGACCCGGTCTCTATCACCACGAAGTCAGCTGGAGCGTACGAGGTACCAACTCGGACACACATGTTCTTTAATATTCCTTTAGGAAAGCTTAGTGTCCGATCTGCAAGCTGCAAACACATAGTTGTTTCTGATAAAGGATATGTAAAGAATTTTTCATAGAGTACCCTGGCATAATGTTGACGCTGGAGCCAAAGTCACAGAGTGCTTCTGGGAAGTCCACCATGCCGATGGAGATCGGGATGACGGGGCGTCCTGGATCGCCTCTCTTGACTGGCAGAAGGTCATTATGTACTTCGACAGCGGGATTACTCCAATAGTTACCTGCATCAAACATGTCTACAAGATTTGCAGATTCTAATCCTTCCGGTTATGATGGTATACCGGGGTTAGTAGCAGGAACAGCAGCAGCTATTTGATTTAACTGAGATTCAATCATTTTATTAAAGCTAATTTGGTTTTTGATGGCAGTAGAGAAATTATCCATTCTATTATTTATGTTTTCTAGTATTTTATCATTGGATGCCAATTTCTTAGACAAGTTATCCATTAGCTTTCCTTGATTAGACACTAACTCTCTCAGGGGTGGAAAATTATTATTGTTGTTGTAAGAGTTATTGCCTTGATAATTACCTGAGTAGTTACCTGAGTAGTTAGGCCTCTGTTGATTCCAACCTTGATTTTGTTGAGGACGGTTGTAGTTGTTGTTGTTGTTGATGTACCTTGCATCCTCAAGCATCTCAGGGCAGTGATTGCCTGAGTGTCCAGTGTCTCCACATTCCTCACAAGTCATGTGAGAGTCATAGACGTTCATGACTTCTCTTTTGTCTCCAGCTTTGTCATCGAGCTTTTTCATGAGTAGGTCTAACTTTGCAGACAGCATGTCTACCTCCTTGAGCTGGTGCATACCTCCACCCTTCTTGCGTGTTTGAGTCCTCTCTTCGTTCCAACCTTGGTTGGACGCCATCTTCTCCACAAGGGCTGTAGCTTGTGGTATGGTGAGTGATAGAAATGCGCCTCCAGCTGCAGCATCCATGGTCTCATGAGCACTAGTGATGAGCCCATGATAGAAAGTCTGCATAAGTAGCCAGCTCTCCATTCCATGATGGGGATATTCTAGGATGTAATCTTGAAAGCGCTCCCATGCTTCTGGAACGGATTCATCATGTTGTTGCTGAAAACTTGTAATCTTCCCACAGAGAGCATTGGTCTTGCCCATGGGAAAGAACTTAGCCAGAAAGTTCGTAGAGCAGAGTGCCCACGTAATGTTCTTGTCCTTCGTCGCGTAGAACCACTGCTTCGCTCTCCCCAATAGTGAGAATGGGAAAAGGCGAAGTAGTATGGCGTCTCTGGGAACATCTAATATAGTGAATGTGCTGCAAATCTCCAGGAAGTGTTGGAGATGAGCACTTGCATCTTCGTGCGGCTTCCCACAAAACTGGTTGGCTTGTACCATGTTGATGAGCCCTGGCTTGAGCTCAAAGTTCTTGTCGATGGCCGCGGCAGGTCCAGTGCGGATGTTGTCCGTAGTGGGAACTGAGAACTCGCGGATCGTCTTGTTCGCCATGGCTGCGAACTCTGTTGACAAATTCCGGATGAAACTTCGGCGGTCTTCTGAATTGGATGAAGTGTTGCGTCGAAGTGTTGACTTCTTGAGCTTGGCTCTTGCCCCTCTGATTAATGCTTCGGGGTTGTCAATAAAATTTTCTGGAAGATGTCCTCTATTCATACATCACCCTGCAAAACAATAAGAATGGAAAAATACAGGGGTAAATCTGTATGGGAGAATTGATGATCTCAATCACTTAATGATGCGAATGATGACTCAAATTCCGTATTCATTCCTTGTTAGTAAATCAACCTTCCCCGGCAACGGCGCCAAAAATGCTTGTTGGGCATTCTTAACGTCATTACCAAAAGTAGACTTAGTTTTCTAATTCTGATAACGGCGCCAAAAATGCCGAACCTATCCTTCATGCCACTTAAGCCAAGTTGTCATCCCCAGCATGACATGAGAGACGCGGTATTGAAATATGCAACTGCTCTTCTAAATAAATAATAAATAAGATCTGCAAGCGCACAGATTAATACCGATGTAGCATTTTAACCGGGAAGTATTCCAGGTATCGTTATTTATATTTTTACCACTGGGAAGGGATTACTAACATCAATGTTGATTATGGAATGGAATATAGGAATGAGTATCAATCATTGCATGTATAAGTGAGAGCATTCATCTATCTCTTGCATACAGGGGTAAGTGTCACATAAAATATAGATAAAGTATGAATGGTGACAAAGATAATTAATCTGATCAGCTAGCCATATATAATAATGATAAGCACCTCAACAGATATTCTAGCAAGTCATTAGCATGGTATTAGGACGAACTACAAGGATATTTCCTAAGTTATTCTTAACTATAAATTCTAGCATATCATAGTTAGTGCAAGTACACTTGGCAATCATTGCGAGAAAGGACTATGCCCATGCATAGTGATATTATCAAGGAAGATGAGAAACATAGCAATCACTCCCCCGTAATAATGTTGCTCTGCCTGCCTTACACACGGGAGGGGGACTATATAAGAACCAACGAAGCTGTCACCATCGCGGACCACCCCACGATCCGGCATATAAGGTGCAATCGCAGATAAATATGGTCTAAGCACCACGCCTACACAATATTTATCATTTACCCATGGATCCGATGGATAAACGCTATACGATCCTAAACATGTATATAATTCCAATCTAACTAAGCCAAGCGTATAACTACGATAAACTAAGAACAATATAATTGCAAACATAAACAAGTAGAGCATAGTCATAATCAATATATTGAAATAGAACAAAGTTGTATTCATAATATTGAAGAACAAAGATGAACAATGAAGAACAGTAGAGGAATTACCAAGAATCCTCTTGACAGATCCGGAAACCAATCGAAGATTGACTCCTTCTAGTTCTAATCCTATGTAGCTATGCTATACTAGAGATCTAGTTGATGTGGTGGCTCTAGGGCTTGATCAGAGACTCTCCTCCTGAGATTAGGGTTTGAAGAATTGAGAATGAGGGAGTGCCTCCTCCAGGGGCCAGGGGTCCTGCTTATATAGCCCCCTCAAGTGAACGTGGGCCGTCGGATCAAACCGACATTAATCGCACGGTTTTCCTTGATCCCTTAGGTCGGTGGAGCATAATCCGCGAGACGGAGCCTGATTGGCTCTCAGGCCAGGGCGGCCGCCCTAGGGGGCAGGGCGGGCGCCCTGCCTCCGGGCCCGTTCGGCCTCCCGTTCGATCTCGTGGCTTCTGGAGTCTTCTAGATGATAGAAAATCGGTGAACACGTTATTATCTCTATGTAAACCTGACGTGTGGGCCTTTCCTCCGTATTTTCTGATAATCCCCTGCAGAAACAGACAAACACCAAAACTCGTGGAATTCTGTCAGATAAAACCCTAAGTCTAGGTGTTGGTTGCATTTGGATCCTTTTCTTTATTTATTTAATAACTATATTTGGTACTTAAGGACCGTCAACAGATGGCAAAGCATATATTTAGCATTGTCGAATATATGGGATTGGGGTACCTTATCGCCTGTATTCTGGCCCAAGGTTATGGGCTAGGCTAAAGACAATCAGTATGAGGCCCACGAACAACTGACGCAACAGCAGACATGGTGATCAAGTCACCTGGCACAGATAGTTTGCATTCTGATCTTTGCGGAATACGATCGAATGATCTATTGTACTTTCCATGTAACTAACTATGAAACACATCGGTTAGCCGATCGGATCTCCTATAACACTACCAGTCGGGCTATATAAGGAGGGGTAGGGACCCTCCCCCCCCCCCCCCCCCCCCCTCCCCCCTCGGCATATTTTACATGCATTCTAGTGCATAGCAATCATCAATAACCCCTGTAACCGAGCATACAAACAAAGAGAGATCTACTTCAAACTAGACATAAGGTACCATGTACCCTGTGTCTTATATGCTATCCATCTGATTCCCTGTGCGTACAATGCTGATCCACATTACTAGAGTAAATACTTCCAATAGTTGGCGCACCAGGTAGGGTCCTTTTGCGTACAGATTCATTATGTTTCAGATGTGTCTCATCTTTAAGTTCAAAACGAAGTTGAGAAGATGCAGCCGAGCACCGAGATCATCTTCGACAGCCTAGACTTCATCGCCAACCAACTTAGGAACTTGCATCTACAAGATCCCGAACCACCAGTGTAGGAGGAGGAGGAGGAGCCACTCGCCATCTGCATGTTTCTTGTCGGGCTCGAGGATGTTATGAAGGGTCACTCACCCTGGCCAACCACATGAACCTCTACTCTCGGGAGGCCTTCATCGAGTTCAGTCAAGAGTACCTCCTTAACTTAGCCTTCAAGATCTAGAAGGATCCACGCTGGGTTCCCAACATGGATCTGGCACCGCTACCTGACTACGTCCTGCCTGGTTTCCCAACCGGACTTAGGAAGGCAGCGACAACCTATGCTCACTGGCTTTGCCAAGCTATGGAAGGTCCCCCAAATAGGGCTACCTCGTGCTCGAGGGCTACTTGAATGGGTCACAGGACGACCATGTCACCCGATTCATTGGGATGCCCTGCATCCATAGCCTTGGTAACGGAGACACTGAGAAGGTGGATTCGGTCCATGCTAAACCCTCACAGAACATGATCTTTAGCTTGAGGATTACATTATTCATCATCCTCCAAACCCTAGTGTGCCTACCTCCACATTACCACTTTTGCGAATGCCATCGCAAGAGCGAGCAAAGCTTAGGTTTGTAATCAGGGAATTTCATTCCGTGCAGGCATATGTGTGGCATATTCTTGTTTAACCCCTAACTTAGCTGAAAACAAGTCCTATACCCCCCCCCTTCATAGCTCACCTTCTAGCATATCAAAACACAACATTGTGTTGGTCTTGTACCATACATATGCACCAGTTCATCTAGTTGCACGTATTTGAACACTTCACAAGTTATTGGACAAATAATGAAAGGGCATGTAGCCTAGTTGCCACAAGAGCCTTAGCTAGTAGTACCTCAGGTCTTGGGTTTGGCTCCTATGGGAGCAAATATTCTAGGATTTAGGGCCTATTTGGCAGAGATTCACCACTGGAAAAAGTGAATCTGGATCTGAGATTCACCATGGATCAGCTCCACCACGGATCTACCAAGAAACTGTTTGGGTAATGCAACAGCTCCAGATCCACACAAGGGTATTTTCATTGGAATGACTAGAATTGCCCTTGGGCTCTAGTGTTCTCTCTATCTCACTGACATCCGAGGCTCACGTGTCAAGGAAAAAAGAAAAAAATTGCATGGCTTCTTTTGCCTTCCTGCAACTCTCATCTCATTCCTATGGTTCAGAGTGGGGGTCGACCACCGGTAGAACACGGATGAGAACACGAGCGGTGAGCATGGCGGGCGTAGCCTAGGCGGCCCGTGGCCTGGGCGGAGCCGGGCAGCCCCATGGCCTTGCCGGAGTTGGGCACTATTGGGGGCGGGTGCGGACGGCCTCCCGATCTTCTTCCTCTTGGGCGAGCGCGGCTGGCCTCGCGGCCTTGCTAGAGCTCGCAAGCTGGGCTAGGCGGACACGCGCAACGATGGAGCAGGGTGCGCGCCAGCGGCGGGGCAAGGCGCGTGGCCTGGGCGGGTATGGGCAGCCCCGCGGCCTCGTCGGAACTCGCAAGCTGGGGCTTGGGCGGACGTGCGCACCGGCGGTAGGGGATGGCACGCGGCGACGGGGGGGCAGGGTACGCGCTCGGGCAGACGAAGAAGAAGAAGAAGAAGAAGAAGAAGAAGAAGAAGAAGAAGAAGAAGAAGAAGAGGAAAAGAACGAGACAGAGAGGAAAAGAACGAACTATTTTCTGTGTAACCGGTGGCAGTGGTGGGTAATTTTCCCCAACTCCACCAAACTTAAGTTGGTGGAGTACCCCTGAGGAGCTGCCCCAAAATAGTGAATCTGGCCTCTAGATCCACCATTTTGGTGGATCTGGATTTGGTGAATCTGAAGTGTTTGGAAAAATTTTGGTGGAGTGGAGCTGAAATAGTGAATCTGGAGCTAGTGAATCCCTGCCAAATAGGCCCTTAATGGAGTTGTACTTTCAGTGGTAGGCGACACTTCCGTCAACAGCGAGGCGTCTCTAGTGACTTCGTTTAGTCTCGAGGATTTGCTGACCCGGTCTTCGAAGATGCTCAGGGTTAAGGTTTGTGTGCGTGAGTTCATAGGGGTGAGTGTGTTTGCATTGTACTGTGTAATTCTAAAAAAAGCTATTAGACGAGTATGCACTTTTCTGCCATGTTATTGTGTAGTGGGTACAATCTACTCTTTCTTATTACCAATAACATAACAGAGTAACTTAGAAGCATTATTATATGAGTATATTTGTGTATTTTTTATAATGGCACATGTAGATAATTTAGATTTTTGATGTTTAGGTTAGTTTTAATAATAGTTGCAAATTTATGTGTTATGTTGTAATATTTTTTCATAACTGTGTAATGTAGATGAAGAAAAGAGGTTCCTTTAAGTTATTTTACATAATAACAGTGGTAAGTTATTTAGATCAAGATTTAGGGGGTATTTGAAACTATTTTTTGTAAGGATTAATGTGGGCAATTTTGCATAAAGCATGACAAATTTTTTATGGTGATTATTGTTAACCATGTTTAAAATCTACTAAATAAATGGTGGAATGTTTGTAATTTTTACTATATTTTTTCTATTATTTTATCTATTAGGATTTGTGTGTGTGTCTGTGAGGATTGATTCGAGATAAATTATGTGCCCGATGAATTCAAGTAGCGGCATGTGAATCCACAAATTCCTGGGTCTTGCATGTCATCTAGATCGATAAGCCTGCCCTAGTTCTACAGCATCAGCTCACATCTATCTAGTCCCGCCATTCCGTTGTCTTCTTCATTTTTGCCATTGCCTGTTGCCAACTGACTGATTAATTTCTTATATCGTACTCTATTTTTCTTTGCCAAATAAGCCAGCAAACGTTGACGTTTTCCCAAAAGTCTTCGTAGACCTCTTTTCGATGAAAAATCTTTTTTTGTGTAATTCTAAATGTGAAGCAAGTCTCCGTATCTTATTGGTGAAATTGAATACTTGAAATTCAATAGGACTCATGTTTTCTTGTTTTTCTTCTTTAACCATAAATCAACAAATTTTTCTGGACCCATCCGCCATCTTCAGAAATAGAGACTCACCCATCCCACCATATGGCTAGTCGCCCACACTAGTCATGTGCATGGGATCCAGAGTACGGCTGCTTTTGAACAAAGAAAAAATGGAGGAATAATTCTAAAGGATTATAAAGTCTATAAAATTCCTATGGGATGGCTTGTTTCATACGAAATTTAGAGGAATTCTTTTACCAAGAGGTTGAACCTCGTAAAAAGTTTCCTTTGTGTCACTCGCTCGTTGAATTCCTGTATTTTTCTCACAATCCATCCAAACATTTAATCTTTTGTCAATCCGTAGGATTCAAGATGATGGCGCATTCTATTCGTTCTCTTGGGAGCAGTGCACCGCTTCCCGTTTGGAAGTAGTAGTGTGCAATGCAAGGAGGGCACGATGGGCGTCATACCTGCCTGAGCGCTGGTGAAGTTTTATATTCGGAGGTATCATAGTTTTGTTATTGGAAAATAGCTTCTTTCTCGATCCAACATGCATCACATGTTCCGGCCTGTCTCACTACCACCATCTCATTACCGGCACCCCAGACACTGGTCCTCGCTGGGTGTAACGGCGATGATGACCTGTACATGTTGGCCTGACGTGCGTCCAAGAAAAGTTGCCACAAAAAAACTCAGGGCATGTTTGGTTTGGGTGTTAAAGTTTAACAAACACTGTAGCACTTTCGTCTTATTTGACAAAAAGTTTTCGATCTTAGACTAATTAGGCTTAATAGATTCATCTCGTAAATTACTCCTAATCTATGCCGACATGCATACAATTAATCTATATTTAGTACTCCATACATTTACCGCAATATTAATGTGATGGAAGTTAAACTTTAACAGGTGTGAACCAAACAGGGCCTCGTAGTGGTAGTAACTCCATTTGGTAACACGAGGGGATACCAAATAGGGTTAAAGAACGATAGATAAAGCCGGTGCGGGCCATTGTCTTCTGTCTCTGTCTGTCAGATCTTAAACGTCTTCTGACAGCACGTGCAAAAAAAAATTGGGCGCCACCCTTGACCCTTCGCAGGCTGCAGGGGCCAGGTCTTGCCCACGCGCGGATATACTCCTACTAGTATGCAGGACCAACAGTATGATACTGGAGTAGTATAGAGGGGGGTGTTCCTTTCTGCGCGGTACTGTAGCAACAATAGGAGCACGCACAATAGAGTGCAAGTTGCAACAATAATACTTAGGACATCTCATCAGCATGAAACAAATCGCTAGCGACTTAGCAAAAACAATAAAAAAAAAGGACATTGAAGGGTAAAGTTGAGCGGCATACATGTGAGAGAGTTTCTTCTGGGAAGCGTGCGAGCCTGACTCTTGTTCACTCGTTAGCGCTACGCTTCCGGCCAATAAAATTTCTCCTACACTATCTATTTGGTAACTATTGGGGACGCCTTTAGAGGCCTCCCGCAACAGTAAGAGTCAGTTACTAGCTCTAAACCAACATCTCTAATAGTGTTAGCTTTTAGCAATAACTCATAGTATGATTAGATCCACATGACACTTTCACATGTTTTTGAAATGTGTGTATGAGCCTAGTTCTAGATCAAGAGCTACATTTTCTCTCTCTTCTATTAAAATATAAAAAAGTACTTTAAGCTAGCTTATGAGTGACCCATTGCGGGTGCCCTAGCGCTTTAGATTTTCTCACAGAGACCAATGTAGAAGAAATACCTCTCAAAAGTAGAGATAAAAGATGTATTGAGAAAATAAAAGGTATAGTGAAAGAATGAAAAGATGTATTGAGAAATGAGAATGACAAGTTGACATCAACAGTTTTAGGACGGAGAAAGTAAATCAGGAGCTCGGGTGCCGCAGCAATCATGGAGCCTCTTGATCCATCGCTACTGTGCATGCTAGCTACTAGCACCACTGATAGGTCCTCGATCGATCGGCATGCACGTCAGTTGGACCCATGCACGTTTCGATTATTGCATGTGTGTAAATTAAATGTGTTGATAGCATTGTTGCATGGTATGCTCCCACTGGTTTGGTTTCATTGGCCTCGTTCGGCTGTGCTGATAAGCCGACTGAAAAACACTGTTGGCTGATTTACTGTGAGAGAAAAATAATATTTCAGCTAAAAAAACAAATTGAAAAGTACGAATTATAAGCCAGATGAACAGGGCCATTCATTCGGTCCTCGTCGTCAAACAGTGTGCTACTGTTACTATGTAGACGTTGGAGGGACCCTCGAATGTGTCATGTGTGGCAGCGATGCGTGCTACGGAACGTACGTGCGAAACCCTAGAACGTGTCGACGAGGATGGGTTAGGCTCAGGCCGGTCCCTCGGTCTCGTCCAATTGTTTATCGATTGATCGATGCTACGTTCAAAGGCCCCGTTCAGTTTTGCTATAAGCCGACTGGAAAATACTGTTGGCTGATTTGTTGTGAGAGAAAAATATTATTCTGTCTAAAAAAATCAGCTGAAAAAGACAGATTATAAGCCAGATGAACAAATATAATGGTACTACCAGATTTCTGGCCAGGCACAACGTGTGTACTGCGTCCGTTTGATGATTTCGCTCCAGTGCTGTTCACTGTGGACTGTCGTTGTGTGCTTACTAGGCCTGGGGGGCCTTGCCTGCTCCGATCGATCCAGTGATCCGGACTTGACAATCTAAACAAAAGAAATTGTTCTGTAGATCTCTCTCTCAGACAACGTCAAAAACTCAAAATGGCAGGTAGCTATAGATGTTCGTACTCCACCATGGGCCGCGTATTTGGCCCAGTCCAGCAATTAGGTAGGCCCCTCCAAGCTGAAGAAACGGCCCAAGATTTCGAGTTTCCATTGAAGCCCGTGCTCAATTTATCCTCTTTGGCGATGCTTCAGATGCAAGCGCTACAAATTCATGATGATTGAGTATATGGCTGTTCACAAAGTTAATCTTTGGCTCGGGAAATCATCATGTCAGGTTAATTAATGCATAAGATGTTCTTTATTTTGGCTCATGTTAGGGCAGATTTCAATGTTCGTGGATTCCTACGCTAAAAGAAACTGGAAATCGACCTGTAAATTAATTAGGTATTCTGTTGTGTGATAAAGCATCTGTTCCTCCGATGTAACTTTTCCAAGGGCTTGTTGGGAATCAGTTAAACTAAACATCCCTAGTACAATCTATGTATAAATTGTTGGTTGATTTTGATGTTTCACCTATTCGTCTATGGAGATTAAAAGTGCCTTTAAAAATAAATATATTGTGTTCGTACTTGCGTAAGGAGTATCAGAACCTTATCTATAAAAAGGAGTATCAGAGCCTTGAGTGTCGGGTGTGTCAGGTGTTTTAGGGACAACTACTATTTTTTTATCTTTGCAACATATGGATGGACGTTTAGCAATTGAATTTGCTAAATGCAATGTCTTTGTATTAAGTATTTTGTTGTTAGAGAACTATTAGTTTGCTTCACTGTAGATGAAAGTATTGCAATAATTTATGCCCATAAGCATCCTTGGATGTTCAGGCTAGGATTTGTTTTATTTTATTGTTGAAAAGAAGACTAAACATTTGTACTCACCTTGCTGCCACTGCAAATCGTTCAATGCATTTAAACGGGGCTCTAGCCATGCCTTTCCTCAAGGAGGTCATATCAAGGACCGTGATATGCTACACTTGCACACAAACAAAATTACCATGAAACAAAGAACATATACGAGTAGATGATCATGGATTGTACTTTCCTAACACACGGTGCGGTAGAAGACTTGGTGGAAAATGCATAGATGCAATCAACTTCAGGGAAGTAGTAGTACGATTTGACATAATGCACAAAACACAAGTAGTGCCTCAACACTCACCCACACATACAAGCAACGGGCACCGCATGTAGATGTGCTAACACCTCACGTACAACAGCCAACTAGGGATGCGATAGACAAGGCGGCTAGGGTTGATTGCAATCAAACATACCTCTACTTCCCTTAGGTATTGAAGCACAAGTATTGTTTCAATATATCGATGTTGCTAATGGACCTTCAACGTAACGCTTATGGCCCATTATGACTAAATTAAAACCCTGATGTATCAAACTATCTAAGCCTATTAGAATATACAATCGACTGACTCTATGGCATGCATCGGATATCCATCATCTTAATGTGCAGCATTTGGATAGTATGGCATGATATGTATTCAACCAACTATATTATGAAGCACGGAGTTCGTCATATGATGTGGGGGCTCCATGGAGAGAGGGTAGCTTCAACAACTCCTCTCAAATCCAACATGAGGATTCTGCTTTTGATCCAAACTCCCATGGCTAAGCACTCAATCCCTTTCAGCTAGTTCTTCATCCACATCGGATAGTCATCATCTTAAGGTTTTAACATTTGTACTTCTGAGTGTCGAATTTTGGAAAACCAGACCAGGCCGATTTCAAAACCAGCTCAGGACAGTTTTTGCTGAGGGTTTCAATCTTGCTCGTTTTAACCTCCATTTGATTCCACATCCTTCCAACCTAGTTCCTAAGGTCTATAGATCCGCTGTAACTATGTGATTTTGGCTAGTTTTCTTTGAGAGGTTTGTAGGTAAAGATAGCCTCTCTATTATTCTTGCAAATAGAATTTTGAGGTTCCCATTCAACCCCCCTCCCCTCCCTCTCTAATCGCCATTTTGGTCCTTCAGACCAAGACATAGAACATAGCGACAGTGTGGCATTTACTTTAGCATGCCACATATTGATACATAGGTACATAACTTGTGAGGTTTCTTTTTTTTGTGACTAACTTGTGAGGTTTCAGGCATGGAACAATAGCATAAAGGGCGTGGCTAGCGCCCGGACATTCAGACGGACGCGTAGCCCGCCCCTATCCGCCTTCGCCCCACCCCACGCGCGCACTTCACCCCGTCTTTGCACCCATCAGTTGCCCCTGACCCCCTCCTCTCTCTCCGTGCGGGCGGCACTCAGGAGCCGAGATGAGCAACTAAGAACGAGCACGCCCCCAGCACGCCCGGCCCGCAGCACCACCATCCGCCGACCTAAACGCCCCCGGCGCGCTGCGCGCCCAATCCGCTCGCCATCGGCTTGCCTCTAGTCGAACAACATAAAACACATTAACATGAAAAACATTTGAATGCAACATACATCTAAAAATCGATGAAACATTTAGAACATGCACTTGCAACATGTCTATGAAACACATGAACCATCCAAAATTGCAACTTGCAACATAAAACCACTTGCTGCAACATAAGAGTGAAACAGCTAAAACATTTGGAACATACTGTTGCAACATATGTATGAAACATATGCAACATCCAGATAAAAAACGATTGCAACATACGTCTAGAAACAGATGAAATATTTTAAACAAACGCTTGCAACATGCTTCTAAAATACTTGCAACATATGCAACATGTGCAACATCCCCCGATCTACTTTTGCAACATTAAGATGAACCAATTGTAACATGTATCTAAAATGTCTAAAATACTTAAAACATACAAATGCAACATAGGAGAAGAAAAAGTCGGGGCGGCAACCAAGAAATTGGGCTTCGAACAGCACCATGGCAAGCGCCGCGAATTTCGGCCGGGATTCGGCAGCTAGAACATGCCCAATGACTTGTGCGAGTGGCAGACAGGTGCCTTTGCGGAGCTGCCCTGGACCTCGCGGAGCATAACCTTGTCGAGGTCGTTGATGCCCTTGTAGTGCCTGACGAGTGCTGCCTCCTGCTTCTTCTCACCCGCTGGTGGCGATGACATCGAGGCCAACATGCTGTCCTTCTGCCGAACCGAGCCACGGCGAGCACCACACGATGAGGCCGACATGTTGTCCTTCCGCCGGACCGAGCCATGGCGAGCACCGCACGACGAGGCCGAGCGGAGTGGAGCAGTGGAGCTGGAGGAAGGGAGAGGAAGCGGAAGTGGAGAGAGGCAGGCAAGTAGATGGGCTGGCTCGAGGTCAATTTGGGGAATTTCCGGACAGCGCCCCTGTGTGTGCATGTTGTTTTTATAGAGAGAGTGGATAAGGATGAGCTGCATCCGGACGGGAGGACACCCATGGGCCAGCATTATCGTGGCATAAAATATTTTTTTATATTGATATGAAATACTTGGGAAAACAAAGTGGAGATATGCAAAACAAAAATAACAAAATTGAGAGAATACGGAGAAAAGTCAAACCAGGGGTATTTTTGGAAGAGAAGGCAAGCCAGCTCCTCCGTGACTCCTGGTTATCTTGGAATAGTGGGCCGGCATTTGAGCTCCCTGGCCCGTTGTTGGTTTTGCTTCCTTGTGGTGGAATAATGGGCCAAACAAGCACGCATGTACAGCTGAGGCTGAGATATGTTGCTCAAAAAAAACTGAGGATATTTACGGTTTGGGCTGAGCCCCACGTTTTCATTCATATTTGTTTCCTGGTTTCGAATTATATCCCAGAAACTAACTGGACTTTGTAGATCCATTTCTCACACAAAAACTCAACTAATTTAACATGAATCCAACACCCCGTTGTTAATTAATTGAAAACTGAAGTCATATTTTCCTCCATATAATTTGATAAACAAACAACTAAAGGCAAATGTCCATGCGTTGCAATGGAAAATCATAACACCACAATAACATATGCATGAGTGTGTATGACACATTGTTCATGAATCGTCTTTTCAACATTAAAAGCCAAATATCCATGATTACCCCTGCTAATCTGGAGATAGCATGGTATAGTTGCTCCTCGTCGGAGGGTGCACATGCGGTGTTTGCGATCAGTGGCGGATCCAGGATTGACACCTCAGGGGGGCTAATTAAGGAAGATGTTGATTTACAATTAAGATTTAATGGTGATTTGATGCTATGCTACAGTAATTGCTACAGTATTCCAGTGGAAAAATCACCCTCCGGGGGGGGGCTGCAGCCCCCCCCCAGCCCCCCCTGGATCCGCCAATGTTTGCGATAACTATAGACTGGCGGAGGGTGGGAACGAAGCTAGTGGGCGTCGAACTCAAGGGCGGTGAGGTTTGGAGTGACGGGCAGTGGAGAAACAGCGCGTGCCAAAAAGATTGCACGTACGCGCCATCCACCTACCAAACGGCTCGTGTGTGTACTCGTAGGGGAAGTGCCTGTGGCCGTGCTCGCTTTTTTACAACAGTCTATTGTCGTTTGTGAATGAATAATTCAATTAGAGTATTCTTTTCACAAGCATAAAAAATAAAAAGACAAAGGTGTAAGCATGGTAGACTACTCACTATTTCTTCTTTATAATAAATTGTATATACATAAAATATGTTGTACAATTAAAAATGTAATCTCTCAATAGTTCGACAAAAAGAACATTCTTTGTAAGGGCACATCCACTCTACCAGTAAATCAAAACAATTCTAAATGTCAGCAAATGAAAAACAAAAGAAACACGTGTGAGAAAGTGATAACAGCCAGCAGTGTGTTACGATGATTAATTCCGTATAGCAATTTCATTCCTTTCTACTTGCATGCTTAGGCGTGACCCTGTTCATTTCGCTGAAATTTGGTTAATGCTGATTTGTTGTGAGTGAAAAATATTATTGTTTCGCTGAAAAGTAATGCTGAAGTAGCCCTTCTATTATTTTAGTTGCTTGCTACAACAGCAGCTAGCTGCAAGGGCGGGCCCAGGCCTAGGGCCAGTAGGGCCATGGCCTTAGTCGCAGCCCAAATTTTTTAGGAGCAGGTATTCAGTTTTGGCCCAACATGAAACAGCCTAGTAAGAAGCCAGTAAGAAGGAGAGCAAGGCAGAGTCACCGTCACGCACTCACGCGCTGCTTACGGCTCTTCCGCCTCCCGCTCATATCACGTGCCGCCGCTCCCGCCTCCCGGTCGCATCTCGCACCCCCTGCTCGTCGGCGCTGTCATGGCGGCCAGCGGCACCCGGCCCGCTTAGCTCCGCCTCCGCGGCCCCCGCCTGCCGGTGGCCGCCATCTCCCTCGCTATCTTGCTTGTAGGCAGGCAGGGCCGAGACTCGCACCCTCACCCCTCGCCTCAGCTGCCGCCTGTTGGTCGCCGGCCCGCCACCGCCCCTAGGCTAGGCGCGGTGCCTACGCCTGCCGGAGCCCCACGTCGCAACTCTGAACTGTGATTCTATGAAGGCATTTCTTCTCTTTTCAAGAGTTCAAGAATTCAAGTAATCTCTGCTGATTTTGATTTCAACAACTAATTTTGAACTTTTGATTCCAATTAGATGAAGGGGACCAAGACTTTAGCATCATATTTCTCTCGAGTTCCTGTGGGAGGACAGCAAACCATCCAACCGGAACTTCATAAGTTCATTAGTGATGTGAGAGTTGATCCTTCGTTCACATCTTGTGTTGAACTTGATAATTCCAATTAGAAGAAGTTACCTAATCTACCTAATACTTCTGGCATGTTACATTTAGCCATTTAGGATATAAATGCATAGTAATCAATAAGATTAATTTTTTGGATGTCTCTGTTCTTATTAACTCTTACATCTTGTCCAAACTAGGAGTTGTTATTGGGGACATGGAAGTGGAAGATACCAATGATCCAAATCATCACTAGCTCTAGGTATTTTTTTTAATGTTCGATGTTATTCCCATTAGAATCATGTACTATATTGTATCGTACTTTATTTGCGAACTTTCCTTGACATTACCTATTATGTATATAGTCATATACACTATGGTGTATCTATCGACGTTTCGCCGCTGAAAATTGGCCCTAGTCTTTGGTAAATCCTGGGTCCGCCACTGGCTAGCCGGTCATCAAATGTATTAGGCCCTGTTCGCTTTGCTGAAAAATCAGACTGAAAAGTACTGTTCGCTGATTTGCTGTGAGAGGAAAATACTATTCCTTCGCTGAAAAAGTACGGCTGATAAGCCAAGCGAACAGGGCATTTGTTATTTTTTTGATAGAGTGCAGCCATCAAATTTTAATTTTCATTGGCAGCATATAGATCGTATGCACAGTTGCACATGATGCTGCATGAATGGTGGTAGTCTAGAGCTGAAGCCCGATTAACCAGTTGCCCAATAATTTGCATTATTAATTTAAATTTTTGTCGAACGCTTGCTAGATATTAAAAAAAACTGAATCAATAAAGAAGCGACCCGTGAATTTGTGGCCCAATTCAACACGGCAAGCTGCCTCTCGATCAATTGGCACATGGCGGTGGATTGGAGATCAACCACAGCAAGTATAGCATGCACACCAACTGGTGTCAGCTACGTAGGGATAGACGAGGTAATCGTCGTTTTTCAGCCATTGAACAGTATTTTTCTGTCACACCATTTCAATATAGGCATCAGTATAAGCCAAATTTCAGCGTAAGCGAACAGGAGCTGCCGCTCGGTAGGGTAGTGATTGCAGGGGTGGGATTTTTTTTATTTCTGCATAATTTTTCTGCCGGTAGACGTTGACAATCTATATGTTTTAATTGTATAGAGATAGAGATGTAGAGACGAGAGCATCATTATTTTATTTAGTGCTGTATAACAATAAATTAAAATTAAAAATTTGAGGTGCGATGGGGATGTGCAAAACTGAAAAAAAACAAAATGGAGATAAAAGGAAAAGGAAAAGGAAAAGGCAGCCCAGCTCCTCCGTAACTCCTGGCTACCAGGAAATAATGGGCCGGCACTCATGAGCAACCTCCTGTTGGTGGAATAGTGGGCCAAATAAATAGGAAGACATGTTTACCTGAGATGTTCGAGGTTTGGGCTTAGCACCCGTTTTGAATTGTACACACGAGAAAACGGGCCTACAGGACACCATGCCCGGCGGAAGCATGGATCCAGGCCTGGAAGGGCGTCGCAGTTGCAAGACGCGCCAAACATTTCTGGAGGATGAAGATGCCATCTAAAATCAAAGTTTTTTTTGTTGGCACTTGGCACATAATTCATTACCTACTGGGAGTGTATTGAAGAAAAAGAACCTTACAAACACAGCAAATTGCAAGATTTGTGGGGCAGAAGAAGATACATGGGTTCATTCATGGTTGCAATCAGGGGCGGAGGGCTCGGTAGGGCAAGGTAGGGCGGTCGCCATACCTCGACTCTGTCGTAGATGCCTACCCCAAATCACCCCCAGCAGCCATGGCAAGGTCGTTGGCGCTGATTCACCTAAAGAACGGAGGGCGAGGTTCGGGAGGAAGAAGATAACTGAGACAGAAATGAATCGTTACTTGGGCCTTTGGGCCTCGTGGGCTGTGGCTTGGGCTGGCACCACGTTTGGACTACGTATTTCCTGCCATAGACTACGGCATCTGTAGTTCGCCCGTTCGTTTTATCGACGCAAGCACGCAGCGACGCCAACGCTTGAGTTCTGATCGCCGCCCAGATCAGGATCAGGCGAACTGCTACTCTGCTAGCCCTAGACCCTGTCCCTAGACCCTAGCGCTTGTTGCTCAACTGCTGCAAGCCTGCAACCCTCCGCACTCCACATCTCAATCCAGTTTAGCACAGTAAGTAAGCCTGAAACTTTTTTCTCATTGTTGGTTGTTCCATTTCTTTTTTGTTATGAATTACTTTTTATTGGTTGATTTGAAAGCACAATAAATTATAAGATAAAAATATGGATCAGAAAGGAAAGGGCAAGGGAAAGTGCAATGCTAAAACCAGCGGTACATATTGCAAACTTGTAATTAGCATAATTTGTTTGTTGACTTCACTTGTATTTTTTATAATTCTATTTATCCTAAATGTTTTTACTTATATATTCTTTGCTTGACGGTCACGGTGACATGTGTATAAACCATTTCAATGTGATATATTACTCTGCTATTTATCTTATCAACTCTGCCATACCTTAATTTTGTTTCGTCCTCCGCCACTGGTTGCAATGTAATATATCAAAATGTGTGTGGGCCCTAATGGATGACGATCTGTTGAATTTGTTAGCTTCATTACGTTTCTCTGACCCAAAACATTGGGTTTCATATATGTGTTGTAATATTCCACAAGCTGATAATATTCGCATCCTGGTTAGTTGCTGGGAGAAAGGCTATTCATGAAGGAATCTTCAAAAGTCCATTCTCTATTATGATAATGATCAATCGCTTAATAGAAGAATTTGAATTTGTTCAGGGGATTGATTTCAAGGAGAAAGACTTGTATCAAGAAAAGTCAAGAACTCATAACTGGATAGCTCCTCAAAATGGTCTTAGCAAGATTAATACAGATGCTGCTGTTGACCGAATAGGAACTAAAGGTGTAGTGGCAGCTGTATGTCATACTGATCAAGGAGGTTTTATTGCTGCAAGTGCTATGGTGATACCCAACATATATGATCCTGAAACGCTAGAAGCAATGGCTTGTTCAGAGGCACTTGCGCTTGCTGAAGATTGTGGAATCAGAAGTTTCGTTGTTGCTTCAGATTGTCTTAATGTTGTCAAAAATATCAGGGAGATGCCTCGATGTGCTTATATGATGATTCTCCTAGACATCCATCAAAGATCAAAGTCTTTTAGTTCTGTGCGGTTTGCACATGAAGGTAGGAATTTTAATAGGGAGGCTCGTATACTTGCAAAATCTACATGTACTCTTAGTTCTGGAAGATATATATGGCTTGAGCCCCCTCCTGTACTTGTTGATGTAAACACTTCTAAAGTGAATTAATATCCTACCTTCCTCTAAAAAAAAAGTTGCAAGACGCGCCATGGCCGGAGTGGGCCATCGATCATGATAGCGCTCAGGCCGGGAAGGTCCTTCATTCGCCACGGTCGCGCGCCATGATCATGGGCCGAAGCCATGGTCTGCGGAGTTGGACAAGGTAAATCGGACGGGGCAGGGGCCTTTCCCATCGTGGCCGAAGCCATTGTCGTCGATGTCAATTTCAATCTGGGATGCCCCGCATGGCAACATTGGCAATGTTTCAAGCGGGAGGGGGGTGTTCCAGCTTGCTTTGCTGATAAAAGGTTGTAGACTTCATTAGGCCTCGAGGTCAAGTGTTGCTTTCATGCACTTGACACACCGTCAACCCTGGCGGCACAGACACAGTGCTGTGCAACATTCGACACACGCTGCTACTCCCTCCATTCCAAATTATAAGATATTCTAAGAATTTTGGAGAGTCAAAGCATCTTAAGTTTGAACAAAATTATAAAGAAAATTACAAAAATTTATAACATCAAATAGGTATACTATGAAAATATAATTAATAAAGAATCTAATGATACTTAATTGGTGTCATAAATATTATTATTTTATCATATAAATTTGATAGAACTTGAGATCATTTCACTCTCCAAGATTCTTAGAGTACCTTATAATTTAGGACGGAGGGAGTAGTACTGTATGGCGGCAAGCAGAGGCAGACGACGCATGTGTGCCACCACTCTGCTGGTACTAGTGCTGCTGCACCGCTGACTGAATTCATGGCGGCGACGGGTGCAGGGCGCCGAGCAATGCGACGTTGTCGTTGTGGTTCGAAGCCGGTTGGTACAGGTACCTGGTGCCTGCCAGGCTGGCAGTGGGGACCAGGGAGGAGTCGGTCAACTCCACCTCGTGGTTCGTTCGATAGGCAGCTGCAATGCCTTTGCCCTTTTGCCTTTGGACCAACCAAACCGGCGGAAACGGACGAGAAGAGCGGGCATGTGCGAGCGCGATCCCAAGGCACATGGAACACGGCGTCTCGAGGCACCAAAAGCCGCGGCCCGATCGCGCTCGCGCCATCAGAATCCGCGTGCGCCGTGCCCCGCCCCCGCCTCCCCGCCTCCGCTCCGTCCGGCAAGGGCAAGGCAAGGCGATTAGGGAGAGTGGCAGCAGATCCATCGATCGATCGATCGCTCGTACTAGGGAGCGAATCCACATGCTTCCACTTTCATCTGCCTTCTGCCAGGAGTATAATCAAAATCAATCTGGAGTTCTGCCAGGGCTCTAGGATTCTGATCTTGGCAGCAGACAGGATCTGAAGGACAGAGCCACGTCCCACTCCCACATGGCAATAACGAAATCCATCCCGAGTTTACAGTGGTGTGGTAGGAGTAGTACAGAGTACTGAGTACGTACTTGATAAAGACTAGCAGGGTTCCCGTGCATTCGCACGGTTTTTTTTTTTTTGTTTTGGAAGGAGAGGAGAGGGAAAAGAAAATGTGTGAAACAGTAACGGGTCCCTGGAACAGTGTCAAACCCGGTATGTCCTGTTTGCAACGGGCGGGTTTGCCGTTGTGAACAGTGTTCGTGATCCGTACTGTTGCTAACGTGTATGAACAGTATTTTCGTGAACCGATACTGCTACACGGAACAGTGTTTTGTACCCGTTATGAACAGTGTACGTGATCCGTTACTGTTGCTAATGGGTATGAATAGTGTTTCGTAGTCCGATACTGTTGCGAGGAACAGTGTTTTGTGAGATGGTGAACAGTGAAAAAGGAGACGTGGCTTCGCCGGTGACCGTTTTGGTATACAGCCCATAAAGATATAGGTAGATATGAGGGAATGTTGCAGGAGAAACATGCGTAGATTCTCGTTCCGGAACACAAGCCGCTGCCCATCATTTGACTCCCAACCTGCCCGTCGTCGCTACCTGCGCCTCTACTCTACCTCCTCCTAGCTCTTCTCTGCTGTTTGGCTGCCTCTGCTATGCTGAAGGTGCTACGAGCACTCAAACATGCTACACTATGACACTACTGTACTAGAGAAGAAAATATGCACCCTTGCAATTGCAATTTGCAAGCAGGGCACACGAGCAACAGCTAGCACAGCAACAGCTAGCCGCGCACGGGCAGGCAGCACCAGCACGTAGTACAAAACAGTCGTTTTCCGATCGTCTCATTCCAGGGAGGAAGAATTATAGAGCTGACCAGTACGGCGGCAGACTGTTCCTCCCAGCCAAGAACTGCCGGCGGGCGTCGAGCTGGAAAGAGCTCAAGCCTTGCCTTGGATACGACAGCGGATCCAAAGAACACAACAAGCAGCGAGTCATTTGTCCGCCTGCTAATCCAAGCCAGAAACGCGGCCATAAAGTGCTTGATCTCGATGACCCACAATAAACTAACCCCCTGTGCCTGCGCTGCGCACACAAGATCTCTTGGGCAAAAAGAGAGTGCCCACCTTTCTTTCGGAGTCATGACTAAAAAACTGATTCACAAAGGCGAAGCTTACGACAACCGCAAAAAGATGAGCATCAAGGACAAGAATTTGTCGTGCAGAATCAGCATGGTTGATCTTGAAACAGTGCCCAGCAACCGTCGTTGCCCTTACAATACAAGAGTGTAGGAGGACGATAAGAAAATATCATAACAAATGGAACACGCACAACACAAGCATAGCAGTAGATATGATGCCACTACTAGAATTTTAATTTTTTTAATTGCTTTTCTTATTACAACAGGCCAAAAACTAACTAGGTAGGTAGAGAAAAGACATCAACGACGAGCATCAAATCAAAAGGGGGAAAATTAGCAAAGAATAATCAGACAACAAACAAAGAAAAAAGATGCTCCGCAACAAGTTCCTTTCTTGCATTGATTTCTCCGGTGAAGATTGGCCACCACCGAACAGGAAAATTTTGAACCCTTCGCTTTCCCTCTTCGCTCTTTCCAGCCTCGGCTGTCCTGCTCTGCTCGACTGCTCCTCACGCCTGTTTCTTGCCCTCCGCCTCCTCGTCCTGTCCGTCCGCGTAGCTGTCAATGCCGGCCTGCTCCTTCCCCTCCTTGGGGCTCTCCAGCGCCCGCTTCTCCTCCTCTTCCTCCTCGTTCTCGCCGCCGCCGCCGCCGGCCTCCTTGCCCACCGATGCCGTGCCGACGCCGCTGAAGCCCCGGCCCCGCTTCTCGGCGCGGGCCCTGAAGACGTCCAGCAGCTCCTGCATTGCCTCCGTCTTGCCGCTCCTGCGGTTCTTGATCAGCACCTCGCTCACGTCCGCCGGCGTGATCTCCGCGGCGTCGACCCACTCCTCCAGCCCGCGCATGGTGTCGCTGTCGCTGAGGCGGTCCAGCTCCTCGTCGCCCTGCTGGAAGCCGAGGTAGTTCTTGAGAAGGATCTTGAGCGCCGGGAACGAGCAGTAGGACATGAAGATGTGCATGTCCATGCGGCCCGACCGGAGCAGCGCCGGGTCCAGCTTCTCGATGTGGTTGGTGGTGAACACGAAGATGCGCTCCGCGCCGCAGCACGACCACAGGCCGTCCGTGAAGTTGAGCAGGCCGGAGAGCGTGATGGACCGCCCGGCCCCGGCGCCACCGTCCTGGTCGACCATGGGCATGGTGCCGTCGATGCTCGGCAGCCGAAGCTGCTGCTTCGTCGGCTTCGGCGGTTTGGCCGCGCGGTTGGTGAGGTCGACGGAGCAGTCGATGTCCTCGATCACGATGATGGACTTGGACGTCGTCTTCATCAGCAGCTTGCGGAGCTCCGCGTTGCTGCTCACCTCGGTCAGCTCCAGGTCGTACACGTCGTAGCCGAGGAAGTTGGCCATGGCCGCGATCATGCTGGACTTGCCGGTGCCCGGTGGCCCGTACAGGAGGTAGCCGCGCTTCCAGGCGCGTCCCGTGCGCTCGTAGAAGGCGCTCCCGTCGGCGAAGTCCCGTAGGTCGGCCATGATGGCCGCCTTCCGCGCCGGGTCCATGGCGAGCGTGTCGAACGTGCTCGGGTGCTTGAACGGCACGGGGTCCCACGGCAGGCCGCGCGTGTCCATGGCCCCGCCCCGCGCGTTGGTGTAGAGCATCCGGTCCTGGTTGCGGCGCCGGATGTCGGCCGCCGCGGCCAGGATGTGGTCCAGGTACGCCGGGAGCAGCTTGTCCCTGTCGCCGCGGCGGATGCGGAGCGTGAACCGGCGCTTCTCCTCGGGGAGCGGGCGCCACGAGAAGCCCTGGCCCTGGCGCGGCGCCACCACGTGCTCCCACGTGACGGCGCAGCCCGCGAAGGTGTCGACGACGCGGTCGCTGGCGGCGAGCCCGAAGGTGAAGGAGGAGGCGTTGAGCGGGCGCGACAGGCTGAGGCGCGCCCCGGACGTCGGCGCCGCGGTGCTGCTGAGGTACAGCTGCACGGCGTCGTAGATCTCGTTGGTGCTCATGCCCTCCATCTCCGTCACGTCGAAGTAGCAGTAGGGGGAGAAGGCGCGCGTGAGCCTGCCCAGCAGCCGCGCCAGCGCCGCCCGCAGCTCCGCCGGGAACATCGCATGCACCACCCCCTGCAGGAACGCGAACGCGCCCATCAGCGACGCCAGCGCCGTCCAGTACTCCATCTTGCCCCCTTCTCCCTCTCCGCCTCCCCCTCTAGCTCGGTTCTTCCTGGGACGCTCGCCCGATCTTGGAAGGAAGCAAATGCAGCAATGAGGAGTCAAGGCTGGACCTTGGAGGGTTTCTACAAGCGGAGGCGACGCATTTATAGGAGAAGCGGCAGAATGGAGAAAGATTTGAGGAGTGCGGGCGATGATAATGAATGAAGGAACGAAACGAACGAGTGCCCCGGTGACAGTGAGAGAGTAGGCCAGGACCAGCAAGGCAAGGTCGCTGTCAATGGAGCTCAGAGATTACTGGATGGTCAGACAGGAGGAGCCAGGAGGAGGAGGATGAGATGGAGCTGCGGCGTGAGAACATATGGAGCTGCGGCGTGAGAACATAGGGAGGGATGCAGCAACAGCGGACGGAGTACACATACCAAGAGAGATCTCCGGCTCAGAGGGGCCACTGCGAGCGAGATTTGCGACTGTGCAGTGTGTCATCATGGATAGAATGCTGTGTTGCAGCCAAACTGCCATCCTGCCAATCGTTCTGGCTGATGGGTACTTACCTTGGGCTATGCTTGGAGACTGACACCACTAGCTTGCACTCGCCACTCTTTGACTGCTGCTACTAAGCTGCCGGTGATGTTTTCCTTTAAATAACAACGATATTTATAGAGCAGATAAACACAACAAAAGGACATGGACATTAACGGGCGAAGAGCAAGGTTGGCGTACCAGCTCAGCTAGCTACGGACCTGTTTCGATTGAGCCCGGGCAAAATCACGAGCCCAACACTACCCGGACTGGCTCCTCTAAACGGATACTCTAAAACTTTAGAGTATGAATATAGAGTAAAAACTGCTGCATTTGAGATTCTAAAACGATATTCTATTTTTTTTCTCACTCTATATTTAGAGTAGTACAGTGCTTACTCTATAGTGTGCAGTGGCGGGCCCCACTAGCTAAACAAAGGGAAAAAATGCTATAACTCACCAACCAAAAATCCAAATTAAATTTCGATTGTACCATTAAATTCGTCTCAATAAATCCTTCAAAACTAGATCACACATGGATATATTTAGATAAATTGACAAGTGAGTCCCACAGTGGATAGAGTGGATAGAGAATGAATGGGTACGGAAAAATTAAGTATAGAGGAGAGAATCTTGCTGACTAGGACGTATAGAGGATGAATGTAGAGGTCCATGAGTGCGGATAGCCTAAAATGCTGCTGACTGGCACCCTGTTCGTTTGGACTTATCAGCAGAATCAGCAGCCATCCAGCAGTATTTTTCTCTCACAACAAACCAGTGAACAGCGTTTTCAGCACAATAAATCAGCGAAACGAACAAGGTGTGGTTAGACAATTTTGCTTGGACAAACAATCAAACAAGCCCTAAATGACACTAGACGCCTTGCAGAAGGATTGCTATGATAGGAGAGGTACACATGGACATCCATCACGGGACATCACATCAACACCGCTGACATAACAAGATGCTTGACGGCAAAAAAAAAACAGCACAGTGGAGGCCCGATGCACGTGGCCCAGGTGAACTCGGTGTCCACGGGCAGCCTGTTCTATAGGCTAAAAATAAGCGGTTGAAAGTATAGTTGGTTGATTAGTTATGAGAAAAAAAAATACTGCTAGCTGATTGAAAATAAGCGGCTGAAAGCTCAAGCGAATATGCTGGAGATAGATTCAGTCAGGCCTCGAACACGTAGTACTACAGAAAAGAGCCGGTACTCGACGGAGATTACCTTTGATGGTGGTGAAGAAGAGGCTTTGCAAAATGCAGAGGATGCTTTGAAATTGCTAATGTTTCGTGGACTGCTATCTTTTTTTTGGGTGTGTGTGTGACCAGGTAAACAACAAATCTGTCAATGAGGTGTGTGAGTTGAAATTAGTATTAGTAGCTTTGGGAATTCCTGTGGAAAAATACAACAAGTAGTTCTCATGTCAAGACTTCGTGCTTGTTTATGACGCCAGGGGCTATTTGGAATGTAGTAATCGAAAACACAGGAATAGGAAAAAACGTATGAATAGGGTAAGTGTGTAGGGTAAAACAGAGAAAAGGAAAAACGCGGGAAATAATTAGAAGGGGTGTTTTGGAACACAGGAATCCGTAACACAGAAAAGACACAAGAAGTAACATTATTTTTTGTTTCTCTTCTCTTGTTGTCTCGGTCCTCGTGAATCCGTTGGTTTGGATTGGATGATTTGTTTCCCGTGAAATGAATGGAGGTAGGAAACTTTACTTTGTTTTACTGTTGAAGTTTCCTTCATTCCAAACAGCATTTCTAGAAACCTTTCCAAAGGAATGGATTCCTAGGAAATTCCTTTCCAAACAAGACCTAGGATTTTTCTTCCCCCTCTCTTTCGGAGGAAATCTAATTACTACCACCGGTCAATAGGTAGCATGTTAGAATCATAATCATATTTATTTTTTGTCTATTTGGTTTGTTTAACTTCATATTTAGAAACTAAACTAGAGGTAATATTTTTTGCCACGATTTATAGAGCAGTTTGTGACACATATCTTTATTATGAATGAGTATGGTAGTTTATTCACATATTTTAAATAGTTAGATTGAAATTTGTGTTTCACACATGCGCGCTGAACGTCTATCGAACTTAGCACCATGGAAGAAAAATGGACGTCTCACTTCAAAATGTAGCCATTCAAATCTGTAACCGGCTTAATGCTGGAACTCTTTTGTATTCACAAACTCTATCTACTTGATACAAAGATACACAATCCTTGCATATTCGAGCAAAAACTAGACATCTCTATTCATGCCTTGCACTAAGTAATAGCGCAGTTTATTAGGACCTACACCAGAATATGAACTATTAAAATTGTCCATTCTTAGGTCATGAATAGGAGGTACATCAAGCACTAGGTTTTAAATTTACGCGTGGAGGGAGATTTTTTTTGTTACAAATTGTAGCAAGTACGGTTGAATTAGGAAGCCAAAATATTAGATTCATTGAGTCACACCAAGTGGGCTGCAACAAGTGTGACATGTGCTAGTATTTCAACTAAGGGCGTGTTTGGTTTCCTACATGAGTCCCAACTAGGCCCGACGGATGCAGAGTCCGAGTGTTTGGATGCCTGGAGGAGCGAGTGGGCCTGGTTGATGGGATGCAAAAGGCGTCCTCGCGCCTGGCTCTATGGATGCGTAGATTTTCTTCGTTCCTGTGTGGCCTGGCCAGGACGAGCGGGACTAAGGCTGAGCATTCGGGTTATCCGAAAATTTCGGGTCGGGTAATTCGGGTAGTTGGAAATTCGGGTACTGAAAATTGCTACCCGATTTTTGCCCTGAAAAAGCATTACCCGAAATTTTGGGTACCCGATAATTCGGGTTCGGGTTCGGGTTTTACCCGATATACCCGAAATTGACAAAACCAACCATTTTGAAAGAATTCAAGTACCATTTTAAAAGCAATAAATAATAGTCTTTTAAATCACATCATGTCTTCATATCAATTACCAACAAATCACTTATCAAGTTAGTATAAATCTACATTAATTCATACCAAATAATATATTTATATGACATTGAACAACCTCATGTCTTCATGTCAGGAATAGAATAGCAAATATTTGAGATATTTCGGGTAATTCGGGTAGTTCGGGTACCGGAAAACATTACCCGAATTACCCAAACTAATTTCGGGTTTTTACGATCACTATCCGAAATTGTGATCGGGTAATTCGGGTTCGGGCACTTCGGGTCCGAGTTTAAGTAATTCGGGTATCGGGTATTTTGCCCACCCTTAAGCGGGACGGACAACCTGCATGAGATGAGAGAGCAGCGTGCGGGTCGATGAGCTCCATCAAGCCAACCAATCACGTTCTCCGGGAGACCTAACTGTTTGGGCACAGCAACCAATCAAGCAGCTCTAACACCGGGCGAGCCTAGCTTGAGCGGGCCTGTACTCGCAGCTCTAACACCGGGCGAGCCTAGCTTGAGCGGGCCTGTACGCGGCATGCGAGCCAGGCCATGGCCATCCGCAAACCAAACGCCCCCTAATATGCTGGACATAAACGCAGGTATAATGCAAATGAGAAAAATAAAGACAGGGATGAAAAATCATACAAAATCATTCAAAATTGAAGTCTATCATAAGCAAATAAATATTAAATTTTGTCCTTGTTTAGTTCCCCTTCAAAATACAAAAAGTGTAAAGATTTCCTATCACATCACCATCATATCAAATCTTTAGACACATACGTAGAGTATTAAATGTAGATAAAAAATAACTAATTACACAATTTGTTTGTACTTTGCAAGACGAATCTTTTGAGTCTAATTAGTCAATGTTTGGACAATAAATGACAAATACAAACGAAATACTATAGTATTTAGCACCACCAAACTTTAAAACTAAACACGGCCTTTATCAATTTTGCAGTAGCAGTGCTTGCTGTCTGTATATATAAAAACTAAACGGAGGAACATCGAGGCAAACAACAAATTAAACATTGGCAGGAAAACAGTGACGGCACCAAGCATGTCACGATCCTAGCGCAGTAGCAGTGCTTGTTGTCTGTAGGCTGGAGCCAGTTGATGGACGACGAAAGGACGATTTCGACATAAAGATCTCAAGTTGCAGGGCATGGAAGATTCTTCTAGCCCTTCTCGATACGGTCGACACTGTTCCCCTGACGTGTTCCAGGTCATGATCGTGCCATGCTACCAGTCGTAGGTAGGAGAAACTGGACAAAGGGTATTGGAACACTGGTCCAAAATAAAGCTAATGGCCTTCGTCAAAGATAACGCAGATAATGTCAAATTTTGGATAAAGATTTGATGGCTTTGCTTCTTTTGAAACGTGTGATTGGACGGCTTGAAAAACGAGCTGCAAAGATCGATCCATATGGCGTTCCGTCGAGTTGACGGTCACAAATTCACCAAGTCAAAAGGCTGGGGGTTTTTTCGCGTCCGTGAACTAGGATTGCGTTAACGACCGCAAGCTTTTTCGATCTGACCTGTAATGCTAGATTTCATGAAGGTTTTAGGAAAAGGTGTCTAGTATCTTCTGTGTTTATCTCACTGAAAATAGGACCCGTATGTGCTTGAATACTTCTAGACTTCTCGCACGGTCTACAAAATATTACTTGGAAAAGCTAATAGCCTAAACAGTACAAGGATCGACGTGGTCCTACATCCCCAAATTAGCTTGCGCACATTGTGATTGCCACCTCCGACTTACCTTTGTGCTCGTCCGGGATACTTTGAGAAAACACACCTGTAGTAGAATGAAGTAGAATTTCAAGTCTAAATCTTTTCAACAACGAACACTGCACTGTGATGATGGTTGTGGCTTAAGCTGTCTATCCAAACACTTTGTTAATCGGCGTATAAGCAATGTAACTATCATCGTGTACACGACTTAGAATATTTATTGAAAGAAGCGCATTAGAAAGTGTAGTTATGTGTTTGGTTTTGAGACGATATGAGATGGGACGGTCCCATCTCCAATTTTTAGGATGAGATAATCCTATTTGCTTGTTTGTTTAAAGTACAGGACTATTCTATTTTTCTTGTTTGGTTCGTATGACATGAATGAAGAGGTTGGGTGCAATGTCACTCACCGTTTGCTCCACCCTTGTGGAAGGTCTTGGTCGTGGTGATGTATCCAAACTCACCTGCCAGTCGACACCATTATATTTTGTAACATGACGCACATAACTAATGCTTGGTACATGGTTGTGCCACTCTCCCCTTCTTTTTTTCTTGAACGTGCATGAGCACGGGTCTCATTAAGCAGGAGTAGAAAAAACATAAGTAGTACATAGTTTAGCAGTAGTAATCCACTGATTACTAAAGCTACTCCATCGTACGGCACCAAGCGGTTGTGATTGACATCAAACGAATTTTGCGACAAATGCTTAAACGCAATCACAACATTGCTAGTTCGCCTCGTCGTCAAGCTCTGCCAAGTTAAGGTTCCAGGCCACCGGGTTGAAATCGCCGGAAAAAGGGCCTGCAGTGCCTCCTCCTTGGAGGGGGACAAAGACGCTGCAAAGGTCGCCAGAAGCTTTTCAACAGCCTCGGCATCCAAATCGTCGCTGTTGTTGTTGACGGCGATGCCAAGCTTCTGCAAAAGGATGTTCTGTGCCTGGACCGTGGCATTTGCTGTGCGGGGTTTCCTGGCGAGGCGAACGCTGCGCCGCGGCGTGAACCCCGGCTTCGGTGTCTTAGACTTCCTGAGCTTGGAGCCGGCACAGATGACGGGGGTCTCAAGAGGGAGGCACACTTGCGACTCGATCAATTTGGCCGTCTCTTCGATCGACCACGACTGCGCCGGGCGGGGAGGAGTGCAATACGTGTTTTGCACGTTGCCATCATCGTCAGATGCCAGCACGATGTCAGTCGGGGAAGTGTCGACCATGCCCGTGGTCGTCACCGCAACATGGCCTGGGTCTAAAGCAGAGCGACGGTCGGTGAGCGAACCCTGTATTGCCGCCTCGACCAACATTGGATCCATTGCCGTGTCCACAGCCATTGACAGCTGCGGTCGCCACGACAGCATGAGGTCCGCCTCGCCCTTAAGTCCAACTCTGTCGCACGACGAGGCCGAGTGGCCATCCTATTGACACTCGCGTGTCAAGGGACCCCCGAGCCAAGCACAGGCCCTGCCCGCTGCCTCAGACACATGGAACTTCGAGGAGAGGTGTGCCTAGAACTCCGTCGACGTGACGGCCGGCTGATTTCCACCACCGAGCGCAACAAGGATAAGGGAGAGGTCCGCTCCAGGTGTGGTAAGCTCCACGTTCCTCTGGAGGACGAAGACTCAATCCTGGGACGGCAACCAACGTCACCCAGGGGTGGCGATAGCGGCTGGCTGCTGTCGCGGTGCTGCTGTGGCGACAATGACGACGTGTCCACCCGCCGCACACGACGAGGCGACGACGGCGTCTGTGCCTGGCCTGGCGCAGTGCGACATCCCGACGACATACTACGCCGCGCCTCTAAGGACGAAGGCTTGCACACCGGCGAAGGGCCTCGCTTGCACACCGGCGAGCGACCGTGCTTGCACGCCCTTGCACGATGGCCGGTACCCCTCCAGCGGAGGTAGCGGGTCGAGGAGCGACACTAAGCGGCGATGTGACCAAGCGCGAGGCAGTTAAAGCAAAGACCCACAAGCTCCGGCGGGACGGGACAGTAGCGTTTGGGTGCCGTTCTCTCCGGACAGCGCCGGCGACAACGACTCTCAACAAGCTGGAATCCATCGGCGTCGACGTTGGGCCCCCGACGGGACTGCCGGGACGTGCCAGGCACCGACGCCCGACGCCGCGGACGGAGGCACTTGTGTACCGAGGCTCTCGCCTTCGGCTGCGAACCAAGGCGACCCTGCACTGGCACACACGCGGCATTCACACGATGGTCAGGCGCACCCGTCTTGCGCCGTTGACGCCGCTTCTTCCTCGCACGCACCGGTTGGGTTCCCCCCACCGTGGTGTCCGGGGCCCCTGCCGACGGAGGAGACATGGCCTGGAGAGCCTTGCGAGCGGCATCCAGGTACGATAAGCCCCTTGTGGGGGAGGCGACTTCGTCTTCGGAGCTACCAGCGCCGGAGTCTTCCTCCCAACGACAAAACTTATTCCTGCCAGCAGATCGACAGGCGGGGAAGAAGGGGCGGGCGTGAGCGGAGATGGCGAGCGTCGAGGACCTGCTTACATCCCCGTCCTCGTCCTCGTCCTCCAAAACATCCTCCACGACGACCAACGACTCGTCCTCCACCGTTCCATCCATGGTAGGCAACGGCAGGACAGCGACGGGCTGGGGCCCGGTGGGGGTGTGCGCAGTGGCTGCCTCAACGGCAGTGCCCCGCGGCAGCGGTGGCCGCGTTGGCAGTGAGGGAGCCCGCAGCGGCACCTCAGTGGCGGCGGCGGCGGTGGCTAGCACCATAGGCGGGGCGTGCCAGATCCGGCCCCCGTGCCAGGTCGCGGGGAGGCCACGATGGTGGTGCTGTAGGAAGCCGCCAGCAGCGTGGAGGGCGAGGGGGCGCTGGTGGTGGAGGCAGCGCCTGGAGGGGAAGGCCTGGGGCGGCGGCTGCGGGGTCGGCCCGACGCGCGGCGCAGCCCCGCATCCCGCAAGCACGGGTGCACCTCCGGCCCCCGGACGCGCGAGGGGGAGGTGGGGAGGGGGTGGCACGGAGGTGAGGAAAGGGGGGGAGGTGGCAGGGGGCGTCGGTGGCTGGGAGGTGGCCGACACCGACACCGGCAATGGTCTACGGTTTGACGGGGGCGGATCGACTGAAGATTCGGGGATTGGGATGGGAGGGGAGGTGGATGGGGGAGGGGAAGGTGGTGGTGGAGGTGGAGGTGGAGGAGGGGGTGGGGGGCGCCGGCGCTGGAGTGGCCACCAGCGCCGCCGGATGCGGCGGGGACGGACCGCCTAGGGTGGGTGCGGGTCGGGAGAGACGCAGCTATCCTTTGACATGGGATCTCAATAATGGTTCGAAATGGTATATATCACGGCCGCCACTCTCCCCCTTCAACGAGCAACCTAAGGACAATGTACAATGCAACACGTGGACTTGCGTGCAGAACCATCCTTCGGTACATTGTTGTGCCACTCTCCTCCTCAATGCAACACACATGAAGCGAGGGTTGATGATCTGAATATCATCTTTAACACCTCACATTCAAAATCTACGTGAGATGGTTCCTTATACTTAGCACATCTCTTATACTTTTGCCATTACTTTGTGTAATTGGGTTTACTCAAAGGTAATATTATAGAGCGAAAAGTATCCATGAATTACAATCAAAATAGGTCAGCTGCTATAGACTTCGTCAGGGTATTATAAACAGAGAGTTGCTCAGTGTGTTCGGAGGGCCACCTCACTTGACGGCTTCGTCTCCGGTAATGGCCCGAAGGGCTTAGCCGGCACCGTAGAGGAACACCGCCTTAACCTATGTACAACAAATGAGGAGCTTTGGTATCCGTACATGAAGCAACACAGCCCAGATTCTTGGATCGGGGTCAACACGGACGGAACAAGTGCATGGACAAGAAGACGCCTGAAACTGAGCTTAATAAATTAAAGCGTCCAATCGTCCTTCCCGAGATCATTTGTTCCTCTGTTTCAGGTACCACCAAGTTGGGCTCTTATTTTTATTAGCGGTCAACCAACCATTGTTGGACATCGTACTAAACACCAACTACTATGCCTGTAAACTCTTAACGTCTCAGCGCTCGATGCAGTGATATAAGTACAAGCAAGGCACACATGCATAAGCTAAGCTAGATTAGTCTGAAGAAATTGAGGCGTGGAGTGAACTACAGTACTACTACTACAGCCAACGATGCACTTCGCAGAGTGAGCTGCAGCTAGCTGCTAGTGGCACAGCGGCGGAGCGTGACATCAAACAAAGGAGGGGCTAATTCATGCTGCTTCTCACTTCTACCTTGTCCCTCTGTCCGTTTTTAAGTGACAGTTTAAAAACTGTCCCCCTTCACAAGCACAGTTCCCAAGCGACACTTTAAGTGGGACGGAGGTAGTAGTACATATTGCTCGTTTCCTTAGGCATCTTGTTTAGTTCGTAGGTGAAAAGATTTTAGATATTACATCAGATGTTTCATGGGATATCGGAAGGGGTGTTCAGATACTAATAAAAAAAACTAATTATATAACTCGCTTGAAAACCGCGAGACGAATTTATTAAGCCTAATTAATCCATCATTAGCACATGTGTGTACTGTAGCAATTGTAGCTAATCATGGACTAATTAGGTTTAAACAGAGAGTTGCTCAGTGTGTTCGGAGGGCCACCTCACTTGACGGCTTCGTCTCCGGTAATGGCCCGAAGGGCTTAGCCGGCACCGTAGAGGAACACCGCCTTTAACTTATGTACAACAACTGAGGAGCTTTGGTATCCGTACATGAAGCAACACAGCCCAGATTCTTGGATCGGGGTCAACACGGACGGAACAAGTGCATTGAGAAGAAGACGCCTGAAACTGAGCTTAATAAATTAAAGCGTCCAATCGTCCTTCCCGAGATCATTTGTTCCTCTGTTTCAGGTACCACCAAGTTGGGTTCTTATTACTTTATTAGCGGTCAACCAACCATTGTTGGACATCGTACTAAACACCAACTCTATGCCTGTAAACTCTTATCGTCTCAGCGCTCGATGCAGTGATATAAGTAGTACAAGCAAGGCACACATGCATAAGCTAAGCTAGATTAGTCTGAAGAAATTGAGGCGTGGAGTGAACTACAGTATTACTACTACAGCCAACGATGCACTTCGCAGAGTGAGCTGCAGCTAGCTGCTAGTGGCACAGCGGCGGAGCGTGACATCAAACAAAGGAGGGGCTAATTCATGCTGCTTCTCACTTCTACCTACTCCCTTTGTCCGTTTTTAAGTGATGTTCGAAAACTGTGTCCCCCCTCATAAGCACAGTTTCCAAGCGACACTTTAAGTGAGACGGAGGTAGTACTACATATTGCTCGTTTCCTTAGGCCTCTTGTTTAATTCGTAGGTGAAAAGATTTTAGGTATTACATCAGATGTTTCATGGAATATCGGAAGGGGTGTTCAGATACTAATAAAAAAATAATTATATAACTCGCTTGAAAACCGCGAGACAAATTTATTATGCCTAATTAATCCATCATTAGCACATGTGCATTACTATAGCAATTATGACTAATCATAGACTAATTAGGTTGAAACGATTTGTCTCGTGGTTTTTCATGCAAACTGTGTAATTAGTTTTTTAATCTACATTTAATGTTTAATGCATGTGTCAAACATTCGATATAACGGGGTGAAAAGTTTTTAGGTGAAAACTTCACAAGGCCAGTTAAACACTATTCTTTTACTCTGACACCTTAAACAATGAACGCACTGACAGGAGTGACAGTGGAAATCGTCGAGCAAGGGGGTGCCAAAGCCCAGCTTGGCCTCCACGGCGCTCCGGCACTGTAGTGGATGATTATAGATTATTAGACGTACAGTACACTACTAGTGTAGTGTACTACTCCCTCCGTCCCAAATTAGATGTCGTTTTCGGTTTTTGTGCCCGCAAGTTTGACTCAATTTATATAAAATGCGTGCAACATTTGTATCTCCAAATAAATTTATTAAAAAACTAGACTAAAAGACCTTTTCAATGATACTAATTATATACCATAAATATTAATATTTTTTAATATATATTTAATTAAAGTTGTTTCTCGGGAAGCGTAAAGCGACAAGTATTTAGGGACGGAGGGAGTAGTTCCGAAATTAAACAAAACCAAGGGCATCAAGTACAAGAGCCTGCAGGGTAGGGTAGATCATGTATAAGTACACTCCCGGCCGCTTTCATTTTCACCTGAAAGCTGAAGTTGAAGAACGTACTCCTACATGTGCCATAACTTGCACACCGTACCGACTGTGCCGCCTCCCTCCGACGAGCGACGATCAGCGCTGCACGTTTCAAGTTTGGAGCCGCCGAATCGTCGATGCAGCGACAGGTCACGGGAGCACATGAGGGGCAGCTGAGCCTGAGCAGGGGCATCCCAATCCCATGATCGCTTCCACTCAAGCTACGATACGAGTGCTCCGTCCTGTAGCTGTAGCGTGGGCGCAGCCGCGCGTGGGGAATCATGGCCATGGCTGCTGCAGCACTGCAGCCTTCAGCTCTGCCGCCTGCTCCGGTCCGGCAGCAACGCAAGATGCGATGCCATGCCATGCCACAGACCTCAGGAATGCATGCGGGCACGAACGAGTACGAGTAGCTACTAGGCCTAGGCGGCTAGGCAGGCAAGATCTCATGAGCAGTGCGGCCATCATCTCCCTCTGATCGGATCTGATCTCCGTCTCCTGGCCGATGATGATGAGCCTAGCTCATCTCCGTGGATACATGCATGCAGTGTGCTCGCTTCAAGTTTCAAGTGGGGCTATGTGACTGGAGCCTTGTTTAGATTGCTCCTAAATTCTAAGTTTTTACACTCTCTCCGTCACATCAAATCTAGGGACGTATGCATGGAGTAATAAATGTAGATAAAAAAATAACTAATTGCACAATATGATTGTAAATCACGAGACGAATCTTTTGAGCCTAGTTAGTCCACGCTTGGACAATAATTACTAAATACAAATGAAAATGTTACAGTGCTAAATTTTTTTAACTTTAGGCTGTGTTTAGTTCCTAAATTTAGAGTGCCAAAATTTATTGTAGCGATATTGTAGCATTTCGTTTGTATTTGGTAATAATTGTCCAACCGTTGACTAATTAGGCTCAAAATGTTCATCTCGCAAAGTACAACCAAACTGTACAATTAGTTCTTTGATTTTATCCACATTTAGCCCCCTGTTCGGCTGAGCTTATCAGCACGGCTTATCAGCCGTGGAACCGTGTTTTTCTCTCACAGCAAATCAGCCATAGCCGGCTTATAAGCCAAAAAAGCAGCCTGCCGAACAGGGCCTAGTACTTCATGCATAGTATATATTACAAGTTTGATGTGACGAGTAATTTTTTTTTACATAGTACAGTTTTCAATGGAACTGAACACAGCCTAGCATCTAAGCGAGGCCTGGGTGGGGTGGCGTGCTGCTAGCAGTGCAACACGAGTCGGGGGCGGGCACGGGCGTGCACGGCCTGACGGCAGGGCCGAGGACACGGACACGCGGTGGCGGAAGCGGAAGCCAAGCTGCAGCCGCGACGGCGACTAGTGCCGCAGATGCCCGGGTCCGACCGGATCGAATCTAGGAGTACATGGATCAGGCAGTCAGCACAGGCAGCAGCGGGTACAGTGGCAGCCAGAGAGTAGGGACAGCGTAGCTGAGCGCACGGCGTCAGGACATCGGATCCCTTTACGCATTGATGGCCAGGGCACTGCCCGCACTGTGCCTGGTGACTGGTGTGGCAGGGCGGGCAGAGGCTGAGCCTGAGCCTGCCCGGCAGGCGGCAACGGCTTTCCCGGCCGCCGGAGCCAGACGACTCGTCCCGTGGCGCGCGCGGCCCAGGCACACAGGCAGCCTGCCCCTGCCCTGCCTGCCTGCCCGGAAATACGGTTGTGTGATGTCTCGGCGCCTCCTAGCGCCGTGCACGCTGCCGAGCCGCCGTCACGTCGCTCGCGCTCGGGAGGCGAGGACTTGTGGTCGCGTTCAGGCGTCGCGTCGATCCAGTCGGTACGCTCGGGGCCTGTTTAGATGCAAAAAATTTGGTAAACTGGACACTGTAGCATTTTCATTGTTATTTGGTAATTAGTGTCCAATCATAGTCTAATTAGACTTAAAAGATTCGTCTCGTGAATTTCGTCTAAACTGTGTAATTAGTTTTATTTTTTATTTATATTTAATGCTTCATGCATGCGTCCAAAGATTCGATGTGACGGGGAATATCAAAAATTTTGCAAAATTCTTGGGGAACTAAACTGGGCCTCGGGTCTTGTCGGTCCGGTCGTCACGAATCCTGTGTTTGACTCTGACAGTGTGTGGCCCTCCTACGAAAAATTACATGTCGTATTCTCCATTTTACTGCCCTCCCCCTCCCCATCCACCCCGTTCGTTTCGCTGGTTTATTGTGCTGAAAGTATTATTCGCTGGTTTGTTGTGAGAGAAAAAACACTGCTGAATGGCTGCTGATTCTGCTGATAAGTCCAAACGAACAGGTTTAACACCTGCAAAGATGAACCTGTCACGGATCTCTCCTGCTATCCACGATAGCAAAATTGATTTGCTTCGTTCGATTGCGACTTCGACGTCCGGATTTCTTCCGACCTCCTGTCCAGCAGGCCACCGTAACATGATCTCTCTTCTCGAACCGTCCCTTGTCCCTTCTAAGCAATTGTAGAACGCGTCCGATCAAACCATCTTAATTTTTTACTGCCTCCGTCCCTAAACAAAAGTACAGTTTTTATATAGGAAAGCTATACAACAACCGGAGTATGACCAAATCTAGAATTGCGGAGGTAGTCCAATGGTCGCCGATGGAGCTGATGGGTTTTGCATCCCTGTTGAATGGAACAACTACTCCTACCTGATTGCAAAGTGCAGAGGCACCATGGACCGCGGTCCCTGCCGGTCAAGATGGCAGTGGCGATCGTGCCGCTAGAGCAGCATAAGGGCCTTTTGGGAGGGCTCCGGCCGGCTCCGGCTCCCACTGACACCACCCGCGCGGATCACTGTAGATCACTGTTCACCGGAGCCAGTTTTCTCTCTTCTCATCTCCCTCTCTCACTGACACGCGCGACTGTTCACCGGAGCCGGAGAAGCTCGTTTTTCTGGCTCCTCCGGCTCCCGTTCTCGCGCTGCTACAGTGCCGTGAACAGTATTTTCGCAGGTGAAGCCGGAGCCGGCCGGAGCCCTCCCAAACAGGCTCTAACCCATCATGCAAATCTTTGAACCCATTATGCAGCTCGAGCGAGCCCAGAATCATCATCCTGACTCGTGAGGGTGTGTTATAGTTGGTGAAAAGTGGGTGAAAAGTTACTGTAGCATTTTCATTGTTATTTGATAAAATTTGTCCAACCACAGACTAAATAGGCTTAAAAGATTTGTCTCGACATTTACAGACAAACTATATAATTAGTTATCTTTTTTACCTACATTTAATATTTCATGTATGTGTTTAAAGATTCGATATGACGGGTGAAAGAGGAACTATTTTTGGTTTGCATGGGAAGTGACGCACACTGAATCCTGATGCAGCCGGGCCAGGCACTCAACTGCATCCATGCACAGTCAGACTCACTCGATGATTCAGCCCTGCGGCCCCTGCCTCGGTTTTGTTTTTGTTCGCATCTGCGCAGAATCCTGGAAAGCTTGTGTCGAGTCCGTCACATCGCATCCATGAACTCATGATCCATCCGCCGGGTGCCGGGTACCGCGCGCTGACAAAAAGCCGGCCGGGCCTTCGCCATCGATTCGCTGGCGCCAGGCGCCAGCCATGGCTTCGACTTCGAGGCAGGCGGGCCGGGCCGGGCCGGCCGCCGTGAATGATTGCCCTGCATCTGCGGTGATGCGGCCCCGCTGCTGCGCCGCGCTCGGAGGTCGGACGGAGACCGGACGGCTCGACGAGATTGTGCGCCTGCGCGGCGCTCAGCGTCTGCAATGATTCGCGCCTTCATCAGGCGGGCGGGGACACGCAGCATCCGGGCAGCGGCAGACCGGCAGAGCAGCCGCTAGGATTTGCGATTTCCGCGGTGAGCCGGTCACTCAGCGCCACTAAAAAGCTGTGCACTGTGCATCAAACAACGCGGCTTCGTCGAGTATTCTTGCGTCTTTTGATGCCCTGTTCCTTCGATATCTGGGCGATGGCCGATGGGAGAGGGAGACAGGAGGAAGGCGGAATCGTTTGCTCCCGTTTTCACCTCTTGTTGCCACGCTGCTAACTAATGGTGGCCCGGCCCGTTAACGAGGTCTATTAACTAATGGTGGCCCGGCCCATTCACAATTGTAGGCCCAGTAATGGGTCGTATGTCTTCCTTTAGCAAGGGCGAACGCTGCTTGCTCTGAAGTCCAACGGGCTCCATAGTCCAATTCGTCACCAAGACACCAAGTCAAACATTCCTATGTTTGATCCAATCTATAGAAAATGGAATCAATATTTATGTGTTTAAATAGGTTCACGGAGAAATATATTTCATAACTAATCTGATGATATTTATTTAGTGTCATGAATGTTAGTTTTTTCTATATATTTTATCAAACATGAAATTGTTTGGCTTCTTGGAAAGTAAGAATTCAATTTTTTCAGGATAGAGAATATTACTTGTATAAATGAACAAACAGATGCATCCCTTATTCTCACAGCTGCAAGTTCAGGAATTGTCTTTAAATTCTTTTGTTGGCACTTAGATATGCAAAATACTTAAGAAGTGGCGCGTGCAACACGCAAAGATGCTTGTTGCAACGTCTCTTGAGAACTAGTTAATCCGATTTGAAAGCCGGCTAAGTCGGGCATTACAGAGTCACTAGATAAACCAAAAACTCTTGTTCAGAAGGAACCTTGTCAAGTTGTCATGGCAAGGACACTTAGGGTTTCCCTAGTGTTCGCATACCAGCTAGAGCGGATTCAATCGTTGTCGAGATGAGGGAAGAACAACAAGTTAGGGTTCAGAGAGAAGGAGATGGGAGAAAGATAGTAGATTAATTTTTTGTGCGATTTGATACCCTCAATTGAATGTGACCCTTTATATTTATAAGGTGGGGGTGGTCTTATCTCGCTTGGAGTTCGTTTATAAATCAACTCCCGCGCAAGTCTCCAAATTCTACTTGGATCGGGACAAACCGAGCTTAGTGAATTTTGCTCAGTAAGCATACATCCTATAGTCATAACTCTTTATCCGGACATGAATTTTGTCAATCCCTTTATACATTTAGATCGTCTCTATGAGAGCTCTGCAGTGATGAAATACATTTGATGATTTGGCAAGTTCACAAAAAACTACTAAGCCGAGTTAAAAAACTGGCTAAGCATGTTTTCTCTTAAATTGAAAATTTTGGTTGCTGACATATGCCCTCTTTTTTTTGCAAAACTTGCATGGAACAAAGACTCTTATGGCAAAAATTTTCTATGGACCATGACAAAACACAATTCATCCACCATATTCGTTTTGAGGACGACAACCATGTTATCAGCCATAACATGTATTGGTTTACATGATATGATTTACCTGGTTTTCAACCGGCTTTGCAATAACAGGTATTGAACTATCTTTAGACACGCTAAGAAAGTCATAGTATGAAATATCCAAACTTGTCAGACATGAAATCTTGTCACGTGCCCAAATTGGAGATGCGTTGCCTAGAGCAATATCAATCGATGCATTTCCATGTACGACCTCTACTTCGTTGCCTTCCCATTGAATTAATAATTGACGCGACATAGAAGGACCATGCTAGTTTGACATAAGCAAATTGAGTCTCGCCCGGTCCGATCCAAGCCCGACAGACTTTGGCCATCCATGAGCCTTAGTGGATAGGGTTTGAGCATAGATCCCGCTGCACAGAAAACATTTTTCTTGGCTTGAGTTGGGCCCCAAGTATTTATTTGAGCTATTTTACACTGTAAACCATGTGGGTGGGTCACCCAAGCCCTGCTCGCCCAGTGGGAGAGCCATGGATAGGATTATTTCTACCGAGAGCACCTGAACTTCTTTTTTTTGGCCTAGCCTTTAAAATGCTCAGGTCTAATGCTAGTTAGTATGAATCCAATCACACCCTAGCATCACATTATATTACCTTGCACCTCAGTGATGAAGAAAGTTGTAGGTAGTGTCGTGCTCATCTGCCCAACTTCTTAAACATAGAATATGGCACTAGAAATACAATGGCATATAACGGTTTCAAGTGCTTCGTTGCTTCATTTGGTTTTTAAAATATGGCATTCTCGATCAACATTAAAATACTCAGTAGACAAATAAACCACGTCCTCACACTGACAATGGTTAAGATTGCCGCATACAAATTAAATGCCGATGATTTTTTTAATGGTCGATACTTCAACATGGCATTTACATCTATATATTTTAACAAAAAAATGAAAAAAGTGGGCACGAACTTTACTAGTACTTATTTGCTTATGTGACTTTTCCTTGTTCATCGTATAAAAACACAGGTTCACGAACCTGAAGGATCGCTTGGAGGTGCAGGGGTTTGAATAGCCCTATAAAATTTCAGCTCAAACAAATGAGAACTCTACGTAGCAGTGCTATTCTACGCACAGCACTGCTGTCCCGCAACATTGCTGTTCTTTGAGCGGCAGTGCTGCTCTAGCTGACATCCGAGAAAATAGTTCAAAATCTACCCAACAAAAATTAGATCGAGTAAATTGCTGATGTTTCTAGGGTAGTATTGAACCTGTTTCACCACTTGAAAGTTGAGGGAAGTGCACACACGAGTAGATCGAGACTAAACCCTAAAATCACCATAAATACAAACATTGCAAAACAAATCACAACAACACAAGTGAGACGCCGATTTATCCTATGGTTCAGCTCGCCACTAAGCCTTGCCTAAGTCCACGTTGTTGAGGAAGCCACTAAGGCTTGGGTTTCGCGGAACCCTATCCTTGTTCTCAAGTCAAGAGAATAAACTCTTAAGATGAGGGTGATTTTACTAGCTGATTGGGGTAATTACATACCTTCCGGGGCTGCCGCACAAGTTGGCAAGCTCCACGGGCGACGTGCTAGCCGACTAGGAGCAAGATCCAAGAGTAGCGAACACAATCTGCCGGCTTGAACGCGAGCCGAGTGCTTTAGGCGATGAAGAACAGATTGAGAAGCTCTCTAGCACAATTTGGAGGGTCAATCTGTCAAAAGAATCGGAGGGGAATCGATGGAAGAAGCTTGGGGTGCTCCAATGGAGTGAGAGAAAGGAAGAGAACTTTCTCTGGTCGAGTTCAGATGCAAATGGTCGTAGGAGAAGGGAGGTGAAGAAAATACCCCCTTCTCCAATGATCAGATTTTAAGGCGCAGCACTGCTGCCCGCAGAGCGGCAGTGCTGCCCCGCAGCAGTGCTTTTGGCCTGTTAGCTCCAAATTGGAAACTGAATCACATGCTGACCAGGCAATATAAAAGAGGATGTTTGGTCGATTTGTAGCACTTTGTTGCACGATGAAGCTTGTGCATTATATCCCCTTTGTAGTACTAACTTTTTCTAAACTCAACTTCAAAATTAAAATGAATTATAAAGCCTTTTGAGTCGGATGCCAGTCCTTTTGTAATTGAGGCTCCACCATCACATATGTTATCCTCCATTTAATTTTACCTGCTTGTCATTTTGATAAATCTTGTTAGTCCTGTAATTATATGGTCATTATTACTAAAACCCACATTAGAGCTTGACTGCACTTATACTAGTTTTGCTAATGTTTTGTATGGAAACAATGGTCCTGATGCCTTGAGGTTTTCAAATTTCAATTGCACAAATGTTTATGTAACTGAAACTGACTAGTAGGTCCAAGGGTGGGCCCGGCCAGAGCCAGACCGACTCCAAAATCAACCGCCAAAAGCGCCTGGACAGGCCCACCGTTGCGCGCCGAAACACAGGCTGTCTTCAGATCCGAAATATTTAGGGCAAAAATTCCTGTAGCATTTTTATTGTTATTTGATAAAATTTATCTAACCATAAATTAATTAGGCTTAAAAGATTCATCTCGATATTTACAGACAAACTGTACAATTAATTATTTTTTTATCTATATTTAATGCTTTATATATGCGTCTAAAGATTCGACGTGACTGGTAGCAGAGGAAATATTTTAGGAAGTGGACCGGCCCCAGTTCCATCCGTCTCCTCGTAGGGCCCACACTCCAACCACGTCAGTAATCCCCGGCAAAACCATCGCCACCGTCTATTTGCGATGGCACCAACGCATCCCACCCCTCCACGTCAGCGATCCGCAGCACATGCCGCTCCACCAATCAGGGCCCGCTGCTCCGTTCTATAAATGCAGCACAACCCTCTCCCTTTCTTCCTCACAGCCAACGAAATCTTCCGTCCCCAAATCGACCGAGCGAATTCACCACAGCCTCTCACCACCGCGACCTCCCGCAGCCGCATCGATGGCACCCAAGGCGGAGAAGAAGCCCGCGGCCAAGAAGCCCGCGGAGGAGGAGCCCGCGACCGAGAAGGCGGAGAAGGCCCCGGCGGGGAAGAAGCCCAAGGCCGAGAAGCGCCTCCCGGCGGGCAAGTCCGCCGGCAAGGAGGGCGGCGAGGGCAAGAAGGGGAAAAAGAAGGCGAAGAAGTCCGTGGAGACCTACAAGATCTACATCTTCAAGGTGCTGAAGCAGGTGCACCCCGACATCGGCATCTCGTCCAAGGCCATGTCCATCATGAACTCCTTCATCAACGACATCTTCGAGAAGCTTGCGGGCGAGGCCGCCAAGCTGGCGCGCTACAACAAGAAGCCCACCATCACCTCCCGCGAGATCCAGACCTCGGTGCGCCTCGTCCTCCCCGGCGAGCTCGCCAAGCACGCCGTCTCCGAGGGCACCAAGGCCGTCACCAAGTTCACCTCTTCTTAGGTTCGTGGTAGTAATGGCTGGGTGGTTGTGGTAGACGTGGCTCAGTTTATCTGGTAGGGCTAGCGATGGATGATGATGATCTGCGTGTAATTGAGTTGTTAAGAATTGCGATGATGTTTCCAGAACACTCGGTGCTTGCTCTACATGTTATTAGTATTTATATTTATATGAGGATGGATGGTCTTACGGCAGAACTGTGCCCGGCAGTGAGCTGCTAATTATGTGTGGATACTTGAAATTTCTGTGGGTGCATTGAAACGTGAAATCTGTAGTGCTTAAAAATATCAGAAATGGATTTGCTTGTTCTTACTTTCCTTATTCATTTTCCTTAATTTCTAGACAGCGTTTATAACCACCTACTCTGGAAGTTTGAATATGAAGAAGAATCTGTGATCTATTGATGATGATGCCATGGACATGGCTATAATGCTATTCTAGAACTGCATCATCTGATAGTAGTGGTAAAGTTTGCTCGGCATTTTTTAAGTGTCGGATGCTGTTTCAGAGAAACATATAAGATATGCTAACTGAATAGTGAATAGTACTCTGTTTGGATTCTTTTATATCAGGATCATGGTCACCAAGAAATTGTTGAAGGGCGCATCCTTGTATGACAGTTTCAAAAATTTGAAAATTGTTGGGATTGCATCCTTGTATGACACAGTTTCAAAAATTTGAAAATTGTTGGGATTTCCCCTGAGAAATTGCGTGCCAGTATTGTTCTTGTAGGTTGCTACCAGTAGTATCAGGGATTGCACCCGACAACTTGTTCATGTTCAAGTTCAGTTTGCTGGCACCTTTCACATTCTTAGATTCTTCTGCCCCTGTTCGCTTGAACTTATTAGCCGTACCATTTTAGTGAAATAACAACGTTTTTCTTTTACAACAAATCAGCATTAGCGTCAGCCGTTTTTCTAACCAGCCGAACAGGGCTGTCAGCAGAACTGTGCAGTTTAGAGTACTATGAAATTCAGCTATCTGACCAGAAAACTGGTTTGCTAACAGAACAGGCCTGAGGTTGTCCAATTCGATACTCTCCCCTGGGACTGACCTGTTCAATTCACTGACAGATCGGAATGTCAATGTTTTTTTTTAGTTTCTTAAAGGCTTGTTGTAATTGTCCCTTCAAAGTCATTGTTGGATGGAACTATGGAGGTAGCAATTCTATCTGTGTTAGATTTGCAACAGATGGAGAATGAGGCCTGACAACCTATTGTAATTCTAAGCTAATTAAACCAAGTTCAGTTGGCGTTTGGAAAAACTCTGGACATGCACGTGTGCCCTATCTTAGTACGCTTAGGCTAACAAGATTACCAATGTTGGTGGGAGTACTTGCAGTGATGTTATTGTAACCTGTTGGTTTCGCTGGTTTATCGTGGCTGAAAGTACTGTTCGCTGATTTGTTGTGAGAGAAAAACACTGCTGGATGGTTGCTGATTCCGCTGAATAGCTTAAACGAATAGGCTGAAAGAGTTATTATTGGTAATCATATCTTCAGCTGACAGCAGTTAGCCGTTGTAGTGTCGATTTCCGAACCCTCCTTGTCAGTTGCTTATACCTCAGAAGAAAATGAAAGAACGAAATGTTCAGAGACTGCAGCTTGCCCATAATAGGCGCCGCACTGGATAGGTGTAACTTGGTGAGTGCTAAGGCTGTCTCCAACAGCACAAACCCAAATATAAGACCCATCCTATCAATTGAGTCTCACACAGTAAAAAGGTCACCCACCTAAATCTACCGTTGTCCAACAGCCAACCCAAAAAAAGAAAAGGTCCCCGCATGCGTCGCCCACCTCCCTTTCGTTCCCAACCGACCAAAATCTGCCGCACAATGCATCCCTCCGCCGGCGAGACTGACCAAATCAGGAGTAGTAGGTCGCTGGAGCAGCAGCCGCGCCGAGCTTGGCTGTAGCGCCGCCGCCCTCTACTTCTCTCCCGTGCGCGCCGCTCCTCCTGTCTTCCAGGGGCTGCGCGAGCTCGGCGTGACCGCCCGTCCAGAGGGGGCCGCGCGAGCTCGGCGCGCCAGTCCGCCAGGGTGCCGCGGCAGCTCGTCCCGAGCGGGCCTCCCCAGGTGCGGCGCGAGCTCGGCGCGCCGTCCGCAGTGGGCCGCCGCAGCTCCGCGAGAGCGCCCCGTGGTGGCTCGTTCATCTACGGCTGCTCCCTCAACTCCGCACCGGCCTTCTTCGTCAACTCCGACGGCATGCTAGCCTTCTTCCTCAACTCCGGTGGCCGAATAGCTCGAGCTCCTCTTCTTCCTCGGGCCGTCCTACCCCGACGCCTCCTACGCGCTCTCCTACGGACCCACCGTGGTCGACGGCGCCGATTTGGGTCGAGGAGAGAGACAGACGCATTTTTGACTTCCCTCTCACCTCCGACGCAAAATAGGTCTTTCCTTTGCCTACTCTGTTGGAGGCTGTTTCTTTCACGTGAAAGAGGCATTTTGAGTTTGGGTAACTGGATGCATAGTCTGTTGGAGACAGTCTAACTGCTAAGATTGGAGATGGGAAAAAGGGTGGCTTTGATGAACTGAATAGCAGTACCCTGGCCAGAAACTCCTATTCTAGGTAGTTTCTCACCAGTATCCATAGGTACGTGACCATGCAGCTTGTTTCATATCAGTAGCAAGGGTGGTTGCAATGACAGGTTGCACAAAGACGCTGGAACGATAGCACAACTGCACAAGTCTATTATCCTCGAGATGCAGCAACTCCAAGCTTGCAAGGTTGATTCCCGGAGACCACCGGAGTCATACCTGTTCGCTTGTGTTATAAGCCATATTGTTCAGCCAACGAACAGTGTTTTTCTCTCACAACAAATCAACGAACAGTACTTTCAGCCATGACTTTTCAGCCAAACAAATAGGGCCATGCCGCCCATATGTAATTGAGGGACCATGGCTACAGCAGCAGCAGGTTGATCGTCAGTGAGGCCCTGAAGATGCACTAGCGTGGCGCCATGTTTAGTTGTCGACATTGGGCCTTTAAAAGTTTTTTTGAGGAACCATTGGGCCTTAAGTTTGTTGAGTACCACAAAAAGGACTTCACGCTGCATTAGCTACCACACAAAAAATTGAACTAGTAGCCAGTGCAGTGTACTGGCCTGGCATCATGCAAGTATCGCAGCTTGTGATGGGTTCGGGGTATTGTGATACTACGTTATCGGCGAGTTTGGCGAATCAATCACGAGTAGAATATTAAATACACAAGAGACAAATATGTGGAGACTTCTGATTCTTTATTGCAATAATCAACTAGTCATTACAATGAGGGCCTCCGTAACTATATATAGGGGGAAGTTCCTACTTCTAGTAGGACTCCATGTTTGGTAAAGTTGCCCACATACGAATTAGGAATCTATCTTCTAGAAATATTCCATACATATTCTAGTCCAAATATAGAGTTTTACAACACTCCCCCTTGGGCTCTTTACCACGATATGTATGTCTCATTAAAAACTTCCAAAAAAAAAACCCAGTGGGAAAAATGGAGAAAAGAGTACATACTACCGTTACTTGTACTGTTTACATTGCCTCGTCAAAAACTTTATATGAGAAAACTTCTGGTAAAACTCATTAAAAGAAAATAGTACAATGCTTAATCTTCAATGATTAATTTCATTGTTATCTTCTAGATAATCTGTTAATTATCAAGATTATGGTATACTTAGGGACGTTCTCCCCCTGTTCTACACACTTCTCTAAGTCTCCTCATACCTATGCCGTGTCTGAACTTTTCAAAAGAACTTGCAGGCAATGTCTTAGTGAACATATCTGCTAGATTATCACAAGACCTTATATGAGTCACCATAATTTCTCCATTCTTTTGCAATTCATGCGTTGAAAAGAACTTAGGTGAAATATGTTTCGTTACATTTGACTTTATATATCCTGATTGTATTTGTGCAATACAAGCTTTATTATCTTCATAAATAATTGTAGAGGAAGGAGCAATTGTCATTCCACATGTATTCAGTATGTGATTTGACATTCTCCTAAGCCAGGTGCACTCCTTGGCTGCCTCAAATAATGCTATTATTTCAGAATAATTTGTTGATGTAGCAACGATAGACTGCTTTGTTGATTTCCAAGAAATTGCAGTTCCACCGAATAAAAACACATATCCAGTCTGCGAGATTGCTTTATGTGGATCAGATAAGTACCCTGCATCAGCATAACCTATTATGGTCATGTCTCCATTCTTCTTAAAAAATAATCCGAGGTCTTCAGTTCCTCTGAGGTATCTGAGGATATGCTTAATGCCATTCCAATGACGTTTGGTTGGAGCTGAGCTAAACCTTGCTAATAGATTAACAGCAAAGGCTATGTCAGGCCTAGTACCATTTGCTAGGTACATTAATGCTCCAATAGCACTGAGATAAGGATATTCAGGTCCTAATAATTTCTCGTCTTCCTCTTTTGGTCTAAATGGATCTTTTTCTACATCAAGTGATCTCACGACCATTGGAGTTTTGAGTGGGTACGTATCCTTCATATTAAACCTTTCTAATACTTTCCGAGTATAGTTTGACTGATGTATTAATATCCCTTCAGGAGTATGCTCAAGTTGCAATCCTAAACAATATGTAGTCTTACCTAAATCTTTCATTTCAAATTCAGTTTTTAGATAAGAGCTAGCTTCCTCGATGTCTTGTGTAGTGCCAATAATATTCAGATCATCAACATATACAGAGATTATACAATAACCATTTTCTGATTTTTTAATAAAAACACAAGGACAATCGTCATTCTTCAAGAATCCTTTATCCAATAAAAAATTACTAAGCCTGTTATACCACATTCTACCAGATTGCTTTAAACCATATAGTGATTTCTGTAATTTAACACTATATATGTTGCGTTCTTCTTCGTTTGGGACTTTAATTCCTTCAGGGACTTTCATATAGATTTCTGTATCTAACGACCCATATAAATATGCGGTCACAACATCCATTAGTTTTATCTGCAAATTCATATTCACTCGCCATTGCAATTAAGTACCGGAAAGTGATTCCATCCATTACGGGAGAGTAGGTTTCTTCGTAGTCTATTCCCGGTCTCTGCGTGAAACCTTGTGCTACGAGCCTCGCCTTGTATCTAACAACTTCATTTTTCTCATTTCTCTTTCGGACAAATACCCATTTGTGTCCTACAGGATAGATACCTTCAGGCGTAAGGTTTACAGAACCAAACACTTGTCGTTTCTTAAGCGAGTTTAACTCTGCACAGATTGCTTCTTTCCATTTTGGCCAATCAGAACGCTTCTTGCATTCCTTCATTGATTTTGGTTCCGGTTCCAAGTCAATGATTTGTGCAATCTGTTCAGCAAAATATATGTCGACATTTATTGTTTTTCTATCATATACTACTCCCGTCTCAACATAATTTGTTGAGTTCTCTTCTATTATTTCATATCCTAGATCTTCATCACTTACGGGTGCATTTAGATCTGGAATTTCCGGTCTTTCATTGTGTGTTTCTATCATACGCGAGCCCTCACTTTGAGTTTGTTCTTCACGTACATCCACTCCAGGTGGTTGACTTTCACCTTCTATGTTTTTCTCATGAGTAGTTTGCATAGGCCCCTTCTTCATAGGACGTCTCCTAGGAGTATTAGCTTTAGCTTGTACTCTGGGTTTTTTCTGTACCCTTGCAACCGGTTCACTCCCCCTCTTCCTAGCATTCGTTGCTCTTGAGGCGAGAGTTCGGAATTCCTTTAAATTATCCTCTTCAAATGGGATTTCTATTCTTTCCGGTGCGTTTACTGCTGGTATATGAGATTTAATAATCTCTTTAGTGTTGGTGAAAGCCTCTGGTAGTTCATTAGCAATTCTTTGTAAATGCAAAATATTTTGAACTTCTAATTCTGTTTCACTAGTACGTGGATCCATTCCATGAATTCATGTGGTTTCCCAATTTATTTCGCGGCATTCGTCCCTAGACATATTAACTTGATCCTCTTTATTAATATTAACTTGATCCTCTTTATTAATGATTCTGCTAGACCATTTTGTGTGTGCACGTGTGGTACAGAGTGTTCCACTTTAATTCCCATTGTCATACAATAATCATTAAATACCTTCGAGGTAAATTCTCCCGCATTATCCATTCTGATGGATTTTATTCGATTATCTGGGAAATTATTTTTCAATTGTATGATTTGAGACATTAAACGTGCAAATGCGTGGTTTCTAGTAGATAATAGACATATATGACTCCACTTCGAGGAAGCATCTATTAAAACCATAAAATATCGAAAAGGCCCTGACAGGGGACTAATTGGTCCGCATATATCACCCTGAATTCGTTCCAGGAATGACATTGATTCTGCCTGAATTTTTAGTTTTGAGGGTCTTGTTATTAGTTTCCCTTTTGCACATGCAATGCACAAAAAATCTTCTTGATTTGGAAAATCTTTAGTTACTAAATTATGACCATTTGAATTCTTCACTATTCGCTGCATCATATTGAGTCCAGGATGTCCAAGTCTATCATGCCATATTCTATATGACTCTTGGTTGCTAAAGATTGTTTTGAACACAGCAATATTACATTGTGGTTTAACATACGTGTAGTATAGACTTTCTTTAATGGATGGAAAACTTTCTGCAACAGTCTTTTGATCGCCATGCTTTCTAGTCATGATGAGACGTTCTTCACCATCATCATCATTTGTTTCTACGTGAAAACCATTGACACGGATATCTTTGAAGCTTAACAACGTTCTAGTTGAGTCTGGATAAAGTAATGCTTCATTGATTACTAAAATTGTTCCATTCGGTAGGATAACTGTGGCTCTACCGGTTCCGACAATTTTATTATCATTTCCAATGACAGTCGTTATACTTCCTTCATACTTTCTAAGTGTTTGGAAGTAACGAGTATCCCTAAGAACTGTTCCAGTTGTGCAACTGTCAATAAGACATATTTCCTCACCCATAGCCATAGTACTTCACGTTCTATAAATAAAGCAATGCATATAATTACGGATATAGCAAATGCAATAAACAGAGGTAGTAAAAAAATTTAAATGCAGTACAGTAAAATAGTAGTAATATAATAATAATAATATTCTCTACTAGAGATTACTTAAAACCATTAAATTCATTACAGGAATTTAAAACTTAGTGCATCACTATTACTATTACTACTACTATAGATAGCTTATTATAATTTGGAGAACTACTTAGTATCTCCATGCACATCTTCATCACTAAGGAGATTATCCTCGTCCATGAGGTCATCATCAAGATCTACATCTCCAGAATCCTTGTTTGATTCTTCCAGATCCTTCTTGTTGTCTTCTGGTGTCTTTAGAGCTTCTAGCTTCTCGCTATCCACGAAATGAGCTTCATGCTGAGCTTGCTTCTTCTTCTTTTGGCCATGAAGTTCTTGATACAAGTCCACGATGTGTTTGGGAGTGCGGCAAATGCGAGACCAGTGGCCCCTCATGCCACATCTGTAACAATCCTGATCCTGTTCACCGTACTTTCCCCCTGAAGGTGTCTTCTTAGACTTTTGCATCTTATTCTTCTTGAATTTCTTGCCTTCACCCTTCCATGGTGCCTTTTGAGCACCTTTCCCCTTCTTATCATTCTTCTTGAATGATGTGGCATGTATTTCAGATGGTGCCACAGTGCCAGTAGGGCGAGACAAGTGGTTCTGCATGATTGTCTCATCTTCTCCCTGGTCTTGCTGCAAGGCATTACTCAGGGCGACATACGTCTTATAATTGTCCTTTTTGTATTGGCGACTCACATAAGTGAGCTTAGGGTGGAAAGTTGACAGGGTCTTGTTTATGAGATCTTTGTCTTCAAGATTACGTCCACATAGCTTCATGCGTGTGACGATCCCATAAAGTGCGGTATTGTAATCCTCAACGGTCTTGTAGTCTTGAAAGCGAAGGTTCTGCCATTCACGCTCCACTTTAGGCAATAAGACAGATTCAATCTTCTCAAAGCGCTCATGCAGTGAGTCCCACAAGACCTTGGGATTTCTTTCAGTCATGTACTCATTCTTCAGGGTTGTACTTAAGTGATGCCTTATAAAATGCAATGCTTGGGCATTCTCCATGTCTGATGGAGATTCTCCTGATTTGGGTTTAATCGTCTTCAAGAGATTTTTCCCAGTTAGGAGAATTTCGGCATCAAGTGACCAAGACAGGTAGTTACTCCCATTCGGGGTAAGCACATCGAACTCCCTCTTCACGAGATCAGAAGACATCTACAAGATTTAAATAATTGTGCAAAAATTTACTTCATGTAAACTAGTAATAGGATGCATAAGTAATGGTAATAAAAATATAGATAGATTAAAACGTAATTTACAGAACTAGCATGAACATAATTACAGAAATAAAGTACTGCAGGTTATTTTCTGAAAAATAAGATGTTATACTGCAAAGATAACATACTAGAACAAAAAAAACTACTATTCTCCTCCCCACCGCCTTCATGGCAGGCTGCACGGCGGCGAGCCGTCGTCCCTTCTGGTGACACTTCTGTGCAGTTATGTCAAGAACCAGTTAGCCTTATCCAATTTGATAAGAATACAGCTTCCAGCCGGTCGGCCATGGAAACTCAAATTAAGTTTGGCTTGGCTTCATGCCATGTGTAGGAGTCATTCAGAGGCGCTCTGCGGTGTGATGGCCATACTGTAGCACTGCTAGTGTGTGTGCAATATCACACCCTATCAAAATCTAATTGGACCATAGATTTCAGATCGTAGTTGCTGGAATTGGCTAAGCAGCGGCCGCTTCAAGGACGCCAGCCTCATCGATTGCAGATGAGACCAACAGTCGTTCCTCAGGTATGATTGTGGATTCCTATCTCTATGATTCTTTCTAATTTCAGATAAAAAAAAATATCTGCTAGATAATTGAACCATACTACTGAACAACCGCAAGGATAAATTTTTTTGGGGGGGGGGGGATCCAGATCGATTTCAATCCAAAGAAGCGTACTTTTTGCTCGATGAAGGCTGATTCGCGTGATGCAGAAAGGTTCGATGCCGTGTAGATCAAGATGCCGAGTCCGCCAACAGCGTAGTCGATGCCGGCGTGTTCCTCCTGGTGGCCACTTCCAGATCTCGCCGAGGTCGTGTTAGAAGTCGCCGGGTCCAGATCTTCAGGTAACGCCGGTTTGTCGTAGAGCGTCGTGCTGATAACGTACTGTACTGTGATACTACGTTATCGGCGAGTTTGGCGAATCAATCACGAGTAGAATATTAAATACACAAGAGACAAATATGTGAAGACTTCTGATTCTTTATTGCAATAATCAACTAGTCATTATAATGAGGGCCTCCGTAACTATATATAGGGGGAAGTTCCTACTTCTAGTAGGACTCCATGTTTGGTAAAGTTGCCCACATACGAATTAGGAATCTATCTTCTAGAAATATTCCATACATATTCTAGTCCAAATATAGAGTTTTACAACACGGGGTTCCCCTAATTGTCAACACCCTCGGGATTTAGAGGTTGGTGCCCAATTCTTCTTGTCTCCTAGGAGTATCACGGAGGAACTTCCTAGAGTGTCCAATTAGATTCGCCAGTTCGATCGTGTGGCCAACGTTAATCCTAGAAATGAAACTCGGCCTGCAAGGGGCCCATCCATACACAGGGAGACGTTAGCAGTGAGAAGGACCGTCCCGCCCCATCCATACACAGGGAGACGTTATTCGTGAGAAGGACCAATCTCTTTAGCTGTGCTTTGGTCTGGGACGAGCAGGGGATTTTTTAACCCTCAACCTGAAATTCGCTCCCATGAAAGTTCGAACTCAGGTCCTAAGGGGTGTCACCGGAACCGCTTAACCAGCTGGTCTAACGTGATATTCTTATGAATTGATAAAATTTATTACACCTAATTAGTCAAACACCCCACGATGACTCAATCTTCAGTCCATCCCACTGAATTATACGAGCCATGTGTATATGTACTTGCATTGCATCCACGACTGGCATGACAATGTGGTGCTAACTTGTGCATCTCTCTGAGATTTCTTGTCAATCATTCTCTCATTATACGCTCATGCCCTTTCTTAATGATGCATTCTCGTAGCTATTATACGAACTTGAATTTCTGTCTTCTAGCGCAAGTATTGGCTAGCATTTTTTTTAAGTTGTCACCAAGCTCAACCAACCAAGGTCAAACGGAGCAGGTACTGTCAATCACTCTTCCATTCGAATTTTGATTTTGATGTGGTTGACTAAAAAAATCACGTTGATTAGAAGCACATGCATAGTACCCTTTCTTACGTAGTACCCTGTAGCCTGTACTTACTATACTGCTATTCTGGTTCTTGGTCTTTGAGCTGTGCCTCCTGTGAGCCCGTTCGCTTCGCTGAAAAGTTATGGATAAAAGTACTATTTGCTGATTTGTTGTGAGAGAAAAACACTATTCCGACTGAAAAACAAGCTGAAAAATACGGATTATAAAGCAAACGAATATGACGTATATTGCTGAAGAGTTTCGTATCTTTTGGAATGAAGTCGAACATTCTTCTAGAGTACTCAGCATGGTCACGCGGTGGTTACAGATATTTAAACAAGTTGATGTTTTGATCTGTATGGAAGCTGCCTTAAATAAAGTCTAATTCTGACCACTAAACCATTATTCATTTGTTACATGCCGCACTGACTGAGCATGTGGTAACATTTTTTCTTTGAAAGATAAACAAGATCCAAATTCAAACCTAGAAGGAACTTGGTCATTTTTTAAAATAGGCATCCAAATTCAAGCTATGAGAAAACTTGAAACCTGTGTGGTTGGGTGCACGGCCACACTTTTCCTCTGACCGGTTGAACTTGCTCACTTTCTAGCACGGTGGTAACATCACCACTTCACCAGCAAGGCCAGCTTGGTGACCATATCGAGTCAGTGCAGGCATACAAACATAGTCCATTGCACAGAGCTTACAGCTCTTTACGTAGCCAATCAAACATTACCAAAGCAATTTGGGCTATGCAGGGTAACCAGACGCCACCAAATCCCTTCGTCCACGAACAAATGCAAATCTCGCTTTTTTGAGATGTCAAGCGATTTGAAGTTTGACCAAAATCATATAATATTTTCATAATAAACCTAGTTAAAGACATAAATGTTAATACTATCGGTAGTGCTAGTGCCCAGATGTCCGAACACCCGAACTTGCACTCCGTTTTGCGCGCCCATGCACGGTCTGTGCCACCCGAACGTCGAGAAGAGGGGGAGGGGGCGACGCCCGCCTACGCCTTTGGTTCAGAAGGACCCACGGTGTGCCCCGGCCATGGCGTCATATCGGACCGGGAGGAGGAGACACTGAGACACTGAGGCGAGGCAGCAGAAGGTGAGGAGGGAGATGCTACACCCGATCTGCTTTTGAAACATCCTGATGCAACACTTGCAATATACGTCTGAAGAAATATGAAACACTTGCAAAAACACCTCAGAAACACTTGAAACCTTTGCAAACATACGCAACATCCATATAAAACATATGCAACATAGGTGTGAAACATATGCAACATCCACATAAACACACTTGCAACATACGTCTGAAGAAATAGATGAAACATTGGGAACAGAAGCTTGCAACATACGTGTTAAACCATTGCAACATATACAAACATCTGGATCTACTTTTATAACATCCATAGAAAACATTCGCAACATTCTTATGAAACATCTGAAATAGACGTTTGCCACGTGCACTTTCAAGCACATCATCTACTTCTTGCTTAGACAAAATGGACGATGCAGAGCTTGATGTTGTGGAGTAGGGGGTAGAGAGATGCCAGCAGGCGAGCACGGTCCCAGCGAGCGGCTGGGTGGGTGAGGTTCCCTGCGGCGCGAGGCGCCTCTGCAGTGGAGGTGGCCGCATTGCCTGCGGCGAGCGCTTGCGCTGCCCACGGTGAGCGACCCCGCGCTGGAGAAGGTAAGCTGCGGGGGGGGGGGGGGGGGGGGGAGGAGAGGAGGGGGGGCGGTGCGGTGGAGTCGGGCACGGAGGTCGTATGGCGTAGTGGATAAAGCCACTACGGTGACTGAATCCTTCTAGACGAGCAGATAGGAGTAGGTCAACGGGAGCGTTCGGGCGGACGAATGCCCTATTCTAATCATTATCGTAATACTATTCACTATAAACTCAGTCATAGTCACATCGAATGTTTGGGTACTAATTTGGAGTATTAAACAAAGACTAGTTAAAAAGGTAATTGCACAGATTGCGACTAATTTACGAGATGAATCTATTAAGCCTAATTAGTGCATGATTTGACAATGTGGTGCTACAATAAATATATGCTAATGATGGATTAATTAGGTTTAATAAATTTATCTCACAAATTAGTCACGACTTCTATAATTAGTTTTATAATCAGCTCATGTTTAGTCCTCATAGTCGCAAAAAAAAGTTGGCATCCGAATATCTGATGTGATAGAGAGTAAAATTTAGTCCCCTAGTCCAAACACCCCCTTAAAATAGTTTGACTTACACGCATTTATAGGCCATGTTTAGATGCTTCAAAGTTTCAAAAATTTTACAAGATTCTCCATCACATCGAATCTTTGAACGCATACATGGAGCATTAAATATAGGTAAAAAAATAACTAATTACACAATTTGGTTGTAAATCACGAGACGAATCTTTCGAACCTAATTAGCTTATGATTGGACACTAATTACCAAATAAAAACGAAAGAGTTACTGTGCTTCTAAAAATTTTACACCACCATCTAAACACAACCATAGTTACATTCTTTTATGGACCGAGGAAGCAATAAGAGAATAGAGAAACTGAATTAATTAGTACTCTGTTTGTTTCAAACTATAAGACATTTTGATTTTCTTTGTATATCAATTTGCTATGCATCTAGATCTGTTGTACATGTAGATAAATAACAAATTCTATGTAAAAAAGTAGTATGGAACAGTGAAAGAGTGTCAGCCAAAGTACGTGCGGAGCAAAATTTAATACCAGTATGGCATGCTGATCGTTGACGATTCCCAATCAGATAATAGTAAGTAAAAGAAACGAATGTGGCTTACGCACGCCACCTTGGTACAATCAGCCAACATCAGTCACAGGAAATTAAAAAAATCGAAGTGATTAACTGGTCGATCACGGCAGGTGGGACAGGTTGATGCCGTCGGTGACGTTGAAGTACTTGAAGGTCGCCGCCCACCGGCGGTTGTCCTTGAGCATGTGCACGGCGATGGTGTCCGGCCGGAAATTGTCCATGAACCAGTTGAGGTCGTACATCCGCGGCTTGAGGTCGTACCGGTTCTTGCCCCTGCCGCCGATGTTGAGCCATTTCCCGACGAGCAGGTCCTCGGGCCCATGCGTGTCGTTGTGGCGCAGGATGTCCCGGTTGGTGGACACCCAGCGCGCGACGTCCCAGGACACGACGTAGCCCATGCCGTGCATGAACGGCATGGGGTCGTCGCCGACGGGGAAGCCGTAGCCCAGGTAGACGTCGTGGCGGGGCTTGGAGCGGAGCTCCTCCACGAGCGGCGCCACGCGCAGGTACGTGTCGTCGTCTGTCTTCATCACGTAGTCGTAGGGCGACGACGCGAAGACGCGCGGCACGGAGGAGAGGTACGCGTGCGTCTTGCCGTCGTTCATGTTCTCGGCGCAGTCCAACACGACGATGTCGCCATGGCGCCGGGCCTCCACCGCCACCAGCGCGGCGTCCACCGGGTCGGTCACGTTGCAGAAGACGAAGCGGACGTCCACGCGCGCCACGGACGCGGGCGGCTGCAGCGCGTAGGCCATCCGCACGATGTCCCGCCGCTCCCGCCGGCTCGGCATGGTCAGCACGCCCACGAGCAGGCTGAGCTCCGGCTGCGGCGACGGCGTCTCGGCGTCGGCGGCGACGGAGGCCTTCTTCTTCTCGTCGGCGCCCGTCAGCGCGACGGAGTAGTAGCCGCCGGCGCCGTCGTCGGTGCCCGCCGCGCCGCGGCAGAGCATGCCGAGGCCCTGGGAGCGGGCGTGCGAGGAGCCGAGGCTCGGGAGCGCCAGCAGCAGGGCCAGGAGGCCGAGCGGCACCAGGAGGAGGTACGGCGTGCAGAGCGACGCCGTGTGGAGGTGCAGCCCGTGCGACGAAGTGGTCTTCATGGCGCACACAATTCGTTGCGTTCCGTGAAAATTGAAGCGAAACGTACGCGTGCGTGCCCCCGGCTCCGCGCGTCGGGTGTCGGCTTATAAAGCGCACGCCGAGCCGACGTGCGATGCGACTGACTAGCCGTGTTGAGATGTTGGTTGAAACGTTCGTGCATAACGGCAGAAGCGGTGAAATGGCATATCGGCCACGCGACGTACAGAGCATGGTGTACTTGTTTATTAACGCGTGATGGGTATGGGAGGGAGACGTTTCAACGTCCTCGAACATGCATGATTAAGTGGCAGTCTGGAACGCCGTCGAACTATATATAAATTTATCTCGATTCCATCTGTTCTCGTGGCCTTGGATTATTGGCAACTCGTGAAGTCGGGATGGATAAAAAAACGGTCACAGGTCACGAGCAATCATTCGCAGACCATAGAGATTCCGGGCACGGAAAGGGCGTTGTCTAGTTGTTTGCAGCTTGCCTGTTTGTGCGAGTGTGACGGGCGGCCACAACAGATTCGAGTAGGCCGCCGGACGGCCGGAGACACGACTCGTTGTCGGTTATTGCTTGTTTGGTGAAGCACAATCCATTGATGGCGTCCATGGTTTGCCTGCTTATCTTGATTATATGATGATCGAAGCTGAGATCGCACCAACCTTGCTGGTATATACTATGCCACGCCTGCACGTCCGGTTACCGAGACAGTTCGGGGCGATTGGGTTGTGGTGGCCATTTCGCATTTCACATTTCACATTGTCTTCGTCTCACGACATGACATCTCATTGCAAAATTGCTCCGAAGGAAGCAGCATGTGTCCGCTTGTGACTCGCTAACTAGAATTGTCTCTTCCGGCCCTTCATCGTATAATAAAATTGGAAAAGTAAATGTCGTAGTTCTTAACTTGTAAATTATTTTCTGATGCCTTCGGAACAAGCTAAAATTGAGGGTTGGCGCTAAAATTATCCAGCTATTATTCAGATGTTGGGCCAATAGTGCTAGTTGCAAATTAGTGATGTCCGGGAGTCATCCTTAGGGAGTGAGAGTTTCATGCATAAAAGTTCACTATGGTGAAATCTATCCACGCAAATTTAAATCATCGATTTGACACATGTACGGTGCTTATATTTTTCTAAATTTATTTTAAGATTTTAGTGGTAAGCCACGTATTTCATCAATTTCAAGATAAGTAGGTTTAGTCTTTGAGATGTGCTTATAGAGCAGAGTGTATGCGTTTTGTTTGTAGGGATAAGTGTGCATGTATGTGAATGTATAATTCTTGAATCTGACTGCAGCTATCTAGTCGCTGTCATATCAAGCAGAGAGAGAGAGACATTTGTAACATACACTTGAAAATCGTCAAATTGAAAATATTTGACTCAATTATATCCTAGTACTTTATCAAGTTACACATTTTTTGTGGTGGAATCTGCCCACCCGAGTTCTAAGTCATCGACTTGGCACATGACTTCATGAATCTCAAGATTTGTCAGCTCAGTCCTTCAGAGGTGCTATAAGGATAGGGTGGTGCGTACGTGTATTCATAGAGATGACTATGAGTACGTGTTGTGGACGTCTACGGTGTAATTCTAAAAAGTTACAAATTTCTTTATATACGCTTGTGGTGCTAACTTGCACCTGCCGGCAACTATGAGTGCATCCTATTTCTTCTGTTATTTTCTTCCTCCCCTTACCTTACATGGAAATGAAATTTCGTTTGAGAATATTACGTAGTAAAAGCTTCCGAGTGAAACGTTTGAGTTCTTTGTGTTCAATTCAAATTTTCAGTTTCGAATATAAAAGTCATGTTTGTAGTTGAGAACCCCAAAGCATGGCCATTTGATTTCAATGTTCGCCTATTAACTCTAAAATTGTCCTTTTGAAATGCGGACTTGCTAGCGCCTAGATGTCCGATCCAGGGCGCTAGCGTCGGACGGTGACTGCTTAGCGAGCGAGCGAGCACCCCAGCGCGTCGGGCTTGCGAGCGAGCGCCTCAGCAGCAGGCCCGCACCACCCTGGATGTCGCCTGCACCGCCAACCACTTCCCACGCGCATCCCATTGTGCAGCACCCCATCTACTTTTGAAACATCCAGATATAACAGTTACGACATACAAAAGAAGACAGATGAAACACTTGAAACATGTGTCTGAAACACTTGCAAAAACACTTGAAAAAGACTTGAAAACCATTGCAAACATATGCAACATTCAGATGAAATACTTGCAACAAACGTATAAAACATACGCTTGCAACATGCATGTATATGCAACATCCAGATGAAAACACTTGCAACTTACGATAAAACATTTGTAACATATACTTGAAATATACATGCATAGTCATTGCAATATGTGCAACATCCCAATCTACTTTTGCAACACCGATATGAAACACTTGCAATCATACCTCTGAAACATATGTTTGCAACATGTGCTTTTTTCAGCGCAACATCTCCTTGCTGCTTGGGAATGAAGGCTCGTCGGTGTGTGGAGTTCACCGTGTAGAGCTCGCTGCAACTGGTCTAGTGGAGAAGGTTGCGATGGATCTGGCGTGAGCTGTCACCGCTCCGGTGAAGAAGGCCGTCCGCACGGTGGAGAAGGCCACAGCCAAGACGCAGCGGAGATGGAGGATGGCATGTGGTTGCAGCGGGCTGGAGGCGCGATGGAGATGAAGGAAGGCGGGCGGCCGCGCTCGAGCGCAGTGGAGATGTCGATTGGCGGGCACTCAAAGTCATGGAGAACGCCGAGGCGACCGGCGGAGTGCGGTCACGACGCTGCAGAACGGAAGCATCCGAGTCTTGGTAGCCTTCTAGAGAATAAAAGCGTCCGAGTGTTGAAGAGGAGCGTCATTGGGCTGGTATCGCGGCCCGCGAACTGGAGCGTCTGGATGATCGGACGCCCTCAGCACAACATTTCCGTTTGAAATCAAACTTTTGAATTTTGACTCATACAGTTACACTTGGTCATTTGAGTTTTTCCTTGCCTGCCAAACATAAATAAAACAAGGAAATAACAACAGGTGTGCTTGGTACTTGTGGAAGGCACAGCTTCCATGCGCAGTCATTATACTTTTCCATTAGAGTTTGATAGTACAGTAAGGCAGTAACAAAATGTACTAGAACAAGGAATATACGGCCTGCAACATGCAGTGTCGTTCATCATTGCGGAGAATACGCATGGACAGTACTGGATAACAGGAATCAGACATTACACAGGTCATGCCAAGCCTATCACTTGGCAATTTGCCCCGTTTAGTTCTCAAAAATTTTACAAAATTTTTTAATTCTCCGTCACATCGAATCTTTGATACATGCATGAAGCATTAAATATAGATAAAAAATAAAACTAATTACACAGTTTAGACGAAATGGACGAGACGAATCTTTTAAACCTAATTAGATCATGATTGGACACTAATTACCAAATAACAACGAAACTTGCTACAGTACCATTTTGCAAAAAAAATTTTATCTAAACCGGCCCTCAATCCTCTTCTGGCCGTCGCCTCGCCGAGAAAGAAACTTGCACGGCGGTTTGGATCGCGTCAACGGGCGAACCATCGGCTCACACGACGTGACATGACGTGGGGACGTGACTAAAAAATCAAGATCTCTAATGCTCACTGTTCCATGGTCCATTCGTGTGTCGCACAACCAAGGCACGAACACTTGCCAAAGAATTTACTCTTAACAATTGCCACGGACTGATTGCAAACAATTAGTGCTAGCACAAAAGAAAAAAGAACGAAAGTGTTGATCGGTCGATGAGATGACGACGATCACGGCAGGTGGTACAGGTCGGACGCCGTGATCCCGGCGGTGACGTTGAAGTACCTGAACGTCGCCGCCCAGCGTTGGTTCGTCTTGAGCATGTGCACGGCGACGGTGTCCGGCCGGAAGTTGTCCATGTCCCAGTTGAGGTCGTACATCCTGGGCTTGAGGTCGTACCGGTTCTTGCCCCTGCCGGCGAGGTTGAGCCACTTGCCGACCATGAGGTCCTCGGGTCCCAGGGTGTCGTTGCGCTCGAGGATCTCGTCGGCGCCGGCGATCCATGCCGCCACGTCCCACGACACGACGTAGCCCATGCCGTGCATGAACGGCATCGGCTGCCCGCCCATGGCGTAGCCGTAGCCCAGGTACACGTCGTCGCGGGGCTTGCCCCGGAGCTCGGCGGCCAGCGCCGCCACGCGCAGGTACGTGTCGTCGTCGGTCTTCATCACGTAGTCGTACGGGTCCGCGCCGAAGAGGCGCGGCACCGAGGAGAGGTACGCGTACGTCTTGCCGTCGTTCATGTTCTCGGCGCAGTTGTCCAGCACTATTATGTCGCCGTGCCGCTGGCTCTCCACCGCCACCAGCGCCGCGTCCACGGGTTCCGTCACGCGGCAGAAGACGAACCGGAGGTCCACGCGCGCGGCGCCCTCTGCGGGCGGCGGCTGCAGCGCGTACGCCATCCGCACGATGTCGCGGCGCTCCCGCCGGCTCGGCATGGTCAGCACGCCCACGAGCAGGCTGAACTCCGGATCCGGCCGTGTCTCGACCGGTGGCGGCGCTGCGGCGGTGGCGACGACGTCGACGAAGCCGGCGCGGCGGGCGCAGAGGACGCCGAGGCCATCGTCGGAAGCGGAGCCGGCGCGGGACCAAGGGCGGAGCGAGGGTAGCACGAAGACGAGCAGGAGGATCGCGAGCGGGGCGAGGAGGAGGTAGGAGGTGGCGGTGGACGTGGGCGGCTTCATGGTCGAGTCGAGGTCGTCGTGGCCGTCTAAACGGAAGCTTTGGCAGCCGTTGCTGCTTTATTATTCGCTCAAAACAGGAGCTGTGATCGCCATTTGAGTTTATAAACATTAAACAAATGGTAGAGAGGAGCTGGCGGGAGAATTTTTATTCGTGTGGAATTCGAAGAAGAATCGGCCGAGATCGAGACTCACCACCTGTAATAAGTTTTGATAAACAAAAGAAGAAAAAACAACAACCAGCTGGTGTCATGAATTTCATAGGAGTACATAACAATACACTATAATATAATTCGGAAAGCCCAACAGCTGCACCATGTACATCATCTGTTTCTAAATTGATCTCTGAAGATGCCATGGAGTTGCCACCATGACCTCAAGCTAAGGGAGTGTTTGTACAATAGCTAATTGTTAGTTTAGCTATAAACTAATCATAAATCAGTTGGTTGGTTGGGTTCCTTATAGTAAAACCTGCTGTGTAATTCTTAAAAAAATTGTTACTTTATCTAATAATTGTTAAAATTAGCCTTAGCTCATCAAACAGAGGTCTAATAGATAAATTGAAGTTCCAGGAATCCTTTGGGAATTTGGTCAGCGCGCCGTTACCGTAGGTAATAGCCTTCAAGATGGGTCGAAGGCAACAGAAGACGACCGAACCAGCAAGCGGGCAGGCGGCTAGCAGCAGCAACTGCATGCAATGCATCCACATGACCATATGTCAGCTCTACCCGGAGCGGCGGAGCGACGAACGAGTGACGACTGAAGCGGGAAGCACCGACGAAATGAATCCAAAAAATGGATAACAGGAATCCCCTGCTCGACTCTGTAGTCTAAGTTATAAAATGTGCCGTGTTCACCGTTGAGCTCTCGGATGAAGGATTGATGAAACGAAGCCGCCGACGGAAAGCGGGTCGAGCTGGAATGATCGATCTTTCAGCATCTCCTTCGCAATGCATATGTATTATGTATAGTAGTCTCAGATCACGAGCCGGACGTCTCCTCTGACTCTGAGCGAAGTGCCGTGCTCGCCCGCGCTTGCTTGCTGGCCCTGGAGGCTGAAAGGCACGCAGCACCAACTGCTTCGGATCGTTGCTACTGTTAAGTATTAATCGCACGAGAGGCAGCAGCTGATAGCTCCACAAACTGTTGACGCTCGAGCGCAATGTGCTCGACGAATTGGAGTCGCCGGCCCGTCTCTGAAGCTGAAACGACGACTCGACGAGAGCCTCCGGGTCGCAGTCACACGAGGGGACCGTAGCCGTTTGCTTCCTGCCGGGTGCCGATTGAGGAAGTGAGAACGAACATGTCCGGCGGGCATCATCCCGAAGAAGGCGAAACGGACAAGTTCACCAACACCCACGCCACGACTCGGCAACGACCGATGCCTGCGCGGCGGAGTCGACACGGACACGTACCGCGTTGGACGGATTAGTTGCAGGCAGGGGTTCTGAAGATGGTTCAGGGCTCCGCAGTCCGCACCGTACCTGTTGTGAATTGAAGATGCGGCCACCCGGTGGCTGTGCCCGTCAGCGGAGACCCGGTCGGTCGGAGAACAGCGTGCGGCACCCGGCCCGTCGCCGCAGCAGCAGCACAGCGTGACCAAACAAACCCACGAGCAGCCTGCAGGGGACGCGGGCTGGCGACCAGCGCCGATCGCACATGCAGGGAGACGAACTGGTACAAGGCAGGAAACACCGACGAACCGCTGACAACAAAATAAAAATAAATAAATCACCCCTCTCAAGTTATTATTTATATTAACATGCGTGCTAATGCTAGCGCGGCGGCCGCCGGGCGGGAAGCGGAGGTGCATCTTTCAGCGTCCCCTTCGCGGCACAGTGTTTCCAGTGGTGGACCATGAGTCGGGCGTCCCTCACCTGTTTGTTTCAGCTATTGAGTGGAATCGGCAGTCATTCAGCTGTATTTTTCTCTCATAACAAATACAGTACTTTTAGCCACAATAAACCAGTGAACCAAATAGGCTGTCTGGTCACTAGAGTTAGCGTGCCGTGCTTGCTGACCGTGATGTGACACTGAAAAGCACGCGTCACCAAACTGATTCGTCGCCGGACGCCAGTACACGAAAAATGCCAGCGGCGTCCAGGACCAGGTGAATTTCTTCCTCGGCACAGGGCCACAGGTGCTTCTCGCCTAAGTAAATCCGTTCATGCCGGTCAATCCTCCAACGTCATGCACGGTAGAATTTAGGGCATGTTTGGTTTGGAGCCACACCACGCCACGCTTAAGCTGCGGCTGCCACACCAACTTTGGCTTCTGTTTGGTTCTCGTCTAAGTTTGGGCTGCCAGAGTCTTGTCTCCCCGTCGTTTTCTCCCTGCTGCTTGTCTTCTAGTGTGTGGACTATGTGGTGAGCTGTGGCGAGCTGTGGCGGAGAATCTGGACGCCACCAGATTGTGGCAGCGCCACACTGCGCCACACTGCGGCGTGGCGGACGTCGGCTCCAAACCAAACATCCCCTTACACCGCCGAGGCGCCGAGTCTGTACACAAACACACCACACCACACCACACCACACGACTCGATCCGATCAAGGATCGGATGGAGTCTTTTTTTTCCCCCTAGTACTTACTCGACGCGTTTCGGGGCAGGGGTCAGCACGCGGCGTCGCGTACGGCGTACGTGGAGGCAAACAGAAGGAGGCTGCCAGCTTGACGAGGTAAAACCATCGCCAACCAACCCAGTTACTTTTATTTATCCGACCGAATCACCGGTGGGCAGCTACAATAGATAAAAAAAACGTGGTCCATAAGCCATCTACCGTTAAAGATGTACTCGCTCCGTTTAAATTCTAAATTATAAGGGCCTATTTGAATCCACTTATGCTAATAGTTAGACTAGTCTTAATAAAAGTTTCACGATAGTTTCATTGCATTAAATAAGCTGATATAGCATAAAATAGATAAATAGAAAGATGATAAAAGTTTCACATTAATGAAAGTTATCTACATTGTTTCCAGCATATGAAATCTTAGAAACTGGGCATGTAAACCCCCACGATTGACCTTAGTAGCTAATTAAAATTAGTACTAGTGGATGATCCAAACAGATATGTTAATAGACTATCTAACTATTAGATAGGGGCTGCTAACTATTAGTTCACTAACATGTTTGGGGTTGCTAAGGCCAGTTTGGATTATCTAGAACTAAAGTTTAGGTGGACTAAAGTTTACTTAGACTAAAGTTTAGGTGGGTCACTTTTAGTCCAGTGTTGTTTGATATATGAACTAAAAGAGAACTACTTCGTTCGTGTTGAAACATAAGGCATGCATGATTTTCAAAATTCAAACTTCGTTAACTTTGACCAACAATTATCCTAATCATGTACAAAGTTTATAGTATAAAACAGTAACATTAGATTTATGTTTAGGAATATTTTCTAATAATGCAATTGAAAATCCTAAAATTTGGTTTAATTTTAGAAAATTCATAGAAAATTTGTTTTCTACATCAAAAAAAATTATGAAACTAGTTTTAGATTTTTTTTCTAAAATCATGCTCGATCTGCCTTATGATACCTGGCTTGAAATTGTTTGAATGTTTACAGGCTCATTTTGGTGTTTATTTGCTCGTAGAAGCTCACGTTATCTAATGTAATTAGTCGATGTTGATCGTTCGACTACGTAGAAGTGCCAGCGAAGTGTCGCTAGGACTATGTATGTCTGGTAGGGTGGGCACTGGTCCTGTTCTGGATAAATTTTCAAAGTAGCTATGTTAGCTTGCGTGGCTGCATGTACCCTTCAGCGCCTACTATTCTGGCGACGCTCCACTGACGTTTTCTATATAGTCTGGATAATCAACATCGACTAATTATAATAGATAACGAGAGATGTCGGTGTCTAGAACCGCGCCCTAGACACTAAGACGAGTAAATTTGTATCTGCGCATCTAGGCTCGGATAGTGTGCAATGCGGACACAAGGGTTTATACTGGTTCGGGCAAAAATGTCCCTACGTCCGGTGGATATTACTGCTGCTTGTGTTGCCTTGCACCACAGTGCTCGTAGTAGGGGTTACAAGCATTCGAGAAAGGGAGCAGATCCCAAATCTATTTGGTAGTGTGTGAGCTTGAGCGCTTGCTCAGTGAGGTGTGTTTTAATCGGGGGTCCCTCCTCCTTTTAGATGTGGCCTCTGCCTCCCCTTTTATAGTTTTCAAGGGGAGGGCACGGGTTATAATTATAGTAAAAAGGTGAAAGGAGAAAAGACGAAAGAGAAAAACAAAAAGGTGGCCTCGGGCGTGGCCGTCTTCCTCCTTATCCGGCGTGAGCAGTTTACCCTGTAGCATAGGGACGCAATGGGTGTCGAGCTTCTGGCCTCTCCGTCCACTGGTGCAACGCGCTGTGGCCACGCTTTGACCCATGTGCATTTGTACTGTCGAGGATGGACGGTACGTGCGCCCGGATTTACGTAGAGAGGGGGTTAGGTAGCACAGTTGCCGTTACCCCCGTTACTGTAGACGCATGGACACCGTTGTGGTGGAATGACCAGGGTCATATCGAGTTGTACCACGGCTCCTATGCTCCCGTTCACTGTGCACGGTTGTGTTCGTCTCATCATTGGGAATGAGTGTCGTGGCGGGGGCCTGCGTGACTCCCAATTGCGCCCGAGGCCCTCGGGCGATGCGGAAAGATGAGATGACGTTATGAGGGTTCGGGCGAGACGGAGACTACTCCAGAGGGGTCGCCCCCGCCCGAGGCCTTACGATAGGGCTCAGGCGAGGCGGAGATCGCTCCCAAGGGGTCGGCCCCGCTCGAGGCCTTACGGTAGGGCTCGAGCGAGGCGGAGATCGCATCCGAGGGGTCTGCCTAGCTCGAGGCCTTTTAGGTGGGATCGAGCGAGGCGGAGATTACCCCTAAGCCTCGGAAAGTAAGTGTAGACACATTGTTTACTACTTTTGGCCGGGTACCCCTGACATTGGTACCTGACAAGAGAGTCTACTAGTAAATAAGCACCAAAATGAGTTTATAAGGATTCAGACAATTTCAAGCTATGTACTATAAGATAGATCAAGATTTTAGGAAAAAAATCTAAAACCAGTTTCATGAAATTTTCTTGGTAAACCAAATTTTCTAAGGTTAAATCATATTTTAGAATTTCAATGCATTATTTTTCCATGTAAATATAGTTATATAATTTTTATTTTATTTCTATGGTTTTTTAGATATTTTATTTTTTAAATAAACATTTCTAGTCCGATTACCTCTCTGAACTTTGAACTTAGTCTCATACGCTCAAAATGTTTTAAAAAGTAAGAGAGGTAAAAAAACTTGTTTTAGTTTTAAAAAAACTTGTTTTATAGTCTAGAAAAAAATCGGACAAACCTTCAAAGCTCAGGCCTAAAAGGATAAAACCCATCTGACTCGCTCCCTGGCAGCCCATCTAGCAGCCCGCAACCGCCCACCACGCACCAAACGGCCCGAACCCAAAATTTGCTGTTTCCCACCAGAAATCTCAAACTTTCCATACGATTCCCATCCCTCCGCGCGCCCTCCCGCTCCTCGATCCGCCCTCCCGCTCCTCCACCAATAGGAGTCGGGCACTTCGCATCCAACGGTCCGCGCCACACCTCGCGCCCCTCACGCGGATCGCTCCCCATCCAACGCCTCCCAGTTCGCCTCGCATCTCTATATTACTCGCCACCCGTCCTCATCCAATCCATCAGTTCCCAAGCTCCTCCCAACAGCAGAAAAAGTCCGTCAGAGAAGAGGGCCCGTGCGAGGCGGCGGCGGCGGCGGCGATGTCGGGGCGCGGCAAGGGAGGCAAGGGTCTGGGCAAGGGCGGCGCGAAGCGGCACCGGAAGGTGCTCCGCGACAACATCCAGGGCATCACCAAGCCGGCGATCCGGAGGCTGGCGCGGAGGGGCGGCGTGAAGCGCATCTCGGGGCTCATCTACGAGGAGACCCGCGGCGTGCTCAAGATCTTCCTCGAGAACGTCATCCGCGACGCCGTCACCTACACCGAGCACGCGCGCCGCAAGACCGTCACCGCCATGGACGTCGTCTACGCGCTCAAGCGCCAGGGCCGCACCCTCTACGGCTTCGGAGGCTAGGCGCCTCTTCGTAGTTGGGGAACGGTTGGGATATTTCTCTCTGTCGCTGTGGGTCGTAGTGTTGCTGCAGTTGCTGCGTTCGTGGATGTAATCCTACAATATGTTTCTGATGAAGAATTGCGAGTAATGATGCTCTGCCATGAAGAAATGCTAGTAATCATGCTGCGTATGTTGTGTCTTGGTGATTGTTTTCCTGAGAAATGGTAGTAACAATAACTCGCTCCAGGAACCAAGTTCTTTTGAGCACTTCGAACTAGTACTGCGCAGTGCGTCAGTTTGTCTGTGTTAACGCTATGCTGTTCATCTTGGATCCCTAGTCTGAGGGGATTGAATCCGCCACGAGTCAACCACCTTCGGTCCTCGCCACGCCAGTTCCCTCGAATCTGAGGGGATTGAATCCGCCACGAGTCAAGCACCTTAGGTCCTCTCCAGTTCCCTCGAATTGCAGGTTAACCGAACAAGCACAATGGGAAGGCCAGCCGCAACCAGACTGCAGGGGTCAGGGCAACCAATGGGTAGTTTCTTGAGCTGGTTTTTAAGAGAGAAATAGAGCAATTAATGTGTTGCAGAAACCATCCTTTCCAATTCATGGTTTACGGCTGTGTTTAGATCCATTAAAAAGTGTACTATAAAAAAAAAGATTCCCTGTCACATCAAACTTGCGATACATGTATGAAGTACTAAACGTGGATAAAATCAAAAACTAATTGCACAGTTTGGTTGTACTTTGTGAGACGAACGTTTTGAGTCTAATTAGTCAATGGTTGGACAATTATTACCAAATACAAACGAAATGCTACAGTGTATTTTGACACTCCAAAATTTGAATCTAAACACAGCCTATATAATAATTTCTAAACAAGAGATAACTTAAATGCAAGAAAAAAAAAAAACAATAGCGCCTTGTTTAGATCCCCAACTCGGGGTGGCCGAATTTGCACAGTGCCACCCGAGCACTATAGTAATTTTGTTTTTTATGGTAATAATTGTCTAAATTTTGATTAATTAGGCTCAAAATGTTCGTCTCGCAAAGTACAACAAAACTGTGCAATTAATTTTTTATTTTATCTATATTTAGTACTCTATATATGTGCCGACATTTTGATGTGATGGAGAATCTTCTTTTTGCATAGTAAAATTTAGGGGTGAAATCTGGAATCTAAACCAGGCCTAGATCAATTATGGCAATCAACCATATAGCCTGACAATTCTTGAATTTTATTCAGCTGTTGTAAAAGAGGTTCCGATCCTTAGTGTTTTGTTCATGTCGTTTTCTCCCTGATGTAGTATACACAAAATTATAATTATAAGTTAAATAAACGTTCATTGGGCCTGTAGTGTGTGGGCTAAGGCCCATTTACCAACCATATTAGGTCTTCAACCAGCTCACAGAGGAACACGCGCCGCCGCCGGGGTTCTGTGTCGCGCCGCAAACTAGCGACTCCAGCATCACACCGGCACCCATCTCTTGCTCCAGCTCTAGCGCCGCACCGCCGCCCAGCTCCAGCTCCACTGCCGCTGAGAGGGGAGGGCGAGCGCGTGCTCGCGGGAAAGCGGAGGTGGGAGCAAGTAGGAGAGCGCGCGCCATCTGTGCAGCGGCGCACTGGATCCGGATGGAGGCCACTCAAAACTACTCGAGTCTCCCCAACGGGATTTCGATCGTTTCTCGCTGTCTCGGTGCTAGGCTGCTAGCGTCGATTTTGTGCTCTCTCTCCATTAATTCTTTTGTCACATCAGCAAAAAGCTGAGTTGTCAAGGTAATTAATAGACACAGAAACCACCGTAAATACCCCATTGGAACTGCCCCAGTTGTACTCCCTTCGTCCTAGCCCTTGTTTAGTTCCCAAAATATTTTGCAAAATATTTTAGATTTCTGTCACATCGAATCTTTGGATACATACATGAAGTATTAAATATAGATAAAAAATAAAACTAATTACACAGTTTAGTTATAAATCACGAGACGAATCTTTTAAGCCTAATTAGTCTATGGTTGGATAATAATTGTCAAATAACAACGGAAGTGCTACAGTAGCACTACAGTTACATTTTGCAAAATATTTTGGGAACTAAACAAGGACCTAGAATAGTAGCATTTTGAATAATTACATTTCTAGACTAGAGTTCATATTTCGTCCCAAAGAATAATTGCATTTCAAAGCAGTGTTTACTTCCTTCAAAATTCTAAAATTTTTATAAGATTTCCCGTCACATCGAATCTTTGGACGCATGTATGGAGTATTAAATGTAGGTAAAAAAATAACTAATTGTATAATTTGTCTGTAAATGTCGAGACGAATCTTTTGAGCCTAGTTAGTCTATGATTAGATAAATTTTACCAAATAACAATAAAAAATGCTACAGAAACTTTACACCAACTTTTACACCATCTAAACACTACCCAAATAATTGGATCCAGACTCGTATAAGAGGTCTGGTTCCCTACAGCAGTACCAGGACTGACAGACACAGGTTCACCAGCGTGGGCAGAGCCGCAGAGCTTTGCACCAGAGAAGGTGGCCCACGGTGCTGCTGAACAGGCAACAGGCCCGAACGCGTGCTGAATTTGCTAAGGGAACGTACAAAAACTTACGCCTTGTTTAGTGCACATGAAAAGTTAGAATTTTTTCACTCTCTCTCACATGAATCTTTGGACCCATGCATAAAGTAATAAATGTAGGTAAAAATAATAACTAATTACACAGTTTAATTGGAAATCACGAGATGAATCTTTTGAGCCTAGTTGGTCCACGATTGGACAATATTTGTCAAATAAGACGAAAATGATACTATTCATCAGGTTGAAATTTTTTCAGCATCTAATCAAGGCCTTAGGGCCGTTTGGATAGGAGGAACGTTTCATATTCTTGCCTGCAACCCGAGAATCCATGCCAAACGGTGAAATGGTGAAACGTTTCAGGCTGGAAACGTGTCTCGTTCTTGCCTAGAAACTAGAATAGAATACTCTCTCCGTCCCAGAAAAAGTATCGTTTTAGGTTTTTCAGACATCGTGTTCGACCGTTCGTCTTATTCAAAATTTTTTAATAAATATTATTTATTTTGTTATGACTTATTTTATCATTAGAGATACTTTAATAATGATTTATTTATTTTATAATTTGCACAAAATTTTTGAATAAGACGAACGGTCAAACACGATGTCTGAAAAACCTAAAACGACACTTTTTCTGGGACGGAGGGAGTAGGCTGCATGCTGGTTTCGCAGTGATTCTAGTACTGTTTGTTTTGCCTCCCTTCCCTTCTAACGATTGTATTGTATTTGTTTATAATTCTTTTTAAGTGAAACAAGTTAAAATGTGTTCTATTTATGTTATTCATCGTCGCAAAAATGCTCGGGAGCTACTGTCGGGGTTGATACCCCAGGTATCTCACGACACTGATTAGTTAGCTGCCCGAACAATCCTTGGCATGCTAGCTCGTATAAGCCCAAAACGATCGAAGTCCAGCTAAGCTAAGCCACGCGGGCCGGGCCAAACACGAAGGCCGGGGTCTGCCATGACCCTTTCCCTCCGCCTTAGCCACACACTACGCAACAACTCACGACCTCTCACCGTCCAAGCCCCTGGGAGGAACGGGGAGGGACCGAGTCCCGCCAAGCGCGCCTGCTTTGACAAGAGCAGACATGCCGCACTGACCCCGCAAGGACCGAGGGGACAACAATCACCTTTGCCCGGTCAGACGTCATTCCTGCGCCACGCAGCGAAGATATATGTACAATTCCTCCCACTACGGGATGGGATCCACAACGGTGGCCTTGACTTAGAGGCCACCAAAGCAAGCGAGGACCACGATCTAGGAGCTCGGGATCGTGGTCACCAACTCCACGGACAGCAAGACGATCGGCGACCTGGGGACGGCTACCAACTCCTTTAAGATGCCCTCGGATGATCAGGAGGCGACGACGAAGGCCACAACGAGACCATGTCGTGCAGGACAGTTGGCGAAACACCACCGTACCCACAGTGCCACCATAACCGGCACTGTAGCACCACGCCACACCATGTCGCGACGTGGGCATAAGACCATGACGACAGCCACGCTGGGACATGCACCACAAGACGGCGTTACTTGTAAGCCAAGTTAGCTAGGACCCTCCCTCAGGCTCACGACCCCTCGGTCGGGAGAACCTTCTTTCTTTTTTGTATGTGACCTGACCTTGGACTCTATATAAGGGCACCCAGGGCACCCTTCCCAGACATTATCTTCACAATCTTTGGACTCTCGAAGCTTTCATTCGGGCAGTCCGTCTCTTAGTTCTAGCTCTCCTACCTCTTCCACCATTCTTGCACCCCCCATTGTAAGAACTTCAGAGCATTCAAACGAGGAATACGCACCCAATCATCTCTGAGATTGGACATAGGGCTCCGGCCTGAACCAGTATAACTCCTAGTGTCTTTTGATGCTACCATCATCTTCCTGGAGCAGCGCGACATTCGTATAAATTCACTAGTCGGTCTACAAAACACCCACAGGCTGAGACTAGAAAACAAAAACAAGAACTCCTTAAGAAGTTTGATGTGTTTAAATAGAAGAAAAGATATGTCTTGACATGAGAGAAAAGGAAAGGATGCAAACCATTTTAGGTAGTTTAGAGCCTATTTGGAGAATGGAAGAGGTGAAGGTGCGACAAAGATCTAGAGATAGAGATAGATATCAAGAGGGAGATCAGAATACAACATATTTTCAGGCTATTCCTAATCAAAGAAATAGAAAGAAAAGGATTTCTAGGTTAGAAAGGTCAAGATGTTGGATCGAAGAAAATAGTAAATTAGTAGATGATGCTATGGACTTTTACAAGTCCTTGTTTGGTCAAGATGAATTGAGTGAGGTTAGGCTAGGTGGAGACTTTTTGGGAAGAGGTAGAAAAGGTGACCTCTATTGAAAATAATAAGCTCTTGAGGCTGATTTCACATAGGAGGAAGTGAAAGAGGCTGTATTTGGCTCTTATGCCGAAGGTGTTCTAGGCCTGATGGCTTTTATTTTCTATTTTACCATATCTTTTGGGAGCTCATTAAAAAAAGATTTGATGGGTTTGGTGAATAGTTTTGAGAAACGACATTTGAATCTGGACAGACCGAATTATGCCCATGATTACTTTAATCCCAAAAGACCGGGAGGCAAAAACTCTAAAAAGGTTCAGGCGTTTTAGTTTGATAAACTGTAGTTTTAAAATTTTTTCAAAAACTTTTGAACAACAGACTAGTGGTGGTGGCTGATGGATTGATAGCCTCAAACCAAACTGCATTCATAAAAGGCAGATATATCTTGGAGACTGTGGTGGCTGCCCAGGAAATAATTCATGAGATGCACCAAAATGAAGAAGTTGGTGCAATTCTTAAATTAGACTATGGGGATGTTTGGCAAAGCTCCATGTAGCCAGATCTAAAAAATAGCTCTGCTCCCAATATGTTGTGATACATGTATGCCTGAGCGATATATAACGTTAAAATAAAAAGAAGTCACCTTAGATATCACGGCCAAATTCAAATGATACTAGTTAAATAATGTTATGTCATATCCAAATTACCCCCTCCGTCCCAGATAAAGAGTCGCTATGAGAATCGTGCTGGTCAAACTTTCTCAATTTTGACTAGGTTTGTAGGAAATGCGTGCAACATTTATATCTCGAGACAAGTTTATTATGAAAGTATATTCAATGATCTATCTAATGGTACTAATTATGTACCATAAATATTAATATTTTATTAAATATATTTGGTCAAAGTTAAAAGTTGTTGACTTTTTGGGAAGCAAGAATGACTCTTTTTATGAAACAGAGGGAGTACATGCTAATCAAATTATATCATGCCCAAAATTGCAAAAATAAAAATATTTACCATATCCAATAGATCGTGCATGCACCAATTAGATCTAGAAAAAAGATTTTTGCATCTAAACTTTCCTTATTTACCCTATTTTATAAAATTAAAAACTAAATAAATATTTATTTCACCTATTATCCCCTAGAAAGTAATAGATGATATTAACCTTTCAATCTAATTAAATGAAAGGTGCACGGTTAGGTTCACAGTTAATTTTTTTTTGCAAGACACTGAAAGCTCTATGTTTGGTGTTGGTAATTAGTGACAATGCCTAAGTACTAATCCTATGCCTAAGTTGTATGTAGCATATGAGGATTAGTACAATCCAAGGTTGGTGGCAAGATGGACATGGTGATCATGATGGCCACACTTGGATTTGGACGCAACCCTACGTGATCAAGGCAAAGGTATATGCTTAAGGGTTGTGTTTTAGTAACCAAGACACCTAGTGGGTGTGGTTACATTATAGGATAGATAGCCGTACTATAAAGAGGGGAATGACGCGGCTATTGAACTCCTAAGTGCCTCTAGATGTGCATTTCATGATCATATGCATTTGGATAGAACTAATAACGCCTCGAAAAATGATTGTGAAAATGCTAACACACTCGCACTTGACGAGATCACTTGGTGGTGTTAGCACGTTTGCTACGGCGTTGGAGTTTGAGCGGTAGAGAGGGTTTGGGGTCCTCTCTCCCTCCCGCCGAGCGTGCAAGCACGGGATTCAGGCGATTTCGGAGAAATGAAATGCCTATTTTCTACTACGCCGGAAGTCGGAAATCAAACGGAAATCAAACGGAAGCGAACGGAGGTCACAGTGGTGACCGGACGCTGCACCGGACGCGGTCACTGTTTGACCGGACGCGTCCGGTCAGCGTCCAGTGTCTGCGCGGTTTTTCAGTCGGTTGATCGGACGCGAGGCGCGTCCGGTCACAGGCGACCGGACGCGTCCGGTCGTCCAGGGAGCTTACTGGACTCCGACCGGACGCGGGCACTGTGGCGTCCGGTCATTTCTTCAGCGCGTCCGGTCGTTGGTTCGTTTTGCGCGACTCGGTGTTGACCGGCGCGTCCGGTCAGTCACGGGACCGGCGCGTCCGGTCGTGACCAGCGCGTCCGGTCGTTGCGACCGGCGCGTCCGGTCGGCGTTTCGAAAACTAGCCGTTGCGCGACCGGCGCGTCCGGTCAGTTGGACCAGCGCGTCCGGTCAGCGCGACTGCTGCTGATTTCAGTTTCTAACGGCTATATTCGAAGGGGTACGTCTATATATACTCGTTGGCCGGCTCAAGGCTCTCACTCTTGGACTTTTGACATACTTGTGAGCACTTTGAGCTAAGCAACTCCCCTCCCACTCATCTCTCTTGCTTGTTTGCATATTCGAAGTGAGATTGAGTGATCCAAGTGCATTTTCATTGTGAGATTGCATCTAGTTGGCACTTGGTGGTTGATTTGCTGCGGGATTCTTGTTTCTCTTGGTGGTTGCCGCCACCTAGACGGCTTGGAGCAGCTTGGAGGCGTTGGCAAGAGTTGGTGATTGTTCTTGGCCACCTCCGGTGATTGTAAGGGGTTTGTGCCTACCTCGGCGAAGCGCCAAAGGCAACATTAGTGGATTGCTCGTGTCATTTGCAACCTTTTGCCATTTGGTAGGTTCTTGTGGCGCCTTTTGAGAGGCTCGGTGTGAGACCGATTAGCCACCGAACCACGTGGTGAAAGAGGGACACAACGGGGACTAGCGTGCCGGCAAGCACGTGAACCTCGGGATAAATCTTTGTGTCATCATTCTTATTGTGATTGATCGATCCCGGTGGTTGTGTATTGTGGAATTCATCTCTTGATCATATTGTTTGGTTGGCTCAATACTTCGCCCCTCGGTGATACCCTTCTAACTCTCTCTTGTATTAATTTCTTAGTTACTTTGCTAGAGTAGCTCTTTTGTGTAGCTTGTTAGTTGTAGTTTCCTTCTCGGTTTGACTTGTGCGGTTGAGTGCCAATATACTAGAATTGTGAATTGGATAGGTGGCTTGCAAACACCCCGTAGGCTAAGCAAAACTCGCATCTCGCTATTTGTTATATTGATAAACTTGTTTAGCTTGTCTTTGTAGAAAGTTTTAAAAGGCTATTCACCCCCCCTCTAGCCATCAAGACCTTTCAAGTGGTATCGGAGCCGTGGTCACCGTTTGTAAGGCTTAACAACCTCGGTGCAAGATGGCTCAAGTTATGTTCAACCATGTTAATGGCAAGCCTCCATTCTTTGATGGCGTCTCTTCCTTTGATCATTGGAAAAGGAAGATGAAGCAATATCTAGGCAATATACATGAGAAGGTTTGGGATGTGACCAATGAAGGATACATCATTCTTGATGAAGAAAATCTCACTCCAAATGACCGCATCAACAAACAATGCAACACGGCGGCACTTGACACAATCTACCGTGCCATTGATGACAAAGTATTTGAGCAAATCAAAGATCTTGAAAAGGTAAATGAGCTTTGGATAAGGCTTGAAGAGACATATGAAGGCACTTCAACGGTAAAAAGTGCCAAGCTATATATGCTCAAGGACAAGTTCTCCACTTTCAAGATGAAGGATGATGAATCCATCCCGGAGATGTTCTATAGGCTCCAAGTCATTGTCAATGATCTCAAGGGGCTTGGAGAGAAGGTTGAGGACAAGGACTTCTCACACAAGTTCTTGATGTGCTTACCCAAGAAGTTTGCCACCTTGAGAAGAATGATCTTTAGAGAGGGATTGGACAAGGTCAAACCAACCAATGTGCTTGGAGATATAATGACCGATGCCCAATACAATGATGATGAAGATGAAGATGAGAAGCAAGAGAAGCTCATTGCATTCAAGGCTTCATCTTCTAAGGGCAAGAGCAAGATGGAGAGTGATGATGATGATCCATTCGATGATGAAACCATGGCCCTCCTAGTGCACAAGATGGGGAGGTTCATGAAGAAGAAATGATATGGTGCAAGAAAGAGAAGGGACTTCATGAAGGCAAAGGAGGTGCTTTGCTATAATTGCAATAGCCCCGATCATGTAGTGGCAAAGTGCCCCTATGAAGACAAAAGATATCATGATGGGGAGTTGAAGTTGAAGAAGAACAAGAAGGACAAGAAGGAGAAGAAAGAGAAGAAGAGCTTCACTATCAACAAGAAGAAGAAGGGTGGTGGTTATGTGGTCACTTGGGATAGTGACAACTCCGATAGTGATGATGATGAAAGCTCTAGTGATGATGAGAGGACCACTCGGCGAGCCATTGCAAGCATCGCCCTCTCCAACAAGTCATCCATCTTCGACACTACATCGACATGCCTTATGGCCAAGCCTACCAAGGTAAAATATGATGATAGTGATGATGATTCTTGTGCTAGTGATGGTTGTAGGAGTGATGATGAGGAGGATGAGGACTACTCCAAGGATGATCTATTAGGCATAATAGATCAAATGAGCAAGGGCTACAAGAGGACCACCAAGAAGTGCAAAATCTTGGAGCAAGAGCTCATTGCCAAGAGCAATGAAAATGATGCCTTGATGGAAGAGCTTGTGGCTCTCAAAAAGAGTAAGGAGTGCAAAGGAATTGAACAAGAGCTCAAAGCTCTTAGGAAATCCTTTGATGAGCTAGAGGCCTCTCGTGAGTGTCTAAAGGAAGACCACGAGGACCTTGAAGTTGCTCACACTAGGCTTAAGGAAGCCCACTCCTCTCTACTTGAGCTCATCAAGGAGAAGGACCTCAAGTTGGAGAAGCACATGAAGGAAGCTAAGGAGGAGCAAGTGATTGTCACTTGTGATATTGGACTAACATGTGATATTATTGATGATTCTTTATTTGTTGGTCCTACTAATGCTTCATGTAGCTCATCATCATCCACCACAACCAACTCTACCTCTACTACTAGTGATTCATCACTTGTGGTTGAGAATGAGACTCTCAAGAGAGAGGTGGATGATCTCACCCGCGCATTAGGCAATGCCTATGGTGGGGATGCCCGCTTGCTAAAATGCTTGGGTAGCCAAAGGTTCTCTCTTAATAAAGAGGGATTGGGCTATACTCCCAAGAAGGGCAAGGTGGCCTTTGCTACTCCAAAGCCTCGCTTTGTGAAGAGCAATGGTCATTATTGCAATAGATGCAAGCAAGTTGGGCATCTAGAGATTAATTGTAATAAAATGAACAAAAACAACAACAAGTTTCATGCTAAAATGGATTACATTCCTTTTGATTCTTGTTATGTACTTACCAAGGGTGAGAAAGGTGTGCATGCTAGGTTTGTTGGTACACCAATTGTGGGTCCAAAGAAGAAGGCCATTTGGGTACCAAAGAGCTTAGTTACTAACCTCCAAGGACCCAAACAAGTATGGGTACCTAAGAAACATTAATTTATTTTGTAGGTAAATTACAAGGCCGGAGGAAGGCATTGGGTGCTTGATAGTGGGTGCTCTCAACATATGACCGGTGATTCAAGAATGTTCAACTCTCTCAAATCAAATGATAGTGGCATTGATAGTATCACATTTGGTGACAATAGCAAGGGTGATGTGAAGGCTCTTGGAAGGATTGCAATCTCAAATTATCATAGCATTTCCAATGTGCTCCTAGTTGAAAAGTTGAACTTCAATCTTCTATCGGTTGCTCAATTGTGTGATCTAGGTTTCAAGTGCATATTTGGTGTTGATGATGTGGAGATAGTTAGTGTTGATGGCTCCAACTTGATCTTCAAAGGCTTTAGATGTGAGAATCTATACTTGGTTGATTTCAATGCTAGTGACACTCAACTCTCAACATGCTTGCTCACCAAATCAAGTATGGGTTGGTTATGACATAGAAGACTTGGTCATGTTGGCATGAAGCAATTGAACAAGTTAGTGAAGCATGACTTAGTTAGAGGCTTGAAGGATGTCACATTTGAGAAGGATAAGCTATGTAGTGCATGTCAAGCCGGAAAGCAAGTGGGCAACACTCATCCATTGAAGAGCATTATGAGTACTTCCAAGGCATTTGAGTTGTTGCATATGGATCTATTTGGGCCAACTACATACACAAGCATTGGTGGCAACAAGTATGGTTTTGTGATTGTGGATGATTTCACTAGATACACATGGGTATTCTTTCTTGTGGACAAGAGTGATGTATTTGACATATTCAAGAAGTTCATCAAGAGAGTGCAAAATGAGTTTGAGACCACAATCAAGAAAGTAAGAAGTGACAATGGAAGTGAGTTTAGAAACACAAGAGTTGATGAGCTATGTGAGGAGCTTGGAATCAAGCATCAATTCTCGGCCAAGTATACACCTCAATCTAATGGCCTAGTTGAGAGAAAGAATAGAACCTTGATTGATATGGCAAGATCAATGTTAAATGAGTATAATGTGAGTCATTCATTTTGGGCCGAAGCAATCAACACGGCTTGCTTCTATAGCAACCGCCTCTATTGCCACAAGTTTCTAGAGAAGACACCATATGAGATATTAAATGGAAGAAAGCCCAACATTGCATACTTTCGGGTATTTGATTGCAAATGCTACATTCTGAAGAAGGGCTCTAGATTGAGCAAGTTTGAGAAGAAATGTGATGAAGGATTCTTACTTGGTTACTCCACTACTAGCAAAGCTTATAGAGTTTGGAATGTGGCTAGTGGCTTACTTGAGGAAGTTCATGATGTTGAGTTTGATGAAACAAATGGCTCTCAAGATGAGGAAAATAACTTGGATGATGTGAGAGGAACTCAATTGACCAATGCTATGAAAGAAATGGATATTGGTGATATTAGGCCAAAGCAAGTGATTGATGTGGATGACAACAAAGATCAAGTGCTCCAAAGTCCAATTACACAAGCTAGTGGGTCTCTAATGCAAAATCAAGCTAGTACATCATCTCAAGTGCAACAAGATCAACAAGTGGCTAGTTCATCATCTCCAACTCATGATCAACATCAACATCCAAGCAATCAAGTCCAAGTGCTTCAACCAACTAACATTGCAAGAGACCATCCATTAGATTCCATCATTGGTGACATACAAAGGGGAGTTCAAACTAGATCAAGATTGGCATCATTTTGTGCTCACTCTTCTTTTGTGTCAATGGAAGAACCAAAGGACGTTGATAAAGCATTGAGAGATCCGGATTGGGTAAATGCAATGCATGAAGAGCTCAACAACTTCAAGAGAAATGAAGTATGAGAACTAGTTGAGAGGCCTAAGGATCATAATGTCATTGGAACAAGATGGGTCTTTCGCAACAAGCAAGATCAAGATGGGATAGTGGTAAGGAACAAAGCAAGACTAGTGGCTCAAGGTTACACACAAATAGAGGGTCTTGACTTTGGTGAAACTTATGCCCCGGTTGCAAGATTGGAAGCAATTAGGATCTTACTTGCCTATGCTTGTGCTCATAATATCAAGCTATATCAAATGGATGTGAAGAGTGCATTTCTCAATGGGTACATTCAAGAGGAGGTGTATGTAGAGCAACCTCCCGGTTTTGAAGATGACAAGAAACCCAACCATGTATACAAGTTAAGGAAAGCTTTGTATGGATTGAAGCAAGCACCTAGAGCATGGTATGAAAGATTGAGGGACTTCTTGCTATCCAAAGGATTTATCATGGGCAAAGTGGATACTACTCTATTCACCAAGAAGATTGGGAAAGACTTGTTTGTGTTGCAAATATATGTTGATGATATCATCTTCGGTTCTACCAATCAAGAGTATTGTGATGAGTTTGGAAAAATGATGGCAAAGGAATTTGAAATGTCAATGATCGGTGAACTTAGTTTCTTTCTTGGACTTCAAATCAAACAAATGAAGGAAGGAACATTTGTGAGTCAAACCAAGTACATCAAAGATATGCTCAAGAAGTTTGGTATGGAAGATGCAAAGGGCATTACAACCCCAATGGGCACTAGTGGAAGTTTGGATAGTGACAAGAGTGGCAACATGGTGGATCAAAAGCTTTATAGATCAATGATTGGTAGCCTACTCTATGTGACGGCATCAAGACCCGATGTGATGTTTAGTGTATGCATGTGTGCAAGATTTCAAGCCTCACCAAGAGAAAGTCATTTGAAGGCAACAAAGAGAATATTGAGGTACTTAAAGCATACACAAGATGTTGGATTGTGGTATCCCAAAGGTGCAAGCTTTGAGCTAGTTGGATATTCGGATTCCGACTATGCCGGTGACAAAGTGGAGAGAAAGAGCACTTCCGGGACTTGTCAATTGTTGGGAAGATCACTTGTCTCATGGTCATCCAAGAAGCAAAATAGTATTGCACTATCTACCACCGAGGCCGAATACATCGCCGCGGGTAGTTGTTGTGCACAAATCTTGTGGATGAAGGCAACATTAAAGGATTTTGGAATCAACTTTAAGAATGTGCCATTGCTATGTGACAATGAAAGTGCCGTGAAGCTAACCAACAATCCGATTCAACATCAAAGAACAAAGCATATTGATGTTCGTCATCATTTCATTAGAGATCATCAACAAAAGGGTGACATTGCTATTGAGAGTGTGGGCACCGAAGATCAACTAGCCGATCTATTCACCAAGCCACTTGATGAGAAGAGATTTCACAAGCTAAAGAATGAGTTGAACATACTTGACTTCTCCAACATGAGTTGATGCACCCCATATATGACATGCCTCTCCTTCGAGCCCCAAGGTATAATTGGTTGACATGTCATACATTCTATGCTAAGGACTTGTTTAGTGCATCTAGTCATATTTTACATGTTCTAGGCTCATTCATGAAAATCAAATAAATTTGAAGTTTATATGGTGCCACTGTTGTTTCTATGTCTTGTATGATCTAGTGGTAGCATATAACTTGTTTAAGTAGCTTGTGATCCTAAGTGTTTAATCTAGATCACTTGTCTAAATATTTGCTTCAACATGGTGCATGATAACCCTTCTAGTAAGGTGTTAAGAAGCTTGCCCTTGGATCAAACCGAAGCATTTTATTTATGCAAGCAATCTAGGTTGAATCACAAACTTGATCCTCACCCCATAATTCTACATGATAATCTATCTAAAATTGGTCCCTTGTGGTCATTGGTGCCAAAGGGGGAGAAAATGTTGTTCACAAAGATAGAACTAAAAGGGGGAGAAGCACAAAGGAGGAGAAAAATGTTGTTCACAAAGATAGATTCTAAAAGGAGAGAAAATGATAAAAGAAAGGGGATCAACTAAAATTTTGAGCACACAAGTAGGGGGAGCAAGCTCTTAAACATGAATGTTGCATTTCTATGTGCACTTCATATGTATGATGCATAGTTATGCATTTCTTTTTCTCCGATACTTTGCTTGTGTGGTGACTTGCTAGTATAATTTGAATGATGAATTGAAGTACTAGCATGAATAGGAAGTAGTTAGATTTTTCTTGCTTCATGTTTTCAAAGTGGTACTAGAGCCTTGCTTATAATGTTGATCTCACGAGGTTTCTAGTTTTGTTTGTGCTTTTCCAAGTGATATCTAACTACACAAGGTGCTAAGATGGTGTTTATCGCTACTCCGATGGTATCACGCTTCAAAGGTCTATAATCTAAAACACTTAGCACCTATTGGTAGTCAATGCTCCTAATCTTTCCTATCTAACATGTATGCTTCCTAAATCCAAACATATAGCATACATGTAGGGGGAGCCATTGCTACCAACTTGAATTCATGATCACATGTCCATAATTCTTACACATGGTAATATACTTGGACAATGTGACATGGGTTCAATCAAATTTTTTTATCATAATATCTTTGTGAAAGGGTTGTCACCAATTACCAACAAGGGGGAGATTGAAAGCTCTATGTTTGGTGTTGGTAATTAGTGACAATGCCTAAGTACTAATCCTATGCCTAAGTTGTATGTAGCATATGAGGATTAGTACAATCCAAGGTTGGTGGCAAGATGGACATGGTGATCATGATGGCCACACTTGGATTTGGACGCAACCCTACGTGATCAAGGCAAAGGTATATGCTTAAGGATTGTGTTTTAGTAACCAAGACACCTAGTGGGTGTAGTTACATTATAGGATAGATAGCCGTACTATAAAGAGGGGAATGACGCGGCTATTGAACTCCTAAGTGCCTCTAGATGTGCATTTCATGATCATATGCATTTGGATAGAACTAATAACGCCTCGAAAAATGATTGTGAAAATGCTAACACACTCGCACTTGACGAGATCACTTGGTGGTGTTAGCACGTTTGCTACGGCGTTGGAGTTTGAGCGGTAGAGAGGGTTTGGGGTCCTCTCTCCCTCCCGCCGAGCGTGCAAGCGCGGGATTCAGGCGATTTCGGAGAAATGAAATGCCTATTTTCTACTACGCCGGAAGTCGGAAATCAAACGGAAATCAAACGGAAGCGAACGGAGGTCACAGTGGTGACCGGACGCTGCACCGGACGCTGCACCGGACGCGGTCACTGTTTGACCGGACGCGTCCGGTCAGCGTCCAGTGTCTGCGCGGTTTTTCAGTCGGTTGATCGGACGCGAGGCGCGTCCGATCACAGGCGACCGGACGCGTCCGGTCGTCCAGGGAGCTTACTGGACTCCGACCGGACGCGGGCACTGTGGCGTCCGGTCATTTCTTCAGCGCGTCCGGTCGTTGGTTCGTTTTGCGCGACTCGGTGTTGACCGGCGCGTCCGGTCAGTCACGGGACCGGCGCGTCCGGTCGTGACCAGCGCGTCCGGTCGTTGCGACCGGCGCGTCCGGTCGGCGTTTCGAAAACTAGCCGTTGCGCGACCGGCGCGTCCGGTCAGTTGGACCAGCGCGTCCGGTCAGCGCGACTGCTGCTGATTTCAGTTTCTAACGGCTATATTCGAAGGGGTACGTCTATATATACTCGTTGGCCGGCTCAAGGCTCTCACTCTTGGACTTTTGACATACTTGTGAGCACTTTGAGCTAAGCAACTCCCCTCCCACTCATCTCTCTTGCTTGTTTGCATATTCGAAGTGAGATTGAGTGATCCAAGTGCATTTGCATTGTGAGATTGCATCTAGTTGGCACTTGGTGGTTGATTTGCTGCGGGATTCTTGTTTCTCTTGGTGGTTGCCGCCACCTAGACGGCTTGGAGCAGCTTGGAGGCGTTGGCAAGAGTTGGTGATTGTTCTTGGCCACCTCCGGTGATTGTAAGGGGTTTGTGCCTACCTCGGCGAAGCGCCAAAGGCAACATTAGTGGATTGCTCGTGTCATTTGCAACCTTTTGCCATTTGGTAGGTTCTTGTGGCGCCTTTTGAGAGGCTCGGTGTGAGACCGATTAGCCACCGAACCACGTGGTGAAAGAGGGACACAACGGGGACTAGCGTGCCGGCAAGCACGTGAACCTCGGGATAAATCTTTGTGTCATCATTCTTATTGTGATTGATCGATCCCGGTGGTTGTGTATTGTGGAATTCATCTCTTGATCATATTGTTTGGTTGGCTCAATACTTCGCCCCTCGGTGATACCCTTCTAACTCTCTCTTGTATTAATTTCTTAGTTACTTTGCTAGAGTAGCTCTTTTGTGTAGCTTGTTAGTTGTAGTTTCCTTCTCGGTTTGACTTGTGCGGTTGAGTGCCAATATACTAGAATTGTGAATTGGATAGGTGGCTTGCAAACACCCCGTAGGCTAAGCAAAACTCGCATCTCGCTATTTGTTATATTGATAAACTTGTTTAGCTTGTCTTTGTAGAAAGTTTTAAAAGGCTATTCACCCCCCCTCTAGCCATCAAGACCTTTCAGACACAGACGCAGACGCTCACATACACAAGCGCACACTTACCCCTATGCTTAGCAGCCATGTTCCCGATCCAGTCCCCCATTCTCAGAACGGGAACGAGAGCTTGGGGTATCATTTTATAACGTGAGAACGGGAACATTCGCGTTTCCGGAATGTAGACGTTTCCGAAATGTGGAACACGGCATTCCCAGGCTGCTAAGCCCCTATGAGCACTTCTGAAGAACTTTGTTAGACCGATAAATCTTTGGACCGATAAATCTCGAGATTGATGAAGTCACTACAGGCACCTCGCTTTCAATGGGCACGTCGCCTATCACTAAAAGAATAGCGACATTAAATCCTGGAATAAATCTAGGTTAATGCAAGGACCCGTGTCACGTCGGTGACTTGAAACCGGGTGGGTAAGTTCCATCACAAAGAACCCAATGAACTGAGGTATACTTAGTTCACAGTTATTTTGGAGTTCCACAACAAAGCTACGCTATTAGGTGCATCATTTTTTAGTTACTTTTCTTTAACGTATGCTCAGTTTGTAGTATTTACAGTTTGTTCAGATAGCATGATGAATTTGAATTGTTGAGGATGCCTCCTGTTACTAACAGAAGATGCAGTAGAGTCGGCATCCAGATCATAAACGCCTCCATGTCCTGTTGTTGTACAAAGATGCAACAGAAAACAGTTAGATCTGAACAAACTCCTCCATTCCGAGATAGCATGATCAAATTGTTGAGAATGCATGTCTCCTATTGCCGATGCAGTAGACGGCAACCTGATCCTAATAAATGCCTCCATTCTGAATCAACACAGAGGAGAAAAACTAATAATAATAAGAGTTAAATACACCAATGGTCTATTAATTTATACGGGGTTTCATTATTTAGGTCCATCTCAACTCTAAAAGTGAAAGAGAAAGAACACAATCAAATACTGATGGATGCGATGAGGTGCTCAGAAAGAGAAACACCGCAATCAAATAAAGAACAAAAAATATTTTAAAATAAGGTAAATTCAAATATTATAGTGAAAACAAAAACTAGCTGCCCGTGCTTTTTGCACGGACGGTCTTGCTAGTTTTGCAAAACCATACTGTTTATTTAATACTTCAAAGTTACATTTCATCCAAACACGGACTAATTAAGATTATATATAACCTTCATCATTACATTAATTAACAAACAAAGTATGTATCGACGATGGAAGGTGATACAGGTTGGACGGCGTGATTTCGGCGGTGACATTGAAGTAGGTGAACGCCGCCGCCCACCGGCGGTTGTCCTTGAGCCTGTGCACGGCGACTGTGTCCGGCCAGAAGTTGTCCACATCCCAGTGGACGTCGTACATCCGGGGCTTGAGGTTGTACCTGTTCTTTCCCCGGCCTCCGACGTTGAGCCACTTGCCCAGGAGTCGGTCCTCGTGGCCGTGCGTGTCGTTGCGCCGCAGAATCTCCTCGTTGTTGGACACCCACTCCGCGATGTCCCATGACACGACGTACCCCATGCCGTGCATGAACGGCATGGGCTCATCGCTGACGGGGAAGCCACGGCCGAGGTACATGTCGACGCGGGGCTTGGTACGGAGCTCCTCCTCCTCCACGAGCACGGCCACGCGCATGTACGTGTCGTCGTCGGCCTTCATCACGTAGTCGTAGGGCGCGTCTGCGAAGAGCCGCGGCACGGAGGAGAAGTAGGCGTACGTCTTGCCGTCGTTCATGTTCTCGGCGCAGTCCAGCACGACGATGTCGCCGTGCCGCTTGATCTCCAGAGCCACCAGCACCGCGTCCACAGGGTCGGTCACGTTGCAGAACACGAACCGGACATCCACCCGAGCGCCTATGGCACGTGGCTGCAGTTCGTAAGCCAGCCTGACGATGTCCTGCCGCTCCCGCCGCGCCGGCATGGTCAGCACGCCGATCAGCAGGCTGAGCTCGGGCTCCCGCGGTGCCGCAACGGCGACATCTGTGGTGAGCTCGGGCTCCCGCGGTGCCGCAACGGTGACATCTGTGGCAGCACGGCGAGGACATAGGACACCGGGGCCATCGGAGTTGACGTGGGGAGGGCGGCGGAGAGATGGTAGTACGAAGACAACGGCTAGGAGCGCAATAGGGGCGAGGAAGAGGCAGGAGGAACGTGACTTCATGATTGTTGGCGTGGTATCTATCCTATACCTTGTGCCCTTTTTATATATTTCCCAAAACATTTGACAGCAGGATTATACATTTTTCTCTGTTATTATCTATCTACTAGTGGTGGTACGTATAGAACATGCAATTACTGTCAGACCATTACTGCCAATGATAAGAGTATCATTACCGGTTCGTAAGCAAAATGGACATTATCGTTAGATATCTTAGTTGATAGGCAACTGCCGGCTGGTGTGAAAAAGTGACAGTGTTAGTATCACACTGACGAGTTCTAATCCAAACCGGCAGTGGTGTTGCCTCTAGACTTGAGTTAACTCGGACCTCAGATCCGGCCCTCCAAACCAGCTAAGTCCGGCTACTCTCGATGGGCTGGTGACGCTGCTCCCGGAACTCCTCCTCAAGGGTGACGAGGCGCCGTGGTACAAATCCATCCCAAGATTTGAGGTCAGTTCAGTGCCCTAGACAAAAGGATAGGATTCTCGATTCGTTGCTTGCTTGTATGGATTCACTGCACATCGATTCGTTGCTTACTTGTATGGATTCACTGCTTGTATGGATGGATCCGGTGCAGGAGTGGGGGCAGAGCTCCCCGGCGCGGGGGCAGGCGGCGGCAATCTGCGGAGGTCCTCGATGAGCGTGCTGTTTTTTTTTTCCATTTTTTTGTTTTGTAAAATAGGCATCACTCTTGGGTAGATAGTCGATAGGGAAAAGCTATGTGTATCACTATTAATTGCAACACTGCTAGTTCAAAATACGATACTGAAAACCGGTTTAGAACCGCCGGTGAGTGCAGTTTGTGGTGTAGCGACTCGTGTCTACACAAAACAAAAACCTTTTTAAGGGATGAATAACCATAAAATTTTCAAAAAATATCATTAAATGTGACACGTACGTTTTTAGCGAAAAACCTCGCCCTGGAGGTACCACTCGGTGTTATGTTAAGAAAAACAAAAGCTACGCATTCTATAGGTGGTACAATCTTTTGTAGAGGAGGTACCACTCGGTGTTGTGTTAAGAAAATCAAAGCTATACATTCTATAGGTGGTACTATCCTTTCTACAAACAATATCTTGTCAGATGGACTTTCCATTGATCTAACCATTCAGAAGCTGGCAGCTCGAGCCACACTACACTATCCTATATCAAAAATAAATATCAGAAAAAACTAATGAACTAAAAACTATATAATAACTCCAAAGTATAATCAGAACAATGCAAATAACACGTTAATCTCACTTGAAAACTAATAGATTAGAAAATATTAACCTCACTCGAAATGAGAAGAACATGATAAATAACTCGTTTATTTTTTTGCTAATAAACTAGAAATAATGCATCCCAGAATACCCCCACCACATTCTACTCATTAAATCATTATCAATATGTCAAATAATAGGGAGTTACTAATTCAGGTGCCTTATAAATTTTAGCTTCTTTTCAGACGATGACTATTGCATATATTTTGTACTAAAGTTACAACTTTAGTTCATTGCAATTTATGTTGACATAATCTACAATTTTCGGTTCTGAGAATAAAAAAACCGTTGGACAAAACCACAAATCCAACAAAATCTAATCCGTGTAGCTACAAAAACAATTAACAATTTACAATTATTTTTATAGTTAGACAAGGACAAGAATTTAATATGTTATGTACAAAGATAAATACTAAATCACAAAATATAACAATTTACTTGTATTAGTTGGTTGTGTAAGAGCGCTGAAATCATCTTAAAATTTAGGCACCTCAAATGTAAAAGAAATGAAAACAATATGGTCCAAGATATGGTTGTCTTAAGACTTGGAAATCAAACCTTGCTTTTAAAAAAATGATTCGTAGAGGCGCCTTGTTTTCCAACAACCAGTAGAAATACACAGCCACGTCTATGAATAGTTGATTTATACGGATGGTTAGGGCCGTGCTATAATCCTGTGTACAGTAGTAGTGACTGGGTGGGCGTGTACTAGCGCTCGGTCGCTAGCAGATGACGACGGGCGACGGTTTGTTTATGACTTTGTCAGCCATGCAGCTTCTAGCCAATCCATGCTCGACAGACTGATAGGATCGCAGCAACTTGGTGTCGTACGATGCGATGTACAGGCTCATGCAGCTCTGTGCTGGGGCACATCATTCATCCCGTAGGGACTGTTTGGACTCACCCAGGTCGACGAAAATGAACGCCTGGCTCCAGTCGCCGAACTTGCGTGGGCTTATGGTAGAGATATTGTGATTATAAATATTTATTTTAATCTTATAAATCTAGAAAAAGTATAATGTAAATCGTTAGCATTATAAAAAAATCATTAAGAGTTCAATTACTCATATACATTGCCGTTTAAACACACATTAATGTTTTATTCTCTCTTATCACTTTTCTCTAACACAGGCTTCCAACCAAACAGACTCCCTAACTTGCCTGATCGGGCAGATTTCATCAGATTTCCAGGCAACTTTCAGGCAACATTTTTTACCAGGCAAGTTGTTCAAGTTTCCAACCAAATAGGCCCGTAGTCTGTGGAGTCTCCAAAAAATGGGTTTGGATTTCTGAACAACGATTTGCAGAGACAGAGTTGCCTCTACAAATCAACTTCTATAGACGGCTCCTACTCCCAACCACCCATAAAAAAAATCTGATTTCTTGTGTTATAGCAGAATTCTCATAAAAATGAGGATTCTAGTATAAAAAATAGACTATTCTTGCAATAGGACTTACAACCTCTACCTAACCTTGTACAAAATTCCCATATAAATGGGTTTAGGACTGGTACATGGTATTAACAAGAGTGTGAAGGTTTTCATTCTATAAATTTTTCTAAAATATAAGCTTCATTTCATTGTATAGACGGCTAGATAACCGCCTCTACGAATCGTTGATTTGTAGTGGTGGAGAGTAGAGGCGGCTGTATAGAGGCTTCGCAGCCTCCTCTAGAAATTCTCTCAGCAGCAGTGTATGTGGATCAGGATAAACTAGAGGCAGGAGAAGCTTGTTGGCGTGCTATCTATTCTATACCTTGTACAAGTTGGTACCCCTTTTATATATTTCCCAAAACATTTGACACAAGGATATATATTATTCTCAGTTATCTATCTACTGGTGAGTATGCACACATCGTTCAGTATACACACTACAGAACAAGCAATTGCCATCGGACCATCACTGCCAAAGGTTTAAAACTGATAATGATGAGAGTATCACTACCGATAATGATGAGAGTATCCTCCTTTCAAGAAACAATATCTTGTCAAAAGGACTTCCCATTGATCTAACCATTCACAAGCTGGCAGCTGGAGCTACACTACACTACCCTATATCAAAAATAGATATCAGAAAAACTTAATGAACAAAAAAACATAATGGTCATTCTCATACATGGGACAAGGAAGGCGGTACAGTGGGATTAATACACTACATAGAAGGCTAACATGTTAATAACCAGTCATTCTCTTCAAAGTTCAGAACTGGATGCCTACGAGACAACAACTCGGTGTTATGTTAAGAAAACCAAAGCTATACATTCTATAGGTATCCTGTCGAAAGGACTTCCCATTGATCTAACCATTCAGAAGCTGGCAACTGGAGCTACACTACACCACCCTATATCAAAAATAAATATCAGAAAAACGCAATGAACAAAAAACATAATGGTCATTCTCATATATGGGACAAGGAAGGCGGTACAGTGCGTGGGATTAATACAGTACATAGAAGGATAACATGTTAATAACCAGTCATTCTGTTCAGAAGTGGATGCCTATTATACGCCAACAACACGATAGGTGCTTGTAACTTACTTCTCAGAGAAAAGCTACTGATAATCAGACAATACATGGTTTTGGCCACTCCAACTCCAAGCATGCTCGTCTTGCACATGTCTTTCTATACTAGTACTTGATCCTACATACTCCTGTAGTATCGGAAAGGTTCCTACAGCACACCTAACACCTAACAAGCTAAGAGCTTTGCTTGCTCCTACAGCACACCTAACAAGCTTGCTTGCTTTAGCCTCTAGGCGTGGTCGAGTCTACAGATCTCAAATCGCTAGCCTCAGGTCCTCTTGGTGTGTGGCGCGCACAAAATAACTGAGGCAACTGTTCCTACACATGATGGATAGCAATCACTCAGCACTGTTTGATGATTAATCATGTGTGACAAGATGAATGCGAGACTATCTATTTGACGCATATTATTGACCCGTTTACAAGCGTACCAGATTTACCACGGTTGAGCCTATAACTTGAGGGCCTCACCTCTTAAAATTATTTTAGAAGGTAAATTCCACACGTCGTTGGAATAATGGAGATACTCTTCATTACGAGAGATATTCCTTGGAGATAGAATCGTGCATGTGGTTAAAAATCATATTCTAATCTAATCTATGTCTGTGTTACTTATTGAGGGGCGACGCCAGGCCTCCGCCTGCCGCTGCCCTTTGGCCAAGGGGTTAGGCCAGCAGCTTACAACATCAGAACCCTTGCTGCGCAAGGCCGTTCCGAGTTGTTGATGATTGATCTGAGCCGTGCAAAGAGCAAGACGTCCGAGCCGGGATTGTTCGCTCGTCGCAACGAAGACGCGCGAGTCGGGACTGGTCTCCTCGTTGCGACGAAGATAAAAGTCAAGACACACGAGAGACGAGGATGCCTCGTTTCGCTATAAAAATAATATCGACGCCAAGGGACTGTCAATTTGATCATATGAGCAAGCATTGTCCAAGCAGACTTATGTCATGCCGAGAGCTACCATATATGTTTTTACAATCACATATGTCTAGTACTGACCAGGAGAAATCATGGCCGAAGTGCCGACGAGTGTGTGCATGTGTCTCTCTGCATACATATATTATTTTATTTGTCTCTGTTCAGTTTTCGACCAAACAAGCACGCTTCAACATGTAAAAAAACAAAAGTCCCCTCGAGGGCATAACCGAGAGCAATTTCTGTTGGCTGGCTATAATATAACTAGGCCATTCCAACTGCTCCAACATAAATCGCTGCACGGCCAACTTTCAGGACGACGCCATGAAAATCATAACATACGACAATCCGCTCATGTCCAGGTCCACACAGTGAAAAAAAGGGCGATACAGCCCAACATAGGGCACATCAATCTCAATTTCATAGATAGGTTCTCCATTTCCGTCTATCTCGAAGGCCACCGACGCATATGGCAAGCCACAGTGAGCTAGCACAGACTATAGCGGGGACAGATATGATACGTGCTTCTATCTTGCAGTGACAAATGCGAAAAGGAAATCAGAGTTTTTTTTGTTTTCAATGTAATCCTTTAAGGAAGAAAAAAAACGGCACAAGCACAACAGCGCCCAAGGCAGAAAGAAAAGGAAAAATCATCAGCATGTCAGTCACATCTATACAAAGCAGAAACAAAAGAACTCGCTCTCCTCCTCTATTTCTTCTATAAAAATCCATAGGACCATACAAAAAAGTCAATACAAACTTTGCTACATTATGTATAGCTATATACAATATATATGCGGCTACACTGCAAATAATGGTTACGGAGGAAATACAAACGAAGTTTTTTTTAAAGCTTCGTGATTTTCCAGACTCAAACATGTAACTTTTGCAAGTTAAAAGATATAAGCACAAGCAGGATCCAAATAAGGGAAATTTTCTTTAACAATGTTACCTAAATTTTTAAGATTAATGAACAACTTTAGCATATGGATTGGTCGATCACTAAGTTTCCATCTCACTGGCGCTAGGAACCTTTCAAGGAAAATCACCAGATTTCTTGAAAAGATTAAGCAGACTCACCCAGAGAGAATTGATAAAAGTAGCTATTCATGAACCATGAATTTATAAAAGTAGCATATTAGGTGTTGGTTTTGGTTTTAACTTTTAGATAAAACTATCAAATAGATAGATAATAAACTGTTATGAAGATTTGGGTTATGGAAAAGAAAAGTTTTCTTTGACAGGGGTTAGCTGCTTTAAGAGAGGTTGAAAATGACCTTGCTTTCACTAATGGCTTCTCACTCTGATAGTGTAAATTTTGAGAAATATGATATACAGAAAGCACTTCGTTAGAATCTAGTAATTACATCAATTTGTTAGTTCCCAATCTCATGAATCGATGCACGAATACAAATGAGAAATGAGAGAGCACCTTATAGTGATACAGTTTTGGTACTATGTGCACTATGATAAAAGGACAGTAAGAATACAGTTTTTCAAGTTTTTTTTATCTTGTACGTCTAAGAGTACAGCTTAAATACTCTCCGCCCCCAAGATTGGTACTATGTGCACTGTGATAAAAGGACAGTAAGAATATAGTTTTTCAAGTTTTTTTTTATCTTGTACGTTTAAGAGTACTGCTTAAATACTCCCCGCCCCCAAGAGGCTTTCCTAGATCCATGTAAGTTATTAGACTCAATTTTTCATAAATAGAGACAATTTTAAGCTCAACATGTTGCAAACAGAAATATCAAAGCTCCTGTAAATCAGACAGGAAAAGCAACATACTTTGGATGCCTACTTATGAATAATGTCAGAATACAAAACAGGGTGGAATTCCATGACAAAGCAAATATATGAACTGCAGTTTGGCCTATATCTTTTTCAATCTATATGAAATTAGGGAAAGCGAATTTTAAATTCTTAAAATTCCTTGCCAAATTGCAAACGTGCCACTAATCTATGAATGACAATATAACTAATGGTCATATTAGCCAAAAAAATATAGAACTATACAGGAGAACATATTATTTACATAAAAATGGGTCCTTTTTTGTGAATTCTATGTATAAGTTCCTTGCCAGCAATGGTATAAAAGTGACATAGGAGATATGGCAAATGAAAATACCCTTAAAAAACAAAATCTTCATGTGATTCCTTAAAAAGGGGTTATTTTAACAAAAGATAATCTAGCAAGAAGGAATTGGAATGGTAGTAAAGTTTGTTGCTTTTGTAATAAGCTTGAAATCATCCAACATCTTTTCTTTTATTGTCATTATGCTCATTTTCTCTGGCGTGCGGTCCATTGGGTGTCTGGTATTGCCCTCCAACAAGTGTGTCTCACTAGTTTGGGGGATGGTCGAAATTGGGACATCACAAACACAATTTGCTTGTTTTGACAGGAGCATTGGCCCTATGTTGGGCAATTTGGCCCACAAGAAATTATTTCGTTTTTAACAAAAGCCAAAAACAAACTTTTTTGTAGGTACTCTTCTAGGGACATATTGGCTCCTATTACTGAGCACACCCCATGCCAATGATGTGTTTGTTCCTATCCATCTCTCTCCACTTTCTTGAAATCCACTTTCTTGCAGGTCTGAAACATCTGGAACTAAGGTTCTGGTGTGTGCTCACCCTAGGGCATAAGGCTTGGACCCGCAAAAAGTCAGTGGACTGGAAATTTTTGTTTTTCCCTAAGGGAGCTATTCGATTTGCAGCCCTTTGCTTAGTAACCGATTCTAGACTCAACTACAGCACTTGGATGAGCACAAGACTTTCATTGTGAAGGCATGCGAGCTTTTAGAGTCTAGTGCCATGTTTCTGCTTGCTTCTCATGGCTGGAGTTTCACTTATCGTCTTGGACATTAGGAGTGGTTCTCTGGTTTTTATTTTTGATGTGAGTTTGTAATAATTGGTTTAACTCTTCCTCCTAGAGGAACGATAAAGCCAGAATTTTTGTTTCCATTATCTAAAAAACTAGAAGCTTTAGTTTAGGACATGACATTTTCTATTCCTGTGTTTGCAAAGTCTATACTGTTAGTATTAAAAGTTTTAGATGCAGATTGAAACACTTTCAAGTGATATCCTTGCATGACTATCCATTTGAACACATGCACTACAAACACATCATAGAAGCTAACATAATACGAGGATCCATGGTAATGGTATTGCCCAAAAGAACTCGAACCATGGCATAAACATGCATCTCGATATATTCATGTAATGAGGAGCAATAAGAGCGGTTGAGCTCCAGGTCCTACTATTCATGAACAACCAACAAATTATGTGAAGTAAAGACATCATTGACAATGTACTTATGCTCAGTAACAAATCAAAAAATGTAGCAAGTAACAAAAACAAAACAACACATGCAAAGAGAATTGCTAAGATATAATGAAATTGTCATCGCAAAACTAACACAAATAGCAAGAATCATGGAAGGATGAAATAAGTAATCATCATTGCTCAATTCCATTGTCTTGGTCTAAAAAAAGTTCATCACTACATAATCCCAAAACCTCAGCAGATAACATGAAGAATGGAGACGCTAATACAAAGCAAACATTTTCAAAGGAACTGACATAAAGAAAGGTTGTATTATTCACAAATCTCCATGAAGCGAATCTCAGATGAAACCTAAAAACTTAACGTTCAAAGTTTACTTTTTATGCATTGGCTTGCATGATTCATGTCCTCATGCAAATGCAGTTTGGGTTCCAAAAGGAGAAATCAACCTCTGCATGAAATATATATAGCTACTTAGAAAAATAAATGCTTTAGCTTATGCTAGGCAAAAATATTTTCAAAGTTATAACAAGGCTTTTCAATTGGAAATCTAGTCGCAGGTGATATTTTCGAAGGTCGTATATCCTAGAGTAACATTGCTACATGGATAATTTGTTGGTAGGATAAGCATATCGCCATCTTTCCAACATAGAAACAAGGTACCTTCAGGTTCTGTTTGGTTTGGGGTCTAAAGAGGATCATCTCCGGCACTACTACCTAAATCAGACTACCTAAATGTCTGTTTAGGTAGCCATCTATTTTTATACTACCTATATTTTGCTTTCAACTCCAACAGTACTACCTAAAACATGGCACCTAAAATTCATTTTAATAGTCTATGACATGCGGGACCCATGTGTCATCCTCTTCCTTGTGGCCATCGACGAACTCAGCCATGGATCGCATCGCCAGGAGGGGAGTTGCCAGCCGGGGAGGGAGGTTCCAGGAGATCCGTCCGGGAAGGGGAGTTGCCGGTTGGGGAGGGAGGTCCGACCGCCGTTGTGGTGGCCGGATCCATGCAGCTGCCGTCGTCGAGGCCGGTGGAGCAGCGTTGGGTAGGGAAGCAGCGCCTGCGGCCGCCGGTGAAGGGCGGGCGGCGGCGCGGCACCCTTGCGACCTCCGGTGAAGGGCGGGCGGCGGCGCGGCACCCTTGCGACCTCCGGTGAAGGGCGGGCGGCGGCGCGGCACCCCTGCGGCCTCCGGGCGACGGTGGCACGGCACCCCAGCGGCACGGCGGTGATGGCGTGCGGCGGCGAGGGCAAGGCGCGGGCATGGGCGGCGGCGAGCCGGTGAGCAGTGGGGGCCGGCGAGCAGCGCCGCCGCGTTGGGGAGCAGTGCTGGAGAGTAGCGTGGGCGAGGCGCGGGCGTGCGACGGTGCGAGTGTGGAGAGAGAGAGGCACGTGGGAGAGAAAAACTAGATAGACAAGTTTGTTGGCCCAACAAATGTAGGTAGTGGGGAGGAGAATTTGTTGGACCAACAAAAATAGGTAGTCAAGTAGGTAGCCTATTGGAGTGGTGTTTTTGACCTGCACTACCTAAATATAGGATAGGTAGTGGGTTTAGATAGGCTGTTGGAGATGCTCTGATAGTTCATCCTATTTTTTAGATAGGCCAGCAATGTGTTTGGTTTCAAGGGATAGGATTATTCCTGTAATCCTGTTTACCATTTGGTTGGTAAGGGATAACCTATGTTCTTTAGGTATTTCACGGTGTTTTCCTAAACGCTAAACGGTAAACAGTCGGTCACCTACCGTTTAGCTATTATTTGAGCTATATAGTTCATTAAACAGGTTAAACAACCAATTAAATAGGATAAACAGACGATTAAACAAAAACGATGCACCACCATATAGTGTTTACATGGTGTTTAAATGGGCTAAACAAGCGTTTAGACGACTAGGGGCATTCGTCGAACACGTTGCAACCAACCAAGCACCAGATGTGTCCGTGAGCTCTCGTGCATGCAAGGCAACCCCTGCTCACTCCAGCATGCAAGCAGCCAAACAAACAAAGTATAAGGAAGTTTAAAAATGAAAATCAGACTACACGGTAGAGGTAGAATAGACTTCTTTTTACTTAGATTAGATTTTTTTTTGGAGGAAACTTAGATTAGATTGATGCTTACAAGGTAAAAGGCCCATACATCCGATCCAAGCCCAAGCCCCAAGCCCAAGTGGATTTTCTCACCTAAGCAAGGTAGAGCCAACTGGGCTGCTAAAGCCCACCCAGGCATCCACAGACCACAGCACTCGCCGCACCCAAAATTTCCATTTCCCAACACAAAAAACAAGCTTCCCTGTTCCCACGCGATTTTCGACTCCCGCGCGCTCTACTGCCCAAAGCCCAGAGCTCCCGCCGCCTCCCCGATCCGCGCTCCCGCTCGTCCACCAATAGGAGTCAAGCCGTCCCCATCCAACGGTTCACACCACTCCTCCCACCCCTCACGCGGATCGCTCTCCATCCGACGCCTCCCAGGTCCTCTCCCGCCTCTATATTATCCTCCACCACCCAACCGTCGGCATTCGTCTCCCAAGTCCAAGCACCTCCCCAAAAAAATTCCCCAATTCCTTTCGAGACGACGAGCGCGTGAAAGAGAAGGCACCGGCGGCCGGCGACGATGTCGGGGCGCGGCAAGGGCGGCAAGGGGCTGGGCAAGGGCGGAGCGAAGCGCCACCGGAAGGTGCTCCGCGACAACATCCAGGGCATCACCAAGCCGGCGATCCGGAGGCTGGCCCGGAGGGGCGGCGTGAAGCGCATCTCGGGGCTCATCTACGAGGAGACCCGCGGCGTGCTCAAGATCTTCCTCGAGAACGTCATCCGCGACGCCGTCACCTACACCGAGCACGCGCGCCGCAAGACCGTCACCGCCATGGACGTCGTCTACGCGCTCAAGCGCCAGGGCCGCACCCTCTACGGCTTCGGAGGCTAAGGATGGGTTGGGCGCCTTTCCTCCTTTCTGTCGTGGATGCCGTGTGTCGTTAGGTCTACGTTGTTTATTTCTCTGCCTGTGGCGGGAACTGGTGGTGGTAGTATTGTTGCAGTTATGCTTCTGATGTAATCCAATCTTATTGTTCGAGAATTGAAGTGATTCCTGGTCAACCTTTGGCCGTCAATCTGGTGCCACTTTCTCGCGAATTAGATCCATCAAATTCGTGAAGAAATTCTTTTTTCTTGCAATTTTGAGTGGATATTAAGCCCAATCTGTCTTCCAGTTCGTGTACTTTTCAGTTTTCCAAGGTCAGGAGTAGTTTGTCTGATTGCCCAGTGCACTTGTTTCGTCAGTTACGACTTGCATTGTTTGTAATCTGAAACTTACAATTATGTGGAAAGTGCTGAATTATAGCAGAGCAGTCGTGCTATTTGCTGTTAAACTAATCTGTGTGAGCTTTGTACTCTCCAGCCTATATGCCAAGATTTTCAAAGAGGGACAGATTGTGTCTTATCTTGAAACCACTTTCTGTTCTGTTTGTTACACGGTTCATTTTGGAAAGGTTCTATTCGGGCTGTATTGCTGATGCTCCTGCTCAATCTTATGGTAGCATTTCAATCCTGAATTTTGGATTTTGTTTGACAAATAAAGAATTGCTGGTGGAGAGGGAGTTATTTTCCATGTGCTTCTAGGCTCATGCTTTCAGTAGACGAATTCTGATTTCTTTTTTGAAAACTTAATGCCAGACTGGATTGGGCATCAGTTTCAGGCGATGGAAATAAAGCGTTCCAGATCTTTCGTCCTGTTATTCTTTTTTTTTTTTCGAAAGGCGGCATTCATCCTGTTATTCTATTTCCATTTAAGTTAAAAGATGGTATTGAACTATTGATGATGCTTAGAGCCTGTTTGTATGGGTGGAACATTCAGAATCACTTGAATCTCCATGAAGCGCTGGAAAACTAGAAACATGTCACCTTGAGTCATCTGAAACGTTCATCATTCTAGCAAGCGTGTTTCATACCAACTCCAGTTCGTTTCAGATATAATATTAATCAGTTCCCACACAAATCGATTAACTGATTCTGTTTCAGCACATAATTGTTTTTAGGGAGAATCTAGACGCAAAAAGTTTGTGGGTGAATATAGATCCCCGCAAAACGGGAGGTGTTCTTTGAACAATTTGACGTGTCGAACCTTCGATCCACATCGAATTTGAAAATCAGATCTAACAGTATCCAGTTCAGCCTTAGTTGGAGCGCTAAAATTTTTCTCCCGATCAGCAGCAATCTCACGATGCATGCCAGAGCTAGAACAACGCAGAGAAATAACAATTCATAAATCACAACTCAAGCATTACTAACGATAGAGAACTGACTCGTTGAAACAAACATTATAGCAGCAAAAAAACTAGTACCCAGTAGCAAGCTTTTTAATAGAACCGAACTAGAACCAGATAAAACGCAAGAGAAGAGCCTGTTTAGTTCTCAAAAAGTAAACCCAAAAAGTGCTATACCTATCACATCAAATCTTACGGCACATGCATGGAGTACTAAATGTAGATGAAAGAAAAAACTAATTACACAGTTTAGTTGTAAATCACGAGACAAATCTTTTGAACCTAATTAGTCCATGATTGGACACAAATTGCCAAATAAAACAAAAAGTGCTACAGTAGCCGAACCCAAAAGTTTTCTCCAACTAAACAGCCCCGAAGTGGAGAAGTAGGAGGAAAAAAAAAAGAGAGAGCAAGCCGGCGGGGGAATCAAAAGGCATCGCGCCTAGAATAGATACATCCACAAAGGAAACCGAAGGCACAGATAGATGGGTCCCTCGCCGCGACGCCGTCACGACGCCGGCAGATAACCGGAGAAGGAGGTGACTGCGATGTCCAAGTTCAGTCCATGTCCACCCACTTGACCGCGAAAACCACCTCGAACTTGGAACAGTTGAAAACTGCAGGGCCACGACCGTCTCTGGCGTCGCCAACAACAAGCAGCCGCATCACGTGGCCGATCGTGTCGAAGTAGAAGTCACAAGCGCCGTGGTTGGCATCCTGGACGGCAACCTGCACCAACACCCGCTGCACGTCCTGCAGCGCCGGTCCGAGCGGTCGGGAGGTCGGCGCAGACGTACAGGCCATCCTCCGGGAACCGTGTGGTGGCGCCGCAGACAGCCGCGAAGGGCCTCACCGCCGCCGCCTGACGGTCGAAGAAGGCGCCGCTCAGCTCATGCGAGAGCTGGTGTGCGCGAAGGCGGAGGTCCTCGTGCGACGCGCCCAGCAGGGCCCGCGCGGCGGAGACCGCCGCGGCGAAGGGCATCCAGTGGAGGGCGTAGGCGCCCGTCACGGCTGCAGCGGGGAGGTAATGACCGCCGCCGCCGCCGGAGAGGCGAGGGAGGTCGACGGGAGAGCCGAGGTCCTCGGCGGAGGCTTAACGTCATTTCGCTGTGATCTGGGATCTGAGTGTTAGAAAACTTAGGACCTTTCTAGGTGTGGATAGTGGGTAGGTTCTTCTCTATTTTGGTATAAACAAGTGACAGTTCGATCCAGAGAGAGGAGAGAGAGGAGTTGTAGGTGACATTACCGATTGTCGGAGATGAAGGAACTCGAGGTCCGCCATGGTGTCGATGGTGAAGTCCTGCGGAGTCGATGGAGAAGTAGCAGTGTAGTGGGGCGCGATCCACGCGCGGCGGTGGAGACCGGTGAGGCTTCCCGTCGCTGACAGCGTCACCCTCTCGATCGGTCTAGGGTTAGGATAGTGGGGTTTGTGGCGGCTCCAGTGAACCTCGTACCGTGAGCCCTGGCCCCCATCTCTTATTTATGGCGTTGTGCGACGGGGCCCACCAGCCGTCTATGGGCTGGGCGTCCCCAATCAAAACGTGAGATCAGGGCCCACACCTGGCCGAGACGTTGAGCACACGGGTATTGTGCGCAGTATTGGTTTGATAATGGGGTAGCCCAAAGACAGCCTAGTCCCACGTTGTTCGAGGGCCCTGACTGATCGAAGGGAGCTCTCAACAGGACACTACCATGCGTCGGGACTCGAGAGCCTGACACCTGTGCAGAGGCACAACACGGTCATCTCTGTCAGGACGTTGTTCCCAACGCCTTAGTGTGGAGCTGACCACCCATTTCGGATAAGGGTCACACTTGGAAGGTGACACAAGGTGATATGGGGCGCGCCTAAGACTACCCGCAGTGGGTACTCTAAAACGATACTCTAAAATTTTAGAGTATGAATATAGAGTAAAAACTTGCTGCACTGGATACTCTAAAATGATACTCTATCCTTTCTCTCACTCTATATTTAGAGTAGTACAGTGCTTACTCTATACTCTATAGTGACGGACCCCACTAGCTAAATAAAGAAAAAATGCTATAACTCACAAACAAAAAATCTAAATTAAATTTCGATTGTACCATTAAATTCGTCTCAATAAATCCTTCAAAACTAGATCACACATGGATATATTTAGATAAAGTGACAAGTGGGTCCCACAGTGGATAGAGTGGATAGAGGATGATATAGAGGATGGATGGGTGTGGGAGAATTAAGTATAGAGGAGAGAATCTTGCTGACTAGGATGTATAGAGGATGCATATAGAGGTCCATGAGTGCGGGTAGTCTAAGGCCCCGTTTGGTTTGAGTATATTAAAGTTTAACTCCCATCACATCAATGTTCCTTTAAATGCATGGAGTACTAAATGTAGACTAATTGTATGCATGTGGGCATAGATTAGGAGCAATTTACGAGACGAATATATTAAGACTAATTGCTACAGTGTTTGTTAAACTTTAATTCCTCCAACCAAACACCCCCTGACCCACACCACGCACCAGCCACCCAGGCCTCCTCTCCCTTGGTGTGCAAGGGACGCTAGAGCGCGGGCAAGCCAGGGATGGGTGGAACGGTGAGCCCTGGTCAACCTGGACAAGCCACTGTCATGTGCAAAATCTGCCATGAGCGGTTTCCCATGTTATCGATCACGACCACACTCGGAGCGACGATCTCTTCAATGGCTCGACGACGAAGAAGACAAAGCCAGAGCATTCCTTTGGTGATCAAGGAAGTTAGAGAAAACCCTAACTTTGTATGCCCTTTGCCCCTCAGAGATATAAAGAAGGGCAAGGTCACCCTTAGAGGGGATCTCGGATCCATTCTTAAAAACTCACTCTAAACACTAGATCAGGGCTAGACATATGCTCTTCTACCGCTCTCTCTGGATTGTAAGAACTTGTTTAGAGCAGTCTAACATGAAGAACTCTCTGTTGGACGTAGGGCTTCGAAGCCCGAACCAAGATAAACCTCTTTTGTGTCTTGAGTGTTAACCACCGAAGTCCAATATATCGACCACTAATTACTAGTCGTGGTTACGAACACACGATAGTTGGCATGCCAGGTTGAGGAGCATCATGTATGTTCAACGATCTTCAATATATCTCCTTGTTTTATGTGCACCACACATATTTTTCCTATTTCTTACTCCCTCCACCCACAAATTTATTTTTTACAATTATAACACAATAGATACAGGTTAAAGTTTCTTAAGTTTGACTAACTATTAAAATATTAATATTCATAATATCAAACAAGTATCACTAGATTTGTCATAATAGATATTTGGTGTCATAAGAATTAATATTTTTTTATCTAGTAGGAGTATACTCCCTCCGTATTGGTATTAGAAGTTGTTTAGGACATGATTACGCTTACCAAGGAGGGCCAAAGAGTGATTAATTATGGGGTATTTTTCTCAATCTGCCCTTATTAAATAGGGCTGCGGTTGCTATCTTCACAACCCCGTTGCGTAGCCCAAGTGGCTAGGCCTACGCGGCCCAAGGTATGAGATCGTCGGTTCGAGTCCTTGCCCCCGCGATTTTTTGGCTGAACATGCCGTGAATAAGTATTGCATGAATGAGTACTAGAACATGATTCTTTTTTCTTGTAACAGAACATGCCATACTAGAGCGGCGAGAGGCACGCGATTAAATTGAAGGGCCATCGAGCGCCGTGCGGTGGCCAATGAACGCGTGGGGCGAGGGAAGCGAAGTGATCAATCTACTAACGCGCATGCGGTGGCATATTAATGCGCATGCGGTGGCATATTAACGCGAGCGGCGTGCACGGCGCAGGATATGAAGAGCAAGGGACAGCGGCGTCCAAAGTTTTTAGTCTCTGCTAGAACGACTTCTTTTAGTCGAGATCGATCCTCCCCCAGAATGACTTCTAATACCAGTACGGAGGGAGCATGTTTATTCAAACTTTAGACATGTTAACTAAGAAAATTACATTTTTTGTGGACAAAGATAATAATTACATGTTAAAATGTCACGTATTTTGGGATGGAGGTAGTAACTACTTTTGTATAGACTTTTTGTATGATTATACTAATTGTTAGTCAAAACAATAAAGTTTAAATTTTAAAATATGTGCAGACCTTAAATTTCAGGATGATGTGTTTACGTACATCAACATCAAATTAGAAATCAGATCACAAGTTTCCCGTGCAGCCGTAGTTGGAGCAGTATAATTTTTCTACCGATCAGCAGTAATCTCACCTAGAGCTAGAACAACGCAGAGAAATTTTATCAATTCATAAAACACAATTCAAGCATTACTACAGTACAGACGACTGACTCGTTGAAACAAACATTATAGCACCACACAAGTAGCCAGTACCAAGCTTTTTATAGAGCCTGACTATATATTAGGCCACGTATGGCGGAGGGTACGCCGGCGGCGGAATCAAAATCCATCGCGCCTGTACATCGAGGCCGACACCTCCCAAATTCCACTATGCAAAAAGAAGATTTCCATCACATCAAAATATCAGCACATGCATGAAGTACTAAATGTAGATAAAATCAAAAGCTAATTACACAGTTTTGTTTTACTTTGTGAGACGAACGTTTTGAACCTAATTAGTCAATATTTGGACAATTTTTACCACATACAAATGAAACAGTGTTGCACAGTGATTCGATGGCGCCAATTGTGCCGAACTAAACAAAGCCCGACACAGGAAAGAGGATATGGCCCCGTTCGGCTGGGCTGATAAGCCGGCTGAAAAACACTGTTGGCTGATTTAGTGTGAGAGAAAAATACTGTTCCGGCTGAAAAAACAAGCTGAAAAAGACGGATTATAAGCCAGGTGAACAAACTCACCGAAGGTACGGATACTGACCGACCGGCACCTACTAGTACCAGATAGATGGGTCCCGCGCCGTCACGACGCCGGCAGATAACCACAGTGTCCAAGGTCGATCAGTCCACTGTAAGGTCCTAGATGGCCAGAGGGGGGTGAATAGCCTATAAAAATTGTATAAATACCACTAAGCAAACTTGTTAGAATAACAAACGGCGTAAAGCGAGTTTTGCTTAGCCAAAAGTTATGATGCAAGCCTCCTATCCACAAGTCTAGTAGATTAAGATCCCTAGTTCACACAAGAGCTATGTCACTAAAGTTACACTAGAGAACAAGTTAACAACACTACTAGCAAAGCTACTACTAGAGCTACACAAGATAATCTAGTGAATGTAAATGCAAGAGAGATGATTGTGATTCTTATACCGACGGTGGAGTGAAGATGTTGCCAATCACCAAGAAGATATATAATCAATCAATATTGACAACAATACGATATGAAGACCAATCACCGGGAGACAAGAGACACAATATTTTTGTTCACCCGGTGTTCACTTGTGCACCGACAAGCTACGTCACCGGTTGTGTCGACCAACACTTAGATGGTTCTCCGGTGTGACCCTCAAGTCACTTGCCCCTCAAGGCACGCCCCGCAAGGCACCGTAAGACGCCACTCTCAAGTGAGGTAACTCAATGACACGTGGATTCCACTAGAGTTGCTTTTGGCGTCCCGCCGAGGAAAGCACAAGAACCTCTCACAATCAACCGGAGGTGGCCAAGAACAATCACCTTATCTTGCCAACGTCTCTAACAATCTCCAAGCCGGCTAGGAGCGGTACTCTCCAAGAGTAACAAGAAATCCACCGGCTAAACCACCCACAAGTGCCACTAGATGTCCTCAAGCTATGCAATGCACTTTGGGATCACTCAATCTCACTTTTGATTTGCAATCAAGCAAGAGAGATGAGTGGGAGGAGTAGCTCTAGCTCAAAGGATGCCCAAGAGTGTTAGAAATGCCAAGCGAGCTCCCCAAGGGCCGGCCAACAAGTATTTATAAGCATCCCAAACAAATAGAGCCGTTGTCACTCCACTGACCATTTTTTCGGGATGACCGGACACACCGGTCGAAACTGACCGGACGCGCTCAACCGCGTCCGGTCGCCCTGCGCCACCCACGTGTCCCTCAAATTCAAACGCGACCATTAGATCCTCCAACGGCCACTGTGCGCTAACGGTCAAACGTGATGACCGGACGCGCTGCTCAACCGACTAGACGCGCAGGTCGCACAGTACCGCGCGCCCGCGAAGCAACGACCGGACGCGCTCCAGAGAATGACCGGACGCGACAGTGCCAGCGTCCGGTCGGAGTCCAGTAAGCTCCCTTAACGACCGGACGCGTCCGATCGTGTGTGACCGGACGCTCACCGTGTCCGATCGACCTTGCGAACTGCTGTTCCCTCAGGGCGCCTGACCGGACGCGCCGGTCCCGCGAGTGACCGGACGCGCCGGTTGCAAACCCTAGCCCACGCGCCTGTCTGCTCCGCTGTACTGACCGGACGCGTCCGGTCACACCGTGACCGCGTCCGGTCACCTCTGTGACCTCCGTTCGCCTCCGTTTCTTTTCCGACTTCCGGCGTAGTGGAAAATAGGCATTTCATTTCCCCGAAATCGCCTGAATCCCGTGCTCGTACGCTCGGCGAGAGGGAGAGAGGAACCCAAACCCCTCTCTACCCGCAAACCGCAGCGCGACCAAAGCCACCTTTGCAAATGTGCCAACACCATCAAGTGTACATCTCCATATGCTTGTGTGTTAGCTTTTTCTCAATCATTTTCAAAGGTTTTCCAGTTAGCTCACTAGGCCCTACATGCAATGCATTTCATGAATTCACCTAGCGGCACCCGTGTGTCGAATAACCGATAAGACTTCCCCTCTTAATAGTTCGGCTAACGACCCTAAACCACTCACACCCTCTATGGTGTCTTGAGTGTAAAACAAAATGGCCCTATGGTTATACCTTTGCCTTGAGTCCATTTTGTTTCTCCAAATGATATGTTCCACTTCATATCATCACAAGACCGTCTCGATCCATCGACCTTGACTTCACTTGCTCTTCACCGTTGCATCGATTCGTTGGCGCCAAGTCTTGCTCAAGCTTCACCATCGCATGGTCCTTCGCTTCGAAGCCTCGACTTGCCCTTCACCTTCACAACCGGTCCATCGAGCCAAGCTTCATCTTGGTCTTCACCATCTTGGTCATATGAGTCAATGTCATGTCTCATATTCAATGACCACCTTTATCTAAATCATCCACTTAGATACAAAGGTTAGTCCTAGGTTTCATCAATTAGCCAAAACCAAACTAGGGACTTTCATCCACCCACTTGAGCGCGAAAACCAGCTCAAACTTGGAGCGGTCGAAAACCGCAGGGCCACGACCGTCTCCGGCGTCGTCGTCAACCAGGAGCCGCATCACGAGGGCGACCGCATTGAAGTACCAATGGCAGATGGCGTGGCTGGCTTCCTTGGCCGCTACGTGCGCCAGCGCCCGCTGCACGTCTAGCAGCGCCGGCGCGAGCAGCGGGAGGTCGGCGCAAATGTACAGGCCGTCCTCCGGGAACCGCGCGGTGGCGCCGCAGACAGCTACGAGACGTTTCGGTCGTTCCGACCGGTACCAGAATGGAATTGATACTATGCTCCTACTAGATGCGTAAAGATGGCCAACTGAAATGCGTCGAGTTCTCATAAGATGACAGAGATCGTCATGTTCTGTGAAGGAGATACTGCCTTGATCTTAGAAAAAACAGGTCAGCTGATACTTTTTTTTTCACCTAATAAGCTGACTGATACTGATTTGTTGTAAGAGAAAAATATTGTACAATGGTTGATAAGTCGGGCTGATAAGTTCAAGCGAACAGGGCCTCTAGGCGTGTTCGCGCCAGACATGCCGATCGGCCCAACATCAATGTGCGGCCACCGCTACCTAGCTCGCCTCACTTGCTCACTCCCATACCTAATCCCTCGCTTCCTCCTCCCTTCTGCAGCTTACGCCCCGCACGCTACCCCAACACACGGCCTTGGTTGTCTTCCTGGCCGGTGGCGGTGCGTTTCCCCACCCCGGCGGCCTTCTCCCTCACCCCGGCGGCCCCTTTCCCACCCCGGCACTCGATGTGGAAGCGGTGGCCGCACCGCGGTAGCGCACGGGCTGTCGCCTTCGATCGTCGCCACCACCGATGATGCCCAGGCTCCGGAGCAGCCACCACAGGCCCCCGATGTCGACCCTCGGCGGCCGGAATTGACCGAAGCAGGCTTCCCCTCCACAATGTTCCCCGACCCCCGGTAACTCCTTCCCCCACCTCGGCGGGGCCCCTCCCCCCACATCGGGAGCCCTAATGCCTGCAGATCCGACGACCATGGCACTCCCTGCGCTAGGGTCTCTCTCTCCCCCTATGTTGCAATTGTATGTTTCCTTGTTTCAGATATTTCAGAGGTATGTTGCATTTGTTTTATATGGATGTTACAAAAGTAGATTGAGAGATGTTGCACTTGTTGTATATGTTGCAATTGTTTCAGAGGCATGTTGCAAGAGTATGTTTTGAGTGTTTAAGATATTTCAGAGGTATGTTTCATCTGTGTTTTCTAGACGCATGTTGCAATTGTGTTTATCTGGATGTTGCATATGTTTCACTCATATGTTGCATGTGTTTTATTCGGATATTGCGTATGGTTGCAATGGTTTTTCAAGTGTGTTTCGGGTGTATTTTCAAGTGTTTCAGAAGCATGTTTCAAGTGTTATATCTGCCTTTAGACGTATGTTGCAACCGTTGTATTTGAATGTTTTAAAAGTAGATCGGGTGTTGCATCTCTCCTCCTCTCACCTTATGCTGCATAGTCTCTCCCGGAGCTGGCAGGACATCCGTACAAATGAGGGATGGGCGATGGACGCGAGATGAAGGAGCTGTGTGCGTCGGGCGCAAGCAAGGGAGCTCTGTACGGACGGACGCTGCCTCTGGAGCGGGATGGGCGCTAGGCGGAGGGGGCTGCAAACGTCGCGGTTGGGAGCAGGGGCATAGGCGTGTGGTGATGTGGGCATGTTAGGCAAGCTCTCCTGTTGCGCGGGCACAATAGACGGACGCAATTCTGTTTCGATTTACGTGAGGTGGCACGGCGGGTGCGTCGAACGAAAGCCGCGTCCAAACACATGTCTACGGCCGGACGTCCGGGTGTTAGGCTTGCCATAGAGAAAAACAAGAAAGACACGTTTCAATCAAACTACCAAAGGTTAGCAGTGTAGCGTGATATAGAAACATGCCAAATTGCCAATATACACTGCATGCACTTGTTCTCTTCCTCCGCAAAACAATCCCCAAATTAATCTGCTATACTGAGACCTTAATCGTGGTATAAAAAAAGAAACTTCATGTACATACAGGTACAAAACTCACATAGCAGCCATTATACATACCAACGCGAATTTAAACTGGACAGTAGCATTTTTCCACTCTTGTATGCAGTGATCGGTCCCCTTGCCTCCGACACCCAACAAACCAAGTGCCACGCACCGCGCCAGCCTCCTCCAGTCCTCCGATCCCCCACCGTGAAAAAGAGGGGCCCTCCGATCCGCTGTCCTCGATCATGTGAACAGGTCGTACTTCACCGGCGTGCCAGTGGGGTCGATCCATGGCTGGGCGTGCAGGAAGTTCTCCACCGTGAACTTGGTCGCGTCCGCCTTGCTGATCACCTTCTTGAACCCCGGCCAGTTGACGCGCCCCGCCGTGTTGGCGCCGGGCCCGGTGTTGCCGAACTCGGCGTACCACAGCGTCTTGAGCCCGAAGTCGCCGTTCCAGGGCAGGTACCCCGCCTTGTCGATGAAGTCCGGGATCTCCGACTCCATGAAGACGGTGCGCGAGCACTCGCGCCAGGGCCGGCCCAGGTAGTTGCGGATGGCCGGGCGCGCCGCGTCCCGGAGCGCCGCCTCCGCCTGGAACTCGCACTTCTGGAGCACGAACCCCGTGGCCTCGCGCGCGTCCGCGCGGCCCTGCGCGGTCACGATGTTCTGCTGGTTGTCCATCGGGCGGCGCAGGATGAGGATGCAGTTCTGGAACACCGCCGCCGCGTCGCCGAAGATGAAGTCCACGGTGCCGGAGATGATGCAGTTGCGGTAGAACTGCGCCTTGGAGTGCGCGTACAGCGTGTCCTGGAACCCGTCCATCTTGCAGTTGAGGAAGATGGCCTTGTCAGACTGCACCAGCAGCGCCACCGCCTGGTGCTTCTCCGCGCCGGCCGTGTTCTGGAACCCCATCCCGATCGCCATGAACCCGTCGCCTTGCGCAGCTATTCGTACCAAACGGCGCGTCAGTTGATAGAATTTGTCAGCTGATGAGAGCATTATTAGACGCCGCGCGATGATGCACACGGCGTGTCGTCGTCCTTACTGAAGGTTGCTGTCTTGAAAGTCGTGATCCCGTCGGCGAAGCTCTTCTTGCCGGTGATGATGGACTTCTTGGAGCCGTCACCTAAGAGGGTCACGTTCTTCATGGTCTTGGTGATGGTCACGTACTCCTCGTACATCCCCTCCTTCACTTGGATCACGTATCTATAGGAGTACGATTCACCAACAAGTTATAAATATGCATGGCCGCCACCTTGCGTGCATGGATGCACGCACACGACACGACACGACGCCGTGCGTACTATATATACCTTCCGTCGTAGGTCTTCGGCATGGCGGCGAGCGCCTCGTTGATGGTCTTGAACTTGCCGCTGCCGTCCTTCGCCACCACCACGTTCGGCGTGAGTGTGTTCTTGAATCCGCCGCCCTTGAGCACCCTCCGCTGACCGTCGGGCACCCACTCCGGGATGCCGTCCTTGTCGAGTGCCGGCCCCGCTTGCGACGCCGCCGCCGCCGCGCCTTCCTCCTCCTCGAGCAACCGTCGTTTCGAGCCGCCCTTGAGTACCGAGAGGAGCGATGACCCCTTCTCGATGAGCGCCAAGGCGTTGCTGGTGAGCTCCTTCCCGTCGGTGAACGACTCCTTCACCTTGGCCTTGAACTCATCGTCGGGGAACCCTTCGACGCACGTCTCCATGTTGGCGATCACGGCGCTGAGCCAGATGCGCAGCTGGTAGCTCTGCTTGGCGATGCCGTCCTTGTCGTCTACGCCCTTGAGCGTGCTGTTGAGGTCGTCCTTGGCGTCCGCGAACACCTCCTTGCAGTCGGCGACGGCGGCCTTCACGCGCGGGTCGTTGCTCAGGATCAGGTCCGCGCGGTCGAACGCCTGGCTGATCGCGTCGCCGATCACCTCCACGGCGCTGCGGACGATGTCCTTGGGCGACGACGAGCTGGCGTTCGCGGCCTTGCCAAGGCTCTTCTCGCACGCGTCCGTGTAGTCCGTCTGCGAGCACATCGCCTTGATGCTCTTGGACACGGCCTTCAGATCCGTCTTCGGCTTCGCGTCCGACCCCGGTTCCGCTTCCGATTCCGCTTCCGAGTCCGAGTCCGACCCGCCGCTGGACTTGCCTTTGGCCGGCGACGACGTGCTCTTGGAAGAAGACTTGTGGCCGCCGTCGCTGGACGACTTCTTCCCGCTGTACATGACCGCGGCGCTGCCCATGACGATGAGTAGGATGATGATGGTGACGGTACCGGCGGCGATCATGATGCGTCTGCGCTGCTTCCGCGCATTCTCGGCTTTGCGGCGCTCGGTGAGCGGACCGAAGTCGCCAAACGCCGACGACGACATGGTCGGAGCTGTTTTACCTAGTCTTTTTTTAGGGCAAAATTTTTGTCTTTTATTGACCGCTTCCTCCTGGCCGTCACCCTCTGCCTTCCATCACCCAAGGCAGAGAGGATGGAGCAAGGGCGGGAGGCAATGGCGAGACAGGTTTATTTGGGGAGTGTGGATTCCGGGGAAAGAAGGGCGGGGAGACGTTTGTGGAAGCTATGTTTGGGAGTTCGTTATTTCTTGGATTCATTTTGCCACGCCAACGAATATATATATAAACATGGTGCACAGTCTATTTTTGTGGTACATGGAAGCAACAAGAGTCGGTAAGCACAACAGAACTAAGGTCCCTCTGTATGTTCTCTTCATCAACATTTCTAAAAGATAAAACATATCCATGTGTGCTGCCACTCAAAACCAAAATTAGATCAAGGATCTTAACCTGCAGCACCGTGGTTTCACTGCACAACATTTTATCGAGTACGTGGCAATATGACTTTAAGTGCATAGTGTAAATCTACGGCCAGAGGTACCCGATGGGATCTCTTGGAAGCGCTCTACGGATGGTGAATATTCTACAAACTCGGGCAGTCAACTTAAAGAGCTCGATTCTTGGGGTCAACAACAATAGCTTGTTCGCTTGAGCTTATCAGCCAAATCAACAGTCATCCAACAATGTTTTTCTTTTACAACAAACCAGTGAACAGTACTTTCAGCCACAATAAACCAGCGAAACAAACATGCTGTTTGACACACTCATTTAGAAAGTTTGTGCACCGTCTAAATATAAATTCTTCAGATATGGTTCACCATCAATAAAAGACTATGAACGTCGGATAGGCTCTAGGTGAGAGGTTGGCCCAACAATGTTGTTTGCACCCTCTATCATAGAGAGCCGGACCTAAGGGGACTTTCCATGTCGTGGTTCCACACTATCGGGCACTCCAAAAAGCATGATGCGAAGTCGGGATAGCACTTGCTTCGGAATGGGCTTGCCCAGGGAACATGACTTGCAAGGAACATTCTAAAGCAGCGGCTATGAAGTTTCTATCTTTACGTGCTCCCTCTCTCTATTTGTTCATTTTCTAACACGTTACCCATATTATAGACACTATAACCATTATCCATCGTGACGGACTTATGGGTCCTCTATGTATTTTGTCCATCCATATTCATATTTTTCTTTCTTTGCATCACAGTTCGCGTGTCTTTAATATACATGTATTTAGTTGAAACACTGGCTCAAGTTATGGTGGCTCCTGTTGCTGTGAATGTCAGATGGCATCATGAATTTAAATATTTTACAATCAAATTTATAGTTCCAACAATTTTTTTAATCTGCATATTAAGTTAAAGTTATCCCTTGTGCTTATTGTACCTTTTATTTGAAGATCTCCACTTATATATATATATGTTTTTAAAATATGAATTTTACCTCCTATACTACACTCTTAGGACAGCTCCAGTGTTTGGTTCGGTTTCAGTGCTGAGATGGATTTCAAAGTTCAGATGTTGTGTAGTATGGTTTGGGTGCTGCAGTGTGAGAGTCATTTGATGGAGGCCACAACCTATTAAAAAAATAGGAAAGAAAGCGACACCTTTTGCTCTCTTCTATCCACGCTGCTGCATGCAGGACGGCTATCATGCCACTCGTTGAGTTTTTTTATTCCCTCGGTTTGCACCAAAATGAAGAATCGCTTTCTAAAATCGATGCACTCCGATCGCTAGCTCCAGTGTTCAAATCGAACCATCCTGCTATTTCTCTCTCCCCATGGTTCGTTTTCCCACCACACTGGAGATGCTCTTAATAAAATGATGGCATATTGGTTGTTTAAGCCTGCACCATGTCCCATTGTCCCTCAAGATAGGTGGTAGAGCTTGTAGCTCGATCTATGACGGGACAACAATGCTAACCTCAAGAATATAATATAGTTAACCTTAACAAACACAATTTACTCCAAGTGAATTTCCAAAATCAAGGAAGCCACAACCGTCTTTGGTCTTCGCTAATCTCCTCCAATGCTTAAGATGTTGAATTCCTTCTATTAAAAATAAGTTACATGTGGTAATTTTTTTATAAAAAAATAGAGTGCTTACAACTATACATGACAATGATTTGTGTAGGTTGTTACTTAAATAAATTTATGCATCTTGGCTAACTCATATGTTATTTCAAGGAATTATTTAGATTATCTATCTTAATGGCTGGATGAATTATTTTGATGAAAATGCAACGGTTACTTTAAACGATGTTTAATAATGGTAGAGGTAGGTAGCTTGGATGCAGATTTGGGTTTCTACTTTATTTTATTTTTTATAATGGTGAGGTGGGTGAACTTTCTAGAAATCAGAATAATACCAACGACGGCACATCAAAAATTAACTATTAATGCTGATTATCTCTCAAGTTAACTATGCACGCATCAGACACTTATCGTCTTAACAATGTTCCCTCCGTTCGAAATAAGACCCTGTTTGGATCCATGGGGCTAAATGGCTAATCTTTAGCCCGCCCTTAGAATGAAGAGACTAAAGCTTAGCCCATGGGACTGTTTGGATCCAGGGCTAAAGATTAGCCATATACCTTATAATGATCCATTTGCCCCTAATGAATACTCGTACATTTGAACCAATTAGTTTGTTATGAATGTCATACATTTGAAAACGGTGAGAGTAGTAACATGATTCCCTAACTATTTTATTTGAACAACAGCACACAAGAGGAGTCAAGCTTGAGCTAGCTTAGGTAGAATAAGGCACTTTAACCACTCTCAACATATACAGTCGTCTGGAAAACATGATATTAACACGATGCATTACAAATCCCCGTACATGTATACATAATAATAATATCTAGAGTTGTTCACCATAAATAAATAAATTATGATGACGGGACATACGTAATCCTATGTCATTTATCAACGGAGGATCATTACTATATTGTTATTTCTAGTAGTAAGAGGGAGAAAAGCACCAATTGTAGGCTTTGTAGCTCGATCAGGTTACTGGAGTCTGGAGCTGCAGTCAATCACTCAGGAGGGCAAGGCCCGGTCTTGGGCTTGTAGGGATCATGCGTGCAGTTGGAGCTCCCGGCATAGTTCCCTTCGGCTACCGTCGGAATGGACTCCGAGACAGAAACGCGGTGGCCTCCCTCGCCCTGCAGCTGCAGGCGTTCCGCCGCGACGACGGTGCCGCGAGCGGAAGAAGCGACCAAAGTGATGATCATCAGAAGCGGCAGAGCCATCGCGGCCGCCGCTGGCTTCCTCCTTGCAGCTTCCATCTCGTCTGAGTCTCTAGCTCAGGTACGTATATATAAATTTACGAGGAGTGTGATATGAACTTGATCACTATGAATAATGATCGATGGTTGTGAATTGAGAAGCTAGGGTACAGGCGCCGCTAAATTTATAGATGCGAATGGGCATAGATAGCGTGGTAAATTGCAACGAATTTATTAGGAGGGCTCACCGATCGTGGAAGGCGCAACGGAAGTTCAGAGAGTTCCCAGCGAAATCGCTGTCGAATCATAATACATATCACGCGCTATATATTGGAGGAGGACCGGAGGAGCAGCTAAGCTATAGAGTACATGAGAAATGAGCTTTCTTTCTTTCGGCAAAGAATTAAGAAACCTGAGCAGCCAGTGGATGAGTGGACTGAGAATCTTTGTCACGCGAAACAGCAGTAGTTTTTTCATCAGGATATAGAAAATTCGTGGTTGGTTGACGAACGAACAACAACGCAGCTAGCTTAGCTAGGAAGTATGCACTGCGTTGCAAGCAAAGCATACTCCACGCGCTCACACTACTCGTAGGTCGTAGCAAGTGGAATTTTGGAGTGAAAATGTCTCGAAGCTTTCGTGCGCGCGCGAGGTAAATGGGAATCTCGGAATGGTGACGAACATGCATGTTATAATGTCAAGACGAATACATCTCGTGCCCAGCACAAAAAGTTGTCTTTGGCTTCGTAAGTCGTTTCTCGGTTGCTTCAGGGCATCTGGGGATTCTGGGCAGTAATTTACAATAAACTTCACGGCGGAGTTATTTGGATTCGACACGGACGCCGCATGACAGGCATGACTCACTCCACTGTCGCCTTGGTCATCCCACTTCCCCATCCCATCCGCGTGACTCACTCCTCTAAAAAAAATATTCCTGCTCGTCCCACTCCACTAGCCCGCTGCGGCCATCCCCGCGCGCGCCCGACTGCCCCACGCCGTCACCATGCACCCCTATCCTGTGCCCGACCGCTCACTCCGCAATCCTCCGCGCGTGCACCCGTCCTGCGCCGCCCTGCGCCCACTCCACCTCTACGCGGCCATTCACTCCGTCTCTAGCCGGCCATCTACTCAGCCTCCGCACGTGCCCACCACTCCGCCTCTGCGCGGCCATCCACCACAGTGCGCCTAATCTACACTCACCCATCGCGGCCACGATGTGCACCGCCACCACCACCCCGGCACCACCGGGAGAAAGTCGTCGCCGGCCAGGACATCGTCTCCCGCGGTCGGCCGAAGACACCATGCCAGGGAGGATCCGTATGTTGCAAATGCATATTTTAAGTATTTCAAACGTTTCAGAAGTATGTTTTAATTGTTTCATCTTGATGTTGCAAAAGTAAATCGGAGGATGTTGCATATGTTGCAAGTGTTCTAGAGGCATGTTGCAAACATTTATTCAAAATGTTTCATCTGTTTGTAGACGTATGTTGCAATCGTTCTGATTTAGATATTTCATATGCTTCACACAAATGTTGCAATAATATGTTCCAAACGTTTCAGCTATTTCAGTCTTATATTGCAGCAAGTTATTTTCCATGTAGCAAGTGTTTTATTTAAGCGTTTTATGTTGTTCAGTCGAGACGAGCCGGGGGCGGTGGACAGGAGTGCTGCGGTTGGTGGGGTGGGGGGAGGGGTGAAAGCATCTAGGCCCCTAGTGGGTTTCGGTGATTAATGACGACATAAGATTATTGTGACTAATGTGTGTTTAACAGAGACAATTTGAGTTAGGTCACAATAATAGACATTGTTTGGGCAATCACTGGTTTTTATGCCCCTATCGATGGAAATCGTTTCGGTTTTCAAAGGATGGACGACAAGGTTAAGGATGAACTAGTTCTAAATGTTGTTATTTGGCGTTAGAGAGACACTTAGAGTAGCTTAGGACTTTTTTTTTACTTTGGCTGAACTATTAAGGGGGTTATGAACTAGTAGCTTGACCAGGTAAATCTAATGTTTTAGGTGTGATACATACTTGTCAAACTTAGCACTAAGTAGCTCAGCAACAACCTAAAGATTAATTAGAGTCAACTTCATTCACCAAATATCTTGATTCGAAAGTAAATGGAAGCTTGAAGAGATGACTGGACTCTGTGGACAATAGGACCGGATGCTAAGGCGCCAGGTCCAGTCAGTGGAGGCACATGTAGCGAAGGCCTAAGCATTGAACGGACTCTGGCGCTAGGCCAGGCCCGAACGCGACGCTACAACTGTAGTAGAGGACGCGCAGAGCTCAGTAAGGATCGAACACTGAAGGTCGCATGACTGGACTCTGGAGTGTGCGAGTCCGGTCAACAATAGAAATGCACTAGAGAGGAAAAATAGATGATCGAATGCAGGTCAGGGTTTGGTCGGTATAATGCCCTTCTGTCAGCGCTAGCGTCACATAGCCGTCCAACTTAGCTCTCTTGCTGATTTTTTCAGGCGCGTCCGGTTACCCTGAAAAGTGCTGAGTTAGACCCCTATGGGTTTGTTTTGAAGTGGGAGGGTTTCAATACTTTTTCTACTCGTCCAACTTAGCTCTCTTGCCGATTTTTTCAGTTGAGGAAATACTTTTGAGTGCAAGGGAGAGCAAGAGCCTAGTGTGGTTTGAGATTTGATAATCCAGATTAAGGACCTCATTAGTGAATAGGTAGTAGCAAGTGTGCATCCACCTTTCTCATTAGACTTGTCTTGATCAAGTGAGAGTTTATGCTTGTTACTCTTGGTGATCGCCATCACCTAGAAGCTTCGTGATCATCCGACGGAGCTTGTGGATGACCCAAGTCATGGTGTGAGCGGTTGTGGGCGATTCACCGCAACAGAGTATCAAAGAATCAGCCCGTAGAGAGTACTTGATCCTTGCGCGGATCAAGAGAGAGCTACACCCTTGCACGGGTGCTCCAACGAGAACTAGTCGGGAGTGATGACTCTCCAATACCTCGAAAAAATATCGCCGCGTTCCTCTCCCTTTCTTTATTCTAAATATTTACTTTTGAGCAATTCATTTTATATCTGTACATTCCTAGAATTGCCAGGCTAGAGTAGGATTGGAACCTAGGGTGTAAAACTTTTGTGCGGTAGAATAATAGTGAACACATTTAGGTACTAAGGGTGAAATGGGCTAAGTGCAGTGCTTAATTATTGTAAGAAATTTTAGATTAGCCTAATTTACCTCCCTCTTAGGCACCTTGATCCTTTCAATTGGTATCAGAGCCGAGTGCTCCTTAAATTAGGCTTAACCGCCTAGAGCAAGATGTCCTATGGGGGATGGACCCCCTCCCTTCTTTGAGGGAGATGATTTTCCTTATTGGAAAATTCGCATGGAAACATACCCAGAGGCTATAGATGTTGGAGTGCTTAGAGCCACCACACAAGACTTTTCAAAACCTCAGGACCCCGCTAACCTGGTTGGTGATGAGGCAAATTACGAGAAGTGGAATTCAAAGGCCAAAAACACCCTCTTTAGAGGCCTTTACAAGGATGTCTTTAACCGTGTGCGGAACCACAGAGACTCCCATGCACTATGGTCGGACATTTGTGCGCTCCATGAGAAAACTAAGATTAAGCATGAGGAACGCTATCACCTTGTGATCAAAAAAGCTAAATTCATTTGAGATGCTTTTTCATGAATGTGCTAATGAAATATATTCTCGCTTGAATGTTCTTGTAGAGGAGGTCAATGGGCTTCGACTCACTCAAATGCAACCATCCGATATTGTGAGAAAAATCTTGAGTGTCCTCCCCATTGATAAATATGAGCATATTGCCACCGTGCTTCATCAAGGTGATATTTCTACCACTACTCTAACTTAAATATTGGGAAAGATCAATGCGCATAAGATGTATATGCACATCACTCCACTAGAGGGCTCTTCTTCCACCAAGAAGAAAGTTTTGGCATTCAAAGCTAGTCAAGAGAAGAGGGGCAAAGAAAAATTTGTTCATGATAGTTCAAGTGATGATGAAATTGATGATGCAAGTCTTACTCTCATGGTGAGAAGAACCACCAAGATGCTCAAAGAACTAAACAAGAATGACATTAAGTTTGATGGCAAGAAGAAGAAATTATTCACTAGTAGCAAGAGGAAGCCTATCTCTAAATGGATTGCTACAATTATGGAGAGCTTGGTCATCTAGCTCATCAACGTCCTAAGCCCAAGAAAGACAAATACAAAAAGAAGTACAAGGGTAAGAAAGATGATTCAAGTGATGATGATGATGAGAAGAAGAAAAACAAGCCATATAAGAAGACGGATGGCGAGAAGAAGGAATATCAGAAGAAGAAGAATGATAAGGTTTATATTGTTGGTGATTAGCTCACGGACATTGAATCATTAAGTGGATCATCTGATAGTGAAAGTGAGTGTGGAAGTCCGATCAACAACAGAAAGGCACCAAAGAGGAAAATAGATGACCAGACACGTCCGGTGGGTGCTGATTGAATGTAGGTTAGGGTCCGGTTAGTATAATAGCCTTTTATCAGTGCTAGCATCACGTAGCCATTGGCTACTAACTGGACGCGTCGTCCGGTCACCCCAAAAAGTGCTGAGTTGGACCCCAACGGGTTTGTTTTGAAGTGGGGGGTATAAATACTTCTCCTACTCGTCCAACGTAGCTCTCTTGCCCATTTGTTCAGCTGAGGAAACACTTTGGAGTGCAAGGGAGAGCAAGAGCCTAATAGGGTGATTGAGATTTGATAATCCAAGATTAAGGACCTCATTAATGTATAAGGAGTAGCAAGTGTGCATCCCCTTTTCTCATTAGGCTTGTCTTGGTCAAGTGAGAGTTTGTGCTTGTTACTCTTGGTAATCGCCATCACCTAGACGGCTCAGTTGTGATTGGAAGCTTAGTGATTATCTGACAGAGCTTGTGGATGACCTAAGTCATGGTGTGAGCAGTTGTGGACGATTCACCGCGACGGAGTGTCAAAGAATCAGCCCATAGAGAGCACCTGATCCTTGCGCGGATCAAGAGGAACTACACCCTTACACGGGTGTTCCAACGAGGACTAGTGAGGAGTGACGACTCTCCGATACCTCAGAAAAACATCGCCGCGTTCCTCTCCCTTTCTTTATTTTAAGCATTTACTTTTGAGCAATTCATTTCATGTCTTTACATTCCTAAAATTACCAAGCTAGTGTAGGATTGGAACCTACGGTGCAAAACTTTTGTGCGATAGAACAACAGAGAACACATTTAGGCACTAGGGGTGAAATGGGCTAAGTGTAAGGCTTAATTATTGCAAGAAATTTTATATTAGCCTAATTCACCCCTCTCTTGGACATCTTGATCCTTTCGAGGGGAGGGGGTGGGGTGCTGGAGGTGTGCTCGTCGCGCGCGTGGGGCGGTGCAAAGGCGGACGCGGCAGGCTGCCAGGCGAGCTCGGGGTGCGTGGCGCGCCGGAGGGCTAGCGGACAGGGGTGCTAGTTCGAGGGTGCACGCTTGGGACGTGCTCGTCCGGCATGGGTTAGGGGCGAAGGCAGACATAGGCTGGCTGAGCGGGTGTCCATACGCGAGCGGCGTGCCGGACGTCCCGGCGCTAGCCATGTTTATTTGGATTTAATACTACTACTCTAGTCGCGGAGATTCTCAAGTGAACTTTACATCGAATGCTTAGTCCTCTGGACGAATCATTTATGTATCCATCCATATAGGGTGTATTTAGTTGCTCGAATAGTGTTTTGTAGATTCACTGTATATAAAAAATGTCTGGTGAGATTGTACGAGAAGATGTAAAAAATACTATCAACCTAGTTTATTAGCCATCGTACAACATTTTTTTCTCACAACAAAACAGTATCAGCTGTCTTATTAGCCGCAAAAACCATCAGCCAAATAGGGCAATGATGTCTGTCTGCATGACCGAAATCGGTATGTTGTGAGGCTCATTATGTAGATCCACACCTTATCAGTTATGATTGCATTCGTGGGCTGCAGGCTGCTTGGCTAGCTAAGATCGAGGCGCATGCTCATTCTGCATTGCATGCGCACGCCTGTGCATGCTCCGCTAGAGCAGCAAATCAAGCATGCTCATAGTATCTCTCCTCTCTTCCTAATATTAAGATGCAATTAGTTTCTATGTCCATCGTCTGTTTTCGGTTCTGGTTCAGCCCGTCCTGTCCCATGGTTTTCACTTCCTAGCTAGAATATATGCACGCACTAGGGCGTGCTCCACCGGATTATAAGGTCAATTAGAATATTTTAGGAATTTTCTAAAATTTTATGCATATTTTCCCTCATTTGTCTAGGATAAAATTTATTTTTTTGGACCTTCTAGAGTTATTTTCACAAGCTCTAAATATTTTATTTGGAGTCATGGTATCCAAATCTATATCTACGGTTTTATTGACGTTTTTTACAATCTTAGAGACATTTCCTGTGGTTTAAAACCCATGTCAAGTATTTATCATTTTGTTAACTACTATAAAAAAGAGAAAACCAATCAAGACAGAAAGGTTGCCGTTTTAAAAGTTTGTACAAGTAAGATGTTTAGTTTTATAGTTTAATTTAAGAAGGATTGAAGGAAAAATCATCCTATACAGTAATAATAATTCAAAAATGGTAAAATAGACTTTTTACGTCTTGCGGCCTAAACCTCCTGCTTCACTGCTGTCCGTGGCTTCCTCAAGACCGATTCCGATTCGCCATGGGCTTCGTAAGGCCCAGGCCATCCGGAGACTAGAGGTCGGCCCGTTTCCCGAGCCAATTGACAATTTCAGATCTGCTGCACGTCCTACTCCATGAGAATTTGATCGACACAACAACGACGGGCCTACCCATCTTTTCTTTCCGTGTGAATGGACGCACTCGCGTGTGTGCTTGTGGTGTGAGCGTGAAGTGTATGGATTATGTGTGTCTAAATTATACCCGATAAAAAAATAATGACAGGCCTTGCCTGTCCCTTGCTCCATAAAAAAATAGTAATTATAGGATTCGTACAAGTCAAATAAGCTAAAGTTTGACTAAATTTATGTTGAATAGTATTAATGTTTATGTGTCCAAATAAGTTTATTATGAAAATACATTCCATAATTAATTTAATAGTACTTACTTTGTACTTCGTGCATTCCAATTATAACATATTTTAGCTTTTATATATATATATATATATATATATATATATATATATATTGCTTTATTATGCATCTATACATTTATACATTGTGTATATCTAAGCGCATATCAAAAGCTATGAATCTAGAAAAGGTCAGAACGTCTTATAATTTAGAATGGAGGGAGGATCATAAATTATAATACTCTTTTTTTTAATAATTTTGACTAAAATTCAAATCATTTGCCTCCTTAAAAATGAAAATTGCATTCTTTTTTAGGATGGAGGGAGTATCCTATAGGTCTGGCATAGAAACACTGACAAGTGCGTGGTAATCAACCCGCAACACATAACACTCAGCACATATCCCATCAGCTACCACGACAAAAAAGATGAGCAAGCATGTAGTACGATAATTATATATGCTAACCTCACTTAGAGAGTTAGAATGTGGCGAGAACATCACCGGGGTCATCAGGATCAACTTCATTACATGATATAGTTTTTTTTTAAATTTTAACAATATTTTATTAAAGGATTTATAAATTTTGTTGGGGTCAATGGACCACGACAAAACCCCCTAGATTTGCTCCTTTTGCATTTGGAGTTTTGCAATACAACTTACTCGTGTTTCACAGCTCTAGGTCCGTGGATCACTGCCGGATTTAAATTCGACATCACTACCAGAATCAGACCCGATAGCTGTCATGGACTTGCCTATCACTACAGGGTCAAGGCTAGACCTAGCAGTGATAGGATTAGGGTCACTAACGGGTTAAGCCTCTACTCAGTAGTGATAGGATAATACTCACTGCCAAGTCAGTATTTTTTACTTGACAATGACCGTTATTTGCTAATTTTTGTTGATATATTTTATTATTTTATTTAAATAGAGGTTACTTCCTTATTTTTATATTTAATATTATTAGTACATCACTTATATCTCACCACCGTGAAGATTATACTACAACTATAACGAGTCAAATCTTTGTCACATGATTTGACAATGAATAAATTATAACTAGAAAAATCATACATGATAGGTAGAAATAAAGTCAATACAAACAAAGTATCAAAAAGAACAAACCAAAGTCCTAGAAAAAAGGATATGATAGTTTCATTAATACAAACCAAGTGGAGCACACTCACTGCTACTAGTTATTATATTGCATGATAGCCTGTGTACTGAATATCTTTGGTTATGTAATCGAGCACATCATTTAAATAAATCAAAGTACGTAGTACATATTAGTGCACTCTCTTTCTTCAGAAGTCCAAGCACATGGACTACCAAAGGTGAAACATAGTGGTCTAAATGGTAATGTGTTAGGTTCCAAAGAAAAATATAAATGACTCTGCTATCCATGTGTAGTGAGCGATGCAATGGTACTCGAGTTGCTCAGGATATGTAAGCGTGTCACATACAGAATATGAGAAACATGAATGGGAACATAATAATAATAACAAGTATACACTCTAAGAACCACTTTGACTGTGACACGTTATGTTCAAGACAATCGACATCATAAAAGGAGGTGGGTTTTCTTCTTATTTAGCTATCCCTTCACCACAATTGGAACCAGAGGCAGTTCTTTTTCATTTGGATCTTCACCCACAACTAAATCCAAAGGTGGTTTTTCTTCAACTGGATCTTCATTCACAAGTACAAATTAGGTTGATTAGTCTTGGAACAACCTTCAACAACAACCGAATCATTGGTGAGGAAGATGCAATCTTCTTTCCCATCTCTCTATGTTTTGAAAAAAAATCGATGCAATGTCTCCATGCTTCATGCCTAAAGTGTATGACAAATAGAAACACAAAATTGACATCAAAATTCAAGCACTTCAACCAACAAAAACAATTCAACTAACTAGCATGCTAATCTCTATCCTAAATTTCAGTGAATAGGTGATGATTTACTAATCTAGACGATGTCATCTCATCCATATGTTCCCTAATGTTTTAATCCTCCAAAAGAGGATATGTTGTCCACATAATGCACCATACAATCAATCACAACTCGAATTGATTCCAATTTGATATCAAGGCAGACAAATATGAGAGGGCACATGACCCAAAAATTGTGCAACCACGACAGGCATCAATCATGAAGTGCCATGGTAGCACATGATGCCGCAAATTGGAGCTAGAGAAGAATAGTGGCATGTGAGATGTGAGTTGTATGGCACGGCCGAGGCACGCCAGTGTAGTCTAGCACAAGCCGCAACATAGCATGCTACAACAACATTCAGGACAAAGTGATGGGAAATTGGGAATCGAGGCTTGGCCAATGACTACTCAAGGATGCCGGATGGTATCAGTGAGTCGCAAGAAAATCACTTTACCTAAATCAAACTTGCTGACGCCGATCAAACCAAGTACTCCCTTCATACTCAAAATTTAAATCATTTTGGACATGATTTAGGATACCAAGGAGTGATAAATTATGGCACATTTTCCTATTTGCCATTATTAAATAGGATTTCCGGGTTTCTCCCATGCAACAAGCACTCCCTGCTAAACTAGTTAGCACTATGAAGCTCAAGGTGAGAGGTCCTAGGTTTAAAACCTTGTTGGTTGTCTTTTTTTTGGCGCGGTGCCTGAATTTTGCATGGTGCTGTGCGTGCGTCGGTCTCTTGCGTGACTTCACGCTGTGATTTTCCAATGGGGCGCTAGCATTTGTTCAACGGCAAGTGAGGAGGCGCGGTTTAAGGTTCTCCTCGGGATTGAGCGATGAGAAATGAAGGATCAGGGGCAACTTCGTCCAAAACGCTGTTAAAGCATGCAAAACGACACAACTTGAATTGTGAACAACAGAGTCATCCTTCAAAATGACTTGAATTTTGAGTATGGAGGGAGTATATTTACAACTTCCATGGTGTTGGCCAAAGAAGGCAAAAACAGTTGCTGAACTAAAAATGGAGAAATAATAATAGTATCAACAACTATACGTAATTCTTTTATTTACATAAATCCAAATCAATAGCTAGCTGTCATTTTGGAGTCGTGGATAAAAAATCTCAATAACTAATCTCATTTCATATTTCTCCTCTCTTAAGGGACAGAATATCATCATAATTTTGAGTGATGTTCACACGATGCTGCAAAAAATGAGATTAAGAATTTACCAACTAGTACGTCACGATGTGTATCATTTGAGGGTGGCAGGAGCAAGGATGGCAGCAGCACTAGGACCGAGTTAAGTTGATGCTGCAAGCTCTCAATCAAACTTCAGACCATGGTTTAGATCCCAGACCCTCTCAACATTAAAAACAAGACAAAAAGAACCATTCATGAGTTGTTAAACCAGGATGTCAAATTAAGCCACTGCTTGGTGGCCAGATGATGAGCTCTCACTGTTAGAAAGATCATGTCCAGATCATAAGCAAGTTCAAAACTTTTGCATCATATATATATAAAAGCAATATTTCTATTGCCTCGATCCCCAGCAGCCTCACTGCCTCATCACAGCCATGACAGAGACAGGGTTATGTGATTCGTCCGAGAAAGTTCGAATTTCAAAGAAATTCGTCCATTCCTGACCAAAATTTCCTGAAATTCGTCCATTTCGGTTGGGACCGATTTTTTTTTCCAAAATAATCCCAGAAATGTACCATTACAACAGCACAAAAATGTAGCACATAAATATACCACTAGCATAGTAGCATATTCATCAAGCATTTCACTGTCAGCTTTTACCTCTTGTGGACGCCAACTGTCTTTATATACACACCTCAGTCCTCTCCCCCTCACACACCTCTCCTCCACTGAAAACCTCAAAGGGAGAGGCGGTCAGTGGTGGCCTCGCCGTCACGAGCCCCACCCTCCTCCCCCGGTGCTCTCCACTCGACCATGCTTCCGAGGCCGAGCCAGAGAAGCATCTTCCACCTCGGGGAGGAGGGTGTCGACGATCACCGCAGCGCCGATGCCCGATGAGCATGTCAAGAACACCGATGCTACACGTATCCTCGCAGGGCGCCGAGACCACGGCCACCAACGGCGGAAGCAAGACTCCGCCGTCGATGCGGTCGGCGTCGGGTTGCAGATCCTGGTCCAGAACCGCCACCACACGCGAGCGCCCTCGCCCTCGCCCTCGCATATCGTCCTGAAGCAGGTGGTGGTCCTGCCGATGGTGGCACGCCACCGCCGTGGACGACCTTCTGGCAGCAGTTTCTTGAGCGCCTGCTCCCGCTGCAGGAGGGAGCTCAGCAGCAAGGACGTGTACATGTACAGGTGCGTGCGACTAGCAAACACAAAAACTCCGAGACCGAGATGTCTGAAGCGAAGCCGTTCATGTCTAATCGCTGCATGTTCTGCCTTGTGCAGAGGCGACCAGGGGTTCTGCAGCGAGGAGTGCCGGTGTCAGCAGATCCTGGCAGACGAGGCAACGGAGCGTGAAGCCATGATCAAGAAGGAGCGCATGCGGCGAGGGTTGCCTCACCATCTCCACCACGGGCCACGGTCGGCAACGGGGGCGATCGATGGTGCGTCGAGGAGACTAGTTGCAATAGCCTACTAGGATCTAGCATCTGTACGTCCATGTCCATCTGAGGTCGATGCATAGAAATGGCAACTAGTACTCTTTGCGTACCGGTGAAGCAACGATATCCTTGCATTCAGAGGAGAGAGATGGGGAAAAAAACTGAGCAAATCGAGGTGCAGAATTTTATATGGAATATGGAATCACGGGAGAACCGCCATGTCTAGCTGTTTGTGTAAACTTAAGGGAGAATAGGAGTATTGCTTACAGAGATGATGTAAGATTGTGAGAATCACATAAACACAAAAGTCAAACTAATTAAGTGACTGATTTTCTGCAACTTGCCAAGGCTTAATAAGATCGCAAGAATCACATAAACGATGCAACTTGCTCTCTCGTCACATTTGTGGTTGAAATCAAATGGAAGGAAGAAGAATATGACAGTTGTACATGAGAACATATGTATATCTGAGAATATATGAACAGTAACAGACAGAACAGTCGCGATTCTTGTAATTGGATCAATTTCTTTCAACTGAACTCGTGGAGCAACTGTGGACACAAGTACTGGCGCATCACGCTAGTAGGAGTATCACATTGTACCGGAATTTGATGCCGAAAGGAAGAATAATACCCTGGCATCTAGCAGATTGATGGGGAAATGGCACCAAAAATGGAATCTTCCATTCATGGTGCTGCAAAACAGTCACCGATTTAGAAGCAGCTACCACACTGGGTCTATGAAACGGGAACCAAGGCACATAGCTAGCTTAATGGATAGCGACTAGAATTGTGCCTGGGCACTAGTACTGTACGTATGTATCACTGTAACTGTACGTATACGTATGTATCACTGTATACATAAACGTATACGTATGTATCACTGTCACTGTAACAGAACAGTCACGACTATATACATATACGTGTGTATCACTGTAACTGTACGTATAACTAACTGTGTTTGGGCCAGGGATAATACGGTGTACCTGGCGGAAAGGATGTGTATAATAAACGGTAACGCTTAGACACGAGCGTCCTTCCGTCCGGACGCAGGCTCACGGCTTCTCAGGTCTGCATAACGGAATGGCTCAATTGACCCCTCCTATATCTCTCTCGCAAAAAAAACTCCCCACTCCGCCTCGCCCCATCGTGGCTTCACCGTGCTGTGCCGCCCTCCATCCGCCCACCCCACTCCACCTCGCTGTAGCCATCCCTCGCCGCGTCCCCATCTTATGCCGCACCCTGCTACATCCCCGCCACGCCACGCCGCATTCCCTGACGGGCCCTAGTTTGCCTCGCCTGTCGTGGCCACGGCGTTCACCGCACTGCCACCACCCCGACGCCACTAGGAGGAGGTCACCGCCGGTCCAGACATCGTTCCCACGGCCAGCCGAAGACACCGTGGCGGCAGGAAGGGGAGGCCTACGCCTGCGCCTGCGCCTAGGTGTACGTTGGGCCGTTATTCTCAATGTCCCCCTGACCCGAGCTCGCTGGCTCCCGCAGTTCCCCACCAGGTAGGCCGTGGCCGCCGGCGACACTGTTCAAGTGTTTCAGACCTACGTTTCTAGATATTGCAAAAGTAGATCTGGTATGTTGCATATGTGTTGCAATGACAATATATGCATGTTGCAAGCTTATGTTTCAAGTGTTTCAGACATATGTTTCAAGTGTTTCATCTTAATGTTGTATATGTTGCTATGGCTATACATATATTTTCAAGTGTTTCAAATGTTTCATACATATGTTGCAAAAGTAAATCTAGATGTTGCATATGTTGTTATAGCTATACACCCATGTTTCAAGCGTAGTTTCAAGTGGTTTATCTACTTCAGACATATGTTTCAAGTGTTTCATCTGGGTTTTGCATATGTTGCAATGACGCCGGTGGCTGGCAGACAACGGCCTACTGCAGCCACCTGCTGCTGCTGGGGCGTCGCCGTGGGACACCATGCTGGCGCTTGAGGCCGACATGTGCCTCTGCAGTGTGCATCCGCAGGCGAGGGAGTTGACTGGGACCCACGTGGGTTTCTCACATGCGGACGCGGCAGTCAGGGTGGGAAGCAGCGTGAGGCCCACGTGGCAGGGTGCAAAAACAGGCGTCACAGTCACCTTTTGTATGCAACACGGTATCCCGCCTATTAGAGCGTGCCACTGACGGACGCTAGTGGTTCTGTTAATAAAACACAGAAAAAAACATTTTCCCTCGTGTTTTTCTTTCACTCTTGCTCGGGGCAATTTTTCCTTTTTTTTGGCAAGGATTTTGCTTAGGGCAATATAACAGATGGCGCAGAGCTTGTATCCGACGGTTTGCTTTGTTATCTTTGCATATGTTTCTAATGCCATGCGTTAGCAAAAGCAGCTCGTTCTTAATTAGGCAGCTTTCATGTAGGAGTGTTTCTACCGGTAATGGCAAAAAAAGGAGGCCAACGCTCATATCTGCTCCCATAGTGCTGTATGAATAACATCTAGATAGGTTTCTAAATATTTTCGTGAGTTAGCTTTTAACAATCGTGATGTTGGAGACAACACAGCACCTTAGCTGCAGACCAGCAGCACTCATTGTCTCGCATGTTTTAGCGAACCTTTGCGAGCCACGACCATAGTGCTTGGAAGATAGATCCTGCCAATCATTGGTGAAGCCGAGCTTTCTTTTCAATACGCTAAAAAAGCTTTATTTTTCACTAGATAGACAGCTAAGGACAAAAGCTTTTTTCTCCCTTCTAAATTACACAGTACGGACGATACAAACAAGTAAGTGGAATGTAGGGAGAGATGATCGTTGAGAGTACCTCGGGAGGCGATCCCGAGGACCTCAACGACGGAGAGAGCAGAGGTTCCCCTGCCGCCGGCGATCACTCTGATCTCGGTGGAGATGGGATTCCCTGCGTGGCCAGTGTTAGCCTTCTCGCTGAGGCAGGCGACAACGGCATTACATGGAACAGGAGCATCGCGACGAGGTGTCCCAGTACTTCTGTCGCGATCCACGTCGACGAGAGGGATCCTTCTGGTGGCCGGCGACATGCTTACGACGACCAAGATGGCGAGCAGGAAACTGTTGGAGGCTCACGTCGCGACGCTGGCACTGCTCCGACCGGTATTCCTGATCCCGGCGACAAAGGCCTGATGGGGAACAGGATCAGCACGGGTCTGTGCAGAGTGCTCGCGCGACGACCACACGTTCCGAAGGTTTTGGATGTTCATCGGTGGGCAGCGGAGGTCATCAGCGTTTCCGGCGACATGGAGGTAACGTGTCATGGATTTCGTGCAAAAGAAGATGGGACGGAGGAGGAAGACCGCGGATGGAAATCTATTGGTGGCCATGGTGATCGGATTGTATCTGACCCCGCGATAGACCTTCGTCCCATAGGTGTTAAGTCCAAGTTCTGGGCACTGTCGGATGACGACAATTCTGACGACGAGATTGTTCAGTCACCTTACACTTCGGACTTGGTACGCCTAGCGGCAGTTCATGGCTTTACAAAGGAAAAGCTTGTCGAGGCGGAGATAGCTTTGTAAGACTCAACGATCCAATGACAGGTAGAAGCGTCTACGTCTCCGGCAAGCTCAGATACTAAGGTTGTGTTGGTATGTAATATTATTAAATCATGGACGAAACGATGGTGGCCGACGATGACGCCATGGTCTGGGAAGCTGCCACGACCGAGAACGTCGCCGGCAATGACTCTTGGCGACTGTGCGGCAACGATCTTGCGTGGTCGACGATCGGTAGTAGGGGGTACTCTGGCCGAGGCACTAGGGAGATCACTGTCATCGTCATCGGCGAGGACAACGCCATTACTGATGAGGAACGATCATGTTCAAATTCAAAAATTCCATCCGTTTCCATCGGCAAGGGAACAGGGCCCTGCACGACTGCCCGAGATGTTCTCGGCGGCTGTACAGTGCCATGCACGTTCCATGCCTTCAGGAACGGGATCTATGCCTCCTCCAGGGACGGGCACGTCTGATCCGGATTCTTCGGCAGCGGAACAGAGTCACGTACGACCGCCCGATCGGTTATTTCAATCTGCTGGTGATCCGTATCATACGCGAGTTAAAGGACCTTCTGCACAATCTGTTTCTGACATAAGGACGGGTGGGCGCTCTGAGGCCCAACGTGGGCCTTGTGTTCAAAGTGGATATGGACGCAGAAAGCGACGCACCGTAGGAAAACTTGCAACACGATTTTTAGTTGGCACCTGCGACCTGGACGTGATTAATAGGCGAACCCTAGCCGCCACTCCTTCCTCTGTTCACCCCTCGTACGTGCAAGTAGTACGCACGGGCATGGCGACTCCAGGTGCAGGCAATAACCCTGGCGCTGGAGGAAGAGGGCTCGGAGCCAGGCACCGCGGAGGACGCGCAGGCAATGGCAGTGGTGGTGTGCGTGGTGGACGCCATGGCCACGGCGCCGGGTACGGGTTCGGCTACAATCAAGAGGTTGATGATGGAGCACATTTCAATGGTTCTCGGTTCAATCCTAACCTCGGGGTTCATCCACCAAATTATGGCCCTAGGTGGGATTATGAACGGGGACGACGAGGGCGCTTCGGCGGCAATGGTGATCGAGGCTGGAACGGCGGGTTCTGGCAGGGGCATAATTATCAGCGCCATGTCTCCCATTGAAATTAGCAGCGACCGCCGCCACTTGGGCCTTGTTCGGCTGGCTGTCTGTCAGCCAGCCAGCAGTGCTTTTCTCTCACATCATTTCAGCACCAGCCACCAGTCACCAGCCAGCCAGCAGTATTTTTCTCTCATAACAAATTAGCACCAGCCACCAACCAGCCGAACGAGGCCTTGGTCTACAGAAGCAACAAGGGAATTACTACCAACGGAACCAACAGCAGCAGTCGCAGCACCTTCAGCATCAGTTGTCACCGCAGCAGTTACCTCACCAGCACCAGGTGCCGTAGACTCTTCCTCAGCAGTATGTGCCATCACAGCAGCAGTTGTCTACACAGCAACCTGTTCTGAATCATCAGATTTCGGTGCAGCAGCCAGTGTACACCTCGCAAGCTCCTCCAGTGATCGTAATGACTTCGGCTATGCCGGGGATGGGGGTGAAGCAACAGCAAGGGGCCGTGGTGGAGCAGCAGCAAATGACAGGAAAGGGCACAGGTGTGGAGCAGGGTGTCAACGCAGCTTTGATGCAAGGCTCTCAAATTTTACAAGGTTCTTCTTCGGCGGACGGACCAAGTGATGTGTGGGTTGACAATTCAGTGATAGAAACAACAGACTCAGGGGCTGCGGGTGTTTCTCAAAAGACAGTTACCACTAAAGTTTGTAGAAGATGTGGTGTAAAGGGCCACTTGATGTTCGAGTGCACAGCAATAGTTTTTTGTGAGATTTGCAGAAGCTCCGATCATGCCATGAGCCGATGCCCGATTCTCAAGTAACCAAAACCAGTAGCCCAACTGGTTGGCAGATACATTAGCCGGTTTTTATATTCCACATGCACCAATTCAGCCGGCAAAGAGGGATTCGAGAATGGCTCTGATCTCCACTTCTGGTAAAGATCTTAAAGAAGAGGATGTCGCCGCTTTTTTGCGTGTAATGGTTTCTGAAACTTTTGCTTGGGAAGTAAAAAAGGCACAGTACTTCTGAGTTCAAGGTGCTCTTTCCTACAAAGTGTGACCTAGCAAAGATGACAAGGTTCAACACTAAAATGAAAGAAGGTGTCACTCTCAAGTTTCAATAATTCAAGGAAGATGAGGAATATTTTGGGCATGCACTTCTAGTAGTGTGGATGAGAGTGTTAAACCTTCCGACAATTTTAAAAGAGTATCTGATTTTGTGGCCTTTGGGTACTCTTTTTGGAGTTACTTAAGATGTAGACATGGTGACTACCAGAGCAAGTAGCTTTGTACGGTTTGCAGTGGCAGTTCTAGAACCGGAGGCAATTCCGACCAAGCTTGATGTCATCATTGGCAACCGATACTTCCAGTTGTGTTTTGAAGTTGAACCTTATTTACCAAATATCGGGCTACGAAATTTTTGGAACACTGAGAATAATGGAAATGAAGATCATGGTAATGGGGCACCAAAAGACAGTGAGATGGGGGAGACACAAAATCTTGGCAATGCTTCAAACTCGGCCACAAGTGGACCAAATGCAATGATTAGTAACAAATTGGGAAAAGAAGTAAATAATCCAGAGGCTCAGATGGATATTGATCTTGAAGAGGATGATTTATTAGGTGAGGAGAATGATCTGTATGATGCGGTACGAGATTTTGTGGGAGTCAAGAAAGGTCATTCGGTGGATGGGCGAGTTGCAGCTTCACTAGTACCTTCAGGATCGTCAGCTCCAGCGCGTATGCAGCAACGATCATCTCAGTTATCAAGATCAGGTGGTAAGGTGGCTACGGTGGATGAGCTGAAAGGGCAGGAGAAGAGGATGACAATGGGCAGCCCATAGACACAGCAGAAACCGCCCTCGACAGGGGTACAGATGGCGGCTGTTATTGGGGCTGCAAGCTCTGACTTGCAGAAAACTCACAATCAGCAGCCTTCCATGTTAGATGAGGAGTCAGGTGAGGCAAGACAGGCTGATGGGGCAGCAAATGGAGTGTTTGCTATCGAGGATCAGCACCTTGGGGTCCTTCTTGATGCCATGGTAGATGCCGGAGTGTCAGCTGATGGTGGGTCAAATGATGTGTTGGGAAGCGTTATGATGATGGCGGTTTTGTCTGATAGGGAGCTTACTCCAGTGCGGCGCAGCAAGCGGAATGCAGATGTCATTGATGTACACTCTATTGAGAAGGCAGAAAACTGGATTGCCATAAAAAACCTCGAGGAATCCCACGGTAATGTAAATGCAGTAATTAATTTTGTATGTTCTTTTTCTAGTGATCGTATTGAACAAAATTTAGGAGGGGTGGGAATCAGTTTGGGTGGTAAAGAAAGTTTAATTGCCGATTCTGTAGCTCTAATCAAAGATGTAGAAAATGAGAGATTGAAACCTTTTTGTGTTGTTGATTCACTCAATAAAGAGAATGAATCAGATGAGGATGAAATCGATCCTGATACTTCCACCATCAGTCGACTCTGTGGCGACTTGACGGAGGAGGTGATGGACGATAGTAGTGCGGGCCTTGATGGAGTACTTGTTGACATACCCATCAAGGTCGCAAAAATTAGAAAGTCAAAGAAAATCATCAATAGGAAGGTACCTGCTAAGAAAAAAAATGTTCCAATGAAAGGGATCTTTTGGAATTGTAGAGGTCTACGTGACTTAGCAAAACATACTTTTTTACATGATGTGACCGAAGATAAGAAACTTGATTTTATAGCTTTATCAGAAACCAACAGAAATAGTTTCTTGACTCAGTGTCTAGAAAATTTCTGTGCGGGGGCTGATTTTGTTTGGCATTGGCGATGTCCCCGGGGTATGTCTGGGGATGCTAATGGGAATAAGTCAAGAGTGTTTCGAAGTAGAAAATATTGTCAATGGGGAGTACTACATTAAATTTGTCTTGCGAAATAAGGTAGATGGCTTCAGATGGGCCCTTTTATCTGTCTATGGCGCAGCACAGGAAGAGCACAAAGAAAACTTTTTGTCAGAGTTGGTACGTGCTTGTACTAGCTGCGGATCTACCTTTTATAGTAGGGGGATTTCAATATAATTAGAAATCCATCGGAAAAAATAATTCGAGGTTTAATAATAGATGGCCACTCCTCTTTAATGCCATTATAGAAACTTTGAATCTGAGGGAACTAGAGATGATGGGTAGAAAGTTCACCTGGGCTAATTATGCTAAAATTCCAACCTTTGAGAAGTTAGACCGCATTTTGGTGACAACTGAGTGGGAACAAAAATTTCCATTGGTCACTGTCTAGGCACTCACCCGGGAAATCGTCGATCACACACCACTTTTACTTGATAGAGAGGAACCATCTCATAGAGGCAACACTAGGAATTTTAAATTTGAGCTAGAGTGGTTGACAAGGGATGATTTTTTATCTGGTAAAAAGGGTTTGGGAGTTTAAGAATAGGGGTAGAATACCCCATGGAACGATGGCAATGTAAGATTAGAAGGTTGCGATGATTCCTAAGAGGTTGGGCTCAAAATTTAGTCTCCCAAAAAAAGAAAAATAAACTTGACCTCATGGATAAAATAGATGTCCTTGATAGAAAGGAAAAAACAACTTTGTTGTCATCTCAGGAGGTGGAGCTTAGATATCATCTTAAAGGGCAATTAACTAAGTTGCTAAGAGAGGAGGAGATCTATTGGCACCAACGATCAAAAGCAACGAAGTTGTTGCAAGGGGATGATAATACTAAGTATTTCCATCTGGTGGCAAATGGGAGACATAGAAAAACAAATATCACACAACTAGAACAGGAACAAGGAATTATTGTTGGGGATGCCAATTTGAAACATTATATAACCGATTACTACGAACGACTATTTAGACCTCATATACAGAATTTTTTCTCATTGGACGAGACTTTGAGGCATGATATACCTCAAGTGTCGGAGGAGGAGAATGAAGTACTGGTGGCTCCTTTCAGTGAACCGTGCAACAAGGTCTCCCAGTGCCTCTCCCTGTCGCCGGTGCCCGCACGCGCCATGTCGTACAACAAGGCCCCGTCCATCACCGCCGAGACCATAAATCCCAGGGTGATGACTGATAAGGCTCCCCAGCCCTCCGCCTTTTGCACAGCATCGTCGTCATTTCTTCTTCAGAAATTATATGTTTATGTAGAACCGTGCATATATTCTTCCGATTTAACTGAAAAGCTGAGGTGACGTACGTGCCCGTTCATTTGAAGGTGAAGATCTTCAACTACGCACCTTGCGGGGAGATACTCAAGCACGCAGAGGTAACGTTCCGACCGGCCGGCTCGCTGGCTTCTCAGCTGAAGAGCCAAGAAACTAGTAGATTCAGCATCTGTAGTTCTGTACGCTGCATTTCTGATTGTTTTCCTTTGGCTTGATTAGTTGCAAAAAAAAAGTTCTTTATTTAAACTGTATGGATTTTTTTTAAAAAAAGTTATTATCTAACTGTTGTTGGTCTAGTTTAAATTGTACCATTGTTACTTTTAGTAACAAATGGTGCCTCAACGTTTCAGATCTTGCGTTACAGATATTTAGATCTCAATAACATCACGGTAGTGCAGTGGTAGGGAAAGCAGAAGTGCAACCTAGCGGTCGGGAGCTTAAAATCCCCATTTTTATATAAAAAAGGCCACTCCTTGTGCAAGTTTCAGTGAAATACGTGGTCCAATAGCGGTTGCAGCGTAATACGCGGCCGCAGGCACGTCCTCGCCGTTAGTGGCATGTCGGTTCGTGGCCTTTTCTCGATGCTACGGAAGACAAACTTCTGCCTTTCCGTCAGTGTCTCAGGGGAGGTCTTATCCCCAGAGGTCGAGTTTTTTTTTAAAAAAATGCAAAATTACTGACTAATAAAAGGTATTGTCTTCGCTGTGTCATTCAGCGGTTGGAGCAGGAGATGGAGGAAAACCCTGGTTCTCTCCCTTTCCAAGAGGTGAAACTCCTCTGCAAGTGCGTATATCACAGTTTATACCCTTTGATCAGTCTTTGATGTTGTCCAACAGATAATATACTGCAATCTTGGGAACCCCCAGGTTCTTGGTCAGCCACCATTAACTTTCTTCCGTGAGGTTAACATCCTTACCCTCAAAATTGTTGGCTCCAGGTTTTTCCCTGTGTGACAATCCAACCCTCCTGAATAAAGATGAAGCCTGTGCCTTATTCAGGTTGGACTATATGGTTGAACTCTGTTTAGTGTAGCATTTATGTGGAGCTTCATAAACTTAGAGCAACTCTAAGAGAGTAGCTATATGGAATGTGAAATTCTATTTTAACTATTTTTTGGCAAAATCAGGAATCCAACAGCTATTGTATCATGTGTTCCAAATTAACAAGTCTTCCATCCGTTACTTGTCGCTGGGTAAATATAGCCAGCCATAAAGGCTTGCCATCCTCCTTGCAGTGTATGACAACGTGAAGAGCCCTACTGCCGCTGATGACATGCAAGCAAACCAACCAATCTGAGCATGCATGACGTCCTGAATAGCAACTTTTACCTAGACTGTTGGAGTAGTCCAATTATTTTGGTGGGCTTTTATTTTACAAAATATCTAAATTATCAAATTTGGAACATGTTTTTAGCTAATCTCTTGGAGATGCTCTTAGTATGAATTTATTTTTTCACTTCTAGCACCAAAGCTGGTAAGAACTACTTTAGATGATACATAATTTGGCAGAAACTTGACTGATAACGTTTCGATCTACTGCCACAGTCCTTGTAGCATAAGAAGAGCCAGGAGGATCATAAATTCCATTCCGAGCAAAAACACTGGTGGATATACTGATAGTCGGGTAGCCAACTGAAATTACATTTTTACTTATTCTAAATTTTTTGGACTTTCAGAGTCATGGACATGTTCTCAAATCAGAATTATTGAGGATCAGTATGCAACCCAAAACCTTTTATTTTTTTTATTTCGTGCTGTAATGATCTATTTTTGCGGATGGTGTATATTTTCCTTTCACAATTATGGGTTACATTGTTGACACTTGCCTAATATGATCAGGGAATCAAATCTCTACGTCAAGTAGTTGCCGATGGGATTACTGCAAGAGATGGTTTTCCATCAAAAGCAGATGATATTTTTCTGACTGATGGAGCCAGCGCAGCGGTAATACTCTGCATTTTAGAACAAACATGCACAGATGCACATGAAACTGGGTCCTTTACAAATGCAAACATCAGTGTGAATATCTTCAACTTGACCGCGTTCCTTTCTGCATGTTTCAGATCAATTTGCTGATGCAGATACTCATCAGGTCTCACGAAGATGGCATTTTGAGCCCTCTACCAGAATACCCCTTATACTCGGCTTCCATCATACTTCATGGTGGAACGATGGTACAGTACTAGTACAGTTGAAAAAATAGTCAAGCAACATTTGCAAATTGCAGTAAAAGTGGCCTGTTTAAAATGTTCAAGCCCAAACTTCTCATCAGATTCATTGCTTTTTCAATTTTAATCATTTTTTTTTGTTTCTTACATTAGAAGACAAAATACGTGTACTCTGTGCTTGAAATAACTACGAACTGAACTGTAACTAGGTGCCGTACAATCTTACTGGAGACAATGGTTGGGGCCTTGAGATTTTTGAAGTCAAGAGATGCTTGGAAGAGGCTCGTTCAGCTGGCCTGACTGTTAGAGCTATGGTGGTAATAAACCCTGGCAATCCTACTGGACAGGTATGGCACATGATTTTCCTAAATCCTTTACATGTTGAATAGAGAAAACAAACATCCAGATGAAGTTTTGCAGGGTTGTTCTTACCAGTGATGATCTGATTATCGGAAAATTTTCAATTCAATCACATTTCAGTTCAGCTTTTAGTAGGAATAAATAAGTGATGAAACTTCCTTGCTGAAACATAAATGGCTAGGTAGTGCGCAGGAAATGTTTTGTCCTCACCTGCAGCAAGACCCCCACATGTTAGTTGGTCAAATTTAGCAAAAATAAAGAGTTAAATGATGCACTCGACCGTTAACTTGTGCTGGTATGACACCTTTTTTTCTCAAACATATATGCCATTACAAGGTATGCATATATGCCATTTTTTAAAGAATAGATATGATGGCTATATATTATATCAGTGGTGATTAGAATACCAAATTGATGGCTAGATCTTTCTATTTGTTATGAGAATTTCTAGGATTTATCTTTTTTTCTTCTACTGTGTCTCATGATAATTAATGTGAAATCTTTATTGCAATCTCTAATTAGTAGCAGTAAGATTCTAAAATAAGGTAATTACCAGAGTTTTTCTTTGTCAGCATCTCCTTCCTTTCTTGTAGGTGCTGTCCATCACCAACCAGGAGGAAATACTGGAATTTTGTCGGAAGGAAGGTCTAGTTATGCTTGCAGATGAGGTTAGTACTAAGTCGAAATGTAGCCCTTTTTGCATTGTCAAATCACATTAACCACGTTAAGAAAAAAAAAACATTCTGTCCTGTGCAAATCAATTAGGGGCCGTTTGGATCCTTTTATTTTGGAGAAATTGAAATCTACTGGATTAGGCTATTTGGCTTGGAATTTAACATTCCACAACTTTTCCAAGTTCACATATAATTAAGCCTATCTCAAATTCATAGAGTGAGAGATGAAATTGATTCTATAGATCACTATGCTATGTTTCTACTCTGCAACTTATAGCACGTTCTTCAACTCGCTTTCCTACAGTAAAAATGAAACATATAAGTCCTTGTATTGCTAACAATAGTATACATATATATTTCATATACAACTATATTAGCTTAATTAATCTATTCCTAAATTATAGGAGTAATTATTAGAATGAATTTAATTCCAAGGATCCAAACGGGGCCTTACTTGCAGGTATACCAGGAAAATATCTATGCAGAGAACAAAAAATTCCATTCTTTCAAGAAAGTGGCCAGATCACTTGGTTATGACGAAAAGGACATCTCCATAGTATCATTTCATTCCGTTTCAATGAGTGAGTGTTCCTTTATATATCAAAAAAAATATGATCTTAAATCTTTGGGAGGTCCAGATTGTAGTTTGTCTGTTCTCCCATCTTCTGAACTTGGCAGGCTATGGTGAAAGTGGGAGAAGAGGAGGCTACATGGAGGTGACTGGTTTTGCAGATGATGTGAAGGATCAGATTTGCAAGGTGGCTTCTTTAACAATCTGCCCCAACATAGCTGGTCAAATTCTTATCAGCCTTGCAATGGATCCACCAAAGGTTTCAAACTTGAACTAAATCATCACAAAATTCTCTTCATCCATCCGAGTATTTTTATTGAACTTTAATTTCCTTGTGACCTGTATGCAGCTAGGAGACGAGTCTTTCGAGTTATTTGATGATGAAAAGGAAAAGATCCGTTTATCTTTCAGGAAGCGTGCCAAGGTGTGCAAGCATCATTCTTCAAGCACATCAATCTGCTTATGAGACACCTTGCATTGTCGTGACAATGGCATGATCTCCTCTTCTCCGTGCAACTAGAGAAAGCTTTCAGCAGCATGGAGGGCGTGAGCTGCAACAATTTAGAGGGTGCACTGTACTTGTTCCCACGGCTCCACCTTCCCTCTGCCGCGATCAGGGCCGCCGAGTCCAAGGGAGTTTCACCTGACACATTCTACGCTCACCGCTTGCTTGACGCCACCGGGATCGCCGTTGTGCCGGGCTCTGGGTTCCACCAGGTTAGTCAGGCTCCTCACGGATAATCTCTCACCTTTAAATTTTGTGTATGCACCGTGAGCCTTTCGTACTTGTCAATTTCACCGAGCATAGGTGCTGCAGTTGTAAATTAATTAAACACATAGATCTACAGCTACAACAAAAAAACTCTAAACTAAAGCATGCCATATTATATACCTATTGCCTAGATTTACTCATATCGAGTCTAACAAAAACTAGATTTTTCTTTTTACGATTTTTTCTATGATTTTATATCATTTTTTTAATGTTTCAGCCAATTTATGAAAAAATAGCACGTGGCGCCACATTAGCGGCCACGTAGCCAACAGAGTCCTATGTGGCCTGCTTTGGATGGTAGCTAGGACATATCATGGACCAGATGAGCAAAAAAAAAAGTTTATGGACCTAGGTGAGAAGTAGGGAAAAGTTTAAGGACCCACAACGCAATTCACTCAACAAATAAAACCAATTTATAGAAAAGGGCATAAGTTCATTGAAAAAGATTTAAAGAATTATAAATTAGGAAAATCAAAGAAAAATTAATTAGAATGTGTGGGAACATATATAGCTAAGCGCAATTCATACCACCTATCAAAGTTGCCCGTAAGTATGCACAAAGTTGTTGCACCGGGAAGAGCCTAGTGAAATCACACAATTGATAGAGCCTAGCATCGCAACCTAAACAAAAGTCATTTAATTAGAATAGAAAACAAAAGGAATAAGTGCATGACTAGGTAGATTCTATCTATATAAAATAAACAAAAAATATTTATTTAGAATAGAAAACAAATAAAGGAATAAGTGCATGGCTAGGTGGAATCGATCTCTATGAAATACTCCCTTTGTTCCATAAAAAATATCATTCTCACTTCTCAAAAATCCAAAAAAAAATATTTACAATTTTGATCAAAAAATATAAAAATATTAATATTTATGTTGTGTAATTAGTATCATTTGATTTGATAAATCACTGAATATATTTTTATAATAAACTGAGATACAAATGTTGCTAATGTTTCATATAAACCTACTCAAACTTAAGAAAGTTTGGCCAGCATGAAGCCCATAGCGACATTCTTTTTATGGATGGATGGAGCAGAGCAAAGCGACAATGATAGAACCCAAATAAGTGAATGTGTCTATATAAAAGGCTTTATATTATTTTAAGATACATATGTACTAGAAATTTTGTGAATAAACACGTAGTCCAAAACTAATCAAGTTTATTTACCTTTGCAATCTCTAATACTTTCAATATTATAATATAATATTTAAATAGATATCTTTTTGGATGTGAGACTTTTACTCTATATATATGGTTTTCTATCCCCATTCACATTTTCCACCTTTTGTGTACCTCAGTGTGTTTGATATATGTTTAGTTGAAACCTCAGCTTGAGCTATATACCTTCGGTAATTGGGTATACTCATTGCTTCATATGTATATGTATATGTATATGTATATGTATATGTATATGTATATGTATATGTATATGTATATGTATATGTATATTCTTCCTTTGTACATGTGGTTTGATGGTGACACATGTCATGATGTTGAATTAGTTTTGTATGTTAACAATATTAGAAACAGGTAATTTAGAAGCATGTATAAGAAATGGTGCACGTTCAATCTAACCGAAGCAGTCTTTTAGCCTTTTCATATTTCCGGTCTTCTAAAACTAAAAACCAAAATACCAAAATATATTGTAAAATACTGAAGATGAGCAATTTAGTTTTAGTTTGGTTCAGTCTTCGGTGTAGACCAAACTAATCAAAAAGTTTCAAGATATATTATGACAGTGAATTTTGGCATCAATATTTCTATTCCAAAGCATGTTTGATAGATCATAAGATGAATGAAATTAATATATAACACAAATACCAATACAGTTGTTGCAATTCAACATAAACGTTCAATTGTTGAATGCTCAACTGAATAATAGCTAACAAACTTGCAAATAACAACTCATTATGCAAATAATAGCTATTTCGGTTAGTTCGGTTAACCGAGGCCTAAGACCAAGTACCAGAAATAAATTTGGTTAATTAGAAATTATGATAGAAGTATCTGGTTTTAGTCTTGATCGGTTCAGTTCTTCAGTTATGTGTAATTATTCTCACCCCTATATATAAGAGCACTTGGAGTTTTTTTCCATAATGATAGAGTTATGATTTAATTTTGAGGCGGATTTAGGTATTAACAGAGGTTATTATTTTTATAACGTGAAGGTGGTTAATTTATAATTTTATATGCAAGCTCGGAGGTTTACTACTTCATAATACATATGGGCAGTTTAGATAAAGATGGTAGAGTTATTTTAGATTTTTTTTCATAATAGCTATGGGTGATTTATGTACCGATTTAGTGCATTCCCTTGGCTACCTCATTGTCTCATCTTGTTTGTGCAATGCAATGACAAGGCCTCTGGGACGACCCATATTCGGTGCACGATCCTTCCTGACGAGAGCAGAATCGCATCAATGATCCCACGCTTTAGGGAGTTCCATAAGGCGTTCATGAATGAGTTCCGAGGTTCTCAGCGGCGCATGCAGGATCTCCGTCGTTGATGATGCCGATGCATGGTACAGTTAGACCGAGTGATGTGAATGGTGAATATGAAGCTGTGGCATGTGTGTGTTGTGTATATGGGCAATTCGGGTTCCTGAGCTCTAGCAGAGTTGTTTGTATCTAAGTGTTCAATGTTCTTGCTTTATGTTTGAGCTGTGCCCATTTGTCCTCACTTTTGTTGTATGACTCACTACAGTGAGTCTATGTTAGTTAAAGTTAAGCTGAGTGTTCAGAAATATATTTACTATGGTTTTTACTTTTATCTGAAGTATATATGTCTTGCTTGTGCGTGGACTAAGCTCTAGTTTTGCCTTTTGAATGGCGAACATTGTTGACCCTAATGAAATGTTTTAACTTGGAGCTTTGATGAAAAACCTTGAAACTTTCCTCAAGCCAGTTTTAACTGTGAACAACGGAACGACCAAGTGGCCCAAGAAAGATAAATGGGTGCCTTAAATTTTCCTCGGGAAGCATACAAGTGATATATCAGTTATGTCCTAATTACCAACTCATGTCTCTCTTCTAGTAAAGCCAAGTTTATGTAACCATAGTATGGCTTCAACTCATGTCTTAGGGCTGTTGTCAAAAAAAATCTTGTCTTAGGACTTATTTGGCATGGGCTTTTCCTCAAGTGCTCCTTCAAAGGAGTCGAAGCACTTCAGGAGGAGCCACAAATTGTAGCTCCTCTTCGAGATCATACTGGCTCCTCTACTATTCACCAGAAAAAGGCTCCTTCTAAAGTGTTTGGTCTGGCTCCTTTGCAGAAGTTGATGTTGGAGTTGGAGCCATGCCACATAGGTCCTTAGAGTATCGCAAAAGCAGATTTAGGCACACACAAAGAAACCAATTTAACCAAGACAACTGGTGCTACCGTAAGCTGTTATACATGTCCCTGCCTACTGCATCGCATGTTGTTGTCTGCGTCGTCTCGCATGTTGTTCATGCTGGTGTGGTGTTCCACTTGGCTTATAATTAGGCGCGTTTGGTTGGCAGCCTCAACTTGCAGCACCGTGCCGCAGTTTCTACGCCCAAATTCCGCCGTGCATTTGGTTCCTTTCCAAATATGTGGCATGCCACAGCCGAGCAGCCATCACGTTCTTGTTCAATTTATACGCCAAAATCTGCCGTAGTTGCGGTTTGGCATGTAACGGCGCCAACCAAACGCGCCCTTACACACTTTCTAGGTGTCAGGGTGCGTTTTCGAAAAAGAAGGAAACGGTGTCGGACTGATTGAGAAGAAACAACAACACCCGAAGCTACTGCTCCAACGCCAGCACCAACGCCAGAGAAATAGCTCCTCACACCGCTGAACCGCATCAAAAACCGGATGAAACGGTGGCTAATTACATAGACCAGCAGCGTACCATCTGCTGGAATCCAGAACAGAACGCACTAAGGCCTTGTTAACCCTGGGTCATTTGCCTGGAGCAAGATGCTGCCTGTATGCGCCTGTGAATGGTTTTGGCCAGCCAGCTTGAAGATCGGCTGTTTGGTTGAAGCATGTTGCCTGGAAAAGTGGAACCGTGGGCCCCTAGCTCATTAATACAGAGTAGTCACGGTGATTGAAGTCCAGGCACAGGCATGAAGCACCAGGCACTCGATTTTGGTGGCCTGGGAGGATAAGCAGTTGTCTGATCCATGCTGCCAACCAAATACCATCATTTCAGGCAAAATTCATCCAGGGTTGCATCCAAACACACCTTAATGTCCTGTTTGGAACACGAGAATTTTTTCCTGTTCATGTAAAAAATGAACTGATTCTTATAAAATTCCTACGCAATTCCTGTGAAATACATGCGTTTCAAACCAGCCCTAAGACTGAGGGGCACCAAAAAATCAACGAACTGAGCAAATCAAATTCGGATTGACCTGAGATTCTAAAGATTTGCTATGGTACTCTTAAATGTAATAAGAGAAAGATATATTTATATATTTTCTATTTAATTAGAAAATAGATAAAATATCCTCCTATTAAATCTAACTTCCATATATATGACGTAAATTGTCATCAACGTGACGAAGCAAACGTTGTGAGGTGCATGACATTAACATGTGCTAGTCAGCCTGCTGAGACGATGGATCTGCTCACGTGACGTAACCTGCTAAGGTGCTTTTTACCATCTTTTTGTAATATACTTTGTCACACATGTATGTATGTTGTTACTTGCAGGGGCGAAGCCCAATACAAGCCCATGGGTGCCCAGGCACCCCCTCCAATTCTAGAATTCCTTCAAGTCTAGTGAAATTTGGCCCTATGGGCACCCCCATGGCCCAAGATGAGGCACCCCCACCGGCCCAAGAAACCCACGTAGCATTGACGCACCAGCGCTTCCTTCCAGCCGAAGCCTAGCAGCGCTCGAGTCCGTCGCGGACTGGTAGTTCCTTCAGCGCGTCGCATCGCCTCCCTCGCAAGTCTGTGCCACCACGGACGCCGGTGACACAGCGCCGCGCGCCCCTGCGGGCTGCGGGCCCTCTGGGGTCCTCCACTTCTGCGGCCACTCCTTCCTCCGCCCCCGCAAGGGCGACGGCGGGGCCGAGGAGATGACCCGGGAGCAGGAGTACTTCGAGTGGCGGAGCACCCTAGTCCAGAAGCTCCAAGTCCAAGGCATCGAGCTCAACCTCGAGGGAGTGAATTTCCAGATGACTGTCGAGATCCCATCGTCCGACAACTTCAGAACGATGAAGTAATGGGAGGATTTCTACTCCGAGCTACAGCTACTCAATAGCAGTATGAACTGGTTCCTGTACCTTGTTTTCTTGATTTGATTGCATTGCCGGCTAGGTAGAGTTGGGATTGACGTTTGCTGTTATCAGGGAATCCGGTGAGAAAGATAGCGAAAAGGCTAAACACCATTATCGTCCGTAGGGCCCTGGCGTGCCTTCCAGATGCTTTTGCATCAGTGTGCTGCATTTGCATACCAAATGAATTAGTTCATTTTTATCTATTGTTTTCTGTACTTTGGTAATCTGATATCTTCCTCATTTTTATCTAGAGAAAGAATAGATGGAGAAAGTTTGTTGTTTCATGACGACGTAAATATGATCTCTAAGAGGTAATGCAATGCATCTACTTTCAATGCATAATTCTATATTTTCTTTGCTAAATAATTGACCTATCTGTTCTTTTTTCTTTAGGTTGGATCAGATATTTTACTATATGGGACATCTTTTGTTCATCGTTTTTACACTACAACGATCAATACCGTCTTTATTTTGTTATAAATGGTGAGTGTTATTGCCCTTGCCCCTACGGGCTTGCTTATGTTTTGACCAAAATCACATTGTTATTATTGGAAGTTGAATTTTGATGTTAAAAATTGCAAATTAGTTATGCTATTTGTTTGAACATCATATGGGTCACTGTATTCATGACAAGGTTGGGCACCCCCCACCACTTTGCTCTAGCTTCGCCACTGGTTACTTGGGATGTGATGTATCCTACAGAGTACACGATGGTGATATATGTATACGTGACATGATGGATCTAAACTTTTATACGTGATATCATCATGGGATGTGCAACAAACACCGTTTGTTCATAAAAATAGGGTACACAGTAAAAGGGTCAACATAGATTTAGAAATTCAAATCAAAGATTAAGCTGGCAACTATAAACTAATTAATGACAGTTAATGTTAATTAATGAGAAAAACAGGGAAAGCGGCTGGGTGCTCGCTCGCGTGAACAGAGCTTGACCACGTGACTACGTGAGGCACGCCCATGATGCTCGAGATTTTTCTTTTGGCCGGGATTTTCTTTTCCTTGATTATTTTAACTAATTATTTTTAAAAATCAATGATGGAGAGTTTTTAAAAATAAATCTTACCTTAGAAGGCCGCCAGCGTGGTTTAAGGGCGAAACTGCTAAACTCTCTCAAACTATGTAGTCTCTATGCAAGTATGCAACCTCCACTGTCACAACATGAGTACTCCAAGTCCTAGGGGTGGGCAACCCACCATGTCCTTCTACGCTCCGACTTGACTTGGTCATGCTTGTCTTGTCTACGATCATTACCATCTTCGACCTCATCTCGCATATGTACTCCTGCTTGTCACCAACATGACCAAGTGCTAGGTGTGCATGGTCCGCCCTTCGTCATTTGGTCCCTTCGTTCCAAGTCTCCGTGTCCATCCTTGACCGTGTCCATTGGTCCAAACCTCTCGCTTGAGCTTAACCGCTCTTAATTATTGCCAATGACCATTTTGATGCACTCAAACCCTACATATTACAGGCCAAAAAACATGTTGCACCACACACATGTCAACTCCACGTTGGTTAGCTCAAAGTCACGCTAGAGCCAACTCGACCAAAAACTCGATTATCTAATCTTGGCAATCACCTATCTTTCTTCATATGAATATAATATAAATCCACCATATCATCTCACCATCAATGAAATACCAGGTGGGACACTCTTTGATTGACCATAAAAAAATTATGGAGCTCGAAACCTCGGCTGAACACAGCACCTCAGGCTTCGAATGGCACCACATTGAGGCTACAGAAACTTGTTCGGCTAATATCTCAACATCGCCAGCTGCACCTGTTAGTTTTGCCGAGACAAGTTCTATGTTGCAGTACCGTGTTCCCTCAAATGCAACTCTTGAAATGTTACTGGAGCTTATGAAAAAGGACAACACAGTTCACAAAAAGAAAAATATATCGCAACATTACAGGTTCCAAGTGGGCTCCATGCCCCCAAGCATGAAAGGAACAATAAACATGTCTCAAACAATAACCAAAGTTAACCTTAGCTTAAAAGTTTAAGGAGCACTGCTGTTTCATTTAAGGAGAAAGAAGAAGATAAAAATCAATCCAGATGTCCTGAAACATATAAAGCTACATTAAGAAACATATTGACCATAGGCCATATGCTAAGTTTCCTGAGGTATATTTCTTCCTGACGAACATGAGCATCTGTAGGGGGCATGTCGGAATTCGGCTGAGCCCTCACTGTGATCAAGACTTTTAATAAGTGCAGTGCGCAGAGGTGATCAGTCGTCGTTCAGTGCTTGGGAATTGAATACTGTCCCTCCCCTCTAATCGACCCACATCAGCATGCTCACAAGTCAATTGTACATTATCACTGCATCCTCACCGATGATTGCAAATCTTTCCCTAGCATAATCTGAAACATAGAGCGTAGAAAACTTAAAAGCATGATATAGCTTAAGAAATCCCACAAATGTGGGCATGTGGCATATGCTGTTTTAATATATGGTTACAAGACAGGGACTGAGATATATGCTTAGGCAATTTTAAAAAATATATAGGGGGCTGTTTGAATGGAGGCCTCCCATGCAAATGCATCCTGGTGACATGGCCACGTCCAAAAATCAGACGTTTGGGAGTGTTGCCTAGTCCAGGCAAATATATGAAGCCTTCATCCAAACAGCCCCTAGTCCTTAGCAAGTTGAACCAACCAAAGATAAAGTTGGGGCAACTATTACATGTGAGATTCCAGTCATTTAGATATAAACATTCATTTTTTTTTCTTGATCCTGGCAGGTATTATCAACCATGCTTTTGTGTCACTAAACTGAGAGTAAGATAAACACTAATAAGACTGGAATAGTTTTTTTTTTAATGTAAAGGAGACCGGAATACTACGGACAATACATTCTAACAAGATACGTCAATTCACAAATCACAGCTGAGGAAACTTATAGATGAGTATGTATGAGGCTAGTACCAGGAGTGTAGAAGCTTGCGTAGGGAGTGATGGCCTGGAAATTCCGGCTCTCGCATATCTGCGTGATCCGGTCAGATTTGAACTCAACGGCGAAGATCCCGTCATTTGAATGTATGAAAATGGTATTAGCACACTCTGAGTAGCCGACCACAAGGAGTCTGGTGGAGGGGTCACCAATGGTCATGGGGAGCATCATCTCCAGCTCGATCACCCTGCCCTGCACCCATCCGGCGGCAGCGCCCCTCCAGGACCACAGATGGAGGCTGTAGCCCTCCACACCGGCGACTCCCAGCCCGCCGTCTTCCGCCTTCACGAGGGCCATGTTTCCCACGCGCAAGGGTGGCAGGTTATTGATCACTGACAGCTCATGCCTGCCCAATTCGTACCTGAGGACTCTGCGGCCATCCTCTAGGAGGAAGTAGAGCGCGCCTCTGGCGAGCAGGCTGGGCCCCATCACGTCGCGGGACGTCGCGATGGGCCCCAGATGAGTCGAGGAAAGCGCGCTCCACGTTCCGGTCTCCGACGAGTAGACGCTCAGCCACGTGAAACTGACGTCGTCCTCCACGAGGTTCTCGTCGTCGGCGGTGCCCCCGAAGACCACGAGGAAGGAACCCCCGCGGCCGCAGTCGATGTGATCGCAGCCGTCCGCCGCGCAGAGGACGGCTCCGGTGAGGTGGTTGTACGGGTGCTCCGGCGCGTCAGGCAGGTTCTGCTGGTTGCCGGTGATGGGGTCCCAGACGATGAGGCCTGCCGGGTAGATGGTGTGGAGGAGCACGCGGCCGTGGCGGCAGTCGAGGCCGACACAGCCGTAGCAGTCTAACGCCGGAGGGATGAGCGGGCAGGCGGCGCTCGTGGTGGACACGAAGCTGTTGTAGTTGAGGAAGGCGAGCACGGGCGGTGTTCCGTGGAACTCGCGGTAGCGGCGGAGGAAGCCGAGGTCGGAGAGGAGGTGGCGCCAGGACTTACAGACGAGGGAGGTGTGGAAGAGGTGCGCAGGCTCATCCGGCGAAATGCGGAGGAGGATCTCGCCGATGAGGTCGTCCGTCAACTCCGGCAGTGAGCTTGGCGGCGCCATCTCGCTGCTTCTCGGCCCGGAGGACTCGAATGGGATGACGCGGAGTTTTCTTTCCATTTTTTTTTTCAAGATGAGTGCTACTGTAGACTGCCTACTCGAGATTACGAACGCATGCGAAATGAGGCCAGGAAATCAGTGGAAGGCCCCCGTGAACTATATAGGCTTAAAGCTTAGTGGATCCCGCAAACGCGTGGACAATGGAATTGCTGTGTATTCACAACGCGGGTATATTAATCATGTACTTTCTCCATTTTAAATTGTATAAATTATTTTGATTTTTCACTACAACCATAAGTTTTACTATATATGTAGAAATAGTTGTATATCTAGATGTACAGTAAGGGCTATGCATCTAGAAAATCTAAAATGACTTACAATTTGGAATAAAGATAATTTGTAATGGAGGGAGTAACATATAAGACTGTTGTATAAATTTAGAAATAGTAGTTAAAAACCATATAATTTTCTCATGTGTCAGATGGTTATACAAACACACATGTCGTAAATCCGCGGCAGATGCCCGGCCATAACTATCCCATGAGGACTGATTTTTTATTCCAAACATGGCATACAGCAAGAAAAAAAGAAATCAACACACCGTTGATACTAAGACACGTAAAAGTATGCACACTAACATTAGACACGTCTCATCTAACCATCTTGCATGCGCTCCACGTGACTACAAATGATATGGACCAATGCGTGGTGAAACAGTAGTCAGTGAAGTGTTGACGACGATAGATGTTGGCACTAGCTGTGCCAGATAGAGAAACGCCTAAACGAAACGTGCCCTATTACTTCACGCAAATAATCGAAGATTGAGCGAGTAGTGACTCACCTTTCTTGTGGTACACTACTGATAGTCTTTGATCTGACCGAGATATGGCATTAAGCCAAATGTCATCCGCTACCAACAAAAAGGGGGTCATCGTCAGTTTTATGATGTCGTTGGGACGCATAGTGATGCTGCCAAGAGATAAACTAGTAAAAAATGACGTCTAGTCGACGCCCCAATACTACAACAAAACCGATGTGTACTTTATGGTTTATAGCCCCCCTCCTAAGAGTGTGGCGTACAACAACACAAAAAAGGCAATCAATACACGGTGATGTTATATGACACATAAAAGTGTGCACACCACCCCATTAGATACCTCTCATCCAACCATGTCTCATACGCTCCACATGACTATAGATGATGTGGACTGATGGGCAATGAAACGGTGGTCAATGGAGTATTGGCGAGGGTAGACATCGTTGGCCCCAGCTATGCTAGAGAGAGAAACACCTAGATAAAGGTGCCCAATTACTTCACGCAAAGAAGTAGAGATTGAGCAAGGAACGACTCACCTTTCTTGTGATACACGATTGATAGTCTTTGATGTGTTTCATAGCATCAACTCCTTCAAGATGGCATTCATCCAAATGGCATCCGGTGTCAACAAAAGGGGCCATGTTGTTTTCATGATGTTGATAGGGCGCATCGTGCTTTTGCCACGAGTACTACAACCAAGTTGTGAACTTTATGGCCTATAGTTGTTCCCCTCACCCCCCCAAAAAAAAGGGGGCATGGAGTACAACAATGCAACTAATTTTGGGTTGGGCTCCCGAGAATTTTTTCTAGGTAGCAAGATCTGTGCCCAGGCCCTGTCCACTAAGGCTCGTGGGCAGGCCAAAACCTAGTGGGCTCGGGCCAAGCCCACGGGTTGATGCTTAGGTCTAAATATGAAACAAAAGTGTGCACAACAAAAATAGACACATCCTATCTTACCATCTTCGATGTGCTCCATGTGACTGTATATGATATGGATTGATGGGCAATCAAATGGTAGTTGGTGGAGTGTTGGCGAGTGTAGATTGTTGGCGCTAGTTGTCTAGATAGAGAAATGGCAAGATGAAAGGATTGAGTGAGGAGTAACTCGCATGCGTAGTGGAGATAGATTGAGTGAGGACCTTCACTAAATCAATCTATCTCCACTTCTTTGAGTGAGGAGTAACTTGCCTCTCTTGTGGTACACTATGGTAGTCTTTGACATATTAAAAGGATTAAATGGTCCCAAGAGGAGATGGATTGGGGCTTTAAAACATCAAAGCAACAACCCTAACTTATTCAAATTTCTGCTTCACCCCTCTCATGGTTAAGCCCTAGAACTGAACAAGATCAAACTAAGAGTGTCCTTTGCTAAGTCCTATAGAAGCCCATTAGAAGCCTTGAAAAAAGGCTAAAAACATAATTTTGAGTATGCCTAGTGATGGAAACAAAAAGAAACATCCGGGAAAGCCCCTCTCCCTTTTTTGATTCTACATTTTTCACCAAAAATGAGATAAGTGGTAACAGGTAGAGGTTGTATGGAGTCTAGGTGCTAGCTATTCAAGCACCTCTACATGAAATACACAATGTGCCATCAAACCGAAGGGATAACTTCATAGTGACATGTGTTATACATGGAACTTTTGAGGTATTCAGCTATTCAAGCACCTCTGCATGCTAGGCAAGGGATCATACTAGATAGTACATGGAACTATTGAAGTATTAAGCTATTTGGGAATTGGTGGTGGTTCTTATTGCAAATATATCACTACCAACATAACATGAAAATGACACATTCCATGATACCACCATAGTTGTAGGGGCTTATTCTAATAAGTTCCACAAGTTTTCATGAATATTAGGTTACATGAAAGACATTGTGCAAAGATGAAGCAGTTAAGGCCAAAAAGTGGGTTGTTGACCTACCCATAGGTCGTCCAACTTACTATCTAGCCCAAACCAAGTACTACTCCCCAACATTCAAAGAAATATAACCTAAGTCCCATGGAGCATTTGGATCAATGATAGTGTCATTGAATGGATCCAATGGAACACCAACTGAAGACGACAACCAACATTGCAACATCCCACCATGTGAAAGTGTATCCCAAGCATAAAACAAGTGTCGCGAGAAAACCCAATGGCGCCAAGCTCTCATCCAGGTCAGATTGACCTCGGGCCCAATGCACCTTAAACTTGGTCACGTGCAATGAAACACAATCTAAATCACCATTGGATCAAGGTCGGTTCGCTTGAGTGGGCAAGATGGGACTACAAAATGACATCCCCTTTTGCAGCGCAAATATATGTTGCTAAAAGTCCAAATATGTGTTGCTAGGGTCTATACCAACGCATCTAATATGTGTTGCCTAAAGTGGCGTTGCAACGATCTATTGCAACACTTATTTATGCATTGGTAACATATACTAATAACCGTTGCAAAGTTGCAACGCATAATGATGGGTTATGGCAACACTTATATGTGTTTGTATAAACCATGAACGAACTACTTTTATGGTTTGTTGCAACGTATAGATTTAATTTGTTACAACGCTTGTAAGTGTTGCAAAAAATGAACCATTTGATCATTAATATCATAATTATTTATTTTTTGACAAATATAGTAGATACCATGCCTATACAATTTAATAGGAAATGCAAGACCATCCAACACATAGAACATAAGCACACTCACATAGTATAAAGAATTTGTTGCATTACAATGAGTACCATTTACATAATTCATGATATAATCTGTGTTCATAGTACAAGTTCCTATGGAAGTAAAATATAAAACATAAAGGGATCCGTCTCAGAATGCTAGCATCCCTCCTTTCTCCTTCCTTCAATCTAGTCTATTGTTCCACTTATCTGATCATCCATTTATCTTCTTGTCCTACAGATAAAAATTGGATTACTTTAATGACACTTAGAGATGTAAAAGCATATTAGTCCAAAGTGATGTGACTCTAAAACAATAGTAATTGTTTAGACAAGGCACCAGGTAATTAATAAGATGCAATCTGGTCATCAAGAAAGATACCATCTAGAAATTTTTATTTGGACCACAACAACAACAACAAAGCCTTTTATATTAGTCCCAAGCAAGTTGGGTAGGCTAGAGTTGAAACCCAACATGAGCCCCTAGTCACAGTTCAGGCACGTCGATAGCTGCTTTCCAAGCACTCCTATCTAAACAAATATCTCTAGGTATATACTAACCCTTTAAATCTCTTTTTATTGCCTCCCCCATGTCATCTTCAGTCTTCCTCTACCTCTCCTCTCATTGGTATCTCAACTTAGGATTCCACAATGCACTGGTGCCTCTCAAGGTCTCCTTTGGACATGGCCAAACCACCTCAACCTATGTTGAACAAGCTTTTCTTCAATTGGTGCTACTCCTAGACGGTCACGTATATCATCGTTCCAAACTTGGTCCATCCATGTGTGACCACAAATCCATCGCAATGTATGTATTTCCATGACACTCAGTTGTTGGACATATCATCTTTTTATAGGCCAACATTCTGCTCCATACAACATAGCGGGTCTAATCGTTGTTCTATAAAACTTGCCTTTAAGCTTTGTGGTACCCTCTTATAATTGAGAATTCCAGATGCTTGGCGCCACTTCTTAGGCATACTTCCGTAGCATCGATCCTACTTCCGTAGCATCGATCCTAGATAGCGGAAGGTATCTTTCTTAGGCACCACTTGACCTTCCAAACTCACCTCTCCCTCCTCATGTGTAGCGTTGCCAAAGTCGCATCTCATGTATTCTGTTTTAGTTTGACTTACTCTAAAACCTTTGGACTCAAGGGTCTACCATCATAAATCCAGTTTCCTATTAACTCCTGCTCCTGCCTGACTTTCATCAACTAGCACTACATCGTCTGCAAAAAGCATACACCAAGGGATATTCCCTTGAATGTCCCTTGTCACTTCATCCATTACTAAGGCAAAGAGATACGGGCTCAAGGCTGACCCTTGATGAAGTCCTATTTTAGTCGGGAAGTAATCTGTGTTACCATCATTTGTTCGAACACTAGTCACGGCATTGTTGTACATGTCCTTGATGAGGGTAACATACTTTGTTGGGACTTTATGTTTGTCCAATGCCCACCACATAACATTCCTTCGTATCCTATCATAAGCCTTCTCCAGGTCAATGAAAACCACGTGTAGGTCCTTCTTCTGCTCCTTGAGTTGCTCCATAACTTGTCTAATTAAGAAAATTGCTTCTATGGTTGACCTTCCAGGCATGAAACCGAATTGATTCATAAATATCCATGTCGTTCCTCGCAGTCGATGCTCAATAACTCTCTCCCACAGCTTCATCGTGTGGCTCATCAACTTAATTCCCCTATAATTAGTGCAACTTTGGATGTCTCCCTTGTTCTTGTAGACTGGTACCAATATGCTTCTTCTCCACTCCTCAGGCATCTTGTTCGATCGATAGATATTGTTGAACAACTTTGTTAGCCATACTATAGCTAAATCCTTGAGACACCTCCACACCTTGATCAGACTACCATCAGGGCCCATCACTTTACCCACTTCGTCATTTTTAGAGCTTCCCTAACCTCCTGCACTTGGATCCTACGCACAAAGCGCCTATTGGTGTCCTCAAACGAGTCATCCAACCAAATGGTTGAGTTCTCATTCTCCCCATTGAATAGCTTATCAAAATACTCTTGCCATCTATGTCTGATCTCATCCTCCTTCACCAAGAGCTGCTCCCTCTCATCCTTAATGCACTTGACCTGATTGAAGTCTCTCGTCTTTCTATCACAAGCCCTAGCCATCCTATAGATGTCCTCCTCTCCTTTCTTCGTATTCAGACATTGATAAAGACCCTCGTAAGCCCACCCCTTCGCCTCTCCCACCACTCGTTTTGCAATCTTCTTTGCCACCTTGTACTTCTCTATGTTGTCTGCACACTGGTCTTGGTACAAGCGCTTGTAGCATTCCTTCTTTTCCTTGATAACCTTTTGCACATCTTCATTCCACTAGCAAGCATCTTTCAAGTCACATCCACTTCCTTTGGTCACTCCAAGTACATTTGTTGCAACCTTCCGAATGCATGTTGCCATCTTCTACCACATGTTGTTTGGATTGCCTTCGTCCTTCCATGGGCCCTCTTCAATAACTCTTTCCTTGAAGACCTTTGATGCCTCCCCTTCTAGTTTCCACCACTTTGTTCTTGCAATCTTGGCTTGTTTAACCCTAGAGCTCGTACCAGAAAGCGGAAGTCAACGACCACTAGATCTAGACCACAAGAATGGCTAGCTTAGAAAATTAATAAACTAAGATAATAAACAACTAGTACCTGTGTTGATCTAGCATTACAGATCTTGGATATGATCATGCTTGATTCACCTAGACATAAGAAACTAAAAATTTTCTAATCTAGAACTTTAGAGTTGTGGTATGTGCAGGTGCAAGAATCTAAACTGATCTAATAAAGTAGGAAGAGGAATCTAAATGCTAGCCTCCTTTGCCAATTCATTGCTCAAATATAGGTTCTTAAGTATATATATTAATATAGATTCCTAAAAATCAATGTCAAAATGCATACATGAAAAAAGATACCTGACCTTGGTGGACTTTAATTTCATGAAGCTTGTTCAACAGTTATCTTGTAGCTCTATATCAAATTACAAAAGATTAGAAGTTATGCATTTATCTGCACAAGTTAGCTAGAAGAGTAATTGACTTATATAATAATCACAAGATAAAATCAGTAATTTAATAACAAACCTGTCTATAGAAAAAGAAAAAGATTACGGGTGAGCAAATCATCTATAGGAAATGAAAGATTACGGGAGAAGGCAAAACTATGGAATCAAGATAGGTGACCTGCTAGACCATTCACCACATTTGTGCACATGCAGAGTATGATGCGGTGCACCTGTGATCTGCTACTCTATCATGTGACCAAGCAGTGACTTCCCTACATATAGGCATATAGGCTACTGGAAATACCACATATGCATGAACAAATGTTGACACTAGCTAACACCACTTGAATACTAGGTTGTCATCCCTAGCATGGTGCTAGAGCGTACTAAGGTATTTATAAACATAAAGGCTCTCTAGAAAATAATCTATTCTATCCGCAAGCGCACAGATAAAATACCTCATTGTAGCATTTCACCAGGATAAGTATTCCAGGTATCGTTATTTATAATTTTGCTTAAGAGAACGGTGAAAGCGAAAACAGGGGTAAAATCTATCAAGGCTTAGACTAGAGATAAACTTGCAAGAACATGATTACTACTGAGAAACTCGTCACACAGTCACTTGCTTTGGCAGGGGGTAAGCCATAATAATAAAGATAATGAAATATAAGCTCATGGGTAAATAACACAGCGATTAAAAATAGACTACTCCACATAAATGTAAGGTGACGTCGGACTAGCAAGAGAATGGATTCTAAGTATCTACTATTTACTAAGTCATAATCTACTCTAAGCATCTACAAGATCATATATAGCACAAAAGACTCTTCATTCATGTATAAGGAACATTGCTAAAGTAAATCAGAACATAGCAAGACTTACTCCGCAATACAAATTCTGCCTGTCCTATCAACGGAGGGTGGACTATATAAGAATCAACGAAGCTGTCACCATCGCGAACTACCACACGACCCGGCCAATAGGATACATTTGCAGGTAAATAACATCTAAGCACCACGCCTACATATGATCTACCACTTAACTCCCACGTGAAAAGAGCTAAGCGCTTTGCAAACTCATGCATGAACTCATCATCAATCATAACTATATCACTTATAGAACTAGAGCAAACTAGGAACATAATAAATAAAGACATAATGCAATTAGAATAAAGTCGTAGAGAAAGATATGAAATAATACCAATCTTTATTGACGAAGATCCGAAATCCAGAGCGCTAGGCCCTACTTCTCTAATTCTATCTAATCAATCCTATAAAACTTGAAAGAATTGGGAGTAGCTAAATCTAATTCTCTGCGGGAGAGAGAGTTTCTAAACCCTAAACTTGATGGCTTCCTCTGATAATGATTTCTCCTCCTCCCCTGGGGTGGAGAGGCCCTGCTTATATAGCCCCCTCAAATGATCGTGGGCCGTCGGATCAAACCGACATTAATCGCACGGTTTTCCTTGATCCTTTAGGTCGGTGGAGCATAATCCGTGAAGTTGACGCTGGTTGGCCACGGGGTAGGGCGGCCGCCCCAAACCCTAGGGCGGGCGCCCTGGGCTGGGCCCCGTTCGGCCTCCCGTTCGTTCACGTGTCTTCTGGAGTCTTCTAGATGATAGAAAATTAGCGCACATGTTAATATCTCTATGTAAACCCGACGTGTGGGCCTTCTCTCCGTATTTTCTGATAACCCCCTGCAGAAATAGACAAACACCAAAACTCGTGGAATTCTGTCAGATAAAACCCTAATTCTAGATGTCTAGTGCATATTGATCCTTTTCCATGTTTAGTTGACAATTAAATTTGATACTTAAGGATCGTCAACAAACTCCCCCAAGCTTACCCTTTGCTCGTCCCTGAGCAAACAACTAAAACTCAGATGGATCAGGAGTAGCTTTGATGTTTTCTTTCCTGACAGGCACACATGCTTTCATATAAAATTCTCCTAGATTAGAGTGAAGTGTCTTGGGGATTTGCACCTGTACTTAAGCCTTAGGTAATTGAAAGACAAAATAATTAAGCCAAGCACTATTCCTCCTGTCTATACCTCACCTTTGTTCTGGAGTTTTGCATAAGTTTTCAAAATAAAGCTCAGAGTTTCTAGACATGATTCACTTCAACAGCCCATACATATGTTTAATCGAACTCCGGATCCAAAGGAACTCAACATACAATTAAATCAAGATGTGCATGTGTGGTGGAGTAAATAATAGTGATGGTGATGATAAAACTTATTGCTCACTGTTCCTCATATTGCTATCTCTCCTCCTCTCTTGATCTTTTATTGGGAGAGAACATGGGCTATCTTTTTTTCTTCTTTTTTTCAGGTGGGTAGTAAATACCCCTAATTCTACTATCGGACACTTGTCCATTTTTTCCGCTCAGGTGGGTATCTTTGTACCCCTAATTCTACTGTCGGACACTTGTCCATTTTTACCTCTCGTCTCACTCTTTTTCTTTTCTTTTTCGAGGTTCCGGGCACTTGCCCCTTTTTATTTCCTCGCATATTTTTGCATAGCCCATGTCTCTTTCTGCATTTGATCTTTTAGGAGAGAGAGAATAACAATAATTTGGGACAGTGAGTGATAACAATATTTTTAACAGATTTTTAATGATTGGTGTAATAGATGTGTGCAAGTGAGTATCTTGATTTAACCACATAAAAAGCTCCTAAGGATCTACACAGCTCAATGAAACTCGAAAGATACAGCAATTATAGCAAGTATGGCTGTGGTAAAAATGTTATGCTAGGAACTCATCATGTGATTTGCAGGTTTTTTTTTCAAAATAAATTTCCAGAACTTAGTGTTGTAAGAACAAGATAAACAGCAGCTCAAACTTTATATCATGTCTTATCTTTTACCTAGACTTTAGTTTTAGGCTCATGTTCCCACAGATAGTAAATTTCAGATTTTAGCAAGTCTTGGGAGAACTCTAATATAAAAGTTAGGCACTTGAAGGTAAGTAAACAGAGCAACTGTTCATCATTTTCATCATACATATTTTTGAATTTTCTTCATTTATGTCTAGAGATTGAACTAAACAGGAAAATAAAGCACACTTATCTACACACTCTTTTTATTTGGTTTTTATTTTTTAGGAATGCAGTAAATTAAGAAAGAAAATATTTATTGGGTTTTCTAAGTTTTTTTAAGATATAAATATCTAAAACAGAAAAAGAAAAACTGAAAAGTAAATAGGAAAAACAATTAAAACTCACTCGGTAACTGGGGAGGAACTCCCCCAAACTGGTTGTTGTCGTGGCTCTCTTCACTCAATGTTGAAGTAGCGCAGCATGGTCGTGACGTTGTTGTTCAAGGTTGTGGTGTCTTCCCTTATTGCTTGCACACTAGTGGCTTGCTCCTGGTTCCATTTTTGTTGCTCCTCCAGGAGTCTTTCGTGCTCTGCTTGCGTAGTGCGGATGTCGAGGAGAGTGTTGTCGGTGCGGATGTAGAAGGCGGCAGTCTCTTGGTAGTAGTCCCCCGAGAAGGCGTAGGAGGCGTCGGAGTATCTTCCTGTATCAAACTGGGGCTAGGGCCTAGACCCTGAAGCTCCATATGGGTCAGTGGAGTACCTTCTTATAAAAGACGGGTTCTCCCACTGGTGATATTGTCCCTCCGGCCATGTCTCTTGTGGTGGTTCTTCTGGCTGGACGTGTCGCGCCCATGGGTCCCGAAGAACTCTGGGGTTGTAATCATTATAGTACAGATGTGTTGCCTCTTCTGGCCCGGGATCAGCTCCTTGCCATGTATGTTCCTGATGGGTGGCCATCCTTGCGGATGCCGCGCGCTGTGGAGCTCTCCGGTTCACCGGTGCTGCAGTCTCAATCAAATAATTTCGAACAGAATATATGCCAAGGTCCGGGTTAGGTAACCGAACCTTGGTGTTGTTGTCATACAGCATGTACATTATCCCCGCTTCCCTTTTTAACATCCGTGCGTATCTAAAAGTGTCGTAGCCGTGATAAAATCTAGGTTCCTCAATGAATTCTAACGATGAATTTTCTAACAACTTAAGGCTAACGGCTAAACGAGTTATGAGTGAAGTACACCTGACAGGTCCCTGAAGAGTAGGTGTGCCAAGCCAATGGGCAACTAAAAGAGTAACAGGTGAAACTTGGATTTTGTTTATGGCGGCATAAATGAGTTGTAGATCTCCCACACGCACCTTTCTCAAGTCATCACGAAAGAAAAAATTGTACCCGAGCCATTTGTGGAACATCCGGAGTGTAGGATGCTCCATGTCGCTGGTTCGGGGTTGGTAAAAGAGTTCGTCCCTAGAGATTTCTCTCCAAAACTGATGTTTCTCAAAATTGGGCAAGCCGGAGTCAAGGTCCAGAATGCTCCGTGGAGGAAAACCGAGGTGATTACTCAGCTCTCTCCAGGACAGCATAATGTCCTGCTTGAACATCCGAAAAGAAATCCCCCCCTCACAATATTGTAACGTGCAAAGAAATTCAATAGTAAGGAGACGGGAACCATGCTCAGTGATATTCCAAAATCCGTCCATCCTATCATTTGAAAAATTAAGTCAAATTCAGCAGCCATACCTGTCTCTTGGAGTAAGGCGAAATCGATGGTGGGAGTGTGAATGAATGTCTTGTTTTTTCAACTGCTAGAGAATCTCCTTCTCCCTGCGATTCCTGAGCCCAAGGTCTCCTGTCTTGAGTAGGACCATGTTTGGTGCACCCGACGAAGACGATGGAGCTTGCGGAGGTGCCGGATGGACACTCATCTCCGACTGGCGTGAGGAGAGTCGAGATGAACTCCTCGTACCACTCCTGAGAGACTTGGCCGCGCTCTTTACTTTCTTAAACATCCTGCAGAATAATAGGGACAAACAGAAACTCGTGGAAATATGTGAGAAAAATATGTTAGTGGTTAGCTGTCCGAGAAGTCAGTCGTCCAGGGGTTAGTCGTCCGAGAGAATTATAAATTTTAGCAGCACTTCCCCCTAAACAACTTTTAATTCCGCTTGGGACAGCAGGAACACTAATTACTAGGTGATCTCACTCTCTATCTTAAGTGGAGATGAGTTGGTGGGTGAAATTATGTGTTATGATGTATGTGAGGTGTAGTGTATGACATATGGGACCAAAAGATGTGGGTCATGCTTCTAGAAGATTGCTATAAATAAATATAATGCAGGAAAAATTATGAGAATTAAAACTAAAAAATGATCATGGAAAAATATTTTTGTGCCTCCACAATAATTAATAATTATGGGTTTTTACACACCACAAATATTATTTATATGGGACTTTTGATTTTTATAATAATGCTATGGATGAGTATGACTAATGCAAGAATTAATTATGCAAAAAATTAAATGATGTGGATAAATACCGAATTACCTCCCGGCAAGGGTTTGGGAATTTTAGGTCCCCTAAGCTGGACCTCCAAATCTTTTTAAACTTCTGAATTGCCTTCCTCTGGAGATGGTGTCTCCAGTGGTTTCTCTTCGTGAACCTCCTCCACTGTAGAGTCTCTCTCTGGTCTGGGCTTGAATGTGAAGTGTTCTTCTTGTCCGTTTATGCTGAACTTGATTTCTCCCTTACTGACATCAATGTGGGCATTGGCGGTGCTCAGAAATGGCCTTCCAAGGATGATGGACACTTTTGAGTCGGGGTTTATGTCTAGTACCACGAAGTCTACTGGCACAAGGAAATCTCTTATTCTGACTGGGATATTTTCTGCGATGCCCATCGGGTGTCGAACTGATTGATCTGCTAGTTGTAGGCACATTGATGTTGGTTCTAGGGTTGTGTGTTCAAGCTTCTTGTAGACTGATGCTGGCATCACACTGACACTTGCTCCGAGATCACAAAGTGCATTGTTAAAGTGCTGGTTTCCGATTGAGCAATCAATGGTAGGACATCCTGAATCTTTCTTCTTCCTTAGTGGTTGGTTGAGGATGGCCGCACTACATTCTTCTGTCAGCTTGATTACCTCAGTGGTGGGCAGTGGCCTCTTTTTGTTAAGAATATCTCTAATGTACTTCGCATATGTGGGTACTTGTATGGCATCAAGTAGAGGTATGTTGACATATAACTTTTGAATGACCTCTACAAACTTACCAAACTGCTCATCCGACTGTAGTCCTCTGTTTCTTCTGGGAAATGGCAAATAGTTGGTGTCGTGAAAATCTTTCCTCATTTCTCCAGTTCTTGATGGTTGTAGCAGATCTTCTGCTTCAACTGGTCTCTCTTCTTCTATCATTGCTGGTTGCACTGGAGCTGGTGTTTTTTGCTTCTCTCTTGGGTGTGGGGGATCTCTAGTAGATCTCCCTCCTCTAGTAGTTATGTTCTTTACCTGCTCAAGGTTAGTGGCAACAGGCAAGACAGCAGCTAGCTTAAGCTCTACCCTCTTATTAAGAGTGTTTTGCTCATCAAAGGCAGTTAATAGAAAATCCATTTTATTGTGTATATCTTTTAAAAATGATTCATTTGTATCTAGCCTTTGTTTGACTTCATCATTAGTTTTAGTTTGTTGAGCAATTATCTCCTTTAATGAAGGTTGTTTGAGAATATTACCTGAATTCATACCTTTGCTATTGGGTTGACTTGAGGTGGTTTGATATTTGTATACTGTCTCTATAGCCCTTTGATCTTCTTTGAACTTGGCCCTCTGGTCAATCCAATGGAGCAAATCTTCCATCTTAGTTGATAGTGCTTTTACTTCTTCTGGTATTTCTTCAGTTTGATGACAATGTTGAGTCTTGTCTTGGAACCAGCTTTGGTTTTCTGCTATCTTATCCAAAAGTGTCTCTGCTTTTCCAATTGTAAACTCCAAGAATGATCCTTCAGCAGATGCATCTAGGCACTCACGAGACTTTTGGGTTAATCCATGATAAAAGGTCTGCATAAGTAACCATTTGGCCATTCCATGGTGAGGACAATCTGATATGTATCCTTGAAAACGCTCCCATGCTTCTGGAATGGTTTCTGTCTTCTGCTGTTGGAAACTGACAATATTTCCTCTTAAGGCAACTATTTTGCCTATAGGGAAAAACTTTGATAGAAAGGCATCTGACAGGTTCATCCAATTTTTGATGTTTGCTTGATTGGTGTAGAACCACTTCCTCGCCTTCCCTTCTAGTGAAAATGGAAAGAGGCGAAGTAGTATGACGTCTTTGTCAACTCCGTTGATGCTAATTGTGCTTCCAATCTCCAAGAAGTTCTGCAAATGTGCACTAGCATCTTCGTGTGCCTTCCCACTGAATTGTGTAGCTTGCACCAAGTTGATGAGGTTTGACTTGAGCTCGAACTCAGGTACTCCTTCTTCTACTTCAAATCTTGGACCAGTAAGAATGTTCTCAAGACTTGGGGCAGAAAATTCCTGTAAGGTCTTCTGTGCCATCACTTCAACAATTGGTAGCTAGCTTCTTCTTCCTTGATTGCTTTGGTTCTGATGATGAAGAATTTAATTCACCAAAGTCAATCCTGATATACCCTGTAAAAAATATAAACATAGGAAAACAACAGGGTGAACCTGCCAAAGCAGAGGTGCCTTGCTATGATTTCTCATTTATATAGTAGCTGTTATGCAATTATTTCTCAATAGTCTAGTCTAAAATTTTATTTGAATAACCTTGACCGACTTCATGACTTTCCTTACTGTTCCCCGGCAACGGCGCCAGAAATGCTTGTTGACACTAGCTAACACCACTTGAATACTAGGTTGTCATCCCTAGCATGGTGCTAGAGCATACTAAGGTATTTATAAACATAAAGGCTCTCTAGAAAATAATCTATTCTATCCGCAAGCGCACAGATAAAATACCTCATTGTAACATTTCACCAGGATAAGTATTCCAGGTATCGTTATTTATAATTTTGCTTAAGAGAATGGTGAAAGCGAAAACAGGGGTAAAATCTATCAAGGCTTAGACTAGAGATAAACTTGCAAGAACATGATTACTACTGAGAAACTCGTCACACAGTCACTTGCTTTGGCAGGGGGTAAGCCATAATAATAAAGATAATGAAATATAAGCTCATGGGTAAATAACACAGCGATTAGAAATAGACTACTCCACATAAATGTAAGGTGACGTCGGACTAGCAAGAGAATGGATTCTAAGTATCTACTATTTACTAAGTCATAATCTACTCTAAGCATCTACAAGATCATATATAGCACAAAAGACTCTTCATTCATGTATAAGGAACATTGCTAAAGTAAATCAGAACATAGCAAGACTTACTCCGCAATACAAATTCTGCCTGTCCTATCAACGGAGGGTGGACTATATAAGAATCAACGAAGCTGTCACCATCGCGAACTACCACACGACCCGGCCAATACGATACATTTGCAGGTAAATAACATCTAAGCACCACGCCTACATGTGATCTACCACTTAACTCCCACATGAAAAGAGCTAAGCGCTTTGCAAACTCATGCATGAACTCATCATCAATCATAACTATATCACTTATAGAACTAGAGCAAACTAGGAACATAATAAATAAAGACATAATGCAATTAGAATAAAGTCGTAGAGAAAGATATGAAATAATACCAATCTTTATTGACGAAGATCCGAAATCCAGAGCGCTAGGCCCTACTTCTCTAATTCTATCTAATTAATCCTATAAAACTTGAAAGAATTGGGAGTAGCTAAATCTAATTCTCTGCGGGAGAGAGAGTTTCTAAACCCTAAACTTGATGGCTTCCTCTGATAATGATTTCTCCTCCTCCCCTGGGGTGGAGAGGCCCTGCTTATATAGCCCCCTCAAATGATCGTGGGCCGTCGGATCAAACCGACATTAATTGCACGGTTTTCCTTGATCCTTTAGGTCGGTGGAGCATAATCCGCGAAGTTGACGCTGATTGGCCACGGGGTAGGGCGGCCGCCCCAAACCCTAGGGCGGGCGCCCTAGGCTGGGCCCCGTTCGGCCTCCCGTTCGTTCACGTGTCTTCTGGAGTCTTCTAGATGATAGAAAATTAGCGCACATGTTAATATCTCTATGTAAACCCGACGTGTGGGCCTTCTCTCCGTATTTTCTGATAACCCCCTGCAGAAATAGACAAACACCAAAACTCATGGAATTCTGTCAGATAAAACCCTAATTCTAGATGTCTAGTGCATATTGATCCTTTTCCATGTTTAGTTGACAATTAAATTTGATACTTAAGGATCGTCAACAAAAAACTAATGGAAAAAGTCTACATCACCCTCTAACCTTTAGCACTATGGCTACTTCACCCCCTGAAATTTGAAACCAGGTAACAAGCACACTAAACTTTGACAAATCGTTTAATTTACCCCCTATAGTGGTTTTGCCTCCTGGTTTTGCCTATTTGGCTGTCCAAGCTGGACCTTAGGGACACAGTGGCAGACGGCCGCTGGTTCACGCAAGGCGCAGTTCGCGTAGTCTGCGTCGTAGGTGCATGATGAGCTCCGCCGCTTTCACGCCTGCCTTCCCTGGTCACGCTCAACTGCCTCGAGGACCCGTTGCTGGAGTAGGACGCCATGTCCGGTGCCACGACCATGGAGCACGCACCACTCTCGGTGCTATCCGCAGGCCGTGTCGAGACCGCCGCCACCATGCTACTCCCCTCGCTCACCTTCCCCCAGGAGCACCACCTCCTTGAGCACGTCCACATTCAGCTCGCTCGCCAACACCACAGCGTCACCATCCACCAGCGTCGGCCGCCACAGCTTCTTCACGGCAATCACGGTGCGCACACGCAGGAGCTCCACCATGTACACCACCCGGGTCGTGCCCATGCCCACCACATTCGCCTCCTTCACACACGTCACCATGTACGTCGGCGCTCATGAACCCAGGCTGCTGGAACACCATCAACCGCCACGGCTACGCGCCCGACTCCGCGCCAAAGCTCTCATTGTCATAGCAACTCGTGCCATACCAGCGTCGGTATGTGTACCGCCTGTCAACGAACGCCGTGAACGCGGCGACGACGGCGAGCATCACCGCAAGCCAACCCACCGCGACGCGCCTGAGGCACGCGCTACTTCACACGGCGCGAGGAGCAAGCAGTGGAAGGACAAGGCTTCATGGAGGGCGCCGTGGGCCCGGACCCAAACCCTACCAACGCCGGCACTTGCGTGTCGTCCATGCCCTCGTCGGTCGGGTTCAGGCCCCACGCAGCCCACTCACAGGCTACCACAGGCGCCGCCATGAACACCACAAACTGGCTGGTAGGAGATGGAGCTAGAGGTGGGGAATGATAGCTGGGCCCAGCATCCACTGTGTCACTGTCTACCTATTTGGAGCGCCGCGTGGGCAAAACCAGGTGCCCAAAACCACCCAGGGGTAAAATGACTGGTTTTGCAAGGTTTAATGTGTTGGATACCCGGTTTTATAGGATGGAGGGTTAAGTATACCACCACCATACGTGAGGTGTTATTTAGACTTTTTCCATAAACTAATTAAAAGGGATCCAAACAATGAGTGATTTTCATAAGTATTACTGTCGATGGGAAGTTCACTCGGATCCTTCTTTAGTCATTTATTATTCCATCTGCACTATCAGGCACTATTGGGACAAAATTAAATGCCTATTCAATCATGAAAGAGCACCAGGCAAGCAGTTCACAAAGCTGATCCGAAAAAGTACCAATGCAACATCAAATTATATTCATGTAAAAGAAAACAGTAAGGAAATCCTACTCACAAGTCAACAATTGATATTGCAAGTACTAGATGGTATGAGATATCTATCACCAATCCAGCTATTGATTTCTAATTTAATAATAGGCAGTAAAAATTGCAAAAAAAAGTAAGAACATTTACTGAATTTTTTTTACCTTTTCTGCACACCAACAAGAAACGAATACATGTAAACACTTCCTGGCATGTCTTGTCAAATATATTAGTTGAAACAACTGTCAGCCCTGCATCTCTGAGAGAAAAATACATCTGGCATTGAATACAATTAGTGCACTAAATTTCATAGGTCGATTCAAATATTTAAGAACGTACAGGCTGGGGAAGATACATGCTTGGGGTAGATGTGAAGGCACCGTCTGGAGGGCAACAACAATGCAGATGGGATGAGAAGACAGCTTCGTCCATCAGATCTAGCAGGCGCATCCCCTCTCCTCACCACCGAACCGATTGATCAGTACATGATTGAGGGTCGTGACTGCCCTGTAGGAACATGCCTTCAGATTCCATCTAGAGAAAGATGGCGGAGTAGACTAGATGGAGAGCCTCAAAAAAGGGTTAAAGATCCACGAAAGGGTTAAAGATCCACGGGAGGGTTAAAGATACAGGGAGTATTGATGTAGCATCCTTACTTTGATCCAGGAGCGGGCGTCGGCACACGAGGCAGACGTCACCGCATCAGGGGAACGAGGACTTTGGTCGTCCGCAGTCACCACAGACGAAGTGCACTGCCAGGCAGCGATGCGAAACCCTATGTGAGAGGGAGCCAGGGAGAAATTGGTTTGAGGACTTGTGTGCTGATCAGGAGTCTAGTGGGGGGAGTTGTTTTTTATGTTGCTAGAGGGGGGTTTATGGTGTAGTGGATAAAAAGAGGACTTGGAGAGAGGTATGGAGGCGGATAAGACTAGATTAGGCATCCTAGCCAAATTGGAGGCCTAAACCATATTAGTTTCGAGTCCACCTCAAACTCCAAGAGAAGTCTGCACACCAATCACCGTGAAATCGCATAACGAGTCTAATTTCATCATTCTATATCTACATAGAAAGCTAAGGATATAAGTTTTCCAATGTAGCAAGTCCATGTCTAAATTCCTCAAGAGTCAATAGGAATCATCAAAACAATTGGGCACCTATGGTCTTTAAGGTGGTGCATCACCGTCTTTTGGGTCGTTTCATTGTGTATCATGTCAAAGTCCAATAGGGATGCTTAGAGTGGTCCTTGGCCACCAATAATACTATATATTTTTAGCCACTATCCAACTTAGGGTTTTGATTTTGCTTAGATGAATATGTCATCTAACATTTTCATCATATATCATGTAACGCCCCAGAGTCCAAATGGCGCATATCCACTCTACACGTTGTATATCTCCTTTGTGCTTTGGATAAAGTGTCACCAATGGTATTTATAGTGATATGGAAGGTGTAAGCTACTTATGGACCAAAGATGAGACAGTTTTGTGGTGGACCCAAGTTGGCTGAACTAGGGAAGGTCAACCAACCCTCTGATTGACTGACTTGATCAATGCATGGCTTGGGTGCATTCTTGATGGAGGTTGGAAGTTGGAAATGTCAGTGGCACCCTAGATGCTACTGAGCTAGGTTAGCGACCTGATGGAGATCCCCCCACCCTCTCTGGACTCTAATTCGTCTAATTTCCATGTGTAGACAATCAATGGCATGTACATTGCCTTGGTAAGGTAGGTCTTCCAAACTGTGTTTCTTTGCATGGTGGAGGTGGGCCCTTTGATCCATGTGACATCCCATCTAATCCCCTCAAAATGAATCTACCTTGATCCAATAGTGTATGATGATGGTTTGTGTTTTCTTGTATTCATCAAGTTTTAGGATCATTGGTCCAAGAGAAAGTTGGGCTACCTGGGTGAGGTTGGTCAATCCCCCTATGGGCCCATCTTGCTCCATTTTGTTCCATTACCTATGGTCAAATATAGACCAAAACTTGTGGAACTCATTAAAATAAACCCTATAACTATGGAGGTGACCATGGAATATGTCACTTTCATATTATGTTAGTAGTAAAAAGTTAGTAATAAGACCCGCCAATAGAGGGCATTACTAGCACTAATATTATCATGTCATGTTTCTATAGTATTATTTCAAAGAAGCAGAAGTTGGAAGAAGGGGAACATTGTTGGTTATTGTCATGCACTACACAGCAATTGCTCCATGTGAAAGTTTGGTATCAAGAAGGGGGGATGATAGGACATTAGTCCTTTGGATACAAATATCCCTCCTCAAGATGGGCAAATTACTAGAGTGTGAGCAAGACAGTTTACTCTACAAGTGAGCTCGGTCTTAAGTACTCCTTTTTGATATTATGATAATACATTACTAGCTAATGATATTATTATCCTTAGGAACGATCGAGATATAAAGGAGTACTTGGAGAGATGCATGGAGGTGGAGAAGACTAGCATGGGCATCCAAGCCAAGTTGGAGACCCAAACCATATCAATTTTGAGTCTACCTTAGACTCTAGGAGTCATCCGCATTAAAATCATCATCCAGATCGCTTATAGAGTCTCTTTTTATGTTCTACATTTGCATCGAAAGCTAAGGAGATAATATTTCCAATGGCACCAGTCTCACATACAAATTCCTTACAAGTCATCAGGAATCTACAAAAACAAGTGAGAGTCCAAAACCTATCAAGGTGCTATGTCATCGTCTTTTGGGTCATTGAGCTATTTATCGTATCGAAGTTCATTAGGGATGCGTACAGAGTCCATGGCCGCCCTTATATTATATATTCAATGGCCACTGACCAGTTTTGGGTTTGGATTTTGCTTAGGTTAATCTCTTAGCAAATAGTATCATCGTACATTAGTTTTAGGAACCCTGACTTGTGAACCTAATCATTCTTCTGTAATTTGATTTGCATCATTCTTGTTCTTGCTTGTGTTCTTGGTTCACATGCAAGGATTAGCCTTCGTGGCTAGGTCAATTGGTTAGAGCACGATTGATAACCAAAGGAGATATGGTGCTATGATTGTAGGGTTCAGGTCTTTGTGATTTAAAATCAGATTATGTGTATCAATTCTCCACCAAATTGAAAGTTATCTTCACATAGCAGAAGATTAGGAACCCTTATTCCCAACAAGTTAGATCATGTGTGTGAATTTGCCACCAAATTTAGAGTTATCTACAATTGACAGAAGATTGGGCACCCGTGTTCCCATCACCTAGTACAACTTTGAAGTGAAATCTAAAAGAAGCTAGTGATAACTTAGCTCAAATTAACTAAACTAATATTTTAGCACTTCAAAACAGCAGATCCTTTCCAAATATTGAGGTGGGGGAGTGGAGTTTGGATCACACTGTTAAAATCTATAAGAAAACACTTATCCAGATGTGGTAGATTACGTCGACTTGATACTGTTTTCATCCCTAATGGGGCTGTCACACCCATTTAAAGACCAAATGGAATGCATACTCTTATGTGTGCCCAGAGATCAATCACACATAAGTTAACAAATTATAACGGAAGTATCATCATAAATGTTATTACATCACGATAATTAACGCATAGTCTTTACACAGATATAGCGGAAGTAAAAATATAAATCTCTCGTGGTAGCTCCAATCACAGGCACATTGACTGGTTGACTGCAAGTCTAGTAATCTTCAGGGAAGTAGGAGTAGTAGTCACTATTTGCACCATCCGTTACCCATCTGGGATTTTTATCCAAGTAAGAAAAATAAACAAGCGTAAGTACATCTCGTACTCAACAAGTGTAACATGGGGTTCATGAGGCTCAAAGGTATGACATTGGTTTATCAGCATGTAGCTTTTAGTTAGCATAATTTTAGCATATCAATAGCATCAAGATGTCTCAATATAAACAATAAACATATGATCCATGTGAAATGATTAACGAATAGCAAAAAAATAACCATTATTAATTATCAACTATTCCATAAGGGTCCAAGGCCACTCGTGACCGTGAGCACGGCTGTTATAACAGTTTTACACTCTGCAGAGGTTGTACACTTTCACTGTGAGTCGTGTTGCCCATGTGCCCGGGTTAATTACTCCCAAAACACTTCCAAGGTGAGCAGGCAGGGAAACACTATGAAGTCTTTCGAAGGTTTGTCTAATAAGTTAGGGCCATTAGATTCACTCGGCAAACAGATGTAGAGCACCCCTTCCAAATGGCACAATGACACGCAGCCTATACTCATAAGGACAGAGGCCGCCCTATACCCGATTCGTCAAGCCATTCTTACGCCATAAAGGTTACTACTAACAAGCTAGAAAAGGTCCTTCTATATGACTAAAGCCAGAGCCATATAGCCCTCACAGTTGTACTATAAATCCCGGATGTTCGCTTATAGATAAGTCCTTAAGGAGAGTAACTAGAGCATCAAAAATAACCCCATGCTCTAGTCCCCTTTAAACATTAATCAAAATCATCTTTTAAAGTTTGTTGCATATTCCATTAGTCAATTTACATGATCATAGTTCATGTTTAAGCACTAGCCATACTACTCAATGCAATATAATGGGTATCAAGGTATAAGATCAACATTAAGTCATCCTTAACAAGGGAATAGATGCATAATGATATTATTTGCATATTATGAATAGGACAACAAGGATAATCCCATGCTATACTTGCCTTGCTCAAACTGGTCCTGAAGATCTTGCCCGTAGAATGACTATTGATCCTCAACGAATTGCTCACCGTCTATACTCGATCAACAACAGCAACAACATACATCCAGAGACAATCATGCATAAACAGACAAGACTATAATTAGAACAGTACACCAACAGTAAGAAAATAAGATAAAAAGTCTTTAAAACGAATCTACAACTCGCTAGGATCACACAAACGCAAAGATCACGAAAAACGGAGCTAAAACGACAAAGTTATGAATTTACGAAGATTTCCTGTAGAAAAATAATTACTTTAATTCAAACTCGAAAATAAATTGTCACAAACCTACTGTACAGTACTACCAACATGTAGAGCTCACAAATACGAACCTAACGCAATTTGAACGGGTCAAATCGGAGTTAAAACGGAGATTCTACGCACAATTTATCATAATGGCAAATCTGTAAATAAGTGAAAACGTATTTTCTGAAGTTACGCGATCAAAATACGCTTTACGGAAAAGAAAACGTAAACCGGTAATACGCTTTGGACTGCGGGTTATATACTTAAAGATTACATGGGTTCTTTAGCAAAAAGACCGGCCGAATCGGTATCTTCAAATAACAGCCATCCGATTTAAAACGAACGGTCCAGAGCAATCGGGGGAGGAAGCCGGCGGCGCTCCGGCCGGAATAGGACCCGACGGCCTTCCCTGCGGCGGCGCCATGGCCGGAGTTGTCCATCTCACGCTACGGAGCATTACCTTGCGAAAAAGATACACCAACGGGTAAAGCGCATCAACGCGAACTCACCACGAGCGAAATCGGAGCCAATGATGAACTGGAGAAGGCGTGCAGCTTGGAGAGGCGGGCGGTTGTGGCGGATTAGGGCTCGAGCTCGCGGTGGTGCCTCGGAAGCTTGGCTGATGCTGTAAAAGGATGAGTTGGAGGCGGCTTGGCTCGGCCTCCTGATTTTATAGCCCGGAGGCGGCTCCAAGAAAGGAAGGAGAGGGATTCGATGGCGGATTCGGTCGGTGGAAACATGGAAAGGAAATCCAACCCGACGCCGGCGTGGCTTGAGGAAGGAGGCGCGACTGACGCGTGGGCCCGCGACTGGAAGCGGGGAAGGGAGGCGCGCGTGTCGCTGCTGGGCCAACGGCCACGGCTCGGCCCACGCGGGCGATCGAAAAGGAAGGTGGGCTGCGCGCGCGGGAGGGAGGCGGGCGCGCTGGTGACTTCTGTTGGGCTGGGCCAAAAACCGAGAGAAGATTGATTTTCCTTTTCTTTTTCTTTTTCTAATTTTTCAAACTAGATTTTTAAATAAATTTTGAATTACCTTTTTGTATTTTCAAAAGTGCACACAATACAAAATAATATGCAGCAGCATGAATGTTCAATCATGTTTCTACCCTTATATTTAATTTTAAATAAATAAAAATTATTATTCTTCTAGGTTTGCATGCTCACAAAAATACATAAAAAATCATATTTTCCTATTTTTAATTCTTTCAAAATTTTAGGGTGTTACAGGGGCTACCACAACTATTTGTGACACATAAAGCAAAAGCATCCAAGCTCTATCCATAAATGGATGTTATCTTAACAATCCACATGACATTACATACTAAATTACTTGAGAGCATTGTGTGTGCAAATCCTTTATGTGTACACAAAATTAGCAAGCTGCCTCAAGCTGTATATCGAACCATAGTATTCCAACAACTCATGCAACATTACAAACAAGTAACACAATATTACAGAGTTAGTTTTATGAAAAGCAAGAAAAGGACAATAATCCTTGACATGTAAAGTGAAGCTTATTAGATTACCTAACCCAACACAAACAACAAAATCAATTGCACAAAGGTACAAAAATCCACATCAACCACTAAAACAATACGTAAAGTGAGTACTGAGTCACATTATCCAATAAAATGTTTATATCGTACAAGCATTGAGATCCTATAAATACAAGAAATTCTACCTTCAAAGCTATAAGTAACACTCATGTGTTTCCTTTCATTCATCACAAAACATCCTTCTATTGCTACCATCAATAACCATTCTGATTAGTAGTACAGGTACCAAATCAGATCTGCAATATCAATTATTGCCAAAATCCAACAACCATGAAGGAGGTGCTTGTGGTTCTTGCTTTCATGGCTCTTGTATCGAGTGCTGCCTGCACACAGACAGGCGATTGTAGCTGTGGTCAACAACAAAGCCATGAGCAGCAACACCACCATCCACAAAAACAGCAACATCAACCACCACCACCAAAACAGCAACATCACCAGCAACCACAACACCAACAACAAAAAGTTCACATACAGCAGAAACAACATCACCAACAACAAGAAGTTCATGTTCATCAACAACAAGAAGTCCATGTGAAACAACCACCACAACACCACCAACAACATCAATGTGAAGGCCAACAACAGCATCGCCAACAATCACAAGGCCATGAGCAACAACAAGGACAGAGCCATGAGAAACAATATCAACAACAATGGCAGGGTCATGAGAAGCCACAACAACCGCACCAACAACAATGTCAGGGTTATGTGCAGCAGCAGCCACCACAACATCAACAATGTCAGCAGGGCCAGGAGCAATCGCAACAGCAGCATCAATGCCATTGCCTGGAGCAGCCATTGCAACAACCAAAGCACTACCTAAAAGAGTGTGAGCCGCAACAAACTGCAAGGTGTAGTTCTAGATACTGTAGCAGTAGCACAAATCTAAAAAGTTGCCATGAATTCCTAAGGCAACAGTGCAACCCTTTGGTAATGCCTTTTCTCCAATCACGTTTGGTACAACCAAGCAACTGCCAGGATTTGCGACAGCAATGCTGTCAAGAGCTTAGGCAGATTGAGCCACAATACCTTCACCAAGCGATCTATAGCATGGTTCAATCCATAATCCAGCAGAAGCGGCAACAACAACAACAACAACAACCATGCGAGTTATGTGGAGCTCAACTAGCTACTCAAAGTGAGGTAGCAATATTGATGGCAGCACAGTACCTACCATCAATGTGTGGCTTGTACCACTCATGCTACCAAAACAACCCATGTAGCAGCAATGATGCTTGTGGTGTTCACAATTGAAGTATTGTGGCTAGCTAGCCGCTATAGTCTTATAGCGGTGTAAAGCAATAAAATGCCATACATCATGGTGTTTGGACAATGATATCTAAATAAAAATACTATTTATAATGATAACTGTTGTGTGCACTATGACCACAAATAATATGCCTTGTTCATCCTATTCATATTTTGGTTAGGAATTGGGAGGGGTTGTTATTATTCCATGGTTAATCACAATTACACAAACATATGGCCATCCTAAACATGAAGCATGTGTCTTGCTCCTTAGTGCACATCTTTCCTCTCCCCTTTAAGCATGACATTGTTGAACCTCTACCTGCACCTTTTCCTCCTCACCTGATGAAAGAACTTTAACCATTTAAAATTTAGAAAAAAAAAATTAAATTGGTTTAAACACCATCCACCTCCAAAACTAGTGGGTTTGGACAAAGAACTACCAAATAAATTAGAAAATTACAATTTGGAAGTCTTGAACATGATTGACAAAACTTTTGACTCATATGAATGTTAGGATGTTCATCATAGAATTTTTAGGATGTTAATGGCACTAAGAAAAGGGAATAAGTAAGTAATGGGAGGGAGTAAACCAAATTCATGGGAAAGGATAGAGAGGCCTCAAAGATACAAGGTGGCTCACAAGTCAACCAGAGCTCATTGAGATAAAAAAAAATAGTTGACCTTATGCATATGAAAAATATATAGATTGAGTCTATCGAAGTTGTGGAGGCAAAGTTGTGATCACATGGGTGAAGAGAAGGAACTGCAGGGGTATCAGAACCGACCCTCATGGTTGCGCATACTAGTAAGTGTGCGGGCATATGTCGCATGTGCCTGTGGTGTCAGCGACCTGGTCTTAGTGGTCACGATAGATAGGGTAGTTTGTTGAGCCATCTGCTCCTAACTGTAATCCTATTTATGTATACATGACCCTAGCATCTAGGCATGGCGGCTGGCCACTATCTCACTATCGGGCCACCTCCATATCTACCGGCACACTATGATGAATGGAACTTGAGCATTCTCCAATTTCCCTCTCTTACAATGAGAATGGCAAGGACTACACACTCCCTTTAATTTATCACTTCCTCTACTTTCGAGGGGAGCTCACAATAATGAGGTTGGTGGATCTGGTGTAGCTCAAGATAATATTCACCCTATTCGCTTGAACTTATCAGCCCAGCTTATCAGCCATGGTATAGTATTTTCCTCTCACAACAAAACAGCACCAGCCGGCTTATCAGCCGCAGAAACCATCCAGCGAACAGGGTGATTCATTTACCAATGACCACCGGCCAGACAAATGCTACACCTTCTCATACAAAGTCTATTGTCGAAATGCAGCATAAAATGGTTGCCATGTAGACTCTCTTATCTAGATGCAAAGAGAGGAGTCAAAGAGGTTAGCAGCATTGTCCTGACAGCCAGCACGAGGCTCTCAATTCGTCTATCAGAGGGCAGAATGCCCTTCTTGAGCAACCGAGGAAGGATCATGCTAAGACAACCTCTCGGTTGAACTACATGTACAAGCAGATAGGCCTTGACCCCTCCATGTTGCCGATCCTTAACTTGAATAACTTGATCGCCAATTTCCATTTAAAGTAAGAATTAAATGACAATCTCCACGGTTATAGAGTTTAATTCTAATCAATTCTACAAGTTTGTGCGATTATGTGAACTAGACATTTTTGGCCCAAACAGGGTTGGACAACCAAGCCCATGGTATGTCGATGTTACACCCGGTTTTTTAAGAATAAAACAAGGATCAATTTTTAAACATACAGCGACATCATAAGTGAAGAACAATTTATTAAATAAGCAAATATATATTGGTTTCTATTTTCTAAAATAAAAAAAAACAAGTTTAGTCTCTGAAGAATCATAACTAATTTAATTTGGACCAGATAAATATGAAGCTAGTACTAGTTATTAAAAAATGATATCTATCAATTGGTGATCTATTAAGGTAGATTTTGGAACTTATTATTTTTGTTAATATTGTTTTGTTGCTCGTATTGAAACACTAAGAACATGCACAAATACGATTCAAATAACTTCAAAAGGAACACCAATCGATAGATAACATTTTTAGCAAAAAAATGTATACTTATGTCATATTTTAATAATTTAAGATAAATTACTTAAGGGTATGTTTGGATCCCATGAAATGAGACCAATATCTAGAAAGTATTTTCCATTTTATTACTAGGTTATTTTCTAATTCCTCTAAATCTCTAGAAACCAAGAGTTCTTAGAGGTTACTTAGGGACTATTTGGAAGGATTAGGACTTAAGTGGACTACCAACTAGTCCATGGCACTAATCATATTAGCTCCTATAAGTGGACTAGTGAACTACCAACTAGTCGATGACACTAGTGGACTAACACTTAGGCCGCCTGTTTGATGTTTAGGAACTAAAAATTAGTCAACTAGTTGTTAGTTCTATGAATCCAAACAGGGCCTTAAGAGTCTACCAAGCAGGAGGCAGTTCTCTCAATTTGGCAGCGCCTCGTACGTGCTTGGTGCCATAACCAGATAACCACGTTGTGCTGACTGCAAAAGAGCATTGTGTACACTAATCAGGGGTAGCACATAGTAGGGCGCATTGTGACCGGTCTCAAGGAATCACCACCTGTCTGAAACAAGTCACAAGTTCCAAACGTCTTCTTGCGGTGTCTTACGGATCGGAATGGCAACACTCTTGTTGGAAGATACCAGGAGGTTGCAGCACGGGTAATCTTGACACGCAAAGTGTGATGAGGAACACGGAACGACCATTGGCATGTAAAGCTCTATGAATTGGTGATATAACAACTCGCAGAACATCACAAGATTGCACGTCAAGAGATTGGGTCAGAAACAAATCGTCTCCGTGTACAATGAAGTGGTGAGTCTTATATAGGTCAGACTGATCTGATATATGCTAATAGCTCACACGACATCACAAACAACTCATACTACATTACAGAGTTAGTTTCATGAACAAACGAAGTAGGCCGGAGAGGACAACAATCCTTGACGTGTAAAGTGAATTTACAAAGCCATATATCAAAGCTATATCTAATTCGTTTTACGTAGATCAACCACCTGTAAAAGGCAACAAAATGAGCCACGCAAAAGTGCAGAATGAATCCAAATGAACGAACCCTCCCACATGTTACATAAAGTGGATGATGAGTCATATAAATTTGGCAAGAAACTGTAGAAGCTACAGCCATCCATCGCGGTAGCATAGAAACACGAGAAATTGTGCTAATCGAAGCTATAAATAACCCTCGTATGCCTATGCACTTCTCCATCACCACCACTGGTCTTCAGCCTATTTATTAGCTTATCTACTCCAGAACAGAGAAGAACTCGACACCATGAAGGTGTTGCTCGTTGCCCTTGCTCTCCTGGCTCTCGCTGCGAGCGCCGCCTCCACGCTTACAAGCGGCGGCTGCGGCTGCCAGACACCGCATCTGCCTCCGCCAGTTCATCTGCCGCCTCCAGTTCATCTGCCGCCTCCGGTGCACCTGCCACCGCCGGTTCACCTGCCGCCGCCGGTTCATGTGCCGCCACCGCCGCCATCATGCCACTACCCTCCTCTACAGCCCCGGCCTCAGCCCCCACATCCATGCCCATGCCATCCAACAAGCTCGTGCCATCCAGGGCATCTCGTTGGCAGCCCGCCGATCCTGGGCCAGTGCATCGAGTTCCTGAGGCATCAGTGCAGCCCGGCGGCGACGCCCTACTGCTCGCCACAGTGCCAGGCGTTGCGGCAGCAGTGCTGCCAGCAGCTCAGGCAGGTGGAGCCGCTGCACCGGTACCAGGCGATCTTCGGCGTGGTCCTGCAGTCCATCCAGCAGCAGCAGCCGCAAGGCCAGTCGCCGCTCGGGACGCTGATGGCGGCGCAAATAGCGCAGCAACTGATGGCGATGTGCGGTCTGCAGCCAATTACAAGTCCCTGCCCTTCTTGCAGCGCTCCTGCCGGCGTTGTCCATCACTGAAGAAACTATGTACTGTAATAATGTTATATAGCCGCTGGCTAGCTAGCTAGTTTAGTCATTCAGCGGCGATGAGTAATAAAGTGTCATCCATCACCATGCGGTGGCGGACCTAGGACTTTACCTCAGGGTATGTCACATAAAAATTTCTGTATGTAGTTCGGTAAAATCATACTCCAATTCGGTAAAACTGCGTGCATTAAATAACATGATAAACCTTAAATTCAAAGGTTAAGCTAGAAATAACAACAATTATGATATAAATAGTTCAAATGAAATATAAATAGCTTAGAATATAGCCATAAAACAGACTTAAAAGACCACTTGTCTGACTAATTTATCCGTTGCTTTTTGAATAACATAAATGTCTCCATTATCTCATCTTTAAAGCATATGGTTGGCCGAACTGCATACGAATCCTTAATCTAGTGATAATTGATCCACTGATCTGACTAATCTCCCAATACACAAATAATTATGCGCAAGTAATTATTTATGCAAGAAAAAGAAAGAAAGAAATGAGCGATTGAGCCGCGTGCATGTGCGTTGCCATTTACCGAGCGGGCGTGGAGCTGGTCAGCTGGAGCCTAGAGTGGTGTCCAATCCGCTAGCATTCTTTTTACATACTCCAGGAGTGGAGTATACGTATACTACGCCTGCCGCTGGACCAGAATATGCTTAGGACCACCTGGCATACCCTGTAGGTCCGCCACTGTCATCATGGGTGGCAATGTGAGCAATGACCTGAATGACAATTGAAATGAAAAGAAAAAATATATTGCATGTCAACGAGATCCCTCGTATTTGGCTCTCGAATTTCAAAAACCAATGTAATCTTCAAGCTCTTAGGCCCTGTTTGGTTGAGCTGTGGATTTTAAAAAAGCTGCTGTGAGCTGTGAGCTGTGGAAAAGCTGCTGTGGGCTGAGAGCTGTGGGAAAAGCTGAAAGCCATTTGGTTAGAGCAGCTGTGAAACTGCAGGATGTGTAGAAATGTCTGTAATGCCCCTGAAGGCCTGAGGGACTATTTATATTCAAATTGCTTGTAAATAAATATTATACTCACTTATTTGTATGTAAATGACTATTTTGGTAAGGAAAAATAAATTTGTTCCAAGTTTTTTAGCATTCAAAGTGATTTGGTCCATACAAATATAATATTAGCATTTCACAAAAGATAAGGGCTCATCAAATCATGTCATCCCTCAACATAACTATCTGACACTAAACAAAGCATCGGCTATTCTACTACGAATGATATTCATGGCATCCTCATTCTCCACATCTTCGATCTCATCTTCCAGTGTCGTGTCATCCTCTTGTACCAAGTATTCATCATCAGCATCACATCTTTCGAACTCCTTATCATGCAAATTGCTATCACGAATAAAATTATGCAATGCCAAACAAGCAAGAATGATGTGCTTCTGAGTACGAGTTGAGAAACTTGGTATGCCCTTCAAAATACGCCACTTCTCCTTCAATACTCCAAAGGCCCGCTCAATGACATTTCGAAGGGATGAATGATTGAAATTGAACACCTCATATTTCCCTTGGGGTGGTCCAGAACGATTACGAAATTCTGGAATATGGTATGTGCTTCCTTTGAAAGGGGCCAGATACCCTGTTCGATTTGGATATCCAGAGTCCACAAGATAATATTTCCCTACAAAGTAAAATCAATGTAAGCAAATAAATAATAAAAGTACCTCATGTACTGCTGGGCCAACCATTAGGAAGCAAATAAATAATACGTGTGATATGTGTTTACCTTTAGGAGGCACAGGAAAATCATCAAAATTTGCCAAAGCATGATTGAGGATACGTGTGTCATGGGCACAACCGGGCCAACCAGCAACCGCAAAGATAAACCTCATGTCAAAGTCGCAAACAGCTAGCAAATTCTGAGATGTATATCCATGACGGCATGTGTGATTAACCGTATCCTCAGCTGGCACAACCACTGGAACATGTGAACCGTCTATTGCTCCAATAGCGCCTTTGAAGTATGGCCAGAAACGGTCTTCTTTGATTCTTTCATGTTCCGAAGAAAAAGTAGCATCTCTTGGCTTAATATTGTCTTTACCTAACTTGCGCAAACACTTCAGTACCTCATGAAACTTAGTGTGAACTGTCCACAGTGAACGAGTGAAGCGATTTTCCACTTGTGAAAATGATTGTGGTCCTCCGACAATCCACAAGAACATCGCCAATGACTCAATGGATGAAACATTGTTAGTGGAGGTCAAACCATAGTTCAAGACTAGCAACTCATGCAGTGCCATGAAGACATCGGTGCTCATTCTAAACATCTTATAGAAGTACCTTGGACGAGAAAAGCACCTCATCACCCATTGTAGTCCAGTTTCTGGTGTTTCCCTGTACTCTCCTTTGTTCCAATAACGATCAGTGTATTGTGCACCCATTTGACCAATAATGGCAGCATGCTGGGAAAGCTCAGCTAGGAGTAGCAATCTCTTCTGTCCTTGGGCTACACCTTCCAGGTTCTCATCCATCTACAAAAAATATTAACATTTATTAAACTCAGTACAAGGATATATATATATATATATATATATATATATATATATATATATATATATATATATATATATATATATATATATATATATATATATATATATATATAGTAATCTGACACAATGATAATAAGCTCACAGTACAAGGACAAAAATATATGTATACATGCACATGGATACTAATCTGACAGAAGGATAATAAGCTCACAATACAAATAATTTTAGTACAAATTGTTCTCAGTACAAGCAAATTGTTCTCAGAGTACAATTTAAAATTAGTTCAGGTAGCCATACAACTAATAGTGCTCACAATACAAATTGGTTCACACAGCAACAATAGAAATAAAAATTGGTTCACTAGCGCCTCATCTCCTTCTCATGCTCTCTCTCAAGGACATCCAGCCTTCCAAAATTTGTTTTCAGATGGCTAAAGACCTCTCTAAATTCAGGCTTCATGATCAGCATGGTGGCAGTGTGCATTAGAGGAGTTCCTTCTTCCACCCCACACTCTTCGACCATCTTCATAGCCTCTCCAATAGTGGGGACAACATTAGTGGGAGAAGCTGAGGTGGCAGATGCACTAGAGATCCTATCTGCTGCACTTTCTATCTTCAAACATGTGTTTTTGTACATTCGATAAAATGGACTCTTTTCTTCTTTGCTTTCAGCAATAGTACAGGAGCTCTTGCGTTTCTTTTTCCCTTTTTGCTTCAAATCAGCCAGCTTGACATCATCTTTAGGTGGAGGTTTTGGCACCTCGGCCACGTAATCATCACTCTCATCCGAAGATATATCACCAGGACAAGTTGCAGTGGCCCCAGTCACATGTACCTTGCCGAAAATCAGATCAAGATCATCAAGATACTTCGGTCCTTGTTTTCTGAACCTCACATGATTGCATTTAAGCCCTTTTTCACGATTATTGCACCTCTGAAATTGAATGAAAAATTTTAGCACGACATACCATATCATACTATGGACAAAATATCAACAGAAATAGTGCTTACAGCAAGGTGTTCATCCCACCAATCCTGGGGGCAATCAACAGTTCCCTTAGCTGCATCCCATCCAAGTCCAGTGGCATAATTCTTCAACTCCATGAACCAAACATATTCTTTTTTTAAGTTATCTAATTTGTTCTTCAATTGTATCTTTGTTCGCTTGTCACCAGTTTTGGCTTCAAACTTGGCTACAATATTTTTCCAACCAGTGCTAGTCCAAAGCCCCTGGGGCCTATTCCCAGCTTCTATCTCCCCTTTGCATACATCAATCAAATGCTTCAAAAAGAAATCACCCCAATCTGCCTTGTCACCCATTCTTGAATCAAACAAAACAAATTTTTCAGACATTCTAATTACCATAATATCATGCCATTATTTCTATCAAATACACAGCACACTGAACTGAGAATAAATAACATGTATCAAACCATTTATGAGAGATTGAGTTACCTTCTGTGCAGATCCGGTCACTGGAAGCGTAGATCGATGGAGCTTGGACTTGGTTTGCCAATGTTGTTGAGCCCAGGAATCGCTCTTAGCAGCAGAGTGTTCTGTGATGAAACAAGAAAAAAAAGGAAAAGGCTTCTCTTTCAGAAGACAGGACTGCAATCGAACACTATACGTGGATAGAAAGAATGGAGCTCGTTAATCCAAGAAAGCTAACCTGCTTGTCCAGTGGGTGGCGGAAGTCGTTGGCGTCGAGGCCCGACCTCGACCTGCAACCGAGAAGGGGCAGAGACAGGGACTCCCGCCGGGGTGACCAGTAGGGCGATGAGGATGGGGACTGCGCCGGAGAGGATGGGGACAGCGCCGAAGAGGACCGGGCGGCGCCGGAGAGGATGGGGACGTCGACGAAGAGGACCGGCCGCCGCCAAACCCTAGCTCTGCGCGGGTGTCGCCACCTGCAGATGGCCGAGTCGTCTCGCGCGGACGGGAAGAAGAGGAAAAGATCGAAGCGTTTTTTTGTAACCGGTGGCAGTGCAGGTAATTTCCATCCTCTACAGCCGATGAAAGCAGCCCTCCCCCTGCTGTGAAAAATGAACTACCCAAAAGCTAGCTTTTGTACAATCTATTGGGCCAAGTAAGGGCCTTTGGTTAGCTTCTTAACTTCTACAAAAGCTACAGCAGGTTGGAAGCCAAACCAAAGAGGGCCTTAGATTTAGAGGAGACCTACGGTCTTCCTTTAGCGCTTGGTTAGATGTCTTTAGTTAATTTCTGTTTGTAAGTATACCTGTGACACTTCTTTTCTTTATTGTTTATAAAAATCTTGAGCTACTGTGGGGATCTTCCCCCGCAGTCTTTTCGTTCAAAAAAAAAAACGAGATCCCTCGTAACGCGTGTGCAGGCAAAGTATCAGTGACACGTATTCACTTTTTTTATCAATGTGATACGTATTCACATTTGTTGCGGGTAGCGGCATACCCAACCCAACAATTTCGATCGTTATCAGAAAGTCGACTAAAGTGAGCCCACTTAAGAAATGGGCTGCGGAATGTGTTAGGCCCAAATTATGGCTATCCAGTATCGACAATTCCGATGGTTGAGGGACATATACCAGCGAAGGGGTCCCAAGGTAATGTCTGGAAAACAGAATAAGACAATGATCTTCAACGACCTAAATGGCCCTAATTTTTGTGCCTAGAAAGAAATATATTCTAAGAACATCATCATCAGTCTCCCAATAATATATCACCAATATTTATGTATTGGATAGCCCTATTATTTTATGAATATAAGGAGAGTTGCTACAACAATACCTAATATATCTCCCACAATATTCATATGAAAGATGGATCTCACAAGTGTGTAGAAAAAAAGATGACTGAAAAGTGATAGTTGGTGTGGACCCATGCTATTGGACCTAATACAAGTCCCCTTTTATTTGAGGGGACTGTGTCGAAACAAAAAGAAAGCATGGTTACCTCCAAAAAGAAAGCATGGTTACCTCCAATATACGGTTTTTACGAGAATACAATGAGGTATTGGGAGACTATTGAAAATGCTCTAGGGGCTCTCAAATCAAGTCTCCTACTTTTGATTTGAGGGTTTCCCTTACTCTTGAGAGTGATTTTTTTCATCTACTCCGACAGGAGCTCTCAAATGAGGGTCCTCAAATTTATTCCAGTAGACACTAGCATATGGAACCCACATGCCATTCAACCATATCCATCGTCGTTCCAATTGACTAAGCTATGGGGGAACGAGGCGAAGAGCACCGGAGATGTCATGGTGGGGGAATGCCTCGCCGGGAAGGAGTGGGGCCGCATTGAATGGGGCCCGTAGGGGATGGGACGGATGCCAGGGGCCTCACCAGGGGACGGGACAAGGCCAGGGAGGGCAGCCGCACCTGGCCAAGGCCTTCACCAGGGGAGAGGAATAGGACGGCAGCCCAAAGAGCGTCGGATGAAAGAAAAGACACATGACAGTGAGTTAGTGGAGAAAAAATCCCAAAAAGAACTAGGCAGCTCCCACACACCCCACGGGAGATGGGGCTAAGTGGGGAGATTTGGGGCCTCCATAGAGAGCTTAAGTTGGGACTTTGTTGGCCTAAGTTTTTTTTGCTATAGCACCAAAAAGTAGAGTAAGGATCCTATTTAAGGTCCCCGTTGGAGATGTTCCTATAGGCCTCTAACTCGAGTCTCTATTTTACGGAGGCTCGCAAATCATTCCATCAGCCTCATCTCTCAAGAGTATATAGGGAGCTTCCACTCTAGAATTTTTTTGTGCAAAGTTTTTTTTTCTCTCGTGTTGTCGCCCCACTACCTCGCACTGTGCCACCGTCTCTAGCCCAGTTCTCTACCGTGCTGCCATCCAACTGGGGAAGAAGCTTTGGAACTCACTTTTATCTATCTAGATGTAGTTGCTGGAAGCCCAAGTTTTGTGGGTTGCAAAGGATCCAAAGCAGGAGTTCCCCCAATTCATTCATTGTTGGCTCCAGGAGAGAGACTTCACAATAATCTTGTATTCTTGTGGAACATTTGTGGGGGCTTCGTGACGTTAGCTAGTATGCTTTATTGTAATTTTATCATAATTTGTCATTATTTCATGTGATAGACAGTTTCTATATGCCTATATAATTTTTTATGTTTAACAAATTTGAATTTAAATTCGAATTGTCTTATTTGAAATCATGAATCTTAATATGATTCATTTGTATGGTTTATCTATACCTAATACTATAGAGATAAAATTTCTACCACTAAAATTTTTTCATCCAACTTAACCTAAAGCGGCTCGGTCTCGGTCATCAATTCTAGAAAAATTCCCGCTTCTATTTTTCTCCATCAGATAGAACCGTCTGTTTTTCCGGGACGTTGCCGTCCATATGTCCTTCTCTGGTTCCTTTTCGTTTTTTTTATTTCTCCTTCCCCGTCTGCGGTTCTGTACGTGATTTTTTTGTTCCTTTTTTGTTTCCCATTTTTCTTATAAGAACAAAAAATAATAATAAATATAGTTTTATACTATTATGGGTGTTTGAACTCTTTGTTTCTCTAATCTATACCAGCCTACGCTTTGCGTTGATATACCAAATCGAATAGAACACGGGCGACTCCTATGCTTTGCATAAATCAAGTTAAATCGTATACCAACCAGACTATAAATACTAGGCATCCACGCTGTCACTCATCAAATCAAAGTCACGACAGATTAGATCAGGGAGAAAGAGGACTAAATCAAGCCGCCATGTACCAGATCGAGAGCACAATGAATTGAATCGAGGCCACAGCAGAAACAACCTCGGGCGTAAAATCCATACGTGCACAACACAGATGGCTGACGAAGGCTCCTCTCTCTGGTCAACTAGGCAAAACAAATACTATCGAATCAAAGATCCGTGCATCTGATTGAGATGTCCGTGTTTCCAATAATCAAATGCAAAGGGCGTAATTGGTTCTCGTTTGGGGCCAACCTGTCCAACCTGTCCCGTATCTGGGAGCCAGGCGCAGGGCAGCCTGGTCTAGTGCATGCAGCCCGGGCATGATTGGTGGATTGGTCTTGTGCATGCAGGCTCACAGGAGACTTTGTTTGGTTGGCACTAGCGCTATCTCCACGCAGAGGACGACAGCCAGAGAAATCGGCACTGCGTACGCGCGCGCGCATGACGCGGGCCTGGCTCCGAAGGAACGAAAGCCTCTCCGCGTTCCTCTGCATGCGGCTGGCCAGGCCCGAGCGCCAAAGCACCGTACCAATCACGCGAATCATGCATGTGATGGGCCATGTAGCGGTATGAGCAGCCTACAAATCACGCCCAAAGTGGACCAATAATAACTCGGAAGGCAGCAGAAATTCAAAGAGAAAGGATCCAAGATAAAAAAAAGAAATCAAGCCATGTTTCCAACCAATGAACTGTGAACCACCATATGAAAAACAACTCCAAGAAAAACTACCCCAAGACAGGGGGCGAGGCGCAGCAACGGGAGTCGTCGAGGCCATGACCCGCATGACGACACGGACGCCGGGGCGCGAAGCTACCCAAGTGGGCAGAAGCCAAGGACGTCGGGGGTGCGGCCGCGCGTAGCTGCCAGATTGGGAGGATGCTGGGCGTGGCCGCGTGGAGCTGCCTGAGCGGATGAACTACGTGTTATAATCCCAGAGTATGGGGAGGAAACGTAGCAAAAATTTGGGAAGAACTAGAAGGAACACGGCAGGATCCGTGGGAGAGGTTGTTGGGGACGGTTTAGCATTCTATTCTTCCTTAACCGGTTTGTTACAATGGCTCAGCTTATAAACTCTGCTGGCCAGACACCAACTCGATACACCCGGCGCGGCACCACGGCCCACTACTCGTAACGGCCCAAGGCCCATAGGTCATAACACTACGACAGGGGAATTGGGGCGCGGCTAGGCGAAACTAGCAAGGCTAGCAAGTTGACCTTGACCCTCTCCATAGTCTCCATCTCCACCCGCAGGTCTTTGTGTGGTAGAATGTGGATTTGGAATGAGAGGATAAGATGAGTGACGATGGTACCATGGAGTAATAGTAGAAGATAAGGATGGCTTTTGCCCTTCGTGGATGAGCTAAGTCCATGGACCATGGGTCCACATGCAAGATCAAGAGTGTAGTAGAGAAGAAAAGGCCTATTCTTGAATTTCAAACACCTCTTTTTTTCCTCATATGTACTTTCCATCGTTCCAACAAAATTGAAGTTCTAAGATTTATTTTATATAGTACATGTTTTTTTCTTATAAAATCACAATCGTTAACTAAATCTTCAGAGACGCAAATTATACATGTAATCGGGAAAAGATGTATGTCCCGTTCCAATACATATGCACATTTACTAGATGGCATAGTGTTCGATCCTGAAGACGTGTCTAGCGACAGTACAAAGTCTAACTCCAAGATGTAGTGGACCAAATGATGTGATCATTAAAAAATATCTAGTTAAAATCGTCAAGCTAACTACGTAATAAGTTGTACATCCTGTTATAACACATGGGCACTTTCACTAGTAAATACATAAGTTTGAATAATAGTGGTGTGATACCAAAGATATATATGAATATTATTGTCGACTAAAACTGCAAGGCAGTCCACCGAGGAGTATCCCACGATGGCAGATTTGTCGTAGAGGTGAGCGAGATAGTGACAAGACACAAGGTTTAGACAGGTTCAGGCCATCAACTTGACGTAATACCCTAGTCCTGTATCCCATCGGTTTGTATTGGCTATCGTATATGATTGCATGTGTTTTGAGGGGGGTCCCATACGCGCCTTATATAGCCTGGGGGTAGGGTTACATGCCGATCATGCCAGAGTTCGATCGGGTAAGAGATAATCTATATATGAAATCATACATTCGGCATATCCTAACAAATTCTACGCTATCTCCAGGATGTCACTGAGATGTCATGCGGCGTGCGTCGAGCTATGCCGTGCGCCGCAAACCTCCGTCTTGTGGGCTGGACCACCCCTTGCGGTGCGGTCCATGTCTTGTCCTATGGATATGGGGGTATATCCCTCACAACTAGTCCCCGAGCGCCTTATATCCTTCTGAGCAACGCCGTCTTGATCTTGTTCGAGCAGTTTAACTTGAAGCCGATCAGTTTACTGGTAATCCGAGCGGAGATAATTGAAGCCGACCAGTTTAACTGGTAATCTAAGCGGGGATAATTGAAGCCGACCAGTTAACTGGTCGGCAGGCCTCGGACTTGCGCGAGCAAGGCTTGCCAGAAGGATGTAATGTGCTCAAGATAAAATTTAAAAATTCTCCACCTTAGGCGAAGTGTAGCCACTTAGACTCTTTAGTCAATAAAGAGGGTAAATCAGAAAAGAACACTACATTCACCGTGAGGTGAAGTATAGCCACTTAGTCCCCGAGTCTACTGGAAGATGAAGAAATAAATCTTGTAGTAAGGTCAAAGAAAATAAGTTAGAAAGCTTGCCAACGTCATCTGGCATGTGCGTATCAAGACCCCAGACGTGTTGCCCAAGATCAACACCTGATCTAAACAGCATAGAGCAATTTGAGAGCACACCGATAAGACATAGCAAGATCCGACCGCCAAGGGAGTCTCCAGCTTAGCTAGCAATTCTTGCACGAAGAAACCCAACATCGAGGAGTCCCCAGTATAGCTGACGACGCTTGCACGAAGAATCCAAACACCGAGGAGTCCCCAGCTTAGCTGACGAGCCCCCAGTGTAGCTGATGATGAAGCATGTCGGTGTCACGAAACCACCGGCTAGTAATTTGTGTGATTGCGCGTTTAAATTCGGATGGCTGAGCTAAGGCGGGCAAGAGGTTTATATTGGTTTGGACGGAATGTCCCTAATTCAGTCGCGGTGCTCGTGCTACCCGCTCTTTGTTGAGTTTGCAGTAGGGGTTACAAACATGTGTGAGAGAGAAAGGGCTCCCAAGTCTCTATGGTGTGTGCGTTTGCTGCTGTGTGCTGATGAACTGAGAAGTTCCGAGAGCCCCTTCCTTTAGAAGGGTCGCCAGGCCTCCCTTTTATAGATCAAGAGAGGAGGCTTGGGGTACACGGCAAAAGGAGGAAGGAAGAAGAGGAAAAGAAGAAGCGCCAGGGAAGAGGCTCCCATGGCGGTGCTGCTTCTTCTCCCACGGGTGGGCCCCTCTGGCCCGGATGTCGAGGACGGAGGCGGCCCTTCATGTTGTCATGCCATTGTCGCAGCTGGCAATGACGGCACGCCCTCCGCCCGGCCATCACATCTCATTCTGCCACAGCGTGCAGCGTGGCTTGCGGTGCCCTCCACGGCCCCCTTGTTTGGGGCCGTACCGAGCTCAGACAGTGCAGTGTTGGTCCGCTGGCCAATGTAGCGCGGGAGCGCCCCTAAGAGTAATGCGACATGGCTACGGAGGTCTTAGGGCGTGACGATTTCAATGCCACGACGTGGTGCCGCGGCATTAATTGTTTGCTTGCTGAGACGAGGGGAGACAGCCTAGGCCCTCCGCGGGCTCAGATAATGTCTTTCCTGACCCCTAGGTTCCCCCCGAGCCATCCGGCAAGGCGGAGACTCCCCTGGAAGGGTCGGGCGAGGCGAGACTGGCGTTTATCGGGCCAGCAAGACCAGAGCCTGTGCCTCAGCCATCGGGCGGGGCGGGACTCGCTCTCTCTCTCTCTCTCTCTCTCTCTCTCTCTCTCTCTCTCTCTCTCTCTCTCTCTCTCTCGCCCCGTGCCTCCAGGGGTCGGGCGAGGCGGAGCTTGCGCCTTGCTCATCTGGTGGGCTGAGGAGGATTGTGGGGCCGCTCCCGCGCGAGTCTAGGCCTTCCTTGTAGCAGCCCATAACCCTGCTCGGGGCGTGCTCTGTGAGCCTCGGCGGCCAGCTTAGGGCCCTTTATCCAGGTACCTTAATATTGGTACCCGACAAAGCCCAAGCGACGAATGATCCGACCAGCTGGTCGGCGAAGAAGCGAGCACCGAGCAGCCCAACCAACTGGTCAGCAGTGAAGTGAAAGTCGAGTAGAAACGATCGCTGAACAGTCCGACCAACTAGTCGGTGACAAAGTCCATAGCGGTCCGACCAGTTGATTGGCGGAAAAATCCGACTGCCAGGTGTGCGACTACCCGGACGATGATCCATTTGTCCTTCTTGAATGATCCTACTCCCCGAGAGTAAAAAATAGCTCATGGACCGAACCAGACCCCTGCAAGACAAATATGGAGAACGGGGAGTACATGATGTAAAATATATAAACTCTGGAGAAAAATCAGCAGAGATGAAATAGCATATGCCGCTCGGCAATCAGTTGTAGATAAACATTATGTTTGTTTGGAGTTGTTCATATTTTAAATATGAGTAATTGCCTTTTCAGTTGATTCTGCATTGCATCACCAGCCCCAACTAGCCCAAACTCTATAACGTAGAGTGGTCGGCACCCGCGTACGCGTAAAAGAAAGAGCGTCGCCGAGGAGTCGTTGCTGACTGTCCATAACGCAGAGCGTGGCTCGTGCACGCGTAGGAGCAAAGTCGAGGACAGGGCTATCTCTAGATGACACAAATAAGAACGTGGCTGGTCGGCGAGTCGGTGAACAAATGGAGTGCATGGAGAACGATCAAAGTATCTTAAAAATGGAGAAATTAATTGTGGAGAACGACTGGAGAAATAATAATTGGAGAAACATGGCGAGAAGAAAACTGTATTAAATGCAGATATAGAAAAAGTACTTAACTTTTAGTCAGCTGATCGGCGGCGTATGACGTTATCTGGTCGGCGTTGACGAAATTGCTCTGCCCTTAGCTCTCCGGCCTGTCGTCATGACGCTGGTTGCAGTCGTTATAGTGCCATTCTTCGCGGCGATCATCATTGCGACGTGGCAGATAATTGGAATGAGGTCGGCGACTCGGGCGGCTCGCTTGATGGCGTGGGCTGCTCGCTGAACGGCTCGCTTAGTGGCTCGGCGGTGGCTTGACATGGCTCGCTAGACGGCTCGTATGTACTGGAGTCCGAGTTGTCTGAAGTTCGCTGGCTAGGCTCGTACGTCGGCGCCATGCTCAACTAGGTCACTGGCCTTGCTTCCATGGAGTAGCGTGGCCAAGTAGAATGAAATCCCTTGTTTGCTTGTGGTCAATTAATCGCCTTGCGTATATGGTGCATGTATACGTGCAAGTTGGCTTGCACGCCGGATCAGCTTGCTTGTTTGCTATTGGCTTGCATTACTCCGTGCCCTCTTTGCTGGCTTGTTGTTCATCTTGTTGATACGATGACACCCTAAAATCCATCAGGTTCCGTGCGGTGCTGCCTTAGTGGCCCAGAGAGCGTCGCCTGTATACGGATCCTTCGCTGCTTTCTTGGTAGCAGATGGAAACGTACGCACCCTGGGACGTGTACATCTTGGATTTGGATCCCTGTGAAAACGATCATGCGTATGTAGATATTTGGACACATACTGTTTTGGATATTATAGATTTAAGATTAAAAATTGACTTAGCTTTGTGCGAAGTGGAGGAGTCGCCCGATCAGCTGACGGAGAATCTCCCCATGGATGACATACGTGTATACGCATGCATTGCTGCTCCACGTGAGACGCGTCTTGATTATTTGCCTCTGGATCTTGTCAGCTAGTACACGTGTGGTGCCGCCTAGTACTCCGAACTCCGCAGCCTGGGGCCGCGGTTCATGACACATCGAGCCGGATGTAGATCGACAAGGACGGTTCATGGCACATCGAGCCGGATGTAGATCGACAAGCAAAATAGGGCCTTGTTTAGATGTACCTAAAAAGTTAGAATTTTTTCACTCTCTTTATCACATCAATTTTTAGCTACTTGCATAGAGTATTAAATGTAGGTAAAAAAATAATTAATTACATAGTTTAGTTGAAAATCACGAGATGAATCTTTTGAGCCTAGTTGGTTTAGAATTAGACAATATTTGTTAAATAAAACGAAAATGATAATATTCATCAGTTAAAAAAATTTGCAAACTAAACTATAGGCCTGGGAGCGCCATGTCTTGCCGCCGATGCCAAGCCTGATACGCAGAGCCGCGAGCGCCGAGCAGGATCTACAGCTTGACTCCACGTATCGAAACTGCTGCCGTGAATTAGCAACAGGTTGCGCCGTGACGTCGGTTCGCCACAGATGATGTTGACGTTGATTTTAAGATCCATCCGGTTCGCCGAAGAATCAAGCGCACACCTATCTGTCACGCCAACCGTGGACTAGAGATGCTCGACAGTCCACCGAAGTACATCCCACGATGGTAAATTTATCGTAGAGGTGAGCGAGATCAGGAGAGCAAGATAGTGATAAGACACTGGGGTTAGACACGTTCAGGCCGTTAGCTTGACGTAATACCCTAGTCTTGTGTCCCGTCGGTTTGTATTGGCTATCGTATATGATTACGTGTGTCTTGAGGGGGTCCCCTGCCTACCTTATATAGTCCGAGAGTAAGGTTGCATGCCGATCAGGCCAGAGTCCGATCGGGTAAGAGATAATCTACACATGGAATCATACGTTCGGCATATCCTAACAAATTCTACGCTATCTCCAGGATGTCGCCGAGATGTCTTGCGGCGTGCGCCAAGTTGTGTCGTGCGCCACAAACCTCCGTCTTGTGGGCTAGACCGCCCCTTGCGATGCGGCCTATATCTTGTCCTGTGGATACCGGGGGTATATCCCCCACAATTATATATTTAAATATATGAGAAATTATTTCCTACTCATATAGAACATATAAAATAGGGACTTAAAATATAGGGACCCTTATTTTTGGATGAAAAAGACCTTTATTGGAGTTGAGTGCTAAAAGTAGAGTTCCAGAAAATAGAAATCCATACTCAAAAAATAGGAGATGGACTCTACTTTAGGGGGGTCATTTGGTTCAAAAAATAGGAGAGGGACTCTACATTAGGGGTCATTTGGTACCGCTCCAACGCCACATAAGCCATAGTAGAAGCACCGTTTCAGCAGCTCCACCTCTGTATAAAACAGCTCCTCCACGTCATCCAGAAACACTTCTCTCCCTTGCGCCTTCGGCTCTGCCGGAGGAGCACCAAACAGGGCCTGAGGCCACTCTCACTGCTACACATGCTCTTAGCATTATTAATCCAATGTTCCGAAGGTTCCATTCCAATTTGGTCCAATTAGGTCCATGAGTTCAGTTTATCCAATGTTCCAAGGGTCCATTGCAATTTGGTCCAATTTTAAGGTCCATGAGTCACAGGAAAAAGAAAAAGATACTCGGATGCCTGCGACTGCAGTCTGTTTCCTAGACCCGTTTTCGCACGTCCATGTCGGGGCCCACGTTGACTGGACATCACCCGCATGTGTCTGCGTTTCGCGCGCCCGCAAGGGTACCGCTCACGCCCCTCCCGCTTCCCACGCACATCCTATGTGCAACACCCGATCTATTTTTAAAATATTCAGATACAACACTTGCAACATACAAAAAAAAGACAGATAAAACACTTAAAACATGCATCTGAAACACTTGCAAAAACACCTTAAAACACTTGAAAACCATTGTAAATATATGCAAGATCCAGATAAAACACTTATAACATATTTATGAAACATATGCAACATCTAGATAAACACACCTGCAATATACGTGTGAATAACAGATGAAACATTAGGAACAGAGGCTTGCAACATACTTGTACAACCATTGCAACATATGCAATATCCCGATCTATTTTTGCAACATCCATATGAAACACTTGCAACATACTTCTAAAACATCTGAAACATTTCAAACATATACTTACAACATGCGCTTTCAGCGCAACATCTCCTTACTACCTGGGAGAATGGAGGGTCGTCGACGTGTGGAGTTCACCGGAGGCAACAGTCTGGCGGCAGTGGCTTCGCGACGCGGCTAGGAGGTAGTGGCCACACGACTGGAAGAGGGCAGCCGCCGCCGCAACTCTAAGCGCGGCGGCACGCCACACCTGGTAGGGCCAGTAGCCGAGCGATGTGCCTCGAAGGCGGCAGGCCACGCGCTGGGCAATGGCGGACATTGCGGGTGCCTCGCGGTGGCCATTGCCCCTCAAGCGAATAGGAGCGACTGGACGAGATGATTTTTTTTTAGAAACTCTCCAGTGAATAGGAGGGTATAGTTAGGCTGACGACGCAGCCCACCAAGGGAGCATCGGGGCGGACAAGAGGGTATAGTTGGGTTGGCGACGCAGCCCACCAAGGGAGCATCGGGGCGGACAGGAGGGTATAGTTGGGCTGGCGACGCAGCGTCGGGGCGGACAAACACCTGCTTCACAACATTACTGTTTAAGAAACTCAAACGAATAGGAGAGGGTAGTTGAGCTGGCATCTCGGCCCACTAAGGGAGCGTCCGGTCACCGGCTCACAGCATTACTATATGAGAAACTCACAAGTGGATAGAAAAGGATAGTTGAGCTGGCATCTCGGGCCACCGAGGGAGCATCCGGACACCCGCTTCATAGCATTACCGAAAAGAAAAGCATCATTGCGCCAGCAGCTTCAGGGCCTCACACTTAGCATGCTGTTCCGTCAAAGTGTTTCGGGAACCAGACAAGGGAAACCAAAAACACAGCGGAGATTAAAATAAACAAGAAGCTTACACCCCCATCTAACCAACTACTGTAGGAACTTGTCTGTGTTATCAGTTGTTACATGCTATATAAACCTCATAACCACTAAATTAACGAGATGATACATTCGAATACTACATACCCTGAAGGCCTTGCCCATCTTTCCATCAGCCTATTCTCTACTCTAATGACTCTTCTTCCCACAAACATGGGACCAAAGGAAAACAAAAAACAAGAAAATTAAACATTTCGTGGTACAGATGATGTATTTGAAAAACCGTTAGCTGCTTTTGGTGGTGGTGGCTTCTTCTTGTAGTTTGCTAAGCTACAGTGGGGGCAGATGTATTCCAAACCGTCTGTCTTTGCGTAATCCTGTAAGTAAAGCACCTCATGAGATCAAGCCATTGATTTCGGGCAAGGATGAGATCAACAAACCATCATATTATGGTTTACCTTGAAAGTGCCTAGTCCTTGTCGTCTGTCGCAACCAAAGTGAGCCCATTCACCACATAAACCACAGTTCACCCAATCTCCAGGTGCGCTACTGGAATTACACAAAAGGTACTGTTAGATTTTAACATGAAATTAGTATTGAAGCAGAAATATTTGAAGGAAGACGCCCTCAAACCTGTGACAAAGTAAGCAGCATTCGCCATCCACATCATCATGCGCTAACTCATATTCCAACAAGTATGTTTCGTAATGCCTTTTCAATGTGTTCCCTACACCCTAAATATATACAGAGAAGTGCATATAATTAAAACATGGCATTTCATTAGGATTCCTGTTCTTCAGCACAAAGCTAAAAAACAGGATCAGAAATCAAGTATCAGAGAACTGACGATAAATACATACAGTCATTCTGTTTGTTGCAGTATGGTTACGCATCTTTGAGAAGACTTGACCCTTCCAGTTTATGCCATTACCCACATAAAATCCACCTCTAGACACCACCTAAAAAATAAAGAAAATATTTATCAGGGAACAGGCTGATAATACATGTCATTGGACCTCCTAAGTTCACATAAGTAAACTAATGCACAGAATTACCTCTTTGTACAAGTTATAAAGATCAAGGCGCTTGGCATTAAGGATTGCATCAGGAAATTCAGCTAGTCCTCCGTGAGGTACAAGTCGATTGTGGCCCCTCTGGATTAAAAACTGCATGACATCCTTCAAGAAGTCCTCCTACAAAAAAATGTAAAGAACAGATCACTTTCTAGACTGATTATGTATGGAAAACAGAACCATATCATCATCATGACTCATGAAGGTTAAAGACGTGTACCTCAGAGCATACTTGGATAGGCAACCTATCACATCCATGTTTCTTCATTGGCAAAGGATTCAATTGAATGACTGAAGGAGTATGAGATGGCCCTGATGTTGATTTTCTGTGCGTGGTTGGGGCAGAAGAAACTGAATTGTGCTTCATAGTTGGCGCAACTGGCAAGCTTGGCTTCACAATACTAGTTTCATGAAGGGAAGTTTCAGTTAAACCCATAAAAGGATGCATTTGTTGCTTTCGAGAGTGAGGAATGGGCCTCATAGTTGCAGGCTTTAATTTAGCCTTGACGGCTGATAATGAGGAAGGCCCTTCCATCATATGCTTCTTGTCTTCCAAAACTCCATTTGCACCCAACAGATTTTGTTTTGATTCTGAACCCACCTTTGTTCTGTCCTTGGTAAGGGAGGCTGACCATCTTGGCAGATGAAAATATGGACCATTTTCATTAGCCAAATCTTTGCACTGACTTGTGCAAAAGAAAAGAAGACGGTCTGCATCTTGCCTCTCAAAGGAAGCAACAGGAGTACCATTTATACAACCAATACCAAGTGCAACCAAGCTCCTGTATTGTTTATCTGGTGCTAGATGCTTCAGGACCTAAATAAATATTCAAAGAAGAATGTTAGGTTCAAGATGAACATTACTGGTTCAATATGTAAGGCCGGAATTGCATAAGTGAAAAATAAATATACAAGTAAGATCATATCAAAACAGCATAAATTTCCAGTAGGTGCATATTATAAGCAAACAATGTCAGAAACAAACCTGTGCTGCCCACTTAGGAAGTGACATCCAAACTTCAAAGGTAGAAGCCCCACAAGCCGTGGACATGGAAGTTAGAGGCTCGCTTGATGGTAACTTGTCCTCACTATTTGAGAGAGCACGGACTAGCTGGCTCTTCTCAATAATTTCATTCTTGATGTGGCTCTCTAGAAGCTGCACAGACAGGTGAGAACCATGTGACTTTGCATGGAAGGACCAAAAAACCTATCCAAGGTCAAAGGAATATATACCTGGTCATCAAAACAAGTTTGTGCGCTACCAGAAACAAGGAGTGACACATGGGAAGTACTGCAAGTAGTGATATCACAGCGCATAGTAACCATCCCGCGTGGTAGAGATGCAGCTTCAAGAGGTGGTGGAGAAGCACTGTCAGACAGGAGGAACAACAAATCATTTTTCTGCTTACAAAGACAATAATAATCTATGGCAAAGGCACATTGGCAGTAAACAACAATCTCTGTACATATGAAGGCTCCCTTCTTAATAAATAAATGAAGGCTCACTTGTTCATTTTCTTTCCCTAAATTATCTCCTAGAAGTATCGTTGACATTTTGTTTTCATGAATCGAGAAGAATGATACACTACAGAACTAAGCATGATCAACCAACATAATCATGCAAGACAGCATGTCAAACGAATTTGGTTAGTAATTCATGGACTCATCACATGGTATACAAAAGTAAAACCATAGAAGGAAGTAGAACTAAAGAAATTAGAAAGCAATCCAAGATACCTGATTCGATTCTGCAGTTTGCTCCCACGAATCTGTCAAAAAAAATGATCTCTTTTATATAGGAAAATTGAAAGTCATAAAGTTTCGTAATAACTTAAACAATCAAGCATTAAATATTTGCACCGTTGCTTTATGTGTCAGCATCCTTTAAACAATACAACGTGATAGCCAGCTCGCAGGTTTAATTCACACCCCATGGTAGCGAGCAGTTTTTGAGTGCAGGTGGGGGGGGGGGGGGGGGTCTGGACCATCCATTTCCGTCGGCTGGATCAACCAAAGACTGAGACTAACGGGAACTAAAGTTCCAGTTGTTCAGTACAAAACTTCCTACCTAATGTCAGTACTTTTTTGTGATGCAGAATAAAGTAGCTACTAGTGTCTACATTATAGCAGCATGATTTTTCACTTTCATGTACCATGCGAGCATGAAGACTTCCATTAAAACAAATCATAACAATTGCCGGCAACGGCCTGGATGTCGATGGCAACAGCCCCCCTGGGCGCCATACAATTATCGCCCCATGATAATAAGGTATCTAGAAATGTGATCTCATTAATAGAAATAGACCAAGTGATGAAACAATGGATACTGCTAATGATGTCCTATAATTTTAATTAAGGATATCACCATCGTTGCTTACCTAGTATTTCTCTATATGTAAGTGTGCCTTGGTGTTGAACATCTAATTCGATTTTGTTCTATGATCCTTACAGAAAACCTCCATGAATTAAGAGCATAAATGTAACATTGCCATATATCTGAATTACTATTACATACACTATGAAACAAAATGTTTTTTTTAAACCATGAGTTTATTATATAAAAAGTAGTTCACACAAAAAGGTACTGCATAGCTTGAATCTTTCGTTCATACTTCAATATTTAGAAGTGCATTCAGACCATCTTCTAAAGAGCCCAATAAACAAGGATCCTGTGGGAGTAAAAAAGGGAAGCATTAGTTTGCATCGGAATAATATAACTAATCTTTAGACATAAATATTAAAGCTTTTATTTACCAAGGTGCATGGCACTCCACATAGAAGTAATTTCATGTTGATTTCTTCATCATATATTTTTATAGCTGGGGTCACTTCAGACGAACCTTCTTCATCAACAATTTCAGTCTCAGGTGGGCTTATATTTATTTTAGGAGCATCCCCAAGGAGACGAGGACCAAGCTTAACACTTTGCACGTGATTGTTTCTTACACAATATAGACGGAAGGATGCATGAGCAAGCTGAAAAGCATCCCAAGTATGGCTCACCGAACTGAATCCAACCAGAAGCACATTTATTATAAATAACACTTCCATTTAGATCGAACTGAAAGAGGGAGGGAGAATGAATACCTTTGAACTACTGACATCAACGCATGGCGAAAATGAGATGCGGCATAAGACGAGAATGAATTTCTCCAGTATATTACATATGGGATCCCCTGAAATAAATAAATAAATATTAACATTACCGAAATTTCCAATTCCAGAATAATAAAATTGGTTGCCTCACACTTTAAGCAATATATAAATTAAGAACATATAACAAGTTGTTTAGATATAGAGGAAACAATGTTGAATACAACTTGGAAAAAATCACTTGGTAAATCTTGAGTTTTAGCAAGTTGCTAATTTATTTGGCAAGTGAAAAAAAGATCTCTCTCCAACAACTCCTTAAAACTCATTTGCCAAAATGAAGAAACCCGCTAACGAACGAAGAGGCCCGCTAAATGAACGAAGAGCCCCGCTAAGCGAACGAAGAGCCCCGTTAACTTTTCTCGTCACAACGGCAGCCCGCGCTCGTCGCCGGCGCCTCACCGGCGGCCGCGGCACCTCCTCCCCGCGCCGACGAGGAACAGCAGCACTAGCGGTGGTCCTCGCTCCGGCCAGCCCCACCCCTCGGCTCCAGCCCCGAGGCCGTCCCGGAGCGTCGCCGAGGCCGCCCGGGAGCGCTGCCGAGGCCCCGAGATCGGGATAGCAAGTCCTTTCCGCGCGCGTATTCTTCCGCGCGCGAGGCCGGTGAATAGCAAGTTCGGATAAATAGCAAGTTGGTTTGAGGAGTTGTTGGAGAAGGAATTTTGTGTTTTTGCCAAAATTATAAGAATAGCAACCTGTTTTAAGGAGTTGTTGGAGATGCTCTAAGCTAACACTTGAGGCCCTGTTTGGATCTCAATTTCATAGTGATTCTAGATGGTGATGTAGAATCTGGATTCTAAATTCAAAAAATGAGGGGTGTTTGGATTCCAGATTATTGTTTTTTCATAGTGAGAATCTCCAAATAGCAGGCTTTGGGTAGATAGATGGATTCTAGGAATCTCATTCTAGAATCCGAGTGTTTGGATCTAATGCCCATTTTTTTAGGAGATCCAAACAGGGCCTAACAGCAGCATGACATTGTTGCCGAACTAAGAAAAGCAGACCAAAATGAACAATCCGAAGAAAATATGGCTACTTTGCTATGCAGCCATCTCCAAGAAAACACGATCTATGAGTAGCGGACAAATAGTAATACTCTAGTTGTTGACAAATAGTAATAATCTAGTTGTCTGAAGAGATGCGATTACTGTACAGGGAAACTATCTACCTTTGAGTGAACTGCTTGGGCAAGTTTTTCACCAATAGGAACTTCCAGATATACCTGTATGCAGAGTATGGTTATCAGCAACTGTAAGGCCCCGTTTGGAACGAAGGATTTTCGTAGGAAAATCAAAGGAAACAAAAACGGAGGAACGGGAGGACGGTAGAGCGTTTGGAACACAGGAAAGTAAACTTTCATTTCCTATGAAATACTGTAGCTTCTTTGCAGTTTCACGGGAAAGCAAAACTCCACTCCAATCTCTGGTTTCGGATTCCTTTGCTGAAGCCCGAGGTGACCACAGTAATAATTCATCGGATGTATGGTTGTCTACTGCTAAAAGCGGGTGAATGAGTAAGTGCATGGGTCCCACAATCCTAAATGATCTGTAGTTCGATTATTAGTTTTGCGCTAAGTAGCGTGGAGAAAGATGTCCAGATTTTTATTTGACCAAAACTGTAGCAACATGGTCCAGTGGCCCCACATGTGAGGGTTATGGAAAAAAATGTGCAACTAACGCAGGATATCATTCATTAAGCACTAATAATAACTCTTTATCATTCATAGTCCTGTGATTCCTGTGTTATGGATTCCTGCGTTCCAAACACCCCTTCTTAGTTATTTCCTGCGTTTTTCCTTTCCTCTGTTTTACCACTACATACTCATCTTATTCCTGCGTTTTTTCCTATTCCTGTGTTTTCGATTCCTGCGTTCCAAACAGGCCCTAAAAATGTTAAAGAGTTGAACCCATGTGGCAGTACAGCCAAGATGTTGGAACATCACAAAAGTTACACAAAATAAATGTTCCATATGCATTCCTGTGAAGTAAATGAAGCAAAAATCTTTTGTAGGAACATTGCTTTCCGTATATATTTCCATGATCTAAATGAAACATTTTATATATAGGATAGGATACTTGGGCCAGTCAGTTACTTATTTTTTGTATTGAAATATTCAGAACTGGATTCAGCATTAGTACTTGACCTATTCAAGTAGTTGCAACATGTGTAGCATAAAACGAGACAATCCCTATTCAAGTTATATATCAATTGTTGTATAATGCAACGACGAAACAAATACACTGGCATGGTGACTTCAGGTTAATACAATAGAATTTACCAAAACATCATGGTTTGCCGTACAAGTAATTGCAATGTTCATATCATGATGCAGCTAGAAACTGGTGCTGATATCACATCCTGGTATTTGCACACACTAGAGTAGAGCTTACTATGGTTGGGAATGGTGGGCTGATAAGAGTGCTAAACGCCTGCGGATCAGAGACATCAGCGTCCCCCCACACAAGTGAGCCAATCTCCTTCTCATCCTCGAGCTGTTGACCCTGGATGTACAAGAAGTTGGGCTGCACCACCCGCTGCGCCTCTAGGAACTGCTCCGGTGTAGGATTGAACAGGGTGTGGACCTGCATTCAGAAGCCCCCTAATTCAGCTGACAAGGAGGGAAACTGCAATGATCGCAATCAAGCGAGGACACCAGCAACTGACCTCCAATCTCCCAGCCGAGCTGAGCTCCGGGAACGGGTACGACGGCCGCGGCCGCTTCGCCTCCAGCCCAGACCTCGCTGCTGGTGCACGCTTCTCAGCATACTTGCCACACAGCACCGCGAGGAGCACACAGTTGTTCCGCGAGAAGCTTTGGATTTGAGACATGGCTAGCCGGCCGGAGCCTCCCCGACAGTGGCCAAGCAGTAGAAAAGCCTCCCCTCCAAATCAACACCGCTTCCTCATGGACCAAACCCTGCGACACAAAAACTGGATCAGGAATCCCCCAAAATCCAACCAAATCCGCAGCGAAACCCCACGAATCTGAGCGGGCAGCCTTACCAAGACGCGATTTTGCGGCGGAATCGGCGGCGGCACGGCCTGAATCGGCGGCCGGACGCGGCCGGGGAAGGGGGCGGATTCGGTGCGGGGAGAAGGGGGGAAAAACGAAGGGTAAAGTGCGCGAGAACACACGGAGCCCTAGAAGACGATTCGCGGAAATAGCTACTGCAACAACGCGAAAGCAAATCCCAGTGCGGAGGCAATAAAAAAGAGGAGCCGTGCTTGTGGTGGTGGCGAATCGGCCCACGCCCCCATCCCAATCCAGACAAACACACACACAGCGCAATCCACGGAGAGAGACAGAGAGCCGAAAAAAATCTCTCTCCAAGAACCGGAACAGCAAGAACTGAAGCGGGATTAACCGGCGGCGACGGCCACGGGGATCAGGCGAGCGGGGCTCATTACCCAGCGGCAACCAACCAACTGACAGCAATCCCGCATCACAGAGGCAGAAACTTTGGAACAGTCCCGGCCAGACCAGGGAGGCGTCAAGATTGGATTTTTGACGGGCGTGGGGAGGGCAGTCCGGAGATTCTCGCGGACTTTTCCTCCTCGGATTTTCGCCGTGCCTGCCCGCCTGCCTGCTCACACGCTCGCAATCACACGCATCGCCCAGCTTGATGAGTCGTAGATTAGATGAGTTGTTGATGTGTGCCTGCCTGCTCTCTGCTGGTGCTGGTGCGTTGTTTTCCCTGCGCTTTTTCGTTTTCTCCTTTTCCTCCTCCGCTTCATTACTGCTGCACAAGCCAGGGGGACGGCCGGAGGAAAAACGCGGATTAAAAGATTAGGAATTTCGGGAGCAGGATTGGTGAGGGCCTGAGGGGGCGAAATAATCTCTTTCTGGGAGAATTGTTTTTGCCGGGATCGGAATATCGGATGCTACTGCTGCTTTTGATTTGGTGTGCATGTAGTATGTGTCTGGTTGGTGCAGATTGACTCGGTGTGGCCTGTGGTGTGGCGTAGGGTTGTGATCGGGGATCCGGCTTCGCGCTCGAGCGGTCGAGCCTGCAGGGTGGGTGTGCATCGGAACTCGGATGCGGGCAACGGGTATTGCAAGCTCGCGGTGGCGGCGGCTTTGGCCGTAGGGTCGGGGCGCCTGTGTTCGTGGGATCATGGGAGCAAATGGCCCGTTTGATCCGTTTCGGCGTGTTCCTAATCGCAGCGGTGGAGGCGACGAGGCGTGGAGCGACTGAGCGAGAGCGACCGCCCACGCCCACGCCAGCTTAGCTAACGCGCCGTCAGCGTCACACGATGGCCGTTGGTTCTCTGACTGGTGGGTCCTGATTCTAGGTTTTTTTTTTTAGCAATGGGTCCTTATTCAGTCCAGGGTGCGTTTGGGAGCGTTCCATAGAGTGGATCTTCGAAGAGAATCACTCCCCGGCTGTCAAACGGTTTTTTCAGTGTTGATTCTGTGAAATGATTCTCTGAAATGAACAAATAAACTGAGAGCTGAAAAAGATAGCTTCTCCTGATTTTGTGAAATGATTTTCCATAGTGATTTTAAGAGTTTGTGCTAAAAAATCAAAGAGAACCATTTTCAGTCTTAGAATCACTTTACCAGAAAATCAAGAAGCACGGCTGGGGAATGAGAGAGCACACCTCCACCAAACGAACCCAGGTAAAAAAGCTATAGACGCCGTCTGACATAGTCACAAAAAAAGACGCTATCTGACATCTGCGTGACATAGAGCCCATCGGCCCATGTGCTAGTTGGTCGTGGCCTTGTGGGGCTGTATTTAATTAATTAATTGTTATATAACTATAGATTATTCATGAAAATATCCAAATTCCCCTAAAAAAAAGAAAATATCCAAATTCCTTGTTGCAGTATCTGGTTAATGGCAAACTATAAAGTGGTGACTATATTAAGACTTAAGTTTTAAATTATTTCTTAGGATTTTTACTTTTAGCTCTTTTTAAAATGATATTTTAACATTATTTTAACTACCTAGATTTTTTCTTTCAAATAACTTTTTTCCGTCGTGCCAATGCCATTGGCACATTTAACTCTTTTTAAAATGATATTTTATTATTATTAATCACCTAGTTTTTTATTCAAATAACTATTTACATTTAACTCTTTTTAAAATGATATGTTAATACTATTAATCACCTATTTTTTATCCAAATAACTCTTTTGGCCACGCTAATACCATTGACGCGTTAGGATCACGATGTCGTGACACTATATGTGGTCGAGTAGCCTTGCCATTGGCAGCGGGCACCGGGATAGATAGGGGTTGGGGTCTAGCTTACTGTGACACTTGTCTAGTGTGGAATGCAATAATTACATCATGTAGGCCTCTTTCTCTTCCTCCATCTATCTATTCTCCCCTTCTTCTCTAGTGCTCAACCAGCGCTTCACCTGTTGTCAACCAGAATTCAGTGCAAATGCAACAATTTGGGCATAGATTCGAAGCGAAAATTATCTTCCGCGCTTGATTAAGGTATACCCCCACCACCACCTTGTGTTTTTTAGTCACATTTGATAGTTTAGATGATGGACACCCTCACCTAGGGTTAGGCAATTATTTGCAAATGTGAATGAGTGGTTGTTTGATTAGTTGAATCATAAGCCTAATTACATCAGTACTTTTGTTATGTCCGTGATTTTGACATGTACAATTAGTTGCATGTTCCTTATATGTTTATTAGAATCATGTAGCATATATAGTGTTGGTAAGTGAAAGCCCTAGGTTGGTACTTGAGGGTATTGTGCTCACCCCGCGGGAGATCGTAAAGAGCAACTCTAGTGGAATGCTCGAGGCTAGTTGGAGTACTATTAGTTGATTGTCTTCTTTGCGGCACCTACGTTGAGGGACAAGCAATCACCTAAAGACTCGCTTTAATAAGGATGTAGGTTGTTGACAAGCAACCGAACCTCGGAGATAAATCTTATCACCCTCTTGCCCCAGTGGTTTGCAATTCTACACTTTGTGCTTTACATTCTTGTACTTAACTTATGTAATTGTTGCTTGGTTGAGTAGCTCTCTAGTTGTAGTTGTAGCTCTAGTTGAGTAGAGTAGCTAGTTTAGTTGCTTTACTTGTTTAGCTCAACTGGGAGTAAGTGCTAGCATCTTTGGTTGCTTGAGTGCATTAGTAGTAGAGTTGACTTGCTACTAGAATTGTTTAAGAGGCTTGCTTTTGCAGTGCGTATAGGATCAAAGTAGTTGCTTTTAGGGTCACCTATTTTACTAATCACTTTTTTATCTTAGTGTTGTGTTTTTATAGAGTTTTTTTAATAGGCATCTAGATCCTTACAGCAAGTTATTGTACTTGCCCTCATCTGTTTGAAGATTTTGAAGCTATGCTATGACATATTGTCTTTGGAATTTTGTAGATAGATTCTTTAGTGATTATGTTTCATGGTGGAAGGGTCAAGAAATGGAGATTTGAGAATATGAAGAGGTTGAATTGTTTGAAAGGACGCCTTGTTCTAGTGAGCTTGTATGTCGTGCAAGAGATAGCTTTGACAATGAGTTCACATTGAAATGACACAATGTTTGCAAAAGTCGGGAAGGATATGGCATATTATGTGATTAACTTGTCAACCGAGGTGTGTACTGGAGACACTACAAAGAGGTCGTGAAAGGGGTAACCGTGAATTGTTTTGAGGTGGTGGTAGAAACAACCATAGAAAATAATATATATAAACAATTGATTAAATGCACCAGAGGTCCATTAACTTGTGCAGGTTTCAGTTTGGTTCATCAACTCTGGAAATTGATTTTTGGGTCCATAAACTTTTTATAAGTTTTTTTTTCGAGACTACATAAACTTTTTAAGTGATTCACCGCAGATCCATACACCTTCGTTTGGCCCTTAAATTGAACTTCCGAGTATACGGACTTTCTAAATGGTTCACCACAGGTCTCTTTGTCACAGGGCGAGCTGAAGCCCAGGTATTGCAAACTGCTATTGCTGGTAAGAGCATCTCCAAGGGACTTTGCAAATGGACTTTGCATTTGTTGTTGTTTGCAAAGTCCCAAACCAAAATGCAAAGTCTAAAATTAGGCCATCTCCAAGGGACTTTGCAAATGGATTTGGCAATTACTCAATTTGGCGCGTGCGAGAGGGAGGACCGGGCGCGAGAGTCGCGGGAGTCGCGTTTGCCAAGTCGAGCGGACTCTGCATAAATGCAAAACCGAACCTGAGAATTGCAAAGTTTGCACAAATGCAAAACTAATATGCAAAACCATTGGAGCCCTCTTTTTGAGGTTTTTGGCAAATTCTCAAATGCAAACCTCATTTGCAAAGTCCCTTGGAGATGCTCTAAGTTGAGATCGTAATCCATGCTAATGCACAGCCAAAAACAGGTAAAGCGCTATTGTACTTGAACCACTCTTGCCTAATTAAACCCATTCCATCCTTTGCAACGGCTCTTAAGTTTCACGTGCACAGACCAGCCTGTCACACCCCCAGTCACTGCCCTATGCTACAACGATTATGCCCACTCTACCACTCTAATGCTTTTACAAGATCTACTAGATTCGTATTCCAAAAACAGTTCGAGTTCAGCAGCTTCGTCTCTCTGTGTCCACATAATCATAGCTCCGATTATCTTACTAGCCAATCCTCACAACTTTGCTACTCCTCTCTGTCGATCAAAAGCAACATACTATGATTACATGTCGACTTTATGTTGATGACCTAGTCACCACGACTAGGATTCCAGCTAATGCATCTAGGCCTAGAAACTAGATGATAAGATAAACGAACACAGACAGCACATAGCACAGATCAGAGGTAATAAGATCACAAGATATGTAACTAGGTACATGTAGCACGTGGTTATACCTAGTATTTGTGGAGAACAAGAGGTGTACGACAGTAATGCATCAGATAATCACGAAGTTCATCAAAGGAATTACATTCTGGTACTGTTGAGTTCAGATATACATGAATTCCCCACCCCTGACAGCATTGGCCGCACCCCTTCTATCTTCTTCCTCCTCCTTTTCACGCTCCTTCCTGCTCTCATACACATGGTCATCCGTTCTCAGCTCATGCCGGCAGATAGGGCAGGAGTTGTTCTCGTCCTAAATGAAACAAAAAATCACGGTTGGTTAAATACACTGATTGCAACAATGATGCTCCTCCACTCCAAATCCACCTACTTATTTGAAGGGTTCACAAGAAGTTTACCAGCCATGGCTTCAGACAAGGAGGATGGAAGAGATGCTTGCAAGGAAGCTCCTGCATCTTGTCATCCACAACCAAGTTTTCACGGCAGACAGCACACTCCGTCTCACTGCCCAATCTAGCGATGACTTCCTCGGTAACAGCAATGACAGGTAGATTGGCAACAACTTCCTTTGAAGCCGGGGGTGCTCTTGGTGGATGCTCAATGATTCCCTGGCATTAAAATGTAAACTTGAGATCAGTATTTTCACATCCTATTACAGTTCCAGCTATCTGAAGCAGACTTACATGGCAGAGTTAGAAAGTTGTCACATAGAGAAGCTGCTTCACTACAAATGGCTAGATCCTTCCCATTACATGCAAGGTCCAATAAATATGATAATAATAAATTTAAAGAGAATTATTTCCCCATCCATCAAAACATGATGAGATTACCTCTGCCCTTGAGCAGATCAGTACTATCACTTGACTGTTTTGCAAATTAGGTTTACAAGGGTAGTTTGCCATGAGATTGGATAAACTAAAGATCAGAATCATATAATTGTGAAACCTTCTTTAGTTGGTTAAAAGGCCTAGCAGCGTGCACTGACAAAAGACCTAGCAATGTACTCAAGAAGTGGATTCTCATGAAATGGTTATTAAGTATTCATGCACACCTGCAGTGATTCTTCCAAAGCCGCTTCTAGATCTCTGTCGCCTGATATGGATTCTAGGAGGTTCATTATAGCAGGTGTAATCTCCTCGGCTCTAGGCACTGTTCTATTGCTGTTCCCATCTTGATCTCCAGAGGATTCAGTTAGTATGCTCAATTCCCGCGTTAAATTCTGGGCAACAAGCCATGCTGGAGGTGGAGGTTCCTGTCCCACAGTAAGGTGCCCTTCAAAAAGAAATCTGGTGTCTGCGAAAAGCAACATCTTATTAACAAATAGATATTGATAGGTAATACTTTTGGGGAGATATAGCTATGTTAAGTGTATAACAAAAATAGACCCACATTTGTTTTGTATTTACATATGCTCAACTTGATAAACCCAACAAATGTCAACTAATTAAATGGTCGGCATTTGAAGTAGTTCTTACAACATTACCACGAGATCACTCATTTCATACAGGGTTCCACATGAACATTACCACGAGGTCACTCATTTCATACAGGGTTCCACATGTATTTAACTATTTATAGACGCTTTTGGATGTTTCATCATAAATAACAATTCACCATAGTACATTCTAACTAAATATTTGACTTTGTTTATTAATCTAACAATAAGATTTTAAATATGTTATGTACCTGCTTCTCTGTTGCTTGGCATGGAATCCTCATTTTCTTTTTCGTCAAGATGCTCACGGGCCCTTGAAATGCAGGTCTTCAGGTGCTCCTTTTCAGCAGGATTACTTACCAGCTTCTCTGTTCCCATGAAGAGGTTCAGACCAGCATGCCAGAATCCCGGAGCTGTATATCTGGTTTGAAGCACTGTTGCAACACGGCAAACCGTTGAATACATCTGCGGAAAGTAACAAATGCTCAAAATAAACACAAAGATAATAGATGACATTCATAAAAAAATTCAACCAGTGGGGGACTGCCCTATGGCTTTGCCGTTTGCACTAAAAAAAACCTCAGTGAAACCGGTCCAGAAAACCCCAAACCCCGACCTCACCCTATAGGGATGCACAGTAACTAAGGTCGGGTGACCACTGTCATTACTTCAGCTGGCTGGTACCACTATGTGGTGACCAACCACTACACTGCTACTCCTTCCATCCAAAAAAAAAAAAAACAAAACGCAATCCTAGCTTTGAACCTGGACACGCGCTGCATCCAGATTCGAAGCTAGAATTGCATTTTTTTTGGACGGAGGGAGTAGTGTGTTTGCTAGATAACACTTGTAACAGTCAAGAGTGAACATAAAGGACATTCAAGGGCATAGCAGTCCAAATAAATAAGAGATTATGTAAAATAATAACAATATAGGCATATAGTTGTACTATATAGGATGCAAATTGAATGACAATATCATTTCCAGTAAAAAGAATCGCCAAGCGTACCTTTTTTATAACATTAATATAGATCAAAATGCCCACAAAAAGATGCTATGCATTTTGCAGCTCCAAGGCAGATATCTCAATTTGTATATGTGTGTGCCATAGAGTAGCATATACATATCTTTCATGTACTCTTAGTTAAGCACATCAAGAGAAGTTACCTTGGCCTTATGGCTCCCTATGCCCCACATCATGTGTTACTACTTTCTGCAGATAAGTTTGTTCCTCACATGGCAACCAATACTGGGGTTGTGATGCCACTTTTATATGACCTCAAACATGATGATCTTAGTTAGAGCATTCCTTATAATTGATATAACAGGGGTAAAGCAAAGTGTCATGGATTGGGCTGCCAAATGGGCTAGTGTCGTGCTGCTATAAAGGTTCAGAGCATATATGCCAGGAAAGGTGATCGAACAGAACAAGTATAGGGCTATAGGCTCTGTCTTCTCCTACCTCTGAACTCTGCTCATGTACTAGTTCTTGCTACCTGCCTCTGATTCCTTGCTATTTCCTGTCTCAATCCCATTCTGATTCTCTTGTGTTGTATCCCAAACCACCAATCACTGCTATTGCTGAGATTTGTCGGTCTAGGACCGTGACACAAAGTCATGTAATTATTCAACAGGCACGTTACTATATAAGAAGAAGATTTAAGTATTGACCAAAATCATAGTAGCACAGCGAGTTAAGCCAGCCTTGATTTCACCCTCTATTGACGAATAGGTGCATATAGAATGTCCCTGGTTAATTGCTATATGGAAACCCCATGACTAAATTTAGCAGTGGCAATCGAAGCAAATCCATGTCCACGCAGTGGTACGACCTACGGTTCCATCAACATCGAATTTTGGTTTTGGTTTTTGGATAGCCAGCCGTGCCGCCCACCCGAATTCCATCTTCTAGAAGTCAACCAGAATTTTTCCGTGGAGGCTGGAGAGGCAGGTGAGGTGGGGTCTGCGTTACCGATTTGCGGAGGGTGGGGGAGGCGCCGGCGTAGCGGTCCCGGACGGCGGCGGCGAGTTCGTTCACGGCCTCCTCGAAGTGCTGCTTCTTCCCGAGCCTCTGCCGCAGCGCCTGGAGGCGCGCCTCCACCGCGGCCTCGTCCGTAGCGGTCGCCGACATGGCGGCAGGCTGTGTGGTGTGGTGAGGGAGAGCAGGGGCCCCCGATTTGGATCCGCGTCCTGCGATTTCGAGAGTTTCTGGGCTTGTAGGTAGGGTTAGGAATCGAAGGTTGGCTGGCGTGCGTCGCCGCGGCGGAGGTATAAAAGGAAGGAAGGCCGGTGCCGGAGGTGGGCGCCGCGCGCTGGCTTGGAGGAGAGGAAAGAAACACCGCGGTAGGCGGGACGGTGGCCGCTGGCCAGGGACAGGGAGGCGGGCGGGCACGCGGTGGCGTGCTGCTCGACGGGACGGGCGGGGCGTCCGAATTTTTTTTTACTGTTTAGCCCTTTTTTTAAAAAAATATACATTTGGCCTGCTGAACGACATAAACTCATCTTTGGACCCTGGGGTCGGCGCCAGGAGCCAAGATCTGTGGCTCCGAGCTCAGCGCCAAGATCTGTGGCTCCGAGGTACCGGCCACGTCAGCGCCACCTCGGATGCCCTGCTGTGCACGGTCAGGCACCTCGGAGCCAAGATCTGTGGCGTCGAGATGTGTTACCTCGGAGTCATGAGTTCTAGCGCCGACCCCCAGGGTCCAAAGATGAGTTTATGTCATCCAGAGGACCAAATGTAAATTTTTTTTAAAAAAGGCTAAACAGTAAAAAATTCGGGCGGAGCGTTAGGCCTTGTTTAGATTCCCTAATTTGGTCACCAAATTCACTATGCAGAATTCCTATTCCCCATCACATCAAGATGTCGGCACATATATGGAGTACTAAATATAGATGAAATAAAAAATTAATTGCATAGTTTTGTTGTACTTTGCGAGACGAATATTTTAAGCCTAATTAATCAATGTTTGGACAATTATTACCAAATAAAAACAAAATTACTACAATATAACGTGACACTTACTATGTAAAGTATGGATCCCAATTTTATAATCTAAACAAGGCCTTAACTTGAGACGGCGGTTTTAGTAGCCAGATGGGTACTGTACGACCCGAGCCGACATGGTGGGGGTGGATCGGAACCTGTGGACCTTGGAGCCCGTTTAGTTCCTAGAAAATTTTACCAAATTTTTCAGATTCCCAATCACATCGAATCTTTAGACACATACATGAAGCATTAAATATAGATAAAAAATAAAACTAATTACATAGTTCAGACGAAATGAACGAGACGAATCTTTTAAACCTAATTAGACTATGATTGGACACTAATTGCCAAATAACAATAAAAAGTACTATAGTGTCATTTTGCCAAAAATTTTACATCTAAACCGGCCCTTGGTGTGTCGTTTTCCAGGCCGAAACTGGACTCGGGCGTGGCGCCTATGAGAGCGTGATTGGTTTGAGCTGATGCCCTTAGGCCCGTTTCGTCCAGGCCAGATAATGTATATCATCGTGGCCCATATACTTTCCGCCAAGCAAACATAGCCCACCTGCGCCGTCTTCTCCTGGGCCCTGGCCTAGGATAAGCCTGTACCGGCCTCCTCCAGGCAGGCAGGCCATGGGCGTTCCGAAACGCAGCCAACGCGCGTGGGCCGCAGAGTTACGCATCCAGTGCACGCACGTGGGCCGCAGAGTTGAGCGCACGCACGTGGGCCGGGAGCGGGTCGGATCGGCTCGGGCCTGGTTTAGATTGCTCCCAGATTCCAAAGTTTTCTACGATTTCTCCATCACATCAAATTTAGAGACGCATATGTAGAACAGTAAATATAGATAAAAAATAACAAATTACACAGTTTGATTGCAAATCAATCTTTTGAGCCTAGTTATTCCACGATTGGACAATAATTAACCAATACAAACGAACGGTACCGAATTTTTCAACTTTAGCCATGCCTCGATAACGAACGCAACCACCAAACATCCGTGCGTACGTGGCCGGCCACCAAAACCACGTTCGCACGCCGCGTCCGCCGCGGTCCGCGAAGGCAGAACCGAACCCGCGCCTCCGGGGGATCATCAGCGTCTCTCTCTCCGCGTCGTCGCGAAGAAACCGGCCGACTCGACTCTCTCGGTCGCGGCACGTCGGCCGCGACACAGGCCGCCGTCCTCGAGTATCCTACCTGTGACGCTAGCTAATGATCACCATCACCTCTGCTGGCTCGGGGACGGCGATCCGGCCTGCGATGGGCACACGCCCACACCCGGAGCTGCTTGCTGTGCTGCGCGGCAGCAGGACACCGGGCGGGACGGTTTGGCTGCTCCTGCTGCCTGCTCGCTAGTAGGCGCACGTGTCTGAAAACCAGCCGCAAAATGAACACACAGCACACCCAAGCGGGAGGCTGCAATGCAACACGTCGTCGACGCGAACGGAACGGAGTCACGGACTCATGTGCCTGTCCCCACGCGCCGATCCCGCTAGCACGCCCATCATCAGCTTCGATCTGCCACACCGCGCCATGGCCGCCCGGCCTTATCCTTTGAACCAACCCATTTCGCCCGTCCAATGGGATGGATCGTCTTTCTCAACGGAGGGAGTAGAGTAGAGTAGATCAGAACCACATGTGTGGCCTGGTCTCGCAGTTCCGACAAGGCGACAAGACTAGACACAGTACTATACCGTCTACCGGACGTGCTGTACGGATTTCCGGAGGATTAGGACTACCTAAAAATACATACATACGTGTGTTTAGTTAGTGAAAAGTGAGTGAAAAGTTACTGTAGCACCTTTCGTTGTTATTTGGCAAAATTTGTCTAACCATGGACTGACTAGGCTCAAAAGATTCGTCTCGACATTTACAGACAAACTATGCAATTAGTTATTTTTTTACCTATATTTAATGCTCTATTCATATGTCCAAAGATTCGATGTAATAGGTGGAAGAGGAAATATTTTGGGTTGGCATGAGAAGTAAACGGAGCGTAATTCCTCCATAAATAAAAAAAAGAACTGTATTCTTTTGAAGACAGGAGTACTACTAGTAGTGTGACGCTTGTTTAGATGCACATGAAAAGTTAGAATTTTTTCACTCTCTCCATCACATCAATTTTTGAACCCATGCATGAAATAGTAAATGTAGGTAAAAATAATAACTAATTACACAGTTTAGTTAGAAATCACGAGATGAATCTTTTGAGCCTAGTTGATCTATGATTGGACAATATTTGTGAAATAAGACGAAAGTGGTACTATTCATCGGTTTGAAATTTTTTCAACATCTAAACGAGGCCTGAGTCTCTCTCTCGAGGAAGCAAGTGAAATTCACATGCGCCGAGTCAGCCGAACATGGATATCTGGTTTCTGTAACTCTATCATCAACCAATCATATCAGTCAAGTCAAGCATATCACTTCTCATCGTTTGTCCTTTAGCACTGAGGTCATGTTTAGTTCCTAAAATTTTCAAGATTTTCCGTCATATAGAATGTTTGACACATGTATGAAGTATTAAATATAGATGAAAAAAACTAATTACACAGTTTGATAGAAAACCACGAGACGAATCTTTTGAGCCTAATTAGTCCATTATTGGACACTAATTGCTAAATACAAACGAAAGTACTACAGTAGTCAAAGCTAAAAATTTTCGCAAACTAAACACACCATAAATAAAACAGCAGATGCTTGCTACGTATTCTGGGGTGTTTAGTCGGGGAGTCCAAAGTTTTTGAGCGTCACGTTAGATGATTTATGAGATGTCGGAAGAGGTTTTTAGATACTAATAAAAAAGTTAATTACATAACTCGTCTGAACAACTGCGAGACAAATTTATTAAGCCTAATTAAGCCGTCATTAGCACCTGTGTGTTACTGTAGCACTTAAGGCTAATCATGGACTAATTATGCTTAAAAGATTCGTCTCGTGGTTTCCAACCAAACTGTACAATTAGTTTTTTTTCTACATTTAATACTCCATGCATATGTCCAAACATTCGATAAGATAGGGTAAAAAAATTTTAGGTGAAAACTAAACACACCCTCAACATCGCGCTACATTCATCTGAGGATCGGATCGGTTAGAGAGATATCATCCAACACCATACATTCATTGGGAGGAAATATCTATATGATGCAAGCTCACAGTCCAACATGGAGCATCTCGTTCGATTCATTGCACATCTGTTACATGATTGGCATCTGACCGCATATATAATTAAAAAAATACGCATTTTATTTCTGTGGTGCTCCTGGATGCCATGGCATGCCGCATGCCAAAACCAAGGCAAAAAAAAAAAAGGCCGATCGAGGTGACGCACGGATGCGGACACGGAGATTGTGCGCCCATTACCGCTCGCGCGTTTCCTGCCTTGCAAATTGATTTGAGAAAAAGCGCAAAATGTGGTTGGGGCGTACCGTACGTGATGAACTGCAAAAGTTTGGTGACCAAGGCCACTGGTGTATATGTGCCCGTGTCCATGTCATCCAAGGGATGGGCTAAACTTCTGCGCAATATTGAAGTGTATTATATTATTGCCACCATGACATGACGGTGGGATATACACATCTATCAGGATTGCCCCCCGCGCCGCTCCCGCACGGGCGGCACGGGGGCGAAACCCTAGCGCCGCCGCCAAACTTCCTTCCTCCCTCGTTCCTCCCCCTCGCCACCACCGGAGGAGGCAGCCGGGAAGCCCGCGCGGCCTCCTGGGATGGTGGTGGTGAGGCCTCTCTCGGCGAGGCGGGCGCTCCGTGCGGGGAAGGGCTCGAAGGCGGCCATGGCGGCGGTGGAGGAGCGCGGGTCGGTGCTCCGCGACCTTGGCGGCCCTGCGGCGGTGGTGGCCGTGGTGGGGTGCGGCCGGGGTGGGCGCTGCTTGGCGTGGCTCGTGCTGCGCGGCGTCGTGCGGGTGCTGCGGCGACGCCTGCTCTGGCGCTCGGCGTGGCCCGGCGGCGTGGTCCTCGCGCAGATCCGGCAAGGGGGTGGCCGGATCCGGTACCCCTGTGCTGGATCTCGCGCTGAGGCGGGCGAGCGAGGCGCGGCGTGCGGCCTGACCCGGCGGAGTAGTAGGGAGTGGAGGCGGCGCGGACGGGTTGCGGCTCGTGCAGCTGCTGGTGGCGTGCGCCGTGGCCGTGGCATGCCGCGTCCGCGCGCAGGCCGCGGCGCTGCTGCGGGAGCTCCTGGGCTCGGCCCGGTGGCGAACCCATCTCCAGAGATCGGGAGCGGTTTCTTCAGCGATGTCGTGGTGGCATGGCCGGTCGCGGATTCAGCACGCCGGTGGTGCCATGGTGGTGCTACTAGCGGTGCCTGGTCCGGGAGGGGGCCGCTCTTCTCCGCTTGGGTCTCGTCAGCGGTCCGGTGTGGCTGTTGCCCATCGGGCGCAGGGGTAGCGGCGGGGTTCCCCCCCTCTCTGCTCGCCCCATGTTTTCTTCTTCATGGTGGCCGTTTTGCGGCGGTGGTCGGGGTTGTGCTGGCGTTGGGGGGCGGTCTTCGACTATGCCGTCCCTCCCCCATGTCCCCGTCTGTCGTCGTGGGGCGATCGTTATGAGGACGGAGGCCTTGGCGTCCGCGGAGGTGCTAGTCCGGGGCTCTGTTCCAGACCTAGTACCTTCGGGGTGGCAGTGGTTCTAGCGACGGGAGCCCGGTCAGCGGCGGTGGCCGGCGGCGGCTACGGCTACGGCGGGTGGATGGTGGACGTACATGGTGGCGGGAGGCTAGCGTTCAGCAGATGGTCCGGCGGGGTGCGGGAGCAGCTCTGCGGCTGCTTGCGTGGCCGGCGCGTCGACCCCGGTGAGGCTTCTTCTAGAGGGCTGGCAGCGACGACTCGGTGTCTGGCGGGGTCCCGACATCTTGACCGACGTCCGTGCTATGGGTTCTTTGGGCGTATGCCTGGCGACGGCGACACCTGCGGGTGCCGTTCCCTTGTTGAGGGCGTCTTCTTTCCATAGCACACTCCACGGGCGAAAGCCTTGTCCTATCTTGGACGAGCGACGGCGGCGCTTGGGCGTCGTGACCTTCTTGAAGGCGTCGTTGTGGATTTCGGCTCGGTCGGGGTATCTCGGGCAGGGCTGGTTCGTCGTTCTCGCTGTTTTGTTGCGCGGTTGGCGGCAGTGGTGGTGTAGGCGTAGTTTGTTTTTAGTCGTTTTTTCTTTCTTTGGTTAGTCTTTAGTTGCTTTTTTGCTCTTTGGTGAGCTCTAGTGGAGTGGTGTAGAGGCTCGTGTCGATGACCTAATCCGACCGAGTTTAGTGGTGTCAAGTGGTTGCTCGCGTCGATGACCCAATCCGACCGAGGGGTTGAGGCTTGTGTCGATGTCCCAATCCGACCAAGCAAGGAGTTGAGTGGGCGCTAGTTGTAGCGCGAGTTGTGTCTTGGTACCTAGGTGTGTAGGAGGAGTAGGGTACCCTCCAATTGTATGGTTTTTTCTGGCCTGGTTTTCCAGTCAAAAAAATTGGGCTGGCACTTGCCTTTTCCTTTATTCGTCTAATAGAAACCACGGCAAAGCTTTTGCCGTCCTTTCGAAAAAACATGACGGTGGGATGGGACTACTGCTGTATAATACTCGTACTACTAGTATTTGGCTGCAATGACTGTTGAATCCGTGCAAGTGCTAGCTGCGAAATCTTGGAGCTCCAAGTCAGATGTATTTATGGATGTATTATTTATGTAATCAATCAAAGTCAATTGCTTGGAGTGTATCCTTTCACGGTAATATAATGAAATGAAAAATAAAATAGTTCCTCCGAAGCTTAAAGAAACCATATACGGAGTTGAAAACTCCTGCTTATGCAATGAACTTGGGCAACTAACCATGAATGCATGCGTACATGTGTCTGCTTTTATTACAGTTTGGAAGACGACAAGCCTCTGCACAAATCTGTCCACTGTGATCGATATGGTGCAATTAGATGACCGCACCAAACAACTACCGATCTCGGCAGTACCTGTCCAGACTTTAAATTAGCCATAATGGTCCCGTTCGGCTGTGCTGATAAACCAGCTGAAAATATTATCGGTTGATTTGTTGTGAGAGAAAAACACTGTTTCGGTTGAAAAATAAGCTAAAAGGTATAGATTATAAGCTGGATGAACAGGACCAATGATACAATCAGGCGTCTCTCCGTGGACCGCCCCGCCCGTGCCGCGCGTTCCCCACCCTGCGCGAGCGGCCTGCCTGCGGCCCACTCGGGTGGATTCGCCGCCTCCATCCGTCTATCATAACCACTGCAGAGGTCCATACCGCCGATGAGTTCTACACTAGTGATCACCACTCCGTGACATTGAGTTCCACGCCGGCTTCGAGAGTTCCGCGTCGACGAGCCTCCATTCGCTCAAACAGCAAGTAGATATTGCGCTGAAAGCACATGTTACAAATCTATATGTTTCAGATGCATATTGCAAGTGTTTTTATCTGGATGTTGCAAAAGTAGATTTGGTGTTGCATGTATTACAATGGTTATACACATATGTTGCAAGTGTATGTTCCATATGTTTCAGCTATTTTCAGACATAGTATGTTGGACGTATACGTTTCAAATGTTTCAGTTGTTTTAGACGTATGTTGCAGTGTTTCATCTAGATGTTGCAAAAGTATATCTGAATGTTACATATGTTGCAACGACTATATAAACATGTTTCAAGCGTATATTGCATATGATGCAGTTTTAAATGTATATTGTGTATGTTGCAATGACTATACAAATATGTTTTAAGCATATATTGCATACTCCCTCCGTCCCAGAAAAAGTGTCGTTTTAGATTTTTCAGACATCGTGTTTGACCGTTCGTCTTATTCAAAAATTTTGTGCAAATTATAAAATAAATAAATCATTATTGAAGTATCTCTAATGATAAAATAAGTCATAACAAAATAAATAATATTTATTAAAATTTTTTGAATAAGACAAACGATCAAACACGATGTCTGAAAAATCTAAAACGACACTTTTTCTGGGACGGAGGGAGTATGTTATAATGACAGCATTAATGTTGCAGAGGAGATGAGGTGTTAAGAGCACGGTGGAGGACGAGGCGTGGCGGGGAAGGGATGCAACGGAGACAAAGCGCGGTAGAAGACAAGCCGCGGTGGGGATGGCGCCACGACGGGGGATAGGCATGAGACGGGGGATGAGGGCGCGGCAGAGACGGAACGCCCCGGGCTAACGCCCCGGGCACAACTAGGATGGGATGCGGGCATGGGTGTTGTGACCGGACACGAGATGGGATGCGGGCTGGGGTGCTGCATCCGGACATGAGATGGGATGCAGGCTGCACCATTAAATTAGCAATGCACGGTGCCAACTGCCAGCCGGAACTTTTTCATTTTCTTCGCAGATTTTTTTATTTCTCTTTGCTAGATCCTAGATGATCGCCTACTGGCGCGCGGTATACAATGAACGGGATGGACGCTACGTACACGTAGGGATTACGGGGAGGTTAGTTACACGAAATAAACATACGCTGTGCTGTACTCACATCAGAGTCCAGGAAAGGAGAAGCAGGATCGGAGCAGAAGGATGTCACGTCAAGATGTCAAGATCGTTTGTTCCAGCCTGATCACCCGACGATCTCGCCGCTCCGCTCCAGCGGCCGGCAGTTTCTTCGGTTCGCGGCACACAACACGTCGACCGCCAGCCAGCCAGCCGCGCGCTCCAAAACCCCAAAACTGCCTTGGGAGGCCCATAGGATAGCTTTCCTGCTTGCGTTGTCAGTCGCCGCGCCATCTCGGCCGGCCGGCCGGCCGGTTTCGTTTCCTCTTTCACTTCTTTGTGCTCACGAACGTCTCTGGCAGGAATCCCGTCCCAAAGAGAGAAACCGAACATGCATGAGACCAGCAAGATTGCCATTCATGTTTGGCCAGGCCAGCCAAGCGCAAAGCAAGGGCCCTGTTCACTTAAACTTATCCGTGGTACCATTTCAGTGAAATAATCGTATTTTTCTCTTACAATAAATCAGCATCAGCCGTTTTTCCAGAACAGGGTCATAGTGTCTGTGACTAATGACTAACTAAAAGCATCTTTTATCGAAAGCGAAGCTAACCTTTTAGCAACTGTTTACTGTCACGACTCACGAGTAACATCTTGTACTCCCTCCAGGTTAGTAAAGAAAGTCGTTTTAGACAAGGTTTGGTCAAACATTGGGGATGTAAATCATGAATAAGTTTTAAGTTGTTGAATTTGAAAATGTGAAAACCACATGAATAGATTTGTCTTGAAAAATACTTTCATAAAAATATACATACATCACTTTTCAATAAAAATTTTTATAAAAATAAGAAGTCAAAGTTATATTTTGGAGATCGTGTCGTTGTCCAAAACAACCTTTACTAATATGGAGAGAGTATTTCTTATGACGACTGCTCTGATGCTAGTGTTGTAGTACAAGGTAATAACTAATAAGGACACATTTGAATGAGGTTCTAGAACAGCTCCTAAATTAAAATTAGGAGAAATTTTGCCAGGCAAATTTTTATCGACAAATAATTCTATTCTAATTCCGTGGAGTTATCATTTCGAATGGACTAGAAGGCTGATAAAAGAACAGTGTATCTTGTTGGTTTCAAGACATAGTCACTTTGTATACAATGTTTATCTGACGATCATTTTTGTCAAAGAATTACTTTCCTAAGAAAGTCACCACTTCCCACGGAAAATTTGTGCAATGCTTTGGTTTTTTTAATAGGTTGTACAATGCTTTGGTTAGAATACATTAAAACAAGTGTACCATGCAAGCCAATCTCTGTTTCCAAATACTTCGTACTTTGATATTTTATTATAAGAATATTTTAGAACTATTTAAATAACTTTTATAAAGGCACTTTAGTTATTTTCATCTAAAAATAAATCAAATCACCATGGTAATCATGCTTTGATTAGAACTGTCACGTGTTTTACGGGGGTTAGTGCTTTGATTAGAACAAGTGTACCATGACCTTTTGCTTCGGTAAAAGAGGAAGGAAGCATCGTCGGAGGTAAATTACTATTTACCCCAGGGTGGGTAAAGAAAGAAGAAGAATGCGCCGAAGCGAGAGCAGCACACGCGGGGCGGCAGAGGAGGCGAGTGGCGCGGGTCCCACCGCAGCTATCTCCTTTGGTGTCGCTGTCCAGTAGTGCGTCAGCGATCAGCGTCGCTTCCGATTTTGGCTATCCGCACTCATGGAGTCTATCACCCTGTTCGGCTGAGCTTATCAGCACGGCTTATCAGCTGTGGAACAGTATTTTTTTCTCACAGCAAAACAGCCACAGTCGGCTTATAAGAAAAAAAACAGCCTGCCGAACAGGGCCTATATTCATCTTCTATACGTCATAGTTAGCAAGGTTCTCTCCTCTATATTTAATTCTCCCATACCCACCCATCCTCTATATCATCCTCTATCCACTCTATCCACGGTGGGATCCACTTATCATTTTATCTAAATATATCCATGTCTGATCTAGTTTTGAAGGATTTATTGAGACAAATTTAATAGTGCAATCGAAATTTAATTTGGATTTTTAATTTGTGAGTTATAGTATTTTTTCCTTTCTTTAGCGAGTGGGGACGCCAAGCACTGTACTACTTTAAATATAGAGTAAGAGAAAGAATAGAGTGGCTGTGTTTAGTTCCCCTGAAAAGGGTGAAAATGTACTGTAGCACGTTTTGGTTTTATTTGACAAATAGTATCCAACCGTTGACTAATTAGGTTCAAAACGTTCGTCTCGTAAAGTACAACCAAGCTGTATAATTAGTTTTTGATTTCATCTACATTTAGTATTCCATGCATGTATCGTAAGTTTAATGTGACGGAAAATCTTTTTTTTACATAGTGCTTTTTTTTTTGGTAAAACTAAACACAGCCAGTATCGTTTTAAGTACCCAGTAGAACAGTTTTTTACTTTATATTCGTACTCTAAAGCTTTAGAGCTCTAGAGTATGAGAGTATCCGCTGCGGGCAGCCCTAGAGTATGAGAGTATCCGCTGCGGGCAGCCTTATAAGTAGCGTGGCCAGCTACCATCTCCCCAACTCCGCCTCCCACCCCTCAAAAAAAAAAAAAAACTCCGCCTCCCAGGCTACCACCCCAACTCCTTCGCTCACCGAGAACCATAGGGGCAGCCCAAGACGAGCCGCAACCACAGAGATCTTGCCTGGCCTCCTTTTCTCCCAGCTCGTCACTGTGCCGCTCGTGCCCTCCACTCCCCCGGTCCGCCGCACCAATAATCCATCCACCACCACCCCGCTGCGGCGATGTGCGGCGGCGCCATCCTCTCGGGTTTCATCCCGCCGTCCAGGGTGGCGGCGGCGGCCGCCAAGAAGAAACAGCAGCGGCGTGTGACGGCGGACCTGCTGTGGCCGGGGCCCGGCAAGAAGGGAGCGCCCCAGGAGGAGGAGGACGACTTCGAGGCCGACTTCCGCGAGTTCGAGCGCGGCCTCAGCGAGGATGACGTGGACGGCGCCGGCGAAGGCGGCGACGACGAGGTCCAGGAGCTTCCTCCGCCGGAGCCGGCGAGGTTTGCCTTCGCCGCCGCGGCTAAGGCGCCGCGCCCTGCAGTTGGTGAGCACTGAGCACCGCATTAAAGTCGCTTTTTTTTTCTCTCGTTATATATGGCACACACACTGCTTAAGTGCTTAGACGGGCGAAAGAAAGATGGTCTCTTTTGCGGCGCTGTTTCTCGAATCTCCTTTGGATGTTGAGGAGAGAATCGGGCTTCCATGGAGCTGCGGGTGCTGCCAAACAGGGCATCTAGCTGCAAGACGAAAATTTTATCTTCCATTCTTTTGGTTAGCCTTAGCCATGGAACTTATGGCAAGGCTGTTCAGACTTTCAGTGGGAACTTATGGCAGCCTTGGTACTTCGTATGCAATCCGCTAGCTGCTCTGTCTGGAATAACATATTATGCTACAAATGGAGAAATTATTTACTACTAGTTCTTAAGGTAGTCCATGTGCTTTGCTCTGTGTTGTCTATAATTGTGCTAACTCCAGATTTAAGCAAAGCAGATTTGTTGATTACTTTTTATGATTTTACGATTAACATAAATGATCTATTGAACAATTATGAAAATAAGTACATGTCTTGTTAGGGTATGTTGAGTTTAGTTGTATTCAGATTGGGCATCTTACTCAGACTGATGTTTAGTTAATTTCAGAATAATTTCTGGAATTTTTCCTTATTAACTGTTATCTCCTTCCAGATGGTTAGCTTCAGTTCTGAACTTCTTTATCTGTCAGTTTTATTGTTTAAATCCAGGTTATGCTAATTCCTTTTTTTTTGGGGGGGGGGGGGGGGGGGGGGGGGGGGGGGCAAGAGAAGAATTTAATTGCTTCTTGTTTCTAATTTACATGTTCATGATTCTGAAATTAATTAGTTAAAAAAGGTATTCTAATCTGTGTTAATTGAAGATCTCGATGGATCTTCAAAGGTCACTGATTGCAATAGATCTAGAAAAATACTATATGTTCTTGTAGTGCAACAAGCTGTTTTATTGGAAGCATATGCTCATGGGCAATTTGTGTACCAGAGATTGCTTCTACTCTTCAGTTGTCTGAGAAAAGGACATCATTTATGCTTCTACCTCTTTGTTGTTTGCTAACTATTCTCCAATTCAGCTACCCGAACAAACTACCTACAAAGTAGAGTACTTGTTTGTTGATTACAAACAATTCATGCTAGGTGTGGATGGTGTCCATCTCCTGGCCACCTGCTTTTTATCTGAAGATGTAATTTCGTGAGACTGGGACATAAAACGGGAAACCATGACTAACATATAAATCAATCTATTGTATATTCATCATCTATTGAAGTGTGGGATCCTTTTTCTAGATGCTGGGATAATTCAATAACAATATTGCATACTAGATTACCATGCCTTTCGATAATGATTTGTCCTTATGCCAATATTGATTGTATTTTTACTATCTGTGGCTAACTAGCTATTGTAGTTCTTCTGTATGTGTTATTAATTATCTGCTCATACAAGTATATGTTAACTTCTTTAACATGCCTATTCCATATGTTTTGTTGAGATGGACTGATAGACAGCCTTTATTATAGATGGTGTGATGACTCCAAAGAATGTTCAAGGAGATAGACCTACTGCTAACTCGGTAAAGCGCAACCGGAAGAATCAGTACAGGGGAATCCGCCAGCGCCCTTGGGGCAAATGGGCAGCTGAAATCAGAGACCCTAGCAAGGGTGTCCGTGTTTGGCTTGGAACTTACAACACTGCTGAGGAGGCAGCTAGGGCATATGATGCTGAAGCTCGCAAGATCCGTGGAAAAAAAGCGAAGGTCAATTTTCCTGATGAAGTGCCAGGTGCTCAGAAGTCAACTGCAAAGCCAACTGCTGCGAATGCAACAAAGCTAGCTCTTCCCCCAAAGGCCTGTGCTGATGAGGTTTTCAATAACCTGAGCAATGACAACAACGATTTGTTCGCAATGTTTGCGTTCAATGACAATAAGGTTCCTGTGAAGCCAGCTGAGGGTGCCAGTTTCCTCCCTTCAGTGAAACCTCTGGTGCCCAATAAGAGATCTGCGACTAACGTGCTCTCTGATCAGAGCAGCAACTCCTATGGCTCTTCTGACTTTGGGTGGGACGATGACACCATGACCTCAGACTACACCTCAGTCTTTGCTCCCAATAATGTTATACCAGCATCTTACATGCAAGGTGGAGTGTCAAAGAGAATGAGGAACAACTATGGTGTAGCCATGCTTCAGGGAAATGGCGAGCCCAGTCTCGCGCAAGTCATGGCTGGTTTTGATCCTGAGATGAACTATCAGCCATTGCCTTATGTTGAGAGCAGCTCATCAGATGCATCAATCGAGCAAACTGATATTCCACAGGATGGGGCAAGCAATGGGGATATCTGGAGCCTTGATGAGCTGCTCATGGCAGCTGGTGCTTATTGAGAAGCTATGGTTATTATCAATGTGGTGTGTTGACAGCAAAAAATGTAAGGCATCCATACTGGCTATTTTGTTCATTTTGTTTTCCCTACACATATCTCTTGTAGAAGATCACTTCTGCCGTGAATGGAGCATCTCATATTCGTTTTGTTTTCATGGCAGGTCTCCTACCTGTGGTGATGCTGGAGAGGCAGTTGTATCCGCTACGTTTTCTCGCGGTAGTTATATATGGTAGATTACATATATATATATGCTTTTGCCAGTTGAACTCTACCTATGACACTGTCTATAGTATGTTGCTGCATGGTGCATCTATGATTGGAAGCGAGTTTGAGACTTATTCAATAATTTACCTTGGCTATGCCTGCTGGACTGTAGTGTGATGTTATGTATGTATATATATATATGGTGTGCTTGTATATTGCAATTCTTTGTCTGGAAGCCCTCGATTTCGCTTTCTACGCAACATTTCTTTTCGGGAAATGGTAGGTGCCGGCCAAGTCCGACGATCTGTGGCACCACAAATCGAGAAACTTCTGGATGACCTAACCGAATCAACTTGCTGATTGCTGATGTGCAGGCCTGGCTTGTTTGTCTCACTCAGCTATTTGCTGGGAATAAATTAATTAAGTTTGCGTTAGATTCCGGCCGGGCTGGGGTTGTGTTGTTTAAGGGCCAGTGGTCAAGCCATTAGCTGAACTTGGACGGGTTCTTGTGCTATAGTTTTATGCTCAAAGACATTTTATGCTGCAGACGGATACTGGAACAGATAGTTTTATCTTGTGGACTGTGACCCCAAGCTGGGGAAGGTGGTGAACTTCCACGCTGGATTTGGTGCCTGGTTTTGCTTTTCAACGTTGGCACTGAGGTATACAGCTGCCATAAACAAAGCCGGATTCTTGAAAACTTTTTAGACCAAAAACAAAGTCTTGAATTAAATTTTCGTAGCTGTTAACATATCTTTTTCACCTTACATGCCTAGTGATGTTCTTTTGGGCAAGTGTCAATATTAATGCGACTGCAAACATTAAGGCTCCAGGGCGAGTCTGCTTTACCCCTGATTTTCATTGTCAATATTTGAATGGAAAACTAGGGAGCAAATTGGCCAACTTGGGCCTCTGGCTGTTGCTTGTGCTGTCAGCTGTGGTGGTCAAGGAATTATTGCCATGGCGTCAGTGACAGAGGCTGCTGCTCATTATAGTTGCATTGCGGTTTAAGGAAGTCCGTCCTTTCTCCTTTGGCTGGCCACCATCCCAAGTGGGGCTTTGATTAGATGCACCCCAAAAATTAGAATTTTTTCACTCTCCCTCCATCACATCAATCTTTGGACCCATGATGTAGGTAAAAAAATAACTAATTACACAGTTTAGTTGGAAATCACGAGATGAATCTTTTGAGCCTAGTTGGTCCACAATTAGACAATATTTGCCAAATAAGACGAAAGTGATACTATTCATCGGGTTGAAATTTTTTTCAATCTAAACGTGGCCTGGGTTTTCGGAAAGTCCGACTACAAACCTCGGACCATCGAGGGAAATAATTTGCGTGAAGTCTATATGACTATACCACTTGCTCAACTAAGGCCCCGTTTGGTTTGGGTGTGTTAAAGTTTAACTCTCATCACATCAATGTTCCCTCAAATGCATGGAGTACTAAATGTAGACTAATTATATGCATGTCGGTACAGATTAGGAGTAATTTACGAGACGAATCTATTAAGCCTAATTAGTCCAAGATTGGAAACTTTTTGTCAAATAAGACGAAAGTGCTACAGTATTTGTTAAACTTTAACACCCAAACCAAATGGGGCCTAAGTCTATACGACTATACCACTTGCTCAACTTTCCAACTCGTATATAATTTTAACGCTGAGCTAATAAGAAACCATGTAAATAACCTCTAAGCTAGTCTTGTTCATTGTTTTGTGTGTGTGTGTGTTTTAAAGTATGATTGGTGTCATTGTTTTTCCGCCATCCATTTCATCACCTCTATTAATGTGGTGAATAATGTTTAAGTTGTTAACAAATCCAGGGCGTGTCAAAAGAAAATTGGATGGATTTCTCGCGCGATATATGTTTTGATATCGAGGAAGATTAAGACGGTGTACTTCTGCTGCCAAAAAGCAAAACGTCAACTAAATGGATAGAACTAGAATTGCTTCACGTAGTACAATCTTCGCAACATCTTAGATTCTACTTTTGGCTTTCAGCTTCCAGCTTTTTTAAATGAGTGAAAAATAAAGTGACATTACATAGTTGTTTCAAGAGAGATAGAGAAGAGGTGGATTTCATAGTTGTTTAACCAAAATCTTATAACTTTTTCACATAACTCAGAATACATTTTTCACAGCTCATGGTAGAATGAAATAGACCTTAAGGCCTAACCGCTCAAGTGATTGAGGAGCGTATGATCCTGTCTTACTCCGCACCAACACCCTTGCCGCGGTCACACCGGTTCTCCCACTATCCGTGAGACCGTGACCGACCTAATGCCTCCCTAGGGCCTCATCTGCCCACCCAACCCTGCAGGCCCTTCTCTTTCCACCACTAGCAGCCACTGCTCTCAACACCTCGCCTCATTGATGGCCTCCCCTTTTCCAACCATCGTCCCTCGATCCACCCTCCCTTAATCACTCGCTCTCCCCTAACTACTCGAGGTGTGGCGTACCCTTGGCTAGCCCGCTGAAAGGTCTTGATGGCTAGAGGGGGGGGGGTGAATAGCCTTTTCTAAAATTCTACAAAGACAAGCTAAACAAGTTTATCAATACAACAAATAGCGAGATGCGAGTTTTGCTTAGCCTATGGGGTATTTGCAAGCCACCTATCCAATTCACAATTCTAGTATATTTGCACTCAACCGCACAAGTCAAACCGAGAAGGAAACTACAACTAGCAAGCTACACAAAAGAGCTACTCTAGCAAAGTAACTAAGAAATTAATACAAGAGAGAGTTAGAAGGGTATCACCGAGGGGCGAAGTATTGAGCCAACCAAACAATATGATCAAGAGATGAATTCCACAATATACAACCACCGGGATCGATCAATCACAATAAGAATGATGACACAAAGATTTATCCCGAGGTTCACGTGCTTGCCGGCACGCTAGTCCCCGTTGTGTCCCTCTTCACCACGTGGTTCGGTGGCTAATCGGTCTCACACCGAGCCTCTCAAAAGGCGCCACAAGAACCTACCAAATGGCAAAAGGTTGCAATGACACGAGCAATTTACTAATGTTGCCTTTTGGCACTTCGCCGAGGTAGACACAAACCCCTCACAATCACCGGAGGTGGCCAAGAACAATCACCAACTCTTGCCAACGCCTCCAAGCTGCTCCAAGCCGTCTAGGTGGCGGCAACCACCAAGAGAAATAAGAATCCCGCAGCAAATCAACCACCAAGTGCCAACTAGATGCAATCTCACAATGCAAATGCACTTGGATCACTCAATCTCACTTCGAATATGCAAACAAGCAAGAGAGATGAGTGGGAGGGGAGTTGCTTAGCTCAAAGTGCTCACAAATATGTCAAAAGTCCAAGAGTGAGAGCCTTGAGCCGGCCAACGAGTATTTATAGACGTACCCCTTCGAATATAGCCGTTAGAAACTTGATTCAGCAGCAGTCGCGCTGACTGGACGCGCTGGTCCAACTGACCGGACGCGCCGGTCATGCAACGACTCTTTTTCGAAACGCCGACCGGACGCGCTGGTCGCAACGACCGGACGCGCTGGTCACGACCGGACGCGCCGGTCCCGTGACTGACCGGACGCGCTGGTCAACCCTGAGCCGCGCACAACGAAACATCGACCGGACGCGCTGGAGAACTGACCGGACGCCACAGTGCCCGCGTCCGGTTGGAGTCCAGTAAGCTCCCTGGACGACCGGACGCGTCCGGTCGACTGTGACCAGACGCGCTGCGCGTCCGATCAACCAACTGAAATACGCGCAGACGTTGAACGCTGACCGGATGCGTCCGGTCAAACAGTGACCGCGTCCGGTCCAGCGTCCGGTCACTACTGTGACCTCCGTTCGCTTCCGTTTCTTTTCCGTTTGATTTCCGACTTCCGGCGTAGTGGAAAATAGGTGTTTCAACTTCTCGAAAACGCCTGAATCTACCACTCAAACTCCACCGCCTTTGCAAACGTGCTAACATCACCAAGTGATCATCACTATGTGCATGTGTGTTAGCATTTTCACAATCATTTTTCGAGGCGTTATTAGTTCTATCCAAATGCATATGATATGAAATGCACACCTAGAGGCACTTAGGAGTTCAATAGCCGCGTCATTCCCCTCTTTATAGTACGGCTATCTATCCTATAATGTAACCACACCCACTAGGTGTCTTGGTTACTAAAACACAACCCTTAAGCATATACCTTTGCCTTGATCGCATAGGGTTGCGTCCAAATCCAAGTGTGGCCATCATGATCACCATGTCCATCTTGCCACCAACCTTGGAATGTACTAATCCTCATATGCTACATACAACTTAGGCATAGGATTAGTACTTAGGCATTGTCACTAATTACCAACACCAAACATAGAGCTTTCAATCTCCCCCTTGTTGGTAATTGGTGACAACCCTTTCACAAAGATATTATGATAAAATTTTGATTGAACCCATGTCACATTGTCCAAGTATATTACCATGTGTAAGAAGTATGGACAAGTGATCATAAATTCAAATTGATAGCAATGGCTCCCCCTACATGTATGCTATATGTTTGGATTTTGGAAGCATACATGTTAGATAGGAAAGATTAGGAGCATTGACTACCAATAGGTGCTAAGTGTTTTAGATTATAGACCTTTGAAGCGTGATACCATCGGAGTAGCGATAAACACCATCTTAGCACCTTGTGTAGTTAGATACCACTTGGAAAAGCACAAACATAACTAGAAACCTCGTGAGATCAACATTATAAGCAAGGTTCTAGTACCACTTTGAAAAACATGAAGCAAGAAAAATCTAACTTCTTCCTATTCATGCTAGTATCTCAATACACCATTCAATTGTATACTAGCAAAACATCACACAAGCAAAGTATCGGAGAAAAAGAAATGCATAACTATGCATCATACATATGAAGTGCACATGAAAATGCAACATTCACGTTTAAGAGCTTGCTCCCCCTACTTGTGTGCTCAAAAATTTAGTTAATCCCCTTCTTTTATCAATTCTCCCCTTTAGGTTTAATTCTCCCCTTTAGGTTTTCTCCTTTGTGAACAACATTTTCTCCCCCTTTGGCACCAATGACCACAAGGGACCAATTTTAGATAGATTATCATGTTGAATTATGGGGTGAGGATCAAGTTTGTGATTCAACCTAGATTGCTTGCATAAATAAAATGCTTCGGTTTGATCCAAGGGCAAGCTTCTTCACACCTCACTAGAAGGGTTATCATGCACCATGTTGAAGCAAATATTTAGACAAGTGATCTAGATTAAACACTTAGGATCACAAGCTACTTAAACAAGTTATATGCTACCACTAGATCATACAAGACAAGGAAATAATAGTGGCACCATATAAACTTCAAAGTCATTTGATTTTCATGAATGAGCCTAGAACATGTAAATTATGACTAGATGCACTAAACAAGTCCTTAGCATAGAATGTATGATATGTCAACCAATTGTACCTTGGGGCTCGAAGGAGAGGCATGTCATATCATGGAGGTGCATCAACTCATGTTGGAGAAGTCAAGTATGTTTAACTCATTCTTTAGCTTGTGAAATCTCTTCTCATCAAGTGGCTTGGTGAATAGATCGGCTAATTGATCTTCGGTGCCCACACTCTCAATAGCAATGTCACCCTTTTGTTGATGATCTCTAATAAAATGATGACGAACATCAATATGCTTTGTTCTTTGATGTTGAACCGGATTGTTGGTTAGCTTCACGGCACTTTCATTGTCACATAGCAATGGCACATTCTTAAAATTGATTCCAAAATCCTTCAATGTTGCCTTCATCCATAAGATTTGTGCACAACAACTACCCACGGTGATGTATTCGGCTTCGGCGGTAGATAGTGCAATACTATTTTGCTTCTTGGATGACCATGAGACAAGTGATCTTCCCAACAATTGACAAGTCCTGGAAGTGCTCTTTCTCTCCACTTTGTCACCGGCATAGTCGGAATCCGAATATCCAACTAGCTCAAAGCTTGCACCTTTGGGATACCATAATCCAACATCTTGTGTATGCTTCAAATACCTCAATATTCTCTTTGTTGCCTTCAAATGACTTTCTCTTGGTGAGGCTTGAAATCTTGCACACATGCATACACTAAGCATCACATCGGGTCTTGATGCCGTCACATAGAGTAGGCTACCAATCATTGATCTATAAAGCTTTTGATCCACCATGTTGCCACTCTTGTCACTATCCAAACTTCCACTAGTGCCCATTGGAGTTGTAATGCCCTTTGCATCTTCCATGCCAAACTTCTTGAGCATATCTTTGATGTATTTGGTTTGGCTCACAAATGTTCCTTCTTTCATTTGTTTGATTTGAAGTCCAAGAAAGAAACTAAGTTCACCGATCATTGACATTTCAAATTCCTTTGCCATCATTTTCCCAAACTCATCACAATACTCTTGATTGGTTGAACCGAAGATGATATCATCAACATATATTTGCAACACAAACAAGTCTTTCCCAATCTTCTTGGTAAAGAGAGTAGTATCCACTTTGCCCATGACAAATCCTTTGGATAGCAAGAAGTCCCTCAATCTTTCATACCATGCTCTAGGTGCTTGCTTCAATCCATACAAAGCTTTCCTTAACTTATATACATGGTTGGGTTTCTTGTCATCTTCAAAACCGGGAGGTTGCTCCACATACACCTCTTCTTAAATGTACCCATTGAGAAATGCACTCTTTACATCCATTTGATATAGCTTGATATTATGAGCACAAGCATAGGCAAGTAAGATCCTAATTGCTTCCAATCTTGTAACCGGGGCATAAGTTTCACCAAAGTCAAGACCCTCTATTTGTGTGTAACCTTGTGCCACTAGTCTTGCTTTGTTCCTTACTACTATTCCATCTTGATCTTGCTTGTTGCGAAAGACCCATCTTGTTCCAATGACATTATGATCCTTAGGCCTCTCAACTAGTTCCCATACTTCATTTCTCTTGAAGTTGTTGAGCTCTTCATGCATTGCATTTACCCAATCCGGATCTCTCAATGCTTTATCAATGTCCTTGGGTTCTTCCATTGACACAAAAGAAGAGTGAGCATAAAATGATACCAATCTTGATCTAGTTTGAACTCCCCTTTGTATGTCACCAATGATGGAATCTAATGGATGGTCTCTTGCAATGTTAGTTGGTTGAAGCACTTGGACTTGATTGCTTGGATGTTGATGTTGATCATGAGTTGGAGATGATGAACTAGCCACTTGTTGATCTTGTTGCACTTGAGATGATGTACTAGCTTGATTTTGCATTAGAGAACCACTAGCTTGTGTAATTGGACTTTGGAGCACTTGATCTTTGTTGTCATCCACATCAATCACTTGCTTCGGCCTAATATCACCAATATCCATTTCTTTCATAGCATTGGTCAATTGAGTTCCTCTCACATCATCCAAGTTATTTTCTTCATCTTGAGAGCCATTTGTTTCATCAAACTCAACATCATGAACTTCCTCAAGTAAACCACTAGCCAAATTCCAAACTCTATAAGCTTTGCTAGTAGTGGAGTAACCAAGTAAGAATCCTTCATCACATTTCTTCTTAAACTTGCTCAATCTAGTGCCCTTCTTCAAGATGTAGCATTTGCAACCAAATACCCGAAAGTATGCAATGTTGGGCTTTCTTCCATTTAAGATTTCATATGGTGTCTTCTCTAGAAACTTGTGGCAATAGAGGCGGTTGCTATAGAAGCAAGCCGTGTTGATTGCTTCGGCCCAAAAGGAATGACTCACATTATACTCATTCAACATTGATCTTGCCATATCAATCAAAGTTCTATTCTTTCTCTCAACTAGGCCATTAGATTGAGGTGTATACTTGGCCGAGAATTGATGCTTGATTCCAAGCTCCTCACATAGCTCATCAACTCTTGTGTTTCTAAACTCACTTCCATTGTCACTTCTCACTTTCTTGATTGTGGTCTCAAACTCATTTTGTACTCTCTTGATGAACTTCTTGAATATGTCAAATACATCACTCTTGTCCCCAAGAAAGAATACCCATGTGTATCTAGTGAAATCATCCACAATCACAAAGCCATACTTGTTGCCACCAATGCTTGTATATGTAGTTGGCCCAAATAAATCCATGTGCAACAACTCAAATGCTTTGGAAGTACTCATAATGCTTTTCAATGGATGAGTGTTGCCTACTTGCTTTCCGGCTTGACATGCACTACATAGCTTATCTTTCTCAAATGTGACATCCTTCAAGCCTCTAACTAAGTCATGCTTCACTAACTTGTTCAATTGCTTCATGCCAACATGACCAAGTCTTCTATGCCATAACCAACCCATACTTGATTTGGTGAGCAAGCATGTTGAGAGTTGAGTGTCACTAGCATTGAAATCAACCAAGTATAGATTCTCGTATCTAAAGCCCTTGAAGATCAAGTTGGAGCCATCAACACTAACTATCTCCACATCATCAACACCAAATATGCACTTGAAACCAAGATCACACAATTGAGCAACCGAGAGAAGATTGAAGTTCAACTTTTCAACTAGGAGCACATTGGAAATGCTATGATCATTTGAGATTGCAATCCTTCCAAGAGCCTTCACATCACCCTTACTATTGTCACCAAATGTGATACTATCAATGCCACTGTCATTTGATTTGAGAGAGTTGAACATTCTTGAATCACCAGTCATATGTTGAGAGCACCCACTATCAAGCACCCAATGCCTTCCTCCGGCCTTGTAATTTACCTACAAAATAAATTAATGTTTCTTAGGTACCCATACTTGTTTGGGTCCTTGGAGGTTAGTAACTAAGCTCTTTGGTACCCAAATGGCCTTCTTCTTTGGACCTACAATTGGTGTACCAACAAACCTAGCATGCACACCTTTCTCACCCTTGGTAAGTACATAACAAGAATCAAAAGAAATGTAATCCATTTTAGCATGAAACTTATTGTTGTTCTTGTTCATTTTATTACAATTAATCTCTAGATGCCCAACTTGCTTGCATCTATTGCAAAAACGATCATTGCTCTTCACAAAGCGAGACTTTGAAGTAGCAAAGGCCGCCTTGCCCTTTTTAGGAGTATAGCCCAAACCCTCTTTGTTAAGAGAGAACCTTTGGCTACCCAAGCATTTTAGCAAGCGGGCATCCCCACCATAGGCATTGCCTAATGCGCGGGTGAGATCATCCACCTCTCTCTTGAGAGTCTCATTCTCAACCACAAGTGATGAATCACTAGTAGTAGAGGTAGAGTTGGTTGTGGTGGATGATGATGAGCTACATGAAGCATTAGTAGGACCAACAAATAAAGAATCATCAATAATATCACATGTTAGTCCAATATCACAAGTGACAATCACTTGCTCCTCCTTAGCTTCCTTCATGAGCTTCTCCAACTTGAGGTCCTTCTCCTTGATGAGCTCAAGTAGAGAGGAGTGGGCTTCCTTAAGCCTAGTGTGAGCAACTTCAAGGTCCTCGTGGTCTTCCTTTAGACACTCACGAGAGGCCTCTAGCTCATCAAAGGATTTCCTAAGAGCTTTAAGCTCTTGTTCAATTCCTTTGCACTCCTTACTCTTTTTGAGAGCAACAAGCTCCTCCATCAATGCATCATTTTCATTGCTCTTGGCAATGAGCTCTTGCTCCAAGATTTTGCACTTCTTGGTTGTCCTCTTGTAGCCCTTGCTCATTTGATCTATTATGCCCAATAGATCATCCTTGGAGTAGTCCTCATCCTCCTCATCATCACTCCTACAACCATCACTAGCACAAGAATCATCATCACTATCATCATATTTTACCTTGGTAGGCTTGGCCATAAGGCATGTCGATGTAGTGTCGAAGATGGATGGCTTGTTGGAGAGGGCGATGCTTGCAATGGCTCGCCGAGTGGTCCTCTCATCATCACTTGAGCTATCATCATCACTATCGGAGTTATCACTATTCCAAGTGACCACATAGCCACCACCCTTCTTCTTCTTGTTGATAGTGAAGCTCTTCTTCTCTTTCTTCTCCTTCTTATCCTTCTTGTTCTTCTTCAACTTCAACTCCTCATCATGATATCTTTTGTCTTCATAGGGGCACTTTGCCACTACATGATCGGGGCTATTGCAATTGTAGCAAAGCACCTCCTTTGCCTTCATGAAGTCCCTTCTCTTTCTTGCACCATATCCTTTCTTCTTCATGAACCTCCCCATCTTGTGCACTAGGAGGGCCATGGTCTCATCATCAAATGGATCATCATCATCGCTCTCCACCTTGCTCTTGCCCTTAGAGGATGAAGCCTTGAATGCAATGGGCTTCTCTTGCTTGACCTTGATCTCCTTCTTCTCATCTTCATCTTCATCATCATATTGAGCATCGGTCATGACATCTCCAAGCACTTGGTTTGGAGTCACCTTGTCCAAACCCTCTCTTTGGATCATCTTCCTCAAGATAGCAAACTTCTTAGGTAAGTTCATCAAGAACTTATGTGAGAAGTCCTTGTCCTTGACATCTTCTCCTAGGCTCTTGAGATCATTGACAATAACTTGTAGCCTATAGAACATCTCCGGTATGGACTCATCATCCTTCATCTTGAAGCTTGCAAACTTATCCTTGAGCATATAGAGCTTGGCACTTTTTACCGTTGAAGTGCCCTCATATGTTTCCTCTAATCTTGTCCACACTTCACTTGCCATTTCAAGATCCTTGATTTGCTCAAAGACCTTTGCATCAATCCCATTGTAGAGAGTGTTGAGAGCCATAGTGTTGCATTGGTTGTTGATGCGGTCATTGTTGGTGAGGTTGTCGGGATCAATGATAGCATAATCATGATGTGTCACCTCCCAAACCTTCTCATTGATAGAGCCAAGATATTGCTTCATCTTTCTTTTTCAATGATCAAAAGATGAGACACCGTCAAAGAATGGAGGCTTGCCCCCGACATGGTTGAACACAACTTGAGCCATCTTACACCGAGGTTGTTAAGCCTTACAAACGGTGACCACGGCTCCGATACCACTTGAAAGGTCTTGATGGCTAGAGGGGGGGTGAATAGCCTTTTCTAAAATTCTACAAAGACAAGCTAAACAAGTTTATCAATACAACAAATAGCGAGATGCGAGTTTTGCTTAGCCTATGGGGTATTTGCAAGCCACCTATCCAATTCACAATTCTAGTATATTTGCACTCAACCGCACAAGTCAAACCGAGAAGGAAACTACAACTAGCAAGCTACACAAAAGAGCTACTCTAGCAAAGTAACTAAGAAATTAATACAAGAGAGAGTTAGAAGGGTATCACCGAGGGGCGAAGTATTGAGCCAACCAAACAATATGATCAAGAGATGAATTCCACAATATACAACCACCGGGATCGATCAATCACAATAAGAATGATGACACAAAGATTTATCCCGAGGTTCACGTGCTTGCCGGCACGCTAGTCCCCGTTGTGTCCCTCTTCACCACGTGGTTCGGTGGCTAATCGGTCTCACACCGAGCCTCTCAAAAGGCGCCACAAGAACCTACCAAATGGCAAAAGGTTGCAATGACACGAGCAATTTACTAATGTTGCCTTTTGGCACTTCGCCGAGGTAGACACAAACCCCTCACAATCACCGGAGGTGGCCAAGAACAATCACCAACTCTTGCCAACGCCTCCAAGCTGCTCCAAGCCGTCTAGGTGGCGGCAACCACCAAGAGAAACAAGAATCCCGCAGCAAATCAACCACCAAGTGCCAACTAGATGCAATCTCACAATGCAAATGCACTTGGATCACTCAATCTCACTTCGAATATGCAAACAAGCAAGAGAGATGAGTGGGAGGGGAGTTGCTTAGCTCAAAGTGCTCACAAATATGTCAAAAGTCCAAGAGTGAGAGCCTTGAGCCGGCCAACGAGTATTTATAGACGTACCCCTTCGAATATAGCCGTTAGAAACTTGATTCAGCAGCAGTCGCGCTGACCGGACGCGCTGGTCCAACTGACCGGACGCGCCGGTCATGCAACGACTCTTTTTCGAAACGCCGACCGGACGCGCTGGTCGCAACGACCGGACGCGCTGGTCACGACCGGACGCGCCGGTCCCGTGACTGACCGGACGCGCTGGTCAACCCTGAGCCGCGCACAACGAAACATCGACCGGACGCGCTGGAGAACTGACCGGACGCCACAGTGCCCGCGTCCGGTTGGAGTCCAGTAAGCTCCCTGGACGACCGGACGCGTCCGGTCGACTGTGACCGGACGCGCTGCGCGTCCGATCAACCAACTGAAATACGCGCAGACGTTGAACGCTGACCGGATGCGTCCGGTCAAACAGTGACCGCGTCCGGTCCAGCGTCCGGTCACTACTGTGACCTCCGTTCGCTTCCGTTTCTTTTCCGTTTGATTTCCGACTTCCGGCGTAGTGGAAAATAGGTGTTTCAACTTCTCGAAAACGCCTGAATCCCGCCTCGCAAGCTCGGCGGGAGGGAGAGAGAGCCCCAAACCCTCTCTACCACTCAAACTCCACCGCCTTCGCAAACGTGCTAACATCACCAAGTGATCATCACTATGTGCATGTGTGTTAGCATTTTCACAATCATTTTTCGAGGCGTTATTAGTTCTATCCAAATGCATATGATATGAAATGCACACCTAGAAGCACTTAGGAGTTCAATAGCCGCGTCATTCCCCTCTTTATAGTACGGCTATCTATCCTATAATGTAACCACACCCACTAGGTGTCTTGGTTACTAAAACACAACCCTTAAGCATATACCTTTGCCTTGATCGCATAGGGTTGCGTCCAAATCCAAGTGTGGCCATCATGATCACCATGTCCATCTTGCCACCAACCTTGGAATGTACTAATCCTCATATGCTACATACAACTTAGGCATAGGATTAGTACTTAGGCATTGTCACTAATTACCAACACCAAACATAGAGCTTTCACCCGCCCACCATCCTCCTGCAGCCTGCAGCCCACAGACGTGTCATGGACGCCTCCCCAAACCCTCTTCTAGATTCGCCGGTGATTGAGAACCCTAATTTCGGATTCTTCTTCTTTGGCGACAGTAGGGTCATGCGAGCGTGCAAACGCGTGGGTTTGAGTTTGCTTTTGATATTACAGCAAGGCAGGATGCCAGCATCCTTTGAACTAAGCAAATCTGAACATTTGATAGGGTAACAAGAAAATTTTGTACTTGTCATCATTAATCTAATCTTGTCATAGTGCAAACCGCAACTACCTCAGAATTGTATCTAGCCTTAAAAATTCAGAAGGAAAACCTTGACAGAAAAATCAGTCCACCCTAAGGAATTGATTGGAACAACGTACACTGGGGCTTGGATATTTTGGTCGATCCTCATCTTAATCTTATCGACTAGACCATTTTCACATTGAGAGTAGTACCTGTGCGTGATGGATGGATGAGGCTGGTGAGACGAGTACGAGAGACAAAACGTCGCGGCCTGGAGCACAGGGCCGTGGCCGTCGCGCGCAATGTGGGCCATGTGGCCATCGAGCACTTGGGCGCGCGCGGAAAAGGACCACCACGCTCCATTCTTCGGTTGGCTCTCAGTCATCACTTGATTGCCACGGACGACGGATCCCACTGGCCCTTGGGTTCAATGAACTCAGCCTCCCCTCTCCCCCTCAGATATCTTCAAACAAGGGCAATGGGGTACGGCAGGCCACTTTTTGCCAGGATACAAACAAAACAAGCTGGTATTTTCCTTCCACGAACGATGATGGACATGGACCCCCGGCTCTACGCTCTGCTAGCGAGCATCGGGTGCCATGCAATGCATCCAGCTGCGATTGCGAAATAATCGCCGGAAGCAATTTGTCCAAAGTTTTGCAGATTTTCTTTTCTTTTTGGAACGAGTTTTTTTTTTTTTGACGAATCTGGAGTGGGGCCAAGGCCCTACAGTAATTTATTCGCAAAGAAGTAAAAAGAACAGTTGACAAACACAGGAGAACCGAAATCTAGAAGAAGAAATACAGCAAAAAAAGAAACCAGCCTAAGAGACAAAAAAAAAAAAACAAAGAAAATGAAGACTAAGACATTGATTATTCCAGACTTTGTATCCATGTGGAAAACTGGTTCTGCTGGTTTGCTTTTACCCTGTGCTTGAGAAGCTTTAGCTCACTGAAAAGAGATCTCCGACATTCTAATAAGTTCAGGCTATTTCCTCTAAAAATAAGCTCATTCCTTGTCGACCATATAGTCCAACACATGAGAACTGCGTGTTTAGCTTGATCTTAATTTGAGAAGATAGTTCAGGAAAGCTGCCATTCAGAGAAATATCAACATTCAAGATGTCCCAACACATTCTTGCAAAAGGACAGTGAACAAACAGACGGTGAGCAGATTCTTCAACCATCAGATTGCACAAAGCACAATTATAAGAGTCCAAGTGCATATTTCTCCTTCTTAACAGATTCCTGGTGCTCAATCTGTCCTTAATCAACAACCAAAAAATACTCTATGCTTAGGTTAACATTGGCTTTTCCAAAGCCATTTATAAGAGGGATGAACTTCTTCATGACCAACTAAAATTCTGTAAACTTTGGCTGAAGCAAAGTCAGACCCCCAAGAATAGAACCATCTATCATTATCCTCACAAAGAGGGAGGGAATGCATCACCTGTTGGATTGTATGTATCTGAATGAATGCAGGTGGAGATAGGGGTAGCTGGAATAAATCTGTGAAGGTGCCCAGCTAGGATTTGGATGCCAAGGTTCCCTTCTCTAGGGAGCTAGGTCTAATCTAGACACGCTACGGTGGGACAAGCTATCCTTGTTTGGTTGGTTGTATGTATAGAGTGGCAAGAGATATTGCCGGCTAGGATTTGGACGCCATCTTTGTTTGGTTGGCTGCATGTATGGAGCGACAAGAGATACTGTCAGCTAGGATTCGGACGCTAAGGTTCCCTTCTCTAAGGAGCCCGACCCAATCTAGATAGGCTACAACGATGCAAGCTATCCTTGTTTAGTTGTCTGCATGTATAGAGCGACAAGATGAGCCTGGTTGCCTGAATGAAGTCGGTATAAAATAAAAATAATAATGGAAATTGAAAGAGGGTATAATAATAATAAGAAATAATATAAAAGGAGATTTGGACGCCTAGGGCCAGGTGCAAAAGTTTCATCTCGTGTATACGAGCAATTTGGCTCTTTTAGTGGCTCTAGATCTAAATCCGCTCATAGTTTATGGTGGTAGTAGCTGAGCTTATAACCTGGTGTTTGCTTCGTTCGCTCGTTCCCTTCCCCACAAGGCCACAAGCCGCAAGCTCGCAACGACTCCACGCTGCGTGGGCCTTGGTCCTCCTCATCGGCGAGCCGGCGAGGCATCACCGCATCAGGCATGGGTTGTCTTCTCCATGGCTAGTGGCATCCAAAGAGAGTTTCTGAAAAAAAAAGATTTATACATTTTCTACAAAAAAAGACTTATACATGAAAGTAGCAGGCTCGATAGCTCGGTGCGGACGCCGTTGCCATCGCCATCCGCGCAGAGAAATGGCGAGGATGGATGACCTGACATGGATACAACCAATCAGGAATTTAGAGATACCCCTAGGTCCGGTCGGAACTGAAATCACAGATTGTGGCATCTTCTGCTGAAACTACGTAAAATCTGGCAGTCTGGAAGTTTTGCCAACCGAAGGCATCTCTTTTCTGCTCAATCGAACTACCGCATGCACGATGAGTCAAAACTCTGTACGTACGCGTTAGTGTGTCCAATAGATATCGGATCTTGTTTCCTCTTTTTATTTTTAAGCTTTCATATGCCTGTGGCAGTGCTGTCGACGAGCAACGAACTCTATTGCTACGCTTGTCAAAGCTGGGCCGGCGTCGGTGCTGAGAACTTGGTCTGGCATGATCGATGACCAACAAGCTTGCTTAACATAGCCAGCATTGTCAAACTAGGTCAATCTGGAATTGGAATAGCAGGAACTCTGGATCGGTCCATGGCACTTTGATCCCTTCATCTGCTGCGAGCTGTGATTGGGGAGCAGAGGCTAAATCATGAATTGGACAAGAACACAGCCGTCAGGAGCTGCGCTGTTAGGAGACATCGAAGGACGAGAAGGAAAGCGGTCAAGTAAAAGAGCTTTGGGCCATTCTGATGGGCTTCATAGGTGATGGGCTACGGCCGAAGACTGGGCCTGCGTGCCTGTTGGTCAGGGGTATAAGAATCCTCTGCTGTAACTGAATCGGGATCGAACATGATTTCCCTGAACTCGTCTTCCTCCTCCTATCTTCCCCTGTCCTCCCTCTGAATCCTCCATTCCTGTACCTTGAACTCAACTACCATAGTGGAATCGGTGCCGATAGTGTGTGTATCTTGTTGGTACATAACATGCGCCTGTGCGGAATGGCGACACTGGTGTTAGTGGCGTGTGGTTCCGGGACCACGTGCGAGTGCGATTCGCTTTGTAGAGCCGACCGGTCTGATGAACATGCGCGTCCTCCTGCCCCACAAAATGCAGATATTTTTTTGAACATAAAAAATGCAGACATTTGACTGATGCATGAATAGCAATAGCACTCAAATGAAAAATGTGTGGGTGGCATTGTCACTGAAGAGCAAAGACAATTCACAGAACATGTCACACACAAGCTCTCAATACTCCTAGTACTATAGTTCTGAAACCTGTTTCAGACATCTATTGCTGCAAATCTGCAGTCTTGCTCTCCCTACCAAGAAGAATCATCATAAGCAATGGATAACAAACTCCGTCAATTCAACATTTGTCGATCGACACGCCTGACTTGCATTCAAATCCTGCTTTCTGCAGAGTAAGAGCAGGGTCCTCTTTGCCGGAAAAGCACCTGCAACCTTTCTCTAAAAGAGGGGAGCCGCAGCCGTAGCAGAAGCTAGTGCCACACCTGCACATCTCAACAACAGACGGATGTTAGGAAGTTATCGCGATCGATTTCCACAAGGGTAGCAAATGCTGATAGTTTCCTCAGAGGTTTAGTCATCGGTCAAGTCAACATCACTGAAGGCCAGCCAACTGAGGCCTTGTTTAGATTCCAAATTTAGGATCCAAACTTTGCATAGTAAATATCCCGTCACACTGTAGCAATTTTGTTTTTATTTGGTAATAATTGTCCAAATATTGATTAATTAGGCTTAAAATATTCGTCTCGCAAAGTACAACAAAACTGTGTAATTAGTTTTTGATTTCATCTACATTTAGTAATCCATATATGTGCCGACATTTTGATGTGATGGAGAATCTTCTTTTTGCATAGTAGAATTTGAGGGTGAATTTGGATATCTAAACAAGGCCTGAAGAGTTTCAGATGCCTGCAAAGTTCGTAACTGAGGGCTTGTTTAGATTGCAAAAAATTTCAACCTGATGAATAGTACCACTTTCGGCTTATTTGACAAATATTGTCCAATCGTGGACCAACTAGGCACAAAAAATTCATCTCGTGATTTCCAACTAAACTGTGTAATTAGTTATTTTTTTACCTATATTTAATGCTCCATGCAAGCAGCTAAAAATTGATGTGATAAAGAGAGAGTGAAAAAACTTAATTTGGATGACATCTAAACAATGCCTGAATGCCTCCGTATTCACGCGTCCCTGACATCGAATTTACAGGCCTTTTGAAATATAACCTTGCACATGTGAATTGCTTTGATATTTGAGATTTCGGAGGATTTCTCCATTTTTGTAATTTTAGGGGGCCTCTTTTCGCTGTTTAGGTCACGGGAAAGATGATACTACCCTGGTCTCTAATCAGGTGGCCTGGATGCCCGCCCAAGGCCTCGGTTCCGTTCCCAGCCAGTCCGTACGCTCGCCCAGGCTCTCGGTTGCTTTCCCAGCCGGTTCGTTCTTCTTCCCAACAGTTCCCATACTTCTCAAGACTAAAATTTTACATAGATCTAATATTTGTGGTCAAAATAAATCTGAAGTATTGTCTCAAAGTTTTCAATTAGGCAATGCAGAGTCCTAACCATTCAGGCCAACTGAAAATTTGTCTGTAAGCATGAAAGATCCATTTGTATGCAATCCCGTGGGCAAGGTAGTAGGTTGTTGAAGCATGTTTTGGACTTTAGGATCTTCCCTGTTTGTGATTATATTTTCATCACATACGGACCGACTGGGAACGGAACCGAGGCCCTGGGCGAGCGTCCAGGCCCTCTGATTAGAGGCAAGGGTAGTATCACCTTTTCCCGTGGCCTAAACAGTGAAAAAGGCCCTTCGAATTACTAAAATGGAGAAATCCTCCAAAATCTCAAATATTAAAGCAATTGGCATAAGCAGGGTTGTATGGGCGCGTGAATACAGAGTTAAATATCAAAATCTCTAGAATGCCTCCTATTACCGATTTCGTTGATTGAATATACTTACAGAGTGGCAGTAAAATTCGACTCGCATTTTGACGATCCCAAGAAAGAAAGACTGACAGGAGGGAGACAGATTGAAGAGAACAATGCCCAGTACGTAAATCGGATAATTACCTGCACACCATGCGCCTGCACCCGTCGATCTTATCGATCATGGCGCGGCAGCTCGGGCAGCGCGTCCACTTGTTCCCGACGGCGAGCCCGGCCAGCACACACCCTCGGCCGCCGCTGCCGCTTCCGTGGCGCTCGTCCCACGGCTCCTCGCACTGCAGGCAGAACGCGCGGGAGCACGTGGGGCACTCCACCTCGGACACCACGCCGCCGTCGGCGGCCTCCAGTGCCACCAGCTCGCCGCAGTCCCTGTAGGGGCACCGCGCGCGGGCTGGCCCCACGGCGCGCTCGCAGAGCGCGACGCACCACGCGTCGAAGACGTCGATGTCCACCAGCTTCTTGCACGCCTCGGGGTGCATGACGCCGTCGCGGCACTCGGGCGCCGGGCAGGGCACGGGCACGGCGCCGTACGCGACGCGGCCCTCGATGTACCGGACGACGCACTCGATGCAGAAGTCGTGCGCGCAGCGCGCGTCTAGACCGGAGCCGGCGCGGAACCGATCGAGCACCAGACGCCTCTCCGTGCAGATTCCGCAGCAGAACCAGCCGATCTCGTCATCGGTCAGCGGCGCCACACGCGCGCGCGATGACGACGGGCCCGGCACGGAGCCGCGGATGAGCTCTTGCAGGTACGAGTCGTCGGAGGCGGCGCACGCGGCCGCGGCCGCTGCGTTCGCCATGGGATGGGAGTGCGTGGGGGGTGAGGAGGGGGAATGCGAGGTAGATCGCCGAAGAGGTAGTGGACTCCTTTGTCCAAGTCGTCGACAGTTGTTTCTTCGTCAGTTTTTTTTCTTTCCTTAAACACGAAGGAAATGGACTGCAATTGGGGATGAAAACGGAACAGAAATATTCCGAACTGACCGTTTTCGTTTTCTATATTATGAACCGTTTTTTAACATAAAAAATTGTCAGTTTCAATTGGTTTCACAACCATTTTCAACCATTTTTTATACTCTTTAATTGCTAAATGTAGAAATATTCCGAACCGACCGTTTTCGTTTTTCCATATCGTAAGTCCGTTTTCGACCGTTTCCGACCGTTTTCATCCTTAACTGCAATGGGCTTACGCTTACGGGCCATTTGTTTAGTTGATTGTGATGCCTATATTTCTAGGCAACGTATCAGGTGGAAACCGTACCTTCATGAAAATCTGTGTAAACCACGGTAAAAAAGTCGTCTAAATTTATCAAAAAAATCACATATGTAGATGATATGATGATACACAACCTTGTAAAATATTTTGTCCAAACTCGACTTTGTTTATGAGATATAAAAATAACAAATTTCTAAAAATAACAAATTTCTAACAAATCGTCTTGACAGTTTTTTGGCTTGAAATTTGTTATTTTTATATCTCACAAACGAAGTCGAGTTTGGACAAAATATTTTACAAGGTTGTGTACCATCATATCATCTATATATGTGATTTTTTTTGGTGAATTTAGACAACTTTTTTTGCCGTGGTTTACACGGATTTTTACGAAAGGTGTGGTTTCCACCTGATACGTTGTCATATTTCTAACCTTGGCCATCTTGTCGCATTGCATATCGTTGTGCTTTTAAAGTCCCTGTATGATCATCTTTACCAAAGATGCATACAGTTCCACAAATCATGTACTTCATGTGCCTGAAATCGTGATCATCTTTACCAAAGATGCATATATTTCCACAAATCCTGTACTTCATGTGCCTGAAATCGTGTGCTTCCACGCGCCATCCTCCCTGCGTGACTTCCTCCTTTCTACATGCATCTTCCATCTCTTCGACGTGATGTGGATAGGCAGCGGCGGCCGGATATAGAGATATCTAGCAACCTTAGAAAAAGGAGGAGCCCAGGGAAGGCCGGCCGGCCAGGCAGTGGGGACGACAGGAGGGTTCTGGTGGCGGTGGAGGTGGCCGGGCCAAGTCGGAGCGGGGCGATGATGGCCATGGCGGTGTTGGGAGGAGAAGAAAGAGGCCACCGCGGGTGCGGTAGGATCCGTGGTAGTGGATCTCTGGCGAGACCCTACCGCGTCGTGGCGGGGTGGTGGGCGGCGGCGGCGGCGCGTTAGGAGAGTTCGTGGAAGAAAACAACAGGCTGGAGGAAGAAGAAGACATGTGCTCCATTGGATTAGAAAAGAACGGTCGGCATTCATCGCCGGATGGATATCTTAATTTGGAGTATAGCAGATCCCATATATTCTGATAAGTAATATCTTTGTGACATTCTAGATATATTTTGCAACACTCTATTATAGCTGTCTTCTTAAATACACAAATATTTTTAGCATTCTAGACTTTTGACTCATAATTTATCGTTGTTAGTTAAAAAAATGACTTTTTTTTGGAAGAAGAACATATTGCATATTATACTTGTTTTTTTCATGTTTTTTTTGTTCCCTTGGGTCCGGGTGAGGAGGCATGCCGATGAAGTGTGAATGTAAGCGCTTCACGTTTTTTAGAGTAGAGATAGCCATCTTCTCTTATTGCATATCATTGTGCCGTTGCGGGGTTGCATATCTTCTAGAATCCTTGTATCATTGTCTTTATGAAGATGTATATCTTTGTGATAGGTAATATCTTTGTGACGTTCTAGGACATGACAATATAATATAGCGGTTGTCTTAGATTTTTTTGGCATTCTAGACTTTTGCCTCATAATCTGTCATTTCTAGTTCAAATTGATTTTTTGTAAGAACATAATGCATGCTATACTCGTTTTCCCCATGTTTTTATATTCCCCTCAGGTCTCGGTGAGAAGGCACGCCCATGAAGTGTGAACGTAAGCGCTCCTCACTTTTCAGAGTTGCCCTGTTCGCTTGGCTGATAAGCCATGGCTGAAAGTACCGTTCGCTGATTTGTTGTGAGAGAAAAACACTGCTGAATGGCTGGCTGATTTGGCTGATAAGCTCAAGCGAATAGGGCAACTCTGAAAAGCGAGGAGCACTTACGTTCACACTTGTATGATCGTCTTTATGAAGATGTATATCTTTCTGATACATAATATCTTTCGGACTTGGCACCCTAGTATAGTTGTCTTCTTACTTAGATACGTGTATCTTTTTGGACTCTAGACTTTTTTTGGTAGTCTAGACTTTTGACTCATGATTTGGTGTTTTTTAGTTAAAAATAACTTTTTGGAAGAAAAAATATTTCTCATTTCCCCACACTCCTGATCTTGACCCAAATCCAGTGGCTTGGGAAGGTCCAACTAGCAATGGCCATTGGCCCGAGGTGTGGGTTAGGTGGGGGTGGGGGGGTAGGGGTGGGGAGGCGAGCGACATTTGAAGAAGATAAGGCACACTCAAAATTAAAAGGAAAAAAGAAAAGTAATTAAAGGGAGGACGAGAGTTGTGGCAAGTTGATAAGGACGTAAATGATACAAATGTTTCTCGAGCGATAGAAGGGCTTCAATATCCATATGGAACATACCATATTTGAATCTCGATATCCATTCATATCTTATCCGAACTATTCGTAACTAAATCTGAATCCGAGGAATAATGTAGCTCTACATATTCATATCTATAGGTATCTATCCATATCTGACCCATTTACACCCCTACCTGTTGGTAACGGTTGCTAACAGCAAAAAAACTTGCATCAACATCCCACCCCTCTAACTACCTCCAACCAAACAAAAAACTAGAATGGACCTATTCCCTCAACCAAACATATATAGAATGGGACAATTCAATCCCAAAATCAGGGACATGTCCATCCCATTCCACCATATCCTAGCCAAACATTGCTTAATGGACAATAGCATAAAGACCTAAAATATGGTTTACATTTTTTACATATGAAAATGAGTATACACCTTACTATCAAGATGTGTGCAAATTTTGATCAAAGTAATTCTAACAATGTGCTAGACCATTTGAAGGATTTCTAGCAAGGCTCCTAGTAATTCTGCTTAGTTTGGGTTTTTATTTCCGACAATCTAGCAAATTGTTCGATACATGACTTGCTTTTAGCTCCTTTGCACGTAGGGACTAATGAATACATCGAGGCCCCTAGTTTAGGTTTTGATGATTGGTGAACACAAGGATATGTTGCTAACTTTGTTTTGAAGGTTATTGACAAAGAGTTAGTCATGTTGAGGCTACTTGCTTTTCTTGGTCCTTGATGATTGGTTCAGCGTATAGTGCAAGGATATCCGTGAAGGCTAAGGGCTCAATACTCTTTAAGTGCAGATCTAGTGTTGGCGACACTTAGAATTCTACACTACTATCCCAACACCAGATCAACACCCCTGGAACATATAGAGTTTAAGTCAAGGATTTCAAACAAGTTGGATGTTGATGGTAGTTAACAACCATTATAAACCGTCAATATAACTTGTATAAGGGCATAAAAATAATCACCAACATAGACTTAGGGTTTAAACTAACAAATTTCACAAGTTTTGGTGAATCTGTGTTTTCAGCAGGGTTTATCCAGAAAATCATCAAGGTGGACCTATATATCAGATTTAATCGCGCTTATCCGCAACGAGACGGACACTAGAAGGATCTAGAAGACTCCAGAGGACACCACAGCACGGTAGACTACGAGAGTCAGCCAGGTGGGGCTGGCCGCCCCCTAGGACCACCGGTTAACCCCCTATTGCAACGTCGGTTCTTCACCGCCTTAGGGTTTGCATCTACGCCGTCCTTTCAAGTTGGTTTGATCTGAGGGCTCAGGATTGACGCTCCAGCCTATATATACCAGCCCCTACCCCCTCTCTCAGGCATATTGCAAAATTGCATAAGTCATTTGAGAAATCAGAAACCCTGATGATCCTCAGAGCTCCACCATATTCTAGGGCATAGCTAGCCAGGCTAGATCTAGAGGGAGGCAAGCTTCTCTTGATTCCTGATCTTGTCAATAGCATGGCTTGGTATAGCCCCTTGTATCCTCTTTTGTATCTTTCATTATTCATATGTTTGCTACAATTGTGATGACTTCTTAATATTATTTATGTTCCTAGTTATCATGTTCATCGTCTACTTATCATTATATTCAAGCATAAGTTCATATAACGCTCGCTCTAATGTACATGGGGTGAGTGATCGACATTTGTGTAAGTGTGGTGCTTATACGTCGTTTACTTGTGGATGCACCCTATATTCTGGGCCATGTGGTAGATCGCGGGTGTGACACTCCCGTTGAGTCCTTTGTAGTCCACTCCCCGAATATAGGACAAGTAGGAGTAGGATCTAGTTACAAAGGAAGACATGCTCTGTTCTTGATCTTTCTTAGTAATATCCCTTATGTGTAGATATGAAGTTGATCTTAGCCATGACTACTAAGTGTAATTGCACCCCCGGCGCAGCTCTAGCTTGCAGGTTGATGAACTGAAGATCAAAACTTGTTACTTTTGGAGTTTGCTAGCTCCTAAACATCATTTTGGAGGACTAGGTGACTTTCCTAGAGGATTTGATTATTAGAAGGCTCCTAGAGGTGTGCTTGGTTTGAGACTCGCTAATCTAAAGAGGAGAATGGGTGGATCTTTAGCGTTTGCGACTGAAGGGAGCTCAACCCTTAGTGGGTGCTCCAACATGGACGAGGGGTCAGCAACAATTTCTTAACACCATGAACAAAATACGGTTTCCACTTGTCCAACTCTTTCTTTCCACGAGCATTACTTTCATTGCTTATCTTTTTGTGTGTTTGAGATATTGTGTGGATCTTATGCTATATTTGATTTTGTCTTATTGTGATGCCCTGGCTAGGTTAGTTTCTTACAACATCTTATTAACTATTGCTAGCTAGTGTGTTCTTGCTAAGGACATGGCTTAGTTTGGTAACCCTAAGGACTTAATTGTTTTCTCTTTTGTAGTTGTGTCAAAGCTAGTTCTTGCCAAGGAATGAAATAAAAGTTAGTAGTTTAAGGTTTGTGTTGATATTTCTTAACGACTATTGGAGGATTCCGCAAGCGCACAGAATTACCGTGTAGCACTTCACTTGATGAGTACCGAGTGTCAAATTTATAATTTATCCCACAGGAAGGCGGAAAGCTAGAATCTATACAAGACTAGGATTTGCTAAAGGTAGGTTCTAAGTTGATCCTAGGTAAGTGGATGATAGTGAAGGATAAGTGTAAACTACCTAAACTAATTAATATTAACAAGCTAACCAGAGATAGCTAGGTGGGAGAGCAAGTGATTTATCTTTCTAGTAACTAAGGGTAAACAAATAACTAGGAGAAATGCGATAGTACTTCGGGGCACAGCCCGCCTACCAACTAGGAGAGTTAAATAGACAAGGTCTGCTCGAGCCCTACGATTTAATAAATAGACCTATAGTGGGGGAATACAGAGGATGGACAAGGTTGTCACCACTTGCCACCTACCCCAATCTATCCAGAGGCCAAGCTGTATCCACAGGTAATCTATAGCCTAAGCACCACACTTAATCTATAAACTTACTACTTCGATCCGAGCTCCAATGAAATAAGATCAAAGCACCCTAACCAGACGGTAGAACCGGTACTAATGAAAGACCACTAATGATAAGATAACCTATGCTACTAATGCTAAACAACAAGCACCTAAGCTCACTAATGATGAACACTAATGACTAAGTACTTAAAGTAAAGCAAGCAATACTAGGGTAAAGTACTAAAATAAATACTGATTAAAGTAATGCAGAAATAAAAGAATTACAAAGGAGCTATACCAGACCTAGAATACTCTTTTGGACTCTGAGAAGCTCTGCTCTTGCTCTACTCCACTACTAGACTACTACTCTATAGCTAATGCTAAGCTAGAAAGGTAAGAGAAGCTTGGAGAGATTGGAAATGAATGGGACTTGATGGGGCTTGATGGGGTGTCTTTCCACTGAGCTCCACACCCCCTATTTATAGTGTAGGGAGGCATGGAGGGTATTTGTAGGCAGCAGGGAGGTCGGTGGCCACCCTAGGGCACCGGGCATCCAAGCTTGGGCGTCGCCTAGCCCTCCGTTCCACCGCCTTATTAGCATCCAATGGCCTTGGTTAGCTCCCAATGGCGGTTACTAAGACAGCTCGTGGTGAAACTTGAATGGGAAGTCAGTTGGTGAACCTCCAAGTCTATGACAATGGGCCCATGGATCCATGGCCTCTCCATCATAACCGTTGATCAAACCGACTTGGATCAATGCTTCCTATTGGTTGAGGAGGTGCTCTCACGGATCATTGACGTGGCAGGGTGCCCAGTTGGCACTAGGCGGGGCCAGGCGGCACCAAGGTGGCACCGGGGGGCACCTGCCTGTGGGCCCAGGTGGCCCTGCCATGTTCACTTGCTCCTATGGTCCATGTTTGTCACCATTTTGGCCAAAATTTGCCATATTTCCTGCATACAAATAATTCTCCAAGTATAAGTGGAAGTAAGTGAAATTTAAACATAATTCTTCACATGTGATGATGATTTTCCATACTTTTGGGTGGAATGTTGATGGTCAAAATGGGTGTGACCGTCAACAAGCTCCCCCAAGCTACCCCTTTGCTGTCCTCAGCAAAGATGCGGGTTTAACATGGAATTGGTTGTTGGATCAGGAGTTGTGTACAATGTAACGCCCTGTAAAAATGCATATATAAACAAATACTATCTCTTAAATTGAACATGTTGGCACTTAGAAATTTCACCATCAGTCTTAGCAATGTGGGGCTTATAGCTTTCACCTTGATACAAGCAAGTGCAAGTGGGTGTAGCTAGATAGATACTTTTTGCCTACTTTGGTTTAGCTCAAACTTCCTGGAGGTTTTCAAATGATTTTGAAAGAAAACTTGCCTAAGTTTCTCAAATGGTACACTTCAAGTCACTCAATGGTATTTGAAATCCTTACCAAGGCCATGAATGTTAGCCTTAATTTCTATCCTAAAGCTTATGTGGAGCTCAAGGTAGGGGTAAAAGCATAGCTTACCAGTGTAGGAATAGCATAAATGTGTGGGTGTACGTGATCTTGATCAAAAGGCATGAAAAGTTTCTCTACTCATATCAACAAGGCTTGAAAAAGTTCAAAACAAACAAGCAGCTTTTATGGTGGCTTTATCATGTATGCATGTGTAAGTAAATATTTGGCTCTGATAGGAATTTATCACCATTGAGGAACTTCTAGCAAGAGAGTTTTAACATTTTGCAAAACAAGACTCCAGGTTGTCTTTACTATTCCTCGGATAGGTTCAAAGATTTACTCTAATCATGGCTACAACTCATCTCACAAAAGCCTATTCTTGGTTCTAACATTTGCAACCCATGAAAGCATTTAACTTAAGATGAACTCTAAGTTTATCATGCTCAACACTTAAGAAGTATAAGGTTGTATGACAAGCTTTTGCAAAGTATCATAGAGCAACTATTCATCATCTCCGATTAATTTTATCATCATTTTATTAGAGCAGAGTTTTCTCGAAATAATTTAAAGGCACTCCTCTATACATTCTATGATCATGAATATTGAAACATAAAGCAAACATGAATGTAAAGAGAGGGTTTAAGATTTTCATACCTGAGCGGGGAGAGATGTCTCCCCCAAGCTTGCCTTTTGCATAGGTTGGAATGTCTTCTGGCGGCTCTTTTGATTATTTTCTTTATTGACTAACTAAATGACTGACTAAACCTATAACTACTATATAAATTATTCAGCAGGGATGCTACTTAATTTTATTCATTAATATTAAATATTTTTTATGTGTTGCTTTAATGCATATCTATCTTATCAAGCATTAGCTACTACAAACTTTATTTATTAACATAGAGTAGCTAGATGCAACTAACCTATCATGCAATGTAAAGCCACTTTATTGGAAATTTAAATGCGATGCAACTAATGAAATGAAGTAAATGAATGCAAGGGATAGAGAACTTACCTTCGTGTTGGGCCCAAGGTCATTCGTCCTTGGCGAGGCGTTTCCTCTTGTTCCACCTCGGAGGCCTTGTTAGGATCAGGGTCAGGGGATGACGGGTTTGAAGACGGATCTTTCTTTTTACGCCATCTCTTTCTATTCCTCTTCTTCTTGACAGGCTTTTCCGGTTCTTCAATTGGCTTTGGTTTCTTCATCTTGATTCTTTTCGGATACTTCTTCTTTTCCTGTTTCTCATCAAAGAGGGGTTGTTCAGAGGCAAAAGCAAATATTTTTTTCTTCTAGCACAGTGGAATTGGATTGCCCAGAAGCCACATATATGCAAGCATTTGCAGTGTTAAGGAAAGGACAACCAAGGATTAAAGGTGTATCCTCAGCATTACTGTTGGTATTTATTAACTCCTCACTTGTTTTAATAGTCACCTATTAATTACCTACACCTCTAGCATTACTAAACTAGGTTGTCATCCCCAGTGATGGTGCCATAAATATTTGTTGGTACTAACTAGCATTACTACAAGAATAATACTAAGTAGGTATTTATCATTTTATGTGACTAGAAAGATTATAAAAATATGAATGAAAAGGGTTCTGCAAGTGGACAGATAATTATACCATTGTAGCACTTCACCCAAGAGTATACCGAGTATAGTATTTATATTTTACCATAGGGAAGGTGTAGCTTTGGACATGTATTGATAACTTATAACATTGATTGAGAAATAAACCATAACCAATCACTCTACTCATAACAGGTGTAAGTCACAAGATAAAATGTATATGATAAGCACTGATCAAGCATTATAATAAGTAAATCACTTAGAGCACTCCTACCTAGGGCAATAACATGGTCAAGTTAGAATATTAGAGGAATAATTCCTAAATCATCCTTAACTACAAGTCAAGGCATACGATAATTATTGCAATTACACCTAGTAATCGTAGCTAAGATCATCATTATATCCACACATACATGGCATTACTTAGGGAAGTTTGAGTACAGAAACCTCTCCCTTCCTTTGTAACTCGGCCCTACTTCCTCAACCTATACTCGGGGAGTGGACTACAAATGACTTAACGGGAGTGTCACATCCGCGATCTACCACATGACCCATAATATAGAGTGTATTCGCAGGTAAATAGCATATAAGCACCATGCTTACATGATCTCTACCACCCACCCATGGTACCTTATTAGGGTGAATGCTATACGAACTTATGCATAAACACAATGATAAACTAATTATACTAAACATATAATCAAAGTAAACAATGAACATTGCAACCAAGAACATGAATAAGATGAATACTATATTGTCTTGATAATTGTACCAAAGCATATAAAAATAATAGAGATACAACGAGAGAGGGGTACAAGAATTATACCGAACCAAGCTCTAGACGATGTCAAAAATCCAAGCGAAGATCTGCTTGCCTCCCTCTAGACCTAGCCTAACTAGCTATGCCCTAGAAACTAGAGAAACTCTGAGGATATTAGGGTTTCTGGCTCTGGATGACTTGATCTCCAATGACTTGATGCCTCAGGGGGGCTGGGGTCTTCTTATATAGCCCAGAGGGTCCAACGTGAGCCCTTGGATCAAACCGACTTGAAGGACGGCGTAGATGCAGTCTAGGGAGGCGGTGGAGGAACATTCTAGAGGCGAGGGCCACTGCGGGGACCGGATGGCACTAGGTCCGGCCCCACTTGGCGGCCTCTCGGGCTCTACCTCAGGGGGTTACTTCCTGGAGTCCTCTGGAGTCTTCTAGAATAGTTTTCGTCGCGGTTAAGTTAAGTTCCTTTTGACGTTTTAATCCCCCTTTTCGGTTTTCTAAATATACCCTGTAGAAAATACAGATTCACCAAAACTTATGGAAATTGTCTGCTTAAACCCCTAAGTTTCTATTGGTGATCCATTTCAAGCATTTATTAAAGTTATGTTGATGGTTTAATATGGTAGATAACTACCATCAACAGTTACCCATGTCTAAGATCACGAAATCAGTAGGTACATAGGCACTCCTAACTTTAACTAATAAATCAGTGGCTACTCCCTCAAGATAACAGGTGGATTGATTAGCCAATTGTAAGTAAACTAAGGTTGATGCTAAGTAGTGTAAAACAATTTGTCATATGTTGCTTTTGACATTATGTTGACACTAGAGCCTAGATCACATAGAGCTTTATGGAAGGTATGAGTTTCAATGGAGTAGGTAATCAAAGGGATACCGGGTCACCTTTCTTAATGGTAAATAGGGAATCTAATAAATAAGAGCCCCAAGAATTTAGAGCATAGCCATACTTTGCAGTAACAAGGTTGGTTGTTTCCATTGTTCCCTTAGGTTTGCTAGGAATTCTACATTTTTCATAGGATGGGATAGCAGCAGCAATTTGAGCTAATTGGGTTTCTATCATCTTATTAAAACTAAGTTGGTTCTTTAAGATAGAAGAAAATTCATCCAATTTAGTATTTATGTTTTCCAACATATTGTCATGAGCATGTAGTTTCTTATTAATACTATCAGTCATTCTATCATTGCTATAAACAAGATCTTTCAAGAAAGCATAATTATTATTACCTTGATTATTTAAACGAGAAGAAAAGTAATAATTATTGCCTCCCTGATTGATTGTTGGAGCGCTGATTCCAGTCTTGATGTTGTGGACGGAACCTGTTGTCGGTGTTGACGAAGTTGAGGTTCTCTTGGGTTTTAGGACAGGAATTGCCCGAATGTCCAAGATTTCCACAGACTTCACAAGTCATGGGGGAATCCATGGCTTTGAGTGCCTCTTGGACACTCACCTTCTCATACTGTTCCACTCGCTTTGCGAGTAGATCCATCTTGGTTGCAAGTAAGGTTGGATAACGAGCCAGCTCGGCTCGGCTCGGCTCGTTAGGATAACGAGCTAGCTCGGCTCGGCTCGTTATCTTAACGAGCCAGAAAGCCAGCTCGGCTCGGCTCGGCTCGTTAAAAGCTCGAGCTGGCTCGTTAGGCTCGCGAGCCAGTTATAAAAAATATACAAAATTTAATATTTGCATTTATCAAAAGCATAAAAATAGTAATAATACAAAAATAATATATCTAATAGCTTTAAATTGAATAAAATATTCGTATGAGCTAACATATCAACCATTTGCAGAGTGCAAGACATGAAGTAATACAAACATAATATAAGTTATGATGACTTTTTCTCTAAAACTATGGCTCGTTTGGCTCGCGAACTAGCTCGAGTTGGCTCGTTATAGCTAACGAGCTAAAATCTTGGCTCGGCTCGGCTCGTTATGGTAACGAGCCGAGCCGAGCCGAGCTAGCCACGAGCCGAGCGAGCTAACGAGCTTCGAGTTTTTCGTCCAACCTTAGTTGCAAGCATGTCAATTTCTTTAATTGAATGCATACCTCATTTACGGGGTTGGAGTCAATCGTCGCTCCATCCTTGGTTGGAGACCATCTTCTCGATCAGTGTCTTTGCATCTGCAACACTTAGCGAAAAGAATGCACCACCAGCAGCAGCATCTAAATGGCTCCTATCTAACGGCACTAATCCATGGTGGAAGTTCTAGATCAAAAGCCAGTCTTTCATGCCATGGTGCGGGCATGCAGACATACTCTTGCATTTGTTCCCAAGCCTTGGGAATCGATTCATCTGCTAGTTGTTGAAAACTAGAGATTTTATTGCGCAGAGCATTAGTTTTCCCTATGGGGAAAAACTTAACTAGGAAAGCGTTGGAACACTTGTCCCAGGTATCTACAGCGTTGCGGTTAGAGTAAAACAATTGCTTAGCCTTTCCTAACAAAGAGAAGGGGAAAGGGCGAACACGTATAGCTTCTTGACTCACTCCCTTAATGGTAAATGTGCTACAAATCTCCAAGAAATGTTAGAGGTGAGCATTTGCATCCTCGTGGGCTTTCCCATAGAATGGACTAGCTTGAACCATTGTAATTAACGCTGGCTTAAGCTCAAAATTAGTGTCCCCATTGATAACATTGGGTCTGGTGGCAACATTAGCAGCCGAGGGTGCAGAAAAATCACGAATGGACTTGTTGGCCATGATCGTGTAGGGTAGTGATAGGATATGAGGAAAAAAGGACAAAATAACTAGGATAACTATAAACAACCTAACTAACAAATTCAACCTTATAAATTCGCTGCCAGTTGCCTTCCCCGACAACGGTGCCAGAAATGTTTGTTGATATTTCTTAACGACTATTGGAGGATTCCGCAAGCGCACAGAACTATCGCATAACACTTCGCTCGGTGAGTACCAAGTATCGAATTTATCCCACAAGAAGGCGGAAGGCTAGAATCTATACAGGACTAGGATTTGCTAAAGGTAGGTTCTAAGTGATCCTAGGTAGGCGGACGATAGTGAAGGGTATGTGTAAACTACCTAAACTAACTAATATTAACAAGCTAACCAGAGATTGCTAGGTGGGAGAGCGAGTGATTTATCTTTCTAGTAACTAAGGGTAAACAAAATGCGATAGTACTTCGGGGCATAGCCCGCCTACCAACTAGGAGAGTTAAATAGACAAGGTCTGCTACGAGCCCTACGATTTAATAACTAGACTTATCATGGGGGAATATAGAGGATGGATAAGGTTGTCACCACTTGCCACCTATCCCAATCTATCTGGAGGCCTAGCCGTATCCGCAGGTAATCTATAGCCTAAGCACCATGCTTAATCTATAAACTGACTACTTCGATCCGAGCTCCGATGGAATGAGATCAAAGCACCCTAACCAGATGATGGAATCGGTACTAACGAAAGACCACTAATGATAAGATAACCTATGCTACTAATGCTAAACAACAAGCACCTAAGCTCACTAATATTGATGAACACTAATGACTAAGTACTTAAAGTAAAGCAAGCAATACTAGAATAAAGTACTAAAATAAATATTGAATAAAGTAATGCAGAAATTAAAGAATTACAAAGGAGCTATACTAGACCCAGAAGACTCTTTCGGACTCCGAGAAGCTCCGCTCTTGCTCTACTCCACTACTAGACTACTACTCTATAGCTAATGCTAAGCTAGAAAGCTAAGAGAAGTTTGGAGAGCTTAGAAATGAATGGGACTTGATGGGGGCGTCTTTCCACCAAGCTCCACACCCCTATTTATAGTGTAGGGAGGCATGGAGGGTATTTGTAGGCAGCAGGGAGGTTGGTGGCCACCGTCTTATTAGCATCCAACGGCCTTGGTTAGCTCCCAATGGCAGTTACTAAAACAGCACGTGGTGAAACTCGGACGAGAAGTCGGTTGGTGAAGCTCCAAGTCTATAACAATGGGCCCATGGATCCATGGCATCTCCATCATGACCGTTGATCAAACCGACTTGGATCAATGCTTCCTATTGGTTGAGGAGGTACTCTCACAGATCACTGATGTGGTAGGGTGCCCAGTTGGCACCAGGTGGGGCCGGGCGGCGCCTACCTGTGGGCCCAGGTGGCTCTGCCATGTCCACTTGCTCCTGTGGTCCATGTTTGTCACCATTTTGGCCAAAATTTGCCATATTTCCTGCATACAAATAATTCTTTAAGTACAAGTGGAACTAGGTGAAATTTAAACATAATTCTTCACATGTGATGATGATTTTCCATACTTTTGGGTGGAATGTTGATGGTCAAAACAGGTGTTAATGACCGTCAATAGTTTGTTGTTTTAATGTTTAGAGACTCAATTTGACCCACCTTAAGGCTGTTTGATCCTTACAATTGGACTGTCGGACAGCTTGCCGGAGCATTTGGTAAGTGTTGGGATGAGCTATTTATACCACAACATCCCCTCAACTCATAAAGGCTCAACTACCATGGTACAAGGATTATATTACATTATGCTTTTCTTCCACTTCTCCAAACCCTTGAGCTAATCCTTGAGAGACTAGTAAGTGTTTTTGAGGGGAGCTAAGTTTCAAGAGTGTGAGCAATATTCCAATTGACATCCTTCAGTCCTTGAGCCTCCAGTTCTTATTTTGGAGCTTTAGGCTCCTATATGGTTAGGTTTTACCATTAAATCACCTCTTTGTGTGGTGTGCTCTGGAAAGTTTGTTTCACTCCATATATTTGAGTACATACCCCGAGCTCGATCTTTGTGGTAATTTCAGTGAGTATAGTGTTGAAAGAGACTTGACTCTTTGTGAGTCATCAACATAGATGTAGCTTCCTTTGTGGCAGTGAAATTCGATAAACAAAACACCCATGTTACTTGGGGTTTATTTGCGTTTGAAGTTGTGCTCATCGACTCTTGGGATTTCAAATTATCTACCATGTTGTGAAATTCTTGGTGTAGGTGATACCGTCGAAGGTCAACTAATATCTTTTCTCAACCTTTGGTTCAAGTGGAATTGAGTAAAGTCATCAATCTATCTAATCTAGTTCAAACCATGCAAATTCCCTATTATCATTGAATCATCAAGGACCTTGCCAAGATATTACGTGCCTTCTAGTGCAAGAGCATCCGGTAAAGTGTCAGACTATCCGGTAAGTTTGCACACCATTTTGTATTTAATTCCATTACAAGCTTAAGTTTTCATGAAACGACTGCATACTCAACCCATTTCTAAGTGGCATCAAAATTCCTTTCAACAGGATAAGTTTCTTTCTTGTCAGTGTAATCTTGGCCCTGATATAATAGGGAAAGCGGTTGAGCGGTTATGATGATGCTGCCTCCTTGCACAATACCTATAGCGCGCCCTTGTTGCTTTTAATTTAAAGGAAAAAGTCCATAGACTCCTCCCTCAGAGAACATTGTCTAGATAAACCCCTAAGCCAATTTTGTGTTGAATTTACTCCTCCAAATCTTTTAGTTGGTCCATTCTATCCCACTATAAGATTGTTTTTTTTTGTTTCTCCAAATATAAGTTGAGTTTTTAAGTTCAATTTGTAGGGCTATAAAGAACTTCATAAATTGTGTTATACATTATGAATTTTTATACCTTAGGCATCTAAAAATAAATAACACTACAAAAACAATAATGAAACTTTCATAATCTATTTTTTTAACATAATTTAGGACATTTTCGGACTATTGTATAAAATTTTAACTTAAAACTCAACTTGCATATGGAGAAATAAAGAAGACAAACCTTATTAATGGATAGCTATATTAGACCAGCCGAAAGACAGGACTTTTTACTAATTTTTAAATCACTCTACATGCACAACCATATATAGCATCCGTGAACGCTGTTTTGAATTTCTAAAATGCCGTATATGTTTATCAAAAAAAAAGAAGTAGTATATGATATCTAATGTCAGGAGGTAGAATAAAATACGAAAAAAAAAACATATAGGAAAAACTAATAGAGGTATAAATATCCGATATGAACCACTGTTTAACTTTAAACCCAGCAAAGTACCACTGTCACAATGTAAATACTGTCCCACGAGCCACTGTTCTCCTGGGCACATCACCTGACACATAAACCAAGTCTCCTTCCAAGTTTCAACCACTCACGGTGATGAAGCAAGGGAAAACACACACAGACAGATAACAGTACCAAATGAACTGCAAAAGGTGCTGAAATTAAACAACCAGAAACTCAGGCTTGCTAGCTAGCGAGTCCGGCAAGCCCACGGCATGGCATGGACGAACGAAGCAACTTTAAAGTTCAAGAACGACGACGAAGCGGCCACAAATCCGTCAGACTTCTGGTGCACGTCGGATGCATGCCCTTCCATCTTTGGATCCGGCGAGTCGATGTAGGCCGGCGCAGCTCTAGTTGAGGTTTAGGTTTCTCTGATGAGCTCCGGGCTGGTGGCGGGGTATGCGGAGACGAAAGACGTTGTGGCGGCATTGGCACAGCTCGGCTCCTTCGTCCAGCCCGGCTTCCATCGGGGCCATCGGGCGCCCGCATTTGTAACAGAAGAGACTTCCGCATCTGCATGCCAATCGCGTCAGAAACACCGTGCAAGACGTTTAAGATTAGCACTACCATGCATTGGGCCAAGCATACAAAGACTGGAACATCATACGAACAGGTCTGTCATATATAGGCATAAATATAGATAGTATGGCTTGTCATGAATAAAGCGATCTTTTTTCCCCTGAAGAGATCCATATGGTAAAATAAGCCGCCCTATTACATAAGGAATGACTTGACCAAATTCTTAACGTTGTTTAATGTGATATGGAGTAGTAAAGGAGAACTGAATAGTAAACACAAGAAAATGAAACAGCAAATAAGACATGATAAGTTATAATTCTAGAGCTGTTTCCAGTGCAAATACTGCAAATTTTGTGTTAAATTCCAGGCACAATCTTTACTTTTTTTTATGAACCACAAATGACAATTATATTTTTGCATGCATGTATCTAAAAATATCCTACTATCTGTTAAACATATGCAAAATCAACTTTACTAGCGGGTTGATAGTTTCAAACAATCAACCAAATTCGCTCTAAGCATTACAAATGTTGTACTACTACCATTGTACCATTTACAGGAAGCTATAAGCTACCTGAATCAAAATATCGTAACGTTGAAACATGTATGAGAAGCTATACAAATCCAAAACAGCAAATATAGTACTGAAATTGGACAAGACATTGATCTGAAAATGATAGTATTAAGCACCGGTGGTCAGGTGACATGATGTGATAATCCACATGGTAGAACTTCAGAAACCGCTCTACTATCTTGTAATAACAGAGGCACAAATATACTACTAGTAAGACCGCTCCATTGAAACCTGGCCTTGTTTAACTGCACTATAATCCATTCTAATTCATATGTATCGGACAGAATGGGGTGGCTTGGTCGCTGGTGTCGGTAATCGTGGTATTACCGTGACCAGCTAATGATGTAGGAAACTCTGCTTCTGCTTAATAAAAAACGTGCCAAGGCATGGTCACGAAAAAGAACGTGGTGGCTCCAATTCATCCCAATAAATGAATTGTGACGGGTTGAATTGCAACAAAACAAGCCTACTCCGTATATGATAAAACTTCAGAAACCGCTATAGTATCTAAAAGGAAAGCTAGCTGTTCGTGATGGAGTAGAGGAGATCTGAGTGAGGATTAAACACAAGAAGAAACTGAGACAACAAATAAAACGCGAGAAGTGTCCAATATATATACCTGCAGTGCATAGTATCGCACCCCATGATCCTCTCGACCACCATCTTACAACTGGGGCACTGCTTCCAGCGGCGCTGGGCGGCAAGCTCCTTGACGAGCGCTGCCCCTTTCCCCTCGTCACAGTTGTGGTGGTCATCATCACGGCCATCGATGACCCAGCCCAAGCCGCACGTCGTGCACATGGGGTGGTTGCACGCCGGGCACGGCGCCTTGCACGGTGCCTTATTGGCGTCGAAGGTCCTCTCAAGCATGAGCCCGCACCTGGGGTTCGGGCAGTAAACGCGCTGGTCCTGCGGGATGGCCTTCTCGGTGAGCCGGTCACCCCAGCTGCAGAAGGCGGCGAAGTCGATGGACTTCTTGCAGTGCTCTGGGTTCAGGACGCCGCCGTTATTGCTGCCCTCTCCAGCGGCTTCCTTGGACGCCGGGTCGGGGCACAGGATGGACACGCCGCCGTCGCGGATCCTGCCCTCGATGTACGTGGCCATGCACTGCGCGCAGAACTTGTGGTCGCACTGCATGCCGTGGAAGAGGTCCAGGATGGGGAGCGTCTCCAGGCAGATGCCGCAGTCGAACTTGGCGACCTCGTCGTCCGCGAGAGGGAGCACCCTGCCAGTGGCGGACCCAGAATCATTTCTTTGGGTAGACACACAGTATAGAAACAGTGCTGCACAGTACGCTACAGTCTCGCTACAGTGCTCCGTTACCTTGGTCACCAGAAATCTGGGGTAGTCCTGGGCCTACCCAAAATCCGGCTGGGTCCTGCTCTGCCTCTTCGTCGACGGGGCAGGCTCGTCTGGGTCAAGCTCGGATGGGTGGAGGCCCCATATCTTGCAGTAGTCTTCCAGGGTCAGCTCGCGTCCGTCTTCGCCGGCAGAGGGACGCTTCTGGCCGCAGTGTTCCTCCTTTGGTGGTGCCTCGGGAAGTCGCAGCGGGGAAGGCATCTCCTGGATTTCTGGCTCCTCCATCTGCTCCAGCCTTTGAGCGTCACGGGCGATGGACTTGTACCGCTCATTGCCGTCCTCTTCCTCCGTACTACCGGCGAAGATAGTTGAGTTGACAGGAGCACTCGGCCTCGCCGTCGCTGATGCTTCGGTCCTTGTCTGGGCAGCAAACTGGTTATTAGCATTGACATGGGTGCCAACGTTGAAAATGTTGGTGTTGGCATGAATGGTGCGGAGGAGTGCCGCCGTTTCGGGTGCGACTGTGGCCATGAGGAAATCTAGCCAAGGATTGACGACCTGTGCCACATCCAGGGGAGCATCCAAATCCTCCTGCTGAACCCAGTAGTCATCGTCGTCTACCTCGTCCCAGAAGATCATTGCGTTCTGTGTGCCTGTCTCCACTGTATCCGCCGAGGTAGAAGCAGCATCGCGGACGACGGCTTCTTGCTTGGATCCGTCCACGAACTTCGGTGTGCGGAGTGTGCCGACGACCACCTCCACTACATCCGGGGCCATAGCATCACGGATGACAGCTTCCTCCTTTGACTGGTGGTCCATGGGGGGATTGGAGTTTTCTTTCTCCATCGCAAACTGCATAATGACACAGAAAATGGGAATGTAAGATTCACTGATGACAGCTTACCAGTGTGCAACACAGACATTCCAAATAGCGCAAACTTAGACATATCAAATCTGATTGTCAACCTGAGACATTAACACTAAAAGCAACAAAAAAGAGAATACATACAGCATATATATAGCACATTAGCAGTATAAGGACCTGTGTTGCCCACGCTAGGGTGTTTTAGAGCATCAGACTCTCTGCATGACTCTTTATCAGAGACTTTACAAGAAAAAAAACTCCAGTAGACTCCATAAACTACTCTCTATCTTTTCCACTCTCCAAAACCACCCTTCTCACTCCACTTTTGGAGAGACTACATGGCTTTTTAAATGGAATATATGGTTGTTTTCTCATAAATTTTTATGATAAACTATTGGAGTACAGTGAACAAAAATTGAAGAGTTCACTGGAACACTACGTAGAGGTACATAAAGAGAATAATCATTGAATATTTCTCCAGATAATATAGATATAGCGATTAAATTTTAGACTCTTGGAGTTGCTCTTAGGAGAGCCAAAACACTTCGAATGTGCAGCTACTGAACCTAAAGGTCACATGGCTCAAATTCTCTCCAAATATATGAAACCATACCCGTCTTCTCACCCAAATGACCCCCAACCCTTTTGACTCTTTTTCTCTAGAGCCTTGCCTCCTGTTACGACATCGTCATCTGTCGACACTGAAGATAGCCAGGAGGCCGGCCCAGTTACTGCGGCCCAACCGACAATGGCAAGGAGGCAAAGCAATCGTGCAAAGATGCCCAGCACTCGCGTTAGTGGACCCGAATGGGCTTGATCTCCAGGTCTAGAAGCAGCTGCGCCTGCTGAGACAAGTCACGGCTTGGCCGATGTACAAATACGAGAGAGAGTTGCTCGAGTTGGGGTAAGATGTAAATGAATCAAACCTTCTAAAGAATACAACTCCGTCTGTCCTTCGTCCCTTGCTCTGCTTACTCCTTCCCCAAGTCTAGTCTTCCTCCCAATCCCCAATTCTACTGCGTTAACATCCTGGTATCAGAGACGTTTCGATCCCCGATCGGCGAAATTCTCTACCCCATCGATCGTGAGAACAATTGCTGCCAGTTGGTTGAGTTCATCGGTGGACAGTGAGCTGCTGCCATCGGTGAGTTCCTGTAATTCCGCCCGCCGTTCTCCGATTTGTGGCGCACTTTCCCGATCTGGCGAAAATCCCACCACCACCACCACCTCCACCACCACAACACACCCACTTCACCAGATTCGCGAGGAAGCTAGGCGCCATGAGCCCTGAGGGACAACAGCTGTTGGCGGAGATGGAGAAGATGTTCGAGAAGCAGAACCAGCTGCTGGATCGGCGTTTCGCCGATTCGGAGCAATCGGTCGAGCACCGCATCATCGACTCCGAACAACGCATCGATGGCCGCATCCGCGACACCGAGGCCCGCATCGACGACCGCATCACTGCAGCCACACGTCGCCAGGATGAGCGTCTCCAATCCATCGAGGCGGCCACCGGTGGGCTGCAGAGCTGGCAACAGGATGCAGAAGGGGTGCTTGATGATATGCGTCTGAAGGTCCTCAAGCTCAACAGTCAACAAGCAGCTGGATCGGTCGCTCATTGAGCAGTCGATCTCTGCACCCGGCCTCCTCTCATCCTCGTCATCCATGGAGCAAGCTGATCAGCACGTCACTGCTGACGACAAGGCTGCTCGGCCCAGCGGGCACGGCGCTCCAACATCTCCACGGGAGAATGAGTTCGGCAGGGTCTACACCCTCACTCATTCCCCGGCCAATGGTACGGATCCACCTCCCAAATTTCATGGCACTGCTTATGATCTGTGGATGAGCCGCAATAAACCCCCTGATCCTCACCAGTGGCCTACGGGTCGCATGCCCAAATTTCCTTTTCCTACGTTTCATGGTGAGAATGTTCGGCTCTGGATATCCAATGCCGAGGACTACTTTGACATGTACCAAGTCGAACCCCACCTCTGGCTTAAGATCGCTAAACAACAGTTCAAAGACGCGGCGGCTCACTGGATTCAATCCATCGAACCAGAGCTCCCTAAACTCGCCTGGCCTACTTTATGTCGCCTCCTACATGAACGCTTTGGGCGTGATCAGCACCAATCCTTAATTCGCCAGCTCTTCCACATCTATCAAACAACCACTGTCTCTGATTACATCACCCAATTCTCTGTTCTCATCGACAAACTCAAGGCCTATAATCCCAACATTGACATGTTGTACTACACAACTCGCTTTGTCGATGGATTGCGTGATGACATACGTTCTGTTATTGTTATTCAAAGGCCCCAAAATTTGGATACTGCGTACACTCTGGCTCTTTTACAGGAAGAGGTGGTGGATGCCGGAAAACGCAAAGACACTCGGCGTGACACTGCTCCGTTCCGCAGGACGCCATTCAGAGGAGCACCAGAAGCTCCAGCGATGAATACAAGACCTACTGATCATGAAGTTGTTGCTACTAACAATGCCAAGACCCCTGAAGAACGGTTCCGCGCTCTGCGTGCTTACCGCCGAGCCCGAGGTCTTTGTGACCAATGTGCCGAGAAGTGGTCGCGGGATCACAAGTGTGCCCCTACAGTTCGCCTTAATGTCATGGAGGAGGTATTCGATCTTTTCTCTATTACAGAAACTCCATTAGATACTGATGATGCTATGGACTGGTCATGTGCTACGCCACCTGCAGAGCAGCTTTTGCTTGCTATATCTCATGATGCAATGACAGGACACAGTGGTCCTCGATCCATGCTCTTCTATGGGAACATGCAGGGCATACCTATTAAAGTGCTGATTGATTCTGGCAGTACAGCATCTTTTCTCAGTCAGGACCTCGTTGATCAATTGCAGTTGTCCAAACTGACCTCAGCCAACCATTCTGTGCAAGTAGCTAATGGGGGATTTCTTCAGTGCACTTCGGTGGCCAAGAACTGCCGCTAGACACTGGATTCTCAAGAGTTCACTCATGATCTGAAGGTCCTGCCATTGCACTCCTATGATATAATTGTAGGAATGGACTGGTTGGAGCAGTTCAGCCCCATGAAAGTTGATTGGAAGATGAAGTGGATGCAGATTCCAATGGGTGCCCACACTGTTACTCTTCACGGTTGCCCTGATCTTCGTTCTCCTGAGCTCATGTTTCAGTTACTTGCAGCTGAACAAGACAGTGCAGCCTCTTCTTCTTCTTCTACCACACCATTGTTACCTACTGACATTCAGCAAATCCTCGATGCGTTTCCTACAGTTTGTACCCCACCAACAAAGTTACCAACTGCTCGGTCATATGATCACTCCATACCGCTTATTCAAGGCGCACGACCGGTCAACATTCGGTCGTATCGCTACCCTCCCACTTTGAAGGATGAGATCGAATCTCAAGTCGCCCAGATGCTGCAACATGGTCTCATCCAACCAAGCAATTCCCCTTTTTCATCTCCGGTATTGATGGTCAGGAAAAAAGACGGCTCGTGGCGATTTTGTGTTGATTACCGTTATCTGAACGACCTGACTGTTAAAGGCACTTACCCCATTCCAGTGTTTGATCAGTTGATGGATGAGTTGTCTGGTGCCAGGTGGTTCTCTATTCTGGATCTGTACGCTGGATATCACCAGGTCCGTCTCAAAGAGGGCGAAGAGTACAAAACCGCCTTCTCAACTCATTCTGGACACTTTGAATTCAGAGTGATGGCCTTCGGATTAACAGGGGCTCCCAACACATTTCAGCATGCTATGAATCTTACACTGTCCTCCTTACTTCGCAAATGTGTCATCGTTTTCTTCGATGATATATTGGTGTTCAGCCCGACATATGCGCAGCATCTGATTGATCTGCGAAAGGTGTTGACCTTACTTCAGTCTGAGCACTGGCATATCAAATTGACCAAGTGTCATTTTGCACAGCAGCAACTCTCATACCTGGGACATATAATCAGTGCAGACGGTATTGCCACTGATCCAGCTAAAGTCGCAGCCATTGTGTCTTGGCCAGAACCTGCTACTGTTCATGAGCTTCGCAGTTTTCTAGGCTTGGCTGGCTTCTATCGCAAGTTCATCAGGCACTTCACCATAATCACCAGGCCTTTAACTAATCTCCTCAAGAAGGGCACGTATTTCATCTGGACTTCTGAACACCAGCTTGCTTTTGATACCTTGAAACAGGCAATGAGCTCTGCACCAATACTGGCTATTTCGGATTTCACTAAGCAGTTTATCATTGAAACGGATGCATCCAACAGCAGGGTCGGCGTAGTGCTTATGCAGCAAGGCCACCCATTGGCCTTCATCAGTAAACCTCTTGGCCCACGTACTCAAGGTCTCTCGACTTATGAGAAGGAGTACATGGCTATTTTACTAGCAGTCGAGCAGTGGCGACCATATCTCTTACATGCTGAGTTCCTCGTATACACAGATCAAAAAAGCTTAGTGCACCTCAATGAGCAGCGCCTCCACACTGTTTGGCAACAAAGGGTCTTCACCAAATTGCTTGGAATGCAATATAAGATTGTTTACAAGAAGGGACAGGATAATCGAGTGGCCGATGCATTATCACGCCGCCCACACCCCTCTGAAATATGTATGGCCATTTCAACTGTAGTTCCTCAGTGGTGCTCTGTGGTGGTAGCAGGATACTCATCTGATCCTCAAGCTCAGACATACATTGCTCAACTTTCTGTTGCTCCGGATGCAGTCCCACACTTCTCTCTGCAGAATTGACTTCTACGGTATAAGAACCGTATTTGGCTGGGCAACAACAAGCACATGCATCAGCAGGTCATTCAGGCCCTCCATACATCGGCAGTAGGTGGCCACTCTGGCTTCCAGTAACCTACCGTCGTGTTCGTCAGCTTTTTGCTTGGCCGGGCTTGACTAAGGATGTACATGACTTCGTCATCAGTTGCCCGACGTGTCAACAATCCAAACCGGATAGAGCCTGCTATCCTAGATTATTGCAGCCTCTGCCAGTTCCATCATCAGCCTGGCAATCCATTTCAATGGATTTTGTCGAAGGGCTGCCTCGGTCCCATGGATACAATTGCATCATGGTCATTGTTGACAGGTTCTCCAAGTATAGCCATTTCCTGGCGCTCAAGCATCCCTTCAGTGCACTCAGCGTGGCTAAGATGTTTATGCAGCATGTCTACAAGTTGCACGGCCTTCCAACTTCTATTATATCTGATCGTGACAAAATTTTCCTCAGTACTCTGTGGCAGGAATTGTTCAGGATGGCTGATGTACAACTAAAGATGAGTTCCGCATACCATCCGCAGACCGATGGCCAGACGGAGCGCGTCAACCAGTGCATGGAGACCTTCTTACGCTGTTTTGTCAATGCGGTACCCCACAAGTGGCATAATTGGCTCCATCTTGCCGAGTTTTGGTACAATTCAAGTTGGCATTCCGCTCTGGATCACTCCCCATTTGAGGCTTTGTATGGTTATGTCCCACGCCACTTCGGTATTGACTCACTGGATACTTGTCCCTCGGTGGAGCTTACTGCCTAGCTGGAAGACAAGCAACTCATGCAGAATTTGATTAAACAACATCTGCTCCGTGCCCAGCGCCGTATGAAGCATCAGGCTGACAAAACTCGTTCCGAGCGAGTGTTCAACATTGGGGACTGGGTATATCTCAAACTACAGCCCTATGTTCAATCTTCGCTTGCCCCACGTGCAAATCAAAAGTTGGCCTTCAAATTCTTCGGTCCCTTCCAGATTGAAGCAAAAGTTGGAGCAGTGGCTTATAAGCTCAAGTTGCCATCTACATCCCAAATTCATCCAGTCTTTCACGTATCTCAACTCAAGCAAGCCATTCCTGTTAAACATCAGATTGCTGAACTGCCCACTGCCTTGGGAGATCTTCAGTTTCCTGAACAGGTACTCCAACGCAGGGTATACTCCACAGACTCGGCTGTTGTTTTGCAGGGCTTGATCAAATGGTCCGACCTTCCTTCATCACTAGCTACATGGGAAGACTTGGAACCACTGATGCAGAGGTTTCCCAGAGCTCCAGCTTGGGGACAAGCCGGCTCTAAAGGAAGGGGGGGTGTTACGACATCGTCATCTGTCGACACTGAAGATAGCCAGGAGGCCGGCCCAGTTACTGCGGCCCAACCGACAATGGCAAGGAGGCAAAGCAATCGTGCAAAGATGCCCAGCACTCACGTTAGTGGACCCGAATGGGCTTGATCTCGAGGTCTAGAAGCAGCTGCGCCTGCTGAGACAAGTCACGGCTTGGCCGATGTACAAATACGAGAGAGAGTTGCTCGAGTTGGGGTAAGATGTAAATGAATCAAACCTTCTAAAGAATACAACTCCGTCTGTCCTTCGTCCCTTGCTCTGCTTACTCCTTCCCCAAGTCTAGTCTTCCTCCCGATCCCCAATTCTACTACGTTAACACCTCCCTATGCTTCACCACTAGTGTCACACTAACTAGCTAGGCTCTCCTGACGTGAAGTCTTATTTTTCACCCGAATCTAGCTTCATTCTCTTATGTCCCGCTCTGTCTCCCTCGCTAGATTCTGACATGTGATACCATTATGCCTTACACGACTTGTTGCCATCGCCTTACACCTAAGCTTGAGAATTTGGGGAAACCTCACGGAGCATACAACCCCCTCCCCCCAAATCCCAACCCATATTTCCTTATTGAAGAATCTCAAAAAAGGTGGAGAATAAGAGCCTCACCAAACTATACTTCTTCTAAAAATGAGGACTCCATAGCATTATCCTAGAACAAATATAAGAGGTGTATTAATAAAAAATAGATATATTCCAAAACCCCTCACACATTCCACTAAACTTTGGTGTTGTCTTCCCCCTCTATCCCACCCCTACCTTGTGACGTTACACCTTAGATGTTGCTTATAGGCACTACTTAAAACCCAACACTAAGCTATGAGCACCTAGAAAGGTACAATTGGAAGGCCAAGGGATCATTTTAGTTGGCACACAACATGAGCAAGCTTGCAACCCAAAACAACTAAATGACAAAGTTATTGTCCCCATTGATTGCATCACCTTGGCCTCCATCACTGCCCATGGCCCTCACCTCCGTACCATGTCACCCACTTTTGGCCCCTCCCATCCCATACTAATTAGTCCACCTGCTTGCCAGTATTACATCCTCCACTAACCGAACTACCGACTCACACCACCGCCGACCATCTCCATTGGTCGTTCTCCACTACCCAACTATCAGTGCCTTGACCACCTTGCCTCATAGTCAGCGATGCCATCGCCACAATGTTGGTTGCTGCACATAACTATCCTTATAAGCATCGCCCCCTTTTCGTTTCCAACTTTAGCACCGTCCCAAATCCAAACCCTAACCATAACCCCAACATCACCAAGCTTCAATCCAAAGGAATTAAGGAAGAAAGGTGGTGACGGTGGTGGTGGAGGAGGTCTAACCTCTTTGTTAGTTGCTTGTCACTAATCAGCAGCACGTTGGTTTCCTGAGATCTGTGCGTTGGAGGTAGGAGAGGGAGAGATAAATGAGTTACTAGCGTTCTCATAGGAGAAACATAACTAGTCTATTAACAAAAGGTAGATCTGTTCTGAAATTCCTCACATATGCCACAAAACTTTATTGCTCTCTCCCCCTCTATCCTACTTTCTACCCTGGCAAGTCACACCTTATATGCTTCCAAATGATGTTAGTCGACACCCACCGCTAAGCTATTAAGTGCCTAGAAATGTACAGATGGAATGCAATGGGGCATTTTAGTTGTCACACACACAAAAGCAAGCATGTACAGATGTTACACTCAAACAACTCAATGAAAAAGTTCTTGTCCCCATCAATCATGTCACTCGTAGCCACTACCATCGCCTATGGCTGATGGTGACCTCGCCTCCATTTCATGTCACATGCCTCTATCACCAACCATCCTCCACAAACAAATCTACTTGCTCACTTGCACTATTAACCCTATCTATCAGTAATTCTCCACCACCTGGCTTATAGTTCCCTCACCATCTTGTCTCATGGCCTCCACTTGGTAATACCTCCATGTTGACCACCGAACACATCTATCCTCAAAGCCCTACCCCCTTATTCCTTTCAATCAATGCTGCCTCTGTTAATCTAGATCTAAATCCGAATGCCAAACATAACTCGAACACTAGATGCCCTAGTTCTAGAGAAGAAGGAAGGGAGGGAGGGAGGAGGAAGAGGAGGAGGAGGAGGCAGAGGATGTGTTCTAACCTCGCTGTCTATTGCTCACCTTTGGTCACCAGGAAGTCAGTCTCCCTGGATCTGAGTAGAGAGGTGGAAGGGAGAGAGAGAAATGGGTTGTTCAAAGGATGGTGGTGAACATATAAGTAGAGTAGTAGGTGGGGGTATCACGCAAGTAAGTACTCACATGACAACCAAAGATTATGAAGGCCAAATAAGCGTAGTTTTAGGCAATCCAGCCCACAGAAAGCAAGATATGGCTGCATATTAATTGTCTTGACAATTTTATAAATGACAATAAATTTTCTCCAGAAAAGATATCCTAATCCTTCAACCACATATTACGTCATTAGACATTACTCTACCAGTAACTAATGCTACCACTGGAATCATATCTTGCTAGCTAAGACATATCATTGCATCCAATCTCATGTTGTGGTTAGGACCCCTCCCCCTAGTTTTGAAGTACTATGATGTGGAATTCAAATTCAACCGCTTAGAAAAGGCGACAACCTCTACTCATAGATCCCACCTGATGAGATCCTAACATATTGGTATGTTGAGCCTCGGGATTAAAGGTTCCCGACCGAGAGACCTCCCGACCGACCCTTTCAGGGTCGCCCAAGGGCTCGGGGGCTATACCCAAATGGTACGCTCACGTGTACCCTAAGGCCAAGGAATCAGGCCAAGCCTGAGCGCGACTGTTGCTTTCGCTCAGGGCTGAGAGGCTCGCCCGAGCCTTAGGCTTTCGATCGACGGAAGCCTAGACCCGATCCTTGGCTCCCTCCCTGGCCTCTGGCACTAGCCAAGGCCTAGGTGTGAGAAGGTACGCCCTGAGCCACTGAGACTCGGGGGCTCCCTGGCGCTTCCCCGTAGGCATGACTCTGTCAACCACTTCTCTGACAGGGTCACGCACGGGGCATGACACAAGAAGAAAAACTCCTCCGCGGCCTCAGGGGGCTCGGGGGCTCCAGGGCCCGTGCATCAGCCCCTCGAGCTGGCCTCCTTCACCACCAAGAAGCCTCCAGAAGGCGCACCTAGGGGAGGCCGGTCCAAACTGACATAGCCTGACACTCGACGTGTCAGAATAGAGCAGCCGGACGATGCCCAAAGCTTCTTCAGCTCCACAACATCGCCACGGTCCACACGACGCCGCTGTAAGACCCTCCTAGACTCCGGCGCATGTAGACCATAGGTTCAACTCCCCCAAACCGCCATGTACCTGACCTACCTCAGAATATAAGGGGAGGTCAGATCCTAAGAGGGGGGAGGACGATTCCACGCAGATCATTTGCGTCCGCACCGTTCCACTCGAGCTTGGCACCGAAAGCAAAGCAACCCAGAGAGGGGCACTGAGAGCTCCTCCATCGTATTCGCCGCCTTCTTCGTCTCTGGCGAGGAGGAAGGCTCCACCGGCAGCGAGGCGTCCCTAGAATCAGCACCGAGCGATCCCCTACCAAATCTCTCTATTTCTCCTGTACACTCTGCTGTAACCCCCTAGATTTTGGGTGCTCTTGTATAAGGATCATCAGCTGCTCGATGTAGGGCATCGATTGGCCTGAACCAGGATAAATCATTGCGTCCCCTCTATGATTCTTGTGTTCTTGAGTCCACCCGAGCCACCGAAGACACGCACTCTGACACTACCATGAACAATAATGCTTGTTGTGGTTCTGACCTCGTGACACCACCATCTACTATGTCAACCTTAAGAGGGTCCTGATTGATGGTGGGAGCATACTCAACATTCTATTTATCAAGATTCTGAATGACATATGTAGTGTCACGACCGGATGGTCATTTCAAACTAAAACTTTTCAAAAACCCCCCTTACAAACTTCAAAACCTGACCATCACTTCCTAATCCCAAGTTGTGCACCTAGCTAGTCCCCAAGAACCTCTCCTGACATCGAACCTCAACTCTCTTGAACCCTAAGACTACCTCCTTCTCTACCTTTGTGTGTAATGATGAAGCTCACCAACATGGTGTTTACGTCTCAACTCGCGTTAAACAAGACTTGATCCAATAGATCATATCCCAAGGTCCATCATCATCTCTCATCTCCTAACTCTCTAGCTCTCACAAGAAATTCTCCCTAAAGTAATGGATAGGATATTCCTCAAGCAAAGCATAGGTCAACTCATGGTCAACCCAATCAACTCACTTAAGTCAAAGGCTCACGAGAAAGCCAGAAGGTGACTCTCCCAACTCCCACCTAGGACTAATATGCTCCCCTCCATGAATAATCATTACCAGCGTTAAAGCCTGCACCTCGACCATCAAATCAGAATATCAAGTTTACCCTCGGACCGTCAGGCGCAATCTACTAGACCCTGTGAAACCCTAGTTGATTGGTCAACACTGTGGATTCCATGAGGCCCTCACTAGACCGTCTGCCTAGACACAAATTATGCAAACATGCAAATTAGTGAGTTGTCCCCCCTCATCCTTCCCTTAGTTCTATGACATGTCTGCACGAAATATCCCGCTCAACTCACAAGAACTAGCTCTCTCTCCCACTCACTCACCACGCTCACCTCTCCCCCCTCTCTAGAAGAAAGAGCAAGTGTTGACATCGTTTTTCAGCACGTGTCAAGATGGTCAGGAAGGGTTAATCAGCAGAGGAAAGATTACTGTGTAGATTGATAGCCGATGAAAATGAGCTTGTAAAGAAGGCTGCTTATGAGTGGTGGTGGCATGTGGATTCAAATTGAAGTGTTGCCGATAAGGTTAAGGGTATTATTGCCGATGCCGATGAAAGAAGACTTAAAGACTGCTGCCGATGAAACAGGGAGTGTGCCGATGGAAGAGACTTGAAGGCTGCTGCCGATGGAACAGGGGGTGTGCCGATGGAAGAGACTTGAAGGCTGCTGCCGATGGAACAGGGAGTGTGCCGATGGAAAGAAGGTCGATGAGAATACCATCGTGATTGAGGCGGACTATGGAATAAGATAGGAGTCAATTTCCTTGTATACATTTATTAGAGTCAATCAATATCAAAAAACCAGCTTTTACTCTTATTTACATCTACTTTTCGGCGACTTCGTCAATTTGCATACTTTTTTCTTTTTACGAGTTCTCATCGATTCGGCGAGTTGCATTGCTCCAGTGCAATCTTCGACGATCCTCGAGTTCCGCGTGAGTACCTCTTGGCCGTGACATCCGGGCGTATCGCTGTTGTCAGGACCAAAGTGCTCGTATCTTCATCCTTATCGATTAACAGGTCAAATCGACTGGCACGCTTTGGATATCGATTTCGGGTATTAGCCCTTTGTGTTTGCAGATCCACTTTTGCATCAACACATCTTTTGGCACGCCCAGTGGGACAAGATCTAATCAATATGCTTAATCCTAAGATCGATGCGGCGAACATCATCGCGGTAACAGAAGAAGATCTTAAGGAAGAACAGAAGCAGGCTATGGAAAGGGCTATAGAAGAATACAGACAGCTTTGCTTGAAGTCATTCAGCTTGAACAAGAGTGGACAAGTCATCCAGAAGCAAGACTTGCCGTTGCCTCGGCAAGTTACCTTTGATTCTAATCCGGGTAAACTTCAAGAGATGGTTAATTCTGCAGTAAATCATGCTTTAATTAATCACTCCAATGTGCTGTCCAATACTGTTCATAATGCTGTGGTTCGAATTTTCAAAGAAGGGCAAGCGTCACCTCGTTACGTTGGGCCTGCTTATCATCAACCAGAATCAGCATCTGTTATTACTCCATCGGCTCCCCCAGCCGTTGTGGGTACAGAGATTTCTTCTCCTCCAGTATCAGCAGGTTTATCTAACGTACAGTCTACACCGATGCGACCAGATTCAGCATTATCAGGACGAGTTCAGCTTAATACAGATCTATCAGCATCGGCTTTATCAGGTCCTGTGCCACAGAGTAATCAGACTCCTGCTAATTGGTGGGGATATGGTATGCCTCCAGAGCCATCTGCTTTTAACCCTGGATTACCTCAAGTGTTTGACGCAGCGGGAAAAACTCCTATGCCATCGGCTGGTTCGCCGATAGCTCAAGCACCTCAATATACTACAGCAACTACTGTGCAACCAACTCTAGGAGGTTTTCAGATGCCTTTGGGTCAAACATCTAATTCAAGTCCATCGGCAAATTTGTTACCGATGCAACAGAAGGCTCCTATTGTAAGTCAACCTAGAGTCCAGGTTATGCCTCAAGTTGGTTGTAATTATCCAGCAATGACAACAAATTACCAGCCATCGGCAAATTTTGTACCGATGAACGCTAGTAATAATTGGTCAGGGCAGTTTCCAATTCAACATACAGTTCAGCCAAATCAGCAAGCTGTAGGGATTCATTAAGGTCATATGCACGCTGGTTTTCAGAATCAAGCATCGGCAGCTCAGCCGATGAATCCTTTCCAGCAGGTTAATGGACCACAAATAGTGGCAAATATGCCAATTGCTGGAGATCGTGGGCCACAAAGATATGCAGAAGGGTATCAGCAAGTACCTCCGGTGGAAATTCAACCATATCGTCAACAAGATGTTGATGCTTTTTGGGCTGATAAAATAGCAGAAATTATGAAGGATCAGTTTGGGATCAAGCCCAAGGTCAATACCTATTCTTATCGGACTCCATATCCTCCGGCATACGATTTAATCCCTCTCCCAAATCGGTACAATGTGCCAGATTTCACTAAGTTCTCTGGGCAAGATGACACATCAACCATGGAGCATGTTAATCGCTTCATTATTCAATGTGGAGAGGCAGCTAGTAGAGATGAATTGAGAGTTCGTTTGTTTTTATCATCTCTATCTGGATCAGCATTTACGTGGTTTATTTCATTACCGCCAAATTCTATTATTACTTGGGCTGATCTGGAAAAGCAATTTCATAAATATTTCTTTGCTGGAGTTCATGAAAAGAAGCTTACCGATTTGGTAAAGTTGAAACAGCGCAATGATGAATCGGTGGAAGGCTTTGTGCAAAGGCTACAAGATATAAAGAATAAGTGTTATAGCCTGGTATTGGATGATCGGCAACTCGCCGATTTGGCCTTTCAAGGATTGTTGCCACACCTTAAGGACAGATACGCTTCTCAGGAGTTCGAAAGTCTAAGTCATCTCGTGCAAAGGATTTCTGATCAAGACACTAGGGTTTTTGAACCCAAAAGGAATTGGAACAAGAAGGTTTCATTTGTCGGAGAGATAGAAGATTCTGACTCGGATGAAGAACCAGTTATCGGTTTGGTTGAGTGGGTTAAGAATAAAAACCGATATCTTGTCCCTTTGGTCAAAAAGAGTCAGAGAAGTTTACTTTCGACATCACCAAAGCCGATAAGATATTTGATCTTTTGCTTCAAGAGGGCCAGATTAAGCTGTCACCTAATCATGTGATCCCATCGGCAGAAGAGTTGAAGAAAATGCTGTATTGCAAATGGCATAATGCAACTTCACACAGTACAAATGAGTGCAAAGTGTTTAGACAGCAGTTACAATTAGCTATTGAGTCTGGAAGAATAAAATTTGGTAATTCCAAGATTCAGAAGCCGATGAAAATTGATCAACATCCTTTTCTAGCAAATATGTTGGATGCTGAAGGAAAGACTAAGGTGTTGACATCGGAAGCTGCTGAGAAAAACGTATCAGTGGATCCCCAACATCGGATAACTACCGATGATGCAAAAGGCAAGGAGCTACTAAGAGAAAGTGGCAGTTCTGGAAAGCCTCCTTGATCTGGCATTGTGATTACCCATCAAAGGCAACAGGAAGGATGGCGTCAGCGAAGGGACCGATATCGACAACAGCAAGAAGAAAGACGCCGAGAGGAGTGGAATCGGCATAAGGATCATTGGAGGTGTCCGTTTTTATTCATTGTTGGGAAGAAGGTATTAAGTTACCTACTGTTGAAAATTGCCCAGAATGCAATGGTTATTATGGGGTTAATCGTCCAGAAAGAAGGCTTCAATCTGGTAGTCAAGGTTTGTCCATCAATGAGCCGATCAGGGGTAAAGCATCAGTACATGATCGGCTGGGAGGCACATGAAAGGCTTGGTAAACGCGTTGCATATTTTCCAAGAAACCAAGAGGAACTTAAAGAGATGGCAAATGCAAGAGTTCCTGATGAAGAAATATTTTATAGGGATCCTAATATACGTCGTGTAGAGTCAACCAGGACCTATTACCAGCCAGTTTGGAAAACTAAACTTCCTCAATGGTGTCCAGAAGGTTTGACAAGGACACAGAAAAGGAGAATGCAGCGAGAGCATCAAGAAGACTTATACCAAGAAGAGAGTTCCTCCAATGAGAGATCTGGTAATCAGCAGTGGCAGATAAAGCACAAAAATAAAGGCCCATCGGCAGATGTCAATATGGTGTTTATGTTGCCGATGGAATTTTTGGCACTCTCTGATAATGAGGAAGAAGCTGTTTTCTCTGACCAAATAGCTCAATTAACGTTAGATCCGATGTTGGCTGTTTTTGAGAAACCTGCCGATGATGAGAGATAACATCTCAAGGCTTTGTTTGTAAAAGGCAGAGTTGATGGGCAGCCTGTATCTAAGATACTTATTGATGGAGGAGCTACGATTAATATCATGCCTTATGTGATGTATCGGAAGTTGGTAAGGGAGATCAAGACTTGACTAAAACCGATATGATGCTAAAGGATTTTGAAGGCAATGTGTCACCAGCTAAAGGGGTAGTATGTGTTGAGTTGACCATCGGCAGCAAAACCTTACCGACGACTTTCTTTGTCATTAATGGCAAGGGTGCATATAATCTGCTTCTAGGAAGGGATTGGATTCATACTAATTGTTGTGTTCCTTCTACAATGCATCAGTGCCTTGTACAATGGATTGGAGATAAAATTGAAGTCATTCCTAGTGATTCTTCTTATATCATCGCATCGGCAGAATCAGACACTTATGAACGAACCAAGTGCATATCAGGAGAAGCTTGGGAAAAAGAGTTCCTCAAGGTTGCCGATTACGAAATTCCACCAATCCAAGCAGTCGGTTCTGAAGAAGAATTTTAATGGATAGGTTTGCCGATGATGGAAAATTAGGCCAAGGGTTTACATCGGCTATGAATCCCATAATTAAGCCTTGGCCGTTTCGGGGTTGGGCTATTGATCTTATCGGTCAAATTTATCCACCATCGAGTAAGGGGCATAAATTTATTCTGGTTGCTACCGATTATTTCACAAAGTGGGTTGAAGCAATTCCTTTGAAAAAGGTGACATCGGCTAATATGATTGATTTTGTGAAAGAGCATATTGTCTACCGATTTGGTATTCCTCAAGCCATTACTACCGATCAGGGTACCATGTTTATATCGGGTGAATTTGATGAGTTTGCTATAGGTATGGGGATTAAAGTTTTGAATTCTTCACCATATTATGCCTAGGCTAATGGTCAGGCTGAAGCTTCTAACAAAGGAATTATCAAGCTCTTTAAGCGCAAAATTAAAGAATATCCTAAGAGGTGGCATACAGTATTAAATGAAGCCTTGTGGTCATATCGGATGGCGTGTCATGGTGCAACCAAGGTAACACCTTATCAGTTGGTATATGGACACGACGCAGTATTACCTTGGGAGATTAAAACTAGTTCTAGGCAAATAAGTTCTCAAGATCAATTGACAGCCGATGACTATGATACCCTTATGAAAGATGAGTTGGAAGATGTAGCAGGTCATCGGTTAAAGGCTTTAGCTAGCATCGAAGAGAATAAGAAAAGGGTAGCCAGATGGTATGACAAGAAGGTGAAGGTAAAGGAGTTTGTCGATGGAGATTTGGTTTGGAAGTTGATTTTACCGATTGGGACTAAAAGTTCAAAGTTTGGCAAATGGTCGCCTAATTGGGAGGGTCCATATCGGATAAATCAATCTGTTCCTGGTAATGCATATATACTCGAAACCCTCGAAGGGGTTGTGTTTCCCAGAGCATTAAATGGAAAATACTTAAAGAAATATTACCCTAGTATTTGGATAGATGCATAAAAGTATAATTGCCGATAACAATCCTATCGGCTAGAGTTAAAACAAAGTATTAATATTTTGTTGCCGATGTATTAGATGAGAATTACAGGTTTAACAAAGATTGGATAGCCGATATTGCACGTAGGCGAATTTCATCGGCTTCCTTTAATTCTTTAGCGTCTTCATCGGCAGCTCCCTCCACAGGCTTGAGTTTCTTTTTCAAGGCCAAGGCCTTGCGAGCTTGGATGTCCCTTTCCTGTTGAAGGGTTTTGATGACGTCAGGAAGCTGGTCTTCTTCTTGCTTGGCATGGGATAGGGCTGTTTCGACTTCCTCCAGTTCAGCTAGAAGAGCTGCTCTCTTTGCCGATAGATCTAGAATTTTCTGTTTAAGATCGGCACCGGAGGTTTGCAAGTTGTTGATGCTTTTGTGCTTCTCATCGGTAGTTTGTTTTAACTGCAGCATCTCTTCCTTGAGCTTGGCTTGAGCTGTTCTATCGGTGATACGGTGAGCAGCCCGTTGATATTGAAGTTGTCGGCTCTCTAGATGGACTGCTGGGAAGATAGTTTCTTCAACATCGGCAGAAACTTGGCCACGGATTGTCTTGAAGATAGTCTTGGCAGGATCTGAATCGTTTATCAGTTGAGCAGTATCTTGTTGTAATAGATTCAGAAGGGCTTCTAGCTTGCCATAGATTTCTGCATATATTGTTCCCAATGCCAGGGAAGAACTCGCCTCTTCTCCATCATCATCAGATATGTCAATAGCAAAAGAAAATAAGCTATCGGAAGAATCCTGTTCCTGTGAAGAAAAGGAAGTTAGAGATTTATATCTAAGGATAGATACGGATACTATAAACTGAATAAGTCAATCGGTTTACCTGCTTCAAGGCAATTTCTTGGGCCTGGCTTGAGGGAGCAGCTTGAAGGGGATCATGCGAAGGATCGGCAGAGGTTGCCGATGGAATGTCTTCTACAATATCATCGGTAGTTGGCCCTTGGGGCATGATGGCCGATGATATATTCTGAGCGAGAGGGTCAACTTGTTCGACTACATCGGTTGGCTGACTAATAGGTGTTGGAGCGGATGCAGGGGCTGGTGTAGATTTTTGTCGCTTTTGCTGAGCTTCAGCATCGGTTAGAGCTTTACGCTTTGCTTGGGTCTCAGCGACAATTGGCTGGGGGGCATCAGCACTTGTTGATTGGGGAGCTTGAGTGCTTGGTATGCTTGCCGATGTACCCATTTGTTGCTATAAAAATAAGTGTGAGATCGGATATTTAACAGAAAAAAGGTAAAGATAAAAGAATACCTCTGAAGGTTGGCTGGAGGTAGTGGTGCTTGTTGTTGGGGGAGTTGCCGATGACGATCCAGCCGCAGCTCTTACACCCTGATAGTTATATGTTAATATAATTTGTATCGGCAGTAAACAAAAAATAAACAAGGTTATTACCTTAAAAGCCTTAATTAGGCTTGTAGCAGCAGCCATTGGAGTGGCCCTGGATGTTGCCAGTTTTGGTCTGGAGGTGATAGTTTTGGCACAGGTCCTCTGGAAGGTTAAGGCGTCTAAGGTAGGGGCGTTGTAGCCGATTGTTGAAACTGGAGAAATAGGGTAGAGGTTGAAAGGTCTCCCACTCTTGCTTACTGATGGAACTGGATCATCGGCCTATTACGGGAAAGATTAGCTGCCGATATATATATAAAAAGGGGGAGAAAGACAAAAGAAGTTAAAAGGAACTTACTGCATCGTCAGGTATGGCGTAGTCGGGATCGATCATGTGCCGATATGTGTGGACGGATGTTGAAAATAACTGTTCTTTCCACTCTTGCCACCATTGCTTATATGATTCTGTGATGAAAGACGCTGGTGACCAGGCGGAGAGATCAACATTTGAAATATCGGCATCGGGAGCAAGTCTTACTACCCTACTCCACTCAGTTCCAGTGGTGATGGTTTCTCTGGGTTTGATCACATCGGCAAAGCATAGCTTGATTGGCAGTTGCCCAAAAGCTAGTTGACAAGATACTGCCGATGGATTGTAGAATTCATAAGTAGTATTGGAATTCTTTCCGCTACCAAATGTGTTCACCGGGATTGCCCTGGGAGTAATAATGGCCATCATAAGCTCATTATCTTGGTTCAGATCACTATCGGCAAAGTTGAAGAGAAGGGGGAACTTGTTATCCTCATCAATATAGGGTACCCAAGCCCTAAGATCACGAGGGAGACCATGGTAGAAGTTCTGAAAAAACCTGCCGATTTGATCTTCATTAGCCTCTGTTCCAGGGAGAACAATTATAGCTTCGCCGAAGTTGAGAGGAGGGCGTGTTGCCGATTCCTCGTCTCCAAGAACATAATCTTCGGCAATCTCTTGTGGGAATTCTTGGGCGAAGAAATCCCACTGTAGACGCTTATGCATATGAGCGTTTAGCCACATATTGATGAACCACCATGGGCCTCCCAAATTGCCGATGGGTTCACCAAGTAGAAGCTTCTGAGACACTTGGTGAAGGAGGTGGTAGGTCGAGCTCAGGAGGTATCGGCCCAGCGGGAATCTGACACCATTGGCCAAGAGTTCGGCTGCTGGGAGGAAGGCGTTGGTTGGTCCTACCAATCGGCCACAGAAGATAAACTTCTCCAACCACATATTCAAGAATATGGCGTGTTCTCTTTGATTGACAGTACCAGTCTTTTGGTATTCCTGGATGTATCCTGTCCAGCCACCGATGTTGCGTGTATTCACTCTATATTCAGCTTTTTTGCCATAGATATGGCCTTCATCGACGGTTGAGATATCCAAGCCGGTGAGCATGTATACATCGGCAAGAGTAGGGGCGCATGGGCCATGACCAAACATAAAGGTATTTGTGGTGTCTGACCAGAAGTGAGCGGCGGCTATCATCATAGATTCATTCTTTTGCATATCGGCAATGGATAGCCTAATGCATTGGTCTATCTTCCGCTCTGCCCAGAACACTTGCATCGATCTGTTGACCCTCAAGTACCAATCTTTCTACTCTTTGGTGGGTTTGGGCCAAGATCGGAATGTATCCTTCCATAGATTCAAAGAAAAATTCTGAGCTTTGAAGGGAATTCTGTTAGCCTCTGCATTGATCAAGTCAGTTGGATCTGGGTCGCCCATTGGACCTAGGCAATGGAGGGGAGGTTGGTTGGTTGGAATAGCCAATGTGTTGCATAGTTCCTGGGTTTGGAAGATCAAAAGAGTGGAAGAAGAAGAAAAATACCAACTGTAAGAACTTGCAAAGAACCAAAGGGATCAAGGTAAAGGTAATAGAGGAAGAACGAGCCACAGGAACGATGAAGTTGACCGCCATTGCTTCGAGAAGGATGAGAGCACGAGCTAGGAACTTGAAGTTGATGATGGAAGGAGCTCTGGTGGGTTGAGGATGCGCAGTTGTTTGTTAGGGTTGCCGCCGGAGAGAGAATGCCAAAGGTTGAAGTTTGAAGGTAGAAGATGAGCAGTCCGGAGAAATCTATTTATAGGCCATTTGGGGTAGGGGTATTCTTGACTTATCTCTATGCCGTGCGCGGGTGGATCGAGGTGGTTCAGATGGATATGGTGACTGTTCGCACGACAATCAAGGGATTGTACAGAAGATTTGATGGCAAGTAATCATGACTTGGAAGAGATCTTGGTACATGATCTTTCAGTGCTAAAATGGTGATGTTGCTATGATAAGATCTTGCCGATGGGTTGTTATTTTGGTATCTCAACCATAATTGGGGTAAGAACAGTTGGAAATTGTGCGATATTTACTGAGATACATGAGTTAGAACTAGATTTGATTAAATTCGGTAACAGATTATGTTATGCTTGGAGAATGGGTTGAGAAAAATAGGTAACAGCAAGCATTATCTGGAGTAAATTTCGGAGCATCAGTATCTTATACTCTAAAATTGGGGGGCATGTGTTGACATCGTTTTTCAGCACGTGTCAAGATGGTCAGGAAGGGTTAATCAGCAGAGGAAAGATTACTGTGTAGATTGATAGCCGATGAAAATGAGCTTGTAAAGAAGGCTGCTTATGAGTGGTGGTGGCATGTGGATTCAAATTGAAGTGTTGCCGATAAGGTTAAGGGTATTATTGCCGATGCCGATGAAAGAAGACTTAAAGACTGCTGCCGATGAAACAGGGAGTGTGCCGATGGAAGAGACTTGAAGGCTGCTGCCGATGGAACAGGGGGTGTGCCGATGGAAGAGACTTGAAGGCTGCTGCCGATGGAACAGGGAGTGTGCCGATGGAAAGAAGGTCGATGAGAATACCATCGTGATTGAGGCAGACTATGGAATAAGATAGGAGTCAATTTCCTTGTATACGTTTATTAGAGTCAATCAATATCAAAAAACCAGCTTTTACTCTTATTTACATCTACTTTTCGGCGACTTCGTCAATTTGCATACTTTTTTCTTTTTACGAGTTCTCATCGATTCGGCGAGTTGCATTGCTCCAGTGCAATCTTCGACGATCCTCGAGTTCCGCGTGAGTACCTCTTGGCCGTGACATCCGGGCGTATCGCTGTTGTCAGGACCAAAGTGCTCGTATCTTCATCCTTGTCGATTAACAGGTCAAATCGACTGACACGCTTTGGATATCGATTTCGGGTATTAGCCCTTTGTGTTTGCAGATCCACTTTTGCATCAACAGCAAGAAAGGGAAAGAAAAGAAAGGAAGAAGGGATGAAGGAAAGGAGAAGGGATTTGAAGCTCAAGATCGTGCCTAGATGGAGAAGATGTAGCTCAACCTCTCCCCCTCCCTCTCACAAGTGTAAGCTCAAGAACTAGTTCATTCTCATGTACAAATCCCCTGTCTAATCTTGTTCTCTTTTGATAAAGGAGATGAAGACTATGATCATCACCTCCATCCCATGAGGGTAGACTTGAAACTTCTTTATTGCACCTAGAAGCTCAACCCCAACTCTAATCCACATGCATGTTTGATGCAAGGAGCTCTCTCTCCAATCTCATCATCTCCAAGCAAGAAACTTCCCTCCCTTGCAAGCAAGAACATCAAGAATGATCTTGAGCTTGGTGACCTCAAGTTAGCAACTCATCAAGAGTAAGTTCATTAATCTCCCCATACTCCCCAGATTACAAAACAAAACAATACTTTATCATAGACTATAGAGCATTATGCCTTGGTGTTTTAGAGCATCTCTATGAGATTCTATCCATGGCTCTTTGTCACAGACTTTACAAAATAAAACAAAAACTCCAATAGACTCCCTAAACTACAGTCCATATTTTCCACTCTCCAAAACCACCTTTCTCACTCTCCACTTATTTTCACCCAAATCTAGCTTCATCCTCTTATGTCCCACTTTGTCCTCCTCGCTCGATTCTAACTTGTGATACCATTATGCCTTCCATGACTTGTTGCCAGTGCCTTCTGCCTAAGCTTGAGAATTTGGGGAAACCTCACGGAGCATACAACCTCCCCAAATCCCAACCCATATTTCCTTATAGAAGAATCTCATAAAAGGCGGAGAATAAGAGCCTCACCAAACTATACTTCTTCTAAAAAATGAGGACTCCATAGCATTCTCCTAGGAGAAATATAAGAGGTGCATTAATAAAAAATAGATATATTTCAAAACTCCTCACACATTCCACAAAATTTGGGGTTGTCTTGCCCCTCTCTCCCACCCCCTACCTTGTGACAGCACACCTTAGATGTTGCTTATAGGCACTAGTTAAAAACCCAACACTAAGCTATGAGCGCCTAGAAAGGTACAATTGGAAGGCCTAGTGATCATTTTAGTTGGCATACAACACAAGCAAGCTTGCAATCCCAAAACAACTAAATGACAAAGCTGTTGTCCCCATTGATTGCATCACCTTCGCCTCCATCACTGCCCATGGCCGATGGCTATACCTCACCTTCATGCCATGTCGCCCACTTTTGTCCCCACCCACACCTCCATGCCATGTCGCCCACTTTTGTCCCCAACTAATCAAACCACCTGCTCGCCCCTATTACATCCTCCACTAACCAAACTACCTACTCACACCATCGCTGACCATCTCCACTAGTCACCCTCCACTACCTAGCTATCAGTGCCCTCACCAGCTTGCTTAACAGTGGGCGATGCCATCGCCACCATATTGATTGTCACACATAGCAATCCTTATAAGCATCACCCCCTTTTCCTTTCTGACTTTAGAACTGTCCCAAATCTAAACCCTAATCGTAACCCTAACATCACCAAGCTTCAACCCAAACGAACTAAGGAAGAAAGGAGGTGGCGGTAATGGTAGAGGAGGCCTAACCTCTTTGTCAATTACTTATCACTAATCAGCAGCACGTTGGTTTTCCTGAGATCTGTGCCCTGGAGGTAGGAAAGGGAGAGAGAAATGAGTTGGTAGAGTTCTCATACGAGAAACATAACTAGTCTACTAATAAAAAGGTAGAACTGTTCCGAAATCCCTCACATATGCCACACAACTTTATTGCTTTCTCCCCCTCTATCCTACTTTCTACCCTGGCAAGTCACACCTCATATGCTTCCAAATGATGTTGGTCGACACCCACCGCTAAGCTATCGAGTGCCTAAAAATGTACAGATGGAATGCAAGGGGGCATTTTAGTTGTCACACACGCAAAAGCAAGCCCTATACATATGTTACACTCAAACAACTAAATGAAAAAAGCTATTGTCCCCATCAACCACGTGACTTGTGGCCAATACCACCGCCTATGGCTGATGGTGACCTCACCTCCATTCCATGTCACATGCCTCTGTGACCACCCATCCTCCATAAACAAATCTACTTGCTCACCTACACTATTGACTGAATCTATCAGTCATTCGCCACCACCCAGCTTATAGTTCCCTCACTGTCTTGTCTCATGTCCTCTACTTGGTAGTACCACCATGTTGACCACCGAGCACATCTATCCTCAAAGCATTACCCCCTTGTTCGTTTCCATCTATGATGTCGCCTTTAATCTAGATCTAAATCCTAACGCCAATTGTAAGTCAAACACTAGATGCTCCAGTTCTTTAGAAGAAAGGAAGGAAGGGAGGGAGGGAGGGAGGGAGGGAGGGAGGAGGAGAAGGAGGAGGTTGTGTTCTAACCTCGCTGCTAGTTGCTCGCCTTTGGTCACCGAGAAGTTGGTCAAAGGATGGTTGGTAAACATATAAGAGAGTAGTAGTTGCGGGTATCACGCAAGTAAGCACTCACATGACAACAAAAGATTATGAAGGCCAAATAAGCGTAGTTTTAGGCAATCCAACCCACAGAAAGCAAGATATGGCTTATATTAATTGTCTTGAATATTTTATAAATGACAATAATTTTTTTCTCGAAAAGATGTCCTAATCCTTCAACCCACATATTATATCATCTAGATGTTACTTTACCAGTTTCTGATACTACCATTTAAATCATATCTTGCTAGCTAAGACATATCATATCATTGCATCATCCAATCTCATGTTGTGGTTAAGTCGGACCCCTCCCTCAAGTTTGTGATGTGGAAATCAAATTCAATCGCTCGGATAAGGCGACAACCTCTAGTCACCATCTGCTATGTGAACCTGAAGAGGGTCCTGATTGATGCTAGGAGCATACTCCACATTCTATTTTTTCAAGATTTCGGATGACATGTAGTGTCACGACCCGATGGTCATTTCAAATTAAAACTTTGAAAAAACCCCTTACAAAATTTAACACCTGACAATCACCTCCTAATCTCAAAATGTTGACCTAGATAATCTCCGAGAACCTCTCCCGCATCGAACCTTGACTCTCTTGCACCCTAAGACTACCTCCTTCTCTACCTTTGCGTGTAATTATGAAGCTCACCAAAACAGTGTTTACCTCTCAACTCGCGTTAAACAAGACTTAACCCAAGAGATTGTATCCCAAGTTCTCTCATCATCTATCGTCTCCTAATTAACTCTAGCTCTCACAAGAAAGTCTCCCTAAAGTAATGGATAGGATAATCCTCAAGTGAAGCATGGGTCAACTCATGGTCAACCCAATCAACTTAGTCAAATCAAAGGTTCGAGAGTAAGCCAGAAGGTGACTCCCAACTCCCACCTAGGACTGGTATGCTCCCCTCCATGAATAATCATTACTAGTGTTAACGCCTACGCCTCAACCATCAAAACATAATATCAAGTTTACCCTCGGACCGTCTGACACCATCTACTAGACTATCCTATGACCCTGGTGAAACCCTAGTTGACTGGTCAGCACTGCGGATTCCATGAGGTTGTGACAAACCGTCTAGCAACCCTCACTAGACTGTCTACTAGGACATAGATTATGTAAACATGCAAATACGTGAGCTATACATCCCCCCTCATCCTTCCCTTGGTCCTACATGTCTGCACGAATATCCCTCTCAACTCACTAGAACCAGCTCTCTCTCCCACTCACTCACCACTCTCACCTCGCCCTTGCTCTCTCTCTAGAAGCAAGAATAATAAAGGGAAAAAAGAAGGAAAAAGGAAAGGAGAAGGGATTTGAAGTTCAAGATCATGCCTAGATGGAGAATCTACATCTCAACCTCTCCCCATCCCTCTCACAAGTGTAAGCTCAGGAATCTCACTATAGTCATTCTCATGAACAAATCCCCTGTCTAATCTTGTGCTCTTTGGAAAAATCAATATGGATCTAAACAATTATTTATGTATGTCATAGTGTATCTTACCACGATGATCCTAGTATGTGTTTGGTTTCACGGACATTGGGGGATGGGATGGGGCGGTCCTCTTTCTGGACATGTTTAGTTGGGGAGCATTAGGGACTAGCCCAGCGCCCCAAATCAAGGGGACGAGGGCATCCCTGATTCATGGCGCTAGGTGTCGTCTTCTCCACCCATCACGAGTGCCTCTTTTCCTCCACATGGCTAGCGAGCTCTCTAGTGCTGCAGCACCTGTTCTCCTCCACACGTCAACTCTAGACTCGCCGACCCCTCTTTGCTCCGTCCCCACCCTGGCTCGCCTTGACCTAGTGGCACCTCCCTGCTAAGCCAAGCATGACCTCCCTGGCCCCACCCACACTGCCTGGTGTAGGGTCGAGATGGCAGACTAGAGGGAGGGTGAATAGTCATTTCTAAAAATAATCACGCCGGCTAACCGAAACAAATGCGAAATTAAAACTATCGGTCTAGCCAAGACTACACCCCTCTATCTAAGTTCACAAGCACCTTATTAAGATCCTAATTAGGCAACAAAGGTGCTGGGCTAGCTAGTGCTCACCTAACCAATCCTAGCTTGCAAGGTCATACAAACCTATGCAACTAGTACTTGAAGCAAACCGGGGAGCACCTACACAATCTAGTGATGCAAAGTGCACAAAGCCTAAGCTCACTAGCAATGCTCAATAATAAGGCTACACAAGCCAAATTAGAGAGCGCAAAATACTTAGCTACACAAACTAAGCAAAGTGACTAACAAGGTTACTTAAACCAAATTAGTCACACTAGGGAGCTACTTCTATGCAAGCTACACAAGCACAACTAGTTACAAGAGCAACTACAACAACACAAGCACAAGATATATAAAAGTAAATACAAGCTTGTGTTGGGGGATTGCAAACCAACGGAAAGAACAAGGTTGACACGATAATTTTTCTCCCGAGGTTCACGTATTTGCCAATACGCTAGTCTCCATTGTGCCGACCGCTCACTTGGTGGTTCGGCGGCTAATTGGCATCACCCACCAAGCTCACACGTCGGGCACCGCAAGAACCTACCCCAAAAGTGAGGGTAGCTCAATGACACGCTCTACTAGAGTTGCTCTACGCGGCTCCCGCGGGGTGAGCACGGTACCCCTGACAAATCCTTCTCCGGAGCACCACACAATCTCCTTGCGTGTTTCGACGGAGCCACAAGCCACCAAGCTGTCTAGAAGGTGGCAACCTCCAAGAGTAACAAGCACCACCGGCTTGTAACTCGATCACTTAGTGCCACTCGATGGAATCACTCAATGCAACGCATTAGAAACACTCACACGCAATGGATTTGCACTTCTCACAAGCACAAGTGAGTTAGAGGCTTCTCAAACTAAGCACACACAAGGGCAACACATCCCCAAGGTGCTCAACTAGCCAAATGCCCGAGCTCCACCTCTATTTATAGCCTCCAAGCCAAATAGAGCTGTTGGAGAAAAGCTGCAATTTCTGTGAGGGCACCGGACACTGCGGTGGTGGCACCGCCCTAGGGGTGGTGGTGCCCCCCCAATAGTCAAATTCCAACGTGGTCATCGGACAGCTAGGGGCGGTGCACCGCCATAGGGGTGGTGGTGACCCCCCTGGTGAAAGGTCCTTGTTTGATTTTGGTAATTGAGTGACAACCTAGGTGGACTAATATGTGGTTATGTGAGATACACAGGTGATTAGTTCACAGGTACATGTGTGTGAGCAACATATGCCATAGAGGTGAAAATGGCTCAGAGATGTTGCAAAGCTCACACATGTGATGAAGGAGCTCATTGCACATGAGACATGACATTGAGTCATGTGATCAAGGTGGAGAAGATCAAGACATGACTTGGCTTGACGGATCGGTTGCAAGAGTGAAGGGCAAGTCAAGGACTTGGTGCTGATGGACCAAGGCAGCGGTGAAAAGCAAGTGAAGTTAAGATCAATGAACCAATATGGTCACGTGATGATATGAAGTGGATCATAGCATTGTTGATCGTGTTGGTGCATGTGTTGCATCAACATCGGAGGAGTTGGAATGGAATGCGCAAGGCAAAGGTATAACCTAGGGCATTTCATTTCACCAGTCATAGGTGTATAAAGAAGTTGATGACTGGGTTTAGGATAGATAGCCATACTATCAAGAGGGGCAAACTTGTTTGCATATCGATCATATAGTGTCACTCGAGTGATCTAACTTTGCATCATTGCTAGGATCGAGTGGCGTGACAACTTGAGTGGCTAACTCCTTAAAAACGATTGTGAAAATACTAACACACATACACATGGTGGTGTACACTTGGTGGTGTTGGCACATTTACAAAGGAGAGGTGGTTGGAGTTGAAACGGATCAACTCGGCGAAGAAACGGAGACGAAACGCGTCACTGGAAGTGACCGGACGCTGGGCACTGTTACGACTTGACGCACAGTGGGTGCGTCCAGTCATGCGTTCTAGTGAAGGGCACGGTGTCGGTCGTGTGACCGGACGCTGGCGCTAGGAGGTAACCTGACACGCTGAGGCTATGCTCGGCCAATGCTGACGAACGCTGACGTGGTGGCGTGAGGCGTGGCTGCAACGCGTGGCCACCGGAGAAGGATCGGACGCTGGCCTGCGTCCGATCATAGGGCACCTGACGCATTAGGTCATGTTTGAGTGGCTCTGGACCATCTCTAGAACCGACCTGACGCTGGGTAGCCATGGGGCACCTGCGCGTCCGGTCGCTCGCTTGGTGGCGCGTGGCTACGCGCGATCTGACGCGACGCTTGCGAGTTAGGTCAAGGCTCGGGGGCGTCTGGTCATGGTTACCGTTGGCGTGCAGAGCTAGCCATTGGAGATCGACGCTCGGTGTTTGAAGGAGAGGCCATGTGGCGAGATCGTGGCAACCAGACTCTGAGGTGGTGCATCTGGTCATTATGATTGGCGCATCCGGTCGTGTTGAAAAACGCCCAGTGAAGGGGTAACGACTATTTTAGCCCTTGGGGCTATAAATAGAAGTGTTGCTGGCCTTTGGCCGGCTGCTGAGCACACTACAGCCTTGGTGGCTTATGTGGTAGTGCTTGGGAGCCCTCTAACTCACTCTTGGTTGATAGTTTTCATCCGATCGAGTGAGTGAGCGATTCTAGTGTGATTGCATCGTGAGGTTGCATCGAGTGGCACTAGGTTGTCATCTTGCAAGCTGGTGGTACTTGTTACTCTTGGAGGTTGCCACCTCCTAGATGGCTTGGTGGCGAGTTCTCCATCGTGAAGGCCGCAAGAAGATTGTGCGGAGCTCCGGAGAAGGATTTGTGACAGGTACCGTGCTCACCCCGCGGGAGCCATGAAGAGCAACACTAATAGAGCGTGTCATTGAGCTACCCTCACTTGTGGGTAGGTTCTTGTGGTGCCCGATGTGCGGGCTTGGCAGGTGATGCCAATTAGCTGTTGAACTACCAAGTGAGCGGTCGACACAACGAGGACTAGCGTCTTGGCAAATACGTGAACCTCGGGAGAAAAATTATCGTGTCAACCTTGTTCTTCCCATTGGTTTGCAATCCCCCAACACAAGCTTGTATTTAATTTTATATATATCTTGTGCTTGTGTTGTTGTAGTTGCTCTTGTCACTAGTTGTTCTTGTGTAGCTTGCTAGTTACCTTCTTGCTTGTGTAGCATAGAAGTAGCTCCTTTGTGTGACTAATTTGGTTTGTGTAACCTTGTTAGTCACATTGCTTAGTTTGTGTAGCTAAGTGTTTTTGTGCTATCTAATTTGGCTTGTGTAGCCTTGTTATTGAGCATTGCTAGTGAGTTTAGGAGCTTTGTGCTTTTGCGTCACTAGCAAGTGTAGGAGCTCCTTGGTTGCCAAAGTACTAGTGCATAGGTTTGTGTGACCTTGCTCTAGAATTGATTAAGTGATCTCTAGCTAGCGGGGCACCTTTGTTGCTTAATTAGGATCTTTATAATGTGCTTGTGAACTTAGATAGAGGGGTGTAGTCTTGGCTAGACCGATAGTTTTAATTCTGCATTTGTTTCGGTTAGCCGGCGTGTTTAATTTTAGAAAGGACAATTCACCCCCCTCTAGTCTGCCATCTTGACCCTACACCTGGCCAATTGCGCAAAGTCCCTAGCCTCTGAAATTTTATGGGGGTGCACCGCTGTCACCATGGCGGTGACACCCTGCGCTCAACACCGAACTCGCCAGCCTCGGGTAAAAAGCGGCGGTGCCACCGGACAGGGCAGGGTGGGGCACTGCCCCTGGCACGGCGGTGCACATCGTTGGTGGCGGTGACCAAGTCACTCGCGCCCGCACGAGACAGCTCTCCAGCTGGTCACCGGACACAAAGGGGCGGTGCCACCACCGAGGCAGGGCGGTGCCACCCCCTACACTGCTGTTCCCGGCCACAGCCAAACGGTCATCGCCATCGGGGTGGTGGTGCACCAGACAGGTAGGGGCGGTGCCCCCAGGGCAGCCCCTCGAGCTCAGTTTCGCCTCCTTTCTTCACCTTTTTCACCACCTTTGCAAATGTGCTAACACCACCAAGTGTTCACCAACTTGTGCATGTGTGTTAGCTTTTCACAAATATTTTTTCAAAGAATTAGCACTCTTTTCACCACGCCACTCGATCCTAACACGTATGCAAAGTTAGATCACTCAAGTGGCACTAGATGACCGATATGCAAACAAGTTTGCCCCTCTTGATAGTGAAAGGATCAAGATGCCCAAGAGGGGGGGGGGTGAATTGGGCTTTTCTAAAAATTAATTGCAAGAATTAAATCCTACAAGCCGGAATTCACCCCTAGTGCCTACTTGTGTTCCTAGAGAGTCTACCGATAAAAAGTTTTGCACCCTAGTTTCCAATCCTAGTCTAGCATGGCAATTCTAGGAATGTAAATCAAGCAATGAAAGTAAATACGAGAAAGTAATTGCTTGAATGTAAAGGGGCAAGGAACACGGCGATGTTTTTCCGAGGTATCGGAGAGTCGCCACTCCCCACTAGTCCTCGTTGGAGCACCCGCGCAAGGGTGTCGCTCCCCCTTGATCCGCGCAAGGATCAAGTGCTCTCTACGGGTTGATTCTTCGACACTCCGTCGCGGTGAATCACCCAAAACCGCTCACAACATGAGTTGGGTCATCCACAAGCTCCGCCGGATGATCACCAAACTCCCAATCACCACCAAGCCGTCTAGGTGATGGCGATCACCAAGAGTAACAAGCTAGAACTCTCACTTGACCACAATGAGCCCAAATGAGGAGATGGATGCACACTTGCTACTCTCTAATCGCTAGTGAGGAACTCTCAAACTTTGATTCTTAAATCTCTATCCTCACTAGAGCTCTTGCACTCCCTTGCACTCTAAAGGGTTTTCTCAGGTGTTCAAATGAGCAAGAGACCTCTAAAAGAGGTGGAGGGGATGTATTTATACACCCCTCAAAGAAAACAAACCGTTATGTTCTGACACGGGCTGACCGGACGCGCCGGTCGAACTGACCGGACGCGCCGGTCTCCCGTAACGGTCAAATCACGATTTTCAACTGAACGACCGGACGCGCCGGTCAGGGGTGACCGGACGCGTCCGATCGTGCAAAGGAGCATACTGTGATCGCACCGGACGCGAGGCCGCGTCCGGTCGGTGATGACCGGACGCGTCCGGTCGAGTCTGGACCTTACTGGACTGTGACCGGACGCGCCGATCACCTCCAGGTCGCGTCCGACGGGTGTTCTCCACAGGTGACACGTGTCAGCCACTGACCACCGCGTCCGGTCCTCGCGAGGACCACGTCCGGTCGTCAGGGCCGAAACCCTAGCCGTGGTAACGTACTGACCGGACGCGTCCGGTCATGCCGAAGACCGCGTCCGGTCAGTGGGAAAACAGCCCGAAACTTTCCGAAACGCGTCGCAACTTCAACCAAGTTGCTTCCAACTAAACTTTGAGCCATTCTAGGGTTGCCTAGCGCAAGTTTAACAAGTGTGCACCACACCTAAACATAGGACTTGCCTAGGTCAAGCTACCCGTTCATGCCCCCCTTTATAGTACGGCCAAAAGAGAAAAACGAAGATCCTAACGACTATTCCGAATGTATCTCAACACCTCGACATCCGGAACTAACCGTCCTTAATCTTGACGTCACTCTTTTGAAAACCGAAACGATTTCCATCAAGGGACACGAATACCATGGTGCCCAAAGCAGTTATCACCTCCATGACCTAACTTACCGAAGTTTCTGCAAAACACACGTTAGTCATGGTAATAAAGCGTTGTCATCAATTGCCGAAACCAAACCTTGGGGCCTAGATGCTTTCAATCTCCCCCTTTTTGGTGATTGATGACAACACTAAGGTTCAAAAGATTTGAGTGGAGGTTTTCGAGCATGCTTGGTTCACATAAGCAAAAAGCAATAAGCACAAAGGATTAGGAATTGCTTATGTGCCCCAAGCCAAAAGAGTGTACTCATAAGATAAGACAAAAGGCGTTAGTACACATAAAGATATAGCTCATAAGTAATCGGAGTAAGGCACGGAAGCACAACCTTAGAGCTATAGCTAAAACGGTGACATTTATTAACACTGTGACGAGATAACACATTAAGACTCAAGGTTTACGACTCGACGACATGTCACATGAATGCAATGCTGAAAAGTAAACATGATGCATGAATGTAGCACACAAAGAACGAAAACCCACTATCAAAACTCCCCCTGAAACTACTCTCTCTCCCCCTTTGGCATCAAGCGCCAAAAACTAATCTAATGATCTGACGGGGGGACAGACGGAGTCGTGTCGGGTGCCGAGGTGCGCGGAGTAAGCACGAAGTGTAGCGAATCGCCCTCGGAATCTGAGCTATCTGGCTGACCCTCTGAAGAAGCACGTGGCTGTGAAGCGGTCTGGGTCTGAGCAGGAACGGGCACTGACTGAGTAGCAACAAGTGGATCTGTCTGAGTGACCTGAGCCTGTAGTGAGCCAGTAGCTGGGGGATCTGTCGAGGCAACTGAAGAAGGGATGGTCTCTGTAGTCCCGGTCCCTGTCACTGGAGGAATAGCTGCCTCGGGAGCTGACAACCCTGACGAAGTATGAAACGTAGTAGTGTGCGAGGGTGTCGGCTGACCAGTCAACTCGCTGTAAGTAGCACTGAAATCACCAATAGGTGTGCCTGTCAAGAGGTGCGGGCGAGGCTGGTCTGACGGTGTAAACCCCGTATGAATAGGAGTGAAGCTCGGGGACTGAAAAGACTGGGGAACCTGCTGCTGTGGAGATGTATACTGGAAGCTCGGCTGTCCCTGACTCGACGGACCACTGGAATGCAAAGCCTGAGTCATGACAGAAGCAGGCGGATCAAGGGGGAGCGACACCCTTGCGCGGGTGCTCCAACGAGGACTAGTGGGGAGTGGCGACTCTCCGATACCTCGGAAAAACATCGCTGTGTTCCTTGCCCCTTTACATTCAAGCAATTACTTTCTCGTATTTACTTTCATTGCTTGATTTACATTCCTAGAATTGCCATGCTAGACTAGGATTGGAAACTAGGGTGCAAAACTTTTTATCGGTAGACTCTCTAGGAACACAAGTAGGAACTAGGGGTGAATTCCGGCTTGTAGGATTTAATTCTTGCAATTAATTTTTAGAAAAGCCCAATTCACCTCCCCTCTTGGGCATCTTGATCCTTTCAATTGGTATCGGAGCCGTGTTGCTCCTAATTTAGGCTTTACCGCCTAGAGCAAGATGTCTAACGGGGAAGGACCACCTCCCACCTTTGAGGGGGATGATTTTCCATATTGGAAAATCCGCATGGAGGCGTATCTCGAAGCCATAGATGTCGGGTGCCTTAGAGCCGCAACCCAAGGGCTTCCCGCTATCAAGGATCCCGCAAACCCCATTGGTGACGAGGAGAAGTACGACCGGTGGAATGCAAAGGCCAAAAATGCACTCTACCGGGGCTTAGGCAAAGATATCTTCAATCGTGTGCGTAATGCAAAGAACGCTCATGATTTGTGGGAGAATCTTTGTGCTCTCCATGAGGGAACTAAGAGTGAGCGTGAGGAACGCTATCATATTGCTTTAAAGAAGATTAATTCTTTTGAGATGCTTCCCAAAGAAAGTGCTAATGACATGTACACTCGCTTGAATGTTCTTGTAGAGGACCTCAATGCTCTTGGGCTCACTCAAATGAGCCAATCGGATGTTGCAAGGAGGATCTTGAGTGTTCTTCCCGTTGAGAAGTATGGTCACATTGTCACCGTGCTTCATCAAAGTGATCTCTCCACCGCAACTCCGACACAAGTATTGGGGAAGATCAATGCTCATGAGATGTACATGCACATCACTCCGGAAGAGGGCTCATCATCTTCCAAGAAGAAAGACTTGGCCTTCAAAGCTAGCCATGACAAGAAGAAGAAGAAGGGCCAAGCCATGATCGTGCAAGAAAGCTCAAGTGAAAGTGATGTCGATGATGAATCACTTGCACTCATGGTGAGAAAGACCACCAAGATGCTAAAGAAGCTAAACAAGAGTGGCATCAAGTTCGATGGCAAGAAAAAGAAATTTTTCACAAGTAGCAAGAGAAAGCCCATCTCGGAGATGGATTGCTACAATTGTGGTGAACTTGGCCACCTAGCTCATCAATGCCCTAGACCACCAAAAGACAAGTACAAGAACAAGAATAAGGGCAAGAAAAATGATTCAAGTGATGAAGAAGATGAGAAGAAGAAGAACAAGCCATACAAGAAGAAGGATGGCAAGAAGAAGGAGTTCTACAAGAAGAAGAAGGGAGGAAAGGCATATATTGTTGGTGATTGGCTCACCGACATTGAATCATCTTGTGACTCCTCCGAAGATGAGAGCGATGATGAGAAAGAGAAGGTTGCCGCATTTGTGATGGGACCATCATCTTCACCGACATCTTCATCACCACCTTCACCGCCTTCTTCACCATCATCGTCCACTACTCACCTATGCCTTATGGCCAAGGGTGAACGAAAGGTACAAAACCATGATAGTGATGATGATGATGATAGTGATAGTGATGATGAATATGACGCACCTTCTTATGATGAACTTGTAAAATTGCTAAACAAATACACTAAAATCATAAGAAGGACTAGAAGTGAAAATGATGATCTTCAAAATGAAAATGAATCACTCTCATCTAAGCTTGAAAATGCACAAAAGACTAGTGGTGAGCTTAGAGATCAAAATGAAGTTATGTCTTCCACTCTCAAGGAGCTCAAAATCTCAAATAAAGAGCTTAAAGATCAACATGATAAACTTGAGAAGAAGCATGATGAGCTCATCACTAGACATAGCTCTCTAAAAGACAAATATACCACATTAAAAATTGACTATGATAGTCTTGTGGTTGCTAATGAACTTGCTCTTGAGACACATGATGCTACTAACAATGTTGTTAAGTGTGATATAGCTACATCATGTGATGACTTGATCATTGAAAGCATTGAACAAGGTTCTAGTAGCAAAGGCAAGAGTGTGGTTGAGTCAAGCAACTATGATGATTATGCCAAGATCAAGTGTGAGAATGAGAAGCTTGCAAATGAGAACAAGAAGCTTAAAGGTTTGATGGCTCTTGAGAAGCAAACAACAAATGAGTCACTCATTGAAGAGAACAAGAAGCTCAAGCAAGAAAAAGAGCATCTCAAGACCGGTCTAAGCAAGTTCACAAGAGGTCAATATTTGCAAAGTGAGCTCCTCATGAACACCGTAATGAAGATGGATAGAAGTGGTATTGGGTACTTGGCAAATCAAGAGAAGAAGGCAAAAGCTCAACAACAAAGCAAGTCAAAGCCCAAGCCAAAGAGATGTGTTGAGTGTGGTCAAGAAGGTCACTTTGCTCATGAATGCAAAACTCCACCACCACAACCTTTGCCCAAGCATGCTAGACCCTTTGCCTTCAATGCTCATTACATGCTAAGAAAAGATTCAAATGGAAAGATGAAAGTCATGTTTTTGGGTCCCCCAAACAAGAATAGGCCAAAGAAAATTTGGGTTGCCAAGTCACTAGTTGAGAAAGTCAAGGGCCCCTCTCAAGTTTGGGTCCCTAAACAAAAAGCTTGATCTCTTGTGTGTAGGTGAACTACAAGACCGGTGGATCTCATTGGGTTATTGATAGTGGTTGCACTCAACATATGACTGGTGATCCTCGTATGTTCACCTCCATTGAAGAGAATGGGATATGTCAAGAGAAGATCACATTTGGGGATAATTCAAAGAGCAAAGTCAAGGGTATAGGCAAGATTGTAATATCAAATGATCACTCACTCTCAAATGTGCTCTATGTTGCTTCATTGAGTTTCAACTTATTATCCGTTGGGCAACTTTGTGACCTTGGCTTCCAATGCTTGTTCACACCAAATGAAGTGGAAGTGTCAAAGATAGATGACAAGCAAGTGATATTCAAAGGCTTTAGATACAACAATCTTTATCTTGTTGACTTCACCTCCGAAGATGCAAATTTGATGACATGTTTGTTCACCAAGACCTCACTTGGTTGGCTTTGGCATAGGAGGCTTGCTCATGTTGGAATGAACACTCTCAACAAGCTATTGAAGAAAGAATTAGTGAGAGGATTGAAGGATGTGAAGTTTGAAAAGGACAAACCTTGTAGTGCATGTCAAGCGGGCAAACAAGTTGCAAACACTCATCCAACCAAAGCTTTCATGTCAACTTCAAGAGTGCTAGAACTTCTACACATGGATTTGTTTGGGCCTACAACATACAAGAGCTTGGGTGGTAATCTCTATTGTCTTGTGATAGTGGATGACTACTCAAGATATACATGGACCTTCTTCCTTCATGACAAATCCAAAGTGGCAAGTTGCTTCAAGAAGTTTGCATCAAGAAGTTTACAAAGAGAGCTCAAAATGAATTTGAAGTCAAGATAAAGAAGATTAGAAGTGACAATGGCAAAGAGTTTGACAACACCAACATTGAAGCTTATTGTGATGAAATTGGAATCAAGCATGAGGTCTCTTCAACCTACACTCCTCAACAAAATGGTGTAGTTGAGAGAAAGAACCAGACTTTGATCACCCTTGCAAGAACAATGCTAGATGAGTACAACACTCCAGAAAAGTTTTGGGCCGAGGCAATCAACACCGCATGCTATGCTTCAAATCGCCTCTTCCTCTAAAAGTTTCTTGGCAAGACCCCCTATAAGTTGCTTAATGGGAAGAAGCCGGACGTCTCATTCTTCCGGGTGTTTGGTTGCAAATGCTACATCTACAAGAAACGTCAACACCTAGGGAAGTTTCAAAGACGTTGTGATATTGGTTTTCTTGTTGGTTACTCATCAAAGTCCAAAGCATATAGAGTATTTAACCATACCACCGGTTTGGTTGAAGAAACATATGATGTGGAATTTGATGAATCTAACGGCTCCCAAGGAGCAATTGAGAATTGTGATGATGTAGGTGATGAACCCTTGAGGGAGGCCATGAAGAACATGCCGGTGGGAGACATCAAGCCAAAAGATGATGATGACGATGTACAAATTGTTGATCCACCATCTTCATCACGTGTGCCTCAAGATGATGACAAGAATGAGAGAGTTGAAAATGAAGAAACTTATGTCTCTCATGAACAAGCCGAGGCACAAGCTCGAGATGTTGATGCTCCCCATCCACCTCCTCAAGTGGTTGATAGAAGAAATTCACCTCTACTTCAAGCACATCCACAAGAACTCATCATAGGGAGTCCTACAAAGGGAGTAATGACTCGATCTCAAAAGCTAGCTTCTTTTGTTGAACATCACTCTTTTGTCTCTTGTGTTGAACCTAAGAATGTAGAAGAAGCTCTTCAAGATCCGGATTGGGTGAACGCCATGCATGAAGAATTGAACAACTTCACCCGCAATCAAGTATGGACACTTGAAGAGCATCCTAAAGGTGCAAGAGTCATTGGAACCAAGTGGGTGTTCCGAAACAAGCAAGATGACCAAGGCATAGTAGTGAGGAACAAGGCAAGACTAGTTGCAAAGGGGTTCTCTCAAGTTGAAGGCCTTGATTTTGGAGAGACCTTTGCACCCGTTGCAAGACTTGAAGCCATTCGTATCCTCCTTGCATATGCATCACATCATGATATGAAACTATATCAAATGGATGTGAAAAGTGCATTCTTAAATGGCTTTATAAATGAACTAGTCTATGTTAATCAACCTCCCGGGTTTGAAGACCCTAGATATCCTAATCATGTTTATAGGTTGTCCAAGGCGCTATATGGGCTCAAGCAAGCCCCTAGAGCGTGGTATGAGCGCCTCCGGGACTTCCTCATTGAGAAGGGCTTCACCATTGGGAAGGTCGACACCACACTATTCACCAAGAAGCTTAATGGGGAGATCTTCATTTGTCAAGTGTATGTTGATGATATCATCTTCGGGTCAACAAATGAAGATTATTGCAAGGAATTTGGTGAATTGATGTCGAAGGAGTTCGAGATGTCAATGATTGGTGAGCTCACATTCTTCCTTGGGTTTCAAGTCAAGCAAATGAGAGAAGGGATTTTCATCTCTCAAGAAAAGTATACCAAGGATCTTCTCAAAAGATTCAAGATGGAAGAATACAAGCCAATCAAGACCCCAATGCCATCAAATGGACATCTCGACCTAGATGAGGGAGGTAAACCGGTTGATCAAACTCTCTACCGTTCTATGATTGGTAGCTTGTTGTACCTTACCGCATCTAGGCCCGATATCATGTTTAGTGTGTGCATGTGTGCTCGCTTCCAAGCGTGCCCTAAAGAACCTCACTTAAGTGCCGTAAAAAGAATCCTAAGATATCTTAAGCACACCCCAAGCATTGGTCTTTGGTATCCCAAAGGAGCTAGATTCCAACTAGTTGGCTATTCCGATTCGGATTATGCCGGTTGCAAAATTGATAGAAAAAGCACATCCGGAGGGTGCCATTTGCTTGGGAGATCCTTAGTATCTTGGTCATCTAAAAAGCAAAATAGTGTGGCTTTGTCCACCGCCGAGGCGGAATACATTGCCGCGGGGGCTTGTTGTGCACAAATCTTATATATGAAACAAACCCTCCTAGACTATGGAATTGTTCTTGAAAAGGTGCCACTTTTATGTGACAATGAAAGTGCCGTTAAAATTGCTAACAATCCGGTACAACACTCACGCACCAAGCACATTGATATCCGCCATCACTTTCTAAGAGATCACGTTGCTAAAAATGACATATCACTAGAAGGTGTACGAAGTGAAAATCAATTAGCGGATATCTTCACTAAACCTTTGGATGAGGCTACCTTTTGTAGGCTAAGAAGTGAACTTAATGTGCTTGATTCAAGTAACTTTAAAAAATGAGCGCGTGTTGTCCCTTGCATTGCATTGTTTTATATGCCACGTTTATTTTATCGCAATGCATTAAGGGCTTGGCTAACACGGTTACGATAACCCTCCTTCGGAGGAGTGAAGAAGCCTAACCGTGGATCAAACTTGACAAGCAACCTAGCTTTACTTTCTCGTATTGCATTGCATGTGCATGGTTGTTTGTTTGTCGTTTCTTTTCGGTTTAGCTTTGAGCAACCTCTGTGTTCGTCCATGGATAGAGAGAGCATTTTGACGCTCCTAAAGGTCCAAAAACTCTATTGCATGGCCATACGTTGCTCCTCGGGTGTTTATTGCCTATTTTCCTAAAAAACAATACTAGCCTAAGGCAAAATATTTTGAAAAATTTGAGGGTTTGAGTGAGGTCACTCATATCAGGTTCCAATTGGTGTTTATTTGTGTCTCTTTGAATTGGAACTTGATTGGGAGAAGTCGCGTCGAAGTTCGGAACGAAGAAGGGCGAAGAACAGCGACCGGACGCTGGACCGGACGCTGCACCGGACGCAGTGATGCTTCACCACCGCGTCCGGTCCCGGCGTCCACCAGCGCGTCCGGTCATCCAGAAGACCCATTCCAGACCTAGTCACCGGACGCTGCACCGGACGCGCCTCTGACGACCACCGCATCCGGTCCCGGCTACCACCACCGCGTCCGGTCATCCGCGATGAATTCCCGAGCTCCCAGCGACCGGACTCTGACCGCGTCCGGTCAGTCCACACCGGACGCGTCCGGTCACTCCAGGAGCTTACTGGAGTGTGACCGGACGCTGCACCACCGCGTCCGGTCATAACGACCACCGCGTTCGGTCATCACGCGTCGAGCGGATCTGAGCCCCTCATAAAACCGTTCGTCCTCGATCTGGTTTTTCACCCGAACGCCATCCGCCGTCGCCGCTCCACACGTGCTCGTACTCAGGTGACACCTAGGCCAGAGGGCCAGCGTCGTGGAGCACGTCCTCCTCCCAGAGTTAGAGGTTCACCCCCGGTCGAGCGTTTTGACCTGAGGGCTGCTACAGCACGTCAGGTGCAGAGTTTGAGGTTCGTGGAGGTCAGCCGTTGGTTTCCACCTGTCAGAGATCACAAAGCTTCAGAGGGTTTCTATACCCCACTTCAGGAGGACTTCTACAGGGCCCTAGTTGACAGTGGTATAGCTTTCAGACCTCAGAGGGTATGTCGACTTGAGGCACTGGTTGATGTTGTGGGAGAGCAGCTTCGTCCGCACCTGTCCTATATGCCCGGTTTGTCGGATCTTCTTGGACGGACAGGTGCATACTGCGGCACATGGGTCAGAGAGTTCTATGCTTCACTGTGGATTGATCCTGCCCATGAGTTCATTCACTTTGCTTTCAGAGGCCGCGATCACAGACTGTACAGCTCCAGAGCTCGAGAGATCCTCAGACTTCCAGCTTCTGACACGAGGATCCATCAGTTATGCTATGGTCAGACTCCTCCACCCAGACGCCCTCACGGCGGAGCAGTGCCACCTACAGACCTAGTTCGACCCTGTTTCCGTGAGCCTTTTGGTGAAGGGTCCCGTCGTACGCCAGCCAGCCTTACACCACTTGCCAGGGTCTTGGATGCCATTCTCAGACGCACTCTACTTCCCAGACTTGGCTACAGAGAGGGACTGACGAGGATGCAGCTTTGGGTTGTTCACCACCTCCTCTCGCAGAGACAGTTTGACATCTGGGATCTTATCCTTAGTGAGATGGAGGACACCATTGCTGAGGGCTTCAAGGGTAATCGTCAGCTGCCCTATGCACACTGGATCTGCTTCATTATTAGATCTTCTATTCAGATGCCACCAGAGATCAGGGCGGAGATATCTAACACTACCACTGCTTTCCCTGATTATGATATCCGTCAGCTTTGGGCCTCGGTTACTAGAGATCAGGCCCCAGTGCCAGGACAGCGTGAGCGCCCAGAGGTTCCTGAGACAGCAGTTGAGCAGGATGCCAGAGTTGACGAGCTTGCTGAGGCAGAGCTTGCGGACCTTGAGGCTCAGACTGCTGATATACCTGAGGATGTGACTTCAGACAGCACAGATGAGGACTACCAGCCCATCCCCAGGTACCGGTCTCCTCGGTCTCACGACCACGAGGCCGGTGGCTCTGGTTCAGCCTCCCGCTCAGACCCAGCCATGGTGGCTATTCTTGAGAGGTTGACCCAGGCTCAGGAGCAGCAGCAGCAGCAGATTCAGAGACAGGCACAGGACACAGCTGCAGCACTTGCACAGTTTTAGGCTCGTCAGGACGAGTTTCAGCGACAGCAGCTTGAGATCCAGAGGCAGCAGGTTGAGATGCAGCGACAGAGTCAGCAGCAGTACATGGATCTCCTACGCCACCTTATCACAGTCGGGGTTCCTCCGATACCAATTGAAAGGATCAAGATGCCCAAGAGGGGGGGTGAATTGGGCTTTTCTAAAAATTAATTGCAAGAATTAAATCCTACAAGCCGGAATTCACCCCTAGTGCCTACTTGTGTTCCTAGAGAGTCTACCGATAAAAAGTTTTGCACCCTAGTTTCCAATCCTAGTCTAGCATGGCAATTCTAGGAATGTAAATCAAGCAATGAAAGTAAATACGAGAAAGTAATTGCTTGAATGTAAAGGGGCAAGGAACACGGCGATGTTTTTCCGAGGTATCAGAGAGTCGCCACTCCCCACTAGTCCTCGTTGGAGCACCCGCGCAAGGGTGTCGCTCCCCCTTGATCCGCGCAAGGATCAAGTGCTCTCTACGGGTTGATTCTTCGACACTCCGTCGCGGTGAATCACCCAAAACCGCTCACAACATGAGTTGGGTCATCCACAAGCTCCGCCGGATGATCACCAAACTCCCAATCACCACCAAGCCGTCCAGGTGATGGCGATCACCAAGAGTAACAAGCTAGAACTCTCACTTGACCACAACGAGCCCAAATGAGGAGATGGATGCACACTTGCTACTCTCTAATCGCTAGTGAGGAACTCTCAAACTTTGATTCTCAAATCTCTATCCTCACTAGAGCTCTTGCACTCCCTTGCACTCTAAAGGGTTTTCTCAGGTGTTCAAATGAGCAAGAGACCTCTAAAAGAGGTGGAGGGGATGTATTTATACACCCCTCAAAGAAAACAAACCGTTATGTTCTGACACGGGCTGACCGGACGCGCCGGTCGAACTGACCGGACGCGCCGGTCTCCCGTAACGGTCAAATCGCGATTTTCAACTGAACGACCGGACGCGCCGGTCAGGGGTGACCGGACGCGTCCGATCGTGCAAAGGAGCATACTGTGATCGCACCGGACGCGAGGCCGCGTCCGGTCGGTGATGACCGGACGCGTCCGGTCGAGTCTGGACCTTACTGGACTGTGACCGGACGCGCCGATCACCTCCAGGTCGCGTCCGACGGGTGTTCTCCACAGGTGACATGTGTCAGCCACTGACCACCGCGTCCGGTCCTCGCGAGGACCGCGTCCGGTCGTCAGGGCCGAAACCCTAGCCGCGGTTACGTACTGACCGGACGCGTCCGGTCATGCCGAAGACCGCGTCCGGTCAGTGGGAAAACAGCCCGAAACTTTCCGAAACGCGTCGCAACTTCAACCAAGTTGCTTCCAACTGAACTTTGAGCCATTCTAGGGTTGCCTAGCGCCAAGTTTAACAAGTGTGCACCACACCTAAACATAGGACTTGCCTAGGTCAAGCTACCCGTTCATGCCCCCCTTTATAGTACGGCCAAAAGAGAAAAACGAAGATCCTAACGACTATTCCGAATGTATCTCAACACCTCGACATCCGGAACTAACCGTCCTTAATCTTGACGTCACTCTTTTGAAAACCGAAACGATTTCCATCAAGGGACACGAATACCATGGTGCCCAAAGCAGTTATCACCTCCATGACCTAACTTACCGAAGTTTCTGCAAAACACACGTTAGTCATGGTAATAAAGCGTTGTCATCAATTGCCGAAACCAAACCTTGGGGCCTAGATGCTTTCAGATAGTACGACCATCTATCCTAAACCCGGTCATAAACTTCTCTACACACCTATGACCGGTGAAATAAAATGTCCTATAAATATATCTTTGCCTTGCGTATTCCATTTCATCTCCTCCATCGTTGATGCAACACATGCACCAACCAATCACAAATGATATGATCCACTTCATATCATCATGTGACCGTATTGGTTCATCGATCTTGACTTCACTTGCTCTTCACCGTTGCTTCGGTCCATCGGTGCCAAGTCATCACTCAACTTGCCCTTCACACTTGCAACCGGTCCGTCGAGCCAAGTTGTGTCTTGATCTTCACCTTAGTCACATGACTCAATGTCATATCTCATATGCAATGAGCTCCTTCATCACATGTGTGAGCCTTGCAACAAATCCAAGCCATTTCACCTCCATGGCATAGGTTGCTCACACAAGTGTACTTGTGGACTAATCACCTGTGTATCTCACATTTAAACACATTAGTCCACCTAGGTTGTCACTCAATTACCAAAACCAAACAAGGACCTTTCACCTGGGTGAGCTTGTGGCTCTTGGACGGCTAGGTGAGCAACCCCATGCGACCGCACGGCTCATGGCGGATGAGCGGACATGATGGCCTGCAACCGGGGCATGAGGCAAGGGCGGCGCGGTCTAGTGATGCAGTGGCGTTACAACAAAGAGAAACTATGAGCGGCGTGGCTAGAGGAAAAAGATGCCCACGAGAGGATGATAGGCAAGATCAGCTAGAAACTGTGTATGACGGTGCAAATACTCCATCCATCTTATTCTCCTTCATCCCTCTTTATCAAACCGTAAACATGAATCATCCCTAGCACTCAATCAAACACATAGGCACGTCCTATCCCTAAATAATGGATTAGATCTGTCCCATCCTACCACATTCTTGAACCAAACATGTTGTTCATTATCCCCTGCAAGCTTGTCAGTTTGTTCGATTATTGCCAAAGTTTAAAGATTTGGTTTTACCCTATTGGTTAAGTTTGCTGCGCACTAGCAGCGGTTATCGCTAGCAAGCTTTCTTTCCAATTACCAGAGCAAGGCCTAATCTCAAGATAGTGATATCTGAAGTTCTGAACCATGAATTTGGTGATTTGCCTTTTCGAAATGTCTCAGATGTATCCATTGGTTTCAACTTTGTTCAATGCTCCTACATAGCAAAACATTTTTAATCGATGATTAATCTAGTTACGTTTACAAATGTGCCCCTTTTGCTTTCTAATATAAAATGATTATACTAAAACAAAAGTCATTGATATCACTGCTTAAAATGATAGTCAATTTTAGGTATTGAAGCAGTGCTCATTTGTTAACAAGTTCAAAGCTCCGCTACTTTACAGTAATGCTGGGAAGCCAGCGTCTGTCCATCCGTCAGGACGCTCCGTTGGTGGGCCGTGACGCCAGCCCAAGACCCCCGCTCCTCCGTTTCTAAATAAAAAATCTGCTCGTCTACATACTCGTTCCTATCCACTCGCCTGCGCCTCCGGTGCTCGGCCGCTGGCCTAGCCAAGCGTGCCGCGCGGCCACCTCTGAGGGGCAATGCTCGGCAGCTGGCCCTGCCTGGCACGGCGTGCAGCTGCCCTCTTCTAGTCGTGCAACCGCTGCCTCCCCGCCGTGTCGCATGGCTGATGCCTCCCTTCCATGTCGTGCAGTCGGCGCCGGCGGCCCGCCGCATACAAGCGTCGCCAGGCCGCTCGCTCCTGTGAACTCCACATGCCGGTGAGCCTCCATTCTCTCAAGCAACTTGGAGATGTTGCGCTGAAAGCGCATGTTGCAAGCGTACATTTTAATTGTTTCAGAGGTATGTTGCAAATGGTTCACATGGATGTTGCAAAAGTAGATCGAGATGTTGCACATGTTGCAGTGGTTGTACACGTATATTGCAAGCATCTGTTCCACATGTTTCATCTATTTTTTACGATGCAAGTGTGTTTCTTTTTGGATGTTACAAGTGTTTTATCTGCATGTTGCATATGTTTTGCAATGACTTTTTCAAGTGTTTTCTTGTACTTTGTGCAAGTATTTTAGAAGCATGTTTTAAGTGTTTCATCTGTCTTCAGACGCATGTTGCAACTGCTGGGGACTCACCTGCCATAGCCGCCTGTTGACGTCCAGGCGGGGCGATGTGGAGGGGGCGCAAGCGGTCCCCGCGTGGGGTCAAGCAGCACGGGTGTCGTTCGAGCAACGCGGGCCCTCGCGGGAGCGCAAAACAGAGTGCAGGCATGGGCGTCCGAACGTGCACGTCCGTTCGGACATCCGAGCGCTAGCGGTGCCGATTTTCATATGATTGGTAATATATGTGCTCTAGCTGCTTGGGTGGGTAATAAGATCATTACACAACCAATCTAGGTGAACGCACGACCTAATAGAATAGAGGCAACCAAATACGAGTCTACTGCATAACCTTGTGCAGTCCCAAATGCTCAACCCGCAAAGTCACAAAAAAAATGCTCAACCCGCATGTGCAACCAAACATTGACTCAATGCAAAATGGGCTATGCAAGCCAAACGATCACTACCATATTGTATAATTTTATCTTGCCCTAAACAAGTTTAATACATAATTGAGGTGCTGCAAGTAACCAATAACAGTTTTTCAGACTTGGAGGATTCGTCTTTACAGATGTCAGTGAGATATGTGGCTCCCAGGCGGCGCAATTTATTACTCGTGCTCAAGAATAATTTGGAAATGCTCTAGGACAGCATTGACGGCAGCATCTTGTTGGCGGCACCGGCACAGCTCGGCGCCTTGTTCCATCCCCGTTTGTCTTCCCTTCGGGAGACCGCAGCCGTAGCAGAAGACGAATTTGCACCTTCGGGCACCATCAGATAAACATTAGTAGTGTGCAAGGGGTTATACTGATCTTTAAGACCCATACATTGAAATCAAGATAAAAAAAATTAAAAATATTAAAATGTATAGTAGAAAACATGATAATATATATATGAATAAAAACAACTACTTTCAAATCAAAATTCAGGATTTTAGATAAGAGTTTATTCTGAAAACATAAAAACAACTACTTTCAAATCAAAATTTATGATTTTAGATAAGAGTTTATTCTGAAAACACACCAACCTATTAAGAGAAACCAAACGTAATCATAGATAAGAACAAATAGGTATCAGATTGGAGATACATGAAGATGATTCAAGCCTGTGGATGGCGGGAATGTACAATCACACATCCTATCCCAAGACTTCTGAAAACACACCAATCTATGTTTTACAGTTTAGCACTTTGAGTATGTTATTAAGTTATGCAATTTTTAAAAATGATAGTAAAACATAGAAAAATTTAACTTAGGTACGAGTTTCGTTGAAACAAGCACTAACAATAATGGTACAACGAGTAGTTACCAAATCAAGTGCTAAACTGTAAACGCAAAGTGTTCATGATGCAACAATTAATTCGAGTATAAACAAAAATAAGAATAGTTAACTTAATTTGAGGCAAATAAATAGGACAAGATTGAGTATATATATAGTACCTGCAGTGCATGAAATCGCACCCGTCGACCTTTTCAACAAGAAACTTGCATCTTGGGCACTGCTTCCACCGACGCTCATCGGCGAGCTTCAGCAGAAGCGCGGCATTCGGGCCTTCATTGCAGTCGTGCTGGCTGCTGCCATCAGCATCGTCATGGCTCCAGTCGAAGCCGCACGTGGCACACATTGGGTGGCTGCACATCGGGCAAAACGCCTTGGCCGGCGTCTTGCCGCCTGTGGCCTCGAGCAACACCCCGCACTGGCGGTTCGGGCAGTAGGCGCGCAGGTTGGGCGGGATGGCGCGCTCGGTGAGGCGGTAGCCCCAGTTGCTGAACGCGGCGAAGTCGATGGACTTCTTGCACACCTCGGGGTGCAGGACGGCGATGTCCTCCCCATACGCCTCCGGGCAGGCCGGTTCCGGGCACGGGATGGGCACCTCGCCGGCGTTGATCCTTCCCTCGATGTACGTGGCCATGCACTCCACGCAGAACCTGTGCTGGCACTGCATGCCGTGGAAGAGGTCCAGGATGGGGAGGGTCTCCATGCAGATGCCGCAGTCGAACTTGGGCACTTCGTCATCGGCGAGAGGGAGCACCCTCAGCCGCATCGTCGTCCACGGGCCTGCCTCGTCAAGGTCGAGATCAGAAGGGTGGACGACGCGCAAACTCTTGGGGGGACTGTAGCTGGGTTCCTCCCTGGGCTCCTCGTCGAATCTTGGAAATTGTTGCTGGAAAAGTACTTGATCATTGAGTCCCGGCTCATCCATCGCCTCCATCGCCTGAGCTTCGCGGAGGAGGGAGTCGTACCAGCTGTTGCCATGCTCTTCTTCCTCTATGCCAGCGAGGATGACCGGGGACTGATGAGCGGCGCCGGCAAGCGTGGCCTGTCTTGCCGAGATGATATCTTCTTTGCCGGGACCGGGAACGGTCCGCGACGTCGCCTGTGCGTCGGTCCGTGTTTCCAAACGGAGGCTTATCGCTTCACCGCCACCAACGGGCTGCGGCCTACGGCGTCTTAAACCCTGGGCGGATGCTCCTCTCGAGGTGTATGTAAAGTGTACGTGACCGGTACCTCTTTCTTGCGGCTACGGGAACGAGGGTCGGTCGGCGGCGGCTCCTGCCGCTGCCGGGCCGGCATGCTGGTTGTTGGTGGCTTTGGCCGGGGCGGCTTGCTGGTTGTTGTTGGCGGCAATGGCCCGGGCTGCACGATCCACGACAAAGCTGTTGAGCTGGTCCTGGGCGGCGTCGAAGATCTGCAGATCCGCCACGGCAGCGTGGAGCTCCTGGTAGGAGTCGGATGGCTCTTCGTGCATGTCGACGTCCTGGCCCTGCTGGTTACCTCTCAGGCGCGTCGGGACGTGGCGTGGCACAGCATCGGCTACATGGTGAACGTTCGCGTTGGACAGGGCGGCGCCGCCAACGTCGTCGTCGAAGACGGGTGGCCTTGCTGGGAAGTGATGAGTGACGGCCTGCGATCCCGCCGGCGCGGCGTGGACGGCCGGCGGTCCTTCAGCGTGGGGCGGCACCAGGTCCCAGACCTCCACCTCCGCCAGCTCCTCCATCTGCAAGGCGTGTGCGAAGGCTTCGCCGACGGCGATGGAATCGACAAAGAAATCAAACTGATGATCTTCGTCACCAGCCGCCTCCATGACCTCCTCCTACACGGGCAGCGGCGCTGGCAGCTTCCTCCTCCGACTGACGCTGGTGACCGTGGTGGGGTTTTCCTCCTTCCATTGTAGCTTCTCGAGATTACAGATTGGGGTCACCAGACGGCGGTAATAAGTGTTAAGTACTGTGGATCATCTAGGGTAGATTTAGCGGGTAGTTCTCTTTACTGTTGTATAAACTTGGGGTAACAGATAGGACTTAGAGGTAGAGAAAGAGAGAACGGTAGAGACGCAAACCGTCAGATTTGGCGGAGGAGCTCGACGTTCCCATGGCGTTGGTGATGAAAGGGAGGCAGTGGCGTCGCTGTGCAGTGGTGGCGCTTCCCGTCGCTGACAGTGCCTCCCGGATCGGACTAGGGTTAGGACGGTGGAGTGGCGGCTGTGAAAACCTCACTCTCTAGCCAGTGGCTCCCACCTCCTATTTATGGCACTGGGCGACGGGGGCCCACCAGCCGTGCTTGGGCTGGACGCCCCCGATCAGGGCGCGAGTCAAGGCCCAAGTGGCCGTTGGGCCATCTTGGTGGGAAATCAATTCCAACATTCTCCCCCTTGATCTCATCTTATACTTTAACTTTAAACTTTAACTTTAATTGCTTTCACTTTTATTTGTTTCATCACAAATTAGTGTATAGAGCATGTCTCATCGTCACGGTCAGTCGCCGATAGATTTAACAGCTACAATACACATCTCTGATCTGAAACAAATTCTTTAACTTTGGGCCCTTTATTGTCCGAAAAACATAGGCTATACCATAAACCCATGTCGACTGCGTGTTCTCTGAACACACTGGGTGGTAAGCCTTTGGTAAGCGGATCCGCAAGCACTAGCTTGTTACTTTTACGTTCGATACCTTTCAATATGATTCCGGACTTTCTCCTTAACAACGTATAACTTTAATGTCAACATATTTGGCAGTACACTTGACCCGTTGTCTTAGGAGCAAACTATTCAAATGGTCATTGCTGTTGACAACCATTATCCATTCCGGGTAAAGTTCTTTAACTATTTTGCCTGTCCCTCAGCCTCATATCATGCTATATTACAACTTTACATCACTGATGATACTAGAACTGTTTCTTTTGGAGCTTTTCCACAATAAAACTCGAACTGCGAGTGTTAGCTACTATGTGGGTTTCACTAAACATCTCGCCAAAATATAACATTTATACTCACAACTACTTGAGAGTACTTGTTTTTTCCTTTTTAGCATGAGGCCGATATTTTTAACTCCATTCCAGTGATCTATATCTGGACTGGTCTTTTGCCAAAACAACCCGGATACATAAATTATGTCAGGGCAAGGTCTTGTCTTTGTACTCATTAAGCTTTCAACAGCTGAAGCATATAGGACGTCCATCTATAACAATCTTACATTGCTTTTGGAACATTAAAGTTCTCAAAACTATTACCCTGACCATGAGAACAGGCGTAGGTTTACCCGCATAGGTACTTTATTTCTTTAGAAACTTTTCTTAGCATGCCTATGCGATAGTCATAATACCCCTTTTCTTCTATCTCGGTGAATTTCAATTCTTTTAACGAGATACATTTCACCGAGAATTTTCTTATTCAACCTTGAGGACAAGAACTTCTTCTCATGCAGTAGATTGACATCACTACTAACAATTAGGGTGTCATCCACACAGGATTAGGAAATGAACTTCCCCTTCTATAACTTTGTACAAACGCAATTGTCCTCTCATTCTCTTTAACCCAAAATTTCTAATTGACTCTTCAACTTCAAATGCCACTGTCTAGAGATTTGCTCCAGTCCATAAGAGATTTCTACAGGTGGCATCCCTTACATTCTTTTCTTTTCATGACAAAACCTCTGGATTGTGCCACGTAATCATTTTCATACAAATCCTATTGGGAAATGTTGTCTTTACTTTCATCTGATGTAACTCAGATCTTGATGTGCCACTGACACTCATTGTAATCTATTCATTCGCTTCGCGCAAAAACTTTTGATTCAAGTCGCGCTCCACATCTTTACATATTTCCTTTGGAGTCACATTTTGTCTTGTAGACTCATTATAGCCTACTGTTTTGGCTCCTTAGGAATTTATTCTAGATCCCAAAGTATTATTGGTATTATCGATTTCATTTCATCTTTCTTTGCTTCTTGCCACTTGGACGAGTGAACGCTTCTCATGGCTTCTTCAAATTAGGTGGGATTACCCTCCATTTGAATTTCACTAATATAGACTTTATAATCGTCAGAAGTATCTGATTTTCTTATTCTTTAAGACTTTCTGGGGCCTTAGCTACTAGCATTTCTTGACCTTTATTGCCAAAAGACAATTGATTCTATAAGGTCCTATGTAACAAGATCCTTGTTTACATTATTCATCCTCCTTGCGGAGTCAGGTTTCTTTGTACCATGCTCCCCCAGATTGTCCCATCTTTAATTTTCTTATTTTGGGTTCAATCTGCTAAAACTCATATGGTGCATTTAGCACCGCCTTTAAAACTCTGAACACGTCCAGTATGAATACTGGCTGACTATGCTATCTTTCTATTAGAACTGTCAAAGGTCCATAGATTTAGCTATTTCTTTACTTTAGGGGTATCGATATTATGACCGTCTTACTCCCCCGACGATCACATTCATCTTTTATAGATCACTTTAGTATGCATCGTATTGTCTGAATTATGGGGAAGTATCTTTCTTAATTGATCTCACCTTTCTCCCCCTCAAAATGTGGTACAAACTTTTCTACCATAATTTCGAAAACTATCCAGAACTTTTGTGAATGAGGAAACTTTGATTACTTTCTTCGTCCACATGATTACATCATGCAAATAAAATTATTTCTTAATTCGTTGGAAGTACTTTTTCCTCATTTTACTTAAGAACTCAACAGAGTCTTTTATCATTGATACTTTCGCAAGTCACGCTTGCATTTCATTCTTATCCTGAGGTTCGTCTGTAACTTTCTGTTCTTCTTAAACTTATACTATGATAGCATAAGAGCTACCCTAAACTTTTCTCCCTATGCGAAATACACTCAAAGCACATGAGTCATTACAATTTTCTCCTGCCATACAGGATAAATACTATGTCAAATTTCTCCCGCCGTGCAGGATTTATTAACATAAGTACTATGCCAACTTTACCCCACCATGCGGGTATTTTCTCAAACTTTTCCCGTCATGCGGGTACTATCACAAACTTTTTCCCGTCATGCGAGATAATTTTCTTGAAGGGACATAAATATCAATATTGGCTCATATTCAATCAACAAATTTAGAAATAAATCCAAATACTCTTTAACACACATGCTTAATCTGACGTTGGTCAAATTAAACATGCATGTCACTTATTACATTTGAAATCATGATGATTAAGATTAAAAATTATATTACTTATTACATCTTTTATCATGATGATAACTAAAAGCTTCTTCATAAGGAGTACATAAAAGGCATCTTTTAAACTAAACTCTTATTGTTCTATTTTCTTGGATCAATATCTTAGAATTCTTTTTCTTTTGAATTCATTCTTTAAAGAGACCGTAGTCCCTTACACAATGGTCTTCTTTCTGCAAAAATTACACTTTTATCTTCTGAGTCACAAGTACCCAGCTCATTTCCTTTTCACCCTTCAAGAATAAAGGCACGAAGTTCTTTGTCTAAAAACATTAATCAATAATCAACAATAATAAGCATGAAAATAACCCTACATTGGTCTGGTTAAAGACATGCACATTAAACTTTTAAATCTTTATGTTCTATTCTATATCACCGTTGGGCAGAAATAGAATAAAACAACATTCCTCTACATTAATTCTATATCACCGTTGGGCAGAAATAGAATAAATGCATAAAACTCATAAATAAAACTTATAAAATTTTCTATCAATAACTTTTGCTAAAATTAGCAACATCATGAATACAATATTCTTGTACATTAATTCCACATCACCGTTGGGCATAAATGGAATTAACATATGGAACAACTCAATTATCATTAACCATATAACCACTCTTCAAAATTAAATTCTCCCGTTGGTTCGAATTTAATTAGAAGACAATCATCATCATTGCAGCGGAAACATATTACACTCTGCTCGCTCTGGAGCAATTCTGTTTCTTTATCTGTTCTCTGAAAAAAAAATGACCACTATGGTGCAAAATTCATCAGAGATTTAAACTTTAAACATAAAACTCATGGAATTATAATATTGTTATCATCAACGTTGGTCGGAAAATAACAATATCATAATTTTCTTTAAACATAAACTCTCAAATAAACTTATAATATTGCTATCATCAACGTTGGTCAGAAAATAACAATATTAAAATTTATCTTGACTGTAAACCAACTATGCCTCCAACTAAAAATTTTCCGTTGGTTTCAACTTTAACCGGGGAGTAAACTTTTCATCATTCATTGAATAACTATAACTTCTCTTCAAATTAAATCCTCCTGTTGATTCGGATTTAATGAGAAGACTATAAACTTTAACTTTGCAGCGGAAAACGTTAATAAATTTCATAATTCTATTTTTCCAGAAATCCTTGGAATACTTTACTTTTCTCTGGACAAAATATCGTTGAACAAAAATGTAAAGAATATCAATTAAGATTGATCAAATATGCATTAAAACTATTTCTGGAAAATAGAAAAACAGAGTTCTTTCACTTTTCTATTCTTTACAGAAATTTGCTCGCAGCCACGCTGTGCGCTCTCCGGCCCATGGCCCAGCTTGCACAAAAGGAAACCCGCGACCAAAAAAAAAATACGCGCAATGCGCGTTGCTCAGCGGCAGCAGCAGCTGACGCCTTGCTTTGGCCCGGCGCCCAGCAGCGGCCCAGTTCGTTCGCTCGTCGGCCCAGCCCAAAGCCGTGCGCTAGGCACTGCCTCCCACCCAGGCCGCAACCTGGGCCTGGGCCAGGAAAGCTCTATCCCGCCTGGGTTCAAAGCCGGCCTGAGCGATTTCGTCCGTCCATTTCAGTCCGACGGCGCAGCGTTGATTTCACAGGATCAAAAACGCAGGCCGCCGCTCACCCGAAAAACCCTAGCTCCATTCTTTTCCTCATCTCTCCCCGCCTTACTCTCTGTCCGGCCCAGGGGCAACGGCGGCGGCCATGGTGGCCGCCCAACTCCGGCGAGGAGCAGAGCCGGTGCAGATCCGGCTCCGAGCACCCTTCCTATCTGTTTCACCGCCGCAGCTGAGAGGAGCGCCAGCGGCTGCGGCTGGCCACGGTGGCCGCCGGTACCGGTGAGGAAAAGCGGCACCGGAGCAAGTCCAGTCCCCTTCCTCCTCTTCTATCTCGCTCCCCTTCCCTTCTCCTCTTCAGCGCCGGACTGAGTGAACAGCAGCAGCGCCAGACATCACGGCGGCCGGAGAGAGAGAAGACGGCGGCGCCGCCGCATGCCCCTTCGCCGGCGTGCGCGTTCCCCCCAAGGGTGAGTGCGCCCCCGTCGAGCGGTCCTGTGGTGGTTCCCTTGACACTGTGCCCGAGCCCGAGGCATGGCCGCGCGGTGGCGAGCTTCCTCGGCCGGTGGTTCTATCCCGCGCAGACGGCGGTGGTGACAGCAACGGTGAACCGGAGGTGAGTTCCCCTCTGTCCTCTCTATTTCTTTTCTTTCTCTTTCTTCTTGTCCATTCCCCTGGGGTTAGGGTTTCTTTACCGATTCAAAATTGGTTTATCTTTCTTGATCCAATCGGATCAACTTGTCTGCATTTCTTTCTTTTCCGAACTAGATCTACATACTAGATCAAGCCTAGCTCCGATACCATTGTTAAGTACTGTGGATCATCTAGGGTAGATCTAGCGGGTAGTTCTCTTTACTGTTGTATAAACTTGGGGTAACAGATATGACTTAGAGGTAGAGAAAGAGAGAACGGTAGAGACGCAAACCGTCGGATTTGGCGGAGGAGCTCGACGTTCCCATGGCGTTGGTGATGAAAGGGAGGCAGTGGCGTCGCTGTGCAGTGGTGGCGCTTCCCGTCGCTGACAGTGCCTCCCGGATCGGACTAGGGTTAGGACGGTGGAGTGGCGGCTGTAAAAACCTCACTCTCTAGCCAGTGGCTCCCACCTCCTATTTATGGCACTGGGCGACGGGGGCCCACCAGCCGTGCTTGGGCTGGACGCCCCCGATCAGGGCGCGAGTCAAGGCCCAAGTGGCCGTTGAGCCATCTTGGTGGGAGATCAATTCCAACAATAAGAGCACCCTGCGTCAAAATAGGGAGGCTGCGACCGAATTGCAAGGTGTCACGAGTGGATCGGCTAGTAGAAGTTTAGACTTGTTCCAACTCATCTCATAACTTGTTTAAAAAAAGCATTATATTCCGTAGTTATTACGAAAACTCTAGTCGTTGCCGTCTTCTATTTCTACGGTAGGAGTTTCGAAGTTCTACTATACCCCTCTTCGGTCCACCAGCGAATCAGCGATCAATGTATGTCTGTTGCTGTTGCCTCTTGGGCCCCAAGCCCGACGCGCGCTACATGCCAACATCTCTCGCTTGGCAAGTTAGCGAGTGTTTGGAGGATCCTTCGGCTAAGGGCTTGCTTATTTTGTGGGTGAAAAATTTTTAGGTGTTATATCAGATGTTTTATGGAATATCGGAAGGAGTATTCGAATACTAATAAAAAAACTAATTACATAACTCGTCTAGAAACCGCGAGATGAATTTATTAAACCTAATTAATCCGTCATTAGCACATGTGTGTACTGTAGCAATTATGGCTAATCATGAACTAATTAGGCTTAAAAGATTCGTCTCGCGGTTTCCGTGCAAACTGTGTAATTAGTTTTTTTATCTATATTTAATGCTCTATGCATATGTCCAAACATTCGATGTGATGGGTTGAAAAGTTTTTGGTTGGAAACTAAACAGGGCCTAAGTGTAGCCCTCGTCTCCGACGCTAATTATGTTAGTCTCAATGGGGTTTCATGTACATTAAATAAGGTGTCACGTCAGTTTTCTGCATGAAACTGGAGGAGAGAGGGGGAACGTTTCGTGGGATGAAACGAGTCAGCCCGGTTTCCAAAACGTTGGTAATCACGTGAAACCCCACTGAGACTCAGATTCGTTTCATCCCGTCTTCTTCGACGCGAGCGAGATTCACCGGCCGCGGGCGCGGCTCCGCCGGCCGCGAGCTCCCCCGCTACAGAACCAGAGGAGGCACGAAACTCTCCTGAGCAGGACACCGGTCCTTGCGGTGCCCAGAACGCAAACTAGAAAGAGTGAGAGCAGGACACCGGACACTGTGACGGTGCACTGCTCGGCACCAGGCGGTGAACACCCGAGGGTACGGTGACTCCTGCCTACGAACAGAACCCAATGAGCAGAAAAGGAGCGGCCCAAGAATCAACCAAAACCAATCCAAAACTCCATGATTCGTCCTCAAATTTTGTAGAGATGGAATTGAACTAGGAACGAATCAATCCCAAAAAATCATTGCCTGAGATTAACTCAAACTCCGGAGAGAGATGATTTGGGGGCAAGAACGGGGTTTTCTCCGAGAAAAACGAAATTCGAATTGATCTAGGAGCTCATGCCAAATTGATTCGATTCACTGAAGGAATTGGTTCAGCACATGTCCTAGCTCGCCACGGATCAACCGAAAGCGTCCCAAAACATCTCAGATCGACATAGGAAACAAAAGCTGGAAATAAAAAAGAAACAGGAGAAGAACAGAGCAGGCCTTGCTAAGCGCCTTCCGTTGACTACCTCGCCGCCGACACGCTAGCCATCGGGGACGCGGACGCGTCGTCGTTCGCGGGCATCGCGTTCGGGTGCAGCACGGCGAACGGCGGGGACATGGACGGCGCGTCAGGCATCGCTGGGCTCGGGCGCAGCGCGCTGTTGCTCCTGTCGCGGCTCGGCGTCGGCCGGTTCTCATACTGCCTCCGCTCCGACGACGGACGCCGGCGCCAGCTCGATCCTCTTCGGCTCGCTAGCGAGCTCCCTCACGCTCGAGCTCTGTCCGGTGCGGGTCAGCTGGCCGCGGGCGCGAGCTCCGCGGGCGTCATGCTGCGCGCGCTCACGACGGCGATGTGTGCAGGTAGTAAGTCTTGAAACGCGAGAGAGACACCGGCGGACCCACGAAAGCTAAAACAACCCCATGAAACCGTGCAAGGAAACTATGCACCGTGAAAAAGACCCGTTTCATGTTAAGTTTGAGAGTCTCGGAAACTGCGAGTTGAAATCTTCTATTGAGACTAGCCTAAGGATGACTAAACATGATCTAATTATAAAACTAATTACAGAAGCCGTAGCTAATTCGCAAGACAAATCTATTAAGAGACTTGCTAGCGCCCGATCCGATCCGGGCGCTAGCGTCCGGACACTGCCCGCACAAGGAGCGGGCGAGCGCCTAGCGCATCGGGCTCGTGAGCGAGCGCACCAGCAGTAGGCCGCGCCACCAGGCGTTTCTCACGCTCATCCTATGTGCAATACCCTAATCTACTTTTGAAATCCAGTTACAACATACAAAATAAGATAGATGAAACACTTAAAACAAAGCGTCTGAAACACTTGCCAAAACACCTGAAAAATATTTGAAAACCACTGCAAACATATGCAACATCCAGATGAAACACTTGAAACATATGCTTGCAACATGCATGTATATGCAACATCTAGATCTACTTTTGCAACATCTATATAAAAAACTTGTAACATTCGTTTGGAACAGATGAAACATTTAGAACATACACTTGAAACAAACGTGTATAGCTATTACAATATGTGCAGCATCCCGATCTACTTTTGCAATATCTGTATGAAACACTTGAAACATACATATGAAATAACTGAAACACTTAAAACATAGGCTTGTAATATGTTTGAAACCGCCGGAAAACACTTGGAAACACACAGCATTGCCGGCGGCCATGGTACCTGGTGAGGAACTGCGGTGGCGCAGACCTCCCCTTCCTGCCGATGACGCGGGGTGGATGGGGGCGCAGCGTTAGATGGTGGTGCGGCATGGAGCAGCGAGGAAAGGGGCTGGGTGCGTCGCGGGAGGGAGCAGCGCGGGAAGGGTCGGCCACGTGGGAGAGATGTCAGAGCGGGCGCTTCATGCTCAGGAGGGAGCGGGGAAGAGAGAGAGCCCTACTGCGGGACCTTGCGGCGGCGGGGTCGGCCAGAGGTGCGGTGAGGTGAGGGGCTCGGAGCAGCTGAGGAGGATACCACAACCCGAGTGGGGAATATTTTTTCTTTTTTTAGAGGCTGGTCCAGGAGAGAGGCAGGGCTCGGAGCCGCATCCGACAGGACGGACGCCCGTGGCTAAGCGTTTCTGATCTATTAAGCCTAATTAATCCATCATTAGCACAAGTTTGTGTCACATGGACTAATTATGCTTAATAGATTCATCTCGCAAATTAGCCCTTATTTATGTAATTAGTTTTATAATTAACATATGTTTAATACTTCTAATTAATATCTAAACATCCAATGTGACGGGCTAATAAACTTTAGCCCCTAAATTCCAAATGGGGCCTTAAAACACCGCACTATGCAATACACAAACTTTGGCCCTGTTTGTTTGTCTTATAATTCATATTTTTCAGCTTGTTTTTTTAGGCATAACAGTGTTTTTCTCTCACAACAACTCAGCGAACAGTATTTTCAGTCATGACTTTTCAGCGAAGCAAACGGAGTCATCTGTTGGGTTTTGCTGTGGTACTCTTAAATAACCGTGGACCGTTGTTCTAGATGACTATTAGCACGTATTACTTTCTAAGAGGTAATATAAAGAATATATATCTATATCTATTTTTAGTTTGAGAAATAGGGAAAATAAAGAAAAATATCTATCAAACAGATCTAAACAAATCTGACGTGCATGAGTCTGTAGTAATTTTCAGAAAACATTTTGATTTCGATTGAACGAAAAAGTTCCCTGTTTCAAACAAAGGCTACGTTAGTCAATACTAGGCCGGATATCAGAGTTGAGCAGCCACATGCGTAGCTGGCCGTCGAAGTGATGCTCCGTTTTCTCCTACAAGGATCTCAGATTCATACAAACTTTTCACGGAAGGAATAAAGGCAACTGAAGTATTTGCACAAGGCTTGCGCCCATGGAGAAGTACTTGAGAAACCCTTGCTTTTCCCTTAGCTTTGTGTGCAAACGAAAACATATAAATGCATCTTGCATTCTTGCTCCTCTGAACCATGCTTCCTCTAGCCGGCAAACTGCTGTAGCAGCTACCAATGGATCATGGTGGCGGTAGCAGCAGAAGCAGCAGCTGGCGTGCGTTTCGCGACAAGGAGAGCAGCTACGGCCACTGTCCTCCTCCACACTCAGCCAGACGCCTCTGTCTCTACCTTCTCCTCTCGCTCACCCTCCTGCTCGCCATCGCCGCCGCGCTGCTCGCCGTCTTCGTCACGAGGCTCAAGAAGCCGGCCTTCTACCTGCAGTCCATCCAGATGGACAGGTCCTTCAGCCTGACGTCGTCGAACCGCAGCGCGAACGGAACGGCGGCGCCGTGCGCGGTGGCGTCGCTAGTGTTCGCGGCGCAGAACCTGAACGGGATCGGGATACGGTACGGCGCGACGGTGCTGGACGTGGCGTACGCGAACGAGTCGGTGGGCGCCATGGACGTGCCGGCGTTCTACCAGCCCCCGCGGAGTGCCAACGTGACTGTGCTCATGCACGCCGTGCTCGCGCAGCGGAACGTGACCCGGCTCCTCGTGAGCGAGCTGTCGGCGCAGAGGAGCTACATGGAGATCAGGGTCGCCGGGCGCATCGACGCCCGGACGCACATCATGAACTCCCCTCTTCCAAAAATTCAGGTTCTTGTGACTCCACGCACACTCTTCTCTTGTAGTAGTGATTTCAGTAAAAAAAAAATAAAACTGTCTTGTACTTACATCTGAAGTTCTTTGCTTGTTATCTGAAATTTGGCCTTCTTTTTGGCAGTTTTCGCTGGATTGTACATTTGGAACTAACTACACCGACATTGTGCTACGGGAAGGAATCGAGTCCGGGATGACACGCAAGGTATTTGCCTGCAGTATAATTTTTTTTGTGGTATTGTTCAGACGCGCATGCTTCTGTCACACGATTGATCTGAAATTTAGTAGCGCGTTAATTCCTTCTGCAGGCTCTCCTCGTATCTTCACTGCCCCATCTCTCGCAAAAGTGCTCTATCAAGATTAACATGAGGCCAAGACGAGCAAAGGGAAGAAATCTTGATGATTTAGGTTGCTGATGATATTAATGCCTCACAGATTCCTTTTACGTCTATGACCATTTTTAACTTAGGGGAAGAAAAATTCTTTTCAGTGTCTCAAGATGTAAATACACGTGATTTGGTCAACTGTAACTGTTCATTTCCATCTACTACAATTAATACTTCCCTTCAGTCAGAATTACTTTTGTCATCCAAAGTAAATGTCGTTTTACCTTCAAGCACTGAACAAACAGCCTGAAGTTTGTGAGTCCTTTTTGAAAAAAGATATCTAGAATTCTAGATGTACTGAAATTTGAGCAGCCGGGTATTCTTTAGTGCATTTACACGAGGTGAAGAAAAGCACACTACGGATGGTCTGTTAGGCGTCGATGGAAACTGTGTTATGTGTTTTGCTTGGGTGTTCAAGTAACTCTTGGGGTTAGTGTGGGGGTGATCTAGGCGAGGTTGGGAGTTGGGACTATGTAGGGGTGCTTGTGCATGACTTAGGTGCGAGAAAAACTATGGGAGATAGGGTTTGGCCTAAGCTTCATTTATGCTAAGGTGTGTGCTCTATGCTAGGATTGATCTTGAGACAAAGATTAAGGGAGAGATGAGATGAAGAACTTACCGACTTTGATCTTGTGGTCACCTAGCTCAAGCTCATCTATCATGGAGTCCCCACACGAGAGAGGTCTCCAAGATTGAAGATGATGGGAGGATCACTTGAGAGAAAGACTTCTTCATGCAAGGATACATGGGACAGGGATTTGGGGATGAACATAGGAGAGAGTTTGACACAGATCACGAGCTTATAGTTGAGATCTCCTAGCTTGAGTTGATTCCTTGAGCTTCATCTTCATCTCTTTTTAAGCATGAGCACTTCTCCAAATCCTCTATACATTCCTTGCTCATGGCCTGATCTCCTTCCTTGCTCTTTCTTGGGTATAGAGAAGGAGGAGAGGAGAGTGGCGAGGTGGGTGAGAGAGGGGTTGGTCATGTGACTTGGGACTCTCTCACGCGTGTTGATAAGTGGTTCTAAGGAGGGTGAGAGGAGGATAGCACAACATCTGCATGTTGCAGAGTCATTGGTGTCCTGACAAATAGTTCATCGGGTCTCATTGACTCCGACATGCTGACTGGTCAATATGGTTGACTGGTGACTATCGAACAGTCTGTGGGGGAGATCAGGGACAGTCCATTGAAACACATAAGATCCCGATTGTCGAGTTTCTTGGATAGATCGACTTGGTGATGCCCCTTTGTGGCACATCTTGTGATCCTTGGTGAGGCATTTGGCAGCTTGTTCTAAGTTTAATCCATCATGTGCTTTGTTTTCCCTGACTTTGGTGAGAGTTGTTGGTGAGATTCCCATTCTCGATAACTTGGATTTGTGGGATGTTCATCACCTTGAGATCGGCAGGGTTCCATAATTTAGGGCTCCTACATTCATACTTTGAGCAATAGTCTTGAAGATATTGATGTTAATCACTATGGGCAGCCGTTAGGGTAGAGGTCAATAAAGATGCCTCATAAGATTAGGCGGCTAGGGGTCACATCCTATCCAAACTTTGGGACCTGGAAGGCTTCCTCCGGGTTGCACCTGGATTATGGCTCAAGGGATTAAGACAAAAAGCTCAACTTTGGCTTAACAAGGGTGTTTAACAAAGTTTTATTTGGGGCGATTTTCGGGTTGTGACAGTAACAATTTCTGAAGGTGGTCTGCATAGTCTTGAATTACATTCATTGAGTTTCCCATAATTCTGAACAATACCCAAATCTTTTAAAACATTGCACCGAGCAAGGCGAGTGCTTCTATGAAGTGATGATCTATCATAGGGAATTACGCTGACACCTTGCTGTCATGGTTGTTGATGAAGGAGGAAGAATAGGAGGGGATGCAAGGTCCTTACCCATTCTATCTACGGTGGACAAATAAGATGTTGCCTTTACTGTTGAATCCTCTACTAGCTAGAGCTCATTTGCCTTGACCTTAGGCATAGAAAGGAAAGGGTCAAGTTCAATGGTGATAAGCAAGATAGGATCCTCAATGAACTATATATCACACGTGTATCTAAGATAGTTTCCTCATCATCAGATGCATCCTGCACAAGAACCACATCCTTGATAGAGGTGAAGACTTATAGCAACATATGATCTATCATTGGAACAGTGGCAGTCCCTGAGGGCGCCTGGATGACCTACTCTAAGGGTGTCTTTTGGTAGATCTATGTGTCACACATCTTTATAGCCACCTCATTGGAGATAAGTCTGTCTCTCCATGAATATCTGCAACAAAAAAATCCTAGTTTACATGCCATTTACATAGAGTCTATGGTGTTCGCACATGTATCCTCACACACCAAAGAGTCGGTAGACGTGCAGGCTACAAGAGAATCAAAGACCAAAATTATCGGAGAGAACTAAATAGAAGAACATGGGCCAAAAAGCTCAACCATCATGGTATGTTCTCCATGAGGCTCTGCGCACTCCAAATGTGTAGCCACACGTGCTAGGCACAACTTAATGGTAGAAGCCTCCGGCTTGAGGTGGCATATTACTTCATCCAAATGAACTATCTAGAGCTCTAATCGCAAGGAATCCACCAAAGGTGCGAGTATGGACTGGATGTTGAAAGTCATTGAAGTAGAGGAGAGGCACAACAATAGTGTAGACAAACAATGTTGATGTTATTGTCATGCACACCGATAGGTCATGATGCCGATGACATATTGCAAAGATCTTGCGATGAAGACCCTACCATAGTGTGTTTGGTGGAGACATGGCCACGAGAGCTGAGGGCATTGAGGTTGCTCGAAAGAGGAGTGAGCTCGTGGGAATGAAGATATGCATCGAAAGAGACAATCCCTCTCATGATGCCTAGGACAATGACATCAAATGCAAAAGGAAAGTCTTGACATGAGTTGACATGTTGGTCACGTGCAAGGCAATGATAACACTTAACATGGTGGTCATATGCAATGCAATAATAACACCTGACTCGAGCCTATCTCTTTAAGGCCAAACTACGCTATGATTTTAACATGTGCAGTGGCGAAGATGGTCGATCCACACGGAGCACATATTGGTGAAGGTGGGAGCGATCTTTCGAGTCAAACTTGATTGTGGACAACACAATTTCAACACAATTCTATTATGAATCTGGTGGGACTAATTTAATATTGCATGTGTTTGTTTGTTTCTGTAACTTGATTAAAGTTAGAGAAATTTGATTTACAACAAAACAAAAAAATCTACATCTATACTTAATAATAAAGAGACAAAATTTCAGACTCTTTTTTTTAATAAAATACAAAGGGAGCATATTCTTTTTTGCAAACTCTAGAGCTTTACTAACTCACATCTGTTGACTTCAGTCTTCACTCTTTAGTGTGCCTTCCACTTAAGGATGGCAACGGGTCGGGTTCGGATCGGGTGGAGTCTCCGTGCACCTAAAACCGAAACCCGAACCCGAACCGAAAACTGATTCGGGTGGAAATCCATCACCAAAACTAAACCCGCGGATACCCGAAACCCGAACGGATACCCGAAACCCGAATGGATACCCGAAACCCGCGGATAAATATACACATATTCACATGTATAAATAAGAGGCAATAGATAATAAATATTTTCATGAGTCAATTTTGAATAGATTTAATAATCTAAGTAAACAAGTTATTATTAGCATATTATAAACACATGAGTTTTAATTCCAAATGATTTATTTCGGATATCCATTGGATATCCACAGGTGAAAAACAAACCCGAAACCGAACCCGATACCAAACCCGAAAACGAAACCGAAAACCGTAGGTGAAAAATCATCCTCAAACCTGAAACCGCAGAATCCGAAACCCGCGGGTATCCGATCCGAACCCGATCGGCTGCCATCTCTGCTTCCACTCAGCGTGGCCGCATGCCCCGCATGGGAGAAGAAGTTAGGAGGACCAGTGCTAGCATGACGGGAGCCAATTTTGTTATTTGAGCTCACTAGTGGATGGCGCGCGCCCTTGTGCGCGAGAGTAAACGATCCCATATTGCTTCACGGTGGCCATTTTGAGTTGAAGGTATCAGGGACTGCAATTTTAGGTTATCAGTTAATAATATAGTGGTGTAGGATTTTGTGGGAGGGTAAAAACGGTCTATAATTACTGAAACGCAATGCAATAAATTTTGAATTATAAGTTCATGAAGGAGGCGAACAGGGCAGGAATGGTGCAGTACCTTTTCTTTGTCCTCGAAGATAGCACGCTGGAAGTAGACCAACTGGGCAACCAAGATTGGTGTTGGAGCTCAGGCATATCCGTAGAGAGGAAGGTGGCTCCGTTTATCAGCATCATACCCTGCATAGCAACAGGAAAATGAGAAGTACAGCTAGCAAGAGGAAAGAAAGAAAATTCACGAAAGCAGGGAAACCGACATTGAATAGCATAGATCCAAATTAATTTTTAAGAGGAAATATATAGACAACAGATCGGCAGACACGATCACATGTAACATGAACCCTCAACATGGATATTCAGTTACCAAATTTTGTCGGTGAATATACAGGCACCCAAATCACATGTGCCTATAGCAAAGACGCTCATTACGGATGTCCTGCGTCTAATGGTTTGGAGGCAGATTAGGTTTAGAAAGAAGGTTTTTTTTTTGCTGTATAATAGAGGCAGTAGGCGCAAGCCTAAAGCAATAAAGTTGCCATTTTTTAGAAGGTACCATAGCAGTAAGGCGGAAACTTAAGTCGCTATTGTCATCGCTTTTTAAAAAGGCACCATTAGAACATGACTCCGTAAAGCACATTAGAACCGTTGTCAGGTTCCTCAATCTTGGGTGCAACCACGAAATATTTCAAATAAATGGACCTGCTAATAAATATAGGTCCACGCTCATGCTCAGCCCATGTTTCAGGCCTACAGTTATATGCACCATCAATATATGATGTATTATTCAATCAAGTCGAAAGAACTGTAAATATGTATAACTGTAAAAAAGAAATTTTCCGAACAAGGTTATGGCAGAGCGTACCAAGAAACATGTGCTTTCTCCAGCATTTAGATCATTTTGATCTCGATCTTTGTTCTCCTCATGTTTTTCTTTGTCCAGAAATCATTGTGCAGATGATTTCTGTTGAAATAAACAATGCAGCCATCTTCAGCGATGTATTGACCATGTATAACTTGTCAATTTATATGAATTTGTAAGGACCCATGGTAGGTGCTAGAAATCATAAAACTGGGACAATATGTTCCTGGCATTTCCAAATGTTTCTACAAATTTACACATAATATGTTCCTGACAGTTAAAAAAGAATTGTAGGAATTTACACATAATATTCAGACAATATCGAAATAACGAAGAAAAATCTAAAATTAAGTAGGAAACGAAGAGACAGAATACAACAAAATAAGCCATGTAGCATTATGGAGGGGTTCTTAAGTTTTTTCTGAGATCATGGGAACAGAGGCCATTACCCTGTATTCGTTACCACTGGCCATGAACTCCGAAAAATGGATAGCAATCCAAGCTATCAGGCATTTCCGCAAAAATATTATCACACGCACATGTAAATGATGCCAAGAAGTTTCATGACAAGCTCCAGCACCACACGCCTACAGCACATTCAGAGATGGAGGTCGTGCCTAGAGACAAATAAATAAAAATAGTCTGAGAGACCAACATGATGTAGCTGACACTGGAACACCATTCCAGTTTCCTTCCTGTACATAGCAGTGTGGTACTCATTTCCAGAACACTATGTTAGCAAATTTACATGACAAGCATATTGAAATAGGGTGAACGGTATGTTATTTACAACATAATAGTCCTTACAACCAGCAAATTTCAAACTGAGACTATTGAGTTAGGGATCTATTTTATAACGTTTTTTTTGGCAAAAATGAAACAAAAGCCTTTAAATGCAATCTTAGATTAATTAGGAGCAAACTGAAATACACCGCAGAGTAAAGGGAAAATTGTGCAAAGAGGGATTCTTAGCTACAATCTGCTTGGAAATTGCATACAATAGTAAAGATCCTGCATTATTACCTCTAAAGAATAGCATACAATAGTAAAGATCCTGCGTTATTACCTCTAAAGAATATGATAAAATCTTAAAATGCAGTTCCCAGAGGTAAAATTCAGAAGGCAGCTAAGATAGCTAGAATGCAAATTGGGAACTGGCAAGATTAATTCATAGTAACTGTGAGCAAACTACCTTTGCTTCCATGCTTGCCTTGTTATACATCTGGTGCTTGTCGTGCATATTGGAAGGTCTGGTGCTGGTGGCTGTCTTTGGCATGTACAAATTGTAGATTGATCAGGCAACACATTACCTCAATCAAGAATCTAAAAAAACAATGTCCATCATCAAATTAGTTGCTGCTAGGTGGAGAGTATCATATCGTAGCTTGCTTGTACCTTAGGAATTGTTTCGTAGAGGTAAAAAATAGAACAAAAGGTTCGAGGCTACCATGGAAGTACTGTATCCTGCATTTAGCAAGCAGAAACAGCAAAAAACGGATCAACCAAATTTAAGCAAAAATAAAGTAAAATATAGCAGAAAAGGGGCAGTGCACATTTGTGTAACCCTCAGCATGGGTATATATGGACTAAAACTGAGCAAGGGTCAAGAGCATGGAAAAATGGAATTTCCCTCACCCCCTGCATGTTCCAACCCTTTCCTTTCAATATTAACAGCAGCCATCATCACATATCAGTTTACCAAGCTGTGAGCCATGCATAGGAATTGTGGTGACAATAAAATTCATTGGTAGGTAATTCAAAGAAAAAGGGGAAAAGCACACACATAAATATCTTGCTGACTTCAATGTACACAAACTACGACATGCAATTCTATATGGACACCTTAAGATAAAGTAATTAATGGAACTGCTATCCTCAAGTAAATATGTCCTGAGGAAGTTTAGATACAGATTATTAAAATGGCAAGGCAAACTGAAAAGAGCAGAGAATGCACAGTAGCAAGTTCCAAAGTTGCATAGAAATGAAGTAGATTATCTGAGGGTATATGTATACACAAAGTTAGGCAGATGGCCACCGGCTGGCCGAGATTGGGAGGTGGAGAAGGAGGACTCACCTTCACCGTTCAGATGGAAATTAAATATGTTTGAGAAAGCACCTATATATTAGATAACATGACTCAGATATGTGAGGCATGCATACTACAGTCTGCATATTTACCATATATGAAGACTAAAACGTCCCGCAAATATTTAATGTCCTATTTATTATTTAAACAGGGGTATCAGATTTACAATTGACCACAAAATCATCAGTGTTAAATACCAGTGCATTTTGCTTTCAGTTTAGACAATGGATGCCTTGGTAGAAAGAGAGCATCAGATGTGTTAACAAAAATAAATTGCAGCTAGAAGAAAGCTTGAAATCTGATCTTAACTTCGGCAACATAATCAGTGTGTTGTTAATGGCTTCAGACCGATCCCCGTGAAGAACTGCTGATATATGTAGCCAGGGATAGGAAACAGAAGGCGTTGTTTTGCCTCTTGTTGGCTGAAAATCAAACAAAAAGATAATTGAGAAAAATAAGGGACTCAGATAGTTGACAAACTCACAGGGTAGATGATATCTTATATTTACATCATAACTGAGATCTGGTATGATTAACTTTGCTATGAACATAATGAACAGGGACTGATATATAATACAACCATAGCTGAACTTGAAGTGAAATAAATTAGTGGATTACGTATACAATTAAGTAAATGACTTGTTAATAATGCAACCTGGCACTACAATTCATGCATAAAGAAAGGAGGCCCTAATACTCAAGGATTTTAATTTCGTTATCGCAAAAAATTCGGTCACCACCGAAATTACCGAATTTCGCGAAATTCGGCCGAAATTTCGCCGAAATTTTTTTAGAGATTAGGACATGAAGTATGTTGTTTCTAAAAAAGTTTAGATCTAAATAAATATTAGTATGATTTATGACTACACATCTATTGAATAGAAGAATATGCAATATAATCAATAGAAAAATACAAGTCTAGAGTTATACATCACATTTATTAGAGTATTACAAAATTTCGGAGTTTTCTTTCGTCCACCACCGAAATTACCGAATTTCGCGAAATTCGGCCGAAATTTCGCCGAAATTTTGAACCCTGCTAATACTAAATATTAAATATGAGGTCGAAGATTTTTATGTTGTCCATATTTCAGATATTTCAGGGATAGGATCTACCAAAATAATAAATATTTTGTGAAAAAATGTAGAAGTTGCTTCCAAATAATAGCTAAGGCCAAACCTGAAGCCTGTATCATCCATTTTGCAGAAGGCATTCTGCTGGAACTGATCTGTGTTTGCGGGAACTGATTCATTTTTTTTTGAGATGACATGCTGATAGGATTTTTTTTGTGGGCTGAAATCCATTCAAAGCTATATTGGCATGGATATAGGTCAGTAACGATATCAATGAGATGGAAGTGCATAGTATCTCAATCTAAAAAATGAACATAAGGTGACATTGTATTTATTAAGGAAGCACTGAGGCATTTTTAAAGCTAAATAGTCCGGCGACCCTAACGTTTCTAGAAATTAGGCAATCTCTGTAACATGGAGCAGCACAAAAGAAACAGAAATTGTATTGACATACCTTGAACCCTGAAAAAGGATCCTTGCAAGGAAACCCTCGGACATGTAGCCTGAACAGGTGTAGGGAGAGAAATTGCTGGATGTATGTAGGATGTAGCGCAGGTAAAAATGATGACCTTCAAATGGATCCTTGCAAAGAAACCTAGGACATGTAGTTTTCATGAGAAGGAACACATGAACTGCTAGACGCGCCTAGGCTGTAGCACAGTTAAAATCATGGCAGTCAAGTGAAAGGAAGTCGAAGTAGAGAGCACAAAGCAAATACCTTATGCATGTCTTGATCTCTCCAGAACCAAGAGGACGCATCCTGCGTGACAGATGACAAGACGAGGGGATCCGAGGACCTACGGAGCACTGACGAGCGAAGATGAAGGGCGTACCTGATTGCGCCATCCTCGGAGGAAACGGCGGTGTCGGCCTGTCGTACGCTGAGCAGGACGTGTCATGGGGTGGCACCGCCGGATCTCGTAGGAGGCCTGGCCCTCACGCCCCTGCAGCTGCGCGGCAACCTCTGCCGCTGCAAGTGCCTAGGGCGGGTATCGCCGCCTGGCGAACTAAGGCGGCGGCCACCGTGCACGCCGAGCACCGCGAGGGACGCTAGGGTTTGCTCGAGCACACGCAGTCCGGCGGGAAGAGGAAGCCACCGAGGGCCGCCGCTCCGGCCGCCGGCGAGGGCCCCTGCGCTGGGATCGGCCGTGCCGGGGGCGCCGCCGCTGGTAGGGAGCCCATGGTGACGGCCAGCGCTGCCGCCAGGGGTGGAGGCGCCCGTGGGGACGGCCAACGAAGGAGAGGCGAAAGCCTAGGCTGCCGTTCGCGTCGGGAAGAGAAGGGAAGCTTCGGGGAGGAGAAGCAGAAGCCCAGTATATATTTGTCCTCAAGCGATTCTGAGGAGAAGCCGACCTATAAAAAGGGAATCAGAGGAGGAGCCGGAGAAGCTGCGAAGAAGAAGGAGAATTCGATTCTAGAGAAATCTGGCGGAACCAATCCCAGCCATCGGATGTGGAGATCCAATGGAGGAGACAATTTTAGATGACGTGGACGGCGCTCCTGGCCGAGGAGCAGGGCGCGCTTGTCTGGGTTAACGTGTCTCTTCCCCCTTGTCGTGCATGGCCGCCAACGAGCGGCGCCACGAGGAGGCGGCCCAAGCTCTGAGAGCTACCTGCCTTCACCACGTCATCTCCCCACACCGCCAGCTGCGCGCCACCGGCACCATTGCGCTTCGCGCTCTCCAGGTTTCGTGGACCCGCAGTCAGGCATTCCACGCAACGTGCTGGACCCCACCGGTCGGTGAGGGAACCGTGGGCCCGGTATATGCCACAACGGGAGCTTTAGACTACCCGCACTCATGGACCTCCATATTTATCCTCTATACGTCCTAGTCAGCAAGATTCTCTCCTCTATACTCAATTCTCCCGCACCCATCCATCCTCTATATCATCCTCTATCCACTCTATCCACTGTGGGACCCACTTGTCACTTTATCTAAATATATCCATGTGTGATCTAGTTTTGAAGGATTTATTGAGACGAATTTAATGGTGCAATCAAAATTTAATTTGGATTTTTGGTTTGTGAGTTATAGCATTTTTTCCCTTTGTTTAGCTAGTGGGGTCCGCTACTATAAAGTATAGAGTAAGCATTGTACTACTCTAAATATAGAGTAAGAGAAAGGATAGAGTATCGTTTTAGAGTATCCAGTGCAATAGTTTTTACTCTATATTCATACTCTCAAGCTTTAGAGTATCGTTGAGTACCCCGGGTAGTCTTACGCTCGAAAAGCCGCGAGCCTTCGTTCGTCCCCGTCGACGTCGCGTTTTCCCTTTTTCCCATTCCCCGATCCCCTCCGCGTCTTCCTCCACCACACCACCGCTACCGGCTTCCCTCGCCGCCGCCCGCGTTCCCACTCCCAAAGCTTGTCCCCGTGGCGTCTCGCCACAGCCGCCGCTGATGCAACTCGCCTCCCGCCCCCCTCCTCCGTCGCATCTCCCTAGCCGGGGCGCCGCGCCCACCCCCACCCCCACCCCGTCCCTCCTCGTCCTCCGGAGGCGCCAGCGGAGGCAGCGCCACCACCGCCCGTACCGCCTCGCCCCCCGCGCCTCCCTCTCGGACCTCCTCGCCAGCCTCCCCTCCTCCCTCGCGCTCGTAGGCCCCGCCGCGCTCGCGGCCGCGGCCGCGGTCGCCACCTCCTTGTCCTCCTGGTCCTCCTCCTCGTCCCAGACCAGCCTCCCGCCGCCGTCCCAGGAATCCGAGGACTACGACGTGTGCGGGGATGTCGCGGGCGAGTGGGTTCTCTTCACCAGCCCGACGCCATTCAACCGCTGCGTGCTGCTGCGTTGCCCGTCCGTGTCCTTCGAGGACGGCGGCGTCCTGCTCGACGGCGTCAACGAGCGCCTGCTCACCGAGGAGCGACACTACGTGAACCTGAGCAGGGGCTGCGTCCCCGTGGTGCGCGGCGGGGACGGTGCCTGCGATATCTTGTACCAGAGGATTTGCATCGCCCTGGAGGACGGTGGGGTGATCGCGCTCGATTGGCCTGATAATTTGGACTTGGACAAAGAGCATGGGCTGGATTCCACGGTCCTTATAGTGCCTGGCACGCACGAGGGGAGCATGGAGAGCAGCATCAAGGTGTTCGTGTTGGATGCGCTGAAGAACGGGTACTTTCCTATTGTAATGAACCCCAGAGGGTGCGGCGGCTCCCCAGTCACTACCCCAAGGTAAAAGTCTTCTGCTTATTTGGGATGCTTATTTGTTGCCCTACTTAATTTGAGGGCGCTAAGAGTAAATTTTATCTATCACAAGGAGCTCCTTACTTACCAGAACTAGAAACTTGCAGTCACTTTTAGGTGCTCACTGTTTGTTGTATATGAATTCACTTTAACATCTCGATATGTGTTCATTGCTTGATTTGCATTACCTGAATTGTGATTGTTCGCCCTCAATGCCAGGCGTTACTAATATATATGTTCAGTTTAAAACTTCAAACTAACTATGCCACATATATGCTATTATAACTTCTGTCCATTATGAAGACGTCTTAAATAAAGTTCAGATGAAATATTGCTTGTTCAACCGTGATTGCTTTAATTCAACAAAAAAAGTAATTCGAAAAGTCCACTGTACAGATTGATGCCAATGGAGTACCATGAATCCATGACTAGTTCAGATAATGTCATCAACAACAAGTGTTAGCTTATCGTTATTCTACCGACCCATTACTAATCATTGTGCATGTTTCTGACACTGAAAATTCTTAGAACACGGGAACACCATGGATCCATTATTGTCAGTCATGCACTCCAAAACTATTGTATTAATGCACCCATCATATTATTTACTCCGTTCCAAATTATAGGTCAATTTAGCTTTTCCTTAAATCACTTTTCTAATTTTGACAAAATTTTAGAAAATATATTAACATCTACAAGTTCAAATAAATGCAATACCAACTACCAAGCATATTTCATGGAGGATTTAATGAAACAAGCTTGGTGTTGTAGATGTTGATGCATCTTTCTATAAACTTGGTCAAAGATAAGTTTGACTTAGGAAAAAACTAAAGTGACCTCTAATTTGGAACCTATGGAGTACTTCATTGCATTTGTGTACCTTTTGATGTTTGTACATAAGTTTTGAGGTGTGGCAGTGATGGATATCTGTTCGAAATTGTAGGGCTTCTAAACTACCTGCTTATGTAGGTTATTTACAGCAGCTGACAGTGATGATATCTGCACAGCAGTACAGTTTATAAACAGCAAGAGACCTTGGACAACACTAATGGGTGTTGGATGGGGCTATGGGGCAAATATGCTTACAAAGTACCTCGTGGAAGTTGGAGAGTCTACTCCTCTTACTGCTGCTGTTTGTATTGACAACCCTTTTGATCTAGAAGAAGCAACGAGATCATTTCCTCATCATATAGCTCTTGATGAAAAGCTCACAACTGGCTTGGTTGATATTCTGCGTGCTAGTAAGGTTTGATCCCCACTGCTCTCCAAGAAAAACTGTAACCCCTCTGCTATGTATGTCATGTGTTCATATGCTGACAATGTCACATGTCGGCATGTGCATATATCAGTCCACTGAACTAGCAATAGGTCATTGTAGGAAGTAGCTGTACTAGTGCGATAGTCCCTCACTGAAGCTTAGGATCTGTATAAGTTGAGCTACTCTACCGACCAGTTGCTCTTGTGATCTCTATAATTCATGGCATTGTCACAAGTATTTTTAGCCTTTTCCCTGTAAGTGCACTGCCAAACAACTGATGATGTATTCTTTCAGGAACTCTTTCAAGGTAAATCTAAAAATTTCCATGTTCAAAAGGCTTTGTCAGCCAGTTGTTTGAGGGACTTCGATGGAGCTATATCCATGGTTTCACATGGGTTCGATACTCTTCATGATTTCTATGCTGAAATTAGCACAAGGCTGTCAGTTGCCCATGTGAAAATACCTCTACTTTTTATACAGGTATAGTTTTCAACAATATAAGCAATACTAGAGCTTAGCTAACTTGTTATTTGCATATTGTAGTAATTCCATTGTCTGGATATCAAAAGTTAATGAGCGTTAACATCATTCTGAAATTTAGTGCATGCATTGTGAACACCATCTTTCTATTATCGAATTTGAATATATGCTGTACTGCAGAGTGATGATGGGACTGTGCCGCTTCTTGCAGTGCCCCGCAGTTCAATATCAGAAAATCCTTTCACAAGCCTTCTCCTTTGTTCTGGTGTACACTCCACTATCTTCACGTTTCAGAGATACGCTGTGTTATGGTGCCAGAATCTTGCCTTAGAGGTAAAATATTTTTCTATTTATTTTCTCTAGGACCCTGCTGGAAGCATTCTTATACCACTTCAAGCATTAGACATGTATATTTTCATTTTCTTAACAAGATTTCTTCACAGAAACACCAGTAACTGATTTGTAGAAGTATTCCTTCTAAAAATAGATGATTTGTTCAAGAACTAGTAGCATACAGAAGATTGATGTACACCTACGACCTCATTTTTTTTTTGCTCTGTTATATGTTATAGCATGCATGACCACTGGAAGCAAAAATACTCAACATTGTCACTTGCAGTGTCCCATGGATTTAATATTTTATCGATCTCGCATGTATGTGCTTCTTCCATTATGTGTATTTTAAGCTAGTGTACTAAATTCAAAATTATTACTTGTTATTTGCATTTATTATATGCAGTGGTTATCAGCGGTCGAGTTTGCTCTTCTGAAGGGTCGGCATCCACTTATCAAAGACGTGGACATCACAATTAACCCATCCAAAGGTCTAGCATTTGTTGAACCTCAAGTGAATGAGAGGAAACCTCGAAAAGGAAATAGTTTTCGTCAGCATTCTGAACTTATTTTGTATAATAATGTTCCTCATGGAATAAATGGACTGCTAGTTGATTCTGCAAAAAAGTACTCTGATGCTCAAAACAAAGAAGATGGGCAGTTGGAAAATAATGGTGACATAGGAACTGTAGACAAAGATCTGGAAGAAGAGTTAGAAGAGAGTTCTGAAGATGTTGAGAAAGGTCAGGTACTACAATCAGCAAGTCTTGTGATGAATATGCTAGATGCTACAATGCCTGGTACTCTCAATGATGATCAGAAGAAGAAGGTATGCAGGCATATTAAATTGGCAAAATTGGTTCTACAGAACCCAAAGTTCCTGACTTAAGCAAACTAGCAGCGAATGATTTCAGCACACTTCAATAGTACCAAAGTTCAAATGTTAATTTCTTTTAGCACTTTGTCAACCAGTAGTACCGTTTTCACAATTTTTCTTATTTTAATTCACAATGAGAAGTACCAGAATGTCCACGATCCTTTTCTGCTACTGCTATTTTTCCTATTTCTCGTTCTGCTCATGTCTGCTGACAGACAATGAGACAAAGGTGACTGAGCAGCTCTTCCGTGCCAGGCCCATGCCTCCTATAGGTCACCAAGCAGCTTGCTTTCTCTTTCACGGGGTCCCTGGTGGCCTTCTGCTGGGGTGGCACTGCCTGCCCAGGCGCCCAGCATGTAGTGTGGCCTGCAGAGGAAGTTGCACCGCCTCCCTTGCCCTCCTTCCTCCCTGTCATCCAGCAGGCCCTGTGGTCCACAGGCAGGTGTCTGATTGGTTGGTCGGTGACAATGGTACAAGCTCTCGCAGTATGTGTACTGTTCAATTGTGTGTACTGTTCAATTGGGGCACGGGACTGAGGCGTCGGTAACAAGCAATGCCTTGTTAGGACTAGCCTTGTGGGTATTTTCGACTTTTCGTCAGCAGTGGATGGAAAAAGTTAGGTGTGCTAGAAATCTGAACATTGGAAACTTTAGGTGTGCTGAAGTCAGGAACTTTGGGTACTATAGAACATGTATATCAAGCTGCTTACAAGTTACTTTTTTGTTTCTTGTTATAAGGTTCTGGTAGCTGTGGAGCAAGGGGAGACTCTTGCGAAAGCTCTAGAAGAAGCTGTACCTGAAGATGTGCGTGGAAAACTTACGGCTTCTGTAACTGAAATTTTAAATTCCAAACGAGAGACTTTCAGTTTAGATGCATTGAATCGACTTGGCTGGAACAATGTAAGACCAACCACCACCAAGGCATTGGCCCAGGAAAAGCTCAAAGATTCTGGTCATGAAAGTGGGCTTAAGGATGATAAGATGGCTGATCAGAACAGGATTTCTGCAACAGCTTCTGAGGGGGATCGGAAAGACATTAATATGAAAAATGATGATAAAGCTGGAGAAAGCATCGAATCATCAGAAGGAAAGCCTTCTCAAACTTCTGAACCTGTTGGAACTGCGACAGAAATTGGAAGTGAACAACCTTATAAATCAGATAAAGCTAACTATGGAACCAATGATAACAGTGAAGGGCAGCATATAACCCAACAGGACAATGGAACAACTCCAATGCAAGTTTCTGATGATCAGTCAGTGGCCAACTCTAATGGGGCTTCTAAAGAAGGGGAGCAATCAGCAGATGCTACAACAGACCAGAATCTACAATCTAACGCAACAGAAAAGGAAGGTGACACAATTCGCACAGGTGAAGATAAGGCTGCTCATAATGTGAATGATCAAAGCACGCAAGTCTCTAAAACAGAAGGATCGAAACCTTCGCCCATTACTGTGACCCAGGCATTAGATGCATTAACTGGGTTTGATGACTCGACTCAAATGGCTGTCAACAGTGTATTTGGTGTTCTTGAAAATATGATTGATCAGTTTCAGAAACAACAGGATTCTGAGAATGCTGAAAATTCTAATGGAAATGATGATGGCACTTCTGTGGATGAGACAGAATCTCATGTAAAGGAGAATACAGAGAAAGCGTCAAGTGGAGAAGAAATAAACCAATCATCTAAACAACCAGAAGGTAGCAGTCCTGGAAAAAGTGATTCAATCATGTCCAAAGATGATTGTGCTTTTGGTGAGGGAAATCCCAATTTAAGCATTGTTTCATCTGGTAGGGAAAAAATGAGATATTACCAAGGAAACAAAGTTGGTGATCATGTGGATGCTGATGGTATCAAGCAGGTCAATGGTTTGCCTGACTATTTATTAGATATAGCTGTCAACTCTTACTTGAAGGCGCAGTATGCAATGTACCTTCATGAATTTCTTTACACACAATTGCAACTCAAAATACAGGAGTCTAATTCAGCAACTGATCTTTTTCTTGATCCACAAGAGGGTAAATGGAAAATTGCAGACCAGATGCACAATGCGCAAAATGACATTTCTGAATCCTCACAAGAGTCATCTAAGATGGACAAAGCTGTTCAGCCACCCTACTTTATACCAAGAAAAATTCCAGACTTCACATACAAGTCAAATGAATGGAATAATACAGTAGCAACCAGGTCAATACCTGGTAATGATTTGAGAGAGGCACTTACATGCTTTGTTAGAGATGAACTATCAAGTGCCCTTAAAATGGAAGTTGGGCGCAAAATAGGGATAACAGATACTAAGCAACTTGAAAGAAGTCTTGCAAATGATGTAGAACAGATTGCTGCAGAAGTTTCTAAAACTGTTGTCCTTGACTGTGAGTTTTATTCAGTGACAAGTGGGCAAAGAAGTCCAACAACTGTCAAGTTTGGTTCAACACATGGAACAAATGTTGTTGAAGCTGTATCAACTGCAGTTCAGAAATCTCAGCATCTGAGGAACATTCTTCCTGTCGGTGTCATAGTTGGTGTAACTTTGGCATGTTTGAGAAATTGCTTCCATTTTGGTGTGTCTAAGCATGGTGACCATATGAAAGTGACTATGAAGTCAGATATTTTGGGTGAGGAAGTTATTGTTCAGGATAGCAGCAAAGAGAATGTTCAGGATAGTGGAAAAGCAAATACAGACGACAATAATATTGAAAAGACCAGTGGGGACAACCAGCAGGAGATGACAAAGTCACAGGGTCAAGATATGATGGTGGGGGCTGTGACGGCTGCCCTAGGTGCTTCTGCTTTGGTAGCACATAATCAAGTAAGTAAACTAATATCCCAAGTTCATTTTCTTGTCTATGATTTCCTTTGGACCTGTTACTATAGTCTATATAATATTGCTAGAGAAATTTTAGGTGCTTGGGAATTATAATAGCCGCCCGTTGATCCTGATCTAAGGGTTAATAGATGAGAGGTACCTAGTAGAAGGAACTTAAGTTGTGGACCGGTACTAAAATTTTGTGGGCCCGGAACTAAATAGGAAAAATAGGGAAAGGCTAGAGTGATCATTTCAGATTCGTATCTATTCACACGCAGAGTAACAGCGGTGACCCAGGCACCCAGCCCTATCCTAACTTCCCTTTGCCTGTTTGTGGTTGCTGTCGGCGTTCTCCCTCGCCGCCGGCGTCCTTCCTCACACCTGCGGCCTCGTGATCTGACCCTTATCTTGGACTCTACTCTCAGTTCCACTCCTATATACACCCCAATTCGTGGGGCTATGGCGGCAAGACTGGCAACGGTGGCACGGTGCGCTCAGCCCATCGTCGCAGCGGGATAGATCCACCTTCGTGCGTGCCACCAGCATGCACATATGGCCTCCTTGCGGTGACACAGGATGCCTGCAACAGTACCATGTGGAGCGTAGCCACGTGGGAGCCGGGCGCGGCATGCGGCATGGTCCTCTGAAACTGATATGATGAACAACGGTAGTTTGCAACTTTGCATCACTGACGGTACAGTTCGATGGAATTCAGGAAGACAATAAAGACATAAGCAAGGTCAGGAGCTCTCAAACCATGCAAACGCAAAGGGTAATCCTACATGACTCAATTCTGATGAATAGCAAACAGCAAATAGCGTGAGGCACAAAGAACAAGAGATAATCAGCCTGACATGCCACCACCGGTGCCCCCAATCTGCTCCACTCGATCTGCGGTTCGACGTGATGACGAACATGAGTGGGACGAAGACGGGTGTACCAATGTTGCTCTCCGTATGGATCATGTCAGGTTGTGTATACGTGGATGCAGAGTCGCAGGCAGCCGATGGTGGATCTCGCCACGAGATGGGCGGACGACCAGATTGCAGCAAACGAGCTGAAGTAACCAGGGGAGGTGCAAGCAGCCGGTGACGGGCCGTGGGCTGAAAGTGGGAGCAGTGGCAGGTCGGCGATGGGGAGGTGTGCTGGGCGGATGTCTGTAGGCGGCGGATGAGTACTCCGGCGCCTCTGTCTGTTTTGTGCATCCATGCGGATTAAGAGCACTTACTATAATGCCCTTAGTTACAATTAATTAGTGTGTTTTAAGATCAACGGCTGACAAAATATGTCATGAGGAACCACCGGTTCCTGCCAAGCACCGTAACACATCTCATATTGCTATATTTGTTTCCCAAATTCCTCTCGTCATGTTTAAGGTTAGCTGGATGAGATTAATAAAACATGTTTCATGATTTTCTTTTCAGTATTTGATTCCTTTAGCACACAAAACACGGATGATGGTCTCAACCTAGTTTTTTCTTGTTGAACTGAAAGTTTAATGAAGTATCAATTAGTGGTTCTCATTCTTGTAAGACATACATAGCTCTTTTCCTTGATATACTGCATTAGAGGAGTGGTACATTTTTTATTAAGCAAATTTTACTATGGAACAAAAGTGATATTGGCTATGTCACATCCAGCCATTTGCCGTAGGACACCAGAACGATTATTTTATTCATTTCTCAGGTTTGGGTTTGGAAATGTCCTTTTTGCCCTCAGGGTCCACATGTCAGTTCTTCATCCTCTCCTGATCCTGGGCCAACCCCTATTCATGGAGGGCCATGTGGTCACGGCAAATCCGCCACCTGCGCGTCGCGGACCTTGCCCTTGCCACCGTCATCGACACCCATCAGCCCCTGGTATTCCATTGCCCGCACCACCTGTTGCACTCCCTCATCCGATGCATCCTGTACCATCAGCCCACCTTCATGGCCGCTGCCTCCGTCTACTCCCGGTTTCTCGTGCTCCCAGCGGCGTGGTAGCATGGCTCCCGATGCTGTCCTCTCGCTTACCCTGTACTAGCTCCGCCAGATCAGGTATCCCCGCACAAGGCATCCTACCTCCATGACCTTGCCTGCAACTATGCCTCTAGGATCATCTCCGCGGCTGCCATTGTCAACAACTCAACATGGACGACCACTCCGTTGCCACCATGCTCACCAATGTCAAAGGCATCGGCACCTGGAGCATCCACATGTTCATGATCTTCTCCCTTGCACACCATTATGTGCTCCCATCCTTTGACCTCGATGTATGCAAGGACTTGGATAAGTAGTGTGAGTAGTGGTGCCCACAAAGACATGCCTCGCCTGTCACAGATGGATAAGTTGTGCGAATAGTGGTGCCCCCTACTACTCGGTCGGTGCTTGGTACATGTGGCAGTGGCGCAACATTGAGCCGGAGGGTGAGGAGAGGTGAGCAAATGGGGGCGCAGGTGCTTGTAGTGGTCCTCAATTTAGTCGGGGGTTTGAGATGGGAGGGGGGTGGGTGTGGCTGAAACGGATAGTTGGAATGGCGGTGGCGTGGGAGGGGACAAGTCAAGCTGCAGTGGCATGTGAAAAGAGGGAGAAAGCGAGTTACCTTCACAATGCTGGGAGGAAGAGGATGAATACAAGGGCAAAAAGGTCATATCCCCCACCTCTCTCTCCACAGATCTGAAATGAACAAAATAATCGTTGCGGTGTCCTATGCAAGTGACTACGATTTGATAATGGTACCAGGAAAATTTCAGCATTTGTGGTGGGAACTAGCCAATACCACGTTTGCTTGGTATTCCATACAAAATTTGCCTTTATTTCTTCTTATCAGGCCATTCTTTCATAAAACATTCAACTTTCATATTTCAGAAAAATAAGGATGAAAATTGCAAGGATTTTGTTGACATCGAAAGTGCCAAACATGAGGAAACTGCACAGGAAAAGAGCCAGAACAGTTTGATGAGCAGTTTTGCTGAGAAAGCCATGTCTGTTGCAGGGCCGGTAGTTCCCACAAAGGGTGATGGTGAGGTTGATCATGAAAGGTCTGTTAATGTTAATATTGTTTTGTTCCTTTGTCGCTACTCCTTTCTTTTTTCCTTTTTCCTGTGAATATATTTATTATGTTTTGACTTTCTGCAAGCAGGCTTGTTGCAGTTCTAGCTGAACTCGGACAAAAGGGTGGAATTTTGAGGTTCATTGGAAAAATTGCTCTACTCTGGGGCGGAATTCGTGGTGCTATGAGCTTAACTGATAGGCTTATATCATTCTTACGCATCAGCGAACAGCCCTTATTTCAGAGGTTAGTCTTATGTTCTTATGCGCAAGAGAACAGCAATTTAATAAAAAACAAGAACTTAATTGGTGTGTCTTCATCAGATGGTTTATGTTAGTAATTCATGAAAATTCTCATATATTTTGATTTACTGTGTTTATTTTTTATACTTTTGATTATTTGTGTTCTATTTGTGTTGAGTTCAGGTTTGAGATGTTTATGTGTGAAGGTGATGGCACATAATCAGTGTTTTTGGGTGTTCCCCTTGGGAAGTCTGACTGGGATGACTGATGTTTTGAACCCTATTCCTCCTTTTAATGGATGGAGAGATTCAGTCCTCATCTCATTCAAATAGATGTAGTTACATTTCATTTGTTCTCATTAAAAAAATATTGTATTTACCTTTTTCTATTTTAATTTTTATTGTCTCTTTATTTTCTTGAAAAATAGTATTTCTACCAAAAGCATATCGACTCTTTTTGTTGCTTCAGTTTCATTTTTCCTGTCCATCAGTGGCATACAACTAGAGATGACCGACTACAGACCGTGCTGTTCCTCTTTAACATCTAGCAACTTAACCAAGCCAAAATTATAAAGATGCTTCAGTAGTCCTCTCAAAATGCCAGATGTGGTGCCCCTACTCTTGTGTTTCAGATACTAGCTTGAATTTTGATTTGATTTTTTCTTTTCTTTTTTTTCTGTAGTAGCTCCAAGATGTTGTCGTTCTTTTTTCTTCATTTTTAGCGAGTACTGAGAGAGGCTACCCTTTCTTTTTGGGTCAGTGAAAAGCAGGCACATTTTTGAACCCCCATAGTTTCTTTTCTAAAGAAAGTGGCTTCAGGACCATTACTTTCACTGTTCTGGATAAGCAGTTAGGGCCTTACATCTTTTTAAGCTATATGAAGCATTTGGGACGGTATCACTCAGTGGTTCATTACTGAGTTGTAGTAGTAGTTGTTACTTGAGCCATGGTTCATGTGTACAAGTTTGGCCCTTCCATGGATTAGTCAGTTGAAATTTCACCATTGTAGACATGTTATACCTTTTGTTGTTTGCTTTCTGTTCTTAGGCTGTCCTTAAAATGTTCCTTCTTTGCATTATAGGATTATGGGCTTTTCTTTAATGGTTCTCATCCTGTGGTCCCCTGTTGTGATTCCTCTACTGCCAACACTTGTTCAAAGTTGGACAATAAGTGCTTCAACTGGGATTATTGGTTATGCTTGCATTGTTGGATTGTATGTTTCTATAATGATACTTGTCATGCTGTGGGGCAAAAGGATACGTGGCTATGAGGATCCAGTTGAGCAATACGGGATGAATATTTGGTCTGCGTCTAGGGTATAAACTTATAATCTCATAAGAACCTTACTTGGTATTTCTCAGAGAACTGAAGAGTGCTGGTTCATGTATATAGTATGTAATAATTAATGTTTTATTGCAGCTGTGGGAATTTTTTCAAGGTTTGGCTGGAGGTGTAACAGTTGTAGGGTTGGTGCACTCAATAAGCATTCTACTCGGTTTTGCAACTTTTCGGACAGGGTTCTCTTCATCTTTAGCTAGACCCCTTGATCTTATCAAGTCTTCTAGTAATGTGTTTTTGCTAGCTCTTCGAGGGCTTGCCACAGCAACTAGCATTGCTGTTGTGGAAGAAATGGTTTTCAGATCATGGCTTCCAGAGGAAATTGCTGTTGATCTTGGTTACTACAATGCCATTATGATATCTGGACTTGTGTTTTCTCTAATTCATCGGTACGTCAATTCTTGCCCACCATCACCTGTTTTCTCAGCGTTTTCAGGGCTTGTTTGGCTGCACTTCAATCCACCTCAATACATGTGGATTGGGGTGGATTAGAGTGCAGCCAAGCAAAGCCTTATTGATATGTACATGTAATGGCAAGGTAACCATCACTAGACTTGGGAGATATATTTATTGCAGTGGGGATCCAAAAAGGGGGATGTTGGGTGCGGTGAACTTTATTTTTTCTGTGCATACCTCATGGTACTATAAAACCAAGCATGATGTCACATCAATGAACTAACTAGTTGCCCTTTTTCAAAAGCTTCGAAAGATATGAAATATTCAGTTTGGGATGCCTATATATGATTTTATCCATGTTTTTTTTTGTATTCAAGCATGTTTCACTTTTGCAAACCATTTGCAAAATAGTGACATCAATACAATTGGATGGCAGGTCACTACCCTCGGTACCAGGTTTCTTGCTACTTTCTCTGGTGCTTTTTGGGCTTAAGCGGAGGACAAAAGGAAAGCTTGCTGCACCCATTGGCCTGCGTTCTGGAATCATGACTGCCAGTTATTTAATACAAAGCAGTGGTGTTTTAACACCGAAACCCGAAACTCCGTTTTGGATGATTGGCACTTACCATCTGCATCCTTTTGATGGTGTTATCGGCTTAAGTATCTGCTCCTTGCTTGCTATCTTTTTCTTCCCTCAAAAACCTGTTCAGAAGGATACATCTGTGTGATGAGGGTCAGTCAGGTCAGAAGAGTAAAACACTAATGCTGGAGTGAGCTTCCAACAAGGATGAATCACCATGCACATATTCGCGCGATGAAGAGTTTTTCCTATGTACCATGTTAAAATGCAACTGAATATTCTGATGCACTGCAACTTGCTGGCTGCAAAGAGTCTGTCCTCGGTTATCTCCTTGCTCATCAGACTGAGGGGTCTGCTGAATGGAATGGCTTTTGGATCTGTAACTGGAGTATCCAGGCCATTTATGCTTGGCAAGTGTGTATACTACTCTATGCTGCATTATCCAAATGGGAATGGTCTCTTCCCTATCCCTACGTTGTAAGTTCTGTTCTTCAGACATAGTTGAAGTTTCATTTTTGCCATCCTATAAATTTCTAACTGCTTTCACTGTTACTATGAATGCAGGTGGGGGACTTGGGGAGAACAAAATGACCTAAGTTGTTTGATATGCCTCGGGAGAGGAGCTAGTAGATGATAAGAGTTTGCACCTGACTTTGGTCTATGATTTCATCATACCGATTGACTTCGACCACATACCGTGCTTTTGTTCATGAGTCTTTGAACACAAGCACACCTAAATTTTGAGGTAGCAAATTTTGCCAACATATACTGTGTATATAAAGTAGTTCCAGTACAAGGACAGTGCTAGCTGATCAGGTGATGTCTCGCCCCTCCCCCGGTTCTATCATTGTTACTGTATATAGCTGTAATTTTAGTCCAATTGTATGACTGTACAGCCGAATTTACTGAGGTTTACAAGGAAAATCGCCAGGCATTAAACCTGCAATGCTTTTGGCTAGGTTCTCATTCTGAAAGTCATGTCTTCCGTGTCAGCATAATCCTGTATAACCTCTTTTCGTACTTCATAATGCGCATCTTAGATCTATTCATCTGGGCAACTGTAAATTCTGTAATATTGGCAAGAAATATGAATGAGGAGATGTCGCTTCCAGTTAACGTGGGAATTTCAATAAAACTTTACATGAACTGTACAGCTAATTCCTTCAAGTTTTTGCTGGAATCATACAAAAAGTAATAATTGCTTGGTTTGGATTTGAGAGCTGGTCTTCAAAGGTTTCAGTGACATCGATTTATCCGCAAGCCGGCAGTTGCGTCAATGCGTGGCATGCAGCCGTGCGGCCACTTGGACGGGCCAAAACTCGCTGGCTCACAGCCTCGGGCGTGATGGGTCACAGGCCCCTCACTCAGAGAGCAGAAACAGGCTTCCCTCGTCCACGGCAGAAACGCCCGGCCACGCCGCCCCGGGCCTCGTGGCCACATCGTCAGCTCGTGTTCGACTCTTACTGTTCGTTTCAGTCTTTCAGCTGCGCCTGCCCGCCTCACCTCACCGGCTCACCGTGCTTCTCCTGCTCCCTTCCATGGCGGCGGCTCACCTCTTCTGCTCCGCACCGGCCGCCTCTCCCGCCGCGAACCCCCGCCCCTTTCCTACCCGTGGCCGTCACGCCCACCGGGCCATACCATCGAGAGGCTTCTTCCCCTGCCGCGCGTCGCTCAGCCCCGACGGCTCGCTGGCCGTGCTCGGGCCCCCCAGTCCCAGGACGGCGCCACCGATGAGGAAGCCGTACCTGCGGGAGCACTCCTGCCTCATCTTCCCGCCGCCGCGCGGCCGACGCCCGCTGGCGGTCATCAAGTTCCTCGGTGGCGCCTTCATCGGCGCCGTCCCCGAGGTCACCTACGGGTAAGTTCGTTAGCGCGTGGGTTCCATTCTTCCATGATTCCATCCGTTCCGCGGTCGGTCACACTTGAACGCAAAAACGTGTTCATTGACACTCGGTTGGACTCCACTGGTGCGTTGCCTCATCGCGCGGTTGGTTGCTGGCAGCTACCTGCTGGAGCTCCTGGCGCGGGAGGGCTTTCTGGTCGTGTGCGTGCCGTACAACGTCACCTTCAACCACGAGGCCGCTGCGCGCGAGGTCTTCCAGAGGTTCCATGCCTGCTACGACGCGCTCCTCGCTTCGGGGCTCCCGGAGGCCAGCCTGAGCGCCCTGGACATCGCGGAGCTCCCGCTCTACTCGGTTGGCCACAGGTGATTTCCGCGGGAATGTCGCACCCCACTTGTTCGATGATTTGACACGGAGGAATCCTCGAGCTCTGGTTTGTTGATGTCTTGTATTCTGCTCATTGAATTGTTCTGTTGTGATGGTTTGCAGCAACGGGGCACTGCTTCAGCTGCTAGTGGGAAGCTACTTCTCAGAAAAGATACCAAAGGTCCGCTGATGTTTCGTTGATGAGAAATCTGTCTGCAAAGTTTCAGTTTGCTTTAATAATTCAGTATAACTAGTCAAAAAAAAAGCTTTGTGTTCCTTAGAACTGCATATAATCTGATATACTTCTGACTGCCGTGGTTTTGATCTTATTTCTCTGTTGGGTTGTCCTCATTTTAGGCCAACGCCATTGTCTCATTCAACAATAGGCCGGCTTCGGAGGCTGTGCCTTACTTTGAACAGGTATTAAGTCTGGACTTCATTACCTTATGGTTAATGGGTGTGCCTTTTTATGTTTCACGCCTTAATGTTTCTCTGCATAAGAGTAGCAAGTTGCAGATGCTGACTAGCAAGAATAGAAAGGAGTAAACTTATGTATGGATCAGTAGAGGAATTAGTACTGAACTTTCTAATTAACTTCGACTAGGAAAAAATCTGGACCTAAAATTAGTCTGTAGGGATACAAGTTGCTGGTTCAACTCTTCTTGCTAGTTAGTAATACCTAAGAAGTAAGGGAAGAGGGTGTTGACTGTTGACTGTAGGCTAACTGAGTGTCAGTGTGTGGTTTTCAACAATATATTTCTATTTACTTGAACTGTATAATGTGTTTGTGTGAGTAGTTGACAGTTGAGTATCTAAAATTTGATGCCCTTCTTTTTTTTCTCAAACATGTAGGAGGGCATCACATTGCATTAAGAACAGAGAGAGTGAGAGAGAGAGAGAGAGAGAGAGAGAGAGAGAGAGAGAGGTCCAAACAAAAACAAACCAATAAAAACACATGGCACTCATCCAAGACACACAAGAAAACAAGCTCAAGTTTTCAGACGCGCCACAATAACATTGTAGTCAACCCAAGAACAGAGCTCACTAAGCCCCTAACACCACCGAAAGAGCCCAGGCGCCCCTGCATCTCTCGATAGCTGAAATTTCTCCATGGCCTTGTCCAGATTTTTTTGCATGCTTGGAGTACCTCCATTGAACACAATCGTTCCAGTGTTTCCATAACAGCTTTGCCCCAAGAAATCAAGAATCACTAGGGAGTTAAAGCTATTCGTCAGCTATTTGTCTAATCTCTTGGAATGACCTTTTCCAACAATCACTGGAAGCTGTCTCATCACCCCAAGGTGAGATGCCTTGTAAGCAAACCATCCAGAATAAATAATAGAACCAAAACTGACATGCAAACACGCAAAAGACCAATATGTGTGTTATCATTTCATTCTCCTGATCAGAGTAGACAAGCAGCTGGATGTGACACCCCTCCTACAGTCCTACGGGCTAATCTGTCTGCTGTCCAGCAGCGTTTCTGGTCACAAAGTAGATATGCAGTTGGATGTGCCAGCCCCCTATGGGCCAATCCGTTTGCTGTCCAGTGTCCAGAAGCATTTCTGTACTGCAAGCCATGAAGAATGGGCAGCATCTTGGCACCCAAGTTTTCCTAGCATGTAGAGCTCAGGAATACCGTGGGGTATGCTTACTTTGCTGTGTAATGTGTATTATCCAGATGCCGAAAGTCTACAGCAATGCTCGTCCTGTAGGTCAGGTTTTTTAAGACAACCTGTGGTAAAGCACCTCTATTCTGAATCAATTTGTTGTCAAGCATAGCTTCCTGCACAGTTGCCTATTGATAATTCATTTGGAAATGCAAGCACTATTCCGGCTGTGCTGATAAGCCGGCTGAAAAACACTGTTGACTGATTTGTTATAAGAGAAAACACTGTTCCGGCTGAAAAAACAAGCTGAAAAGTACGGATTATAAGCCGGATGAACGGGGCCAATGTTGTTAGGAGCAAGATCCGCAATATCCTTTCCTTGCAGTCACAGACATCTATCACTCCAGAGTAAAGTGGCACCAATACTGAGGCCAGCATCTAATTGATAAGAGGGCCTTGACATCTAAATTTGAGCCACTGCATGGAACTATTCAAGCCGCATTGAGATTTTGAGTTGTAATAAATACAAACTGTTTCACTGCAGAATCATTTGAACCCATTTTGTTGAAAGATAGTACTTTTGTCTTGATATTAAGAAAATGCCTTCGAGGATGCAAAAAATAGATAATGGACACAGCCGAGTGGTTGTTTTGCATTCATTGCATAATTGAGCTATACTAACCTATTTATGTCGTGGGCTCGTGGCATCCAGTGTCACCTAATGGTTGATGGCTAATTATTCTGGTTCGCATCAGAGCCTTGCAGATCAGCAGATTGGCTTAACACTGTAGAATGTTAAATAATATTCGAGATTGGCTAGGCAACCCATGATCATGTGTCTAACCTTGCTTCATACTGTGCATATGTAGAATGTAAATGTTCTCTGATATTGTACTGCAGCCACTATTGCCATGGGTTTTGTTTGTCCAATGTTTTGTATGGAGGGCATTGCCACTATCAGCCAAAAAAGGGAAAACAAAATACTAAAATTGCAATTGACCATAGGTATGATGTGTTCAGTCAGCTAATCTATTGTGAAGTCAATGGGGGCGAAAATTTAGGATCAGTTATTTTGGTTCAGAATTGAGCATAGCAAACGCATCATGCCTTCATAACATTTGTTTGGAATGAGAATGTGTTAGTTTGTATCTGAGGAACATATGCGATGCTACTCAACACTTCTTTTTCCAAGCTTCCAACAAACAATTTGCGTTTAGAGCTGATTTCAGTCTAAAATGTGAAATGCTACCTTGTGCTCCATTCTATTGGCCTTTGGAAGTTGCGCTCTCTTAATAGTATATTTGTTTTATGCAGATAGGTCCCCTTTTTAGTCAACTGATGCCTATGATGGAGGCCTCACCTGTTTACTCGGTGGCCAGAAATGCATCAGGTGATTGTTGGGTTACAACTTAGCTTCTCATGTTATCTGTCATTTATCTATTTAATAAATTTGTTTTGGCTGAAAGAGCCATAACAAACTTATGCTTTATCACAAGCTTTCCATTATGGATCCATTGAGCAAGCAACCTGATCACCCCGTCTAGCGTTCATGGTTTGCTCTTAATTATAGTTTGTAGCTTCCTGGAGTTCAGTGCTTCATGATATTGTGTTGCTGCTGCCACACGTAATAACATATAACTTTCTGACATGGTAAAAGTGTGCACTGTTGTCTGCTGACATTTGTAAAATGAAAGAACGAAACAAGGATATGAACTTTTGCTTGACGTGCTTCATGTACTGTTTTAAAAACTTGTGATGTCATGATTTTAGGAGATGCATGGAAGGCTCTGTTTGATTTAGCTGGAGGTTTTTTACGTGAGTATGATCAAGAAACTATGGTGTCTTTGAGCAAATTTGTCGATCAGTTACCATCGGTAATGAATCAGGTACTGTATGAACTTATGCTCGTCTATTGCTATTTCTTTTAGATTAGAAAGTAGCCGTCTATTTTTTTTTCATTTAACTGTCTTCAGCACATCCATGTCATGTGCTAGACTTCTAGTGACCTTCAGGCTTCAGTGCATCCGTGTCATGTTGGTAGCTGTTTCCCATATTATTCGCAGGTTACAGAAGGTGTGTCTGAATTCAAACCAACACCACCTGAAAACCGTGAATTCTGCAAGAATTCCTACAGCGTACCCAATACATTATTGGTACTGACAAACTTTCATCTTTCTGATCCAACCTCTAGCTGTTCTGGACCTTCTGGTTTAGTGTTTCATTTTTTTTTTTTTTGTCTCGTAGGTCAAATTCAGCGTAGATGCTATTGATGATACAGACATAGTTGAAGACGTCCTGAGACCCCGCACTGACTCAATCGGTGGACAAATAAAGAAAGTCATACTATCAGGAACACATCTAACTCCATGTATACAGGTGATGTGTCATACTTTTCATTCACGCATTGTATGGACAAAATGGGTATTTAAAGGAATTCTGAAACATATGTGCAAGTGCATCACCTTATTTCATTCACCACCAATTTTTTCGCGATCGGGGAATATAGTCGTTTTTCATTAAGAGGAGTGAATTACACGACGCAGCTACGAGAGAGCCCTCATAGCACAGATCACAAACCACCAAGATAGTGGTTAGTGGCCTGGAATACAACAAAGGAAAACATAAATGAAGGAAAGAAAGAGTGACTGCCCTCAACACCCAAAACCTACCAACTGTGCCTGCAAGATAGGATACAACAACGCGATGGTTGCCTACAAACTACACAATTCCCTGGTGGCAAAGTATCCAACCAGCGAAGAGAGGCGAGCATCCAGCAGCAACAGCAGCAAAGCATCCGCCAACGAAGAAGACGCCCACTGCGGCAAAGCATCCGCAGGGGGAGCGGCCATGATACACTCAGCAGCAAAGCATCTGCCAGAGGGAGGCCAACGACCAATAACGGCAAAGCATCCGCTATGAAAGCCTAACGACGATGGCAAGGTCAATTGCTGCAGGACAAACCATCACGAGTAGAGCAAAGGCGCAGACAGGCACAGCGAGGAACTCCACCACAAACCGACAGAAGGAGCCATAGAAGCCGGCGACCACACGGAGCCAAGCGACAGATTCTTCAACAACGCCTTCAGGAAGGGGGTGATGTCCAAGGGTAGAACCGTGGACGACATCACCGCTAGCCATACAACATGTAAGGTGGGGCTTTCGCCCAAAATCCGCCGCCGCCGTCAGGGAGCATGGGTTCATCAATGACGCCTCCAAGAAGGTATGTGGCGCCCGAGGCATCACCGTCGTCGGCCCAGCCTAAGCCGAGCTGAGCTTTCACCTAGAAAGCCATGCAGATCCCACTGGCGCCCAAGAGCAGCGGCAGGGGCGCTGACTCCGGTCCACGGTTCCAGCACCAGCCGCCGTGAGCGCAAGCCGGCCAGCCACAGAAAGCTGCTGCCCCTGTCCGCCAAGAAGCCCACTGCCGGTGCGGAGGCTAAGAAGCCGTCGCCAGTGAGCAGCACCGGCTGCAGCGTCTACCGTCCAGCAGATCCGGTCCCGGCGCACCCGCATCCTTTCCTCGCTGCCGTGGTGTGCCACAAGGAGCAGGCCGCAGGCAATGGAGACCTCGGAGGCGCGGATCCAGGAGGCGCCCACAGGCTGGCTTGGCAGGCCGCCGCCACCGCTGCCCCCGGCCGCCTCCGGCCACGAGCGTGCACGGGGTGTGGCCGCCTGGCGACCCGGCCGTCAGATCTGGCCGCCACCTGCTTGGAGGCACGGCCATCGGCCCGCCATGGCCCGGCCCAAGCCAGATCCGGCCACAAGGGAGGGGGTGCCGCCACCACAGAGCCGCAACAAGCCAGATCCAGCACCTAGACCTAGGAGCACCGCCGGCCACCGAGCTCCTGCCACCGGATGAGGAAGAGGTCGGGGAGGGCGAGGGGGAGGAGAGGAAGCTGTGGGGGGTGGGGAGGAAGGCGCGGCTGCGGCCTTTTTGAGCAGCAGTACCATGGGCCGCTGCCACCACACGCCAGATGGTGCGGCGACGGTGGCCGGAAGGGCGGCCCGGGAGGTTCCCTCGGCGGCGGCGGTGGATGCCCCCCGAGTCGTCACAGGAGGGACGACGCGGGGGTCAGTTTCGAACCCTAGGATGCATGATGCTAGGCATACTAAATTTCATTCACCACCAATAATAGTCTCTAGTCTCTACTTGTTGACCACGCTAGAATGGAAGTAAGCAAGCTGATGTTATTTTAGGGTTTCACCACCATTTAGCATGCTTGAAATTACTGCTTCACACTAAGGAGAATTTAGTGCTCTTACCTTGTTTACCATTTCAGAAAATTCTTATTCATATGTTTCAGCCGTGTCAGGCACTCATCTTTGCTGTGTTACAGGATGTTAAATGGCAAGTTGGTTCAGAATACACCCCAGCAGATGCCATTGCACAAGGATTGAAATCATTGGCTCTCAGTGAAACAAGAGTCCTCTCAAGAACTATTGCTGATTGGTTTACATCCCTTTAAATTTTGAGTTACTCAATACATCTGTTGAAGTTCGGAGTTACAAAGGTATGTACTACTATTGTAAGAGTTCATAATTATTGATCCAATTTACAGTTACAAAATTCCAAAGTTTTGTTAATTTGCTTGGTGAGTACATCTGGGACAAACCCATCACATCACTCAGCCAGTTGTGTCTAGGAAATTGCTTTACCTAAGTCAAGTCATGGAGAAATCTATGTACAATGAATTTTATAGTTTTGTTTACATCCATCTAACTTTGACGCATTTGCATACATCAGGAATGCCTTTATCAGTTCACAACTTCCCATTTTGCTGATGCAGTCCACAGTTGTAACGAGATGCAAGGATACAATGTATTATGTATGGTACATAAGAGCAGTGCATTTGGGCTGTGCTGAGTTGGTCATGCTCACCCACAGGCCCTAGCCGTACTACAAATATCTGATCAAGATTGGGGGGTTTAGGGCCTACTTGAATTGTAGTTGCAAGCTATACAAAGCATCGAACCCAAAGTCCAACAAGCACGATCCTGTTTGAGGTACGGTGCCAGCAAAGCCAAGTTGGCCAATTGCTCCTGCTGCACGCAGACAAAGCCCAATGGGGGTTTTCTGCAGGCTGGCGAAAATAAACGCGTGTGATAGGAAATCTGGAAATGTGTATATATATTGCCACATTGTGATCCCGCAGTATAGGCGTATAGCTCAAATACATTTGGACGGTTTGGTTTGGGGTATTTCATTGCTCTGCTGGCAGTTGTTTCTGTATTGTGTATGTCTGTTGCAAGAAGGCCTGGATGCTGCTGACCTGGGAACGGATTGATTTCGCTGACGCTTCCTTTTCTTGCAAGAATGTGCAAGCCCGTATGCTTCAGGAATTACACGAGGTTAACAAATGTAATACTAGGCTTGGGATTTTCTTTCAATACCATCACTGCAGTTAGATGTAAGCTCTGCAAATGGGACCACCGTCTAGTCGATCGTAAGCCGACCAAATCTGCAGGGAAATCAGGCCAGTGCAGGATATGCTGGGATTGATTGGTACCCCCGATCCAATCAGATAGCCGGAATACAGCGCTTTCTTTTGCTATGGGGTCACTTCATAGAATAGAACAAGAAGACTGAACTACATTTTGCGAAATCCATAGCATGTTAGGGCTTGTTTAGTTCTCACCTCAAAATTTTATACCATATCACATCGGATGTTTGAACACATGCATGGGGTTTTAAATATAGACTTAAAAAATAATTAATTATACAGATTGCGTGTAATTTACGAGACGAATCTTTTAAGCCTAATCAGTCCATGATTTAACAATAAAGTGCTACAGTAATGTATGTGCTAATGACGGATTAATTAGGCTTAATAAATTTGTCTCACGGTTTACTGACGGATTTTATAATTTGTTTTTTATCCGTACCTGTGCACCCCATACAACACCCTCATCCGATGTGATACTCCGAGACTTTACACCCTGGAAAGTCCTTAATACAATGTCGAGCTTGTTGACCATGCAGAGCCGCAGAGGTCCTCTCCTACTCCTAGCCTCCCTGCATGTCATGTCGCCATATGCGGCCGACGCACGGAGGGCGGAGGCGGCCGCCTGCGGGGATGCGATTTTCCGTGCCGGATCCGCGCAGCTAGCTGCAGCCTGCAGGTGAGCAAATAAATGAGCAATGCAACGATGGGCGGGCGGCGCGCAGGCATGGGGCAGACACACTGATCATGAGAATGAGATACGCTGCCACGCTGGTGATTTCGCGCCGTCGGGTCATACTCAGGCTGTGTTTAGATGCAAAAAATTTTGCAAAACGGCACGGTAGCTCTTTTCGTTGTTATTTGGCAAATATTGTCCAATCATGGTCTAATTAGGCTTAAAAGATTCGTCTCGTCCATTTCGTTTAAACTGTGTAATTAGTTTTATTTTTTATCTATATTTAATGCTTCATGCATGTATCCAAAAATTCGATGTGACGGGAAATCTGAAAAATTTTGCAAAATTTTCTAGGAACTAAACAGGGCCTCGTAACTACGTAGATGACATGCCATGCATGTGCAGGCCTGCGGTTTAGGACGACGTTCGGAACCGGGCTTACGCTTCCCTCGCCGGCGCCCGGCGGCCGTGTGGCCAAAAGCCCAAAGCCAAATTCATATACATACATATACCGTGGCCTTGTTTAGATTGCAAATTTTTTCAACTCTAGCTATTGTAGCACTTTCGTTTGTATTTGGCAATTAGTGTTCAATCATGAACCAATTAGGCTCAAAAGATTCGTCTCGTGATTTACTACCAAACTGTACAATTAATTATTTTTTTATCAACATTTAATTCTCTATGTATGCGTCTAAAAATTAATGTGATGGAGAGAGAGCTAAAAAAAACTTAGAATTTGGAAGGGAAGACAACAAGGCCTGTACTAGTCGACTGCTAGTGCTTGACGTTGCTCCAACATTTGGAGGTGGTAGCTAGCACGTACACTGTCGGCTCCATCATCATAGTCTATCTATAGTCGTCTATGTTCGGCTGATGGTTTCTGCGGCTGATAAGCCGGCTGATGCTGTTTTGTTGTGAGAGAAAAATATTGTACTATTACTGATAAGCCGGGCTAATAAAAGTTCAAGCGAATAGGGCTGTGTCTACAGGTAAGGCATGAGCAGAGCAGCTAACTAAGCCGTGCAATGCTACGGTACAATCTTTACCTCCTAGGAGGTAATATCTCAAATAAATATGAACCATTGATTTTTTAGATTTTTAAAATTAATTAATTAACATAGGAAAACGAAAAAAGGAAATAATATTTTCAAATCTATGCATGCACGGGAGAAACAGAAACAGGCCGCTGGCCAAGTGCCCTTCCCTTGTTCATTGCACACAGCCTGGCGGATCCATGCATGCGTGCGTATATCACCATAAAAAATCAGCAAGTTCATCGTATAAACAACAGCTAACATATAATACATTAATTGAGTCGTAAATTTTAGTGATCTAAAATATGTTACACGCTAACATATTACACATAATCGAGTGTGTATATTATGCTAACTTGAATGAAATTATATTATAAAATTAAGAAGGCCTTGAAATATAACACTAGTTGTCACGTACTTACGTGTAATTTTTTATGGAGGTTGAACATGTTTGTTGGGCATGTACGCCACATAAAAATTTTTTGGAGGGGGTTGGTGTTGTCATGATGTATAAAGCTTGATGATATTTTTTGTCTTAAAAGTGGTCAAATTTTTTTATAATACTTAGTTATGTTAAAATTGTACATCGGTCATGTTACATACTCAATTAAAGAATATCAACAGCTAACGCATCAATTGAGCAACGAACTTTAGCGGTCTAAAACATGTTACATGGTAGCGCACATAAAGTTTCATATATGTGCATGTAATTTGTTTTAAAATACGTGCATATAAGTTTTGAAATACGTGCATGTAGTTTGTTCTAATTAAGTTATGTTATCTCCAGAGTTGCAAAAATAAAAAGATTCGTTGTATCTAATAGATCATGTATGTATCAATTAGATCTAAAAAAAGGATCTTTATATCTAAAACTTTTCTTACGTCACATATTACCTTGTAGAAAGTCATAGATGATTCTAACCATCCGATCTAATTAGATGAATGGCTCACAGTTACTTGAGGGTACCACGTAGCTTGATTATTCATGTAGCCGACCTCCCACAGTCCCACACCTCTTTTGGCAAAACAAGCTGACGAAGGAAGTGGAAGAAGATTTAACACTCACTGCATTGCCCGGTAGCAATCTAGCGTTGCACGTACTCGTATACAGTACGTGCTGCCGTTCAACAACAAAATTACAAAACATTGACCACTGTTCGTGGCGTAACGCTAACGCCGGTGGTGTACCGTGTACGTGCCTTGCATGTTCCCCTGTCGAGCGAATCCGATGCAAAGCTTATTCATAGCGAGGGCGACTAAACGTGGACGGCTTCATTCGTCAGTCGTCACACACGTTGCTGCAACAATCGGCCAATCGAGATGTTTCTCTCGATCGATCGATCGGCCGGCGATGAGCTGGCGTGCCTGTACGTGACGGCGTACGTCGTCGTACGTGTACGTCGTGTCCTCTTGTTATCTCGCGCTCTTCTCCGCGGCTGCCAAAGGTGACCCGGCAATGGCACATTTGTACGCCCACTCCGTGCTGCCTTAACGACGCATATGTTCAGCTAGCAAACATGTGCCATTTAATTTAGGGGTTGTTTGGTTCCCCTCCTGAAGTTTAGTTCCAGTCACATCAGATGTTTTCACACTAATTTAGAGTATTAAACATAGACTAATTACAAAACTAATTGCACAGATTCGTCTCATGAATTAGTCACGGTAGTTTTATGATTATTATTGAAAGCATCTAGGCCCCGAGAGTTGGTTTCGGCAATTGATGATAACGCAACATTACCATGACTAACGTGTGTTTTGCAGAAACTTTGGTAAGTTAGGTCATGGGAACGGTGACTGTTTTGGGTACTATGGTTTTCATGCCCTTTGATGAAAATCGTTTCGGTTTTCAAAGGTTTAACGTCAAGATTAAGGACGGTTAGTTTCGGACGTCGATAATTTGAGTTACGTTCGGAATAGTCGTTAGGATCTTCGTTTTTCTCCTTAGGCCATACTATAAAGGGGGGCATGAGCGAGTAGCTTGACCTAGGTGAGTCTTTTGTTTAGGTGTGGTGCACACTTATCAAACTTAGCACTAGGTAGCTCAGGTGAAGCCCAAAGTTCAGTTGGAAGAAACTAGGTTCAAGTTGTGTCGCGATTCGAAGTCGTTTGAGCCATTTATTCTCAACCGGACGCGGTCTCTGCCTTGACCGGACGCGTCCGGTCAGTATTGGCAGTTACCGCAGGTTCAATACAATCGACCGGACGTGGTTCTCCCATGGACCGGACGCGGAGATCGTGTTGACCAGAGTCAGAGAGGGTAAGTGCTATGATCGGACGCAGCTAGGAAATCGATCGGACGCGTCTACAGTGCGTCCGGTCCACTTCCAGAGAGGTACTTCGCTGACCGGACGCGTCCGGTCATCACCGATCGGACTCGTCCGTGCGTTCGGTCAAAGTACAGAAAGGTTCTTGCGTGACCGGACGCGTCCGGTCACTCAGCGCGTTGGTTTTCAATTCGACCGTTGCCACCGACCGGACGCATCCGGTCACGACGACCGGCGCGTTCGGTCAGTACGTAAAACGCTGAGTTGGCACATAACGGTTGGAATTGACTATGGGGAGTATAAATACATCTCCTACACCTCTATTTGATGTCTCTTGCTCATTTGTTCAGCTGAGAAACAACTTTCATATGCAAGGAAGTGCAAGAGCTCTAGTGAGGGTTGAGATTTGAGAATCCAAGATCAAGATCCCTCATTAGTGACTAGGGAGTAGCAAGTGTGCATCCACCTTCTCATTAGGCTTGTTGTGGTCAAGTGAGAGTTCTTACTTGTTACTCTTGGTGATCGCCATCACCTAGACGGCTTGGTGGTGATTGGGAGTTTGGTGATCATTCGGTGGAGCTTATGGATGACCCAACTCATCTTGTGAGCGGTTGTGGGCGATTCACCGCGACGGAGTGTCAAAGAATCAGCCCGTAGAGAGCACTTGATCCTCGCGTGGATCAAGAGGGAGCTACACCCTTGCGCGGGTGCTCTAACGAGGACTAGTGGGGAGTGGCGACTCTCCGATACCTCAGGAAAACATCGCCGTGTTTCTAACCCTTTACTTTCAAGCAATTACTTTCTTGTATTACTTTTGTTGCTTGGTTTACTTTTCTAGAATTGCCATGCGAGACTAGGATTGGAACTTAGGGTGTAAAACTTTTATCGATAGAATCACTAGGAACACTTGTAGGCACTAGGGGTGAATTCTGGCTTAGTAGGATTTAATTCTTGCAATAAATTTTAGAAAAGCCCAATTCACCCCCCTCTTGGGCATCTTGATCCTTTCGATTGGTATCAAAGCCGAGTTGCTCCTAAATTAGGCTTCACCGCCTAGAGCAAGATATCTAATGGGGAAGGACCACCTCCCATCTTTGAGGGAGATGATTTTCCATATTGGAAAATCCGCATGGAGGCGTACCTCGAAGCCATAGATGTCGGGTGTCTTAGAGCCGCCACCGAAGAGCTTCCGGAAATCAAAGATCCCGCTAACCCCGTTGGTGACGAGGAGAAGTACGACCGGTGGAATGCAAAGGCAAAAAAATACACTCTACCGGGGCCTTGGCAAGGATATCTTCAATCGTGTGCGTAATGCAAAAAACGCTCATGAATTGTGGGAAAACCTTTGTGCTCTCCATGAGGGAACTAAGAGTGAGCGTGAGGAACGCTATCATATTGCTTTGAAGAAAATTAATTCTTTTGAGATGCTTCCCAAGAAAAGTGCTAATGACATGTACACTCGCTTGAATGTTCTTGTAGAGGATCTCAATGCTCTCGGGCTCACTCAAATGAGTCCATCGGATGTTGCAAGGAGGATCTTGAGTGTTCTTCCCGTTGATAAGTATGGCCACATTGTCACCGTGCTTCACCAAAGTGATCTCTCCACCGCAACACCGACACAAGTATTAGAAAAAATCAATGCTCATGAGATGTACATGCATATCACTCCGGAAGAGGGCTCATCATCTTTCAAGAAGAAGGACTTGGCTTTCAAAGCTAGCCATGACAAGAAAAAGAAAAAGAGCCAAGCCATGATCGTGCATGAAAGCTCAAGTGAGAGTGATATTGATGATGCATCACTTGCTCTCATGGTGAGAAAGACCACCAAGATGCTAAAGAAGTTTAATAAGAGTGGCATCAAGTTCGATGGCAAGAAGAAGTTCTTCACAAGTAGCAAAAGAAAGCCTATATCCGAAATGGATTGCTACAATTATGGTGAACTTGGTCATCTAGCTCATCAATGCCCTAAGCCTCCAAAAGACAAATACAAGAACAAGAACAAGGGAAAGAAAAATGAATCTAGTGATGAAGAAGATGAGAAGAAGAAGAACAAGCCATACAAGAAGAAGGATGGCAAGAAAAAAGAATATCACAAAAAGAAAAAGGGAGGCAAAGCTTACATTGTTGGTGATTGGCTCATCGATATTGAGTCATCATGTGAGTCCTCCAGTGATGAAAGCAACGACGAGAAAGAGAAGGTCGCCGCGTTTGTGATTGGGCCATCATCATCTTCATCAACATCTTCACCACCACCTTCATTGCCATCTTCACCGTCATCATCCACTACTCACCTATGCCTCATGGCCAAGGGTGAACGAAAGGTACAAAATAATGAAAGTGATGATGATGATGATAGTGATGATGAATTTGATGCACCTTCTTATGATGAACTTGTAAAATTGCTCAACAAATACTCTAAAGTCATAAGAAAGACTAGAAATGAAAATGATGAGCTTCAAAATGAAAATGAATCACTTTCATCAAAGCTTGAGATTGCACAAAAGACTAGTGATGAGCTTAAAGATCAAAATGAAATTATGACTTCTACTCTCAAGGAGCTCAAAACTTTCAACAAAGAGCTTAGAGATGAACATGATAAACTTGAGAAGAAGCATGATGAGCTCAACACTAGGCACAACTTGCTAAAAGATAAATATACTTCATTGAAAATTAATTATGATAGTCTTGTTATTGCTAATGAGCTTTCTCTTGAGACACATGATGCTACTAACCAAGTTGTTAAGATTGATATAGCCACATCATGTGATGACTTGATTATTGAGAGCATTGAGCAAGGCTCTAGTGGCAAAGGCAAGAAAGTGGTTGAGTCTGACAATTATGATGATTATGTCAAGCTCAAGAGTGAAAATGAAATGCTTAGAGATGAGAACAAGAAACTAAAAGGGTTGATGACTCTTGAAAAGCAAACATCAAATGAGTCACTCATTGAGGAGAACAAAAAGCTAAAGCAAGAGAAAGAGCATCTCAAGACCGGATTGAGCAAGTTTACAAGAGGTCAATACTTGCAAAGTGAGCTACTCATGAACACCGTCATGAAGATGGATAGAAGTGATATTGGTTACTTGGCAAATCAAGAGTAGAAGGTTAAAACTCAACAACAACAAAGCAAATCAAAGCCCAAGCCTAAGAGATGTGTTGAGTGTGGACAAGAGGGCCACTTTGCTCATGAGTGTGAAACTCCACCACCACAATCCTTGCCCAAGCATGCTAGACCCTTTGCTTTCAATGCTCACTATATGCTTAGAAGAGATTCTAGTGGAAAGATGAAAGTCATGTTCTTGGGTCCCCCAAACAAGAATAGGCCTAAGAAAATTTGGGTTGCCAAGTCACTAGTTGAGAAAGTCAAGGGTCCCTCTCAAGTTTGGGTCCCTAAACAAAAAGCTTGATCTCTTGTATGTAGATGAACTATAAGACCGGTGGATCTCATTGGGTTATTGATAGTAGGTGCACTCAATATATGACCGGTGATCCTCGTATGTTCACCTCACTTGAAGAAAATGGGGAATGTCAAGAGAAGATCACATTTGGGGACAATTCAAAGAGCAAAGTCAAGGGTATAGGCAAGATTGCAATATCAAATGATCACTCTCTTTCAAATTGCTCTATGTTGCTTCCTTGAGTTTCAATCTACTATTCGTTGGGCAACTTTGTGATCTTGGCTATTAATGCTTATTCACACCAAATGAAGTGGTAGTATCAAAGATAGATGACAAGCAAATGATTTTCAAATGCTTTAGATATAACAATCTCTATCTTGTTGATTTCACCTCCGAAGATGCAAATTTGATGACATGCTTGTTCACCAAAACTTCACTTGGATGGCTTTGGCATAGGAGGCTTGCTCATGTTGGAATGAATACTCTCAACAAATTATTGAAGAAAGAGTTAGTGAGAGGCTTGAAAGGTGTCAAGTTTGAGAAGGACAAACCTTGTAATGCATGTCAAGCCGGTAAACAAGTTGCAAATACTCATCCAACAAAAGCTTACATGTCAACATCAAGAGTGTTAGAGCTTCTACACATGGATTTGTTTGGTCCTACAACTTATAAGAGCTTGGGTGGAAATCTTTATTGTCTTGTGATTGTGGATGACTACTCAAGATACACTTGGACATTCTTTCTTCATGACAAATCCGAAGTGGCCACTTGTTTCAAGAAGTTTGCAAAGAGAGCCCAAAATGAATTTGAAGTCAAGATAAAGAAGATAAAAAGTGACAATGGTAAAGAATTTGACAACACAAACATTGAAGCTTATTGTGATGAGATTGGGATCAAGCATGAGGTTTCATCAACCTACACTCCTCAACAAAATGGTGTAGTTGAGAGAAAGAACCAGACATTGATTACCCTTGCAAGAACAATGCTAGATGAGTACAACACATTAGAAAAATTGTGGGCCGAGGCAATCAACACCGCATGCTATGCATCAAATCGTCTCTTCCTACAAAAGTTTCTTGGCAAGACCCCCTATGAGTTGCTAAATGGGAAGAAGCCGGACGTCTCATTCTTCCAGGTGTTTGGTTGCAAGTGCTACATCTACAAGAAGTGGCAACACCTAGGGAAGTTCCAAAGACATTGTGATATTGGTTTTCTTGTTGGCTACTCATCAAAGTCCAAAGCATATAGAGTATTTAACCATGCCACCGGTTTAGTTGAAGAAACATATGATGTGGAATTTGATGAATCTAACGGCTCCCAAGGAGCAATTGAGAATTGTGATGATGTAGGTGATGAACTATTGAGGGAGGCAATGAAGAACATGCCGGTGGGAGACATCAAGCCTAAAGATGATGAAGACGATGTTCAAATGGTCAATCCACCATCTTCATCAAATGTGCCTCAAGATGATGACAAGAATGAGAGAGTTGAAAATGAAGACACTCATGTCTCTCATGAACAAGCCGAGGCACAAGCTCAAGATGTTGATGCTCCTCAACCTCCTCCTCAAGTGGTTGATAGAAGACACTCACATCTACTTCAAGCACATCCACAAGATCTCATCATAGGGAGTCCTACAAAGGGTGTAATGACTCGATCTCAAAAGCTTGCTTCTTTTGTTGAACATCACTCTTTTGTCTCATGTCTTGAACCTAAGAATGTAGAAGAAGCTCTTCAAGATCTGGATTGGGTGAATGCAATGCACGAAGAATTGAACTTCACCCGCAATCAAGTTTGGACACTTAAGGAGCATCCAAAAGGTGCAAGAGTCATTGGAACCAAGTGGGTGTTCCGCAACAAGCAAGATGACCAAGGCATGGTTGTGAGGAACAAGGCAAGACTAGTTGCAAAGGGGTTCTCTCAAGTTGAAGGCCTTGATTTTGGAGAGACCTTTGCACCCATTGCAAGACTTGAAGCCATCTGTATCCTTCTTGCATATGCATCGCATCATAAAATGAAATTATATCAAATTGATGTTAAAAGTATGTTTTTAAATGGCTTCATAAATAAACTAGTCTATGTTGATCAACCTCCCGGATTTGAAGACCCTAGATGTCCTAATCATGTATATAGGTTGTCCAAGGCGCTATATGGGCTCAAGCAAGCCCCTAAAGCGTGGTATGAGCGCCTCCGGGACTTTCTCATTGAGAAGGGCTTCACTATTAGGAAGGTCAACACTACACTATTCACCAAGAAGCTTAATGGAGAGATCTTCATTTGTCAAGTCTATGTTGATGATATTATCTTCGGATCAACAAATGAAGATTATTGCAAGGAATTTGGTGAATTGATGTCAAAGGAGTTCGAGATGTCCATGATTGGTGAACTTACATTCTTCCTTGGTTTTTAAGTCAAGCAAATAAAAGAAGGGATTTTTATCTCTCAAGAAAAGTATACCAAGGATCTTCTCAAGAGGTTCAAGATGGAGGATTGTAAGCCAATCAAGACCCCAATGCCATCTAATGGACATCTCGACCTAGATGAGGGAGGTAAACCGGTTGATCAAACTCTCTACCGTTCTATGATTGGTAGCTTGTTGTACCTTACCGCATCTAGGCCCGATATCATGTTTAGTGTGTGCGTGTGTGGTCGCTTTCAAGCGTGTCCTAAAGAACCTCATCTAAGTGCTGTGAAAAGAATCTTAAGATATCTTAAGCACACCCCAAGCAATTGGTCTTTGGTATCCCAAAGGAGCTAGATTCCAACTAGTTGGCTATTTCAACTCGGATTATGCCAGTTGCAAAATTGATAGAAAAAGCACATCCTGAGGGTGCCATTTGCTTGGGAGGTCACTTGTATCTTGGTCATCTAAAAAGCAAAATAGTGTGGCTTTGTCCACCGCCGAGGCGGAATACATTGCCATGGGGGCTTGTTGTGCACAAATCTTATATATGAAGCAAACTCTTCTAGACTATGGTTTTGTTCTCGATAAGGTGCCACTTTTATGTGATAATGAAAGTGCCGTTAAAATTGCCAATAATCCGGTACAACACTCACGCACGAAGCACATTGATATCCGTCATCACTTTCTAAGGGATCATGTTGCTAAAAATGATATATCACTAGAAGGTGTAAGAAGTGAAAATCAATTAGCGGATATCTTCACTAAACCTTTGGATGAGGCTACCTTTTGTAGGTTGAGAAGTGAGCTAAATGTGCTTGATTCTAGTCATTTTAAAAAATGAGCTTGTGTTGTCCCTTACATTGCATTATAATATATGTCATGTTTAAACTTCCGTAATGCATCTAGGACTTGTCTAACACAGTTACGATAACCCTCTTTTGGAGGAGTGAAGAAGCCTAATCGTGGATCAAACTTGACAAGCAACCTAGTTTTACCTTCTTGCTTTGCATTGCATATGCATGGTTGTTGCTTTGTCGTTTCTTTTCGGTTTTGCTTTGAGCAACCTCTGTGTTCGTCCATGCGTAGAGAGAGCATTTGACGCTCCCAAGGGTTTATAAACTCTATTGCATGGCCATACGTTGCTCCTCGGGTGTTTATCACATATTTTCTTAAAAATAATACTAGCCTAAGGCGAAATATTTTGAAAAACTTGAGGGTTTGAGAGAGGTCACTCATATCAAGTTCCAATTGGTGTTTATTTGGGTCTTTTTGTATTGGAACTTGATTGGGAGAAGTCGCATCGAAGATCGGGAAGAGAAAAGGTGAAAATCAGTGACCGGACGCTGGACCGGACGCGACGCTGCTCGACCACTGCGTCCGGTTCTGGCCATCACCAGCGCGTCCGGTCACGCGAAGGTGATTCTCGGTGTCCTCTGACCGGACGCTGGACCGGACGCGACACTGCGACCACTGCGTTCGGTCCCGGACTTCATCTGCGCGTCCGGTCGCGCGGAGTGGGTTCTCGGGTGGACCTCTGACCGGACTCTGTCCGCGTCCGGTCACCTCTAACCGGACGCGTCCAGTCGGTTAAGGAGCTTACTGGACTCTGATCGGACGCCTCTGCAGCGCGTTCGGTCAGTCGAGGAGCGCGTCCGGTCAACCCTTGAAAAGCGGATCTGAGTTCTTTTTCACCGATCCATCGGCGGTTTCGTTTCTTTTCCTCTTCTTCTTCGCGCGCCATCGCTTGCCCTAACCCGCTGCCATCAAGCCGCTCCTCCACCGTAGCCCGCGCGCCGCCGCTGCGCCGCCCCTCCTCCTCCACCGCAGCTGCTGTGCCGCCGCTCCTCTCCACCGTAGCAGTCGCGCGCTGCCGCTCCTCCGCCTACTCCCTAGCACCACCGTCCCTCTCCTCTCCGGCAGCCCACAGAGAAGGCCAGGCAGCCCTCCTCCGCGCCACCCTTGATCTTGGCCGAGAGGGGCCCTCTGCGCTGCCATTGATCGTCAATCTTCGGCTTTCTCTGCGAGGTTTCTTCGCCGTGACTTTGACCTAGGTGGTTTGCCGATGACATCTCTCATGTTTTGATTCACTTTTTTCTTGTCTCGGCGTTCCAGCGCTCGTCCGGCATTCCCGAGGAACCCTCGCGTGTCAAGGTCTCTCACCCTTTTCACTGGAGTCTCGCTCTTCTGAGGTGGCATGTCTTGTTCTATTCTTTTCTTATCTCTTCTGCTTGCTCTCATAAGGACATCGCTTATCTATTAGTTGAAATATATTGCTTACAAGTAGCTCTATCTATTCCATCTTTGCAGTGAGTCTTGTCAGTGCTTTGTGTGGCAGTTGGCACTTTTGTCAGTATTGAATCCGAGGCCAAGCCTGCGGATACGGATTGAGGTCAAGCCTCACGAGAATTAGTTCATCATCTTGCAGTCGTGAGTTGATTCAGGGGAATTCTTGTTTGGCAGTTCATCTTCTCAGTGTTAGTTGTTCTCAGTCATAGAGACTTGTCAGCATGGCCCACTGCAAGAATGTTGGTGGAGCACCGAGTGACGGGGATGGAAGTCCTCCACGTTTGACAGAGGTTGCCTGTGGCAAGCGCAAGAAGATCGCCGCTAAGAAAAGAAAGAGGACGCTCACAGAGGCAGAGATAGCATAGGTAGTGGCAGACGCTGCTGATCTAGCTGAGAGAGGAGGCAGAGGCAGTGGTATTCACATTGGCGAGCGTCACTTTCATCTTGAAGGACGACAGCTTGGTACAGAGACCACCGAGGAGACAGAGGACCAGCCCGCAGAGTAGACAGAGGAGCAGCCTACAAAGCAGACAGAGGAGACACAGGAGCAGACACCGCAGACTCCACCGCGTCGTCGCTCAGGAGGAACGCGTGCTTAGGTGACTCCTAGGCCAGAGGGTCAGCGATGTGGAGGTCGTCCACCTCCTAGAGCTCGTGGTCAGCCCCCAGTTGAGCACTTTGACCTGAGGGGAGCTACAGCACGATAGGTTCAGGCTCTCCGATTCGTCGAGGTTGGTCGGTGGTTCCCACCTCATCGGGACACTAGAGCTTCAGAGGGATTCTACACACCTCTGCACGAGGATTTTTACAAAGCTTATGTTGACAGTGGGATTGCCTTCAGACCGTAGAGAGTTTGTCGACTTGAGGCACTAGTTGCAGTTGTTGGTGAGCAGTTCCGTCCCCCATATTTCTTTTCTACCAGGATTGTTAGATCTTCTAGGTCGGACAGGAGCATACTGCGGTACATGGGTTAGAGAGTTCTACTCTTCACTTTGGAAAGACCCTGCTCACGAGTTCATTCACTTTGCATTCAGAGGTCGTGACTGCAGGCTATACAGTACCAGGGTACAGGAGATTCTTAGGCTCCCAGCTTCAGAGACGAAGATCCACCAGTTTTGCTTTGGTCAGACATCACCACCGAGGCATCCACACGGTGGCACTGTGCCACCTACAGACTTGATCAGACCGTGCTTTCGTGAGCCGTTTGGTGAGGGGTCCAGACGTACACTAGCCAGTTTGACTCCTATTGCCAGAATGTTTGATGCTATTGTGAGGAGGACACTGCTTTCGAGGTTGGGCTACCGAGAGAGTTTGACATGTATGCAGCTTTGGGTAGTTCATCATCTTATCTCTTAGACTCCGTTTAACATTTGGGATTTGATGCTCTGTGAGATGGAGGATACTTTAGCAGAGGGCTTCATGGGTCACCGTCAGCTACCCTATGCCATTGGATTTGCTTTCTGATTCGGTCTGCTTGTGACCTACCTGCTGAGATTCGAGCGGAGATCTCTGACACCACGACAGCTTTCCCTGAGTATGATATACGACAGCTATGGGCCTCTATCACCCGTGAGCAGGCACCTAGACAGAGTCAGCATCAGAGAGCAGAGGTACTTGAGACTGCAGCTAAGTAGGACCAGACTGTTGAGGGACTTGCAGAGGCAGAGCTTGCTGACTTAGATGCTCAGCCAGCCGATCCGGACGAGGACGACGCCACTGACAGCACTGATGATGACTACTGGTGGTTTCGGTTCAGCCTCACGCTCAGACCCAGCCATGGTGGCTATACTTGAGAGGCTGATTCAGGCTTAGGAGAGGCAGGAGGTTCAGCTACAGAGACAGGCTCAGGACAACGCTCTGTATTCGCACAGATTCAGGCTTGTCAGGACGAGTTTCAGAGGTAGCAGCTAGAGATACAGAGGCAGCAGGCAGCTACCCAGCAGCAGTACCTTGAGCTCCTGAGACACCTTGTTACTATTGGGGTCCCTCCACCTCCGTCAGTCCTTACTCCAGCTTTACAGTCTAGTGGACTTCAGAGTCAGGAATAGCCGAGCTTTCAATTTACCTCACCTCAGCAGCAGGTGCCTCAGACATTTCAGTCCCCAGGATACACTCCTATTTAGATGGGATTCACTCCACTGGTTTAGCTCAGGCCTCACCTTCTGACTGGCACTCCATTCTCTACTGACTTGAGTGCGTCCTATAGTAAGTTGACCGGTCAGCCGACACCCTCCCAGACCACAGTTCTAACTACTACAGAGATGTTAGCTTCATAGACAGTGGCTCCTTTAGTGACAGGGACTAGGACTATGGAGACAGTTCCTTCGTCAGTTGCTTCGACTGATCCTCCCACGCTTGGTACTCTTCAGGCTCAGGTGACAGAGACTGCGGCTCTCGTTGCTACTACTTCATCAGCTCCTGCTTCTAAGTTACAGCCTGCCGACCCACACACTGAGCAGATCCAGATCGCTTCACTTCCACGTGTATCTATAGAGGGTCACCATGACAGCTCAGAGTCAGAGGACACTTCTCAGTTTTTGATCACTCCACGCTCCTCGGCACCCGACTCGACTGCTTCCATTCCTCCTTCGGACCCTTAGTTTTTTTGGCTCTTGATGCCAAAGGGGGAGAGAGAGTAGATTCAGGGGGAGTTGCGAGAGAGGGTTTCGTTTCTTTGTGTGCTACTTTCATGCATCATGTTTATATTCCCGCACTTGCATTATGCTTCATGTGTGCTTGTGAGATACTTGAGTAATATGTGGATTATCTTGTCTCTATTATATCATGTCACATGATCGGTTCTAGCTCATAAGGTTTTACTTCCGTGCCTTACTCCGATTTCATATGAGCTATGTTTTTTTGTGTACTAACTCTTCTTGTTTCATCTTATGAGTACACCCTGTTGGCTTGGAGCACATAAGCAATCCTAAACCCCTTGTTCTTATTGCCTTTTGCTTATGTGAACCAAGCATGTTCGAAAATCTCAACTCTTAAATCTACTTACTCAAGGTGTTGTCATCAATCACCAAAAAAGCGGAGATTGAAAGCATCTAGGCCCTGAGAGTTGGTTTCGGCAATTGATGACAACGCAACATTACCATGACTAACATGTGTTTTGCAGAAACTTTGGTAAGTTAGGTCATGGGAATGGTGACTATTTTGGGCACTATGGTTTTCATGCCCCTTGATGGAAATCGTTTCGGTTTTCAAAGGTTTAACGTCAAGATTAAGGACAGTTAGTTCCGGACGTCGAGGAGTTGAGTTACATTCGGAATAGTCATTAGGATCTTCATTTTTCTCCTTTGGCCGTACTATAAAGGGGGGCATGAGCGAGTAGCTTGACCTAGGTGAGTCTTTTGTTTAGGTGTGGTGCACACTTGTCAAACTTAGCACTAGGTAGCTCAGGTGAAGCCCAAAGTTCAGTTGGAAGAAACTCGGTTCAAGTTGCGTCGCGATTCGAAGTCATTTGAGCCATTTATTCTCGACCGGACGCGGTCTCTGCCTTGACCTGACGCGTCCGGTCAGTACTGGCAGTTACCGCAGGTTCAATACAATCGATCGGACGCGGTTCTCCCATGGACCGGACGCGGAGATCGTGTTGACCAGAGTCAAAGAGGGTAAGTGCTATGATCGGACGTGGCTAGGAAATCGATCGGACGCGTCTACAGTGCATCCGGTCCACTTCTAGAGAGGTACTTCGCTGACCGGACGCGTCCGGTCATCACCGATCGGACTCGTCCATGCATCCGATCAAAGTACAGAAAGGTGAAAGGTCTTGATGGCTAGAGGGGGGTGAATAGCCTTTTAAAATTTTCTACAAAGACAAGCTAAACAAGTTTATCAATACAACAAATAGCGAGATGCGAGTTTTGCTTAGCCTACGGGGTGTTTGCAAGCCACCTATCCAATTCACAATTCTAGTATAATGGCACTCAACCGCACAAGTCAAACCGAGAAGGTAACTACAACTACAACTAGCAAGCTACACAAAAGAGCTACTCTAGCAAAGCTAACTAGCTAGCAAAGATAACTAAAAAGTAATGCGGAGTTGAGTTAGGAGAGTTTCACCGAGGGGCGAAGTATTGAGCCAACCAATATGATCAACAATGAATACCAAGACAACCGAACACCGGAATCAATCAATCACAATATGAAAGTGATGACACGAAGATTTATCCCGAGGTTCACGTGCTTGCCGGCACGCTAGTCCCCGTTGTGTCCCTCTTCACCACGTGGTTCGGTGGCTAATCGGTCTCACACCGAGCCTCTCAAAAGGTGCCATAAGAACCTACCAAATGACAAAAGGTTGCAATGATACGAGCAATTTACTAATGTTGCCTTTGGCGCTTCGCCGAGGTAGGCACAAACCCCTCACAATCACCGGAGGTGGCCAAGAACAATCACCAACTCTTGCCAATGCCTCCAAGCTGCTCCTAGCCATCTAGGTGGTGGCAACCACCAAGAGAAACAAGAATCCCGCAGCAAATCAACCACCAAGTGCCAACTAGATGCTATCTCACAATGCAAATGCACTTGGATCACTCAATCTCACTTTGAATATGCAAAGAAGCAAGAGAGATGAGTGGGAGGGGAGTTGCTTAGCTCAAAGTGCTCACAAGTATGTCAAATGTCCAAGAGAGGGAGCTTTGAGCCGGCCAATGAGTATTTATAGACGTACCCCTTCGAATATAGTCGTTATGCACTTGAAACAGCCGAAGTCGCGCTGATCGGATGCGTTGGTCAAACTGACTGGACGCGCCGATCGCACAACGGCTACTTTCGCGAACCACCAACCGGACGCGCTGCACGCAATGACCGAACGCGTGAAGCTCGACCGAACGCGCTGGTCCCGTGATGGACCGGACGCGCTGGTCAAGCCTGAGTAGCGCACAACGAAACAGCGACCAGACGCGCTGGAGAACTGACCGGACGCCACAGTGCCAACGTCCAGTTGGAGTCCAGTAAGCTCCTTGATCGACCGGACGCGTCCAGTCGACTGTGACCGGACGCGCTGTGCGTCCGATCAAAAAGCTGAAACACGCGCAGACGCTGAACACTGACCGGACGTGTCCGGTCAAACAGAGACCGCGTCCGGTCACCTCTGTGACCTCCGTTTGCCTCTGTTTTCCTCCGTTTGATTTTTGACTTCCGGTGTAGTGGAAAATAGGCGTTTCAAGCTCGGCGGGAGGGAGAGAGGACCCCAAACCCTCTCTACTGCTCAAACTCCACCGCCTTCGCAAAAGTGCTAACACCACCAAGTGATCACGTCATGTGCGAGTGTGTTAGTATTTTCACAATCATTTTTCGAGGCGTTATTAGTTCTATCCAAATGCATATGATTATGAAATGCACACCTAGAGGCACTTAGGAGTTCAATAGCCACGCCATTCCCCTCTTTATAGTACGGCTATCTATCCTATAATGTAACCACACCCACTAGGTGTCTTGGTTACTAAAACACAACCCTTAAGCATATACCTTTGCCTTGATCACGTAGGGTTGCGTCCAAATCCAAGTGTGGCCATCATGATCACCATGTCCATCTTGCCACCAACCTTGGAATGTACTAATCCTCATATGCTACATACAACTTAGGCATAGGATTAGTACTTTGGCATTGTCACTAATTACCAACACCAAACATAGAGCTTTCAATCTCCCCCTTGTTGGTAATTGGTGACAACCCTTTCATAAAGATATTATGATAAAATTTTATTGAACCCATGTCATATTTTCCAAGTACATTACCATGTGTAAGAAATATGGACATGTGATCATGAATTCAAATTGATAGCAATGGCTCTCCCAACATGTATGCTATATGTTTGGATTTAGGAAGCATACATGCTTAGATAGGAAAATATAGGAGCATTGACTATCAATAGGTGCTAAGTGTTTTAGATTATAGACCTTTGAAGTGTGATACCATCGGAGTAGCGATAAACACCATCTTAGCACCTTGTGTAGTTAGATACCACTTGAAAAGCACAAACATAACTAGAAACCTCGTGAGATCAACATTAAAAGCAAGGTTCTAGTACCACTTTGAAAAACATGAAGCAAGAAAAATCTAACTACTTCCTATTCATGCTAGTACCTCAATATGCCATTCAAATTATACTAGCAAGTCACCACACAAGCAATGTATCAGAGAAACAGAAATGCATAACTATGCATCATACATATGAAGTGCACAAAGAAATGCAACAATCATGTTTAAGAGCTTGCTCCCCCTACTTGTGTGCTCAAAATTTTAGTTGATCCCCTTCTTTTATCATTTTCTCCCCTTTTGTGCTTCTCCCCCTTTGAGTTCTATCTTTGTGAACAACATTTTCTCCCCCTTTGGCACCAATGACCACAAGGGACCAATTTTAGATAGATTATCATGTTGAATTATGGGGTGAGGATCAAGTTTGTGATTCAACCTAGATTGCTTGCATAAATAAAATGCTTCGGTTTGATCCAAGGGCAAGCTTCTTCACACCTCACTAGAAGGGTTATCATGCACCATGTTGAAGCAAATATTTAGACAAGTGATCTAGATTAAACACTTAGGATCACAAGCTACTTAAACAAGTTATATGCTACCACTAGATCATACATAGCAAAGAAACAATAGTGGCACCATATAACCTTCAAATTTATTTGATTTTCATGAATGAGCCTAGAACATAAGAAATCATGACTAGATGCACTAAACATATCCTTAGTATAGAATGTATGACATGTCAACCAATTGTACCTTGGGGCTCGAAGGAGAGGCATGTCATATATGGGGTGCATCAACTCATGTTGGAGAAGTCAAGTATGTTCAACTCATTCTTTAGCTTGTGAAATCTCTTCTCATCAAGTGGCTTGGTGAATAGATCGGCTAATTGATCTTCGATGCCCACATTCTCAATTGCAATGTCACCCTTTTGTTGATGATCTCTAATGAAGTGATGGCGAACATCAATGTGCTTTTTTCTTTGATGTTGAACCGGATTGTTGGTTAGCTTCACGGCACTTTCATTGTCACATAGCAATGGCACATTCTTGAAATTGATTCTAAAATCCTTCAATGTTGCCTTCATCCACAAGATTTGTGCACAACAACTACCCGCGGCGATGTATTCGGCCTCGGCGGTAGATAGTGCAATACGATTTTGCTTCTTGGATGACTATGAGACAAGTGATCTTCCCAACAATTGACAAGTCCCAGAAGTGCTCTTTCTCTCCACTTTGTCACCGGCATAGTCAGAATCCGAATATCCAACTAGCTCAAAGCTTGCACCTTTGGGATACCACAATCCAACATCTTGTGTATGCTTCAAATACCTCAATATTCTCTTTGTTGCCTTCAAATGACTTTCTCTTGGTGAGGCTTGAAATCTTGCACACATGCATACACTAAACATTACATCGGGCCTTGATGCCGTCACATAGAGTAGGCTACCAATCATTGATCTATATAGCTTTTGATCCACCATGTTGCCATTCTTGTCACTATCCAAGCTTCCATTAGTGCTCATTGGAGTAGTGATTCCTTTTGCATCTTCCATACCAAACTTCTTTAGCATATCCTTTATGTATTTGGTTTGGCTCACAAATGTTCCTTCCTTCATTTGTTTGATTTAAAGTCCAAGAAAGAAACTAAGTTCACCAATCATTGACATTTCAAATTCCTTTGCCATCATTTTCCCAAACTCATCACAATAATCTTGATTGGTTGAACCGAATATGATATCATCAACATATATTTGCAACACAAACAAGTCTTTTCAATCTTCTTGGTGAAGAGAGTAGTATCCACTTTGCCCATGACAAATCCTTTGGATAGCAAGAAGTCCCTCAATCTTTCATACCATGCTCTAGGTGCTTGCTTCAATCCATACAAAGCTTTTCTTAACTTGTATACATGGTTGGGTTTCTTGTCATCTTCAAAACCGGGAGGTTGCTCCACATACACCTCTTCTTGAATGTACCCATTGAGAAATGCACTCTTCACATCCATTTGATATAGCTTGCTATTGTGAGCACAAGCATAGGCAAGTAAGATCCTAATTGCTTCCAATCTTGCAACCGGGGCATAAGTTTCACCAAAGTCAAGACCCTCTATTTGTGTGTAACCTTGAGCCACTAGTCTTGCTTTATTTCTTACTACTATTCCATCTTGATCTTGCTTGTTGTGAAAGACCCATCTTGTTCCAATGATATTGTGATCCTTAGGCCTCTCAACTAGTTCCCATACTTCATTTCTTTTGAAGTTGTTGAGCTCTTCATGCATTGCATTTACCCAATCCGGATCTCTCAATGCTTTATCAATGTCCTTGGGTTCTTTCATTGACACAAAAGAAGAGTGAGCACAAAATGATGCCAATCTTGATCTAGTTTGAACTCCCCTTTGTATGTCACCAATGATGGAATCCAATGGATGGTCTCTTGCAATGTTAGTTGGTTGAAGCACTTGGACTTGATTGTTTGGATGTTGATGTTGATCATGAGTTGGAGATGATGAACTAGCCACTTGTTGATCTTGTTGCACTTGAGATGATGTACTAGCTTGATTTTGCATTAGAGAACCACTAGCTTGTGTAATTGGACTTTGGAGCACTTGATCTTTGTTGTCATCCACATCAATCACTTGCTTTGGCCTAATATCACCAATATCCATTTCTTTCATAGCATTGGTCAATTGAGTTCCTCTCACATCATCCAAGTTATTTTCCTCATCTTGAGAGCCATTTGTTTCATCAAACTCAACATCATGAACTTCCTCAAGTAAATCACTAGCCAAATTCCAAACTCTATAAGCTTTGCTAGTAGTGGAGTAACCAAGTAAGAATCCTTCATCACATTTCTTCTCAAACTTGCTCAATCTAGTGTCCTTCTTCAAGATGTAGCATTTGCAACCAAATACCCGAAAGTATGCAATGTTGGGCTTTCTTCCATTTAAGATCTCATATGGTGTCTTCTCTAAGAACTTGTGGCAATAGAGGCGGTTGCTATAGAAGCAAGCCGTGTTGATTGCTTCGACCCAAAATGAATGACTCACATTATACTCATTCAACATTGATCTTGCCATATCAATTAGGGTTCTATTCTTCCTCTCAACTAGGCCATTAGATTGAGGTGTATACTTGGCCGAAAATTGATGTTTGATTCCAAGCTCATCACATAGCTCGTCAACTCTTGTGTTTCTAAACTCACTTCTATTGTCACTTCTCACTTTCTTGAGGTCTCAAACTCATTTTGCACTCTCTTGATGAACTTCTTGAATATGTCAAATACATCACTCTTGTCCACAAGAAAGAATACACATGTGTATCTAGTGAAATCATCCACAATCACAAAACCATACTTGTTGCCACCAATGCTTGTGTATGTAGTTGGCCCAAATAGATCCATGTGCAACAACTCAAATGCCTTGGAAGTACTCATGATGCTTTTCAATGGATGAGTGTTGCCCACTTGCTTTCCGGCTTGACATGCACTACATAGCTTATCCTTCTCAAATGTGACATCCTTCAAGCCTCTAACTAAGTCATGCTTCACTAACTTGTTCAATTGCTTCATGCCAACATGCTCAAGTCTTCTATGCCATAACCAACCCATACTTGATTTGGTGAGCAAGCATGTTGAAAGTTGAGTGTCACTAGCATCGAAATCAACCAAATATAGATTCTCATATCTAAAACCCTTGAAGATCAAATTGGAGCCATCAACACTAACTATCTCCACATCATCAACGCCAAATATGCACTTGAAACCTAGATCACACAATTGAGCAACCGAGAGAAGATTGAAGTTCAACTTTTCAACTAGGAGCACATTGGAAATGCTATGATCATTTGAGATTGCAATCCTTCCAAGAGCCTTCACATCACCCTTGCTATTATCACCAAATGTGATACTATCAATACCACTATCATTTGATTTGAGAGAGTTAAACATTCTTGAATCACCGGTCATATGTTGAGAGCACCCACTATCAAGCACCCAATACCTTTCTCCGGCATTGTAATTTACCTACAAAATAAATTAATGTTTCTTAGGTATCCATACTTGTTTGGATCCTTGGAGGTTAGTAACTAAGCTCTTTGGTATCCAAATGGCCTTCTTCTTTGGACCCACAATTGGTGTACCAAAAAACCTAGCATGCACACCTTTCTCACCCTTGGTAAGCACATAACAAGAATTAAAAGGAATGTAATCTATTTTAGCATGAAACTTGTTGTTGTTCTTGTTCATTTTATTACAATTAATCTCTAGATGCCCAACTTGCTTGCATCTATTGCAATAATGACCATTGCTCTTCACAAAGCGAGACTTTGGAGCAGCAAAGGCCGCCTTGCCCTTCTTGGGAGTATAGCCCAAACCCTCTTTGTTAAGAGAGAACCTTTGGCTACCCAAGCATTTTAGCAAGCGGGCATCCCCACCATAGGCATTGTCTAATGCACGGGTGAGATCATCCACTTCTCTCTTGAGAGTCTTATTCTCAACCACAAGTGATGAATCACTAGTAGTAGAGATAGAGTTGGTTATGGTGGATGATGATGAGCTACATGAAGCATTAGTAGGACCAACAAATAAAGAATCATCAATAATATCACATGTTAGTCCAATATCACAAGTGACAATCACTTGCTCTTCCTTAGCTTCCTTCATGAACTTATCCAACTTGAGATCCTTTTTCTTGATGAGCTCAAGTAGAGTGGAGTGGGCTTCCTTAAGCCTAGTGTGAGCAACTTCAAGGTCCTCGTGGTCTTTCTTTAGACACTCACGAGAGGCCTCTAGCTCATCAAAGGATTTCCTAAGAGCTTTGAGCTCTTGTTCAATTCCTTTGTACTCCTTACTCTTTTTGAGAGCAACAAGCTTCTCCAGCAAGGCATCATTTTTATTGCTCTTGGCAATGAGCTCTTATTCCAAGATTTTGTATTTCTTGGTTGTCCTCTTGTAGCCCTTGCTCATTTGATCTATTATGCCCAATAGATCATCCTTGGAGTAGTCCTCATCCTCCTCATCATCACTCCTACAACCATTACTAGCACAAGAATCATCATCACTATCATCATATTTTACCTTGGTAGGCTTGGCCATAAGGCATGACGATGTAGTATCGAAGATGGATGACTTGTTGGAGAGGGCGATGCTTGCAATGGCTCGCCGAGTGGTCCTCTCATCATCACTAGAGCTTTCATCATCATCACTATCGGAGTTGTCACTATCCCAAGTGACCACATAACCACCACATATCCCAAGTGACCACATAACACACGCCTCCAAGCTGCTCCAAGCCGTCTAGGTGGCGGCAACCACCAAGAGAAACAAGAATCCCGCAGCAAATCAACCACCAAGTGCCAACTAGATGCTATCTCACAATGCAAATGCACTTGGATCACTCGATCACACTTCGAATATGCAAAGAAGCAAGAGAGATGAGTGGGAGGGGAGTTGCTTAGCTCAAAGTGCTCACAAGTATGTCAAATGTCCAAGAGAGGGAGCTTTGAGCCGGCCAACGAGTATTTATAGACGTACCCCTTCGAATATAGCCATTACACACTTGAAACAGCCGAAGTCGCGCTGACCGGACGCGCTGGTCAAACTAACCGGACGCGCGAAGCTCGACCGGACACGCTGGTCCCGTGATGGACCGGACGCGCTGGTCAAGCCTGAGCAGCGCACAACGAAACAGCGACCGGACGCACTGGAGAACTGACCGGACGCCACAGTGCCAACGTCCGGTTGGAGTCCAGTAAGCTCCCTGATCGACCGGACGCGTCCGGTCGACTGTGACCGGACGCGCTGCACGTCCGATCAAAAAGCTGAAACACGCACAGACGCTGAACACTGACCGGACGTGTCCGGTCAAACAGAGACCGCGTCCGGTCCAGCGTCCGGTCACCTCTGTGACCTTCGTTTGCCTCTGTTTGCCTCCGTTTGATTTCCGACTTCTGGCATAGTGGAAAATAGGCGTTTCAATTCCTCGAAAACGTCTGAGGACCCCAAACCCGCTCTACCGCTCAAACTCCACCGCCTTCGCAAAAGTGCTAACACCACCAAGTGATCACGTCATGTGCGAGTGTGTTAGCATTTTCACAATTATTTTTTGAGGCGTTATTAGTTCTATCCAAATGCATATGATTATGAAATGCACACCTAGAGGCACTTAGGAGTTCAATAGCCGTGTCATTCCCCTCTTTATAGTAGGGCTATCTATCCTATAATGTAACCACACCCACTAGGTGTCTTGGTTACTAAAACACAACCCTTAAGCATATACCTTTGCCTTGATCACGTAGGGTTGCGTCCAAATCCAAGTGTGGCCATCATGATCACCATGTCCATCTTGCCACCAACCTTGGAATGTACTAATCCTCATATGCTACATACAACTTAGGCATAGGATTAGTACTTCGGTATTGTCACTAATTACCAACACCAAACATAGAGCTTTCAAAAGGTTCTTGCACGACCGGACGCGTCCGGTCACTCCTGATCGGACTCACTGTGCGCCCAGTCACTCAGCGCCGTTGGTTTTCAATTCGACCGTTGCCACCGATCGAACACGTCCGGTCAGTACGTAAAATGCTGAGTTGGCACATAACGGTTGGAATTGACTGTGGAGAGTATAAATACATCTCCTACACCTCTATTTGAGGTCTCTTGCTCATTTGTTCAGCTGAGAAACACCTTTCATATGCAAGGAAGTGCAAGAGCTCTAGTGAGGGTTGAGATTTGAGAATCCATGATCAAGATCCCTCATTAGTGACTAGGGAGTAGCAAGTGTGCATCCACCTTCTCATTAGGCTTGTTGTGGTCAAGTGAGAGTTCTTGCTTGTTACTCTTGGTGATCGCCATCACCTAGACGGCTTGGTGGTGATTGGGAGTTTGGTGATCATCCGGCGAAGCTTGTGGATGACCCAACTCATCTTGTGAGCGGTTGTGGGCAATTCACCGCGACGGAGTGTCAAAGAATTAGCCCGTAGAGAGCACTTGATCCTCGCGTGGATCAAGGGGGAGCTACACCCTTGCGTGGGTGCTCCAACGAGGACTAGTGGGGAGTGGCGACTCTCCGATACCTCGGGAAAACATCGCCGTGTTCCTAACCCTTTAGTTTCAAGCAATTACTTTCTCGTATTACTTTTGTTGCTTGGTTTACTTTCCTAGAATTGCCATGCTAGACTATGATTGGAACTTAGGGTTCAAAACTTTTATCGATAGAATCACTAGGAACACTTGTAGGCACTAGGGGTGAATTCTGGCTTAGTAGGATTTAAGTCTTGCAATAAATTTTAGAAAAGCCCAATTCAACCCCCTCTTGGGCATCTTGATCCTTTCAAGTATCTGAACATATCATGTGACATCCAATATGACACCCGAAATGACACCTCCTAAACTTGAGTCCTGGATCCAAACACTCCCTTACACTACGAGGACGGAGGTAAAGAAACCCACTCTCCACTGATCTCATTGAATCTCTATCAGCTTCACTTCGAAATCACTTTACTAGGCTAGTGAAGCTACCAAACTGACCCTGAGGATAGCTTGGAAAGCTCCATGGGTGACATCGACCGAAATTCCTCTTTGAGATGAGAATCCTCAACTCTAGTTTTTCTCTCTTTTTACAAACTAGTGGACATGCATACTACTACAGAATAAACAATCGGCCCTATTACTGCCAGAATTTTAAAACCGACGGTAATAGATGCATCACTGTTGGTTCATAAGGAAAAAACCTATCGCTAGCGAATATTCTAACAAACCAACAGTGATAGATATTATCACTTCTGGTTGGTAATAAAAGCTGGCGGTGATGTATATTTGTGTCGGATGCATTTACCAAACCTCTAGTGATCCATAGGCCTCGGACCTAAAATTTTTATTCATCCCAATTAACTCAAGACTGACATTCGTGACCTTTCTTCCCCTCTCTGTCCGCTCTCTCTCGTGGAGCAGAAACACATCCCAACTCCCAGACCTCCTCCTCCTAAATCTCCTCCCCAAATCCACCCCGTCACGCTCCACGGCTCCACACCGGTGCGGGCACGAGGCCACCGCGAGCACCGGCGAGTAGTCAGGACCCCGGCGCGGCGCGGGCACGAGGCCGCCGTGAGCACCGACGAGCGGTCGGGACCCTGGCGCGGTGCGAGCGCGAGCGCGGATCCAACCTGGCATCTTCTTCCTCATGGCGTTGGCAAGCGGCTCAGCGCAGATCCACCCGGCAGCTTCTTCTTGTTCCTGGCGCGGGCAAGCGGCTCAGCGCGGATGCACCCTAGCGGCAGCTTCTTCCTCCTGGCCTCCCCTCCCCTCCGGCCTCCGTGTATGTTGTATGAGTCAATTTTTGGAATCCCAATTTGTCTTTTTTTGCGAAAGAATCAATTTGTGGAATCCCAATTTGTGATGTACAAATCGATTTGTGGATGAGTTGATGTGATGTGTTGAATCCCTCCTCGTTTTTCTAAAGATGTATGAATTGTTTCTTGGATGAACTGTGGTGGTAGTAGGGTTTCTTGTATGAATCCCTCTTAGTTTGTGATGCATGAATTGTTTCTTGTATGATTTGTGGACGAGCATGCTCCAGCGAGCATTCTTGCTTTTGTTGGATTCCTTTTCTTTTTTTAAGGCCTATCAGTGCCGGGTGAAGTACCGGCAGTAGTAGCAAAGAGGCATCACTGCCGGTATGCCACTGTCGGTTCAAAATCTGGCAGTGAAGGGGTTTTGAACCGACAGTAATGTGAAGAACTAGGGTAGTGGCACGTGCCTTAACGATGCCTGCCCCCCTGCATGCCTGCATGAGTGGGTGGGCCCCACATGTCAATCACTCTGAGTAAGCACATGTAATGACATGTTAACCATGAGAGTTTCATCACTAGGTCAGCTTTGCATACGGCTATAGTTCTCACCGTGTTTTTTTTTGTCACAAACAGACGCTGAAAATGATTTTCACCATCGGTTCGTGTCCCATACTTGCGTAAAACCCAAGATGACTTTCACCGTCAATTTTTGTCCCAAATGATTTTCACCACCAGTCTTATTCTGAACCGGCGGTGGTATATTATCACAGTAGTGATAATTTTTGTCCCAAATGACTTTCACAGTAGTGATAATATGTTTATTTGTATTTATAAATGTTGATACTATTTTTTATAAATTTAGTTAAACTCAAAAAAAGTTTGAGTCAAATCAAAACCTAGAATTATATTTTTTTCAAGAAAAATAAAACCGTTCTTTGTTTTATCCTTGCCCTGTCTTGTACCTGCACCCTTTTGAATGATTAGTTGTTGCAGCCGCGCCGTTTGGATCATTTGATCGGCGGCATTATAGGATGCATGCATGCAGAAAATAAATGCACACATACGCCAGTACGCCACCGTGCGCACGTTGGTTCAACAGTCAGCTAGTGATCGGATAACCGCGCCTAGGGCTGTGCACGTACGTAGGCCACTATTAGGGGGTGGTTAGTTTGCGAAAATTTTTGGCGGATACTGTAGCTTTTTTGTTTTATTTGACAATTACTGTTTAATCATAGACTAATTAGGCTTAAAAAATTCGTCTCGCAATTTCACGGTGAACTGTGCAATTAGTTTTTTGTTTCGTCTACATTTAATGCTTCATGCATGTGCCGCAAGATTCGATGTGATGTTTTGAGGTGAAAATTTTTGAGAACTAAACACCCCCTTATACCTGCCGGGATGTTTGATCCCTTCAAAATTCTAAATTTTTACGCTATCTTTCCATCGTATCAATCTTTAGATGTATGCATGGAGGATTCAATATAGATAAAATAAATGACTAATTACACAGTTTGGTTGTAAATCACGAAACAAATCTTTTGAACCTAATTAGTTCATTATTGGACACTAATTACCAAATACAAACGAAAGTGCTACAATATCAAAATTCCAAATTTTTTTTTTTGCATCTATACACCCCCATCAGATCCCGTCATCTGCTCCGTAGCTACAGAAACACTGTCGTCGACCGTGCCCATGTGGACCATGTACATGCATGCACACATGCTAAATTCTCATTTTCTGTGTACATATATATGTCAATATGTCTGGCTGCGTCACTTCCCGCGTTCCAGAACGTAGGCACCATATTGCACCGATGGGTCTGCGCGTTTGGGGCCGTCGTCACAATTTCCGAGGACGATGCAAGGAGAGGGTGGTAAAAATATAATCCCTCCGTCCCAAAAAGCATGTAAGGCTCTGTTTAGTTCCCAGAAAATTTTGCAAAATTTTTCAGATTTCCCATCACATCGAATCTTTGGACACATGCATGAAGCATTAAATATAAATAAAAAATAAAACTAATTACACAGTTTAGACGAAATGGACGAGACGAATCTTTTAAACCTAATTAGACCATGATTGGACAATATTTACCAAATAACAACGAAAAGAGCTACAATACCATTTTGCAAAAATTTTTGCATCTAAACGCAGCCTAAATCTCGGTTCCCAAGGAGACAAAGAATCTTTAAATTTGATCAAGTTTATAGATGATATTATCTATATTTTAATCTCTAATTAGGTTTATTATGAAACTATATTTCATAACTAATCCAATTATACTTATTACACATCATAAGCATCAATATGTTTTTATTTGTATTTAGTTAAAGTTAAGAATATTTGACTCCTCGGGAGGGTTACATTTTTTTTTGGACGGAGGTAGTACTCCTATGCATGCACACACGTACACGTAGCACAGTGCAGAGATGACCAGATGCAAGGCTCGAGCGAGCTTCTTCACCGGCAACCTCAGTGCTTTCGTCATGATGATTATTCGTCGCTTGATCTCAGTGACTACTGCAGCAAAGGAGCGTCAGTGGCGCCAGTGTACCACCGCACATGCTCGACCTGCCTTGTGTCGACGATATACCACCGCACTGCAGCACGTGCACGCCAGTTAGCACAGCCATAACACTAGTAGGCATCGGCCAGTATTTCTTCAAATATACTAGGCGGTGTTTTTTTTTTGCTGGTTGAAAATTTCGGGGGTGTCACATCGGATGTTTCGAGGATGTCGGAAGGGGTGTTCAGATACAAATCGAAAAACTAATTACATGACTCGTCTGGAAACCGCGGGATGAATTTATTAAACCTAATTAATCCGTCATTAGTACATGTTTACTATAGCACAATATTGTCAAATCATGGATTAATTAGGCTCAAAAAATTCGTTCCGTAAATTTATCACAATCTGTGTAATTAGTTATTTTTTCATCTATATTTAATACTCTGTGCATGTGTCAAAACATGTGATGGGGTGAAAAAATTTTAGAGAGGAACTAAACACCCAGTAGCCACGTCACACGTCGCAGAGATATACTAGTACTAGTAGCGCAGCTAGTGCCATTGTGGAATCTGGAAACTTAAAACAACATGGATGCGGTCCATTCATGCAAGTGACGACAAGTGTTAGTTGCAGTGTACTGGTGATCCACTGATCCACATGTACAGTATGCATGCATGCACATCAGATCACATCCCTGCCGCATTTAATAATTTGTCATGATACTGTACGTAAACATCCAGTATATACATCGGTCAATCGCGTCTTCGTCGACCGGAAAGAAACCAAGAATCAAATCTGAAGCGGCAGCTGCCTTATCGAGATGTGCCGGCCGGGCGGGCACGAATTGATTACTCTGATTAGTCGTTGATGATGATGCTCTCTTTGACCGCCGGTAATTGGCCGTGCATGCATGTGTGTCCGGCGTCCGCCGCGCCGAACCACGCGGCCGATCGATCTGCGCCAAGCAAACGGCGCGCGCGGCGTGTTGTCATGTGCACGTGCTGCAGTGACCGCCTGACTGGCCGACCGGGCTGTGCGCTCGTGTGCGTACGTACGTGCTCTCGTGTCCGATCCATGCATGCATGCTACGGGCCGGGCATCGAGCGGCAGCTGCGCGGGCTGCACGGCGGGGCACCCGGCCGGACGGCCTAGCTACCGCCTACGACGGCGTAGACCACATGCATGGCCACTGGCTAGAGCATAGCTGCTGGGATCTGCGACTGTGGTCCGGTTTAGTTTTCACCTATAAACTTTTCACCCTTTACATCGAATGTTCGAATAAATGCATGGAGTATTAAATGTAAATAAAAAACTAATTATACAGTTTGCATAGAAACCGCGAGACGAATCTTTTAAGCCTAATTAGTCCATGATTAGCCATAATTGCTACAGTAACACACATATGCTAATGCTGACTTAATTAGGCTTAATAAAATTTTCTTGCGGTTTCCAAGCGAGTTATGTAATTAGTTTTTTTATTAGTATCCGAACACCCCTTCCGACGTCCTATAAAATATCCGTGTGATAAAAAAAAATCGCCCCAGGAACACCCCTGTGTGAGTGCATACCGGTCGGACTCGGATGATATTGACCGACAAGGCATCTATCGATCCCCTTCACGTACCAATTGATGGCCCAAAGTCCAAAATGCATGCGTCAACAAACCAAGTACAGGTCACATTTATATTTAGCTGTCGGATGGAAAGCTATTCACGAGCATATTTATCAAAGCCCGCTCTCGACTTATAATTTTGTCACTAGTTTTTATGATTTATCTCCAATTGGCGCAACTATCGATCCACTGTTCAGAGAAGCAACATTTGCTGGATTCCTCTCCTAGCGGGGTTAAAGAAGATTAACGTTGATGCAGCCTTGGCTAGGAACTCAAGAACTGTCGTTGCTGCAGCTGTTGCACGTGACTTTGCTAGACATTTCTTGGGGGCTCGGCGGTAGTGATGAAAGGAAGCTTGGAGCCAGAGACGGTGGAGGCGATATCTTGTAAAGAAGGTCTGGCCCTTGCTAGCGATTTGCTACTCCAGGACTTCAGAGTGGCATGTGACAATGCCGGTGTTGTCGCAAGCATACGTGAAGGTAGTATGGGCTCTTATGGGCATATTGTCCAGGAAATTAGAGCTAAATCGAATGATTTTAGTTTTGTTGTATTCGTCCATGAGAGGAGACGATCAAATGTAGGCCCTGTTCAGCAGGCTGTTTTTTGGCTTATAAGCCGGCTGTGGCTGATTTGCTGTGAGAGAAAAACACTGTTCCATAGCTGATAAGCCGTGCTGATAAGTTCAGCCGAACAGGGAGGTAGATGTTCATAATCTTGCTAAAAGTTGTATCTACGCTCAGTTAGGGAGATATGTTTGGTTTGTATCTCCGCCTGATGTCGTCTGTACTTCTTATGAAGAATAATAAAAGTCTTTTCTGCTAAAAAAAAAGTTAAACGGTTAGTTTTTTTTCGAATCAGTTAAACGGTTAGCTACTGGCAGTAGCCTATCCCAGCTAGTAAACAGTGCACAGAGGCGTCGCGTGCATGCAGGGCGCCGGCCGGCCCGCGCCGTACGCGCAAGTTGCATGCTCACCGGCCGACGGGCCGAGCGTACGCGCGGGCGCCTGTACGCACCGGAAAGCCCGGCGTGGCATAAATGAGATGGGATGCGGATGATGCATGCGTCCGCTGTCCGCGACGTACGCAGTACGTTCGTGTCTGTACCCTGCGCGTGCGCGGGGCGTACGGCGGCCGCGCGCGAATTGAACGCCCGGCGAGGGGCATTGGCCAGCCGGCGGCCGCGCCGCCGCGGGGCCACTACTGGAGTACTGGTTGATTGATATCGCGCATCGACCGCCGTGGATCGCGTTACGCTGCACCACTGGTGCTGCGTCGAATCGTCGATGATCTGCCTGCCCGCCGTGCATGCATGCATGCATGGAGGAGTCAGAACAACGGGACTATCGACGACCAGCACCTATGACGACGACGACGACTGGGACGACGGTCCCGGTCCGATGTTTGGCCGTTAATTTGGGAGATGCCGATACACCACCGTCGTCCGCGCCGACAAGATTGTACAACGGTACAGACGCTCCGCTGCACACATGCGTCATATCGATGCATCTCAACGGTAGAGACGCCCCGTTCTTCACTTCAGCCTTCAACGAGAAAATAATATTTTTCTCTTATAAGAAATCAATATCATTCAAATTTCAGCAAAACAAAGAGATACCTTAAAAATCTATTTCTCCAATAGTCTACATTTTACTACACATTATCAAAGCTATTGTACTCTCAAAACAAATTAAAGAATATTGAACGAGATGTAAGGTGTCGGTTCATGCATTAAACATGCTAGCTCTTTTCTGTGCTATCTAACTCTCTCCTCTATACAAGATAAAAAAATGATAATGTGGATTCTAAGAGTTAGCTAAGTTAGACTCTATTTTGGTTCCATGGTCTAAAGTTTAGCCACCAAGCTTTACACCACTTTAGCTCTTGAAGCTCCATACAAGAGATAGGTGTTGCCTAAAGTTTAGTCAATCTCACAAAAACTTTAGACCACACAAGTGTGCTAAAGTGGTCTAAAGTTTTAATTTAGTCTTTAACTTTAGACAACTACACTTTAGACCATAAGATCTAAACAGGGCCTTAGTATTGTTCGAGGTGCCCTTAATGCAGTTTTAGACAATATAACAGATAAGCCATTTTGGGAGTGACCTACAAAGTTTAAATGCCACCTAATGATTGGATAACATGCATGTGAAAGAAAAGACCACCGTAAAAAAGATTTTTGGAGTCAGCCCCCTCTTGATTAAGAGACGTGGGCACCGATGGGAGATACCTATGCAAATCGTTAGGCGGGGCCCAGTCACATACACCCATCTTAGTTAGTTAACCATTTATAGAGAGGTGGGTGTGTTAAGTGAGACGACTTTCTAAATGGCATGTTTACAGAGGCGGCTCCCTAAAAACGACCATATTTGTCAATGTATTTACAGAAGAGAATCCACACTTGCGAGATGTGCCTCCATTAATGCTTTGTTTATAGAGGAGGTTGTCTTAAGAGTGTTGTCTCTGTAAAACAATTTTTAGATGCACACTCTTAAGATGTCTGCCTCTATAAATATTTTTCAAAAAAATATTTTTAGATGCACACTCTTAAGAACATCGAGGCACAAAGTGAGGGAAAACTATTCTTTGTTCATACTGATGATTACAATGTAGAGTTTCCATGTGTGTGTGTATAGTTCAAACAAGGCCTAACATTTTGATTAAAAAAACTCCCACATAAAATGTACTAAGGTTATAATTCATCCTCCCTTTTCCTTCTAGGATCGAGTTCATATGTTTTACAATAGGATCGGCCCTCCAACTTCATACCTTTGGGCACCTAGCTATGACCTTTGGCCAAAAATAGTTTTCTACCCCAAATATATTTTTTTCCTAAAAGAATAATATCACATCAGTGGTTATATACGGTTATGGAGAGAAAGGTATGGAAATTTACAGCTGCGTTGTCACAAAGCTAACTAGTCATCACTATATTAAACTTGCTCTGGGCATTTGAAATTTTAACTTCTTTCTTGTATGATGCTTTTATGTCCAAAGCTTTCACTGCTACAGAAACAATTTTAGAGGCACCATCGTTTTTCCTCAGCAATAGCCATATCAAAAACCACCAATCAAATTCTAAGGTGGTTGGTGTTTCCAATCTCACCTCTAGAAATACCCTCTTTTTTTAACTAAGGCTGTTGGAAACATCAATTGCCTCTGGGAATAGATTTACAACCGTGATTGGTAATTTGATTTGTCTTTTTTTGAAGCAATAGGCAAACGTTATTCATCCAAGATTGTTACATCGTTGATTACAAGATCTAAAATAAAGTTAGGGGGCTCATCGACCCAAATACAGTTCTGCCTATGTTGCCAAGCTCTTCTTGCTAAATTATGGGCCACCTGGTTTGCCTCCCTGCTGCAATGCTCAATAGAAATATCTTGAAATCCACTCCATATAGTATTACGATCATCATATATTGCAGCTACCAAATTCGCTAAAAAGCCTCCTTCCTTCATAATTTGTACCACCTCCATACAATCGGATTGGATGATTAATCGGTTGCACCCTATGTGTTGCGCTAACATCAAACCCTCCTTAAGTGCATAAGCCTCCGCCATTGGTGCATCGAACAAGTGTGGTACAAAGCTATGAGCTGCTGCTAGCACACCTCCAGAACTATCTCTTATAATTGAACTGACACTTCCGCAGCCCCCATCTTCTTCAAATGTTGCATCAGCATTCACCATAACCTTACCCTCAGGAGGCTTCTTCCATCCTTGCCTTAATCTTGAAGTTTTCTTCACTGCCAATTTATAGTTCTTTGTCAGTGCCGCAATGGCCATGGCAGACCTCGGTGGTTGTTGGATAGTCTCTCCATGAACCACTTGCCGGCGCTCCCACCAAATGTACCAGCCGGCAGTGAGAACCAGCTCCGTGAAACCTACCTCGAGAGCATGAACTTGGTCATCTCTTGTAATGATTTCCTCCAGGATAACCGAACCTGATCGGTCAGTGTGCAGAAGGTGTTGAATCTTCTCCCAAATACCCAGTGAACACCAAACTTCCTTCGCTCGGTCACATGTGAAAATCATATGTTTAATGTCTTCAGCTCCGTTCTGACATATTGGGAAACCTCCTATATCTTCAATATACCGATTTGCAAGGATGGCGCGACATGGCAAGAGCCCTTTGAGCGCTCGCCATCCAAAGATCTTAATTTTCCCTAGTATTTTTTTATTTCCATAAGTTCTTCCAGAGCTGGCTCCTTGATGCATTGTTGGCCTGCATTTGATTACATCTTTGACCAAATTTACTTTGCCATTGACAATGATAGGCTGATCTAAGCGAAAACAAACCACTCCTATTGTAATGCCAAGCCACCAAATCTTCCCTACCCAAAATAATAGGGATTTGCAATATTTGATACACGTCAATCGGCCAAAAGATAGCTTTCAACAAGTCCTCATCCCATGTTGAGTTTATTGGATTGATCAATTCATCAATCGTGGACACCAAATTATTCCCCCTTGCTGTTTGAATCTTCAGATTATGACTTCGCGGTATCCAGTTGTCTTCCCAAATCTTTATCTCTGTACCATCACCTACTCTCCATATATATCCTTCCTTAAAGCATCCAAGACTAGCTAATATGCTTTGCCAAGTGCATGAACCCCCACTTTTCAGCTTAGCATTCAGTAACTTACCATCATGATAATATTGGGCTGTAGGAACTCTAGCGCAATGTGAATCTGGATCACTTAGGAGCCTCCAAACTTGCTTTGCTAGCATAGCCAAATTGAATGATTGTAGATATCTAAAACCCATGCCGCCCTTACCTTTTGGCATGCACATCTTCCACCATTCTTGCCAATGGATTCTCTTATGATCTTCGTCATCCCCCACCAGTACTACGAGATGGCACTTGTGATTCCTTTGCATATATTATTCGGAATTCTAAATACCATCATAGCATAAACTGGGACGGCCTGAGCAATAGATTTGATAAGAGTTTCCTTCCCTCCTAAACTGAGAGTCTTCTCCTTCCATCCATTAATTCAGGTCACAACCCTACCAATCAAGTGATAGAAACAATCACTATGATCGGCTCCCACCAACGCTGGTAGGCCCAGGTATTTATCAGTTAGTGATTCCGTCATAGTATTCAGAATTTGGCACACTTATGTCTTTACTTCAACCTCTGTATTAATGGAGAAATAGATACCGGGTTTGGCTTCACTAATCTTTTGTCCTGAGCTTGCACATTATCTATTCAATATACTTTCCAAGCAATTAGCATTCTTCTTATCCACCCACATCAGAATAGGTGAGTCGTCTGCAAAGAGAAGATGAGAAATTATTAGAGCACCTCTGCAAACTTTCACCCCCTCCAATTCTTTTCTTTGTTCTGCTTTCTTAATCATACAAGATAGGCCTTTAGCTACCATCAAAAATAAATATGGTGATAACGGATCACCTTGACATAGTCCTCTGGTGGGTGAAAAAATATCCGTCTCAAAATTATTGAACCATACACTATATTGAACAGAAGTAACACAAGCCATCACTAGCTTAATCCAACGTTGACCAAAGCCTAGCTTGGCCATAATCTTCTCCAAAAAAAACCCACTCAACTCTATCATATGCCTTATGCATATCCAGCTTAATTGCACATAATCCTTTCTTCCCCTTCTTCTTCATGGTATGAATACATTCATAGGCCAAAAGAATATTATCTATTATCAATCTTCTCGAAACAAAAGCACTCTGGTGATCACTGATGATCTCAGGTAAAATTGCTTTAAGCCTATACGATAACATCTTGGAGATGACCTTGTACATAGCATTGCATAGGGAAATAGGACGGAATTGGGTTACCTTATCAGGATTATCAATTTTGGGGATCATGACAATGGTTGTATCATTCCACCCCATTGATATCATCGCACTATGGACCGCCCCCAACACCTCATCTACTAGATCATCTTCCAATAGGCCCCAAAACCGTTTGAAAAAATAGCGTGTAATCCATCTGGTCTCGGAGCTTTCAGGTCACCGATACTGAAAAGAGCCTTCTTCACCTCCTCCCTAGTGAAGGGTGCCAAGAGGAGTTGGTTCATGTCAGGTGTTACTCTCTGGTCCACATCAGTTAAAATCCCATCATCAATTTCTAGAACCTCCCTTGTGAATAAAGTACTAAAATATTCCTTCAACATCGCACCCATGGTCTCCATATCTTCATGACGTACACCTTGCTCATCCACCAGACCCTTTTCTAGGTTCCTTTTCTTGCGACTAGATGCAAATTGATGAAAAAAGTTTGTGTTTCTATCACCATGTTTGAGCCAATTAGCTCGTGCTCTTTGAACCCAGTAAATTTCCTCTTGTTCTAGCTGTAGCTCCAGTTGGAGAAGGATCTCCTTGTGGGCACCAATCGATTCATCCATCATCGGTCCTCGTTTCAGATTCTCCAACTCCCTTTTAAGCTTCTTAATATGTTGGACAGGTTTCTTCAGAGTCTCTTTGTCCCATGCATGCATATCCGAATAAACTCTGTTCACTCGACTGTTGACGGTCACTAACGTCAATTATAAATTGTCAACCAAACTTGAAAAGGATGAATATAAAAAATATCAACATAGAATAGGGGGTTATCTGAAAGAATTCCATAGATTTTGGTGAATCACTGTTTTCCAAGTATTAAACAGGAAAAGAGCCAAGGATATGGAGGATATCGGGCTAAAAAGCATATTCCACCACGACACCAAGTTGAGAAGCATCTAGAAGACATGAGAAGGTGTGCCACTGAAGGCAGGGCCCACCTAGCATAGTGCTGGGTCGGCCGACCTAGATCTGGCCCACTTGTCAGCCGACTTCGCATGATGATCTTCCACCACCTCAAGGATTGCATCTCATCTGTTGTTTCAAGTTGGTTTGATCCGAGGGCTCACGTTCATCCTACCGGCCTATATAAGCAGGACCCTGCCCCCTGGCTTAGATCTTCCCAAAAACCCTAATTCATATTCTCTGGTGAGGATTAGCTGAGAGGGGTCCCATGAAAGGATCAACCTCTCAAGAGCAACATTTAATAGAAGATTAGTCCTCATTAGGATTAGTCTTTAGAAATAGAGAGGTAGAGAGGGAAGAGTTTTGGAGGAGATGCCGGCCTGTCGATGCTCCCTCTACGTCTTGTACCTTGGTGAAGTTAATCTACGTCTAAGATTTCTCTGGTAATCAACTTCTTCTTTCATTAAGCATGTTGTTTATATTGTTCTTCTAGTTCATAATTTTTTTAAGTGCTTTAATCTATAGGACCCTATAGGTTAAAGTAGTAATTCTAGGTGTAGGCATGGTGCTTAGGCCTAGGTTACTTGTGGATGCACCCTATATGCTAGGAAGTGTGGTAGATCACAGGCGTGACAATCCTGCTGAGTCCATTGTAGCCCACACCTCGCATATAGGCCTAGTAGGACCCGGTTGCCAAGTTAAAGCATCTTATATGGTGTCTTTTTCCTAATGCAATGTCCTCAGATAGAATAGTAGAAGACATAGTATACTGAGATTAGAACACGAATATCTTAGCAGTTTCCTCTACACTCCTAACCTTCTCTAGTCTTGTGCTACTCCGAGTTAAGTTAGACCGTAATTAACCTCACACGTTTTCCAGCGGATATGATATTTAAAACCTCTGGGTGAAGTATGACAACGGTATCTGTAACGGAACCGTCCAAATTATAAGAGCACAAGTACAAAAACAATCACCGAAGTGATCAAATTCTCGCACTTGAGCCCATATAACTCCGGTAGTCCAATGAAATCACGAGGGATTTCAAACCAACCAACGTACAAGCCAAGATCGTAGTGATTCAACATAACAAGCCACATGTTACAACCATTTCACAAGTAATTCAATATACATCGGAGTTCAACATAGTTATTACAACTTAAGTTCAAGAGTAGCGGAAGCAAAGTAATTTGAAACTAACAACACCTTTATTTCAAATATATGCCAGTACTAATGTCGACTTCCAACAAAAGCATTAGAGAGAAGATAACTCAGAAGGATCATGCCCGTGATCACACTCCGCCTCTACGGCAGGAGCCAACCAACTCTTGCAGTCGCCAAGATACATCACAACCTGCAACAAGTGGGGATAAAACCCTGAGTACGACAATGTACTCAGCTAGACTTACCCGTCATAAACTAGAAATAAAGTGACACCAAGGATCATGCAAGGCTGATATGAAGTGGGCTAGCTTGACAACATTTTGCATAAAAGCTTAATATAGATAAGTAATCATTAATGCTTAAGCATCAAGTTAATTATCATTAACCTGTCATCTATATTAGAACCTGTACTAGAGCACTCACTTTATTAGGAGCAAACAATATTAACCATAGCAGGTATAAATTGAGGCAACCTTTCCATCGTTATCCAATTAACCATCCGTTCAATTTAATGGAATCTACGTTGCCGCTGCTCAAGTCAAGTGCTCACTAACCGGGAGCGACGGCGATTCGAATCGAATTCCTATCCAGCTGGAGGGGTATTTCTAACACTCACCGAGACGCGCCTGGCGAGGGCTGCTCAGGTCATCTTTCGTACAGTTCAGGAATCGCGGGTCCGAATGATGTCGCGACCCCAAGGGCGACACTCTGCCAGGTGATAGGGACTCTAACCCCCCTTGGTCTCACGCCAATGTCCCCAAGCACATCCTTTCTCTCCTCCAAGAAGCAACCTACCATTCGATTCCCGGCCTGAACCATACTACTCGACTTCGCGGTCGGAACGACTTATCCGGCCAACTAAGTGTTAGACTGCGTTCAACATGACTCAAGGACGTACAGCGAATCGGTCCTTAAACGACTCAGACGGGGATAGATCCACACCCAAGACCTCCATGCCTTGTTGCTTCACTATCATCATCCCGCCCGGTCTCATTTCATTTTATTAACACATGGTTCCAATCCACGATAGCAATATAGCCAACCGTGCCATATATGAATATCCCTACATCTCGCAGGTGACAGGAAATCACCTGACTTCTACCGCTTAAAGCAGGGCTAAGCATCTATTCGATCCTAGTCTATGTAGGATTCAGGGATTCATATATCTGGACAAGGAATGATATAATGCAGCAAGGTTTTCAACCAACTCCTACCACTTAATGCAACAATACTTATAACATATATATAATTAATTGCTTTTGAAGGTAGGAGGCTTATAATGCTCCGGGGCTTGCCTGGGATCCGACTCAAGTTAGAGTATGTCAGATGAAACTCGCTTGGCGAGCAACCTCCAATCTACCACTTGTCCGGTCCTTCTATCTTCGGGATAGATCCACCAAACACCGTCTTCGGGTTTGGCTCCAACGTCACATCACGTCCTTCACGTTTTTCAGCTAGCGTACCTAAATGAAATGCAAGATGCAAGTGCATGAATACAAGGAAATGCAATAGATGATGCATCACACGTTAATCAAGGCAAGTATAAGGTTATAGTAAGGACACGTAAGCATATCACATTACTTAAGTAACCTTACACAAACCAACATGCTAAAATAGCAAAGAAAGCAATACCAAGCATGACATAAGATTTACAAAGTCTCAGGTGTACTAACTTAATCACCAAAGACATGAATCACACTTAGCAATACGTAACAACGTAACCAAGCAAATCCTGTATTTTTAACAATTCGGGACATACATGCCGTAGCTGAGTAAATCAATCATAACTGGAGATCCCTAAATCCAAATGACTTGCAAGAAGACATTCTGGAAAGCTTATAAAATTGTCCACATTTCATTTATAAACACCTAAATCTGATTCTAACATTTACAAGGTCGAAATACAGAAGGTACAGAATCTGTCCTGGAAGGACAGAGAGCAACATAAATCTGAACCCAAATTAGAACAGCTGTAGTTTCTAAACCATATGGCCAAATGCCACCAAAATTTAACAGCAGCTAGATCATGAAATTCACAACAACTTTGTTATAGCACACAAGACATGAAAACATCATTTACATAGGGTAATTAACAATATTCTTAAATCTGTTCAGAAACCTCATTTGCAAGAAATAATTGTTAACTTATGTTGCAAACATATAATTGAATAAAACCAATTTTACCAACATTTCATACATGACTAATGAACACCAAAAAACATAGTGTCAATTACTAAATAAATTCTTTTAATGCATTTTCTTAATTTATTTAGATAATTAGGTGGAATTATGAACACCTATCAAAAGTGCACCATAAATTCTACCAAAATTACAGAGGCCTACACATGCTCTCAAAAGTCTACTGTACAAATTTCAAGCCATTTAGATAAGTACATCAACCTCTATGAAAAAGACAATCAATTATTGAAATAAATCATGTGAGAACAGGTAAAACCTAAAACTCAATATTTTCTGTGAATACATGGCCATAGAATGAACCAAAATCATAGAGAAACATCATAATAAGGTGATGGAACAACATTTTCTATTTTACCATTTATATATTATTTATAAGCTATTTATCAAGCCTTAAACAAGTCAAATTAATAACAAGATCTTACAATAAGTAGTGACCAAGAAATTTATACCATAATACATCCATATCATGACAAGACTACCATAAAAATTTCACATCATTTGGAGCATCACAACTCAAGATATAAAATGACAAGTAATAAAATGTAATTTTCCTTATTTATCAAGGTCCAATCAAAACCCTAAGAAAACAGTAAACAACTAGGGTGTTTACTATTTTTACTAGCAAGTACATGTTATCACAAGATTAACCAAACAAGAATCACTATTTTTGGATGTCTAAAACTCCAGATCTTGCTCTGGTTAGGTTTAAAGGCATTTCTAGAGCTCTTTTCCAACTTAAATAAACACATTAGAAAACATCTATAAACACATAGAATTTTATGACCCTACTGCATAGAGCTCTTCTCAAGGTTTCCAAAAAGTCCCCAATTACTATTTTTGGACTTTCCTATCATGAGATATGAATATTTGAAGATTTACAAGAAATCTGAAATTCAAATTCGGAATTAACACAACCCTAACTTAACGCTAGGCGCACCCGGTCGCTTACCCAACTCAGCCCCTTATTAAACCGACATGTGGGACCAGCTGGACCACCTAGCCCCACCTGTCATCCAAATAAAAGAACACAGAGGGAGGGAGAGAGGGGAACGGCCTTGGCCTCGCTGCCGGCCGCCGGAAACAGGGGAGGGAGACCGGACCAGCGGCTCCGGCGATGGAGTCGCCGGCGGTGGTGACGAAGAGCGGCATGAGCACCGGTGTGCCTCGCCGCACCCGTGGAGGGTCGAATCATGGTCGGAGAAGGACTGTGGACCCCCGGCCACGCGCGCGGGCAGCCCAGCTGCGGCCATGCCGGCGGCGGTAGCCGTGGCCGGCGCTCCTGGCGGCGGGAGGTAGCGGCGGGGCAGGCTTGGGTCAGTGCGAACTCAAGGCTGGCAAGGGCTTCGGCGGATAGGGCACCCGCTGGCCTGGCCACGCGCGGGACCGGCCGCGGCGGCGGCTGCATGGTGGTGGTGTGCTCCGGTGATCTGTGGCTCGGCCGAGCTGCGCCAGGCGAAAGGGGAGGAAGAGGCGGAGACGGTGGTGTACGCGGCCGCAGTCGCGGTGGCTTGGAGCGGTGGAACGGCGGTGGCCGCGGAGCTCCCATGGCGGCAGCCATGGCGGACGTGACCGAGACGGCAAACGAAGGCAGGAGGAGAAAGCGGAGAGCGCCAGGGAGCTTAGGGGCAAAGAAGGATCGACCGAGGCGCGCTCGACATGGTGTATGGAGGGCAGAGACGCGCGGCAGCGGAGGTGGGAAGCACTGCGGCGCATGGATGCCACGTCCCGGACACGCGGCTCCCGTTGGGGCATTCCACCGAACAGGTGGCAGGTGTCGGAGTGGGCCAATTGAACTGCGTTTTTGGGCTACCTCTGAGCCGAACTGGATCGTGGGCCCAAAACAAAATTTGCTCTACTACTTGTGCTCTACAATTTCGGTTGAGGGTGCTCGGCCATTAGGGCTTTAGATTGGCAGCTAATTGACCTCCAAGTCGGCAGTGTCAGTGAGTTGACAATGATTAACAAGTACAAGAATTTATGGCCAAAATGAATTGCAACTTATGCCATCTTCTTGCATGGCCTTCCCCCTTATGTGAGCTCCAACTTTTACATTTGGACTTACCCAAGTTACTTAACAAAAACTCGAGAACGCGGGATGTCAATGCCGAAGACACTGAAATCAGGGTTTTAAAATGGTTAAGTGCTGAAATCAGCCCTAAAACTGACTTGTGAGCCCTGTTTGAGCATGTTCCACACATTTTCATGGCTTGACTCTTAAATAAAGTTTGTTCCTTATAAAATTCCCTACAACTTTGTTAAAGGGTGCACAGTCATGCAAAGCTTTTAGGTCACACTTTTGAAATGGTCAAACAAAAAGGGTTCTAGGGTCCATACATGGTCAACCATCACTTAGAAGCACATTTAGGCAAAATGATCAACATGAACATTGTTCCATGGAGTGTCCTAAGTGTAGTTAAGGTGTTGTAGAGGCCAAACATACCCACCATGCATAGGTTGCACAAAAGTGCAGGCCTCACATGCCTTGAAACATAGAACTCAAGTGAAATGCTATAGTCATTTCATGTGATTGTTTCAAGATACATGCTACGCATGTTCCACTAGGGTGTTCCACATGTGTCCAAGATGTGTTGCACACATTGCATTGTATGTTGCACAAACACTAGTTCCCATGAGATGTACGATAGATTTTAGTTATAATCCAAACAAGCCTATCACTTATCATTTCATGTGACTTTTTGATTCCAAACTTCATGAAACTTTTCCAGGGATCAATATAGATAGGTACCAAGGTGAGACACATGAAGATATGGTAATAAAACCATCCGAACATATATCTTTGAAGATGGCCTATATGTAAAGCAATGATGCAGTATCCAACTTTAAGTTAGGCTCATCTCCGTAGGTTGACCTTGACATTGTCATTTACACTTAATCTATCATGTTTGAGCTTAAACCCCCTACTTAATTGGTGATAAACACCTGGGGTGTTACAGCCCTCCCCCCTTAAAAGAATCGCGTCCCGAGATTCGGAATGGAAGATCTTTTAAGGAAGAGAGACACGTTATATTGTTCCCAACATCTGCTATAGCATTCAGCTATAAAGCTTCAACATTGGTGAACAATTTGGTTAAAGGCACTTTCTCATACTTACTCTTTATGGTAAAATTTGTCTGAAGAATTTCCTTCATTGACTTCCATGAAGCATTGTTACTTTGGGAGGAATCCAAGATAGCACGTACTGCATTCTCAGTGTACTAAGATCATTCGGTCCGTGAGTTGACCACTCACAAGTATTTGATTCTTAAGTGAGCACAGCATAGTCCGTATGAACTTTACACTAGACCGAAATCTTCAAAAAAAACACTCATTGAAGTGATCCTATGTTCACAAAGTTTGAAAAGCAGTTCTCTACCAAAATGGCTTGAGTACAACCTTCCAAAAGGGTGAGATCATAGACGACAAATATACTCGGAGGCTATAGGATACTGACTAACCAATAGACAGGTCTATGTTGGTCGTAAATGTTCAATCATTTAGATATCAACTGATGGAAAGCTACTTACTATTCCATGCGTACAGTTCTCTTTATCTGATGACAACACTGTATTATCTGAGTCTGTCGAGGGGTCAGTGAATGTGATAGCTGACTCTGTCGGCTTTCTATTTCTGCCAATAGCTATCTAATACGATTCTTTTATCCAAAGACAACAGTTATCTAGGTTGAATCAGATGCAACCTCTTGGGTAAGAACACTTTAAGGTACCAAAGATCCGTGAGTATTAGCATTTATTGCTAAAGAAGGATATAGCAAGGTCGGGTAGACAGCAAAATTGCAAGTATTTTCCAACTTCGGTAATTAACTCACTACCGAGCAAGTTGAGTACAATCCCCTTCGTGAGGTAGTTGCACAGTAAGTTGAGTTTGACTTGCAACATAGTGAAACTAGCTTTGTCAGGCTAACTTTTCACCGTGAGGCTTCCTCTTTAGGATCAAATAACAGTTCTAAGATGGGAAATCTGTTGTTTGACACTTTTCAATTTGCTTTTGCTTCGCGATGGTATAAATTGATTTGCAGAAACCAAGGCTGCTCGTACATTGTGGATACAAGAAAGCAAAAGCAACGAAAGAGTGTAAACTAGTATCTGCGGGACCTCAAAAGGGCCATCCAACAGTAGATCTCAACCATTAAATTACGTACCAGTCCGATGATGCACATGCTTTGAACTTGCGGTTTACTTTTGCAAGGCAAAATGCATACTTCGCCTGGAGGACATTCCTACAAGAATAAGGAACCGTTTCTGAATATTCCTTAATACTTTATCCAATAGAGTTCTGAACAAAACCATTTGTGGCACCTAAGGGCACAAGGATGGTGATCGAAACTAGGGCATACTTTCTCTAATTCTCCACTTTAGTTGATAGAACACTTTGCACTATCTGTGTGATTGTCCAAGATGGAATTGACTTGGTCACAAAGGCTGTGGAAGATAGGATATCACTCAAGTTGTTGGCCAGTTGATTAACTTATTGTTGGTTATTGCTCTGTAAAACATAGCCTTCGTAGCTACCAAAGAGTCGTTACCTAGTTAGAGATTAACCTTCCTATTGGTAACTAATCAGTTGTCTCTCAACACTAAAAAGCTCCAAATTTTCACTCTTGATTACAATAACTGTGGTTGACTTACAATAGATGATTGCCATCGAATTCAGTAGATAAGGAATCTCACCAGAGATGATTGATCTCGACGGTATGGTCATTACGCATACAAGATTGAGACTTGCATATGGTAACGATCGAGTTTTATTCAACGGGTGACTTGTCCAACGTTAAGTGTCGTGTGTCCTTTTTATCCAATAGAGCTGAGATATGTGGCTCCCTAGATGGTGGTTGTCAATACTTGGGCAACTAAGTAGAGTCACTTGTCTACCACCTCTTGTAGTATGTTAATGTTTATGTCGGTGATCTGTTCTTCAAAGATTATCCTTTATATAACTTCAAATGGAAGTTCTACTACTTTCGGTCTGAGATATGGGTCTTACGATACGATATGGGAAGATAACCAAGGAACATCTCACAAGAAAGCCCACATCGATGTAGTTCCATAATGGGCTATGACTAGCAACCTCGATACCAGCGCGTGCCTAGCAGCACTACCATGTGCCGGCCGGTCACAAGGAGGCCCTAGGTTTCGTCGCGGCACCGCAGAACACTAATCGTAACACTATTACAGAACAGACGCCCGATGAGGAATTTCAAATGACACAGATTGGTGGTCCGAACAAGCACCATACAAGGAGGGATAGCAAGCAAAGGTAGTCACAAGGCTTAAAATCAACAGGAAAGCTATTCGCAGATCAAAACACCTCACAAGATACATAGCTCCATTGTCGAAGGCGACTGAGCATGTGATTTTTGCGTAATTCCACGCACGCCTAGCGTTCACCAAAGTGGGGACAAAACGAAAGATTACCATGAGATTTGGTCATGTTAGACAATAACATGAGATTAAGACTAGTAACCATCCAGAGACTTGGGAAGGTTAGGAATGGATTAAACCAACTTCAAGGGCGAAAACCGGTATGTAGTCATAGATTGAGTTGATAAGGTAGATGCATGAATTTGCAAGCACACGATTTAGAGGCCTTAGCAGAGATACATTGCGTCATACTAGCTAACCTTTGGGAGAGGTAACCGGAAGGTCCAACATGGATTTGGGTACGGTCTCCACAATTGGCAACGTACGAACCATGGTCAAAGGCTAGCATTGATGAAAGTTAACTTGGTTGGTCAGTCGACAAGGGTCTTCACAAAAATAGTTGCAAAACATCCGCGGCTTATGCAAACATATAGGAGAACTAAACTTTGGACTTTCGGTTAAGCAAAAGCATGGATACAAACATTCAAGGGCTAACCACCAAGTCTACAGGCTCAGGCTCCTAAGAGAGAAAACCTAATTGAAGACAACAACCATCCAATTACATAATGTGAACGTTGTTCTAGGATAAAGCTATTCGACACTCGTATGCTCACCGAGGACAACCGAGGTGACCACTAGAGCACTGCCTAGATAACAAGCATACATACTACATCATAGTCAAGCAGACATTGGAGAAAATTCAAACGAATAGGCTTAAGCAACCAATACAAAAGCACAAGGCTCACCCAAAATAATCATTCATCTCAAGCACGAACTAACTACAAGTTTAGCTCAAAACAAACGCTAGCTAAGGGAGTCAACTTAGCATGTGCACAGAATCTGGACATCAGCATAGTAGCTACTTGTTTCAACCATAACTGAGGTTGTAGACATCCCACAAAGGTGATCCTAGACTTTCTAGAAAGCTTAGGAAGATGACTACACTTTAGTTATTCATACCAAAAACTAATTCATAGCTTAACATGACAAAAAATGCTAATGTTTCAGATCTGTATCAAAATGGACAGAAAACTGACAAGAACTTCAAAAATGCACAACTGAAGTTCTAGGGACCTAACAAAAGTGATCCTTAACTTTATGTAAATATTATTAAATTGTCTATAACTTTCTTATTATCGTATTAAGATGATTCTATAGCTAACAAGGCCAAACAAGATAAAGAAGACATCTCTGCCCAGATTTGGACAGATTCTGTCAATTCCCTTTGCAAGCTCATAACTAGAGATTTAGACCACCACAATTAGTGCTATAGGACATTTTGAAAAGCTTAGAAAACGTACTACACTTCTTCTATTATCTCCAAGACATGATTCCTTATGCACATAGGTCAAACAAACCAAACATTCAGATCTATTCTGAACATGAGCAGATTTTGACAACAAACTTCTAAAATTTATAACTCCCAAACCATAAGGCCTAGGGTCATGAAATTTTAGGACAAGCCAAATAAGTAAGTTAGCTACAACTTTGGTATTCTCCATAACTACAGGAAACACCATTATGACCACGAAAGCATCACTACCATAGAAAACGTTCTAGCAGCCAACATTCAACAAGCAAAACTAAGTTTGCCTTTGTTCTACTTAACAAGAGAGCGTACAAACATGTTATTCTAGTAGCTCTAAATTTTGTTACCTTGGACCAACACCAATTTAATTCACTCATTAGAATCCAATTTACTTAAGTGAGGTCTAAAGCATTTTCAAAAACTTGTAGGAACAACATATCCACCACTTGGCTAAACTAAAGGACATCTATAGGTTCAAGCATGTAACCACAATTATTTCTAATAAAACTAAGCACACACTATCTTCAAACACTCCCTATTCAAGCAACATGGAATAAGGCATTCATGTCTAACTCCACACTAGAAAGATAGCGTAACACATTGATCACAAGTTACACACTAAAGAACAAGGATGAGAGGAGCATAGCTATGCATAAAGCAACAATCATGAAGATGCATGCTTCGTCCTATTCGTCCTCACAAGATTGCCAACCGAAAGTGGCGATCACGTTCTATGTCGGTGGCATAACACGCACTCTCTCGATATATAGCTAGTCGTCAGCTACATTCGACTTACGCATTCGTGGTTAGCGTACCTGCAGAAAAGTTTCATTGCAGCCCAACATTTCCCAATATAGCACACAATGAAAACAGAGAAGTAAAATTCTAAGTACTCCCATGTACATATACCCCTGTATATATACATGTAGCACCAAAACTACCCGAATCATTAATCCCCCACAATTAAGTACCTTCATACATACATGTGTGTAACATGTAAATAATCCAGTAACCAAAACTAGCTCTCCCCTAGACCGCAGGTTGTACGGTCATGCTCTCACAACTCACACTTACCTGAGCGTAGGTGCGATGTTGCATAAAAGTAAACTAGCGACATATATGGCTATTTCATATATGAAGGCTGCCACCAATCTAACACACCGGGTAGCATAGTGTGGGAGAGTCACCACACATACATACCTTGGTCTGGGCGTAGATGCATAAATGAAAACCCCCAAGTTAGTATTTATATAAGCCACCTAATAATCCTTATATGGGCATAAGGAAATTGACCACTGGCATACTTAGGTTTAAAATTTAGATTTGACAAACCTATATATAGCTATAAGTTGATAAAACTGATTTTATAAAACAAAACCTTTGTTTTAAATACACATATGACAAGTTTAATGTTGAATCTTGCTCCGATACCAGCTGTAACGGAACCGTCCAAATTATAAGAGCACAAGTACAAAAATAATCACCGAAGTGATCAAATTCTCGCACTTGAGCCCATATAACTCCGGTAGTCCAATGAAATCACGAGGGATTTCAAACCAACCAACGTACAAGCCAAGATCGTAGTGATTCAACATAACAAGCCACATGTTACAACCATTTCACAAGTAATTCAATATACATCGGAGTTCAACATAGTTATTACAACTTAAGTTCAAGAGTAGCGGAAGCAAAGTAATTTGAAACTAACAACACCTTTATTTCAAATATATGCCAGTACTAATGTCGACTTCCAACAAAAGCATTAGAGAGAAGATAACTCAGAAGGATCATGCCCGTGATCACACTCCGCCTCTACGGCAGGAGCCAACCAACTCTTGCAGTCGCCAAGATACATCACAACCTGCAACAAGTGGGGATAAAACCCTGAGTACGACAATGTACTCAGCTAGACTTACCCGTCATAAACTAGAAATAAAGTGACACCAAGGATCATGCAAGGCTGATATGAAGTGGGCTAGCTTGACAACATTTTGCATAAAAGCTTAATATAGATAAGTAATCATTAATGCTTAAGCATCAAGTTAATTATCATTAACCTGTCATCTATATTAGAACCTGTACTAGAGCACTCACTTTATTAGGAGCAAACAATATTAACCATAGCAGGTATAAATTGAGGCAACCTTTCCATCGTTATCCAATTAACCATCCGTTCAATTTAATGGAATCTACGTTGCCGCTGCTCAAGTCAAGTGCTCACTAACCGGGAGCGACGGCGATTCGAATCGAATTCCTATCCAGCTGGAGGGGTATTTCTAACACTCACCGAGACGCGCCTGGCGAGGGCTGCTCAGGTCATCTTTCGTACAGTTCAGGAATCGCGGGTCCGAATGATGTCGCGACCCCAAGGGCGACACTCTGCCAGGTGATAGGGACTCTAACCCCCCCCTTGGTCTCACGCCAATGTCCCCAAGCACATCCTTTCTCTCCTCCAAGAAGCAACCTACCATTCGATTCCCGGCCTGAACCATACTACTCGACTTCGCGGTCGGAACGACTTATCCGGCCAACTAAGTGTTAGACTGCGTTCAACATGACTCAAGGACGTACAGCGAATCGGTCCTTAAATGACTCAGACGGGGATAGATCCACACCCAAGACCTCCATGCCTTGTTGCTTCACTATCATCATCCCGCCCGGTCTCATTTCATTTTATTAACACATGGTTCCAATCCACGATAGCAATATAGCCAACCGTGCCATATATGAATATCCCTACATCTCGCAGGTGACAGGAAATCACCTGACTTCTACCGCTTAAAGCAGGGCTAAGCATCTATTCGATCCTAGTCTATGTAGGATTCAGGGATTCATATATCTGGACAAGGAATGATATAATGCAGCAAGGTTTTCAACCAACTCCTACCACTTAATGCAATAATACTTATAACATATATATAATTAATTGCTTTTGAAGGTAGGAGGCTTATAATGCTCCGGGGCTTGCCTGGGATCCGAGTCAAGTTAGAGTATGTCAGATGAAACTCGCTTGGCGAGCAACCTCCAATCTACCACTTGTCCGGTCCTTCTATCTTCGGGATAGATCCACCAAACACCGTCTTCGGGTTTGGCTCCAACGTCACATCACGTCCTTCACGTTTTTCAGCTAGCGTACCTAAATGAAATGCAAGATGCAAGTGCATGAATATAAGGAAATGCAATAGATGATGCATCACACGTTAATCAAGGCAAGTATAAGGTTATAGTAAGGACACGTAAGCATATCACATTACTTAAGTAACCTTACACAAACCAACATGCTAAAATAGCAAAGAAAGCAATACCAAGCATGACATAAGATTTACAAAGTCTCAGGTGTACTAACTTAATCACCAAAGATATGAATCACACTTAGCAATACGTAACAACGTAACCAAGCAAATCCTGTATTTTTAACAATTCGGGACATACATGCCGTAGCTGAGTAAATCAATCATAACTGGAGATCCCTAAATCCAAATGACTTGCAAGAAGACATTCTGGAAAGCTTATGAAATTGTCCACATTTCATTTATAAACACCTAAATCTGATTCTAACATTTACAAGGTCGAAATACAGAAGGTACAGAATCTGTCCTGGAAGGACAGAGAGCAACATAAATCTGAACCCAAATTAGAACAGCTGTAGTTTCTAAACCATATGGCCAAATGCCACCAAAATTTAACAGCAGCTAGATCATGAAATTCACAACAACTTTGTTATAGCACACAAGACATGAAAACATCATTTACATAGGGTAATTAACAATATTCTTAAATCTGTTCAGAAACCTCATTTGCAAGAAATAATTGTTAACTTATGTTGCAAACATATAATTGAATAAAACCAATTTTACCAACATTTCATACATGACTAATGAACACCAAAAAACATAGTGTCAATTACTAAATAAATTCTTTTAATGCATTTTCTTAATTTATTTAGATAATTAGGTGGAATTATGAACACCTATCAAAAGTGCACCATAAATTCTACCAAAATTACAGAGGCCTACACATGCTCTCAAAAGTCTACTGTACAAATTTCAAGCCATTTAGATAAGTACATCAACCTCTATGAAAAAGACAATCAATTATTGAAATAAATCATGTGAGAACAGGTAAAACCTAAAACTCAATATTTTCTGTGAATACATGGCCATAGAATGAACCAAAATCATAGAGAAACATCATAATAAGGTGATGGAACAACATTTTCTATTTTACCATTTATATATTATTTATAAGCTATTTATCAAGCCTTAAACAAGTCAAATTAATAACAAGATCTTACAATAAGTAGTGACCAAGAAATTTATACCATAATACATCCATATCATGACAAGACTACCATAAAAATTTCACATCATTTGGAGCATCACAACTCAAGATATAAAATGACAAGTAATAAAATGTAATTTTCCTTATTTATCAAGGTCCAATCAAAACCCTAAGAAAACAGTAAACAACTAGGGTGTTTACTATTTTTACTAGCAAGTACATGTTATCACAAGATTAACCAAACAAGAATCACTATTTTTGGATGTCTAAAACTCCAGATCTTGCTCTGGTTAGGTTTAAAGGCATTTCTAGAGCTCTTTTCCAACTTAAATAAACACATTAGAAAACATCTATAAACACATAGAATTTTATGACCCTACTGCATAGAGCTCTTCTCAAGGTTTCCAAAAAGTCCCCAATTACTATTTTTGGACTTTCCTATCATGAGATATGAATATTTGAAGATTTACAAGAAATCTGAAATTCAAATTCGGAATTAACACAACCCTAACTTAACGCTAGGCGCACCCGGTCGCTTACCCAACTCAGCCCCTTATTAAACCGACATGTGGGACCAGCTGGACCACCTAGCCCCACCTGTCATCCAAATAAAAGAACACAGAGGGAGGGAGAGAGGGGAACGGCCTTGGCCTCGCTGCCGGCCGCCGGAAACAGGGGAGGGAGACCGGACCAGCGGCTCCGGCGATGGAGTCGCCGGCGGTGGTGACGAAGAGCGGCATGAGCACCGGTGTGCCTCGCCGCACCCGTGGAGGGTCGAATCACGGTCGGAGAAGGACCGTGGACCCCCGGCCACGCGCGCGGGCAGCCCAGCTGCGGCCATGCCGGCGGCGGTAGCCGTGGCCGGCGCTCCTGGCGGCGGGAGGTAGCGGCGGGGCAGGCTTGGGTCAGTGCGAACTCAAGGCTGGCAAGGGCTTCGGCGGATAGGGCACCCGCTGGCCTAGCCACGCGCGGGACCGGCCGCGGCGGCGGCTGCATGGTGGTGGTGTGCTCCGGTGATCTGTGGCTCGGCCGAGCTGCGCCAGGCGAAAGGGGAGGAAGAGGCGGAGACGGTGGTGTACGCGGCCGCAGTCGCGGTGGCTTGGAGCGGTGGAACGGCGGTGGCCGCGGAGCTCCCATGGCGGCAGCCATGGCGGACGTGACCGAGACGGCAAACGAAGGCAGGAGGAGAAAGCGGAGAGCGCCAGGGAGCTTAGGGGCAAAGAAGGATCGACCGAGGCGCGCTCGACGTGGTGTATGGAGGGCAGAGACGCGCGGCAGCGGAGGTGGGAAGCACTGCGGCGCATGGATGCCACGTCCCGGACACGCGGCTCCCGTTGGGGCATTCCACCGAACAGGTGGCAGGTGTCGGAGTGGGCCAATTGAACTGCGTTTTTGGGCTACCTCTGAGCCGAACTGGATCGTGGGCCCAAAACAAAATTTGCTCTACTACTTGTGCTCTACAATTTCGGTTAAGGGTGCTCGGCCATTAGGGCTTTAGATTGGCAGCTAATTGACCTCCAAGTCGGCAGTGTCAGTGAGTTGACAATGATTAACAAGTACAAGAATTTATGGCCAAAATGAATTGCAACTTATGCCATCTTCTTGCATGGCCTTCCCCCTTATGTGAGCTCCAACTTTTACATTTGGACTTACCCAAGTTACTTAACAAAAACTCGAGAACGCGGGATGTCAATGCCGAAGACACTGAAATCAGGGTTTTAAAATGGTTAAGTGCTGAAATCAGCCCTAAAACTGACTTGTGAGCCCTGTTTGAGCATGTTCCACACATTTTCATGGCTTGACTCTTAAATAAAGTTTGTTCCTTATAAAATTCCCTACAACTTTGTTAAAGGGTGCACAGTCATGCAAAGCTTTTAGGTCACACTTTTGAAATGGTCAAACAAAAAGGGTTCTAGGGTCCATACATGGTCAACCATCACTTAGAAGCACATTTAGGCAAAATGATCAACATGAACATTGTTCCATGGAGTGTCCTAAGTGTAGTTAAGGTGTTGTAGAGGCCAAACATACCCACCATGCATAGGTTGCACAAAAGTGCAGGCCTCACATGCCTTGAAACATAGAACTCAAGTGAAATGCTATAGTCATTTCATGTGATTGTTTCAAGATACATGCTACGCATGTTCCACTAGGGTGTTCCACATGTGTCCAAGATGTGTTGCACACGTTGCATTGTATGTTGCACAAACACTAGTTCCCATGAGATGTACGATAGATTTTAGTTATAATCCAAACAAGCCTATCACTTATCATTTCATGTGACTTTTTGATTCCAAACTTCATGAAACTTTTCCAGGGATCAATATAGATAGGTACCAAGGTGAGACACATGAAGATATGGTAATAACACCATCCGAACATATATCTTTGAAGATGGCCTATATGTAAAGCAATGATGCAGTATCCAATTTTAAGTTAGGCTCATCTCCGTAGGTTGACCTTGACATTGTCATTTACACTTAATCTATCATGTTTGAGCTTAAACCCCCTACTTAATTGGTGATAAACACCTGGGGTGTTACAGTATCCGTGTGCTTGCGGATCATTTCTTGATTATTCTGTATGTGTTAACAAATACCAACAAGCATTTCTGGCGCCGTTGCCGAAAAAACGGTTGCTGAATTAATTATGAACCTACCTTATCCTTGTATTATACTTTTGTCTTTTCTATTTTATCCCTTTCTTTTCATCCTTTTTGTGTTCATCCTTATGGATGCCCTAAATTCCACTCCTATTTTTTTATTTTCACCTACGAGCGCAAGCCTAAGGCCACCATAATCTTCAAAGCCTATCCTAGCACCTGGCTATGAGCTGCGCCCATGTCTTATAAACTTGATTCGGAAACAATCCTTCTCGAGAGAAGGCGATGCAAACCCACACTCACACCTACGAGAGTTTAAGTAGACCTGTGCATGCTTACGTATCGTTGGCATGTCTGATGAGACCTTAAGATGAAAGCTTTTTCCGTTCTCTTTAACGGAAAAAGCTAAATAATGGTACAATCAGACCGTAGGGAGTGTGCAAGGAGATTAGGAAACATTGTGCTCTAAATTTTGTTTACAATTCTTTCCCATCTCTAGAGTGGTCAGCCTTCTATTAGAAATTCTGTATTTTAAAAAACACGAGGAAGAGTCTCTTGGCACATCTTGGGATCGTTTTAATGACCTCATCAACACTAGCCCATACCTTGCTATTCCAGACCCAATTCTTCTTCAACATTTTTACATGGGTCTTAGCGAGGAATCTAGGGTATCCCTTGATGCAGCCTCTAGAGGAGCTTTCCTTCATTTGTCTATTAGTGAAGCAAGGTCTTTGCTTAAAAAGATTAGTGAAACAACTTTCTTCACTAGTAGTCATAATAAACCCCCCGAGAAAGAGAAGAAATCATCCCCTGAACAAGTAGAGGAAGTTTTGATAGCTAAATCACCACCACTCCAATCCCAAGGTTTAGCCATCAATCCCAAACCATCAAGACCCAAAAACCTCCGAGTAAAGAAGGAAGTCAACATTCTAAAATTTTTTGTGAGGATAAATTGTCTAATGATGATTTTAACTTCTAATTTTGCAAGATGCTTGTGGATCAATATAAATCAGATCTTTTTAGAAGGGCATCTTTTAGAAAGTATCGTCAACTTCCTTTCCCTCCTAGAGGGCATTGGGAAAAGTGCAAGGATGCTATGCCTAGTGAGCCATAGAAGGAGAGACAAGCCACTTAGGAGTTAATTCTATATTCTCCCCTTCTATGCCCACACTAGAAGTTTCACCTAAACCCATCTCTCAACCCATCCTTGACCCCAATGACCCCTCTTATGCTCTCTCTCCTAAGTCTCATAATGACCCTAGAAATCTACGAACACAACCAAATCATAGGAGTCATGAGAACCACATAGATAACAAACAAGAGCTACGACAATGCCTAGAATATATTAGAAATTGGTTAGCATGTATTAAGAATTCAGATGACATTGCAAAATCTTATTGGAAGGACAAGGAAGAAGCCTTACGGTCCAAACTTGGCCTAGATTCAAATGGTGAACTTAAATCAATCTCTTCAATAAACATGACCCATCCAAGTTTGGAGGAAGACTTAAACGAGACCAATTTTAGAGACACCCATCCATGGGAGATCTTGGACAATAAAACATCCAAAGACTGTCATAGGCATAGAATAATAGAGACAAACTTTCCGCCTATAGACATCCATGACGAAACACTCATGGAGCTTGAAAAGGGAGATTATATCATTGATGAGCATGTAAGTTATTTCATGAACACCTCATCAAATCCATGCTCATATGAGAAATCTCCTGAATTAACTAGTCTCTCTAACATTGCCACATATGAGATCTCCAACCCCTCATGCTTCTTGTTCACAAAATTTTTGAAAGGGTGGTTGTAGATGCATATGTTTATCATAAATATTGTATATCTCGTAGTAAGAATCTTGAGTAGGTACACGAAGGCTGGTGTTGTAGGGGAAACCACCTCACCAACTTGAAGTGCAATTATAAGGTTTCCTGAGGATGAGTTTGTGTCCTAAAATAAGCACTCTTGAGATATAACATGAGATTGCACCTTCTGCTATAATGCCCTTGTGAATTGAGCATAGAAATATAATCATGAGAATATTCCTTCAAGTATTTTTGTCACTAACCATTCCAGGATTAGAGCAAAAAGAATAAAGGATGACAACACTAGGTATGTCCAACCAATCATCATGCAACATTAAATTATATCCATCCAAACTTGACTTTGCTTTGCAAAATTCAAGCTTGGGGGAATGAGATTCTCTGAACAATTTTAAGCCATGTTGCTAATTTTGGTTGTCTTTACTTGTAAACCATGCTCAATTTACTAAATAACAAATCATGTTCTTTTCATCTCCACTTGAATAAATCTCTATAGTGCTTTCAATCTACCTTTGTCTGCCATAGCAAGCTTTGGTTTGGAAGTACTCGCCATACTTCCATTGGCTTTTAAATTAAGTGTGGTGCTTAGGTTAAATAGTCTTCCTTAATCTAATTAGACATGGAGTCTGGTTTGATCATTGAACTAAAAATTGCTTTAGTAGACACTGGTTATTTTTTTAGACTAACCCCTGCAGGAAACTCTCAAATTTAATCTGGGTAAGTCAAGAGATAAATTCAAATCAGAGATGAAGCAAGGCACACGACGAACTCCAACAACTTTGCACAAGAAGACACAGCTCATTCATCAGAGATGTAAGAACTATATACCACATGGATGAAAAAACTACATAAAATAATAAGTAAGAAAGAAAGGCAGACAAGGTGTCAAAAGATCCAAGAGCAAAAAGATGGCGTGACAAAAGGATGAGAAGAAGGAGTGCAACATAGAGACGAGCTGAGCAAGGAAGACTTCCAAAAGGTGTTACGGTGCCATCACGCTCCAATAAGAAAGGTAACATCTCAAGGTAAGTGATCATTATTTAAAATTTTTTTCCTTGACTCTGGTATGCACACAAATAAGAACCAAATATGTTTGATTTACAATTTTGCTTGATCCAACCTAATTATCTCAACATGTCTTGTTCCATATGTTTGTCCCTAGCACCGCTTTCTTGATCCCACAGTTTTAACCAAATGAACTAAAATGTTGTAATTCTATCTTTAGAAGATGATAATTATGAAATCACTGAGACATTATACATAGATAGACTATCCTTCCATAGGTTAAGCAATTTAATCCTTTCTGTCAAATGCACTTAAATGTTACTTTCATGTTCAACTTTTGATTCTATCACCCATGTCAAGATTAAACATAACATCAACTTTATCTTATTTAGTGTGCCCAAGGTCAGAAAAGAATAATGAACAAAGATTTGGTTCTGTTGGTGTTTTCCACCAACAAAGCCCATGCACTTGATCTCTGCCTTATCTTTGCAAGAAGGATACACTTCGAGCAAACTGTGGAGCAGTTTGTCAATTCTCCGAATTTTACAAGTGGACGTTGTCACACCCATTTATCGACCAAATGGAATGCTTACCCTTATGTGCGCCCAGAGATCAATCACACATAAGTTCACAAATTATAACAGAAGTATCATGGCAAATGTCATTACATCACGATATTTAAGCACTTAGTCTTAACACAAATGTAGCGGAAGTATAAATAAAAATCTCTCGTGGTAGCTTCAGTCACAGGTACATTGACTGGTTGACAGCAAGACTAGTAATCCTCAGGGAAGTAGGCGTAGTAGTCACTATTACCTCCATCTGTTACCCATCCGGGATTTTTATCCAAATAAGAAAAATAAACAAGCGTAAGTACATCTCGTACTCAACAAGTGTAACATGGGGTTCATGAGGCTCAAAAAGGCATAATCATTGGTTTATCAGCATGTAGCTTTTAGTTAACATGATTTTAGCATATAAATAGCATCAAAAGGTCTCAATGTAAACAATAAACATATGATCCATGTGAAATGATTAATGAATAGCAAAAACATAACCATAAACAATTATTCAACTATTCCATAAGGGTCCAAGGCCACTCATGACCGTGAGCACGGCTGTTATAACAGTTTTACACTCTGCAGAGGTTGTACACTTTCACTGTGAGTCGTGTTACCCAAATGCCCGGGTTAATTACTCCCAAAACACTACCAAGGTGAGCAGGCAGGGTAAACACTATGAAGTCTTTCGAAGGTTCGTCTAACAAGTTAGGGCCATTAGATTCACTCGGCAAACAGATGTAGAGCCCCCCTTCCAAATGGCACAATAACCCGCAGCCTATACACATAAGGACAGAGGCCGCACTATACCCGATTCGTCAAGCCATTCTTACGCCAAAAAGGTTACCTCTAACAAGCTAGAAAAGGTCCTTCTATATGACTAAAGCCAGAGCCATATAGCCCCCACAGTTGTACTGTAAATCCCGGATTGTCGCTTATAGATGAGTCCTTATGGAGAGCAATTAGAGCATCAAAAGTAACCCACATGCTCTAATCCCCTTTAAACATTAATCAAAATCATCTTTTAATGTTTATTGCATATTCCTCTAATCAATTTACATGATCATAGTCCATGTTTAAGCACTAGCCATACTACTCCATGCATCACAATAGGTACCAAGGTATAGGATCAATCACTAAGTCATCCTTAACAAGGAATAAATGCATAATGATATTTATTGCATAAAGTGAATAGGACAACAAGGGTAATCCCATGCTATACTTGCCTTGCTCAAACTGGTCCTGAAGATCTTGCTCATAGTAAGGCTCTTGATCTCCAACGAATTGCTCACCGTCTATACTCGATCAACAAATATCAACAACACACATCCAGAGGCAATCATGCATAAACAAACAAGGCTATAATTAGAACAATACAACAACAGTAAGAAAATAAGATAAAAAGTCTTTAAAACGAATCTACAACTCGCTAGGATCACACAGACGCGAAGATCACGAAAAACGGAGCTAAAACGACAAAGTTATGAATTTCCAAAGATTTCCTATAGAAAAATAAATACTTTAATTAAAACTCGAAAATAAATTAATCCAAACCTACTGTACAGTTGTATCATTACATAGAGCTCGCAAATATGAATCTAACGCAATTCGAATGGACCAATTCGGAGTTAAAACGAAGATTCTACAACTAAAACAAACTGAATGGCAAAACTGTAAATATCAGAAAGCATATTTTTCTTTTTCCGAAACGAATTACGTTTTCAATTAATCAAAGCATATTTTGCGTTTTACGTTTTAGGACTGCGGGTTCTATATACTAAAATCTCAGGGTCTCTTTTATAATTTTACAAACGAACCGGTAACTTCTATTTACATCCGTTGGATTCAAGATCAACGGCCCGGATTAGATCGAAGGGAGAGGGAAAAAGAAACCGGCGGCGCTCCGGCCGATTCCCGGCCGCCGGCGAGCCTCCACGGCGGCGCCATCACCGGAGAAGGCCAAAACACCGTTCCGACCACCAAACGATGAAAGAAGAACACCGGGAGGTCGAGAAGCTCACGGCGAACTCACCCCGCGCAAAGATAGGACCGGAGGATGACCGGAAGGCGGCGGCTAGCACGCGGTGGCGGCTATGGCGGCGGTGGTGCTTGCGGTGGCGCAACTAAGCGACTACGGCGGCTCCAAAGGGATGGGATGGGGGCGGAATAGTGCGGGGGTCCCGTTTTATAGCCCGTAGGCGTCAGCATACATGGAAAGAACGAAGATTCGAAGCGGATTTGATTCACCAAATCGGAGAAGAAGGAGAAGGCGGTGCGGAGCCGGAGGAAGAAGAAAGGAAAGGGGAGGCGGTCGCTGACAGGCGGGCCCAGCAGGTCAGCGGCTCGATGCGGGACGCAGGCGCGCGCGTGCGATGACGGGCCGACAGGCCGCGGCTTGGGCTCGGCCCAAGAATTCCGAAGCGGGCGCGGGGAAAAGAAAGGATGGGCCGCCGCTGCAGGCCGAGCTCTGGGCTGCGGGAGGAAGGCGGCCCGGAAAGAAAGTAAATTCCTTTTCTTTTTCTTTTTCTAATTTTTCAAAGCAAATTTTCAAAAGATTTTCAAATCAAATTTGAATTTGATTTAAACCACTCAATACAAAACTTCAAATGCAGCAGCATGAATGCTCAATCATGTTTCTACACTTATATTTGATTTTAAATTTATAAAATTATTCTTATTCTAAATTTGCATGCTTCACAAAAATAAATAAAAATCACATTTTTCCTATTTTTCTTCTCTTAAAAATTTAGGGTGTTACAATTCTACCCCCTTAAAATGAATCTCGTCCCGAGATTCGACCGGTGCTTACTCAAACAGTTGCGGGTAGGTTTTTCTCAGATCCTCTTCTCGTTCCCAAGTAGCCTCTTCTGCGGTATACCGATTCCACTGTACTTTACACATTTTGATTGTTCTACTTCTTGTGACTCTGTCCGCAGTCTCTAAAATTTTAACCGGAAACTCCTCATATGTAAGATCCTCCTTAACAGTGAGTTCCTCTATCGGAATCTGTTCTTCTGGTACTCGTAAATATTTCTTCAATTGGGACACATGGAACACATCATGTACACCTGCCAGGCTCTCGGGTAATTCCAATTGATATGCCACTTCACCACGTCTCTCTATAATCTTGAAAGGTCCAATATATCTTGGTGCCAATTTACCCTTCATGTTAAATCTCTTCACACTTCTCATAGGTGACACTTTCAAGTAGACATAATCCCCTACCTCAAAAGTCAACTCCCTTCTGCGAGTATCAGCATAACTTTTCTGTCTGGACTGTGCTATTTTTAGATTATCTCTAATCATTCTCACTTTCTTTTCAGCATCCTTTAATACATCAGGCCCAAACACTTGACTCTCCCCTGTCTGATTCCAGAACAACGGGGTCCTACACTTTCGTCCATACAGAGCCTCAAACGGTGCCATTTGAAGACTCTTCTGATAACTATTGTTATAAGAGAACTCTGCGTATGGCAAACTCTTATCCCAGCTAGTACCATATTGTAAAGCACAAGCTCTCAACATATCTTCCAATATCTGATTAATTCTCTCTGTTTGACCATCTGTCTGGGGATGATAAGCTGTACTAAAATTTAGTTTGGTCCCCAATGATTCATGTATCTTTTGCCAATAATGAGATGTAAACTGAGTACCTCGATCAGACACAATCTTCTTGGGAACTCCATGTAGACTCACTATTCTTTCCATATACAACTCTGCCAGTTTCGCACTGCTATATGTAGTCTTCACAGGCAGAAAATGAGCAACCTTAGTCAGACGATCCACTATCACCCAAATTGAATCATATCCTCTTTGAGTCCGTGGCAACCCAACTATAAAGTCCATACCGACCTCTTCCCATTTCCACTCGGGTATCTGCATAGGTTGTAACAATCCTGCAGGTCTCTGATGTTCCGCTTTCACCCTTTGACAAGTGTCACACAAGGCAACATACTCAGCTACGTCTCTCTTTAAACCATACCACCAATATTTCTCTTTCAGATCTAAGTACATCTTAGTACTCCCCGGATGTATGGAATAAGCTGACTCATGAGCTTCACGCAGAATTGCCATTCGGATATCCTTATCTTCGGGCACACACAGCCTTTTCCCAAACCATAGCGTACCACTTTCATCCTTACGGAATCCTAGAGATTTACCTTTCGCTATGTTTTCAGCTATCTCTCTCAACTTTTCATCCTTCTGCTGACCTTTACGGATTTCTTGCTCCAGAGTAGGCTCTAATACTAGTTCCACTGCATTAGTAGTAAATCCTAAGTTCAGATGCTTGCACTCAGCACATAATTCTTTTGGCATAGGCATTACTTGTATTTCATTTGCATAACTTTTCCTACTAAGAGCATCAGCAACAACGTTGGCCTTTCCAGGATGATAATGCACCTCTAGATCATAGTCTTTTATCAACTCCAACCATCTACGCTGCCTCAAGTTCAGATCCGTTTGAGTGAAGATATACCTTAGACTCTTGTGATCAGTGTATATATCACTCTTATGTCCAATCAAATAATGTCTCCATATCTTTAATGCATGAACTACTGCAGCTAATTCCAAATCATGAGTAGGGTAATTTAACTCATGCTTCCTCAACTGCCTCGATGCATATGCCACAACTCTACCTTCTTGCATCAGAACACATCCCAAACCCAATCGAGATGCATCACAATAGATAGAGAAAGGTTTATTCAGATCTGGCAAAACTAAGACGGGTGCAGTAGTCAACCTTTTCTTTAATTCCTCAAAATTAGCCTGACACTTCTCGGACCACACAAGCTTGGCATTCTTCTCCAACAATGCAGTCATTGGTTTTGCAAGTTTTGAAAATCCCTCTATAAATCTCCTATAATAACCTGCCAATCCTAAAAAGCTACGGATCTCACTTGCATTGATAGGTGGTTTCCAGTTCAATACATCTTTCACCTTGCCAGGATCTACTGATATTCCTCCATTTGAAACAATGTGACCCAGAAAAGAAACTTCCTTCAGCCAAAACTCACATTTACTCCTTTTTGCATATAGTTGATGTTCTCTGAGCTTCTGCAAGACCAACCTCAAATGTTCAGCATGTTCTTCCTCCGTCTTGGAAAACACTAGTATATCATCAATGAATACCACTACAAACTTGTCCAGATATTCCATGAACACCTTATTCATTAAATACATGAAATATGCAGGAGCATTAGTCAAACCAAAGGACATCACAGTATACTCATATAACCCATACCGTGTGGTAAATGCTGTCTTGGGTATATCCCTGGCACGAATCTTCAATTGATGATATCCAGAGCGAAGATCAATCTTGGAGAATACACAAGCTCCTCTCAACTGATCAAACAGGTCATCAATTCTAGGCAATGGGTACTTGTTCTTAATAGTAACCTCATTAAGAGACCGATAGTCTACACACATCCTCTGGGTTCCATCTTTCTTATCCACAAAAATCACTGGTGCTCCCCATGGTGAAGAACTAGGACGAATAAAACCCTTATCCTGCAACTCCTTAATTTGTTTCTTAAGTTCTTCTAATTCATTTACTCCCATTCTATATGGACGCTTAGCTATAGGTGCAGTTCCAGGTAATAATTCAATAATAAATTCAATGTCACGGTCTGGTGGCATACCTGGCAATTCCTCCAGAAACACATCTGGGAACTCCTCCACAACTGGATCTTCCTGGTTGGCACCATCATTGAGCTGGTTCACTGTAGCGGTCTCTTGTTTTTGCACTTTTACTTCAACCCTGATTCTATCACCCTTTGGTGTTGTCAGCACAACTGATTTATCCTTACACTGAATCTCTGCTTGTTGTTGCATCATCCAATCCATTCCCAATATAAGATCAATCCCAGCTGTTCTCAATACTATAGGGCTAACTGTAAACTCTACCCCCCTTAAGTTGAGACTAATTGGAAGACAGCGATAAGATGCTGGCATGCTTCCACCAGGTGAGTTTACTAAGATAGGGTTCTTCATGGCACACAAATGGATTCTATGTATTCTAACAAATGATTGTGATATGAAAGAATGTGATGCTCCAGAATCAAAAAGAACAGTGGCGGGAGTAGAGTGGACATCGAACGTACCAAGCATAACTTCTGGCTCCTCCACTGCAGTTTCCTGGGACAAGTGATTCACCCTTCCCGAGTTAAGTGCGGGCTTCTGGTGGCTGCTCTGTCTCTGGGGAGTCTGCTGGTTAGGCTTCTCCGGGCAATTGTAAGACAAGTGACCTTCTTTTCCACATCGGAAACACCTGTTGGGAGTATTGGGAGCACTAGTCTTTGCAGGAGTGTTGTTGGAAGGACCCTGACGCTGCGCTTGATTCCCATTCTGCTGCGGTGGACGTTGATTGCTATTCTGTGGCTGGAATGGGGGACGTTGCGGGAACTGTCCACGGAATGGGGCCTGACCACGATTCCACTGTCCAGAAGGAGGCCTCTGCTGAGTATTCTGTTGAAAGCCAGTACGTGGACGGGTGTTGCTATTGGAGGCTTGTCCCTGTAACCTCTTCCTCTTTGCATCCATTTCTTTGCGCTTGTTATCTACCACGATAGCGCGGTTCACAAGCGTCTGAAAGTTAGGATAGGTATTGGACATCAACTGCAACTGTAGTCCATCATACAATCCCTTCAAGAAGCGGCGCTGCTTATCATTGTCATTGGCCACCTCATGTGGAGCATATCGTGACAATTGAGCAAACTTGTCACGGTACTCAGCTACAGTCATTGACCCTTGGGTCAGGTTCCTGAATTCCTCCGCCTTCAACTCTATCATTCCTTCAGGTATATGGTAAGCCCTGAAGTTCTCTCTAAACTCCTGCCAGGTGACTGCAGGAGCATTGGCAGGACGACCATACTCATATGACTCCCACCAATCCTGAGCTTCTCCCTGAAGTTGCCCAGAAGCGAACAACACCTTCTGTCGGTCATCACATTGTGCAATAGTGAGTTGTTTCTCCACAGCACGAAGCCAATCATCGGCCTCCAAAGGATCAGCAGCATGTGTGAACACTGGGGGACGACCCTTCAAAAATTCACCACGCTTATCACGTGGTTGAACCCCAGCAACTGGCTGATTCTGCTGATTCTGCACTAGTTGTTGCATCAACTGCGTCTGTACTGCCAGCAGCAGCTCGATAGTTGGTGGCGGTGGTGGTGGTGGATTTGGGGGAATGTTTCCACGACCTCTGCCTCTTCCTCTTCCGGCCATCTGCCACCCATAAACATGCAAACTTTAATAATTCCAGGTTATCAACCACTTATAAGATTAAGAATGAGATCTGAAAGTTTTCTGGGCGAGTAGCAATATTGACAGTTCAGTATTTCAATCATATCTCGAGCTACAGAAGTCCAAAAGAGGCGTTCTTTATATGGTTGGAAAGCTTATGAAATTATCCACAATTTCTATTCAGACCTCAAGACCAGATTCTGTCGTTAAGTCTATGAAAAATAAGGCGTAACAGAAACTGTTCCAGATTCCAAACTGTGCAGAAACTTTAACTTGTGAAAATTATATATCTCGAACCAGATTAGATAAAAAGGTGATTCTAGTGGCATTTGAAAGATGCTTGAGTCTAGTTTCTCCCATAAAAATTTCATAAATGTTGCACGAACCGTTTTTAAACTATAGCAGAAACATTGGAGACTGCTCCAGAAAACAGCAACGACAGAAACGAGACAATATCAAACCCAACTATTATTCCTTGACTATTAAACTTATTATTCTTAAGAATGGAACTTGTAGACATGCCTACAAGTCCCAACACTCAAACAAAAATCCAACTCACACATAAGCATAATAATAAAGCAACTAGCACACCAAGGTTCAAACCACACGACAGACTCGACTGACTCAACTGACGTTACTAAGAACGTTCTTATTACATAAAGGACTCCTACTTCCTAAGGAAGTGGCTCATGCTCTAATGTCTCATAGATCTTGGGCATGCCTTGGTTTGCTCGGAGCTCATCAATGGTTGCTTGGCACCTCTTGATAGTCTTCCCTTATGCCCTCACCATCTCTTCTAGCTGCAGCTTCCTGTCCATCATATCATAGACAAAGTTCACCATCACCCGAGGCAGTGGCTCTAGCTGCACTGGATCTGTCATAGCCCATCCAAGTTCGGGGTGTGCACGAGGAAGAAAGCGATGAATGTCATGCTTCATAAGGTTAAAGCGGAGATAGCGAAGACCCATACACGCTTCAAAAGCAGCATCTTCAATGCTATCCTCTATAGTAGCTCGATGTCCCACGTGAGAGAACATCCTGTCCAGCTGATATGCCCCCTTGTCTTGCTTGTGTGCAAAGATGCTTGCCCTTGCCTTCCAGTACGTGTCCTCCAGTGGATGAGTGTACTCCCAGCAGACGTACTCCACGGCTGGATGCCAATCAGCGAAGTAAGCAGTGAGCATCCCCACTAGGCGAATGTGAGAGACAGCATCCCCTCCATTCCTGTGGTAGATCCTCACAGTCCACCCCATTGGAGGAGGTGGCATATCTTCAGGAGCTTCATGTGGTGGAGGTGGGGGTTGTACTCCTCCATTAGCTTCCTCCTCACCATCTTCAATCTCGACGATTTCTGGATCTTCTTCAGGCTCAGGCTCTTCTTGGAGAGGTGCTGGTGCTTGGACTGGTGCTACAGGGGTCTGCTCCTGTTCCTGAGGTTCTATCCCTTGTGGCTCTTCAGTTGCATGCAGGGCACGAGGTGGGTAGTATCCTCCAGAACTGATGCGGGCAGTCTTACGGTCACGGGCCATCTACAGAATTTTTTTAGATGAAGTTAGATTAGAGGCAAAATTTCGTAATAGAATAAGACATAAGAAGCATAAAAATTTATCAAATAACAAGAGCAAGATAGTGAGCATAAAAATAGTGTAAAGATGACACTAAATCGACCATTTCTAGCTAGGCTTGCGTCCTACAGTCAACAAGAGCTTTGATACCAATTTGTCACACCCATTTATCGACCAAATGGAATGCTTACCCTTATGTGCGCCCAGAGATCAATCACACATAAGTTCACAAATTATAACAGAAGTATCATGGCCAATGTCATTACATCACGATATTTAAACACTTAGTCTTAACACAAATGTAGCGGAAGTATAAATAAAAATCTCTCGTGGTAGCTTCAGTCATAGGTACATTGACTGGTTGACAGCAAGACTAGTAATCCTCAGGGAAGTAGGCGTAGTAGTCACTATTACCTCCATCTGTTACCCATCCGGGATTTTTATCCAAATAAGAAAAATAAACAAGCGTAAGTACATCTCGTACTCAACAAGTGTAACATGGGGTTCATGAGGCTCAAAAAGGCATAATCATTGGTTTATCAGCATGTAGCTTTTAGTTAACATGATTTTAGCATATAAATAGCATCAAAAGGTCTCAATGTAAACAATAAACATATGATCCATGTGAAATGATTAATGAATAGCAAAAACATAACCATAAACAATTATTCAACTATTCCATAAGGGTCCAAGGCCACTCGTGACCGTGAGCACGGCTGTTATAACAGTTTTACACTCTGCAGAGGTTGTACACTTTCACTGTGAGTCGTGTTACCCAAATGCCCGGGTTAATTACTCCCAAAACACTACCAAGGTGAGCAGGCAGGGTAAACACTATGAAGTCTTTCGAAGGTTCGTCTAACAAGTTAGGGCCATTAGATTCACTCGGCAAACAGATGTAGAGCCCCCCTTCCAAATGGCACAATAACTCGCAGCCTATACACATAAGGACAGAGGCCGCACTATACCCGATTCGTCAAGCCATTCTTACGCCAAAAAGGTTACCTCTAACAAGCTAGAAAAGGTCCTTCTATATGACTAAAGCCAGAGCCATATAGCCCCCACAGTTGTACTGTAAATCCCGGATTGTCGCTTATAGATGAGTCCTTATGGAGAGCAATTAGAGCATCAAAAGTAACCCACATGCTCTAATCCCCTTTAAACATTAATCAAAATCATCTTTTAATGTTTATTGCATATTCCTCTAATCAATTTACATGATCATAGTCCATGTTTAAGCACTAGCCATACTACTCCATGCATCACAATAGGTACCAAGGTATAGGATCAATCACTAAGTCATCCTTAACAAGGAATAAATGCATAATGATATTTATTGCATAAAGTGAATAGGACAACAAGGGTAATCCCATGCTATACTTGCCTTGCTCAAACTGGTCCTGAAGATCTTGCTCGTAGTAAGGCTCTTGATCTCCAACGAATTGCTCACCGTCTATACTCGATCAACAAATATCAACAACACACATCCAGAGGCAATCATGCATAAACAAGCAAGGCTATAATTAGAACAATACAACAACAGTAAGAAAATAAGATAAAAAGTCTTTAAAACGAATCTACAACTCGCTAGGATCACACAGACGCGAAGATCACGAAAAACGGAGCTAAAACGACAAAGTTATGAATTTCCAAAGATTTCCTATAGAAAAATAAATACTTTAATTAAAACTCGAAAATAAATTAATCCAAACCTACTGTACAGTTGTATCATTACATAGAGCTCGCAAATATGAATCTAACGCAATTCGAATGGACCAATTCGGAGTTAAAACGAAGATTCTACAACTAAAACAAACTGAATGGCAAAACTGTAAATATCAGAAAGCGTATTTTTCTTTTTCCGAAACGAATTACGTTTTCAATTAATCAAAGCGTATTTTGCGTTTTATGTTTTAGGACTGCGGGTTCTATATACTAAAATCTCAGGGTCTCTTTTATAATTTTACAAACGAACCGGTAACTTCTATTTACATCCGTTGGATTCAAGATCAACGGCCCGGATTAGATCGAAGGGAGAGGGAAAAAGAAACCGGCGGCGCTCCGGCCGATTCCCGGCCGCCGGCGAGCCTCCACGGCGGCGCCATCACCGGAGAAGGCCAAAACACCGTTCCGACCACCAAACGATGAAAGAAGAACACCGGGAGGTCGAGAAGCTCACGGCGAACTCACCCCGCGCAAAGATAGGACCGGAGGATGACCGGAAGCGGCGGCTAGCACGCGGTGGCGGCTATGGCGGCGGTGGTGCTTGCGGTGGCGCAACTAAGCGACTACGGCGGCTCCAAAGGGATGGGATGGGGGCGGAATAGTGCGGGGGTCCCGTTTTATAGCCCGTAGGCGTCAGCATACATGGAAAGAACGAAGATTCGAAGCGGATTTGATTCACCAAATCGGAGAAGAAGGAGAAGGCGGTGCGGAGCCGGAGGAAGAAGAAAGGAAAGGGGAGGCGGTCGCTGACAGGCGGGCCCAGCAGGTCAGCGGCTCGATGCGGGACGCAGGCGCGCGCGTGCGATGACGGGCCGACAGGCCGCGGCTTGGGCTCGGCCCAAGAATTTCGAAGCGGGCGCGGGGAAAAGAAAGGATGGGCCGCCGCTGCAGGCCGAGCTCTGGGCTGCTGGAGGAAGGCGGCCCGGAAAGAAAGTAAATTCCTTTTCTTTTTCTTTTTCTAATTTTTCAAAGCAAATTTTCAAAAGATTTTCAAATCAAATTTGAATTTGATTTAAACCACTCAATACAAAACTTCAAATGCAGCAGCATGAATGCTCAATCATGTTTCTACACTTATATTTGATTTTAAATTTATAAAATTATTCTTATTCTAAATTTGCATGCTTCACAAAAATAAATAAAAATCACATTTTTCCTATTTTTCTTCTCTTAAAAATTTAGGGTGTTACAGACGTTCTAACCTACGAACATGCACACTGAGCAAGATGCTGTCAGCCTTCACTATTAATGCTTCACTTCAACCGGCTGGACAAGCAAGAACATGGGTGACACGATCCTCAGAATCACCATCTCAAGAGGCACAAATATCACGATCTCCACCTTTGGGATCAGATGATGCACCTAAGGAATGATCATGACAAGAAGTCCTGTCCGGAGGACTTAAAATTCTGAACTCTCGCCAGGAGGTAACATTGGATTTGAAGAGCTGAAAAGCAAGTGGATGTTCTACCCACTATTGGAACACTATCACAACAGTCATCGACATCAATCAATGCTCCGACAAAGAAAATGCATCTTCGCTACCAGTCTGGCACTCCGCATGATCGAGCGACTACATTAACAACATGCTTAGGGGAGAGGCACCCCCGCTTATCCAGCTAAGTATTTCTTTCTCCTTTAAATTTTACTATTTATAAGTTTGCAATATATTTGTTAAAGAAATAAAAAGATGCATAACAAACAAAACAAAATAAATTTTTTAACTAGTTATATACTATTAGTAAGGTGTGATCTTAAATAACAAAATAAAAGGGTGTGTCTACTTTGCTTGATTTTGTCTTTCAGAAGTTGTTAATAAAGAGGACTTAGACTAATCTCTTAAATGAAAATGATAAATAGTTGCTTTGTTGTAATTCCTTTTAAGTACCTAGTTTTCAGCCTCGAATTCTCTCGAGTTTTGGATAAGATTGTTTTGATATAAGAATTTACTCTAAACTTGAAACTTGTGGGTAGTGAATACTTGATCTAAGTCTATGTAATTCACAGATATGATATGAGAAGGACAGAGCTGCTATTTATATTGTTCCAAGTGACACTAGAGTTCTGGAGATTTACTCTTTAAAAACATAAACATGCTACGTGATGAGTTTCTTGTATGACAGAGCTTGAATTCCTACCATAGCCATACATGCTAGATTAGAAAAACCACTTATATATTTACTGCTTGCTTTGCATTGAGTGTTATCAAGCTTTGTTGACTATTAGAGACTTGTCATGCTTTTAAAATCAAGATCGTCATGTACACTTCACCCAAATATGCTACTTCTATACTGGAAGTATGCAACAACATGCCCTCCATTTAGATCCACCCAAAAATGTTCTACTCCTACACTGGGAGTGAACACCAAAAACATGCTTGATAGATTTTCCATCTACCCAGACACCCCAAATCCACTAAATAAATGCTCTAAGTTCTTTTATTACTATCTCTCAAAGTTTTGTTGCAAAAGAGGCATGGGGCTATGCAAAAATTATTTAAAAAGAGAGAGAGAAAGAAAGAGAAAAAGTATAGAAAGAATGGACAAGTATCCAAAAGAAAAATAGATGAATAAGATAGCCCCTGTTCTCTAGCAAGTGTTTCCAAATTTTAAAACAGAGATATGCTTTCAAGGAGCAAAGTAGAATTAGGTTTCCACCATGCTTTCACCCTTGCCACCATTTACACCATTCATAGCCACATCCACCACATACATCCACTCCATATATATTCCACATACATGCACATCTTGATTTGATTGTATGACTTGTTTCTCTGGATCCATTGTTTGACTTTACAATATATGCTTTGCAAGTATATATGCACTATCTCCCCACCTATGAGCTCTATATAAGCCTTAGTTGTAGGATGAGAGAGAAGGCATAACATCATCATTGCCTTGGTAAGGATCCACAAATACCACATATTGAGAGACTTGAGAGTGTCATACAATGGAATCTCTGAGTTTTATTTAAAAACTTACAAAAACTCCAAAATGATGGTTGAACTAAGAGCTTGAGACATAGTGCTTGACTTAACCGTTTTGTCTTTCAATTACTCAAGACCCAAGTGAAGGCTACAAGCCCCATGGTTGAAGGTAATATGCGTAAGTTTGAAATTCATAATAGTCTATTCTAATCCGGAGGAGAATTTTTGTTTGAACGCATATGTACTTTTGAGGCGTGAAAGCATTTGCAGCAACTCCTAATCCATGGTTGAGTTTGGCTTTGCTAAGGGACTAGCAAAGCTTAAGCTTGGGGGAGCTTGTTGGCGGTCACTAACGTCAATTATAAACCGTCAACCAAACATGAAAAGGATGAATATAATAAACTATCAACATAGAATAGGGGTTATCTGACAGAATTCTATAGGTTTTGGTGAATCACTATTTTTCAGGTATTAAACAGGAAAAGAGCCAAAGATATGGAGAATGTCGGGCTAAAAAGCATATTCCACCGCGACACCAAGTTGAGAAGCATCTAGAAGACATGAGAAGGCGTGCCACCGAAGGCGAGGCCCACCTGGCTTAGTTCCAGGTTGGCCGACCTAGCCTCTAGGTGACCGACCTCGTTTGGCCCACTTGTCAGCCGACTTCGCATGATGATCTTCCACCGCCTCAAGGATTGCATCTTATCTATTGTTTCAAGTCGGTTTGATTCGAAGGCTAACGTTCATCCTACCGGCCTATATAAGCAGGACCCTGCCCCTAGCTCAGATCATCCCAAAAACCCTAATTCATATTCTCTGGTGAGGATTAGCTGAGAGGAGTCCCATAAAAGGATCAACCTCTCAAGAGCAACATTTAAGAGAAGATTAGTTTTCATTAGGATTAGTCTTTAGAAATAGAGAGGTAGAGAGAGGGAAGAGTTTTGGAGGAGATGCCAGCCTATCGGTGCTCCCTCTACGTCTTGTACCTTGGCGAAGTTAGTCTACGTCTGAGATTTCTCTGGTAATCACTTCTTCTTTCTTTAAGCATGTTGTTTATATTGTTCTTCTGGTTCACAATTTTTTTGAGTGCTTTAATCTATAGGACCCTATAGGTTAAAGTAGTAATTCTAGGTGTAGGTGTGGTGCTTAGGCCTAGGTTACTTGTGGATGCACCCTATATGATGGGAAGTGCGGTAGATCGCGGGCGTGACAATCCAGTTCTGCGTTTGAGTGGGCTTTTGCATTTGTTTTGCTTGATTACGCCTTCTGGAAAGCGTATTTCCGTGAATTCCTAGACTTGTGCCTGCAAAACATATTTGTACCAAAACATGTGGAAATGTTAGTTGTGAAGTCCTATGTCTATGTTTTGGTAGTCGTATTTTCTTAATTATGTTCAAATGTTGGTGGTATAAATGTGCGTTAAGATCCGCCAACATAAGTCTCCAAGTGCCATCCAGGGCAAAGAGTTCATGCTCCTATTTTTTAGAAAATGCGGCACCTCCCAAGTTCGGTCCTTCTGATCCCAACTTGGCTCCCCATAAATTCCAGTTAGTCGCCATTCTCCTCCTCCCACTACTACATCAATGTAGTATTGAGAGACATTCAATTTCTTCACCACCACATTCTTGTGCTAGAGCATCAGTAGACCCCCACTACGACCATCGCTCTCACGACTGATGAACTTATCGTAGCCTAGTCTCCTCTTCAAATTTTCTGCCTTCGCTTTCCCCAAATGTCTCAGACAGAAAAAGAACATTTGGTTTTTCTCGCTTCTGGACCTCCAAAAGCGCACGAATTTCCCGGGAGCTAACAAGCCCCCGGTAGTTCCAATCTAAAATTTTCATTGTGCCAGGTCACTCTAATCGAAGGAGAGCACCGATCTGGTATTTGTATTGGTTAAGACATCCTCCCCATCTCCATCCCTTCTTGGCCTCTTTTTCTCCTATTTCTTAAGTGGACTGATAGACGGATTCGAATCAGGCAATATAACTTGCATATCTTCTGCTTCTCCTCCCCCCGAGCCGTCGTTATTATCAACATGAGCTTTCTCTAAGTTTTCCTCCTCGCCAACAGAGGTCTCCATATCCTCAGCTTCCTCATCAAACTAGTGTCCCCTTCCACCACCTCTTCCTCACCCTCTCCCACATCCTCTGCCCCTACCACTACTAAAAATCTCCCTCCCTGCTACCACCGCCTGGAAAGGAACTCGCAGTCAATCCCCCCCACAACCGGAATCCGTCGATTTGCCGAGTGCCCATGGCACTCGGCAAAGACACACATGCACTCAACAAATCTGTAACAGAACTGACCAATTATACAAAATTAAGTAAGAAAATCACCCACCAAAGTAGATAATTTAGCAAACTTAAGTTTGTATAATCCGGTAGTCCGTGAAACAACAACAGATTTCAAACCAACTAACATACAAACCAAGATTGTACAAGTTTAGCAGCCACAGTCACATATTACATAAAGTTCGCAACAACATCGAAACACATCGGAGTTTAAAACATAAAGTTATTACAAACCAAGTTCATAATAAAGTAGCGGAAGCCAAAAGTTTTAAAACCACATACGCACTCGTTTTGTTTAGATACAGTGCCAGGTGATAGTCATGTCCAACAAAAGTATCAGGTAAGACATACGGAGCGACCATACCCTTGGTCCTAATTGTCGCCCATCGCAGGGTACAGGCAGTTGATGCAATAACCATACTACATCTGGCCATCTGCAACAATAATGGGAACATGCCCTGAGTATGAGAAAGTACTCAGTTAGACTTACCCGTCTTAAACTAAAATAAAGCAACACCAAAGAGTATGCAAGACTTTCTTTTAGTGGACTAGCTGACTCTTTTACAAAAAAGCAATAAGTTAACATAATGAACCATTTAAGTACTTTGCATCATCTTTATTATAACCTAGCAGTCTAGGTAAGCACCTATGCTATAGCAATCACTTGATTAACCATTAACATCCAGTTACCAACTTAGATTTAGCATTTTCAACATCATCCATGTAACCAACCGTGTTTTATTATCATTACTACGATACCGTAGCTCGAGTCAAGTGCTCACTATCCAGGAGCGACGGTGATTCGAATCGATTTCTAACCAGCTGGTGATTTATTCCTCACATAAACCACACTCACCGATCAAGTGAGCTACAGATCACCAATGACACCATTCAGGTAAGCGTTGTGGGATAACAATCGTGGACCGCAATAACTAGGGGTCTCCCGACTGCCAAGAATCAGGACTTAGCCTGCCCTTGGGCTCACTCTTCGTGCCCCCATCATACCCCCTTCAGCACCAGTCTGCCAGCCCGAGTTTATCCCGGCCTAGATAATGTCACTAGCTTTGCGGTCGAAAGGTACGTTATTCGGCCAGCTAAATGTGAGGCACGCGTTCAACATGACAAGAGGGATGAGTAACGATCGATCCTTACTCGACACAGACGGAAAACTATAAGCACCCCAGAACCCTGTCTAGTTGCATCCAACTATTCCATCTGGTCTCCAATATTCATCAACACTTGGTTAATTCCATGATATCATCCAGTTCATAGCTAAAGTATTCCAGTAATCACCTATAATTGTAGGTGACAAGAAATCACCGATCGCTGCTGGTTGGAGCAGGGCTAAGCAGTTATTTGATCTTAAACCTAACAGGGTAAGAATATAATAAGGTAGGTAAGGATAATAATAAATGCATCAATGGTTTCACTCAACTCCTATAACTTAATGCAACAATATATAAAACTCATATATAATTGATTGTTTTTATAAAGTAGGAGACTTAGAATGCTCCGGGGCTTACCTCGCTTGAATGAACTCGGACAGTGGTCTGGACACTCTTGCAGTTCGTCAACGACGTCCTCTTCAGCCTGCACCTCCTGTGTGGGCTCTTCTTATGGGACTTCCTCGACTGCTTCCGGCTCGGCTGTTACCGATTCCTTCTGCGATCCTATTATGATGCATAGGTGTAAGTGATTATAAAAGTGGTGCATCAGATGAGATGGCATGTGATGATCATGATTGCATACAATGAAGATGAACATGTTTAGCTTTATTGGACAGAATAGATGTAAAATTCTTCTATTAGGTAGTCAACATCATCCAAGAACATATACCACAAGTATATATCATTTACTGCATTCTCTTCTACTACTAACCACCACTATGCCCCCTAACTATCGTAAAGCCACACACAGAGGCTACTCATGCTAACACCACAACACTAACCTACCATACCAAGTCACATCAGCAATTCAAGGTGCTTCAAAGATACACCAAAGCTATACAATTTAACCAATCATGCAATAAGAAATCATATTTTATTCCATATTAAACTAAGGCTATAACATCAACCTATATTGATGGTGCTCAGAAAAATCTAAGAAAATTACAGTAGCTTCATCATGTAGTACATAATCTACCATAAAAATTTTATTGTATTTGGATAAGGACAATAGCCTACACAAAAATAACAAGCTATGGTGGATAAATGAGCATGAAAATACTTTGTACTATGAAAAGTATCAAACAACAGATTTAGTATTTTTTCCATGTTCTACACAGTAAACAAGCATTGTACAAAAAGTTTCACATACATGTTTTATACACATTTTTAGCTCTAGCAATTTTACAAGAAATAGCAAATACCTACACATAAATTAAATAGTCATATTTTTCTATAGAACATTCATATTATATATTTTCACAGAAAGTGCATCACATGACTAGATCAACAAAACAAGTTTCGCATTTTTCTGATCTATATTCTATTTACTATGCATTTTCCAAGAAATCAGCATTTTAATCATTTAAATAAAGCTACATATAAAAATATCGACGTGCCTGAACCGTGACTGAGGGTGCTTGTTGGGTTTCAACTCTAGCCTAGCCCAACTTGTCTGGGACTGACAGGCTTGGTTGTTGTTGTCGTACATATAAAAATATCACAAAATTGTCATGCAATAATTTTAACATGTAAATCTGACAGCAAGGATCACAACAAATTTGTTTCACACTTTTCTGAGCAATATTGACCAAGTTATGAATTAACCAAGCATTTAATTATATTCTGAAAAATCATTTCTGAAATCATTTTTCCAAAAAATTCTGGCCTAAATCGTTGAGTGCACCCAGCGTAGTGCACCTAGACCCGCACCCAGTGGCTGACAGTGGGACCCGAGGCCCCACATGGCACACACCCAAGAGAGGGGGAGATCACCGGCGACGAGAACTCGCCGACGGTGAGGTCTCCGGTCGCGGGGTGAGCACCATCATGCTCCCCGCAGCGAGGCGATTCAGGCGCACTAGCTGATCGAGCCGGGGGAGCACCGGTACGGTGTAACACCCCTGGGTGTTAAGCATGCATTATCACCTCAAAGCATAAGCATTCAACATCATTGCATGATTAGCATTGTTTGAATTGTAGCCCTTTTCAAATTAAACTTGAAAAACAAATAAATGGGAACCCTAAGTTTAAAATAAATGTTAAAAAGTTGGTGTACTTTTTAGAAGTAGCAATTTTAAATAATCTAGAATAAATCAACTTGATTATTGGAGCAAATTTTGGATTCAAATTCTCCTCAAATTCTGTTTTAAAAATATTCAAAATAAATGAGTTTTTGATTTTAAATTAGCTTTAAATCCCAAATTCAAAATCTATTGAGAATTTTGAAAAATGCTCTATATGAAAGTTGTAGAGAATAAAAATTTGAACAACTTTTGTTTTGGGCCAAATTTCTGAAAACCCCGTTTTCATCTCCAAATTTGAATTTCAAACAGAGATTTAAAATCTGGAAAATATTTTGAAAAAGAAAAACCAGATTTTCACTTAGTGGGCTTCGGCTTCCCTTTCGGCCCGTCTTCGCTGGTGGCCCGGCCCGTGTCCGCGTCGTCCCCCTCCCGCTCCCGCGCGCGCGCGCGCCCGCGCATGGCGTCGTGGCGCCGCGGCAGCGTTCGGCCGCCGCGTGGCCGTACGCCGTCGAGCCGAGCGACACGCGCCCCTGTGGCCCCCGCTGCGTCGCGCTCGCTTACCCCCTCCACGCGCTCGTCCGCCTCGGCCACTCCCTCCTTTCCCGCTCGCTCACCCGCAGCAGCAGCAGCAGCGCTCCGCCGCGCCACTGCCGGCTCCCGAGCTCCGCGACCGCCCTAGCCACCGCTCCGGCTCACCGCCTCCGCCTCCATCTTCGCCCTCGCTGCGCCTCGTCATTGCGCATCCGGTGCTCGCCTCGGCCCGCACGGATTCGGCCTCCACCCGCGGTAATGGCTCGCCGGAGTTCCGGCCGAGCTCACCGGAGTGACCCGCTCCGTGGGCCGCACCCCTCCACGCCACTTCTCGCCCATTTCTCGAACGCACGAGCACCGTACTTGCACCGCGAGTCTCACCGACCTCACCGCGCGGCCTATCTCGGTCGGAGCTGGCCGGCCGACGGCGTCCCGCGCCGCCGAGCCGCCATGCTCGCCGGCGAGCTCTATGCCGAGCTCGTCTGGCCACCCACTAGGCACCACTGGGTTCGCGTCGATGAGAGGATCACAATGGTGCCCTCCCCGTCGTCGGAGGACTCGCCGGCGGCGAGATCACGGCCATCCGCGCCGCCTCTGGCCGGCACCGGCTGACGTGTGGGCCCGTCTGACGCATGGGTCCCGCCTGTCTGTCTCAGCGTTTCGGTCTCTGGTGTCACAGCGGGGTGCACGTAGCGTTTAAGTCCGGTTTTGATTTTCGATTTTAAAGAAATTGATTTCCAGAAAATCTGAAAAAGGCTTCCAAAAATTGTATCTCAAGAATTATAGCTCCAAAAATCATGAAACAAATTTTGAAATGTTCCTTTTGAATATATCTACAGTTTAAAAATATCTCATGTTATTTTTGTGACACTTTACTGTGTAATTTTATTTAATTGTTATATATGCTGTTATCTTAGAAAAATTGTAGTAAATAAAATAATAAAGGGAAAAAGGTGATTCTTGTTGCATTAATCTTTATTAGTAATGTACTTTCTAGGAAAAATGCTAGTGAAGCATGTTCTGTGGGAATTTTTTGAAGTGTAGTTCAAATGCCTTTAATTGATAATATTTGTTATTTTTAGTAGAGAGCAAAATTTGTATACAACATATAGGTGATAATTTTTGTAGTGTGTTAGTTTGCTGGTGGTAACCTAGGAAAAATGTGAAATCTGTTGTTTGATACTTTTCCTAGTATAAAACAATTTCATGCTCACATTTAGGCTATAATTTGTTTATTTTGTACTGGTAGTTTAACACATACATTTCCCATGAAAATTTAGTGGTAGGTTAGTTAGGGTAAAAGTGCTCTACTGTAATTTTTGTAGATTTTTATCTATACCAGAGATAGGTGTTGCTGTACAACCCTAGTTAAATAAGGAATAAATGATTATTCTTTATGAGAATTTAAGAAGAATAAAATATGTTTGGTGTATCTTTGAAGCATCACTAGGTCTTGCTGATGTTGTGAATGAGTTAGGTTGGTAAGGTTTGGTTATTTAGGGTCACTTGCTTGTGTAAGGTGTATGATAATCAGTGTAATCACAATGTGTAAACTTTAGGGTACATGTTCTTGGATGACGTGGACTACCTTGTAGAAGATGAAGTTTTGTACTAACTGCTCATTCCATGTGCTCGTCTGCATCTCATGTCACCTCATCATTCTATCATAATCCGATGCATCATTCGCATGTACTTATGCACTTGCATCATACAGGATCGCAGGAGGAGTCGCAGGCAGCAGTACCGGAGGAGCAGGCTTGGACGGACCAGCAAGAGCCCCAGGCACAGGAGGTGCCCGAGGAGGAAGAGCCAGGCGAGGAACTGCCGGAGTGCGTCGACCACCATCCTAGCTCGTTCGAAAGAGGCAAGCCCCGGAGCATTATAAGTCTCCTATTTTATAAAAGCTATTCTTTATTACCTGAATTATAATTATATGTATATTGTTGCATTAAGTTATAGGAGTTGAGTGAAACCGTTGTTGCATTACTATCCTTGTCCACCCGATTATTGTTACCTGATTAGGGTAGGATCGAGTAAATCGCTTAGCCATGCTTAGACCGGTAGAAGTCGGGTGATTTCCTGTCACCTGCGAGCTATAGGTGGATGTCGGGCTATGGTTAGCGGTAATGATGATCATGAAAAGTAACCAAGTGTTGATGGATAAATGGAGACCGGACGGAGTCTTATAGGGTTCTGGACTATAGTGATTCCGTCTGTGTCGATTAAGGACCGATCGTTGCTCGTCCCTCTTGTCATGTTGAACGCATGCCTCACATTTAGCTGGCCGAATAAAGTACTTTTCGACCGCGAAGCTAGTGACACTTTTCGAGCCAGGATAAACTCGGGTTGGCAGACTGGTGTTGAAGGGGGTGTACGGGGACGCGAAGAGTGAGCCCAAGGTGCGTCCTGGCAGTCGGGCGGTCCCTGGGTAGTGCGATCCATGATTGTTATCCCGCGGCTTCTTGGAAAGTGTCATTGGTGATCTACGCGACCCTGACGGGGGAAGCATGGTTTGTGTGAGGAATAAATCTCCAGCTGGATAGGAATTCGATTCGAATCACCGTCGCTCCCGGTTAGTGAGCACTTGACTCGAGCTACGGCATCGTAGTGTTAACGATGGAATACGGATGGTTATGTGGTTAATGTTGAAAATGCTAAACCTGAGATGGTAACCTTTGATGCTAATGGTTAATCAAGTGATTGTTTTAGTAATAGGTGCTTACCTAGCATGAATAGGTTATCATAAAAATGAGGCTAAAAATACTTATCTTTAGTTATTCATAATAACTTATGCCTTTCGCAAATGAGTCAAGCCAGTACACTATATAAAGCCTTGCATGCTCCTTGGTGTCATGTTATTTCTGGTTTTTGACGGGTAAGTCTAGCTGAGTACATTCCCGTACTCAGGGCGTTGTTCCCATTGTTGTTGCAGATGGTCAGATGTACTATGGGTACTGCTCCAACTGTCTGTATCCGGCGATGGGTGACAACTAGGACCTTGGGCAAAGGTCGTTCTGTTTGTCTTATCTACTGCTTTTGTGGACCATGACTATCTACTGGCACTGTAACTGAACTAAGGGTGTGTGCGTAAAACTATTTTGCTTCCGCTACTTTATGTTGAACTATGTTGTAATAACTTTTATTTCCGAACTCCGATGTATCCTACTTTTATGATCAACTTTATGTATCGTGTGAACTGTGGCTGCTAAATCAGTACGATCTTGGTTGTATGTTGGTTGGTTTGAAATCCTTCGTGATTTCACGGAATCTCTAGTTATACGGGCTTAAGTTTGTTAAATTAACCGCCTCGGTGGAAGATTTTCTTACTTAATCTCGTATAATTACGTTGATCCGTTACATACGGGCTCACCGGCGGTAATGGCGGAGCGACGGCGCTGGCGCCGACGGTCGGACATCTCTGGCCAAGAGACGGCACGGGAAGTGGTGCTCGAGCACCGGGGAACCGAGGTGAAGGAAATGCGTGCAACAAGAAGAAAAAAGGTGGAGCGGAGAGGGGGAGTCCACGGAGCGGAGCTCTCCGGTGAGCTCGGCCGTGCTCTAGCGAGCGATTCCCGCGGACGGGAGCCTTACCACTGGAAGTCGAGGCGAGCGCAGGATGCACGAGGTAGAGGCGGTGCTCGGGGCGAGATGCAGTGGTTGGCGGTGAGCGGTGGTGGCCGTGACGGCCAACTCCAGTGAGGGCGTGCGCGGTGCGGTGGCGGAGGTGAGCGCGCGCGTGCTCTGCTGCTGCTGGCGAGAGGATGGAGTGGAGGAGGAGTGGGCAATTGAGGTAGGGCGAGCGGGGGCGTGGGTGGAGGCGAGCGCAGGCTGCGGGGGCCACGGCGTGTCACCGGGCGACCGATGCCAGCAACGGTCCGCCACGCGGCGGGCGCGTGCTGCGACCGGTCGGAACACGGCACGCGCGGGGGGCGGGGAGGTGAGCGCGCGGGTGAGCAGGCCAGGGCGGCTTCCTGGGTTGGGCCTGAAGCGGGCGGCGGCCCAATTTGGAAAGAAAATCCTTTTTCTTTTTTTTTCAACTAAACAGTATAAAACCCCATTTTTGAGCAAGATAAAAATATTTCTAGGGTTTGGTGTAAAAATAAAAGTTGCTCAGAATTTTATTATGTACAACATTGCTTTAGGGTTCATTTTGAAATTCTAACTAGATTTTGAAATAGGGATTTAAAGTCCATTTTAAATCAAAACTCTATTTTCTAGATTATTTTTAAAAACCAATTTTGAGAAAATTTTGAATACAACCCTTACTCCAAATTGCTTGCTAAACATTTCTAAGTTATTTATTTATTAAAACAAGCACATATAAGGCATGACAAGCATCAACATGACATTAAATCTACTGAAACAAAACATTGCAACATGCATATTTCATTAACATGTTTCAAACCTATATTTCATGTGATACTTAGGGATGCTTGATTATACTTATGAATGCATGATGATTGTTATGCACATGATTAGCAATGTCTAATGCATGCTTAACACCAGGGGTGTTACAAAATCCCGTTATTTGATGCACCTGCAGTTCAAATTTGTATTTTTTAAAAAAAATCAATTAAATGAAATAAATTAAAGAAATATAGCAAAAAGTCCGAGAAATGTACCAAATTTGAACATGGAGTGCCTGGTACTGTAGGAGGAAGACACAAAAGTTTGGGGGTCAAAAGATAAAAACATTGTTTGCCGAGTGCCAAATGTCTAGCACTCGGCAAAGGTCAACGGCACGTGACGGCCGTTTGCCACTGTCACACTTTGTCGAGTGCCAAACTTTGTCGAGGGCCAGGCGCTCGGCAAAGAATTGCTTTGCCGAGTGTCGGACACTCGGCAAAGAAGCCTTTTGCCAAGTGCCAGGCTTTGCCGAGCGCGGCCCTCGGCAAAATGCCTCTTTGCCGAGTGCTCGATATTTTGCGCTCGATAAACATTTAGGCACTCGGCAAAGTCTCTGTTTCCAGTTGTGCCCATTGACAACTTGCTTTGCTATGCACTCCGTCTCCGCACTCCACTTCATGCCCCCATGCAGCCACAAAACAAGCAAAAGCTTGGTTAAATGAAGAGATATATATACTAAGTATTTCTTTCTAACTTATTAAAAAATGGAGGCTGGTGAAGGTAACCTCCTGGCTATGATTGCTATGTTTATGTTTATGGCTTCATGCACGTTGTTTTCGTAGGGAGAATCATAATCCTACTACATGACAAAGAGCGACATATATAATTTTGATTTGACGAGGACGCCCTTCAACCACTCGCTTCTATTGCTAGACTGCAACTCCGTATTATTTAGGTACCAAATATTTCAGTTAAAAATATCATCATTGGAGGTTGGGACTTGAAGAATAAAAAATAAGGACCCCCTAGCTAGATGCCTTTGACAAATCACCGGGTAGCTCGATGAGAGATTAATTTGCACAAAAGAAGCCAAGCATACACAGTGAAGCTCCTGTTACAAAGATCAACTGCCTACTCTGGGCTTGTTGCAAAAAGTACACAGATTCTCTATCACATCACCGTCACATCAAATTTTTAGACACATATATGGAGTATTAAATGTAGGTAAAAAAATAACTAATTACACAGTTTGCTTGTACTCTACGAGACGAATCTTTTGAGCCTAATTAGTCAATGTTTGGATAATAATTAATAAATACAAACGAAATGCTACAATATTTATAGCACCTCCCAACTTTAGAACTAAACAAGGCCTCTATTACTTTAGTTTCTTTTTAACAATGTCACTTGTCAACTTTTCACTACATATAAGTTGAAACCACATAAAGTGCTATACTCAAAGCTATTCTACACTGTGCCACAGCACACTTTCTATGGCAGGCAAAAAAAACAAACTTTCAACACAAATCGCAACATATTTCATCAATAATGGAGATGCATGCCCACCCAAATTGACCAACTAACCTTGCAAACTTTTAATTTATGCCATACTTTTAGCCGCATTAATATAATCAAACACCAGTTCAGGTTCACTGTATGGGCTACAAAGACAAACTATCTAGAGAAAAGATTCATGCTCATTAAAAAATGGAAGTTTGGCTCTGGCTCTCTGCAAATGGTGGTTGGCTCAAAATACAGAGATTGGAGAATCTATTTGGGGGTTCAGAACTAACTAACGACCTTTGCAAATTGAATGGTGGCGCGCGCACACACACAAACGGCCGTTCGAAGCCTGACACGTATAGCGCCTGCAAACTTTAGCCAGCTGGGTTGCAAATGGTAGCGGCAGTCCCAATCTAATGCCTGATGCTGCTATGAAACAAAAAAGGTGCCACGAACGTCTAAATCAGCAAAGGGAATATCGGTGGGAAAGTTGTGTGTGCTTCAGAATGGCAAAAATTATGTATCATCTTAATCGGGCATCAATTGCGCCATACAGGCTAGTTGAGTCATGTGTCAGTGTTTGTCATTGCGCCGGGACATGCGGCGTGAGTTTTATTTGGAGCAAACGATTGGCAGCATGCAGGAATAGGTTATTTGTTTAATCAGGATTGCTTTGTTAATTGATATGTTTCTGAATTTTGTGGTGTATGGATGAATAGATAGATACAATAGATACCTAGAAATCTAGGAGCGAGCTGCCTTCGTCTCGTCAGTGTTTAATGTTCTTGATTACTCGGAATCTGATTCGAGAGCTTTATGATTGTTTAGTAGATCGGTCAGAACACAAGTCCTGTCTTAACTAGATTGCACGTTCGTTGAACTGAAAGTGATCCACTTAACACTTGTAGTGCGAAGCAAATACAGAAATAACAAACTCAAGTTTACAAATAGAGACATCTTACAAATAAGTGTGGAACGGAACGGATGGGTACAAATGAAATCTGGATATGTCTAGTTAGATATTGATATTTTAGTCATATATAAATATGAATTCAGATATTCTCAAACACGAGTACAAGCTGAATATAGTTTGAATTATAATAATTATTAATAAGTATTTGCATGTCTAGTCAATTTAGTTGATAACAAGTATCCATTTTCCTTACCAATGATTTTGAAGAACAAATCTATATGAGTACATCAAATGTGAATATATAACACATGTAGACAAATATAGCCCATAAAAAACATATTTTATCAATAAATATTTCAATAATATCATCACGGAGGGCATATCTAGACCCCTAGACATAAGGTGGACACTTCCCCTGGTCGATTGGGGTCCTTATCGTTATATGACCAGGAAACCAACATGTAATCCTGCCCCTCGAACAATATAAGGAGGGGAATTACTTGGCAACCCTCGGTGCCCCACAATGTCCCTCGCCATCCCAAGGCATTACTTGGTGTCCCTAGACATACCTCACCATTTATCGGCGCCTCTCAATATCCTTCGATGTCTTTCAGGTTCACACAATGTCCCGCGATGTCATCCCGTGGCATTCCTCTCCGTCCCGCAACATCCCTCTTGGCGTCCCGCAACATCCCTCTTTCTCTCTTAACACCCTTGACACAATTTGATGCCCCTCGGCGTCACTCGGTGCCCCTTAGCATCCTTAGGCTTCACTCAGTACCCCCTCAATGTCCCTCACCATCACTCGTTGCCACTTAAAATCCCTTGACATCCTTCAATGTCAATCAGCGTGCCCTGACATCTCACGTCGTTACTCAATGCCCTAGACATCCCTCGGCGTCACTCAGTGCCCGAGACATCCTTCAACATTTGTCATCCCTTGTCGTCCGCTGACTTCATTTGACATCACTTGGCATCCCACGTCATCCCTCGACATCACAAGGTGTCCCCTGTATTCCTCATTCTCACTCGCTGTCCCTCAACATCCCTCGCCATGAATTAGGGTCCCACATCATCACTCGGCAACACTTGGTGACCTCCGGCGTCCATTGGTATCACTCGGTGTCCCTTGATGTGTCTTAGTATCCCTTGTTGTCCCTCAATGTCCCTTGATGCCCCTCAGCGTTCATCAAACAACATCGTCAGCCTCAATCTCTCCAAGTTGGTAATGCTGCCACCAATGTCACTAGACACCTCATCAAACCAGCTAAGTCACTTTCATAGTTGTTTTCTTTATATCATGTTATATATGTTTTTGCCTTTGACATTCTACTAAGTTCGCTTCTGACTTAGAAGTAAGTCTGCCTAAGAAGAATGTTGTCATCCTCGATCCCTCTAAGCTAGTAATGTCGCCAACATCACCACGCACCCCCAATGAATCAACTAAGTACTTTCATAATTATTTTCTTCATATCATGTTATATATATAGAAGTAAATCGAAGACGACAGCTAACATGTACACTCATGTGTGTGGATGTTCTTCTTTCCAAAATTTAAGTGCCTACGTGATACATGTTCTAAGGATAAAGCCTTGTACCAATCGCTCACATCTCCATATCTTGACCATTCAAAAAATATGAGAGAATACTAATAGCACTTAACCAGATCAATCTTTCACATCAATTCCTAAATTAATCCGCAGCGTAATCAAATGTTAGACACTTCCTCTGGCTCTCTTTTGAGCTGCCCATCGACCACCCGAGCGAAAGCCAGATTTCTACGTCCAAATCCAACTCATCATATACAGACGGATCGGCCACTTGCCTCTCTGCGGTTGCTTTCCGGGGCTACTCACCAAGTTTTGGAAAAAAAAATTTGGATGGAGCTAGTATCCACTGTGCGTCCGTGCATATATCCTGTCATTGTTTGCCGGTCAATCCAACACAGCGCTTTTGGCTAGCCGAGCCACGGCGTGAGCGGAGGCCAGCAGAATGTGCAAGAGGTTTCTAGGGATGCACCGTTCGATTGTTCTGGATGGACACGTGGGAAGAATCCGAGTTAAGGCTGGATAACGAGCCGGCTTGGCTCGGTTCGTTATGGCTCGTTAGGATAACGAGCCGTGGCTCGTTAGGATAACGAGCCGTAGCTCGTTATCCTAACGAGCCAGAAAGCCAGCTCGGCTCGGCTCGTTAAAAGTTCGAGCTGGCTCGTTAGGCTCGCGAGCCAGTTATAAAAAATATACAAAATTTAATATTTGTATTTATCAAAAGCTTAAAATAGTAATAATACAAAAATAATATATCCAATAGCTTTAAATTGAATAAAATATTCGTATGAACGAACATATCAATTATTTGCAGAGTGCAAGACATGAAGTAATACAAACATAATATAAGTTATGATGACTTTTTCCCTAAAATTATGGCTCGTTTGGCTCGTGAGCCGCTCGCGAGCTAGCTCGAGTTGGCTCGTTATGGCTAACGAGCTAAAATCTTGGCTCAGCTCGACTCGTTATGGTAACGAGCCGAGCCGAGCCAGCCACGAGCCGAGCGAGCTAAGGAGCTTTGAGTTTTTCGTCGAGCCTTAATCCGAGTCATGTATGCATGGCCCCGCGGTGCATCCGGTTTGCATGCGCTTTTTTTTTTTCCAAAGTTTTACCTTTCCCCGACACCTGGGCCCATGTCCCACGTCCCCGGCCCGCCAGGTGGCCCCCCTCCTCCTGCTATATAAGGACCCACCTCTCCAGCCTCGACCTTTGCCACGACCACCAGACGACCTTCCCTCGGTCGGTCCTCGCCTCCTCTGCTCTGTTAAGCTTCTCTCTCTTCATCCGCTTCTTGATCGAGACGACGGCAATGGCGAAGGGCGGGCTGAGCAAGCTCAAGTGCATGATCAAGAGGTGGCACTCCTCGAGCCGGATCTCGCGCACTCCGTCAGGGTGCTCGGCGCGCTCGCACGACGTCGGCGGCGTCGACGCTGCTGGCGCCGGCGGCTTCGCCTTGGAGAACTCGTGGAGGAGGGGCGTCGACGCCTCGTCCGTCTTCGCCTTCGGCGGCGGGGGAGGCACGGCGGGGTCGGCGTCGTTCCACGGCGTCGACACCGTGCCCCCGGGCCTCCACCCGGTGTACGTCGGCAAGTCACGCCGCCGCTACCTCATCGCCGCGGACCTCGTCGGCCACCCCCTGTTCCAGAACCTCGTTGAACGCTCTGGCGGCACCGGCGTCGGCGCTGCAGGCGGGACCGTCGTCGTCGGCTGCGAGGTCGTGCTGTTCGAGCACCTCCTCTGGATGCTCGAGAACGCCGACCCGCAGCCGGAGTCGCTCGACGAGCTCGTCGAGTATTACGCGTGCTGATCGACGACCGCCCGCCTACTCACGGCCATGTCCGATCCACGACGCCGGCAGCGCAGCGGCGCCGAGCGAGGCCCAGCTCGACGGCCGGAGTCAAGGGGTAATCTGGGTCTTTTATTTAAGGTTAGGGGTAGAGTTGTAATATAAGCAGGATTGCGAGGGCAAAGGAGTGGAGATAGTTAACCTTGTGGTGTTTGTGGTAATTATCTCGAGATAGCCGTGTAATTACCGTGCACCCAAGATAATGCTCTCTCGGGGCAGTTAATTAATCTCTAGTGCTTGATGTAATGTAATGGCTTGCATGTTTCTTCTGCTGTTTCTTTTAAGCAGAAGCAGAATTGAATAAGATTTTAGGAATGGGTGTATCCATGTACATTATATTTCACCAATGTATGAACTCCATGCTCATTTCCTTCATGTGAACGACTATTCTTCTGAGATTCTTTCACTTGGGCCATGCATATTGACGGAATGGAGTCAAATAGTTTTAGGTGAAGCTAAAGCTTCATTTCGTTTACAGATAGTTGAGTTCTCAGTGAAAGCCGGAACATGCACGTAGCTAGGCCAAACCGGGCATTTCGTACTGATGAAAGCGCGGGTATATTATATTAAGCTATATATATTTCAAAGTTGCTGCAGCTAAATAATGAGAGTGGAAAGATTATGCTGAAATTCAATGGCCAAACAGATGGGGAGCGGAAAATGGTTTACTGACCAAAGTATCACTAGCGAAGACGCAAGGCCACCTCCTAAATTGCACCGCTGAATCGGTATTGGTTGTTTTTAATTTATGTAATATCGAAACATGAGTCCTCTTGCTAGGATGGTCCAGCTACAGTTGTTTGGTCGACCTCTTTCGGCGCTCGACAGATGCGTGTTGTTTGTAAGTTCAAACTCTTCTTCTTAATATAATGATACGTAAATCTTTTGCGTATTCCAGAAAAAAAAAGACATGGTTATACATAAATAATACTAACTAAAAATTTGGAAGAAGCAAGCAGGTTAGTTTGTAGGGGATAAGGAAAGTAAAATGTTGCACAATGTCTTTATTTTCTTGACCACAGGGAGAGACTCCACCGAGCATTTTGTAGTTTATGGTACATAGAGGAACTAAACCTTAGCTAGCTAGTAGACTCACTAATAAAATCATTTTCTCTTTATTCTTTTCTCTCTCTTTTTTGCAAATCAATGTACAGATGTTCACGTGTACACACATTCATCTCTATGAATGCACTTATATATATCATTATCTCTATAAGCACCTCTGAAAAGATTAGGTTATAGATCTCGAGATATATTGGTGATGTCGATTGGCACATCGCCTACCATCGAAAGAATTATAACACTAAATCTCGGAATTCATGCCAAGTCAAAGACTTGAGTTAAGGTGGGTAGATTCTACTATAATGAATCTAATGAACTGTAGTTTAGGTTCGTACTAAACCTAGTTTCTCAAGGAGGCACCCACAAATTTGGTGAGCCTCGCGCTCGAGATCAAGTTCAGGAGGGCCATCCTCTCAACCAGTATGTAACCCTGGATGCTAGTTTCTGTTCTGAATCATCTAATTCCCATTATTAATTACTCTTATTACTAACTACAGTGCTATTTTAGATAGAACATGAACCCGACAGGCAAACAAGAGAAGCTGTTTTGCGACGTTCTGAGTTGGATCATTTTCATCCAATCTCTCTAGCAGAACAAAATTAGATAGTAAAATGTTCATGCCAAATGATTGATGTGGTGGGACTCCAACGCTAAAGCAATGCTGGGGACAAACAGAAGTTCCTGCAGTGTTGGATTAAAAAGATGGTAGGCCAATCCTTTGCTGTTAGCAGTACTGTGTTGTTGCGAATTTAAAGGAGTGCCAGCCCTAATCAGAAAAGCCCTGGCCCTTAACCATTAATATAAACTCTTACAAGTACTAGTTACTTTAACTTACTAGTATTTATTTTCTTTTATTACGAGTTTATTAAAAGCTCCATGGTATGCGCTAGCTACCAGCCTACCATCCATGCATTCTGCAGATCATGGCTGCTGGGGCATATGCGGCCTCTTAAAAGAATGGCATGGGGATGGAGGCGAACTTATTATTGTTAGCTGCTCCTCTAGCTACTACTTACTGCTTGAAGGATCCCAACCAGAATATATGGCCGGCACCGGCAGGCATGCCCTTTTCATTAGCTTCGGCCTTGTTTAGATCCCAAATTTGGGATCCAAACTTTGCATAGTAAATGTCTCGTCACACTGTAGCAATTTTATTTTTATTTGGTAATAATTGTCTAAATATTAATTAATTAGGCTTAAAATATTCATCTCGCAAAATACAACAAAACTGTGCAATTAGTTTTTGATTTCATCTATATTTAGTACTCTATATATGTGCCAATATTTTGATGTGACGGGGAATCTTCTTTTTTATAGTGGAATTTGAGGTGAAATTTAGGGATCTAAACAAGGCCTTCACCAAAACGTCAAGCAAAACAGATGGTCCTTGCATTTCCAGGACAGGGACAGTGATTATGGGACTTGAGAATATTGGGTCGTTTCAATTGACCCCGCGCGCAACGGTGGTTTTGACGGTTGGGTTGTTCATTCTACCACACGACGTGTGCATGTCATGTCCGCAGTGCAGTCTGCAGTATCGCCGGCCGGCCGGGCGGGCCGGGCGGCTCAATCAGGTTAGCTGGCTGCTGCTCGCTCCTGCAGGTTGGTCACCCGTCCATTTCCCCTTCCGTTACACTGTCTGTCTGTGGCATCATTCTCTTCGATTCGATCTGCTGCACGCTAGTTTGGTTGGGGGCCATTCATTCTAATGAAATCCAATATATAGATCCTGCATGCACCTAGTATTATTAGAGGTGCTTATTGCGGCGCTAATCGCGCCTCGCATATTGTTTTGGATCGGACGCACAACATACATTAGCGTCACAGGCGTCGTGTGCCGACCGTACTTTGGTAGCCCACTTATGCATGTACTTATATTACTGACAAATCACATTATATTATTGGTTGTGCTTGACTACTGCTTGCACATCAACTGTCTATCTATCGGGATTTGGGATCGGATCGGAGTGTGATTGATCGATCGAGTTCATGTTAAGGGATCGGTGTGCAGTTCTCAACCGTAGTGTTGGAGTGTAACAACATTGTCGCCGTCCTTAATTAATACTGAACTAGTTGTTTATTTTCAATAGCAAAATTAAAGCAAGCGCTAACTGGTATTAGCTGGTTTAATTTCCTGATGGATGCGCGCGCGTGTATATATATATATATATATATACCTACCTGGACCGCGACTGTAGTATGGCGGCCAGCTGAAGCTTGATGATGTAGCTGGTATCTCTCTCGAACAGCTCACGGTACATGCGAAATAATACTGGACAGCAGAGAAGGGGCCGCCGGGAGAGGAGCATGACCATATTCTGAATTCTGACGAGGCGTTACATCACTAATCTCTCATGGTGATGCTCATGCTCTCAACGGTACGTTAATGGTAACATCGATAGGCTTGTTGGGTAGTAATGATTCAGACCCTCAAAACCATTCAGCAGCCAGCAACGGTACTAGGTGTTGGAATTGGCCCAACGATCAACTGGGCCCTTGACCTGCGCCCTGATCGGGGTGCTCAGCTCACAGACGGCTGGTGGGTCCTCGTCGCACAGCGCCATAAATAGGAGGTAGGGGGCTAGGGCACAGGGTACGAGGTTCACTGCCACTGCCGCCACCCCACAGTCCTAACCCTAACCGATCGAGAGGCGCTGCCAGCGACGGGAAGTCCACCGCCGGCGTCACTACACCACCACTGCGTCACCGGATCTCGACTCAACTGCTACTCCATCTCCTCCAACCCGTATGGTCAGCAACCTCTACACTCCTCTCTCTCCCTCTCTCCAGTTCTTTTCCCTAGCACATGTTCTAGTACGAATTACTTGTTTATCCTAAATAGAATACAAATCACCCACTAGATCCACCACTGTATGATCTTAAATGTCTATCAATGGTATCAGAGCCGGGTTCACCTAGGTGTGGATCTAGTTTGGGTAGAAAAGAAGAACGTTTTTTCGATTGGGAAGAAAATAGAAAGAGGAAAGAAATCAACCGATCGGTCTCAATCGGCAAATAAACCAAACCCTAACCCTAGAAAGTCAAGAGGACGGACAAGGGAGGGACCTACCTGGTTCACTCACCGTCGACGCCACCGCCGTCGTGCGGAACAGACCCTGTCGCCGCGCGGGAGGGAGAGCCGAGCCACGCGGGCTCGGGTTCAGAACAAAGAAAAGGGAGCTGCGGGCTCCAGCAAAGCGCACCACCGTGGTTTCCCTCGACGGTGCCGCACGCGCGTGCCGGCGAGAGGAACCACGTCGGCGCCGCCTCCAACCCTCCTCCGGCCACCATGGCCGGCTGCGCTGCTGCTCTTCTCACTCGGTGGGGCACAGGCAAAAGAGAAAGGGGAGGAGAGAAAAGCAAGAGGAGGAGGAAGGCGAGCCACCGCGGGACAAGCGCCGGGGCTCCATCCCCTCGCCGCCGCCGGCGGCGGCCATGGCCATGTGCCTACCTTCGCAATTGAAAGAGAGAGAAGGGCAGTGTGGGACAGAATGGTCTAGGGTTTTGGGGAGGGCCGGCCGGCTACGGTTTTGATTCCCTGATCTCCGCGCGCGACCGTCCGATCCGTTTCCACGGCTCAGATCGCATCGGGGGTGGCCGGGCCAGATTCGGCCCAGGCGGGGAATAGAAATCCCAGCCCAGGCCCAGGTTGTGGCCTGGGACGCGGGTGCGCCACGCGAGTGAACTGGGCCGGGCCGCACACAGTTGCTGCTGAGCTGCGCAGTACTTCAGCTGGGCTTGTTTCAAGCTGGGCCGCACACAGCTGCAGCCGGGCCAAATTGTAATAAGAGAGCTGCTGCTGCTGGGCTGCGCCCAGAGCGTGCACGCGAGCTAGGCCTCGGGCCAAAATTAGCAAGAATTGGTCTAATTGTTTTTTCAATTTCTAGAAGCAGATTTGATGAATTTGAATTGAATTTTAAAGGTGAACTCTGTACAATCTTGATCCAATGACAATTTTGTTTAAGAAAACAGTAAAGAAAGTTTAATATCTCTGAAAATAAATTGAATTATGGGATTTATTAATGTTTTCGCTACGTATTTAAAGTTGTCGTTTTTATTATTAAATTCGAACCAACGAGAGAATTTAATTTTGAAAAAATGGATATGGTTTTCATTAATTATAATATTGTTATTATTCTGACCAACGTTGATTAATAACAATATTATGATGTTATTTATGAGTTTAAGTTTAAAGTAAATTATGGTATTGTTATTTTCTGACCAACGTTGATGATAACAATATTATAATTCTATGACTTTTATGTTTAAAGTTTAAATCTCTGATAAATTTTGCATCAAAGTGACCAATTTTCAGAGAATGGAAAAAAATAAGAGATGCTCCAGAGTGAGCAGAATGTAATGTATTTTCATGTTTTCGCTGCAATGATGATGATGATCTTCAAAATTAAATTCGAACCAACGGAAGAATTTAATTTTGAAAAGGGTTATAAGATAATTGAATTTTCATATATTAATTTCATTTTTGTCCAACGGTGATGTGGACTTAATGTAGAAGAATGTTGTTTTATTCTATTTCTGCCCAATGGTGATATAGAATAGAACATAAAGTTTTAAAAGTTTAATGAGCATTATTGATGATTATTTATTAATGTTTTTCAGATAAAGAACTTCATGCCTTTATTTTTGAAGGGTGAAAACGAAATGAGCTGGGTACTTGTGACTCAGAAGATGAAAAGTGCAAATTTTTGCAAAAAGAAGGCCATTGTATAAGGGACTATGTTCTCTTTAAAGAATGACTTCAAAAGAAAAGAATTCTAGGATATTGATCCAAGAAAATAAATAGAACAATAAGAGCTTAGTTTAAGAGATGTCTTTTATGTACTCTTTTAAAAAATAGTTTTTAGTTTTTATCATCATGATATGAAATGTAATAAGTGACATGCATGTTTAATTTGACCAACGTCGGACTAAGCATGTGTGTTAAGAAGTATTCAGATTTATTCCTAAATTTGATGATTGAATATGAGCAAAATCCTGGCATTTATGTCCCTTCAAGGGAATTATCTCATATGGCAGGAAAAAAGTTTGTGATAGTACCCGTATGGCGGAAAAAGTTTGAGAAAATACCCGCATGGCGTGGTAAAGTTGGCATAGTACTTATGTTAATCAATCCTACATGGTGGGAGAAGTTTAGCGTAGTACTCATCCTGCATGGCGGGAGAAAGTTGTGATGACTCATGTGCTTTGAGTGTATCCCGCACAGGGAGAAAAGTTTAGGGTAGCTCTCATGCTATCCTAGTATGAGTTTATAGAGAACAGAAAGTTACAGACGAACCTCAAGATAAGAATGATATGCAAGCGTGATTTTCGTAAATATTAATGATAAAAGACTCTATTGAGGTCTTGAAGTGAAACGAGAAAAAAAAAGTACTCCCATACAAATTAAGAAATAATTTCATTTTGCATGATGTAATCATGCGGATGAAGTAAGTAATCAAAGTTTTCTCATTCACAAGAGTTCTGAATGGTCTTCGAAATTATGGTAGAAAAGTTCATATCACATTTCGAGGGGGAGAAATGTGAGATCAATTAAGAAAGACACTTCCCCATAATTCAGACAATGTGATGCATACTAAAGTGATCTATAAAAGATAAATATGATCGTCGAGGGGAATAAGACGGTCATAATAACGATAACCCTATAGTAAAGAAATAGCTAAATTCATGGACTTTTTACAGTTCTAATAGAAAGATAGCATGGTCGCCCAGTATTCATATTGGACGCGTTCAGAGTTATTAAGGCGATGCTAAATGCACCATATGAGTTTTAGCAGATTAAACCCAAAATAAGAAAGTTTGAAGATTGGACAATCTGGGGGAGCATGGTATAAAGAGACCTAACTCCGCAAGAAGGATAAATAATGTAAACAAGAATTTTGTTACACAGGACCTTGTAGAATCAATTATCTTTTGTCAATAAAAGTCAAAAAATGCTAGCAGCTGAGGCCCCAGAAAGTCTCAAAGAATAAGAAAATCAGATATTTCTTATGACTATAAAGTCTATATTAGTGAAATTCAAATGGAGGGTAATCCCACCTAATTTGAAGAAGCCATGAGAGGCGTTCACTCGTCTAAGTGGCAAGAAGCAAAGAAAGATGAAATAGAATCGATAATACCAATAATATTTTGGGATCTAGAATAAATTCCTAAGGAGCCAAAATAGTAGGTTGTGATGGGTCTACAAGACAAAATGTGACTCCAAAGTGAATATGTAAAGATGTGGAGCGCGACTTGAAATGAAAGATTTTGTACGAAGAGAATGAATAGATTATAATAAGTGCTAGTGGCACACCATGATCTGAGTTACATCACATAAAAGTAAAGACGGTATTTCCCAATGAGATTTGTATGAAAATGATTACATGGCACAATCCAGAGGCTTTGTCATGGAAAAAAAAGAAGGGATGCCACCTGTAGAAATCTCTTATGAACTAGAGTAAATCTCTAGATAGTGGCATTTAAAGTTGAAGTGTCAATTAGAAATTATGGGTTAAAGAGAATGAGAGGACAATTGCGTTTGTACAAAGTTATAGAATGGAAAATTCATTTCCTAATCCTGTATATGTGGATGATATCTTACTTGTTAGTAGTGATATCAATCTACTGCATGAGAAGAAGAAGTTCTTGTCCCCAAGGTTCAATAAGGAAGTTCTCGGTGAACTGTCTTTTGTTATAAGAATTGAAATTCATCGAGATAGAAGAAAAGGGGTATTAGGACTATTGCATAGGCATGCTAAGAAAAGTTTCTAAAGAAATAAAGTACCTATGTGGGTAAACCTACGCCTGTTCCCATGGTCAAGGGTAATAATTTTGGGAACTTTAGTGTTCCAAGAAGCAATGTGAGATTGTTATAGATGGACGTCCTATATGCTTCAGCTGTTGGAAGCTTAATGAGTACACAGATAAGATTTTACCCTGACATAGTTCAGGTATTCGGGTTATTTTGGCAAAAGTCCAGTCCAAATATAAATCACTGGAATGGAGTTAAGAATGTCGGCCTCGTGCTAAGAAAGAAAGTACAAGTACTTTCAAGTAGTTGTGGGTACAAATGTTAAATTTTGGCGAGATGTTTAGTGAAACCCACATAGTAGCTAACACTCGCAGTTGGAGTTTTATTGTGGAAAAGCTCCAAAGAAACAGTTCAAGTATCATCAGTGATGTAAAGTCACAGTATAGCATGATATAAGGCTGCAAGACAGGCAAAATAGTTAAGTTAATACCCGGTGTCGGGTACCACAACAAGGGGTACCCACAATCAACGATCAAGAAAAACAAATCCCTGAGAAAACCATGCCAAAAACTCTGCCCACCGAGACGGGACGAGCCAAAACGACGAACGAAATGCCTCGATCACGTTTTGACTCGCACGAGACTCGCTCGACGGGACGTCTCGACCATGTTCCGACTCACACGAGGCTCGCTCGACGGAACACCTCGACCACCGAGAAAACTCCGACTCGCACGACCCTGGGTCGAGCCGGTCGACCCACCGCACTCACCAACTCTGAGACAAAAGTCAGAGCATTTAATGCAACTGCCAACCACTTCCTATCCTCATGGCTACAGCAACAACCGGCATGAAAGCAGTACTAGTGTCAAATCTCACTTTTTACTGCCCATCCCGGGATGGGCGGTGAAAACCTGTCACTGTACGTGCCATACCGAGCACTATTCCGTCACTGATCACCCTCGAGGGAGAATACGACGAGTGTCGTACCCCAAAATTCCCGAGACTCGGCCTTATCCGTTCACCGTCGACCCACCTCGACCCGTCCTCGACCCGGCCTCGACCAACCGCCGGTCAAACAAGAAAGCAAGGCTTGCGTGACACAGGAACCAGAGTCTTTTCACCGTCTCATCCTCTACGTCACCATGGTGTCCGGGGATGGCCGGCCATTCTCAGGACACGTCGCTACAGCGGCCTTCACAGCGCTCGACAAAACTTCACCTCTAAGGCACCCCGGCGTCCCTGCCTCCTCTTGACCCTATAAAAGGGCAGGCAGGAGACTCTACGAAGGGGGATGGACAACGGACAACAAAAAGTCAGTCACTATCCCACCGTAGAAGATCAACATCTTAAGCAATCTCATTTGTACTCTCACTTTTTCTCTCTGAGACCTAGGATTGGCTCCCTCTCTCACAGCTTGTAACCCCTACGCAAGCACTTAGGTGCAAGGAAATACAATACTCCCCCCTCCCCGCTGGACGTAGGGTCTTCTTTTACCCGAACCAGGATAAATCCCCGTGTACTCTCTTTGCATCACCATCCAGATTAGGGACACGCAGCACTGATTCACTCGTTGGCTTAGGACCCTTGCAGGACCCGACGCCGACACCCGGAATTGATAATGGTTGTCAACAGCAATAAACATTTAAGTAGTTTTCCCCTAAGACAACGGGTCAAGTGTGCTGCCAAACACTTTGACATTAAAGTTATACGTTGTAAAGGAGAAAGTCCGGAATCATACTAAAAGGTATTGAACATATAAGTAACAAGAAAGTGCTTGCGGATCCGCTTACCAAAGGCTTACCACCCAGTGTGTTCAGAGAACACACAGTCAACATGGGTTTATGGTATAGCCTATGATTTCCGAACAATAAAGGGCCCAAAGTTAAAGAATTTGTTTCAAATCAAAGATGTGTATTGTAGCTGTTAAATCTATCGACGACTGATCGTGACGATGAGGCATGTTCTATACACTAATTTGTGATGAAACAAATAAAAGTGAAAGTTAAAGTCAAAGTTTAAAGTTTAAAGTATAAGATGAGATCAGGGGGAGAATGTTGGAATTGATCTCCACCCGCTGGCCCAATGGCCAACTGGGCCCTTGACATGCACCCTGATCGGGGGTTCCCAGCCCATAGACGGTTGGTGGGCCCCCGTCGCACAACGCCATAAATAAGAGGTGGGGGGCCAGGGCACAAGGTACGAGGTTCACTGCCACTGCCGCCACCCCACAGTCCTAACCCTAACCGATTGAGAGGCGCTGCCAGTGATGGGAAGTCCACCGCCGGCGTCACTGCACCACCACTGCGTCACCAGATCTCGACTCCACAGCTACTCTATCTCCTCCAACCCGTATGGTCAACTACCTCTACACTCCTAGCACATGTTCTAGTATGAATTACTTGTTTATCCTAAATAGAATACAAATCACCCACTAGATCCACCACTGTATGATCTTGAATGTCTATCACTAGGTACGTTTGCTGATGAAGAGTGCAATCAGTTGATCAACACCGTTAAGACAGATTAGTTGTATCAAGTACTACTAGTATTACAGTACATGTGGTTATGAGAGCAGGATAGACCTGATGAGTAAAGGATCGATGGAGAGCAACCAGCGACCGACCGACTCGAGCAGACGAATAAATTTGTCTATTTCCATGTGGATCGGGGCCGGCCGGGGGCCTGTCCACAACCTGGTGTTTAGAGCAGTGTCCGGGGGAAAAGCGCATGCAGCCAGTGACCGATCGTCTTCAGACATTAACGTGCCTGATTGGGACGGCCAGTGTGGCGCCCGCCGCGATTGCGTGCGGGCACGACTGCGCGCGCGCATGGCAGCGTGCGCTGAAGGAGCGAGCATCTGGACGGACGCGCATCGGCGTCCGTTCGCTAACCTCTCCCCGTGCATGCATGCCTTTTGTCGTCCCACGGAAACGGCCGGCGAACCGCAGCCGCATGTCCAGGCAACTAGCTGCCTGCGGCCTGCTAAAACCATGCATGCCCAGATCCGTTCCACTGTCGTGTAGCATGCAGCGCGTCGTCTCGTCGAATGACGATGGTGACCGCGCCCGCGCTGGACCGGGCGCGCGCGCGGGCGTCTTTACTTGCGGTTGCACCGTCGCGGTAGTGGGCCGCGCGACGCGATTGCATGTGCGCACCGCGCGGAACACGGGCAGGCTCCCGCGGCGCGGCCCCCCCTCGCGAATCGCGCCCCAGGGGGGTCTCCGTACATGCGGCGCCAGCCGAGAGCGAGCGACGTCGTCCCCGTCCGTTGGCGCGGGTCGTCGCGGCGTCGACGATCGGGCACCACACCAAACACCATCCAGCAGCAGCTAGCGCGCTCCACAGCCACATGTACAGTGCCGCTCCGCTCGTTTCCCACCCACGTCGTGACGGGCGTGTACGACGTCTCACCTCAAGCTCATGGAGTCATGCATGGACACGGCCAACGGTGCCGCTCTCCGCGCGCGCTCTCTACTGGCACTGGCTGCTGCGGCTGCCGGCCGGCCGGCTCGCTGGCCCAGTCGTGACGTCTACGCCATCATCGCATTTATGCCGGCGTCCCCCCGACCGGTAGGTCGCGCTTGCCTTTCGCGCGCCCGTGCATGTGCCTGTCGGGGCAGAGGAGCATCATATGCAGGCCGATCGATCACACTTTTACTCACATTCCCATCTCTGTAATTAAGCTACCTCTAATTTGCCATGTTCGATTCGCTGAAATTTAACTTATGTTGATTTATTGTAAGAGGAAAACAATGTCCGTTTGCTAAAAAGTACGGCTAAAGTAGTGCTGTAGAACAAGACGACTATTTGTTCGCTGAAAAGTACTGCTGCCCGACAGCTGAAGCTGACAGTAGTCTGAGATAGACGGGCAAATCTAGTGGGACTGATCGATAAATAATGCATGCACCAGCACGAAGACATGGCGCGTGCGCGAGCGCAGGCCGTGCATTCGGGGCCGGCCGCTGTGTACGGGGGTTCCTGCTCCGGCAGCTACACGACACTGTCGAATTGCCTGCCTGGGGGCAAGTGCTTTCACTCTGAAACCTGCAGCAACTACCCCTCTCCACGCGCATTGAATCGCCCACGAGGATGCACAGGTGGGCTTGAGCCCGTGACGAACGAAGCAACAGGCCGCCGGCACAGGCAGGGACAGCATGCAGAAGCCATATTCAGGACTCTCCCGAGCCTGCTCCTCCTAACGTCGTGACCACCAGCTACCAGCTAGAGGTCCAGAATCCAGAGCCACAGCCCACAGGCTTCTAGCTACTCATCCTATACACCTCGGCCGCCTTGCATACGTACGATCGATCTAAAACCGGTAGGTAACGCTATGCTTGCGCTGTGTTTTGGAGCCAATGCTGCGAGGTGTGCATACATCATTGAAACAAGTTCAATCATACTCTACTCCAAAACACTAGTATATATACTTCACTGAAGGAGTGTATATGCATGCATCAAGCTAAGGGGTCCGGGGTCCCATGCACATTAGTTTCTGATGAAGCTCAACTACTGTTAGACCCATGAGCGATGCCACGACTGAAACTGCAGCCAAAAGCAAACTTCCAACTCCGATGGACATTAGTTTCGGCATGAGTCTACAAAATTGAAACAGTCAAAGTCCCCATTTGACTTCTTGTCGCCGAGTCTGAGAAGCCACACTTTCCAACTTAAAAAAAATTAAAAAAAACTTAAATCCTCTAACTTTTAAAATAGGACAAATTAGCCCCTACAGCAGTCAAAAGTGGTTTTGAGCCATGTCGTCCTTTTTTGCCCAAAATCAAATCCACAAACACTTGATAAGGTTTTTAAATAAACTATATAAAAATATCTTCGGGCCTCTAAAAATATGAGAAAAAAATCTAGATATATATATTGGGATACAAGAAACAACAATAAAATAATTTGAGCCCATGAAAATATCTCCAGAAGCTCCCAAAAAATTGATTTAGACATAGAATAATGGAAAAACTATCCAAAAAAATATAAAAACTTCATTAAACATCCTAATCAATGTCTAAACACATGTTGAAAACTTTCCTCAACAAAAACACAAGTTACAATCAACATGAATGTAACCAATATGTATTTGGACATCGATTAAAATGTTTTGAATATTTTCTAGTTTTATGGATATTTTTTAAATTTTCTAGAGCTTAATTATTTTTAAAGCATTCAAAGATAATGTCATGAGATAGAAATATTTTATTTGGGGTGTCTCTTGTCTAATGTATCTCTAAACTATTTTTCTTAGATTTTTTGGAGTCTTGAAGATATTTTTCGTGGTACAATTCTCTAGTTTTATCGGATCTTCTTTTAACTATTAAGAAAGGATGACATTGATAAAAAAACACCCTAAAAAAGTTTAGTTGTTGGGGGTGTATGAATAATGTGCCCATGTGCATGACCAGATTAATTATGGTTCTGGTGATTTTGATGACAACACAACCACTACGGCTAACATTGTCTTAAGATACATTCGCAGGTTTTCTAAGGATCTAGGGACGCAAGAAATCAAAAGAAAAATAAGATACTAAAACCAGGACAAAGAGAGGATTGGATTGGACTTGTCTCATGACTTTGTAGTTGGTCAAATTGGTATGATGTCAAGTTCAAGCTTTTGAAACTATTTTGGCTGGGGCTATAGCTGAAATTATTTTGGCTGAATTGGAACTCTACCAAACGAGTCATTTAGCTCAACCATTCTAACAGCACAAGGAGAAAGTTGAGCTACACAATTTACTGCCCATATTGGTCCACATGTGGGATTGGGCTAGAAAAGCCTGGTGAGGCATTGTTTGGGCTTTATCCATGCCTTTTAACATGGACCATGCCAAACATGTAGGCGCACCCATCAGAATCCAGAAAAAGGAAAAGCTTCGGTGAGAGGACGCGGATGGGCCGGACCATGTTCCGTAAATGGAGCGACTGGCGAAAAACGGACACAACCCAAACAAAAGGCGCGCTGTCCGAGCCACGCCCACGCGCACGGGGGCGCCGGGCTGCAGCGACACGGTCCACGGTGCGGGACGGGGGCGGCGGCGCGGGCGCGAGAACGGTTGCGGCGTGCGGTAGGCACGCAGCGTGTCTGCACAGCAGAGCGAACTCCCCCTTTCCTCTTGCTTCGTCGGCACGCGGAATTGAAGCTGCCCAAGCTGGCTGGGGCGGGTAGGGTTCCTTGGGTGCGAGACCGCGGGAAGGTGTTGCGCGTTGGAGTGGGACACGCGATTCTTTCCAGGGTCGGTTCAGGCTTCAGGTGACGAGGACTTCTGTGCTTGGCTAGCTGCCGCCGTCGATAAGGTCCAACTGCCCGCTGGGATATCGTGAAGGCGGCAAGTCAATCTCTGCAGCCATCGACGGGGTCAAGCGGCCGTGGCCACCGGCCTGACATATATACTCGGATATATAGAGCACTAGAATGATTGGGAGTTTTCATTTCGTGGCCAGCAACTGGAGATGGAGTCGTCGACAGATGCTGATTTCCAAAGTTATTATAAACGTAACCGAATGCGATCCGGTATAAGTGTTAAACTAATAGCACCTTGCAGGGGACATGCGCAATTGTTAAAGGGTTTTCAGATCTTCAGGATCGGACGATCGGTGGCTCAGAGGTATGTATGTGGTGACTGAGTGACTGACTGAAGCAGAACGAGGAGAACAAATCGCGATACGTTCCAGCCCATTTGACCTGTGGAACCTAGGCAGCGCAATATACTACGTATACATCATCTCACTCACGATACCTTGCCGCTAGTTCATCGTCAGGCTGGAAGATAACAGAATGACAGATAATTTACCATCATATCATAAACTAACTGAATTCACCTCCAAATGCTTTGTGAGTTGCTAGACTAACAGATCAATTTGAAATTCTTGACCTTACAACAATGTCTTGGACACCAGCCATCGTACAAAGGAATCCCTTTCCTTTAGCTCCAAAAACAATGTGGAAAAAAAATTCACAAATAGTGTACAACACACTGCAACACAACACCATCTAGTCTAGGATTTTTAAGCGGGATGCATCGCTGGCTCTTGCTGCAGCACCATGGTCTGGTGGTTCGCCGCTTCTGCAAAAATTCAAGGGGAGGCATCGTCAGAAATGCATGGCTCTCCATCGGAAACCCGACTGGTATGGTGAATTAACCACGTGTTTACGTACCGTCGCCGCCGCCGGCGAGGCCCTTGTCGTGGCGCTCGACGGACTGGAGGATGTACTTGAAGGCCTCGGTCTCGCAGGGGATGGCGAGCGCGCCTTGGTGCCGGAACCCGAACTCCTCCGCTGCCTTCTCCAGCAGGAGCCGGAACACCGGGTGCGCCAGGTAGCTGGTCGGGATCACGAAACGCCGCTGCTCGGGCCCGACGTACACGGGGCAGTAGCCTCGCGGGACGTCCGGCGGCGGCTCCGGGCTGTGGCAGCTCTCGTCGTCCGACAACAACACCGAGTCCGCCGTCTCCGCGCGCCGCAGCACGAACGGCGGGATCGCCGACGCCACCGCCTCCTCCGGCACGCCCTCCTCGTCCTCTTCCCGCTGCTGCTGCTTCGCGCCCAGCGCCATCAAGTGCCACTTGTGCAGCAGCTCTCGCAGCCGCACGATCTGCTTGATGCCCGTCGCCGCCGCCTTCGCGCCGTCGTCGCCCATGACGCGCACGGACAGTCAGTCAGTCACCGTACACCTTCGCAGAGATGGTTTCTTTGGATCTCGAAAGAGCTTGATGATGAGAACTTTGAGACGAAACAAGGGAAAGGCAGGGATGGAGAGAGTCTGGCGTGCAGGAGCTGGGAGGATTATATAATCACGTCGTACTCGTTCGTACTCCATCGATCAGGTCAGGGGGTAACATGCATGGCTAAATAAACAAAAAAAAAAGATTCCTTCGCCGCGGGTTATTTTAAAAATGGCCGATCATTAGCTAATCGCCGGCGTATGGCTCAAGAATGCATGCCAGAGTTTATCTGATTATCCATCCGGCTAAGCTACTCTAGCTTTAGCTTAGCCTGTTCAAACTTTTTTTGGTGGCAAACTGGCGACGATGGAGGAAGCTAAGCTACACTAGTGCGGTGCCTCGAAAGCTAAGCAGGAATAATTAATTAGCACACGTTACAGAAACAGCACTCTGTACTGATTTGCTGAACTGATGAAAATACCATGCAGCTTTTTTCTGAAAATCTTTAGTTATGTTTTAATTTTCTGAAGTTTTAATATATATGGTGTGTTTAGTTCCCTATTTCACCTAAAAAATTTTGGATTTTGGCCTATCATTTTGCAGAATAGAACTAAGCACCATGTAAAATTTTTGACAAAAAGGTATCCGTTCTCCATTTTAGATTTTAGCCTCAAGAGGGCAAAAAAAAGCCAAAAAGCCAAAAAAACCTTCACCCACCCCATGAAAAATTTGGTATTTTGGATGGAACTAAACATACCCTTAAAAATTTTGGCATTTTACATTTCATCGTTCCAAAGTAGTTGGTATTTTGCATTTTGTATTGCACGGGGAACTAAACACAGCCATATTTAATTTTCTGAACGGGAACATCAAAAGCTGGATGTGTGCTGGAAATATCTATTTCTATCACACAAGGTTCGGACGAACTTTCCGCGGTTCATACACTGTGCACAAGAACGTGGCCGCATAATTGTGTTGGATCGATGCCAGTGCCTAGGACATGGTCTCATGCCGGTCCGTTGTGTACCTATACTAGTGAAATATGTTACAGAGAATTTCCCTAGACGAATGTTTAATCAGAACAACTAGACTTTGTTTAGATGTTCTCAGATTCGCATCAACCCATATTTATTGGGGTAAATTGGAGTAGAAGTTGAACTAAATTACATCCCAATCCACCCGCAACGCACGTGAATTGAGGTGAATTTTTAACATCCAAACAAGACCTTAATGTTCATTTTCACAACCCGACAGGGCATGAACAAAGGCCCCAGAAACATTGTACGCTGCCATCCACCTCGATCTTGTAACAATTTTTATGGAATTACAAAAGTAACAAATGACTTGGGGTGGCAGAGATTAGGATAGAGTATATTCCCTCTTACATTACATACATCGCTTAACGCGCCAAACAACCGTTAACACATCGGCAGTGCAAACCATATTGTAGTCATAACCGTTCTGATCACATGTCATGCGCTGTAACAGCAAACACAGTCCTAGCTAATGGATACTGTATTAAACAATACTAACCCATGAACCCATCCTGTAGTAGGACGATTAGGATCGGAGTTACTCTGAATGCAGCTCACTTTTGTGCTTGATAAATTAACTCCGCAAGTCACCTACGTGTTGGTCGATCGCGCTAGATCTTCTCCAGATAAAGCCAGAGGCGTCCGGCATCGCGTGGAAAGCTGCCCATCGCAACGTGCGAGCACATGATCTTCGACGGACGCACTCGATCATCGCTAGTCGTCGCTACCCCTATCCCTACACGGCCATCCGGGGAAGCGTACAACGCGTACGACGCGAGGCCCGGCCTCCTTCTCCCAGTCCCACCAGGTATCACATGAGGCGTCGACGCGTCGTCCATCGGCATGCTGTCTCGTACGCCGGCCGCATGCATGCCACCGGATCGGAGGAGACGCGACAAAGATCCATCGACCTGCGCTGCGCCTGCGGCTTGCCAAAGCCCCGCCAGGCGAAAAGGTACCCATGGCCCATGTGACGAAGCTACCAAGTTACCGACCTAGGCATGCATGCATGCAGATCATTAGAGGAGCTGAGGTCGGTGTGTGGTGAACTGGTGATTGGTACGGGCTCCTTCCTTTTGTTGTTGATTATTCGAAGGTTTCTAGCTAGTTAACCGTCTCTGAAGCTTATTAAGTTTAGCTTTAGTAGTCTCACACCTATCTTCTGTCGATCTGTGCTGATGACGGATTCCTAATAAAGGGAAACCTTCATACCTGGAGTGTGCAAAAAGTGACCACCGACTCTATACCAGCCATTGAAATGTTTTATGCCTTCGGTTCCCGCATCATGATCGAGTCCGTGGCTTTGGAGGAAAGGAATATGCATTGCGTTCGGACAGTCGTGAAGCGACGCCGCCGGTCCGTACCTCTGCTACAGCTGTGCCTATTATGTTATGCAGGGAAGAGGAATAAAGGATGATGGATGGCCCTGGCTATGCCCGGGCGTGAGCGGGATAGGCCCTCTTCGCTGGTGCTTATCAGTCAGAATTAGCCAGTCATTCAGCAGCGTTTTTCTCTTACAATAAATCAGCCTTAGTATTAACCGCAGCCACAGAAATCATTAACTGAACAGGGCGTAAATTAGTAACCAATCCATACAATGCTGCCAGCAGCCAGTGATCCAGATGTTGTTTAGACGGGGGAAACTGAAATTCACCTATTTTTTACTTGGGCCTTGGACTGACCCAAAGAGAACCTTGGCCCATGGATAGTGCCATGTGGGCCGGGACCCTACAGGTCCACAGGAGACGCGGCCATGCGGAGCACGCGAAGGAGCGACGACGAGCAATGCTGCTGCTGCTGCTCGGCTTTGCATTGGGCCGGCCGTCTGAATTTCTTTGATGGCCATGGGATTACTTATGGCTTTCGGAGAACTGGATGGATTTCGCTGAACTGGGAGCCTGTTTAGTTGCCAAAAAAAACCCAAAAAAGTTTGCACAATAACTGTCGCATCGAATCTTTAGACGTATGCATAGAGCATTAAATGTAGGTAAAAAAATAATTAATTGCACAGTTTATCTGTAAATGTCAAGACGAATCTTTTGAGCCTCTATAATTGGATAAATTTTACCAAATAACAACGAAAAATGCTACAGAAACTTTACCTAAACTTTTTCACCATCTAAACAGGCCCTGGATTGCCTTTATCCAGCATCCGCCTCCATGATCTGACGAAAAAGACGAGCATCCAATCTGCTGTAGACACACACGAAAGCGCCTAAAGATCTCTCCGTCGCACAGGTCGCTGTAGACCTGTAGGCACGGATGTGGCACACGAAGTGACGGCATGATCCTCTTTTTTTTACGATCAAAAGAGAGAAACTAAAAGAAGGGGCGCAAAATTAAAGCGCATGCCAGCGCAACAGTGCAAAAGCGTAACTGAGAATGCGTTGCAACCTATTCTGACAATGAACACGACTCAGGGTCTGTTTAGACAGACTAAAAATTAAATTAGATTAGCTAGCTAGTTGACTAACACCTATTAGACGGACTAAAAGTTATAAGTTTGGCTAACGAATTAGTGCAAATATAAGCAATTGAGAGAGATAAAAAAGTTAAGTAGTCATGGCCAGTTCTAAAATCTTATAGCCGTGGCCCTAATAAATTTATATGTACATACCTTACCTAAAATTGTTACTCTGTGCAAGCAGCACAGATCTACTTTATCTCAGCTGATCTATTCATCTTGTCGCATCAACCATTATATATACGATATACAAGATGCTATATGTCGGTATATTTTTTTTATCCTATATCCGAATCGTATACTCTTATAAATCTAAACTCCACTAAATATTTTATATTTTTTATGCAAGATGTTAATCGTTCCATTAAGTGTCCCACTAACTTACAGTCATTTCATGCAAGTTATCCATGTCATCCTTGGTTAATTAAAAAAATATCCATGTCACTTCTATTAGGCCAGTTTCAGTGGAGAGTTTCATTGCGCTGTTCAAAGATTGTCATATCATATAAAATAAAATGAAACTTAGATGAAACACACACTTTCAATGCAAAGTTTCATTCTAGAGTTTTATAGGCATTTAATTCTAAGACTCATAAAGAGTTAGTAATCGTGCTAGGAGAGTTTTATCTCCATGAAACTCATTTTTTCTCTATCTTCATTAAAACATTGTCATGTCATCAAAAAATGCATATGTAGCAGGCTATTAAATGCAAATGAAGCTCTTATGAAACTACCACTGAAACTGGCCTTATGTGCAATATTTTTAATCTATAGTCTATTACTGTGCAAGTCATCTGCCTACGCTATTTGTTTCATTACCTATTCTTATATAATGTGATCAAATATTCGATTGATTTATCTTCTATTAGCTTACCGATTTTTACCAGATCTGCTACAATAAAAAACATGCAATTAAAATTCATATATATACATAATATACAGAACACCATATAGTAATGTTAGATATATAATAGATTTATTTTTAAGAAAATCCTACGATAACACACGGGGTATGTTTCTGGTATATTAGATAATGTTGTCCATGGAATCCAAGGCTCAATACTGGTCATCCCTGTGCTCTCCGTTTTTCTATACACCATAGCAGTGCATCTTGACAAGATCCAATTCAGTCTTCAAGGCCCTAATCATCTACTAAAGCTTGTCGCGAACAAATATCTTAGAGCTCGATCGACATGCATGCATGCCTTATCACTGTGGTACCAGCCGTATGTGCGGTATGCTTATCACCAGACACCAGCACGGCAAGAATGCATGATGAGGCCGGTCCTTATCTGACTCAAGCTCTAGAGATTTCGCCGTCCTCTATGCTGCATCTGCATGGGTGCACGGCGTACTTGCTGGTCGATCTCCTGACGCGTCCCTCGGCCCGCATCCAACGGCTCAGAGGCGCCCGCACATCGTCTCGATCGCGTCATCATAAACCCGGTAGGGCACGGTACGTCCGTCCGTACGCACGTGCCACGCTTTTCTTCTCGACAGTCGACACGAGGGCGCCCGGCTCGTCCAGTGCGTGGCGTCCTGGAATTGGCCTTCAGCAGTGGATCTTATCTGCTCGAGGAAACTCGTTGTCGCCTGGCCCGGCTCTGAGTGAGCCAGCCCGAGCCCGGCAAATCAAAACAGTTCGTCTATTGGTGTCTCATTTTGTGAGATTTGCTATTCTGCCACCTCATTGAGATGCGTTGATACTCCTCCGTCCCTCCAAAATAGTTTCTCACTTTCACCTAAGTTAAATGTATTTAATGTTATTACATTTATAAAATATTGACATTACTTACAGTATATAGAATAAATATTTGATTAATATATATTTCGTGAATCATTTAACGAAACAAATTGATATGTCAATATTTTTTTCTATAAGCTTTAACCAAAATTAGTTATAACAAAACAAAAAGCGACTATATATTTGATGAATGGGAATACTTTGTACTGAAGTTTGAGAAAGACCGATATGTTATATTTTTGGACAGCACTTAATTTAACCATTTTTATAAAACCTAAAACAAACTTTGAGGTGTCATCCTCAACTTTGGTACCAAAATATGGACAATATTATGCCTGTTTGGTATGATTTTAGTTTCTCCTAAAAACATTTTAGATTCGGTGTTTTTTCTTGAAAACACAAGATCAGGTACGTTTGTGAAGTCATTTGTCTCGTTAGCTGGTTTCTAATATGAAGAAATTGAAATGAGAAGTGAATCAGAATCACTAGAAACCAAATTTTACCGGATTCCCCCTCCTAATGTTAATGTGGAAAGGAAAAATGTTTATCTATTTCTTTGTTCTAATAATCACCCAGCAGGAACACCGTTTGAGAAACCGAATCCACAATTCCCGTGAAACGGAGCCTAAAAATATGGCTCACACTACTACATGCTCCGGTAGAGGCTTGCCGCTTTTGCGTAGCTATCTCTACAAATGTTTATCTTTTTCTTTGTTCTAATCACCTCTATAAATTATTTTTAGAAATAATAAATCAAGTAAAAAATAGCAACTTTTTAAGAACTTGGAGAAGTCATCACCACGCAAGTCCGATCGTAATATTCACATGCCATAAGTCACTTGATTTTTTGCAAGAAATACACATGTAGCTTCCTTAACCACTTCACCTCAAAATCACTTCTGACTAAAGTGTAGCTACATTCCTTTTGCATTCACTCTACTAGATTTTAAAATAAATATTTAGGACCATAATAAATTCAAATGAAAAAAGGTTTCAACTGAAAAGTTGTAGATATCGTCGAGTTTTACGACTTTGGTTTTAGTCGTTTCTCCATCCAACGTTTGATAATTTTGAATTTCAAAATGTGAGAAGTTCAAACAAAATTGATAAATTGTTTCAAATGAAAAGATTGTCAACTAGAAAGTTGTATGGAAAAAGTCTACTTCACCCCCCCAACTATGAGGGTAGTCTACTTTACCCTCAAACTATGAAACAGTCTAATTTACCCCCTGAACTTTGCAAAACCGGTCAAATCACCCCCTTGAGCGGTTTTGGACCGTGGTTTGCTACAGTAACATAGTAAATCATAGTAAATCCAATTTTGTTGCTTTAGTAGATCTACACAGTGATTTTTGTTGTATGAATTATTCAAATTAATTACAGAAAAAAAATAGATCAAAATTTACAGCAAAAACTTTGTACTAAAGCATATTATATTATATGTTCACTGTGTAGATCTACTCATGTGGAGTCCAACAAAATTGGATTTTCTATTTTATGATTTTTCTGTAATTTACTATGATTTTTCAAAGATTCAGACGAAATAAATAAAAAAGAAAAAGACAAAACCGTGGTTACTGTAGCAAAACCACCGTGCAAAACCGCTCGATTGGGTGATTTGGTCGGTTTTGCAAAGTTCAGGGAGTAAATTAGACCGTTTCATAGTTTGGGGGTAAAGTAGACCACCCCATAGTTGGGGGTGAAGTAGACTTTTTCCAAAGTTGTATTATATTTTTTAGATCTACAACTTTTCTTGTCGTTTCTCCATCCATGGTCGTTTGAAAATTTAAATTTCAAAATACGAGGACTTAAAACTAAATTTTTGGATCTTAGAGTATTTTAAATAAAAAGTCATCAACTGTAATGTTTTAGATATTTTTTAATTTGTAACTTTGGTTTTTGGTCATTTCTACATCTGAAGTTGTTTAAAAATTCAAATAAATTGAATTTCAAAATATAAGAAATTCAAACAGAGTTTGCAGTATGATTTCAAATGACAAAGTTATCAACAACAAAGTTGTAGATCTTCTCGAGGAATACAACATTGATATAAAGTTTATTTTCATCCAACTTTGTTTAAAAAGTTATGAATTTTACTGTGTTACACCTATTTTAGAGATGGCTCCAAATCCTGTCGCCTCTACAATCGCTATATTATAGAGGCGGTCGTAGATCTAACTGCCCCTATGGGGCATGAGGCGTTAAAAATATATTTCTAGAGACGACTCATTTCGGAAAATATTTTTAGAGACAATTCTGGATATAGAGAGCGCCTCTACTAAAAAAAATGAAGATGTTTCTAGAAAATCAATTATGTAGCAGTGTTATTTCAGTCTTTTGGCATGGCTCCAGCTCTTACTCTAGCTCCAACCGCAGCTTTGGCATAGGAGGCAGAAAGCCGTATATGTACCAAACACCTCAGAAGCAAAACCCGTTTTATATGCATGTAAAAGGACGTGGAGCCACTTTTTGCGTAGAAGCTAGAGCTACAATTTATGATTTCTCCCTCTGGCTTTGGCTCATCGGAAAAGCACCTTGGAGAAGGATAGAGGAGCCGTGTCAAATAGTCCCTTATAGCTTGCGTCTACACGAGATATTCATATGTAGGCTCCTAGAATTAGCATTTTTTCTTTATTTATTTGTAAAAGGTTGATCTAGAACCATATGAATGTAGCTTCCAAAAAGTATAAATTTTTGACTTTAGACATTTGATTTTGAATTTGAAGGCCTGCATTGACCTTCCAAGTTGGAAATGGTGGAGTTATTTTTTCTCTTTATGTAAAAAATTCAAACCTATGAATTCATTAGTTAGAATTTGGATCGTTAATTTTCAATGATTATTAGACCGGTCTCAATGAATAGTTTCATAGCGTTTTTCTACAACTGCCATGTCACATTGAGCGAAATAAAACTTAGGGGCCATTTGGATCCTTTCATTTAGAGGAATTGAAATCTACTTAGTAAATTAGGCTATTTGGCTTTAAATTTGACATTCCATCACTTTTCCAAGTTCACATATAAGCCTATCTCAAATTCATAGGGTGAGAGATAAAAATTGATTCTATAGATTACCACTCTATATTTCTACTTTGCAACCTATAACACGCTCTTCAACTCGCTCCTATATGGTCGCAATGTAACACATAAATATCTCCCATATAGCCAACAATAACATACAACGACCATAATAAAGATGTTTACTATCTACTCTTGCCCTTCTTTTAACCCTCTTTTTTTCCATTAATAAACATAATCCATATACAACCATATTAGCTTAATTAATATGTGTCGAAATTATAATTATTAAAATGAATTCAATTTCAAGGATCCAAACGGGGCCTAGACTAAACACCTACTCTCAATACAAAGTTTCATTCCATAATTCCATATGCATTTAATTTCATGACTCATAGAGAGTTTTATTCGGATAAAACTCGTTTCTTCTCTCTTCTTAAATACAATGTCATGTCATAAAAATATATACATGGCAACCTATTTAATGCAAATGAAAACTTTCACTGTGGAGATCACGGAAAGCCCGCTTAGAGTAAGGCTAATAATACAACCGGCTGCTGACTATAAGATCCTTACAGCTCATCTCTCAGCCCACTCGTATAGTAGTTAGCTCTTCACTATTGATTTCTGTGTCTAAGCTAACTTACAGTTCGTTTCACCTCTCTCATCTTCTCTCTCCTCTACGTAAGCATTTAGCCTGCTCACGTGCTGTTATTATACTGCCTGTAACCAAGTCAGGCTCCTCGATCGGTTCATGTCTCAACGACCATCCATGTCGCATGTACTGAAACTGGGAAGGGAAAGGTAGAACAGAAACGTACTAAACATGTGAATAGGTGATGATAGGGATCACACAATTCAAGGGAGCTCATATGGGCCCGCCAGGAGAACAAAGTTTGGCTTGGTTGTTTCTGTTGCACACTTCATAAATCTAACATGCAGAGTTAGGTGGTGAAGGAGGAGCACACAAAATTGTTTTTGATCGAGTTCAAACAAAAGCTAAGACGGTTCACTCTGTCAGGAGCAAAGAAAACTAAAGCAGTTTTCTACCTTACACATACTAATTAAAAGAATAAAATTCATAAGCGGTCCTTATTCTTGTAAGAGTGTATCATTCTGATCTCCAAACTCGCAAATTGACCACTTCGGTCTAAAACCTTTGTTCGGATATCTGAGTTAGTCCAAACACATCTAGACTCGTGCCCATATGCTGACGTGGCATACTAACATATGGGGCTCACGCATGTTCGCTTTATCTCTCTCCTCTCTCCTTTTTCCCCTAAGTCGTGCAGCAACGGTGTTCGGTCCGCCCAAGCTCCTCATGGCTTGCCACACCCCTAGCCATGTCGACCCCTAGCTGAGCACCACCCTGGCTAGGTGAATCACTAGCCGAGCATGCCCCCTGGCCGTCGTCATGCACCCCTGGTCCGGGCTATAGGGATTTCGACGCGGAGGTACGCGAAGGAGCCGCTAACCATGGGGATCTCGACGACAAACTCGGTGTAGTAGAACATAGAGATCCTCCTAGCCAATATAGCTTACCGCAATTTGTAAGGTACTAAATGGCTAGAGGGGGGTGAATAACCTATTTAAAAAATCTACAAGCTTCACTAGACAAGTGAGTTAGTAAAACAAATGGCGTAGCAATCCTAGCACTAGCTCACTAAGCTATGCAAGCCACCTACACAAGTCTAGTTCAAGGCTAAACACTAACCACACCAACAACTAACTCTACTCCTAATCAAGAACAAAACTACACAAGCTAGTAACAAAGAAAAAACAAGCTACACAACTAGCAAGGTAGAGAAGTAAGCAAAGGAGTGAGTTAGGATTGTTATACCGATGTTGATGAGTAGAGATATGTCTAATGAACTAATCAATCAATGCAATCACATACACAAGATGAAATCCTCGGTAAAGAGATGACACAAGATTTTTTACCGAGGTTCACTTGTTTTCCGGCAAGCTAGTCTTCATTGTGGCGATACACCCACTTGATGGATCGTGAGCTAATTGACTATCAAGAGTCAAACCCTCAGCGGGTGCCACACATCTACTCACAAGATGGGGATCCTCCAAGCCACGAGCTCCGCTAGAGTAGCCAATTCACGAACTCCCACGGGGAAGGCTCAAGAACCCCTCACAATCACTTGGTGAGGCTCGAAACAATCTCCAATCACGAGCTCAACACCACCGCTGCTCCAAGCCGTCTAGGATGTCGGAAAACACCCAAGAGTAACAAGAAATCCGCAGCCAACTCAAAGATCAAGTGCCACTAGATGCAAATCACTAAGCAATGCACTTGAATCTCACTCAATCTCACTAGAGTATGCAACCAAGCAAGGAGATGAGTGGTGGGGAAGTTCTCTAGCTCAAAGTATGTCTCAAGTGTTCAATGAGTCAAGAGAGAAGTCCCAAAACCGGCCAAACAAGTATATATAGAGATACCCCTTCGAATAGAGCCGTTGGGCAAAAATCGGGGGCACCGGACGCTCCGACGCACAGGCATCAGACGCACTCAGCAGCGTCTGGTGTATCAGATCTCGCCACATGTCTCGCGCGTTCAAAGTTCAACGGTCGTTTCAACGAGCACCAGACGCGTCCGACGCCCAGCACTCAGCGTCCGACGCCAAGCGTCTGATGCACTCCAGTAAGCATCCAGAGACGATTTTCGCTCATCGGACGCGTCCGACGGTGGGTCAACGGACGCCACTGTGTCCGGTGCATACGAGGGTTCGAAGAGGCTGCTGACGTCATAAAGCCACCGGACGCTGCATAGTGTTTGGCCAGCGTCCGACGCCATATCGTCAGACACACCGATGACCACTTCGTCTGCGCGCGCCTTTGCAGTAAAAACACCGAACGCTGACGTCAGCGTCCGACGAGCGAGAAACACTCATGCGACTTCGCCTCCGTTTCTCGCATTCGATGCAATGGAAAAAAAGACATTTCATTTCCACGAAAACGTCGAATCCCGCCAAGCAAGCTCGGAGGGAGGGAGAGAGGAACCCCAAACTCCTCTCTACCCCTCAAACTCCACCTCCTTAGCAAATGTGCCAACACCACCATGTGTATATCACCATGTGCACATGTGTTAGCATTTTCTCAAATAAGTTAACACCACACTAGATCCTAAATGCATATGCTCAAGGATATGGACCTAGTAGCACTTGATTCATGAGATGACCGTGATTGCCCCTCTTGATAGTCGACTATCAATCCTAAACCTGGTCAATCACTTCTCTACTCATCTAGAGACCAGAAAAAGAAAATCCTACCATTATACCTTTGCCTTGATTATCTCATTCCATGTCCATCACCATTATCTCCAAGTTCATGCTCCTTCTCCTTCATCACTCGTGTTGCTATGCCTAACTCAAATCACTTGACACAATGGCATTAGCAACTTGGTGTCATTAATTACCAAAACCAAACTTGGGCTTTCACAATTATCGTAGCCTTGCCTGCGTCCTCATGGTAATCTACTACTCTAGCAAGGACATCTCCATGGCTTTGTGGCCACACCGCCCTGAGTCCTCAACCATGCCTCACCAAGCCACCCAACCCCCGTCGAGCCTTGGCTCATGCCCTACTCTACCTTCCATCACTGTTGCCACTATACGCATCGTCGTCTCCTTTGCCTTTGTTGCACCCCCGACCCCCACCAGCCTCAGTCGTACCACCCCTATTCCTCAGTTGTGGCCACGCCTCCCGCGAGATGTGATCTCAAGAGAGAAACATCGGCTTGGGAAATTTCTATAGACACCAAATTAGCTAATTCTGGAACTCTTAAAAGCGGCTTGGTTGGTTTTGGAAAACACAGGGGTACAACAAAAATCTACGAACACCTCCTAGGAGGACCTGTTGGTGAGATGCACTGTTTTAGGGTCGGCAAAGGCTCCTAGAACATGCACAAATCTCATCGAGAAACATATAGAATAGGAGGAAACAAGGGCTAGAAGAGTTTAAGGTAAGAGATGTGTGTAAAAAAGTAGATGTATTGGTTTTGGTCTTTTGGAATGTTTGGGTCCTCTGAATCAGCTGTGTTTCTTCATATTTATAGGTGAGGTGATTTTGTCCTGTTAGAAAATGTTTACAACTTCTAAATCTACACAAATCCTAACCTCGTCTTAAATTTTACCCAAAAACCCTAGCTTAATTAGTATGGCCAAAATCGATGCAGAGTCACAAGAAAACCAACTTAAGCCGATTTTGTTGGAGTTAACAAATGGTAAATACATATTTTGTATTCTCTCTTAGTTTGTTTGAAAATGTCTAAAATAAACTATAGTGAAATGTGAAGGGAGTATTAGTTAGATTCTTTATGGAATGTGCTCGCATTTACATGTTAAAGAAAAACAAAGAGGGTAAAATGGTACCCAGGAAAACCTAATCGGTGGGCTAGCACCTGGACGTCTGGCTCCAGGCCCGCATCCGGACACAGCTCCAACGCCAGCAACCGCTTTGCATCGGATGCCCCTCACACTTGCATCACATCCTACGCTAGCGAATCGAGTCCAGCCGCTGTAGGGTCGAGATGACGGACTAGAGGGGGGGTAAATAGTCCTTTCTAAAACTTAATCACGTCAGCTAACTGAAACAAATGCGGAATTAAAACTATCGGTCTAGCCAAGACTACACCCCTCTATCTATGTTTTCTAGCACCTTACAAAGATCCTTAAAATGGAACTAAGGTGCTTTCCTTAGCAAGAGCTCACCTAACCACTTCTAAAGCAAGGTCACATAAACCTATGCACTAGTACTTCAAGCACCGGGGAGCTCCTACACAATTCTAGTAAGCAAAGCACAAAGCTCCTAAGCTCACTAGTAAAGCTCAATAACAAGGCAACCAATGCCAAATTAGAGAGCGCAAATTACTTAGCTACACAAACTAAGCAATGTGACTAACAAGGTTACACAAACCAAATTAGCCACGCAAGGGAACTACTTCTATGCTACACAAGCAAGAAGATATCTAGCTAGTTACACAAACACAACTAGATATAAGAGCAACTACACAAGCAAGATATATATGAATGTAAATACAATGCTTGTGTAAAGCGAATGCAAACCAACGAGAAGAGTAGACAATGTTGACACGGTGATTTTTCTCTCGAGGTTCACTTGGTTGCCACCAAGCTATGTTCCCGTTGAGACAAGCTCCAAGGTTGCCGCCGGTTCTCTTGCTCTTCTCGTTGTGGTGATGCACCAACTTGTTGGATCGCGAGCTAATTAACTATCAAGAGTCAAACCCTCAGCGGGTGCCGCACATCTGAAAGGTCCTTATTTGGTTTTGGTAATTGAGTGACAACCTTAGGTGGACTACCTGTGTTTAATGTGAGATACACATGAGATTAGTCCACATGTGATGGTGTCATGGAGGAGCTCATTGCATATGAGACATGACATGGAGTCATGTGACCAAGGTGGCGAAGATCAAGATGAGGCTTGGCTTGATGGACCGGTTACAAATGTGAAGGGCAAGTCAGAGGCTTTGGAGTGATGGACCGCGAGGCGGTGAAGCTTGAGTAAGACTTGGCACCGATGGACCGACGCAACGGTGAAGAGCAAGTGATGTCAAGATCGATGGACCAACAAGGTCACATGATGATATGAAGTGGATCATGTCGTTTGTGATATGGTTGGTGCATGTGTTGCATCAACGTCGGAGGAGATGGAGTGGAATGCGCAAGGCAAAGGTATAACCTAGGGCATTTCCATTTCACCGGTCATAGGTGTGTAGAGAAGTTGATGACCGGGTTTAGGATAGATGGCCGTACTATCAAGAGGGGCAAACTTGTTTGCATATCGGTCATCTAGTGCCACTTGAGTGATATAACTATGCATCGTTGCTAGGATCGAGTGGCGTGGCAAGTTGAGTGGTTAACTCCTTCAGTAAAATGATTGTGAAAATGCTAACACACGTGCACAAGGTGGTGAACACTTCTGGGTGTTGGCACATTTGTAAAGGCAGTGGAGTTTGAGTGATAGAGAGGGGTTTGGCTTCCTCTCTCCCTCCCGCCGAGCTTGCAAGGCGGGATTCGGCGCTTTTGTGAAAGTGAAACGCCTATTTTCCACTACGCCGGAGGCGAAGAAACGGAGGCAAAAGAGGTCACTGGTGTGACTGGACGCTGGACCAGACGCGGTCTCGGCGCGACCGGCTCGTCCGGTCAGTGCTCCGTGTGTGCGCGGCGCGGGGCGCTAAGGTTTGCCACCGGCGCGTCCGGTCCCTCGCGGAACCGGCGCGTCCGATCAGACACCCATTGGTGCAGTGCGTGACGAAGAGCTGATCGGACGCGTGGCGCGTCCGGTCATGATGGGAGCTCTTTGGACCGTGACCGGACGCTGGTACTGTCACATCCGGTCGTTGCATGGAGCGCGTCCGGTCATGTCGTTGCGCACGTGGGGGGTGTGCACACCTGCGCGTCTGGTCTGAGAAGCGGCGCGTCCGGTCGTCGCGTTTGACCGTTGGCGCGCAGTGACCATTGGAGGATCGAGCGGTCGCGGTTGAATCCGGGAGGCCATGTGGACGGTGCAGGGCGATCGGACGCGTTGCAGCGCGTCTGGTCAGTTCGACCGGCGCGTCCGGTTGATGCGAAAATTCACCTAGTGAAGGGGTAACGGCCATATTCGTTCGTGGGGCTATAAATAGAAGTGGTGGCCGGCCTTGGGTGGTTAGCTGATCACACTTTGGCCTTGGTGGCTTATGTGGTAGTGCTTGGGATCCCTCTAACTCACGCATGCTTGATAGTGTTTATCCGATCGAGTGAGTGAGCGATTCTAGTGCGTTGCATCGTGAGGATTGCATCGAGTGGCACTAGGTGATCGTGTTGCAAGCCGGTGGTGCTTGTTACTCTTGGAGGTTGCCACCTCCTAGATGGCTTGGTGGCTTGCGACTCTGTTGAAGCACGCGTGGAGATTGTGCGTGGCTCCGAAGGAGGATTTATGAGGGGGATTGTGCTCACCCCGCGAGGATCGCGAAGAACAACTCTAGTAAAGCTTGTGGCTTGGAGGATCCCTATCTTGAGAGTGGATGTGCGGCACCCGCTGAGGGTTTGACTCTTGGTAGTCAATTAGCTCATGATCCATCAAGTGGGTGTATCGCCACAACGGGGACTAGCTTGGTGGCAACCAAGTGAACCTTGGAGAAAAACCGCCGTGTCAACCTTATGTACATCTTCTCGGTGGTTTGCTTTTGATTCACAAGCTTGTATTTACATTCATATACTTGTGCTTGTGTAGTTGCTCTTGTAACTAGTTGGCTTGTGTAGTTAGCTAGTTACCTTCTTACTTATGTAGCTAGAAGTAAGCTCCCCTTTGCGTGGCTAATTTGGTTTGTGTAACCTTGTTAGTCACATTGCTTAGTTTGTGTAGCTAAGTAGTTTTGCGCTCTCTAATTTGGCATTGATTGCCTTGTTATTGAGCTTTGCTAGTGCGCTTAGTTGGCTTTGTGCTTTTGCTTACTAGTTGTGTAGGAGCTTCTCCGTGCTTGCTAAAGTACTAGTGCATAGGTTTGTGTGACCTTGCTCTAGAATTAATTAGGAGAGCTCTTGCTAAGGAAAGCACCGTTGTTGATTTTTAGAATCTTCGATAGGTGCTTGTGAACTTAAATAGAGGGGGTGTAGTCTTGGCTAGACTGATAGTTTTAATTCCACATTTGTTTCGGTTAGCCTACATGATTAATTTTAGAACGAACTATTCACCCCCCTCTAGTCCGCCATCTCGACCCTTCAACATCCACTCACAAGATGGAGATCCTCCAAGCCACGAGCTCTAACACTTGACTCAGCCGGACCACTTGTCGCCCTTCGCGTCTCGCTTTACTAGTGTTGCTCTTCGCGGCTCCCGCGGGGCGAGCACGGTACCCCTCACAAAATCCTCCTTCGGAGCTCCGCACAATCTTGACGCGGGCTTCAACGGAGTCGCAAGCCACCAAGCCGTCTAGGAGGTGGCAACCTCCAAGAGTAACAAGCACCACCGGCTTGCAACTCGAACATCTAGTGCCACTCGATGCAATCCTCACGATGCAACGCACTAGAATCGCTCTCTCACTCGATCCGATGAACACTATCAACCATGAGTGAGTTAGAGGGCTCCCATACACACCTACACAAGCCACCAAGGCTCAAAGGTGCTCAGCTGTACAAGAGGTAGAGCCCCAAAGGCGCCCCTCTTCTATTTATAGAGAACTCCTCAAGAGCTAGCCGTTGGGCACTGGACGAGGTCACCAGACGCGGTCGGCCACGTCCGTCACTCCACAGCTTGCCACGTGTCATGCTGAGCCAAAATCCAACGGTCGAGTTCGCGAATGACAGACACGACTGTCGCTTAAACCCTCAGCGTCTTATGCCACGACAGAAGCAGCACAAAGAGGTCCATTTTCGCCAAACTCGCACCTGACGCGTCTGGTGGTACGTCAACTGACATGTCCGTCGATCGCCCAAGCTACATCTCTGTGTTGCCCTCGCAAATCGATCACCAGACGTTGATGTCACGCGTTAGACGCCAGAGTGTCTGCGCATCTGGTGCTCGCCTGCTGTAGCCGCGCGAGTTAGGGTTAGGCGACAGACGTCGGGCCAACGTCTGACGCTAGCGCAAGCCGCGTCCGTCGCGCGCTTTTCAGCTTGAAGACATTCCGTGACTTCGCCACTGCTTCCCGCTTTCGGTGTAAAGGAAATTAGTCATTTCTATTCCTCGAAAACACCTGAATCCTGCCTCGCAAGCTCGGTGGGAGAGAGAGGACCCTAAATCCCTCTCTACCGCTCAAACTCCACCGCCTTCGCAAATGTGCTAACACCACCAAGTGATCACAACCTTGTGCAAGTGTGTTAGCATTTTACAATCATTTTCTTCGAAGGAATTAGGCACTCAACTTTAGCATTTTACAATCATTTTCTTCGAAGGAATTAGGCACTCAACTTGCCTCGCCACTCGATCCTAACACGTATACAAAGTTAGATCCCTCAAGTGGCACTAGATGACCGATATGCAAACAAGTTTGCCCCTCTTAATAGTACGGCCATCTATCCTAAACCCGATCACCAACTTCTCTACACACCTATGACCGGTGAAATGGAAATGCCCTAGGATTATACCTTTGTCTTGCACATTCCATTCCAACTCCTCCAATTGTTGATGCAACACATGCAGCAACCATATCACAAATGATATGATCCACTTCATATCATCATGTGACCTTATTGATCCATCGATCTTAACCTCACTTGCTCTTCACTGTTGCCTCGGTCTATTGGCGCTAAGTCTTGCTCAAGCTTCACCGCCCCGCGGTCCATTGCTCTAAAGCCTCTGACTTGCCCTTCACACTTGCAACTGGTCCATCAAGCCAAGCCTCATCTTGATCTTCGTCACCTTGGTCACATGACTCCATGTCATGTCTCATATGCAATGAGCTCCTTCATGACACCATCACCTGTGGACTAATCCCCTGTGTATCTCATATAAACATAATTAGTCCACCTAAGGTTGTCACTCAATTAACAAAACCAAACAAGGACCTTTCAGCCGCCCGCGACCGATCCCACGCCAGTGACCGCGTCCGACCATCCATGACTCCATCCCCATCCCGGTTGCGCCCCGGGTGCCAAGCCCGCAGCGCTCCTTTCGCCGCCACGCCATGCTCCTCCCCCGCCCCACCACGCCGCGCTCATCCCCTCGCCGCAACGCCATCCCCGCCGTGCCCCCGTCCTCCGCCACGCTTTGTCTCGGCCGCGCCCTTCCTCCTATCCTAATGTCTTATCTCCTCTGCAACATCCGTCCGACCGTTGTAACATATGCAGTATACTATTGAAACATACTCATAGCCATTGCAACATATAGATGAAACACATGAAACATGCGTCTGAAACAGCTGAAACATTTGAAACATACATTTGCAATATACATTTAAAACAGATGAAACATGTGGAACATACACTTGAAACATACGTGTATAGCCATTGCAACATGTGCAACATCAGATCCTTTTGCAACATACAGATGAAACACATGAAACATACAGATGAAACGCGTGAAACATATATATATGAAACAGCTAAAACACTTGAAACATGTACTTGCAACATACGTATATAGTCATTGCAACATGTGCAACGTACAGTTGAAACAACTTCTGAAACACACCTGAAACAAAACATGGCGCCCACCTTGTAGGGAACTGCGATAGCCAACAAACAGCGCTCGGGTGCAGTGGAGAGGGAGGATGGCGGCAGGCAAGCGGTTAGGCATGGTGAAGAACGTCGCGCCGGAGTAGTCGCCGTGGACCATGCCGCATCGGCTCGAAAGAGCTCGGCGACAAGTGGTGAGTGGCGGTGGAGAGACAGGAAAGCAGGCGGCGGTGCTCGGGCGTGATGCAGCACGACGCTGCATTGCGGCCGTGGCGAGGCGGGCGCGGCAGCGCGGTCGTAGCGGAGCAAGCCGTGGCGATGCGGGTGCGAAGAGTTGGTTCGAAAATGGATAGGGAAACAGTGTCGACTCGAGAAGAAAGTGAGAGCGACGATTTTTTATTTTTATTTTCATATGGATGACATCGTAGCCTATTGAACCGTTCCAGCGTCAAGGCCCACCAATACATGTCCTGATGAAATGGGCGCCCCACCCACACCATTATCGAAACCCAGGCGCTAGGCCTCAAATTCAGTGAGCCGAGGCCGGCTTTATTAGAGAGTAAATAAAAAAAAAAGACACTAACGAAAAGAAAACTGATAATCCCAAATTACACATGCCCCCCAAATATGTCGCCTAAATCCTCTCTCCACCCCTCAGTTTCCTCTATAAAAAATGCACTGCTCCCTTGGTTCTCCATCCAAGAAGAAAGGAACATAGAACGACACAAGGAGGAGACCTCGATCCGCACTCCTCACGTCTGAAGGCCAGATCTAGCTTTCTTCTTCTTCCTCCTCCCCTCGCCCAAGGACAACGATTGCCTAACATCAAACAAGAACCAAAGAAAACAGAGCAAGAGCATCGCTCTCTAAGCAAAAACGCGCACCACGCCACCGGCCACTTGGACAGCACGCACGCACGTAGCAGGACGCGCATCGTCGGTGCATGGGGCTCCTGGACCAGCTGTGGGACGACACGGTGGCCGGGCCGCGCCCGGACTCCGGCCTCGGCAAGCTCCGCAAGTACGCCTCCTTCTCCCCCTCCTCGTCTGCGGCCGCGCCGTCGCCGACCGCAGAGGGGGCGGCGGCGGGCTCCGGCTCCGCGCCGCCCGCCGTGACGCGGAGCATCACCATGCTGCGGCCGGCGGCGCTGTCCGTCATCACGTCGCCCCGCAGCGAGTCCAGCTCCGCGCCGTCGTCGCCGTCGCCGGCAAGCGGCGCTCCGGACTCGCCCTTCGGTGCAGGTGACCACCGGCTCTCTCCATCTTCTTCTGTTTTTTTTTTTCAGTTCTTGCTGTCTGTGTGTGGTGTTTCGTTTGAAAGGTGTTCCACGTGAAACTGTCAAAAATCGCAGTTGTATGCTCTGTTTTAGCGGGATTACAATCACCTGTTCGTTTCACTGGTTTACTGTGGCTGAAAGTACTGTTCGCTGATTTGTTGTGAGAGAAAAATATTACTGGATGGCTGCTGATTCTGCTGATCAAGCGAAACGAACGTGGTGGATATCTGTAGCCAATATAGACTACTTTTGGATAGTTGAATGCTGTAGATCCGAAACCGATACGAAGTACAGCGTTTAACACCCGGCTGATGTTGTTGTATCTCTGTACGTTGCCATCCTGATGCTGCAGCGACGACGCCCAAGGGAGAGGGCTGGAAGAAGCTGCGCCGGAAGGGCAGGATGGCCGACGGCGGCGATGCCCCCGGCACGCCGAGGAGCCCCACCGTGTACGACTGGTGAGTTCTACCACAGATATTTCTGAACGTACCGTACCGTACGTGCTATGATGCTATAGGAGTACGTGAAAATGACTACTAGGTCGACCTCCAAGAATCTTGCTTGGATTTGATATGATATATCATCTGATCTGCGTGTCTCCGACTCCCACGGCAGGGTGGTGATCAGTTCGCTGGACCGCTGAAGCAGCCGGCCGGGCCCAAGACGCCAACCGCGGACCGCCCAAGACGAGAACTCCCCACAAGGAAACCATCAACAGCTAGCGAACAGAGGGGCCGTATAACCTCTTTCAGAGCTTCTGGTGACGGTTCTGTTATAGTAATCCGTATACGTTAACGGTGTAGTATGTCATCTTCTTGTAAATCTCCGTGTGAGTGAGGTGCTGCTGATTTTGTAACCTGTAAGCTACTACTCCGTACTACGCTCGGCATCAGCTCCTACATGTCACCCGTGTACATGTCGTCCAAGCCTCGAAGGGGAGGCGGCAACACAAGCTCGGCATCAGCTCCTGCATGTCACCGTGTACATGTCGTCCGGACTGGCGAGATCGATGTAGCAGAGTCCTACAGTACCTGGTGTTGTATTGAAGAGAGTGATGAGAGACCGCTATGTAATGTAACTAGCAGGAGAGCCCGCGCAAAGCGCGGGCAGTACTGTTGCCTAACGGTGGTACTGTTCATAACGGTTTTACTGTTCTGTTAACGGGCGCACTGTTTTAAAACGGGTGGCACTGTTTCTTTACCGGGTTCACTGTTCATAAACCCGGTACTGTATTAACGGGTTTACTGTTCTTAACGGGTGTTACTGTTTGCTTAACGGGTTTTACTGTTTATAAATCCGGTACTGTTGTAACGGGTTTACTGTTCAAAAAACACTGTTGCGGGAGCAGTAAACTGTGAGTGCGACAGACCCGTCCGGCGTCTACGACTTTTATAGTAATGGTTAGATGCTGTTGCTGTATGAGTGCCTACCACGCAGACTCCCCTGCTTTGTACTCCGTAGTTTGTACAGGGTACTCCAGTATGGTTTTTGCTGCCGTGTACGAGTAATGTAAAATGTATAATCCTACGTGCGCAACAATAATGCGTTGTTGAGTGTTGTGGATATATATCAACACGCTTTTGGCAACATCTTGGCTTGTCTACCACAGAAATATCTAATCATCATGGGCGTCTCTTCATTGTTTAGCGCTTTCCGGTACCAATAATTCAGTCTGGCCATCGCACTCCTCACGTCAAACCGGTGTGGAGTTTACACAGGCCAGACGCCGTGCTCTTTCTACTGCAAAGTCAAAAGGGTTAACTTCTTATGACGTGTGACACATCTCTGACCCGTTCCGGCGACGACAAAGTTCGGCGCTCACATCGCTGCTCGCCGTGCCGTGCGCGCCGTGGTGGTGATCCCCACGGGCACGGAGAAGGGCAGGGATGGTCCCGGCGGAGATGCTGTCGTCCTCTCATCAATCCGGCTCGCTCCCTGCCGGTACGGGACGGCATAGCGTGTCAGCGTTGCTGTTGCCTGTCCTTTTCGTGAGTACCCTTTCCCGCGGCCAAGCTTGCCCTTAGCTTTTAGGTGAGGTTACTGCGTGCCCAACTCTTTTTTTTTTGTGCCTTCGATGCAGCTTACTCCAAGGGAGTTGCAGTCTAGGCCTTGTTAGATACCTAAATTCACTCTCAAATTCCACTATGTAAAAAGAAGATTCTCCATCACATTAAAATGTCGGCACATATATGGAGTACTAAATATAGATGAAATTAAAAACTAATTACACAGTTTTGTTGTACTTTGCGAGACGAATATTTTAAGCCTAATTAATCAATGTTTGAACAATTATTACCAAATAAAAACAAAATTACTACAGTGTGACGGGACACTTACTATACAACTTTGCCTCCAAAGTTTGGAATCTAAACAAGCCCCTAGTGGCTCTGCTTTCTTTCTGCTTCCCATTTCCATGGTGAGCTAGTGGAGCCTTGAACGTCTAACCCTCGCCGTCACGGCATCATGTCATCATGCATGTTATATACGGTATCTCAAAATCATGTAACGATGCAATAAGTTGGTAGCCTCGGTAAACATACGCCTTTTGATTTATTGGACAAGTTTTTCACTCATTCTTTATTATGACAGAAAGAACATAAAGAGTACACCAGACATGAAATGGTGAAACATGCCATCACCATGCCATCAGTACTATGAAATGTTTTGGCTAGATCAAGTAAAAGCTGAATGGCCATAACAGAGCACTCTCTACGTTCAGCACTTGATCCGCTCGATTAACTGGTTGCCAGTTTATATACAGAGCTCAATCTCTCTTCTATGTAGTCACCACTCTTGATAGGTGCAAACCTGAAAAAAACAAGTGTCCAAATTTCGATAAGCTAGCGGGGAAATATTGGATTAAACTTGTGTTAACATAACCAAAGTGGATCTTGCTGGGTATGCTTCGCTGCAGCAGCTTTCCATGCATTTCACCACTAGATTTGGGCTTGGATCAATGAAGAAAGCAACCTGATATAATATACAAAAATTGCTGTGTGAAATGTATGTACTACTTAAGCTCTCCAATCACCGTCTGACAGTAACAATAAGCATGTAACTTATTGGTTGAAGTGCTCCGATCCTCTTAAAGCAAAGAATTAGAGGACGTTAAAAGGCTAAAATTAGGATACTGAACACCAAGCAGAATTTATGAGTTAAGTAAGTTCTTTATTTGTTACTCAGAATATCTCTCTTTCCCAACAGGGACAACACGATGCAATGTAGATCTGTAAGTTGCAATAGAAGCGCATTAGCAGATTCTGACACACGGTCTCTTATTCTCGTTGGCAAGACATGGAATATAAATGACAAGGAACCAAAAGAATATAACTCAATAACCTTTGTCAATGGATTGTATAAGTAACCGAGCTATCATACACTACCCTACAAGATACCCATCATATCAACTACACGGTTGTATGCAAGATACTGTCAATTGTGAACCAGAACAAAGTTTTACCTAGTAAATGGGTTGTGTTTTATATCATACAACTTTGAAGAGTTACAGAAAACAATGTTTCAAGTTGCCAGTGCACACAGAGTGGACTTACGGGAGAACAAAAGTAATAAATGATGATACCTGAAAACACAATTAGTCCACCTTTCTAACAAATCACCAATATTAACAATAAGGGACCTACAAGGGAACCAGAATAAGATAATATCATATATACTGAGCCATGAGAATTATCTACAGGCCAGGATATACAAAACAGGATTAAATAAATTAAAAATGCACAGCGAGCTATGATATATTAGAGGGTCCATCACTTCAAAATTTTGAGATTAAATATATTGGAAGGATTGTTGCATTTGATATCACTGTTCACAAAAATCAGAAAATGAGTATTACCCATCAATGTGGTGAACATCTTCCCAGATCTGAGGATGTCTATCTTTTTCTCTGCATATCTACAGGGTACAAGTAAAAGGTCCATAATTTAAATGTGAGAATATAAAAAGAGTTATCGTGTTTCATCGTTCTAAGTGAATATAGGTGTTTTTTCTACTGATTATGTAAAAAGGATAGTACTATGTAAATTCATCAATTTGAACTTGTGAAAAAAAAACCCATGCCTGCAAGCCAGGTGTTCCATCTGTTGCTAAAAGGGTTAGCATTCCATAATCCGAGTGCGCTGCTGCACCAACAATGTCTTTGTTATCTGGACCATTTACATCACCTAAAATGCAATAATCAGGCCGGTTCCACTGCATATAACACTTACAATAAAGCCGGAAAAAAAAGAGAGGAAATTTACCTGCATAGTGTAATAATCAAAGAAATGCTGAAGGGGGTTCAAATGCACCGTTCTTGTGGAAGAATTCAGCGTCAAGGTCCAAACTCAAAGCAATTAGGGACAATATTCTTTTGCCTGTAGCCCTGGAAAGGAAGAACAATACAGAAGATAGAAACAAGAGTTCTATGAAACTACCATGAAAATGCAACCCTAAAACTTAATTTGAGGTTGGTAGTACCACAACTATCAAAGATATATTGTTTGTCGGATACTCCTTTTGTTCGGGAAAGCATGCAAGCTAACTCTAACACAGTCGGTTGTCCCGGAAAGCATGCAAGCTAACTCTATGGTGAGTCCTATCTCAAAAAGCCTACAGATACAACAGGAAAAGGAGGAGAAGTGGCATGCTTCTATTTGCTCTCATTGATCGATGACGAAGAGAAAGGGAGGATCAGAGGGGTAAATGAGTCTTTTGGTTTTCTGCTAGTGCTGTCATATATATCCGGTTAGAGGGAGTAGAACAAACAAACAAGACTTACAATGCATTTGCATGGTACAATTGCACCGTCTTTTTCCAGGAAGGGAAGAGTTCTGCAAAAAATTTAACTAGATGAGGATAGAGCAATAGTTTGTTATTTTAAAAAAACAAATTAGTAGAATGGACATCCCATCAAACGATTGATGTTCACCATATATAAATGTAGAATAATCTAGAATGGTCATGGGTTGTCAGAATAACACCTATCCTTGGTAGTACATGACAAATAAATACCTTCAGAAGGCCATTGATTAATGTTATTCTCCAATTTTTCATCATCCATTGGACCGATATAAAATGTCTCCTTGGAATCTCCTGCATAAGCTTATCACTTGTCACAATTGTGGATCTCAAATATATCAAAGAAATTTTAACAAGTTGTGATATCTTATGAACTCTCAAAAAGTGTGTGGGCTGCGGTGAGGATGTGGGGAATAGATTTCACAAAATTTGTTTGTTCTATTTGGAAGTCACTAGTCCATCAATCGGTGCTCCTATATGAGCTAGAATCTTAGAAAACATAAGCATTCAAAGTTTGTGTCTAATAACTACAACTAATAAAAATATATATCATTTCACATTCTCTCTATGATGTGTTTATTTTCTAACACAATATGCATATAGGTACTTTGTAATCTTTATCTGGTTGTGATAAACTTATCAATTACTCTATATGTTTGTTCTAATCCATATATTCATAGTTTTTCTTCCTTTGCATGACACCTCCATGTATTTCCAATGTGCTTTTAGTTGAGACTGTAGTTGTGGTGGCTCTTGTTGTGGTGGTGTCTCATGTCATGAATCAAGAATTAGATTTTTAAATTTTGACCATGTTTGTAGCTACAAATCTTTTATCGTCAAGTTAAATTATAACTCTTGTACTTACTATATCTTTCATTAAAAACTCTCTTTCAAGAGGATATTAATATTCAAGCCTAATAATCATTGTTTACTCCAAAAAAATATCAAAGAGCAAAAGGTCATAGTCAACTTTGGTCTGCACCAACCACGTTGAGTGCTGATCAAGATTTTTAATTTTCCTATCAAATAATTATTTGTGTAGAATTATTTTTTTATAAGAAATGGAGCGGTTACAATAATACTATCATTATGAACATGTCATAATATTTCAGCTAAAATTTATGAATTCATCTAAAAATAACAACTTATGCTCCCTCAAGTCCAGTTTATAAGTCATTTTGCATAGGCCAAGAGACAAACCTTATAATCTTTGACCAATAATTTGGCTAACACATTTTAACTATTGTAATACAAATGTGATACTATTAGATTCATAATAAAATATACTATTCAACAATCATAAGTTTATAACCACAAATAATATAATATAAAATAAATAAATAATCAAAGTGTAATTTAGGAGACCGTGTCATGTTAGAAGATGCCTTATAAACTGGTCCGAAGGGAGTATAAATTATTGTTATGGATATTAGTAAAATTTTAAACAATTTGTTAGTGTATTATATAAGAGTCATTAAGGAAACATTTTTCATGATTCTAAAACATAAATATCTGTTTATGGCTTATGCATTCATGTTTAATTTAAGTTATTTTTAATATTAATATTAATAGAAGTAGGTAATTTATAACTATTTATATATCTTGTATAACAACAAATGTTGATAATTTAGACGTAGCTTTGAGGAGATATTTATTTCATCTTTTATAATGTGAGAAGCAGTAACTTAGAGCATCTCCAAGGGACTTTGCAAAAGAGGTTTGCATTTGTTGTTGTTTGCAAAGTTCCAAACAAAACTGCAAAGTCTAAAAATAGGCTATCTCTAAGGGACTTTGCAAATGGACTTGGCAATTACTAAATTTGTGGCCCCAGGTGAGTCAATTTGTCGTTGTCCAGTCCAGGCCGCCGGTGATCGGCGTCAAGTCCAGGCCGCCGGTGCCGCTGCTGATTGCGCGTGAAGTCCTGGCCGCCGGTGCCGCTGCTGATTGCGCGTGTTCTGCGGCGGCGGCAATGCGGGCAGCCCGGGCGCCGCCGTCGCGGGTCCATCGGACGGCAAGGTCCCCGCGGAGGACGTGGTCGCGGCGGCGAGGCTGGCCGCCGCCGGGCAGCCGTTCGAGGTGGTGCACTACCCGCGTACGAGCGCGCCGGAGTTCATCGTGCGTGCGGCCGCGGTCAAGGAGTCCATGCAGGCCCCCTGGTTCCCCGGCCTGCGCTTCAAGATGGCGTTCGAGACGGAGGACCTGTCGCGGATCAGCTGGTTCATGGGCACCATCGCCGGTGTCGAGCCGGCCGATCCCGCACGGTGGCCGCAGTCGCCCTGGCGACTCCTTCAGGTACGCGTAAATAAAACAACGCGCACGCCATCGCGCGCACCAGGTGAACGAACAGGCCGCGACGAAGGAAGGCTCGCGCCCGCGTGGTGAAGGAACGGGCCGCGAGGAAGAAGGACCGCGCGTTTGCCAAGTCGACCTGGCTTCTGCATAAATGCCAAACCCAACCTGAGAATTGCAAAGTTTCCCCAAATGCAAAACTAATATGCAAAACCATTGGAGCCCTCTTTTTCAGGTTTTTGGCAAATTCTCAAATGCAAACCTCATTTGCAAAGTCCCTTGGAGATGCTCTTAGATGTCAATTTGTACGTAGACTATCTATCATAACAGCAGGGTGGTAATATAAATGCAAACTTAGGGAATTAGTTTGGAGTTTGATAATGTCATAGGTGACATAATTAGTAATGTATATGCAAATTTAACGGACTCCTTAGATAATCTGTCATAATGACAGCATGGATAACTGAGATATAAAATTAGAAGTTGCTTTAATTGTTTTTCTATAATGGTATTGGTGGATAATCTATATGTAGATTTATATGTTGCTCCTATGCATGTTATAATGTTTTTCATAACAGGGTTGTGTAATTTTTTACAAGGCTCTGTTTAGATGTTGTAGTATTAGGAAGTTTTAGAACTCATAGACATGCAAAACCATGGTTTAGAAACAAGGGGTTTATAGTGGAGTTTGTAAAACTTCAAAAGACTACTACAATTTAACAATACTAAGGTTTTCAAGACCTTTAAGTTTGCTAATTAATAATTACATCCAAACCTTCCGTGGCACTTTAATTAAAATCAAATTATTTGTCAAACCATGGTATTTTTCTAATCTAAAACTCAAAAAGTATTTTGCATCAAACAGGTCTAAGGGGTCATGTTGTTATTGGAGTGGCGATGCAGCTTCATTCATGTGAACTCTGATCCTGACCTCGTGACTCGGGGGAGTCGTCGACCTTCTCGGAGTAGGGCCAGGTGTAGCCCCTGTGTCTGCTGTTCTTCCCCAGCGCCATCTTCTCCTCCATGGTCTGCTCGAAGAACTTGCGGCTGTTGGCGAACACCCGCTCCAGCAGGGCGCGCTCGATCCCGTGGTTGATCACGTAGAAGAAGCCGTACTCCACGCACGCCTGCTACACGCGCATTGCTTTTTACACTGTTATTGTAGGCGTAGCTGCGCTATGAATTGCAGGAAACTCTTGCAAAGAAGCAAGGTACGTATGAGTATATGACAAGGAGCAGGGCTCGAATGCTCGATGGGACCTGGCGGATGGACTTGGCGGCGGCGCGAGGGTCGGGGGACGCGAGGTCCACCACGGGGAGGTCCAGGCGGCGGCCGGCGGTCATTGATCGATGACGATGATGTCCTGCTTAGCTTGCGCGGCCGGCCTCGATCGATCGAGGACGAGGAGGCTAGCGAGAGCGGCGCACTAGGCTGGCTCCCCTCTGTGCTGCTAATACTCTACGAGAGGGTAGAGGCTCTGCTGGCTTCACCTAGCTTAGCTCCTGAGCCCTGAATTGCCTACCTCCCCCACCGATCGATTTTATAGCACAAGTAGCCAGCGAAGCGTGTGACCGTTTCGCGTTTGCTCGAGGCACGTCACGAACGAGCTGATACCCAGAAGAAATACGCATGAGTACGATCCTAGTGGGTTATACAACACTGACAGCGAAACATGGATGGGGGGAGCATCATCGTCTTTGTGTGTCGACACTCAACACTAGTCGTCGTCTGTTCCCGGCCTCACGGCGGGTCGTCAAGATCGAGCACGGCCCAGGCCCACGCTATGATTTGCCCGGGTGGTTCCTCAGTTCGGCCAGCTGTACAGCAGCACACACAGGAGTATGCTGTATGCTCGTGTTGCAACATTCAGATGAACTTGCAAGTACTTGAACGACACGATCGAGTATGCGAGTACCAAATCGAACGCCCGATTACTGATCTCATTGCTGGAGCATCATAGTTGGTAAAGGCAAGCTACTCGCAGTTAGTAATCATGATTTCTCAGGTGCGTGCAAGCTAGTATGTAACAAGGGGACCTTTGATAGCTCTCTCGTCTCGCCAGATTCGATTACACGCCTGTTTGGATGGATTAGGACTAACAATTAGTCCTATTAACTCATATAAGCGAACTAGTCTTCAATAGAATATCATTTTTTTTACATTCCTCTGATAGAAGTTAATCTTCTCTCTCGTCTTACCAGACTCGATTACACGTCTGTTTGGATGGATTAGGACTAACAACTAGTCCTATTATCTCATATAAGCGAACTAATAAACTAACAACTAGTTCACGACTAGTGAATTAATAATTAGTCTGTCTATTTGAATATTTAGGGACTAAAAATTAATTAACAAGTTGTTAGTTCCGTGGATCCAAAACAAGGCCTCAGACCCATCGTTTTTTCCAAAGGTTGAAAGTATTCATTAAGAACATGAAAAACATATCCTATAGAGATCGTACACGCACGGGCTTCATATAACATAACATGATTTTTTTGTTGTATATATACGAGCCTGTTCAACTACATCGGCTACAGTACTTTATAAGAGGAGGATGAACGGTAGTAGCAGCTGCTGCAACGACCAGTTTAGGGCCTGTTTAGTTCCCAAAATTTTTTAAGATTCTCCGTTATATCGAATCTTTGATGTATGCATGAAGCATTAAATATAGATAAAAAATAAAACTAATTACACAGTTTAGACGAAATTCACGAGATGAATCTTTTAAGCCTAATTAGACCATGATTGGACATTAATTATCAAATAACAACGAAAGTGCTACAGTATCAATTCCTAAAAAATTTCGCGACCTAAACAAGGCCTTATTCTCATCTCACAAAGTGTCAGGGTACTGTAGCCACAGGCGATCCCTATGTTTCCTTCCACTGAGGCTATGTTTAGTTCCCAAATCTGGAGTGCCAAAATGCACTGTAGCAACCTGTAGCATTTCGTTTGTATTTGGTAATAATTGTCCAACTGTTGATTAATTAGACTCAAAACGTTCGTCTCGCAAAGTACAACCAAACTATACAATTAGTTTTTAATTTTATCCACATTTAGTACTCTATGCATGTATCTCAAGTTTGATGTGACGAAGAATCTTTTTTTTTATAGTGCACTTTTCAATGGAACTAAACACAACCTGAATTTTTCTTTGACCCATTTCCATTGATGGGGTGGTCGAGGAAGGTGGGGCCGACGTGGGATGGGAGGAGCTTGAGTTGCCAGCACGAAAGATCAGAGTGCAACACGAGTACGACAGCCATCGAGGTAGGCCCTGCTTGGCACGCCGTTCCTTGTCGACTTGAAGCCAAGGGCAATACCGTCCATACGGAAAATACTCATATGCCTTGTGTATTTGTAGCTGGGCCCAAGGCCTCTCCGAGCATATAACATGACATATTCTAATGTGACAGAGAATTGTAATCGTCTGCTCCGAAATAGATAAATAGTAACCATACTTTGGCTCTTCTCGTTGTTGCGGAGCCACACTGCTGCCGCTGGTGGTTTCCTTTGTTGATTGGATAGTAGCCGCAAAAGGGGTACCGCAGCTGCAGCAAGCTCTTCCGAGCAAGCTGTTTTTCAATCCACCAAAAATATAATTGTACCAATCTAAATAATCCAAAGTCACTATACATGTTTGGCAATTGACGAATTGCACGTCTTCTACATCTTCTACGAGTTAGGCTTTCAAATTTTGTAGCGGAAACAAAGAGGGCATAAATTGGGTTAGCAAACTAGAGCCTAGAGAGCTTGTCCAGAGTCAAGTCATTCGCAGACGGCCCAAACGTTGATGAGACGCAAGCTCATGTGGCACTCGCCTTCCTTCTCCAAGCCCGTCTTGTGAGAACTGGGCTATCGAGCGCCCTCGAAAACTGAAAAGGACTAGCCCATCACGACCCATTGTCACCTTCGCATCGTCCAGTGCTCGGGTGAAACTCCCAAAAGCAACGCAGCCCGGGTGCACAGCCCAAAGCCCAAGCCCAGTCGCCACGCACCGCACGATCGGCGCCGCTAATAATCCACCCCAAAGCCCAAACTCCCGGGTGCACAGCCCAACTGGAAGCCCAACTCTCAACGCTCTCTCCTCGCCCGCTCGGTTTGGTCGCGACTGCGGACTCCCCGCCTTCCGCGCGATTCCCGACGCTCGCCGTCGCCGCCTTCCCGGCAGCGGGCAGCGGCTGCCACCCGCCCTCCCCACCTCCCCCTCCCCGGTCCGGCTCCTGCGCGCCTCCTGCAAGCCGCGGCCGGGTCTCCAGCCGGCCAGCCGCGGCCAGGTGCCCAGGTCTCCAGGAGAGAGGGTCACGACCTCGCGGGCTCACGGCCGCCCCGCCGGCGCCGACGCTCGGCCGCCCCTTGCCCCCTTCTGCCGCTAAGAGTTAGAGTTCAAGCTTCAAGGTGAGAACAGAGTACAGAACAGTACCATATCTAGTTGTTCAATTGCAATTTTCAAATATTCAGTGAATGTCAATGAATTTCCTAATGTCAAATACATAACACTGCCACCGCGTCTCCTTGTATCTGCCTCCGTTGATCCAAATGTTGTCGAGGCTCTCCCGCGCCGGCGCCGGCCTCCAGGCCCTGAGCCGGGTGAGGCCAGGTCCGTGATCCATCTCTCGGTCCAGTCCTCCTCGCAGGGTTCCCGTTTTCCGTTTTGCTGCTGTTGGTCTCACCATTCATGGGCGAGTGGCTTTTGATGTGTGCTTGTGCTGATTACGATTTCTCACCGGATGGTGCCAGGTTTTCACTGACTGTAAGTTCTGATGCGCTCTTCGATTAGCTACGGGCACATGTGCCTATGGATTTCGATTTGAGTCGTTTGGTTCTAAGGGTGTCGAGTTTTAATTAGCCTATGTGCGAATAGGCTCGGTCTGGGGTTGGGGCTTATGCTTTAAGCAACCATGGTGAATTTGCAGGCCAGCCATAGTTCTGGTTGTTGTTTGTCCGTCACACGGTCTGTACTAGAGTGCCTAGTGACGCATTCTTGAATGATTTTTTTTCGACTTATTGTTGAATGAATTGATAATGTCTCATTGCTTCTGATTTTTTCTGGTTGGTAACTTGGTAAGCCATGTGCCCAATATTAGCCTAACTGACTGACAATTTTCATGAAGAGCATCTTTCAATTTGTGTTTGGTCCTGCATCTTTACTTTGAAAGAGATGCAGTTAGTTCATGTATCTTTGATCCCGTGAGAGTCTCTTTACAGTAGTAAAGGGTGTGTGTGCTCGCGACCTCGCGTCTGGGTCCACGCACTCTCCTGGCTAAGCTCATCACGACTTACTATTTGGATTCTATGCAAGTAAAATACAATTCTATTCCTATTTTTCTAAAAAAAGAAAGAGAAATTGTAACCAGCGATAAAAGTTACTTTTAGAATGTTCTCTTTCACATTGGCCCACGTTTTGGACTGATCTGCTCAACAGCCTTTTGTAACTACATTTCCTCCATATGATCTACCTAAATTCTTGTGACCTTAAATACCAGGGCAAGGTTCAATTACTTCAAGGAGCAAAGAAGTGGGGGTCATTAGCTCTTATATGATCCGTGCGGTTAGTTGTTTCCCTTTTCTATAGTTCTTGATCTCCTTTTCATGTTATAGAATTTGTACTTCCTGTTGCATTATGAAATTTACTTCTCTTTGAAGTTTTCTTAACTTTCTTTTCTAGTGCCTGTGGATTTATGGAAATTGTGTGCATTTGTTGCCAACATATACAAGATATGTTTCATTGCAACTGCAATTTGTGCTAACTAGATCTCCAAACTCCTTAACTCGTTGCTTCATTTTTTCCCTCGAACACTCGTTGCTTCATTCAAAATATTAGATATACCTTGGCATATTTAGTATATATGAAGCTGTAGCTGCTTACTGCAAATATTTTTGTTCACCGGAATAACAAATGAAATACGTTCAGGGGAGGAATCTCTTCTGTTCTGCCACCAATGCTACAGCTACAGGCAGTGACAGTAACAACAAACTGAAAGCGAAGTGAGTTTTTATTTCTTCACATTTCTTGCTTTGCCAGTTAGCTGCTGCTATTGGATGTAGTTCTTTCTTACAAAACCACTATCCTTAGTTCTGTATATCAGCTTGTCTCTAAAAGAAACATTAATTATCCACTGATGTTTTCTAGATCTACATCTGTCCCTTTACAATTTAATGCCTATCCATTAGGACCATTACAATTGTATTTCAGTTGATGATCGAGCGGATGAAAGTAACCATTATGAATGTAGGTTATCAAAACGAACCATGCAATTACTTTTGCAGCTATGTTGGCTAGCAATTATCAAATCTCTTTGATATTACTTGCAATGGTGCAATTCATGAATCAGGGTCTAAAGAAACCTTGAAAATTCACACCTGACTGATGATTTTGCCCATCAGATTTCTTCCATCAAATGCCCAACCAGATGGTTTGTTTTTGCTTCTGTTTTGAAGTAGTTTGAGACACTGTTTTTAGTCTAAAATGGCAATGAGCTGTACTCCCTTAAACCTCTTCCTTTTTTTTTCATTTGTATTGCCTTTTGCACTTAAGATTTCCATTTCTTAAATGGGTAGAGACACTGATTAGAGGACCAACTACGTACAGGACTGAGAAATTATACAATGATCAGGACATGACTTTGAAGGGTAGCTCAATAAATGTATCATATAGTCATATAGAGTTTCTTAAATAAGTAGTGTTTTATGGACTCGTGTGTCCAAAATATTTTTTCCCATGTCAACACGCACCAGACTCGTCTCTGGTGAATCCAAGTGGCTAAGTAGGGAGGGGAGATCGAGTAGAGAGCCTAGGTCTAGGGGAAGGCCACTGGAGAGATGAAGCAGGCATGGTAACCCATTTTGCTAGTCAGAGCTGCGAGAAGATGGCTGCTGCCGGTGATCTATTGCAGCAAGGGGGTTGCGTTGGGGAAGAAGAACAGGGAGTGGGGGTAAGGAGAGGAGGTGGCAGCGGCTGTGTGCGTGAATCGGGAGCAGAGGAGGGATTAGGGTATGTTAGAGCATATACGATGCACGATGCTTATGGAGGTGCTTAAAGAGAAACATTAAGCACTCACGTAAGCAACTTGACTTACAATGGAAGCACCTGTTATTATAGGTTCTTAGCTAGGTTGTTAAACATTAGACTCTATTTAAGCTCTTTTTTTCTATGACGAACTGGGTGCTTGTCCCCTTAACGCACCTCACCCTTCACACATCTCTCTTCCCTTCTCAGCTCAGTAGGGGGTGTTACATCCATCACAAGCCAAAGGCAATGAATGGATTTGCGTGAGGAAGAGCTCCATCTGACACAAATTCAAGAAAAAAGCTTGACTTGAGCGAGATGAGTTCGATCCTCCATGGCTGGCAGAAGGCGGCTCGCTGCCGTGCCTCCGTGCAGAGTGAGCTCAGTGTGGAGGGCTGGGCATCTGCCAGCCAGCCGCCCTCCTGAATTATCCCACTTGCTTCTGTTCTTGTCTCCTACTCCGTGTCTCTCGTCAAGCACAGCCTTGGAGACCTAGCTGTGCATGCACGGTGGTAGTTGCCTTTGTGTCCTTGCCAAGGAAAATATTGCCTAGCCAGAATCTATGTTTTTTGAAGAAGGATTTGACTTTATCAGCAGTGCATAGCTTGACCGTTTTTTCAGAAAGAATTGATCAGCTGTGCATAGTCACAAGGAAACTTAAGGTAACAAACCAGGTGTGATTTTCTATCGGAACCATGGGAATTGAGGGCACCCATGGAGGCATCATGGAAAAAAAAGTAGGCACAACACACACACGAGCATGGACACAAAAGTTAGCAGCTTTGGGTCCCTCTAAGCACCATTCCCATCTTTTCTTTTAACAGTTCTTTCCATAAGCATCATCCATAAGCATTCCCATTGTACGTGTCCTTAATGTCTCTTGTTACTTGTTAGGCTGGATGGGCTAGCACTAGCAGGCCCGCACATGGAAGCCGATCTTGTCTTTTTCTCTATTATTTTTCCCTTTCCCCCATTTTAATTATCTCGTGCTGATTTATATTCACTATTCAGTGAGGTTTGTTATGCTGTTCTGTAGCAGCTTGTTTTATGCCGGAAGACTTAAAATTGACTTTGTAAAAGTTAAAAGTAAGAGCTTCTCCAAAAGTTCGTTAAAAATTACTCCCTCCATCCCAAATTATAAGTCATTCCAACTTTCTTAGAGAGTTAAAGCGTCTCAAGTTTGACCAAAATTATAGAGAAAATTACAAAGATTTATACATGAAATAGGTATACTATGAAAATATAATTAATAAAAAATCTAATGATACTTATTTGGTATCATAAATGTTATGATTTTATTATATAAATTTGGTCAAAGATGAGATGCTTTGACTCTCCAAGAAAGTTGGAATGACTTATAATTTGGGATGGAGGGAGTACTTGATAAACAATGATTATGCCAAGTGAACAAAATGAATAGGGAGCTCTATTTTTACCTTTGTCCAATAGCTTCTAATAGTTAGATTCCGAAAACTCAAAAACCGGGGGTGAGAGGGAAAACTGGACGGGAAGGGGGGGAGGGGGGCCGTGGCAGAGGGGCGCCCGGACGTAGAGAAATTAAGGAATGCATGCACATATTGTGAGTTGAGGGGGTGATTACTAAGTGCTAATAGGCAGTTCAAATGCATGAATGGAGGACTGTTTTTTTCCTTTTTGCTGAAAAAAACTGGATTAGGGAGTTATTATTATATATGTATTAGACAAATCCCTGAATCCTATTTTCTAGAGTTTGTCAAGTCAAACACCTGTACCCGAGTCTGGCTCCACCACCTGCACCCGTGTCCATGTGTAGTCAATCTTCACTGAACATTGTTATCAATGTGGTGTGGTCAATCTTCGTTGAAGATTGGAAGTTACTCCATGTAGGTGTGGTTTGTGAATATACTTCATCCTTGCGAGAATACCAACCAAGTAGCCCTATGCCTGTGTGTAATTGTGTATTTCATAAATATTTCATAAATATATAGAATTTATCCCTCTTGATCCTATGATTCACATTGCTTCTTAATTTATTCTTGCGAGAATACCAACCAAGTAGTGCTATGCCTGTTTATGAATATACTTTATCCTTGCGAGAATACCAACCAAGTATGAACAATGAAGTACGTTACATGTTCCGTTGACTAATTAGCAATATAAGTTCAAAGGCCAAGACTTGTTACCATCTTCTCTTGTATGTTTTATGTGTTTCATCTAATGAATCACGTAATCTCTACCTTGCAGAATATCTGTGACTTTTGTCTGTAAGGATGGTGAGGAAAAGCTTGTTGAAGTTCCTATTGGAATGTCAATGCTAGAGGCTGCTCATGAGAATGACATAGAGCTTGAAGGTCCTTCGCCTTGCTGCTTTTAAAAGTTTTATGGCTTTATTCATTTTGTTTTTATCTCTAGTGCATATTAATATCATTTGAACTGTTTGTTAAAGGAGGCCTTTTGTGTTGAACTTTGCTTTAGATACCTTAGTATGCCACCTCGGCATTCTGTTATTATACACCTCCTTTGGTTCAACTATTAACATTTTCCTTAAATTTTGTAAGCCTGTTTCTGGTTCGTTTTACTGACAAAAAAAAGTAAATTCATAGCTGTGTGTGAATTCAGCTGAAACGCCTGTTGTTTTGTTATGTTTACCAGGAGCATGTGAGGGCTCTCTTGCATGTTCGACATGTCATGTGATTGTAATGGTATGTCAATCTATGCACAAAGGCTTTAGTCAGTTGAGACAGCTATCAATTTAGTTTGATATGAAAAGCTCTATTCACTATTCAGGATGTGAACTTCTACAACAAATTGGAGGATCCTGTGGATGAAGAAAATGATATGCTGGACCTTGCTTTTGGGCTTACAGATACGTATGTGTATTTTCTTTCTAAATCCTACAGAACTTATTGTTTCGGTTGAACTAACTATATCTTGTTTCAGATCTCGCCTTGGTTGCCAAGTAGTTGCAAGCCCTGAGCTTGATGGCATACGATTGAAACTGCCAGCAGCAACCGTACATTTTAAAGTTGATGGGTATGTTTCAAAATCACACTAAGAGCAATAACAGCACGAAAGTCAAATTTTGGAATTTGGATGCCCGCTCAATTTAACACAGCATTAGATGTATATGTTTGGATACACTCGTATTATCATATATTCAATTCCAAGTTTCCACGTTAATCTTGTTTCCTTCTCTGATTTTGGTGAGATGGAAAATTTTAACTTGCTTTGTCAAACTACAGTTGTAAAATTAATTGGTTATTTGCTATTTCAAATAACAGAATTCTACATTCTTGAAAACATCCTCTTCTGCTGACTGAGAGTTATTATGTTCTTATGCAATGGCAAATCCACACTGGGAGGCAGCTAGATTTACAAAGTGTGCACAGCTAACCGTGTTCAGTTGCTTTCGGAAAAAGTATGTGATTTCAGCCTGTCACCCATTTGAAATCCTGGAAAGAGCTATGACTTTTTCATTCTAGTATTGAATTCCTAAAGCACTTTCTGTTGAATATATCCAACTAAAGATAACTGCAATGTCTCATTGAGCACTGTGCTGACTGGTATTATCATGGAAACATGACCCACAATTTTAAGTCAGGAAACTTTTCTATGGTTTGCATTAAGCGGCCTGGATATGAAGGGTCTGTTTGGTAGGAGGTCCTCCTGCTTTAGATTAGATTCTCTGTGGAAGTTGATTCTCTGACTGAAAATGTTTCTCTATGATTCTTTAGGATAAACTCTATGCATACAGTGACTCTATGCGTGGAGTGAATTAGCAGAAGCTACTTTTTTCAGCTCCTAGTTCATTTCAGACACAGAATCACTTCTTAGTAAAAAAACTGTTTGGTAGACAAGTGATGTGCAAGTGTTGACAAGTTTTACTAACCAATCTTGCTATTTAGTATACTTTCTTACGAATGCTAAGATTGGTGCTTTGTTTCACTGCATTGCCCTTTCTGCAAATTTGTCCTTTGTATTCGTTTATGTCAAAGTCCTTTTCTTTTATATATGTGGGGCATAGGTTCCTTGGAATATCTTTACTACTACTACTACTACTACTACTATGTGAATCATAGAGGTGCACATGTGAAAAATTTGTTTTCCGAATAGACACGCCTTTATGTGAGGAAAGCGGACTACTGAGACTGACACGTCCTTTGGTTGCTATTTGTGATCGTTGTTGAACCAAAGATCACATCAGAATAAATAAACAAATATAATATCCATGTTCAGTTTTCTAGTACTAGAATCATGGCAGACACATTTGGAGGCCCTACTGCCCTAGTGACCAGGTTTGCTCTCTGTCTGTTGTTTTTGCTCGGGAAAATATCAGATCGAGTTCTCCTCTGTAAGTGATACACTTTTTTCTTCTAGGTGTTGTCACTTGAGGTATCACCTGCCAGCTGAAGTCTCCCTCGTGTTGCTAAATGCTAAATTGCTGGTGTCATGTTTTGCATCTCTTTGGTTGCTTTTCGATTTTCTAAATTATGTCTTATGGTCAGCGTTTGTGACATTGACATCCCAAGATATTGCCATTCATCCGAATACATATTGTCATGGTGGCATGACCATTACTGTCGCTGACAGCATCCTGCATCCTGATTGTGGATGTGGACAGTTGGACCAGCTTGATTTTTGTGTATGCACGAGCTTGTGCCTTGTTATGTACTTCTAGTGCTGTTTATTGGTACAGCTGACGTGACAAGCAGCTGTTCTGGAGCTGGTTGTGTCGACCTCATCTAGAAGCTATTCTTTCTAAAGTTTTTGAGCTTCAATTATCAGAAGTTTTCTACAAAATTTGTCCATGTGCACGCACCCTCTGTTTTTGGTTCGCTGATTGTTTGTTATTTTTAAGATTGAATATGTTGAACTGTATCGGCAATTTATGCGGGTGTGCAACTCAGGTCCGGGGCAGAAGTGATCATGCTGCTCCCTCGTGAATCGTGACCGTTAATACAGGTATTCTTACAAGAACATATTTTAACTCTTGCCGACTCTGTTCAATCATTTCATACCTGGAAATTCGCTGTTGCTCCTACCGTGTTGGTTTTGTGGTTCCTGCTTCATTTGGGTTAAAAAGTTGGCAACTTGGCAAGGGACAGGAGAACTAAACGTCTGCATACTTTCTCGTAGACCGTAACGTCAATTCACTTTCACCATAATGCGATCTGAGAAATGGCATTAGGAGCCGTCGCGTCGTTGCGTTTAGGTGAACAGTTAGTGTCAGTTTGATTTTGATCTGCCAATTACGGTGGCCGGCGAGAGAGATGCTGGCACAGTGCCAGTGACATGGCAAGAGGTTAAGGGGCAGCCGGGCAGGTGCCATGAAGTTCTTCACACAAACAAATGCACTGAAGACTTATTTCTTCCTACGTGTATATCGTATCTAACCATATATATAAAAGTTGGTGGCACCGTCCCCTCTCATAGAATAGTGTTCATTACTGTTCTAAGTATAGTACTGTGTTTGATGACTAGTACTCACCCATTATGTACAGTACCGGTTCTCATGAACAGTATCCACCCGTTATGTATAGTAACGTGTCTCATGAATAGTATCATACCGGTCTTTAGAACAGTACCTGCCCGTCATGAATAGTACCATGGTCTCCTAAACAGTACCCCAATCCTATATGTATACCAACGGGCTCATAAACAGTACTGCTAGTGGTATCATTAACACGTGATGGTCCTTGGGACAGTCACAATCTGAGAATGTCTGACGAAGCACCTATTAGGGTACTGCTACTGCACGATGCGCTGCACAGAATGTTCACTTTGCAGCAACAGCTGAAGCATTGCCTGGTGCTGTGGTGCAGTAGCAGCACACATCATGGCAAAAGTCCTGGGGGTTTCCATCCAGTGTATCAATCAGTCTGACGGTCCAGATCAATTGCGCTATCAGATGGAGTAGGTAAAATAACGAAATACGCCTCCCTCTTTCCACCTCAACAGACGCAAGACAAGGAAGCTTCGAGTGAAATGACACATGGCTTATGATTTGTTAATGATGCTTGGCGGCATCTGTGCGCAGTTATTCTCGAGACCTTGATCATGTTTTTATCATTGCAATGCATTTGCATTTTTAGAATCTTATTAATGCGTTGGTCCCTTTGGAACCACGCGAAAACTAGCTAGAGGTCGCCATGTCTGTCGTCGCCGTCCATAGCCGTCGTCCTTGAAAGTCCTGCGTATTGACATTTTTGCTGGCTATTTAAAGTATCTTTTGCAATCGATTACCTACCCCCATGAGTCATCCGTCAGGTCCGTCTGTGAAAGCAAACTGTTTTGCAATATCCTTTTTTTTTCATTTAGCATGTCTAGTTGCTTGCACTAGAAATTCATGGAAAACTGGAGAAGGACAGCAAATGCTACTGGGGTTGAACTGAGGCCACTGGATCGCAACGTCAGCTAGCCGTGGTTGGTAAACGTTCAAGTCATCACGGCATAAGTTTATATCGTCTGAACGCTGTTGCCGCCGGGTCTTCCTCCATCTGACGCCGATTGATACTCCAAGTTGTGTGTGTTTCCATCGTACCATCATACCATACCACCTTGACTGTCGCTGTAATTAATAATGCGTCCTTGATGATGCTGATGGATTAGTAGTCCCTGAGACTGTTTCTGCGACGGTGGGCCCACCCAGTTGCAAAGAAACGAACGTAGCACGTCTCGATGCCATGGATCATCAGTCACCATTGCCGCCTGGATTTACTTACCTGCTTGACAACACGCCACAAGTAAGTAGATCATCGATTAACCTATGACTCTTAGGCCTAGTTGAGGGTAGAAATTCATCGTAGCTTACACATCACTGGCTTGGATTTTGCTCTGGAATTCCTACGAGATCATTATCTGGACAATGGGCCTAGTTGAACCTAGTTTATCATTTGAATGATTGAGCAATTAACCGCTCAACAACTACCTTGTCATTTTACGGCGATGACATTGGACGCTTTTGACTGCTGTGTTGTCTTAGTTTTCTAGATGCGTATACCAAGAAAACAGGGGAGAGATGGTATATTAAAATAAAAGTGGAAGAAAGTTATTATGAAAAATGTCAAAAAGGAAAAATGTTCTGAGAAATGTTTTTTTAAGAGGAGAAAATGTTATTTATCAAAAAGAAATAAAAAGGAAAAGGGGTGACAGGCTTCGTGGGCAGCAACTACCTCTTGCTGCGGTACCAAGTTCCCGGCAAGCGTAGAAACGGGAAAGCAGATATGTACTCATCTTTCTCTTGCTCAGTAAAGTTAACAAATAAGAAAATCGAAAAGAAAGAAAGAAAATCACTGCCGGCACTGGTGTTAGGGAAACTGAATCAAAAGATGTTATCACTGACCGCAATGCAAGCAGGAAAAGGGATGAGTATGCAAATGTTCTTTAATTCATAAAAAGACGTTTGGTGTTAACTCACTCACAGCAAGTGTATATATAGATTGGGAATGTTTAGGTTTATATGTTATTTTTTTTCGAGATCGGGACTTCACCCGTTTTTCATTAAGAGGAAAGGCCGAAAGAAGGCCGGAGCATAGATACAAAGAGCTCAACCAGTAATCCTAGGATTACCGGCTTAGCCCCAAGACACAAACACACAAAACACAACCCAACAACAAGAAAGCAAGAGGGGGTAGGGAGAGAACCCAGCACCGCAGCCCTATCCGACAAGACCTGCATAAAACAAAGCAACACAAAAGCCGCCCGCTCAGAAGATGAAGCCACGGTGGCAAAGCATCCACCAACACGAACCAAGATAACGGCGCCAACAGCGGCCAGGTAGCCACTGTGACGCCGAACGACCGTCGGCAACTTCAACAGCGACCAGGTAGCCGCTGTGGGCCGAGCGAGATAAACGGTGACATCAGCGACCAGGTAGCCGTTGTGAACACCCGAGCGACCATCGGCACTCCAATAGCGACCAGGTAGCCGCTGTGAGCCGAGCAACTGCAGCGGCAAAATCAGCAGCGACCAGGTAGTCGTTGCGAACTGCGCGGCTGTGGCTATAATCAAACAGCGACCAAGTAGTCACTGCGCATAGCCAAGCGACTGCGGCGGCAACTTCAACTGAGGGTGGGAAGGCCAATGCGAAGAGAAAAAGAAGCACAAGCAGACCAAGTACAGAGAGGACCGGCTCCGGCGAGCAGCGCGGAGGGAACAAGCGTAGTGCCACAACGAAGCCTTCAAGAAGTAGATGACATCCACGGACACCAACTTCGTTAGGAGGAGCGCCAAGAAGGGACTTTCGTCCCTTGACAAGCCCCCACAATCCCCAACGACGAGCAGAAATGATGATGCCTCCAAGAAGGTGATGACGCTGGCGCGCCACCATCGTCAACCCAAGGCGAGAAGCCTAGCGGGATTTTCACCCCTAGCGGCCCAAGGTCAGGAAGCCACTGCACAGTACTTTATATGCATGAGTGGAAGAAAGCTATATTTGTCCTGTCTTTGTGTCTATATATACCATGCATGTCTCACAAAGAAATGGAACGCCTGCATCCTATCTGGACTGTGGAATTTTTCCATGTCAACAGAAGATCAAACCCGAAATAAACATGTGCATATGAGAGTTGTTTGGTTCTTGCTAGCTCTCCAAATGGTAGCTCTATTCTCCAATGCATCTTCCCTGTTTGACTCTGAAATAGAAGTTTGCACACTTTTAGTTAAAGAACAATTATGTGTATCCTTTTTTATGTGCTTCTTTTGTAGGGTACTAATTTCAGGTCACTATATTCAGAGAATTATTAATCGATGCTTCAGTTTAGTCATTGTGAGTTTATAATAGTCCTAAGTACTAACTCAATTTACCAGTTCATCCACAGTCTGAACTAGCATTATGGTGTGTGTTAACTTGAGGTGGCTTATTTACATGTCAACATAGATTGGCAGTTTGGAGCATATATAAAAGAGGGACAAAATAAGAATGGAGAGCCTCAAATAAACCTTTAAGTATATAGGTTATTTTCCATATCTCACTTTAATTTGGTTTTTTTTTACTTGCATCGTATCAATTTTATTTTTCCCAAAACAGCATAAAACTGATGTCCAAGTCAACAACTTTTAGCAAGACAATTTGGGTACTATAAGTTCGTAGCATTGTGTTGCTCATCTTCTATGTGATTTATTAATATGTACACTTGTTTTCCTACTCCAAGTGGGAGGAGGTTGCAGGTGGAACAAGCTGACAGTATATAATTAGTATATATATCAACCAACCTTGGTGACGGAAATCTCAAATAATTATATAGGGGTTATCTAGCTAGGTTACCTAGCTATGTATACTACTGGAGGTTATTAACGGCTAGATATACGATATGTCTGGATACATAATAAAAGTTGTGTATCTAGAAAAATAAAAATGACCTATAAATTAGAATGGAGGGAGTAGCAAAATTGAAATTATTGGCATTTAACTTTCAGCTAAATGTCTCGTACTAGATATATATATATTAACTAAATTAGTTTGTTCTTTTTCGGCCAGGCCTTACTTGCAGTATGTGTTTTTCATAGTTTTTTATTCAACATTTGTAAAACAACCCCTTTGGACCGGCCCGGAATGAGGTGTTAGTGCTTCTAAGGGGCTGATATTTTTCTCTCTTTAATTAACACAAAGATACGCAACTCTCCTAGCTACCTATCCGAGAAAAAAATATTAACTAAATAATCACGTTTTTGACCGAACTAAATAATCACGTCGCCAGCCCGATCAAAAAATAATTATAAGTATCTTGAAAAAGAATACACCAAGTGTGTACGACGATACCCATCTACAGTATTACTCTTCAATATCCTTACTAGTACCATATTCCAGTTGGACGCTAGGCAAATTAAAACACTAGATCGACGTCAATAGGAGCCGTCCTCTCAAATTAACCTGATGGGTGACCTTGACATGATGCGCAAGGATTAGCGTTGCCAATCTTTTCAGAGATTGCCCTTCAACTAGATTAATCAAACCACTGTCCTTGTTTACTACCCTCACGCCTGTACACACTTTACCATTGAAAATGCACATGCGCGCGTGTCTGTACTCCTAAACTAGTAGACACTAGCACTGGGTCTAATATAATTAAGAAGAACCCTAGCAAGTAAAGCTGGTTAAGCAACAAAGAGATCAGCAACTGGGCACGCGGCAGCATAAGCAAATTAAAGCACAGAAGAATAACGTATACCAGCGACGACCCATCAGATCGCTGCACAAACCGTCGACGCGGCAGCAGAATTGAAAAAGCGATGCTTATCCGGAGCGATGGAGCTCGAGCAGACCCAGTCGCCACCGACCCGGGCGCGGCGCGGGACTATATTATATACTAGCAGGGGATCCCGCGCGTAGCGCGGGTGCTCTGTTTCTTAGCGGGTTTTACTGTTTCTTAGCGGGTTGATATTATAAATCGCTGTACTGTTTATTAACGGGTGTTACTGTTTTATAACGGGTTCACTGTTTCCTTAACGGGTGTACTGTTTCATAACGGGTTTTACTGTTTCTTAACGGGTCTGACTGTTCACATAATCCGTTACTGTACCATGCGGGTTTATTGTTCTAAACCACTGTTGCGGGAACAGTGTCGCGTGAGGGGGACGGACCCGTTCCAAAGCTACGACTTTTATAGATATGTATAGATATGGCTATGCCAAAACAAAGATAGAGCGCGCAGCAGGGATCACTATAGTGCACTGGCTTTCTCCAGTTTCGCGCCCAACCATTGGATCCCCCGTCACAGTCCATCCGGTTCTTCAGCAGCAGCTAGGTGGCTTCTAGAAGCCTGCCATCAATTGATATGATGGCCATCGATCCTCAATTTGCAGTGGGCTGGGGGCCATACATGCATCATGTACGGTCACACGTTCATATATCTGTGTGTTGTTAGTTGCCGCATCAGTCAGTCACTCAGTCTGATTAATTTATAACGGCACTGATTAGTTGATCAATTACTACCGGTCAGCTGTGTGTTTGGTTTGCATTGGAGCCATGCCATTATATTAGCGGCTAGTGAAGTGACACCTGAGGCTGCAGAATAATTCGGGCGGCTTCGAACGGTGTCGCCTTGTCGATCGTCCCCGGCCGGACGGTTAATCTGCGACTGGAGAAGAGACATGGGTACATGCCTATCGATCAATCGATGGCTTTTTGCTGATGCCATTCTGCCGACACCTGACAGGATCTCAGATCAGGGACGTACACCAGCCATACTGCTGTACGGAGTATGTGATATGTCCATGCCCCTTGCAGTGCCGACCTGTCGATCACAGGGCAAGTGAAACCATGCTATCAGTGCAGTGATGGTGAGCACAGGTCAATAAGGCTTACTGTAGGTCAGTGGCGGATCTAAGGGGGGCTGGGTGGGCTCCAGCCCCCCTAATGACTTGATTTATCACTAAAACACTGTAGTAAAAATCTCAAATCACCGTTAAATCTTCGTACAAATCAACATCTCTATTGTTTTAGCCCCCTCTTGATTCTCATCCTGCATCCGCCACTGCTGTAGGTCCTAGACGATAGACACGTCTCAGAGAAGATCCGGAGTAATTGGTCTTCAAAGATCCAGGACGACCAATAATCTGGCAAATATAATCAAGCTGTCCGTGTGGCAGGTTGCTGCACGGCGATTCTAGTTGGGTCACCGGAAGCTAGCGCGTGATCTCTCTCTCGTTTCACCCTGCTGTCCGTGTGGCTAGGTTGCACGGCGACCGTGTAGGCTGCGGCTGCCTCCCGTGTCCATCGTTTGCATTTAGAGTCCTAGCACTATCCATACTCTCTCTATATTGCACTCTCGAGTCTCGATCTCCCCAAAAGAAAGAAATTATAGCCAAAGTATATACATAAATACTTCTAGCTAGAATGTAAGCCACTAGAGCATGCATGGTGTTTATTTAGACCTAGCTAACCTTGACAACCATTGCTTATTATTATCAAAAGATTCCCAAATCCGAACTCGAGGGTACATTTCCATCAAGTTGCTCATTGATTACTAGTACTACTTATTAAAACAAAATTAAACTAATAAGTGAAAGACAATGCAGTGGAACTGTGGAAGTAGTGGAAGACCCCAAGCTAGTCCTAAATGCGTGTTTCACCAACTAGCTATGCACATTTTTCTGCAGGCAAATAAAAGAGCTAGCCACTACAACAAAGCTAGACTTTGACTTCAAGGTAAAACTGGGATACCATACCGTACCCCTGCTGCTATTGGGGGCGTGTTTAGATGCCCGAATTCGGGCCTGGGCATGAACAGTGTCTTGACACTGTAGTAATTTTGTTTTTATTGGGTAATAATTGTCCAAACATTGATTAATTATGTTCGAAATGTTCGTCTCGCAAAGTACAACAAAACTGTGCAATTAGTTTTTGATTTCATCTACATTTAGTACTTCATATATGTGTCGGTATTTTGATGTGACGGGGAATCTTCTTTTTGTATAGTGAAATTTAGGAGAAAATTTGGGAAGTAAACAAGGACCGGGCCTTGCAAGTTGCAAGATTTTGGGCCACGCATCGTAGTCATCGTCTCCATGGTCTCCGACGTGCTGCTTACGGTATTTCTCAGCCGTGGTAGTAGTGCAGTAGTGCTCTATCACTTTCACCTACTATTTCCTTTTTCTAGACTACTAGACTCTATCATGCAGTCTTCTAGTCAGCATATACTGGTACATTTTTCTTGAGTGGTCGTTAGTCACCTTAAACTGCATCTACTCTATAACTGAGCATAAATATCATACGTCCAGCTTGATTATTAGCTCCCAAAAGATGTGTCATTTGTATACACTTTTGAGGCGCCCAGATTCACCTTGTATGGTAATTAAGGATGGGCGCACCAAAAATTGCAATGGAAATCTGGATTTTAACTTGCAGGTGAGGAGAAGTTCAGCATGGAATGGAGTAATAACTCTAAATATTAATATGTCAACGCAGGACACGACAGATTTTTACATTAGCTTCACCCACTCGATATGAGCAAGTACAACTCTTAACTCAAAACCAATAGACTCCTAATAAATAAATAGCATTAATAAATAGACGTCCCAATTCTACGGCAAATAATTAAATAGGGAGCCTCGAGCCAAAAGAACAATACAAGTTTGTACCTTTTAAATTATTTTTCGCTAAACCTTTACATGTATTAGTACAATCAGAATTTTCTTAATATAGCCATATATTTAATATATTCTCAATTTCCACTAAATATTAAGACAAGAAAAATCATGGACAAGCACGGCAACGCCGCGCTACAGTTTTCTAGTAACTAACAGAAATTTAATAGTACCAGTATCCCTCCCAGCAGAAGCTTCTAGAAGGATCTCTGAGATGAGATCTTTAACAACGCGTGACCCAACTAATTGATTGCTCAGTGCTCACAAAGCTGGATCGCATTCGCCAAGCGTAATTTAGTCAATCTCTGTTCTCCGAACACATCTAGGAAATGGTCACTTTGCCCTCTGTGTTTTTTCTTTAACATTATCTTTTAGAATGGTGAAAACGAGAGGCATGATAGCCGTGTTTTGCACGGTGCATTTAATGGGGGACCGATGGTCACCCGTATTGGGTGGCTCCAGGAGCTTTTGCTTTCCTTAGCGTCAATTCTTATTTCAGAATGAAGGCGGATGGTAACGGTCTTCCCTGTCCTTCCCTTTCGGGCAGTAAAAAAATGAAGCTTTTACCTACTGCTCCCTCCGTCCCAGAAAAAGTGTCGTTTTAGGTTTTTCAGACATCGTGTTTGACCGTTCGTCTTATTCAAAAATTTTTAATAAATATTATTTATTTTGTTATGACTTATTTTATCATTACAGATACTTCAATAATGATTTATTTATTTTATAATTTGCATAAAATTTTTGAATAAGACGAACGGTCAAATACAATGTCTGAAAAACCTAAAACGACACTTTTTCTGGGACGGAGGAAGTACCTCCGTCACTGTCAACTGAGCGTCTGCGCCGGTCACTTCGGTGGTAGGTTCGCGGCCACGCTGATTCGCCCTCGAGTCACTACTGCTCACCATTTTTTGTTTTGTATAACAACAACTTACTCACCATTTTTCTGAAGGACGACGAAGTCACTACCGAGGTGCTTACTAATAACAAACCAACATTTTCATGAAAAGATTGATATTGATTTCTTACCTATGTCTACTATTAACTGTGTGAATTATACCCCCGGTCCCAAACAAATTCATGCTACTCTAGAATCCAACCTCCTAAATCTGAAAAAAAAAACTTTATACTAAAAATATTAATATCTATGATACTAAATGAGTATCATTTGATTCGCCATGAAGCATATTTTTTTATAATATACTTATTTGGTGTCATCAATGTTGATACACTTCTCTACATACTCGGTCAAATTTAGGATGATTTATTTGACTTATGAAAAACTAAAATGACATTCCCTAAGACACATGGTAGTATAAATAAAATGGCATTGCCAGTGTTCGCCTAACTAAAAAGACATTGGTGTTTTCTTGCTCATCTAGACCTAATGCCCAATCGCAGAACAACACGAGTATCGCTCCCTCGTATCGCCAGTCTCCAACCATCCTCCTCCAAACATATTGTCTTTGCTACCTTAGCCATCCATTCCCAACCATCATCATTACCCAAGAGCATCACCTATGTTGTGGTCTCCGCCACCAACGGTTTTAGTGTCCTTGTCACCTTATTATTGAGCTAGCTGCTTCTCTAGCTTCCATCTAAGCTCGAGGAACTCGAAGTCCTAACTTGAAAGTGAGCTCCGAGGCAATGTTGCTAGCGTGTTCTAGCCATTTCAGTTGAGCTATGAAAGTAGTGACACGAATATGCGTTCTAGATCCGTGAACTAAAAAAGACCTTTTTCCCAAACATATTAGGTGTGTTAGAAAAACATCCTAGACTACAAACAAGATTATTGTGACATTTTTGTTGAAGTACAATAAGTGCATTGCCAACCTTTACTTAAGTTTTTTTTGGTTTGGACTGATCATTGCACGCAACTTAATATGGTATTAGGGCTAAAGCTCTTGAGTTTGATTCTTGGTTTGTAAGGAACGTGGGCTTGGTGTCATACTCTATAGTGATTTTGGCGATTATAATGGCAACCCAATCAATAGGACTAGCATGTGTGCTAAAATGTGTTAGACATGTTCACATTGGTGTTAGGGATGCAAGGAAACAAGTGGTGTGAAGATTGGAGAAGAACAAAAAAGAAATGAAGGAAAAAGAAGAAGAAAATGAATTACACATACGACCGATATCTTTAAAAATGAAGTGCGCCAAACAATCATTCTTGGAGTCCAGTGGTCATAGTGACATAAGCATTGCGCAAATGAAATGGTCAGATGGTTTGGTGGCAAGGAAAAGAAGAGCATCAGACCATCTGTTAGAAAGTGCATGTAGGCCCTAAGTGGGTTTTGGTGGATTAAATGATAACACGATTAAGGAACTAACAATATCCATGAGATTTGCAGGTATTTTGTCCCAGGTTGATTGTTATATGTTGAAATCATGATGTATGTTGTTGATGTTATAAATGAGAAATGAGTCAAAGGATTGATTATTGAAATGCATAAATGACAAGCTTGGTTTGTATGTTTGAAAGGTCCTTGTTTGGTTTTGGTAATTGAGTGAAAACCTTAGGTGGACTAATTGTGTTTTATATGAGATACACAGGTGATTAGTCCATGGGTACATGTGTGTGAGTAACATATGCCATGGAGGTGGAAATGGCTTGGAGATGTTGCAAAGCTTGCACATGTGACTTATTGCACATGAGACATGGCATTGAGTCATGTGATCAAGGTGGAAAAGATCAAGACATGATTTGGCTCGATGAACCAGTTGCAAGTGTGAAGGGCAAGTCGGAGGCTTTGAAGTGAGGGACCGCGTGTGACGGTGAAGCTTGAGCAAGACTTGGCACCGATGGACCAATGCAACGGTGAAGAGCAAGTGAGGTCAAAATCGATGAACCAATATGGCCACGTGATGATATGAAGTGGATCATATCATTTGGTGATTGGTTGGTGCATGTGTTGCATCAACATCAAAAGAGATAGAATGGAATACACAAGGCAAAGGTATAACCTAAGGCATTTTATTTCACCGGTCAAAGGTTGTGTAGAGAAGTGCATGACCGGGTTTAGGATAGATGACCGTACTATCAAGACGGAAAAACTTGTTTCCATATCGGTCATCTAGTGCCACTTGAGTGATCTAACTTTGCATCGTTGCTAGAATCGAGTGGCGTGGCAAGTTAAGTGGCTAACTCCTTTGAAGAAAATGATTGTGAAAAATGCTAACACACTTGCACATGGTGGTTTACACTTGGTGGTGTTAGCACATTTGCAAAGGAGGTGTCGTTTGAGAGGTGGAGAAGTGTGGAGACTCCCTCTCCCTCCTGCCGAGCTTGAGAGGCAGGATTCGGCAAAGAAACGGAGGCGAATGGAGGTCACTAGTAGTGACCGGACGCGGTCTTAGCACGATCGGACGCGTCCGGTCAGTGGCAGTAGTCAAGCGCGTGCAGCGAGCGCGCGCACCGGTGCGTCCGGTCGGTCATGGGACCGGCGCGTTCGGTCAAGCCCCAGAGAAGCTGCGTAGCACGCGAGGTCGATCGGACGCGGTGGCGCATCAGGTCATGATCGACCGGACGCGTCAGGTCGCAAGTGGGAGCTTACTAGAAATGACCAGATGCTGGCACTGTGGCATTCAGTTTGTCTTGCAGCGCGTCCGGTCGCTGGCTCGCTGGCGCACGGCTGTGCGTGACCTATGTGTCCGGTCAGTCGAGCAGCGCGTCCGATCGCTTGGTGACTATTGGCGCGTGGTGACCGTTGGAGGATCAAACGGTTGCGATTGAATCCAGGGGGATACGTGGAAGGCCACGGATGACCGAACGTAGTGCAGCGCGTCCGGTCATATCGACCGACATGTCCGGTCGCTGCGAAAATTGCCCAGTGAAGGGGTAACGACTCTATTTGACCGTGGGGTTATAAATAGAAGTGGTGGCCTGCCTTGGCTGAGGCTGAGCACCTTAGGAATGTGTTGCCCTTGTGTGTGCTTGGTTTGAGAAGCCTCCAACTCACTTATGCTGGCTAGATTGTGAATCAATAAGCGAGTGAGTGATTCTAGTGCGATTGCATCATGAGGTTGCATCGAGTGGCACTAGGTGTTCGTGTTGCAAGCTGGTGGTGCTTGTTACTCTTGGAGGTTGCCACCTCCTAGACGGCTTGGTGGCTTGTGGCTCCGTCAAAGCTCGCAAGAAGATTGTCGAGGCTCCGGAGAAGCTTTGTGAGGGGGATTGTGCTCACCCCACGGGGATCGCGAAAGAGCAACTCTAGTAGAGTGTGTCATTGAGCTACCACACTTGCGGTAGGTTCTTGCGGTGCCTTTGGGAGGCTCGGTTGTGGATACCGATTAGCCGCCGAACCACGAGGTGTTGGTCGACACAACGGGGACTAGCTTGATGGCAACCAAGTGAACCTCGGTGAAAAATTATCATGTCAACTTTGTGTATTTCTTCACGGTGGTTTGCATCCTCTCTACGCAAGCTTGTATTTACATTATATACTTAGTGCTCGTGTAGTTGCTCTTGTAACTAGTTTGCTTGTGTAGCTAGCTAGTTACCTTCTTGCCTGTGTAGCTACAAGTATCCTATTTGCATGGCTAATTTAGTTTGTGTAACCTTGTTAGTCACATTGCTTAGTTTGTGTAGCTAAGTAATTTACGCTCTCTAATTTGGCATTGGTTGCCTTGTTATTGAACATTACTAGTGAGCTTAGGGGCTTTGTGCTTTTGCTTCACTAGTTGTGTAAGTGCTCCCTCGGTTGGCAAAGTACTAGTGCATAGGTTTGTGTGACCTTGCTCTAGAATTGATTAGGTGAGCTCTTGCTATGCTTGGCACCTTAGTTGCTTAATTAGGATCTTTTGTAAGGTGCTAAAATTATAGATAGGGGGGTGTAGTCTTGGTTAAACCGATAGTTTTAATTCCGCACTTATTCCGGTTAGCCGACGTGATTAAGTTTTAGAAAGGACTATTCACCTCCCCTCTAGTCCGCCATCTCGACCCTTCAATGTTGCAAGAGATATATGGGTTGATGAATATCAATTCATTTCTATTATGAAGCTTAGTCATGACATGCAAGATGATTCTTTGTGATTGATAAATTAGCAAACAAGTGTATCGAAAACATTAGTGAGACATCAAGGGTTTGCATATGGATTGGTCTCACTTACAAAGCTTGCTGTAAGAAATCTAAGATAATGAGATGGCATTAAATTTATGCTAATTTGTTGGTTCAAATTACTATGTGGCTTGGGATGGCTTAAAAGGTGAAGATAGTAAGGAAAGAGCTTCGAAGGACCAAGCAAGTGTGAAAAGTGCAAGCGACGCTTGGGTGCGAAGGACCAAGGGTGTGGTGAAGAAGAGAGTAGTTGCATTGAGTCTTGCACAATTAGAGCTATGGAAAGTCATAAAGTGAAGAGGATAAAATCATTGTTGAATCAATAGATGGAAGTGACTTGAAGGCTATGGTTGAAATTCAAATATGTGAATTGCTTTAAGTCATATACTCAAGGCTGACATGCTCAAAGCATGAAGTGATGAAGACCCTCAAGCATGCATGATAAATGTGGCAAGCAATGGTTTGAAGAAGGCTCAAGAAGAAGTTTAAAGGTTGCTATCTTTAATTCTTGTATAGGTATGCTACACAATTAAGAGGGGTGCATCACTAAGTTTGAGACAAGTGAAAGTGCTCAAGTTAACCCATGTGAGAAAACCTACAGAGTGTGAGGGAGCTAGGGCTAGTTTGGTGCTTTTGCAAAAAAAACTGGCTAGGCCAGGCTGTGGCAGAACCACCCAATTTAACTTAATCCCAAGCGTACTTGTCCGCCATTTGACACTAAGTACCTGAGAGACCAAGTGAAATCCAGTAGTCCGTCGGGCACACCTGAAAGGAGAACTCTAACAATCCACATTTGCATACAATATCCATAAAAATGAGGAGATAACTTCAAAACAACAAAACCATTTCTTACCATTATAAGGTTACATCACCAAAGTTATTACAACAAGTTTAATATAATAGTGAAAATGTAACAGTTATAGTTTATATGCATTAGGATACATGTTACAGTTTATATGCATCAGGATACATGTTACATGTTTTTATTTGTTTTCAAATTTGCAGCAGAAACAAACATATGGTCAGAGTTGTAGTAGAAATAAACATTTATTCAAAGACATGTTTAAGCACTTAAATGTGGTAAACAATTATTATACAAAACATGAGTGGAAGTGTTAAACTTTCCTTTCTAAAAACAGTTGGTGAAGATTATAAATAAACACTATGATCACAACGATAAAGGAATGCTCGCAGAGCCTACTAGGAGGTATCCACACATAGGAGTTAGCTCTAGCATCCACCTATTACCTGCAACAGGGGAAAAATAAAACCCTGAGTACACAATATACTCAACAAGACTTGCCCAACTAGGTGGGAATAGTTTCCCGACTCTCGAGGATATGCTGGGGCTATTTGGTTTGCTGGTTTATTTAACTTGCAGGAAAGTATTACTAATAGTGCATCCTTATATTCAAGTTTTAACAATCATGTTCAGTTCATTAGCTAACCATTCTAGGTAAGCACCTACGCTACTTTCAAGCACCTGCGCCATAGGTATCAAGGCCAGCTAGCTAGATTGTTTTGAAAAAAACAAGCAGGCCAGGTTGCTCTAACATATTTCAAATGGCTAGTTTTAGGTGCTCTCCCACTTGACTTGTTGCTGCTGCTCTCCCACTTCCATACATGACCAGAAGTCTTTGGCTACTCCCAAACCTCACTTTGTGGGTGAAAGTGACCAGAGAAGAGAAATTCTAAGTGTGGGGTGTGTGCCTTTCTTTGTGAGAGGACTAAGCGGCACTAGAGAGCTTGAGAGATATTAAGTGAGTTTTCAAAACCTCAAGCACTTGAGCAAGTTGAGATTTTGGTTGATTGCATTTGTTACTCTTGGAGCTTGGCTCCTAGGTGGCTAGGCATCATCGGCAAGCACCCAAGGTTGTTGATTACCGCAAAAATTTTGTGAGGGCTACAATCTAGCTTGCCCCCGAAAGAAGAAAGATCATTTAGTAAAAGTGTGGAAAGTTGTTGAAAATTCTACATTTTGAATTTCAAAATCTATAAACTTATAAAACACATATTTGGGACTCTAAATGACTTCAAATAAAAAAGTTTTGAACAACAAAGTTGTAGATTATATTGAGAACTACAACTTTGGTATAGACACATGTCATCATCTAAGATGTTTGAAAATCTTAAACTTCAAATTTCAAAACCCATGAACTTAAAACAATATTTTGGTACTCTAAACAATTTTAAATAAAAAAAACTTAGAACATACTCTAAACAATATTTTTTTTGAGAAGTCGACGGGAGGGGAGACAATCCCCCACCTGGATCATATATTGATAGTCGGCTCTATGAATAGCCATGATGGGGAGAGACTTCCTCCTCATCCAACGCATGCATTGCGAATATATCGCTAGGACAACAGGCTCCGGAATCCGGATGATGATTCCTAGCCTGCCTCGCTAGTCCTGTTGTCGTGTACACGCCACCCGCAGGCCGCAGCCAGCCGGCTCCGGACGCGTCCAGCCTCCCGACAACCTCATACCACTATAGCAGTCTCCTTCTCCCTGCATTCAAGGACATCCGATCGAATTGGATTCTTGCATTGCCTGTGTCGGATGGAGCACAGTTCGCCCCAATATCCGCAAAGGAACCGGGTCGATCCTTTGAAGCTTGAACGAGAGAGCTTCGCTGAATTGTGAGCAATGTCATTCCGATGCCATGTCCTCCAGAGAAGGACCAAGATTTGGGCACCCTTGTTAATTATTCAAAGTTCATGCAAGAACGGAAGCAAACTTTCAGGAGTCAGGCCTTGCTTAGCTCCCATCCCAAAACTTTACGTCCTGTCACATCGGATGTTTGATTATGCATAGAGTATTAAATATAGACTAAAAAATAACTAATTACACAGATTGCGTGTAATTTGCGAGACGAATCTTTTAAGCCTAATTAGTCCATGATTTGACAATAAAGTGCTACAATACACACATGTGCGAATGACGGATTAATTAGGCTTAATAAATTCGTCTCGCGGTTTACTGACGGATTCTGTAATTTATTTTTTTATTAGTATACGAACACTTCATATGACGTCCCAAAATTTTATACACCCTGGAAGTAAACAAGACCTCGGTTCTCAGTTGTATTGTATACTGCATTGTACCTGTTCGGCGAATCGCAATGCTCCCACCGCATGGCATCACGCCGCACCCATGCATGGTCACATCACAATTATATTTCCCCTCCAACACAACGGATCTTTCATATTCGATCGTTCTTTTCCTCCTGTTGTCATGCGTCAAGGTAACGGACAGCCGCTAGCGAGTTTGTAGCGGATTGACATCTATATTGCGAACTGTGGTTAACGAACATTAAACTTGTGGACACAAAAATCGAAAACGACATATAATAAGGGACGGAGGGAGTATGTTCTAGACTTGGGTGGCTATAGCGGATCGGACTACTACGTCAAATAATGGTCGCATAGCGTCAAATAGCGGGTGCTAAGTTCCAACTCACTATATCCAAGCCGCTACGTCCTAGTGGTAGCGGTAAGGGGCAATTACCGCTATTGTGGCCGCTATAGGCTGATACAAACGCTATTTAGTACCTTGCAAGCGTCGCCAGCCTATCATTCTTTTTTTTCTTTTGGAAGCAAATCAAGCAGCTACTGATTATATTAAAAAGGAGAAAACCTAGACTGGATAAATACAGCAGATCATTCAAAGTTTTGCAAGCAAACATTAGAGCATTTTTGTTTGAGCCGCATATTTTGTGCTTTTGGCTTAAAAGCTAGTTTTCTTTATGGTTGGTTTTTTTTGCTATTGGCTTGTAATAACTTTTTAGCTTCTTGGCGCACCAAAAGCTAGAAACACAGCTGCCCGTGAGAACGAATTTTTTAGGATTTAAAAGTGTTGTGCTTTCAGTGGTAGGTGACGTTTCTATCGACAACGAGACACATGTGACGACTTCGTCCATCTTGAGGATTTGGTAGCCTAGTCTTCAAAGATGCTTATAGAGGAAGGGTGAATGTAAGTGCATCGTAAGTGTCAGCGTTATCCTGTGTAATTTGAAAAAAAAAAAGTTAACGAGTAAAGCACTGTGGCCGTGCGTTACAAATCTTAAGTTACACGAAAAATAGGTAATTCATTAGCAGATCTGTATCGAAAGTAAATAGCCAAAGGAAAGCACTTGTCACAGTGTCACACCCGTCACTTTGAAACGATCCTTCATTTGCGTGTTTGGAGGAGCGCACTGCTCACCCCATAAACAGTGAATCATGCTGGATTTTGGTACGTCCTCCGTCCCAGAAAAAATGTCGTTTTAGGTTTTTCAGACATCGTGTTTGACCATTCGTCTTATTCAAAAATTTTGTGCAAATTATAAAATAAATAAATCATTATTGAAGTATCTCTAATGATAAAATAAGTCATAACAAAATAAATAATATTTATTAAATTTTTTTAATAAGACGAACGGTCAAACACGATGTCTGAAAAACCTAAAACGACACTTTTTCTGGGACGGATGGAGTATGATTTTGCAACAAGGAAAGCGCCGCGCCGCACTGTCCACCGCATCTCGCTCGTTTGGAAGCGTCTGTCTGAGGTTCTCCAAATCCACACCAGGCCAGCCCACCGACCGACCGCGTCTCCCACCACGTCCTCCGAACCGAACACCCTGTTCGTTTAGCTGTTTGGGCTTGTTCGGCTGGTGGAAAAGCCGGCTGGTTTTGGCTGATTCAATAGTATTCTGTGAGAGAGAATAAGCTGAAATAAGCTGAAATAAGCCGAAACCTTATCAGCAGAACAGGGCCTTTGTCGTGGCTGAAAGTACTGTTCGCTGGTTTGTTATGAGAAAAAAACACTGTTGAATGACTGCTGATTCTACTGCTCCAGCGAAACGAACAGGGCAGAAGCTTCTTTCGTAAACTCCCGGAATTCACCGCAATCCGCAAACTCGTGGCGCATGGAGCTTTCGTGTTGGGGCCGTGCCGAGAACTGTACCGCACCCACCCACCCAGCCCAGCCCAGCCACAGCCTGCCTCCCAAAAGCGCTGCTTGTTTCGGCACTCGTTGATAAAGCAAGCGGGCGACGCGGCGAGAGCGGCCAAAAGCTAAGCTCGCCGAGCGCCGTGGCAGAACCGCAGGACGCAACAGCTCGCCGAGCACCGCACCGCGAAGCAAACGAGGGGGAAAAAAAAAGGGCGAGGAGGCCGCCCCCGCGAAGGAATCACCGGCCTCGGGAGCGCGGCAGCCCACCGCCCAGCCGCTGCCGCTGCCTGCCCACGGGAACGGGATAGCTGGCTGACGGACGCATTGCGGAGCGGACTGGGGACTACGGGTAAGATAATAAAAGGGCCGGGCGTGGCGGGGCGCAACCACCGCCGTGCCGCCTCGGAGAGGAGGACGACAGCTCTCGCGCCGCGGCTGCCGCCATGTGGACGCCGTCGCGCAGGAGCAACGCCCGGTGCAGCGGCCACCGCCGCATCGCGGACTACCTGGCGGACGACCAGACCACCACCACCGCCACCGACGCCTCCGACAACGAGTCCTACACTACCGCCTATGGGGAGGAGTTCTTCGCCGCGGCCGGCGGCGGCGGCGGCGGCATGCTGCCGGCATTCCTCGCGGACCAGGGGGACCTGGTGGAGGTCATGCTGGAGCTGGACGAGGAGTCCATGGTGGTGCGCAGCGTCACGCCCACCAGCGCCGCGCTCTACGGCGCCGCCTCCCTCCCGGCGCCGCCGCCGCCCGCGGGGTTCGGGGTGTCGCCGTCGCCGCGCCGCGCGCCGTCGGAGGGCGGCGCCGGCCGCCTGAGCCGGTGCTCGTCGACGTCGTCGCGGATACGGAAGAAGTTCGCGTGGCTGCGGTCGCCGTCGCCCTCCCCGTCCCCGTACCGCCCCACGCCCGCCGAGCTGCAGCGGGAGGCCGCCATGGCGGCTCGCGAGCGGCGGCGGGAGCAGGCGCAGCTCAACCGCTCCCGCGCCGGCGCCAGGCGCGCGCTCAAGGGCCTCCGCTTCATCAGCCGCACCACGGGCTCCGTCGAGGCCGCCGAGCTCTGGCGCCGCGTCGAGGAGCGATTCAACGACCTCGCCCGCGAAGGGCTGCTCTCCCGCGACGACTTCGGCGAATGCATCGGTACGTCGTGCTGCCGCCGCTGCTGCTCGGCTGCAATTCACATTGTTATCCGCACATGCGAGAAAGCAGCAGCTCGATCTTAATTGCGACGTCCTTGTCTCCACACCAACTGATGCAGGAATGGTGGACTCCAAGGAGTTCGCGGTGGGCATCTTCGACGCGCTGGCGCGGCGGCGGCGGCAGAACCTGGAGCGGATCACCAAGGAGGAGCTCTACGACTTCTGGCTCCAGATCTCCGATCAGAGCTTCGACGCGCGGCTCCAGATCTTCTTCGACATGTACTGAGCTAAAATTTCACGCGCTCCCCCATTTCTCTTTCTTTTCCCGGATCCCAAGTAACGTCACAAATCGATCCGCCCCGACTCCCGATGCGTGCGCACCTGCACTACGCCACGCTTTGCGCCCCCGCAGATTCTTGATAAGGCCCTGTTTGGATTGGAGGAAATCCAAAGGAATTTCAAAGGAATGGATTCCTAAGGAAAGGTTTCAAAGGTTGCTGTTTGGAATGCAGGAAAGACGCGTCCTGTTCCAGAGGAAAAGGTTCCTATGCTGTACAAATCGTAGGAAAAAAAGAATCCACTCGAACTCAAGGGAAATCTCATCGCTTGCCGATCGCTCGCTCGTCACGGGCGGTCCCACAGTCGACAGTCGCGACTCGCCGTGCATCGCGCGTCCTTGATTTCGGCGTAGTTGCCGCCCACGCTGACACCGATGCTCGCCGCGGCTGCTCGTACTCGCGCTCGGTAGCCTGCACCACCCGGCCTCCCGAGCTCACACCGGCCATGCCGCTCGCACGCCCCCGCCATGCATGCCGCCGTCGTCAGGAAGAGAGAGACTCATCAACGGCCGGCAAGATAAGAACCACCAGGAGCTCGAAACGGTAAAAACGTATATGGAGAGAGAACGGTTCAGCCGGCCAGAGAGAGTACTACTACTCTGCGTATAGATGAATTAAAAAGTAATATACCAAATGACTAGTTAAAGCATCTAAATATTGTGTTAGGATGCATCAAACGATATAATCGGTGCTTATGGACACACATGACAATCAAGTCTATTCCCGCAATCCAAACACCTCAAAGTATTTATTCCTGTATTTTGAAATCCTGTAGTTTTTCACTTTTCACTCTACCCTATTCCTATGTTTTTTTCCTTTCCTATGCTTTGCATTCCTGTGTTCCAAACAGGCCCTAAGTTTCTTCTTTCTTCTCCTTCTGGTGCCGTTCTCGGCCCCAAATTCAGGGTGGACACCAACGTGGACGGGAGGATAACGAGGGAGGAAGTACAGGAGGTGACTTGTTTAACCACACTTTTCTTCACTCCTCTGTGTGCATGATGCATCTCTCTCTTTTTAGTTCTGCTGCCATCCCAAAAGAGAGCAGAGCACTCTGCACCATTTAGAACCTTCTTCTTGTGGGCACCCTGCTCTGATCACCAAACCGCTGCTTCTAGTGTAGTCGTTGTGTACCACAAATACTAGTCTTGTTTAATTAATTATTCCTGTCCTACTAATTACTGTGGTAAACTACCCACGTGCTCCGCCGCTAATCCAGCTAGTTGTTTGGCTTGGTCTCCCTCCTGCCACCGCAGCTGATCGTCCTCAGCGCGTCGGCCAACAAGCTGGCGAAGCTCAAGGAGCAGGCGCAGGAGTACGCGGCGCTCATCATGGAGGAGCTCGACCCGGAGAACCTTGGCTACATTGAGGTACGCGTCGCGAGCGGTGGTGTTCTTGGCCGTATCCTGTACGGGCTACGGCGGCTCCTGCCGTCTGTCATTTTGCCTAGTGGAGCTGGAGCACGTGTGTTGCCTCCGTACTGACACGTACGTGTGCTTCCTCTTCCCTGGCTCCGCCAGCTGTGGCAGCTTGAGGCGCTGCTGCTCCAGCGCGACACCTACATGACCTACAGCCGCCCGCTGAGCACGGCCAGCGGGGCCCAGTGGAGCCAGAACCTCGGCGTCGGCGGCGGCACGCTGACGGTACCAGGAGGAGGCGACGGCGGCGCCGGCTGCGGCGCCGACGGCGATCACCCGCGCGAGCGTCGCCGGATGAGCTGGGGCGTGCGGAAGGCGGCGGCGCGGGTGCGCGTGGCGGCGGAGGAGAACTGGCGCCGCGCCTGGGTGCTGGCGCTGTGGTTCGCGGCCATGGCGGCGCTGTTCGTGTGGAAGTTCGTGCAGTACCGGCGCACGGCGGCGTTCCAGGTGATGGGGTACTGCCTCCCCACGGCCAAGGGCGCCGCGGAGACGCTCAAGCTCAACATGGCGCTCGTGCTCCTCCCCGTCTGCCGCAACACGCTCACGTGGCTCCGCTCCTCCTGGGCCCGCTTCTTCGTCCCCTTCGACGACAACATCACCTTCCACAAGGTAATTAAGACCGGACTCTACTACTGTGTACGTGTACTCCATGTCCGTGCATATTGGGAGCCCCCCAACCACTTCCCGCAAAATATCGTCAAGTCCGACGTGGCCAGCCACCTTACTCACGGTAGATTCGTCGCCCATGATGGTAACATCCAAGCGGTCGAGGACTCTGAGGTTTAGTCATTTACGGTAAAAAAAAACAGTCCGGCTGCCGGGGGGGTCGGTGGTTGGTTCAGCCGTCGCCGTCGGGGACGAGGCGCGGCGGCCATGTCGTACGCGGCGGGAACGTGGCGTCCAATGATTGGCCGCCCACGTTGGGGCTCCCGGATCCCGTGTGGAAGGGCCAAGGCTGCTCCGGCCCCATGTGGTAGCTCGAGACTTTGGCTTACTATACCGGCTACTCGTAAAACACAACGTGTAAACGGTCGAGTCAAAAGTCAGAGCCGCTTCACTGTGGGTGAAAGTCCACACGGACCGACAAAGAGTCCCTGCAGGCGGGCCCTACTCCCAGAATGGGCTACTACAGTGGCCCAGTTGCTGGTGGGCCCAGAGGCGGTGCCGGTTGTTCTGTCTCAGGAAAGTAACTGGGCACTGTCTGTCCGGTAACGACTCGTGACCGAAGCAAAGACCATGACGTTGCGTCTGCGTTCACTTTCACTGCCGTAATTATATGCTGTGTTGTCGGGTGTGTTTAGTTGCACCTGTAAAAATTTTTTAAGTACAGTAACTCTTTCGTTTGTATTTGATAATTAGTGTTTAATTATAGGCTAATTAGGTTCGAAAGATTCGTCTCGTGATTTATAACTAAACTGTGTAATTAGTTATTTTTTACTTATATTTAATGCTCCATACATACGTCTAAAGATTCGATGTGACGGTAAATCTGTAAAAATTTTGGAACTTTGAAAGAACTGAACAGGGCCTGACTGTTTCTTCCTCCTCTCGTCAGATGATCGCGACGGCGATCGTGGTGGGGATCACGCTGCACGCGGGGAACCACCTGGCGTGCGACTTCCCGCGGTTGATCGCGGCGAGCCCGGAGGAGTACTCGCTGGTGGCCGGCGCGTTCGGCGCGGACAAGCCCACGTACGCGGGGCTCCTGTCGGGCACCGAGGGCGTCACGGGCGTGGCCATGGTGGTGCTCATGACCGTCTCCTTCACGCTGGCCACGCACCCGTTCCGCAAGGGCGAGCCCAAGCAGGGCGGCGCCGGCGCGGGCAACGCCGTCACGTCGCGGCTCCCGGCGCCGCTGAACCGGCTCACCGGCTTCAACGCCTTCTGGTACTCGCACCACCTCCTCGGCATCGTGTACGCGCTCCTGCTCGCCCACGGCTACTTCCTCTTCCTCGTCCGGAGGTGGTACGAGAAGACGGTACGTGCATCGATCTTTTTTCGTATCCTACTACTGTGACGTGATTTATTTTGGTGCATTTTTTTCATCGTCCACTCCGTTGCATTCATTCATTGCACGATGTTTGTTGCTCGTTGTTTCGAGCGAGCGAGAGAGAGGTGGCTCGGTTGCGACGTGTAGCGTAGCTTTCAGTAGGGGGACGGCTTTCTGTTTGGCCCGTCGCGCAGTGGCAAAGGTGATGGTAATCGCCCGTTCACGACCGCGACCCTTTTCTTGGGCACGCCGTTGTCGCGGCCGGGGCTCCCTGCCGCTGCTGCTGCTTTATGTTGCCTTCTTCTAGAAACCACGCCTCGTGGCAATCTCAATTATCCAGAGAAGAAAAAGAAAAAAGGGCAAAAGGGAAATTAAGGAAAATGTGCCACGACTCCACGGTCCCACGGCCACGGCAGTTGGCAGGAGACGTGCGATAGGACAGGCGGAATTTAGTGACAGTGAGCACATTGTCTGCGTTTCACAGCGAAGTCAGGCTGCGTTTTAGGTCGCGAAAAGAAAATTTTTAATGTGTCGAAAAGATGTTTGAGAGAAGTTTTTAATACTAATAAAAAAGTAAATTACAGAACTCGTCAGAAAACTACGAGACGAATCTAATAATACTAATTAATTCGTCATTAGCGCAGGTTGGTACTGTAGCATTTAAGGTTTTTCATGGACTAATTAGACTTAAAAGATTCGTCTCGCGATTTCTCCTAGAACTATGTAATTAGTTTTTTTCTATCTACGATTAGTACTCATATATCCTAATATTCGATGGATGGAGGAAAAAAAATTGAGAACTAGACCAGCCCTCGATCTGCTCTTTGGTCATCGAGGATGAACAGCTTCAGAGAATACTGCTAGCATGACGATGCTACTCTAGGTTGTAGGTGAGCGCCTGCGTGCGTGAAGGGCGGAGGGCCGTGGGACGTGGGGTACAGCTGTAGTACTACATGCCTACAGGGGGGTGCTGGTGTCTGTGCCGCCGGAGTCAAACCGGAGCCATGCTTGCCAGCCCAGACCTGCTCTGTGCCTCCGCCCCGGTCGAGATCGTCAAGGGAAACGACGCGTCCGGCGGTCCGGGTCGGGTCCGTCCGGCTAGGCTCTTAAAGAGGTTGACAGGGCAGTCGGATAGTAGATAGATACGAACACTAGCGGTGGCGGCAGTAGTCGTCGCTGTGAGCTGTCGCGGGGCACGCCGCACCCGGGCAGGTGGGGTGATGTGCTCCACCGCTCAGTGCCGGGTGCCACCGCCCGGTACTGACGTGTGGAGCGGTGGCACTCGCCGTAGTCCTCGTCGTCTGGGGATCGGCAGATCCATGGACGGACCGAAACAACAGCGCTGCGCGGTTCCTGTCAGCTCAGATCAGGAGTGGGCTACCATACCAGGTCGGGGCCGTTCTGCCCAGCCGGAACGTGCAAGGGCTCTTGAAAATCTTGCTGTCTTAAGGCCAGGCCAATTCTATCATTTTCGGCAGAGGACTACTACGGCCAATTATTTAAGCTCATTTTCCCTTCTTTTTTTTCTTACGATGATGAAACATAGGTCCGGTACGGTTGTATGCCCACACGTATGAGTGTTTATGATGGTCCTACACTTGTTGGTGGATCTGGCTAGAGTGTTGTTGATCAGGCCACTTTACAGGGCACTTACGTTTGGATCTTTGCGCTGAAATAGGTGGGGATTGCGCTAAGACTAATCATCGACGTAGATGGACGCTATCAATGGCCACGAATGCCGCCCTCCGCTTTACAGGATGGAAGCACTGTTTTCGCAGTACGCGAAATTAAAACCCCCCATCTACTTACTACACATCTCGAATCCATCCATTCATCGCTGGATAATGAATCCATTCTTCCATTCCGATCCATCCTAGAGCCTAGCAGCCTTACCCCACTTTCCCAAGAGGGGCTGCTGTTACACTCATGTCGCTTTTACCACTGCCCGTCTGTGCCACACTCACCAGCCTCACCACGCGACACCCCGAATCTGCAAGCGATGGGCGTCGTCGCCTCGCATGCCTTCGCCTTTAAGCTTCCAGTGATGGGGTATGCGCAGGAAGCTTCTCCTTTGTGCTCCGTTTGTTCTTGGTGGTGGTAGTATACCAGCCGGCGCATCTTTTTTTCCCCCTTTCTTTCGTCCCACATTTAATTCACGGCTGGAGTAGAGATGACATTGTCAATCGATCATCAGCGGCGCAGCAACCGGCTCGTTTTAACCCAAACCACATGGCCACCGCCCACCGGCATGAATAGTATTACCGCTCACCTACTACTACTGCCCCCGGCCGGCGGCAGCAGGCGACGCGACGACCCGACCGCTTGCTTTCTCCGCTTCCACATTTGCCCCATGAACTCGTCACTCACACTCACAGTTTTGTATACATGTGTAAAATTTGGCATGGCGTGACTTGGTGCCCGTTCCCGTCTCACCAAACCTCCAGATGAATGGTGTCCCTTGTCACATGTAGGCAGGCAGTGGAGGCAGCACAATGCTGTCCAACGATTGCGGTGTTCTCTGTGGGGCAAGGGCGCAAGGCGGCAGGACGCCTGAGTTGTAAAGGGACCATGGCATGGGGACGGGGCGAGGAGAGTGGTGCCGACGGCATCTCATTCTCGTCTAGGGATCGAATCCGATTAAAGAGCCTGTCTATACTCTAGTCTTGGCGTGCTAGTGAAAGGCAAAAGAGAAACAACTCAAGACAGAAAGAAAGAAACAATAAGAAAGAATTGGGGAAAAAAAAGAGAGAGCATGTAGCCTTGTACTAGCTAGGCGCCACTCGCCCCTAGAAATTTGCCGGCCGTGTGTGACCACTCAGGACCACCTTTGCGTTCTAAGGGGAAATGCTGGGGGGTCCTCTGATCTGATGCTTCTCGCAATTCGCAATTGCTTTTCCATAGGCCGCATTGGTTATATCCCAGAGGCGTTGGATTCTGTTTGTTCTGGGGTCGCAGGTGCGGTAGGTTCGGTGGACGCCGATATTGATGTCAGGCAGAATGACAGATATATATAGTGCTCTACTGAGTCATCCGAAAAGAATGCCTTTTGGGATCTTGTTGATTAGCATTTGTTCTTTCCTAGATTTCAATTATTCTGAATTTGATAAGCATGTCTCAAGAAAGGCAGTGTTAGAGTATGGCAGGGGCTATTGGGCCTGGGCTGGTGGTACAGCTCATTAGTGTTAAGGTTAATTAGAGATAACGGTCGCTTGCTTAGGGGTCAAGTTAACCTCTCTATATAAGGAGAGGAGATATATCAATCTAATCAAGCAAGAGATTAGAAGGAAAAACCTTCTCTCTTGCTGGCCGTGGACAAAGCCCCGCGGCCGGCGTTCCCAATAGGCCCCTGCCATACTCTAACAGGCAGGAACTGCGGTTTCTAAACTATTTATTTGATTTGCTTGGATATATGCTATTTGCAATTGCACAACCCCGAAGGTTCAGATGTTAGAAAGTACACTCCAGTGTCCAGGACAATGCCCGGTAGTTAGAGCTATCCTGAACTACAGCACTACGAGTCTGAATATTTATTGAGCTAGAAACTATGCATGGGGATAAATGATTCAAGTATTAAACACACCGTGTCGTGTGGAAGCGTGGGAATCTGACAGCTGCCAAGCTGAGTGGTTCCCCTTGCTATTTTAGTGCCTGTTGTTTATCTCAACTTCTTTGGAACGATGCCATGTGGAAATTTCTCTCTCACAAGCATTCTCATGCGGAAACAGTGGTGCTGTTTGCCTGCTATGACTTTTGCAGGCCCTCTAATCATTTCAGCACCTCTTTGTTCAGGGGCTGATGTTGAGTTTAAACACATCTTTTTTTTAATATGCTACTAATACTGATCTCATGGTGGTTTCAGACATGGATGTACATTTCTGTCCCGCTGGTGCTCTACGTTGGTGAAAGGATGCTTAGAGCCTTGAGGTCAAATGCTTATACCGTAAAAATTCTCAAGGTGAGTACTACTGGTGGTAACTGCAATGGCAAGTTCATGCAGCTTGCAAGGGTCAAATCTTTTTTAATAATCTGTACCCTAGTGCTACTAGTTGGCTCTCCACATGTTGATTACTTAATATTTCAGACTAGAACGGTTCTTTGATAACTTGCACAAATTGCACTCAAAGAAGAACAAAAGAGAACAACTTGCGCAGATTTAGTAATTAGTGATCCATTACAAGTTCTGATTCGGTGTAGTTTGATACATTATTTTAGCTTCAACGCACATTTTTTTCCGTTTAAAAAAAGGGGATGTGTATGTGGACAAGCAATGGAGAATGCTGTGGCCCAGTCATGCTGTCACTACGAGGACATCCACGAAAGAATATAGGCCCTGCTCGAACATTTTCTGTCCGTCAGAAATTGCTTGTCACTCTCTAATGATTTCCATGTCTCGAAGGTCCATGCTTTTGGTTGATTGTATATTACTTTATTCTGTGTGCTCTTCTGCCAAGTCACAACATCAAATACATACGTGTAATTACTGGTTTTAACATCTAAAGGACTTTTCTCATGCTAAGCAGTTTGATAGATGTGTTTCTGTTTTTCTTTTTTCACCATACTGTTAGATCTGAATGGAATAATCATCTAAGCATTAGGCGCTACAGTAACCAAGTCACGAAAAAAGGGTGCTGCAGTAACCATAACGAAGTGTCAAAACAAGAAAGAAGCATGTGCATACAGAAACTATACATTTAACATAATGTTTTTTTACAACTTTCTTTTTGCCAAATAAATCCATCGATCAATATTGTCTTGTGTAAATTTCATTACTGCAGGTGTGTCTTCTACCTGGAAATGTATTGACCATAACAATGTCAAAGCCCTACGGATTTCGATACAGAAGTGGACAGTACATATTTCTTCAATGTCCAATGATTTCTCCATTTGAATGGTTTGTATGACTCCCGATTTGCATCTCCTCAATCTACTCTTAGTTCCCTGGTTAATTTAGTATTCACCTGCTGGGGTTTTGTGTTTGCAGGCACCCTTTCTCCATCACTTCAGCACCTGGAGATGACTACCTCAGTGTTCACATCCGAACAAATGGTGACTGGACACAAGAGCTCAAGCGCATATTTGTCGAGAACTATTTCTCACCACATCTTAACAGAAGAGCTTCATTTAGCGAGCTAGGTGCGGCAGAACCAAGAAGGTCCATCAAACTCTTTTCCCCGTGGCTGCTTCTTTACACACCTAAATAGAACTGAAACTGAACGTGTTTGTTTTCTATTCCACAGCTTGCCAAAATTACTTGTAGATGGTCCATATGGTGCCCCTGCACAGGATTTTAGAAACTACGATGTTCTACTTCTTGTCGGCCTTGGAATCGGGGCAACACCATTCATAAGCATTCTAAGGGATCTGCTTAATAACATTAAGATAGCTGACGAGTTGATGGTACTGCTTTATCTTGATTTGTTCTCATTTTAACCTTTTCCAGCAGATATGGTTATTCCCATTTATAGCTTACATAACCTTTTGCGATTATTAGGACTTGGCTATGGAGACTAGCAGGTCTGAAGACAGCGCCAACAGCTTTAGTGTCTCAACAGCAAGCAGCAACCGGAAGAGAGCATACAGAACAAGCCGTGCACATTTTTACTGGGTCACTCGAGAAGCCGGATCATTTGAATGGTTCAAAGGGGTGATGAATGAGGTTGCAGAAATGGACAAGAAGGTAGAATTTGCTTCATGCCACATTGCCATCCATCTTGATGTCTGATCGTCCCTTCAGTTTACAATATGCCCACAATATTTTCTATACTGTACTGACATTGAGCTCGTTGAAACCAGGGTGTCATAGAGCTGCACAATTACCTCACAAGTGTTTACGAGGAACGAGATGCACGGACAACTCTGCTGTCCATGGTGCAGGCTCTGAACCATGCCAAGCACGGCGTCGACATCGTTTCAGGAACCAGGGTACACCAATTATCTGAAACTAGTAGCACAAGATAGTGTCCAAAGATCCTCTATTCTATTATTGCAAAGTATAGATTGTAATTGAGCGTTTTATGTGCACTCGGCAGGTGAGGACACATTTCGCCAGACCCAACTGGAAGGAAGTCTTCACCAGGATCGCCTCCAAGCATCCGAATTCAACCGTTGGTAAACAGTCTGCTCAACCAACTCTAAAATATCTCCTCAAAATCCATAAGAATGCTTCTGATGCTATATCATGCCTGCAGGTGTGTTCTACTGCGGCGCACCGATGCTTGCCAAAGAGCTGAAGACTCTGTCGCACGAGATGAACCACAAGACGGGCACTCGCTTCCATTTCCACAAGGAGTACTTCTGAATTTGGACAGAGAGAGAATGGGCAACCGATGCTCTTTCTAATGTGATCTGATCTGATCTGATCTGATCTGATCTGATCTGATCTCGATAGCGTTAGGTACCGGTAAAGAAGACGGGGAAAATTTTGCACAGATGCAAGACAAAGCCAAGCTGACCTCCTCCTGATCTGGAACTGTACATAGCATAAAAGAAAGCACAGGGTTAGTTTAGTACGTAGCACAATTCAAATATATATTGACAAAGAAAAGAGAGAGAGAAAGGGCAGGATAGAGGCTGTTAACTCGAAGATATTGATTGATGATAGACATGGTATATAGTTAGGTACAGTACTATAGGTAGTAGTTATTATATATATATGAATCAATGAATATACGAGGAGCCACATGCTGCCATTCTGAAGCCTGGACGTGCACTCTTCAGGCGTGTTCGTGACTGCCCGAGCCTGTTTGGCTGGTGGTTGCCCATGTGAGGAGTTAGTAGCTAAACGATCCATGCCGTAGCCTGAAGGAAAGGCAAGTTGGAGGACAGGAGGAGACGTCACACGTGCTCTTCCATGTGAATCTTTTCCGTCCGTGACGCGTGTGAGCGTGGAGCCGATTCCAGGCCTTGTCTAGTCCTAGTGCACTGCCCAGTGGCACCGACGACCGACGGTTTCGCTTCGGCATGGGTTTGGCAACTTGGCAAGTCATCGCGGTGGAAGTTGGAAGCTCCCCGTGCAGTGCTCGTCCTGTGGCCTTGGTGCGAATCCGTGCGTGGTGCGGCGCTCGCGCGGTCTCGCACCAAGGGTCTCACGCCGAGGGTTCCAGGTAATTTTGCAATGCGTTGGGCCTGGCGTCAATCAAGGGCCGGCTGGGGATCGCTTGGACGAGTTCAGCCTGTGCCGGATCGGATCGGATGGACCGAAGCCGCTGGACTCAAAGCCCATCAGGCAGGGCCACACACGCTTTGGACCGCCACACTAGGCCATGCAACATAGCGCAAGGAAAGGCGTGGGCATCTGGGCTGTTTGTTCGAGCCTACACTAGCATCGTCGACATCGCGACGTGACGCGAGGCGTCGCTCCGGGCTCCAGCGGAGCAACCGAGCATCAAGCGAACGTTGCTATGCAAGACGTCGACGTCAAGCGCGCGGGACTCCATGCCGGACCGGCGGAGCCGCATCATGAGCTCAACTTGTCCACCGATGGCTGATGGGCGACGCGGGGTGAGAGCGACTCCGCTGTTGAACTGCGCCTTCTTTGCTGCTGAGAACTCTGCGGAATTGCAAATGCTCGGATACAGAGCTGCGGGGCTGCCTGCCTGCCCGAGACCACAATAATGGGCTTGGCCGCTTGGCTTCACTACCGTACTGAGGAAGATTCATTCACCCTATTCGTTTGGACTTATCAGCAGAATCAGTAGCCATCCAGCAGTATTTTTCTCTCACAATAAACCAGCGAACAGTACTTTCAGCCACGGTAAACCAGCGAAACGAACAGGCTGATTGTCGATGGACATCGCATTGTCACTTTGTCAGTTCATCATCAACTCCGATCCTGCCAATCTGATACCCGGCCTGCAGCTGCAAAATTAGGGCCTATATAGATGGTGAAAAAGTTTGGGTAAAGTTTTTGTAGTATTTTTCGTTGTTATTTGGTAAAATTTATCCAATCATAGACTAACTAGGCTCAAAAGATTCGTTTCGACATTTACAGACAAACTATATAATTAGTTATTTTTTATCTATATTTAATGCTCCATACATGCGTTTAAAGATTCGATGTGACAGTTACTGTGCAAACTTTTTTAGGCCTTTTCACTGACTAAACAGCTCTTAATTTCCACCCGCAGCTGCAAAATTAATTTCCACCCTGAGCTCGCAACAGCAGGTTCGGGAAACGAAGTTCTCCACGCCAGGTTTAATTTCGTCCTTGATGATGGTGTTACAGAATGTCAAAGTCTGGGCGTTGTGACAAGCTGGTGATGCGTACCGGTGGATTGATCTGATCATGCAGTGAACGTGAACCAATCCTAATCAAGTACCGCGCGATGTGAGCTCGTGTGGTCGGTCTTGCCCTCTTGTTTGCATTTACTCCGTGTCACATCGGACGTTCGGACGCTAACTAGAAAGACTAAATATAAATTAATCGTAAAACTAATTGCACAAAATAGACTAATTAACGAGATGAATCTATTATGCTTAATTAAACCATGATTAGCACATGTTTATTATAGCACCACATTATTAAATCATAGACTAATTAGGCTTAGATTCGTCTTGCAAATTAGCCTTCATCTATGTAATTTGCTTATTAATTAGTTTATATTTAATACTACTAATTAGCATATAAACATCCGATGTGATGGAACTAAAGTTTAGTCCCTTGTTTCGATTATTTTTTCCATACCATGACCATTTCATGTAGTTAGTCTTGGTGACCATTGGGCATTTTGTCAAACCGCCGGCCGGCGATGCGGTCGACCACTTCTTCGCGCGTACGCCGGGCATCTCGAGTGTGGACTGATAAGACGGACAACGGCTTTCCACGCCTTGTTTAAAAAGTTAGAATTTTTTCACTCTTTCTCTATTACATCAATCTTTGGACTCATGCATGAAGTAGTAAATGTATGTAAAAATAATAACTAATTACACAGTTTAGTTGGAAATCACGAGATGAATCTTTTAAGTTTAGTTGGTCCATGATTAAACAATATTTGTCAAATAAGACGAAAGTGGTACCATTCATCGGGTTCATTTTTTTTTTGCAATCTAAACGAGCCCCCATTCAAGGGAGCGTGCGAAAGAGCGATGGCAATTTGTTCCCGCCGAGTCGTCGCCCTTCTCGGTTAAAGCCTTCTTGCCGGGCGAGTCGCCCGGTGGCGTATGGCCTCATGGCCTGGTCAAGGACACCAACACCGGTCATTGAGACCGAATAATAGGTTTGATTGTAAACTCTGGCAAGCTAACGTCACCGGTGAGCACTCGCTCACAGTGACTCATGCAAGAACAAGAACAGAGCATAAACAATTCTTTTGGTGCTGCCCGGTGGCGGAGGCAGAAATTATCATAAGGGGCCAGTCGAAGAATTTCAAAATATAAGAACTGAGTTTAGCTTATTTGTTTAAATTTTTGTCTCGGGGTTAGGCTTCTATTTTTCTTGATTTATTCTAGTATTTGACGATTTAACCGTACTCGCTATTCTTCACGTAGTAGACGACCGTGTATATCGACGGTGGGGCGCATATTGAAATCTACCGGTTTAATATTTCGGAAGTGCTCATACATGTGGTAGGTGACCGTGTCTATTGATAACGGGCACATATGATTACTTATGAATCTTGAAATCTATCAACTTAGTATTTCAAAAGTGCTCATAGTGGTGTAGGATGTGCGTTTGTTCATAGGAGTGTGCGTACGTGCATGTACGTGAGCGTCTACATTTATACTGTGATTCACAATAAAAAGGAATGGTCACCGAATTGTTATGGCTAGTTAAATACACGTTCAATAAAATATTAAGTATAATGAAACATAATAAGTATTTTAATAAACCAAAAATTTAAAGATATATCCTAATATGGTAGACAAACAAATTTCGATAAATCAAAATATTTTATTTTAATTATATTCTCTGTGATTTTGTTGTCTAAAAGATATCAATAAACATTACAATAAATTTTTTTCTTTTAATATGGACATAGACTATTTACTATATATATATATATATATATATATATATATATATATATATATATATATATATATATATATATATATATATATAATTTTCTATTGTTAGGTGTTGGTGTGGGGAGCAATGGCCCCCCGCTGCCCCTTGGCTTCGCCAGTAGTGCTGCCAAATGACATCGTCCTTTCCACGTCCAACGTCCAACACATCGCACAAACTCTAGTAGAAACTAGATAGTAGACACGCTCTGCATGAACCTGCATGTGTGAGCACCACACACGTGCACATCCGCACCTAGGCAGAACTGAAACATAAAATAAGCACGCAGCTTAACGGCTCCTATGTCCTAAACACACCGCACAAACGTGCACACCCAGGCATGCTTATTGGACATAAGGATACAGACACGTACAAGGTTATAGGCAACATAATACAATTGGACGCGGTACCCGATTCAGTCGATAGGTCCTAGCGGCGGTTGATGCGGCGGGGACGATTGGGGCCGCTTGCTTGGTTGGCCCTCCATCACCACCATCACCACCCGGTCCGCCTGGCATATAGTCACTACCAGGTCCACATGATGGCGTTCGCTCCCCCCTTCCCTCCCTGCCCGCCGTGTTCATTGACGCCGTCGGGATGGGTGTAAATCGCTCGACCGCCATCGCCGCTTCTACCCCCATGCCCGCCATGCAGTGGCGGGCTCAGGATTTTTCCCTTGGGTATTCAAAATATGAAGTGATGTAAAAAAATTTTTGACAACATGAACTCCCAAATCCTAATATTTGGCATATATTTTTTACCCTTAGGGCAGCCGCAGTTGTTGAGTCGATTTATACTGACAAAGGCAGCCACGTTGACTGAGCCCATGAATCGACTCTTAGCCCAATAGTACCATGGGGCCCACTGAAAAATAAAAAACCATAAACAACTGAAGCCTTGTTTATTCTTTCGTAGTACTATCTTCCACCTCGGGTCGATCTGAAGCCTTGACGTGCGCCTGGTCTGGTTGAGGCGGAGGTCCTTCTGATGCCTGCGCATACCGCCACCGCCACCAGGGCCAGTGTCATCGAGGATATGGCCTGCGCACGGGGAGGACATGGCCCGCCACCGCCACCAGGGCCAGCGTCCAAGACGGCGGCGTCCATTGCCGCGGAGGATGGGCTCCCTTGGCATCGAGACCGATGCGAAGTTCGGTTCGTCGCCACTACTAACTTGCTTCATCTTAGGTCGACTAGCTCCGGCGCTGCTGTCCTCGCTCCACCCCAGCTCTTACAGGTGGGTCGAATCCATTGTTTAATCGGGAAGAGTTGACTCTGAAACGTGAACCAATTTTTCTCTCTCTTCTACGTGAATCGTATACTCCAGTCGGTGGGTCGATTCGTTGAGTCTACACGTCGGATGATGAGTCGCTTTTATGTGCCCACTGGAGAAGCCCTTAAGGGCATGTGCCACCGGCACCATTAGATTCACATTGAGAAGTGTGCACACACACATCTTAATGCAGATTCACATTGAGAAATGTGTGTACACACATCTTAATGTAAATCCAACAACACAGTGTGTGTGGGGGCACATGCCCTTAAGGGCACATTTAACTTTTTTTTGAATAATAATTCACCTCTTTGTGTGGTCGCCCCTGCTAGCAACAGGCTTCACCTAGGAGTTTAGGTCTTTAGGGTGGATTATTAAAGCAAGTACAATAATATAACTCAGTTTGTCTTATAGCCGAGAATACATGATACTTCAGCAGGTGTCTAGGTGGAGGAGAGAGAAGCTGCTCGTCTCTTCCGGCGCCAAGCGCTTGCGCAGCTCCCCATGGTTTGCGGGGCTCGCCACACCGTGGTCTCGTGTGGCCATGACCCGTCCCGTCTGCGCAGCAGTAGCCATCATCCGCCCGATGTACCCGTCGTCGTCGCCGAGGCGTCGCGCTGCGTCTGGGCGCCCAGAAATTCTCGAGTTCAGCGGCACCGCGACGGACCAGAACAGCTACGCGAACACCTAGTGCAAACAACCGCAAGAATCCAGATCTTTTTAGACAGTAAGAATCCAGATGTACGTACGAGACCAGCCACCCATACACGCGCAGCTAGCCGGAGATCGATCACCCTTTGAGCTTGAGATCAAGCGCTCGCATGGCTGCCTTTGCTCCAGCCGTCCACGCGCCGAGGCTGCCGTCCTCGCTGCGGCCACACGCCAGCTTCCGCGCGACACGCTTGTCGTCGTTGCCGCGTCTGCGCACCGGCCGCCGTTGTCAACGCCCGGTTGAAGAAGTTACTGCCCCTGGCGACCGTACGAAAGGGATGAGCAGGGGGAAGAAGATGGCTGGTAGATGGGACGGTTTGGAAAGAGATAAACGAAGGAAGGGGATGAATGCGTGGCAGTAGGTTATTGTACAGCTTAGCTATTATATAGAGAATAGATGAGGAGACAAGAATATTGTACAGCTTAGCTATTATACTAGTGTTTTGATGATCTGGCTTATAGCCAAGCTTATTAAACTTGCTCTTAGCGGCGCTCCCTGCCGATGCGCAGGCAGAGCCACACACGCTTTGGACCGCCACACTAGGCCACACAACATGGCCCAAGAAAGGCGTGGGGATCTGGGCTGTTTGTTCGAGCCTACACTGGCATCATCGATTCGTCGACATCGCGACGCGAGGCGTCGCTCCGGGCTCCAGCGGAGCAACCGAGCAACAAGCGAACGATGCTCTGCAAGACGTCGACGTCCAGCATGCGGGACGCCACGCCGGACAGGCGGAGCCGCATCATGAGCTCAACTTGTCTGTCCACCGATGGGCGATGGCCGGTGGGGCGACGGCGACGCGGGAGGGGAGCGATGCTCGGATACAAACATGCTGACAGCAGAGCTTGGCCGCTTGGCTTCGTTATGCTCGTCTAGTCCATCTCGTTTGGGAGCCACATTGACAGACCGATTTTTTTTCCCAATTAGAAAAATCGTCAATCCCCTTGTTTTCTTTTTGCAACACACTGACAAAATGACAACCCATCAGTCTCAGTGTTTCACCTCGCACTTGGCTGCTCGGAGTTCCAATATTTAGGCACACCTGATCGGGTTCCTTGTCGATGGACATCACATTGTCACTTGGTCAGTTCATCACCAACTCCGATCCTGCCAATCTGATACCCAGCTTGCAGCTGCAAGATTAATTTCCGCTCCGTGCTCGCAACAGCAGGTTCGGGAAACGAAGTTCTCCAAGCCAGGTTTTATTTCGTCCTTGATGACGGTGTTACAGAATGTCAAATTATGGGCGTTGTGACAAACTGGTGATGCGTACGGTGGATTCATCTGATCATGCAGTGAACGTGATCCCATCCCAATCAACGAACAACTGCGCGATGTGAGCTCGTGCGTGGTCTTGCCCTCTGATTCTCTGAATCTCAAAGATGCCTCCGTCTCCACCGGAATAAACCCGACTTTGAATGGCCATCAAGGGGCTGTTTAATTCCCACCCAAAAACTTTACATCCCATCCCATCGAATATTTAGAGACATACATGGAGCATAGATTATAGATAAAAAAATAACTAATTGTACAGCTTGCATGTATTTTGCGAGACGAATCTTTTAAGTCTAATTATCCATGATTGGACACTAATTGCTATAGCTACACATGTGCTACGGTACTCCGAAAACTTTACGGCCTCTAAACTAAACACGCCCCAAGTACAGTTCACCTACTACCATGTAATGTAACTAGCATATGACGAGCATATTCTCCTGATGCCACTCGCCGTAGTGTAGATATCGACATCACTGGAAATAAATCGCCTCATTTATTAGTTTCTAGCACAATAATGCTGATGAATGCTCCAAAGCCTGTCGTAACGTAATCACTCAATCATGGCTCCATACTAGTAGAACTGTGTCGACCACTATCACTTGTGTGTGATAGTTAGTACTGCTGCAGAATTTCCATATCCATTGGAAAGCGACTTATGCTATTGTGGCTTGTGGCGAGCTGCGTGCTTGCAACATCCCAGAGTGGCTAAATTGGTTGCAAATTTCCGGAACTCCGGGTATCAAGCAAAGTTATTAACATCCAGTATGGAATTAAAATTGAAATATTCTCAAACCACCTAAACACTTTTGTTAGACCTTTTTGCAAGGCTTTTTGCTAGCTGACGAGTAGGATTCAACTTGTTTATGGAAGCTTTGCGACAATATTGCCTTCTAAAGTTCAAAACAAATTCAGGGCTGTTTACCTATACCTGATGTTGCATTTGTGTGCTCACTTTTATATTGTTTTATGTTATTATACCTAATAACGAACAGAGGGGAAAAAAAAGCTGGGATCATGTTGTCTGCCACTATCTGAACTCCCAAGGTACGGTGGTTCACTAAATTTGACGAATATTCAGTGGGTATTCAGCGAGTACAGACATCACATTTGTTTAACAAGTATTTATTGACATACTCTTAACAAGTATTTAGCGCTGCCATTGGTTAGATAGTTCTATTCATTCCAAGATACGTATATCTATGAATTATACTAAACTCAACTTCTACAATAGCTATAACTTAATTTCAGGCTTTCATTACTATTATTAGCGTAGGATTCAACTTGTTTATGGAAGCTTTGCGACAATATTGCCTTCTAAAGTTCAAAACAAATTCCGGCTGTTTACCTATACCTGATGTTGCATTTGGTTTACTCACTTCTATATTGTTTTATGTTATTATGCCTAATAATGAACAGAGAAAAAAAAAGCAGGGATTATGTTGTCTGCCACTATCTAAACTCCCAAGGTACGGTGGTTCACTAAATTTGACGAATATTCAGTGGGTATTCAGCGAGTACAGACATCACATTTGTTTAACAAGTATTTATTGACATACTATTAACAAGTATTTAGCGCTGTCATTGGTTAGATAGTTCTATTCATTCCAAGATACGTATATCTATGAATTATACTAAACTCAACTTCTACAATACCTATAACTTATCTTCAGGCTTTGATTATTATTATTAATTAGTGTAGGTGTGACATGGTCAGATAAGGTAATCAACTGAACACGCCACACTTTGTTAAAGTTAGACATAGCAAGGTTTGGTATCAACCAAAGAGGCTAAACTTTAAACTGTGATCTCGCAAGTCTAATCTTTTTCAGACCAGCGAGCAGCCAGATTCGAGTACACGATTGCACAAGACCCCTTTGCCCTGGCTATAACTTATGACAATCTTATGGCCAAAATCGTCATATCCTCCCCACACTACCCTCATATAAATCAGAATATACAAGCATTATGACCACACAACATCCTATAATTACAGTTGCAATTCCAATCCTGCCCTCCTCCGCCGCCACCTCGGCGACGCCGTCAGGTCGCCGTCCCACAGCCTGACGACGCTACCGTCGAGCGCAGCCATGTCGATGTGGCGGTACCAACCCAGGTCGCTCCTCCGCCTCACCGCCAATTCCCTCTCTTCCCACGGCGCCGTGGCCGCCAAGGTCGTCGCTCTTCTTCTCCCGGCCGGCTCTGACACCGTCCTTCTGAGAACCACCTCCACCTCGCCGTCGTCGTCGTCATCCGCGTCCGCGCATTTCCTGACGCTGTCCACCACTCCGTCGTCGTCGTCTCCTGATGATCCACCGTAGTACGCAGTGAACCGCACCTTGGACGGCGTGCCCGGCTCGCTCACGGAAGACGACGGCTCGGCCGGAGCGAGAGCGACCGGCCGCCGCGGCTCGTCAGTAATGGCAGCCCGCCGAGACGGCGGCAGACGCGCCTGTGGTTCCTGATTGTCGTCGTCGACGAGGGCGCTGGCGCTGCGAACGCCGGCGGCTCTGGGCTTGGAGTTGGAAGCGCTGTTGGTGCGGATGCGCCAGAGGCCGACAGCGGCGGCGGCGAGGGCGGCGACGAGCCAGGCGCAGAGCGAGCCGGCGGCCGCGACCGCCGCTGGGAGGGAGTAGAGGCGCAGCGCAATGGCCTCCGCGGGCACCATGCCGAGGAGCTCCATTCACGGAGCCGCGGAGGTGTTGTTGTGCTGGTGCCTGGTGGTGGTGGGGGAGGTACTCGGCGGTTGTTGAAGAGGGGAGGTGGGGATGGTGTTGGTGCTGCGGTGAGGAATGGAAGATGGGTTTGGGTGGGAAGCGTATATATAGGTCAATAGCCAGGTGGCGGAGTGGGAGCGAATATGCACTGGTGAACTGCCTGGAATTTTATTGCAAGTTGCACCTGCACAACTGAGCATTTTTGCTATTTTCTGTTTGGGTTCAGTATAATTTTGACACGTACTAGCTGTGTTTGTTGTGACACATATTGAGCTAATAAAATTCCAGGCAGTAGCTGTTTGAAATGCACACATATGATTGCTAATATGTTGCTATATAATCAATTATACCCTCAATTATTGAGCTTCCAATTTTTAGATGAACCATTTAGTTCCAAGTCTATATGATTGAGTCTTTTGTGGAGTTGAGCTAGTGCACATATTCCGTTCATCTTTAATTTGTACAGTATATTGGAGCAGAGGCAGAGGGCCTGTTTAGTTCCGCTTCATTTTGCCAAATTTTTTAAGATTCCCCGTCACATCGAATTTTTGGACGCATGCATAAAGCATTAAATATAGATAAAAAATAAAACTAATTATACAGTTTAGACGAAATGGACGAGATGAATCTTTTAAGCCTAATTAGACCATAATTGGATACTATTTACCAAATAACAACGAAAAGTACTACAGTGCCATTTTACCAAAATTTTCGTAACTAAACCGGCCCAGAGTATCCCTCAGACTGTATTACGGTAGTACCCATTTCCTCAACTGAAATTGAACAAGCGTGGAGGCACTCGCATGTAAAAAGACAAGCTGCGGTTAATTAGTTTGCTGCCAAACGGCGTAACAGTGCTGGCAACAACGGCATCAGTTGGGAAGGGATCTAACCAGGAGATGCTGGGAATCGAGCTCGGGAGATGCTGGCTGAGAATTGAGATACCATTTCTCCAGCTGGGAATGGCCGAATGGGAAGAAATGCGGGGCGCCGCCGCCAGCGTGAGAGTGCCCTCTTCCCTCCACTCGTGGTGGGGGCGTGGGCGCCACCGATTGGATCTTGTGGGCCTGAGATCTACTTCGTCGCTTGGATAGACCTGGCCCGTGCTGCCTGATATCCTGTTGTGTGGTACTGGTGGTGCGTGTGGCTTATGACCACGGAGATGAAGATGATAGAGCATGTACAGGAGCCTTTCCAAACCTCAGTCTCTAAGTCATCGTACGGAGAGCTATTTACATAAAAATCGTTTTCTATATCTTTTCATTCTCCAACAGTTTTTTTATATCATGCATACTCTGTCAAAACATCCTCTGTCCGGCTACGAAACGCCGAGCCTCGCGCGCTGCGAGACTCATGAAACGTACGTCTTGCCGTCGTCTCGTTAGAGCCAGCACAATCTTTACAAGACGAAACCTGCAGACAAGCTCTCGCCGAGGAGCATGCCACGTCGACTAAAAATCCTCAGCCGTTGGATCGCGATCGAACGGCCTAGATCGCTGCAAAAATCGCTTTCATGAGCATTGTTCATTTGGCAGCGTCCACTGTGCATCCGAGAAGAGAATTGTTATGTGTACACGATAAACGTACCCAGAAGAATAAAGTAAGCCCTTTTTCTTTCTAGAAAATTCCTAAATAAATTAGAACCACTCTAGAGCCTACCCAAATATTTTACACTCCTTCGTCATAAAAAATTTTACAAATTCCTCTCATTCGCGTTTCGCCTATAAACTTAGGAAGTTTATATCTCATCCATCGTAACTCCGAATCCCATAATTCTTCCACTAAAAATCTTCTAAAATAAAACCCTACATATCCTTTTGTACAATTCTATTTGCGAGCTAATCTGCACATACCAAGAATTTCTCTATATTTCAGAGAACTTCAACATCTATACTCAGTTATGAGGAAATTTTAAATGTATGCGTAGCCATATCCTCTTCAATTATAACATAGTATGACGCGGACCCATATTAATATGATTACGATCCTCCTCTATTTTTTCTTCTAAAAATCAATAACACTCCTGCTGGGTTCTGATGTTACACACATTCAACTGATTTATGTACTAATGCCAACAATCCTCTTCTGCTAACACAATAAAAATATTAAAAAGGAAAAACATTTTTGCAATAAAAATAATACAAAAATTCTTATATTGTGCATTATATTCAACTGTAACATATGGGATGTATGTTTTACTTTAATATACAATATATAACGTAATGGCAACCTCACGGTAGGCGCGGCAACGCCGCGCCCTGATTTTCTAGTAATTGGCTTATAGCCAAGCTGATCAATGTTTTTGCTGATGTGAAAGGGAGAAGAGAGTTTAGTTCTCATACAAGCGAAAAGCTGGGTATGAAAGCATAGATACTAGTGGGTCCCAATAGAGATGTATGTGAAGAGAAATAGGAAAAAGAATAAAAATATATAATAATAAAGAAATTTTGTAGACAAATAGAAGACTAATTATTATATAGCTTGACTCTTATAACTTGACTTATAGCCAAACACTAAGCTCTATTATTGACCACTCTTATTATTTCATCGGTCTTTGATGGGCGTCGAGCGTGCCAGGTAGGCGAGCTGCCAAATCATTTCCATAGCCATGTTTAGCGCGTACTCCCTCCGTCCCTAAATGTCTGTCGTTTCCGTTGTCTAAGAAACAACTTTGACTAAATATATATTAAAAAATATTAATATTTATAGTACATAATTAATATCATTGGATAGATATTTGAATTTAGTTTTTTAACAAGTTTATTTGGAGACATAAATATTACACGCATTTTCTATAAATCAAGTTAAACTTATCGGCACGTAAACCGTGGCGACACACATTTAGGGACAGAGGGAGTATGCTTATCTTATCTTACCCTTTCGAATCCAGAGTTCAAGCTCGGGCGCCCGATTAAGCCACGTCGCCTGTTAGCCCGTTAACGTTGGATCCGGCAACGAAGCTATGTATGTGTTTGGTTGCTTGGGCTTCACTGGCCTGGCTAGCTGTAAGGTCCTAGATGGCTAGAGGGGGGGTGAATAGCCTATTTAAAAAATCTACAAGAACCACTAAGCAAACTTGTTAGAAAAACAAACGGCGTAAAGCGAGTTTTGCTTAGCCAAAGGTTGTGATGCAAGCCTCCTATCCACAAGTCTAGTAGATTAAGATCTCTAGTTCACACAAGAGCTATGTCACTAAGGTTACACTAGAGAACAAGCTAACACAACTAGCAAAGCTACTACTAGAGCTACACAAGATAAACTAGTGAATGTAAATGCAAGAGAGAGGATTGTGATTATTATACCGACGGTGAAGTGAAGATGTTGCCAATCACCAAGATGATATACAATCAATCAATATTGACAACAACACAATATGAAGACCAATCACCGGGAGACAAGAGACACAATATTTGTTCACCCGGTGTTCACTTGTGCACCGACAAGCTACGTCACCGGTTGTGTCGACCAACACCTAGATGGTTCTCCGGTGTGACCCTCAAGTCACTTGCCCCTCAAGGCACGCCCCGCAAGGCACCGCAAGACACCACTCTCAAGTGAGGTAACTCAATGACACGCGCAATGTAATAGAGTTGCTTTTGGCACTCCGCCGAGGAAAGCACAAGAACCTCTTACAATCAACCGGAGGTGGCCAAGAACAATCACCTTCTCTTGCCAACGCCTCCAACAATCTCCAAGCCGGCTAGGAGCGGTACTCTCCAAGAGTAACAAGAAATCCACCGGCTCAACCACCCACAAGTGCCACTAAATGCCCTCAAGCAATGCAATGCACTTTGGGATCACTCAATCTCACTTTTGATTTGCAATCAAGCAAGGGAGATGAGTGGGAGGAGTTGTTCTAGCTCAAAGGATGCACAAGTATGTTAGAAATGCCAAGAGACCTCCCCAAGGGCCGGCCAACAAGTATTTATAAGCATCCCATCCAAATAGAGCCGTTACAACTCCACTCACGATTTTCGCGGGACCACCGGACGCGCCGGTGGTAACAGACCGGACGCGCTCAACCGCGTCCGGTGTCCCTGTGACGTCCACGTGTTCTCCGAATTTCAAATTCGTCCGTTAGATCCTCCAACGGTCACTGCGCGCCAACGGTCAAACGAACGACCGGACGCGCTGCTGCGAACCACCGGACGCGCCGGTGCGCACAGCACCCGCGCCCGCGAAGACAAGACCGGACGCGCTCCTCGCAACCACTGGACGCCACAGTACCCGCGTCCGGTGCGAGTCCAGTAAGCTCCCTGGACCACCGGACGCGTCCGATGGTGAGGGACCGGACGCGCACCGCGTCCGAAGACTTCGTGACTCGCTGTTCGCCAGACCGGACGCGCCGGTCCCGTGGGTCACCGGACGCGCCGGTGTCAAACCCTAGCCCGCGCGCCTGACGCCCGCGCTGCACTGACCGGACGCGCCGGTCGAAACTGACCGCGTCCGGTGCAGCGTCCGGTGCACCTCTGTGACCGCGTTCGCCTCCGTTTCTTTTCCGACTTCCGGCGCAATGGAAAATAGGCATTTCATTTCCCCGAAATCGCCTGAATCCCGCGCTCGCACGCTCGGCGGGAGAGAGAAAGGAACCAAACCCCTCTCTACCCGCAAACCACAGCGCGACCAACGCCACCTTTGTAAATGTGCCAACACCATCAAGTGTACATCTCCATGTGCTTGTGTGTTAGCTTTTTCTCAATCATTTTCAAAGGTTTTCAGTTAGCTCACTAGGCCCTACATGCAATGCACTTCATGAATTCACCTAGTGGCACCCATGCGTCGAATAACCGATAAGATTTCCCCTCTTAATAGTTCGGCTATCGATCCTAAACCACTCACACCCTCTATGGTGTCTTGAGTGTAAAACAAAATGGCCCTATGGTTATACCTTTGCCTTGAGCCCATTTTGTTTCTCCAAATGATATGATCCATTTCATATCATCACATGACCGTCTCGATCCATCGACCTTGACTTCACTTGCTCTTCACCGTTGCATCGGTCCATCGGCGCCAAGTCTTGCTCAAGCTTCACCATCGCATGGTCCTTCGCTTCGAAGCCTCGACTTGCCCTTCACCTTCACAACCGGTCCATCGAGCCAAGCCTTATCTTGGTCTTCACCATCTTGGTCACATGAGTCAATGTCATGTCTCATATGCAATGACCACCTTTATCTAAATCATCCACTTAGATACAAAGGTTAGTCCTAGGTTTCATCAATTAGCCAAAACCAAACTAGGGACTTTCAATCTCCCCCTTTTTGGTAATTGATGACAACCCTCACAAAGATGATTTTGATAATAAAAGTTTTGAACTTGTCATACTTGTCCAATCATTTTGCTCAAAAGTAAAGTTTGGACAATTATCACAAGCTCGGTTTTGGTAGCATTAGCTCCCCCTACATATGTGCATAGAGTTTGGATTGAAAGCTTTGCACATATGCATGGATAGAAGTGTTGGGAGAGTAATTCTACCAAAATGATGCTAAGGTGTAAGAAATGGACCTTTGAAGCGTGATACCAATCGGAGTTGCCTTTTACACCATCCTTAGCATCATGAAGTAGCTAGACAACCAACAAAACTCAAGAACCCCGTGAGATCAACATTAAAAGTAAAGGTTCTTGGACCACTTGTAAAGCTTTAGGCAAGTCTAGATACCACATGTAAAAACTAAACCTATGCATGCTAGTAGATCATTTCATCATCCAAGTTCTATACTAGCATTGCACCACACAAGCATGTATATTGAATTTAAATACATGTGCAATGAGCAAGTCATATGAAAATGCACAAACAAATGCAACAACTTTGTTTATGAGCTTGCTCCCCCTACGTGTGTGCATCAAAAATTTTATTTACCCCTTTATCATGTTGAATCATCTTTTTCTCTCCCCCTTTGTCAACAACTTACCCAAAAATGGGATCAAATTGTGGAGAGAAGAACAATGTTTGATGGAGTAGGTTAAAATTTGTCAAATTTGGTTCAACCTAGAACACTTGCCAAAGATATTTAATTCGATTTAAACCAAAGACAAGCTTCTTCACACCTCATAATAAGGGTTATCTTGCCTATGTTGAATTAAACACTTATAGCAAATCTTCTAGATTCAACACTAGGTTTGCAAGCTCACAAACATGTCATATGCCACCACTAGATCAAATCAAACAAAGAGGCAATAGTGGTAACATATATCCATCAAATTCATTTGATTTATCATGAATGCTCATGCATACCACTTATTATGTCTACATGCTCTAGCAAGTCCTTAGCATAGAATGAATGACATGTCAATCAACTTTACCTTGCAATGTCGAAGGAGAGGCATGTCAATAAGGGAGTGGGGTGCATTCAACTCATGTTTGTGAAATCAAGAATGTTCAATTCATTCCTTAGCTTGCAAAACCTCTTTTCATCAAGTGGCTTAGTGAGAATATCGGCAAGTTGATCATCGGTGCCAACACTCTCAACGGCAATATCTCCCTTTTGTTGATGATCTCTAATGAAATGATGTCTTATGTCAATATGCTTTGTTCTTCCATGTTGAACCGGGTTTTGTATCATCTTGATTGCACTCTCATTATCACATAGCAATGGCACATTCTTGAAGTTGAGGCCATAATCCTTCAAAGTTGATTTCATCCATAGCAATTGTGCACAACAACTCCCAGCACTCACATATTCGGCTTCGGCGGTAGAGATTGCCACACTATTTTGTTTCTTTGAGGACCATGACACAAGTGATCTTCCAAGTAATTGACATGTGCCACTTGTGCTCTTTCTATTGATCTTGCAACCCCCATAGTCGGAGTCCGAATATCCAATCAATTCAAACTTTGACCCCTTGGGATACCATAGTCCAACATCTCTTGTTTGCTTTAAGTACCTCAATATTCTCTTTGCGGCCGTGAGATGACTCTCTCTAGGTGAGGCTTGATATCTAGCACACATGCAAACACTAAACATGACATCCGGCCTTGATGCGGTGACATAGAGTAGACTTCCAATCAAAGACCGATATTCCTTTTGATTCACCATATTGCCATCAAGATCACTATCCAAATTGCCACTTGTACCCATTGGAGTTGAAATTGGCTTTGCATCTTGCATTCCAAACTTCTTCAACATGTCCCTTATGTATTTCCCTTGACTCACAAATGTCCCATTCTTCAATTGCTTTACTTGGAGACCAAGGAAGTAACTAAGTTCACCAATCATAGACATTTCAAACTCTTTGGCCATCATAGCACCAAATTCTTCACAATAAGCTTGATTGGTTGATCCAAAGATGATGTCATCAACATATATTTGCACTATGAATAGATCATTTCCAATCTTCTTGATGAATAGAGTTGTATCAACCTTGCCCATCTTGAATCCCTTAGAGAGAAAAAAATCCCTTAGCCTCTCATACCATGCTCTAGGTGCTTGCTTTAAGCCATATAAAGCCTTCTTCAACTTGTACACATGGTTGAGTTTCTTGTCATCTTCAAATCCGGGCGGTTGCTCAACAAAGACTAACTCATTGATGATCCCATTGAGAAATGCACTTTTGACATCCATTTGATATAGTTTGATGTTGTGTGCACAAGCATAAGCCAATAGAATCCTTATTGCCTCCAATCTTGCCACGGGAGCATATGTTTCATCATAGTCAAGACCTTCAACTTGAGTGTAACCTTGTGCAACTAGTCTTGCTTTGTTTCTCACTACAATGCCATATTGATCTTGCTTGTTTTTGAACACCCACTTGGTTCCAATCACATTGTAGTCATTTGGCCTTTCTACCAACTCCCAAACATCATTTCTAGTGAAATTGTTAAGTTCTTCTTGCATAGCCATGATCCAATCGGCATCCCTCAAAGCTTCTTCTATCTTCTTTGGTTCTATGGTTGACACAAATGATGCATGCTCACAAAACATAGCCAATCTTGATCTTGTTTGCACACCACTTCTAATATCACCAATAACACTATCAATGGGGTGATCTCTTGCAACATGTTGTGGTTGGAGTACATGCACTTGATTGCTTGAGCTTGGTTGATCACTTGATGTATCTCGATGAGAAGAACTAGCACCTTGATCTTGCACTTGAGAGTCACTAACTTGCTTGAATGGTGAATTGAGCACTTGATCTTTATCATCATCTTGAATATCAATTACTTGCTTTGCTCTAATGTCCCCAATGTCCATGTTCTTCATTGCTTCCACTAATAGAGTTCCACCAATATCATCTAGATTTTCTTCTTCATCTTGTGACCCATTGGTTTCATCAAATTGCACATCATGGACTTCTTCTAGAATGCCACTTGAGTTGTTCCAAACTCTATAAGCTTTGCTTGTAGTTGAATAACCAAGTAGGAACCCCTCATCACATCTCTTGTCAAACTTTCCCAATCTAGTGCCTTTCTTCAAGATATAGCATTTGCAACCAAACACCCTAAAGTAAGAAATATTGGGCTTTCTTCCATGAAGTAGCTCATATGGGGTCTTCTCTAGCAATGGATGACAATATAGTCTATTGATGTAGTAGCAAGCGGTATTGATTGCTTCATCCCAAAAGGATTGACTCACATTGTACTCATGAAGCATTGATCTAGCCATATCAAGCAATGTTCTATTCTTCCTCTCAACTAGACCATTTGATTGTGGAGTGTACTTGGCCGAGAATTGATGTCCAATACCATAATGATCACAAAGTTCTTCAATTCTTGTATTCTTGAACTCACTTCCATTGTCACTTCTCACTTTCTTGATTCTAATCTCAAACTCATTGTGAACTCTAGTGAGAAATGTCTTAAAGGTGTCAAACACTTCACTTTTGTCACTAAGAAAGAATACCCATGTGAATCTTGTGAAGTCATCCACTATGACAAAGCCATACTTGTTGCCGCCTATGCTTGTATATGTTGTTGGTCCAAATAGATCCATGTGCATCAACTCAAATGCTTTGCATGTGCTCATTGTACTCTTCTTTGGATGTGAGCTTCCAACTTGCTTCCCGGCTTGACATGCACTACAAAGCTTATTCTTCTCAAATTCAACATCTTTCAAACCATTGACAAGATTGTGAGTTGTAAGCTTCTTCAATTGTTTCATGCCAACATGACCAAGCCTTCTATGCCAAAGCCAACCCATGCTTGATTTGGAGACTAAGCAAGTTGTCAAAGAAGTTTCTCTAGCATTGAAGTCAACTAGGTAGAGATTCTCATATCTAAAGCCCTTGAATGCCACATTTGAACCATCCACACTAATAACTTCCACATCATCAACCCCAAAGATGCATTTGTAGCCTAGATCACATATTTGTGCCACGGATAGAAGATTGAAATCCAAACTTTCAACTAATAACACATTGGAGATACTCATGTCATTTGATATTGCAATCTTGCCCAAACCAATAACCTTGCCTTTCTTGTTATTGCCAAATGTGATAGAATCAACACCACTATCATTGTCATTGATTGAGTCAAACATTCTTGATGTACCGGTCATGTGTTGAGTGCACCCACTATCAATAATCCAATGCCTTCCTCCGGCTTTGTAATTGACCTACAAGCAAATCAATGAAGTTTAGGTACCCATTTTTGTTTGGGTCCTTGTAGGTTAGTGACTAAGCTCTTTGGTACCCAAATAGCCTTCTTCTTTGGGCCCACAATTGGTGTACCAACAAACTTAGCTTGCACACCCTTCACACCCTTGGTAAGCACATAGCAAGAATCAAAAGGTATAGCATTAACATGGTTCTTGCTTTGGTTCCTTTTATTGCAATTATGCTCTAGGTGCCCAACTTGCTTGCATCTATTGCAAAACCGACCATTGCCCTTCACAAAGCTAGGCTTTGGAGTTGCAAAGGCCGACTTGCCTTTCTTGGGGGTGTAGCCCAATCCCTCTTTGTTAAGAGAGAATCTTTGGCTACCCAAGCACTTAAGCAAGCGGGCCTCACCACCATAGGCCTTGCCTAGGGCGTGAGTGAGCTCATCCACCTCTCTCTTGAGAGTCTCATTCTCAACCATTAGTGAGGCATCACAAGTGAAACCATCACTAGTAGTGGAGGTAGAGTTAGTGGTGGTGGATGAAGAGCTACAAGAAGGGTTAGCATTTGACATGATGATAGGTTCATTAATGGATTCATCAATTATATCACATGTAACACCTATATCACATGATACAACAACCTCCTTCTTAGCTTGTTGCTCAAGTAGCAATGAGTGAGCCTTTTCAAGCTTGGAATGAGCCTTATCAAGATCCTCATGGTCTTCCACTAGACTCTCATGAGTGGTCTTAAGCTCAACAAGAACTTTCTCAAGTATTGCTACTTTCATTGAAAGCTTCTTACACTCTTTGTCCTTGGCAATAGCTATGTCTCTAGTTTGTTGCATCAAGTCATATAGTTGTTCTTTAGTTGGTTCATCATCATAATTTTCATTATCATTATCATTATCACTATCATGAGCATATTCCATTTCACTTTCATCATCACTCTCATCATATAATACCTTAGCTTCTTTAGCCATGAAGCATGAAGAGGATGAATCAAATAGTGATGGCTTCTTGTTGATAGCAATGGAAGCAAAAGCCTTGTTGGATGATTCTTCTTCTTCTTCTTCTTCATTATCTTCACTTTCCCAAGTGATCACATAGGCACCATTTTTGCCTTTCTTGAATGTCATCTTGGCCTCTCTCTTCTTCTTCTCAAACTTGCCCCTTTTGTTGTTCTTCTTCTTGTCATAGGGACATTCGGCTTGAAGATGTTCGGTGCTATCACAATTGAAGCATCTCCTTTGTTGCTCATTGTTCTTGAAATTGTCATTTCTCTTTTTGAAGCCTCTTCTTTTGATAAACATTTTGCCAATATTTTTGACAACTAGAGCAAGTGCCTCATCATCAACTTCCAATTCTTCATCTTCTTCATCGTCATCTTCTTCTTGAATTGAAGCTTTGCCCTTTGAGGAGGTGGCCTTGAACGCCAAGGTCTTCTTCTTCTTTTCTTCCTCCTTCTCATCAACATCTTGATCATACTTGTCAAAGGTCAATACCTCTCCAAGCAAATCATTGGGCTTTATTGTTTCAAGCCCATCTCTTTGTAGCATCATGATCAACATCTTGAATCTTTTAGGTAAGCTCAACAAGAACTTGTGGCAAAAATCTTGGTCTTGTGTCTTGTGCCCTAAGCTCTTGAGATCATTCACAATGACTTGCAATCTATGAAACATCTCTAAGATTGTTTCTTCTTCTTTCATCTTGAAGTTCTCAAACTCACTCTTGAGCCCATATAGCTTGGCACTCTTCACAACCTTAGTTCCCTCATATGTTTCACTTAACCTTGTCCACACTTCATTTGCCAATTCCAAATCCTTGATGCCCTCAAATACTTTTGTGTCAATATTGTTGTAAAGTGTATTGAGAGCCATTCTATTGCATGTTCTATTTGCTCTATCTTCATCGGTGAGATGATCGGGATCAATGATAGCAAAATCATTCTTGGTGACTTCCAATACTCTCTCATGAATAGAACCAAGGTACATTGTCATCTTTCTCTTCCAATGAGCAAAAGAACTAACACCATCAAAGAACGGTGGCTTGCCCCCAACATGATTGAACACAATTTGAGCCATTTTTCACACCGAAGGATGTTAAGCCTTGAATAAAACGGTGACCACGGCTCCGATACCACTTGTAAGGTCCTAGATGGCTAGAGGGGGGGTGAATAGCCTATTTAAAAAATCTACAAGAACCACTAAGCAAACTTGTTAGAAAAACAAACGGCGTAAAGCGAGTTTTGCTTAGCCAAAGGTTGTGATGCAAGCCTCCTATCCACAAGTCTAGTAGATTAAGATCTCTAGTTCACACAAGAGCTATGTCACTAAGGTTACACTAGAGAACAAGCTAACACAACTAGCAAAGCTACTACTAGAGCTACACAAGATAAACTAGTGAATGTAAATGCAAGAGAGAGGATTGTGATTATTATACCGACGGTGAAGTGAAGATGTTGCCAATCACCAAGATGATATACAATCAATCAATATTGACAACAACACAATATGAAGACCAATCACCGGGAGACAAGAGACACAATATTTGTTCACCCGGTGTTCACTTGTGCACCGACAAGCTACGTCACCGGTTGTGTCGACCAACACCTAGATGGTTCTCCGGTGTGACCCTCAAGTCACTTGCCCCTCAAGGCACGCCCCGCAAGGCACCGCAAGACACCACTCTCAAGTGAGGTAACTCAATGACACGCGCAATGTAATAGAGTTGCTTTTGGCACTCCGCCGAGGAAAGCACAAGAACCTCTTACAATCAACCGGAGGTGGCCAAGAACAATCACCTTCTCTTGCCAACGCCTCCAACAATCTCCAAGCCGGCTAGGAGCGGTACTCTCCAAGAGTAACAAGAAATCCACCGGCTCAACCACCCACAAGTGCCACTAAATGCCCTCAAGCAATGCAATGCACTTTGGGATCACTCAATCTCACTTTTGATTTGCAATCAAGCAAGGGAGATGAGTGGGAGGAGTTGTTCTAGCTCAAAGGATGCACAAGTATGTTAGAAATGCCAAGAGACCTCCCCAAGGGCCGGCCAACAAGTATTTATAAGCATCCCATCCAAATAGAGCCGTTACAACTCCACTCACGATTTTCGCGGGACCACCGGACGCGCCGGTGGTAACAGACCGGACGCGCTCAACCGCGTCCGGTGTCCCTGTGACGTCCACGTGTTCTCCGAATTTCAAATTCGTCCGTTAGATCCTCCAACGGTCACTGCGCGCCAACGGTCAAACGAACGACCGGACGCGCTGCTGCGAACCACCGGACGCGCCGGTGCGCACAGCACCCGCGCCCGCGAAGACAAGACCGGACGCGCTCCTCGCAACCACTGGACGCCACAGTACCCGCGTCCGGTGCGAGTCCAGTAAGCTCCCTGGACCACCGGACGCGTCCGATGGTGAGGGACCGGACGCGCACCGTGTCCGAAGACTTCGTGACTCGCTGTTCGCCAGACCGGACGCGCCGGTCCCGTGGGTCACCGGACGCGCCGGTGTCAAACCCTAGCCCGCGCGCCTGACGCCCGCGCTGCACTGACCGGACGCGCCGGTCGAAACTGACCGCGTCCGGTGCAGCGTCCGGTGCACCTCTGTGACCGCGTTCGCCTCCGTTTCTTTTCCGACTTCCGGCGCAATGGAAAATAGGCATTTCATTTCCCCGAAATCGCCTGAATCCCGCGCTCGCACGCTCGGCGGGAGAGAGAAAGGAACCAAACCCCTCTCTACCCGCAAACCACAGCGCGACCAACGCCACCTTTGCAAATGTGCCAACACCATCAAGTGTACATCTCCATGTGCTTGTGTGTTAGCTTTTTCTCAATCATTTTCAAAGGTTTTCAGTTAGCTCACTAGGCCCTACATGCAATGCACTTCATGAATTCACCTAGTGGCACCCATGCGTCGAATAACCGATAAGATTTCCCCTCTTAATAGTTCGGCTATCGATCCTAAACCACTCACACCCTCTATGGTGTCTTGAGTGTAAAACAAAATGGCCCTATGGTTATACCTTTGCCTTGAGCCCATTTTGTTTCTCCAAATGATATGATCCATTTCATATCATCACATGACCGTCTCGATCCATCGACCTTGACTTCACTTGCTCTTCACCGTTGCATCGGTCCATCGGCGCCAAGTCTTGCTCAAGCTTCACCATCGCATGGTCCTTCGCTTCGAAGCCTCGACTTGCCCTTCACCTTCACAACCGGTCCATCGAGCCAAGCCTTATCTTGGTCTTCACCATCTTGGTCACATGAGTCAATGTCATGTCTCATATGCAATGACCACCTTTATCTAAATCATCCACTTAGATACAAAGGTTAGTCCTAGGTTTCATCAATTAGCCAAAACCAAACTAGGGACTTTCACTAGCTACAGGTAGCTTGGGTGGGTTTGGCCTAGTTACTGCAATGCAAGTTGGGTCTGTTTGGTTGGTTGTATTACGCTAGTCAAGTTTGGCTTGGTTTATATTTGGTTGCCTGTTCTAGGCCTGAACTGCATTAGCTTAGCAGAGGTTGGCGTGCTTGGTTGTTGCTGGCCCTGCTTCGTTGACTTCACCCCTCCCTAGAGCGGTGATCTTACCTCCCACAGACCTCCCCTTGTCCTTTACGTTTTATAAGTGGGTTATTGGTAACATAACTTGCGTAGGTAATCATACAAATGATGAACCAATTGGCAAGGACGAAGTCCGCTTGCACACTAGATAAAGTCATAGTCATAAAAACATTGAAGGAAAATGTTCGCTGCTTCTACATGTCCCACGGTTAAAGTTTGTCCTAGAATTAAGTAAACAGGTACTACAAATACATAATCAGTGATCTATTTAAGCCACAACATGTACGCTTGAACAAAAATTGCCACTGCTAATACAACAATTATCAGGTCTTTGCGACAACCCATCATCTTGAATGATCCATCATTCCTTGCAGCTGGTACAGCTGCCGCCTGCTTTACAACTTTGTCGTTCAGTGCTTCTGCTACTACAGTTTGCTCCCTGGCTTGCTCTTGTTCACGCCTGTACAACTTCCAAACATGATCAGCTTCCTCCCTTGAACTGTACCCCTTATATAAATTATTTGGAAACCTATTTACCTGGGCATGACAATCCATTCAGTTGTCATACACCCCAGGCTCCCGTCCAATGAAGACTACATAAAACCGCATGATTACCTACAGATCATGTTCAACAATGATCCATTACCAATTTTGACATCAAATAAACCGATGACAGGAAGCATTCTGGACAGCATGAATCAAAAATTTAGTAACCAGCAAGCACAACACCATAACTTAATAACTGCAAGCATTTTTTAGAGCATTACTAAATAAAAAGGCAATCTGAGCACATCCAAATTAGTCGATAGATTGCATCATAGTAGCTCACCCCTCGGTGCCTACATGCCAATAGAAAGAAACTAGCAGCAATTAGCATTTCCAATGAGGCCGTCATCTCTTTCAATGGCATCACCAAGAATTAAAGCATCGTGGGCTGACCCTTTCCATCCAGCCAAGACATAGGTAAATCTTAAATCAAAATCAACTGCTGCCAATACGTTTTGTGTAGTGGTGTGCTTCCTCCCTAAAAAAGCAGCCTTATGCTTAGCAGGCACTCTTGCAAGGACATGAGTCCCATCAATAGCGCCTATGTAGTCCTACATTTTGATGGTATACACAACAGTTTAGGTGCAGCTTGTTTACAAAAATAATTTGCCAATTTCAGATTTGTAATGGAGGTCAACCTTGAAAAATGAATTCCACCTTCTACTGTTTTGGATCTTAGGAGGGACAACACTTGATGGTGAGAGGATCATCTCAGCACGAAGTTCTCCAACAGCATATAGAACCTCCTGGAAGTACCTGCTAATTGTTTCTATGGACCTTCTAGAGGTCATTTTAATAACTCAAAACCTATGCTTGTGGCCTACAACCATCAAGAACATGCTTGCTCTTCAACATTACTGTGGATACTATCCCTAAGAAGACCCCTGATTCTAAAAAGGTCACAAAGCTAAAAAATGGTACTCTTTTCATCCTTAGCAACTCCACATAGTTGTTGTCATTGTTATGGTAGATGAACCTTAGGTTTGCTGCCCTTTCTTGGTCCCTTTGAGATAAGGGGTCATAAGAAATTGAAGGTCTGTACCTGGACATGCGCCTAAATCTTACAAAAAATCAAGCACTAACCACTACAACTAATGTTGATCCCTTGATAATGAGCCTTCGACCTCTAGTTGCTGGATCCATGTCCAAGAATAAAAAAACTCAAATAATTAGTCCCACTGTAGTGGACATTTGGTACTGGACGACCAACAATGGAACAAAAAAAATAATACGGCAGGAAAATAAGATGGATGAGCAACCAAGAAACACCAAATTAGAGGTTGCGAAATCAAGGGATGCACTACCAGTGACAATGAACTTCAGATCCACAGGTAATAAATCGCAACATTTAATCCGAAAAAGACAAGAAGTACAACAGATTAATCAGGAAAACGAGTGAAGGAAAAGGGAGAGAACAAGCCCTGCAGCCAGATCTACCAGCGGGCCGGTGGATTCACCTTTGGCAACGGCGGAATCACCTTCCGCGGCGACGGAATCGACTTCGGCGGCGGCGGCAGTGCGAAAGCGAGGTATGAGAGGGAGAAGCTGCGGCGGGTGACCGAGTGGGTGCGAGTGCGAGTGAGCGGTAATCCTAGGCGAGCAACGGGTTTTGTTGCTTGCCCAAGCGTGACTAGCTAGGCCCACAGGAAAAACCGCCGCCGAGGTAAAAACAAGCCAGACTTGTTGGAAACCAGGGGAGGGGGGAGGGGGAAGCGTTCCAACTTCCAAGTAAGCCTGGCTACGGGCTGTGATCTGCACTAGTTGGGCCAGGCTTACACCCTAATCTAGGAAACCGAACAAGCGAAATTTGCATTACGCAAGCCTGGTTAGCCCCTACGCACCCAACCAAACACTCCCATGTGGAACGTTGGATTGTGGGTCGGTTCAAGCTTCGGCCAATGGATCGGGAACCTTCGTGGGTCTGCGCCCGTCTTCCTCACTAGGCATAGCATAACGACGAAGTCGATACCGCGATGCGGCGCGTCCACGGTCCAGCCCTGCGACCAGCAGTGATAGCACCTGGCGCAAGTTTCATGCGACGCTGGCCAGCGACGAGACGCAATGCGGGCATGCGGCGCGGGTGCCGGTGATGGCACCTGTCCCCGGTTAACTGAATGAAGCACGGGGCGGCGCGAGCGGCAGGCCACCGGCGCTGGCACTGAGCGGTTCGTGCCTCGCTCATCCACAAGCTGTTGCTGCTCGCCCGTAGGCTACGGCAGACACTCCCTAAACACATGCAAGGAACGGCATGCCACGCTGCAAGGTCCGTCCCTTGCTACCCACTTCGTTGTTTGTGTCTTTTCAGGGCAAACATGCACACCAAGTGCTCGATGCTTTGCCTCTGTGAGATGATTGTTCACTTTGAACCTGAAACATCTATTTGTTGCAACATGTTGCTTACCAATGGACCATTGCCGCCACAGCACCTGATTGTTAATTTGTTATTGTCGACCTTAACCTGGATGGCGTGCTCACCGCTATCAACTGAGTTGATGTCGTTGTCTGGCGTTTGCACCGCTGCACAGCAATTCAGGCATCCAAGGGTCGTGCCATACTGCCATGTATGCTTGCAAATTTTGTTCCTTCCTTCTCCATGGAAAGGTACCTTCCAGTGATTTGTGATCAGTGACACTTATTATCATGCATAGGTTAAACAAATACAGGTAATAATTTATGAGGCAGCAATTACCAATTAGCAATGTTTCTTGGCAATCAGCACATGAGAAATCTTGCTTGCTTAAAAAAATACAGGTAATAACGGTTCCTGCTGTTATCACTTTTGAACAGAGGCATAGGAAGGTCCAAGCAGGAAGACGTAGAAGTTCCAAAATATTACAAAGTTATTTTCTATGAACTTATGTACTTTTTTTAGTTTTGATCCCTAACTCAAAGATATACAAACAAAAATGTGCGCTTGGTTGTTGTTTCATGACTCAACATGAGAGTGCAAAAACTAAAAGTTTTCTCTGCCTGCTGTGGTAACTATGAAGCTTGCAACTGTCTGCCGTTTGTTCCTCGGCCAATCAGCCAAGGGATCTAAATGGGGCAGTAGAGTTTGTAAAAACACGGAAATTATATATCACCAAATTGTATATTTATTGACTTACAGCTCTGGTAAAATAATCTCAAGTCCCTCTTCCAATGACATTGAACTGAAGTCAAAACAACATAATTTGTTTGGCTCCATTCTTAAAAACTGCAGCAAATGCCCTTTTTGACTTTCATCTTCTACCTTTTCTTATTAAAGTCTCCTTGGGATCTCAATCTCTGCTACTACTTGAATATTGTACTGTTGGTCAGCAAAAAATCAGAAAGCATGTATGCAAAAAGGATAGTAAAACTCCACAAAGATATACGGAGTACACAACATCGTTGCTTGGAGAGGAACAAAAAAAAAACCCAGCGATAGAGCCATGGGCTGGAGTGCTACATAGCGCGGCTTTGTCGCGCCATGTTTTCTGGTCTTATCTTAGACTTAGGAGGTGTTTAAATCTACTGACTAAAGTTTAGAAGGAGTCACATGAGAATGTCACATGAGGTGTTCGGGTACTAATAAAAAATAGATTACAAAATCTGTTAGTAATTCGCGAGACGAATTTATCAAACTTAATTAATCCGTCATTAGCACATGTTTACTATAGCACCATATTGTCAAATCGTGGACTAATTAGGCTTAAAAAATTCATCTCGCAAAAAACAGTCTCAATCTGTGCATTTAGTTTCGTAAATAGTCTATATTTAATACTTTGTACATGTGTCTAAATATCCGATGGGACAGCGACTAAATTTTAGAAGGTGAACCAAACACCCCTTAGAGCTATCCCAGCGTTTCTTTACTTGAAGCGTGTCAATATACCGGCAATCTGGTTAGAAAGATGGAAAGTCTACTTTTGGTCCTCCAACTATCGTGAAAGTCCCCTTTTGCCCCTCAATTCCAAAATCGGACAAACAAGCTCCTCAACTTTTGAAACCGCGTAGATTTAGTCCCTCGGCTGTATTGTCCGGTGGTTTTATTACAGTAACCATGCAGATTTATTTCTGCTGGATCTTTGAAAAATCATAGTAAATCACAGAAAATTTATAAAATGGAAAATCTAATTTTGTTGGACTCCACATGAGTAGAGATACACAGTGAATATATAATATAATATGCTTTAGTATAAAATTTTTGCCTTTTTCTTTTTTATTTATTTCAGCTCAATCTTTGAAAAATCATAGTAAAAACTTAGGTTGGATTGGCTTGGTCGCTCCTGGTTGATCAAAAAGTTGAGGACCAAGAGAGAGCTCTCCTGCCAACTCTTTTTTATTCTTATATTATTATTATTATTATTATTATTATTATTATTATTATTATTATTATTATTATTATTATTATTATTATTATTATTATTATTATTATTATTATTATTATACTCTATTGTACATCATTTTTTCTCGTTCTCGTTTCCAGCATTTTGATTAATATATAAGCTAGGATCATGTGTCGTGCCAGGAGAAAGAGGGCCGAGAGCTCTCGTAAGTGGTCCACAACTCCCTGCTTCGAACTCTTTTTATATTGTTGTTTTTATTACTAGCAAATATGCCTATGCGTGGTAACAAGAAAAAAAGATTTATCAAACATTAATGAAAAACGAGAATGAGAATGTTATATATCTATTCATTTTATTTTCACTTTTCATAAAATTTTAAAAATAAAATTTATTTATGATGATCATAACATCTATAATGTAAGTTGATATTGATAATAATATGATAATGTTCTATTAAATATGTTTCAAATTAAAAATATAACATTGATAGATATTATTTATCTTCCATTGTAAGGCATAAAAATATTAGTTGTCAATATATCATAACTTTAATTTTTATACTATCCTTGTGTTGGTATGGTTAGATATCGAGTTCTATGACTTTTTTATGGACCCATAAAAATATGTAATTTTAGGATTGTTCACAACACCAACTGGACCAGTTCAACATGTATAGGTCGTGCGAGTTCAACTTTTGGCAAGCATGGCCTATGGAGAGTGCTGGCCCCGGCCGCGGCGTCAATTGGTAGTCACGGTGACGATGGTGTTTAATTCGGTTTCCATGGGTGCAGATGCAGGCGAGGAGAGCCGACCACGTGTGCACGTCAATGTTAGTCGCGCCACCAGGTCGCAGCGCTGCACGCAGCAGCCTCTCACTGACCCGATGAACAGCTTGGTCCCAACTTGCACAACATGATTGCAGCATATATCTCTTCATATACTATTGTATCCACAACATATCTTTGAGAAGCCTATGAGACCGAGATCAAGTTCAAGTTGTGTTGGTCTGCTGCAGGTTGCACAAGACAATAATCTTGGTCGATAAGTGGAGGTTGCATACACAGCGATGGAGCGAACTGTGCACACCAACATGGTTCTCTGTCGAGGACATACGCGAAGCCCAGAGGGGTGCTCTCAAGTGCAAGGATGTGTAAGTCGTAGAAAGAAAAAGAAAAGAATGCGAGGATGTGTAGCAGACGCAATGACTACGAGAGATGATTTGCAAGAGATGAGGATGATTTTTGGCTTTTCTTATTCGTTCTTTATGGTGACTTGTTTTTTTAGAGTCCTTGTTTGATTTGATTTTTTTCCATGGAAAAAAACCCTTCCTTACGTGTGGCAGTTTTTTAGAAGAGTTGTTTTTTCATCGATGAAGAAAAACTGAAAGAGAGAAGGATGGGGAAAAGCAAAACCAAAACAGAAAAAGAATCAAATGGGGATGATTGATTTTTGGCTTTCCTTATTTATTATTTACGGTGACGTGATTAGGAGTCCTTGCTTGATTTGACTTTTTGATGCAGGAACGAAGGATTCCTATTTAGATTAGGATTCCTACATGAGCACGGGTTATTATATATATGAGTCTAGATAGAAAAAACTCTCTATCGTCCGTTAGTTAAAGGGAGACGGACCAAACGAATGGATAGACGAAAAAAAAAGAGCCTGAAATTTTGCCTCTTTATTATTAGGGATAGATACATCTTTTTTATATTACTATTTTATTATACATTTGCCAACTCCTTTTTATATCATTATTTAATATACATCAACTTTTTTATTACTGTTTTGTTATACATAATTTTTATTTTTTTCCAACATTTTAATTAATATATTACCCCCGTGCCAACTCTTTTTTTATATTATTATTACTATTATTATTATTATCATTATTATTATTTATACATTAATTTTTAATTACTGTTTTATTAAACATCATTTTTATTTTTCCCAACATTTTAATTAATATATAAGCTAGGATCATGTGTCATGCGTTACTACAGAAAAAAATAATATTATGATAATTCAAGTCAAGACGTGCATTGTACCGTTAAAAAATTGATACTTTAAGTATGATGTATTCGCAACATTTGATCACTATTACCTTAGTCTCGAATGGACTTAAGCCACCAAAAATTGAAGTTGCATATTTGTGGCATCATAGAGGGAGGAAAGAAGGGGGTGTTAGATTTCATTGACTTTGTGCTAGGAATGCAAGGCGGGTTGCCCTACTCTGTGCTAAACTTGGCTCTTAATTTTGTTCTACTTCAGTAATAACAAGCAAGAAACTAATCGTATTTGTGTTGTATACGTGAGGAGTTAAATAAGCAATACAAATTGAATTTTGTTTGTGCCTCGTTGAGACTAAGAGGAGCAAATATTTATGCCATATATATTGTATTGCATGGCCACCGATCCTTTAGGGCCCACATGTCATCCAAGCAAGTTGCAACCCACCATTTTGCTGCAACTTTGCACTGGCCCCAATCCTTGGCTGTGGTCGACAGCGAGGAAGCATCATCCGCCATGTAGATTGTTTGGTGCAGGGCGAGAGAGAACAAGGAATGTGAGAAGAGAAAGGGGATATGGATAACAAGTGGATCACCCCATGTCTTAGTGTCAACGTTAGCACACCACGTAGGTTGTTAGGTGCTGACATGGGTAATATGAACCCACGATACACTATTAGACAAGTTTAGTGACCTAAAACATAGGTTTTTATAATTTATAGACCTATAAATGGCACACCATGATACAGTGGCAGATGCAACGCGTAGTGGGCGTTTGTCCGGGCTCCGATGCCGATGTATGCTTGGATCGTCTCCATCGTAGCACATTTTGCTGGGAGCTCCAAAACAAACAACCTAAATGGCGCAATGAGATTCACCCAGGATTCGAAAGTGTTGGGTCTACTACTATCGTGACAATTTCACGAACCACTGTTGTATTTTACTCTTAGGAAAATAAAAATTGGGATAAGAAGTCAGTAGAGTAGTGCTAGTATTCCTGGTTGAAAAAACGAATTGCTTCGGCCTCGTGCCGAGCTAAAATTTAGGACAACTATTTCCAGTGGCAGTGTTGTAATTTGTATACACACACATGCTCCGGCTGGTACAGCCCGTCGATCCACTTGTAGCCCATCTGAGGCCCGTTTTGATCGATGCAACGAACGAGTCCGGTAAGGGTCACGCGCTCACAAGTGACACGCGTTAAAAGTTCTTTTAAAAGTACCGAAAGGAGTATTTAACGACTCCAAACTGGCGTAAAAAAGACGCGCTAACTCTCTTCTCGCCGGGCTATGTAGCGCAGGCAACCCAGTTTTGGGAGGCGGGCAGTCATGTTGCTAAGCCTATTGTTTGTGGGCCGAAATTACATGAGGGTATTACTGGACCATGACTAGGATCACGGCCTTAGAGACTTTAGCCCAGGTCCGACTCCTAGTCGAGGGCACTATATACATTCTGAATGTATATTTGCTTATCAGGCGCACAATTCTCATAGATGGGTAGTGTGTCCCGCCTCTGGTAATAATCCTTGTTAATCTGCTATATTTCTAAAGGCGTGTAAATCGATTAACATAGGTAGACACCTTTTTTATATAAAGTTTTTCATCCAAATTCATATCGAAAAGTTATGATTTTTTTTGGATGCCACTATTCAAAATTGGTTTTTAGAGATGGACACTTAGTATGGCTACCTCGGTTCGTACTGATTTTTAGATGTTAGTCTCTAAATATAAATTTACAGAGACAAGAATCCTAAGATGTTAGATGTCCATCTCTAAAATAAATTTACAGAGACGAGAATCCTAAGATCACCACCTCTATTAATTCATGATTTTCAGAGGCAGTCATCTTAGAACACCTGCCTATGTAAATGTATGTATCTGCGTCGTACTGTGTGTAATCATAAAAAAAATGATTTTCAGAGGCATGCGAAATCAAGATGTGTCTACTTGAGAGAGGTCTCCTATAATTAATTTTAGGTATTTTTGTCCGTCTTTAGAAATAGAGTTCTTTTGTAGAGACGTTTTTTTGGGCGGTTACAAGGTCGTCGTCTCTTTCTTAACCGTTTGTTTATATAAAATAGCGATACTGAAATGATTGTTAAGTCTTACAACAAGGCGGACAAGGCAGAGTATACTACGGTACTACTAGTGAGTAATTATTATGCTAACATAACATAATTCGTTTGGCCAGTGGGCGGTGGGAGAGACGTACCTGCCGATTAAACGGAGAAAGTGCAGGCTCGCCTAATGCGTGCAAGCATTATTTAAACTTAAGCGAGAGTACCACGTGTGCTACGTGTGGCAGCCTGGCAGGCGTGTGCAGCACGAATCAACTTTCCATGAAGATGATGCTAATATTGGCTGTGTTTAGATCACTCGAAAAGTGCACTATACAAAAAAAAAATTCCGTCACATCAAACTTGCGATACATGTATGGAGTATTAAATGTGGATAAAATCAAAAAGTAATTGTACAGTTTGATTGTACTTTGCGAGACGAATATTTTAAGCCTAATTAGTCAATGATTAGACAATTATTACCAAATACAAACGAAATGCTACAGTAAATTTTGGCGTTCCAAAATTTGGAACTAAACACAGCCATTGCTTCGGCGAGTAGAACACAAACAACGACCATGCACGAAAGGTATCATTTTTGTCTGGCGTGAAACACTGAACCTCGATTATTTCCGTTGTTCCAGTTATCCTGATTACTTTGCGCGTTGAGACCACGCAACGGGAAAAGATACTTCCTTAGCCGTATCTAAGCTAGAGCCCAAATATACGACACTGGTCACCTTTTTTTTTTCAAAATCATATTATCATGTATTTATCTCTGTATGAACCTGCGTAAACTACTCTAAACACTAAAAATAAACCAATAAATCTTGAGATTCATAAAATCGTTACAGACGTCTTGCTGTTCGAAATGTTATGTAGTAGTATTGGCTTATTGCTGATGAGGACTTCAACACCAACGATGCATCCACACCGATACCAGTACCTCTTGCTGGTCCTCTTACTCGTGCTCGCGTTCGTCAACTTAATCATCAAGTGAGTTCCTTCTTGAGCTCCTGTCCATCATGTTTAGATCTTGGAGACATGTGCACTCTTGTTTTGATTAGGAATCAGGGAGAAGACCGAAAGGGAAACGGACTCGCGTTGGCTGGATTCGGACTACAGCACAGCACCAACTTGTGATGGCCGCCATGACTTCGTACGGACTCCGATTGGGACGTTTTAGCACTTGTTGGAAAGCTTATCAAGTCTACTTTCCAATGGATCCAACCTCATATCCATATCACGTCGGAGGCGCTTGCAGTCATTGTTTTATTATCACGTCCTTCTCTGTCTGCGGTGCTGCATCACCTAATTTTTGGGCTGTTGGCCCATATATGAAGTTGGGTCCATTAGAGACGCGTCCTAGGGCTGGAGGACGACCCAAACACTACCTTAGTCGTCCTCTCATCTACTTATATGTCTTTAGAGCCGCCAGAACAGATTGAGTTTTGTTTAGATCAAGTTAGCCTTCGCTACTTGTCTGTAAACGCGCGTGCTGGATCAGCCGCCCGTCTACTTGTCTTCGGAACCCCACGTCATTGGAGATTGAGTTCGAAACCTTAATTTACATCTAGTAATTCAGTACTTGTTCTCTTGTTCTTGCGAGTTCTTCGATTGCTTGCAGGATGGGTGCCCTAGTGGCTGGTTGTCGTACCGCAAGATCACAGCAACCATTGGAGGTGGTGTATCGGTTGCCAAGGCGCAACGTCCCTGGATCGTTGTAGTCGGACCGTGAACGTCATCTTTTTTCCACCAATCGAGTTCGCCACGATCTGTCATCGAAAGATCGGCCATCAAACCCCAGCAGGTTCTTATCAATTGCTCAGTCTTGATTGGTTGGTCCTGAAAATGTTACGTAGTGTAGTATATTGCTCTTGTGGTCTTGAGAATCAAGTAGTTTGTCTCTCAAAATACTGTGACAGAATTGTTGCGCTATAAGACTATCCGTACTCGTGGTACTCTAAATTCATCCTGTATACATCCTAGTCACCAAGATTCTCTCATCTATACCCAATTCTTCCGCACTCATACATCCTCTATATCAGCCTCTATCCGCTGTGGGACCACTTGTCATTTTATCTAAATATATCTATGTGAGATCTTGTTTTGAAGAATTTATTGATACGAATTCAATGGTGTAATCGGAATTTAATTTGGTGTTTCGGTTTTATGAGTTAAAACATTTCTTAGGTAGCTAAAATAGTGGGGCCCGCCGCATACACCCTCTCTCTCCTCTGCCATGGGCCCGCATAGTGCGTAGCGCACGTCCGGTGCTACGCCAAAAGTAGCGACGCGCTGTAGCACTTTGTGTCCTATGTGTGCTCCTGCAGGTCACGATACTGACTGCAGTGCAGATCGTCTAAGGAGCGTAACCAACTTACACATAGCTAATCTTTTTGGTTTCAAAATAAATGACCTAAACCGTGTTTCACATTTGTTCGTCTATGTTTTTACGAGTAACAATCATAATCTCAAGTTGATTGCCCACACTAGTAAAAAGAAGGAGATGTGGTGCTTGATCACACACTGAAAGCTCTATGTTTGGTGTTGGTAATTAGTGACAATACCTAAGTACTAATCCTATACCTAAGTTGTATGTAGCATATGAGGATTAGTACATTCCAAGGTTGGTGGCAAGATGGACATGGTGATCATGATGGCCACAGTTGAATTTGGACGCAACCCTACGTGATCAAGGCAAAGGTTTATGCTTAAGGGTTGTGTTTTAGTAACCAAGACACCTAGTGGGTGTGGTTACATTATAGGATAGATAGCCGTACTATAAAGAAGAGAATGACGCGGCTATTGAACTCCTAAGTGCCTCTAGGTGTGCATTTCATAATCATATGCATTTGGATAGAACTAATAACGCCTCGAAAAATGATTGTGAAAATGCTAACACACTCACACATGACGTGATCACTTGGTGGTGTTAGCACATTTGCGATGGTGTTGAAATTTGAGCGGTAGAGAGGGTTTGGAGTCCTCTCTCCCTCCCGCTGAGCTTGCGAGGCGGGATTCAGGTGTTTTCGAGAAGTCGAAATGACTATTTTCCACTACGTCGGAAGTTGAAAATCAAACGGAGGCGAACGGAGGTCACAGAGGTGACCGGACGCTGGACCGGACGCGGTCTCTGTTTGACCGGACGCGTCCAGTCAGCATTCAGCGTCTGCGCGTGTTTCAGTTTGTTGATCGGACGCGCAGCGAGTCCGGTCACGATCGACCGGACGTGTCCGGTCGATCAGGGAGCTTACTGGACTCCAACCGGACGCTGGCACTGTGGCGTCTGGTCAGTTCTCTAGCGCGTCCGGTCGCTGTTTCGTTGTGCGCTGCTCAGGCTTGACCAGCGCGTCCGGTCGTTGCGTGCAGCGCGTCCGGTCGGTGGTTCGCGAAAGTAGCCGTTGTGCGATCGGCGCGTCCGGTCAGTTTGACCAGCGCGTCTGGTTAGCGTGACTTCGGCTGTTTCAAGTGCGTAACGGCTATATTCGAAGGGGTACGTCTATAAATACTCGTTGGCCGGCTCAAAGCTCCCTCTCTTGGATATTTGACATACTTGTGAGCACTTTGAGCTAAGCAACTCCCCTCCCACTCATCTCTCTTGCTTCTTTGCATATTCGAAGTGAGATTGAGTGATCCAAGTACATTTGCATTGTGAGATTGCATCTAGTTGGCACTTGGTGGTTGATTTGCTGCGGGATTCTTGTTTCTCTTGGTGGTTGCCGCCACCTAGACGGTTTGGAGCAGCTTGGAGGCATTGGCAAGAGTTGGTGATTGTTCTTGGCCACCTCCGGTGATTGTGAGGGGTTTGGGCCTACCTCGGCGATTAGTAAATTGCTCGTATCATTGCAACCTTTTGCCATTTGGTAGGTTCTTATGGTGCCTTTTGAGAGGCTCGGTGTGAGACCGATTAGCCACCGAACCACGTGGTGAAGAGGGACACAACGGGAACTAGCGTGCCGGTAAGCACGTGAACCTCGGGATAAATCTTCGTGTCATCACTTTCATATTGTGATTGATTGATCCCGGTATTCGGTTGTCTTGGTATTCATTATTGATCATATTGGTTGGCTCAATTCTTCGCCCCTTGGTGAAACTCTCCTAACTCAACTCCGCATTATCTTCTTAGTTATCTTTGCTAGCTAGTTAGCTTTGTTAGAGTAGCTCTTTTGTGTAGCTTGCTAGTTGTACTTGTAGTTACCTTCTCGGTTTGTCTTGTGCGGTTGAGTGCAAAATATACTAGAATTGTGAATTGGTTAGGTGGCTTGCAAACACCCCGTAGGCTAAGCAAAACTCGCATTTCGCTACTTATTATATTGATAAACTTGTTTAGCTTGTCTTTGTATAAAATCTTAAAAGGCTATTCACCCCCCTCTAGCCATCAAGACCTTTCACACACTCACTCGCACTAAAAAGATTATAAAGAATACAATTCTAATATAGTGTCATGTTTTACTATCTTAAGTTTAACCGGCTATAGAAAGAATATTAATATTTACGATATCAAATAAATAATATTAAAATAATTACAAAATATATTTTGATCATAAATGGATTTAGAGCCATAAATGTTAATACAATTTATTAGAAACTTGGTCGTTGTATTATTTTTGGGACACTAGATGTATGCCCGTGCATTTTACTGGGGTCATAATTTTTTTAAATGAAGCTAATCGGACGTCTTCGTATCGGAACTGGGTAGGGACACGAATGTGTGAGCTCTGAGTGAAGTATAACTCATATCGACGTGGACACGTAAGTAGGGATCAAGATTTGGTATCGCCGGGTAGACTGATGACTTTAAAGTATTTTTAGATAATATACTCCCTCTGTCCAGGAAAGAATGTAATTCTAGCAGAGTGTCATGATTTAGTATCCTAAGTTCGATCAATTATAAATTTAAAAGTTTCAATATTAATGATATCAAATAAGTATCATTAGATTAATTACGCAATGTATTTTCATAATAAATTATTTTAGAGATGTAAATGTGAATAATATTCACTATTGAAAGGATCAAGATGCCCAAGAGGGGGGGTGAATTGGGCTTTTCTAAAAATTAATTGCAAGAATTAAATCCTACAAGCTGGAATTCACCCCTAGTGCCTACTTGTGTTCCTAGAGAGTCTACCGTTAAAAAGTTTTGCACCCTAGTTTCCAATCCTAGTCTAGCATGGCAATTCTAGGAATGTAAAACAAGCAATGAAAGTAAATACGAGAAAGTAATTGCTTGAATGTAAAGGGGCAAGGAACACGGCGATGTTTTTCCGAGGTATCGGAGAGTCGCCACTCCCCACTAGTCCTCGTTGGAGCACCCGCGCAAGGGTGTCGCTCCCCCTTGATCCGCGCAAGGATCAAGTGCTCTCTACGGGTTGATTCTTCGACACTCCGTCGCGGCGAATCACCCAAAACCGCTCACAACTTGAGTTGGGTCATCCACAAGCTCCGCCGGATGATCACCAAACTCCCAATCACCACCAAGCCGTCTAGGTGATGGCGATCACCAAGAGTAACAAGCTAGAACTCTCACTTGACCACGACGAGCCCAAATGAGGAGGTGGATGCACACTTGCTACTCTCGAATCACTAGTGAGGAATCACAAACTTTGATTCTCAAAACTCTATCCTCACTAGAGCTCTTGCACTCCCTTGCACTCTAAAGGGTTTTCTCAGATGTTAGAATGAGCAAGAGACCTCTAAAAGAGGTGGAGGGGTTGTATTTATACACCCCTCAGAGAAAACGAACCGTTACTTTCTGACACGGGGTCACCGGACGCGCCGGTGCAACGCACCGGACGCGCCGGTCCCCCGTAACGGTCAAAACCCGTTTTTGAAATCGAACCACCGGACGCACCGGTCAGGTAGCACCGGACGCGTCCGACGTGCAAGGGTGCTTACTGGACTCACACCGGACGCGAGGCCGCGTCCGATGCCTGAAGACCGGACGCGTCCGGTCCTCTCAGGACCTTACTGGACTCGCACCGGACTCGCCGATCAAGTCCAGGTCGCGTCCGACGGGCGTTCTCCCTGGATGACACGTGTCGGTCGCTGACCACTGCGTCCGGTCCTCGCGAGGACCGCGTCCGGTGATCAGGGCCGAACCCTAACAGCGGTTAAGTACACACCGGACGCGTCCGGTGTTCCCGAAGACCGCGTCCGGTGCCTAGAAAACAGCCCGAAACGCGTCGCAACTTCAACCAAGTTGCTTCTAACTGAACCTTGAGCCAATCTAGGGTTGCCTAGCGCCAAGTTTAACAAGTGTGCACCACACCTAAACATAGGACTCGCCTAGGTCAAGCTACCCATTCATGCCCCCCTTTATAGTACGGCCAAAAGAGAAAAACGAAGATCCTAACGACTATTCCGAATGTGTCTCAACACTTCGTCATCCGGAACTAACCGTCCTTAATCTTGACGTCACTCTTTTGAAAACCGAAACGATTTCCATCAAGGGACACGAAGCCACAGTGCTCAAAGCAGTTATCACCTCCATGACCTAACTTACCAATGTTTCTGCAAAACACACGTTAGTCATGGTAATAAAGTGTTGTCATTAATTACCGAAACCAAACCTTGGGGCCTAGATGCTTTCAATCTCCCCATTTTTGGTGATTGATGACAACACTAAGTTTCAATGGATTAGAGTGAAGGTTTTCGAGCATGCTTGGTTCACATAAGCAAAAGACAATAAGCATACAAGGTTAGGAATTGCTTATGTGCTCCAAGCCAAAAGAGTGTACTTCATAAGATAAGACAAAAAGCGTTAGTACACATAAAGATATAGCTCATAAGTAATCAGAGTAAGGCACGGAAGCACAACCTTAGAGCTAAAGCTAAAACGGTGACATATATTAATCACAGAGACGAATAACACATTAAGACTCAAAGTTTACGACTCAACGACAATGACACACGAATGCAGTGCTGAAAAATAAACATGATATGCATGAATGTAGCACACGAAAAACGAAAACCCACTAACAAACTCCCCCTGAAACTACTCTCTCTCCCCCTTTGGCATCAAGCGCCAAAAACTAATCTAATCTGACGGGGGGACAGACGGAGTCGTGTCGGGTGCCGAGGTACGCGGAGTGATCACGAAGTGAAGCGAATCGCCCTCGGAGTCTGAGCTATCTGGCTGACCCTCTGAAGAAGCTCATGGCTGCGAAGCGGTCTGGGTCTGAGCAGGAACAGGCACTGACTGTGTAGCAACAAGTGGATCTGTCTGAGTAACCTGAGCCTAAAGTGCGCCAGTAGCTGGGGGGTCTGTCGAGGCAACTGAAGAAGGAAGGGTCTCTGTAGTCCCGGTCCCTGTCACTGGTGGAACAACTGCCTCGGAAGCTGACAACCCTGACGAAGTGTGAAACGTAGTCGTGTGCGAGGGTGTCGGCTGACCAGTCAACTCGCTGTAAGTGGCACTGAAGTCACCAATAGGTGTGCCTGTCAAGAGATGCGGGCGAGGCTGGTCTGACGGTGTGAACCCCGTATGGATAGGTGTGAAGCTCGGGGACTGAAAAGACTGGGGAACCTGCTGCTGTGGAGATGTAAACTGAAAGCTCGGCTGTCCCTGACTCGATGGACCGCTGGAATGCAGAGCCGGAGTCATAATAGATGCAGGCGGAGGAACCCCAACTGTGATGAGATGCCGCAGAAGATCCATGTACTGCTGCTGACTCTGTCGCTGCATCTCAACCTGCTGCCTCTGGATCTCTAGCTGCTGTCTCTGAAACTCATCCTGGCGAGCCTGTATCTGTGCTAGTGCTGCAGCTGTATCCTGTGCCTGGCGCTGTATCTGCTGCTGCTGCTGCTCCTGAGCCTGGGTTAACCTCTCAAGGATAGCCACCATGGCTGGGTCTGAGCGGGAGGCTGAGCCAGATCCACCGGCCTCGTGGTCGTGAGACCGAGGAGACCGGTACCTGGGGATGGGCTGGTAGTCCTCATCGGTGCTGTCTGAAGTGACATCCTCAGGTATCTCGGCAGGCTGAGTGTCAAGATCTGCGAGCTCTGCCTCGGCAAGCTCGTCAACTCTAGCGTCCTGCTCAGCTGCTGTCTCAGGAACATCAGGGCGCTCACGCTGTCCTGGTGCTGGAGCCTGCTCTCTAGTAACTGAAGCCCAAAGCTGTCTGATGTCATAATCAGGGAATGCTGTAGTAGTGTTGGCAATCTCTGCCCTGATCTCTGGTGGCATCTGGATAGCAGATCTGATAATGAAGCAAATCCAGTGGGCATAGGGAAGCTGACGGTTACCCTTGAAGCCCTCAGCAATGGTGTCCTCCATCTCACTCAGGATAAGATCCCAGATATCAAACTGTCGCTGTGTCACGAGGTGGTGAACAACCCAAAGCTGCATCCTCGTCAGTCCCTCTCTGTAGCCAAGTCGAGGTAGTAGAGTGCGTCTGAGTATAGCATCCAGGACTCGGGCAAGAGGCGTCAGGCTGGCAGGTGTACGACGTGACCCTTCGCCAAAAGGCTCGCGAAAACAGGGTCGAACCAGGTCGGTGGGTGGCACTGAACCGCCGTGAGGGCGTCTGGGAGGTGGAGTCTGGCCATAGCACAACTGGTGGATCCTCGTGTCAGAAGCAGGTAGTCTGAGGATCTCTCGAGCTCTGGAGCTGTAGAGTCTGTGGTCGCGGCCTCTGAATGCGAAGTGAATAAACTCATGAGCAGGATCAATCCACAAAGAAGCATAGAACTCCCTGACCCATGTACCGCAGTAAGCACCTGTCCGTCCAAGTAGATCTGATAAGCCAGGCAGATAGGACAGGTGAGGACGGAGCTGCTCTCCCACAACATCAACCAATGCCTCTAGTCGACATACCCTCTGAGGTCTGAAAGCAATGCCACTGTCAACTAGGGCCCTGTAGAAGTCCTCCTGAAGTGGGGTATAGAAACCCTCTGAAGCTCTGGGATCTCTGACAGGTGGAAACCATCGGCTGACCTCCACAAGCCTCAAGTTCTTCACCTGACGTGAAGAAGCACCCCTCAGGTCTAAGTGCACAACCGGGGGTGACCCTCTAACTCTGGGAGGAGGTCGTGCTCCACGACGCGGGCCCTCTGGCCTGGGTGTCACCTGTGAGCGAGCACGTGTGGAGCGGCGACGTGGTGGAGACTGAGCTGCCTGCTCCTCTGTATCCTCAGTGGCCTGTGGAGCCTCAGTAGTCTGGGTAGCCTCAGTAGCGGGTGTAGTCTCTGTAGCCTGTGTCTGCTCTGAGGGAGGATCAACTGACATCTGCTCTGAAGGTGCTGTATCCTCGGTGCCCTCAGTGGCCTCAGTGCTGAGCTGTCGACCTTCAAGGTGAAAGCGACGCTCGCCTATGTGCAAGCCACTGCGTCTGCCACCTCTCTCTGCCTGCTCTGCGGCGTCTGCCACAGCCTGAGCGACCTCTGCATCTGAAAGTGTCCTCCTCTTTTTCTTGACTGCAAACTTGATGCGCTTACCACGCGCAATCTCATCACGACGGGGAGGACTGTTGTCCCCGTCACCGGGAGCACCTCCGGCGTTCTTGCAACGCACCATGCTGACTGACTGCCTGAAAACCTCTGTGAGATGATGAACTGACACTCGAGAGGCTTGGCCTCAATCCGTATCCGCAGGCTTGGCCTCGGATTTAGCAAACAGATCTGACCCGGCACACCGACTGACTCGCTGCACGTATGGAATAGAGAGATATACAATAAGCATATATATATCTAAAGATACGAAACCCTAGATAGCAAGCACGTGAGATACGAAGTGAAGCGACGCTAAGCTACCTCGGATCGACGAGACGACGGTGAAGGGACGAGGTGATCTAGTTCGCGAGAACTCCCGAGATCGGCAATCGAGCACTGAAACGACCAATCGAGATAGCAATGAATAGTTATGGTCAACGGCAAGCCCTAACAAAAGAATAGAAAGGATTTGAATCGAAAACGGAATCGAGAACATCCGTTACCTCGAGTTAGGGTTAACAAACCCTAAGCTAGGGTTTAGGGGTAAACCCTAGGTGAAACTCGCGACCAAAAACGAGGAATCGAGGTGCCCGGGCGCACGGGTGAGAGCTGCGGCGCTGGAGGAGAGTCACGGTGCGGGCTGGCTCGCCGGCGGTGAGAGAAGGCGGCGGATTTGCGGCGGCGCACGGTGGTGGCGCAGGCTTGCGGGCAGGGGGCGAACTAGGCGCGGCGCGGTAGGGAAGAGCAAGGGGGCGAGCTGAACGGCGCAGCGCGATGAGAGCCGCCGGAGAGGAGGAAGAAAGCAGGTTCGCGGTGGCTCCGGCGGGTTAGGTCACGGCGGGTCGGCGAGACAAGGCGGCGGCGGCGGATTCGTACGGTGAGGAAAAGAAAAACGTGAAGACGAACTGGTTATATGAGGCCTGAGATCCGCTCGATTCGGAAGCACCGGACGCGGTGGTCAAAATCACCGGACGCGGTGGTGCAGCGTCCGGTGACACTCCAGTAAGCGCCTGGAGTCACCGGGCGCGTCCGGTGTGGACAGACCGGACGCGGTCAGAGTCCGATGGCTGAGTGCTCGGGAATTCATCGCGGAGCACCGGACGCGGTGGTGGTAGCCGGGACCGGACGCGGTGGTGGTCAGAGGCGCGTCCGGTGCAGCGTCCGGTGCCTAGATCTGGACTTTGTCTTCTGGAAAACCGGACGCGTTGGTGAACGCCGGGACCGGACGCGGTGGTGAAGCAACACTGCGTCCGGTGCAGCGTCCGGTCGCTGTTTTTCGCCATCTTCATTCCGAACTTCGACGCGACTTCTCCCAATCAAGTTCCAATTCAAAGAGACACAAATAAACACCAATTGGAACCTGATATGAGTGACCTCACTCAAACCCTCAAATTTTTAAAATATTTTGCCTTAGGCTAGTATTATTTTTACGAAAATAGGCAATAAACACCCGAGGAGGAACGTATGGCCATGCAATAGAGGTTTTGGACCTTTAGGAGCGTCAAATGCTCTCTCTATTCATGGACGAACACAGAGGTTGCTCAAAGCTAAATCGAAAAGAAACGACAAACAAACAACCATGCATATGCAATGCAATACAAGAAAGTAAAGCTAGGTTGCTTGTCAAGTTTGATCCACGGTTAGACTTCTTCACTCCTCCAAAGGAGGGTTATCGTAACCGTGTTAGCCAAGCCCTAAATGCATTGCGATAAAGTAAACATGACATATGATACAATGCAATGCAAGGGACAACACGTGCTCATTTTTTAAAGTTACTTGAATCAAGCACATTAAGTTCACTTCTTAGCCTACAAAAGGTAGCCTCGTCCAAAGGTTTAGTGAAGATATCCGCTAATTGATTTTCACTTCGTACACCTTCTAGTGATATGTCATTTTTAGCAACGTGATCTCTTAGAAAGTGATGGCGGATATCAATGTGCTTGGTGCGAGAGTGTTGTACCGGATTGTTAGCAATTTTAACGGCACTTTCATTGTCACATAAAAGTGGCACCTTTTCAAGAACAACTCCATAGTCTAGGAGGGTTTGTTTCATATATAAGATTTGTGCACAACAAGCCCCCGCGGCAATGTATTCCGCCTCGGCGGTGGACAAAGCCACACTATTTTGCTTTTTAGATGACCAAGATACCAAAGATCTCCCAAGCAAATGGCACCCTCCGGATGTGCTTTTTCTATCAATTTTGCAACCGGCATAATCCGAGTCGGAATAGCCAACTAGTTGGAATCTAGCTCCTTTGGGATACCATAGACCAATACTTGGGGTGTGCTTAAGATATCTTAGGATTCTTTTTACGGCACTTAAGTGAGGTTCTTTAGGGCACGCTTGAAAGCGAGCACACAAGCACACACTAAACATGATATCGGGCCTAGATGCGGTAAGGTACAACAAGCTACCAATCATAGAACGGTAGAGAGTTTGATCAACCGGTTTACCTCCCTCATCTAGGTCGAGATGTCCATTTGATGGCATTGGGGTCTTGATTGGCTTGCATTCTTCCATCTTGAATCTTTTGAGAAGATCCTTGGTATACTTTTCTTGAGAGATGAAAATCCCTTCTCTCATTTGCTTGACTTGAAAACCAAGGAAGAATGTGAGCTCACCAATCATTGACATCTCGAACTCCTTCGACATCAATTCACCAAACTCCTTGCAATAATCTTCATTTGTTGACCCGAAGATGATATCATCAACATACACTTGACAAATGAAGATCTCCCCATTAAGCTTTTTGGTGAATAGTGTGGTGTCGACCTTCCCGATGGTGAAGCCCTTCTCAATGAGGAAGTCCCGGAGGCGCTCATACCACGCTCTAGGGGCTTGCTTGAGCCCATATAGCGCCTTGGACAACCTATAAACATGATTAGGATATCTAGGGTCTTCAAACCCGGGAGGTTGATTGACATAGACTAGTTCATTAATAAAGCCATTTAAGAATGCACTTTTCACATCCATTTGATATAATTTCATATCATGATGTGATGCATATGCAAGGAGGATACGAATGGCTTCAAGTCTTGCAACGGGTGCAAAGGTCTCTCCAAAATCAAGCCCTTCAACTTGAGAGAACCCCTTTGCAACTAGTCTTGCCTTGTTCCTCACTACTATGCCTTGGTCATCTTGCTTGTTTCGGAACACCCACTTGGTTCCAATGACTCTTGCACCTTTAGGAAGCTCTTCAAGTGTCCATACTTCATTGCGGGTGAAGTTGTTTAATTCTTCATGCATGGCATTCACCCAATCCGGATCTTGAAGAGCTTCTTCTACATTCTTAGGTTCAACACAAGAGACAAAAGAGTGATGTTCAACAAAAGAAGCAAGCTTTTGAGATCGAGTCATCACTCCCTTAGTAGGACTCCCTATGATGAGTTCTTGTGGATGAGCTTGAAGTAGAGGTGAATTTCTTCTATCAACCACTTGAGGAGGTGGATGGGGAGCATCAACATCTTGAGCTTGTGCCTCGGCTTGTTCATGAGAGACATAAGTATCTTCATTTTCAACTCTCTCATTCTTGTCATCATCTTGAGGCATACGTGATGAAGAAGGTGGATCAATGATTTGCACATCGTCTTCATCATCTTTTGGCTTGATGTCTCCCACAGGCATGTTCTTCATGGCCTCCCTCAAGGGTTCATCACCTACATCATCACAATTCTCAATTGCTCCTTGGGAGCCGTTAGATTCATCAAATTCCACATCATATGTTTCTTCAACCAAACCGGTGGCATGGTTAAATACTCTATATGCTTTGGACTTTGATGAGTAACCAACAAGAAAGCCAATATCACAACGTCTTTGAAACTTCCCTAGGTGTTGACGCTTCTTGTAGATGTAGCATTTGCAACCAAACACCCGGAAGAATGAGACGTCCGGCTTCTTCCCATTAAGCAACTCATAGGGGGTCTTGCCAAGAAACTTTTGGAGGAAGAGGCGATTTGAAGCATAGCATGCGGTGTTGATTGCCTCGGCCCAAAACTTTTCCGGAGTATTGTACTCATCTAACATTGTTCTTGCAAGAGTGATTAAGGTCCGGTTCTTTCTCTCAACTACACCATTTTGTTGAGGAGTGTAGGTTGAAGAAACTTCATGCTTGATTCCAATTTCATCACAATAAGCTTCAATGTTGGTGTTGTCAAACTCTTTGCCATTGTCACTTCTAATCTTCTTTATCTTGACTTCAAATTCATTTTGAGCTCTCTTTGCAAACTTCTTGAAGCAACTTGCCACTTCGGATTTGTCATGAAGGAAGAAAGTCCATGTATATCTTGAGTAGTCATCCACTATCACAAGACAATAGAGATTACCACCCAAGCTCTTGTATGTTGTAGGCCCAAACAAATCCATGTGTAGAAGTTCTAGCACTCTTGAGGTTGACATGAAGGCCTTGGTTGGATGAGTGTTTGCAACTTGTTTGCCCGCTTGACATGCACTACAAGGTTTGTCCTTTTCGAACTTCACATCCTTCAATCCTCTCACTAGTTCTTTCTTCAATAGCTTGTTGAGAGTGCTCATTCCAACATGTGCAAGTCTCCTATGCCAAAGCCAACCAAGTGAGGTCTTGGTGAACAAACATGTCATCAAATTTGCATCTTCGGAGGTGAAGTCAACAAGATAAAGATTGTTGTATCTAAAGCCTTTGAATATCACTTGCTTGTCATCTATCTTTGAAACTTCAACTTCATTTGGTGTGAACAAGCATTGGAAGCCAAGATCACAAAGTTGCCCAACGGATAACAAGTTGAAACTCAATGAAGCAACATAGAGCACATTTGAGAGTGAGTGATCATTTGATATTGCAATCTTGCCTATACCCTTGACTTTGCTCTTTGAATTATCCCCAAATGTGATCTTCTCTTGACATATCCCATTCTCTTCAATGGAGGTGAACATACGAGGATCACCGGTCATATGTTGAGTGCAACCACTATCAATAACCCAACGAGATCCACCGGTCTTGTAGTTCACCTACACACAAGAGATCAAGCTTTTTGTTTAGGGACCCAAACTTGAGAGGGACCCTTGACTTTCTCAACTAGTGACTTGGCAACCCATATTTTCTTTGGCCTATTCTTGTTTGGGGGACCCAAAAACATGACTTTCATCTTTCCATTTGAATCTTTTCTTAGCATGTAATGAGCATTGAAGGCAAAGGGTCTAGCATGCTTGGGCAAGGGTTGTGGTGGTGGAGTTTTGCATTCATGAGCAAAGTGACCTTCTTGACCACACTCAACACATCTCTTTGGCTTGGGCTTTGACTTGCTTTGTTGTTGAGCTTTTGCTTTCTTCTCTTGATTTGCCAAGTACCCAATACCACTTCTATCCATCTTCATTACGGTGTTCATGAGGAGCTCACTTTGCAAATATTGGCCTCTTGTGAACTTGCTTAGGCCGGTCTTGAGATGCTCTTTTTCTTGCTTGAGCTTCTTGTTCTCTTCAATGAGTGACTCATTTGTTGTTTGCTTCTCAAGAGCCATCAAACCTTTAAGCTTCTTGTTCTCATTTGCAAGCTTCTCATTCTCACACTTGATCTTGGCATAATCATCATGGTTGCATGACTCAACCACACTCTTGCCTTTGCTACTAGAACCTTGCTCAATGCTTTCAATGATCAAATCATCACATGATGTAGCTATATCACACTTAACAACATTGTTAGTAGCATCATGTGTCTCAAGAGCAAGTTCATTAGCAACCACAAGACTATCATAGTCAATTTTTAATGTGGTGTATTTGTCTTTTAGAGAGCTATGTCTAGTGATGAGCTCATCATGCTTCTTCTCAAGTTTATCATGTTGATCTTTAAGCTCTTTGTTAGAAGTTTTGAGCTCCTTGAGAGTGGAAGACATAATTTCATTTTGATCTCTAAGCTCACCACTAGTCTTTTGAGCATTTTCAAGCTTAGATGAGAGTGATTCATTTTCATTTTGAAGGTCATCATTTTCACTTCTTGTCCTTCTTATGATTTTAGTGTATTTGTTTAGCAATTTTACAAGTTCATCATAAGAAGGTGCATCAAATTCATCATCACTATCACTATCATCATCATCATCACTATCATGGTTTTGTACCTTACGTTCACCCTTGGCCATAAGGCATAGGTGAGTAGTGGACGATGATGGTGAAGAAGGCGGTGAAGGTGGTGGTGAAGATGTCGGTGAAGATGATGGCCCCATCACAAATGCGGCAACCTTCTCTTTCTCATCATCGCTCTCATCTTCGGAGGAGCCACAAGATGATTCAATGTCGGTGAGCCAATCACCAACAATATAAGCCTTTCCACCCTTCTTCTTCTTGTAGAACTCCTTCTTCTTGCCATCCTTCTTCTTGTATGGCTTGTTCTTCTTCTTCTCATCTTCTTCATCACTTGAATCATTTTTCTTGCCCTTGTTCTTGTTCTTGAACTTGTCTTTTGGTGGTCTAGGGCATTGATGAGCTAGGTGGCCAAGTTCACCACAATTGTAGCAATCCATCTCCGAGATGGGCTTTCTCTTGCTACTTGTGAAGAATTTCTTTTTCTTGCCATCGAACTTGATGCCACTCTTGTTGAGCTTCTTTAGCATCTTGGTGGTCTTCCTCACCATGAGTGCAAGTGATTCATCATCGATATCACTTTCACTTGAGCTTTCTTGCACGATCATGGCTTGGCCCTTCTTCTTCTTCTTGTCATGGCTAGCTTTGAAGGCCAAGTCTTTCTTCTTGGAAGATGATGAGCCCTCTTCCGGAGTGATGTGCATGTACATCTCATGAGCATTGATCTTCCCCAATACTTGAGTCGGTGTTGCGGTGGAGAGATCACTTTGATGAAGCACGGTGACAATGTGACCATACTTCTCAACGGGAAGCACACTCAAGATCCTCCTTGCAACATCCGATTGACTCATTTGAGTGAGTCCAAGAGCATTGAGGTCCTCTACAAGAACATTCAAGCGAGTGTACATTTCATTAGCACTTTCTTTGGGAAGCATCTCAAAAGAATTAATTTTCTTTAAAGCAATATGATAGCGTTCCTCACGCTCACTCTTAGTTCCCTCATGGAGAGCACAAAGATTTTGCCACAAATCATGAGCGTTCTTTGCATTACGCACACGATTGAAGATATCTTTGCCTAAGCCCCGGTAGAGTGCATTTTTGGCCTTTGCATTCCACCGGTCGTACTTCTCCTCGTCACCCGTGGGGTTTGCGGGATCCTTGATAGCGGGAAGCCCTTCGGTTGCGGCTCTAAGACACCCGGCATCTATGGCTTCGAGGTACGCCTCCATGCGGATTTTCCAATATGGAAAATCATCCCCCTCAAAGGTGGGAGGTGGTCCTTCCCCGTTAGACATCTTGCTCTAGGCGGTAAAGCCTAAATTAGGAGCAACACGGCTCCGATACCAATTGAAAGGATCAAGATGCCCAAGAGGGGGGGTGAATTGGGCTTTTCTAAAAATTAATTGCAAGAATTAAATCCTACAAGCCGGAATTCACCCCTAGTGCCTACTTGTGTTCCTAGAGAGTCTACCGTTAAAAAGTTTTGCACCCTAGTTTCCAATCCTAGTCTAGCATGGCAATTCTAGGAATGTAAAACAAGCAATGAAAGTAAATACGAGAAAGTAATTGCTTGAATGTAAAGGGGCAAGGAACACGGCGATGTTTTTCCGAGGTATCGGAGAGTCGCCACTCCCCACTAGTCCTCGTTGGAGCACCCGCGCAAGGGTGTCGCTCCCCCTTGATCCGCGCAAGGATCAAGTGCTCTCTACGGGTTGATTCTTCGACACTCCGTCGCGGCGAATCACCCAAAACCGCTCACAACTTGAGTTGGGTCATCCACAAGCTCCGCCGGATGATCACCAAACTCCCAATCACCACCAAGCCGTCTAGGTGATGGCGATCACCAAGAGTAACAAGCTAGAACTCTCACTTGACCACGACGAGCCCAAATGAGGAGGTGGATGCACACTTGCTACTCTCGAATCACTAGTGAGGAATCACAAACTTTGATTCTCAAAACTCTATCCTCACTAGAGCTCTTGCACTCCCTTGCACTCTAAAGGGTTTTCTCAGATGTTAGAATGAGCAAGAGACCTCTAAAAGAGGTGGAGGGGTTGTATTTATACACCCCTCAGAGAAAACGAACCGTTACTTTCTGACACGGGGTCACCGGACGCGCCGGTGCAACGCACCGGACGCGCCGGTCCCCCGTAACGGTCAAAACCCGTTTTTGAAATCGAACCACCGGACGCACCGGTCAGGTAGCACCGGACGCGTCCGACGTGCAAGGGTGCTTACTGGACTCACACCGGACGCGAGGCCGCGTCCGATGCCTGAAGACCGGACGCGTCCGGTCCTCTCAGGACCTTACTGGACTCGCACCGGACTCGCCGATCAAGTCCAGGTCGCGTCCGACGGGCGTTCTCCCTGGATGACACGTGTCGGTCGCTGACCACTGCGTCCGGTCCTCGCGAGGACCGCGTCCGGTGATCAGGGCCGAACCCTAACAGCGGTTAAGTACACACCGGACGCGTCCGGTGTTCCCGAAGACCGCGTCCGGTGCCTAGAAAACAGCCCGAAACGCGTCGCAACTTCAACCAAGTTGCTTCTAACTGAACCTTGAGCCAATCTAGGGTTGCCTAGCGCCAAGTTTAACAAGTGTGCACCACACCTAAACATAGGACTCGCCTAGGTCAAGCTACCCATTCATGCCCCCCTTTATAGTACGGCCAAAAGAGAAAAACGAAGATCCTAACGACTATTCCGAATGTGTCTCAACACTTCGTCATCCGGAACTAACCGTCCTTAATCTTGACGTCACTCTTTTGAAAACCGAAACGATTTCCATCAAGGGACACGAAGCCACAGTGCTCAAAGCAGTTATCACCTCCATGACCTAACTTACCAATGTTTCTGCAAAACACACGTTAGTCATGGTAATAAAGTGTTGTCATTAATTACCGAAACCAAACCTTGGGGCCTAGATGCTTTCAACTATAAATTTGGTCAAACGTGAACTATTTTTGTTGGCACGTAACCCATTGTTATATTCTTTTCTGGACAGAGGTAGTACTAGATATATGACTATGCGTCGCATCAGGGTCACAATTTTTTGAATTGAACCTCGGTAATCGGATACGGACGCGTGAACTCCTCCAACTTCATATCGGATGCGGACAAGTTCCGGTCTTCGTGTCGTAATCAGGTAGGACACGGATGTGTGAGCTTTAAGTGAAGCATGGTTCGTATCCGACATGGACGCGTAAGCAGAGGTCAAGATTTGGTATCACGATGATGACTTTAGAGTCTTTTTAGGTGTAGTAATAGACATAATATATAAATATTATATATATAGAGAGAGAGTATACATACAAATATAATAGAATAGATAGATAGATTATAGATAGATACTCCATCTGTCTCTAAATATCTATCGTTTTTGCTTCGGAGAAACAACTCTGACTAAATATATAATAAAATATATTAATATTTATAGTACATAATCTGTATCATTGGAAAGATCTTTAAATCTAGTTTTTTTAATAAATTTATTTGGAGATATAAATATTGTATGTATTTTTTACAAATCGAGTCAAACTTATAACACACCAACAACGACAGTTACTTTGGTACAGAGGGAGTAGATAAGTAAATAATATAGATATAATTATTAATTAGTATAGATAGAGGTAGAGATAGAGTACTACATGACACGGACGAAATGGAGGTCCCCGACTGACACTCGCAACAGTCGTTGGGCCTGTTTAGTTGGCTACAAAAGTCAAAAAAAAAAGTTTGCGCAATACTCTCACATCGAGTCTTTAAACGCATATATAAAATATTAAATATAGGTAAAAAAAATATTTTCTTCGTTCATTTATCTTCATTATTTTAGTCTTCGGCGTAGTGACCAAGGAGCAGAATAAAACCACTCAGTTTGCATTTAATCATCACGTGCTGAGCGCATACGAGGAGTCACAGGTTAGGAACAGCCAATGAGCAGTAAAGAGACAATAAATGCAGACGGGTGGTAGCCAATGAACAGTAAACAGACAATAAATACGGGTAAGTCCCAAGCTAATATGAAGGAAATTTTTAAATAAAAAGTTTTTGCTTAGATGAAGGAGATAAATGAATGGAGGGAGTAACTAATTGCACAGTTTGTCTATAAATATCGAGAAGAATCTTTTGAACCTAGTTAGTCCATAGTTAGATAAATTTTGCCAAATAACAACGAAAAGTGCTACAGAAATTTAGCCAAATTTTTTCACCGACTAAACAGGCCCCACAGACAACGCGTGGCGGCGTGCAGAGTGCAAACCCCACGAGAGACCACCCTGTTCGTTTGGACTTATCAGCAGAATCAACAGCCATCCAACAGTATTTTTCTCTCATAACAAACCAGCGAACAGTACTTTCAGCAACGATAAACCAGCGAAACGAACGGGGTGGACAACGTCACTCCAGATCCCCGAGGGCCAAAATCTCCGCCGTCCATGTCCATGGGCCCCGTTGCCCGTCGCTCTCCGGGGGCAGTGGCCCACGCTACAGTGGGGCAGATGAGCACGCCACGCGTTAGGTCGGGTCTAGCCGCGCACGAGCACGCGACCGCCCTAAACCAACGTGTTTCGGGCCCGCCACGCGGCCTCAGGCGAGTGGGCGCTATATAGCGCGCGCTGTTCGCACTCGCGCTCCCTGTCTTGCCTGCTCTCACACGCTCCCCTCGCCTGCGTCGCCTCTAGTGGCCTTAGAGTTGGCAGCGGATCGGGTTCGGGTCGGATACCCGCGGGTTTCGGGTCCTGCGGTTTCGGGTTTGGGGATGATTTCTCACCCACGGTTTTCGGTTTCGGTTTCGGGTTTGGTTTCGGGTTCGGTTTCGGGTTTGGTTTTTCACCCGTGGATATCCAATGGATATCCGAAACAAATCATTTGGAATTAAAACTCATGTTTTATAATATGCTAATAATAACTTGTTTACTTAGATTATTAAATCTATTCAAAATTGACTCATGAAAATATTTATTATTTATTGCCTCTTATTTATACATGTGAATATGTGTATATTTATCCGTGGGTTTCGGGTATTCATTCGGGTTTCGGGTATCCGTTCGGGTTTCGGGTATCCGCGGGTTTGGTTTTGGTGATGGATTTCCACCCGAATCGGTTTTCGGTTCGGGTTCGGGTTTCGATTTCGGGTTTCGGTTTTGGGTGCACGGAGTAAGTGGCCTCCGATCGAATCGAGTCGGACCGGGTCGTGTGGGCTCCTCGTGCCCGATCTTGTCTTCTCTTGTCTTGGCTCCCAGCCAGGAATAGAGAATAGCGCAACGAGATACCTGATCGCGCGCGCGACGGCGCGAGAGAGGGAGGGCGGCGACCGGGCGTGGCCGCGAGGGGAAATGGGATCGGAGGGACGGGCCTGGAACGGCGCCGCCGGCAGCGGCCATGGCGGCGGCGTAGAGGCGAAAGCGATCACCGCGGCTGTGTCGGCCGCGGAGGTTCCCAGGTTGGCGGTCTCCGTCGACATCTCGCTGCCGCTCCCGGAGATGTCGCCTGATATCATGTAAGTGCCCCCCCTCCTCTCCCATCTCTCTTCGATCGTCTTGCTTCCTCTCGCGCTCGCGCCCGGGCTGGTCTCGTGCCGCTGCGTCTGTTAGTTGGCTCGTGACATGTTCGAGTAGTCGCGAGCGCGCGGGGCGTCGTGCTTACCCGTGCCCGCGAACGAACGAGCCGGTAGTGTTCGAGGAAATGCCTCCGCCTGTGCTTGAGACAGACAGGAGTGTCCCCTGATGCACGGAAAGTCTCTCTGATCTGGGGATTGCTGATGCTTTTTCAGATTTCTCTGCAAGGAATTGGTCAGTGGGTGGTGTAAGATTGACAGCTCGCGCTTCTCCATCGAGACCGTGTCTGGAGGCATCACCAATCTATGTGAGTTCCTGTTCCTCTGCCCTGACAGTGGCATGGCTTGTAGCGCCATCCAGATTCCTCACCTTTTCGCCTGAGCAGCATGGTGATTGTAGTAAATGAATGAATGATTCGTAGTTAGTAGTTGCTTCAAATGTTGCTTTGACATGAGGACACGACCTTTTTTTTTCCTCGCTGTAAAGTCTGCCTGTCCGCTTCCTGCTACTCGTTCTTCTCATTTGCTGACGAAGCAACAGAAGTGCAGAACCAATGCTTTTTGCTAACTTTGTGCGATTAGATACTCCCCCGGGGTGCCGCATAATGTTTCCTTTGGCTCGTATCATTTCTGCTGTCATTGTCACATCTGACCCATCATGCTTGCAACATTAGAAAATAATAAGAGCCTGCTGTCTCTGTATCTGCACCTAATTCAACCATAGGGATGATTTGCATGAACAACGATTCATTGGTTCATGTGTGCAGTAATGATTTATTTCAATCTGTATTAGTCCATGATGTTTATTCGTTAATCGTTATTACCTACAGTGCTCAAGGTTTCTGTCAAAGAAGACAACGGCAATGAGTCTTCTGTTACTGTTCGGTTGTATGGACCAAATACGGACTTGGTGATTGATCGGAAAAGGGAATTGCAGGTGAGAATCTGAGTGGTATTATTATATGCTTTCAATAGAAGCAGGGCTTTTGCTTTTGGTCTAAAAAGGAATCTGAGTGGTACAAGACTGTGTGTTACTTATAAGTATTCCACAATGGTTCTAGGCTTCTAGCATTACCCCTTGGTTGGTGCCATATTTTTATAGTGGCACATTTTCAATTCTTCTAGACACAGAATAGTCATGGTTTTGTAGTAGCATCTGTCCTACCAAGTGCATTACCTTTTTTTTTCATATCTGTACCTTTTCCCTGACGAACGGATTTCATTTCATTCTCTGAAAAATGCTAACATAGAATGATAATTTTTAAGGGTCCCTAGACTGCACACGTAGTATAATGTACCCACAAAATTAAATCTCATTTTGTTTCTAAAACATTTCCTAATGCATACATCTATCACCGTCTTGGTTAGGCGATACCATATCTCTCAGCTGCAGGGTTCGGGGCTCGGCTACTTGGAATATTTAAGAATGGAGTAGTTCAGTCATTCATCTATGCTCGAACACTGTCACCTGCAGGTAGGCATACTTCCCGTCTGAACAACGTATGGGTGTGGGGTCCTAATCAACTTAGTGCAATAGTTTCTCTATTCTCCTTTGGTCCCATTCGGCTGTGCTGATAAGCCGACTGAAAAACATTGTTGGCTGATTTGTTGTGAGAGAAAAATATTGTAGTTTTAGTTGCAATTTCAAATGCAAGTTCAAAGGAATTGTGTTTTTTCCTTTCCCTGTAGTCAGCATTATCCACGATTTGGTATGTCAATTTGAAGCCTTGGGGTGGTGTTTGGATAGTGGGTAGGACTGGGAAATGGATATGCGCTGGGTTATACAGATGTGGGTTAAAGATCAGGATATGAGCGTTAAAACCCAATCCATTGTTTGGCTTGCATTGGGTTACGTTTTGGGTTTAAGTGGGGCCCACATTCTTTAATAATTAAAGAAAGAATACAAAAGAAGGCAAAGAGCTGGGCGGTGGCCGGTGAACAGCGAGCCTGCTCCAAATCCAATCGAGCAGGTCGGAGGGGGTGAGCAGAGCTTGAAATCCAATCGAGCGAATCGAGCTGGGGCGGCTGCTCCGATCCATTCGCGCGTTCTATACCGGACAAGACGAGTGACAGCTGCGTCGGTTGATGGGACCTGTGGCGTGAGCTTCTCGCCGGTCCACGCTCGAAGGCGATGGAGCTGCGGCTGTGGCTCTGTGTGCTCGCGGCCAGCTACGGCTCCAGATCCGGATGCCTGCTAGAAAGGCAAACTGCGGCTCCCGCGGCCAAGAGACTTGTGGCTCCGATGGCCGGCGTGGCGGCGCGGAGCGCGTCAACGCCTGACACGGCGCGGCCGTTGGATTGATGTGTCGACGAGGTATATCCTGCTCATAACCCACCTCTCCTGGTGGGATAGAATCGCAGGGAAACGAGGGTCTCCTATCCCATTCCTTAACCCTTTTATTTCCCTATCCTCTAAACCAAACAAGGGAAAAGATTTATGCTACAGTGCATTTCCCTATCCCCCGCTCATATCCCCAAATCCAAACGGCACCTGGATGTTTGGAGGTTTTATGAAATGCTTCTGTAAACAAATCTACTGATCCTCATTATTTTGTTTTCTAGACATGAGAGATCCTAAAATAGCAGCTGAAATTGCCAAGGAGCTACGCAAATTCCATCAAGTAGACATACCAGGGTCTAAAAAACCGCAATTGTGGAATGATATATTCAAGTTTTTGAAGAAAGGTAGGTGACTTATGTTGCTCGTTTGAGACTGTTGCTTTTATGTAAATGGCATCCCAAACATGACACCTTTCTTGGCACAAGTTAGTAACATAATAATATTTATGTGTGCTATCAAATGCATCTTGCAGCTGCAGCATTGAAGTTTGAGGATAACGAGCAGCAGAAGACATATGAAAAGATCTCATTTAGAGAAATACAAGATGAAGTTCAAGAACTTAAGGTACCTTGAAGTTGACAATGTACCTTCTGATATTTCGGGTCCATTTTGCCCTTCTTAGAGTGATATTTTCCTATTTTTTCCTTGGGCACAAATAGTAGTTGATCCTTCCCTGGTATAGTGGGAACATCCATGTAGCATAGTTATGAAGCAAAATGCTGGTTGTGGTGGTGATGGGTTTAGGCCCATACTAGGAAACTAAAACCGAAGATAGCAGTTACTCCTGCCAATTCCTACTATCTGTACTTCATATTTCTTCATCAATGTCCGTGCACCTTTTAGGATCTCTTGGACATTCTGAATGCGCCTGTGGTTTATGCACACAATGACTTGCTTTCAGGAAATCTGATGCTCAATGATTTGGAAGGTAAAATATTTTCCTTTGTATCAGTTTCCCCCCTTTTTATTATTACTCATTTGCAAAATTAACCGTAGTGGCGGTGTGCCTGTTGTTTCCTCTGTCAGGGAAGCTATATTTTATTGATTTTGAGTATGGGTCATACAGCTACCGTGGCTATGACATTGCAAATCATTTCAATGAGTATGCAGGATTTGATTGTGACTATAATTTGTAAGTTATCTCCATGTCAATGAAATACTCTAAAGCAATATATTGTTGTCATGTTCTTAGTCAGCAGTTACATTTGATTGTGTTTTTAGGTACCCAGATAAAGATGCCCAGTATCACTTCTTCAGGAATTATCTATGCCCTGATAGACCTAGTGAGGTATGTGAAACAAAACCAATTGAAATCTATTCTTGGAATTCGAGTTCTTTCTAGAGTAAATGAAGCTTTCTGCTAGTACCTTCTCTTGTAACATATGTTTGACGCTATGAGTAGTTCCGTCTTTGCTTGTTTTTTTTTAAGTTAGTAATGCCTCCATATGTGCTACATGTGTTTGATATTTAGAGTGCTCTTAAGATGAACATCGTTAGCATTTGTTTGTATTAGCTACTGGGATATCTCAGATGTTTGGCATTCATAGAAGGCTGAAAGACATACAGGAGTTCTCATTTTTTCTTTACCAACGGCAGAACATTTGGAATTTTTTGTTCTGATGTAATTCATGATTCTCTGTTTTTTTTTGGCAACTGAAAGGCGCAGGCACAAGATATGGAAGTGCTTTATGTGGAAACAAACACTTTCAGACTAGCATCGCACATTTACTGGGCATTATGGGCCCTTATTCAGGTGAGCAAGGTTATTGATTCTGCACACATGATTTTTTTTTTTGGGATCACCTAGGTTGAGTTCCATGTAAAAGAAACTGTGAACGACAAAACTTAATGATGCAGGCAAAGGTATCCCCAATTGACTTTGACTATCTTGGATACTTCTTCTTACGGTATGGTGAGTACAAGAAACAGAGGGAGTCCTGCTTCTCCTTGGCACAAAGCTTCCTCTCCGAGCTAAGAAATGGCTAGAGCCTGAGAATCTGTTCACGAGTTTATACTGTTGTAAGCATATACTCGGAGCGGGTACGCGTTGTGATCATCGGCTGCTACTCAGAAACTCTATTATAGTGGTGGTAGCAGCCCCGCATTGTTCTATCTGATGTTAGGTTCGTCATTGCCTGATAGGAAAGTCGCATGATCCGTCCTCGGGAACACAGGGTGGCAAGATCTGTTATATTTGTAATAAACACAATCCTGGCGGGTTCTGCCCTGTGCAATTTGTTGTGCACATAAGCATTCCGTGTTTTGATACATTCTTGTGAGGAACTGCATAAGTTTTTTTTTTGTTTTTTGATTAAATAATATGTTGTTTTTCATGACTGGGAAGTCCTTTGGATGTGCGTACACACACAACGCATAAGGATCACAATCAACTACTTCGAACCAGTTTGTCTTCTTGGATACATTATATATATATAGACTCTACTAATTAGCAGCCTGCACTATGAATATTATTCATCACACCGGCCGCTGGAGTCAGCATGCACCAAGCCGGTTGTTTTCATTCTGACGAGCCATAAAGTGCTTAATAGGTGATGATTTTAATATATATATATATATATATATATATATATATATATATATATATATATATATATATATATATATATATATATATATATATATATATATATATGGAGAGTATATTCTATAGCTAACTACAAATAACTTATTTTATAGCCACCTCTATTTACGATAATTTTATATACTAATTTACAACAATGACAGTATATATTTACGATAGTTGAATTACTATAACACATGGGGATATTTACGATAATGTTATAGTAAATCATATAGTAAGGAGTTACTATAATCTCGTAAATTAGCATAGCAATTATCGTAACTCAAAGTGGCTACAGAATAAGTTATTTTGTAGCCAGCAGCTGTAGGGTAATAGTTATATATATATATATATATATATATATATATATATATATATATATATATATATATATATATATATATATATATATATATATATATAGGGTGTCTTACCGGAGCAAGCGTGCTATCGCCGCAGTTGACGAAGGTGCCATTATATCATTGCCGATGAAGACCTTATCGCCATAGCGCTTGTCGTTCATACCAAGTCAGCTAGATCAGAAGTAATGTACGTACCGGATTGGAGGTCCGAGTGTTAGAGTAATTGGGCCAAGCCCATTTATTTATTCTAATTAATCAAATAAACCTCAAAGGCCTACAATTAGTGCTAGGTGGAAAAGTGATTAGTACCAAATAGTTTATTCACTAACAAGGCAATCAAATTAAATAGTGAGCTGTTAGATGCTCACATAGAGAAGTTGATGAGAACCTGGGAGCTACACGCGCGCGCCGCCGTCAAGCCGAGCCGCGCGAGGCGAGGGCGTGGGCTGGCTAGGACATGTTTTGTCTCGGTCCATCCGGGAGGCAAACCCTAGCCGCCAGCCTCCAACTCCCAACCATCCCGTCCAGGTTCATCCCCCCGGACAAGGGTTAACGGGAAGCCGGCAGGGGCGCGAATATAAACCCTCATGTCAGCCCGCTAGGGTTTACACCCCCGATTCCCTCTCTCCAACCGCCGCCGCCATTTCCGCTGTAGTTCTGAGTTTGAGCTTCTCTGGTGAGTAAGCTGTGCTGGAAGTAGTAGCAGATATAATGCTTTTCTGTTATGCATGATTACCAGTAGCAAATATGAAGTTGTCGCTTGCATGATACTTGTGTTAGTATTTTGCTTATCGTATTTATGGATTAATGCATGGTGTAAAATGACTAAATATCCAACAATCCAAAAACTTGATAGGTCATTTTCATCTGCTAGCTGCATCCATGAGACCACCACCTTTAAAGGATGGTGGATCCAACTATAAAATATGGCGATCCAGATCCATGTTGTGGCTTACCGCTATGCGCTGTGAGTATGCTATCAAGGGAAGGCGCACTGAACCGCCTCTTTCTCCTGAGGAAGAGAGCAAGTTTAGTGAGGCAGATAACTTGCTTAAGCTGTCGCTCATCAGCGTGATAGACGAGGGTATGGTGCCACTGTACATGGACATGCCTACGAGCAAGGATATGTGGGATGCACTGCAAGCCAAGTTCGGAGTTCCTGATGCTGGCAGTGAGCTGTACATCATGGAGCAGTTCTATGACTACAAGATAGTCGATGACCGATCTGTGGTTGAACAAGCTCATGAAATACATATGCTAGCTAAGGAGCTTAAGAACAACAACTATGTGCTGCCTGACAAGTTTGTGGCCGACGATATTATCGCTAAGCTTCCACCTACTTGGAGGGACTTTGCCACTTCTCTTAAGCACAGGAGGCAACAGTTCAGTGTGACTGATCTTGTTGCCTCTCTAAGTGTTGAGGAGAATGCGAGGCCAAAGGACACACGTGGCAAGAAAGTGCATGTTGAAGGAGGCTTTAGCGCCAATTTGGTGCAGAAGAGAAACCCTCATGCTACCCACAAGAAGAAGAAAAACAAGAATGCTGTCAAGCCTCAAGCTCTGGCTTTTAAGAAGAAGGCAAACAAAGAAAAGAGTGGTTGTTGCTTTGTATGCGGGAGCAATGCTCATCGGGCAAAGGAGTGCCCAGACCGCAAGGATAAGCAGCAGAAGAAGACAACCAACATGGTCATTAGCGAAGCTGGAGGATCTAGGAAGAACGAGGTTCCTCCCTGCTGATGGGAAACGGGTCGCATGCGGCTGTTCATGGTGTTGGTACGGCCAATCTGAAGTTCACTTCGGGAAAGACCGTGCAGCTGAAGAACGTGCAGCATGTCCCCTCAATAAAGAAGAATCTAGTCAGCGGGTCTCTACTGTGTAGAGATGGTTTTAAACTTGCTTTTGAGTCCAATAAATGTGTCGTATCGAGATATGGAACATTTGTTGGTAAGGGTTATGAAAGCGGAGGCTTGTTCCGCTTTTCTTTGATGGATTCTTGTAATAATAATGTCGTGAACCATGTGAGACATGATGATGGGTGTAATGTTTGGCACTCCTGACTTTGCCATATTAATGTTGGATGTATGACGCTCTTAGCTAAAATGAGTTTAACCCCTAAATTCGATTTGGTCCAAGGTTCTAAATGCCATGCTTGTGTGCAAGCTAAACAACCTCGCAAGCCTCACAAGTCTATTAAAGAGGCGAGAAACACGGCACCATTAGACCTCGTTCACTCTGATTTGTGCGAAATGAATGGTGTGTTGACCAAAGGCGGCAAGAAATATTTCATGACTCTCATCGATGATAGCACTAGATTTTGCTACGTGTACTTGTTAAAAACAAAAGATGAAGCATTTCACTACTTTAAAATCTATAAAGCCGAAGTTGAAAATCAACTCGAGAAGAAAATCAAGCGGTTGCGGTCCGATCGTGGAGGAGAATACTTTTCAAAAGAATTTGATCTATTCTACGAGGAACATGGAATTATTCATAAGAGGACGCCTCCTTTCTCCCCTCAATCCAATGGGGTTGCCGAAAGAAAGAACCGCACTCTAACTGATTTGGTTAACGCCATGTTAGATATTGCGGGACTTTCCAAGGAATGGTGGGGTGAGGCTATATTGACCACATGTCATGTCCTGAATAGAGTTCCTACAAAGAATAAAGAGAAAACACCATTCGAGGAATGGGAAAAGAAAAGGTTGACTCTCTCATACCTACGCATCTGGGGTTGTTTGGCCAAGGTAAACGTGCCAATCAACAAGAAGCGTAAGCTTGGACCAAAGACTGTAGATTGTGTCTTTCTTGGATACGCCATACACAACGTGGGCTATAGATTTTTAGTGGTGGAATCTGGAGTGCCCGACATGAGAGTCGGCGCAGTGATTGAGTCCAGAGACGCAACATTCTTTGAGAATGAATTCCCTATGAGAGGGAACGTACCGAGCACATCTAGTCAGGGACCTCCTGATGCTCCCGATACTTTTGTGCCAATAGAATGTTCTGAACAACCCATTACACAAATCCTGAGGAGGAAAATGATGGGGTCACTCGAAAGAGTAAGAGACCTAGGATTGCAAAATCCTTTGGTGATGAATTTACCATATACCTCGTGGATGACACTCCAACGACCATTATAGAGGCATTTTCCTCTCCTGACGCTGACTATTGGAAGGAAGCGATACGGAGTGAGATGGATTCAATTATGTCTAATGGAACTTGGGAAGTGGTTGATCGTCCTTACGGGTGTAAACCTGTTGGATGCAAATGGGTGTTCAGGAAAAAGCTTAGGCCTGATGGTACAATTGAAAAGTACAAGGCAAGGCTTGTGGCTAAGGGTTATACCCAAAAGGAACGCGAGGACTTCTTTGATACTTACTCACCGGTGGCCCGACTGACTACAATCAGAGTGCTACTTGCCCTGGCTGCGTCTCATGGTCTTCTCGTTCATCAGATGGACGTAAAGATGACTTTCCTAAATGGAGAGTTAGATGAAGAGATCTACATGGATCAGCCTGATGGTTTCATAGTAGAAGGTCAAAAGGGCAAGGTGTGTAAACTATTGAAGTCTCTGTATGGCCTAAAGCAAGCCCCTAAACAATGGCATGAAAAGTTTGATAAGACCATGACATCAGCAGGCTTTGTTGCTAATGAGGCTGATAAATGTGTCTACTACCGCTTTGGTGGGGGAAAAGGAGTGATCTTGTGCCTATATGTGGATGACATCCTAATATTTGGCATGAACCTCAATGTGATTGAGGAAGTCAAGGACTTTCTGTCCAAGAACTTTGACATGAAAGATTTGGGAGTGGCTGATGTAATCTTAAACATTAAGCTACTGAAGGGAGAAAATGGTGGGGTTACTCTCTTGCAATCCCACTATGTGGAAAAGGTTCTAAGTCGCTTTGGCTACAGTGACTACAAACCTGTGACCACTCCCTATGATCCAAGCATAATCCTGAGAAAGAACAAAAGGATCATGAGAGACCAACTGAGGTACTCCCAAATTGTTGGCTCACTAATGTACTTAGCCAGTGCAACAAGGCCTGACATCTCGTATGTTGTGAGCAAATTGAGCCAGTTTGTATCAAACCCAGGAGACGATCATTGGCGTGCTCTTGAGAGAGTAATGTGGTATTTAAAAGCAACCACAAGCTATGGCATTCACTACACCGGGTACCCAAAGGTACTGGAGGGTTTTAGTGATGCAAATTGGATATCTGATGCTGACGAGTTAAAAGCCACCAGTGGGTATGCATTTACCCTTGGGGGTGGTGCTGTTTCCTGGAAGTCTTGCAAGCAGACCATCATCACAAGGTCAACAATGGAAATAGAACTTGCAACACTAGACACCGCCACTATTGAGGCCGAATGGCTTCGGGAACTCCTAATAGACTTGCCGGTGGTTGAAAAACCTGTGCCTGCAATTTCCATGAACTGTGATAATCAAACTGTGATAATCAAAGTGAACAGTTCTAAGGATAACCTAAAGACTACAAGGCATGTAAAGCGGCGCTTAAAGTCTGTCAGAAAATTGAGAAACTCCGGAGTGATAGCGTTGGACTATGTCCACACGTCTAAAAATCTGGCAGATCAGTTCACCAAGGGGCTGTCACGTAACGTGATAGACAGTGCATCGGTCGATATGGAACTGAGACCCACTGAAAGTCTGCTATAGTGGTAACCTGCTCTATGTGATCGAAGATCCCGTGAATTAGAGTGGTGAAACAAACTATGAGTAGACTGGGGGAAAAGATAAAGGTTCCTATCTTTTAGAAATGCACTTCTTTTCCAAGCTGTAAGGCAGGATGGTATATACCTTAATATGATCCAAGTGGCTTATTTAAGAAGGGATGTCGGCCTACAGGACATCCTAGAAGGAACACACCTATATGAGTTTGACTACTGGTCCCAGTCTATGAGATTTGGGTGATCTCTAAATACTCATGAAAAGGCCCAGAATTTGACTTATATGCTCCAACCGAGGGGGTGCTCTAGGCAGCCTGGTATCAGTTAAGAATTTGGGTGAACCTCTCTTCGCACAAAACTGTCAATTCAAGGCACAGTCCATTGATCAATTGTGAGTGAGTGCAATCCCCTTTTCTAGATGGAAGTTCAACTTAACAGTCTCCATCGAAACATTGGTATATCAAACGAGCTCAGAACTAAAGGCACTAAATGTATACCTTTGACGTTTGGTGGGGATTGTTAGAGTAATTGGACCAAGCCCATTTATTTATTCTAATTAATCAAATAAACCTCAAAGGCCTACAATTAGTGCTAGGTGAAAAAGTGATTAGTACCAAATGGTTTATTCACTAACAAGGCAATCAACTTAAATAGTGAGCTGTTAGATGCTCACATAGAGAAGTTGATGAGGAGAACCTGGGAGCCACACGCGCCGCCGCCGCCGCCGAGCCACGCCGCCCACCCGCGCGTGCGCGACGCGACGCGAGGCGAGGGCGCTGGCCGACCCGACCCGACGTGGGCGTGGGCCTGGTTTTGAGTTTGAGCTGCTCTGCTGCATCTCCGGCCAGAGACTGCGTGCACAGAGCTCTCTAATGAGTAGTCCTCCGGAACTTCTCCCGTCAAGCGTACCTGCTCGGGTAGGCAGGAAATCAAGTTTTTGGGGAGCGCTTCCTATGCGCGACTGCTCTGGTGCCGGCTGCTGTTGGACTCTGCAAGATAGTGCTGACGAGAACTGGTGCCGGCGACAACACCGCCACTGGCGATGGTGGCAACGACAGCAATGGTGGTGGTTCACTGTCCGCGGGTACCGGCAGTACCACGCTAGGGTATAAACCGAAACCTCCTCTGTTTGTACTTCATATTATTATTGTTGCTGCAGTTCTATTGTGCACAATAAGCTGTGCTGGAAGTAGTAGCAGATATAATGCTTTTCTGTTATGCATGATTAGCAGTAGTAAATATGAAGTTGTCGCTTGCATGATACTTGTGTTAGTATTTTGCTTATCGTATTTATGGATTAATGCATGGTGTAAAATGACTAAATATCCAACACCGAGTCTGTGGTACTCTTTGACGTGAAGATGCTGCGACAACTGGTGCGCATCACCCCTATGATAGATACGACGTACAATGAGCTGGTGCAAGTAGACGAGACGTGCTTGGATGAGGACCTGGACAGCGCTTCGGAGGGCCCTGAGCTACAAGAGGAGCACCAGCGTTTGCAGGTCTTGGTGGATAAGTTCATGGGGCATGTGCGCACAATCATCAGTAACACTCATTTGTTAATTCATGTGTTCATGCCATGCATTATTGACATCTTTTTTAAGTTGACATGAAGGAAACTATAAGATATTTTTTGTATTAATGTGTTTAAGTTAACACGAAGCAAATCCTGAGATATATTTTTGTTTACATATAGGTAAAATGGAGTTTTCTAATGGGAAAAGAACCATACTTACTTCCGTGGTCAGCACGTTCCAAACACAAAATGTCACGGACATTCACTCAAGGTAGGTTGAACTCATATGTATTCATTTTTAATACGGTAAATTAATTGTTTGGACAATCCTATAACTAGCCTTTTGGATTTTTCAGCAATGCTTTTATGAACATAGCTGCGAAGTTCTCCTTGCGAAGATTCAAAGCAATGTTGCCCAAAGTATAAATGTAACTTTGATAATAGATGGGTGTGATTTAGGTTTAGAAGTGTCTAAATAGCGTCATAATGACATAAATGAACTCATGACATCGCTTAGAACAGGAGAAATATCAAATTAGTCTACGGGCGAAGAGTGTATAAAGAATTTAGAAAGGCTCAAATTTCTGATGATGGTTACACAAATTTCATAGGTCATTAAATCTTTCATAGAAAATGATACCTCTCGTTGGAAATATCTACTTGAGAAAGCCTACAAAATGGGTATAGGAAGAAAGAAACAAGTGAAACAATTGATTAGGAAGCTCTACTGCATGCATCGTTTGGTGAAATTGAAGAATGCAAGTGCTATAGAACTCAAAGCCGATGGCATTCATAATACTGGTACATAGTCACAACTTATACCATTTAAAATTCCAATGCATGTCTTCTTCTCTTTTTATGACACCTAATTTTTATCTAGCACCTTTTTTAATGCTAGTATTTCTAACATGTATACCAAGATTTGTAACTACATAATAATTTTAAAAAATAAACTATAGAAAGGTGCATCCTAGAAATCATGGAGACATTTCAATCTAGAGATTTTATATTTTGTTTTGTTTTACAAGCATAACCGTTATTAGTAAAAATGACAATTTCTTGATTCTTTTCATTAATATCACAACTTTTTTGCATTGTCCTTTTGAAAGCATAATCTTTTTAAAAAGTAGTACTCTTTCCTTACATTTCATTTTATTTGTTGTAATGATGTAAAACTAATTCTCTAGCCGATTAAATGAACATAAAGTATATTATCTAATCTTGTGTATTTTCTACAGTTTTTACTAATTCGGATCAAAAGATACCAAGGAAGCATTGACCTCGAGTGGCTTAGATACATCCCTGTGCAAAGGCAAAGTAAGAGAGAGATATATATTTATATACTCGTATTAGTGCTTTTTAAGCTTACACAAAATATGATTCTTTAAGGGACTTTAAAGAGAGATATATATTTATATACTCGTATCAGTGCTTTTTAAGCTTACACAAAATATGATTCTTTAAGGGACTTTAAAGAGTAGCGACCGTAAATATTCATTTTAATGAATTGATAGTATACGTTTATGTAACACCCTGTGTACAAAAACTGCATATATGGCTCAGCTCCGCATGTGAAACGGGCCTACGCGTAGTACTTCTCTTACACTTTCGTCTTTGCTTCGTGTAAAAGGGTTAAATCTGGAGGTGCTACGTTTGGAACGACAAGGCTTATAAGCTGTCCCTCACCCTCTTATACTTCGTACTAAACTCACTACCAACAACTTCACATGTGTCACTTGGGCTACATGGAACTACAGGCTACTAATGGCTGGAGTGTTACATTCACCCACCTTAAGGGGCTACATGAAACTACAGGGTACTAATGGGCTGGGGTGTTACATTCACCCACCTTAAGGGCTGACGTCCTCGGCAGCTCACCATACTTAAGGGCTGACGTTGTCTAGGACCACCCTTTAGTACACCCCTCCATGGACACGTGCAACAAGGGTTGATGCTCCGATACCATCTGTAACACCCTGTGTCTAAAAACTACTTATATGGCCTAGCTTTGCATGTGGAACGGGTCTGCATACGCATAGCACCTCTCTTACACTTTCATCCTCGCTTCTGTAAAAAGGTTAACCCGGAAGTGCTACATTTGGAACGACAAGGCTTATAAGCTAGCCCTCACTCTCCCAGACTTTCAAGATGGTACTAAACCAACCAACAACAACTTCACATGTGCCACTTGGGCTATATGGGCCAACATCACAACTACTATAGACTACTAATGGGCTGGGGTGTTACAGTTTACACCTTTGCAAATAAAAATTTGAGTAAAGAATAAATAAGTATTCATATTTTTCTTTTGTCCATCCAGAGAGTACCTACAAAGTATAATAGGGATTGGGCTGGATATAAAAACGTTGACTGCATCCGTCTCCTGTCGCTGAGACACAGAAGATTTCCCGCACGCTACCACTTCCAAATTGAAATAGTTATTTTCATAGGAGTGTGCATTTGGATCTAACAAAATTATGAAAAATTCTTCTTATTTTAGGTTGATGTAAATGTAGCTTGCCTAGTGACAAGGTTAGCATAGGTCCCACTTAAGCCTTTAGGTGATTCTATAGAGTTCCATATGGTGGACAAGGAAGATCATATTTTAGTTTTTTATCGTGCACATTTACATATTCGAACTTCAATATTTCTCATCAACATCTTTTGTCCATGAGTTAATGTGTGTCTGAAGAATCGAGACCTTGGTTAAAGAGATGGTGGCTTATGACAGGGCATGTTATGATTTTATTAGAATATTTGTATTGGTAATGCTCGGTACTGTGGTAGCACCAGTCTCCCAGGACTACGCTTCTCTGCCATATATAATTTAGTCTGCAAGCTTTTGTTGACAACGATCCCCACAGCCAAGAGCAGACTTTTGTTGATAGAGGAAGAGGAAGCGTACGACAGGAAATAAGAATCTGCCATGATGTTCCAGGAGAGCTGAATGCTGCTATGGAGAAGCTCGTTTGTCAAGTGTAGTAAAGCTGAGATGAAGAATTCTCCACCTCCATCACTTGAATGAAGATTAGCAATATAGAGAAGGTTCAGTTCAGTGTTTTCTAGAACCATGTATGAATTGTTGAACGCCTGACGAAGAGAAAATGGCATGTGTGAAATGGTATAGAGAAGGTTCAATTCGGTGTTTTCCAGAACCATGTATGAACTGTTGAACGCCTGACGAAGAGATGAACACAAGCTTCACTTCAGGTTGCGCGCCTATATAGGAGTAGTAAAGTCATCTTGACAACTAAGTGTAAGACATCGAGCACTATATTAGTTCTCATTGCGGATATGTGATCCATGATAGTGTAAAAGATGATCCAAGTACAACATCATTTAAAAGATTTCAGAATGTCATCTAATTGTCATAAAAACATGTCATTCAAAGGATGAATCACAGGGTACCATCATTGATGCTTCTTTGCTTCAAGCTTGGCATGTCAAACTCTATTGGTTCTCCAACAATGATATCTATCTTCTTATTGCAGAGTGGCACTGGTGATCATCGTCCAAAGAACGATTTTTCTGACATGACCTGGAAGTAAATGGCAGCATGCTAAGAATATATTCATATTTTAGAAAGAATGTTCTATACCACACTATGAGGTCTTCACTAACAGGATGTCATATGTCATGGGCATTAGGCCCTAGGGTAGCTAGACCTTGGCTATGGAGTTCATAGCCTCGATCTGTAGGGTTGGGGCGAGGTTTTACCCCTCAGCGCCCTGTTGTTGATTGAAGGGGGTGAGATTAAGAAGTTGACATATTGTTCTTGCTTTATTCTCAATATCAAGATTACAAATATAAATAGGCCACTCGGCCAGACATTATTGGAGCTAACGATCCTGAATCTAAGGCCATGACCGGCTCTCCTTTCCTTCTAGCCACAAGCCTAATCAACGTCTGCCTTCTAGCCACTCGTCTGATCAGCATGCATGGTGACCAGCTCTCCTTTCCTTCTAGCAGCAAGCCTGATCCTCCTATTCTTGGCGCCGATTGCTCCTTGCCTTTCCTGCTGGTGCGGGATGCATGGTCCGCATGGCGCGCCATACGGCGCCCACATGACATCATATCAGTTCCATGTACCTTTTCAAAACCAGAGTGAACAATTGGCAAAAACTATTGGAGTTATAGGTGCTCAGACAATAAGATTAGCAGTTCCCCACTTCAATCTTCTAATTGGCTTATCGTCTTGGGCTATTTTTTCTTTGAGGGAATGTATGCAGCTATTTGAATATGTCATGATAAAATAATTTGGATACGGCATATATTGATGACAGAAAGATTAGTATGTAATTGTAAAAAATAACCCATACACATCCTCCATTGATAAGCACGTCAAGGGCTTCATTCATGTGTTCTTGATAGATCCCAGGCCCTATTGTGATTGGTATGCATTTCCCTGTGTGCACAATTATTTGTAACCTTAAAAGAGAAAAATAAGAATAACCGAAGAATATATATGAAGGGCAAAGAATAAACACTAGACATTATTTAAATACCAATTGAACAAAAGATAATGAGGCACTAGGTTTGATAGCATTTGTTTCTTGTACTAGTACCACAGAACATAGCTTAGAAAGCATTAGCTAACTTATCTAACACAGATACTGCAAATGAGGTACTGAAGATATTATGGCAAATGCATAATACAAACTTTGGCAAACTTGAAAAAAGCATGTATAACTCTTAAGTCATATTTTCCTGTCTTTGGGTTCCAAATTTGGTGACACCTCAAGGTTCTAAATCTACTGCAAGGTTGCTGGTCTTCATCGTGCAACAGTTCTTAATGTACATTCACGTTGAACTGACAAGAAGCAAAGTTTCAAATGTAAAACGCAGGCTAGGGTCTTCAGATGATACAAACGCTTAGGTGGACTCTATATTTGGTTCTTTATTACCATTGGATCCTACATTTCGAAATTATTCCCCACCAAGAAAACAAGCAATCCGCAAGCAAACTTAACACAAGAAATGATGTGCAATGCAGTTTCTCAATTATTTGGTAATTACATCAACAAAATGGATGGCCACAGCACCAAAGCGTGATGCATACCTGGTTTCAATGCCCTCTCGTCGCTCTCAACCGCCGTGGATGGCCCCTGGCACACAGTGCTACCGCGGTGAACTCTCCAGGCCATCTGCTGTGTCCACCTCCTCAACGACATCGGGGGATGCAATGGCAGCTTGACATTTCGGTGGTCGTGTTGCCTCATCGGCGGGGCTAGCGGCACCATCCATGGCACAACCGTTGCGCTGGCCATCCTCGCACACTTAGAAATATGGGCAGCAGTTGGTGACGAACTTCCATTAGTGTATACACCGCGCCGCCACCCTTGGCCCGCTCGGTGGTGACCACGCAATTGTCGCCGCCGCCGCCGCCGAACCTAGCCCAGTCGAGGACGTGGATCTCCTCACCCTGAATCTCACGTGTCGCCTAGTCGAGGACATGGATCGACGCACGGACCTCCTCATGAGGGCACGGCAAATCGGACGGCACCGCCGAACCTCGTCGACTGCCAGCACAACGAAATGGGATCTGGGGAGCAGTCGCCGCTGCTCGGGATGTCGTCTCCTTCGACGATGGCGCCACCGAACTTCCTTGCTGGCTCACGAAATGTGATCAAGGGAGGAGAGGGAAGGAGGCGTCGCCCCTGGCTCGGTCTGACAGCAGCCGCTGATCGGGACGCCTTCTACTTCGACGAAGTAACGGAGCGGCACGGAATTGAGAGCTAATGGGCTGGACAAGTTCAGCGTAACCGTGACTCATGTCACAAATCAAGAAGAAGATAATCAATTAGTTTAATGGACTGCTTTGAGATGCGTGCTACTTTTAAAAGGAGTACAAGAGCAGCTGCTTTTTTTTCACAACACATAATTTAAAATAAATTTTTATAGCTCATTGTTCATCTTTTTCGCAGTTCACTATAAGGCCAGTCCCAATGGAATTTCATGAAATTTTATGGGTATCAAATATACTGACATGACACCGTGTTAATGAAGAGAGAGATGATAAGAATTTTATGGGAGTAGAGATAGTCTTATTGGGATGAAACTCTTATACAATGTTTTCAAAATATGAGTGTGTTAAAAACTGGGACATGAAATTGGCATTGAGACTGGCCTGACTTCTCCATGTCTCATAGCTAAACCGAACGAACACCTGATGTTCCACGGCCCTAGCCCGTGTCGATACGGCAGCGTACGCAATTTGCCTTCTGAAATCTGAATTAAAACAAAGGGCACCGCCGAAATTTGAATGCTCCAGCGGCCGCGCCGATCGCCACCAACACCGTACGTTACGGTACGGCCGGGACCGTGCCAGATTTCGCTATTCATTCGTAGGATGCCTCCATTTCGCAAGCATAATCCAGACGCTCAGATGGGAACACAAACCTTGTAGTGCCATGGAAATTAAAGCTACAGAATTCATCTCTAAGCTCCAGCGGTAACAGCAAAAACTTCTCAACACGGCCCGTATGTAAAGGCGAATTCTCTACGAGAGACTCCAAACCAACTTTGCTCTAGTTTGGGGCGTTGGGAGTTGGGACTTGGGAGTGGTCTCTGAACTCTGCTTCACACCAACAAGCAGGGAGGCACAGGGAAGTGCAGTGAGCAATCAAGGCAGTTCTCATGGCGTGTCACTGTTCGGCGCCGTGCCGCGCAGGGCCTCATCCGGAGATGCCAACTGCCCGCGTCATGGGGAACCGGTGCCCGTCCAGGCTTGCGCGGTCGAACGGGACGTCGACGTGGGAGCAACCAGACCACCCCTTGCTCACGGGCTTCCCACTCCCGCGCGGGCTGGGCGCCGGGAGAGGCTGGTCACCGCCGCCGCTCCTGCCGCCTTTCTTCACGAAGCTCAGCAGCTTCTTGAGCCCCTTGGACAGGTTGTCCCTGTGCGAGTCGGCCGCTGCTGCGGCCGAGAACATCGCCGTTGGCCTCTCCGGGCTGCCCCACCGCTTCCTCGCCCGCGCCTGCGGCGAGACAAGCGCCGCCGTCTCGAATGGCAGCTCCGACACGGACCGGACGTGGCGCGGCGCCTGGGTATGTTCCTGCTGCTGCTGCTGGGACAGCGGCCTCGGGGTGATGGCGGCCACGTCGATGGTGGGCAGGTCGTGCACCCGCGTCGTCCGCAGCCTGGCCGGCGCCGCCGCGCCGCCCGTGCCCGTGCCGCGTTTCAGGAACGGCCTCGGCGTTGCGCACTCGCCGAACTCGGCGAGCACGCCGAGGCTGTTCCGCCTCTGGTGGTGCGACGACGACCTCGCCGGGCTCCCCGTCGCGCCGCCGCTCACCGTCCTGCTCCTCGGCAGCGCCGCGCCGTCCCTCCTCGGGGTGCTCGGGATGGACGACACGGCAGGCGTCCTCTTCGCCGGGGCGATGACCATCAGCCGCGGCGTGGCGCCCGCCTCCTGCGTGTCCCGAGCCGCGCACCGGAGCGCGCTACGCGGGCTCATCGGCGTGGTGCGCCCCGCCCCCGCGGCGCGCACGCCCCGAGGTTGCTGAGCCTTACTATTCGCTGGCTGCTGCTGCTGCTCGGCCGACGCGGCCACGCGCCTGGCGTCGCGCCGGCGCATGTACGCGTCGTACTGCCTGCCGCGGCAGGTGCTGCCGCCCCCCGGCGTCTCGGCCCCGTCGGCGAAAACAAAACCCACGACGTCGGCGTCGTCCCCGCGCGCGGCGCGCAGGAGCTTGTACGCCGCGAGCTGCAGCTCCAGCTCGTGCAGCTTCGCCCACAGCGCGTCGTGGTGGGTCGCCATCATCACCACCACCGCACGAACAAAAGCGAGCAACTCCAACCCGTGTGCCTGCCAACAACCGGCTGGTGCCGCCGCGACCGCGAGCGGTGCCGCTATATATACGTGCCGCGCGGCGCGCGATCAATTGGGCGCCGTCGAGGCGTGAACGTGTCGGGGGCAGCGGTCGCGAGTGGCAGGCTCAATTAATCCAGGGCCTTGTTTAGATGCCCAACTTTGGACATCCAAAGTTGACATTTTGCCACTGTAGCGTACTTAGCATTTCGTTTGTATTTGGTAAAAATTGTCTAAACATTGATTAATTAGGCTCAAAACGTTCGTCTCGCAAAGTACAACAAAACTATGTAATTAGTATTTGATTTCATCTACATTTAGTATGCATGTGCTAACATTTTAATGTGATGAGATTTTTTTTTTGCACAGTGGAATTTAGTGACCCAGGTTTGCCGCGTAGGCAGCACGCGGACTCTGGGGTGTGGACGTTGGTGGGGTAGGAAATATAGGAGTGGCTCGTCGGGGTCGGGCCGTTTTGATTTGATTTGGTCGCGGCAGGCAGATGGGAATACCTGGTAGCTTGAAGCCTTGAACTGACCGGTGACCACTTGGCTTGGTGGTGCAGACAAACTGATTGCAACGGCGGCGGCGTACATGGCAGGGCAGCGACGACCTGGCCAAGTTCTGGCATCTCCAGAAAACTACGGGTTTGGTCAGGGAAGTCATGCTTTGTAAGATCCTATCACAGGCCGTGTCGTCGTCGTTGATCGATCGTCGGACTCGTTAAAATAAAATGACTTCCCGCTGGACGTCGTCTTGAACCGTGCTTGTAGTTACAGATCCAAATTTTGTTCTTGTCCGTCGAGCAGCATCGTGCTCGTGCCATCCTAGGCAGCGCCATAGGGAAGTCCGGTGCTATTGACGTGCGCTTCGGTAGATGCACCACTTGTGATGCGACTGTTGCGGTCGTCCAGTCGAGATTCTAGAGTATGCATGTCGCATGTGAAACGGTCTTTGGTCTTGCAGTGTGGATGGGGATGGCTCACAGAAAATCGGCGCATGCTCATGCAAAGCCCGGTCGTCAGAATGGACTGAAGACAATTCATGCAGGTTCTGCACGGTGCTACAAAAGCAAAAGCATCATCTCTGATGGACTTTGTCTTCCAGGCTCCAGCCGTCGCACTTCGCAGCAAGGATTCCACAAATGGAGTGACTAGCGCCCGGACATTCGTTCGGACGCCCGCACAGCCCGCCCTTGCCCCCGCCTGCCTTCACCCCACCCCATGAGTGCACTCCGGTCTGTCTCTGTGCCCGCCGATCCTTCCCCTAGCCTCCTCCTCTCTCTCCAACTCGCCGCACAGGCGACACGTGGGCGACTCTCCAACTCCCCCCAGCGCCCCCCAACCCACAGCATCCTCGTCCGCCGGCCCCCAGCGCGCCGCACGTCCTGTCCGCCGGCCCCTGGCTTGCCCCCGGCCGAACAACATAAAACACTTGCAATATGAACATGCAACATACGTCTAAAAACAGATGAAACATTTAGAACATGCACTTAACATATGTGTGAAACACATAAAACACCCAAATAAAACACTTGCAACATAAAAACCATTTGTTACAACATAAGACTGAAACAGCTGAAACATTAAGAACATATTGCTACAACATATGTGTGACACATATGCAACACCAGATAAAAAATGATTGCAACATACGTCTAGAAACAGATGAAATATTTTAAACAAACGATTGCAACATGCCTCTGAAACACTTACAACATATGCAACATCCCCCTTATCTACTTTTGCAATATTAAGGTGAAACAATTCTAACATACATCTGAAACATCTGAAATACTTGAAACATACATATGCAACATAAGGGAGGGGAAGGCCGGACCAGTCAATTCTAGGCGTCGGGGTGGGAACCATCGGCGAGCCGCGGCGCGAGCCCCACCAGCACCTGCCGCACTCGTGGGTGCCCTTGGCTCGGCTAGGGAAGACCTGAGGCGCCACGACACGTGCACCCCAACGGCCATGCGCGGGGTCAGCGGCGCGCGCGATGGCGATAGGGGACAGATGGACGGCAAGGGAGCCAGTGATGCAGGTGACTAGGACGGGCACGCGGCAGCTATAGGGCACAGGGCGGTTGGGGGAAGGGCAAAGCGTGGCAGTCAACAAGCGCATGGTGTGGGAAGGGCGCGGATAGAGCGGCTAGGCTGCGCTGCGACAGACGCCAGGCGGATAAACATATGAACGAGTAGGGATTTGTTTTTTTTTTTTGGTTTCTGAGAGAGATAGGGTCTGTTCCTCCAGAGCCGTGTCCAGATAAGAGTCATAGGCCGGACGCCTGTGGCATATCATTATCGTTCCACAAAATCTATTCTTCCCTCCCGGCATGCTTAAAGAGATGGATGCCATGAGCGGGTGAGGCCATGACGCAGCTTTGCGTACAGGAGTTATGTGCCCTCGTGCCGATGCAGAAACAACATTCCATATGACCACATTGGCACGAGGTCCTCTTCACCAACTCTCCTATCATTATCCACTATCCTCAGCCTCCACCAACCGAACAAATGCCCTCGTTCACGCTTGTTAGACTACGAACTCCCATGTGTCCTTGCAAGAGTGAAAATGTTAGTAATATTGATGCCGTTGGCCAGTCTTGGTGTAAAACGCTGACCGCCATGAAAAACAGCCGAATCCGACACGGTCAGCTCACCTACCAGCCAAACAGCATAGCACAGTCCTGTCTCTAGTCTATGCTACTCAGCTTATTTTCCTTATACTTCGCACCAAAATACAGTTAAGACCTTCCAGCAATTCCAAACAAGAGAAAAATGAAAGGTAAGGTTCGGCCTCAACATCAAAACTTCCTACATTTCATAAATGGCGCTGTATGCTTGGGAATCAGAGGTAAGAACAGCCATCACGTCAGACGCCCTGAGCACAATGTACTCACCGTCCTCGCCCTTGAACTCACTCCCCGCATACTTGCTATACATCACGTTGCTTCCACGAGTGATCCGCAGGGGATTCCTGCTGCCATCCTCACCCAATGGCCCTGGGCCAACGGCTACCACCTGTGTTCACGGTTTATTAGACTCAAGAAAACGAGCTCAATGTCAGGACTGAACGAATAAAATGGAGAATGTATACATAGTATGTAGGGAGTACAGACGACGGATGAAGTATAATTCTGTATGATTGTTTGTTCTTTTTTAGTGAGGTGGTCACTCTATTGTACGAGTAACTCTTAGGCAGCTGCACTTTCCCACTAAAGGCTGCACGTTGAACTCTCTGTGTCTTGTGTCTTTCCCTATAAACAGACAACCAATGGTATTTAGGGCATGTTTGGATATACATGGCTAGTTACTAGTTGGGCTAAAAATTAGCCCAAATTAGCTATGGTTGGCTAACTAGTTGGCTAACAACTAGTTAAAGACTTTTGGCTAAAAAATTAGCCCACCAATTAGCCCTCTTGTTTGGATACACCAAAGCTAATTTGAGCTAAAATTAGCTGGCTAACAATTAGCCCATGGTATCCAAACATGCCCTTAGTAATCATCTCCAAACCCCTGTAGTGAACCACACAAGCAGGAGACAGCTAAAGGGCATCAATTTACTGGCCAAAACCTGCAGCTTTTTCAAAACAATTCCCTTTCCTTGCAGCATGTAAGCAATAATAAAACTGTTGAAACTTAAAAGTCAAGCATACTTCATACTCAGCTGTTACTAGTCCACTAGAAGTCTAGAACATGTTAAATGCACTACTGATGCCCACCACCAAATTCAAAGGCCCAAAACAAAATAAGTCTTTGAAAGGATTCAGCTGTTGAAGAGGTAATGTGTTCATAACTTGAAAACATAAGCAATCATAATCAACAGATAATCGAATAAATAACTTCAGATGCTGCATGTACTAAACCTAAAATACTCACTGTTCCAACAGAAGGCTTCTCCTTAGTCGCCTGCGTCAATAGCAAACCACCAGCAGTTTGTTCTTCAGCTTCAGCAACCTGGTACCGAAGGAGAATAAAAAGATTCAGTAAAAAATGGTATTGTAAATGTGGATGTCACAGTTCACACTCCAACAGCACAGAGCATAGCTGCTGCTTAGCATGCACTAAAACACAGATTTCCTCTTCGCCAGATGGAATGTACCGAGTTATTGTCCAATTTGACTATTTGAACAATAAACTAGTATAGAACATAATATACATTTGAAACTTTAAAGGAGAAAATGTCACTGCAGAGGCCAGTATAGTAGCATGTTACTATTCCATTATCCCAAAACAAGGAATAATGTGTCACAGAACCACTATCACAGTGCATGCGTATGAGATGGAGGCACTCGACATGGTGCAAATGCAAGACAAGTGCCAAACAAGATTTGACTCAAAATGGGTCAGTGGTGGATTGAGTCAAGTCGAAGAGTTCCCATCGCTATGGAATGCACAAAATGGAGCTTTGTGGGCAAGCTTTGCTTCTAGTATCCAGACTTGACAGAAGACATGAAGACATATCGCGAATAAACAGAGCATCTGCCAAAGACATCATAAAACTTTTGTGACTTCTGTCCAATGTGTGGCTTTCCTGTTCTGTTGTTAGTGGATGAATATGTCGTATTATATGGTTTATTCTGCTGCAAAAACACAATTTTCTAAACTTGATATAAGTTGTCACTAGAGATGAAACCTTTCATATATGGCATATGCAACTTGCGAATGAAGTTGCCAGACAAATTGTGGCATGGAAAAAGGTTTGCTTAAAGTAACATGAGCAGAACAGGAGTACAGTAGCCAATTAATCTGGATAGTGTCACAACAGTAATATTCTTGACAAGCATACCTTAATCAGAATGCGATCATTCAGTGGTTTCATATCCTTCACATCATCACTGTCGAGAATACCAATTATGTCATCTTCTTTCAAAATGAGATGGTCGGCGTCATTGAATTTCAATTCTGTGCCTGCGTATTTTGAGTAGACAACTTGTGCACCTACCTGTACAAGATTATAAATCGATGTTAAATTACTTAATTAGTTATATAGCACAGTACCAGTGTGTTCAAGGGGGGGAAAAACATGTTACTGGTGACAAGGCCATGAGGCAAATTGTCTTCCAGAACTAGAAGTTCAAACCTAGAAGAAGATTGGATACAGCAAAAATCTCATTCTTACCTTTTTATCATGGATGGCAGTGCAGCAGTAATAGCACTTTAGTTCATTGATTATTTTTCATTTCTGCTATTTGTAAATGTTTAAATACACAAGTATAGAATTACAGACATGTCTGCTTACACAAAGTAAACTTAGCTGTGCAGAAGTACATACCGGAACACTGATCTCAATGCTGCTACTTCCAAAACTTCTTCCCTCGCCAACCGCAACAACTTCCCCTCCTTGTGGTCTTGTCTGAACTGATACTGGAAGTAAAATCCCTCCATCAGATTTAGCCTCAGAGGTTTTGATCTTCACAAGTACTCTGTCTCCCAATGGTTTTATGGAAGTGTACTGCAAATTGCATGCATGTATATGAACACAACTGCTTTACATAAAAGGACAAGAATCGCACACATTGCTAACTGAGCAATAAAGGTTTGCCACACACGGAAACTGTTATCATGTGGACACAGGACAGCAGATTTGCAAGTGCGAGACTTGACAGCATAGGCGTTCGTCACTAAAACAAACAGGTCCCATCACTCATGCCTGGGCTTTCCATCAGTTTGTTCATTGATAATATGATAAAACGAGTGTTATTACCAGATTAACAAGAGTTTTTCTGGAAAGAAATGGGTAGGAGCTCTGCCATTCAATTAAGGTAGAGGCGCATATTAACTGCAGTTTTCTGGTCAGCTAGTACTACTTGATGCAGATAGATGGGCACGAGGCCATTAGATGCACAGTTTGCGGGGAAGCAAGTTTAAACTAGCTAGCTCTCTAGGTGGTTTGTTTTATGTACCTGCACATATACATAAACCTCTGCTAGTCTCCCTGGTTTGCATCTGCATGCTGACAAGCTAATCAGCAGGCATACAGGGAATGATTGTCATGACTATATGGAAAACCAGAGGGATTGTTATTCACTTGAATTCAACCTTGGATACTTGAATCTTCTAATGAGAAATGGCTGATATATCAGGCACTAATCCTATTAAAAAACACCAATCATACTCTCAATACCACGAGCTGTTGTGCTATGAGGCAAAGGTGAAGTTATATCGGTGATAAACAGCAGGCTCCATTCTCTTAACGAATGGAAAGAAACATTGCTCCTCTTTTTCTTCAGAGGATTGCTCCTCATTTGTGCTCTAAGATAACTAGATAAGTTTAGTTGTGGGCTTTGTTCTTTCGATGAGAAGATTTTCTTGCCTCGGTGAATGACAACTAGTAGTCTTGCTCCACAAAGGATTTTCAGTCTTCCTAGCAATCTCCCCAACCACGACAATATGCTTTGTTTCAGCACAACATTCATCCCGTTTACTTAAAATTTTGAGTCTTCTCATTCGAGCGTGCCGCCTAACACCCACAGAACCGAACACAGGCCACCAGACGCGCCCGGCGCCCCTGCAAGTCTGCAACCACAGAACCCCAACACGATAACAGCGTTTATGTATGTTACCTTGGGTGACACGACCGTGGCGGCCCTCACCACGAGCCCCCTGGCCCTCCGCCCCCTTGGCACCGCAAGGGACGGCGTCAGGAGGAGCCCGCCCACCGCAGCCGGTTTCGCAGCCACCAGCACCCGCGGCCCAGCCAGCTGCACCGACGCCATGGCTGCCGCCGGGAACTGCAAATGACACTGAGCGCGAGGACAGTGAACTGGAGGAGCTGGGGACGGGGTTGAGCTTAGGATAAGGGGCGGTTAAACCTATCTTGAAGCGTTGCTGCGGCGCTTATTGGACTGTTGCGTGGGGAAGGATGCCGGATAGTTCTAGAAGATCTGGTGCGGTGGACTGGTGCGGATGGCCGCAAGTGGTCTGGTTGGCTGACAAGTAGGCCTCCACTGATTTGGCCAGTTTGATCAGCGTTTTTTTCTTCACAAAAAAAAGGAGCTCATGGCAGGACTTCTTTTGTTTGCACGTAATCCAGGTTCACCATTCCTGGAAGACCCTGTACAAGTTTGTGTACAAATGGACTCATAATCGGATGCAAGTTCACTCGTTTGACAATCACAATTCACGGTTCACAGGGTTTTGGCAAACACACACACACACACACACACACACACACACACACACACACACACAATTCACAGGAATACACGCTATTGCCGCGGTATCCATATTCCAGTACAGATCTTGGTTGACGATCTGTCAACCAGCAGTCCAGCACCTCCACGGCGCCAACGGTCTGATAACCAGTGTCTGCGTGCGCATCTATGCACCCTTTATCTCTGGATTTCCACATCAGAACTCCGGGTGGCATCATCAGGAATGCTTCCGCCATCACTGTATTAATCCTCGGAAGTTTAGCTCGTCCGGAGTTCATCCCTTTCATCAGATGGTCTTCAAACAGAAATCTGTAGTCAAGCCGAAGATATTGGAGCAACAAATTCCACTACTCGTTTAACAACTGGGCAAGCATAGCATCTGCACTCTCAGGGCCATCGTTGTTTACACTCGGGATTATGTGCTCTGGTGATATGAACCTGACAAATTGTTGCAGTTCCGTGAAACTGCTGTGTTCACTGTAGGGCACTTCATATCTGTAGAAACAAAACGAATGGCATGTGAAACTTTAGTCCAGACACGGTATAGGTTCCTTAAAAATGTGGATATTTCTTTAGGACAGGCACTAATAGCTTGTTTGGTTGCCTCTACAGGGCCCGGCCAGGCTCACTAGATGCAGTTTTCAGCTGTTTGGTTGCATCGACAAAGACCTAAGCCTGTTCCGCAGGATGCAAAAGAGCTCCTTCAACCTGGCTCCCAAGAAAGAAGTTTCATTTGCGTTTCCTGCAGGCCTGGCTCGCTGGATGCAAGGTGTTTCCTAGCTAATGATATACTTAGTCTATAATTAAGTACTCCCTCTATCCACAAAAGGATGCAATTCTCACTTTTCGAGTCAAACGATTTGAAGTTTGACTAAACTTATATAAAAAGTACTAACATTTATGATACAAACTAAGTAGCATTAAATTACTTATGAAATATATTTTCGTAGTAAACCTAGTTGAAGACATAAATGTTAATACTTTTTTTGAACACAACATAAATGTTAAGACTATTCACTATAGACATAGTTAAAGTTAAGCTAGTTTGAACAGGGGGAGTATATATTAAGTGATATCAGTGTTTTTAAGAGCTAATTAAGGCTTAATAAGGAAAACTAAGACTACCAAACATACTTATATACAATAAATATAATAATTATTTTTATCTTAAACATTTTATCGCATGTGACATATTCTCATACGGACAACCCTAAACTATACCTTAGACAGGATGGGCAAATACGAGCAACTAAACAAAGTGACCTTGTATGAGTTCAGCCTGTCTTAATGAGCCTGGTTCAGCTCATACGAGGCAGGCTAGGTGATACAAATAACCAAACAGACTACAACACTGTCCGATAAGCCCCAGGACAGATTAACAAAAGGAAAAATGTATAAAAAGAAAAAATCCAGTATGGTACCTGATGATTGATCCTTGTTGCCACCTTTTGCCTGGTGTCTTTTTCCTACCTTTGCCAAATGCCCAACCAGTAGGACAAAACGCCACTATGAGGTCAAACCGGCCCTGAAGGTAAAGTAGCTTTTCAGAAAATAAAAATATATCACAGAATTCGAATTAAAAAGGAAAAAAATGGACTGAGTTGTGATTTCTTGCTGTATGGTGTTGGAGTATATGTCTGTGGCCCATGTGGCTTGGCCCATGAGGCCCATGTATGCTACCCTATATTGCTACCCCTCTAGGGTTAGCCTAATCAATGAAATCCACTAATTCCAACATGGTACCAGAGCCTCTTCTCTCCTCCTCCCTCTTCCCAGCCGCCGGCTGACCTAGCAGCAGGGGCGCCGCCGCCTGCCACCTCTTCCCAGCCGGCCATGGCTGACTTTCCCCCCTCTCTCCCACCCCACCTCCTCCTGGGCCCAGCTCGCGGCTTACCCTCCTCTACCGCGATCCACCACCTCCCTTCCTGCTGCTGCCGCCGCCGGGTTCCCTGCTGGAGCCGCAGCCCTTCCTGGCGCCGCTGGCCAGGGGGCCGCCCTCCCTGGCGCCGCCGGCCAGGGGGGCGAGCAGCTTTCCCTCACTACTGGAGCCGCCGAACCTCCTGGCGCCCGCACCTTCCTCCCCTGGACCGCAGAGCAGCATGGCCCATCCCCTGCTTCCCCTGGCGCTCTGCCAGCCGCCGCCCCTTCCCCTGCTTCCCTTGGCGCTCTGCCAGCCACCGCATCCCCTGGTGCTCTGCCAGGCGCCGGAGCATCTCCTTCTGGCGCCGCCCGTCCTCCTGGCGCGGGAGCCGACCACTTCCCTCCCGGTGCTGCGCTCCTCCCGCCCGCAGCTGGTGCAGCCGCCCTGGCCGCCGCTGCGTCCCCAGGCGCTTCCCGCCCAGATGCGGCAGTTGCCTCTTCCCTGGCGCCGCCGGCAGCTGGTGGACCCCCTGCACCCGCCCAGCCGCTGCTGGTGGCCCCTGGCGCGGCTGCGGGTCCCGGCACGCCACCGCCGGCCGCTGCTCCTCCCTTTCCCGTGGCATGGCCGGCCCCTGGCGGGTTCCCTGCCGCCGTCCCTGAGCCACAGCCGGCCGCAGCTCCTCCCTCACCCGCGGCGTGGCCGGCCACTGGCGTGCTGCCCGCCACCTCCGCTGCTCCTCCCCTTCCCGTGGCATGGTCGGCCCCTGGCGGGTTCCCTGCCGCCGTCCCTGAGCCACAGCCGGCCGCAGCTCCTCCCTCACCCGTGGCGTGGCCGGCCACTGGCGTGCTGCCCGCCGCCTCTGGGCCGCGCCTGCCCCTCGCCCTCGGTGCTGCCCTTGGCCCGGGCTGGACCCCCTCCGCCTCCGCCTCCGCGCCCCTCTTCCCTACGGCTTGGGCACCCGCGGCAGCGGCTTTCCCGGCCGCCCGCGGTCCGCCGTCGTTTCTTCTGGGTTCTTCCCCCGGGACGAGCGGGGGTGGGGGGGCCGTGGCGGACGCCGTCGTCGCGGTCGCGGACGTGGTGGGGGTCCTGGTTTCCACGACCCGTCATGGCCCTTCCAGGCTCCCAGTGGTGTGCCTTGCCCACCGGCCGCCGCCATGCTCGCTGCTGCTTCTCCCGGGTTTCACCCAGCAGCCTTCCAGTGGGCTACACCTTCCAGCGCCTCGCCCGGTTGGGACTCAGCGGCCTTGGCACACTCCTTCAGCACGATGGGCCCGACAACTCCTGTCGGGCCACAGTGGATCGCCGATTCGGGTGCCACCTACCACACCACTCCCGACCCCACTATACTCTCTTCCGTTCAACCTCCTTCTTCCTCTCACCCGTCGTCCATCATGGTCGTCAATGGTTCTTGCCTTCCTGTCACGTCCGTGGGTGCCGCCGGCGCTCATGGCTCCTTTCGTCTTCCTGATGTTCTTGTGGCCCCTTCTATGGTTCACAACCTTCTTTCTATTCGTCGGTTTACAGCTGACAATTCCTGTTCCGTGAAGTTTGACTCTTCCGGTCTCACTGTCAAAGATTTGGCTTTCCGGCGTCCCCTGCTTCGGTGTGACAGCACGGGGCCCCTTTACACCCTTCGCTTCCCAGCGTCTCCTTCGTCTTCTTTGCTGACCACTTTGTCTGCTGCTTTAGCCACCACTACTTCCTCCACCACTTGGCACCGGCGCCTCGGCCATCCTGGTCGTGATGCCCTGATGCAGCTCAGTCGGAGTTCCAACATTCGGTGTCCTCGGACTCCCGGTGAGCATTTGTGCCATGCGTGTCAGCTGGGCCGTCATGTCCGTCTTCCTTTTCATAGTTCTTCTTCGCAGACGGCTCACATCTTTGATCTTGTACATTGCGACCTCTGGACTTCTCCTGTCATCAGCGTTTCCGGCTACAAGTTCTATCTTGTGATGCTTGATGATTTCTCTCATTACTCCTGGACTTTTCCTCTTCGTGCAAAGTCTGAAGCTTTCCCCGCCATTCTCCACTTCTTCGCTTGGGTGTCCACACAGTTCGGCCTCACCATCAAGGCCGTCCAGTGCGACAATGGTCGTGAGTTCGATAACTCCGCCTCCCGTGCCTTCTTTCTCTCTCACGGTGTCCAGTTGCGCATGTCTTGCCCGTACACCTCCTCCCAGAACGGCAAGGCTGAGCGCATGATTCGCACCACCACCGAGACCATGCGCACTCTCTTGCTTCAGGCTTCCCTCCCTGCGCGTGGCCGGAGAGCTTGCATACCTCCATCTATCTCCTTAACCGCCTTCCTTCCGCTGCCTGCCCAGCTCCCACGCCACACCACGCTCTTTTCGGTACCCCTCCTCGGTACGACCACCTTCGCGTCTTCGGGTGTGCGTGTTACCCTAACACCACAGCTACCGCTCCTCACAAGCTGGCACCTCGTTCGACTCTCTGTGTCTTCCTCGAGTACTCCCCGGATCACAAGGGGTACCGGTGTTATGATCTTACCTCTCGTCGGGTCCTCATCTCTCGTCATGTGGTGTTTGATGAGTCTGTCTTTCCCTTCTCCTCCACCCCCACTCCCACGTCCACCCCGGATCTTGACCTCTTCTCCTTGTTTCCCTCTGACGCGGTGGTCGAGCCACCTTTTCGGTTGTCTACCGCAGGTACTGCTCCACCGTGCCCTTCGCCGGGGCCGTGCCCTCGCTCGCCGCCCGCCGGTGACACCTCCTGCCCGGGCCTAGTGGGATCCCCTCACGGGCCGGCCACCGTCCCTACGCCTGACGCGGGTCCTGGGCCGTCGCCCCTGGCGCCACCTGTGCGCTTCGCTCAGCCGCCGCTCGTCTACCAGCACCGTGCACCTGCCGGGTCGGCCCCCGTTACTACACCTGACGCGGGGCCCGGACCGTCGACACCAGCACCACCTGCGTGATTCGCCCAGCCGGTGCTCGTCTACCAGCGACGTGCACGACCGGAGCCGCCGCCTACGTCTCCACCGGTGGCTCCTTCGTCGGGGTGCCCTCTACCACCGACTGCTTCTTCTCCGCCGGCGACACCGACACCGCCGCCACGATCCCCGGATGCCCGTGTCACGACGCCGGTGTACCACCCCCCGCTGCTTCACCGACACCCGCGTCATGTTCACCCGATGGTGACGCGACACGCCCGGTGACTCTTGCGGCGATGCCCGGTGACTCGCAGGTCTCTCCGGTACCCTCTTCCGTCCGCGAGGCCTTGCTGGACCCTCATTGGCGCCGCGCGATGGAAGAAGAGTATGCGGCTCTCCTCGCCAACCGGACCTGGGATCTGGTGCCACGTCCCCCAGGCTCCAACGTCGTCACCGGCAAGTGGATCTGGACACATAAGCGCCGGGCGGATGGCACTCTCGAGAGGTACAAGGCTCGTTGGGTTCTCCGGGGTTTCACTCAGCGGCCTGGTGTTGACTACGATGAGACCTTCAGTCCAGTGGTGAAGCCGGCTACAGTCCGCACGGTGCTCTCCCTCGCACTCACTCGGTCTTGGCCCGTGCATCAGCTGGATGTCAAGAATGCCTTCCTGCATGGTCTTCTCACTGAGACAGTTTACTGCAGTCAGCCGGCCGGGTTTGTTGACTCCTCAAGTCCTGACATGGTCTGCAGGCTCAACAGATCTCTCTACGGCCTCAAGCAGGCGCCCCGGGCATGGAACCATCGCTTTGCTGCCTTTCTGCGATCGCTGGGGTTTGTGGAGGCCAAGTCCGATACGTCACTGTTCATCTTCCACCATGGAGCTGAGACTGCGTATCTACTGCTCTATGTTGATGACATTGTCCTCACCGCCTCCAGTGAGTCCTTCCTTCGCCGCATCATCACCTCTCTTCAGCGGGAATTTGCTATGAAGGATTTGGGTGTGCTCCATCACTTCCTTGGGGTCACTGTTGCGCCTCATCCTGCTGGACTCCTTCACCAGCGGCAGTACACTCTTGACATCCTTGAGCGAGCGGGGATGACAGACTGCAAACCCTGCTCCACTCCAGTTGACACGCAGGGTAAGCTATCTGAGGCTGAGGGGCACCCGGTGTCTGATCCCACCGCGTACCGGAGTCTTGCTGGTGCTCTACAGTACCTCACCTTCACTCGACCGGACATCACTTATGCGGTTCAGCAACTGTGCCTTCATATGCATGATCCGCGGGAGCCCCACCTCACTGCCCTCAAGCGTCTCCTCCGCTACCTACGCGGCACTGTGGGCTACGGCCTGCTCCTTCACCGGCGATCCTCCTCCACTGAGATGGTTGTCTACACTGACGCTGACTGGGCCGGATGTCCGGACACTCGGCGCTCCACCTCCGGCTACGCTGTCTTCTTGGGCGGCAACCTGGTGTCCTGGTCGTCCAAGCGTCAGCAGGTGGCCTCCCGCTCCAGCGCCGAGGCGGAGTACCGCGCCGTGGCAAATGGCGTGGCCGAGGTTTCTTGGCTCCGACAGCTCCTGGTCGAGCTCCATAACCCTCTTCTCCGGAGCACGCTTGTCTACTGCGACAACGTCAGTGCAGTCTACCTCTCAACCAACCCCGTGCAGCACCAGCGGACCAAGCATGTGGAGATTGACCTTCACTTCGTCCGTGATCAGGTGGCCATCGGCGAGGTGCGAGTCCTACATGTACCTACGACGTCCCAGTTCTCCGACATCTTCACCAAGGGCCTCCCGTCGTCGACATTCACCGCATTTCGCTCCAGCCTCAACATCACCAGTGGCTAGTTGAGTCTGTGGGGGGACTCGTGTGTATTTTCTTTTCCTGGTGTACAGTCTGACTCCGCTACGTCGGTAGCTCAGACTGCGGGGGGGTGTTGGAGTATATGTCTGTGGCCCATGTGGCTTGGCCCATGAGGCCCATGTATGCTACCCTATATTGCTACCCCTCTAGGGTTAGCCTAATCAATGAAATCCACTAATTCCAACATATGGGAATCTGGAACAAAGATGGAACCTCTAGACAGTTCACCTAAATGAAATGCTAAACATTATGAAGGGAATATAGAAATTCGTCTCAGTTCTGAAGTCCTGACACCTGATAATACAACCAGAATATATGGTTAAAGATGAGGTTTTTAGTCATCTCTTCTAAGTAGAATAATTCCTAGCAACATCTAGCTATGAGCATCCATGAACCTATTTTCTTAGTGGTGTTTCATCTAGGAATTTCTGGTTCAGTTTGAAGTTCAAAATTCCTAGGAATTTTGATCATGCCCACTATCAGGAAGGCCCTTAAATAAAAATGAAATCTCTCTTACAGTCTTATGAAGGCATACGACAGAATACAAAGACTTACAGCATATTGATTTGATAAATATTTCATCCGCTTGAAGCTTGCTAGAGTCCACATGGGGACATGTATGTGACTTTCTGCTTCACTGGCTGTAAACCAGTGCATAATATCCTGAGGAAGCTCTAAATGTTTCAATATTTGCAGCTTTGCAGCTCCCACATATATTTTCTTCTGAAGCAAACGAGCAACCTCCATAAACAGTCTTTCTTTTCCTGCATACAAGAACACTTGTAAGTAATGATCCTAAGTCCTAACTTAGAGAAACACCAAAATACCCTGAAACAGATATACATGATAATACCAATCGTGTAGCTACCAATCAAAAACAATGTTTTTGGATTGAAAGCTTCTGCTTGGATGGCCTCAATAACGAACTGTATTACAATCTCTTGACTTGGGAAGTCATACTGCAAAAATTATTCATGGCAGATTAACCATGTCAAAATTCAACTCTAAACTTTGGAAACATATATTTTTTCTGGACAAACTAAAAAGACATACCCGTGGATTGCAATAGGTTGTGTCAAGTATTAGAGTGTGGATATGAGAAGACTGCAAAACAGGATTGTTGGCCATCTCGGAAGAAAACCGGAAGTCTCCAGTGTGCAAAACAGCCTAAAAAGCAAGTAAAGAAAAATAACATATTGAATAGTTATGTCCAATAGATGGAACAAAATACTCAGACAAACACTTACTTTACCGTTGGGAGGCTCAAAAAGAATAATGATTGATCCAGGGCAATGGTTGGCATCAAAACATGTCAAACTAACTCCAGCAATAGTGTGCTTTTCATTTAGGGTCAATACATGCAATCTATCCCATGGGATACCAATCTTATGATGCACAAGACTCGCTGTAATTGAAGAACAGTATATCTTCCCATGACAAAAGCTTCTAGTCAAGCCTTGATAATCTGTTGAAATAGAAATGTGTTAGACATTGAACATCAGCATTAGGTGCCTAGCAATAATGAGAAAGAAAACATGTGGGAACCAGTTTGCTAATATGCTGGTGCAGGAAGAGTTCAATTCAATATAAACTCAGGCAACAAACAATAGAGGTTGTACTTACGATCCACATGGAAGTGTGTGAGAAACCAGTGGGAACAATCGCCTCTCAAGTAGCGAAATGCATCCTGCAGCAACATTTTAAGTTATGGAACACGCTGATTGATATTAAGGATAAATGTTCTTGTAGGTCTGAAGAGATAAAAGCATACCACTCGAAAAGGGGTCCCTGGGATGCAGCACCAAAGAGGTGTATCTTTAACCTTTCCTTTACCAGCACTTCTTCTAGTGGGTATTTTAGCACTAGAAATTTTCTTCTCGTTCAGATTAGATGGCTTGTTGACTTTGCATGCCCTTCTTTGTCTTTGATCAAATGAGGAACATTGAAAGTATTCAGTAATTAATTTATTACCATTCATCAGAACTTTAGTCTTCTTAGTATTTTCTGAATTTAACACGACATCTTCCACTTCACTGGGATCATCATGTTTCTTCCGTAACTCTCCTAGAGCATGGATAATTTTCTTTCTTGGTCCAAGAGAGGTGATCCCGATACCCAACAGATCCTGCCAGTCGATAGGGCAAATGTTAGTTGTTTTACCAAAAACCAGAAGTATCATTTGCCTATTGGAGTCACATCCAATATATTAACAACCAAGCAATTCTCTCAAAATCTTAGGATTTCGTGGAGAGCTGATCCATCTACTCATGCTTCAACAAGATCAAATCAGCAAAACATGCAAATGAATGCTGCGTCAGGAACAGCCTCGACTTACAAAAGATGGGTCACATAATTTAAGCAGTAATGGAGTTATGCTCTACACTTGAATAAACTTGCATCTAAGAATAAGACAGAATGTACCTCTTCAGTGAGCCACTGCAAGGTTTCCCAGTCAACTTCTTCTCTGATAAAAACCTCCTCATACTTGGATAACCCAAGGTTTCTTAACCATTCTACAACACGTCCAATTTCAACATTTTGTCCAGCACAGGGCTCTTTTTTATGGTTGAGACTAGATTCCTGAAAAGGATAATTCAAGTATATGACTACTTTAAGATATATGTTATTCTTATTGCAGAAGAAGAAGAATTAGGGATGTCAAATGAACTAACTCATGTTCTTTGTATCCACACTCTACTAACTTCATCTCTGAGTTTTGTTGCTCAGCAACCAGAAAATTGGATGATAACATGAATGTCTTATTGATGATTAGTCAATTGAATCTAAATAAATAGATTTCATTGCACCACTTGTGCTCTTTTATAATTCATTATCAGGCAAATATGGTAGGAAAGCTTCCACATCATTGACATTGTTGTAAATTGCAATCCACTGTGGATACATTTTCAGTGATGTTTGTTTATTGCCCCAAATAGGCAGGTGATGATGTACAAAAACAACCATGATGATAATGGTCAACACTATGCAAAGAAACAATACCATCAAGCAGAGGATCAACACAAAAACAACAGTACTTTTGAGCTTCTTGCCAAAACATTAATTTAGCATGTATATTTAAGGCACATTAGCACAAAAGAAAATATAGTATTAGGACATATTGAACATAACCTTAGCTGGTTCATCAAGACAATTGTTAGTATGCAGCTGCCGGAGCTCCTCGCTTAAATCAGATATATCCGATCCACAGAGAGGGCATTTCACTTCATAGTCTGAACTGAGTCGCTTAGAGTCTAATGTGTTCTGTTCCATGGGAGATGCACTAAAGTTTGACTGTCCCTCTATGGAATCCTTCATACACAAGTTAATGAGCTCACTGAGCTGTGTCCCAATCTCAAAATCATCACAACCATCAACTTCAAAGTCATGGATCATATGGGATTCTAGAAGCTTTGATTCAGATGCATTAGAGCGGCACTGCCCCTTACAAGCCTCAGGTTCACTTGATTTATTCTCCATATTCACAATTTCAGGGGTTGCACATGCAGAATGTCCTGCTGCTACTTTCCTCTCTTGTGAAATCAAGTTACAGGCTCCCAAACCAGGCTCTTGGATTTCATTGCTAGCACAGACTCTAGAATCATACTTTGCATTCGACATTAGGAGCTCTGACTGTAGAGAATCCAAGTGATAGTTCCCGTTCTGAAGCCCAAAACCACATTCAGATGCCACCCCGTTTGCTTTCTTCGAGTCCTGTTTATCAGTCAGTGAGCCAAGAATCCCTGAATCGAGCCCTTCTGAATCATATGAACCTGCACTTAAAAACTCGCGGTTTGTATCTGATTCAATAAGCCCCGGTTCAATCAACCTGGAGTTGTAATGTCCCTCTACAGCTCCAGAATTGCCCAGCTTCTTCTCCGTTTTTGGAGGATCACACTCAGAGCCAGCCAGGTCCGGTGTGGCGTGCCCCACTTGAAGAACTGAGGTACAATTCCGGGAGCCAGCTACTTGAGCCTCCTCACAGCGCCCAACTCCCAAATCACATACCGCACCGAGCGCCAAAACCCTCGAGTCTATCGAATTGGGCAAGGAGCTGGAGCTCCCTTTGCCATATCCGTATCTATCCAATCCTATCTTCGGTTTACAGCTTAGTTTGGCGCTATCAGATCCGTACCTCGAGAGGCTGCAAATTTCTCCGGCCTTTCGTTTCTTCGCTTTGGGAACGCCGCCACTAACCCTCGAGCCGGCGGCTAGGGTTTTGGCATCCTTCGCGGCCGTCGAGGCGCCACCCACCGCGGTAACGGCACCACCGGCGGTGGAACTATTCTCCTTCCCGGAGGAACCGGAGGAGGATGAACCCTTGAGCTTCTTACGGAGCCGAAGTGCGGCGGCGCCATTGCAAGGCTTCAAGGGGCGGGGGCGAGGAGGCTGGAAGTCGTCGTCGTCGTCACAGTCACCGAGGAAGGTAACGGCTGTGAATTTCGAGCGCGAGGCGGGAGCGACCGTCGGCGAGGGGGAGGGCTTCGCCGAGAGCTTGCCACTCGCCGCCATCTGCTTGTGGCAGCGGAAGGGTGGGAAAATGCGAACTGAAAAGTGACAAAAAAAATGTTGGTCAGGGCAGTTTGAAAGAGGACTGTAAAAGTAGGAGCGCGCGTAAACACGAAAATTTTTCTTTGGGCTTCGGATCTTATGGGCCTCTATTTGAACTTGTAACCTACATAATGGACCTTTATAAGGGCTTCGGGTTGTTGATCTTTTCGGCCACATGTTAGCAAACATGATCCGTGTATTGTAAAAAGGAAAAAAAAAAGTTCACGTTACCTCCCTTAATTTTTGTGAAAGTATGTTTTTCTTCCATAAACTCTAAAACCAGATAAACCACCTCCTTGAACTTTTTAAACCGTTTGTTTTACCTCTCTAACCGGTTATAAGTGGTTTCCAAAGACGGTTTTGTCTTTTTCTTTTTTATTTATCTTGGCTGAATCTTTAAAAAATTATAGTAAATCACAAAAAAATCATAAAATAGAAAATTTAATTTTGTTGGACTCCACATGAGTAGATCTACACAGTGAACATATAATATGGCATGTTTTAGTACAAATTTTTTGGTGTAGCTTTAGATCTATGCTTTTCTATAATTAATTCATAGCTGCAGTTATATGGTTCAATTGTAGTGAAATTTTTATGGTGAGCTAATTATTGTATGGTTGAATTGTAGTAAAAATTTCATACTCATTGGATCATGTATAACTTAGTTATAGAATTATTTAAGTTTATGCTTGTTAAAAAGTATTTATAAATCTATAACTAAGTTATACATAATCCAATGAGTATGAAATTTTTACTACAATTTAAGCATACAATAGTTAGCCCACCATAAAAATTTCATCATAGTTGGACCATAAAATTGTAGCTATGAATTAATTAAAAAAAACATAAATCTAAAGCTACATAAAAAAATTGTACTAAAGCATACCATATTACATGTTCACTGTGTAGATCTACTCATGTGGAGTCCAATAAAATTGAATTTTTTATTTTATAAGTTTTATTTGATTTACTATGATTTTTTAAAGGTTCAACCAAAATAAAGATAAAGAAAAAGACAAAACTGTCTTTGAAAACCGCTTATAACCAGTCTGGGAGGTAAAACAAACAGTTTTAAAAGTTCAGTGAGATGGTTTACCCGATTTTAGAGTTCAAGGAGGAAAAATAGACTTTCGCAAAAGTTGAGGGAGGTAATGTGAACTTTTTTGTTGTAAAAATATATATAATCTATTGTACTGTTGCTAAAAAACCTATTGTACTTTTTTGAAAAATGTGAAAGGAATGCTACATAGTCCCTCAATTCTATAAATAGTGTCGTCACGAGATTCGTGCTCATCAAACTTTCTTAACTTTAACTATATTTATAAAAATATTAGTAATATTTGTACCTCCAGATAAGTTTATTTTAAAACATATTCAGCGATTTATCGAATGATACTAATTATACAACATAAGTATTAATATTTTTATATATATTTGGTCAAAGTTGATAATGTTTTTTCTTCTCGGAAAGTAAGAATAACATATTTTATGGGATAGAGGGAGTATCTATTTGTATTTACCTTTTCTATTAAATTTTAAAGCTATAATTTATTTTATGATGGTTAATTCATAATAGAAGCTAATGTTGACAATAAAATGGTAATGTCCTATCAAATTATTTTAAATATAGATTTCTTCTTATGTGCGAAGAACAAAAATATTTACTCGTAAATATTGCACAAAAATATTTCTTTCATCTGTCTCCAAGTCTTTGCTCTCCATCTTGGTGTGGACCTAATTTAGCTTAATCACACGCTTAGCAAAAGTTTAGTTTACTAGTTGTCTCAATTACCAAAACCAAACATAGGGCTTTCACCTTTCCATACCACTCGATCACTCTCGAGTTAGGTCCCACCTAATGGCACTAGATAACCGTTTAGCAAATAAAAATGTCTCTATTAATAGTACGGTGCACTTCTTTACTCACCAATGGCTGGTAAAATGAAACGGCCTACAACTCATGCATTTGTCTTGTGTATTCTATTTCATCTCCATGTGCCCTCAAGCATCCACTCTCCATCTCACCATCTTCCATATGATGAATAACGGTCATCTCAAGTGTGGCCAACAACGCCACCTTGGCCATTGTCCGTGCAATAAAGCTCCTCCATCTTCACTTCATCAAGCCATTGATCATAGCATTGATTGCTCTTTTCTGGTGCATTAGTTCATCGGCGCCAAGCCCTCTACCCTCTCAGAGCTTATCTGTTATTAGGGTTCAAACAAGCTTTTTAATACTCTATCTTGGTAGTACCTTGGCAAAAAAAAAGTTTCTCTACTCTATCTTCGTACTCTTCGTTAGTACTTTTTTTTGCACCATGTCTGAGTGGCTCCATAGTCACCGGGAACGTGGTACGGTGCCACGTTCTACGTTCCAGGAACGTGCGTTCCCGTTCTGGGAACGTGGATCAGTTTCGTCCCGACAGTGGAAAATCCTTTCTCAAGGAGCGTTCCACGTTCCACGATCCTCGTTCCACGACCCAATCATTCCGGGAACTTTGTGACTGTGAGTGGCTCTACTATTTCTAGGATCGTATGCTTATAGTTGATAGCTAGGTTTTTGGAATCTAGCGTGTAAAACTTTTATTTATGTATAGTCGCATAGATGATGGCAACACATGAAGAAAACCTAAGACGCATTTAGACAGATTTGGGGTATGATTTTGGCTCTATTCATCCGGCTTATAATCCGTCCTTTTCAGCTTGTTTTTTCAGCCGAAACAGTATTTTTCTCTCACAACAAATCAGACAACAGTGTTTTTTCAGCCGGCTTATCAGCACAGCCGAAGTGGGCCTTTGTATACGCTAGCCCTGTACATGGGCCGGTCTCAATCCGGACCAACCTGTAAACCAACCCACAACGAAACCGTGTTTGGAGGCCAATACGGGTTGGTTTGAGGCGGGTAGTGACCATCTAACCCGTTCAGGTCGTTGCGTTCATCGTCGAGCTTGCCGCACATGGTGGCGAGGGTGTGGGCTGTGGAGCCCTGGCCGGATCATCACCTTCTTCCCCATGGTGGCGAGGTCCTGCTGAGCAGAGACGCGTCATGCACCAGTAGCAGCTGTCCCCTGCGTTGCCGCCATGGCCGCCGCCGCGGGCGGCGCCAGCGCGGTCTCGGAGACGAAGATCGAGCTTCTTCTCGACCTCCTTCGCCAGGGCCGCGGGCAACGGCGCGGAGGCTGCTGGGGCCGGCTCGGACGCCAGCGTGGAGGCGCTCTGCGGCGCCGGCTGGCATGGAGGCTCCGGAGTGGAAGACGGAGTAGCCCGCGAGTCGACGACGTCGTTGAGGATGGTGGCGGCGCCCTGATAGTGACCGGAACGGCTGGAGGCGCATGTGAGAAGGAGACCTGGGGGCTGCTGGCGCGGGTACCCAGTACGCGTCCGCCTCCTCTGCTGCACTCGTCGGCGTGACCAAAACCGACGAAACCCGTATAACCCATGGGTACGAAACCGTATAAAGAGGAAAGTTACGGGCTGAGATGGGTTTTGCCCAGAAACCGTGTTAACCGAACCATGTACAGGCCGAGTATACGCAAAGCTGACTATATAATTTGAAGCAACTAATTCACTTCCTGGTCAGGAGCCAGGCCAGACCCTTCGTAGTTCAAAGAGAATCGTACGAGTCGTGTGGCAAAATTGATCGAATATTCTGAAATGCTAACTGCATGGGTGCCGGTGAGACCACGTTTTTTTCTAGATTGAATCGAATATAGCACTCGTAATACTAAACGTGGCAACAAAGGACGATCGTACCATTTCTTTATCCATGTGCCTTTCACCTTTCACCCATCGGCACAGTCGCACAGGGCTGCGCCGTCCTCGTCTTCTTGACCGGCGGCGGCCCCGTGCATCACGTTTTTAGTTTAAAGAGAGAAGCCAATAATTCTTCACCCGCTTAATGATTCCAGGCTCGGCACGGCTGTTACTGTACGAGCGTCGAGGAGTCGAGGACCAACAGCTCACACAAGATATTTTCGGTGCTTCGCTTCGCCAGATGTCCTTTAATCAGATGCGACATGCATGGCCTCGGTCGGATATTTGCAGTGGCTGCAGTTTGTCAACTGTGCTCGAGCACAGGCCTACCGTACCGTGCATGGACCAGCACCAACCGGGAAATTCATGTGTGTGCATGCGCTCTCGATGGTGATCCTGTGACCCCTTTTCTGAATGGGATGGTCATCCTAACTTGCATGTGTGCACCATATATAGGTACTCCAAGCAAGGAGAAATGCAAGTGAACACCAAGAATCGTTTCTTGTTTTAGGCTCTGTGAGCAGGGAGGCTTCTTGGTTTACCTACGCTAGACGTGGCCAAAATGAACATTATTCGGTAAAACAACATTTTTTTTTTGAAAATTAACAGCTTCCCTGCTCACATAGGGGAAGTTTCAAGGCATAAGGGTCAATATATGCTCTGATTTTGTACTTCCCCACCTATCACATCTAATCAACCAGAGAAGTTGGACTTGACGATTTACACTGACCTCCCAAAGTCCCGAGCAAAGGTTACATAGAGTTTCAAAAACAAATGGAAGCGTGTGTTTTGTGTGCCGCCCTGCCCAGTGCCCACTCGCATCAACGGCGGTTCTAACCGAAGAACGAAGACCTGCAGGCGTAACGCCATACTATTATACTACTGCTACTGTACAATATAGTAGCCTATACAGGCTACGTACAATACTGTAAGTCTGGGCATTGGGTCGGCGTCACCGCGAAAGTTTATCCTCCCGCTGCAGACAGAGCCACTGGCTGATCTTTTTTTCTTCGGTGAAACCGACGCGACACCGACGGGCGTACGCCGCGGTGCGACCGGACCGGCCGGACAGACAGACAGACAGAGATGCGTGGATGCCGAACCCGACGTTGTCGCCAGGGAGAGGGAGGAGATGAGCACGCCGGCCAGACGCCACGGGTGGCACGATCGGCATGCCGTGGCGTGCAGGGACGGCAACGCCGACCGACCGAGTGCGAGTGGGCGCTGCGGGGTCGCACGCACAACGCACAGCAAGAACGGGGACCGCGTCTTGCCGGGTTGGCGTGCTTTCTCTTCCTACTTTGCCTAGCCTCGTCGAGTCGTCCTGCTCTGGGCCCGGCCAAACTCGTGTGCTATTTGCTGGTACCGTCTCGTACTAGTATCTTGCAGCGCCAGGGCCAGCAATAGCAGGTCGGTCCGCAGGGGAAATGAAGGCCCGGTTTTGTACACTGCAGGCGCAGGGAATCCTGCAGTTTTGTTTAAGCACGTTTTTTACTCCCTGATGATGAACAGGGCTAAGGCTAGCTCCTGTTTTCTTTCCGCGAAGACCTCGTCACGAGAGCCGAAATCCCACCGTTTCCTCCGCTGAAAACTCGTCCTTTGAACAAGGGCTGGTTGGTTCAACCCTAGGCAAACTTGTCTGGCGCGCCGTGCGTCTCAGATCGATTGCTTACGTTGGAATTGATACCTGGCTGCGAGTCTGGCCCGTTGAGGTGTCTTATAATCTGTACTTTTCAGCTTATTTTTTTAGCCGAAATAGTATTTTTCTTTCACAACAAATTAGCGAACAATACTTTCAGTCATGGCTTTTCAGCGAAGCAAACGGGCTCTCTGTGAGCTCTGTCTTGGAGGATTCAATCGGAAAACACCCCATAAGAGCATGACTAATAATATTGCAGCTTATTTGCAGCCAGAGCAGTTGTATTATCTTCCTGCTAGCACTGTATAATGGCTGTTTTTGGCTGCAACAAAAGTTGCAGCCGAACACTTTAGTATGTTGTTGGTTCTATATATATATATATATATATATATATATATATATATATATATATATATATATATATAACACTTACTTATCAGTCCACCCATACTAATAGTTGCTTACTCGAACATATCGTGACATTAATACCTGATTTACTTTCTTTTTTGAACTTCATTCTTGTGCTTGAGCTGACTGTAAACTTACCGTCCACTTTTCTTTTCTATTATTTTTTCCCACCTCAACATTTAGCCTATTTACACCATTTAGTATAAGGAACAATCTGTTGGCTATAACTTGCCTCATTTTTTTAGAACAACTTTTTTTTGTTATATTTTTTTTTCCTGGAAGGAGAGCAGCTGCATGCCGTCGTATTATTATTTTATGTTATTCATACAAAGAATTTAGGAGACTAATGCTCTAGTGCAGAACCATTTGAAGTACTAGCGAATAGCGATCGTTGAGCTACTGTGTAGCAGTACTATGAAAACTTCAGGCACTGCAGCTCTCGAGCTGAAGATACAATAAAGCGTGTATTTATACAGCATACCACAATACGTTACACGCATACATGCTCATAAAACAAAATTAAATAGACCAAATAAACATCTTCCACCGAGCATACAAACCCTCTACGAGAGGGAGGATCCAGTGTAAACATACAGTACAGGACACAGGGAGAGGATAATAAAATGTACCGGAACATGCACTACACATCGCTCCTCAACATATCGAGCAAGGCAGCAGCCATTCGTTGCAACATCTGGCACCGGTCACGGACCAGCGAAACTGCTGCGAGCATGTTCATCATCTCCAGCAGCAAACAATCTCGCGAACGAACGGCTGACCGACCTCACGCACGTATATGCTTGTGGGCTTGTGGCCAATTAGGATGACCACCAGAACAATTCCTAACTTCGTCACTAGTAGTAGTAGTAGAGCAGTAAACTGAGTAGTAACCGACGGTAAATTATTCTTTCCCTTAACCTGAACAATCTCTACTGATCATTTGGCATCTTCCTTTTGGGCAAGATCACATCTCCTGCTTGACGGTCGCTTCTTGGCCCAGACCCAGGCAAGGTTTCTTCTCCGCTCCGGCCGCTTGCTTGGGCGCCTCAACGCCAACAGAGCTGTTGACTTGGTATGGCGCCTTTGCAGTTATCCTGGAATTTGAATGAAAAAGGCACAGAAACATGTTAGAACTCTGCTTAACTGAACCTGATTCCACAGGTGACCCTGAATGCAACTGTTTTCCGTCACTGAAAATTCGAAAGAAAAAAAATGCAACTCAGTTACCTGTCCTTTCTCTTCTCAAGGAACCTGTGGAGTGAATTCCTCCTCGCAATCGGCAGATCTGTTACAGAGCAAAAACCAAAAACACTTGTGTCACCGACAAGGTTTTGTGAAACCAGCAGCATTTTTTGGCAATTTGTGAAACAAAAGTTTTGAATGGGTATATGGGCTGCCAAGTAGAACTGCAAGAGCCAAGAGGAGCGAGGCTTATTCCCCTCAAAAAAAAAAAAAAAGAGGAGCGAGGCTTACCGGAGAGGCTGTTGTGTGAAGGCGTAGGCAGGTTCTGCGTTGGAACAGTGGCACCGGCCCTGTCCACGCCGTCGCCGCCTGCAGGGTTCACGATTTGCAGCAAGTCCTTGACCTTGGTGGAGGGGAACTTGTCGAAGACGACCACTTTTCCACCGTAGAAGATGGTCAGCTGTTGCGCCTCGTCTCCAGCTGCTTCCCTGCAGGAATCAAAATGTCTCTGTTACATTTGACAAAAACAGATCACACTTGTTCTTTCTTTCTTTCTTTTGACTGGGTGTGTGTTGTTCTTTTGGTTCAAAGCACGAACTTACTTTCTTCGTCATCAATTTACCGGGGAGTAGTGCACGGACGGTTGCGGATTTTAATTTAGGCCTCGTTTAGATTGAAAAAAAGTGAACCCGTACCACTTTCGTCTTATTTAATAAATATTATCTAATCATGGACCAACTAGGCTCAAAAGATTCATGTCGTGATTTTTCAACTAAACTGTGTAATTAGTTATTTTTTTACCTACATTTAATACTCCATGCAAACGGCTAAAAATTGAGGTAACGGAGAGAGTGAAAAAACTTGGAATTTGTATGTCATCTAAAAGGCCTTATTTACCTTGGATTTCCGGCGGTGCGTTTGTCATGGTCTTTTGGCTCCCCGGCGGTGGCCTTCTCGTGGGGCTCCTCGGCCGGCGCGTCGAGCGCTGACAGCAAGTTCATGGTGGTCGGCGGCCTGAAAGCTCCTGCTCCTGCGACGACGATGGGCGAGTCTGATAAGCGAAACGGTTTTGTTCATTGGGAGACGGGAACTCTAGCTTTGTTGTGCACAGCGATTCGTGTCCACGGGAAGCTTTAATCGTGCATGCATGGCACTGAACGGAATAACGGATTGCGTGAAAGAAAACACGACGACTGAGAACTGTTGCTGCCTTACCAGCTGCCGTCGCCGGTGCCATGGCGAGGCCGCCAAGGCCCTGCAGGCCGCCCTTCTTCTCCTTGAGATACTGGCTCAGGAGGCTGCACGTGGCGGCGAAGCTGGTCTTGTCCCTCGCCGGCTCACGTCCAGCCATGGCCGCGGCGCCGCCCTTCTCCTCCTCTCCTCTCCTCTCCTTCCCGTCCCGTCCACTTCACCCCCAGCTCAGCTCACCAGCTAGCCTAGCAGGGACGGGCAATAACCAAAGACGCCGCCTCCCAACTCCCAGTCGCAGCTTCCTCCTCCTCTGCTTATCAGTTTATCAATCACAGAGACAGAGCCTCCGACAGGCTCTCGTGTACTCTTCCTCCCCTCGCAAATGGCCTTTGCCCCTTTAATAGCGCGTGCCAAGGAGACGGCAAGTGGGACGGCGAGCCGTGGGGGCAGGGCACGGGCGGACGGGCCAGCCGGTCGGGGAGGCGACTCGCGTCGCATGAAACACGTGACTGCCGGAACGGGTGACGGGTGGTCCTCGGGAATGGGAATGCGGGAGAGCGACGGGTCGGTGGCGGTGGCGACATGATCGGACGGACGGAGGAGGAGGGGCCGGACGGGTCCGTGACGACCCCGATCAGGCGGAAAGGCGTGCTAGCGACACGTGATCTGGGCGGGGGTTTGACCGGGCCGAGCGGAGCGGGTGTGTGTGGGATCTCCCGGCGCCCGGCCCCCGTGGGGTGGGACGAGGAGAGGACGCGGTGGCAGCGACGGGTGTACAGAGAGACGTGACGCGCGACCCTGGGCCGCGGTGTACCGCGTGTTCCCTGTGCCGTGTACGTCCCCTCTCATCTCATCCGGCAAGTTTCTTTCTTTCTTTCTTTCTTTCTTTCAATCACGGAGAGGCGACCCTCGTAGATTTCAGACCGTAGATGAACGAACAGTTACTCTGAGCGTCCTTGCGCACCGGTGGGTTCAGGAGTGCCAGGCACGCTGTCGGCAACGGACCGGGCGACGTCGTTCGCTCATCATGTGTCTCGCCTCCGATCCGACAACGCGGCACCTCATCTGTCGGCGGTCATACCACATGACCCGCGACCGCTCTCCTGTCGACGGCGATGGCTGATCGCTCGCCGCTCGCCGCTCGCCGGGCTACGCCCGATCGCCCTCGCCCCGCTGGATGGTGGATGGCTCATGGTCATGGGCCATGGCTCCTTTTCTTCTCTGAGCGACTGAGCTGGTAGGGTGTGACAGTAGTACGGTACGGCCGGTTCGCAGGCCTGAACCCTGCCTGAAGTAAGTAGTGAACTCTGTGCTTCCAGGAAAGGGCGTCACGAGTTTCATATGATGACCGCGGTCCCGACCTGCTCTCGGGGACGACTCTGGTCTCCCAAATTTGTGCCACGATTTCCGTGTGAGTGCGTGCGTGCCAGCCGGCTGGGGTAGCTAGCTTATAATTAATCAAATTTATAAAGCTGTCCGAGTGTCCGTGTCTGATCGGAGTTTATAGTGGAGTACAGTACCATTCATTTCGTCAATTCCGTTGTGGTAACTCGTAAGCCTTGTAGCCAAGGCAGTGAAGACGGAGATGCCAAGGCAATTCACGAGCCTGGGCATAAGCACGTGGATCTGGCCAGATAAAACTGCGTAGCAGCAACACTTCTAAGATCCATTAAAAAGTGCACTATGCAAAAAAAGATTCCCTGTCACATCAAACTTTCGATACATGTATAAAATACTAAACGTGGATAAAATCAAAAACTAATTGCACAGTTTGGTTGTACTTTGCGAGACAAACGTTTTGAGCCTAATTACTCAATGATTGGACAATTATTACCAAATACAAACGAAATGCTACAGTGTATTTTGGCACTCCAAAATTTGAATCTAAACACAGCCTTAAAGAACAACGATCTGTGTTCGTGTTCCCGAATCCAAGGAAGCGCTAGTGCATTCTCCTCTCAAAATCCAACAGGCATCTAGCAAGGCCGTGAATCGCTACAGGAACCTCACATGTTTCATGAGGCCGACAAAAGAACCACATTATCGAAACTGCTACCAAGAAATTGATGCCCGCATTTTAAGTTCTCATCTGAAATACTTTTCAGTTCATAAAAAGATTCACTACCAGACTCGTGCTGGTCAACTTTTTAAAGTTTAACTAGGGTTTTAGAAGATATTAGCAACATTTGTATCTCCAAATAAGTTTATTATACAAATATATTCAATGATCTATCTAATGATAGTTATTATATATCATAAATGTTATTATTTTTTAATATATATTTGGTTAAAGTTAAAAATATTGACTTCTCGAGAAGCAAGAATAACACTTTTTATGTGACGAAGGGAGTATTGCACATTAACTTATGCTAGTATGCTACTGCACTAGGTATACAAATTTATACTGGTTCAAGTACGTGGTACACTTCTTCCAGTTGGAAGTAGATCTCTTATCTCGTATGCTTGAGTTATCTTTTCACCTTAGGTACTGAGTTATCTTTTCAAAAACATTTTTCATTTACATCTCATTATGTCACTAGGTCCAATGCATATGCACAGTTAGTTCAAATCTAGTGGCACTTAGATAACCTTTTTGTTTTAGAATTCCCCTCTTAATATATTATGGCTATCTATTCCAAACCTAACCACACACTCTATTGTGTCTCGACCGGCAAAATGAAAACTCCTAGCATATACCTTTGGCTTCGGACTTGTTTTCATCTCTCCAAGTGTGAGCTTGCTCCATATGGCTTGATCACCCTTCATCTATCGCTTAACCTTGGTCACCACCTTGTTGTGGATCCTAGCTCAATCACAACTCAATTGAAAGAATCAGTCCACTAGTTGTCACTCAATGCCAAAACCAAACATAGTGCTTTCACCAACCCAGAAATTAGGATGGTTTCTAATCAAAGAAGATAGAGGAAGAAATGATTTTTTTGATAAGAAACTATATGTATACGAAATCAAGATATGAAGAGATATGATAAGTAGATAATAAAAAAGAAGACACATAGTTAGACAAAAAATTATTTTAAACAAATTGTCCATTCAATATTATGTTTTTTATGTGTTGTGTTTATATAATTTAATAGGCACAAAAACTAGGTATTATTTTTAGCATTGCCTGCCTTTAGACAATCGGAAAACTAAATCCAAGGGCTAATTTGGAAGAAGGGGGAGGCACACCAGGGATGAAAAACCCTCCATGAAGAACTAATAATTATTCAAATTATTTTCTCATGGATTTTACTCTGGAAAAAGGCAGGAATCCAAGAGGATTTGAGTTTCCAAAAAGGGGCCTAAGAATAGAGATCCGGCCCAGGGGCCTAACAAACAGCTATGCGTTGATCAGCCCGCCTACTCAGGCAGCACATATGACTGCTCAGGTTAAGCCCATATGCAGGTTGAGCATGTAACTGATGGTCCAGGTCAAGATTCGGCCCAGTTGAGGGCCGAAACGAGTAATCGACCTTTCCGGTTCGTTTTGATGGGCCTAATCCCGCCCATCTAGGAATAATTCTGGGCTCAGGTGTGCTGCCTCAGTTCAGGAGTACTATCCAAGTAGCCATCGCAATCGTGGAGAGCGAGACTTGAAAACGTCGGCGGATTCACCACGGTAGCCGATCTTCACATGGACATGGGCAACGCCGGTGCTGGAGACAAGCGTAGCATTGTGCAGCGAACCCCTTGGTCATCTCGAAGGTCAACCACAAAGAGACGCGAATTTTGCGTTGTGGCTATCACACTACCAGTACAGTGTCCCCATTGATTTATGCATTGGATCCAGTGTAGTGTGTTTCCCAGTTCCATTTCCATCAGAGACTTCAGAGTTGCTACTACTGATGAAAGATTGAAAGCCCTGCTCTCGGTTTCAGGACTGAAAACTCAGGGGCTGTTTAGTTCCCAAGAAATTTTGCAAAATTTCTCAGATTCCCTATCACATCGAATCTTTAGACACGTGCATGAAGCATTAAATATAGATAAAAAATAAAACTAATTATATAGTTTAGACGAAATGGACGAGACGAATCTTTTAAACCTAATTAGACCATAATTGAACACTAATTGCCAAATAACAACGAAAGTGGCTACGGTGCCATTTTGCCAAATTTTTAGCAACTAGACGCTACCTCAGGAGGAGGGCATCGTAGCGCTACAAGGAGAGACGAGGCATGTTGCTTTGAGCAATACAGTATGACGCATGGCACTGCGTGATCGCGTCATTCAGAAGCAAATACTTCTCCTACAACGAACGGACGAACGACACACGGCGTCCGCAGCAATGCCCAGCAGACGACACGAGGATCAATTGCAGCTGCAGAGCCTCCGAGTCCGTGCCAACTGTGCAGAAATGACACCGAAATTGGAGTGGCATAATTATCGCCAAAGCGCGCTCCGGATCCGGAGAATCAGGAGTCCCTGATTAACGGAGCCATGTCGTGCTCGTGGATGCCCCGGCCTCCGACAGGACGAACCTCTCGATCGTCGTCATGGGAGCACCACCAAACGATAATGGACCTGGACCAAACACCAAACCCTGGGCACCGCGCACGCCACTACAACGAGTCAAAACCGTTGCGCGTGGGAATCCTCCACTGGCAGCGCCTGCAGAGCCCAGTCACCGAGCGCCAAGAAGCTGAACTGACCGGCCACCGCCCAGGGGCAGCTCGGTCATTCCACCGCCGCCGTCGTGGTCGTGGTTCCGCCCCCAACTCTCAACTCCACTCCACGGCCGCGGCGCTAGCAGGCACTCACCATCATCACTCGCCGCCGCGCGCACCACCCTCTCCAGTCTCCACCCCGCCCTACCCTTTTTAAAACTACGACCGAGCTGCCGGGCGAATCCACCGCCTCCGCCGGCGCGCGCCTCCCTCCTCTCCCCATGGGCCCCCGCGCCCGAGCCGGGACCGCTTCGCCCACCGGCCGGTGCGCGCGCCGTAGATAGATCCCACGAGCGTCGCGATCAGATCCGATGCTGGAGACCGCCGCCGCCGCCTCCTCCCCCCGCGCCGCGGCCGCGGCAGTCGCCGCTGTGGCGGCGCCGGCCGTTTCCTCCCCGCGGCGGGGTGGAGGCGCCGCGCACCACCACCGGCGGTGGGGGCCGGCATCGTTCAGGGCTTACCTGTTCGCGCTCTGGCTGGTGGGCTTCGCGCTCGTCATCCTGTGGCAGAGGACCTCTGTGGGCCGCGTGCGGCTCTACACGCGCCCGCCGATGCCGAAGCGCGCCGCGGCGTCTTTGTCTTTGGGGCAGTGGGTGGCCTCCCCACCCGTCTACGATCTGAGGGAGTTTGGGGCAGTCGGGGACGGGAGGACGGTTAACACGGCCGCGTTCGAGTCTGCCATCGCGGCGATCGCTGAGAGGGGCGGAGGCAGGCTCACCGTCCCCGTCGGGCGGTGGCTCACCGCGCCGTTCAACCTCACCAGCCACATGACTCTCTTCCTCGCCGCTGGCGCTGAGATCCTAGGGATTCAGGTGAGACATTAGCTGCTATTTGCATCAGCTTTCTTTGGCTAAAGACGCTGCTCTCTGATCTTTAGTCAATTCGGATTCGTTTGTGCAAGTATGTACTCTGGGAAGTGAAAACCGAAAAAGAATTCTGCTACTGCAATCATATTAAGTCAAGGACATTTTATAAGTAATGGCAACCAGTGATCCTTGCATGAAACGATGAGTTCATCATCAATCTAGGGAGTAATGCAAATACTACGCAGTTTAATAAGATTATATTAGTAATTACCTGTGTTGCTGAGCAGGACAGGCAAATACTTCTTTACACAAATAGTTTCTTTTAAAATTGTATCAGAAGTTCCTGCCAAGTTTATCGCTAAAATAACTGTCTAGTGGTGTCATTTTCAATTAAGCTGCAAGATTTGCTGAAGAATTAATTTGACATTTGAGCAAGGATTTACTTGAACACTGAAGTTATCCGCATGTCAAAGTTAGTCTGATAACCAAAGACCATGGTGGTTAGTCCCAAATGATGTTTTGTTTTTTTGGGTCAGTTCTGACTTGCTTTCAAATAAATTTGTTGGTCTCTGCTTTTATGCAGTAGTCAGGTTCAAGTCAAGCTACATTTACTTAATGTTTTCATGCTTTATCTACCAAGTTGTTTTGTACACTTTGTTTCATTTGCTTCTGCTGTTATTTGTCAATTGTCGTGGACCAAATGAAGGGGAAAAAAGTCCACATGTACATGACATCATTCAATTATTCAAATAAGTATAGAGTTGACCTATTTACTTGCATTATAAGTGGTGATTGGCCAGGAAACTATGGTTTTTTTATGTATTTTGTTACCTTTTACTCCAACAAAGAAATTACACTGATACCTCTTTTGTCTTTTTTTATAAAATTCTCTTGACCTTAGGCAAAGCACGTTGAGAGTTTCTTACGTGTTGTTTTACTGGTACCTTTTTCAGTTTGGTGCACTTATTTACCAATTGAGTTAACATTGGCGACTTCTTTATGTTACTTATATCCAAGGATGAAAGATATTGGCCATTAATGTCTCCATTACCATCATACGGCTATGGAAGAGAGCACAAGGGACCTCGATATGGGAGCCTTATACATGGCCAAGACCTGAAGGATGTGACTATAACAGGTAGGTTGTGTTTTTTTGTTCCTTTTTTTTCTTATTCATATGGAAAATGCTAAATTGATTCCAGCTTGTATACATGTTCTACCATACAAAAACATAGGAAGCTCTAAAAGCTTTTGAAACTAAATTTGATACTTATTTCATGGAAACACCTAATCTCAAGTCGTACTTGAATTAAGTGAATTAATTTGACCTCGAGCAGTGCATTCATTGTAAGAATAAAAGTGTGGATCTGATGAGGATATGCCAAATATAGCTAAATATCATGACTCATCTGTTAGAGAAGTGAATGTTGGCATTATTGCTTGTTTCTCTTCTGCAGTCTCATTTTCATGAAATTGTAATAATATTTCAGTTGACTCTTCTGCAAAATAGGTCATAATGGTACCATAAATGGACAAGGTCAAAGTTGGTGGGTAAAATTTCGGAGAAAACTCCTTAATCACACAAGGGGTCCTCTGGTGCAGCTCATGCGATCAAGTGATATTATCATTTCTAATATCACTCTTCGTGATTCTCCCTTCTGGACTCTTCACACGTATGACTGCAAGAATGTTACTATATCAGAAACCACCATCTTGGCTCCAATTGCTAGAGCTCCAAATACTGATGGAATAGATCCAGGTTACTCCTAATGCTTGCAATTTTTTCTGATTATTGAACTTTATTCATTTCATTTATAGCTGCATCCTGTAGGTTGTATTGTAATCTAGATTCCACTAAACATTTCAGCAACAATAGGAGCCCAAGGAACCTGCACTGCATGTCCATGTTCTCTTGGAGCCTATTTTTTAAGTTTATGCTTCATTAATCAATTTCTTTGTTATTCTTGATGTATACGCAGATTCTTGTGAAAACGTGGTGATAAAAAATTGTTACATTTCTGTTGGTGATGATGGGATAGCCATAAAGAGTGGTTGGGATCAATATGGAATTGCTTATGGCCGTCCATCTGCTAACATTGCTATTCAGAATGTTGTAATCCGCTCTATGGTCAGGTAAGATATAAGAATAAGATCATTTGCTTAGGCTGTTTCTTTTTGCTTTATAACATATGTATGTATGATGTGTTTTGAAATATCATTGGCTAGTGTATGACGCTTCTTTGAATATAATATTAAAGAGTTGCTGCGAGTTTGTTAGATATTTTGTATATTTCTGATACATACTACTTGCTGGCTATTTGTTCTATGTTACAGATGCATTATACGTACTAGGATCATTTATTTTTCTAGACTAGGCCCTTGTTTAGTTCCCAAAATATTTTGTAAAATATTTCAGATTCCCGTCACATCGAATCTTTCGACACATGCATGAAGCATTAAATATAGATAAAAAATAAAACTAATTACACAGTTTAGTTGTAAATCACGAGACAAATCTTTTAAGCCTAATTAGTCCATGATCGGACAATAATTGCCAAATAACAACGAAAGTGCTACAGTGGCGCTACAGTTACATTTTGTAAAATATTTTGGGAACTAAATAAGGGCTAGAACTAGTTACATAAGGCATTTTGTGTTCATTGTTGGTTTATCTTTCATGATCTGGAAATCAATCAACGCCACTATTCAAACTTTAATAAACCAATGTGATTGTATGTTTGATCTCTTTTGTGTTCTGTGGGCAGTGCTGGAGTATCCATTGGAAGCGAGATGTCTGGTGGTGTCTCGAATGTTTTGGTAGAGAATGTTCATGTCTGGGATTCACGGCGAGGCGTGAGGATAAAGACTGCGCCTGGAAGAGGGGCCTATGTAACCAACATCATGTACCGGAACATAACCTTGGAAAATGTACGTGTCGGTATAGTGATAAAGACAGACTACAACGAGCACCCAGATGAAGGCTTCGACCCAAAGGCTGTGCCCACCATCGGGAATATTTCTTACACCTCAATCCATGGGCATCGTGTGCGAGTACCTGTCAGGATACAGGGAAGTGCAGAGATCCCTGTGAAGAATGTTACCTTCCATGACATGTCAATTGGTATAGTAGACAAGAAGCACCATGTTTTCCAGTGCTCCTTCGTCCAGGGGCAGGTCATTGGCTATGTTTTCCCCGTGCCTTGCAAGAACCTGGACCTGTATGACGAGCGGCGTGAGCTGGTTAAACAATCAACGTTGCAGAATATCTCTGATATCGACTACAGTTTTTGACAGGGGCGTTTGATCCCAATGTACTATTGCTGTAGGTGTATTCAGTATTCACAGCTATCATAGTCCTTTCCAACACATTTAGAAGCAAATTTTTGGGTAGCTTTTACACCTTTCACCTCTCAGGCATGTATTTAAGGAGGATCGACTTGTCCATACTGTCTCGTAGAGAGACGCCAGGAATGTTGCCTTTTCACTTTTTGATCACTGTATTATTACAAACTAACTCGGTTACACAGTTGACAGTACACTTTTGATAGTGTTTATTGTTCACGGCAGCATACACTTATACCCTCCCTTTGTCAACAGATGCGGATGTATATGTATTATGTCAAGTTGTGTTCAAAAAGCTCGATTTGTCATGATGGCTTCAAAAGAAATGGATATTCATGCTGAAAACTGCTTTAGCAAAGCAGTAGCAAGAACAAACAGTGATGTTTGAATTAAGCCAGAAAAGACGTCCTGTACATGGGTAAAGTTTCAACGCATTCCTGTACCGTATCCTTTTATTTGATTTTTATTTACGGAACGACTAGCGACGCCCCAGCTGCTCTGTCTCCCTTGGGGCCGGTGAAGACGCAGAGGATGGGTGGGGTGCGGCAGCAGCGCGCAGAGGACAGGAGCACACGTGTTTCGGGACAGAGCTTCTGGGTGTGTATCTCAGCGGCAAAGTGAAGCTCGTCGGCGACGTGGAGCTCTGCAGCGCGTAGAAGGCAGCGCGGTGATGACGCAGAGAACGGGAGGGGGAGGGCGGCAGTGACGCATAGAGGGCGGGGTGGGCGCGCAGCGACGATGCAGAGGACTGGTGGGGGCAACGGCGGCGGCGCGCAAAGGATATTGGCTTCCGCATGGACGCCCTTGGGGCCACCGCTGTAAGATCGGCGATATACTAATAAAGCATGCCCGAATTACTATTCAAACATGTACAACATCGTTTCTGCAACATTGGCGATGTACTACTAAAACATGTCCAGATTACTATTGAAACATGTATAATATCGTTGTTGCAACATTCGTAAATACAACATCTGCAATATGCGCCTAAAGCACCGACAACATACTCTCCAAACACTTGAAACATAGGCTTTCAGAGCAACATCTCCTTGTAACATAACACCTGTAACATGCGCTTGAAGCACGTGCAACATACGCTCGAAACACCTGAAACACGCTTGCAACATAGGCTTTTCAGAGCAACATCTTTTGCTTGGGCAAACAAAGGCTCATCGGCTAGCAGAACTTGACGGCGGTGCGTGGAGCTCACCGGTGGCGCAGATCTTGGCAGCGTGGAGTTCGCTGGCAACACGAAGCTTGGTAGCGCGCAAAAGGCAACGTCGCACGGAGCTGGGCGACAGAGGGTAGGGTGGGGCGGGCGCAACAACGCAAAGTACAGGTGGGGGCGGAGGAGGTGCCACACAGAGGGCAGGGTGCGGCACGGCCATGACGTAGAGGACTGGCGGGATCGGCGGCGGCGGTGCTCAGATGACCCGTGCATTTCGGAACGGAGCGGCCATCCGTTCGGACGCCCGGGCTATATCATTATTGTCTTACTTACTGTTGTGGAACCTATCTTCGAAATTATACATGTAAGGTCAGACTTCGTGTAGTTTTAACTTCCGAAGTTTGTTTCTTGCTGCATATAAAGGGACGAGAAATCGTAAAGCAGAAATCTTACAGGTCCATCAGCCTAACAGGCCGATAGAGGCCTCTTTAGGTCTCTTTAGGTCTTAGCCATACAACGGCGCTTCCTCATCGGCTGGCTTTTCCTTACATATGCCACGCCCTCTCCCTCCCTATCCTCAAACACCAATCCGATAAAAAGCGCGCACCGGCGTGGCGCGCTTCCTCCCGAGCCCCGATCATCTTCCCCTTCCCTCCTCTTCGTCATGGCTCTGCCGTCGGCCGGCTCGTTCGCGGCATGCAGCCTCCAGCCAAGGTAAAAAAACATGGCGCACCCTCGTCTCTCTCTGTCACGCCTCCGCTGTTACCCTAAGGCCGCCGCCGTGCGTCTGTGCGCTCCGTATTTCTGCAGCAGTGCTAGCATTCGGGCATGCCATGCCCCGAGGCCGCCGCCTCACCTGAAGCCCGGTGCTGCGGCGGTATCGTTTGCGAGGACGCGGCAGCAGCGCCGGGCGAACGCGACCAAGGGTGGCGTGTCCACCGTGTGCGAGCCGCTGGGCCCCGACCGGCCGGTCTGGTTCCCCGGCAAATCCCCTCCGGCGTGGCTCGACGGCAGGTAAGTGATAGCACGGTATACTTAGAAGAGTGTCTCAGACTGTCAGACATGCCAGTGTAGTGGATGAACTCATAGATGTATGTATATATGCACCGGATAAGACGGCGAGGTATCATTTTAATTTGTTCTGATATTTCTTCGCGATCGAATTGTCTTGCAGCCTTCCAGGAGACTTTGGATTTGACCCTCTCGGACTAGGTAACACCAATGATCCATGACACAACAAAATGCTTTCAATATCTCGCACATTCTCTCGGTTTGGTTTTAAGAGCTTATTAGCCAGAAGAAGTCTGGAACACACAATTTTCTCCATGATTATTAATGTGCGCAGGTTCGGATCCGGAGTCGCTGCGGTGGTTCGCGCAGGCGGAGCTGATGCACGGGCGGTGGGCGATGCTGGCGGCGGCGGGCATCCTGATCCCGGACCTCCTGGCGCGGTGGGGCTTCATCGACGCCGGCTACTCGTGGTTCGACGCCGGGTCCCGCGAGTACTTCGCGGACCCCTGGACGCTCTTCATCTCGCAGATGGCGCTGATGGGGTGGGCGGAGAGCCGGCGGTGGGCGGACTACCTCAAGCCCGGCTGCGTCGACATCGAGCCGCGCTTCCCCAACCGCAAGAATCCAGTCCCCGACGTCGGGTACCCCGGCGGGCTGTGGTTCGACTGGGCCAACTGGGGCCGCGGGTCCCCGGAGCCCGTCATGGTGCTGCGCACCAAGGAGATCAAGAACGGCCGCCTCGCCATGCTCGCCTTCGTCGGCTTCTGGTTCCAGGCCGTGTACACCGGCCAGGGCCCCATCGACAACCTCCTCGCGCACCTCGCTGACCCTGGCCACTGCAACATCTTCTCCGTACGGGCCTCGCCGGCCGCCGGCCTTGCTGTCTTGCTTGCTTCGTTAGCTTTAATTTCTCACCATTTTACTCAGAAAATGTTGATGATCTGGTTGGTTTCTTATACTGCAGGCGTTCACGTCCCACTGATACGACGATGCTGTTTCAGAGTTTATAAGGCTTCAGGGAGTGGAGTAAGCCAAGAAAACGGGCTTGTTCATCTTTTTTTTTCCAGAATAATTGGAGTACTTCGCTTGGGCCACGGTATCATTTTGGCCTTGGACATGTCAGCATTTGTTTGTACCTGCGTAGAAATGGTAAACCACTTGTACAAACGTACAAATACCAGGGATCGCGATGATACTAACCAGCACACTGTCCTAAAGCTCCAACACCGTATATAGACGAATTTTTTTTTGACGGAAAATACTGTGGGGGATGTCCCCACAGTTAGGATTTTAGAAATGAATTGCAGGAAAATTACAAGGGTTCATACACACCTGTCTTAACTGAAAGCACCCAGCCAAAAGCAAAAGGAGGACCTAAGGTCATCCTTAAATCTAACAGACTGAGCAAAACATTGATTTTTGAAATTAGCTAACCAAAGAACAAAAGTAGAGTCTCTACGGTGGAGGATCTTGTCGTTTCGCAGCTTCCAGAGTTTCCACGCGCCAATTAGAGCAGCCTCCGTAAAATAACGGTAATCCTTGGGCTTCCTTCTCCTTCAGGAAGCGTTCTCGGAGAGGGAGGGTAGTGTCCCAGCTGAAGCTGAGAGCAGACCAACATTGTTGCGCGAAGGGACAAGAGAAAAAGAGGTGCTCGATGTCTTCCTCAATGTTGGCATTGCACAATACACAATATAGATCATCTTGGGTATTGAGATGTCTTCTTGTCAACATTGCCTACGCAAAAAACTTGACACGAGGTGTGGAGCGAGATTTCCAAACCAGCTTGAAGATAGGGTGTCCCTCCATGTCCTTATAGGCATGATTGTATAGTTTCTTAGATGTGTAACGGCCCCCCCCAGATAGGTTCCCAATGTCTGTTCCATCTTCGTCATACTGAATGGCACTGAGCTGAACCTGCAAGAGCTGCAAGCCTGCAACTCATCATATGCCTCAACAGATAGTGGCAAGAAGAATATAGAATCCCCTTAGCCTGAATGATTCCTTGCACAGAGATGGCTTCATTTATAGCAAAGGAGAAGAGCCTTGGGAATTCATTGGATAGCACCATATCAGACCAATTGTCATCACAAAAACAAACAGTTGAACAGTTAGCAACTGTGCATTTAGCATGCTTCTGTAAATGGGATTCAACCTCATAACATCCCGCCACCAGAAGGAGCCGATTTCTCTCGAGGCATGTGGCACTTTGTTGGTGTAATACTTGTCCCAAATGAGGCGAACCCAGGGAACATCTACCCTATTGTAAAACTTGTGCAAATGCTTCATGAGAAGAGCGTCATTTTGGAGTCTCAGATTGATCACTCCTAGGCCTCCTTTTTCTTTCGGCTTCATCACAATCGGCCATGCAACCAAGTTGCCGCCCTTATTAGCAGGGTCATTTCCTCACCACAAACACTGCTTTCTGGCTTGATCAATGTTTTCGATGACGCCTTTTGGGATCTTATAGATGAAATTTGTTGACATGGATGATGTACGGAGTACGGAGTACTAGCTAGTTTGGATATTTTAAGAGATGTCGGAAGAGGTGTTCGGATACTAATAAAAAAACTAATTACATAACTCGTCTGGAAATCACGAGATGAATTTATTAAGCCTAATTAATTCATCATTAGCATATGTTTACTGTAGCAAGACATTGTCAAATCATGGATTAAGTAGACTCAAAAAAATCCGCCTCGCAAATTTATCGCAATCTGTGTAATTAGTTATTTTTTTTATCTACATTTAATACTCCATACATGTGTCTAAACATCCGATGTGATGGGTTGAAAAAATTTTAGGGAGAAACTAAACACCCCTAACTAATAAAGAGTAATAAATACTCTACTTTCGGTATCACGAAATAATGGTATGCTAACAATATATTGGAGACAGTATTAGCAGTGACACACAGAGCAGCGCCACGCCTTCACCTCTTGATCTGCATAGTTTCTGCGATGGTTGGACAGACGTCTGCGATGCGATGGTACTACAGTTTCAGGTACGCGAGTATGGATGGTCAGGCACAGAGGGCCAATGGTACAAAGGGAACAGACAACGAGAGCATCTATGGATTTATATTAAGAAACCCGAACATATCTCCATCTCTTATAACTGTTCTTCTTCCTCCTAATATAGACCACTGCTCTCTCGTGTACCCAGGTCCTTACCTTCCATTGTCTTCTAGAACATTCTATTATCATTGTCCTAGCATGGATTCTCCCCTTGGTTGCTACTTGTCCCTGACGAATTACATCTTAGTCGTATCAAGATTGCTTGGCCTATATAGTTCAGTCGGTGAAGTGATTGGGTTGCTAACATACAAAGCCTTTGAGGGTGCGGATTCAGCCGGTCACTGTGCAGCGGTAAACAAAAGGGGTATTGTTGACACTCAAAAATGTCCATTTTATGAAGTTATCAAAAATGTGAAACGGACTTCACCATTTCGTTCCTCTTGTCGAGACGGTCAAAAAAACATATATGGAACATCCAATTCGGAGCCCAGATGAAGGAGTTATGCCCCCGGAAATATGCTCCGCTGTCGGGACTTCCGACAGTCGGGACTTCCGACAATCGGGACTGCTGACCCAAGTTGGAACTTCTGACATATGTCAGGACTTCCGACACATGTCAGAACTTCTGACATATGTTGGGACTTTCGACCCGAGTCGGGACTTCCGACAGACCTAATAAAAAGGGCTGTTCGGATCTGGCCTTCTGGATTCCGATTCGAACTGTTCTATACTCGTAGGAAACTTAGAAAACAAGGCTTGGAGAGGTTTCCTACTGGGATAAGACCACACCCCCTATATATATATATATATATATATATATATATATATATATATATATATATATATATATATATATATATATATATATATATATATATGAGAGGATCATGGCCGATTGAGTTCCCATCTATCCAATCGTCATACAAACAAATCAATCTACTCATTTACCCTTTTTCTCTTCTCCTTCAACATCCATGTTGTTCATCCCTTGATCCACAACCAAGGATGATGTCTTAGACTTGCTGGCCAACCTAGGGCAACCCGGCGACGTCCTTGCCCTGACGAGGTCCCTTTCGGGCGAGAGATTAGACGGTTTCTTTGCTAGTTTGCCTGAAAATTAGCCGGTTCTTCGTCACGTAAGCGCGATTGGTTATCCTTTGGTGGTTTGTTTGTAAACCACTCCGTGCTTCACCATGAAAGAGTGATATCTTGCTACGTTCTCCGGTCCGTAGCGGCCCGAACGTCCAATGCCCTTTCTGGTGTGTGATTCGGACCACATCCGACGTCAACACACTTTTTGGTGACTTCGTTGGAGAAGAATTTGCTTCAGCTCTACTTTGTAGCCGATTCTTCTTGCCCTAACTCCTCACTGATCTATCTTCTTGTGCTCGTCATTACTATTGCATCTGGCCCAAAAGACCAATTGCATCTGGTTTTGAACCCTTGTAATCTCATTTGCGATTTTGCAACAAGTTGCGCTACTTATTGGAAAATTTAGCAAGGCAGTCAAGTTGTAAATCATGGAGTACCGAGGTGGTGCATCACAAAACTACTACAATTACCCCGAGGTACAGCTTGCGAATGCATCTTATGATTCTAATAATTATATTGCAAATTCTATGAACTCTCATGTTGATGTTGCTAGTCATAATCATACTAGATTTGTTGCATCGGCTGATACTTTTGATAATGCTTCTCATCATACACATCATATTTATGGATTTCATGGTTAAAAGCCGATGTCAATTGTGAATTATTTGAGTTTTGATGCTACTAGCAACATGCAACATGTAAATCCTTGTTCGTCGGCTATAAGTTCACAATATGTGGTTTCACCACGTGACCTGCCGATGAATGAGAGAATTGGCTACGATAATGCTAATTATTTAGCCAATTGCTCCCAAAATTCAGCACCATATGCCAATGCTCTTATTCATAATTTGGCTCCACATGTTACTTCTAACTTGAGCCGAATTAATAAAAATTCAGCAAGGTATGTAAGTGCTAATACCTATGGTTCGGCTTCACGTGTTATTAGTAACCATAGCCAAATCAATGAAAATTCAGCACCTTATGCAATGATCAATGCTCATAATTCGGCTTCGTATTCTGCTCACGATCAAAGCCGAATTAGTGAAATTTCAGCAAGGCATTCGAGTACTAGAACTCATAATTCGGCTCAACTATTACTAATAATTGTAGCCGAATCAGTGAAAATTCAGCAATGGGTGCACATGCAAACAATCATGATTCGGCTTTATATGATGCTCTCAAATCAAGCCGAATTGAGGAAGATTTAGCCCACACTAGAAATCCATATAGCTCCTCTAAATGGAAGGTGCCCGCATATCATAGACTGTATCCATTATACATTGATTACTTGAAAACTCCTGATGGTTGGTGGATACCTAATTTCTATGAATTTAGTGGTGAAGATGATAAGACCGCCGTGGAATACATTAATGTATCTCTCATAGTTAGGTTTGGTTGGTAAAGAAGATTATATGAGAATACGTAATTTTTCTCTATCCCTTACCGGTATTGCTTTTGCATGGTTTACATCTTTGCCCCGATGCACTGTTGGTTCATGGTCTCAATTAGAGGAGCAATTCTATGAATATTTTGAAAAGACTAACGAGAAAAGGCCGATCACAATTGAGTCACCGGCTAAAAGAGGATTGCTAGTGGGTATGAAAGAAAGATTTGATTCGGATGTAAGCAAAGGTTCGGCTACAAAAGCCAAACAACACAATATCCTTTTTGAATCAATCATATCTCAGAAAACAAGTCTTGTTACAGAAAAAGCATGGAAAACAATAGAAATCAGCTAGACTTGATTTTTCAGAAGCTCAAGGGGTTGTATATTTATCTAGTGATTACCATATCATTGATGGAGATCAAGCCACTACAAGCAACAAAGAAGGGTTTTCTTCCTGCTCAGAATCAGTTGAGCCGACTCCTGCTTGCTCTAAGTCAGCTAGGCCAGCTTCCCAGTCAGCTAAGCCGACTGCCTCTGTCACGTGCTCTGAGTCAGCTAGGCCGACTTCCCAGTCGGCCGGGCCGACTGCCTCTGCCGCCTGCTCTAAGTCAGCTAGGCCAATTGCCCCTGCTGCTATTGTGCCTGTTAGTGCCCAAGTCGGCCTAGCCGACTTTCCCGGTTCCGGCAGCCACCAATGTATCTTCGGATGGTTCGACGCCTATTGTTGATTGGTTTCTGGGGATGAAGAGCAATGTCATTCAAATCAAGGACGTGCACTTCTCCAACATGATTAACAACGTAGAAAACATAAATATTTTGCTCAAATTGCAATCTGGTCAAACTATTTCAATCTCTGCAACTATTAGAGAAATCCTTACTAATAGTTGTAATAGACCGATTGAGAATAGCAATTTATTTGTTAATGGTAAAACAAATTCAGATCCTATCGGCCAACACATTGTGCCATATGGCAAGACCGATAGTGCTAGTTTGTCAAAGCTAAAGCTTCTCAAAAGCAGTTGCAAAGGTGTGGCCGAATGGATTGATGTCAAATCTGATCAATTCGTTTGCTTAGATTTAAAGCCGACTCCGCAAAAGAATCGGCTAAAGAAATTAAAATACACCTTTGACTTTACTTTTTATGATCATGTCTTTGATATCTTGCTCAAGAATAATTTTATTAGAATCATTGATCACAGTGATTTGCCATCTATTCAAAACTTAGAAGAGCTTACATATTACAAGTGGCATAATTCTTCTGATTATAATACTTTTAATTGCAATGTGTTTCGTCGAGTGATCCAATCGACCATTGATAATGGACAATTGAGATTTTCTGAAGCTCAACAAATAGACCAATTGGATTCAATTGATCTTGATGGCAAACAGGTTTTGAATCGGCTTGCATTAGCTGATTCACTCAAAGCTCAAGGCTCAAATGCCCAGGGGAGAGATGTGGAACCCTCAAGCGGAGACAAGGTTATTGTTCATGAATTGCAAATTGAAGATACTCAAGACGACAACAATGTTATCACAATTCCAGAAGACACTGGGGGGCAAGTGAAATCTCTTCAACTAGAACAAAAACCGATTGATCCCGTTGAGCAAGGTGAATCGGCTAAGGATCCTCCTTTAGAGCATGTCTATCAAGATGGGGAAAAGGAGGATGCTCATAAAGCTAATGGAGGTAAAGGCCATGACAAGCAGAAGAGTGGAAGGCCGAAGCTCAGCTTCGAAGAACTTCTAGCTAAATGCAAGAAGATAGCAGAAGCAAATGTCACTAGTCGGCCAAAGAAGGTTCAATCCTCAAGATTGCCTCAAAAGCGCAAGTCTCAAGAGTGGAATTGACAAGGAGATAGATTTCACACAGTAGCAACATATTCTCCTTTTGAGCAGCCAATTCCTATGTCATATGGACCACAACCTGCATATTTTCATCCTTATTCATCTTGGGGCTGGTTTGATCAAAAGGCACATGTTCCATCATATTTTAGGCCACAATATATAGAATATGCAGCTCCTAGACATTCAAAGAGATCATCATCTTGTAAAAACCGTTTTGATCAAAATCGGTCTAGAGCTCAACCAAAGAAGAAAGTGGTAAAACAAGTTTACCATGTGAAGTATGATGACCGAAAAAAGAAAACTTCATATCTGAATTCAACTATTGAAAAGCCGATTACATTGCTGAAAAATCCGGCTATTGATGGCAAAGAAGTGGGAAAATCATCTAGTGATATTATAGGTGCCAAATCTGGACAAAAGAAGGTGAGAGTGCCTAAAATCAAGAAAGATTTGTCACTGTCTAAAACAGAAATAAAATCGATATGCTCAATCGGTTTACCAAAGTGGCAAGAAAAGAAGTTGTAGAAGCTTAGTGCAGAAAAGCTAAAAGAAAAGGGTTTGGCATGGGTTCGTAAAGGAAGTATTCAAGCTCAAAAGGATGATGCTCAAGCAAGTGGTGCAACAAAGGCAAAGAAGAGAAGAAGATTCAAGAAACAATTGTCAAGTTGGAGATTTGCACCAAATCATCAAAATCAGTGGTCATGGAATATCATCCATACTCTCTGCCTATGCTTATGTGGAATTTATCCCCTGGTATGCATGGTTATCCCTTAGTTCCTTATTTTGATCCTTGGTATGGATCTTTATGTTTCAGAGGGTTGCCAAATTATTTTGCTTATTGATGATGAAAAGCTAAAATATTTATTTAAGTTATGCATACTTTTATGGATGAATTCATATGGCCGATATTTTGATATCGCCCTTAGTGTAAAAATATAGCCGATGAATGCAACCATCGTGCTATTAGAAAAGCCCCCATGGAACTCATTTTGATGGTTTTCAGGCTCGGGGGGCATGATTTATGCATTTTAATTTACTTCATGGATGTGACAATATGATTAATCGGCTTGCAAATAAGGCCAAGGTGTTGGCATGATCATTATTTCTCACAATGGTGTTGTTTGAGACATCAAGCTGATTAAAATTAGATTTGCACCAAAATTCAAGCCAAATGTGAAGTTCTTATTCGTCTTGGTCAATATTGCAATTCATGGAGTATGACATGTTGAAGCCTGTGGTGATTCTTTACTAGTGGTGCAGCAAGTCGCTGGTATGTTTTAATGTTTAGAAGGATCACTAAGAGCTTGTCTTGATGCTTGCCTTGATATTATTGCCTATTTTGCTGAATTCTGAATTTGACATATTCTGAGGCATGAAAATCAGAAGGACAATATGTTAGCTCAACAAGCATCTAGCTATGATGTCGGTGGGCGTAATTTTCATATTCAAGAAAAACCAATGCATGAAAATTTGGAATTTTCCCGTGCAGGTACAGATGAGTCGGCTAAGCCGACTACTCTAGTCGGCTTAGCCGACACCCTGATGGATCCTAGCCAGTCGGCTTAGCCGACTTCCCCTATGCAGTAGCCTAGTCGGCTAAGCCGACTGGCTCAGTCGGCTTAGCCGACTCACCTATGGCCGACCCGGCCAATCTGTCTGAGAAGCTTTCAAATCGGCCCAGTGGAACTTCGAGTGATGTTGGGGCCGATTTATGTGATTGGAGGACTCCCTTGTTGGCACATCTACATGATCTAAGTGCTAAAGTTGCCAAAAGTGTTCGACGGAGTGCTTTCAAGTATATGTTGCATAATGATGAGCTTTACCGAAGAACTACCGAAGATTTGCTACTAAAGTGCTTAGGATCTGATCAAGCAAGAGTGGCTATGGGGGAAGTCTATGAAGGTATTTGTGGTACGCATCAATCGGCCCCAAAGATGAAGTGGTTGTTGCGTAGAGCCGGTTTCTATTGGCCTACCATGATGACCGATTGTTTTCGATACTACAAAGGTTGTGAAGAGTGCCAAAGGTTTGGGAATGTTCAGCTTGTGCCTGCTGCTATGCTTCATCCTATCATCAAGTCATGGCCTTTTCGCAGGTGGGGGCTATACTTCATTGGCCAAATTCATCCCCCATCTTCCAAGGGACACCGCTTTGTGTTGGTTGCTACAGATTACTTTACTAAGTGGACCGAGGCAGTTCCTTTGAAGAATATGACACATAAGGAGGTTATTGAGTTCATTACCGAGCATTTCATACATAGATTTGGTATCCCTCAGACATTAACTATAGATCAAGGGACATCATTTATATCTAAAGAGGTGAGGGAACTTGCCGAATTATATAAGATCAAGTTGCTCAATTCATCTCCGTACTATGCTCAAGCTAATGGCCAAGCTGAGTCTAGTAATAAGACCTTGATCAAGCTCATCAAGAAGAAGATTGAGGAGAATCCAAGGAGGTGGCATAAAGTTTTGTCTGAAACTCTATGGGCACATCGTATTTCAAGGCATGGTGCTATAAAAGTTACTCCTTTTGAGTTGGTATATGGTCAAGAAGTTGTGTTGCCTGTCGAGGTGAATTTGGATGCATACAGGCTCGCTAAACAAAATAATTTATCAGCCATTGTGTATCATGATTTGATGATGGATAACATCAATGAGATAACTGATGTAAGATTAAAAGTTCTCAAGGAGATAGAGAAAGATAAAGCTCGAGTTGCCAGGGCATACAACAAGAAAGTCAAAAGTAAATCCTTCCAAGTAGGAGAATTGGTGTGGAAAACTATACTACCTATTGGATCGAAGAGCAATTAGTTTGACAAGTGGTCACCTAACTGGGAGGGTCCTTACAAAGTGATCAAAGTCATATACGGTAATTCCTATCTGCTAGAGACATTGCAAGGTGTCTCAATAAAGCATTCAATGGAAGGTACTTGAAAAAATATTTTCCAAGTACTTGGCAAGAAGCCTAAGTGCTCTTCAAGCAATGGCCGATATATGTATCGTCCTTAGAACAAAAATGGCCGATGTATACATCGCTCTTAGTCGCTGAGCAGCCGATGAGATGGGTATCGTCGCTGTTCGGCTTTATTGTGTTTGGATCAATTAAGTGTTTTCAAGTTCATGCATCATTCACCTGAAAACAGGGGGCATATGTTGACACTAAAAAATGTCTATTTTGTGAAGTTATCAAAATATGGAACGGACTTCACCATTGCGTTTCTCTCATCGAGATGGTCAAAAAACGTATATGGAACGTCTAATTCGGAGCCCGGATGAAAGAGTTATGCCCCCGAAAATATGCTCCGCTGTCGGGACTTCTGACGGTCGGGACTACTGACCTGAATCGGGACTTCTGACATATGTCGGGACTTCCGACCCATGTCGGAACTTATGACATATGTCGGAACTTCGGACCCGAGTCGGGACTTCCGGCAGACCTAATAAAAAGGGCTGTTCGGATCTGGCCTTCTGGATTCCAATTCGAACTGTTCTAAACTTGTGGAAAACTTAGAAAATAAGGCTTGGAGAGGTTTTCTACTGAGATAAAACCACCCCCTCTATATATATGAGAGGATCATGGTTGATTGAGTTCCTATCTATCCAATTGTCATATAAACAAATCAATCTACTCTTTTTTACCCCTTTTCTCTTCTCCTTTAACCTCCATACTATTCATCCCTTGATCCACGACCAAGGTGACATCCTAGGTTTACTGGCCAACCTAGGGCAACCCGACGACGTCCTTGCCCTGACGGGGTCCCCCCGGGCGAGAGATTCGACGGTTTCTGCTTGAAAACTAGTCGGTTCCTCGTCACGTAAGCGTGATTGGTTATCCTTTGGTGGTTTGCTTGTAAACCACTCCGTGCTTCACCACGAAAGAGTGATATCTTGCTGCGTTCTCCGGTTCGTAACGGCCTAGGCGTCCAATACCCTTTTCTGGTGTGTGATTCGGACCACATCTGACGTCAACTGGTATGGTACGTGTGTGATCAATGCAACTTGAGAATGTCAAAGTGCTCGTGCTACAACTTGACCTGTCGTTGAGCTGCTACATTGGTGTCACAAACATCCTTTTAGTTTACTTAGGGGATGTTTAGTTGATAGGTAAAAAGTTTTTGAAGTTACATCAGATGTTTCACGGGATGTCGGAAGGGGTTTTCGGATATTAATAAAAAAACTAATTATATAACTTGTCTGGAAACCGCGAGACGCATTTATTAAGCCTAATTAAGCCATCATTAGCACATGTGTGTTACTGTAGCACTTAAGGCTAATCATAGCCTAATTAGGTTTAAAAGATTCGTCTCGTGGTGTCCAACCAAAATGTGTAATTCTTTTTTTCGTCTATATTTAGGACTTTATACATATGTCTAAACATTCGATGTGACGGAGTTTAAAATTTTTTTGGCTGGAAACTAAACACCCCTTATTCGTGCAAATGGAGTCTCTGCCTATCTCAATCTCCGTGGACAGTGGACTGGTGGGAGAAGCTGTCACTAGCTGCTCGTGCAGTCTCGAGATCTGAGATCGATTCTGGTCCAGCGCGACATTTTAACATTGCACCGGTTTAGTAGTAGTACTTTTATGTTCCTAATATACGAACTAGCAGCTACAACGAGCCATGGAATCCGTGTGCAGCTGCACTTTTATGTTCCTGTACGGTTCGTATAAAGAAAGAGAGACGCAGAACCGAGGAACGAGCATGTAGAAATCCGCGTGCAGCTGCACTGCTGCAGGCTGCAGAAGGGCAGATGGGGCCTAGATGCAGAGGATGCAAGATGCTGGATGGCATACTACATCAGTTAGACGGGATTTTAACCCTATTGTCACTCGATCAACGGCCTCCAACAATTAAAGGCTTGTGCACTTCTACGTTAGAACCGTTACAGTCGTTAGCATGAAGTCGTCATCTAGGTCTGGACACTTGTAGAACGTACGTCCGTAGTTGGCTCGATGCCCTTAATCTGTCTAGACGCAGAACATTCCTAAAGCCGCAATGGCACTTTGGGCGCTCATGCCACTCCGGCAATCCAAATAGGTTGGACCTTCAGGAAGACATTGTTGCATAGTAGTAGAACGGTAATGCTTTGACACGAACGTCCGGCGTGGCGCTCATGCCACTCCGGCAATCCAAATAGGTTGGACCTTCAGGAAGACATTGTTGCATAGTAGTAGAACGGTAATGCTTTGACACGAATGTCCGGCGTTTTTCGAACACGACAGATAACGATTTGATTGGCTATGGCGCCTGTGTGTCCTCCTCCACTCATCTCTCCATGGCCTTATCTGCTCGTCGCACCGTCCGCTCATTCCCACGCCACCTCGCTCCCTCCCGCGACGCACCACTCTGCTCGTGACGCAAGGCTCCGCCGCACCGTGCACCTCGTCCCACGCTGTTGCTCCCATCCGCTTGCTCGCGCCCCGTGGCTCACGCGCCTCTCGCCCCTCCTGTCGCGAGTGCCGCTGGCTCCCTCCCTGGTCGATGACGGCGCCCTCACCCACCCCGGCGTCCTCCTCCCCACCGCGGCATCCTTCTCCCCCACACCGGCGACTCCTTTTCCCACACCGGCGGCTCCTTCACCACCTCGGCGTCCTCCACCCTCCACCCCGGCGGCTCCTTCCCCCACCCCGACTGTTGACGATGATTATCTACCATAATAAAGGGTTAAAATAAATATATAAAGGGCTAATAAATGATCACCAACATAGGTTTAGGGTGTCAACTAACGAAATTCCACGAGTTTTGGTGAATCTATATTTTGCAGGGGGGTTATCATAATAATTCAGGAATCGATATCTTCCACGAGAAGGAACCCACGTCAATCGGCCTAATCTCCACGTCACGAATACGCAAGAGGTTTCTAGAGGACACCAGAGGACTCCACGAGGAGGGCCACCACGAGGCGCCGCCAGGTGGGGCCGACCGGCCTCAACCCTAGGCCGACCGGCCCCTGGCCACCGCCCCTCGGCTCCTTCCTTTGCAAGCTACTTCAACCGCCTCCAAGGATGCATCCTAACCCTACGTGAAGGTCGGTTTGATCCAAGGGCCACGGTTCCATGCTCTGGGCTATATAAACGAGGCCCCAGACCCCCCCACCAAAGAGGAATTCATTCAATCAATTATCAACCAGAAAGCAGAAGACCAACCGACAACTCTCATCTCCTTAGAGCTCCATCAGATCTAGGCATAGCTAGATTAGAATTAGAAGTAGAGGAGTCAAGCAGCCTTAGGCTCCAGATCTAGTCAAGAGGAGCTTGGTAAATTCAGTTCTTCTCTCTTGTATTAACATTGTTCTTCAGATATTCATCTAGTTCATCAGTTCTTCTAGTTCTTGATCTAGTTCATGTTCTAGTTCTTTATGTTCTAATTGTTTATGTTCTAGTTCGTAATTGCTCTAGTTCATCATTGTCTAGTTCTAGTTCATTGTTCTTGATCATTATTCTTGATATATTAGATATGATCTTGTTCTTAATCTATATTATATCCTTGATTATTATGAGATTAGTCTGCTTTGATTATATATTTGGCATAGATAGTTTATCATTATGTTTATACACATGTTTGCAAAGCACTCACCTTATTGAGTCATTGGTGGGTGGTCAACATTGTGTAAGTGTGGTACTTATATATTGTTTACCTGCAAATGCACTCTATACTCCGGGCCATGTAGTAGATCGCGGGTGTGACATTCCTGTTGAGTCCTTTGTAGTCCACTCCCCGAGTGTAGAACTTAGTAGAACACGGTCTCATTACTTAGTTGTTACTGTATTTCTCAGCTTCGTAATGGAGATGTTCCTTGTTTATGGATATGAGATAACCTAGCCAATGATTGCCTGATATAATTGCACTAATCAATGTAGATTATGACTAATAGTTAATGGATTACTTAGGAGTTATTCTCTTACTTTATATTCTGATCAATGACTTGCCATAGTAGTACTGCTCTAAGGAATATCATCTGAATGGTCTGATTATCATTTATTTTATTTCTTTTTATTTGATTGATTCATGTTTGAGAGTAAAGGATAGTGATTTCGAATATTCATATCACATGTGTAGAGTAGCCTTTAATTAGTATGTGCCCCTCTGTTTGTTCTCCTTTGGTTAAATATAAATAACGATATCTAGGATAAACTTGGGTGAAATGCTGCAACAGGTGTATTTATCTGTGCGCTTGCGGATATGTACTTTAATATCTTTATATAGTTAAGTGGCATGAGTACAATACAACCACACTCTTGGTGTCATATTAGGGATGACCACCTAACGCGAGTGATGCTAAGAAGTGTCAACAAGCATTTCTGGTGCCGTTGCCGAGGACGCAACGGAATGGCACACTAAGTTAGAAAACATTCATAAGAGCATAAACACACTTAGGAACACTTTTACACATGTGATATTCGAATTACATCACTTGATCCTTTACTCTAACAGGCTCACCCTGTCTTTTATCTATTTTTTTGATCTTATGCAGGGTGATGTATGACTGGTTTTGAACTCCTGACAAACTATGTTGAGAACCCCGAAGCTCTAATCAGAAGAACAAGAGTAAAGCTCAAGAAGGCTCCAACCACGTCGTCTGAGATCAACCAATTGAGAAGAAGCTTAACACCAGACTTTGAAGCCATGGCCGACCGATCACTCCGTGAATTCTCCGCTCCAACCACTGCTAACATCAGGACTGGACCGACAGTAAATGTGGGAGCTAACGATTTGAGCTCAAGCCTACTTTGATCAATATGGTGCAAGCAAACCAGTTTTGTGGAAAAGCACATGAAGATGCGAGTGCTCATCTCCAACACTTCTTGGAGATTTGTAGCACCTTCACCATCAAGGGAGTCGCAAGAGACGCTATATTGCTCCACTTGTTCCCTTTCTCACTCCTAGAAAAAGCAAAGCAATGGTTCTATGCCAACAAGGATAAGAATACCACATGGTCGATCTGTGCTACTGCTTTTCTAGCAAAATTCTTTCCAATGGGGAAGACAAATGCTCTACGTGCGAAGATTTCAACCTTCCAGCAACAACACGATGAATCAATCCCTGAAGCCTGGGAACACTTTCAAGATTACATATCAGAATGCCCTCACCATGGGATGGAGAATTGGCTACTCATGCAGACATTCTACCATAGGCTCACTTCTAGTACCCGTGAGAATGTGGATGCAGCTGCTGGAGGCTCATTCTTATTGCTCAACATCACTGAAGCAACCACTCTGATTGAGAAGATGGCCTCTAACCAGGGATGGAACGAGGAACGCACTCAACCTCGCAAGAGAGGAGGAGGAATGCATCAATTGTAGGAAGTAGACATGCTGTCTGCCAAGATAGACCTGCTCATGAAGAAGTTCGATGAATGCACCACTGAGAAGAATGAAGTCACGCACATCCACGATTCTCGCATGACCTGTGAAGAGTGTGGAGGCACTGGCCACTCAGGGAGCAACTGCCTTGAGATTCAAGAGGATGTGAACTACATCAACAACAACTTCAACAATCGTCCTCAACAAAATCAACGATGGAATCAGCAATCAAGGATTAATTACTCAGGTAACTACCAAGGTAATAATCTTAATAATAACTTTAATCAACCACCCTTGAGAGAAATGATTTCTAATCAGAATAAAGTTACTGATACTATGTCTAGAAAGATAGTTTCCAATGATAAATTGCTTGAAAATATTAATACTAGAATGGATAGCTTAACTTCTGCCATAAAGAATCAACATAGCTTTAATAAAATGATAGAATCACAAATATCTCAGCTAGCAGCTTCTGTACCAGTGACCGAAAGAGGTAAGATTCCGGGGAAGCCGGAGGATTTAAAAACTGCAAATCTTGTAGACATGTATAATGCAGGGCAATACTTCACCGCACCTCCAAAGCAATGAGGAACATGGGTAGATGACACTCTACCAGTGAAGAAAGGAGACCTAGGGAGACCTGTCATCCCTATTCGCATTGGACCCCACAGCTTTGAAGAAGCTGTCTGTGACCTTGGAGCAAGCGTCAACATCATACCCAGGGTAATCTATGAGAAAATTCATGGTGATCCTTTATTGTATACAACTATGTGTTTGCAGCTTACAGATCAGACACTGTGCTACCCTAAGGGAATTCTTGAAGATGTCTAGATCGTAGTTGGACACTCGTATGTGCTGGCAGACTTTGTGATTGTAGAAACAGGTGGAGACGAAAAAACACCCATCATCTTGGGGCGACCATTCTTGAGTACCACCAAAGCCATCATCTACGCAGATAGCGCCAAGATCTATTTCACAATCAATGGGAGAAAAGAAAGATTCAATTTCAAGAAGCGTACCCTCAACATTCGAGTTCACCCACAGACGCCGTACCTCTACGAGGATACAACCGCTGCCCCAACAAAGAAGAAGAACAAGAATAGGAGAAGGAGGAACAAAGCTAAGCATCAGGCAAAAGAAAAGTATGGATGATCAAACAAAGAAGAAGAACAAGAATAGGAGAAGGAGGAACAAAGCTAAGCATCAGGCAAAAGAAACAGTATGGATGATCAACACTATTGATTCAGAACTTGACCACCTCCTTCCATCACCATACCTCACTAAGCTAGGAGATCCTGGAGTACCCACCATCGATTGTATGATCGAGGGAAGTACTTTCTACAAGACGTTCTGTGACATCGGCTCTAGCACCAACATAATGTCTAAGGTAACATATAAACATTTGTATAATACTAGACCCATGTATCGTACATATGTGCAGCTGCAGATGGCGGACCAATCATTCCGATGTCCGAAGAGAGTAGTAAAAGATGTTATGGTCAAAATAAGAGATCACTACATTCCTACCGACTTCATGGTTCTTGACATGGGGAAGAAGACGATGTCCACCTCATTTTAGGAAGACCCTTCCTCAACACCACTGGCGCGATCATCTACATAAGAACTGGGGAAATCCACTTCCAATTCCCTGGAGAGAAGGTACGTTGTTACTTTAATAGTTACACTACTTGAGCAGTCTAGAAAGAACAAGAGGAGACACCGCTCTCAACGCCAAAAGAAACAAGCCATCAAAGAGAAAGAAGCTGCCCAAAAAGAAGCTATTCCAAAGGAAGAAGAAGAGAAGCCCAAGAAGAGTGAACCATAGGAAGAGACTCCTCAGTCCAAGAAAGTATGGAAAAGAAAAGAAACATCAACATCATCATCAAGTTCTCCAACACTTGATGAGCGACCTTCCAGCTCCTCAGTTAAGCTGGAAGAAACCTCTAAAGACTGAACCAGACGTAAGGTCCGGGTCGATGGACCTAAATCTCCAAACCTTCGCTGAAAGGTAAATCGGTATTTATCCGCACATTTAAATTAAGCATATCTACTTTGTTTACATTCCCTTAGCATATCATTGCATTGAAAATAAAAAATACTTTTTCCATTAATAACATGCATACTATTTAGAATTAAATACATATTTAAATTCTACATTGCATTTGAAAAGAAAATAAAAATAACTTTTATATTTTGAATCATCTCATTGCATCTGGAAATATATAAACTCTAAGCCCCATGTGAGTAATAGTGTGGTGTGTAGCAACCCATAATAATTACTCACTGTGAAGGCATATATATATATATAAATCTAAAAATGAAGAAAAACCAGTTGAATAATAAAAGATAATTCAAGACTCCAAAAATAATTAGGGAATAGTTTTTCACTAACCCTTAATATGTTCCACGAGTTTTGTTGTCTATTTGAAATTCAACAGGAAAAAGAGAAATTCCCTATGAATCCCATGATGTCTTCACTCACTCAAGAGCTATGCCTTGAACAATCATTAGAGAAGGAGTGATGAGCATCTACGTAATCGAGGACTCAAGATGAATGACTACGTCAAAATCTAGCTTGGGGGAGAGCGTCCCCCGTATATCTTGATAAGTATTCCTTTTCGAGTGATTTATCTTTTATTCTGAAAAGTATAAAAAGATGCATAACTTAAGAAAACCAAATAAAAAGAGTGTTGTGTGATAATATTAGCTAGATAATATATTAGTTAAAATAAAAGATACAAGAGAGTATTAGAACTTAATTACCGTAGAACTCAATTTTAAACATAATGGAAATGATGAATAGTTGCTCTGTTGTAATTCCTTTCAAGTGGCTAGTTTTCAAACACGAATTCTCCCGAGTTTTGGGTAGAACTGTCTTGATCTAAAGATAAACTCTGAGTCTTAAACTTGTGGGTTGCAAATGCTAGATCTAAATCTAGGTAGTTGAGGAGTATGATATGAGAAAGTCTGAGCTGCTATTTATCTTGCTCCTATTGATGCTAGAGTTCTGGAGAATTTTATTTTTTGAAATCTTAAAATACCATGATGAGTACTTGTATGACAAAGCTTAAAATTCCTACCACAGCCATACATAGGATAGAAAACTCCATTCATACTTTTTACTACTTGTACTTGCATTGAGCATTGTCGAGCTCTGTTGACCCTTAGAGGCTTGTCATACTTTAATATCAAGATCACGTACACTCCACTCAAATATGCTGCTTCTACACTTGAAGTACGCAACAACATGCCTTTTTATTTAGATCCACCAAATATATTTTTCTCCTACACTGGGAGAGAACACCACTCACATGTCTTATAGGATTTTTGTCACCTATCCATATATTTTATAAGCCCCAGTTGTTGTTGCTCCAGGTTATTATTATCTCTCAATCTTTCATTATAGACAAGAATGTTCTAGGCTTATATATTTAAAAAAAAGAAGAAAGAGAAATATATGGAGAGTAAAACATGGACAAGTGTCCTACCAAAACAATGGGTACTTAGATGCCCGCCTCTCTAGAAAAAAACTATAGCCCAAAATATCTTTTAGTCTAAGTTCTTCAATTATTCAAAGAGATATCAAAATCCCTTTCAAAGGAGCAAAAGTAGAATTAGATCCACTATCACCTTCATCATAAATAAACCAATCCTTGATCCATACACATGCACTTCTTGATTTAATCGTATGCCCCGTTTCTCTAGATCCACTGTTTGACTTTACAAAATATGCTTTACAAGTATGAACACGCTGTCTCCATACCTATAAGCTCCAGATAAAGCATTAACTGTAGGATGAGAGAAGACAAATCTCACTTTGCCTTAGAGAGGATCTAGAAATACCACATATATTGAGAGATTTGAGAGAGTCATACAAAAATATACTCTAAGTTTTATTTTAAAAATCCTGCAAAACTCCAGAATAATAGTTGAATGAAGAGCTTGAGACATAGTGCTTGATTTGATTGTTCTACTTTTCGACTGCTCAAGACCCAAGTGAAGGCTAATAAGCTCTATAGTTAAAGGTAATATGGGTAAGTCTGAAGGTTAGAGTGGTTAGATTTAATCCAGAGGAAAATTCTTGTTTGAACGCATGTGTACTTTTGAGGCGTGAAAGCATTGTAACAACTCCTGGTCCATTATGAATATTTGCTAAGGGACTAGCAAAAGGTAAGCTTGGGGGAGTTGTTGACGATGGTTATCTACCATAATAAAGAGTTAAAATAAATATATAAAGGGCTAATAAATGATCATCAACATAGGTTTAGGGTGTCAACTAACGAAATTCCATGAGTTTTGGTGAATCTATATTTTGTAGGGGGTTATCAGAATAATTCAGGAATTGATATCTTCCACGAGAAGGAACCCACATCAATCGGCCCAATCTCCACGTCACGAATACGCAAGAGGCTTCTAGAGGACACCAGAGGACTCCACGAGGAGGGCCACCACGAGGCGCCGCCAGGTGGGGCCGACCGGCCTCAACCCTAGGCCGACTGGCCCCTGGCCGCCGCCCCTCGACTCCTTCCTTTGCAAGCTACTTCAACCGCCTCTAAGGATGCATCCTAACCCTATGTGAAGGTCGGTTTGATCCAAGGGCCACGGTTCCATGCTCTGGGCTATATAAACGAGGCCCCAGACCCCCCTCCAAAGAGGAATTCATTCAATCAATCATCAACCAGAAAGCAGAAGACCAACCAACAACTCTCATCTCCTTAGAGCTCCATCAGATCTAGGCATAGCTAGATTAGAATTAGAAGTAGAGGAGTCAAGCAGCCTTAGGCTCTAGATCTAGTCAAGAGGAGCTTGGTAAATCCAGTTCTTCTCTCTTGTATTAACATTGTTCTTCAGATATTCATCTAGTTCATCAGTTCTTCTAGTTCTTAATCTAGTTCATGTTCTAGTTCTTTATGTTCTAATTGTTTATGTTCTAGTTCGTAATTGCTCTAGTTCATCATTGTCTAGTTCTAGTTCATTGTTCTTGATCATTATTCTTGATATATTAGATATGATCTTATTCTTAATCTATATTATATCCTTGATTATTATGAGATTAGTCTGCTTTGACTATATATTTGGCATAGATAGTTTATCATTATGTTTATACACATGTTTGCAAAGCACTCACCTTATTGAGTCATGGGTGGGTGGTCAACATTGTGTAAGTGTGGTACTTATACACTGTTTACCTGCAAATGCACTCTATACTCCGGGCCATGTGGTAGATCGCGGGTGTGACATTCCTGTTGAGTCCTTTGTAGTCCACTCTCCGAGTGTAGAACTTAGTAGAACACGGTCTCATTACTTAGTTGTTACTGTATTTCTCAGCTTCGTAATGGAGATGTTCCTTGTTTATGGATATGAGATAACCTAGCCAATGATTGCCTGATATAATTGCACTAATCAATGTAGATTATGACTAATAGTTAACGGATTACTTAGGAGTTATTCTCTTACTTTATATTCTGATCAAGCCATAGTAGTACTGCTCTAAGGAATATCATCTGAATGGTATGATTATCATTTATTTTATTTCTTTTTATTTGATTGATTCATGTTTAAGAGTAAAGGATAGTGATTTCGAATATTCATATCACATGTGTAGAGTAGCCTTTAATTAATATGTGCCCCTCTGTTTGTTCTCCTTTGATTAAATATAAATAATGATACCTAGGATAAACTTAGGTGAAATGTTGCAACGGGTGTATTTATCTGTGTGCTTGTGGATATATACTTTAATATCTTTATATAGTTAAGTGGCATGAGTACAATACAACCACACTCTTGGTGTCATGTTGGGGATGACAACCTAACGTGAGTGATGCTAAGAAGTGTCAACACCGACGTCATCCTTCCCCACCTCAGCGGCACCCCTCCCCCCACACCGGCGTCCTCCCCCACCAGGAGCCCCCAATGCCCGTAGATCCGGCGGCCATGACGCTCCCCGCGTCAGGCTCTCTATCTCTCCCTATGTTGCAATTGTATGTTTCAATTGTTTCAGAGGTATGTTACAGTTGAATCATATGGATGTTGCAAAAGTAGATTGGGGGATGTTCCATATGTTGCAATGGTTTTCAGAGGCATGTTCATGTTTCGAGTGTTTCAGTTGTTTTAGAGGTATGTTTCATCTGTATTTTCCGGATGCATGTTGTAATTGTGTTTATCTGGATGTTGCATATGTCTCACACATATATTGCATGTGCTTTATTTGGATGTTGCATATGGTTGCAATAGTTTTCAAGTGTGTTTCAGATGTTTTTTAAGTGTTTCAGAAGCATGTTTTAAGTGTTTCAACTGCCTTCATACGTATGTTGCAACCGTTGTATTTGGATGTTTCAATAGTAGATCGGGTGTTGCATCTCTTCTCCTCCCACCTTCTACTGCATCGTCTCTTCCGGAGCCGGCGGGCATCCATACGACTATGGCTGGGTTGTTCGGAATAGGAGGCGCCGCACGCTCTTCCCCTCTTGTCGCTCGAGGGGGGCGGGCCCCACGTGCAACGCGAAATAGGCGCGGCAGGGGGGCTTGCAGAGGGAGCACGCCTGAGATGGTAGCGTGGTGGCAGGATAGGGGTGTGGAGGAGATAGGCTGTGGGTGGGGGTGTTTTCTGTATGCGTATGCTGTTTTCTGAGATGCGTCCGGGCACATCCTGGCGCTAGGCATACCGATAGTAGAATTGTGATGGCTTGAGGAGATGTAGTGAAGACATAGAAGGCTTTTATGTAGGCAGGTTATCTAGTTTCACGTACACTATGATGTACACGTCTTGTATCATATTACGTCCACCATTAGTTCATTCGGTTGAAGCTGAAATGATTCTCTTTTTTTCAAGGAGCTAGCACAATTAATTCATTTAGTTAGGCTTCAGTCGCTACACCAACCATCGTCTGAGGAGAGGGCCCCCTAGCCTACCACCTAGCCCCTGCTACGCCAGTCACACAAAATCGATCATTAGTTTTTCTTGCCCTTGTTCAGATCCGGATTCGGGTGCCCCCGAATTGCTACAGTGCGCATTAAATGCGCACTGTGCCCCCCGAATTGTTACAGTGCACATTAAATACGCACTGTAGCAATTCGTTTGTATTTGGTAAAAATTGTTCAAACTTTGACTAAATATGCTCAAAATGTTCGTCTCGCAAAGTACAACAAAACTGTATAATTAGTTTTTAATTTCATCTACATTTAATACTCCATGCATGTGCCGGTATTTTGATGTGATTGGAATCTTCTTTTTGCATAGTGTAATTTGGGGTTGGAATTGGGGAACTAAACCAGGCCCTTTTCTACAAGCACGCACACACAAAATATTCCATCGCAGCTGGTTGCGTTGTACACTTGCCGTGTGATTGCACGGCTGAAACATGCACAAGCCAACGGCTCTGAACAAAGTCTACGAAAGCGTACTGCCTTCACAAGTGGAACGTAACTTCGACAATTTGCTGCTCTTTTGTTGACCCTTTTCCTTTGTCTCATTGGTGGATCATGGATGGATCCCTGGCCTTCAGGCTCAGGCATTTCGGTTGCCTGTGATGTTTCCAATCTCCTTCAAGGGCCGTTCGGTTACACTGTTCCAGGCCTGGAACAGTCCAGAATCATTCCGAGGCTATTTAAATTAATGAAGAAATAGTATGCCTGAGAATTATTCCCACCTAACCGAACAAAGCCTCAATCAAAACACATAGAGCTTATGTTCTCATAATAATATTGTGTCTGTGTGTCCTTGTGTTCGTCTAGACAGGACAACGAAGAAATCGGTAGGGTCTCCCTGGCGGCTGTTTTAAATTCACGTGATTCTCTAACGACATTTATGATATATCCTTATGATATATGTATCCTACGTCAGTTGAAAAAGCTAATTATTGTTGGAGGTTAAGTTATCTTCTATAAGAAGACAGCGTGCATGATCTATCACCACCTGCATCGCATGCGTCCGTATCACTAAGGGGCGAAGTGAAGCTAGGAACACCTGTGATTGGGATTGAGGTTCATTGAGGTTTCGTTCTGCCTAACCTCTAAGGGGCTGTTTTGGATCACTTCAATTGGAGAAATTAGAAACTACTTAATGGGCTAACTATTTAGTTTGGAATTTAATATTCCATAACTTTTCATTGTTTCAGATATAAGCCTATCTTAAATTCATTGGGTGAGAGATAAAAATTGATTCTATAAATCATCATATTATGTTTCTACTCTGCAACTTATAGCAGGCGCATCGGCTTGCTCCGATACAGCAGAAATACAGCACACAAATATCTCCCTCATATGGGCAACAGTAATATACAAGTATATTCCACATGTAACCATATTAGCTTAATTGATATGTGTCTTATAATTATTAGAATGGATTTTAATTCTAATAAGGATCCAAACGGGGCATTAGTCTAATGCCATATTCGATTTTAAAAGACAGATTTGTTGTTTTCTATAATAGAGTTGTTGTGGAAGTGGAACTAGTAAAAATTATTAGATTAGCTGACCTTAATAAAATGGTTCCATGCATGTTCATCCCTAATATCACATATATATAGTATGATTATAATCTCTCGGATATACTATACACGTGGTAAAAAAAGTTTAAACTCATCACGCTACTTGCATATTATCCTTATGGCCTATTTGGCATGGTTGCTGCCACCTGCTTCGGCTCAAGAGCTGGTGAAAGCTATGCCAAATGGACCATCAAGTTAATAACAAGTGCTTCAGTGAGTAGGTAGAGGCTTAGTGGTGGACTCAAGTGCAGATCTTGCCTTGTTCGCTTGAACTTATCATCCTTGCTTATGAGTCATGGTACAACATATTTTTCTCTCACAATAAATCAGTTTCAGTCGGCTTATCAGCTGTAGAAACCATGAGCCAAACAGCTCGTAGAATTTTTTTGGTCATTTAAATCCTTTGTTTTTTTGGATTGGTACCATTACAATTTTCGTTGTTTGGAGAAGTACCATTACAATTCATCTATTTGGAAGCATACCATTATAATTTGGTGCACCTCGGACGAATGGCACGGAATATGTTCGCCAGCGTCTTGGGCCCAGCTGTAGGTGTATACGCTGCCTCCGTATTTCCGTATGGACACAGATGCCCTTGGCTTCAAGTGGATAAGGCCCAGGACGCAGGCCCCCAGTCCCCACTCTCTTTCTCCTCCTACTCACACTCTGTTCCAATCCCTAACGCTGACGACATCGACCCGGACGACGCCGAACAAGACGGTGGCGACCCCAAATTCGGTGGCATAGACGGCGGCGACCAGAAGCAGCCAGCTCGAGTGCGTGTTGTGATGCCCGTTGACCGCAATGGGTGATCCATAGCCGTGCGGCCCGCCTTTGATGGCGAACGACGAGGGCGGTAAGGGTCATGTACCTTCTGTTATTCCCTTTGTCGTGTATGAGCTTGTCGGAGGTAGATTTCATTGGGATGTAGACACTATCGATATGGATTGATTGGCTTTGGGGATTGTTTTGTTTGTTGCTAGGGTTTCGTTGTTCTCGATAGAGATCAAAGTGCAAGGATTTTGTACCAGAGACAGTAAGGGTAGAAAAGCATACATAAAGGGACGCGTGATTAAGTGGGATGTGGAAGTAGGTTCATTTTCCTTCGATTTGTTGTTGACAAGACTGCGCAATGAATTCCAGTGGTCCAGTAGCCAGTCTCCTAATGTGTGGTTCTATGACAAAAAGGTGGGTGAAGATGTGAAACTAGAAAATGATTTTTAGATGCATGACTTGTTTGAAATGTATAAAGATCAGATGCGCTGCCAAGTTATTGTAGGTGTGTTAGACAGGTGTCGAGCCTGATGAGTTTGCAACCCTAGAACCATTATGTGTGATTCCACCAAAGTTTGCTCATGCCAACTAGGACCCCAGTAGCAAAGACATTCCACCAGGGGATGGTGATACCATCAGCCCTGATGACAACCATGCAGCCCAGCCTTCTAATAATCTTGCTGGAGATGCAGACTATTGAAAGCTCTATGTTTGGTGTTGGTAATTAGTGACAATGTCTAAGTGCTAATCCTATGCCTAAGTTGTATATAGCATATGAGGATTAGTACATTCCAAGGTTGGTGGCAAGATGGACATGGTGATCATGATGGCCACAATTGGATTTGGATGCAACCCTACGTGATCAAGGCAAAGGTATATGCTTAAGGGTTGTGTTTTAGTAACCAAGACACCTAGTGGGTGTGGTTACATTATAGGATAGATAGCCGTACTATAAAGAGGGGAATGACGCGGCTATTGAACTCCTAAGTTCCTCTAGATGTGCATTTCATAATCATATGCATTTGGATAGAACTAATAACGCCTCAAAAAATGATTGTGAAAATGCTAACACACTCGCACATGACGATGATCACTTGGTGGTGTTAGCACATTTACGATGGCGATGGAGTTTGAGCGGTAGAGAGGGTTTAGGGTCCTCCCGCCGAGCTTGCGAGGCGGGATTCAGGCGTTTTCGAGGAGTTGAAATGACTTTTTTCCTTTACACCGATGTCGAGACTTAGAGGCGATGTCACATGATATTTCACGAGCTAAAACATGTGCTAAAGTGATACACATACTTAGTCTAGCTCATATGTGAAAGGGTGAATCAAACGGATTGAGCAAACGTAGCAAAATCACCGAGATATGGGCGACAGACGCTGCTGCCCTGAGCATCAGACGCTACTGTGCAGCGTCTGTCGCCATACCCTAGTTAGGTTTTTTGGCGCTTGGGTGTCAGACGCGGGCACGGCCGGATCAGCGACACGGTGGCGACAGACGCTGGCCATCGTCTGTCGGTCGAGCAGCGCACGCGTCTGTCGGTTTTTCACCGTGACGAGCTCTCTGTGGTGTGTCTATCGGTCGCGACAGACGCTGAAAATTTTGCGAAGTACGCGTCTGTTGCTTGAGGCACGAAAACCGTCTCATTCAAACGGTCGAGACACGTGGCGAACGACAAGGGCGTCAAACGCCGAAGCCACGTCTGTCGGGTGAGCGACAGACGCGTCTGTCACATTCATGAGGAGCAACAGACGCTGGGCAGCGCGTCTATCGGGTGAGCGACAGACGCGTCTGTTGCGTTCTCGAGGAGTAACAGACGCTGGACAACGCGTGTGTCGGTTGAGCGACAGACGCGTCTGTCGCGTGCGTCTGCACCCCTTCTAGCTCCTAACGGCTCTATTTGTTTGGGGTGCTTATAAATACTTATTGGCCGGCTCTTGGCTCACACTCTTGTACTCTTTGACGTACTTGTGAGCACTTTGAGCTAAGCAACTCCCCTCCCACTCATCTCTCTTGCTTCTTTGCATATTCAAAGTGAGATTGAGTGATCCAAGTGCATTTGCATTGTGAGATTGCATCTAGTTGGCACTTGGTGGTTAATTTGCTGCGGGATTCTTGTTTCTCTTGGTGGTTGCAGCTACCTAGACGGCTTGGAGCAGCTTGGAGGCGTTGGCAAGAGTTGGTGATTTTTCTTGGCCACCTCCGGTGATTGTGAGGGGTTTGTGCCTACCTCGGCGAAGCGCCAAAGGCAACGTTAGTGGATTGCTCGTGTCATTTGCAACCTTTTGCCATTTGGTAGGTTCTTGTGGCGCCTTTTGAGAGGCTCGGTGTGTGACCGATTAGCCACCGAACCACGTGGTGAAAAGGGACACAACGGGGACTAGCGTGCCGGCAAGCACGTGAACCTCGGGATAAATCTTCGTGTCATCATTCTTATTGTGATTAATCAATCCCGGTGGTTGTGTATTGTGGAATTCATCTCTTGATCATATTGATTGGTTGGCTCAATACTTCGCCCCTCGGTGATACCCTCCTAACTCTCTCTTGTATTAATTTCTTAGTTACCTTGCTAGCTTATTAGTGTAGCTCTTAACTTGTGTAGCTAGTTAGCTTTAGTTGTAGCTAAGTTGTGCGGTTTGACTTGTGCGGTTGAGTGCATATATATTAGAATTGTGAATTGGATAGGTGGCTTGCAAACACCCCGTAGGCTAAGCAAAACTCGCATCTCGCTATTTGTTATATTGATAAACTTGTTTAGCACACTTTGTAGGAAATTTTAATAGGCTATTCACCCCCCTCTAGCCATCAAGACCTTTCAACTATCCACTAGAGTCTAAAATTGAGCCAGAAAGGGAACCTGACATGTTTGACAATGAAGAAGAGTATGTTGGTGTTGATGATGAGGGACTGTATATGCCTGTACCTTCTGCACAGGCAACTAACAATGCAGAACCTTCTAACAACCATACTTCTACTACTGATGCTTATGACTCTGTTGATGATGCTAATGACTTTGATGATGTTGATGCTGCTGAAGGAGGTGTTCCTCTTGAGGTAGAGGTAACTGATGCAGATCCACAGGAGGTCCATGTTATCCATGATCCTAAAACCCCCAAGATAGAGAAGGGAGAAAGGTTTCCTGACATTATTGCATTCAAGAAGGCAGTGAGACATCATGCAGTGGTGACAGGGTTTGAACTTGATAAAGTCATTACAGACCCGACTAGGTTTATTGGCAAGTGTAAAGCTGTGGGATGTCCTTGGCGTATACATGCTTCAAGGATCTATGATGGCAAGACAATAGAGGTGAATTAAAGTTATCACATCTCCTTTCATTTACTTATCAGTGTGCTTCTAACATTACCATTTGCTTTTTGTGTGTGCAGATCAAAGTACTCCCTGAAAAGCATAATTGTCCTACTACCAAACTCAGAGAAGGGAAAATGACAAGTCAAGGGTGGTGTGCAGATAGGTTAGGGGATTGGCTAAAGAGGAATCCAACTAAAGGTCCAAACGATTGTAAAGAAAAATTAAAATGTGACTATGGAGGAATGATCTAGCATGAAGGTAGCACTAGACCAGATCCATGGAAAGTATGATGAGAGTTTTTAGCTTCTTTTCAATTGGGCAGCTCAGATTGAGAAATCATCACCTGGCAGCCTAGTGTAGATAGAGTTAGAGAAGGTTGGAAAGAAGCAAGTGTTCAGGAGGATTTTTGTAGCCCTTAGGCCTTGTATTGAAGGATTTCTAGAGGGGTGCATACCCTCTATAGGTGTTGATGCATCCTATTTGCATGGCAAGTACAGAGGACAGTTGGCTTCTGCAACTGGGGTGGATAGTCACAATTGGCTGTACCACATTGCATATGGAATTTTTGACATTGAGAATAAGGATAACTGGAAATAGTTTATGGAGCAGCTGCACAGAGTCATTAGAGATGTTCCAAACTTGGTTATATGTACAGCTACAAGTAAAGGGTTAGAGAAGGCTGTATGACATGTATTCCCACATGCAGAGTATAGAGAATGCATGAGACACTTGTACCAAAACTTCATGAAGCATTACACAGGTGATGCTTTCACTAATCACATGCATCCAGTAGCTAGAAGCTACACCACTGAACTCTTTTAGCGGCATATGAAGCAAATTTTTGAGTTTGCTCCTGACACTATTGAATATCTTGAGAACCACCACAGCAGGATATGGTCCAGATGTGGGTTCTCTAAGAACAGTAAGTGTGATTACTTGACAAATAATGTGTCAGAGAGTTTCAATGCACAAGTGAAGAAATTCAAAGGTTTGTTGCTGCATGAGCTAGTTGACAAGATAAGGGAGCTGATAATGGAGAAGAGATACTTGAGAAAGAAATTGGCTAGGCAGTGGCATGACAGAATTCTCCCTAATGTTACTAAAGAACTCAATCTGATTAGCAACCAGCTGACTGTGATTAAAGTCTCAGCAAGTGATGATGACATTGTGGAAGTCACCATTTTTGACCACTGGAACAAACAGAGAAGGCATACAGTCGATATGCAAAATCACAAATGTTCTTGCAGGGAGTGGCAAGTCACTGGGAAGGCCTGTAGGCATGCATTGGCCTAGATATGTTCTAATAGGGGCATAAAAATTGAAGATTATGTCCATGAATACTACTCAGTGGCTATGTTCAAGAAGGCTTATGAAACCAGAATTGAACCTATATCAGATAGGTCCCAGTGGCCTAAAGTGAAACTTGGGTTCAAAGTGCACCCACCATTATTGGGTAGGGGACCAGGCAGGCCAAGGGTGGTATGGATTAGAGGCTCCTGGGAGAAAAGGGCCACCAAGAAAAAGGCGAGATGCAAAAGGTGTGGTGACTTTGGCCACTATGCAAAAACTTGCAAAGAAGCAGAAATTGGTGAAGATGGCGAAAGAGGTCAATCTAGACAAAAGGTAAGAATTTTTTTTCATAAAACCCATGAAGCAGCCACATCAGTCACTTCATAACCACTAACTGTTTACACTTACAGGAAGAAAGTCACAGAAGATAAAGCTGGTCCCTCACAGGTGAAAAAACAGAAGAAGAAGAAGAAGAAGTCTACCTCAAAGAAGAAGAAGACACCTATCAAGAAGAAATTGAAGAAGGCACATGCAAACTCACCTCCCACTGTTGTGACAAGCCTTAGCAAGCTTGTCTTCGAAGGCCAGACTGCTTGAGGTTGTCTTTGGACTACTTTTGGAAACAACCTGCCACTGTTTCAATGGTTGTAATAGTCTGTGAGCTTTTTGGCCACAAAACCTGTAATGGCGTGTGTGCTTTTGGCCACAAAACCTTGTACTGATGTGTCATGCTTTTGGGCACAAAAACCTGTAATGTGCTGTGATGCTGATGGCCTCGAAACATTTTGTAGGGAATGCTGATGGCTTGAGAATTCTATTTGTAATGTGGTGTGTCATGGCCTGTGAACTTGACAAGTATCCTATGTAATGTTTCAGTGAACATAAGTATTGCTCTATGTTATGTTTCTGTGATCTTAACAAATGTTCATGTCAACTTTCACTTGATTGTTTTCTCTTGTCTGAACATGCAGAAATAACTCAGTTTTTGGCAAACATGCTGCTCAAACTTGATTTCATATGAACACAACTCCAATTATAGACATAACTCATCATTTATCACATGAGAGTTAACAGTTTTGGTAACCAAAAACTAACCTAAAATCTAAGCTATACTACCCAACAGAACTCATTGCAAGTACATGATGTTCATTTCTTCCATACAATTGCCACCAGGGCAGCAACAAAGATTGCCAAGAACATAACAACAACTGCATTATCGAAGACAATTGGATTCTTTGCCTTCTTCACCTCATCTTTCAGTTCTTTCACTTCATTTTTTAGGTTGCCAATCTCTAGTTTGATGTCACCAAGCTGCATCTTCAAATCAAAAGCAACCACCTTCAATTCCCCACTTGACTGCTCTAGCCCTTGAACAGCAGTACCAGCAGGCAGCTAGACGAATTGAGCAGCAGTAGCAGCACCACCAACTTGATTGTGCCCAGAGCCAAAAAATCTCTCCAAGAGATTGCCATGATTATTGCGCAAGTATAGCTCATAAGCATCCTCAAACCACCACTTACCACATCTGTTTGAGCACATGTAGTAGAAGTTGTCGCTCTTGCTCTTGCACTTGACGACTGACACCATGCACTGGGGGCAGTCGATGAGAGGAAGATTCCTCCCCAGCTGTGCAGAGCTCGAAGCCGAGGTGGCCATGGCAAGCGATGGCGGCGTGGGTGTCGGCGGCGGCAACTGCTGCTCGGTACAACAGTGGAGGCAGCTGCGGCACCTAACCCTAGCGGACGGGAGACAGAAGAGGAAGAAAGGGACGGCGGCAAGGATGATGAAAGGGAGCACGCCTGCGTCCTGGGCCTTATCCACTTGAAGCTAGGGGCATCTGTATCCATACGAAAATACGGAGGCAGCGTATACACCTGCAGCTGGGCCCAAGACGCTCGCGAACGTATTCCGTGTCATTCGTCCGAGGTGCACCAAATTATAATGATATGATTCTAAATAGACGAATTGCAATGGTACTTCTCCAAACAACAAAAAATTGTAATGGTACCAATAAAAAAAACCCAATCCTAAATGTGAAACTAGACTTGGAAACTAGTAGCCAGTTCTTATCTGAACTAAAGAAGGCTAAGCGCTGTGCTTAGCAGCGATCAAAGGCGAGAAACGAAGATGAGCTAGAAACAATCAAACAAGTGCACACACGAGTAGTTCTCTGATTCTGAAAGGATGAAAATCACAAATTTGACTGAAACGGTAATAAGTCAAGGAGGCACATAGGTTAAGTTTCCCTGTCATTTCTGATTTGTCATGTAAGGGCGCCACACCTCAACTCCTCGTCGAGTTCTAATAATAAGAAACATGACGATATTTTGATGCATTAATTCCAAGCAGATTTGGATTCCAAATATTCAATTTATAAGGGTAAAAAGAACCTCTTTAGGCAATATCATCGTACATATAATATCTCGACGACTATCCGAGGTTGATTTATCAGTTTGACCTCGGTGTGTTGGTTTATTAGGCCGATACGATTGAGGCCCTGTTTAGTTACCTAAAAATTTTGCAAAATTTTTCAGATTCTCCGTCACATCGAATCTTTAGACACATACATGAAGTATTAAATATAGATAAAAAATAAAACTAATTACATAGTTTAGACGAAATTCACGAGACGAATCTTTTAAGCCTAGTTAGTCCATAATTGGATAATATTTATCAAATAACAACGAAATTGCTACAGTACCATTTCCTAAAATTTTTCGGGAACTAAACAGGCCCTGATCCTTCTTGGCATGCAGTTGTCAGACTGCACTAGAAGCGGCGGATCGGAGCACTGCTGCATGTTGCGGTTGTGCCGTCCACTCTTGAACCAGCTGAATGAGCTGTCAGCTTAACCGCTTCGCATCATCCATCATCGTCACCTCATGTGTTCGTTTCATAACTGTCTCTTCACCTCAGATTAGCCCTTGTTTAGTTCCCAAAATATTTCCCAAAATATTTCAGATTCCCGTCACATCGAATCTTTAGACACATGCATGAAGCATTAAATATAGATAAAAAATAAAACTAATTATACAGTTTAGACGAAATGGACAAGACGAATCTTTTAAGCCTAGTTAGGCCATGATCGGATAATAATTACCAAATAACAACGAAAGTGCTACAGTAACACTACAGTTATATTTCTCAAAATATTTCGCGAACTAAACAATGCCTTAGCAACCAACAGATTTGTTTTCAGGAGTCCATGGTCACAAGTTATAGTGTGCTCCGATGGCCGGTCTCATCAGCTGGTCGTAATGATGATCCTGACCAAGTCAAGGTTGCCTCAAGGCCAAACGCCCAAACGGCCAAAAAAAAACCCGAGACGCACCAACGTGTGGTATACGATACGTGACCGTGACCGACGTCGATCCCCACCAAATTTTTTACTATTTAGCCTTTTTTTTAAAAAAATTACATTTGGCCCCTGGACGACGTAAACTCATCTTTGGACCCTGAGGGTCGGCGCCAGAACTCATGGCTCCGAAGTAACACATCTCAGCGCCACAGATCTTGGCTCCGAGGTGCCTGGCCGCGCACAGCAGGATATCCGAGGTGGCGCTGACGTGGCCGGTACCTCGGAGCCACAGATCTTGGCGCCGACCTCGGAGCCAAGATCTGTGGCTCCGAGCTAGGAGCCACGTATCCTAGCGCCGAGGTACCGATCAAGGAATGACCCCTAATCCGGCATGCACGTGGATGCATCTTTATTTACTGTTCTTTGATTTGCCTGCATGCCGCAAAAGAATACCAGTACCTCTCGTCAAAAAAATGTAACTATACGATTTGTCTAATCTAATCTAAGTCAAACTAATTTAAAACGATTTGTCTAATCTACCTCTCGGACCCACCCATGCATGATGAGCACGTACAGCTAGCCATCAAGAATTAAGGCATATATATAAAGTGGTTAGTATAATTTATTTATATAAACGTATTACAAGCTTTTTTCAGAGTTTTCGATCAAATAAAATGTCCAAACTTTTGGCAAACGATGGATAAAAAAAGACTATACCCACCTGCGTCGTTCGCCTCGTCGGTGTCGAACGGCGTATGGTGTCATCGCAGTCGCACTTGCATGGTTGGGGTAGCTTGGATCGCTTCGACCTCGGAGCCGTGAATCCTGGCGCCGAGTTATTAAACCTAAATAGATAGCGCCAAGATCTATGGCTGATCACGCATGCCGGCAAGCTGCCTTCGGTATCCACCGATGCAACGTCGGTCAGAGGAGACGCCCGGACACCGGAGGAGCGCGCCAACGCCTATCGAGCACCATCGAGCAGGGCTCCATTACCGATTGGTAGGAGGCGAGCCTGGACGCTTTCGACCACGGCTCCATCTACTTCAACAACGACCACGTGCCGAGATGGTGAGCCCACACACGCTGTCGACCACGGCTAGACACAGTGGCGGAGCTAGAGAAAATTTAAGGGGGGTGCACTGCCTTGTGGGTGCATAGATGTTTACTGTATAGGTGCGTATATGGTGGAAAATTGAACATAATCACTGTTTTTCTGATTTTTTGTGGGTGTGGCCGCACCCTTTGCCATGAACATATATCCGCCCATAGCTAGACATACGTGGGCTGCTGCATGCTTGACGTGAAGCAAGCCTGGAGGTGGGTCGGCACTCGCCAGTGGCACATGAGCATATGCCTTTGTCTGCTTAACTACTGCCAAGCTGCATGTGTACGTGTACCTATATACGTGTATATGCGTGCGCTTGAATTACTGCTAATAAGATACGTGTGCATATATGCACTGTATGAAACTACAAGCAAACCATAAGAGCTCGGCTGCCGTTCGAGCCCTGAATCAAATTTGTATAATTCTATCTTATGTCTAGCAGGTGAAGTTGACAGTCCAGCTACGCTACACCAATTGATGGGCTGACGAGGCTACACCAACTGATGACCGACGAGGCTTTCTTCCACTTCAACAACTCCACGTGATCAAGTTCCACGGCGTACCACGACGATGCTGCCGAAGAAATTCGAAGCGATCCCAGCTACCCCAATTATGCAAGTGCGACTGCGATGACACTATGCGCCGTTCGACACCAACGAGGCGAACGACGCAGGCGGGTATGGTCTTTTTTTATCTATCGTTTGCCAAAAGTTTGGACATTTTATTTGATCAAAAACTCTGGCAAAAGCTTGTAATACGTTTATATAAATGAATTATACTAACCACTTTATATATATGCCCTAATTCTTGATGGCTAGCTGTATGTGCTCATCATGCATAAGTGGGTCTGAGAGGTAGATTAGACAAATCGTTTTAAATTAGTTTGACTTAGATTAGATTAGACAAATCGTATAGTTACTTTTTTTTATTGACGAGAGGTACTGATATTCTTTTGCGGCATGCAGGCAAATCAAAGAATAGTAAATAAAGATGCATCCACGTGCATGTCGGATTAGGGGCCATTCCTTGATCGGTACCTCGGCACCAGGATACATGGCTCCGAGCTCGGCGCCAAGATCTGTGGCTCCGAGGTACCGGCCACGTCAGCGCCACCTCGGATATCTTGTTGTGCGCGGCCAGGCACCTCGGAGCCAAGATCTGTGGCGTCGAGATGTGTTACCTCGGAGCCATGAGTTCTGACGCCGATCCCATGGTTCAAAGATGAGTTTATGTTGTTCAGAGGGCTAAATGTATTTTTTTTAAAACAAAAGGCTAAATAATAAAAAATTCGGTCCAAGGACGCATCCCTCCCCAGGCTGCTAGAAGCGTAGAACGGCAACGGCCGAGAGCCACAGGCTCAGGAACTAGCTAGCCACTGGACCATTTTTTTTTACAACACTAGCCACTGGTACCTTGGTCCCACGCTAACCCTGGTCCGCAGAGCGCAGAGGCGTGGGCGCGTGGCGTGCCCCCACCAATCAGTGCCGGCCGCTGTCAGCCAGTAATCCCCGCCTGCCGGTTGGTTAACAAGGAAAGGAAGCCCAAACGCCAAGATGAGATGAACGAGGAGGGGGGTTACATAAATAAAGGGGCCGGCCGATCTTTAGCGGGGGCCAGCAGACAGCGCTTTCCTCTGTCCTCTCCTCTCCTCGCGTCGCCGCCGGGAATCAATCGCTGGGAGTAGCGTACTGCCACCACTCACTCATCGCGGGCTCCGCCTCCGCGCGCGCGCGCGAGCGGGGTGGGAGTGGTGGGGGACTGCGACAAGTCCGTTTGCGTTGTGCGGCCGCGTAACTGGGAGGGGAAAAGGGGGAGGGAGGCGAGGCGAGGCGGCGACCGGCCAGCATGGAGGGATCCGCGGCGGAGGAGCTGGAGGCCGCGGAGAGGGTGGTCATGCGGTGGGACTCCACGGCGTCCTCGGCCGGCGGGGACGACCAGATGCTGTTCGACGGCGCCGCCGACCGCGCCGAGGCGGAGCGGTTCCTCCGGGCGGTGGACGACCTCCGCCGCCTGGCGCCGCCGCCGTCGCCGGCCCCCTCCGTCGGCAGCCCGCGCCGCGCCTCGTCGGCGTCGGGCGGCGCTGGCGCCTGCACCGCCCTTCAGGTCGCCATGGCGCGGCTCGAGGACGAGTTCCGCCACGTGCTGTTGGCGCGCGCGCTCGACCTCGAGATCGAGGCGCTCGCCGGCCTCAGCTCGCTCTCCATGTCCAGCAGCGACCGGAGGAACTCCGACGCCACCGAGGCGCCGCCCGCCGCGGGGGACGACGACGACAGCTCCGTGTCGTCCTCCGTCGGCAGGCGCAGCAGCTACCGCTCCCTGCAGAGCATCCGCGAGATCGACCTCTTCCCCGCGGACGCAATCGCCGACCTCCACGCCATCGCCTCCCGCATGGCCGCCGCGGGCTACGGCCGCGAGTGCGTCCAGGTGTACGCCTCCGTCCGCAAGCCGGCCGTCGACTCCGCCCTGCGCCGGCTCGGCGTAGAGAAGCTCAGTATCGGCGACGTCCAGCGGCTCGAGTGGGACGCCCTCGAGGCTAAGATCCGCCGCTGGATCCGCGCGGCCCGCGCCGCCGTCCGGGGCGTCTTCGCCAGCGAGCGCCGCCTCTGCTTCCACATCTTTCACGACCTCCCGCTGTGCACTTCCACCGCCACCGCCGCGGACGACGCGCCCTTCGCTGAGGCCGTCAAGGGCGCGGCGCTGCAGCTCTTCGGCTTCGCTGAGGCCATCAGCATCGGCCGCCGCTCGCCGGAGAAGCTGTTCAAGATCATTGACCTCCACGACGCGCTCTCCGATATGCTGCCTGACATCTCCGACATCTTCGCCGCCTCCAAGGCCGCCGAGTCGATATACGTGCAGGCCGCCGAGATCAGGTCGCGGTTGGCCGATGCCGTGCGTGGGATACTCTCGGAGTTTGAGAACGCCGTGCTCCGCGACCCATCCAAGACTCCAGTGCCGGGCGGCACCATCCACCCGCTCACTCGCTATGTTATGAATTACAGCACCCTCATTTCGGACTACAAGGCCACCCTCTCTGAGCTTATCATCTCGCGGCCATCAGCTAGCTCCCGGACTGCTGCTGAGGGCAATGAGGCTACACTGGCCTTTCCTGATCTTGACCCGGCCGATCCTGACAGCCAGTTGCCCCTTGCCACTCATCTTGTCTGGATTATTGTTGTTCTTGAACACAACCTTGAGAGCAAGGCGTCACTCTACAAGGATGCAGCACTGTCTCACTTGTTCCTTATGAACAATGTGCACTATATCGTGCACAAAGTAAGGGATTCAGCTGAACTTCGGGGGCTAATTGGGGATGAGTATTTGAAGCGGCTCACAGGGAAATTCCGGCAGGCAGCTACAAGCTACCAGCGAACTGCATGGTTGAAGATCCTGAATTGTCTCAGAGATGAGGGCCTCCATGTTAGTGGTGGCTTTTCGTCTGGGATATCCAAATCGGCACTACAGGAGCGATTCAAGGCTTTCAATGCTGCATTTGAGGAGGCACACAGGGTCCAGTCTGCATGGTATGTGCCAGACACACGACTGCGAGAAGAGCTTAGGATCTCAGTTTCGGAGAAGCTGCTCCCAGCGTATCGATCCTTCCTTGGCAGGTTCCGGCATCACATAGAGAACAGCAGGCACCCTGAGTTGTACATCAAGTACACAGTTGAGGATCTTGAGATAGCAATGGCAGATTTCTTTGAGGGATCTCCACCACCACCGCATAACAGGAGGAGATCTCATGGATGAAAGATGGCTTTAAAAAGCTTAGTCTTCCTGCAATGTATTCTTTAATTCTTTGGGGACAGGCCAACAAATGCAGTTGGGTCTTTTGTTTTGTCCTCCTGAGGCAGAGGGTTATAGTTGGTGATGATTTCTTCAACTAGAGGTAATCTGAAACGGGGTCAGGATCTTGATAAAAAGCTGTCGAAAGTCCCATTTCTTCTTCCACTGTAAGCGATCTTTTTTCATTTGTTACACCTGTTTATATTCTTGCGAGTAGCGTGTTTATATAGGAATGTTCTTTTAGCCATGTAACACAGTTGTAAGTTGTAACTTCTGTATCTGTTTGACATTTAGGAGTATTGTATCATTGTTTTGGTGGTTCACATATATCTGAAGAATGCTGCTTGATAGATGAGGCGCAAAAAGAAATTGTAATGTTAAGGTTATGCACGTATGATGCTATTGCGCAATGCCATTTCTCTGGCCTTGAAATATATGTTTGGAGGATTTCTGCTTTACATGTCGTTGCAATCATAACAGTGAATAAGGGTGCAATATAGCATTAGTCATTATACAACTACAATGTCTATAATTAAAGTTAGTCATATTTTCCATGCAAACATTCTACCTGACTGAAAAATAAGAATGATGTTTACTCATTTCTCTTCAATAATGAGAAAAAAGCTGGCATTTACTCTTTTGTATCATTATTTTTTCTTACTTATTTTGGGGACTACTGCTGCATCTTGGACCCCCATGACACGCACACAAATGTGTGTAGGATTCTACTGTTATACAGCGAAATGGTAAGTTCAAGTTTCTTGCAGCACACTAGTAGGTTGTAGTATGTCAATGGGCTTATTTTAATTAGGGCCAGTACAAAACCTTACGCTTTAAACCTGATAAATTGTTTACTTTCTCGATCTACTAATAATATGGCGCGTTGATCAAACACTTACATCATGTCAATATCATGTTTTTTATTCTATTTTTTGCTTCAAGGCGAGTTAAGCAATTCATGTTACTCATCATGTTAATATACACTTCACAGTTCATATAGAATTGTTACATAAAAACCATTCCTCTGGTTCTCTGCAGATTAACTAGGAACTGAAACAGTAGTGAAAGTTACTATGAGCCAACATTGCACTTTAACAAAGAGTTCAAGACTAACTAGTTTATTGCAGCGTAGTCATGACTCGAAATCTTTCCATATGACAGTTGTTCCATTTAGAGGTTATGAATACAATTCCCTAGAATTTACCTTAAACCTGAGAAATAAAAGGCGGTGAACTGTAGTTACAAGTGGCTATTATGTAAGTCGTGACATGTGCTTGATTGGTTCAGTGACAGGGTAGTGATTGAATACGTGTGATTACATGTGGTGCCAGTCACTGTTTCGTTCTCTATTTAGCATTGTCATATGTTATAAGCATTGAACTGTAAGGTACTAAGCTAATATCGATGGCCCATCACTTCATGAATTCATTATATTTCACTATACCCCTCTCTTCAGTCTTATCTCCGGAGTGAAAACAACAATGGCCTGCCTTTACTGATCTTTGCGTGTTTATGCCGTCAGAATACTTCTTTTTCAAATTGTTATGAACTTCGGAATCTGTTTTCACCTTACCCGCGAGCTTTGTGTTTGTATCCAAGTGCAACGGACTGACTCTGCTCAGCCATGTTGTGCAGGCATTTCTGCCTTGATGTGTTACTTCATCCCCGAATGAGGAAGAAAACCAGCTTGGTACCGGCGCGTCCATGAATTCTTCTCCAACTGGAATCAAACATGAGACCGCAGATAGAATGATTGACTTGAAAAGAAAATAACACCAATCAGCTACTACCATCAGGCAAGCCGATCATGATCAATTGACTAATGACTGGTAGTACCTACTCTAGTAGTCTATACCACTCTAGCCCAGATATAGCACCGTACTCCGTATGGAGCAAGCACAAGCGCAGGATCAGAGCAACATTAGTAAGGCCAGAAACCGAAACCCCGGTCTCTCCTGAAGGCTGAAGAGTTGTTTGCAGTCGACGCATTCCTGGACCTGGGCAAAGGAAGGGCAGCAGTCCAGCAGGCCAGCAGTCAGCAGGGACAGGCGCGAGGCGTGCCGTGCCGTTTGTGCAAGCCACGCCCGTGACCGGTGAGGCGGTGACCGTGAGAAGCGCGCGTTTTGTGCCGCCGTGTGGCCCGTGAACCGAGGCGGCGGAATCTGGGTTCGCGTTTTGCCGGCCGCTGGTTTGGCAGATCCCCACCAGTCTCCGGCAACCGGATGGATAGTGGTCGGGCGGCTCGGCTCGGCTCGGCTCGGTTTGGGGCACGGGCGCGGCCGCTGCCAAGTGCCAAGTGCCAACTGCCAACTGCCGATCAGGGGCTGCCGTCCGTCCAATCAGCCGCGCACATGCAGCGCAGAGACGAGTAGACGACCGCCGTCCGCGGATTCGGCTTTTGTTGGGTGCCGAACTCGTACTGCCGGAGGTAGGACGGCCGCCGGCCATGTGGTTCTTGGCCATGTTGGAGCATTCAGGCTCAGCACTGACATTCTCGAGAGACCAGGAATCATTCCTCCGATGACCATGCGCATGAAAGGATCCTGTAAATTTGTAATGCTCCCTGCCCGCCTCCCTCGATTGGTCCAATGCATGTCGGCGACAGGAAGAACCGAAGCAAACAACGCCAACTGGTTTGACTATAGTAGTTTTATTTTATTAACCGATCAAACAAGGGCATATTCCCTTAAGACGAGCTGCACCACGTGCGCTACGCTCAGATAGCGTGATAGAAATGCTGCACCGGGGCACGCTATCAGATATGCTACCGCTCCGCGTGCGCTATATCTAGCGCGATAGCGCAGCCACGCTGCTCGCTCGCGGAGGGGGAGACAGAGTGACGGGGAGAGGATAGACGCGGGCCCCGCTGCTACTACTAACAAAAAAAAAAGTTATAACTCACAAACTAAAAAACCAAATTAAATTCTGATTGCACCATTAAATTCGTTTTAATAAATTCTTTAAAACTAGATCCCACATAGATATATTTAGATAAAGTGACAAGTGGATCCCACAGTGGATGGAGGATGATATAGAGGATGAATAAGTGCGGAAAAACTGTATATTTTGTGGTGACTAGGATGGAATATTTCTTTTAGAGGATGAATATAGAGGTCGAAGAGTGCGGGTAGTCTAAGGCCTAAAACGACGTTACTTTTGGATTGAACTGCCGAGCATCAATCCGTAAACCAATTGGGGTATCACACTGACCAGTGTGCCAAGTGAAGTTCTTTCTAGAAGGCAGAAATTAATTGTATTGGTGTGATTTTAAATTTATACAATCGTATCCCTTGTATACTAAGGCAAAAAGACCATCAAGGAAATGTCTTTTAACAATGCTAAAAAAAAAGGAAATGTCTTTTAACATTACGAATTCAAAGGTTTAAATGAGATAGCCTTCTTGTTGCTTTTGACCCCATGTATCTAACCAATTACAGATCATGTCTGATGACAAAAGCATATTGAGACATTAGACAATCAAGTGAAATTCTAACAAAGATCCAGCAAAATAATTTATTCTCTAACATTCGTAGCATATGTAGGGTTCACACGGACCAGAAGCAATATGGTGCCAACAATATAAATATTATACATCAGACTAATTGTTTCTATCATATACCATCATTCAGACTATGATGATAACAACATAACTGGCCATGCGAAGAACTATGGTGGTAAAGAACCAACGAAAGAAATAACCTCAAGTGGCGTGCTCCATTAATAATAACTAGCATGGCCAATCCTCTCCTAATAATGTAATAAGTACCAAAATTGCTCTAGCACCCACTTCAAAAGATTCTCAAATATACCCTCCCCTAATCAAATTGACAGTACATTCTACTCCCTTTTGTTTTCCTCATCATCACCTTCAAAATCTGTTACGGTATTCACGTCCTTTGTAGCTTTGGGCACTGGTGTGGAAGACAAACTCCATCCATTCTTGGAAGCACTGGGTGCTGGCCTAATTAATGATAGATTGTCCTTTCGATCAAAGAATTCGCTTGCATCATAGGAAAATCTGAAAAGGAAAGCCAAAGAACTATAAGATTTTTTCCCATTTTTAACCAGAAACATTGTCCAGCTGAAAGTTACAAAAATATTAGGACAATACCTCATTGAGTTCTGTGAAGGTGCCCACAGGTAGCAAATGACACAAAGAAGTAAGAAAGACACGACATGCCAGAAGGCAGGAATAATCCAGGCATGCTGCCATCGTTCATTAAATACATCTGTTGATTTGGAGTAAATCTGCAGGGAAGAGATTGCAATGACATCAATGAGTTATGAAACAGATGCATAACCATGTAACGTGCAAACACATGAATTCAAACAAGGCAAAATGAACAGATTCTTGAAAGTAGAAAGGTGCAGTTTAAAGTTACACTCTGATCTCCAGCTGCAAACACTGAAGAGGAACCAATCTAATTTTGTGAAATGCAACAATACTCCCTTGATATTTCGGGAGTTAGAATACGTCTTTGACATAAATAAGCATACCTCATAGCCAATCCACCCAACAGACACCAGAACAGATACGATCAATGCAGTTGCAAACTTCCTATAAATGTCAAGTTTGGCCATCAACCTTCTTGCCTATCATTCACAGCCAAAGATTAGGAAACATTAGTATTCATATCACATAAGTCGGTGCTTGGGGGAAAAAAAATTCATGCAAGCACAAAGGATATAAAGTGTAGCAATACTGATACTGCAGGGGAACTAATAAAGGATACAAAGAAGAGGTTTTGCTCACCTGAAGTTTACCAATGGTCTTAGCTAGAGAAATAAATATCCAAATAACAAATGCGGCATCTAAAATGGCCACTGGATAGACCAAGAACAGACGGGCTTTTCCAGATAGATCATTAACAGCACCAAGATTTTCTACCAACTCAAGAATTTCTGTTGCTAGAAAGAATGTTCCTCCAAGCATGACCACTTTCGATGTCAAGCCACCCAAAGTAGGCGTGATAACACCATATCCCATTGAGACAATGAGAACAATAACTTCAGCAGCCGTCCTCTTTACAGTTCCAAACGTGACAGCCCAAAATGTGATACCTTTTGGCCGAACTCCAGTCTCATTGAACTCAGCATACTCAAAATACCACAATGCCATCTCAAACATGCCCAGTGTAATCACAAGAGTAATACAGTTCTGAAGCGGAAGAACCTCTCTCCAAAATTTCATGTACTGATAAAACCAATAGATCCCAAGTACGACAAATGCAAAAGACATCAGTCCAAAAAAGTTCTTAAGAGGTGCCATCCGACCCGGAAGGTATCCAGTAGGATTTTTCCATATGGTTTTCCCCTCGATTTCCAAACTAGCAAGTGATGGATCACAGTGTATAAAGTACATATTGTACATCCCAGTTTTGGTAATTGGAATGGTCCTTGACGGTAGCGTTGCGATCAGATCACTTCCATCAAAAGATGCAACAAACAACTTTGGCCAACCAGGATTTACCTGGGATGGGCGGTAGATGACAGAACCTTCTGTGCATGCTCCTAATTTGGCAAGATCTGAAGTACAACAAATAGCCTTCTGACCTCCATACGCTGATCCACCAATCATTTCACGGTCTTCTATCTCAAAAACAAGTACCTGAACCTTAGCTGAACTAGTCCCCTTCACAGAATCGTTAGTATCTTCTGATCGCCTAAAAGTAATCTTGTCAAACCTGAAAAATAGTAGAAATGTGAAAGTCAAACATCTGAAACCAAGTGTCAGATTAGACTGAATTGAATAGATGCAAAATGCATGTGTGTATTTCTGCATGACAGCGGTCAATATACTTGTACCGCTACTAAATAAATGATTTCAGAGATGAAAACTGAACTCGCTGTAATCAGCTTGCAAGTAAATAAAAACTCTAGGTATAGAAAGCTCGCAGCATTTTTGGAAATGATCACCACAAGCCTGGCTTCCAAATTGATATTTGCATTGAGAAAACAGCACTTCTTTTCTATTGCGTTTATGAGATGCATCTGCATTTGAATAAGTACAAAACACGTGCTTGAGGTTGTTCCTCTCCAATGTCACCCAATGTTAACTCACTTTTATCATTAGCAAATTGATGGCCCAAAGTCACCCTATTTTTAGCTATAATTCTCGTATCCCGCGAGGTAAATTCTACTCAGGGCAATACAGTTGAACGAACACATATAGCTCTGTCGCTCGCCTCCCAGCTGCCACCGACACAACAGTAGCTGCACACCTTGACGCAAGATTACTAAATTCTCGCAAAACCCGCACCCATCCAAGTGTCGGGCGGCAGAGTGCCCAGGTCGGTAGGATCCAAGATCCACCCGGCTGCCAGCATCCACCCCGCTGTACCTGTACCGCAGCCAACCCCTTCCCCTTGTACTGCAGACGCAGGCACCAAACTAAATTAGCCACCGGATAGCGAACCGGAACGGCTACTGGCTACCACATTACCGGATGAAGGCGTCGGGCAGCGCGGTGGCGTCCTCGTCGTCCTCGGCGGTGGTGTTGGCGTGGGAGGCCGCGTAGAGGCCCTCGCTGCCGGCGTGGAGGATGAAGGCGTTGCCCTTGTTGGCGAAGCTGAGCCCGCGGTACTCGTGCACGGACGCATCCCCGGGGCGGAGGAGGAGAGCGACGGCAACGGCAAGGAGGAGGCGGACGGCCATGGGGGCGAGCTGGTGAGGTTGGATCTGGCGTGAAGCGGAGTGGAGCGCAGCGCCTCCCCTGCTGAGCTCGGCAGGGGGGGGCGGGGGGCAAAACCGGGAGAAAAGCCAAAGGATGTGGCCCCCTCGGCCGTCGGTAGGAAATGGGGAGGGATGGAATGAAGGAGTGCTTTGGTCGGCCCAGACCAGCTTAGGCTGTCCATTAAAAAGTTTACTATAAAAAAAAAGATTCCTCGTCACATCATACTTACGATACATGTATGGAGTATTAAATGTGGATAAAATCAAAAATTAATTGCACAGTTCGGTTGTACTTTGCGAGACGAACGTTTTGAGCCTAATTAGTCAATGGTTGGACAATTATTATCAAATACAAACGAAATGCTACAGTATATTTTGGCACTCCAAAATTTGGATCTAAACACAGCCTTATTCTTTTCTTTGGTGTTCAAACTTCGAGGTTCAGGGCCCGTTTGGTCTGAGGTGTTAAAGTTTAACAAACATTGTAGCACTTTCGTTTTATTTGATAAAAAAATTTCAATCTTGGATTAATTAGGCTTAATAGATTCGTCTCGTAAATTATTCCTAATCTATGCCGATATACATACAATTAGTCTATATTTAGTATTCCATACATTTACCGTAATATTAATGTGATAGAAGTTAAACTTTAACACGTGAAAACCAAACGGGGCCTGCAATCGGCAAACCAGCACTCAAAACAGATACAGGGTTGGCTACGGCTATCTACCGTAATAATTAATATAAGGTCTTGGGAACTGTTTCTAGGCACAGAATTTGTGCGGTAGATCGTGAGATAGGCGCAAGGTATCAATTTGTTTTCAAGAACATGTTTGGAATACAGAAATACATAACAAAGGAATGTAGGCTACGGAGAGTAGCGTCTCTCACGCATGTAATGACTTGACTGTTGCTATCTCCTACTTATTATAAAACAAAACTGGGAAACCAGATCTTAAAAAAAAAGGAATGGAAAAAACACAAGAATAATATAGAGCGAAAAGTAGAAAATTATAGGGTTTAAAAAAACACAGGAATAGAAACTTTGGGTGTTTGGATTGCTGAAAAATAGAAATGTCACATGTACCCAAGAAGGAAGGTTTGAGGCTGTAGAATTTGAGAAAACATTGCAGAAATTTCTCCTTTGGGTTTCCTTAAATGCTTTTTTTCCAGTGTTATGTGAAGCAAGGTTAGCCTTTCCTCTAAAAAGGAATGTAGATTTCCTTTGTTCCAAACATCAAATTGAGAAAACTTTCCTAAGTAGTCTATTTCTTTTCTTTTTTTCCTTTGGAAATCCTCCGTTCCAAACAGGCCATAATTTAGACGTCTCCAATGCTCTAGCTTAGAGCTAGTTGAATCGATAATCTAACTTAGAGCAAGTACAATAAGCCATGTCAACTTGGCTTATAGCCAAGACAAACTTACAAAATCTAAGATGGAAGAGAGAGAAATAGGAAAAGACAAGAAGCTTGTATACGGATCTATCGACCGTGGCGCGAGCAGGGGAAAGGAAACTAGGGAGGGAAATAGTGGGTGGGGCCCATGCATAATAAAGAATTATATTTGGTAGAGAAGAAGGGATTAGATTGTTGTATAGCTTCTTTGTTAGCTAGTCTTTTGTTGGCTTATAGTCAAGCTTATTAAACTTCCTCTTAGAGCTAGTTGAAACAATGATCTAACTTAGAGCTAGCTGAATTAATTTTTTAATTATTGAATAGTGTAAAAAGCAAGAGACTAGCATGGATTAAGAGATAGTCTCACACGTCTCACGATGCATCCCTCTCTCACAACACAATGTTTAATGCTACTTGGTGTGGTCTATCTCTCCTCCATATTTATTAGCTTAGAGCTAAAGCTAACTCATACGGTTGGAGACACCCTTAGGGCTTCTCCAGTGGCCAATTCAAAGCGACTCATCACCTGAGCTGGCATGACATGAGTCAATTAAATGACTAGAGCAAGATGATGCATCGAGAAGAGAGAGAAGAATCGATGCAAGATCTTGAATCGGTTCATCAGTTTGGTCAGTGAAAGGTCCTAAATGGCTAGAGTGGGTGAATAGCCTAAATAAAAATCTATAAATTCACTAGAGCAAATTGTTAGACAACAATAAGGCGATAATGCGGTTTTGCTCTAACTCTACAAAGTGCTATGCAAGCCACCTACCATAAGCTATTTACTATGATCTCTATGGCACTATCATACAAGCAAACAAGCTAGTAAGTCACTACAACTAAGAGCTAGTGACCAAGCTAGTGAGAACAACTAATTACTCTAGTTACACAACTAGGTTACACTAGCAAGCTACTACTACTCAAGACAAGTATATGAATAAATGTAATGCAAGGAGAGGTAGTGAGGTATACTGAACCGGGCAAGAGACAAATCAATCACAAGAATATCACTTGATGACACAATGATTTACCCTGAGATTTAGTTGCTTGCCGGCAATCTACGTCCTCATTGTGATGACACGCTCACTTGGTGGCTCACGTGCTAATAGGCATTAGACGCCTAGCCCTACACAAGGGCACTGTAAGAACCAACACAAGATGAAGGTACACAAGTCACGAGCAATCCACTAGACTTGTCTTTCACAGCTCTCGTGGGGAAGAGCCCCTCACAATCAATTGATCGAAGCTAGAAACAATCACCACTTGCGCTCAATGATCCTCCAAGCTCCGGGTCGGCTAGGTGACGACAACTCACCAAGTGACCGAGTAACAAGAGCACCACCAGCCCAATTCGCCCTTCCTAGTGCCACAAGATGCAAGAACTCGATGCAATACATTAGAGTCTCTCAATCTCACTCACAAATATGATCCCAAGTGATGCAGGTGAGTAGATTGTGTTCTTTTGCTCCCAATGTGTTTGCTTAGAAGTTTGGGGGTCCAAGAGAGTGGCCATGGCCGGCTAAGGGGGTATTTATAACCCCACACCTAATAGAGCCGTTACACCTTGGAGCAAAATTCTGCGTGGGCACTGGACAGGTGGCGGTGCACCGGATACCCTATTCGATGACCCCAACGGCCGAATTCCAATGACTAGTTGACCGGACAGTCTGTCCGATGGCCTTTACTCGCGACTTGCACATTTTTCTCCCTCTCTAGAAAAAATAGGGCGGTGCACTGGACACCCTTTCTGGTGACCCCTTTTCACCATGATCAAGTTTTCGCAGCTCTCGGGAAATAAAGGGCGGTGCCCCCAGGGGGTTGCACCGGACCTATCCGGTGAACAGTGTAACACCCTTGGTGTTATAGTAACTAAAAACATTCCATGTCATCATATGCATTGCAAAGCATCCATGATTAGGGTAACTATGTTATGCATCAACTAAAATGAGTTTACCTTCTTAGGTTGGATGTGTTTCTAGTTGTGTGACTCGAATCCGGAAACCTTAATTTCGAATGTCACCGCAAATACTTAGTTTATGCCCTGCGTAATTTGAGGTGTGTGACTGTGTTATACACTAGTGCCAAGTGTAGGGTATGAGCTCAAGTCCAACTTATAAAATAAAGCTTCAAGTTTGAGTTTGAATTTGGAATCCAAAACTTGTTGCAAGTTTTCCGATTCGGATTCGAATTCAAATTTGAGGAATTATTAAAAGAATTTCTGAAGTCAACTTGGTCAACCAAGAGTGGCATTTGGTCAAACATGGGATGCTTGACTTAATGATGCCCTTGGGTGATGGTGTGATCACTAAATAATCACCAATTAATAGAGTATCAAGTTTCAATTTGAAATCTTTCCGAAAACCCTAAAAAGCAAAACCCTGATTCTACCCCTTTTTGAATAAATCAAAATCTAAGCAAAATTTGGGAAAAAGTGTAAAATCAAGTTTGTAGATCTTTGCATGGGCTACAAGTTTGGTGTTGAGTTTTCAAAGTTTCAGTGTAAAAATTGGAGTAAGTTTGAAAAGATTCAAATCTAAAATTTGACCCCTTTTCATATCCCCTATCCAATTTCGAAATAGAGGAATAATTTGAAAATGTTTTGAATAGAAACGTTGTAGGTCTTATCTTGATGTACAACTTTGGTATTTTGAGTTTTTGAAGTTTTGAATATAAAATTCAAAGTAATTTTGAATTTACATATTTTTAGAAAATGTCCCCTTTTCAATTCAAATTCAAATTTCAAAATCTAGGCCGAATTGGAAAATGTTTATATTGAGAAAGTTGTAGAACTTTGAAAATTGAGCAACTTTTGTAGAAAATTTGAGAGTAATTTGTAAAATTTGAGAGTAATTTTCAACTTTTATAGAAAATTTGAGAGTAATTTGTAAAATTTCGCCAGTGGCATTTCTGTAAATTTTTCAAAATCGCCTCCAACCGTAGGGCGCCACCTCCCGTCGTCGCCGGCGACCTTTGAACGGCTTCCAGGCGCGCCACGGTCGCTCGCTGCTGCTTCGCGCTGGCCAGTCCGCCCCGCGTGTCGCCACCACGTTGCTCGGCCACCTCTATATATTGCCATCACCGTCATCCTCAGTTTTTCTTCTTCCCCCTGTTTCCGCCGCTGCCATAGCTCCGCCGCTCGCCGCTGCCTCCGTCGAGCTGCCTCTGGCTAAAGCAACTGCATCATCAGTTCCGCAGCGCTGTCGCGCACCTCTTAGGCTTGCTCGCACCAGCCCAGCTCGCCCGGAGCACCCGCACAGCATCTCCTTCCTCTTCTCCGGTGAGCCGCGGTCACCGTGCCGCCTCACGTGGCCAGCCGCCTCCACTGCTTCTCCGCGCCTGCCGTTTGCTCAGTCGTGTCCGTGGTGAGTCGCTGATGCTCCCTGTCTCTCCAATTTAGTCGCTACAAGCCCTGCTCGCCGGGGCGGCGTGAACCGCGGCCACCGAGCCGCCATGGCCAGGGTGGAGCCACCTCCAGGGTGTCTGCGGCTAGGTGGTGTGCCTGAGGGTGTTCGCGATGTCGTGTGGGTTGTGATGCTCGAGTTAGCTGGTCAGTACCTGGACGCCGGCGTCGTAGCCACCGGTCGGCCACCGCTGGCCATCGGCCGGAGAGAAGGAGGGAGCTGATGGGCGGGGCCGCCGCGTCAGTCAGAGAAGGAGGGGAGCGCGCGAGCGAGCAAGCGGGCCGGCCTAGTCGCGTTGCTGGGCCGAGCGAGCAGGCCGCGGGAAGAGAAGGAGCGCGCACTGCTGGGCCGAGCTGAGAGAGAAGAGAAGCGGCCCGTGTTATCAATTTTTATTTTTCTTTTTCCAAAAATGTGAATAGTATTCAGTTTTATTTATTTTGTTGTAAATTGTTTAGAATTCCAAAAATAGTGAAATTTTTTGAGTAAACTCTCTGTACTGTGTACTATTTAAGAAAAATATTAAATGCCAATTTTGCTTATTTTTTAAAGTGATTTAATTAGCTCAATTAATTATTAAATGGTTTTTCCATAATTTTTCTAGGCTTAAATAATTGTCCAAAAATCATGAAAATTGTTTTACCACTTTGTTGTGCTATAAGCTTCCTAAAATAAAATTTTGAGCTTAATTAGACAAAGTTGATTTATTTCTTAATTTATGCTTTATTAATTAATTAGTTAATCAGTTAAGTAGGGCTTAATGATTAGGGTTTGTTTGACTTTGTGATTGAGTGTTGACTTTAGGTCATTAACACTTAATGACCTGTAGCATCGTTAATTGATTGTTTAAGCTCTCTTAATTATGTTGTTAAGGCTTAATTAGTGTTATTTCATGTGATAAATGAAATCCCTTAATGAAGTCATTAACGTAATCGAACTCTAGGTTAGGGTTAGGTTAGAAGCTTTTGTCCAGTGTAGCACCAGATGGGTGCACTGGACACAGCAACCGAGGGTTTTCACAGCACAAGTTTCACTGGAGCATATGTGAGTCTGCATCTATGCTCACTGGAGGTGTTCGGTGTTGGACCAGATAGGTCCGGTGTGGCCTAGAGAAAAACCCAGGCATTCAAAGTTTGAAAATATTGCTCGATAAAATTACCAAACATGTCCGATGTGGTACGGGATGCCACACCGAACACAAGATCTAGAGAACAAGTTTTCAGGAAAGTTTGAGCACTAACACGCACCAAATGTGTCCGATGGGCTGCACCAGACATGAACAATGTCCTAATAGCTAGTTTTTAACCGTTGCAAAGTGACCGTTGTGCGTATGGTGTGCACTGGACAGGTCCGGTGCCCCCGCAGAAGCTGTCTCAGAGTGTTAACGCTTGGATTTCTTTGGGGTCTATAAATAGACCTTGTAGCTAGCCTTGGCCACTCTCTTGGCACCCCATTTACTTGCATACACCTCTTGAGAGCTAAGATACACACTCCACTCGCTTGCAACCTTTGATTCATCAATTGGTGAGAGATTGGAGAGCCTCTACTGCATTTACTTTGTCATTCTTGCATCTCATGGCACTAGATGAGCGCGTCAACTGGTGGAGCTCTTGTTACTCTTGATGATTGTCGTCACCTAGCTGGCCGGTGATTGGAGGGATTGTTGAGCGGCTTTGGTGCTTGGTGTTGGCTCCGATCAAGCTATTGTAAGGGGCTCTTGTGCTCTCTAGTGAATCGTGGCTAGTTGGAGTGCACCATTTGAGTGGTTCTTGTGTGGCACCCTTGGTGTGTCTAGCTTGTCACGCTAGTTAGCTTGCGAACTATCACTTGAGGACTCACCACAACGAGGATGTATGGTGCCGGCAAGCGACCTTGCCTGTGGTTTGCTCATTGTCACTCTTGTGCTTACATTCATAGTTTGTTTGATAGTTGCTTGACTAGCCTAGAATGGTAGAGTTAGTTGTAACTAGTTGTAGTTACCTTATTAGTAGCTCTGCTTGCTAGTTGTTGCTTGTCTCTTTTAGTTGGTAGCTTGTCTGATTGAGTGACTTAGACTAGAAAACCAAGCTACTAGACTTGTGTAGGAGGCTTGCATTGGGTGAATTAGAGCTAGAGCAAGTAGTTGTTATTAGGGCCTTATTTTATACTAATCAACCTTTGCTCTAGTATTTATGAGTTTGTAGGAAATTTTTTATAGACTATTCACCCTCCTCTAGCCATCTAGATCTTATCATAGATGCAGGGTGTGAGTTTGTGACCACATAGGCCTTTGGAACAATGACATCCACCGTGAACCTGCACGAGGACGATTAGGTTTTGGAGAGTGCATCATCATTGCGCGACTATTTGTCTACTTTGCTGGAGGTGTTCCAGTGCACAACGCGTATGCCTACTTTCTAGCGTGCGTTCCTAGGACTATACTGCGGACCTCTTCCTACCTCCACTATGGTCCACTACACCAAATGGTCCACTATGTCACTCAAAGCTACAGATAGCGAATAGGAGCAGCTCAGGAAAGCTGGATACAACTGTTCATTTTTTCGGGATAAAATCGTCAAAATGGGCTTTACATATTGATTTGTAGAGGCTGTATAGGAGTTGCTCTAAGCTTTAGTTGCCTATTTAACTCCTAGGCCCACCATAAATCCCCTCTCTCTTTCTCGAAAGTGCTTTCAAGTTATTGATTTTGCTAAAATCCATTGGCTAATGTCAGGATGATTTTTGTCTGCTATATGTCATTTGTAGTTTGAGTCAATGCTTTCATGATGAGACTATAGGCATGAGAGAACATTGACCAACTACCAAGCCATTTTCTAGTCGTCTCTCCTCTCCACGCAGCGTCCGAACCTATGTGTGTGTTTGGTTGTGTTTCTCCAGCTAACCTGGATAGCAAAACAAGCTTAGTCAATGCAAGCTAGGCTAGTGCCATGTAAGAGCCTATTGTCTAGTTTGCCTACACAAGCTAAGCCCGTATTGTCTAGACCATGTTTGGTTACATGGCTAGCTTGGATACAAAGTCATGTTCATATGGGTGGGTTTTAACTCAATCACCTCTCACCTCTTCAATCGAGCCCGTGGGTATGTTCATCGGGAGAACAAATACCTATTGATGAAATCATAACAACAAATTGATATTTTCTCATTGTTTCCTACCTAAGTGCACATCTCTAGTTTTTTTATCAATTGGAATCGCCATGGATTTCTGCAATAGCCCAGACCAGAAATCTAGAATGGCATGTGTTGGAACTGACTAACCTGTCTCACGGCACACAATTAGGCTATCTACCTAAGTGCAGCACAACTCTCCAGTCGATGGTGCTTCTTGTGAGCCGCCAGCTCTTCCCCACCGTCGCGACATTGGAATCTCGTAAGCATCGGAGAGCAGCTGATGCTACACCGTCTCTTATACGTTGCCGCTAGCTCATCCTTGTCGTCACCGCATCGGAAACCCACAAGCATCAAAATATGAATCGCAACAACGATGCACTTGTTAATCTCAGAGGGCACCACTCACTATAGGTGCTTGACCAACACAGTAAGGCAGTGCTGAGGGCGCCAGTGACAAGAGGAGAAGGTCGTGAGCAGCATCCAACAAACAATGCAGATGCATGCCTATTCCATCCATCGACCCACTATAACGCTGGCCTTGTTTGGCCACTAGCACGTAGGTTGACAGCAAACTAGCAGTGTAGGTGGACAGAAAACTAGTAGGAGATTGTGGACGGCACGGGAAAAAAGCACTTTCCTCTGGCGGGTTCGTGCGAGGAGACGATCCATCAACGATGACAGATTTTTGCACTCCCTCTTCACGTGCGCAAGTCCCATGGATTAGCTCTGTTTTGTTGTCTCATGAATGGATTTTTGGATCTGATTGGTCTGTCTTCATTAGATTGTTCTGAGCTATGTTGAAGCCTATGCCTTTCCCCAAGAAAGAGGTAGCTTAGGTCTGCAGTTAAAATGGAATGGAAAGGTCCTGAAGTGGAAGGAAATAGGTGTGTAACTCAATCTCATGTCTTTTCTTTTGTCAATACGTGTCATAACATGTAACTGCTTATTGTGGCATGATTTTTTAAAACTTTCTAGTCTTTTTTCCTTGAACAAAGAGAGTTGATGACCGCTCTTTTATGAATATGCACTAATCTCACGACTGCTCTTTTATGAATATGCATTATTCTCATGTTTTTTAATGAATAAATATGAACCAATCTCATACTTGTGGTCTGCTATTCTATTCTGTACAGAGAGAGCTTGATGCCTAATTTTGTACCTTGGCATGGAACTTAGAACTTCGAATGAGGCTTGGGCATTTTGGCTTAGCTATGGTTGATAGAAAGGCTTTCAGGTTAGGAAAAGGTACACAAACAAATAAAAAAACTTCTGATGACAAGATAACATCATAAAAATTTGTTTCTGCAAATGAGGGTCATTAGTCTCCAGACAAAAGAGATCACTTAACAATGTGCCCTCGAGCTAAAACAAGAACCGATTGTCAAGTCCATATGAATCTTAAAATTGTCCAAAGTAAGGAAACTCTGATAGTGTCTGACTTAGTTTCGGAACACAATCATGCACTACACCTTCTAGCAACCTTGCACTTAATGGTGTCACAAAGAAAAATTTTAGATTTACATGCTTTTGAAATGGAAATATTAGATGATGCGGAAATTGGACCAAAAGATGCACATGAGTTAGTATTCACCAAGTTGGTGGACCACTCAATCTTAGCTACACCCTTCATGATCACAAGAATTACTTGCGGATCAAGTGCTAACGAGAGATGGCATCTGGCCAAGCAGGTAGGATGCTCAAGTATTTTCACGACAAAATTGCTAAAAATCCATCATTCCAATATACATTGCAAATGGATTGTGAAGAACAAATAACAAATATATTTTGGCCCGATGCTAAAATGATCATGGACTATGCACAATTCGGTGATGTTATTAGTTTTGACACTACTTTTGGAACAAACAAAGAGAATAGGCATTTCGGTGTCTTTGTTGGATTCAATCATTCTAGAGAAATGGTAATTTAGTGAAGAGAAGAATGGAGAGAAGAAAAAACAGAAGAAAAGAACAATGAAGAGAAGATAAAAGAGGAGAATGAAGACACGAGTATTCTATCAAATTTCAGCGCATGTATGTTTGAGTATGAAGACATTGCAGAAATTGAACAAAAGTTTGACCTCTTGAGACAAAAGGTGAGCAAGCAAGCTTGGTTGGATAGTATATACAAGCAGAAAGAAAAATAGGTTGAATGTTATATGAAGGATGTATTCACATTAAGAATGGCAAGTACACAATTGGGTGAGAGTTTGAATAATGACATGAAAATCCATTTCAAATCTGATTTTGATATCAACCAGTTCTTTAAGCATTTTGAAAGGGTGGAGCAAGGTAAAAGGGGTAATGAGCTGAATTCAGAATTTGATTCAAGGAAAAAGTTTCCTAAAATGTGTATGAAGAGACCAAGGCTAGCAAAGTATACACCTATTGTATTTGAGGCTTTTGAAAATGAATATGAAAGATCTTTGGCAACTTTCACCAGCCAATGGATGGTGCTAATGAATATCTAGCTGGAGATTACATATATGATGAAGAGTACAAGGTAATTGTTGATCCATTGAAGCAAACAGTTGTATGTGGCTGCAAACAATTTGATAGAATTCAGATATTATGTGGATATGGTCTTAAATTCTTGATATAAAGTTATTGCCGTCAAAAATATGTGTTAAAGCGATGGACAATGAAAGCATAGAGTGGAATTATACAAGAAAACAAGGGAAATATAATCAAAAATCCAAACATGGATGCTATGCTTCGCTACAGATTTATGAGCCACAAATTTCTCACTTTGGCACATCGAGCAACACATTTTCCAGAATGCACTATGTTAGTAGACAGCACACTTGGCAGCCTCAGTCAGCAAATTGAAGATAAAATTAAAAATTTACAAATTACAAGCTCCGCCTCAACAGTACCCACATATGTGTTGGCTTCGTCCAGGAACCACACAAACACACACATGCCAACGCTCTTGGCGAGAGGTAGAAGAAACACATTAGACACTATTTCCGGTGACAAACGCCGTGGAACTCGTGGCTACATATTCACTGGACTCGGCAACTGAATACAGAGGAGCACAGCACATGGGCTACTTATAAACAAGGACACGCCACAAAGCACACCACCATGGTGGCCTTCGCGCCATGATCTGCAAGACCCATGCAGCAACACCATGAACCACTTGCTCATACGGACGATGCGACTTCCACCATGCAAATCGGCGCCATGCACACCACTACTCTAACTCTAGACTCAGACCATACACCACTACTCCAACTTTGACTCAACCATTGCATGTCATAATGGAGGCACACACGACCCAAAAATAGTGCCCCTCGATTATTTCTAACAATCACCCCCTAATCCACGACACCCCCGTAAGCCCAACCTATATGAGTGTCGGCTCGTCATCGATGTTGGTGCCTTACTGTCGCCGTGCTTGTCGTTGCCTTCGCTCAAGTGCTCCTTGCTGTGGCGTTAACAACGTCGACATGCCTCCCACTGCTCCTCCATGAGCAGCAGACACTTGACACCATCCTCGACCGCCTCGACTCCACCACAGCGCTCCTCTGCCACGAGCAGCCTGCCGACGAGCTCATCCAACGACATGGTTGACATCTCCAACCTGGCTTTGGTACCAATTGTTAGCTTCGCCCATGAACCACTCAAACACACACACGCCAACGCTCTTGGCAAAAGGTAGAAGAAATATAGTAGACACACCATTTTCTGGCTACAATCGCCGTGGCGACAAACTCGTCTTTATCTTGGCTACATATTCACTGGACTTGGCAATTGAATACAGATGAGCACAGGGGCTACTTATAGACAATGACATGCCACGGAGCACACCTCCATGGCGGCCTTCGCACCAAGATCTTCAGGACCCGTGCAGCAACACCATGAGCCACTTGCTCGTACGGACGATACGACTTCCACCATGCAAATCGGCGCCATGCACACCACTACTCCAACTCACTCTAGACTCAGTCTCGACCATACACCACTACTCCAACTTTGACTCATCCATTGCATGTCATCATGCAACGGAGGCACACACGACCCAAAAATAATGCTCGTGGATTATTTCTAACAATATGTTAGTCCACCAAATAAGTCGCAGAGCAGCGCACGAAAAGAACCTGGCTCGATAAGAAGCACAAGGTTAGGAAAAAGAGGCAAAACAAATCCACATCACAGCTTGGGGAAGACACAAGTAATGATGCTGCACTTGACATGTAGCACATATTTCAGTGGTGTGTTACTAAAGAAAAATTGCATTTTTTACAGCCATCATTCTATCCTTTATTTCTCTGAATCTTTATTCTTGTTTCAATTTCGCCAAGCCAATGATGTAATTTCATCATGTGGATGATCCATTTCAAACAGCCATTTCTGAGAGCATACATCCTTTTCAGATAGCACGTGTACATAAAGTGCTTATTCAGGTAGCATAAATACACTGATGATTTTTCTGAAGGCATACCTGACTGCTTGTTCTGAAGGTCCCGTTCATCCAGTTTATAATCTATACTCTTCAGTTTGTTTTTTCAGCCGGAACAGTGTTTTTCTCTCACGACAAATCAGCCAACGGTGTTTTTCAGCCGACTTATCAGCACAGCCGAACGGGGTGCACATTGCACAGTACACAGTACATATTCATATTCATAGCACTGCCCATTGATTGTATTTCAGGGAGTAATGTATACTCAAAGGAGTGCATATTGCACAGTACATATTCAGAGAACATGTATGCAGCACGCTGGAGCCCTTTGTGCAACGAGGTCCACCAGAAGCTGGGTGTCGTCCTTCAGCTTGTGTCACGGGCCAACATTTTCAATCCACTCATTTGGCGCTGGGCGTTCGACGGAAAATTCTCCGTGCGCTCGGCATACCTGGCACTCCACCTGGGATCCCACTCAGTGGCGGGATGCACAAGGATTTGGGATTCCTGGGCACCTCTACGGGTCAAACTCTTTGGTTCGCAATCCGTCGTCGCCACTGGACAGCCGACCGGAGGAGAAGGCATGGCCTCGACGCACGTGATGACCGTTGGTTGTGCGATCAGGAACCTGAATCCATCAATCACATTGTCATTGGCTGCTCCTTCTCAAGACAGATTTGGTTCACAGCCAGCGCAGCGCTTAGAACGCAACTGCAGCAACCACCGTCTGGAACAATCGCCGAATAGTGGGATACTTGGCGTTCGCAATGGACTGGAACCTACATGATGGGCGCCGACACGCTCTTCGCACTCATCGCTTGGGAAATTTGGAAGGAGCGGAATGCTCGGTGCTTCCGTGGGGCAAACACGGAAGTGCAGGCCCTGATGGCAATAATCAGATTCAATGCCGAGCAATGGGTGTAGGCTGGTGCCAAGCACCTTGGTTGTCTCTTGCAGCGAGTAATAGGCTAGTGTTGCTTGCTTCCTTTCTTTCGGGGTGATCATGAGTGGATTAAAAATGTTGATGGCACCCTTTGTATTTGAACAATCCCTTCTTAATAAAAAAACGCGCAAGTCTTATGCGTGATTGAGAAAAAGCTTGTGTCACGGGCCGTTGGGAGTGGCTTGACACCTTCCGCGGCGGCGCGACCTCCACGGCGGCAACGGGTGCAGACGTGCCTCCAAGAAGTCCCATCTCCGGCGACAGTGTGACCATGGAAGCAGCTGCAGCCGAAAATAGCGGAGGCGCAGCCCTGCCTCCCGCGAAGGAGTCCCACCGGCGATTTTGGTGGCGGAGGTGCGGCCATGGCGGCAGCAGGTTCGATGGCGGCGCAGAGAATGGCGATGACGACGCGAGCATGGTTAGTGGGCTGTGTAGTCCTGTCCGTGTATGGGCTGAAGGGATTTTGGGCCGTCACCTCACCTGTAGTTGTGTGATGTACAATATCGTCCGTCAGATGCTGCGGCAACGGTGCAGGAGGCTTGGCCGTCCCTCTCACGTAGGACAAACGAGGATCTCATCACCTATTTATTTCCCCCAAAACCCCGACTCTGTCCCAAAACCCTTCTCCACGCCGCGGGAACGATTAGCCATCGAATCATCGATGGCGGCGCCGCTGCTCCTCCGCGCCGTGCGGCGACGGGACCTCGCGTCCCCTCTCGGATCCGTAATCCACGTCTTCTGTCATCCTCCGTCTCCTTGTTTTTATTCGTATTCGGTATAGTCATCTCATACTTGTTTGGGGTTGATTATTCCCTCGAGGAGGGATGTGTACTGGCGGGTGAATAGTTACTGTAGATTGGATTTGATTTCTCTCACGTGCTTGCGGTTTTGATGCAAAAAGGATGCATGGATCGGTGCTTGTAAATTCTCAGAGTATTTCAATTCTGATAATTGCGGCCTTACGGCTACGCCCTAGAATTAGTGCTGTTTTACAACATAATGATTTTGTGTTCACGGAAGCGGCACTCTACTCTCCTAAATGTTTGTAGATTATTTCATGCACTGTTTACAAGGGGTCTCATGCATTAACGCGCAATCAGTATATATTTCTTAGATGACAACAATCAACCTCTAGAATTACCTGTCTTTAATTTGTCTCATGGTAACTCTATAATCCCTTAATTTGTTCATTCATAGAAAAAGGAACGTATGTTGTGAGTACCATGGCAACTACAACGCATACAGTGGTGTGGAATTAGTCTCATAATAGTTCTAAAACTTATGAAACCATTGCTGTGTGAACTAACGACCTATTTTTCTCACCTTGACGTCATAAATTCTTAGTAGCAGCACATGATACATCCTATGATACGGCTCATGTTTACAAATGTACTTGCCCTAAGGATTTCTAGCATCATTGGCTCAGTGGTTCCCGTGTCATACTGATCATAAAGGGTAGCTTAATCATGAACAAGAACAAAATTATCTTTGTGTACCATGGTGCAATCTGTTTTAATTATTTGTATAATGACAGTCTTCTGTATGTCATTAGTGTGGTTTTGTTTACTTAGGCAGTGCAGCTAGGATTGCACCTTAGGGATTTTTTGAATATCATCATAGACAATACTGTGTTTCCCTAGCTTCTTGCTCCAACTTACTGTCTTCAAACAAACTTTTTTCAGCTCAGGGCCAGCTTACAGTCAAAATGTGCTGCCAGCCTGTGCTCAAAATGGGCTAGTTTCGCAAGACCTTTCAGGTAACAGTGATCTCTTGCTGTCTTAATTCTACAGACTACAGAGCTCTTATTGCTGTTACTCTAATTTGTATGTGTAACTGTTATTCAGTGCAAAAGCAGCTGGAAATGAGGTCATTGGAATTGATTTGGGAACTACTAACTCGTGTGTGTCTGTTATGGAGGGAAAGGTCAGGTCCCTGTAAATATTCTACCTGTCATTTTTTTTTCTCTCGGGTTGTCTTTTGCTGAACTGGTAATCAAATGACTGCAGAATCCAAAAGTTATCGAGAATGCCGAAGGTGCTAGAACAACACCATCTGTTGTTGCTTTTAATCAGAAGGGCGAGCGCCTTGTTGGAACTCCTGCCAAGCGCCAAGCTGTAACAAATCCCCAGAATACTTTCTTTGGAACAAAGCGCCTGATCGGACGCCGCTTTGATGATCCACAGACACAGAAAGAAACGAAGATGGTGCCATATAAAATTGTCAAGGCTCCAAATGGTGATGCGTGGGTTGAAACAACAGATGGCAAGCAGTACTCACCAAGCCAGATGGGTGCATTTGTGTTGACCAAGATGAAGGAGACAGCAGAATCTTACCTTGGAAAATCTGTCTCCAAGGCTGTGATCACTGTTCCAGCATACTTCAATGACGCGCAGCGTCAGGCCACAAAGGATGCAGGTCGCATTGCTGGCCTCGATGTTGAAAGGATCATCAATGAACCGATAGCCGCTGCTCTGTCTTATGGAATGAACAACAAGGAGGGTTTGATAGCAGTCTTTGATCTTGGAGGAGGAACTTTTGATATATCTATTCTGGAGATCTCAAATGGAGTCTTTGAGGTATTTTTTCATAATTTTCAATTCATCTGTTGTGATGGATACATGATATTAAATACATTCTTTTCTGATTTGGTTGTATGTATTATCAGGTCAAAGCAACAAATGGTGATACTTTCTTGGGTGGTGAAGATTTTGATAATACTCTTTTAGAGTTTTTGGTGAGTGATTTCAATCGAACTGAGGGCATTGACCTGTCAAAGGATAGATTGGCTTTGCAGAGGCTTCGTGAAGCTGCTGAGAAGGCAAAAGTTGAACTGTCATCAACCACTCAGACTGAAACCAATCTACCATTCATAACAGCTGATGCCTCAGGAGCAAAGCATTTGAATATCACACTGACAAGGTCAAAGTTTGAGGCTCTTGTGCACCAACTGATTGAGAGGACCAGAGATCCATGCAAGAACTGCTTGAAGGATGCGGGAATATCTACTAAAGATGTGGATGAGGTACTTCTTGTTGGTGGGATGACCAGGGTTCCAAAAGTACAGGAGGTGGTCTCTGAAATTTTTGGAAAGAGCCCAAGCAAAGGAGTCAACCCCGATGAAGCTGTTGCCATGGGTGCTGCCATTCAAGGTGGAATTCTCCGTGGAGATGTCAAGGAGCTTCTTCTCCTTGATGTTACTCCCCTGTCACTTGGTCTTGAGACGCTTGGTGGCATCTTCACCAGGTTGATCAACAGGAACACTACAATTCCTACAAAGAAAAGCCAGGTAAGTTGTTATTTCTCTACTATTCTTTCGGACCATGCAACATAATCTTTTTGAGCATCCTTGATTTATCTGGACAATTTTTTATAATCAACTTATCAGCATAATCTTATTGAGTGTCCAGATATGATTACCATTCTCTAATCCATGCAGCACTAGTACAACTTTGATCTGATACTTGGTTTTGATTTTGCAGGTGTTTTCAACTGCTGCTGACAATCAAACCCAAGTAGGTATCCGTGTGCTGCAAGGTGAGCGTGAGATGGCTGCAGACAACAAGCTCCTGGGTGAATTTGATCTCGTTGGCATTCCACCTGCTCCAAGAGGCATGCCTCAGATTGAGGTCACATTTGATATTGACGCCAATGGAATCGTGACAGTCTCTGCAAAAGATAAGGCCACAGGAAAGGAGACGAACATCACCATCCGATCCTCCGGTGGGCTGTCTGAGGCCGACATCCAGAAGATGGTTCAGGAGGCCGAGCTGCACGCCCAGAAGGATCAGGAACGAAAAGCACTCATCGACATCAGAAACAACGCGGACACAACTATCTACAGCATCGAGAAGAGCCTGGGAGAGTACAAGGACAAGATCCCAGCCGAGGCTGTGTCTGGGATTGAGGCAGCCGTCGCTGATCTCCGCAAGGAGATGGCCTCGGACGACATTGAGCAGATAAGGGCCAAGCTCGACGCTGCAAATAAGGCCGTCTCAAAGATCGGAGAGCACATGTCTGGTGGTGGTGCAGGTCGTTCACAATCAGGACGATGTCAGGGTGGTGGTGACCAGGCTCCTGAGGCCGAGTACGAGGAGGTTAAGAAGTGACGAGGCTGCGAAAGACGAAACAGTAGTGTCGCATTTAGAATTAGCTATATATCTTTTGAGGACGCGAGATTAGCGGGACCAGATGTAACATTCTCTCGTAGGTCATTGGTTTTTTTTTTGCATATATATAATATATATATACTGTATGATTTTCTTGTTTTGGGTTTTTCGGCCATGATGCGCGCTGCTGTCTAGTTTTCGTTGGGCTGCTTGTCTTGTGATGTGTGGCTCGTGAACCGCAATCTTGTGAAACGGTTGCTGGCAGTGGACTCACGCGCCAGCCCCGGACGTGACGCCTGTCTCCCCTTTGTAACCGAGAGAGGAGGCCGTCCCTGAACCGCGGCATCCAGTGATATATGTCCATGGCCGTCGATACGCAGACGAAGAAAAGTCATCCCGGAGACCCAGACGACCGCTAGGCATGGCCGGAGAGACGGCGGAGAGGAACCGAGGAATCTTGCCAGACGGAAGCCGCGTCCGCGCACGAGTCCAAGGAACATAGAGCCAAGGAACATGCTCTGGCGATCGGAAGATCTGCAAACAGGGTCGGTTCGGTGCACCGTGCTTTCCCAATCACGCAAGCACGAGCGTGGCTGTTCTGAACTTTGGTCGAGCCTTGATGGAATTGAACATGTCGGCAGAAGATTTCAGAGAAGGATACAAATGAACTTTGGTCGAGCCTTGAGATTGAACATGTCATGCGGGCAGAAGATTTCAGAGAAGGATACAAAGAGGAATAGGAATAGCTGAAAGACAGATACCGGAGGAAGAAGGAATGTTAAGGAACAGGCAACGGCCAATGGCACTCTGAAAAAATCGGATTTTTTTGCAGAGATGGAATAGGGTCTGTTCTGACTCATCATAATCCAAATTATAGACGGTACATGATAGCCTCATGCTTACATTATCCCATAATTCCTTCTATATATCATTTATATCGCACCGTGAATGCGCCAAGCCCCCGCCAAGACCTTCGGAACCTGAGCATCCAATAAACCAATCAGACGACCAGGACAACCGATCAAACGAAAGATCGACGACGCACACTGAGATCAACTAATATAAACCTGAAAGTTCCAGGGTTCAGAAGAGAAGTGCATACCTGGCCTAAAAGAAACAAACATAACCACACGAGCCTTTACATTTCAAGCACAATAACTGAAAAACAGGAAAAAGGACACAAATTGAGTCCCATGTAAAAAAGAAATATGAATTGCGTGACTGAATTTCACTAACGATTTATAGTACTTACAGTCTGAATCAGTTTTGACCCACTTTGCGCCATCATCATCATCATCGAGACCACGCAGCACATCCTCAAGGCATTCATTAATCTCTTTCTCGTCTAGCTTCCAGTCCAAGTGCCTCCTGGTTGCTACCGTGTTGGAATTCTGTGGGTGTATTTTCTTCTGTAGTATTGCCTTGAGCAGCTGCAGCGATAACCACATAGCTAGTATGTGAACGAGATGCAAATAAAGAAGTCGCAGTGACTGGTAAGCTGCTAGAAAATTTAAAGAAGAATTTGGCTGTACCTTTTCCATTCTTGTTTGGGGTAAAGAGTTCCTCTGTTCCAGAACCGGGGTGGTAAACCCGCACTTGCACGCGAGTAATCTAAGGAGCGAAGCCATCGATCTTGGCTTGAGCTTAGCACTCCTTTTCTTCCCTACTATTTCTCTCGCTTTGCTTATGATCATCTCCCTGTTCATCAATTGCTCCCTGCGCTGCTTCTCGTTGTTATCTTCACCATCATGTTCTTTCGAAGCTACCTGTTCATCTTCATAGGAGCCCTGAGCTTCTGCTTGACCATTGCCTTGCAGCAGCACCTCGAATTCTCTTTGTATATTGTCTACTTCCTCCTCTGTAAACTTGGCAGGATCTTGCGTGGCCTGAACATTCGCTGAAGAATTCTCTACTGCTTCTTCCTCGAGCTGCTTGTTTCCAAATGTCCCAATTGCAAGCAATGATTGGGGCCAATCACTGAACTCATCGTTGCGACATTCTGATACGTTGCCACCTGCGCATTAGAAGTAAATTAGCTTGCCAAATCAGTACACAGAAACAAAAAAAAAGTCTATGGTCCTACGTGAATATATTAGCATAAATTGGCGGTATGGAACATGGACCACTAATTTTGGTAATTTTAAAACGTTGCTGTTCTCATGAACCTATCACTCATGAGAAACATGTTTGCCCTGTTTTCGTTAGCCTATCACTGATGAGAAACATGTTTGCCCATGCTTACTCCACACCACGATGTTTCAACCTGAATATCATGCTGGTAATCACCCAAGCACATAGCAGCATCCGAAGATGTTTACCACCGTACCATCTAGCCTTTCTAAGAATAATAAAGAACAAAGAAATGAACCACTGGCCTTCAGATCTGATCCCTTAGTAGGGAACCATCCGAGGTAAGGATTCTGTGTTAGAAATGTAACTCAAGTGGACAGTTTTGTATCATTAGTACGGAACCATCCGAGGTAAATAAATCACGTCCAAGTATATAACATAAGCGAATAAACCTCACCACTTTCTCGTACTAGGGGCTAAAAGAAAGGTTTTTAACAATTATAGAAAATCAGGAAGTATATGCAAAGAAAATGAAGGAAAAGAGCAAACAGGATGTCATGTACTATAGCGCACTAGCGTTCATGCATCAACTGCTACTGCTATATAATAAAAATATTTCCTTAGCAGATTATTGGAATATATTTGTGAACATATCAGAACCCACAGTGTCGACTGTTGACAGATAGGAGTATGACTGAACCATCGAAACTGATACGTGATCAGCAAAATGAGCACCAGCATTTCCGGAAAAGAACTATGACAGGACTTTGAGTTGAGTACATTATCTTCTCCTTTTCTTTTCCTTCATAAGAAACTCAAAAGAACTTGCTAATAATCACCTTTTCCGAGGAGCATATATATAGAATTATAGATCATGAAAAGAAGAATAGAGTACTGAAGTAGAACGTGAAAGGAAGAGGCGGACTCAAAGTCCCCCATCATCTTATTCACTTGCACTCCTAAAGGGAGTTTTTTGGCGGGCTCCGCTCCGCGTGCTCCCGTGCCGGAGCCAAAAAAGCCCACTTCGCCTGCCGTTAAAAAAAAATGCCTCCACCTCACCGATTCAATGCTAGAAGCGCTCTTCCTGTTAGCACCGTTTTGTGCGGCTCCACCGCCGGAGACAGAGCCGGAGCCGTGTGCGCGAGGGCCACGCCGAACAGGAAAGGGAAAATTTTGGGAAGAAAAACATTCACCTCCGAAATGGGCATTTTGAAGTGCATCAACCATGTAAGAAAACTAATCAAGAGGATCAACAAACTAGAGATTTTATATGCATTCATGCAAGGAAATAGAGAGGTTAAGAAGTTGACATGAAGGAGAGCTATTCATGAGAGAAAAAAAGATGCAAGAAGACTTCCAAATAAAAACCGTGCGTTGAGAACCTGAAGCGGCGTCCATATTTGCGCTAAATAAAGATTGCGGACATGAAAAGGAATTTTTCCCGAACAAAGAAAGCTATGAAAGTATTTACGAGCTAGCAAAGGAAGTGAAATATTTGGAAAGTAGGCTTACGATAAGCTGGTGCGGAAGAATTCGCGGCAGATCGCTTTGGTTCTTGCTTCCCGCCGATCTTGTTGGCTACCCAACTGAAAATCTGCGGGAGAAGAGAGGGAATTCGCCGTCAGCAACGATCGAAGAACAATCAAGGTCTCTCTCTGCTAATGACATATGCCTTTAGTTTCACACCTTCATATCCTTATGAACTGGAGACCACCAGTACGGCAGCAGTACACACGTGGGAATGGGATGAGGGATCAGCCTAGCAGGAGTGGAACGCCCTAGCTGAGAGTGAGAGCCGGCCCGCCGGGAGCGGCAGATATAGGCAAGCAAGGTGCAAGGGTTTCTTCGATGGCGGCAATCGGCGATATAGGATAGGATTGGCGCACAGAACCGAGTAGCTTATTGGTGATTCGGTGGAGGTGGAGCACCGGAGCTAGCTATTTAGCTGTGCTCAAGTTCCGAGGCTCCTTTTGGAGCGTTCGGCCGTAGCTGGCATGGCCCGCGCGGCGTGATAGCTACTGCTGCTGCTACCTCATGTGGCAAGTCACGTTGAGGTGCGGTGAGACCGTGAGATACTACTAGCACCGTAGCACGTACACGTACTGTAGAAAGATGATACGTACCAGAGACTGGACGACTTGATCACTTGGGCAGAAACAACAAAGCTGGGACGGGACGGGGTAACTGCAAGACGGCAGTGTGAGTCGGCTGATATTTTCCAGTGCTAAGTCTCTCGATGCTACAGCGTAGGTTGATCGACTTGTCAAGAAGCTAGCAGGTTAATTATTATGAAGCCCAAAACTGCATGTCCCCTGCCCCCATGCCCCCATGGAGAGGAGAGAGTGGAAAAGGGCGTGGGCGCGATCGACGGCCGGGGCGAGCAAGTTGTGCACCAAGTGTCACGACCGCGCCGCAACGGATCCCATCGCGCCTGGTCGGGCCCCGACGCGTGTGTGCCAAACCACGTGTTTATTCCTTAACCCCGCCACTAGGCAAAGGGGTTAGCAGCACGAGGGCGCTTACGCCGATGCTAATCACGTCTCGCCCGCCCCTTAATTACCCATAGGCTGGAGGACGCGCGATGGAGCAGCTGTGAGCTGTGAGTGCCTGTGAGCCACTCACACGAGACGCCCTGTGTACGGTGGACGCGTGCGTGCGTGTGTGCGCGCGCCGGCGATGGCAAGGTTCTGTACGTCGCGATAGACGCCCTGTCCGATGCGGCCATTGCGTTTGGCCTTACGCGTGCCGAGTAAGCTATAGCCTCTAGCGACGCGAGTGATCAGATAGGCCTGTCGGCAGAAGCTCGTGGACGAAGGGAGACTACCGGTGCGGACGCCACATGCTCCGCCGCATCCAAACGTCACTGTTGTTTTAGCCTTTTCAATATTTGTCTAAACGTCGTTCAATTTTTTTTGTTACCCGTACCTAAAAAATTCAATTCCAGCTACAATGTTCATGTTTGCTCCTCTCTCATGCAAGCTTGCCTAGCGCGGTATCGCCTCTAAAAGCGTCCGATTTTGGACGTCTGACGCCAGGATCACTGATTCTATATATATGCATGTTTTTTTACACCTGTACTTGTAACAACTAAAATTCCTAATCAACAAATCATCCAAATATTAAAAATCAACCCTCTACTTTATGACAATCCAAATACTCAAGCATCATCATATATAATACAACTCTAGCAAGAAAATCAGTTACCAAGATTTAATACAAGAGGCAGAGTGCTATAGCCAAGACTTGATACAAGGATTTATGTGAAAATACGCCTGTGGAGAAAAACCACGTGTGATGATGAGAAATTCACTGAGATGAAACAATACATAAAGTGGGAGCTAATAAATAAGGGAATGCTCTACATCCACCGCACGGCTCTCTCGCCTTTTTTAGTGATGCATATAGTAGATGAAACATTTTCCTCGGCCTCTCCTATGCTCTTCTCTCCCTCCTTTCCCTTCCCTTTCCTCTATCACGCCGTGGCAGTTCGAGCTCGGCGGGAAAACCCTATCTGATGAGCGCGTGGACGTCGGGTAGGCGCAGCAGCAGGCATGGGCAGGCACAACAGGTGAGGTAGGCGTAGGCATCCAAACGGGGGCTAGCGTCCGGATGTTCGGGCGCTAGCCACGCCGTAATTTTCGAAGACAGGAAGAATGAGCTGATAAGCAAGAGATGACGCTCTTCCCTTTGGAGCAGCTTTGGATTTCCCAAAATGTCCCCGAAGTGTCATGTTATTATTATAACAACTCTCTCATCAGCCTAACAAACATATAAACTTACAATGTCTTATTACTTGCTATCCTATAAATGGTGAAATAGGAGCTGCAAATATCACACTTATGCACGAATAAAAAATGGCCCTAGTGTAGAATCGAAAGGAGTATACAGTCTAGGGGACTGCATGCAGACAAGGATCCTGATAGGGCATGTTTAGATCCCCAAATTTGTTTTCAAAATCCACTACGTAAAAAGAAGATTCCCATCACATTAAAATGTCGGCACATGTATGAAGTACGAAATATAGATAAAATCAAAAACTAATTGCACAGTTTTATTGTACTTTGCGAGACGAACATTTTGAGCCTAGTTAATCCATATTTAGATAATTATTACCAAATAAAAATAAATGCTACATTGTGCTACAGTGCAGTGCAGTAATTCGGCAGCCGCCGGCCAACTAAACCAGGCCTAGATTTAGTAGTCGCCAGAGAGGCTTGGAAGAGATGAGAACGAGGCCCACGCTTTCGGTGTTTTTAGTTCACAAAATTTTTTGTTGTTGTAATACTTTCATTTCTATTTATTAATTAGTGTCTAATTATAGACTAATTAGACTCAAAAGATTTGTCTCGTGGTTTTCTACCAAACTGTATAATTAGTTTTTTTACATTTAATGTTTTATATATGTGTCTAAACATTTAATGTGACGAGAAATCCTGAAAATTTTTGGAACTTAGCTCTTGTTTAGTTCCTAAAATATTTTGGGAAATATAACTGTAGCGCTACTGTAGCAATTTCGTTGTTATTTGACAATTATTGTCCGATCATGGCCTAACTAGGCTTAAAAGATTCGTCCCGTCCATTTCGTCTAAACTATATAATTAGTTTTATTTTTTATCTATATTTAATGCTTCATGCATATGACTAAAGATTCGATGCGATGGAAATCTGAAATATTTTGGGAAATATTTTGGAAACTAAACAAGGGCTAAATATGGTCTAGACGCAGACCCATCTGCTGCGTCGATCCGTATCTTTCTCAGCACACACTTCAGTGTATATTTGCAGTGGTAGCATCTGGATCAGCACGTGATGACTCTGACGAGAAACGATATGACAGGTGATTATGGGCATACCACGTAGCCTGCTGGCATTTCACCAGCTCACACGGGGAGGACAGTACTACCAATACCAATAGAACGTGAAGTAGTACGAGCAAACAAGTCTCGTGTCACAAGTACGCACAATGATGCCCTCCAAATGTTAAGAAAAATCGCGTGGATCGATCGGGTTAATGGACGTACTGCGTGCGGCCTCGGGCCTCTTTTCCTGGATGCGATCGTGCTAGGGACGAACGACGAACGAAGAGCTGGCTTGCTTAGCATTCCCCATGTGGTGCGTGCCGGGCTTGGTGACGAGAAGATCATAGCGATCGATTCGATCGGCGTCGTTGTCCCCCGGCCTCGAGATGCATGAGCCACGTACGACGCCACACCACGGCGATATATAGGCAGATCACCCTGGAGTGGACTTTTCTCTTCGCTCGCTCGATTCGATCGATCGGCGGCAATGGCAATGCGTGCGTGCGCCAAACACGAAGATAATTTGGATGGATTTGAGTTGGAATCCCCACGCGCGTTTCCCTCGCCTGAAGCGGAAACTCTCCCGGCCGGCCGGCCTGCATCAAATCAAAGCAGTATCGTATCGGGAAACTTTGCGACCGACGCCCTGGATGGCTGGCTAGCTACAGCTAGATGCGACCTGCGAGGCGTTCGTCGTGGGAGAATGGTCAAATTAAGCGGCATCGTGTATATGAGTGTGTGGATCAAATGGTCCCGTAGCTATGGAGGATTAGGGGCAGCTAATTTTAGCCACAATCTACCTCGTATAATAGTAGTAGTAAAAATCTTGTTCCTACTCCAACCAGGCTTCTCTCTTGACTCGTGTCTGAATCTGTTAGTATCAAAGAAGGAATGTATGGTGGTCCTGAATGAATGTTCAATCGCCAATTGCGTTTACTAAGACTGAGAAGGAGGTGTTTCAAAATTATTATTGTTTGGTTGGACCCTACAATTCCGTACAGAACCGATGATTAGGATATGGTCCTTAACTTTTCGGTGAAGAGGTTTTGAGAGCTTAATGGTTGTGTACATCCCTATTTGGTGGATGGTTCCTAAAACATATACTCCATCTATCCCATAATAAATAAGTTATAAGATTTGTCCTAAAAAAACTAATATTGTACACAAATATGGAAGATTGCATCCTAATATGAAAGCTAATTATGAGTGCATGTAAACGGTAAATGCCAAATTCAAGAGATATCCTCCAGAGAGGAAAGAATATGAGGTTACATGCGTTTTTTGTCAGCGTCATTAATCTATATGAAAAAAATTCTAGAAACTTATTTATTATATGGGACGGAGGGAGTAAGAGAGAAAAAAACTATTAAAAGTAGCTAACATGATTTTCCATGTGTTCGGTTGCTGGAATGGTCAGAAATGGGATGGGAATATTCATCTCAGATGTGCGGGTTCTAGCTGTCCCTTGAAGACGAAGGGACAGGGGCGCCCCCTTCGGCTCATCATGCACCACCCTGTTTGTTTCAGCTATTCAGCCAAATCAGCAGCCATCCAGCAGTGTTTTTCTCTCACAATAAACCAGCGAACAATACTTTCAGGCACAATAAACCAGCGAAACGAACAGGCTGCACATTGTTTTGTTTTGATGTCACGACGGAACAAAGTAGCAGGGCGACCTACAATTATGGCACATACAAAGTAGCACTTGCGACTCTGAAATAATGCTCAATGAAACGTACAAACTACAAACATTTGTAAAATATACGATCAAACTGTGTTAAGTTAATTTCGCAGCTAGAGGTAAAATGATCTTTTCGTCCCCCATGTAATGCCGTTAGAGGGCCAAATTGACGAAAAGGCTATAAAAAGAATCAAAGATAGATTTGGGTCAAATAGGTAAGTTGAAATCTATCAGGTCCAAGAAGAGAACACTTAATTTTAACTGGGCCAAATAGGAAGTTCTCTCTCTCTCTATCTCTCTTTTTTTTCCATTGTAACGGGTTGGGGATTGAAAGCCCAACAGTGCCCCAACCGAAATGATAGCTCCTCGCTCTAAGAGCATCTCCAAGATTAACAAAAAAAGGCAATTTTGGATGATCGTAAAAAAGTATTGGATGCAAATACCTAAAAAATCAGTTTTTGGTTGTGATGTTTGGGCACTTGTAGAGAAGCTCGAAGTGGGCCACGTTTCTGCCCAGATTTTCACACGGACGCGAGGCGGAATCTACGCGGACTGTGCCGGCCCGTGCCAGGGAGGCGGGACCAGCCCATGCTGCGTTTGATCACTGCTCCGCCTTGTCTGTCCCAGCTCCGCGGCCGTATGATGTTAGGTGGGCCAACGAATGGGCTGGGCCACTCGTGGCCTGCTTGGTTGGAGGACTTCCACAAACGAATGGGCCGAATCAACAGCATCAGGCCAGGGACTTCTGGCAGTCTGCAACGTGGCGTCGTCCACGAGCAGCAGGACCTCATAAATGGGCCTGAAATCAGATGGTTAACCCAACCAACCACTTCCAATCTCGTGCTACACGATGCTCATTGATCCCCATGAGAGAATCATGATTTATTTACATAGAACGAAGTAAACGTGAACAGTGAGTACGAGTCCCAATTTCTGAAAGATTCGCGAGATGATTGGATATAGATTCAGGCAGCACATAGCCATAGGTACTCCAGTAACATTTGAAGACGGCGTACGTAAAGATGTTTTGGATGCATGATGCATCACGCTTGATTGAGAGTCCCAGGTCAGGTCTCCACGGGCTGCATGTTACTCCTGCACTCCGGGGGGGCGCGGAATCCGAGCGCCATAAAGCAGCGCCCGGGTGTGCGTTCCGAGTCTAACGGAATGTTGATGCGCGCAGGCGCAGCGACTGCTTTCCGAGGACACTTCGCATCGCATCAACGGACGGAGAGATCGCAGATCGGTGATGGAGACCCGAGCCGGGCAGCGCCGTGCTAATCATTGCACTGCCAGACTCCGCGTCGACCGGCAGAGTGCAGCTCGGCACCGAAGGAAGCCGGCAAAGCAAGAGCCAAAGGAGCGCAGCATGGCCATGCCCCTTTCCTCATCGAAAGAATTTATCGATGGACTCACAGAGTACTCGCTCGGAACAAAATTCCACTTTTTTACCCGTGATGGAAACTCTGCCATGCCTCGGAGACCTCAACGGAGCACCAGGAGATCCAGAATTCATCTTCTCGAGCATACGTAAACGGCTTTTTAGGCCAGATCGAGCCTGACGTCCATTTGGATCAACAAACACCAGCGTGTCGTGTGAATCAGGTCATCTTCATGACTTCATCTATGCGCGAGCGCGGGCGCGAGGGAACAGCCGCAACCACCCAATAATTCACGGGCGGGCGTTCGGCATCCTGCCTTCTCCTCGGTCCAGCAACAGCAACGGACTAGCCCCATCCATCCAGGCACCCACCAATGGCTCGGCGTCCGCATTCAATCCCGTCGACCAGACGGGGGAAAGGGGCACACCGGACAGACACCGCTCGTGAAGGGTTTGTTGGTGCCGCTTTCCGGTCAACCGCAGCAGGCGCAGGCGCAGGCTTTCTCGGCGGGCAACGAGAAGGGGACGGACCTTCCGGGCCGCCGAGCCGGGAAGAGGATTCTTCTTGGACGCTCATGATGGTTGGGCGCAGCAGGGCACGTGATCATGGTTGGGCTGCGGCTTCACTGTGCGCTGGTACAAAAAGTGCGCGAGAAAGTGGACGGTTGGATTGCAAGGGTTTTTCTGTTGAGGCGCTGTGCTGTACAGTGTACACCGTAGGTTGTGTCCGGTGGCAAAGGGAAGGATGAATCGACAGGTTTGGCCAGAAATTTATAGCTTCTTGGCCATGTCTAGTTTCAGGACGTAAAGTTAGGGTGTTGCATGTGGTGTTCTGATACTAATAAAAAAATAAATTACAGAATCCGTTAGTAAACCGCGAGATGAATTTAATAAGTCTAATTAATTCATCATTAGCGCATGTGTTACTGTAGCACTTTATTGTCAAATCATGGACTAATTAGGCTTAAAAGATTCGTCTCGCAAAGTAGTCACAATCTGTGTAATTAATTATGTTTTAATCTATATTGAATACTCCATGCATATGTCTAAACATTCGATGGAATAGGGTATAAACTTTTAGGAGAGGAACTAAACAAGGTCATTCTCTGTCATTTCTTCAGTAGGTTTGGCTATGAGATTGTATATTTATTTGCATGTTCTATCTGATAAATAATGGTTTTCAATATAGAAAAGTATCTTCAAAGTATAATAGTAGTATGAGAAACCAATTAAAAAGAGAACTGCAAAGTGAGCTGAATACCACTGCAGTAAGTGTTTACGGTGACCTAAACCTAAGAGTATCAAATTTTACACTTTTCGATCCCAAATATAAATCTAAATCTGTTCAGTTTTGTTCTAAGTCAAACTTTTTTAGCGTTGACAATATGAGGCTGATTTTAAGTAACTCTTCATATTTTAAGTAGTATATTTTTGTAATATTGTTAATCAAAGTGCATTATTGAAGATTGTACGGATGTTCTAGTGGATTTATATTTATGATCAGAAAGTAACATTGCAACGACGTGTGCCTATGCCTACTGATGGATAAAAGCATGATCCTTGCAATTTGCTAGAACCACAATAAAATTTACGGAGTAAGACCCAGTTGAGAACTCAAAGGTCTATGCCTAGAGTTCAACCTGTTATTTAATGCCCAATAAAATAGGTTTCTCTATTGTTATAGTGGATTATAATTGGACGATGATACTTCTTGTGTTTTGTTATCTTGGTACTGCTGTTTTTTCTTCGTCTCTCGGACTCAGCACTCCTCGTTTATTTTTCAGCAACGTCTTTATTGATGTTATTACCATGCTACTTCCATGCGCTCCTTATCGACCACAATAGTCAACTACCATCCTTTACCATTACCACTCATTGCCAACGATGCCCCAAACATAGTCTACGGTACTACCACGATTGACATTCGGCCATATGAACATAAGATGGCTAAACAACATCGTTTATACATAGCAACTTCTAGGCCACTTGCTTTTAAAGAGCATCCCTCAAATCAAACGTCAGCCTAACTTTCTTGTGAAGATAAATCATTGATGTCGTGTTCAACCTCGAATCATTTGATACAAATAAAAGATGTGCAGTGCTCCTCTCTTCATTTTAATTTATGGTTCACCGTTCACTCTAACTTTGTCTTAAGTCAAACTTCTATAACATTAATCATGCTTTTAGAACAAAAAAAAAATTCATAGCTACAAGTCCAAATGAATCCTCTGTCAAAATACAAGAACAAATCTAATGAAACAAATTTAATGATCTAGATGTTGATGGATTTTTATACAGTTTTAGTTAAAATTAAATAAGCTTAACTTAAGACGAAGCTAAAGGGAGCTTAAAACGGACTGAACAGTGAACATCAAGATTCAAGAGATTAATACATCTCAACACGCTAATATCATTTCAAATCTCACTGGAAAGAGACACTCGCAAAAATCTACATCAACACCACACCACCGTCTACCCGCTTGCTTATTCAACAAGAGCAACAGATAAGCCCAACTCTAACACACTGCCTACTCCAGTTAACACCCACAGATTAGCGCACCTACTATCGCCATCACATCACATCACATCACATCACATCTCACCACAATTGTCCAGCGTCCACGCCTAATAATGCCCAGATCGAACATTCGTCTCCACCGCTGTTCTTCCATCCGTCTCATCTGCCGCTCCGCCCTCCAGCAGCCAAAACGCCAATAAAAAAAAGGAAAGCGAAGGCAACCGAGCGAACCAGACCCTTCCAACGGTCGCCTCCTCACCTCGCCCGCCGCGCCGTGTAGCCAGATCGCCTCCAGCCAGCCTCCCTCGGCCCTCATCGTCATCCACCGCCGCCCGCGAGGTCCCCCTCCAGCCTCCACTGGCCGACGGAGAAGGTCTCCGCGCGATCGCCGCCATTAACTCCCTTCCCCCACGGCCCACCCCTCTCGAAAGCGCCACCGGATCCGATCCGGCCCCGCCTCGAGGCCCTCCTCACCCTCTCCCTTTCTCCCCACCTCACGGAACCCCGCACCGCCGCACGCCCTTTTAATAGTTTCGCCCCACATGCGTGGCGCGAGTGCCGCCGCCTTCCGACACAGACGCAGCAGCCGCGGCCGGGATGTCGCGTAGCCGTAGCGGGGTGGAGGTGGTCGCCAGTAGGGGGTGCGCGCGGCTGGTGATCCCCGGGATGCATCACAACCCCTCATCCGCCGCATCCGTCTCCTCCTCCTCCGCGGCCTCGCACGGGGCCGCCGCCGGTGCTGGGGCGGCGGCGGCGGGGGCAGCGCGCGCCGATGGGCCCTTCGCAGGCCTCGTCATCTGCGTCACCGGGCTGTCCAAAGGTGCGCGGTTTAATTGCTTGTGATTTTGCTGATGGAGGTTGAAAACGGTTGCCTGTTTGTGTTTGATGGGTTTTTTGGTGTTCTCGTTGCAGAGGCGAGGGTTCAGGTGAAGGAGGCGACGGAGCGGCTCGGGGGCGAGTACAGCGGGAGCTTGCACCCCAAGTGCACGCACCTCGTGGTTCAGATATCCTTTGCACGACATGACCGTCGCGTGCTGTTAAAACTCTTCTCTGTCCAGACTGTGGTACTAGTATTTGCTTCCCCAATTCAGATTGGATGCTGTGGCTCCTTAACCTGACCTGCAGCACAGCTTTGCCGGACGCAAGTTCGAGCATGCACTGAAGCATGGTCCGAGGAACGGGCTATTCCTCGTTACGCTGGGCTGGTTTGTGGACTGCGTGCGGAGGAACAGTAAGCTCGAGCTCCATGTATCAACTTGTGACCTTCAATTTTGGCTGAAGTTACTGACGGTCTAACACGTCATTGTATCCTGTGATGTTTTGGCTGTAGTGAGGTTGGATGAATCCTTGTATGCCATCAAGAGCATTGGGGAGAATGGTGTGCCGCTCGGGGAGTTCAACCGCCTTGTTGGAGTTCCTGTTAACGAGAAGTCTTGCCTTCCACCACTGATATTTCAGGACAAGGCATGCTCAGATATGACCCGGAAGCATTCGCTCCAGACTCCTGGGAAAGAAGGCGGTCATGATGGGTTGGTTTTCATGAATGACATAATCTACATTGACCTTGGGATATCTGATGAGATGAGGAAAAAGGTATGGCCCAGCTAATTTCTTCCCACCTTTCCTGAAGGTTGCTCAATTAATCGAAGCTACCAAACTGTAACTTTTCAGGCAGGAAAAGAGTGATTTCTATTGTTTCTTTTGACCGAATATTGCATTTGCAACACCATTTGGATTGATGAATCTGTTAATACTTCATGCAAAACAAAATTGCTAATCAGCTCAAGTGATGCAATGACTTCTCTGAGTTTCTTTAGCTTACGAGGATTACCAAACCCCCTTCACTGCAGATTTCTGATGCTGCTACTAGAGAAGGTGCAAAGTTGCTGGAGCACTGGTTTATTGGTTGCCCTGCCACGTATGTTGTCTGCGAGGATGCTTGTGTTAAAAGATATGTAGGCCACTCAGACAACATTGTAACGGTAAGCAATAGGGCATTACTATCAGTCTATCCTTGCATTTGTTTCTTAGATGCTAAGTTACCAGGGGTTGCTTTGTCTTTACCTTTTCTCCTTCCAATCTATCAGCCGCTTTGGATCTTGAAAACAGTGAAGGAAAAAAACTTGCAGCGCCTTGTCCATTTGTCTTCCGACCTAGCTAGGCATGTTGCCATAGTTCTGGAAAATGTCCGAACATCAGAAGAGGTAAGTTACTATGTTGTACAATTGTACTCTTGAGCCAATTATCCAAAAAATGCCTTTTTGTGCTCTGATCAGCTAAAAAAAAATCATGACCAACAAGGACTTTTCATTTATATGCTTATTTTGTTGTGGCATTTCCCCCTCTTGGTCCTTTTTGTATATCTGAGAAATACCGAATTGATTTCTGGAGTATTACATGATCAAACCCTACTGTACCTATCTTAATAATGGATAGTATGGAGTACAGAGTAGAGTATGTTTGATAACGGGCAGCTACCCTTCTGCAGCATGTTTAGTGAGAAGGGACAAGATACTGCAATATTGTGGTCCATGTAGAAGGGCAGTAATGGACCTGACATTGTTTCCTTATTTTGCATGATGAACAACATTAAATTTTCTTCCAATGAATTCTGTGATGTATTGATCCTATGTTTTCACGATCCTTTGCATTTGAAATTTTATGCTTTGTTTGTTGTTTGCGGTAAGTTTCTATTGCTTGATTACAACTGAAGTGACATTAGATCTTCTGTTCGTTTAGAATAGGAAACTTGGAAGTGTTCCTTCTATAAACGCAAGCTCCTGTGGTCGTCCATCAACTCAAGAGGAGATCGATGAAGTCCATCAAGAGAGGCAAAAGTTTGTTGAAGTGGCAAAGAAAGAAGTCCGAGACCGCCGTGCTCGTCGAATGCAGGTAAAAGTTACTTTTACATGTTGGAGTGCCATGGGCCCATAAAACTGATAAGTAAACAAGAAACAATTTATCAGTCATTAATATGCATATAATATGGGTTTAGTCATCTATATCATGGTTATAATGAGGCAATGACTTTTGTTTCATGCCTAATCAATCCTTGTTTATCTCCTTTTTTTGTGTGTGGATTAATCTGCGTATGGGTTTCTTCTTTTTGTGCATTGCTATAAATCTGCATGTGGGGTCTTCGAACGCTGAACATTCCCTGATTCTTAATAAAATACAGCACATTTTTTTTAGCTATTCTTGATTTCATTTCCTCAAATGAATATGACCAACTTTTGGTTTTATTAAGCCAGTCATGTGAAGTACCCATTCACCCGATCACACCGGCCACGCTTCTGGATTCAATCTGCTGGACAATATCTGAGCCAACTTCATCTGCGTCAATTTATATGGATTCTTCATGGTCCGATGATGCCAATGAGCAGCAAAGCACTGAAAATGGGGATGTGAGGGATCCAGATCAACCAACTGATAATTTTTCCCGCCCACTGAAAGAAAGGTGATCCTTAGTTGGATTTGAAATTGATGCCATGTCCGATCTGCTATTCTAATAGCTTTCATTTGTCCTTGCAGTGAGCAAAGTGAGCTGATCTTCAAGAATCACTTCCTTACCATACTCTTCCCTATTGATCGTTTTGGAGAGCTTGGACCTTCCTCGAAGACATTCTATAACAATGGTGGCTTTACGTGCATACAAGTGCTGGATCACATCTACAACTTCTACCAGGTATAACCACTCAGCACTCATCAGCACACACAAAGGATAAACGCTTTTATCTTCTATAAAACATTAATGGCAGAAAAACTGTCTTGTTTCCGTAGGAGAACATGTCAACCAACGAGATAGACATGGCCTTGCATACAGATTCCCGGCATGCCGATCGACTTCGATCTTTGTATTCAAGTGCTGAATCAGCAGAGAAAGGACTTGTAGCTTTTAAAAGAGTAGACTTCTTAGGAAGCAGACGAAGTTTTGAGGCACTAAAGCGCATCAACAGGGAAAATAATAGCAACGTATATGAACTTGTAATTAGGGCATGAATGCACCACGCTCAGGTGCCTTTCTGACAAATTTATTTGTTGCCTTCCAAGGGAAAGGAAATGGCTTTGTCGGATCTTCCAGGTGCAAACTTGCAGCGTTTTTCTTTGATGTGTTCGTTACTCAAAACAAATAATACTTATTAAATATACTGCATAGTATACCAATGAGCCTGAATGAGAATGTTTACTTTTTAAATGGTCCATTTTGAAGGTTACATGGGAAGATTTACTCTTTTAGAAGAGCCAGTTTATTAGTAGACTGGGACACCGGCACCTAAACGTTCCACAGACCACGGACCACGAGCAACAAACATCTTATTTTATGTACACATGCTAATACCGTTGTCCAGCAATTTAGGTTTGACAACTGACGCCCATAAACGATGCTCAAGTCTCTGCAGATATCTCAAACGCGGTTGCATCAGTTCCCCCATACGTCATCCACGTCTGCAGAAAACACCGAGATCCATGCGCAACCCTCCTGCAGGATTAACCAAAATTGATTCCCTGAGCTAGAGGTAGCTCGCTCCCATAGTTGATTGTACTGCAAATATGTAGAATGGGTTAGTAAAGCCGGGGTGGGGTGGGGGGGGGGGGGAATCTTGAACATACTTAAAAAAGGTAATTTTGAACTGAAAATTGTTCTTGCGACAGAAAACTTGCAACCTTTGCAGTGACGGATTGTCACAAATACCAATCCACAAATGAGTGGGGCAATCAGAACAAAGGGTACTAGTAACTCATGTCTCTTTGCGTAGATTCGTTATTTCACTATGCAGAAGAATATCCAGTAAATATGTGTTGCGGACTTGCAGTTGGCAAAGTGCACAGTAAAAGGCTGGACCCAAACAATCAAAGCGTAGACTAGGGCTGGGTCTCCAGCCTGCCCTATAAGCAAGAAACTAACCTGGCTGAAGACAGCTGAGTATAATAATGACATCTAAATAACCATCCTCACAATACCTACTCTACAATCTTAGACTCAGTGTGACATGTGGCAATTGGCATGCCAGTATATTATAATATCAAAATATGCAACTATGTATTTCGTAGCGACCCTTGTTATGCACTGCTCTAATAATGAATATCTATAGTACCATTTCAAATCCAATCACAGCTAGAATGAGTGTACTCTTACCAAGTTGCCCTCCTCATGTACTGCTTCCAAGAATCGCTCCCTGCTTCTCGTCCACCACCAGTAGCTTTTTCTCCACCAAATGCTCCACCGATTTCAGCACCATTAGTAGGTATGTTCACATTTACTATACCACAATCACTACCATGGGGCCTGCATAATAAGAGAACGAACAGTGAGACTGTCTTATTGGCAATAAAAAAAAATATAACTGGAAGGACCCCACAAAAGATGGATTTTTTTTGCAAGAATATTCAAATTTGAAAATATATTATATAGGATTTATTTTGTAGCAGAGGAGTATGGTTAAATGCTTATGCCATGTATGGGAACTCCAGCTGAGCTTACTGCTTTACTGGGTATTATCAGATTGAATATATGATATTGGCATGCAAAAAACATGAATTTTTGTCCTAGAGAAAGGTGACCGGCTCAATAGTGTGCTGTGTAAAGATACCAACCAAAAGGAAGAAAAACAGTGAACCAGACTTTCTCAAGTTATACCTTGTAAACCAAAATAACTACCATTCAATTAAGCAAAAACTAGAATGCTACCGATGTAGTACCACCACAGGGGCATCTAATGCTAAAGAGGAGGGATGAGCAATACAACTCTCATTTGCTTTCCACAATACAGAGACATCCTTTCTTCAAATAGCAATTAAATTCTCCGTGTTGTTGAGCTACTTACCCGAGCCACTTAAAAATTATATCTGGCCTCTTTGTAAATATAGAACTGCTCAATCCTTGAGGAACAGAGTTATTGATTTCGATTGCTTCCTTCAAGGTCTGTACGAAACACAAACCTCGTGAATATTTGACAAAGTGGTTCCCAATTACAGAAATTAGAACAGGTAAAAAAATACAAAAAAAATTATATGCTACCTGAAATTTCATAACATAAAGGACAGGGCCAAAGAGTTCTTCTTTCACAACTGGTGCAGAAGGTGTAATTTCCACAATCGTTGGTTGCACAAAGTTTCCTTCTGATTCAATGGCAGATCCTCCAAAAAGGATTTTCCCTCCCTGAATAAAACAGGTCAAATTATATTGTTAGAATTTTATGGCTTACATAAAGTAATACTTCCTCTGGGCAAAAATAATTGTCACATTTGACTTCAATGTGTATCTTTTGACCATTAAGTTCTTCTAGAATATATTCTTAAAACCCTTCAAATTTATGGTTGCAAATATTTCGAATACATATCGACGCAGATAACTTACATGCTTCAGAACTAAATAATTTAAAAGTTATTGATGTTTGTAGTTTTTACGGTTTGACCAAATCTTGTCGAAAACAATTTTTTTTTGTGACCAGAGGGGTACATTTCACTTTCAACATCAATAAGGAAGTAAACTCCAAATCACATGATTCTCATAGCTATTTATATTGATTAATGAGATTGTAATGGAGGTTGAGATAATTGTAGGAACCAATAATGTAGCACTACTTTTAACCTTCACCTGAGATTTGATGGTCTGAACGCCTTTCAAAAAGTTCTCTTTTGAAGCAGGAGTGTGCAGTGGTCCCAGTAAGGTGACTTTCTCCAACGGATCCCCAATTCGGACTTGTTTGTATACCTCAACAAGTTGATCAAGGAAAGTTTGATATATGCTTTCATGAAGAATCTGTAATAAGAAGGGAAAGGCAATTAAACAAATTGAAAATGAACCACAATACGAAAAAGATAAATAAAAAAACACCATACCAGCCTACGGCATGTAGTGCAGCGTTGTCCTGCTGTACCAACAGCAGCGAACAAGACAGAACGCACAGCTAGCTGGATATCTGCGTCATCCATAACAATGATGGCATTGTTTCCGCTAAGTTCAAGAAGGCATTTACCAAATCTTGCATTAACTTGTTGCTGAACCATCAGACCAGCCTGCATTAAGAAACCAGTGTTGCATATTTAAAAAGATCAGCACAGTACGATGGACATACACAATGTTAAGCACCCCCCACACACACCCCAAAAAAGGCAGTCTTATAGCACTGTCCTTACAAGAAAGTAGATCTATGGAAAAGACTGTTCGTACCAGAAAATACATCTAGGGAAAAAACATGGTGTTGTTACAGGATCTACACAATATCAGAACAAAGAGTTTTACCCTTGTACTTCCAGTGAATGAAACCAAAGGTATCCTAGTGTCAAGGGCAATTGCTTGACCAATTTCAGTGCCCCCACAAAAAGATGTGAAAATTGCGCCTGGCAAGTTGTTCTTCTCCAATACACTAGCCACTATTTTTGTCATTGCAATAGTGATCAGTGGAGTCGTTGGAGCACCTTTCCTGTAAGAATAACAACATTACACAAAGTAACAGCCTCCCTGCGGTGCTGACCAAGTTTGTTGCCAATAAAACAGAACTGGTGAGTATGTTGTACAGATAATATTCATATATGAATCTTTTTTGTGTAAGATGGACATTGTTTTCACTTTTTCAGACTTGAGAACCAAGATTGTCTCCCCAGTCTACCTATTAAAACTAAATTTTTAGTTGCATCACCACATTTTTTTCCAGCCAACTCTGCAACATATATTTACTAAAAGCCTACAAGGATGACACAAGTTGCAGCACACATTGTCCAAGTTCTTCCTGAGTGCAAATTGTTTGAACTACAAATGATGAGATGAATAGGACAAGTCACATCACAACCCACAACAGTTCATAGAAGGTTGTCATATGACAGTTACAGTCATAGAAAGTTAAATTTACTCTGTTGGAAGGTAAGGACCAATAAATTTCCATGAGCAAGGACAGACTAATAGATGAATAATCAGGAAGCCAAACTCAATATTTCGGAATTTAATGGCAACATTTTCTATACACATATATATCAGCACTACAATTTTATCAGAAAAGTAAACCATTCTTACCAGACAACGCTATTTCCACAGACCAAAGCAATGCAAGCATTCCAACCTACATGACATGAGAGATTATTGAGGTATTCATGGCTATTAAGATTACAGGATTATATGGTAAATATTGACAGCAATTTCATAGCACTAGAAATGAGCAATGAGTAAGAACCCATGGAAGTTAGATTAAAAGGCATCCTATGGGTGCAGCTAAATACCAAGGTACACCATTAACTGTCAACTGCTAAACTTTTCAGCTAAAAACTTCCTGCACCAAGAGTTGTTAAAACTTTTTTTGCCTAAACATTCCCTAAACAAGGAGTCTTATAAAATGCAAAGTAAAGAGAGAGCTAATGCACTATGCTGATTTTTATGGCAATAGAAATTCTAGAAATGCAATGCACCAAATATATGAGCTGTCAGAGACTTACCAAGCACAGCGCAAGGAAAATTAAATGCCGTTATAACACCCACAACTCCAAGGGGATTCCATACCTACTCAGATAAGCATAGTCATTAGCATGTTACATGCTGATATCTAAGAGTAGGATATACGACATGGGAAACTAATTGTTAAGTAAAAAATACCTCCATCATCATATGGTTTGGTCCTGCAAAAACACACAAAGTGCACTGTTTCAGACCACTTAATATCATCATCAAGCAGAACATATGCTTTATATCCAGGACCAGGAGTCAGGAAGAAAAGATGATATGAAGCCACCCAAGACTAATGCAAAAGGCTCTGACAACTGGGATTCTTACCTTCTGCAACTGATCAGAAAGCTAACACTCTAAAACCTTGTTTTCTAAGGGATCTGTTACTTATTATGCTCCTTTACTGTGATAATTGTAATCTATATCTATATCTATATCTATATCTCTTATAAAGCTAAACCCCACTACAAGTTTGTCTCAACATGCAAGACATCCACATCATTTCCCACTACCAATCCACATCACCTCCCACTAGTAGCCATGTCATCCACTAATTTTCAATCTCTTAATGCAAGCTGTTCACACCATCTCCACTAAGCGCAATTTAATTTTAATATATAAGAAATATAGAGGGCATTCATATATTTAAGGATGCAAGCGGGCCTCTCTGCAGACACCCAGCAGGCCGCCGCATCACCTGCCAGCAGAAATAGCATGTTCTGCAGGAACCCGCCAGCTCCTGCTCTTCTAACAGCTAGCTCCTGCTAGGCTTTGCGGTAAGACATGAGGAAGCCTGCAGGCGCCTGCCATAGCCTGCATGCAAGGTGGTGGTGGCCTGGGAGCAGGTCATGCTCCAACAACGACGACTTTGCTGGCAGCTTACCTTCAGGTCCAAGCGTGTTTGTGCCAGGAAGAAGACTATCGAGCAATACAATAGCAGAGAAGATGTCATCGGCAAGGCCGCGCTTTATGGCAAATGACTACAGCTGGGCCGAGCCAGAGGGGACGGGATGGGACAGGACACGGCAAGCCGCAGGAGATGATGCAGCACAACGTCCAGCATGAACATGGAGCCACCGTTCCCGCGGTCGCGTTGGGCAGCGGTGACGAAGAGGAACGCCGCCAAGGTGGAGCGCATCGCGGTACAAGAACGATGTGAAGTTGCTCTATTGCAGGCCTTGCAGGCTAAACGATGGACTTGCAGGCGTAATAGGTTCAGTGCTTATACCCAGCAGGACTTACAGGTTGATCTGCATAAGCCCACATCACAAACGCAGATGTCTGCAGATGCCTGCTAAAGTTATTTTTGCAGGTAGGCCTAGCAGGTCAGCAGGCCGACCTGCGCCCCCCTGCATCCCTACATATATTGCTATTTGTTTTGTCATTCCATCGTCTTATAATTCGATCTAATTCTGTTAGTTTTTTTATTGGATTCTTTCATTGTTCACACCATTTCCACTAAACACAATTTAATTTCAATATATAAGAAATATAGAGGGCATCCATATATTGTTATTTGTTTTGCCATCCCATCGTCTTATAATTTGATCTAATTCTGTTAGTTTTTCATTGGATTCTTTCATTGCCTTCTCTAATTTTGGTGAGAATGGATGTAAGAACATATAGGTTTAATTTATACATGCAACAATTTTATTTCTAAGAATGTTCCGCAGCAACACACGGGTATCCTTCTAGTTTCAGTAAGTAATAAAGCAACATTTCAGGGAATTGGGAAAACTGAACTTCGTACAAAACGAAAACTGGAATGATGTGTTATTGTACAGCACTAAAGTAGTGATAAAGAAATAATTTAACATGAACGATGGTGTTGCAGATTAGCAGCTCTAATAGCAAAAAAAAAAAGGGCAAAATCTTGGCTAATCTCAATTTCAGCATGTCCGATACAATACACAAACCTACAAAGCTAGACCATCAGAATTTTATTCAAATATATTTTCCAAAATTTACAAGGCCCTTTCTGGCTCCTAAACAGTCATAGATAATCTGAATCAGTTGCAAGTTGCAACCAGAATGATCAAATATTAAAATCTGCAGTTTCACTGCAGATGATGTAGCTTCCTTTTTTTATATATAATAATGATGTAGTTTTCAATGGCATGAAAAAAGATATAACTAAAGGAAGAAAGGTCTTACGTTCAGATGGTATAATGGATCCATTTAGTTGGCGACTTAGCCCCACAGCATAATCACACATGTCGATGATTTCCTACAAAAAAGAGGACAAATCAATGTATCATGCACATAGGAATCACAACCAGATTTCACTTGAACTCATATGATCATTCAGCAAGGTTATCAAGTCATCCGATTAAACAAGATTAGGTGCTTATGCACTACAATAAGTCACAATTTAGCCATGACTAATCAGGCTGATTCAGAAAGGTTATCAAATCGTCCAACTAAAAGATTGTCATTCAGCTATCTTCACTAAAGGTTAACATCTTAGACATATGGTTTAGTGATACAGTACCAACTGACCTATTCAATAGTGCTGCACATATGAGAATGACATGTTTTAGGAAAAGTCGCAGTTCTAACAGATATGGAAACAGTAACGAAACCTCATAGATGACAATGTAGTATATATAAATTAACATCCTAAAACAGAAACACAAAGATGCGCTGTGAAGTGTGAACTCAATGATGGTACTTTTCGTGAGCACAATAAATGGTGTGCAGATTGTAGACAATGCACTAGAAGCAATCAAGCAAGTATGATCCTACCTGAACCTCACCGATCCCTTCAGGAAGAATTTTCCCCATCTCAAGTGACACAAGCCTGCCAAGGTGATGGAGCTTTGCTCGCAGTGCATCACCGATTTGCCTAACAATCTCTCCTCGCTTTGGAGCAGGAATCTGGACGGCAATGACATTATGATTTATGAGCACATTGATAGGAGTAAAATTTTGGAATCAAATCTCTTGATGGACGGAGAAGTTTTTAGCAATGCTACCCAGTCCCAGAAATGAACTTGTGGTGTCGTGTACCTTGTAGACATAAAAAAAACACACACACATAGATTCCAAAATTCGATAAACCCAAACATGCATGAAGTCTGAAATTGCAGTATAAATTCTAGTTCACAGATGCAGACCGTACACTAGAGATCCGTGTTCCTGGATCAAATCGAGAACCCATATCACCTCATCACATCACAGACTGGAACGCAAACTTCCCCAGAAACTCATCAGACACGTAAAGGACCAACAAATGCAGATGTTTGAAGTAACGTCTCCAAATTCCAACCCAACGGGAGTGAAAAATTCCATTCCACCGCAGTTAAAGGCATTAGTAGCTACTAAACCACAAACGCCAGCATTCCATCATCCGTGCGAGCTGCTATGAATATGAGCATTACAAGTCAGTGGAACTCACCGCCATCCATGTCTTGGCGGCATCGAAGCAGGCGCGCATGCCCTCCTCATAGTCCTGCACGGACGCCTCCACAACCTCCGCGATGACCTAGTACACAAACCGCCACGCACCCAAAAAAAACACTCATTCAAAATCCACCAAAAAAAAACAAACAAGCACGAAACAACCGAAGCGGCGAGACCGAGCAGATCGGACCGGGTGGGGACCGACGCACCTGGTTGTTGGTCGGGCTGGTGGAGGTGACGGCGGGGCCTGAGCCGCCCCACGCGCCGCATGCGAACGCGCCCGGGTTGCGCTGCGCGAGGCCGAGCTCGGCGAGGAACTGGTGCTCCTTCTTCGCGAAGGCCCCCATGGCGCCGGCGTTGGCAGGTTCCGTACGATGCAGGGGATAGGGAAGCGGAAGGCAGGGGAGCGCAGGTGTGGTGAGGTACTGAGGTGTATTATTTGTAGGCCTGTGTGGTGAGGTACTGAGCCTGGTTTAGTTGGTAAAATTTTTGGCGAAATGTAACTGTAGCAGTTTCGTTGTTATTTAGCAATTAGTGTCCAATCATGGTCTAATTAGGCTTAAAAGATTTGTCTCGTCCATTTCGTCTAAACTGTGTAATTAGTTTTATTTTTTATCTATATTTAACGCTTCATACATGCGTCTAAAGATTCGATGTGACGGGAAATCTGAAAAATTTAGCAAAATTTTTTGGCATCTGAACGGTACCGTAGAGGAAGGAGGTGGAGTGGGGACTGTGAACTGCTCCGGGAAGGAAACGAAGGAGGCCGGGCGCGGACCGCGGAGGAATGGGGGTGGCGGACCGCGGAGGACTGTGAACAATACAGCAGCACCAACCAAATTGTTGTCGTTTGTTCACGGGACTGGGACGAGACGAGACGAAAGCGTGGGCGTGGGCTTTGTTTGTGGGAAGATAATAATTTTATCATTATTAGGCCTTTCTCAACGTGACTTTTCTGTTTGTAGTCCTAATTGCCACGTAAGATTGAATAAAAAATAGGTACTCTATACAGTGATTTGCTACGTAGCATGTTTGGAAGAGAGAAGATGGTCTATTTAAAAAAAAGAGAGAGAAAATAAAGGTAAGGCATGATGAAAAGAAAAAATTTCTTTGCAAATCACGAGCAGTGATAGTTTGCATCGTATGAATAGTAGTCTCAACATTTCCTAGTCTATGTAGATTACTTTATTTGTATAAAACCACTAGGCACGACCAACGCGAGCATATACTTGGGGTGTTTAGATGCAAAAACTTTTGGAATTTGGTTACTGTAGCATTTCGTTTGTATTTGATAATTAGTGTCCAATCATGGACTAATTTGGCTCAAAAGATTCGTCTCATGATTTACAACCAAACTATGCAATTAGTTAGTTTTTATCTATATTTAATGTTCTATATATATATTCAAAAATTCGATGTAATAGGATGAAAAGTAAAAATTTAGAATTTCGAAGGCGTCTAAAAATCTGGACAAAGAAGCAAACGAGGCAGCGTATTTTCCAACGCGATCTAACGTACGGTGAAGTCCAAATGCTACTTTTATCTTTTCACTTTTACGGTGTTTTTGGGACCACACTTGCTCCTTTGCCTTGTTTAGTTGCCTCCAGAATTCAGAATTTGGCACTATGTAATAAGAAAATTCTCATCACATCAAAATGTTAGTACATGCATGGAGTACTAAATGTAGATGAAATCAAAAACTAATTGCACAGCTTTATTGTGCTTTGCGAGACAAACGTTTTGAGTCTAATTAGTCAATGTTTGGACAATTTTTACCAAATACAAACGAAATGCTACAGTAGCGCTGCAGTGCATTTTGCCAACTTTGCACATCCAAAATTGGGAACTAAATAAGGCCTCAGTTCTAAAATTGGGAGGTGCCAGAAATACTGTAGCATTTTCGTTTGTATTTGTCAATTATTGTCCAAACATTGACTAACTAGGCTCAAAAGACTTATCTCGCAAAGTACAAGCAAATTGTGTAATTAGTTATTTTTTTACCTATATTTAATACTCTATGTATATGTCTAGAGATTTAATGTGATGATGATGTGATAAAGAATCTTTGCACTTTTTGTATTTTAAAGAGAAATTAAACAAGGGCCTAGTTGTACATTATCCGGACATGGTCAGATGATCCCCAGGTCACCCTGCAGTTTCCTTCTTCCACAACGCCCGTTCCATCTTTTATCAGATGAAACCTCCGCAGCTTCTGCAGGCGCATCTGGCATACCGCGAGGCCACTCTTCAAGCTTGCATGGAGGCTGGATGAGTACGCGGAGGCCGGGGCAGCACTCCAACCTGGAGCGTTGGGAAGCCCAGTGTTAGCCTCCGGCCATGTTTAGTTTCTCAGATTTAGGTCCAAAATGCACTAGGTAAAAAGAAGATTTCTCGTCACATTAAAATATCGGTATATGTATAAAATACTAAATGTAGATGAAATTAAAAACTAATTACACAGTTTTGTTGTACTTTGTAAGACGAACATTTTGAGCCTAATTAATTAATGTTTGGACAATTATTACCAAATAAAAACAAAAATACTACAGTGACAAACAGTAATTTGAGTATCCCAATTTGGGATCTAAACCAGGCCTCCGTCGTGGTGCCCTCGTAGTATCATTGAACGCCAGCTGTGCTAGTGCATGTTTTGTGCCTTGGCATTAAGGCTGGACGAAAAACTCGAAGTTTGTTAGCTCGCTCGGCTCGTGGCTGGCTCGGCTCAGCTCGGCTCGGCTCGGCTCGTTATGATAATGAGCCGAGCCGAGTCAGGATTTTAGCTCGTTAGCTATAACGAGCCAACTCGAGCTGGCTCGTGAGCCGCTCGCGAGCCAAATGAGCCGTAGTTTTAGGAAAAAAGTCATCATAACTTATATTAGTTTTGTATTACTTCATGTCTTGCACTTCACAAATGGATGATATGTTAACTCATATGAATATTTTATTCGATTTAAGGTTATTGAATATATTATTTTTTATATTATTAATATTTTTAAGCTTTAGATAAATGCAAATATTATATTTTGTGTATTTTTTATATCTGGCTCGCGAGCCTAACGAACCAGCTCGAGCTCATAACGAGCCGAGCCGAGCTAGCTTTCTGGCTCGTTAAGATAACGAGCCGAGCCGAGCTGGCTCGTTATCTTAACGAGCCAGAACGAGCCGAGCCGAGCCGAGCCAGCTCGGCTCGTTATCCAGCCTTACTTGGCATTCACGGACGGCTGACGCTGCACGCACGAAAGAAGTAGCAGCACGTACGCTTGCGCGCATTTGTTATCCTTTGGAACCAAATCTCAAAACTTTTGCACCAGGATTTTTGTATTTCGAACACGCAGCTTTTATACTCCAAAGACATATAAGCGTTGTATACATGGCGTGGTGCCAAAAAAAAAAAGGGAGACGACAGATGCAACAAGAATAATGCTGGTCTGAGAATGACAGTGTGAGGAGTAGCCGCAGTGATTCACGTCTTAGGCGGTGTTTACTTCCTTCAAAATTTCAAAAATTTTACAAGATTCCTCGTCACATCGAATCTTTAGACGCAGGTATAGAGTATTAAATGTAGGTAAAAAATAATTAATTGTACAGTTTGTCTGTAAATATCGAGACGAATCTTTTGAGCCTAGTTAGTTCATGATTGGATAAATTTTACCAAATAACAACAAAAAAAATACTACCAAAACTTTACACCAACTTTTACACCATCCAAACACTGCCTTACACGGACGTGGCGTGCGAGACAGGAAGGTGGAAGGATATGCCTGATCTCCGGCGCCCGCGTGTCCAATCTGAGAATGACAGTGTGAGGAGTCAGCCGTAGTGATTCACGTCTCACACGGACGTGGCGTGCGAGACAGGAAGGATATGCCTGATCTCCGGCGCCCGCGCGTCCAATAGTAGGTTCGTCCCAAATTACAAGATATTTAATTTTTTTTTACATCAAATTTTGACTACTCATTTAATTCAAAACTTTTTGCAAAATATTATTTTTTTATCATAGCTTGCTTTATTAATAAAAGTTCTTTAAAAATGACTTAAATTTAACTATGTTTATATATATATTTTTTAAATAAGACGAGTAGTTAAACTTAGTATCAAAAAGTTAAACGTCTAATAATTTAGGTTGGAGGGAGTATTATCATCGTCTCGAGCAAATTTCGCGGACCCGTGCTTAACTTGGCATCCGCCTCCGTCCAACATTTATGGATAAAGACGACCGAAGGATGGAAGACCTTCCGGATCCGTCTGAGCTGGAGCATCGTTTGTTTAGAGCTCTTGTCTGACTATTTTACTGTTTATGCACTGTTTATAGTACTTTTTTTCTCTCTCCTCTCACGTAACCAGTGGGTTTTGGCTCTAAGAAAAGAGGGAAAAAAAGAGCAACCGTAAATGGGTGATCAGAGAAGCAGGAGACGTTGGAAGCTCTACAAAAATTACCGCAGCTGTGTTTAGTTCCAGAATTTGGAGTATCAAAATTTACTATAGCGATACTGTAGCATTTCGTTTATATTTGATAATAATTATCCAACTGTTGACTAATTAGACTTAAAATGTTCGTCTCGCAAAGTATAATCAAACTGTGCAATTAGTTTTTGATTTTATCCACATTTAGTACTCTATGTATATATCGCAAATTTGATGTGACGGAAATTTTTTTTTTACATAGTATACTTTTCAATACAACTAAACACACAACATTAAACACACAACATCGAGAGACAGAGGCCATACGGCACTCTCCTCATTAATGTAGCAGTAGTTCTGAGTTTCTGATAGCTCCAGCGCGCGTGTCGTGTCCCATACGGCACTCTTTCCTCGGAGACAGAGGCCACGACCTAGAGAGAACCACGGCAAACACTTCCGGATTTTTTTTGTTTGGATCCGCTTGCTTTTTCAAGCTCGCCACGATTGGAGATCTATCACACCATTTTCTGCTCCTCTATTTCTATAATGGCTCTGTTCTGCTGGTCAGGTTTCGGCTTGTTTCAGCTTGTTTCAGCTTATTCTCTCTCATATAATACTATTGAATCAGCCGAAACCTGCCGACTTTTCTACCTGCCGAACCAGCCCAATAATTCCTCCATTTCAAAGTGTAAAAACATGTTTAAAAAGTGGAATATATGTATATTTGGTGCTAAAAAGATACGACAATGAGTTCATACCCCCTGTGTACTTTGGTGCCACATATTACATGAATTGTGTACTTATTATACTAATTAATTACTGTTTTATTCTTCATTAGCACGGTTTATAATTGATGTTTTATGTCTTCATTAGCACGTGCTCCATCCCGTTCCAAAAAAATGATGCTCTACAATTTAAAAATATCCCTAAAACTTAATATTTTAGCTCTTGAACAATATATTTGGTCCATATCAGTTTAAGATTATGGAATGCGCCTTCATGCATTTCTTTTAATGAGGCATTTATTTCTTAATTAGCATGGTTCACGATAGGGATATATGGATATTTTTTTTGTTAAGAAATAATCTGTTCTAAAACTGTAAAATGTCAAGTTTTTTTTAGAGAGAGAGTACCTCATACTAACTTGCATGAATAGATAGACATAAATGAATGCTACTCCTCCGTCTCAAAAAAAAAGCGCAATTCAGGTGTTCAAAATTTGTCTCACAGAAGAACGCAAATCCAGAGTTTAAACCATGCTATACTAGGTACCAGACCCTAGCATGGGACCCACATGACACGGCACCGGCCTGATGCCAGCACGATACTTCTCATGCACAAAAAAAAGGAAAAACGAAATATCAGTCCAGGATGCATTCTTGTCCACTCGTTACGGCCATTCCGCACACGCACAAGCCCAACAACACTAAAAAAAGGAAAATCAGCCGCACATCTAATCCTCCACGCAGTGCCCTCTCCTCATCCACTTCTTTCCTCTTCGGCAGTTCGGCTCTTCCGCATCGCACCCTCCGCCTGCCTCCCGCACTGGCCTCCCCATCCGGAGCCTCCAACTCTGCCCAGATCGAGCGCCATCTCTGCGGATCTGGTTTGCTTGTTTCTCTTCCGGCATGTCTGGTGGCGGCAGGTGCCCCAGGCGTCACCGGTGGAGCCGCCGCCGGCATGAGGGTGGCGCCAAGATATGCGACGTTGATGATGGTGTCGAGTGTGTCGTCAAGTGGCCAGGCGTTGGGATCCTAAGTGACGCCAAAGACTCGATTTGTGCGCCTGACCGCCTATAGGACGGGGCCACCTGCGCGTCAACACCGAAGGCATCCTGTATGTGCCCGACTCTGAGGATGAAGACTCTAACATTAAGGTCGACGCGGACGACCTAGTGGTGGCCACCGAAGGTGCCGTGATCGCGAACGGGGTGGATGTGTCCATCGAGATGCCTCCAGTGCCTAATGACGGGGCCGCCGGCGAGGATCTGCCCCTCGGTCCTCCGGTGGCCGGTAAAGGGGCTGCCGGCGAGGATCTGCCCCTCGAACCTCCGCTGGTGGCTGTTGACACTAGCTAACACCACTTGAATACTAGGTTGTCATCCCTAGCATGGTGCTAGAGCGTACTAAGGTATTTATAAACATAAGGGCTCTCTAGAAAATAATCTATTCTATCCGCAAGCGCACAGATAAAATACCTCATTGTAGCATTTCACCAGGATAAGTATTCCAGGTATCGTTATTTATAATTTTGCTTAAGAGTACGGCGAAAGCGAAAACAGGGGTAAAATCTATCAAGGCTTAGACTAGAGATAAACTTGCAAGAACATGATTACTACTGAGAAACTCGTCACACAGTCACTTGCTTTGGCAGGGGGTAAGCCATAATAATAAAGATAATGAAATATAAGCTCATGGGTAAATAACACAGCGATTAGAAATAGACTACTCCACATAAATGTAAGGTGACGTCGGACTAGCAAGAGAATGGATTCTAAGTATCTACTATTTACTAAGTCATAATCTACTCTAAGCATCTACAAGATCACATATAGCACAAAAAACTCTTCATTCATGTATAAGGAACATTACTAAAGTAAATCAGAACATAGCAAGACTTACTCCGCAATACAAATTCTGCCTGTCCTATCAACGGAGGGTGGACTATATAAGAATCAACGAAGCTGTCACCATCGCGAACTACCACACGACCCGGCTAATAGGATACATTTGCAGGTAAATAACATCTAAGCATCACGCCTACATGTGATCTACCACTTAACTCCCACGTGAAAAGAGCTAAGCGCTTTGCAAACTCATGCATGAACTCATCATCAATCATAACTATATCACTTATAGAACTAGAGCAAACTAGGAACATAATAAATAAAGACATAATGCAATTAGAATAAAGTCGTAGAGAAAGATATGAAATAATACCAATCTTTATTGACGAAGATCCGAAATCCAGAGCGCTAGGCCCTACTTCTCTAATTCTATCTAATCAATCCTATAAAACTTGAAAGAATTGGGAGTAGCTAAATCTAATTCTCTGCGGGAGAGAGAGTTTCTAAACCCTAAACTTGATGGCTTCCTCTGATAATGATTTCTCCTCTTCCCCTGGGGTGGAGAGGCCCTGCTTATATAGCCCCCTCAAATGATCGTGGGCCGTCGGATCAAACCGACATTAATCGCACGGTTTTCCTTGATCCTTTAGGTCGGTGGAGCATAATCCGCGAAGTTGACGCTGATTGGCCACGGGAGTAGGGCGGCCGCCCCAAACCCTAGGGCGGGCGCCCTGGGCTAGGCCCCGTTCGGCCTCCCGTTCGTTCACGTGTCTTCTGGAGTCTTCTAGATGATAGAAAATTAGCGCACATGTTAATATATCTATGTAAACCCGATGTGTGGGCTTTCTCTCCGTATTTTCTGATAACCCCCTGCAGAAATAGACAAACACCAAAACTCGTGGAATTCTGTCAGATAAAACCCTAATTCTAGATGTCTAGTGCATATTGATCCTTTTCCATGTTTAGTTGACAATTAAATTTGATACTTAAGGATCGTCAACAGTGGCCGCGGACAAGGCTTCCGGGATGGACCTGGCCCCGGAAGTGGCTGCATGTCTGAAGGATGTGCTTGCTAACATGGATCCCATCTACCATGAGGTCTTCATGAGTATGTACAAGATTTTGGTACCTATATTCTTCCGTCCCTGGTTTATATGGCTTTATGTGTGTCATGGAGTGCTTGTGATAAATGTTCTTGATGTTGGAATGCTTTTGTTGTGGGATTATGATCTCCTATATAAGATTTAGGTTAGCTGGGATATGATAAACTGTTGTAACAGCTTACTCCTTGTGATTATGAACTGTAGTTTAGGTGTGGGATGTCAAGAACTGTTGTGTAATGGTGTATCTGTCGTAACTAAGAATTATCCTAGCTATTGAATTTCGTGTTCTTATAAATATGTACGACATTCTTTGGTATGTCTAGTTTAATGTGCTTTTTGCAATCATTTAAGAGTACAATGCCATACCTAATTTAATTTTGTGTATCACTAGCACAACCATTATGTGTACGGACGCTACTGCTGCATGATGTCGCTGTGTGTACAGTATAGAGCAAAAAAGTCGGTCCTCCTTCTCCTTAAGCTGTAGCGAACAATCACTTTTGTAGTGGTAGGAGTAGTGGCATGAGCGTTGGTGACGCTCATCCGATGGCCATCATCGTTGGTAAAGAAGACATAGGTCCACCACCTCCCGTGCTTCCTTTCGCTGGTGTTGGTGAAGCAGCGGATTGGTCCAGCGATGAGAGCCAGCAAAACACTCGCGCTACTGCTGAGCAATGCCTGCACACGGTGTGCTTGACGAATTGCCTGTGAAAAGTGCATATGGTTGAAGAGTGTGAAAGGGCACGGTCAAGCAAACAGGCATGCGGACACGGCCATGAAGCTGCTCAAACTGGACCTTCCAGGTTCTAACGCCACAAAAGACGCTAGGAGATCATGTCTGTCAGTTTGTGCCATCCTTGTTTCCAAGAGCCATTTCGTTAGATCCAGAACTAGGAAAACTATTTCTACAGATAGAACCAAAGTACACAATTAGTTTGACAATAATTCCAAACCTGTAAGTTTTATGCCATTTTCTACTTCAGAAATGCATGTGACAATTTGGAGTTGCTGGGCCCCGTTCGGCCTCCCGTTCGTTCACGTGTCTTCTGGAGTCTTCTAGATGATAGAAAATTAGCGCACATGTTAATATATCTATGTAAACCCGATGTGTGGGCCTTCTCTCCGTATTTTCTGATAACCCCCTGCAGAAATAGACAAACACCAAAACTCGTGGAATTCTGTCAGATAAAACCCTAATTCTAGATGTCTAGTACATATTGATCCTTTTCCATATTTAGTTGACAATTAAATTTGATACTTAAGGATCGTCAACAAACTCCCCCAAGCTTACCCTTTGCTCGTCCCTGAGCAAACAACTAAAACTCAGATGGATCAGGAGTTGCTTTGATGTTTTCTTTCCTGATAGGCACACATGCTTTCATATAAAATTCTCCCAGATTAGAGTGAAGTGTCTTGGGGATTAGCACCTGTACTTAAGCCTTAGGTAATTGAAAGACAAAATAATTAAGCCAAGCACTATTCCTCCTGTCTATACCTCACCTTTGTTCTGGAGTTTTGCATAAGTTTTCAAAATAAAGCTCAGAGTTCCTAGACATGATTCACTTCAACAGCCCATACATATGTTTAATCGAACTGCGGATCCAAAGGAACTCAACATACAATTAAATCAAGATGTGCATGTGTGGTGGAGTAAATAATAGTGATGGTGATGATAAAACTTATCGCTCACTGTTCCTCATATTGCTATCTCTCCTCCTCTCTTGATCTTTTATTGGGAGAGAACATGGGCTATCTCTTTTTTTCTTCTTTTTTTCAGGTGGGTAGTAAATACCCCTAATTCTACTGTCGGACACTTGTCCATTTTTTCCGCTCAGGTGGGTATCTTTGTACCCCTAATTCTACTGTCGGACACTTGTCCATTTTTACCTCTCGTCTCACTCTTTTTCTTTTCTTTTTCGAGATTCCGGGCACTTGCCCCTTTTTATTTCCTCGCATATTTTTGCATAGCCCATGTCTCTTTCTGCATTTGATCTTTTAGGAGAGAGAGAATAACAATACTTTAGGACAGTGAGTGATAACAATATTTTTAACAGATTTTTAATGATTGGTGTAATAGATGTGTGCAAGTGAGTATCTTGATTTAACCACATGAAAAGCTCCTAAGGATCTACACAGCTCAATGAAACTCGAAAGATACAGCAATTATAGCAAGTATGGCTGTGGTAAGAATGTTATGCTAGGAACTCATCATGTGATTTGCAGGTTTTTTTTTCAAAATAAATTTCCAGAACTTAGTGTTGTAAGAACAAGATAAACAGCAGCTCAAACTTTATATCATGTCTTATCTTTTACCTGGACTTTAGTTTTAGGCTCATGTTCCTACATATAGTAAATTTCAGATTTTAGCAAGTCTTGGGAGAACTCTTAATATAAAAGCTAGGCACTTGAAGGTAAGTAAACAGAGCAACTGTTCATCATTTCCATCATACATATTTTTGGATTTTCTTCATTTATGTCTAGAGATTGAACTAAACAGGAAAATAAAGCACACTTATCTACACACTCTTTTTATTTGGTTTTCATTTTTTAGGAATGCAGTAAATTAAGAAAGAAAATATTTATTGGGTTTTCTAAGTTTTTTTAAGATATAAATATCTAAAACAGAAAAAGAAAAACTGAAAAGTAAATAGGAAAAACAATTAAAACTCACTCGGTAACTGGGGAGGAACTCCCCCAAGCTGGTTGTTGTCGTGGCTCTCTTCACTCAATGTTGAAGTAGCGCAGCATGGTCGTGACATTGTTGTTCAAGGTTGTGGTGTCTTCCCTTATTGCTTGCACTCTAGTGGCTTGCTCCTGGTTCCATTTTTGTTGCTCCTCCAGGAGTCTTCCGTGCTCCGCTTGCGTAGTGCGGATGTCGAGGAGAGTGTTGTCGGTGCGGGTGTAGAAGGCGGCAGTCTCTTGGTAGTAGTCCCCCGAGAAGGCGTAGGAGGCGTCGGAGTATCTTCCTGTATCAAACTGGGGTCAGTGGAGTACCTTCTTGTAAAAGGCGGGTTCTCCCACTGGTGATATTATCCCTCCGGCCATGTCTCTTGTGGTGGTTCTTCTGGCTGGACGTGTCGTGCCCATGGGTCCCGAAGAACTCTGGGGTTGTAATCATTATAGTGCAGATGTGCTGCCTCTTCTGGCCCGGGATCAGCTCATTGCCATGTATGTTCCTGATGGGTGGCCATCCTTGCGGATGCCGCGCGCTGTGGAGCTCTCCGGTTCACCGGTGCTGCAGTCTCAATCAAATAATTTCGAACAGAATATATGCCAAGGTCCGGGTTAGGTAACCGAACCTTGGTGTTGTTGTCATACAGCATGTACATTATCCCCGCTTCCCTTTTTAACATCCGTGCGTATCTAAAAGTGTCGTAGCCGTGATAAAATCTAGGTTCCTCAATGAATTCTAACGATGAATTTTCTAACAACTTAAGGCTAACGGCTAAACGAGTTATGAGTGAAGTACACCCGATAGGTCCCTGAAGAGTAGGTGTGCCAAGCCAATGGGCAACTAAAAGAGTAACAGGTAAAACTTGGATTTTGTTTATGGCGGCATAAATGAGTTGTAGATCTCCCACACGCACCTTTCTCAAGTCATCACGAAAGAAAAGATTGTACCCGAGCCATTTGTGGAACATCCGGAGTGTAGGATGCTCCATGTCGCTGGTTCGGGGTTGGTAAAAGAGTTCGTCCCTAGAGATTTCTCTCCAAAACTGATGTTTCTCAAAATTGGGCAAGCCGGAGTCAAGGTCCAGAATGCTCCGTAGAGGAAAACCGAGGTGATTACTCAGCTCTCTCCAGGACAGCATAATGTCCTGCTTGAACATCCGAAAAGAAATTCCCCCCTCACAATATTGTAACGTGCAAAGAAATTCAATAGTAAGGAGACGGGAACCATGCTCAGTGATATTCCAAAAGTCCGTCCATCCTATCATTTGAAAAATTAAGTCAAATTCAGCAGCCATACCTGTCTCTTGGAGTAAGGCGAAATCGATGGTGGGAGTGTGAATGAATGTCTTGTTTTTCAACTGCTGGAGAATCTCCTTCTCCCTGCGATTCCTGAGCCCAAGGTCTCCTATCTTGAGTAGGACCTTGTTTGGTGCACCCGACGAAGACAATGGAGCTTGCGGAGGTGCCGAATCGACACTCATCTCCGACTGGCGTGAGGAGAGTCGAGACGAACTCCTCGTACCACTCCTGAGAGACTTGGCCGCGCTCTTTACTTTCTTAAACATCCTGCAGAATAATAGGGACAAACAGAAACTCGTGGAAATATATGAGAAAAATATGTTAGTGGTTAGCTGTCCGAGAAGTCAGTCGTCCAGGGGTTAGTCGTCCGAGAGAATTATAAATTTTAGCAGCACTTTCCCCTAAACAACTTTTAATTCCGCTTGGGACAGCGGGAACACTAATTACTAGGTGATCTCACTCTCTATCTCAAAAATTTTCCAAACTCTCTTCCACTCTTTCTTTCCCTTTCCACTCTCCTTCTCACTCTCCCACTAGATCACTTCTTCTGAAAGTCGAGAGCTCAAGCTTACATATGTTTTCTGGAATGTGTGTGGGATAAGAATGAGGTAGAGAGGTGGCCTTTTATAGTTGGAGCTGGGGGCAGGGCGGGCGCCCTGGCCAACAGGGCGGGCGCCCCACTTGAGTGCCCTCTGTGGCTGAAACTTTCTCACTCCCTCACATGCTTCACTCCTACGCCAAATAATGCTGCATAGGTGGTGGTTGGTCGGTGGAAGTTGTCTGGTTGAGTGGAGATGAGTTGGTGGGTGAAATTATGTGTTATGATGTATGTGAGGTGTAGTGTATGACATATGGGACCAAAGGATGTGGGTCATGCTTCTAGAAGATTGCTATAAATAAATATAATGCAGGAAAAATTATGAGAATTGAAACTAAAAAATGATCATGGAAAAATATTTTTGTGACTCCACAATAATTAATAATTATGGGTTTTTACACACCACAATTATTATTTATATGGGACTTTTGATTTTTATAATAATGCTATGGATGAGTATGACTAATGCAAGAATTAATTATGCAAAAAATTAAATGATGTGGATAAATACCGAATTACCTCCCGGCGAGGGTTTGGGAATTTTAGGTCCCCCAAGCTGGATCTCCAAATCTTTTTAAACTTCTGAATTGCCTTCCTCTGGAGATGGTGTCTCCAGTGGTTTCTCTTCGTGAACCTCCTCCACTGTAGAGTCTCTCTCTGGTCTGGGCTTGAATGTGAAGTGTTCTTCTTGTCCGTTTATGTTGAACTTGATTTCTCCCTTACTGACATCAATGTGGGCATTGGCGGTGCTCAGAAATGGCCTTCCAAGGATGATGGACACTTTTGAGTCGGGGTTCATGTCCAGTACCATGAAGTCTACTGGCACAAGGAAATCTCTTATTCTGACTGGGATATTTTCTGCGATGCCCATCGGGTGTCGAACTGATTGATCTGCTAGTTGTAGGCACATTGATGTTGGTTCTAGGGTTGTGTGTTCAAGCTTCTTGTAGACTAATGCTGGCATCACACTGACACTTGCTCCGAGATCACAAAGTGCATTGTTAAAGTGCTGGTCTCCGATTGAGCAGTCAATGGTAGGACATCCTGGATCTTTCTTCTTCCTTAGTGGTTGGTTGAGGATGGCCGCACTACATTCTTCTGTCAGCTTGATTACCTCAGTGGTGGGCAGTGGCCTCTTTTTGTTAAGAATATCTTTAATGTACTTCGCATATGTGGGTACCTGTATGGCATCAAGTAGAGGTATGTTGACATATAACTTTTGAATGACCTCTACAAACTTACCAAACTGCTCATCCGACTGTAGTCCTCTGTTTCTTCTGGGAAATGGCAAATAGTTGGTGTCGTGAAAATCTTTCCTCATTTCTCCAGTTCTTGATGGTTGTAGCAGATCTTCTGCTTCAACTGGTCTCTCTTCTTCTATCATTGCTGGTTGCACTGGAGCTGGTGTTTTTTGCTTCTCTCTTGGGTGTGGGGGATCTCTGGTAGATCTCCCTCCTCTAGTAGTTATGTTCTTTACCTGCTCAAGGTTAGTGGCAACAGGCAAGACAGCAGCTAGCTTAAGCTCTACCCTCTTATTAAGAGTGTTTTGCTCATCAAAGGCAGTTAATAGAAAATCCATTTTATTGTGTATATCTTTTAAAAATGATTCATTTGTATCTAGCCTTTGTTTGACTTCATCATTAGTTTTAGTTTGTTGAGCAATTATCTCCTTTAATGAAGGTTGTTTGAGAATATTACCTGAATTCATACCTTTGCTATTGGGTTGACTTGAGGTGGTTTGATATTTGTATACTGTCTCTATAGCCCTTTGATCTTCTTTGAACTTGGCCCTCTGGTCAATCCAATGGAGCAAATCTTCCATCTTAGTTGATAGTGCTTTTACTTCTTCTGGTATTTCTTCAGTTTGATGACAATGTTGAGTCTTGTCTTGGAACCAGCTTTGGTTTTCTGCTATCTTATCCAAAAGTGTCTCTGCTTTTCCAATTGTAAACTCCAAGAATGATCCTTCAGCAGATGCATCTAGGCACTCACGAGACTTTTGGGTTAATCCATGATAAAAGGTCTGCATAAGTAACCATTTGGCCATTCCATGGTGAGGACAATCTGATATGTATCCTTGAAAACGCTCCCATGCTTCTGGAATGGTTTCTGTCTTCTGCTGTTGGAAACTGACAATATTTCCTCTTAAGGCAGCTGTTTTGCCTATAGGGAAAAACTTTGATAGAAAGGCATCTGACAGGTTCGTCCAATTTTTGATGTTTGCTTGATTGGTGTAGAACCACTTCCTCGCCTTCCCTTCTAGTAAAAATGGAAAGAGGCGAAGTAGTATGACGTCTTTGTCAACTCCGTTGATGCTAATTGTGCTTCCAATCTCCAAGAAGTTCTGCAAATGTGCACTAGCATCTTCGTGTGCCTTCCCACTGAATTGTGTAGCTTGCACCAAGTTGATGAGGTTTGACTTGAGCTCGAACTCAGGTACTCCTTCTTCTACTTCAAATCTTGGACCAGTAAGAATGTTCTCAAGACTTGGGGCAGAAAATTCCTGTAAGGTCTTCTGTGCCATCACTTCAACAATTGGTAGCTAGCTTCTTCTTCCTTGATTGCTTTGGTTCTGATGATGAAGAATTTAATTCACCAAAGTCAATCCTGATATACCCTGTAGAAAAAATATAAACATAGGAAAACAACAGGGTGAACCTGCCAAAGCAGAGGTGCCTTGCTATGATTTCTCATTTATATAGTAGCTGTTATGCAATTATTTCTCAATAGTCTAGTCTAAAATTTTATTTGAATAACCTTGACCGACTTCCTGACTTTCCTTACCGTTCCCCAGCAACGGCGCCAGAAATGCTTGTTGACACTAGCTAACACCACTTGAATACTAGGTTGTCATCCCTAGCATGGTGCTAGAGCGTACTAAGGTATTTATAAACATAAGGGCTCTCTAGAAAATAATCTATTCTATCCGCAAACGCACAGATAAAATACCTCATTGTAGCATTTCACCAGGATAAGTATTCCAGGTATCGTTATTTATAATTTTGCTTAAGAGTACGGCGAAAGCGAAAACAGGGGTAAAATCTATCAAGGCTTAGACTAGAGATAAACTTGCAAGAACATGATTACTACTGAGAAACTCATCACACAGTCACTTGCTTTGGCAGGGGGTAAGCCATAATAATAAAGATAATGAAATATAAGCTCATGGGTAAATAACACAACGATTAGAAATAGACTACTCCACATAAATGTAAGGTGACGTCGGTCTAGCAAGAGAATGGATTCTAAGTATCTACTATTTACTAAGTCATAATCTACTCTAAGCATCTACAAGATCATATATAGCACAAAAAACTCTTCATTCATGTATAAGGAACATTGCTAAAGTAAATCAGAACATAGCAAGACTTACTCCGCAATACAAATTCTGCATGTCCTATCAACGGAGGGTGGACTATATAAGAATCAATGAAGCTGTCACCATCGCGAACTACCACACGACCCGGCCAATAGGATACATTTGCAGGTAAATAACATCTAAGCACCACGCCTACATGTGATCTACCACTTAACTCCCACGTGAAAAGAGCTAAGCGCTTTGCAAACTCATGCATGAACTCATCATCAATCATAACTATATCACTTATAGAACTAGAGCAAACTAGGAACATAATAAATAAAGACATAATGCAATTAGAATAAAGTCGTAGAGAAAGATATGAAATAATACCAATCTTTATTGACGAAGATCCGAAATCCAGAGCGCTAGGCCCTACTTCTCTAATTCTATCTAATCAATCCTATAAAACTTGAAAGAATTGGGAGTAGCTAAATCTAATTCTCTGCGGGAGAGAGAGTTTCTAAACCCTAAACTTGATGGCTTCCTCTGATAATGATTTCTCCTCTTCCCCTGGGGTGGAGAGGCCCTGCTTATATAGCCCCCTCAAATGATCGTGGGCCGTCGGATCAAACCGACATTAATCGCACGGTTTTCCTTGATCCTTTAGGTCGGTGGAGCATAATCCGCGAAGTTGACGCTGATTGGCCACGGGAGTAGGGCGGCCGCCCCAAACCCTAGGGCGGGCGCCCTGGGCTAGGCCCCGTTCGGCCTCCCGTTCGTTCACGTGTCTTCTGGAGTCTTCTAGATGATAGAAAATTAGCGCACATGTTAATATATCTATGTAAACCCGATGTGTGGGCCTTCTCTCCGTATTTTCTGATAACCCCCTGCAGAAATAGACAAACACCAAAACTCGTGGAATTCTGTCAGATAAAACCCTAATTCTAGATGTCTAGTGCATATTGATCCTTTTTCATGTTTAGTTGACAATTAAATTTGATACTTAAGGATCGTCAACAGTGGCCGCGGACAAGGCTTCCGGGATGGACCTGGCCCCGGAAGTGGCTGCATGTCTGAAGGATGTGCTTGCTAACATGGATCCCATCTACCATGAGGTCTTCATGAGTATGTACAAGATTTTGGTACCTATATTCTTCCGTCCCTGGTTTATATGGCTTTATGTGTGTCATGGAGTGCTTGTGATAAATGTTCTTGATGTTGGAATGCTTTTGTTGTGGGATTATGATCTCCTATATAAGATTTAGGTTAGCTGGGATATGATAAACTGTTGTAACAGCTTACTCCTTGTGATTATGAACTGTAGTTTAGGTGTGGGATGTCAAGAACTGTTGTGTAATGGTGTATCTGTCGTAACTAAGAATTATCCTAGCTATTGAATTTCGTGTTCTTATAAATATGTACGACATTCTTTGGTATGTCTAGTTTAATGTGCTTTTTGCAATCATTTAAGAGTACAATGCCATACCCAATTTAATTTTGTGTATCACTAGCACAACCATTATGTGTACGGACGCTACTGCTGCATGATGTCGCTGTGTGTACAGTATAGAGCAAAAAAGTCGGTCCTCCTTCTCCTTAAGCTGTAGCGAACAATCACTTTTGTAGTGGTAGGAGTAGTGGCATGAGCGTTGGTGACGCTCATCCGATGGCCATCATCGTTGGTAAAGAAGACATAGGTCCACCGCCTCCCGTGCTTCCTTTCGCTGGTGTTGGTGAAGCAGCGGATTGGTCCAGCGATGAGAGCCAGCAAAACACTCGCGCTACTGCTGAGCAATGCCTGCACACGGTGTGCTTGACGAATTGCCTGTGAAAAGTGCATATGGTTGAAGAGTGTGAAAGGGCACGGTCAAGCAAACAGGCATGCGGACACGGCCATGAAGCTGCTCAAACTGGACCTTCCAGGTTCTAACGCCACAAAAGACGCTAGGAGATCATGTCTGTCAGTTTGTGCCATCCTTGTTTCCAAGAGCCATTTCGTTAGATCCAGAACTAGGAAAACTATTTCTACAGATAGAACCAAAGTACACAATTAGTTTGACAATAATTCCAAACCTGTAAGTTTTATGCCATTTTCTACTTCAGAAATGCATGTGACAATTTGGAGTTGCTGATTTTTTTGTTTGAGAAGCCCATTGCATATTAAATTCTGAAGTTAGAAGAATTATTCATTTTGTGGGGAATCCTTTCTTGCACCATCAGAATATAATGGCCAGTGTTCTACCCATTTTTCTAGGTTATGAGCAAGCGCTATGTGATGTGCCTATGCTCAATGCTTCCTACTCAATGAAGGAAACAAAGAAAAGAAATTCAAGTTGTTGTGCTTGCCAAAGGTAATTAAATTCATCCATTGCACTTATCTGGATTGTAGAATTAACCTGACATGGTTGAGACCTCGGCACAAGAAAAGTTCCCTATGCATTTGTTCACTAGAGCACCAATTTATCAGATACAGATGTCTGTGCAAATCCTAAATGATTGTTAGGTAAACTTCACCTATTTAGTTCCTTATTTTCCAATATGGACAACTAAATAAAGTATATGCTGGAACAGACAAGTGACTGAATTATTTGTTTCTCATTCACTCTCATAACGCGGAGTGGTTGATGGATCAAATGGCTCAACTGTAACTTAACAGCAAGCATTGTCTTTTATCATATACAATTCTTTAACTTTGCACTTTTTCATTGAAAATTTTCAGAAAATAGTAAGGATTATCTGTCGTTTCATTTAAATATACATGCCTAATATGTCAACAATCACAGTCGTGCTACACAATTAGGGATTATAACCATCTCAATTCTTTTGGTTATTACAATTTTCAGTTGGTTGGATATGATGTATAAGTCGCTATTTATCTTGCAATATTAGAGTTCTAGAATCAGATTTGAACCTCTTCCTCTCAAGTTCATTTCTTATACAGAATATCCTTATCCTGCCAAACTTAATTTATATAACTATGTTTCCATTTTAATTTTTGCGCAAACTACATATATTTTGTAAGAATTCTTGACTACCTTCTCAACCTAATATACTCATGTAGGATCTGCCATTAGTCACACCATTGTCATGCAACCTGCTTCATATAGTCTCTGACCCAGGAAATGAGCAAATGGCCATGGAGATTGCTTTGGACTGAAGAATCACCAACAATGTGATAATCATGGATTGGGTTTGAGATCTTTTGCCACTATTGATTGATTAAGTTACATTACCCGCTACAACAAGCATTAATTTGAATGCTTTTTTTTGAAAATATTTGAACGAATTAATTATCTCTTATTTGGGCAGTACTACAACTTAGTGGACCATTTCATTTTAAAATTTTATTAGAATAAAAGTCGAGCATTGAAACATGATATGTATGCAATCTTTCCTATCTGATGTAGGCTGTGTAGGATTGAAATGAAACATGCTATGCTGATTACTCCAAGGAATATACGAGTCGTCATGTGCATGATTAGTGTCCCAAGGATGCAACCACATCCTCATATAGCCGTCAGTCACAAATAAGGTTTTTAGGAAGCATGCCTTGCGTCTCCATCCTATCTTTGTCCATGTGAGGAATTTTGTATTTGTTTCCTCCTCTATCTTTCATCACCTCAACCAAACAGCCTTGTAGTGCTAGGAACACTCTATTCAAAGTATCTGGATCATAGTTATCAAACTCATTTTTGACATTCCAAATTAGCTCATCCAAGTTCCTAGAGATCCTTTCATAGGTTAAGGACTAAAGAGAAGCAAAGAATTGTAGGTCTAGTACATTCAAATATGGGGAGTTTGTAGGCTGGTTGACGAGTCGTATGTTCAGCCCCGGTTGTGCTACAACAGTAGCAAATTCCGTGTCATCTACAGGCACATGGGAAGGGGCACTGTCTTGTTGAATCCATATGGTTTGCCCTCTAAGTTCTCGTGGCCACCGTTGAATAATCGCTTTTAGAACTTTACCAATGAGGTATGACCTCATAATAGTTCGATCTACCTTAATAGGCTTGGTGACTTGAGTCTCTCTTCCCCTATTACAGCTTCTTCTTTTGGCTTGTTCCTAGAGTCAATGATAATTAAGGATCAAAAGTGTTAGCACAAAATAATGTAAAAAAATAAAACAATGTGATGTACTGATGTTGTACTTGTCTAACAAATGGCCACACTCCTATCTTTCCATCAAAGATGCAGTTACCTTCATCATTGTATATAGGTCTTCCTATTGCTGACAAGAACATAACTTTGTCAATACGATTCTTATTTTGCACAGTCCTATGTGGGTCATCCTCTCCTACAAGCATATAATACTTCATGTACTTAGATGTGGTGTTGAATCACTTCTCGTCCATGTGGATGATGTTTTCCATCGTACGGAACTTGGATTCATGTGGTAATGTCCGTTGATCTAATATCTTAAGACACCATTCGAGTCTATCTCTTTTGTTTTGTTCTGTCAAAAGAGGCTTCAGAGTGCTAGAGTGACATCGTAGTAGCCCTTTCTTGAACCACCTATGTACAGTGCTCTTGTTGACACCAATGACAGTAGCTAGAGATCGAATAGTGCTTCTTCTATGCAACGGAACACTAAGAACAACAGATAGATCTATTTGTAACTTTTTACGGCCACTTCTCTTAGGCTTTCTTGATCTAACATCAACTGGTATTCCTTGGGCACGATATTGTTTTGCTCGCTGCCAAATGCGCTGCACTCTATACCTGCTTATCTGGAATATTTGTGCTACTATAGTTGTAGCTTTCCTTTTTAGCCTTCCATGATCATTTCTTTCAAGCAATGCTGCATAGATTTGTTGTCATTGAGTTTATGTCAAATTCCTGGACTTATGTGCATTGTTTTCATTTGCATGATCTTCTTCAACATCTGAGTTATCCAACTCCTCTTCATCAAAGACTATGTCCACAGCGTCAGCGTACACACCATAGTCATGCATGTCCTCCATCATGCCTAAAAAAGAATAAATGTTGAGTTGCGGAGCAATTGGTGCAGATTTGTAAGTGTTAATTTTCTTTTAGAATTGTGGTGAACATCAGTGCAAGCAATCTGCAAAATTTAGTGCTAAGCTGAAGCAACAAAGATGACAATTGTGTATTATTTAGTTCTTTTGGTTCACTTATGATTGTTGGTACAAGTAAATAATTATTGGTATAAGCGATGAATGGTATTAGGAGCAGGTGATAATTACCTATAAAAGTAACAAAGACTTGTAATTGTAACGCAGATTGTATTGTTGTTGTACATATCATGTTGATCTAGGTGAAGAACATTTTTTTAATATGGTAGATAGACATTTATTTTTTTAAAAAAATTTATTGTTATGTGGGCTGTAGCTGTAGCTGTTAATTTTCTCTATAGAAGAACATTAACTACAGCCCTATTCATCCATTACAAAGGAACAGGTTAGGTAGTCATAAGCTTACTGTGACGCACTGTGATGCATCTGTTGCTGCAGAACAGAAGGTTCAAAGTTCAAATCAAATTCATGTGGACCGTCCAAGTTGAGACATGCAGCCTATGGATGGTCTTCTTCTACTCCAATTACTACAATGAGGTGAAGCACACTATTTAGAACATGTTTGATTTTAGTTGTAAATAGGTAATTCCAACTGCTGTTCGTATTGTTGTCAAGATAAAATAAAGAGAAAAAGAATCACCTTCATGATGTTCTAGCTCTCCGTCAGGAGCTGCAACGTTGAGATCGATGACATGCAAGCCAAGGCATTCATTGTGTTGAAGATGTAGGGGCTGACTTTGGAGATGGGCTTCATCTTCATAAAGTTGATCTTCCTGGAGATGAGCGATTTCATCTTCTTGCTCATACGCAGTTTTTTCGTTGAGATCAGGTAAGAGCTCTCCATGATCTTGGAGATGGGCTTTATCGTCGTAAAGTTGATCTTGCTGAACACTCATGATTTCATCTTGTTGCTCATATGCAGGTTGTTCATTGAGATCAGGTAGGAGCTCTCCATGGAGATCAGGAAGAGTGTTTAGATCTATGGGCATGGCTCGACTGATGATGAAAATGGCTTCCAGGCTGATGGAGTGGATGGTCTGGTATGTCGTGCATTTATATGAGGGAATGAAGGGGTGGCAAAGGTGGGAAATCACCTGGTTCAAATGTTTACTGCTGTTGGCCAAACGCTTGGGTGATTCTGAGCCACAAACTGGTTTGGGCAAGCTTTGTTTATCGGCTGTGTGTCTAGAGTTTTCTGGCCAAAACCTGTGCTAATTCTATGCAATGACGAGTGTACTCTTGACTTCTCTACGGGTTGCAATTCTTAACTGCAAGACTCTGTAAGTGTGCAATGATTACATATATGTCAAATCAATCTTATAGGAGTATTATGGTAATTTCTTTTGTTGCATTGGTATCTCTACTTGTCCTACAATTGCAGTTTTTGGGGAGACGGAGGGAGCAATGACGATGGATGTGAACCGATGATATAAGGCTGTCCCCATCGATGGGCGACCTAGCAAAGTCAGATTTCAACCGACGAGCTAGCAGAGTCAGATTTCATCTAACGTGGAGGAGAGAGAGGGAGCTGAAAACCATTCTCGCTACCGATGAAAGAATCGCTCGGCTATTTGTTTCTACTGAGGTCCTGTTTAGGTCCTTCAAAGTTCTAAAAATTTTACAAGATTTTCCGTCACATCGAATCTTTGAACGTATGCATGGAGCATTAAATATAGGTAAAAAAATAACTAATTACACAATTTGGTTGTAAATCACAAGACGAATCTTTCGAACCTAATTAGCCTATGATTGAACACTAATTATCAAATATAAACGAAAGAGTTACTGTGCTTTCAAAAATTTTATAGGTACAACTAAACACAGCCTGAGCCAGCATGGCCATTAACTTGCTTTCTTCTCCACTAGTACTCCTTTCTGAGCTCTTCTCTCTCACAGGGTGACGTGTGAGTTGGGAAAGGTGAAAAAAGCTTAAGTGCGGGACCCATGAACTCAGTACTTTGGAAAATGTATAACAACTGGAAGAGTGAATTTTTGTACTGTCTCTCGAGATGACGTGGACATCAAATAGCTCGCAAACTAGCTCTATCGTTGGGACGCTCTAAATATGTAAGATGGTGCACGACGTGGCCTGCAGACATGAATAAGTTTATCATCATAATTAGATGCTAGTGGGCTTGCTATAGTACTAGTAAAACATGCCCTGTGTTAGCAGAAGAAAAAAAACTATCAAACGATAACAAGGACAAAAAATGCTAAATATCAATTAATGTTTTCCTTATAAAATTTAAAAGCTATAATTTATTCTATATGACCATATTATCGATATATAAGGTTTTTTTTTCAAATATACGTAAAAAGTTTGCACATATTTGTATTAATACAAGATCGAGAAGAGAGTTTTACAACGACGTGCCGTAACACAGGTGTGCTATGGACGACGAGATATGTTACAAACCTCTCAAACCTCCCTAGCATAGAGAGCATTATCTATAATGTAAGTTAATTTTGACAGCATGTTAAGCTTGTATCGAATTAAAATACAACATTGATAGTTGTTTTCTTCAGTTGCGAGGTATGGAAATATTTACTTGTAAATATATCATAAATTTAGTTTTCATACTATCCATATGTTTGTAGAGTTAGATATTGAGTTCCGTGACCTTTTCCGAAGACCCATAAAAATATGCCATTCTTATCTCTTTAAAATTTACAGAATCACTCCTACGTCACATACAAAAGAATACTAAAAGTTTGTTCTAAGTCAAACTATGTTAAATTTGAATGTATATAGAAAAATAATAACATATATCAAATCAAAGATGTATCAGAGAGTTTTTTTTTAAGATGTGTGAAACTAGTTTTTTTTTTAGCAAAGAACGTTCCTATGTCAGCCGTCAACCCAGTAGAAATTCACGTGGACCAGCGATTTGGGCCTTTTGGGGATGCCCTAACTTAAGCATGGGCCGACTGTGGGTCGTTGAGGACTCCTCCACGGGCTTCACTGAGCTATCGCGGTGCCTGGAGGCTCAGAACAGAACGCACCTGAGCCCATTGTTCCAGCCCAACAGGCACGCATCGCGATCCGGGACTACCTCGAACTGCACCTTTTTTTTTACTAGCAAAAATATCCGTGCATTGCAACGGAACGAAAAAATGTTTGAAATAAAATATAGTGATGTTATTTTCTGAAATGACACACACCATTAGTATTTGATAAAGACATCGCACGGTTAAATGCAAAATGGCCATACGAATGCCCGTGCATTGTAACAGCAGGGGAAAAGAAGCTAATATCTCTAGTCTAAATTATAAGTTGTTTTAGCTTTTCTAAATATGAGTATAGTTTAGAGATATTTATTTAGACTGGATTAGACGACAAATTGCTCAAAATTTTAGTTTACAGTTTGATTACTTAGACCGCTTACGGGACTATTGGCTTATCCAAATTCTAATAAAAATAAGTTCTATTTTCAATCAAAATTACATAACAATTTAGTAGTGAGAATAGTTATTTATTAGGAGAGAGTTAAGGATTTAAAGACATAAAATATTGTATTTTTTTATGTATATAAAAAGAAGAGAAAATCAGAACGGGACGTGCTCGGAAATAAAGAACACCCATCCTCTCAGAGACACTACTACCTCCGGCCCACTAACAAATTCATCATGAGCACAACAAGCAACGAAGATGGCCGGATCCAGATGCACACACTACAATCCAATCGAGCATAAGGATTCACGTTGGCGATCCCCTGCACAAACACACAACCCTAAAGCTCTCTGGATCGTTGGATCGCACACTCCATTTAGATGGGTTCCACGTGAGCTATTTTATTATAAAAAATATTTGGAACTGGGAGCGCGCTCCATGGATCGGACCCGCGCCAATAAAAAATCACATGGACGTTGCATCTTTCTATTCCCATCCGCACGGTGGTTCAGGGAGAAAAATCAACACGGTTCTGTAGAGCTGATGACCGAGATCGAGTCACTTTAATTTAAGTTGGACAAAAAATTGTTAGTGCAAGAAATTTTGCCTAATAAGGCCCATAATAAATAATATCTGCACTAAATTATTTGTCCCGTATGAAAAATTAAGGGGAGATTGACTTGGTTTAATTAGGTGGCTATTATTCTGTATGGAAAATCAAGGATAGATTGACTTGGTTTAATTAGGTGGCTTGTCTATATCTGTTGTAAATCTATATTTAATAATACAGAGGCAATGCGAATAATGTTTTTCAATTCTAAACTAAGAAGAGTGATGTTGAGTACTGGTTTTTCAATTGCAAACTAAGGTATAGATATAGATTTCGACGAGGGGCAACGATTTCTTGTTGGATCGGACGAGGAGCCCTTCCACGGCGATTTCTTCATCATTTAGGGTGTGTTTAGTTCGCGATTTTTTTGGCTTTGGCTACTGTAGCACTTTCGTTTGTATTTGTCAATTAGTATCTAATTATTAACTAATTAGACTCAAAAGATTCGTCTCGTAATCAAACTGTGTAATTCGTTTTTTTATCCACATTTAATGTTTTATACATGGGTCCGGAACTAAACATGCCCTTATTGGATCATGCGCAGCCTGGTGGCCGTCCTGACAGTTCCTTAGTCCTTGTAGTCCTCGCCGAGAATACGACCCCATGTCCTTCGACGAATGGAGCGCTTGCCTGTCGCGGCCACGCCACCTCCTTGGAAGCTTCCCGACGGATACTCCTCCGTCCCAGAAAAAGTGTCGTTTTAGGTTTTTCAGACATCGTGTTTGACCGTTCGTCTTATTCAAAAATTTTGTGCAAATTATAAAATAAATAAATCATTATTGAAGTATCTCTAATGATAAAATAAATCATAACAAAATAAATAATATTTATTAAAAAATTTTGAATAAGACGAACGATTAAACATGATGTCTGATAAACTTGAAACGACACTTTTTCTGGGACGGAGGGAGCAGGAGCTAGCGGCACGCAACCGGAAGCCGAGAGCCGCGAACGAATTCGTCCAGGGCCTCGTTTAGTTCAGACAATTGGGGAGAAAAATACTGTATCAGAATTCCTATAGCATTTCGTTTGTATTTGGTAAAAATTATCCAAATTTTGATTAACTAGGCTTAAAATGTTCGTCTCGCAAAGTACAACAAAACTGTGCAATTAGTTTTTGATTTCATCAACATTTAGTATTTAATGTATTTGCCGATATTTTGATGTGACGAGGAATCTTCTTTTTATGGCCCTGTTCTGCTGGTCAGGTTTCGGCTTGTTTTAGCTTGTTCCAGCTTATTCTCTCTCACAGAACACTATTGAATCAGCCGAAACCAGCCGGCTTTTCTACCAGCCGAACCAGCCCTATATAGTGAAATTTTAGGAAGAACTGGGAAACTAAACAAGGCAGGGCATGGCTGAGCAGGGCAGAGCTTCCTTTCAGCCGGGCCGGGCGAGCGCTTTTGCCGGACGGCAGTGGTGTAGTACAAGTGCAGTAGTACAGTTCGTGCGCCTGTACTGCGGCTGCACGCGAGCCGTACGCAAGTACCCGTTCGCTAGGGCACTAGCAGAGTAGCACTAGTACGCCTCCAGGCCTAATTTACGTGCGAGCCCCTAGCTCTTGTCGTCTGCCACGCCCACTCTCAAATGCCAGATGGACTAGCTATTCTTTCGGGTTTGGCCTTGTTCAGTTCCCAAATCGGGAGTGTCCGATTTGGAACAGTACGCTACAGTGCGCATAATGCGCACTGTAGCGATTCGTTCGTATTTGTTAAAAATTGTTCAAATTTTAACTAATTAGACTTAAAATGTTCGTCTCGCAAAGTACAATAAAACTGTGCAATTAGTTTTAAATTTCATCTACATTTAGTACTTCATGCATGTACCGGTATTTTGATGTCATGGGAATCTTCTTTTTGTATAGTGAAATTTGGAGGTTGAATTTGGGAACTAAACAAGGGCTTTGTTCGACTGAGCTGAAAATAAACAGTTGAAACGACTGTTAACTAATTTATGTGAGAGAAAATTATTGTTGATCGGCTGAAAATAAGTAGCTGGAAACTCAGACGAACCACCTGCATCGACGCTTATTTTTATCTACGCTTAGTTTTCTTACTGGCTGGAAGTTTCATATGTCATCAGTCAATAATTGGTGCCACCAGAGTCGCCCAATCGACGCAACACGGGTACGTTTCTCTGAGGGCGTCCCAACAACGTGTATGACACTATGGCCCTGTTTAGTTTCCACGTAAACCCAAAATATTTCCTCTTTCATCTATTACATCGAATCTTTAAACGTATATATGAAGCATTAAATATAGGTAAAAAAATAACTAATTGCATAGTTTGTCTGTAAAGTTCGAAACGAATCTTTTAAGTCTAATTAATTTATGATTGGACAAATTTTACCAAATAACAACGAAAAATGCTACAATAACTTTTCACACAATTTTTCTCAATTAAACGCAGCCTATGACTCGCTCGCTGATATACGGAGGCTAGAAACAATTAAAAATGGAAAATGCTAGATGGTCGGGCTGCAAATACGGCCCAGTTTCCAGAAAATTTTATAAAAATTTTTAGATTCTCCGTCACATCGAATCTTTAAACACCTACATGAAGCATTAAATATAGATAAAAAATAAAACTAATTACACAATTTAGATGAAATGGACGAGACGAATCTTTTAAGCCTAATTAGACTATGATTGGATAATATTTGCCAAATAACAACGAAAAGAGCTACAGTGTCATTTTGCAAAAAAATTTGCATCTAAACGCAGCCTACGTATTAAGAGACTCGCAAGATTCCAGGCACCTGCAGGCGCGTTAGCGTGGTAATTTTTCTGGCGCGCTCTCTCTTTCCTGTGCCTGTAAAATTTTAAGGTGTCTCATTGAATATTTTATGGGATGTCAGAAGGGATGTTCGGATATTAATAAAAAAACTAATTACATAACTCGTCTGAAAACCGCGAGATGAATTTATTAAGCCTAATTAATCCGTCATTAGCACATGTTTACTGTAGCACGCCATTGTCAAATCATAGATTAATTAGGCTTAAAAAATTCGTCTCGTAAATTTATCGCAATCTGTGTAATTAGTTATTTTTTCTATCTATATTTAATACTCCATATATATATCAAACATCTGATGTGACAGGATAAAAATTTTTTCGGGAGAAACTAAACACCCCTGATTGGGTAAGTATTATTCCGAGCTAGCGACTTTAATACCGTTGGGAATGTTCTAAGGGCGTCCGCAACGATTGATATCGACGTCCCCAGCTAATTGTATGACCATAGGCTAAAGTTATACTCATTATTTCCATTGCTTCTCTCCACATTGGCTGTATAGAAAGAGCGGGGACTTCTGACCACTCGCACACCCGCCTTCGAGCTAGCGACAAGTGACTCGCTAGCGAGCAGTTATTTATGGCCTGTTTGCTAGAGGCGTTAAAGTTTAACAAAAAAAATATAGCACTTTCGTTTTATTTGACAAAAAGTTTCTAATTTTGGACTAATTAGGCTTAATAGATTCGTCTCGTAAATTCCTCCTAATCTGTGCCGATATACATGCAATTAGTCTACATTTAGTACTCCATACATTTATCGTAATATTGATGTGATGGGAGTTAGACTTTAACACGTGGAAACCAAACAGGGCCTTACTCGTTTTGTTTCCTCCATCCAAGCTAGCACCTTCGTTCTTATCTTCATGCTCCGTGCTTTGGAAGACTAACCTAAGATTTGTACAGAACCATTGTATTCCAAAAGTTAACATAACCTGAACTACACTAAATGTAATTGATTCTCTCTCGCTATAAGGATCTTTTTCCCTATAAACTACACGTTAATATTAATACATATAATTAGAAATGTCATGCAATATATTTTTATAACACACCTCTAATACTTTTAATCACATTTTAGATAGTTTATTATAACTGAAGATAGAACTAAATTCATATTCTTTTCTGGTGAATTTACCGGATGGAATGTTGTCATGGCTGGCCTCCTAGTTGCAACCGGACACGGGAACTACTGGGGCGCCCGCCCCTCGTCTACCACCGCCTACATGGCCGGGAAACCGACCCGATTCCAGTCAGTGGCTCGGATGTAAATTCACCCAAATGGCGTGTCTCATTCCGCGGCCCACCCACCGTACCCCACTCTATTAAAATCTCACCGGTCTGTTTCCTCGCCGGCATCCGGCAATCCTCCTCCTCCCTCCCCGTCGCAGCTCCCAAGTCCAAGTCCCTATCGTTTCCTTCTCCGCCCTCGCCGCCGGCCAACATGATGCACGTCGGCCACGATCCTATTCGACGGCTGGCGCACCTCCACGTGGCTCGACTACCTTCTCTCCCTCGTGGCGCTGCTGCTCGCCGCCGCCTTTTACCAGTACCTCGAGGCCCTACGGGTCCGCACGAAGCTCATCGCGGAAGGAGCCGCCAAGCAAGCCTCCTCCATCCCGCCACCCGCCAGCTTCAACCCGCGGACGCCGCTTCTCGCGTCCGCCGTCGCCGGGCGCTGGCCTGCGCGTGTGGCCGTGGCCGCGATGTTCGGGGTCAACTCCGGCCTCGGCTACCTCCTCATGCTCTCCGTCATGTCGTTCAACGGCGGCGTGTTCATCGCCATCGTCGTGGGCCTCGCGCTTGGGTACCTCGCGTTCCGCAGCGGCGACGGGGAGGATCTCGTCGTCGTCGACGACCCCTGCGCCTGCTCCTAAGGGTATGTATGGGGTCGCCGGATTGCCTTGTCAGCAGGTTTGCCTTCCTTGTTGATGTTGTTGTATAACACAGGTATCATAATAAAAATCATGTACAGATCCAATTGTGCGTTTGGAGGATTTGCAGTGTTAGTGTTGTTTGGGGGCCTTGTAGGGTAAAGAATCAGTATGTTGTCTTGTTCCGTGGAGTATCGATTAATGGATCGGAGGAGATGATCTTTAGCAGTTAAACTGTTTGACTTAATTTGAGATCAAATTTTACAACCTCTAGATTGAACATATTTATTTTGTTTTTGCGATGCTACTACTCCAAGAAACGGAAAGACAACTGCACGATACCTGTTTGAAGAATTTGAAGCTAGCTAGCTTAGATCTGATCACTGGAAAGAGAAGGCTTGTCCTTTATGAATTGTACTCCAGCGCTGGAATTATAAGCCGGCTGAAAAACAACGTTGGCTGATTTTTTTAAGAAAAATACTAGCTGAAAAAACGAGCTGAATAAGACGGATTATAAGCCAGATGAACAGGGCCTGCAGCTACCTGTCCCTACGACTGTGAGTACCAGTACAGAAAAAAGGGTAATGGATGGGGAAACCATTGTTGCCTTTTGTTGTAATAGTGTAATATCCAGTTCGTAAAAGATTAATATGAACCAGACTTGTTGATGGGGAAACCATTGTTGCCTTTTGTTGTAAAAGTGTAATATCCAGTTCTTAAAAGATTAATATGAACCAGACTCGTTTAGAAATCGCAGTAAAAATTTCAGGTTATATCATCATGCTCGTTCGTTCATGCTTTGTTATCGTTATGTTGAGCTAATGTAGTTTAGCTTGCCTGAATTGTGAGATGTATGATGTGTTCATTGATCATTAGTAGTGGGCGGTCGACTATTGATGACAAGGACAAAGGTAAGCCATTGCGGCCGCATCGGCATACGACGCTGACGTCCATGACTTGAGAATAAGTTCGGATATGACCGGGTGTCTCCTTTTTCAGCAGATATGGACTCCCCTATGTCGTGTGGTATATGAACTCTTTTTGCCGGATAACATAGCACATCACATTAGTTGTCCATTAGATTAGGCCGATTTAAAGCTTGGCTTGCAAAATGAGCTCAAACAGAGGGCATGCCATTTGACATAGATTTGTTTTTCTGATTTATAATTACTTCCTCCATTCCAAATTACAAGTCATTCTAAGAATCTTGGAAAGTCAAAGCATTTAAAGTTGACTATTATTATAGAAAAAACTACAAAGATTTGTGACATCAAACAGGTATATTATGAAAATATAATTAATGAAGAATCTAATGATACTTGGTTGGCATCATAAATATTATTATCTTATCATATAAATTTGGTTAAACTTAAGATATTTTGATTCTCCAAGATTTTTTTAGAATGACTAATAATTTGGGATGGAGGGAGTGGTATCTGCGGCTGATAAGCCGGTTGATGCTTTTTTTTTTTTGCGAGAGAAAAACACTGTATCATGGCTGATAAGCCGGGCTGATAAGTTCAAGCGAATCGAGCGAGGTGGTCCGCTCAAATAGCATGGGTAGTCAGCTTTTTTATTATAATATTTGGATTTTTAATTGTAAACATTCTTTTACACAGTTTTGTTTCATTCGTTTTATTGCGACTGTTCTCTCTTCATGTACTCTCACTGTATCCATCAGCACAAATTCTATGTAGCTATCATCAATCAATTCCTTGCCTCTCTTTTTTATTTCCACTCGTATCCCGTAGCTATACAATTTATGTCAAGGTCAAATCAAGGTCGCCCTAGTTTTCTCTTGTAAAGCTCCATTCCTCAGTAAAACCACTTTTCAAGTCTCTCACAAATTATTCAGTTTTTTGTCCTCTTATAAATTTAAATGTCGGATTATTTGTACCTTCTCTTGTATAATCTTGTAGATCTATACAGTTGCCTTCTTTCCTCAAACATTGCCGGATTCAGCACTATGATGCTGTTCATGTAAGGTAGAGCTATTGCTGCCTCAAATAGCCGTTGGTTGGCCTTATCATTACCATAATACCCATCAACATTTTAAGCCTAGATAGACTGTAGAATAATCACTAACGCTAGAGGGCTACAACCCATGTCACTCTTATCACACTGTCATCAGCCATATTGTGACCAAGTTTGTTTCCGCTTGTGACCATTTTCTCACGAAGAAAAATGATGAAATGTCCATTAGGATGCTCACGAGGTTTTTCACGCATGTGAATTGGAAATCAATGAAATAATTGATGTAAGATATCGAAAGACAATACACTTTTTATGATTTGTCATAATCTCAGCCTCCGAAACTTATCCCTCTCCTACTTAGCTGCCATCAAAGCCTCATATTTGAGCTACTACCACTATAATCGACATGTTTTAGTTATCTCCCCATTGATGTCCACTATAATCGACGCATTTTATTTATCTCCTTTTACTTGGAAGAAAAGAGTGATATGAAGGAAGGATAGGCGTGGGGATATGAAGTGGATGAGTTGACATGGCGAGACAGAGACAATGAAGGACTAGCGCAGGGATATGAAGTGCTTTGAGAATCTTTTATGAGCGCGCCAACACCTTGATATTTGATTTCGATAGTTTTTGTGCATGTGTGTAATGCTACGTTGTTTCCTTGTTTCTTATAGACAAGGAAATTCCAAAGAGAAACTGCTTTCTTGTGAGGCCCGTGGCCTTGACCCTTGAGACGTTGAATGGGCTTTTGCTTTGACAAAGGTGGTCGTACAAGACAAAGGTGGTCGTACAAAATACTACACTACTATAGTATGTTACTTATATGGAAAAGTCTATTTTACCTCCCTAGGTGTCACGAAAGTCAGTTTTTCCTCCCTCAACTCTAAAACGAGACATAGTTCATTCCTCATCTCTCAAAACCAATCACTTTACCTTCATGACCGTTTCCGTTAGTGGTTTTTCTTTTTTTTCTTTTATGTTTATCTCTGCTGAGTCTTTGAAAAATCATAGTAAATCATAGAAAAATCATAAAATGAAAAATTCAGTTGTGTTGGACTCCACATGAGTAGATATACACAGTAAACATATGATGTGGTATACTTTAGTACAAAGTTTTTGTTGTAACTTTATATTTATGTTTTTATGTAATTAATTCATAGCTGTTGTTTCTCTGATCAAATTGTGGTGAAATTTTTATGGTAGGCTAATCATTGCATGCTTGAGCTGTAGTAAAAATTTCATGCTCATTGAATAATGCATGACTGAGTTATAGATTTATCTAGGTTTATGTTTGTTAAATAGTTTTTAAATGAAATTAAATCCATAACTCAGACATGCATGATCCAATGAGCATGAAATTTTTGATAGACTCCACGTGAGTATATATATACAATAAACATATGATACGATAAGTTTTGGTACAAAGTTTTTGCTGTAGCTTTATATCTATACTTTTTTTAATTAATTCATAGCTCCAGTTTCTATGGTCCAATTATAGTGAAATTTTTATGGTGTGCTAATCATTGAATTCTTGAGATGTAGCAAAAAAAAATTCAAGCTTATTGGATCATGCATGACTGAGTTATAGTTTTATCTATATAAACCTAGATAAATTAATAGATAAATCTATGACTCGGTCATATATGATTCAGTGTGCATGAAAAAAAATTTCTACATCTCAAGCGTGTAATGATTAATCTACCATAAAAGTTTCACCATAATTGGACAAGAGAAACTGCAGCTACGAATTAATTATATAAAAATATAGATCTAAGGTTATAACAAAACTTTTATACTAAAGCATATCATATCATATGTTCACTGTGTAGATCTGCTCATGTGCAGTCCAACCCAATTGGATTTTTCGTTTTATGATTTTTCTGTGATTTGCTATGGTTTTTTAAAAAAATTAGCCAAAATAAGAAAAAAAGAAAACCCATCAACAAAAACGGCCATGGAGGTAAAGTGACTGGTCTTGAGTGAGCGGTTTTGAGAGATGAGGGAGAGTCTATGTCTAGTTTTAGAGTTAAAGGAGAAAAAATTGATTTTCACGATAATTGAGGGAGGTAAAATGGACTTTCTCTATTCATATTATAAAACTACCAGCGTAACGTTAACTAGGGTGTTTAGATGTAAAAAAAATTTAGAATTTGGCTACTGTAGCGCTTCATTTGTATTTGGCAATTAGTGTCCAATCATGAACTAATTTGGCTCAAAAGATTCGTCTCGTGATTTACAACCAAACTGTGTAATTAGTTATTTTTTTATCTATATTTAATGCTTCATACATGTGTCAAAAATTTGATATGATGGAAAGAGAGTATAAAAATTTGGAATTTGAAAGCCATCTAAACAAGTTTGCAAGTGGCCGCGCGCCGCCAGGCCGCTGGGCACAATCCCGCAGAGCATCCCGCATTCTTCAAGCAGGTTTTACGTGGTTAAGCCTGTCTAACCCAACGGCGCCGGTGGACAGTCGCCGCGGACGGTCCAGCGGACGTGTGAAATGGTCGGTGCTGCTTCTGCCTTCCACTGTATCCCCCGAGATACAGAGCTATTAGCTACGAAATATATGCATATGGCGGTGTTCGGCACAACCAGCGACCACTGCGGCTGCAGATGTCGCTGGCTCGCTGCTGTTTCTTTTCAGTGTGTACTGTAGCAACAATGGGAGCAGCTGTAGCGAACACCCCATAGTATTTATACAGAACATCGATAACAACCGAATCAATATTTGTTTTACAATAAAAAAGCTAAAAAATTAAAAGGATATTGCTGATTATAGAGAAAAGTCGATCAAAATTTAGTGAGCTCTAAGTATCTACATCTGATCAAGCCAATCAACTGATAGGCCAAAAAATAACAATATAGTAACAAAAACAAAAGAAGATGAAGATAATAACAGAAATCCTAATTCGAAATTATACAATGGCCATTAGAGATCGTGTTTTAGGATGAGCAAGCAAATCATTAATTATGTTCTTCATTAACTATTAACTAGTTAATTGAGGGTGTATTATGGGAACCAACCAGTATTTTGGATAGGTCACAAAAAACATAACAACAGCATGAACAAAATTAATACGAAGAGGATAAACAAATAAGTCACTATTAGCATTATTAAGTAGCTAATTAAGATGTGTACTATAGGGGCATCTAAGATGTTGGGGTGCCAGACCCCCTCACCCACTTCGTGTCCTGCTCATGTATCCTTTTCCTCTGTGTGCTTGTTGGAATGGATCGTTCTTCCTTCGTTCATGTGTAACCTATTTGGCCGATCACCGTAGGCGGCCATAGCCCAAGCTTCAGTATTTAGGCCTCGTTTAATTTCAGAATGTAAAGTTTTGTGGTGTTACATCGGGTGTTGCATGGGGTGTTCGGATACTAATAAAAAATAAATTACAGAATCCGTCAGTAAACCACGAGACGAATTTATTAAGCCTAATTAATCCGTCATTAACATATGTGTTACTGTAGCACTTTATTGTCAAATCATGGACTAATTAGCGTTAAAAGATTCGTCTTGCAAAGTAGTCACAATCTGTGCAATTAGTTTTTTTAGTTTATATTTAATACTCTATGTATGTGTCAAACATTTGATGGGATATGGTGTAAACTTTTGGAGAGGAACTAAACAAGGCCTTAGTGTTAAAAGCTCCATTGTAAAGCCGCCTTCACCGAAAATCTGAGGGGTCATTTCATATCATTTTTTGAACCAGATTCTTCATGAGAATCATTTCTTCTCAACTAAACAATCAAATGGGGAGTTAGACAAGAATCACTTTTACATTTACGCTGAGAGCTAAAAAAACTTGCTCCTCATTACTCCCTATTTAATCCCCGCTGGACTCTAGAATATATTCTCAACTGCTTCCCGTTCTGTTCCCACCAGAATCGACTAGAATCACTTTGTTAGAGTATCCAAAAGAGCTGGAACTAAGAAATAAGAAGTGGTGTTCTACCAAACATGCCCTAAGCCGCTAGCTGACTTCATAATGTAGAGAGGTGGAGGCGTGAGAATATGAAAAGATAGAGCTAGCGAGTGTTTGACCACTAGTCTCGCACGCGTCCCTAATGAGCTCGAGGGGCTTATCTTCTTTTTTCCACAGGCATGTGCTCAGAGGCGGAACCAGGGGGCTAGCAAGGGCCGTGCCCCCCACCTCCCCACCCCCAACGGGGATTTTTTTAATACCTTTATTAGTAATACAATACAAAGCATATTTAGCCTATTTTAACTCGTATTTTATCATAATATTGTGATTTTTGCCATGAACACTAACTACATATGTAGAAGCATAGAAAAATATGTTGAAATGTACACTTATGTACATATTTATCACATATACGATGTGTCATGTTTGTCCGTCCCCCCTAAAGTTGCTGGTTCCGCCTCCGCATGTGCTAGGCAGCTTTGACCAGGAGCCAACCAAAACCAAAACACACCCCTAATAAGTAGCCAGCGTTCTAGCTCTATGGTTGAGGAGGACCGAAGAAGCAAGCGCAACAGAATCGACAGAGCTCGATAACAGTATATTATAAACTGGAGAAAGAAAGCGACCAAAGATTTGGTAAACCAAGAACGCATCCGCTGCATTTCCATTTCCAGTTTCCACGGTACGTTCACCGATGTTCGCTTTTATGTGAACATTCTTAACCACATAAAGCACAAAGAAGGGAGAAAATGGCAATTGCGACAGGCGAGATACGTGCAGCACTGCGGCTCAGGGCGGCAGGCAGTCACACACAGCGGATCAATCACACCTACCCCCAACGCCAACCCGCGTCGTGCGTGCATGTCGTGTCAATGGATGTAGTAGTGCGAGTTGCACCGCAGCACGGCGCCGGCCACCGCGGCCGGCACGACCACTGCCGGCCTCCCCGCGTGCACCACCGTCTCCCCGGCCCCGGTCCCGGCCCTGGCCTCGACCACCCTCCCTGCCTTCGCGGGCTCCGCTGCCGCGGCGTCGGCGATGAGCCCCTTCATCATGTCCGCGTAGTAGTTCCTGAGCCGCGCGAGCGCGCGCCGGGACCGCAGCAGCAGCGCCCGCAGCCGGAGCCGCGGGAGGACGATCCTCCCGAGGGCGAACAGCAGCCTGCCGCCGCGCCGCGGGGCGGCGGCGTCACCCGCGTCGCCGAGGCGCGCCACGGCCATCCGCCTCCTCCTCCTCTGCCGGCCGGCCGGCCGGCGCGGCGGCCCGGCCGCGGCCGGACACTCGGAACAGCATGGTCCTGGTGGACGTACGCCGTGGCCTGCGGGAGAAATGGTCAGGGACGGGACGATCAGTAGCTGCCGGCTGCCGCGCCTGCTTGAGGATGAGGACTTGCCAAAACATATGGGCTCGCTGTGCTGGGCCAATAAAACGGGCAGGTTCACCAATCGCCAACCGCGATTGGTCCAGGAGACCAGGACTAAGCCGCGCTGCGGTTCGACGGTCCCCATCCGCGTCGTAGTGAGCGGCGAATGCTACCAGTGTACGCAGCTGATTCAATTAATCGGCGGCAACTAGCACTAATAAAACTCAGACAAACCTAACAATTGTTCCTTGCATATGTCATAGGAATTAGCAACTGGGAAGAACAGGTACGGGAGCATGTTTTTTTAACTGAACAAAACATATGGTTGAATGAAGCTAACGCAAATGTGTTCTCTTAAGATACACCATTATATTTGTGAGGCTCGATATATTTGTGTGCATTGAGAAATCGGCTTCTCACTCTCTGAACCAATCCAACACTATGTCAGGGACGAGGACGATTGTTTTGGGTCTGGCTGACACTGGCTGATATCATGAGCATGTCAGCTGCGGCAACACCAACACTAGTACACTACAGTGATGCAGATATTTACAGAGAGCGATAGGATCATTGGACATGACAGCACACGCCACAAAATGCGCTAATTGAAGCACTACGACATGGTGCAGAAGGCAACTGAAGCATTACGAGCGGCGAGCCGGCGACCAGCTCACGCCTCCACCACCTACGTCAATCAGCCGTCGACGCGTGATGGGTGCATTGTTCACCCACAGCAGTTGAGAGGCCACTACAGCATAAGCATGCATAATGGAGCAATGGTGATCAACCACTATATATAGGGACCAAAGTCCTAAGGGTACACGTGTCTGACTGTGCCACCATGTCATTGAAATCAGAAACACTGAGCTCAATGCCTGCTCAGAGAACTCGATCGTTTAGCAGAATGGTAGAGAACTACAGGATCACTGGCGCATCAAGGTTCGTTGTAACACTTGATTTTGGTTTAAATTTGAACTGAACCCAAATTCTACCTAAGAAATAGTACCCACGCACGTACATTGGTCGATTCATGCGCCACGTTCCTTCTTCATCGTAATGACTGAAATCAGCAATGGTCACATTTATAAACAGAGTTCGCCTGAATGCCATCACGAGTCCATGCTGGCTGTCACTGAGTACAGGCAGCGCTGATAAAAATCGAAATGGGGAACAAAGAAACGTGATCACTTTATGCTACAATACCCCTTTTATTCCTTTGTCAACGTAATTGCGAATCCCAGAGCTGATAGTGCGTAGAATCGTCCGAACCGCCTACTGTAAAACGAGATCTGCAGAAAGCCAGAAACTGCACCCGATGAGACGGAAAAGTCAAGCTCGTCAAACGCCGCCTTTACCGTTCTGGGCTTCTTGCTCCGCTAGTAAAATACTAGAACTATCCTTCTTTGATGCACAGATTGCGGTACTGTTCCGTCTTTGGCTTGTTTGATAATCTCAATCCCTCTTAATCTCCTTTTAATTGTCCTATAAGTTAAACCGTTCAAATTTTGATCAAGTTTTTTAAAAAGAATAATAATATTTATGATATCAAATGAACTTTATGGATACAAATATGAGATGTATTTTCATTATTTACATTTTTATGTGGTAGATTACTCTTTTATACAAACATGGTAAAACTTAGGATAGAGGACAATTGAAAATCACTAATATTTTAGGATGGAAGGAATAGTAAGTTTGAAAAAAATAAAGAAAATTAACAAGTTGATTTCCATAAGGATTGGAAAGAAAAATACCTAAATAAAGAGTCAATGCAAAACACACAATTAGGAAAAGCAAAATCTGAATAAAAACTATGAAAAATAATAGTTTGATCTCAAAACATATTGAGAAGAAAAATACCTGAATGGATAGTCCATATAAATTATATTAATAATATCCAAATTTAAAATTAAAAATAATGTTGTAGAATTTAATGAGTGTCACAACTGGATTTTGCTATGGTGATAAAAAGAGAACTATAGGAAACATTTATGGGAGGAATTACACATATGCACCAGAGTTATCCAAGTGGAAAACATTGATTTCTGGGATTCTCATATAAAACCATCGAATCACTTTTGATCTTCAGTTGGTTCTTTCTCCCACTGTGCTATATGCCTCATTGCCTTGTTATCTCAATTTATTCTCTCACCATATCCCTAAGCTCAATGAGTCGCTTCTTTACCTATGTTTATGACCAAAAAGTCTTGGCATCGCCATACAAAGAGGAAAGGACCAAATAGAAGAAGTGTTTTAGAGTGACCCGAGGTGTAGGCCTGAGATCAGTAAGTCACTGGATGGTTTTTTGAAAGCTTGAGATATTGATAGATGGTGTCGCGATGATAGGTTGACCAACGGTTGTCTCATGCAGCAATGACTCCTAACATGAACAACATTGTAATAAATTTGGTGATGATTTAAGGGGAAAAAAAAGCAACAACAAATCTGGAATAGGATGTGCAAGGTAATAAATTTTGAATTTAGAAGAAAGCTAAGGAACTAAACAATTTTTGGAGCACCTTTCCTATATCTCAGGTGCCTATTTTTTTTATTGTTATTCAGTCAACATACAATTTTGTCATTGTTTGGCTATAGATTTTAAATTGCCTCTCATGAGCTATCCTTTTAGTTGTACCATTGTTTGTGTAAGATTGTTGCCTCAATTTTTGTTAAAAATTTAGACACCTGAAATATAGCAATCGAAAAGTGTACTAGTTGCTTGTGTAAGACTTGGGCTGTGGTGTTATTAAGCATTGCAATTCACACACAAAAAACAGGAAGGTTATTGTGATTTGGCATTGTTCGAAAATTGCACATTCATATTATAGAGATGTGAAAGAGAAGAGAGATGACAATTGACTTATGTTTAGGAATTGATTGATGATAGTAGGAGTATATGGAGTTTTCTATTGCTCATGGATGCAACGAGGGCATATTTATTTTTTTTAAATGACTCAGGCAGGAGAGCTACCGATTATATTAAAAAGCAGATGAACTCCGATCGGTTGGATTAGGAGACCAATATAATATAATATCAAACTGGTAACCTGTACATGCAAAACACTAGAAAGAACATGCAAAACACGGATTAAAGGGCCAGCTAATTTGACTAAACAGTGAATTGAAATGGTAGGATATCAGTTCCGGGAAACTCTATCTGTAGTTCGATATACCTAAAATATTCCATGAGGCCATCATCAGAGTCAGGCTGAGAAAGTGCTTGAGATCTCGCCGGCTTTGGCAACCGAATCCAACTAGACACCATCGCCAGGCAAGGAATCGTGGCTACACGCGGTGCTCCGCCCAAGAAAGTGGAGGCATGGGCGACGCAATATCGCAAGGCGAAAAGGGTTTGCAATGCTCTCGGACACACAAATGCACGAGCTCAGGCCGCGGCTAAGCCAGGCGCCAGCGCTGCGCGCATGCTCGCCGCGCCCCATGCGCCATGCACGCACCGGCGCGCGCTCGGTGGACTGGTGGAGCGGTGGTACCGGCGCTTCTTTTCGATCGGTGCACCGTCGTAGCCTTTCCCACTACGAGCTGCACGATGAATCCAATCCCTCCACCTCGCCCCAAGCACGGCACACCACCGGCCGACCGGTGCTAGCTAATACAGCGAGGCAAGACGGCAACTACGGCCATGGAGTACGTGCGCGGCCGTGGACTGCGCCGCTTGTAAAGGAGGACGGCTCTGAATCATGGCGTGTGTGGAGGCCGACAGCAGACATGCATGATGGGAGAGGTCCGGTGCGTGGTGCGCTTTCCGCCGGATTGTCCGGCTCGATCGTGTAGCACCGGGGGAAAGTCGACGTTGACACCGAGCGAGGGTTCCACGTTTTGTCAGAGAGGAACATTTTCGGTGATGATATGTAGGGCATGGACGTGGTCCGGGGCGGGGGACACATCGGATATATCATATATGCTTTGCTTGCACTAGTCGTGCAATATAATTAGGTTCCGAGCTGTCCGTTTACACAAAGAGGAAAGTTCAAAAGGAGCAAGCGTCTACAGTGCTTATTCTGATGCCGGCATACCACTGGGTTCCTTATTTGAACCGAGCGCCTCTGCACGGCCAGACTCGCTCGGTGAAGCCCACTCCCCCTACGCTCTCCATAGTAGTTCATACTCGCCATGCTCCCCATGCAGCAACCGCTCCTGCTCCTCCTCCTCTTCATCGGCTCCGCCAAGTATGCCGTCGCCTCCGGCGCCGATGCCGGTGCGGCTACCTACATTGTCTATCTGAACCCCGCGCTCAAGCCGTCCCCCTACGCCACGCACGTCCACTGGCACCACGCGCACCTGGACTCCCTCTCCCTGGACCCCGCGCGCCACCTCCTCTACTCGTACACCACCGCCGCGCCGTCCGCGTTCGCCGCCCGCCTCCTCCCGTCCCACGTCGCGGCGCTCCGCAGCCACCCTGCCGTCGCGTCGGTGCATGAGGACGTGCTCCTACCGCTCCACACCACGCGCTCCCCTTCGTTCCTCCACCTCCCGCAGTACAACGCGCCTGAGGCGGACGGTGGGGGCCCGGACGTCATCATCGGAGTGCTCGACACCGGCGTGTGGCCCGAGAGCCCCAGCTTCGGAGATGCCGGTCTGGGCCCCGTGCCTGCACGGTGGCGCGGGAGCTGCGAGACCAATGCCACCGACTTCCCGTCATCGATGTGCAACCGCAAGCTCATCGGCGCCCGTGCCTTTTTCCGCGGCTACTCGTCGGGGGCCGGCGGCAATGGTTCTCGAGTCAGCGCCGATCTCATGTCGCCGAGGGACCACGACGGGCACGGCACGCACACCGCAAGCACCGCAGCCGGGGCCGTCGTGGCCAACGCAAGCCTCCTCGGGTACGCGTCGGGCACGGCGCGGGGCATGGCCCCCGGGGCGCGCGTCGCGGCATACAAGGTGTGCTGGAGGCAAGGGTGCTTCAGCTCCGACATTCTGGCGGGCATGGAGAAGGCCATCGACGACGGTGTCGACGTGCTCTCGCTGTCGCTGGGCGGCGGCGCGTTCCCGCTCTCGCGCGATCCCATCGCGGTCGGCGCCCTCGCGGCCACCCGCCGCGGCATCGTCGTCTCGTGCTCCGCTGGGAACAGTGGGCCGTCGCCATCGTCTCTGGTGAACACTGCCCCGTGGATAATCACGGTCGGCGCCGGAACGCTCGACCGGAACTTTCCGGCTTACGTCGAGCTCGGCAACGGCGAGACCCACGCGGGCATGTCCCTCTACTCCGGCGATGGGCTTGGTGATGACAAGATCCCTCTTGTGTACAATAAGGGCATTCGTGCCGGCAGCAACTCGAGCAAGCTCTGCTTGGAGGGCACGCTGGACGCCGCGGAGGTGAAGGGCAAGGTGGTCCTGTGCGACCGGGGCAGCAACTCGAGGGTGGAGAAGGGGCAGATAGTGAAGCAGGCCGGCGGCGTGGGAATGGTGCTTGCGAACACCGCCCAGAACGGCGAGGAGGTCGTGGCGGACAGCCACCTACTCCCTGCGGTTGCCGTCGGCGCTAAGAGCGGGGACGCCATAAGGAGGTACGTGGAGTCAGACGCCAACCCGGAGGTGGCGTTAACCTTTGACGGCACCGCGCTCGGCGTGCGGCCGGCGCCGGTAGTAGCCGCGTTCAGCTCCCGTGGACCGAACAGGGTTGTGCCGCAGCTTCTCAAGCCGGACGTAATCGGCCCAGGCGTGAACATCCTTGCCGGGTGGACGGCGTCCGTCGGCCCGACCGGGCTAGTCGCCGACGAGCGGCGGTCAGAGTTTAACATCTTGTCAGGTGAGCGCACGCGTTGCTTCTTCCTGTCGGACTCGGACAGACTCTGTTGCTTGCTCAGTTGCTCGTGCTCGAAATCGATTCTTTAGCTGTCGATGAACGTTATTATTGTTGAGATTGTTTTTGGTAGCAGCTTTCCTTTTTTGCCATGATGTCGTAAGCTTTTGGGTGCCAGTTCGCGTGCATAAAAAATTTAGTATGATATACTACTCGACATCGACAGTCGACACTCGGCACGCTTTCTGACACGCGTTCGGCCTTGCAGGGACATCCATGTCGTGCCCGCACATCAGCGGCCTGGCGGCGTTCGTGAAGGCGGCGCACCCGGACTGGAGCCCCAGCGCCATCAAGTCCGCGCTCATGACGACTGCCTACACCGTGGACAACACCGAGTCGCCCCTCCTCGACGCCGCGACCAACGCCACGGCCACGCCGTGGGCCTTCGGCGCGGGCCACGTCGACCCCGTCAGCGCGCTGTCCCCGGGACTTGTCTACGACAACTCCGTCGACGACTACGTCGCCTTCCTCTGCACCGTCGGCGTCGCGCCGCGGCAGATCCAGGCCATCACGGCGGCGGGGCCGAACGTGACCTGCACACGGAAGCTGTCCAGCCCAGGGGACCTCAACTACCCGTCCTTCTCCGTCGTGTTCGGCCAGAGGTCGTCGCGCAGCACCGTGAAGTACCGCCGCGAGCTGACCAACGTTGGCAACGCCGGGGACACGTACACTGTCAAGGTCACCGGCCCCAGCGACATCAGTGTGAGCGTCAAGCCGGCACGGCTCCAGTTCAGGCGGGCCGGGGACAAGCTCAGGTACACTGTCACGTTCAGGTCCGCGAACGCCAGGGGACGCATGGACCCCGCGGCGTTTGGGTGGCTGACGTGGAGCAGCGATGAGCACGACGTGCGGAGCCCGATATCGTATACTTGGGGGGATGTAGCGCTGATCGCTAACTGAACCAAGCATTTAGCATGCCGCCGTGTTTCAGGGAGACTGGAACTATATATCTCCAATAATGACACGAATTCACTTGTTATTTACTCCATCTCAAAATATTTATAGTTTTGTTTTAAGTTAAACTTTTCCATTTTTGACTAAGTTCATAAACAACTACCCTTATACATAAAAATTCAATTCAATTTCTGTTTAATTCACCATGAAACATGTATTTGCTTTAAGATACGGTTTCCTGGCTTGTTATCATTAAAGAAGAAGCAGAACAGCGTTTGATTACATGCGCGGGAAGCGCACCCTAACCCAGTGGAAATTGTGTAGGCAGAAAAGAAGACAGCTAATTACTTAGGCCTCGTTTAGATGTCAAAGTTTGGGAGCAAACTTTACATAGTAAACGTCGCGTCACACTATAGCAATTTTATTTTTATTTGGTAATAATTGTCTAAACATTAATTAATTAGACTTAAAATGTTCGTCTCGCAAAGTACAACAAAACTGTGCAATTATTTTTTTATTTTATCTATATTTAGTACTTCATATATGTGCCGGTATTTTGATGTCACGGGGAATAGAAATTTTGTATAGTGAATTTGGTGGCCAAACTTTAGGCATCTAAACATGGCCTTGCTAAGAGAATGTCGACATACAGGGGACTAAGGACATTTCCCCAGCAAGGGACCAGTTTTGGCATGTATCCATAATTTCTGTAAGAAGTGCCTGAGTTGGTCTCCTGCAATCTCTTAACACCACTGCATTCCTTTGCACCTTTCTGAGTCCGTTTGTGTCACGATCCGCGTGCAGCTAACTTTGCACCTTTCATACGGCAGTCACAATGCTAAAAACTACAGGTCTATTAATATGACACTACATATAAAAATCATAGTTCCAATAAATAATTTTTATAGAACAATTTTTATCCAATCACATACATTCTCTCTCCATTATCTACCAATCACATCCCTTTATGTCTTGGTTCTCGTGTAGACATGATTTCTAATTTAGACCCGGTTTCTATGATTTTTGCTCTCTCTTCAATAACTACATTGTCACATCAGCAAAACGTTTAGGTGGTAATACAATTAATGTCCATAGAAACTATAGTACTTTCTGCACTGAGAGTGGGGCACTCTCAATGGGGAATTAATTGTGGTTTCTATCTTTATTAAATGAGATGTCAATTAAGCAAAACGCTGACATGACAACCCAATTAATGAGGAAAGAGATAGAAAACAGAGAAACCGTTTCTGCTCGGAGAAACGAAGTCTTCTCTAGCACCGATGCACGAAGAAACAGTGATTTTTGCGTTGGTAGGAAACCGGTAGTTTCTATCGATCCGTGCCCATGCTGCCGCTGCGCTGCACGCTCGCCGGCCGCCGCTGCTACGCGCGCTCGCTAACTGCCGCTACACACACTCGCCCGTGCGCCGCTCGCCTGCGCTGCCACGCTCGCCGGTGCTACGCGCTCGCGGCTTGCTCGCACCACCACGCTCGCCGGCCGCCGCTGCTACGCGTGCTCGCTGGCCGCCGCTACACACGCTCGCCCGCGCGCCACTCGCCGGGGCTATGCGCGCTCGCTGGCTCGCCCGCGCCTCCACGCTCGCCGGCGCTGCCGCGTCGCTACGTTCGCGTGCCAGCCACCGCTCTCTTTTTGCGACTCCCGCGGGCGTTCTCCAGGTCACCGCGCCACTGTCCGCCCAAGCTGCGCTTGCCGCACCGCCGTCCGCCTAGGCCTGGGCCAGCCGGAGGACGTGACATATACGCTGCTGCCCATATGTGCTACTAGCCTACTACGAGTTCATCAAGGTGAAGGACTTGACGAAGGACGTCGAGGAGTTTTGGTGGCGGACATTGTCGACGTTGAGGTGAGAGGCTACTATGAGCTCGTTGTCACCACGTTCACAGGTGAGCCACCGCATGCACATGCATCTCTATCCATTAGCTAGTAGTATGCTGGGTGCACACGTTGAGGTGGGAGGCTACTATGAGCTCGTTGTCACCACGTTCACAGGTGAGCTTTAGAGCATATCCAGCAGAGCATTTACTCAAGTCCTCATCCTACTTTTAAGGGCTAAAGGTTCAAAATTCACTCTAGCAGCCCCTACTAAAACTCTCAAATTCAAGAGGCCTCTCAAATCACCCCTTTGGCCCTTAGCCTGGGGGCTCTAAGCAAGGCCCTCAAATCACGGTTGGCGTTGGTTTGCGTCGCGCGGGCTTTCTTCCCGCTCGTGACCGAAAGCCGCACGCGTGGCAGCTTCCTTTTCCCGCTCGCGCTGCTTCCTCCCCGTCGACATGGCGCCTGCGCCTTCCTCCACCTCGCGCGCGGAGCTTCCTCTCCCCTGCATCTAGCTCGCGCGCAGCCCCCATCCCTCATTGAAAGCCCAAGTTTGGTTTTGGAAATTGAGTGACACCAAAGTTGCTAATGTTATATGATCAAGTGTGATTAAGCAATGCATAAGCAACATGTGATGGAGGTAGAAATGGCATGGAGAGATGGCCACAAGACCACATGATTTGGTGCATGAAATGATGAGCAAGATCATGAAGTAATGCACATAAAATGATGGACTTGATGATCAAGTGAAGGAGAAGGATCTAAGAGCGCAAGTCAAAGGTATAACCATAGGGTTTTCCTTTTGCCGGTCTAAGATGAGTAGAGAAGTGATTGACCGGGTTTAGGATACATAGTCGACTATCAAGAGGGGCAATCACGGTTAGCTCGACAATCAAGTGCCACTAGATCATTGTCTTGAGCATATGCATTAGGATCTAGTAGAGAGCTAACATAACACCTTGAAAAATGTTTGTGAAATGCTAACACACATGCACATGATGGTATACACATGGTGGTGTTAGCACATTTGCGAAGGCGGTGGAGTTTGAGCGGTGAAGAGGGGTTTAGGGTTTTCGAGAAAATGAAATGCCTATTTTCCATTGCGCCGGAGGCAAGAAAAGATGACGAAAGTCCGAAGTGTTTCTCTCTGAAAAAACTCCAACCGGACGCTGAACCGGACGCGGTCCCGGTTTGACCGGACGCGTCCGGTCAGTTTAACGCGGCGCGGGCACTAGGGTTTGTAACCGGCGTGTTGAAAGTCCTATGTTTGGTGTTGGTAATTAGTGACAATACCTAAGTACTAATCCTATGCCTAAGTTGTATGTAGCACATGAGGATTAGTACATTCCAAGGTTGGTGGCAAGATGGACTTGGTGATCATGATGGCCACACTTGGATTTGGACGCGACCCTACGTGATCAAGGCAAAGGTATATGCTTAAGGGTTGTGTTTTAGTAACCAAGACACCTAGTGGGTGTGGTTACATTATAGGATAGATAGCCGTACTATAAAGAGGGGAATGACGCGGCTATTGAACTCCTAAGTGCCTCTAGGTGTGCATTTCATGATCATATGCATTTGGATAGAACTAATAACGCCTCGAAAAATGATTGTGAAAATGCTAACACACTCGCACATGACGTGATCACTTGGTGGTGTTAGCACGTTTGAGACGGCGTTGGAGTTTGAGCGGTAGAGAGGGTTTGGGGTCCTCTCTCCCTCCCGCCGAGCTTGCGAGCGCGGGATTCAGGCGATTTCGGGGAAATGAAATGCCTATTTTCTACTACGCCAGAAGTCGGAAATCAATCGGAAATCAAACGGAAGCGAACGGAGGTCACAGTGGTGACCGGACGCTGCACCGGACGCGGTCACTGTGTGACCGGACGCGTCCGGTCAGTGTCCAGTGTCAGCGCGTTTTTCAGGTGTTTGATCGGACGCGAGGCGCGTCCGGTCACAGGCGACCGGACGCGTCCGGTCACAGGCGACCGGACGCGTCCGGTCGTCCAGGGAGCTTACTGGACTCCGACCGGACGCGGGCACTGTGGCGTCCGGTCAGTTCTTCAGCGCGTCCGGTCGCTGGTTCGTTTTGCGTGACTCAGTGTTGACCAGCGCGTCCGGTCAGTCACGGGACCGGCGCGTCCGGTCGTGACCAGCGCGTCCGGTCGTTGCGACCGGCGCGTCCGGTCGGCGTTTCGAAAAAGAGCCGTTGTGCGACCGGCGCGTCCGGTCAGCGCGATTTCAGCTGGATCTCGTTCCTAACGGCTATATTCGAAGGGGTACGTCTATAAATACTCGTTGGCCGGCTCAAGGCTCTTACTCTTGGACATTTGACATACTTGTGAGCACTTTGAGCTAAGCAACTCCCCTCCCACTCATCTCTCTTGCTTGTTTGCATATTCGAAGTGAGATTGAGTGATCCAAGTGCATTTGCATTGTGAGATAGCATCTAGTTGGCACTTGGTGGTTGATTTGCTGCGGGATTCTTGTTTCTCTTGGTGGTTGCCGCCGCCTAGACGGCTTGGAGCAGCTTGGAGGCATTGGCAAGAGTTGGTGATTGTTCTTGGCCACCTCCGGTGATTGTGAGGGGTTTGTGCCTACCTCGGCGAAGCGCCAAAGGCAACATTAGTGAATTGCTCGTGTCATTTGCAACCTTTTGCCATTTGGTAGGTTCTTGTGGCGCCTTTTGAGAGGCTCGGTGTGAGACCGATTAGCCACCGAACCACGTGGTGAAGAGGGACACAACGGGGACTAGCGTGCCGGCAAGCACGTGAACCTCGGGATAAATCTTCGTGTCATCACTTTCATATTGTGATTGATTGATCCCGGTGTTCGGTTGTTTTGGTATTCATTGTTGATCATATTGGTTGGCTCAATTCTTCGCCCCTCGGTAAAACCCTCCTAACTCAACTCCGCATTACTTTCTTAGTTATCTTTGCTAGCTAGTTAGCTTTGCTAGAGTAGCTCTTTTGTGTAGCTTGCTAGTTGTAGTTGTAGTTACCTTCTCGGTTTGACTTGTGCGGTTGAGTGTCATTATACTAGAATTGTGAATTGGATAGGTGGCTTGCAAACACCCCGTAGGCTAAGCAAAACTCGCATCTCGCTATTTGTTGTATTGATAAACTTGTTTAGCTTGTCTTTATAGAAAATTTTAAAAGGCTATTCACCCCCCCTCTAGCCATCAAGACCTTTCACGTGTCCGGTCTCTCACGGAACCGGAGCGTCCAGTCGGGCACCCAGAGGGGCAGAGCGTGGCGAAGAGCTGATCGGACGCGCGGCGCGTCCGGTCACATGCGATCGGACGCGTCCGGTCGCGGTGGGAGCTCTCTAGACTCCGACCGGACGCCGGGTACAGCGCGTCCGGTCAAACGGTGAAGCGCGTCCGGTCACGACAACGGCTCTCACTGACTCGCACTATTACTATTTGTCCTGTAGTGACCGGACGCGTCCGGTCACCCTGACCAGTGCGTCCGGTCATCACGTTTTTCACTGCGACGTCTTGTAACGGCTAGCTGCGTACCCCTTCGCTATAAATAGAAGATGGCCGGGATTTGTGGTACCTCTTGCACATTTTGAGACCTTGAGACATCCTTTGAGCTAGAGAACAACCCCTCCACTCATCTATTTGCTTGGTTGCACATCTTGAGTGAGATTGAGTGAGATTCGAGTGCATTACTTGAGAGTTGCATTCTAGAGGCACTTGATCTTCGAGTTGCTACAGATTTCTTGTTACTCTTCCGTGTTTTCTGACGTGGTAGATAGCTTGGAGCAGCGGAGGTGATTGAGCTCGCAATTGGAGATTGTTGGAGCCCTCACCAAGTGTTGTAAGGGGTTCTTGATCCTTCTCCGTGGGAGTTCGCAAATTGGATACTCTAGTGGAGCTCGTGGATCGGAGGATCCCCATCTTGTGTGCAGTTGTGCGGCGTCCGCCGAGGACTCGACTCTTGATAGTCGATTAGCTCGCGAACCGACAAGTCGGTGTATCACCACAACGGGGAATAGCTTACCGGGAAGCAGGTGAACCTCAGGATAAATTCTTGTGTCGTTCTCTTCCTGAGAATTTCTCGTGTGTGATTGATTGATTGGTTCTTCTCATCTCTACACGGCGGTATAATCACTCAAAGCTCTTCTCTCGCGTTACTTCTTGTTTCTAGCTTGTAGTTGTTGTTTTGTTTAGTGGATAGCTTTGTACTAGACTTGTGTAGATGGATTGCCTAATTAGTTAGAGTTAGTGTATTTTGCTTCGCCACTTTTTATACTAACACTGGTGGTTAAATAAATCTTGTAGAAGTTTTAATTAGGTTATTCACCCCTTTAGCCTGTTTGGACCTTACACTCATCCCGCGAGTAGGAAGGAAGAAGGTGCCACCGGATCCGCTAGAACTGTCCGGCGCTGCCGGATCCGCTAGAACTGACCGGAGCCGCCAGGTTCTTTCCTCTCCCTGGCTGATTCTGCTCCCGGCCGACCCCCTCCCCTCCCCTGCACCTGTGCTCGCGGGCGGGCCCCTTCTCCATCTGTCGCGCACTCTGGATCTACGGGAACGGACCGGCGCTGCATCTCTCTAAGGTCGTGACCGGTGCTGCATCTCTGCATCTCACGAGCGTCCCCGACATTCTCGTTGTGCCCGAAAGGAGCAGCACCACCAGCGGTACGTGATCCCCACCTCCTCACACTGAATAGGAGAATGATTTTGTATCCGATTGAATGCTGCTGTGTGTGAATTTGAGGCCGCAGTGAATACGTGAATGTCTTTTGTTCCTATTTCTCAACTTATGAAATGTTCGATTTAAGCACTTGTGTGAATTATTTTGGATCCTAGTATGCTCATGCGGTAGCAGTAGTAGCCTTTGGGAATACATGAATGTTGAGGCGCATATAAATTAGTAGTAGTTCCCTTGCCTGTTGCCGTGACGAGATCCTTTTAGCATCTGATAGCCTCCCAGGTGTCTTCTGAAGTTTCTAAATGCGATAGTTCAGACCCAGCCTTTGGGAACATGATGCATAAATGTAAACTGTATAGAACTGCAGTTATTTGATCTCTTTGTTTTCATGTACCTGTCTATGTGATGCTAAAATTATGAATTAATATGCGACAATGATATTGCAGATGGTGTTTACCGATGATGAAGATGATTTTTTGGAGTAATGGTCGGAGGAAGAAGAATCGGATGATGATGATTTGGTTGCACTGCTGCTACTTCTTGCTGAAGATGAAAAAAGGACTAATAAGAAGCGTCGTTGTGGTTCAATGCCTGGTCGTCAAGTGGTGCCAAGAGACATGCATGCTGGTAACTTGCGCATTGTTGCAGATTATTTTGCAGATCCACCAATTTACAATGACAAATTCTTTCGGAGAAGATTCGGAATGTCTAAACCATTGTTTTAGAGAATTGTCCAAGGAGTCGAGGCACATGATGACTATTTCAGACAAAGGCCAAATGCAGCAGGCTTGCTTGGAGCAACTGCCCTTCAGAAAGTGGTTGGAGCTTTTAGGATGTTAGCTTATAATGTTCCTGCAGATTCCATGGATGAGGTTGTGAGAATTGCTGAGAGCACTATGATTGAGGCCTTCAAACACTTTGTTCTTGCAGTGGTTGATGTTTTTGGTGAGCAATACTTGAGGGCACCCACTGTTGAGGATACTGCAAGGTTAATAGAGATGAACAACAATAGGGGTTGGCCAGGTATGCTTGGATGCATTGACTGTATGCATTGGAGGTGGAAGAATTGCCCGACTGCATGGAAAGGTATGTACACGGGACATGTGGATGGTCCAACTATGATCCTTGAAGCTGTTGCATCGGAGGATTTGTGGATTTGGCATTCATTTTTTGGTTTACCAGGATCACTAAATGATATCAATGTACTTCGAAGGTCTCCCCTTTTTTAGCGACTAACTTCAGGAACTTCACCTCCAATTGAGTATACTGTGAATGGCAATAACTACACCATGGGTTATTATTTGGTAGATGGGATCTATCCTTCTTGGGCTACATTTGTGAAGAGCTACAGAAATCCACAAGGTAACAAGAAGTCTCACTTCACACAAGCTCAAGAAGCGGCTAGAAAGGATGTTGAGAGAGCATTTGGTGTTCTACAGTCACGCTTTGCCATGATTAGTGGTCCTGCAAGATTTTAGGGCAAGGATATACTATGGTACATATTGACAACATGTGTGATCTTGCACAATATGATAATTGAGAATGAGAGAGATAACGGCGATGTCGGGGGATATGACTATGATCAAGATGGGGGTGAGGAGTTGAGACAGGAGGAGTACCAACGACGCAATCCAAATGTGATGTCCGAGTTTCTTAGGATACACAAATAGATTGAAGATAAAGAGGGACATGAGAAACTCCAAAACGATCTTGTGGAGCATTTGTGGGCGCGACATGGCGCAAGTTAATTGTTTTGTTTGACTTTATGTTGATGACTAAGTTATTTGATTTGCAAAAATGCTATGGACTATGTTGTGATCGACTATCATTAAATTCGGAACAAATTTGTGTTTTAATTTAAATTTGAATATTTGTATTTTTCATTTATAATTTTACATATAGTGCTTTTATTGTTATAGTTTAAATAAATTATTATATAGTGTGATGTTCTCAAATACATATGCATATAGTGCTTAAAAAAATAAAAGCAATTGAGAAGTAGAGGCCCTGTTTTGGAGGTTTCTGCTGGAGTTTAGTCCAGAAAACATGACTCTCAAAAGTAGGAGTAACCCTCAAATGAAAAGTTAAGGCCTTATTTTGAGGGCCATCACTGGAGTTGCTCTAACATCCTCACTCGCATCAGCTTTGCCTGCGCCGACCCACTCCCAGGGCAATGCAAATTGGACCACAATAGCACGTTGGGTCCACGGAAGAAAGAGGAACCTAGACGAAGCTCTTTTTTTCAGCTCCTCTCAACGATCAATGTGCTTCTAGAGCTTCACCTATATTAAATGGTTTGGCGTGAGAGCGTTTGGTTGCCAGAGTCACAGAGCTGCTCGTGGTGCAGTACCAAAAACAGCCCAAGTTAATTTAACTAATCGAAGCCTATAGAGTAATTTAGCCTGGTCATCTGTTCATTGGCCGTGGAAACTTCAACAATACGGTTTGGCAAGGAAATTGGACTACACTGGTACATAGCTACGTGCTTCTGCGCAGCCTAGTAACTTTAAGAGAAATAATGATATATTTATGGATAAATTTAGGAAAAAGTCTAATTGACCCCCCAACTATAAGGGGTGGTCTAGTTGACCCCCCGAACTATGAAATGGTCTAATTTACCCCCTGAACTTTGCAAAACCGGCCAAATCACCCACTCGGGCGGTTTTGGGCGGTGGTTTTGCTACAGTGTCGGCGGTTTTGCTACAGTAACAGCGTTTTTGTCTTTTTCTTTTTTTATTTATTTCGTCTGAATCTTTGAAAAATCATAGTAAATCACAGAAAAATCATAAAATGGAAAATCTAATTTTGTTGGACTCCACATGAGTAGATCTACACAGTGAATATATAATATAGTATGCTTTAGTACAAAGTTTTTGCTGTAAATTTTGATCTATTTTTTTTTCTGTAATTAATTTGAATAATTCATACAACAAAAAATTTATACTAAAGCATACTATATTATATATTCACTGTGTAGATCTACTCATGTGGAGTCCAACAAAATTGGATTTTTCATTTTATGATTTTTCTGTGATTTACTATGATTTTTCAAAGATTCAGACGAAATAAATAAAAAAAGAAAAAGACAAAACCGCTGGTACTGTAGCAAAACCGCCGATACTGTAGCAAAACCACCGCCCAAAACCGCCCGAGGGGGTGATTTGACCGGTTTTGCAAAGTTCAGGGGATAATTTAGACCATTTCATAGTTCGGGGGGTAAACTAGACCACCCCTATAGTTGGGGGGGGTCAATTAGACTTTTTCCATAAATTTATGGTCTATACCTATCAAAATTGCTTAGCTTTGCTCTTTCAATTCGTTTTTACTCTAACATGGTACTCATATCGTTATTTTCTTATCTTTGTTAGACTGTAAAAGACTTTAGTTATCATTTTTTATACTAGGATCATAGAGTGCCCCCTAGGAAGATTTCCGATCTCGAAACGAGCACTGTAGCCCATTTGGAGTCCCGATATATTACGTTCTCCATTTGATTAGTCCCAATCAAGTCTGCATCCACGTGTAGTTCCACGAGCTAGTTATTTTATAAGTGTTGAAACTTTGCAGCAATATTTTAGCAATTTTGCTATAAATTCCTATAATAATCTAAACCGTACCTACGGTAATTTCTCTTTCGTCATCTCTACTCTAGAGGCCTGGTTTAGATTGTAATTTTTTTCAACTCTAGCTATTGTAGCATTTTCGTTTGTATTTAGTAATTATTGTCCAATTGTGGACTAACTAGGCTTAAAAAATTCATCTCGTGATTTACTACTAAACTGTATAATTAGTTATTTTTTTACCAACATTTAATGCTCCATGCGTCCAAAAATTGATGTGATGAAGAGAGTGAAAAAACTTAGAATTTAGGAGCAATCTAAACAAGACCCTAGTTTTCATCATTCTAGTTTTCACCGATGGCAAATGTAAACCCACCCACAAGGCCACAATAGAAGATCGAGACCCAGGGCCTAGCATTGGTCTATTATCCCTCACTCCAACTCTAGGCAGTTTGAAGCCGTAAATCTTTGGCCTTGTTTAGTTCCATGGTGTAAAGTTTTAGATGTCACATCGGGTGTCATATGAAAGTGTTGTATGATGTGTTTGGATACTAATAAAAAAACAAATTACAGAATTTGTCAGTAAACCGCGAGACGAATTTATTAAGCCTAATTAATCTGTCATTAGCACATGTGTTACTGTAGCACTTTATTGTCAAATCATGGACTAATCAGGTTTAAAAGATTTGTCTCGCAAAGTAGTCGCAATATGTGCAATTAGTTATTTTTTAGTCTATATTTAATACTCCATGCATATGTCTAAATATTCAATATGATATGGTGTAAACTTTTGAGAAGAAACTACACGAGGCCATTGACATCGCGCTTTCATCATTCTAGTTTTCACCGATGGCAAATGTAAACCCACCCACAAGGCCACAATAGAAGATCGAGACCCAGGGCCTAGCATTGGTCTATTATCCCTCACTCCAACTCTAGGCAGTTTGAAGCCGTAAATCTTTGGCCTTGTTTAGTTTCATGGTGTAAAGTTTTAGATGTCACATCGGGTGTCATATGAAAGTGTTGTATGATGTGTTTGGATACTAATAAAAAAACAAATTACAGAATTTGTCAGTAAACCGCGAGACGAATTTATTAAGCCTAATTAATCTGTCATTAGCACATGTGTTACTGTAGCACTTTATTGTCAAATCATGGACTAATCAGGTTTAAAAGATTTGTCTCGCAAAGTAGTCGCAATATGTGCAATTAGTTATTTTTTAGTCTATATTTAATACTCCATGCATATGTCTAAATATTCAATATGATATGGTGTAAACTTTTGGGAAGAAACTACACGAGGCCATTGACATCGCGCTTTCATCATTCTAGTTTTCACCGATGGCAAATGTAAACCCACCCACAAGGCCACAATAGAAGATCGAGACCCAGGGCCTAGCATTGGTCTATTATCCCTCACTCCAACTCTAGGCAGTTTGAAGCCGTAAATCTTTGGCCTTGTTTAGTTCCATGGTGTAAAGTTTTAGATGTCACATCGGGTGTCATATGAAAGTGTTGTATGATGTGTTTGGATACTAATAAAAAAACAAATTACAGAATTTGTCAGTAAACCGCGAGACGAATTTATTAAGCCTAATTAATCTGTCATTAGCACATGTGTTACTGTAGCACTTTATTGTCAAATCATGGACTAATCAGGTTTAAAAGATTTGTCTCGCAAAGTAGTCGCAATATGTGCAATTAGTTATTTTTTAGTCTATATTTAATACTCCATGCATATGTCTAAATATTCAATATGATATGGTGTAAACTTTTGGGAAGAAACTACACGAGGCCATTGACATCGCGCTTTCATCATTCTAGTTTTCACCGATGGCAAATGTAAACCCACCCACAAGGCCACAATAGAAGATCGAGACCCAGGGCCTAGCATTGGTCTATTATCCCTCACTCCAACTCTAGGCAGTTTGAAGCCGTAAATCTTTGGCCTTGTTTAGTTCCATGGTGTAAAGTTTTAGATGTCACATCGGGTGTCATATGAAAGTGTTGTATGATGTGTTTGGTTACTAATAAAAAAACAAATTACAGAATTTGTCAGTAAACCGCGAGACGAATTTATTAAGCCTAATTAATCTGTCATTAGCACATGTGTTACTGTAGCACTTTATTGTCAAATCATGGACTAATCAGGTTTAAAAGATTTGTCTCGCAAAGTAGTCGCAATATGTGCAATTAGTTATTTTTTAGTCTATATTTAATACTCCATGCGTATGTCTAAATATTCAATATGATATGGTGTAAACTTTTGGGAAGAAACTACACGAGGCCATTGACATCGCGCTTTCATCATTCTAGTTTTCACCGATGGCAAATGTAAACCCACCCACAAGGCCACAATAGAAGATCGAGACCCAGGGCCTAGCATTGGTCTATTATCCCTCACTCCAACTCTAGGCAGTTTGAAGCCGTAAATCTTTGGCCTTATTTAGTTCCATGGTGTAAAGTTTTAGATGTCACATCGGATGTCATATGAAAGTGTTGTATGATGTGTTTGGATACTAATAAAAAAATAAATTACAGAATTTGTCAGTAAACCGCGAGACGAATTTATTAAGCCTAATTAATCTGTCATTAGCACATGTGTTACTGTAGCACTTTATTGTCAAATCATGGACTAATCAGGTTTAAAAGATTTGTCTCGCAAAGTAGTCGCAATATGTGCAATTAGTTATTTTTTAGTCTATATTTAATACTCCATGCATATGTCTAAATATTCAATATGATATGGTGTAAACTTTTGGGAAGAAACTACACGAGGCCATTGACATCGCGCACCAGTCATGTTGAGGCATAGCTAGCCAAGAGGAAGCATGCGGCCAGTGGACTCTCGAACCCTCTCGTTCATCTACAGTTGAGCGAGGCGGAAGCGAGCTCTCCGGTCTCCGCCGGCGGGGCCGGCGGTCTTCCTCGCCTCCGATGGCTCTTGGGCCTTCGTCAGGCGTTGGAGACCGCTGCTCCCTTGCCGGTCGGTGGTGAAGGTCCCAGTGGTGTTAGGGTTAGGTTTCCGGCGACGCAGCCGAGGCGGCGGCGGCGGCGCCGTCACCATGGAATAAGGTCCTCCCGTCCTCTTCCCCGCCCCGGCGGTGCTTCCCTCCGGCGTCGTCGGCGAGTGCGTGGAGGTGGAGTCGGCCTGTGTCGGCTCCTGTACAGGAGTTCGCGTGATCTGCTGTTTCATCGTCTCGGTGAGACGGTGATGCAGGCCGCACGCTTCGTCTTCAAGGATGCTGCGGTGGCTGCGGGTTCTTCGGCACGACGGCGAGCGGACCGAGCTCCAGTTCTCTTCGGCGATGGCCGACGGCGAGCTCTGGTCTGGGAGCAGAGGAGACTGGGGTGTGTCCCCGGCCGATGGTCTTCCAGCGACGATTTCAACTATTGCGGCTCTTCCAAAAGCCTTTGTGCGTTGGGGTTTCTTCTGTTCCGAGGTCGAATCCGTGTCTTCTCCAGCGACGGCGGCCGGCGGAATCACGGCGGCGGTCGGTGTTGGCGATTTCGGGTTTCTGTGGATTGCACAAGGTCTAGGGTCATCTTTGTAATTCATGTTTTTGCTAGGGGCTTTTGTGCAAAGTGGTTGGGACAGCTGCCCATGTATCCTACTCGTACGTACCTGTATTCGTTTGCGTCTTTGTACGTTTTCCTTATCTGAAATACAGATACGTATTATCAAAAAAAAAAATAGCTAGCCAAGCCTAAGCCTATGTGCGTCACGGCTCGCCGCGCGCATGTGCACATGTGAGTGTGACTTGCCTTTTACCTTTGTCAACTTTAGAACGGACACACATAATAGTCACTCATTTAACTTGAATCAATGTCAATATATCAATTTCTCACGTCAGATTAATACTTTTATATCATCTAGAATTTATTATAAGCCTTAAGATTTAATTGACTTAATTGAAATAAGGTCGGACCAATTCTAATTAAATTCAAGAAAGATAGCTAGCTCGAGTGACATGTTGTAACACACGAGTATATTTATACTAGAAAAAAATAAGAAAACTTGTCAGTCACACAATTGGAAACAAATAACAAAAGCACATTTATATAACTATTTATAAAGGAAAATTTTGCTACAAGACATAAAACAATGTCAAGATCTTGACGAATAGAAAAGGTAATGTTCTATGTTGACAAACATCTTAAATCTAATTTGCTTATAGACACCGCTTTAATTACAAGTTTACAATAATACTTTTGCATTGATTAGGAGAAAAAGACGATAAAATGTCACCTTTGCCTTTGGTCCCGCTGGTAAAGCAAGGGGGTGAAGGGCATACGTATATATATCTACTTCCTAAAACTAGTTGTTGTGCTATGTACATATATACCTACACTCTAAAACTAGTCGTTACTAGTATATTGTCCGTGCTAACGCTACAGACCACATTAAGGACAAACTTAATTGATATTTATTCACAAAATAGAACAATTATGCAAATTCATCAACTCCTGTCTCTCAAGAGCGGACCAAATTTATATATAGAAACATCCCAACCAAGAGTAGCACACTTTATCCTATACAACTTTATTCATAAAGGTGCGCAAAGTAAAATTTATTAATTACGCATACTGAAATTCCAACTGATGCAACATGCATGACAAGGTTCTCCAACGATCATTTTCCACCAATCTTGGGCATTAATCTTTTCTTTGACCAAACCTGAAGTCAGAACTGCAGCAGCTGCTGCTACAAAATTACCAAGCACTCAAAGAGCTAGTAGATCAGGCAAAGGATAAATAAAATCAATATAAACACCAAGCAGCAGCAAAGAAGCTAGGAGAACATGGCAAGCCGCTGCTCAAACCCGAAGAAAACAAAGCTAAGCTATGCAATGCCAAAATGCTGCTTATGCTGCCCAACAGTGGCCTAGCTGAGGCACAGTGGCCTAGCTGAGGCTGCAGTTGCTATGACCTGCGTTGCTCATTCCTGAAGAAAACAGCTGTTGTAATAGCACAAAACAGAGTTTTTAACAAACAAGACTGTTTTACTCAGCCGCTTGCAATAACAGTAGCTACTGTGGAAACCATTTCAACTATAAGTCCAAAAAGGCTATTATGCATACTACTGACTGCTTCCTTTTTTATGCACAGCCGAGAGATGGCTCCAGTCTACTCCATATTTTCAAACAAACAAATTATAAATTAATGATAATAGTTTGTAAAAGCTAATACCTTCATAAATCAGTCATTGCCTCCATTTATGTGGTGCTTCCGCTAATAAGGTCCTAACAAATAGGAATCCTTACTAAGAGACATTTGGTAGGAAAAAGCTTATACAAATGTTGAATGCTAAACACTACGAGAACCCCACGTCACTAGTATAAGCTGCAGTTTCTGGTTGTGACTCCCACTCCGGTCAAGAGTCCGGTCCATGGCCAACAGAGGTACGTCTTATCCTTCTGGTGCAAGAAAACCATAGTTGGTGCCGCACCTTGTGGTGTGGCTGGCTGAGTCTGTGTGCATCGCAATTCAGCACACATGCTTTCCATCTTACTCAATCTCATGATAGGTACACACAATAATCATCCATTCGAACTAAGTCAATTCCCATGCTGGATTAGTTCTTTAATGTACATAATGTTCATTATGGGCTTTGAGATTTATTTAATTTAATTGCAATAATGTTGATCCAATCAATTAAATCCAATGAAGACAACCGTTTCCATATGATAGCGTAACAATTTATATAAGTTCCATTACAACACACGACAATATTTACTAGTTAACTATAGTAGTATATATATACAATTATATTTCGTGTAAACCAGTCGGGACTTAAGTGTCCAACTATGAGTATAGTTACCCATAGACCAGAACTCTTATCTATACCTATAGTAATATTAAAGAGACAAAATTTCATCTCTATTTTTTTATCCACCTCCCCTAACTATCGGGAAATGAAGAGTTTCTTCTATCCCACTTTTTCTACTTCCCAAACTGCATTTACACCTTCCGTGTTTCGTATGATCCAGATTGATATGACATGCTCATACGAGTTAGAACAACTCGCGCCTAGCAATAATCGGTGCAAGGTTCGATTCCAACATGTATTGGGTTAGACCCTCCGTATTTAATATGTGACCCAGACTCATTAGCTGTGCTTATACGAGTAAAACAACTCGCACCTAGCAATAGTACGGAGTCTAAGGTCCTGTTCATCCGGCTTATAATCCGTACCTTTCAGCTTGTTTTTTTCATCTAGAACAGTGTTTTTCTCTCACAACAAATCAGCCAACAATATTTTTCAGTCGGCTTATCAGTATAGCCGAACGGGGCCTAATTTTAGTATGATTGGGTCCCGTTGCAACGCGTGGACACACTTGCTATTATTATTGTGCACATAGTGAATTACACAGCACAGTTTGGGGTTAAGCTGTTTCATAGTCTTTACATTCTACTACTCAATTTAGGGACGACTTCTACATAGAGTTTCCGTATTTGTTCATACAAGTATTGTATAGTCTCAAATGCCAGTTTTCTATACTTTTGGATTTGATTTTATAGATTATGGCTAGCGTTTATCAAGATCGACAAAATATAGGACGATGTTAAAAAAAAATGAATTTTGCTATTTTTCTGTCAACAGATTTTGTTGATTTTTATCTGTTGAATTCTGAAACGTTGATTTTGCTTGAAGATGCGTGCCGTCTTTTCTGGGCCTACACTCGTGCTGACGGGTCCGCAAGTGTTACGGGTCTGCAAATTGGAACATTCGAAACCCGTAAACCCATCATCTCCCACTGCTTTTTTCCCCGATCCTTTCCGATTCGTCTTCTTCCCACGCGCGGTGGCGCAGGCGGTGGGTGGGGCAAGGTCCTCGCCGTCGCGCCGCACCGCTCTCCACTCGCTTGCGCCGCGCCGCACCGCTGTCCTCTCTCTTGCGCCGCGCGGGTGAGGCGGAGCCTTCGGTGGCTGCTGCGCTGTGCTGCAGCGAGCTATGGGTGAGGTCACTATCCACACGTTGTGCTTTCCCCTGTGCCGCGGCGAGCGGTGGTCGGACTTCGGCGCGTGTTCCGAGCTGTGGGTGAGGCGCTGTCTTCGCGCGCCGCTTCCCCTATGCCACTGCGAGGGGTGTTCGGAGCGGGATCCTTGGGGCGCCACTGCGGATCCTGGGCCCCATGTAGCGAGCGAGCTCCAGCTCTCAGAGGTTCCAGAGAGGAGGCTGTCCGTCCGGGTGGATGCACTTGGCAAGGCAGAGGCCACCCACCTGCCCGCCGGACATGCCTAGCTACCATCGTTGCTGACGCCGCCTCAGCACGCTCTTCCGCGACTATTTCATCCACTCGCCCGAGGTGCATACAGTGCCCTCTCCTCCCCGATCCCTCCTCTCTCTCTTAGGCGTGAGCGCGCACACCAATGTTTTCAGATGTATTATCGAGGCTAGTCTTATGACCACCGATCAGACGACTAATCGCGATTAGTCATCGATCAGGGTCGATTAGTCGGTCTGATCGGCTAGTCGGACCAATTAGTCATCCTCATGCCTGGATGACCTGATCGACCCTGTATATACTATATATATACAAATGTGTCACAAATTGGAGGCAACAGACACAACAGCAGAGTAGCAGAGGAAGACATAGACACCAACCTTCAGAGGAGGCAGAGTGTTGGCTCATCTTGAAGCTTCAGGCCTCCCGCGTCCGTCCTCCAAGCGTCAAGGTCTCGAGGAATGGAGGAAGTATCTTAGAGCCTAAGAGGCGGCGGCGGAGCTGCTGGGGTTGCGCACGGGAGGACACAGACACGGGCGGAGGTGGAGGCGCGGACGGAGCTTTGGACGCCGGCGAGAGGCACGAATGGAGCTGCCGCGGACGCCGGAGAGAGGCGCGGACGTAGCTGCGGACGCTGGCGAGGAAGATCCAGAGAGGTAGGCCGCGGCCGGAGGAGACGCAGGCCTCAGGCGGAGGAGACGCGGGTGGAGGCGCCGGCGGCTGCGAGGGAGAGCAGAGCCAGAGCGGGAAATGGAATGTGTCGAGCGGGAGCTGGAAATGCGGCGGCTGCAGCTGCTTCACTGATTCACTCACTCCCCTCACTCAGCACGTCAGCACTTCTCTTCTTCTAACCCTAATGGGCCAGCCAATGGTGGGCCGAATTTTATCTACATCATGTACCTGTACTGTCCCAACTTATCGTCCAGCTAGCCTTATCGGACGATCATTTATCGAACGATAAGTTTTCTGATCGAAAAAAACTAATCGAGGGCCCTTATCGAGCACCTATTTACGATAAGGACGACTAATCGCGATTAGTCGTCCGATCTGAAAACATTGGCGCACACACGACTGCTGATGTGCTTGGTTGGTATTCTGTATTCTGGTTGAGATTTGGGCGGTGATAGTTGCAGGGTCTGAAGGTTCGCGTCTGCTGCACGCTAGGTGTTTGTGAGAATGCCTGCATCAAATGGCAGGCAGACATATGCGAGGATGGAATCTAGATCCTGTCCCGAGCTTGTGTATTTATGTATGAAATTTTTCTTCTTTTTTCTGTGATGTGCTCGCGTGTTCACATGCTACATGAGACGAGACGAGTAGACGTGTTGCATGTTCTCTGAATTCTACATCTGGTTGCTATCCATGAGCATAATATTGTTTCTGTTTTTTTTTTTCGTTAGTAGGACAATACAAACCGATCAGTTTTTAGAGGGGGGTTGTACTTGCGGTCACTCTAGATCTGTCCCATGGCTGGTGCGTTGGTGGAAATGGCGTGGGAAGGGGTGGGAATGATGGGTCTGGATGGTGGATTAGCGTTTTGTGATGCTTATTATGGGTGGGTTTTGGCAGGTGTCACTGTTTGACAGTTTGAGGGGTAGAAGTTTTGTCTTTATGTTTTATTAACTTATTATTTGCCGGGCGACTTGTTCAATTTGAACAAAATCCCTGAAAATTCCTAATGCGCCAAATTCTTTGCAAACAAATCTTATGGTTTGATGGTTAGTGGGTTGCTACACGACCTTCTTTTTTTCCTTCATATGATTACTTACTATTGGTTAGATTGGGAACATGATTTTGGTCATGCACCTTAGGCCAGTCTCAGTGGGGTTTCATCAGAGTTTCATGTGCATTAAATAGACTGATGTGGCACCGTATTGATGAAGAGAGAAATGATAAGAGTTTTATGGGAGTAGAGAGAGTTTTATGGGGATGAAACTCTTCTGCACTGTTTCCAAAATATGGATGTATTGGTAACAGGGTCATGAAATCCCTACTAAGACTGGCCTTATGTGCATGAGTGCATCAGAGTTGTGCTTGTTCAGCATCATGTTATCTCACCAGATGATTTGAAACTAATGATAAATATTTGCACATTAACTGCTTTCTATAAGATGCTTGCCCCCTCCTTCATGTGACTCTGCAACTTATGCTACTGATATCTGGTTGTTCGGTAACAGATGGGGGCTACAGTTTGAGAAAGCTACCTACAAGAATCGTCAACGCCTTTACCTATCTGAGCAGGCAAGTGCATCTGCAAGCATATATTATTTTATATCAGTTTGAAGAATCAAATGCCGATGATGCTTTGGTTTTCGTTGGCTGATGAGTATGCATGCTATCGTTATCGGGGCTAAGCTAACTTTGGGGTTGCTTTTGTGCTATTGTTTCAGACGGATGGGAGTGTGCCTAATACTCTGGTTATGGCAAACTGTGAACTTGTGAAGCCAAGGGTTGCAGCTACTGAACATATCTCGCAGGTTAGTTATTATTTGTTGCATTGACTACAGTAGTGATTGGAGAAAGCAGAAATGCATTAGTTTTAGTTTTCCAGGTAAACTATATGTTGGTCCTGAAGTTGATTTCTGGAGCTTTTGTTGATTGTATTTTTTTTTTCTGATTAAGCTTCTTTTGCTTTTGTTTCTGATGCTGATGAAGCTGTATAGATGATGCTTCTGGAGCTGCTGCTGCTGATGGATCTCCTGGTGATGTAATAGTTGGAAGGATCCTGGTGCTGCTGGTTGGCCTTTTTTTTTGCAAGTCTTTCTCTTCTTTTTTTTTTAGTTTTCTGTAGGTTGGTTTTTTGATTTGGTTGTGCCCTGCAGGCTATATGAGTTGGTTTTTCTGCATGTGAACTTTTGTAGCTGTGTGTGTGTTTGTGTGTGGGAGTTGATTCTTTTTTGTTAGCTGTAATGTCCTGAAGTTGATTTCTGGAGCTTTTGTTTTTTTCTGATTAAGGTTCTGTTGCATTTGTTGCTGCTGATGAAGCTGCTAGTGCTGCTGTTGCTGGAGCTAATTTTTTTTTTTTTAGTTTTCTGTAGGTTGGTTTTTAGTTGGAAAGCTGCTGCCGCTGTTTTTTCTGCGTGTAAACTTTTGTAGCTGTTTGAGTTGTAGCTGTAGGTTGGATTTTTTTTCTTATGCCCATTGATGTGTGTGTGTGTGTGTATGGGTGTGTGTGTGTGTCGTTGTGTGTGCGCCCTGTGCTGCTCTTTGTGCAACACGGAATCGTTTACATTCGGAGTAATGCAATTGCTTTTTCTTGTTATTTTTTTTCTTTTCTGTCTGTAATGGCTTCTTGTTCCCATTTTTTGTGCCAGCTAATTATCCTTTGATTTCCAGTGCTTTCCGCCATTTGCTTTGATGACAATCCATTGTCTCTTGATGAGGTTTCAGCTTCAGAATTGATTGTGTTATTTTCTCATGGACAACCCCAAAGCAGCTAGGCACCTATGGTGGGCCTCAATTCATCAATGGCTAAAGTTGATAGAGGTTTTTGTTACATTGGTTGCTTTTGACCATCCAAGAATTGAAGTGTGAAGTTGCTCATCCTGCAACTCTTTTGTAATCTTTATCCAGAATGGCACAAATAACAAAGTTGTGCCTGATTCTAGTATTACTTTTGGTGAAATGCACTATTGTATTGTATCCTCCTCTTGTTTTAGTCGGTTAGTGTTTTCTTCCCTGGTTTGTATTTGACTGACTTCGTCACTATGTCTTGTCACTAGTGTTTTTTCATCTTTTAGTTCCTACTGTTTATCTTCTTTTTGCAGGTCTGCAACCCAAATGGTCAATGGTACCAGCAGATGCGGGCTCAAGCCCTGATATCCTATTGCTTTTGACTGGAAGAGCCTTCAGTCATGTTACTGCTGGTCTACAGCTAAATTATTCACTAACAATGAAAACAGTGCTAGTTGTGGGCTGCTAGAAGGATTTGAAGTTATCTGTTGGCATATCATTTATTTTCTTTCTCAGCTATCTTCCAGGGCATCACTCATGTTTAGGCTGATGCCTCGCTTGTGTGTGTCTATAAACATGCTTTTGCCCAAGAGATCATCACTATTCTTTCTTTTATGTCAGCTGCTTCATGCTTTTCTGCTTGTGATTTGGCTTTTACAAAGCATCCGGTTCTGTCGTGTACCAGAATTAAACAAAGTGGAAAATACAAGCCTGTTGTTTGATTTGTTGCTATTGCTGAGAAAAACATGTGAAAGTTACTGCTAAAGCGACACAGTACCGTTAACGGGTTTTGGATCTTATTTTAACGTTTGATATGTGTTATTGAAATCTGACAGTTTTTTCCCTTCCCATATCTGTCAGTTTTTCAAGATAGACATGGCAACTTTCTATTAATAAAAAAATTGACAGACTTTGGAGTATAAAACCTGTCGACAGTGAATTTTTTTTATTTTTAACACTTTTTAAAAACTATTTTTAATTTTAGCACCGAATTTTTTTTTATATCTAACACTTTTGGCCGCTCTCCACGCCAGGGAGCGGCATTTGTACGTTGCCGCTCCCCACGTGGAGGAGCGGCAAGGGTGCTGCCGTGGCATTGGGAGCCACGTGGACTGGAGCTGCCGCTCCCCCCTGGAGGAGCGGCAGCAGCTCCCCCTGGAGGAGCAGCAAGGCTGCCGCTCCTCGGGAGCGGCAAGGCTGCCGCTTGCCGCTCCTCCAGGGGGGAGCGGCAGCTCCAGTCCTCGTGGCGGCCCATGTGCCAGCGATGCCAGGTCAGGACAGTTGCCGCTCCTCAGATCAAGGAGCGGAAAGCGCATGACTCCTTATATTCTCTTCTCCTCTTGAGGTGTTGTCATTCGTCGTTTCGGCGCCGCCCCCCCTCTCTTCTCCTCTTGAGGTGTTCTCTTCTCCTCTTGAGGTATTGTGTGGCCTGCATACATAAACGAGATTTCACCTTGACGTTATAATTTACTAAAACTGGAATACACCCCACCCAAAGTGCACGGATCCAGGATCTTACCACGTATCTCTGAAGGGGGGCTCTCTGTGGCTGCGTCTCGCGCATAGTCGTCTCTTCGTATTCATCGGCGACGATGTCGTCCTCGGAGTCCGCAGGAAGTTCTCCCCCCTTGTACGGCTGCCTCACGTGCACACGGGTCGACCTGTGAAGCCACCGTAGGTACTCGTTGAAGGCATGTTGGTCATGTGGAGGGCCATCCTGTAGCGGCTGCTTCTCCCTTCTCTCCCATTTCTCGATGTATTTTGCGTGTATCTCACGCCAGTCTTTCTGCTTCATCCTAAGCCTGCGGTCCACACTGTAACAAGTACACAGGGTGTTAGTGCACATAAATGCAATGACGTACGTATGCCAAATTAGTTGATGCAAAAATATAATTTTCCTAACCAACCTGTGCAGCTCCTTGCTCGTGGAGTAAAGAGGTGGTGGCACACCCGTACGTTTGCCAAACTGCCTGCAAACCCTGATAGGATAGTGCATCTCAACCACGTGAAAGAAAATGAGCGGGACGTCGGACCGAAATTCGTCGTTCTCTTGCCAACACTTCGGAGTCAAGTGGGCCCGTAGCTGGGGATCGTCGTACGGTTGCCAATACACCTAGCAAATGGCAATTCAGTTAGTCTTTATCATTGACAAGATAATCTATTACCATACACATGAAAGATTCCAACGTACCTGCATGTGTGTTAGCACGTCAAGCAAGTCGGTGTACTCCCTGTACTTGCGCTCTGCATTCCCTGTGACCTGCTCTGCCCCGCTTCTTAGTTTCCTCGTTGTCATCTGGGTATTGGCCACAGAACTCGTACACCTTCTGCCTCCAACTGTCGTTGTCCACGATGTCAGTCACACAACTGCCTCCAATGTGAAGGCAAAGTATTGCCTTCACATCCTCGAGGGTCACTGTCATCTCGCCGCAAGGAAGGTGGAAAGTGTGGGTCTCCGGCCTCCACCTGTGTTAGGGAAACAATGGTTACATAGTTTAAATATCATTATACAACTGTGTTAGGTTGAAAAATAAGTTACCTGTCCACAGCTGCAGTAAGAAGTGCGGGGTTTAGGGGCGGAAGACCTTCCCGAACCACGCGGACAAGCTCAAGAAAACCGGCACGCCGTATGTACGGCGCGTAACGCTCATCCCACCTGAGCTGCCGGGTGTGTGTGCGCGGCTTCAGAAGGGGCAGCTGCTCGTCCATAGGCCCGTACTCCATGTGAGCCCCCCTGTGGTCCTTGTCGTAGTCATAGTCAAGGAGGGGGTACTTCGGATGCCACCTGGGAGGATGAGCTTCCTCCATCCTGTTTCAGATTAAAAAAAAGAGTTAGTACAAATAATATTAATAACTGAACATTGCAACAACAGGTAGAACAACTTATGTTACAACAAAACATAATGGTACAAATAAGACCAAATATACTAGGTTATCTTAACAAATTAATATGGACAGACCTGTTGTCCAGGTCTTCTATGTCTGCTAGCCTTGTGACCCGGTTACTTGCAAACCGAGCATAAATTCTGGCCACGTGTCTCGTTGAAGTCTCCCCCTCCGTACATGTCATCCCCATACCCTTTCATAGCATCCATATCCCCCTTCAGACGTTTCTTCTTCCTTCTGCCCTTGCTCAACTTCTGTAGGGCCAGATTGGGCGCATAGTCAGGTCCATGATATGAGGGCCACTGTGACGGGTCAAGGTAAGGCTCGAAGCTCTTCTCCCATACCCGAACGGTGTTCGAACGGAGGTACAAAGGAGACATATATGGCAAAACCAAGTAGTTATATCCACGCATCCTACAGGCCGTGATCATGTGAGAGCAAGGGGCATGCATGATCTGAGGGACGTTACCACTGCACTCAACTTTGTCTAAATCGACACGGTAGTTCCTGCCACCGTAACGCTCCCCGCCCATGCTTGTGCCACCCAACCCCCTTACACTGTAGATATGCCTATGAGAGCCGTATGGCTCACCAATCTGCTGCTTGGCGAATTCCTCTCCCTCCTTAATAAAATTAGTGGCTGCCTTTCCCCACACCCCTGCCTCCCTTATATTCCTCTGCGCGAGCTCCCACCTCTTCACAAAATATTCGTTGCACTTCATGAAAGAGAACTCAACAATCCCAGACACTGGCGACGAGCGCACTCCGGTGAACACGCGGTTGAAAGACTCGGACGAGTTGGTGGTCATGATGCCGTACCTGAATCCACCCTCGTCGTATGCTAGTGCCCACTTTTCCTTATGTTCCATCTGGTCCTGTAACCAAGTCTTGGCGGCTTGGTTCAGCACTTTGTCTAGTTCTCTCATTTTCTCTTTGAACTGGTACTCTGTACGCACACAACATAGAGCCTTAACCATGTCACTAACCTCCTTCTTCCTCTGACGTCGCCAGAAATTAGCTGCAAAATGACGCATGCACCATCTATGCACCAAAGACGGGAACCCTTCGATATCTTCACTAGCGGCGTGGAGAATCCCTGCGTGCCGATCCGAAATCAAGCATATAGTGCGTGATGCCCCAATCACTTGGGTACGTAGAAGCCGCATGAACCATGACCACGACGAATTGTTCTCTCCCTCTGCCAAAGCAAAAGCCATTGGTACTATCTGGTCCTCCAGATCAACCGCAGCAGCCATCATCAAAGTGCCCCTGTACTTTCCCGTCAAGAAAGTGCCATCAACAAGGACCACTGGCCTACAGAACTGGAAAGCATGCTCCGTCTGAGCAAACGACCAGAAAACACGATGTAGCACATGCCTCCCCGAGTTCTGCAAATACATCCCACCGGTGTCCACAAACCATTTCATGCCATGGTTGTAGTAATTCATTGCAGACAGTATTCGGGGAACTCGGTTGTACGCCTCCTCCCAACTACCCCATCGGATCGCCAGTGCAATTTGCTTTGCACGCCAAGCCTTGCCATACTTCACATGATACTTTACAAGCTCATATATGGACTGCTGTAAATAAGACACCGAGACATCATTATCCTTGTCAACGAGGCCCAATATACGACGGCCAAGGTAACGTGCAGTGAGCTGCGGATGATATTCTTTACCCTTGTTATCCAAGCATAAATGGGGTTGGACCAATTTACTTATCCTCCATTTGCCATCACTCGCTTTCTTCCTTGTAGTAAGCCTCCACTGGCATGGATAACTTGCTTTGCAGGTAATGTGGTACCTCAAGTTCTTGTCGGAATGAGTCACCAAGTATGGCCTATGGTGGTACACAGCGTAATCCTGAAGAAAGAGCTTCATCTCTGACATTGTATTGAATATCATGCCTTTCTGAAGGATTACATGCTCATGGTTATACAGAGATTGTGCACACATCTGCAGACCTGTGTCACAAACTGCCATATGTACCATGCTGACATCCCTGTAGTTCGGACCACCACTAAAAGGTACACCGCCCTGACTCAGTTGCATGAGTCTACCTCTGTGTAAGGGGGCAGTGCAACATAATGCTGTGCTTCGCTGATCCTACCCCACGAATCAAAATACGGCGCACCACCCTCTGGTAAATCATGGACCAACCTGCCCTGAGTCGGCATGCCATGAAGCACCGAAGGTGAAACATCGGACGTTGTAGCAACAACCGGCGTCGCATGGGCAGCTCTATCATCATCATCGTCGTCGTCGTTGTCGTCGTCATCGTCGTCGTCATCGTCAAGGTGGTCATCATGACCGAACCAGTTCTCTTCCGCCTGCTCCTGCTCTTCACGTTCGAACTCCCTCACATCAAAGTCGTTATTTATACAACCCACTGGATGTGAATGCAACTGCTCCTGCGTCAACTGACCATCCATATCCAACTGACTAGATGTGAATGGAACTGCTCCTTCGTCACCTCCATCATCGTCATGATGATCATCCCCCAACCTGTACCCATTCTCCACAACCACCTCAGCAATGGGTGAGTTCGAGCCAGCGAGGACCCTAGTGTAGCGGGACCAATGAGCAGGGTCCCGCAAAGGCATCAGGACATATTTTGCCCGAGTCTTCCCACTGTCAAATCTCCCCTTGATTATAAAATCACCGCCAAACTTTGCATTCAAACGCACACAAAGGTCATTGAAACTCGGCGGTTCATCGAACCATTCCAACTCCTCTTCCATATCCTGAAATTCACCATCTTCCTTCCTAACAATTCCTCCGAAATAAACTCGGACACAACAATCCATCTGAAAACCATTCGACGAAACTTCATCAAATCGTCCAAACGACGACGGCGACGGCGCAGACGACGGAGCGGACGAGGAGCAGAGAATGACCAAACTGCGGACGGAGTGAGGGGCAGGACAGAAGGTAGCGGCCCAATCAGATGGCAAAGGCGAGGCATGCGACGACAACGGAAACAGGCCAGCGAAGCTAAGGCACGTGGGCCGAGCGGAACAGGAGCAGCAGAGGACACGCGTACAAACATCCAGCAGGCTAAGCAAGATCTAAGCACGGCAATTAATTTGGCTAACGTGGATGGCGTAGGTAGCGGCCAAAATCGGCCGGATTGATGAGAAGAAATTTATAATATTTATAATAACTATGCTAACTTTACTAATAATACCAACTAAACAATTAAACTAATTATTTATAATAACAATACTAAACAAACTAATCTAACTAACAATTATAATACATCAAAAATTCAAAAAAAAAATAAAAAAACGAAATTACCTTGGAACGGATGCGCTATCGAGGACGAAGTGCTCGAGGGAGGAGGCTCGGCGCTGCTCGCGGAGGGGCTGCACGGGGAGGGGCCGGCCCTGCCTCCCGTGCACGGCTCGGCGCTGCTCGCGGAGGGGCTGCACTGGAGCTCGCGGAGGGGCTGCTCGCGGAGGGGCTGCTCGGGGGAGTCGCTGGCAGGGGGCCGGGCGCCGGCGCGGGGGCACGACGGGCGGGGGCACGCACGGGCGCGGCGTTGAGCGCGGGGCGGCGGCTATTGCTTTGTCGGGCGGCCGAAACGTTTCGTTCGGTTGATGAAGTACCGCGCCCCCCGCTGCCGCTCCTTGATCTAGGGAGCGGCAAGGCTGCCGCTCCCCAGATCAAGGAGCGGCAGCGGGGGGCCCGGCCCTTTTCGTCCAATAGCAAAGCAAACGTCGTGTCAGCAATAAAAAAAGAAATCGGGAGCGCCAGCGTGGGGGGCTTGCCGCTCCCTGATCTGGGGAGCGGCAGCCCCAGTACACGTGGCTCCCAATGCCACGGCAGCACCCTTGCCACTCCTCCACGTGGGGAGCGGCAACGTACAAATGCCGCTCCCTCGCGTGGGGAGCGGCCAAAAGTGTTAGATATAAAAAAATTATTTCGGTGCTAAAATTAAAAATAGTTTTTAAAAAGTGTTAAAAATAAAAAAAAATTCGCGACAGTTGTCTAGATAGTCCCACAGCACGAGAAACCGAGAAAGCTAGCTGGGCCCCTGGGCCCCTGGGCCCTCGACAGAACCACCATGTAATGGCTCAGCCAAATGGGATTCGAGGTCATCAAGCAGTGTACATGCGGGCCGGAAGCTTGGGCTCGACGACGGCCTGGAGCGGGAACTTGCGCGGCGTGGATAGGCCGAAGACTTCCTCCATGCTCAGCTCCTCCTCCGTCATGCCGTCCGGGAGCCTCCACGCAAACCCGTGCAGCAGGTTGACTAGGGTCACCTGGATCACCTTCAGCCCGAGGCTGTAACCGGGGCACATCCGCCGGCCGGAACCGAATGGGAGCAGCTCGAAGTCCTGGCCCTTGACGTCGATCTTGCTCCCGACGAACCGCTCCGGCCGGAACTCCTCGGGCGCGTCCCACAGCGCGGGGTCGCGGCTGATGGTCCACGCGTTGATGAGCACTCGCGTGCCCGCGGGGATGTCGTATCCGCCCACGGACGTGTCCTCGCGAGACAAGCGCGGCGACAGCAGGGGGACGACCATATGCAAGCGCATGGTCTCCTTGACGATGGCGTCCATGTATGGGAGGTGCGGGATGTCCTTCTCCGTGACCCAGCGGTCGCGGCCGATGACGCCGTCCAGCTCCTCGGTGGCCTTGGCGAAGACGTCGGGATTCTTCAGGAGCTCTGAGATGGCCCACTCGACGATTACCGCGGCGCTCTCTGTGCCCCCGGCGACGAGATCCTGTGCCATCGAATCCAAGCATGAGCAACTTTTATTACGGATCAGCATTAGGATTTTTCGGGTACAGAGACAATAAACCTGAGTGAAGGCTTTAACGCTGTCTCGAGTGAGCTTGACGTCGAGGCTGGGATCGTCGGCGAGCTGAAGCAGCCTGTCGACCATGTCCTGCGGCACGAAGGCGTCTCCCTCGCGCAGACGCCGCTCGTTGTGCTCCTCCACCACGTTCTCCATGAATTGGTTGAACATCCTGCCCACCCTCTTCATCCTCCTGACGTACCCCTGCAGGTCCAGCCAGGACAGCCAGGGGATCCAGTCCCCGATGTTGAGCACGCCGTTGAGCAAGAACAGCTCGTCAAGCATCCACCTGAACTCCTTCCACGTCGTCACGGAGCCCCCGCCACTGGCGACCACCTCCTTGTCCACGCACTTCCTGCCCAGAACCATGCGGGTGATGATGTTCAGGCTCATCGTGGACAGGCACTCCTTGAGCGGAACGACCTGCCCTGCCGTCCCGTGCAGGGTGCGCAGCAGCGCGTGTACCTCCTCCTGGCGAACGTGCTCGAAGGACTCTAGCCGCCTCGCGCTGAAGAGCTCGTCGGCGCAGATCTTGCGTGCCTGCCGCCAGTAGGCGCCGTAGGGGCTCCAGGCGATGTTGGAGTAGTTGTAGGTGGTGTACTTGCCCGCCGCCATCTTGGGCCGGTCGATGAACACCGAGTCGTGGGTCTTGAGGAAGAACTTCGCCATGTCGACGGACGACGCGATGACCACGGGGAAGGAGCCAAACTGCACGCGCATCAGCGGCCCGTGGCGCTTGGACAGCGCGTCGAGGGAGCGGTGCGGGAGCGCGCCGAGGAGGTTGAAGTTGCCGATGATCGGCCACGGCTTGGGGCCCGGCAGGCTGTTGCACGCCCGCCGCCTGCGTGCGTGGACAGCTCCGAGGTACACGACGGTGGTGAACACCACGGCGAAAACGGACGCCCATGCTGATAGCTCCATGTGGAGACTGGAGAGGATGTTGTGACGGCCTGAGGTGATAACTTCAGCACCGTGCTTCAAAGATGAGACCCCCGTGCTTATTGGTATTAGATTGTGGGGAGGAGGGCAGCTGGAGAGGAAAATGTGGACAACTTTGTTGGAGTTTGGAATGCCACTATGGCACTATGCCAGCTTCTAGTTCTTGACGACTTCAGCTGACACGAATATTTTACGATAACGCAGAGTTGACTCGATTTTCTTACACGAAGGTAGCTATTCTATATCAATAATAAAGTTCCTGTACATTGAATTCAGTGCTAGTATCTTCTTGTTGGATTAGGTGTCGAAGATTATCTAAGGTAACTGGTACTTCGCACCATTCTCATTGGACAGAGCCAGCCCAAAGTCAGCTAATCTGCCACTGAAATATACTCGCATTTGTACAGCTCGGGTCCTCAGTTTAAAACAAGCAAGTCTTTGTTTTAGGCTGCAGCCATTGCCTTAGACTGTGGATGAAGGATTGAGGTGGAGAAGGTTATTTATAGGGAACAAAACATCATCAGAACTCAAAAGGTTGATAAAAAGGCCAGATCACTTTAACTTTCGCTTTCACTTTAATATTGGAAATAAAAAATTTCGATCGAAAGCAGAGGTCGATAACGATAGAAAACCATCGAAACAATATTTCAAAAATTATAAACATGCTGAACTGCAGAATGGCACTATTAATATAACTCGACCAATCTCATACAAGTACTAACGATTAAATGATTAATCCTACCATCCAAGATACATAGCCCGCATACAGTTACACTTGCATACACTACTACAGAAATGATTTTGTGAGGCACTACCCAAACATTAACCGAGACGGTCACAAAATCCAACCGTCTCGGTTAATGCCTAGCGATTAACGGAGGTGGTTGTTTTTATTTACAGAGGCGGTCAAGAAATACCCACCTCCAAAAATGTATTTACGGTGACGGTCGTTTGAAAACAACCACCTCCAAAAATGTTCTATTTTCGGAGGTGGTCGTCTTAAGGTGTCCGCCACCATAAATTGATTTTCAGAGACGGACACACTATAAGGCCCGCCTGGAAAAATCTTGGCCCACCTCCAAGCCCAGCAGAGCACGTATCCAATCCTCTTATATCGGGCTTATATATATCCAGTTAGGGTTTCAGCTCTCCCTCACTTCTCTCTCTCAGCCGCACTTCTCCCTCAGCGCCTCTCCCTTCCTAGCATGTCTCTCTTCTCTCCCTCGTCCTCCATCCGACCATCCCTCTCCCTCGCACGTCCCTCCCTCTCCCTCCCTCGCATACCCTTCCCTCTCCCTTCCTCGTACGTCGTCAGCGTGCCCTCCTTCCCTCTTCCTCGCAGTTCCGGTGGCCACCCTTCCTTTCCCTCGTCCTCCATCGCTCTCCCTTCTCGTGCGGCTTCCCGTGCTCAGATCCAGATCCGCGCTGGTGAAGGCAGGCGGACGTGCCCTGGCCGCGGATCCAAGGTAGAGAAGGTGGTCGGCGAGCGCGGGGCCTCACAGCAGCTGTCTCCCGCAGTGCGAATCCAGGGTGGGCTGACCCCCACCCGTGACCCGGCTCCCTCCCTCGCTCCGGCGGGCGTGGATCCTTCAACGGCGGCGTGCTCCCTCTTTCTCCCCACTAGATCCGACTGGCGTGGAGGAGGCCAGCCTCGATCCACTCTTCGACACAGGTAATTGATGGATCCGCTCTTCTCTCCCTCACTCTCTATCTCTGCTCGCTCCTCTCTCCCTCACTCTCTCTTTCTCCCAGGGCTAAGGATCTAGTGGCGGCGTGGAGGTGCATGCTCTGGATCCGTCATGGAGGAGGCCGACCGCGCCCGGATCTAGCGAGGAGGAGGTTGAATGTGCCTAGATCCGGCGACAGCGGCGGTCTGTATCCACGGAGGTCGGCGTGGAGGTGTATGCTCCTGCGTGCGGTACGGCGGGCCAAATCCAGCTATTGGGCTCAGGAACGGGTTCGCCGGTGAGCTCGGGGATTTTTTATCGATTAACCCAGGCGGACATTCTAAAGCGCCCGCCTTCGTTAACCAATTAACTAAGGTGGGCAAAACAACCACCTCCGTAGTTCCTCCATTAACTGTGGCCTTTGATCGGAGGCGGCGCACTTCCATTAATCTATTTTGCCCGCCTCCAATAAACTTGGTGTACTAGTGATACATGGCAAATAGAACCGTAGTTCACCACCTAAAGAGATGCCAAGACACACCAAAAAGTCCACAACCAAGTTCTAAGTTTTGAATTAGCATATATAGAGTCATAGACATAGCAATAACATCACAAATAGCTGAACCTCAGTACTTGGTGTGGATGATATGATCCACAGTAGAGGACAAATCCCACCATCTCAAGAGATGTCAAGACACACCAAAAGTCAACAACCAAGTTTAGAGTTTTGACTTAGCATATATAGAATCGTAGATATAGAAATCGCATCACAGATAGTTTAATCTTAGTACTTGGTGTGGATGATATGACCAACAAGTATCACTACTGATCGGGACTTATCTGCCCCATGGACATAGGGTGGGCCAGGACGACTATTTAGTGTTAGGAGTCTATAGGTGAGGGGGTCATCATTTATTTCACGTACAAGATAGTTAGAAACCTTAGCCCGCATGACATGGGATTTAGTTGTATTTGGATCAGGAAAGCAATCTATAACAAGATCATGGGTAGCACCGACCTCGTAATCCTACTCCTTGACTATATATGGAGGATAGGAAGGACCCTAATCAACATACTCTTGTTCGGGGCCTCTTTCGTTTCATCAGTGTGCAGTAGGATGAGAGCTTCCTCAGTAAGGAGATCGCTGAAGAGGAAAATATTCCAACAAAGATCCATCAATGAAGTCCACAACTCATACCAAAGTGCAACTTTAACAACCATTAACAAATTTTTATAGTACGACCTCATCTAAATTTAGAGTAGCACCACATAGATATATATAACCATTACAATTTCAGCTAAATCAAGTTTAACCATCACACTTACAATCAGTACACGAGCTCAGCTTATTCCATAGGAGACAGACAAAGATCAAGAGGATGACAATTACAACAGTTTTGAAGTAGACAGACAAAGATTATGAGCTCATCTCAAACCCGCACAACCCAAACAAGCTGCCTCAGTTTCCTAGACAGATGGGTATAATCAAGCAAGCATTTGACAATTATCAGACCTAGTTGCACACATACATTTACAGTAAGAACACTGAACATACGCAGAAAATCAAGACATCAGCTAAAAACCAACTAGTGCCACCTCTTGGTTCTTTTTATCATCATTGGCCTAACCAGATCTCCAACGCTAGAATGTTTTTTTGTGTACCTCATGTTCAAGCAAGGACCAAAACAGTGAAGCGAATAGGAAAAGGCAAGAAAAGAGACCTGCGGATCAGATTTGTCGCCTCTGCTACGGCACACAACGGACATGGACACCAATGCCGCTGCGCTCCACCGGGAAGCCCCACTGCCTAGCCTCCAAAAAGATGTCTGAGCCACCACAGCACACCAGGGATCCTCCACTGCCGCCGTAGCCACAAGTCCAATAGGCACAGATTTGTTTTCACTTACAGGGGATAACCAATATATAGGTCAACCTGTTGCATCCACACAGAGAATATATACTACTATAATGACTCCAAAGACATGTCAACACAACCAGGCATCTAGCGTAATGCTAAAAACGGTCCGTTTCTTACTCTAGGCCCCGAGTTCGACTCCCAGGTATCATGGTTTTTTTAATTTATGAAACCACGGTGGCACACAAGGTACAAGTGACACGCAAGTCGTCGGGTCCCACAGGTCGGATGGAGATGGAGAAAGGTCCCATAGGTACACATGACACGTAATCCATCGGGTCCCACAGGTTGGATGGAGAAGGGTCCCACAAGTACACGTCCCGGCGGCACACAAGGTATAAGTGACACGCAAGCCATCGGGTCCCACAGGTCGAATGGAGATAGAAAAAGTCTACTTCATCCCCAACTATGGAGGGTGAACTACTTAACCCCCTCAACTATGAAATGGTTTATTATGCCCCTGAACTTTCTAAAACCGGTCAAATTACCCCCAGCGGTTTTGAAACGATGGATTTGCTACAGTAACCGAGGGTTGCTACAGTACCATCGGTTTTGCCTTTTCTTTTTTATTTATTTCGGCTGAATCTTTGAAAAATCATAGTAAATCATAGAAAAATCATAAAATGAAAAGTCCAATTTTATTGGACTCCACATGAGTAGATCTACACAGTGAACATAACTGTTATTGTAAGAAAACTCTGCTAAGGGTAAACATTCATCCAAAGTATCTGAATAATTGAGCACACAATATCTCAACATATCTTCTAGAATCTGATTGACTCTTTCAGTCTGACCACTTGTTTGCAGATGATAAGCAGTACTGTGTAGTAGTTTAGTACCCAGGGACTCATGTAAGTGCCTCCAAAAATTATTAACAAACTGTGTATCTCTATCAGATACAATGGTCTTTGGTATCCCATGAAGACTGATAATTCTTTCAAAATATATCTTAGCATATCGGATAGCTGGATATATAGTTTGGACTGGAATGAAATGTGCGGATTTAGTGAGGCAGTCCACAATGACCCAGATAGAATCAAACCCTCTTGAAGTTTTGGGCAAACCCACAATAAAATCCATACTGATATCTTCCCACTTCCAGGCTGGAATAGGTAATGGCTGCAATTCTCCGGCTGACTTCAGATATATAGCTTTCACTCTCTGACAAGTGTCACACTTGGCTACATATCAGGCAATCTCAATCTTCATCTTAGTCCACCAAAATCTTTGTTTCAAATCATGATACATCTTATTACTTCCTGGATGAATAGAGAATCTGGTCAAATGTGCTTCATCAAGAATTAACTGACGTAGTTCAGGAACCTTGGGTATGACCAGACGATTCTTGAACCACAGGACATCTGCTTCATCAATTTTGAAACACGAACCTTTTTCCTTTCTAACTTTTTCTTTTATGTGGACTATACCCTTATTCACTTTCTGAGTAGCAATAACCTGATCTCGGATAGTGGATTCCACAGTGATGTTGGCCACACTGCCCTGTTGAACTATTTCAATGCCCAACTTTTCTATCTCGTGGCACAAAGAAATATCCAATGGCTTCACTGTCAAGTAGTTGCAATGAGTCTTTCGACTGAGGGCATCAGCAACAACATTTGCCTTACCCGGATGATAATGTACTTCCAAGTCATAATCTTTTATCAACTCTAACCATCTTCGTTGGCACATATTCAAATCGGCTTGAGTGAAAATGTACTTCAAACTCTTATGGTCTGTATAGATGTGACATATATTACCCAATAAGTAATGTCGCCAGATCTATAGAGCATGAACAACAGCTGCTAACTCTAAATCATGAGTTGGATAGTGCTCTTCATGGTGTTTGAGTTGTCGAGAAGCATAAGCAATCACTCGACCTTCTTGCATTAATACACATCCAATACTAGTACCACAAGCATCACAGTAGACGTCAAACGACTTCTCAATATCTGGTTGGGCTAACACTGGAGCAGTGGTTAACAACCTTTTCAAAGTTTGGAAAGCTTTCTCACATTCTGATGACCAGACAAATTTGACTTGAATCTTCAACAACTCAGTGATAGGTTTTGATATCTTCGAGAAATCAGGGATAAATTGACGGTAACAACCCGCCATTCCTAGAAAACTACGAACTTGATGGACGGTAGTTGGGGACTTCCAATCTAGAATATCCCTTACTTTGCCAGGGTCAACAACAACACCCTCGGCAGATAAAACATGTCCAAGAAATGGCACCTCATTAAGCCAAAACTCACATTTGCTAAACTTAACATATAACTGATGTTCCCTCAAGCGACTTAGAACGATGTGTAAATGTTCCGCATGTTCCTCTTTGTTTTTGGAGTAAACCAAGATATCATCAATGAAGACAACGACAAACTTATCGAGCTCCGACATGAAAACAGAGTTCATGAGGTACATGAAATGAGCTGGTGCATTTGTAAGACCAAAGGACATGACTAGATATTCATAAAGACCATATCTAGTGGTGAAAGCAGTCTTTGGAATGTCCTCAGGGTGGATTTTTATTTGGTGGTAGCCAGATCGGAGATTGATCTTAGAAAATACTTTAGCTCCAGCAAGTTGATCAAAAAGTAGATCAATACGAGGAAGAGGATACTTATTTTTGATAGTCACTTCATTCAACGGACGATAATCAATACACAGCCTCAAAGTTTTGTCCTTCTTTTTCACAAATATAGCTGGACATCTCCATGGTGAAGAACTATGTTGAATAAAACCTTTGTCAAGCAATTCTTGTAACTGTATCTTGAGTTCTGCTAATTCTTTCGGTGGCATTCTGTATGCTCTTCTAGATATTGGGACAGTATCAGGTTTCAACTCAATCATAAATTCTATATCTCTATTTGGAGGTAAACCAGGTAGATCATTTGGGAAAACATCTGGAAAATAGCAAACTACTGGGATATCATTGATCTCCTTCACAGAGGTTGCACAAACTCTTTCGACTGCCCTTTTTGGTGTTTGGAGTTGGATAAGAAGTTGAGAACTACTATCAGGTAAGTTCAGTCTTATTGCTCTATTCAAAGTATCTATTACAGCTCCACGCTGATACATCCAATTCATACCTAGGATCACATCTATATCCTGATCCTTCAGAATTATCATGGACGTGGGAAAAGTATGCCCACCCAATTCTATAGGCACCTGATGCACCATTTCCTTATTACACAGACGTCCCCCTGGCGACTGTATAAAGAAGTTTTCTTTCGTTTCCCCAATTGGAATTGCATGTTTCATAACAAATGTTCGATTGATGAATGTATGTGATGCACCCGAATCAAAAAAGCATAACTGCAGGGTGATTTGCAACATGAAACATACCCATCATGACAGGCTCTCCCTCTGGAATTGCCCCAGTTTGCATGTAGAAGACACGTCCGGTTTTCTTCTCGGCCTTGCCCTTCTGAGCATTCTGATTATTGCCTCGCTGCTGGTTCTGGTTCTGTTGCTGGGGCACTAGAGCTTTCTAAAAATTTGGATTATACTGCCTCGGGTACGGACACTCCCTCGAGAAATGCCCTGTCTTTCCGCAATTATAGCAGGGATAGTTATTAATATTATTGCCCTGCGGGAATGGGGGATGAATGCCAGGAGCATTCGGCTGGCGTGGGTACGGTAGAGCTGCAATAGGACGGATAAATGCCTGTTGCCGGGCTTGAAATTGTGGTGGACGAAAAGGAGGACGGAAATGGTTCTGGGGATGATACACTATCTTCTGGCGCTTTTGATTGCTACCAGAGAATCCATATGACACATTCTTCTTCTTAGCCTCCTTATGCTTCCGATACTCCTCTTCTGACGAAAGAGCAATGTTAACAACCTCATGATAAGTCACGTTGAGGTAGCCAGTCATCATGGTTCGAATCTTTGAATTCAAACCCCTCATAAAACAAGCTTGCTTTTTCTGATCTGAATTAATTTGGTCAGCAGCATATTGTGATAAATGATTGAACTTGCCCACATACTCCATCACTGATTGATCTCCCTGCTTCAGAGCAAGGAACTCCTCCGACTTTCTGATCATAATACCTTCCGGGATGAAATGAGCTCAGAAGGCTTCACGAAATTCTACCCAGGTCACACGGTGACCAGCTGGCTATGCAGCAAGATGGTTTCCCCACCACGCTCTGGCAGCACCTCGAAGCTATTGGGCTACAAACATCGGCTTCTGATATTCACTACAATCCATGAGGTCAAACTTTTGCTCCATGGTACGGAGCCAGTCATCCGCTTCTAAAGGTTCATCTGCTCTGGTAAACACTAGGGGTCGGGTATCAGTGAAATCCACATAAGTGGTCTCATTTCGGTGGTTGTACCGACCCCGATTGCCTAGTGGTGCATTTTGATTGTGCTGAGCCATTTCCCACAGTAACCTAGCATTCTCTGCAGTAGCATTGACAAGGGCAACCATAGCTTCTGCCAGATTTGGTGGAACGGGTGGTGGATTAGGGACACCATTCCCACCCAGTGAAGTTCTAGTACCATCATCAGTATGAGCCATCTGTTGATAACAAACCAGACTTTATTTACAAACTTTTATTGAACTTTATAAAAGTTACTACAAACACACCACACAGATTCATTTATTTATTACACAAGTCCGCACTCAGGCCGGACTTCCTAGTTCAACTAAGGCTGACAACATACACAAACTTCTAGCTTAACACTAACACTCGACCAACTCAGTCCTCGCGGTCAGTTTCCACTCCTGAAACGTGACCTCCCTCATCGTCACTTTCGTCCACAAGCTCCATCTCCTCCGGATCTCCTTCTTCCTCAGACTCCTCTGCAGATTCACCACCATCAGCGAGGATAACACCAAGGTCTAACTCAGCTGCACCAGGAGGAGGATGCAGTTGATATAACAGCTGATGTACTTCCTCGTGGAGAATCTGGTTATCTCCCTCCAGATCATTAACATAGAACTGTAGCTCCTCAGCTCGTTCCCTGGCAACATCTTCTCGATGCCATGCCTCATTCCTTTCCACCACCAAACGACCCATCATCTGCTCACAACTCAGATGAGCCCCAGTGAGCCGTCGTAACTGACTTTGTAACTCCCCGACTTGGATAGCGTCAGTAGCTCTATCTTGTGTAGCCTGGGCTAACTCAACGGAAAGCCTCTCCATCTCAGTCTGAGGGTCAGGCCTGCTACTGCTGCTAATAGCACCTTCGTCACTAGGAGCAAGCTGGCGACGAGGAACTCCCTTGGATCCGGTGGACTTGCGGGGCGTCAACTTGGTACGGGCCATCCTATAGCGGGAAAAGATAGAATTGGTAAGGATAGCTGGGGAGGATCTGATGGTTAGCATGAATAGGATTGATACTACTTAACCGAAACCACATTAACAGGGAAGGTAATTAACAGGTTCATTAATCATGATGCATGATCCGACGTACGAACTAAACATCAAAGATTACAGTAATTAAATGCACAAGAGTAACAAAACAATAAACTTTGTACATAGGGCAATTTTAGTATGCTATTCCACCAAAAGTCTTTAAACATGACTAAAGAACTATAAGATGAATAGAGAAAGGTAGTAAGCAATTTAGACCAAAATAACCAGTTAAATTCGTTTGACCTAAATTGTTTTGAAGTTTTGAAATTTAATACTACAATAACCCTGACAATGATCGCTCTGATACCAGCTGTGGCAGAACCTCCTAAATAATATGGCCCACATGTACTTGTTATCACCTTAAAGACCTCTAACCACCATACATGTGTACCAAAGAACTTAAGAAGTCTGTCGGGTGTCCTCGAGAAACCCGAATCATCCACGATCTTCCGAGCAGGATCACATTTTAGAGGCATTACAATATTACAACGGTTTAGATAATGAATTACATCAGAGTACAAAAGCAGAAGTCTTACATAACATAAGTTTACAAACCCGTTGTTCCAAACTTGCAAAGTTTAAGTTTAGTGTTACAACCATAATAGTGGAGTAGCATTATTAACATTATTACAAACACCAAAACGCGACGCTCTGCCCAAGAGCCAAACATCTTACTCGTCGTCGCTTACCGCAAAGACAGTCATGCAACAGGGTCCGAAACACACCTGTTCATGAGATGCACCTGCAACAGGGGTTCAACAAACTCTGAGTACGAAAGTACTCAACAAGACTTAACTGACGAAACAGGGTGACAACGACTCAGGAATGCAGGCTCAGGAGAATCAAGGTGAGGTTCCAGCAAGAATCAAGGTTCTTTTGCATAAAAGCTACTAATAGTGAATCCTTAAGATCAATATTTTATTTTAGTATTATTTATCAACAGAATATAAGTGATTCTAATCTAGATCATATAACTCATTCAACTCTTTCTGATTCTCCGACCAAAGTTCTATTTCTTAGCTATGATGTTGAACAGAGAATCGAGTCTCCTTAACCAAGGAGCAACGACGATTCGAATCGATTGAACCCAGCTGGGGATCCCTAACCACACGACACATGTAGGACTTTAACCTACAGATATCAACCTTCACTCAGATCCTCCAAAACATGACCGAGTCCAGCGCCACCTGAGAGTATAGTACACCTCCAATCCAGCCCTTGGCTACGAGGGTACACACTACTCTTGCCATTTCTTCACTCCTAGTGCGCGGTTGGCCGTTCACATGTTGGCATCACCGAGGTCTTAGGCTTACCGGAGCATGTGGTTAGTTACAAAGTCTTGACGCACACAATTCAAACAACGGTACGGTCCTTAACTGACTCAGTCGGAGACACTACATGGGGACTCCTTTCCCGATGCAAATCCACCGATCGGTACCAGATTATCATCATCATTATTCATCAAGTGGTTGTCCAACAACCTTTCAAACTTTGCTTAATATTTTTAAAGTTTTCTCATTAAGCATGGCTAAGCATACTAAGCATTTTCAAATAAAAATAGTAACAAGGATGAGATCGAAGTATCAAGGATGGTAATGCAGTAATTAGGTTATCACTCAACTCCTATCACTTAGTACAATAAAGTAGTAATATAAGTGAAGTAAACTTTTCAAAACGCAAGGAATGGTTAAATGTAACCGGGGCTTGCCTTGGTCGACGGGAAGTTCAGGCTCTGGGTCAGTACCGCAAATATCAAATCCCACCTCTACGGACGTCGGTTCTTCTTCAGGGGCGGATTCAACCTCGGCAATCTCCTCGTTCACGGGGACTACACGCGATGATAACGTATGCTTAAGATGATGAAGTAATAAACATGATGCTGGATGGATGTATAACAAAGTTAATAACTTGAGTACAACTTTCCTTCGCGGTACAGTTGTAAAGCAAACGATTCAAACCTAACCCTAACCTAGGGTTCGATTACGTTAATTACTTCATTAAAGAATTTCGTTTATCACATGAAATAACACTAATTAAAGCTTAACAACATAATTAAGAGAGCTTAAACAATTAATTAAGGATGCTAAAGGTCATTAAGTGTTAATGACCTAAAGGCAACACCCAATCTCAAAGTTAAACAACCCTAATCATTAAGCCCTAATTAATTGATTAACTAATTAATTAATAAGGATAAATTAAGAATAAAATTAACTTTGTCTAATTAAGCTCAAATTTTTATTTTAGAAAGCTTATATCATAACTAAGTGGCAAAACAAATTTCATAATTTTTAGACAATTATTTAAGCTTAGAAAAATTATGAAAAGCCATTTAATAATTAATTGAGCTAATTAAATAACTTATAAAAAGTAAACAAAATTGGCATTTAATATTTTTCTTAAATAGTACACAGTACAAAGAGTTACCTCAAAACTTTTCACTATTTTTGGAATTCTAAATAATTTACAACAAAATAAACAAAACTAAATACTATTCACATTTTTTTGAAAAAGAAAAACGAAAAACATCAACTCGGGCCGACTCCCTGCTTTTCTCCGGTCGCTCGGCCCAGCCAGACGTGCGCGCGGCCCGCTTACTCCCGCACTCCCCTCTCTCTCGCGCGCGCGGCCTGCTCCCTCCGCCCGGCCCAGCAAGCCAGGCTGGCCCGCTCGCGCCCTCTCCCTCTTCTCTCTTGCGCGTGGCCACGGTGCCGCGGTGACCGCCGACGGCGAACTCGCCGACGATGAGCTCCCAGTGCGGCAGAACAGCACCAACAGCTTCACCCGAACCCCACAAACACCACCACGACGATAAACGAACCCAACTCGGCTCGGAGGAGGCTTGACCGCGGCCATGGCGACCATGGTGGCGACCCGCCCGACGGCGAGGAGACAGACTCTCCCTTCTGACACGATAGCAGCTGAAATAACGTGAGCATCACGCAAAGGAGCTCACCGCGAATGCTGTGGCGAACTCGGTGAAGGCGGAGGTGGTCTGGAGTGACCGGGCGACGGTGAGGCACTCGTGGTGGCGCTGCTGCCGGCCGTGGAGAAGATCGTGGCGTGCGGGCAGTAGCAGATGGGATGAGGCGCAATAGAGGGCTCCAGGAGCTACGCCGAAGGATTGCAGAGCTGCAGGCGAGAGCAATTGCGTGGCAGAGCAGTGACGGCGGTGAACTACAGAGGCATGCGGTGGTGACCGACGGCGGGGAGGAAACAGAGGAGGAAGAGAAAACGAAGACGACGGCGATGACTATATATATAAGGGTGACCGGTCGACGCGAGGGTGACACGCGGGTCGGACCGACCATGCCGAAGCGGTAGCTGGCGGTCGCGGGCGCGCCTGGAAACGGTTCGAAGCTCGCCGGCGTCGGGCGGGAGGTGGCGCCCTGCGGTTGACTGAAGTTCGATTTAATTATGAAAATGCCACTAAAGATAATTCCCAAATTACTCTAAATTTTTCTATAGAAGTTGAAAATATGTAAATACAAAAGTTGTTCAATTTTCAAAGTTCTACAACTTTCTTAATATCAATATTTTCCAATTCAGCCTAGATTTTGAAATTTGAATTTGACTTGAAAATTACTTCGAATCTGTAATTTTCTGGAAATCTGTAAATTCAAAATTACTTTGAATTTTATATTGAAACTTCAAAAACTCAAAATACCAAAGTTGTACATCCAGGTAAGACCTACAAGTTTGCTTTTCAAAACATTTTCAAATTATGTCTCCATTTTTAAATTGGATAGGGGAGATGAAAAGGAGTCAAATTTGAGATTTGAATCTTTTCAAAATTACTCCAAATTTTACACTGAAACTTTGAAAACTCAAAACACAAAACTTGTAGCCCTCGAAAAGGTCTACAAACTTGGTTGTACACTTTTTCCCAAATTTTGCTTAGATTTTGATTTATTCAAAAAGGGGTAAAAATCAGGGTTTTGCTTTTTAGGGTTTTCGGAAAGATTTCAAATTGAAACTTGATACTCTATTAATTGGTGATTAATTAGTGATCACACCATCATCCAAGGGCATCATTGAGTCAAGCATCCCATGTTTGACCAAATGCCACTCTTGGTTGACCAGGTTGACTTGGAAAATTCTTTTAATAACTCCTCAAATTTGAATTCGAATTCGAATCGGAAAACTTGCAACAAGTTTTGGGTTCCAAATTCAAACTCAAACTTGAAGCTTTATTTTATGAGTTGGACTTGAGATCCTACCCTACACTTGGCACTAGTGTATAACACCGTTATACACCTCAAATTACGCAGGGCATACACTAAGTATTTGCGGTGACATTCGAAATTAGGGTTTTCGGATTCGAGTCACACAACTAGAAACACATCCAACCTAAGAAGGTAAACTTATTTTAGTTGATGCATAACATAGTTACCCTAATCATGGGTGCTCTACAGTGCATATGATGACATGGCATGTTTTTAGTTACTATAACACCAAGGGTGTTACAAATACTGGCCCAGAGTCGAGCCTAGCAAAGCCCATATTATCAAACTCATATATAAGTGAAACTTAGGGTTTCTCAATTCATTTCTCTCCTAGCACAAGCACCTCTCTCTCACGCCCTCTCCCTCCTCCTGACTCAAACTCCCTCTCCTCCCTCTCCTCATAGCGACTCCCGGCGTAGGCCCGCGTGCCCTAGTGGTGCTACTCTCTCCCTCTCTTGGTGGCGTGCAGGGCAGCCCCCATCGGCAGCGGCGCGCCTCCCCTCCCTCCCTCGTCGCACGACCGGCCGGATCCAGTGGCGGCGCTCGCGGATCTGATGGTGGAGCGGCGGATCCGATGGTGGTGTCATGGATTTGGTGGTGGAGCCGTCGATCCGGCTCGGGGCGACGTGGCGCCCTCTCTCCTTCCTCCGGCGTCGCAGCGGATCTGGCTCGCGCTTGGGGATGGGGCGAGACTTCTGCGGCGGCGGCGCCCTCTCTCTCCTCCCTCAAGCAGCGGCGGCACGGCGGGCTCACGCTCGGGAGTGGCGGCTCCGGCATGGGAGCGCCGAATCGGGCACAGGCGTGGCAGATTAGGCACTGGTGAGGCGGATCCGGCCCAAGGACATACAGATCCGACGAGCGGCGGTGGTGCATGCGCGAATCCGGCGAGTGGCGGCAGCGCACGCGTGGATGGGCTTGGGCGTGCTGGAATGTCCGCCTGGGTGAACCTATTTGGACCGCCTCGATTAAGAATATTGTAGTAGTGAATACTAGAAAAACCTCATGAATCCTAGGAGAACAATCTAGGACATCTTATGAATACTACACAATTTAGATTACAACTCATAGAAATAGTATAAGTATATAGAAGACGTAATAGTTCAACTGAATTTACCATATTTTTCTTGCACATTTTCCTTGTGAAGACAAAACATTGCCGTTTTTCTAAGAAAAAAGTTCGACCCTCATGAGAAAAATATTTTTCAACAAAATATTTTCTAAATATACCAAAAGGATCATGTTTTCAAGCATTTATAGTAAAACATATTATCGCAATCAAAATTTAATTTGGATACTTAATTATGGCTTTTTAAAGTTTCTATTTCTATATTTACCGTAAGAAATTTTGTGTGATGTAGTGCTTGGTCCGCACTAGTGTTGAAAACGGATGGAAATGGTGGAAAAACTCCTCTCCCATTTATGTTTCTATATTTTTCAGCAGAAGCAGGATTAGACTTGGAAAAGTCAAAATCAGAAACGGAATCGGAATATGCGGACATATGAAAACAAACAAATATGGATGGAGCCAGAAAATTAAGTTATGGTCACATGATCTAATATTTCAAGTATGCATGTACAAAGTCATAATTAATATACACGTATGAAGATCGAACTAATATTTACTTGTATGCCACGTGGGCTAACACATTAACAAGCATAATAGTGATTAGTAGATGTATTAACGTGTATACACAATATACACGTATGAAGATCGAACTCGTTAACTCGTCCCATTTCTATTCTACAAATATGAAAACAGGCGAAATAAAATAGATAACGGAATAGGTGAATCGGGATTTTTTCCCCATTTTCGTCACTACTAGTATGAACCATATGCTTGCTGTGGTTGGGCTTGCCTTTTTTTTGAGTTTTGATTTTTCACTAGTCTATACCTAATATTTCCTTCAGATTAGTAAAAGAAGTCGTTTTGGACAAGGTTTGAGTCAAATATTGGGAATATAAATTATGAATAACTTATAAGTTGTTGAGTTTGAAAATGTGAAAGCCATATTAATAGACTTGTCTTAAAAAATACTTTCATAAAAATATACATACATCACTTTTCGATAAATATTTTTATAAAAATAATAAGTCAAAGTTATGTTTTGGAGACCGTGCCGCTGTCCAAAGCGACTTCTTTTACCAACCTGGCGGGAGTATTAAAGAGGCAAAATTTCTCTTCACCCATTTTTTTCGTCCGGCCCTCCTCTAACTAACTCTATAATGTGAAAATTGTCTCTCCTGTTTTGTATATGACTATACAAGATTTATTGAGAGAACAAGGATAACTAAGAATCATATCCTTATAATCTTTAGTATCCTATGCACGAATCCTAATCCAAATAGAAATAAATCTCTATCCTCTCTTTATTATTAAAGAACTAAATTTTTTTACGCAAACAAAATCCTAGACCTTTTAGAGTCCGTACTACCACCTTTCGTTTTTCGGCGCTTCTAGCGCCCGGACGCCCGGATGCACAGGGCCGTCCGGACACGTCTAGATGGTGCGCGCGCTCCGCACGGAACGGCTCCCTCACGAGAAAAAAAAAACAGCCCCCGCTCCACCCGCAACGCACGCGGGATTCGCCCCATCGCCGACCTCGCCCGCCGTAGCACCTCCGCACACCCCGCCAACTCGTTCTCCAGATCCCCTCCCCCCGGCTTGCACGGGTCCGCCCATCGCCATCCTCGCCCGCCGTAGCACCTCCGCACGCCCCGCCAGCTCGTTCTCTAGATCCCACCCCCAACTTGCACAGGGTCCGCCCACCGTCGACCTCGCCCGACCCCCAGCACCTCCGCACAGCCGCCATCTCGTTCTCCAGAGACCACCCCCTTCCCTTGCCACTGCAACGGTAGGTGAAGAAACTGAAACAACAGAACAACACTAGTGAAACATCAGCTGAAACCCTATTGCAACATCAACTGAATATTTGTTGCAACAAAGAAAATTGCTTGTTGAAACACAAAATCAGAGCAAGTGCAACAAACAGAACAAAGCTACTGAAACTTCCAAAAAATAGTAATGCATACATGTTGAAACAAAGGGGACTTACTCGTTGAAACAGCAAATCAAAATAACTGAAACAAACATAACAAACTACTGCAACATCCAGGAAAGTGCTAATGCATACTTGTGCAACAGTAACCCAAAGCTACTGCAACAAACTGCAATGCAAGAATGAAACATCAACAAAAAAACTAGTGAAACAAAAAGAAGAAAAAGCTTGTGCAACAGCAAAAAGACACTACTGCAAACAACATAAACAGGCCTGGTACAACAAAAAATCGCCACAAACCCTAGCCCCACCGCTGCGTCTCAAATCCAGTGGAGGAGTGAAGGAGCAGGAGGAGGAACGCCTGATCCAGAGGAGGAGGAGGGAGGAGACCTCAGATCCAGAGGATAACGGGGGAAGGAGGAGGGGATGGCTCAGATCCATGAAGGATTCACCTACCTCATCGGAAAATAACTGCTGTAGAGCTTTCTCCGGTGCTGGAGGTCGCGAGATTGAGGGAGGGAGGCAGGGGATGGGAGAGGTGGGAGCAAGGAGGAAGGAAGGGGGGAGTGGAGGGGAGGGGAGGGAGGAGCGCGGCTTGTCGGCGAGTGCTCCTCCCCACCACGGCGCCGCCGTCGCGCCTGACACCAGTGCCATGGAGGTCGCGAGCGAAAAGCAGCAGCGATGCGCGGCGAGTGGAAAGCGGGCGTGAGACGCGGGCAGGGCGGAGCGAGCGAGGAAACTAGTCGCCATGCGCTTGAGGAGGATGGCAGGTGGGCGAGCGGATAAAAGGGATGGGCTGGGTCGGCGCGGTCGAGTCGAGACGCAGCTGGGTCGCGCGCGGTCGAGTCGAGACGAGGCTGCGAGGGCTCGCGCGGGGTCGAGTCCGTCCGATGCGGACGGACGCCCGTGAAGCAGCTTTACCGTTCGTTTTTCCCTCTTTTTTTTTGTTCCCGAGCACCACTTTTTCGGTTCCAATTTTTTTTTTTTCCTCGGGTCAGTTGCATATGAATCCTAATTCAAATACAAATAAATCTCTATATCCTCTCTCTATCTATATCTATAACTAATATTAAAGAGGCAAAATTTCTCTCCACCCATTTTTAGAAAAGTATATATAGAATAGAAATCTAATAAATATGAAAGAAGGGTAAAATTTCTTTGTTTCTATCCTTTTCTGTTCTTTTTAGAAAAAAACAATACAACTAAGCCTCTGGTCAAGAACATATTGCAGGCCTCATGCGGAGTCAACCTCTAATTCTCTACTCATGTGGGGTTAATACTTCATTGCACCTCCATTTAATATAGACCTTGATATCTGACTACAATAAAGGTTGCAATTAAATAAACTAGACAAAGATAGCTAATAGCTTTTTATTACCACGCAATAGTACGTCCTCTTAGGTCAGTTTCAATGGGGTTTCATTAGAGTTTCATGGACATTAATTATGCTGATGTGACACCATATTAATGAAGAGAGAGACGATAATAGTTTCATGAGGATGAAACTCTTCTGCACTGTTTCCAAAATCTAGATGTGTTGGAAACAGTGATATAAAATCCTCACTGAGGGCAGTCCCTGCGCCAATTAATAGGTCGTTTCCATCTGCATTTAAGAGGCCTCCACGTAAGCGAAAACAGGAAAATTAATGAAGAAAGAGAGAGATCGAGGAAGAAATCGTTTCTCCTGCAAGAAACGGAGTCGGCGCGGCTTCCAACCATCCAAGAAACGACCAATTTTGCGTTGGGGAGAAATGTCCGGCTTCCATGGTATTGATTGCAAAGCCCCTCGCCGTGCCATCCATGGCCATGTCTGTCGCGAAGGCCATGCAAGCCGTTGCTGCCGCGCTCACCGGTACGAAGGCCGCGACGTCGTCCGCCGCGAGCTCGCCGTCGTCCGCAGCGCGCTCGCCATCCGCCGCGAGGGCGAGCCCGCGCTGCGCACTCACCGGCCCCCACCGCGCCACCACGCTCGCTCGCCCGTCCGCCGTGCGCTCACCCGCGCTGCGAGGGCGAGCCCGCGCCTCGCGCTCGCCGTCTGCAGCGCACCGTCCGCCACGAGCGCCTGCCGCGCACGCACACCGCCTTGCTCGCCTGTCGCCGACGCACCCGCCCTACTCCACCGCGCTGCCGCGAGCTCGCCCGCCCTGCTCGCCTGCCGCCGACGCACCCGCCCTGCTCGCCCGCACCACCGCGGCCGCATCCGCCGTGCTCGCCCGCGCCCGTCCTCTCGCCGGCGCCGCCGCGGCCGCACCCGCCCTGCTCGCTCACGCCGGCCGCGCTCGCCCTGGTCGCCCGCGCCGCCGCGGCCGCGCCCGCCCTGCTCGCTCTTGCCCGCGCCGGCGTTGGCCCCGCGCTCGCTCGTACCAGAGGAGAGAAAGCATCCCAGGGAGGAAGAGGGAGTTGGAGAGAGAGAAAGAGGGGAAAAGAAGGCAACATTTATTACGGGAAGAAATAATCATTGTAGGGAATAGTTTCCATGATGACGTGGCTGTCTTTGGACTTCGCACATGGTGTCTACTGTAGAGACTGACCTTTCGATGCACGACATGTTTGCTATTAATATAAGTACATGACATGTTTGCTATTAATATAAGTACTGCTGGACAATAAATTATACGTCCTAGTGTAATGCACGGCTTGCTTTGCTAGTAAATTAATAATGAAGGGAAACAGAAAAGTAGAACAAAGCTTGGAGCGTGACTTGCCTGACTAATCGGGCGCGAATATTGGCGGTCGGACTCAGTCGTGCGCGGCAAATGGGCACATGTTCCTCCGCTCAGTGTTGTCGTGAACTCGTGATCATCGGGAAAAGGGAGGTGGGCAATTGGGCATGCTACTGGTTTGCGCACGAGGCTTACTACATCGCGCTCGCGAGGGTAGGACATTACTGTGTGTCTGCAAAACAATGTGCAGTGACTAAATCCACTCACGTTCACGTGTCAACACCGCCAGCGGGAAAGGGAGAAAGGGAAGGAGGATGGCGAAGATACGTTGCGTCTAGGTAGTGTAAATTTAACCCAAAAATATAAGAATGGTGAGTTTGATTAAATCTCACCATATATGGGTCTCCTATAGTAATATGTTCATTCATCCATTGTCTCTGAATAATAAATCAAATCATAGTGTCATCTTAAATCAATTCTTTTATATGTGACCGAATTTATAGAAAAGAACAACAATGTTTATGAAATATATTTCGTTGTGTATCTAACAGTACCATGCTCTTGACTATAAATTTGGTAAAACTTAAATTTTTTTACCGAAGATAATTCCATAGTTTGATTTGTACGTTTAGGGACGAAGTTGGTATAATATAAGTATACTCCCCTTTAATTTGTTCTAACTTCGTCATTGGTGTGAGCTGGCCCTCCCGCTCTCCCTGGTTTAGTTTTTTAGGTCTCTCTAGGTTAGAAGTCCCAGAGTAGTTTGGGCCACATAGGGTTCAAGAGAGTCAGGAACAATATGAGTGGGAAGGAGACCTCTAATTCTCGAAGGCACATGCTAATTAGACAGTCGAGGGGATCGGCAGCTGTACTTTTGGAGTTCGATAATGAGAATCCTCGATATTTTCGTTATGGACACTTCTCTCTTCGGGCCTAGCCCCCTAACGAGGACATCAACTATGCTCAATTCTAATTTAGCGGATGTTTGCTTGGAGGGGACGATTTTCATCATGCGGTTGATGCACCAATGGCAAAGGTGTTGGCGCTTAAGGAGGGCCTGCTACTACCTCAACATATTGGATGCAATGGATTCAACATTAAATCGGACTGCCTGGAGGTTGTGCAAACTATGAGAGGGGGGGGGGGGGGGGGGGGGCGTCTGCTGGGGCACAAATATATGAAGAATGCACTCAGCTGTGGCAGGATTTTTCAATCTATATCCATAGAACATTGTGACCGAGAAGCTAATCAGGTGGCGCATGAATAAGCTAGGGTAGCTTTGCCTTCGAAATATTATTCTTGTACTTGGGTCGATGAGCTCCCTAGCTTCCATTTAGAAAGTCTGGTCAATGATGTAACTCTGCTTGAAAATAAATAAAAGAGCACCACCTGATTTCAAAAAAAAAGTATGGTCCTGCCTCCCTCTTTGTTTTCATTTTCACGTGTCCAGGACTATGGTAGATGGCAACGTTACCTTCCTGTATCTACTATTCCTCTTGTGGCATGGTATTTTCTTTTATTTTCTTTCTTTTCTTGATTTTCCTTATCCTGTGGTTGGAGCGATCTGTCCGTGGTCATGATCACTCGTGACCGATGCCGTGATAGGCGTGAGCTCCCTGTGGACGCAATGCACACTGGTGACTTGTGAAGCATGTCACCTTGCAACACGTCCATTACGGGCCGACAGTTTTTGTTGGCCATGAGCCATGAGCCATGAGCCATGACCATGACTCATGAGACAATGACGCTTGACCCTTCAGAATTTCACCTGCGAGCTGGTTCTCTGTTACAAGGAAGCTGCTACTCCAATACCACGCAGAAACTCACAAGTTCCAAAAGCAATTTTAGCAGTTGAGACCGTCTCGAAATGAGGGGGGAAACGAGCAATCGGTGGTAAAGTGTTGACGTTAAGAACGGTTTCGTTTGGTTCGTGTACTGATAGGCAGCTCACTGATCAGGCAACGATGTCAGCCATAAGCAACTGACCTTCTCGAAATGTGGGGGAAAATGAACAAGGATCGTGTCCCGTCAGATAACTCACCGGTCAGGCAATGATCTCAGCCTCTCAGCGCCAGACAGCTAAGGCGGTGTTTAGTTCCCACCTAAAAAATTTTCACCCCATCACATCGAACATTTAGACATACGTAAGGAATACTAAATATAGATGAAAAAACAAACTAATTGCACAGTTTGGTTAAAAACCACGAGACGAATCTTTTAAGCCTAATTAAGCCGTCATTAGCCTTAAGTGCTACAGTAACACACATGTGCTAATAACGGCTTAATTAGGCTTAATAAATTCGTCTCGTGGTTTTCAGGTGAGTTATATAATTAGTTTTTTTATTAGTATCTGAAAACCCCTTCCGATATTCAATAAAACATCCAATGTGACATCGAAAACTTTTCAACTCCTAATTAAACACCCCCTAAAATCGGGTATCTGTGATTCATGTATGGCTAGACTCCCTTGGGACTTGGGAGCACAATCAAACAGCACGGAGATGCAAAGGGCTTTAAGGCCTGGTTGAGTTCCAAAAATTTTCGTCTTCTACCGTAAAAAGACATATTTAGACACATGCATGGAGTACTAAATGTAGATGAAAAAAACTAATTGCACAGTTATTGGTAAAATCGCGAGACGAATCTTTTAACCCTAATTAGCCCATGAAAAGCCTTAAGTACTATAGTAGCCCACATGTGCTAATGACAAATTAATTAGCATCATTAGATTCGTCTCTGTAATTTGTTTTTTTATTAGTATTCGAAAACCCCTCCAGACATCCTTCTGACACATCCGATGTGACACCTAAAAAATTTCGCCTCCCTAACTAAACACGCAAACAAGAAGCTGTGATAAGACTGACTGCACCGAATACTGGGAGGCCTCCGCTACCGCTCCCTCCAGTAGACGAATTGGCTGCACCGGCGTCCGCTAACCACTCCGCTAGGCTTGTGCATCCGCCAAACATAGCGCAATAGCGGACGTACGCTACGGCTGCGCGGAAGGCTGCAGAGGTGGGCCCCACTTGTTGAACTAACTAAAAAATGTTATAACTCACAAACAAAAAACCAAATTAAATTCTGATTACGCCATTAAATTCGTTTTAATAAATCCTTCAAAACAATATCTCATATGGATATATTTAGATAAAGTGACAAGTGGACCCCACAGTGGATTAGGATGATATAGAGGATGGATGGGTGCGGGAGAATTGAGTATAGAGGAGAGAATCTTGATGACCAGATCTTTTAGAGGATAAATTTAGAGTACCACGGGTGCGAACAGTCTAACGTGGTTCTATTTTCTTCTACATCGACGCAACAAGAAGGCAACGAGCAGCCTCAGAAATCAGACTGCAGGAAAAGGCAAACGCATCGGTGTCGTGTCGTCACAGCGAAGCTCCACTCAACAGATAAAAAAAGGGGTCATGCCAACTATTGGTCAGTCCATGGTCAGTCAACCATTTCAAATGTTCAGTCAGAAAATCAACAGCAGTAAGTGTTTCCCCGTGCTGTCCCAGCAATTCCCATCGCAACCGGATGCAGACACATTAGGGTGTGTTTAGATCCTTCGAAATTCCAAAAATTTTACAAGATTTTCTGTCATATCGAATCTTTGAACACATGCATAGAGCATTAAATATAGGTAAAAAAATAACTAATTACACAGGTGGGTTGTAAATCACGAGACGAATCTTTCGAACCTAATTAACCCATGATTGAACACTAATTATCAAATACAAACGAAAGAGTTACTGTGCTTCCAAAAATTTTACAGCAGCAACTGAATTCCATGAAGTTCACGCGTTCCCGGCAAACAGTCAATAGGATTCTCCAATCAATCCAAAACCTGCAACTGCAACTTGTTGTTTTGCCCATGGAATTGCCATCGAATTGGACATCGACCAGCGACCTCTTATACCGTCGGTTTCTTCTCAGTAAGGCTTGCATTATCACCTCCAATCCCTTTTTTAGTGACTCCACTTGCTACAGCATCAGAGACAGTACCCCAGTAAGAGCGAAAATTCGAGTCCACAAAGTTTGTTACGAATTTGGATTCCAAGAAAAATCTTGTGGACATGGACATAAGATAAGCCGCACTGAGAAATCACAAAACAGACTGCACCATTCTACATGCAAATGTGATCGTCACCTCGTGTCCGGTCAATTCTTCATCCACTTTTCAGATTTCACACATCAAATTTTCACATCATCAGAGTTGTATCACCAATTTGCGTCAGCAAGGTGACGCCACACCAGCAGTGAGCAATTCCTTTCATAGTGGACAAGAAAGGGTTTCGACTTTCGACTGCAGAAAGGATTGAGGGTGTGTTTAGTTGCCCCTGTAAAATTTTTGAAAGCACAATAACTCTTTCATTTGTATTTGACAATTAGTGTTCAATCATAGACTAATTAGATTCTAAAGATTCGTCTCGTGATTTACAACCAAACTGTGTAATTAGTTATTTTTTTATCTATATTTAATGCTTCATGCATGCATCTAAAAATTCGATGTGACGGAGAATCTTGTAAAATTTTTGGAATTTTGAAGGAACTGAACACACCCTAAAACAATTTTGGACTGAGATGTGAGTGCTGAGAATGGAGCACTGGCTAGTCGGTTTTCAAGTGCTCATTATTGATGGCACACCATGTGGTGTGTGTTCTCCTACTCCTTACCTGCTCTGCTGATAGTGATCATGTAGTGACCACTGACCACTGAAAAAAGACATAGTTTGGGATGCTCCCACGGCGCGACCCTAAAAAAACAAGTCATTATATATATGTATTCATATTTCGGTGTGTCAGTATTCAGTAATCACGAGTGGATTTTTCACTGCGAGGTTGAAATACAAAAGTTGTACCTAATCAGCCAGAACACAGACTGTATATATGTGACATCCTACTATCTGATTAGGACATGTTTGTCAGGGTTCCAAATTCTTGTAGAGACGTTTTGGATCCAAATTTCCTCAGAAATATTTTGTGCGAAACATTTGGCTAGTTTATTAGATTCTTGACACTAACATTAGAATAAGAAGAAATTATATTTTTGGTGTTTTATGTAGGCTAGTAAAAAACGAGAATTGATTTCAAGTTACTTTTTTTTTGAAAGATCTGGTTATCCGGCATTTCATTGATAATAAGCGGGGAGAAGCAAACAACCGTTTTACATGCGCGAGAAGCGCTACCCCCAAACAGCCTAGGCTGCAGGGGTCTTAATAACTAAAATAACTTATTACACACTATGGTTTATAGCGACAGTAAGGCGTTGAAGGACTTTCCCCCCAGCCCTCGACCAAGTGATACAGGTGGTCTTTATCTCTTCGAAGATCATATGTGCCGGTCTTCTATCCTCTCTGAAAATGACAGTGTTTAGCTGTTTCCAGATGCTCCAGCAGGTTAAAATTGCAAGTGTGTGTACCATCTTATCTCCTCTTTCTAGTAAGTGGGAAAACCAATCTTCAATGTCCAGTTCATTCGTCCATTGAGAGGGGTGCAAGGAATGGCAGTCGGACCAATTTGCAACAAGTGTCCAGACTGTGGCAGCGTAGGGGCATTCCGCGAAGAGATGTGCAGCTGTTTCCAAATTTCTTTCACAAAGGGCGCACAAGTAATTGTTCTTCCATCCACGAATTTGCAGGCGGGCTGCTGTCCAAAGTTTGTCTTGCAAGAGCAGCCAAAGAAAGAACTTACACTTCGGTGGCACTCACGCGTTCCAGATGAGGTTCAGAAACATTATCGGGATCTGTCCAGCAAACTGGATGTTGTATGCCGATTTTGTCGAGTACTCCCCTGAGCTCTCAAGAATCCAACTTATTTGGTCATCCCGGCCATCATCTAGGTTCAGTTGAGCAGACTCAATTGCATTCCAAAGCTGAAAAAAATTCTCTCAGGATTTCATTGTTCAGATCGTGTGCAATGTCGCCTATCCAACTTCCACCTAGCACCGCTTCTCTCACCGTTCTTTGCTTCCTTCTACTGTGGTTGTAGAGTAGCGGGAATAATTTTGCAGGTGCCTGTCCATCAATCTAGCCGGAATGCCAAAAAGACGCTTTGTTCCCACTGTAGATAGTTATCCGCGTCGCTGCATTGAAAAGAGCAAGATCAACTGAATCGACAGGCAGGCTCATTCCGTGCCATGGTCTTTCCGGGTTAGTCCACGCAAACCAAAGCCATCTCAGTCTCAGTGCCCTGCTGAATTTCTCCATGTCTATGATCCCTCAACCCCCCAAAAGCACTTGCTTGGCCACCGTAATCCAGGCAACCTTGCATTTGCCACCATGGAATTCACTGTCACCCGCCCACAGAAAGCGCCGACGAGCCTTATCAATGTCCTCAAACAGTTGTTTTGGGGGTTTGAGTGACGTTAGCAAGTATACCGGTAATGCGCTGAGGACTGACCGTACCAGCTTGCGTCGTCCCGCCGGGTTTAGTAGCTTTCCTTGCCATCCCGCCAGTCTGGTCCTTGTGTTGTCGATGATTCGCTACACATGAACAATCTTGAGGTATCCTAGTGTGAGCGGCAGGCCGAAGTATGTCATCGGGAAGCTGACTCGCTGTCCCACGAAATTGTCCAGAATTTCATCAAGGTTGAGGCCAGAGCATCTGATCGGAGCTACAGCGCATTTTGTCAAATTTAATCTCAGCCCCGTGGTCGAGCCGAACCATTCTAGGATTCTCAGGAGGGCTCTGACTTCTTCTTGGACCAGGTTGATAAAAATTACCGCATCATCAGCGTAGAGTGAGAGACGCAGTTTGGCATGTCATCCCCTCAGGGGGACAGAAACCCGTCCTCAGTTGCGATATCCAAGACTTTTTGCAAGGTGTCGATGGTCAGGATGAAGAGATAGGGGGAAAGAGGGTCACCTTGCCTGAGTCCCCGCGCATGATTGATCTTTTCACCTGGGACGCCATTCAACAATACTGTGGAGTGGGAAGTGCTAAAAAGTATCGCCAACCAGTCTCGCCAACGTTGACTGAAGCCCCGGTGTTGTAGCAGTTCCAACATGTATTCCCAGGAGATGGTGTCAAAAGCTTTGGAGATGTCAAGTTTGAAAAGTAGTGCCGGGGTCTTTCTCCTATGGTATGCCCGAGCTAAATTCCTTACATACATGAAGTTGTCGTGTATGCAACGGTGTTTCACAAAAGCGCTCTGGGATACTGAGATCAAGCTGCCAATGTACAAGGAGAAACGGATCGCCAGTCTTTGTGACGAGCTTTCCAAAAGAGTGAATAAGACTAATTGGTCTGAAATCTCCGGGCTTTTCTGCCATATCGGACTTTGGGATCAGAACAATGTTTGCTCCATTTAACTTTTCCATTGGACCCACTCGCAGGTTCTGAAAACTGATTAAGGCCGCCATGACATCATTTTTAATAATAGGCCAGCATACCTTGTAAAAAGTCCCAGTAAAACCGTCAGGCCCTGGCGCCTTCTCTGCCAGTAGTTCCTTTATAACATTCTTTATCTCGTCCTCTGTGAATGGGCGGTCCAGAAGAGGTTCATTAAGGAGTGGAAGATCAAGCCGTTCCCAATCGAAGGTGTAACGCCTTGCCCTCTTGGTCCCAAGTATTTCTGTGAAAAACTGAAAGATGATAGCCTCCTTTTCAGAATGTTGCCATGTGAGTTCTCCATCAGCCTTCTGTAGGTGCAGAATTAAATTTCGCCGTCTTCTTCCTTTTGCCCGCTGATGGAAAAATTTTGTGTAGGCATCACCTTCTCTAATTTGAATCAGCCGGGAGCTCTGACACCTGCATGATCTTTCTATTGCCGCCCAACCCATTACCTGATGTTTGAGATCTTTGAGAAGGTTTGCTTCTGAATTTGTCAGTGGCCTCGACTTCTGGGCGATGTCCAGTCTCAGGATGACCTCATTTGCCATTGAAAGCTGCATACGCGCTTGGCTGAACCGGGACCTGCTCCATTGGCGAAGGGCATGAGAGGTGTTCAAGAGTCGGTTGTGGAGTATCATCAAAGGTGATGTTCCCCTGGCTGGTTTCTCCCAAGTAGACTGAACAGTTTCCAAGAAACCAGGCACCTTCACCCGGAAATGCTCGAACCTGAAAACCGCCAGCCTTGGTAGGGACTGTTGGTTACAAAGAAGCAATGGACAGTGGTCTGAGAGAGAGCTTGAGATGGCTTGCAGACTGAGATGAGGGAAGATGTCGTCCCATTCCTTGTTACAGAAACATCTGTCAAGGTGCACCAATGTTGGGTTCCTTTGTCCATTACTCCACGTATAGCTTCTGTTCTGCAATTTGATTTCTATCATATCACTGGCATCAAGGGCCCTTCTGAACTTTCTCATCTGGGTCCGGTTGACATTACTGTTGTTTTTATCTCGAGCTTCACAGATCATATTGAAGTCGCCCAAGCCAAGCCATGGCATGCCAGCTGCAGGCTGGCAGTCAACTAGCTCACGTAGAAATGCATCCTTCTTTTCATTGTCATTTTCAGAAGGACCATAGACTGTTGTGATTACAAAAGCAGAGTTAGATGGCAGGAAGGTGCATCTCTGGGTTATGGAATAATCCCCTTTAATAGGCACCCCCATGCTGATCAGGTCCTGAGATCCCAGGCAATTAGTATACCTCCTCTGGTTTGTTGTGCTTCTAGAGAGACAAAGCTGCCGCTACATTTAGAGACTAGGAATTCAGCAGCAAGCATTGCATTTAGTTACTTTTCTTAAATGTTTCTTTTTTTTATGATGTTTGGTAGCGATTCTAATGATTCGACGGAATCTGAAAACGTTCGTTGCTGCCAAACACATCTTAATCGTGATCCCGTGCCCACCACGTACGCTTGCATACAGCCTTAGCGAATGGACGTGGGCTCTCGAGCAACCACGTGGGTGACGGAATATTAAAATCAATTCTAGGGATAGCCTGACCAGTTATGCTAATATTTTATTGTATAACTTATAAAAGAATGCACACCAAGCTGCTTCCATGTAATAATTACTAGTTTATGGGATAGCCTGACCAGTCACCACTTTAAAGTTTGGAGCTGATTATAGCCAAATTTGCTTACCAACCAGATGTTTTATAGGAAACATCTCTAAAAGTTTCCAAAACCCACTTCCAAACTTGATTTCTTGGCAAGATTGAAAAAAAAAAACTGCTCTCCAATAGCTCCCTATCTTAACTCTCAATCTTCCTGCACTTGGGAAAATCGACCCAGTCGCGCGGATTTATATGCACGCGTATCGATCGGCCAATCTGGAGGTGGAAGGATGTGAGAAAGAATAAGGAGTAAGACAGAGTCTCCAATCCAAATGTACAAGAGAGAAAGAAAGTATGAAAGTAGGTAGAGTGATTTGGAAATAGTCTAAGATTCCTGATGCATAATTATCTTCTATATTTTAGGATTGAAATTTTGGAAACCGTTGGAGAAGCTCAATAAATATACTCCCAACTTCTTGTAGCTAATTGGAAAACTCATTGATTTACAAATTGTATAGCAAAAATATTATTTTACTCTTTTTTGATGATAAATATTGTGTTTTTTAGTTATGAGCACTAAATATATATGTAAAAACGTTGAAAAGCTATTGAGATATACACTTGTTGTAAATATTTATCATGTTTACGAGGTGTCATCGTATTGTCCGGCCCCCTTCATTAAAAGTTCTCTGATTCCGCCACTGACCACGGGGTGGCGGCAGTGAGGGTGATGTAGTGGTGGAAGAGGTGAGACTGCAAGAGGTATGGTATACAGAGAACACGGTGATGTGGTAGATGACCTTCACTACTAAGCATTTTGTGTACAAACGCATATACATTTTGGTATAACATAAATTTAACTATATTTTTTTGCTTTGTCTGTTCCAAATTATAAGACGTTTTAGTTTTTTAATATATAATTTTTGCTAGGCATGTAGGACAGTCTAAATGCTAGAAAGTAGCAAACCACATTAGTTCTATGCCTATTAATTTATTTAGACACTACACATAGAGACTATGTTCCCAATAGATAGTTTTTATAGTATATTTTTTTGCCCAATTACATGTCTTCTCTTTCCACCACTAACCTATCACATCTTTTCATTCCTTGGGCCTCGTTTAGATTGAAAAAAAAATAAACCCGATGAATAGTACCACTTTCGTCTTATTTGATAAATATTGTCCAATCGTGGATCAACTAGGCTCAAAAGATTCATCTCGTGATTTCCAACTAAACTGTGTAATTAGTTATTTTTTTACCTACATTTACTACTTCATGCATGGGTCCAAAGATTGATGTGATGAAGAGAGAGTGAAAAAATTCTAACTTTTGGGGTGCATCTAAACCAGGCCTTGGTTCTCTTATTGGCATGGTTTCTTATCTAAAAAACCATTTTGTCACCCCTCTTCTTTTCTCTTCTTTAGTCACAGTGTCACATCAACTTTTGCTTAGTTAGTACCTTAATTAATGAACATAGAAACCATGTATTTCTTGATTGGGAGTGTCTTTATATATATACACTATGTCTAGTCGGTGAAGTCACCACAAATGCCTACCACTGAAAGAACAACGTTGTTAAATTCTGGAATAAATGTGAGCACTCACATCAAGTTGAGGACTAGAACCTAGGTGGATAGATTCCACCTAAAGAAATCCAATCAATTGAGCTACGCTTAGTTCGCATGTATTTAAAACAGATAACCCATAGTTGAATAAAAATCCGAGCTATAAACCATCGAGGTAACCATGCAACAAGCTATACGTAACGCATGTGTACATTTGCTAGAACAGTGATAAAAATGTCTATGGCGTTTGACCTGTCTAACTAACGAGTATTTTTGCTAGCCCGATAAGAGCAAACACTGAGGGGGAAACAGCTCAAGTGTTTCTGCCACAACGAACAATGTACGTACCATTCTAGGTGTACTTGCAGATTCCGTGCCTACTACAAAAGCCATAGCTGCACGAGCAGGTTTTCGCGGCAAGTGTTTCCCGGGACCGGGAGACGACCCTCGTTGGTCGTTGCCGCTCTCTCGTCAAGTTTTATTGCAATAAAATAAATAATGGCCTCTCAAGTCGCCTCCGATTTCCAGGCCCTTTCCCATTAGGCCATACCCACGCGCGTTCCACCCCTTCGCCCGCCTATTAAAGACCTGTGCGCGCCCCGGCACATCTCACCAGCTCGACTAGTCACTTGAACAGATACTTCCAAACTTTACCATCACTATATCAACAGCGTGAAGCCGGCTGTGCCATCACTGCAGCTGCAGCTTCTAGTGGCCTTAGCTCGATCGCTCCTATGGAGCTTCCGCCATGGGCGTCCTTCCTCGGCGTGGTGCTCGCCACCGTGATGCTTCTGAAGGCCATCCTCGGCCGTCGCAGCCGCCGCGTGTACAACCTCCCGCCTGGCACAAAAGAATGTAATTTTCACATTTTGAGGAGTCAATGCAAATGGTTTAAACATTAACTAAAATTATATGACTAACACTCATGAGACAAAAAAAATATTATTAGATTAGTAATAGAATACATTTCCATAATAAATTTACTCTAAAATCATCTTTTTTTAGATCGTGCCAAGACACGTTTTTCATTAAGCAGAAAAGCAATCAACATTATAAGGGAAAAAAGATAGGAGGCCTAAGCTTGCCAATTCCCCAAAGCACACTAAAAGAAAACCCTCTAGATACAAAGGCGACTACTCAGGCAAGATTTGAAGCGACATCGTGGAAGAACCGGGTCCAGGCACTAGGAGCTCACAATGGCGCGCTAGGGTAGCCAGATGCTTGTTCCCAGCGAGGATCCAGCGGTGCACCTCTTCCTTGATGGTGATCATGAGTTGCAGAGTGGTCGCGCTTTGACGGTCGAATGTCCGAGCGTTGCGCTCTTTCCACATGATCCATCCAATGAGCATGAACACGGAGTCAAAACCCCCGCGTAGAGGCTTGGGGATCCTCTTCCTAGCATCCATCCACCAAGTCATGGGGTTGGTCTCATGGACCTGCACAAAGCCGTTGAGGAGCCAGTGGAGGCAACACGCCCAGACTTCCCTGGTGACCACGCACCCGAGCAAGATATGTGCCATGGATTCATCCATCTGTTGACACATGATGCATGTAGCGTTGTCTTGAAGACCATGGCGATGTTGGCGCGAAGCGTTCCAGCAGCGATCGTGAAGCACCAGCCAGAAAAAGAACCGTACCCGCGGTGGCGCCGCCGTCTTCCAGATCCGTGCCGCCCCAATGGGCACAGTCGAGCCGGAGAACATGGCGCCGTACACTGACGCTGAGGAGTATGCCCCATCGCTGTTCAGCCGCCAGACGAATGTGTCTAGTACCCCTGGGGTGAGCACGACCAACTCCAGCCGCTCCCAGAGTTCCAGGAATTGAACAATGAGTCGCATAGTACGCGGCCCGGTGACTTGGCGCGCCCAGGCCCGTTCGTGTAGTGCGTCCGCCACCGTGGTCGCTCGATGCCGCCTGGGTACCGCCGCAAAGACCGCAGGCACGCGTGTCCAGATGCTGGAGCCGTCGAGCCAGTTGTCTGTCCAGAACATAGTGGACGCGCCATCGCCCAGAGCCGAGGCCGTGGCAGCCTAGAACACGGCGACCACGGAGCGCTCGAAGTCGTCCCTGAGTGCGCTCCAGGTTCGATCCCCGTCCGTGCGGCGCAGTCAGAGCCATGGTACACTCCAAAATCGTCTTGAAATTAGGCAACTGAAATATAGGAGAGGTGGTAAAAAAACAACCTATTGTTAGAAAAAAAATTCTTCATCCCTACTCAGTCGTGAAATGCAAAAGTTGAATATGATCAGCCGAATCTGAATAAACGGAGTGAGTAGTAATGGCACGAAGAACCATCCGCATGTGCTAACTTGTACTATAATTGTATTTTCGGCAAGTGGTTCCCCGGTGACCAGCGTCGTCGTCGTTCACTCGTCAAGTTTTATTTCCGGTGAAGTCGTCTCCAATTTCCCTGTCCTTTCCCACACAGCAGCTTCCACACGCGGTTCATGACATCGCTGCGCTCCTATAAGAAGGCACGGTGAAGGCACGTTCCGGCACCACCTCACCAGCTCACCTCACTCGACAATCCTCTCTAGCTCGACTGTACCAATGGAGCTTCCAACATGGGCGTCCTTCCTCGGTGTGGTGCTCGCCACCGTGATGCTTTTGAAGGCCATCCTCGGCCGCCGCCGCCGCGTGTACAACCTCCCGCCCGGCCCCAAGCCGTGGCCGATCATCGGCAACCTCAACCTGATGGGCGCGCTCCCGCACCGCTCCATCCACGAGCTGTCCAGGAAGTACGGCCCGCTGATGCAGCTCCGGTTCGGGTCGTTCCCCGTGGTGGTCGGCTCGTCGGTGGACATGGCCAAGTTCTTCCTCAAGACCCACGACGTGGTGTTCACGGACCGGCCAAAGACGGCCGCCGGCAAGTACACCACCTACAACTACCGCGACATCACCTGGTCCCCCTACGGCGCCTACTGGCGGCAGGCGCGCAAGATGTGCCTCACCGAGCTCTTCAGCGCCAAGCGGCTCGAGTCGTACGAGTACATCCGCGCCGCCGAGGTGCGCGCGCTGCTGCGCGACCTGCACTCGGCATCCGGCTCCGGCCGCGCCGTCATGCTCAAGGACTACCTGTCCACGGTGAGCCTGAACGTGATCACGCGCATGGTCCTCGGCAAGAAGTACCTGGACAAGGAGGAGGCGGCCGCCGGGTCGGTGACCATGACCACCCCCGAGGAGTTCAAGTGGATGCTCGACGAGCTGTTCCTGCTCAACGGCGTGCTCAACATCGGCGACTCCATCCCGTGGCTCGACTGGATGGACCTGCAGGGGTACATCAAGCGGATGAAGAAGCTCAGCAAGATGTTCGATCGGTTCCTGGAGCACGTCGTGGAGGAGCACAACCAGCGGCGGCTGCGTGAGGGCAAGGACTTCGTCGCCAAGGACATGGTCGACGTGCTGATGCAGATCGCCGACGACCCGACGCTTGAGGTTGAGCTCGACAGGGAAAGTGTCAAGGCTTTTACCCAGGTGAGTTATTCTGTTTTCTGTGATGCTGATTCTATTGGTCCTGTTTTACTCGCGAGCATATCTGCAAACACGTTCATTTCAGATCAGGACCGTGTGTAGTGTAGCACGTTACCACTTACCAGTGTGTAGTCACAGAATTAAACAACTTCAATATTACACGGCGTCCAGATTAGTTGAAGTAGACAGTGACATAAATTAGTTTTCATAGGAAGAAGGAACACGTGGCCAGATCATCATCTGAAGAGCGAAAACATGTATAGCTTTTTTTTATAATGGAAAATTTCCGGCTTCAGCCTTCTTTTAAGAAGAAGTATCCGTGCAAACTTATTACAGTAGCATACTCATAATTAAAACTTATTACAGGTTCAGAACTAAAGATCAAGATGGTAAATGAAGGACTATCCATGCGATACGAAGAACTCTATGGCTCTCGATTCTAGTAGCTTGCAAGTGTAAAGAATCTGTTCCTTGCCGTCATCCGAGCGTTGCAATAGAGTCCAAAAACGTAACCAGTGTGTCTCCCTGAAAATAACCTATAAAAAAGTTTCTGGGTGACCTTTATAAAAAACCACATCGTTCCTTGCGATCCTATTGCCCAGCAAAACGCCGCAGCCCTAGTCAATAAAAGATGATTATGATTAGAACCCCCTAGCTTTGACCGACTATTGAAAAGATGGTTCGTGTTCCTTGGAGGATTAATTCCAAACAAAACAAATATAGCACACCAAAGAAACCTGACATAATGGCAATCAAAAAACAAGTATTGAATAATTTCATGTGTGCTAAAAAACAACAAGGCTTACTACCATTTCAATTCCTTTTAGCAAGATTGTCTTTTGTTATTATCATCCCCTTCTTTAAGAAGCAAAGAAAAATTTTAATCTTCAGGGATACTTTCATATGTCAAATTTCCTAAGTAACCTTAGTCCCATTATTTACTAGGTATTTGTAATGGATTTAACAGAAAATAAGCCATTATTATTTAAGTTCTAGATGAAAGTATCTCGACCCTCATTTAAATTAATAAAAGCAACTCTCGCAACTAGACTTTGCCATTCCAACGACTCGTTCCCAACTAGTGCCCTTCTAAATACAGTGTTTATTTTAAGCCTGCCAGACTCCGTTGTTTATCCAAACCTCTGAAGAACCTTGAGATCCATGCGACTATCGTTGGAAGCAGTGGGCTTGCTGATTTCTTTCACCAACTTGCCTTGACAGGCGTTTCATTAAGAGGAAGAGGCTCAGACCTTGGGCTAGCTAATAGATACGTCCCACCAAATGCATAACCAAGTGCTTAATAATTTCTACTGTACAATAATAGACAAGTGCGAACTGACAGATACACTCCGAGAAAACTAAGACGGCGACAGGAGCATCGTCCCCTTGCTCAACTGCAACATTTGACGCCACATAAAAATGTTGGCATGTGTTGCACACATTTGTTCTTGTTCACTTACACCTACTTTGATTTAGTTTAATTTCCTCGTGCACTAGCTCCTCATGGAGCGAAAGGATCTCACCGTACCACCATCTCGAATGCATGGCACGCGCAGGACCTCATCGCCGGTGGCACGGAGAGCTCGGCGGTCACGGTGGAGTGGGCCATCTCGGAGCTCCTCAAGAAGCCCGAGGTCATTGCCAAGGCCACGTAGGAGCTGGACCGCGTCATCGGCCGCGGCCGCTGGGTGACAGAGAAGGACATGCCCAGCCTCCCCTACGTCGACGCCATCGTCAAGGAGACCATGCGTCTGCACCCGGTGGCGCCGCTGCTGGTGCCCCGCCTTGCGCGCGAGGACACGACCGTGGCCGGCTACGACATCCCCACCGGCACGCGCGTGCTCGTCAGCGTGTGGTCCATCGGCCGCGACCCGGAGCTGTGGGACGCGCCGGAGGAGTTCATGCCGGAACGATTCCTCGGCAGCAAGCTGGACGTGAAGGGGCAGGACTACGAGCTGCTGCCGTTCGGGTCCGGCCGCCGGATGTGCCCCGGGTACAGCCTCGGCCTCAAGGTCATCCAGGTGAGCCTTGCCAACCTGCTGCACGGCTTCACGTGGAGCCTTCCCGGTGGCATGACCAAGGAGGAGCTCAGCATGGAGGAGATCTTCGGCCTGTCAACACCGCGCAAGTTCCCGCTCGAGGCCGTCGTCGAGCCCAAGCTCCCGGCACACATCTACTCGGAGGCTTGATGCGTGCCAGCCTGCGCGCGCCTCTTCACTCTTCAGTAGAGGCGTCGATCTTGCGATGCTGGCTTGCTGCGCAGTGTACGCTTGTTGCTCGTGTTTTTATTGCTGGTGCTGTCGCTTTGTCGGTTTTTACTCAAGCTTGGATCGTGTTGCCCTCTTTGTTTATTTCCTGTACTAAATTGGTTGGGCAAATATTTTGCTGAACTTACGAAGAAAAAAGAGGGCAGCTGCGGACACACGTGTAAGGCCTTCGGCCAATCGCAGCCTAACGAGCGTAAATCGTAATAAAAGATAATAAATTATGTATGGAGTACAAATTTTTTTCTTAAATATAAAATTGCTCCACAAAATATTATATGGGGTGTCTAGTTATCTGTCGACAGATTTTATGTGGTCAAATCTGTCAGATTTTCTATAAATACAACCCAGTAGACAGTTGTGACACAAATCCGAAAGCAGAATCAAACGTATAGAAATGTGATAGATTTAGTACCAAAAACATTTGTCAGCAGATAAATAGCAAAAGTTAATATTATAATCATACGAGCTTTGCTATTAACAGGCATATCGTCTATATCATTATAAATATCAAGGTATGGAGATCTGTCGTACAATTCGCTCTCTACTTGTACCATACCTTTTTCTACATTTTCAATGATGTTAGACCCACATGGAGACATACATACCAGACTACCAGTGCAGACTTTCGTATAGCCAAATATGTCGTTCTTATTCTCCTCTCCTCTCACTTATAGCAGGGCTCATCTGTCATCTCCTTTCTTTCTCCCCCCACCTTCTTCCTCTCTCGCTGCATCGATTGTTGGCCACAAGCTGCCCTTGAGCTTGTCACCACCGTCAGCGCTCGCCCCACGTAGCACTCGTGCCTCCACCTGCTCGCCCATAGCTCCGCCAGCCCCCTGCACTGCTCAATGGCTCTACCCTGCTTCCCGCTGCTGTTGACGCGTCCTTGCTTCTCACGGTGACCTCTTGGTGTCGGACTGCTGCACGCCACGGCGGAGAAAGTTGTGCGAGGGCAGGGGTGGATCGCTGAGCTCTCGAGCAACTTCCCATGGCTCCATGGTGGAGCAATAAGCTAGAGCATTGCTGGGCAAAGGAGACAGGGATGAGGTTGCATCGCATGTGGGCTCTGTTGCACAATTGTTGTCAGTTTGAACGGCCCCCTCTATGTCCAAATCTTGGCTCTACCCCTAGGATGAGGAAGGCACCAGGGCGAGGTCGCCGGAGGGCCACCGCGACCGGGGGAGGGAGTCACGGGGCCAGGAGCGAAGCCTGTGGTCCATCGCGCAGCTCCCTATCCGCTGTGGTGGCGAGGTGGCCGGCTAGGGGGCGTGCCGAGGTCGCTAGACCTAGCCGTCGGGGCTGCGCCGGCATACCGGTCAAAGCCTAGCGCCACGTCTAGAAGCCCGCGCGACTCTGTGTGTGCGGTCGAGCGAAAAGAGAGAGGGCACTGGAGGAAAACTTCCGCTAAGGGTATTGTTGTCTTTTCGTGTGGCTATATTTTTTTTTGTTATTTAATCCACTCAAACTAAACAATGTGATAAAGTAGGGGTAAATGGCGGCTTCATTTGAAAATTATGAGGGCAAAATCACAAAGTTTAAAAAATGGATTGAAGTCTGGAGTAGGGGTGAAAATACCAAATTCCCTAATTTAATTTAGAACAACTCTAAGAGTTGATTTTATTTTTGCATGGAAGGAATTTACCAGCTTAGCTTATCAGTCAACATAATGTTTTGACAATTCAATATAGTATATGCTCAATCTGAGACAAGTAGGAATACTTATCTGTGTTGGGTAAAAGTATACTAGTATAAATACAAAGTTGTTACACCATTATTCCACTATAGTATCACAAGGCAGCGCACGGCGCAAGCTAGGAGAAATACCTACTTACCGTACATTATTACAGAAGTAACGGCAACAACAGAAGCAGCAACGGGACGCACACGAGACAGCAACGCAAAAGAGGCAACTATATGCTGCAGAAATGCAGAGTCATGCACGCATTGATCATGGCTCGGCGTAGAGGTGCGCCGGCAGCTTGGGCTCGACGACGGCCTCGAGTGGGAACTTGCGCGGCGTGGACAGGCCGAAGATCTCCTCCATGCTGAGCTCCTCCTTGGTCACGCCGTAGGGGAGGCTCCATGAGAAGCCGTGCAGCAGGTTAGCGAGGCTCACCTGGATGACCTTCAGGCCGAGGCTGTACCCGGGGCACATCCGGCGGCCGGACCCGAACGGCAGCAGCTCGTAGTCCTGCCCCTTCACATCGAGCCTGCTGCTGAGGAACCGCTCCGGCATGAACTCTTCCGGCGCGTCCCAGAGCGCGGGATCACGGCCGATGGACCAGACGCTGACGAGCACGCGCGTGCCGGCGGGGATATCGTAGCCGGCCACGGTCGTGTCCTCGCGTGACAGGCGGGGAACCAGCATGGGTGCCACCGGGTGCAGCCGCATGGTCTCCTTGACGATGGCGTCAACGTAGGGGAGACTGGGGATGTCCTTCTCTGTCACCCAGCGGCCGCGGCCGATGACGCGGTCCAGCTCCTCCGTGGCCTTAACGATGACCTCGGGCTTCTTGAGGAGCTCCGAGATGGCCCACTCCACTGTGACCGCCGAGCTCTCGGTGCCACCGGCGATGAGGTCCTGCACGTGCCATTCGAGAGGGTAAATGGTCAAGTGAGATTCTTGCACTGTTCATGAACTCAAGATGGAAAGCAAAATTTGAGTTCATCAAAGTAGGTTGTGACTCATAATTTGCGTGCAACATTTCTGTGGCGTCCATTGTTCTAGTTAATCAAGCGATATTGCAAAATCTTTTGGGTGGGGGGACAACACCTGATCGAGTGGGAGGTGGGTTCAAACATGAAAGCACTTGTTTTGGATTTTTCAATTGATTTTTAAAATTTGTTTGACTAGCTGATTAGTTTTTGGAAACGTGATGTTTGCACTTCAGATTATAGTTGTACAAAGGTAAGAACGAATAGTTGCAGATTCCGACAACGTCTGATCTGTTCTGAGTAACGGAATCCTACTGCAGCTGGGGAGAATCTATTTAGAGACTCACCTGAGTAAAAGCCTTGACGCTTTCCCGGTTGAGCTCCACCTCAAGGGTAGGATCGTCGGCGATCTGCAGCAGCACGTCGACCATGTCCTTGGCGACGAAGTCCTTGCCCTCGCGCAGCCGCCGCTGGTTGTGCTCCTCCACGACGTGCTCAAGGAACCGATCGAACATCTTGCTGAGCTTCTTCATCCTCTTGATATACCCCTGCAGGTCCATCCAGTCGAGCCACGGGATGGAGTCGCCGATGTTGAGCACGCCGTTGAGCAGGAACAGCTCGTCGAGCATCCACTTGAACTCCTCGGGGGTGGTCACCGATCCGGCGGACGCCACCTCGTCTTTGTCCAGGTACTTCTTGCCGAGCACCATGCGCGTGATCACGTTCAGGCTCACCGTGGACAGGTGGTCCTTGAGCATGACGGCGCGGCCGGAGCCGGACGCCGAGTGCAGGTCGCGCAGCAGCGCGCGCACCTCGGCGGCGCGGATGTACTCGTACGACTCGAGCCGCTTGGCGCTGAAGAGCTCGGTGAGGCACATCTTGCGCGCCTGCCGCCAGTAGGCGCCGTAGGGGGACCAGGTGATGTCGCGGTAGTTGTAGGTGGTGTACTTGCCGGCGGCCGTCTTTGGCCGGTCCGTGAACACCACGTCGTGGGTCTTAAGGAAGAACTTGGCCATGTCCACCGACGAGCCGACCACCACGGGGAACGACCCGAACCGGAGCTGCATCAGCGGGCCGTACTTCCTGGACAGCTCGTGGATGGAGCGGTGCGGGAGCGCGCCCATCAGGTTGAGGTTGCCGATGATCGGCCACGGCTTGGGGCCGGGCGGGAGGTTGTACACGCGGCGGCGGCGGCCGAGGATGGCCTTCAAAAGCATCACGGTGGCGAGCACCACACCGAAGAAGGACGCCCATGTTGGAAGCTCCATTGGTACAATCGAGCTAGAGAGGATTGTTGAGTGAGGTGAGCTGGTGAGGTGGTGCTGGTGCCGGAACGTGCCTTCACCGTGCCTTCTTATAGGAGCGCAGCGATGTCATGAACCGCGTGTGGAAGCTGCTGTGTGGGAAAGGACAGGGAAATTGGAGACGACTTCACTGGAAATAAAACTTGACGAGTGAACGACGACTACGCTGGTCACCGGGGAACCACTTGCCGAAAATACAATTATAGTACAAGTTAGCACATGCGGATGGTTCTTCGTGCCATTACTACTCACTCCGTTTATTCAGATTCGGCTGATCATATTCAACTTTTGCATTTCACGACTCAGAACTTTTTTTTTAACAATAGGTTGTTTTTTTACCACCTCTCCTATATTTCAGTTGCCTAAATTTCAAGACGATTTTAGAGTAAATTTATTATGGAAATGTATTCTATTACTAATCTAATAATATTTTTTTGTCTCATGAGTGTTAGTCATATAATTTTAGTTAATCTCTAAACCATTTGAATTGACTCCTCGAAATGTGAAAATTGCATTCTTTTGTGGATGGAGAATATCACGTATCTCCTATATTTGGAAAAAAATGTACTTATATATATTTTTTATTTAGAAAAAAAATAGGTAGAATATCTTCCTATTAAATCTAACTTTCATAATAGGTATGCATTTAGATCTAACCTGCATATATCGTGTAAATTGTGGGCATCGTGATGAAGCTAACCTTGTAAGGTACGTGACATTATCAAGAGCTGATCAATGTAACATGTCGTTTAATGGTACAGTATTCTAACAAGACATGTTATGAAAAGTAATATACACATGATATTTGACGTTATACATATGTAGCATATATATTAATCACTTGTGATAAGTTTAATTTGTTTTTTACAGTAAGATGTTACACATGTTGATTTTCAGTTTTAGGGACAACCGGATCGGAGGGACTTGAGCAAGTAGAGTATACTATTGGCTGTGCCAGAAGACTGATAAATTTGTGTTTGGCCCTATTGGATAAGTAAGAAGGAGGCAGCGGGTGCTTGCATCACGACCGTGAGACACGGTCCGTGGTGCTGGGATCTTTGTTTCACTAATTATTGGTCTCTTCTTTTTAATAAAAATATTTTCATTGCTTACTTGCTTTATGCATTTGATAAAAAAAAACAAAGGCTCATTTTCCAGTGTGGTCCTTTTAGATAATAATGTGGTTTTATATCGAGGAGTTAAGTTTTATATCGAAATTTACATCAAACGACAAGACACCTTCGCTGAAGTGTGAAAGAAATGCCCTAACCCTCGAGATTTGACATTTCAGACGAAATTGCGTTCTAGTCAGTATGCACTGACTCCTGTAGCAAGTCAAGTCCTAAAAGGGACCCGGAACAGGTAACATGCTCTGATCCAAAATATCTACAGAAAGACTCGGCTAAGGGGGTGTTTGGTTCCTTATTTTTTTAACACCTATCACATTAAATGTTAGACACATGCATAAAGTGTTAAATATAAATTAATTACAAAACTAATTACACAAATTAAGATTAATTTATGAGACGAATCTATTAAGCATAATTAGTTTATTATTAGTATCCAAACACCCTTCGGTCAACCCATGGTTAACACCAGTTAAAGTTTAACGAGGCGAACCAAACAGGCCCTAATACAAGCTTCTCATCGATCAAGTCACAAGTATGATGCAATTCAATCGGCAAGTTGCAGTATCTGTTGTCAGATGATGGTTGCAAGATCAGGGATATGAATTTACTTGAACATCAGCATAATTGCGAGGGAAATTGCTAGATCATCACAGAGAAACACCTACTACTACTGCTGCTGCGACTGGTGATAGGACTTCTGGACGGACCAACCTTTTTCCATTTGAAACGATGACTGACCATGGACCGAGACCGACCAAAGAGCTGAAAAGCGACTTTCGCTCATGTGGAGCACGCTTTCGCGACGATGTGTTTTCTACTTGCTTTAAGCGGTTATCGCGCCCTGAAGCTGTTTTGTTGGATTCATATGCTAGCGAACAAAAGAAAAAAAAAAGAAGCACAAAAATCGTATTGCATTGAAAAAGTAAAGCCGAGTGCAAATTCGCCTAGTAACTAATGGAGGCTCCTACTTGAGCCCTAAAAATTAAATTCGATGGCTTAAAACAAAAACAGAGGTCCAGTAGGGCCTTTACTATAGCTCTCAAATTTGGGGACATCCTCCGGCGCTCATTCCTAGGGCTCTCATTCAAGCCCTCAAATCATTTTCTGCGCACGCTTCTATCCGCCCGCCTCCCCGCCACCGTGTGTCGCCCGCCTCTGGTCCGCATTTCCCACGCACGTCGCATTTCTTCCTTCACCCGCACACGGAGCCTGCCCAGACGTCCGCGAACGTCGCCTCGCATCCCCGCATACCTTCTCACGCCCCAGTCGGCGGGAGCTCACCAAAGGAGTGCCTGCCCGCCCCCAAATTAGGCTTCTCCTCCTCCGACCCCTCGCGGCAATGAGGAAGAAGATCGTCTTCTGACCCCACACGACACCCCTCCCTCGAGGCAATGGAGAAGAAGATTCGGCGAAACTACTCCCGACCCTTCCTGGCGAGTCTTTCACTCACGATGGGGGCGAGGCTACTCCCGAGCCCTCTTGGTGTGTCCCTCCCTTGCGGTACCGACATGGTCGAGTTCCTCAATGGCGAAGAAAATTAAGAAAGAGTATGATGAGTTGGTCCCATGTGTCATTCTCTCTTAAGAATAAATTTGATAGACATATTTTGAGGGCTTCTGCTGGAGTGCTTCCTACAAAATAAGGCCCTTAAAGTAGAGGAGGCCTCAATAAAATGTAGGGACCCTGTTTTGATTTTTAGGGGCTATGGCTGGAGTTGCTCTAGAGATTTAGACCTTCAACATTTTTTACTTTTTGAACCTTTTGAGAGGGGCGTTCCGTCATTTTACACGCCATGATACCAATACACACGCACACTCACGAACGTACACACACATCTCAATTAAAGCCTCTGAAAAATTGAGGTAAACTGTCAAATCTCGAGATTGACAACGTCACCATAGATGACTTGCTATTGATGACATGTCACCTACCACTAAAATGATAACATCATTAAATTCTGAAATAAATCTAGAAAAATCACCGTTTCGCTTCAAAGTAGGGGCACAAACGCTTAAGCCCCATTAAATTATATTAAGTTTGACCAAATTTATAGAAAAGATCACTAATATATGACATCAAATTTTTATCATTAGATACCATGAAATATATTTTCTCATAATCTATTTATTTATTGTCATAAATATTATTACTCTTCGCTGTAAAGTTGGTCAGACTCAAGATAATTTTACTTTGGGTGATTCTTGGAGTTGATTTTGTAAAAAAAAAGACTTAGTGATTCGCTGCCTCCGTGGCTCTGACGATTCTTATTACTTTATTAGGGCTTACTTGGTAGAGCTTCTGCTAGTATAGATTATCTGTGGAAGCTAATTCTGTAACTGGAAATATTTTTCTACGAGTTTTTAGGATAAGTTCTATGCATACAGTGCCTCTATGTGTGGAGTGGATCAGAAGAAATTATTTTTCAGTTCCAAGCCCCCTAGTTCACTTCACAAAATCATCTTATAACCGTTTCTCAGTAAAAAAAAATGGTTTAGTAGAGCTTCTAGATTCAGTCCGTAAGCTACTTTTGAACCTCTTTGAAACATGGTCAGTGGGAGTGGGCGAGTGGAAATCCATCTGAGGAGGATAGAGACATGCAAGTTGTGCAAGAGGCTTCGGGATAACAGTAGCGGGCCGGTCAACATAGCACAGCATGTCTTAAGTCTTACAGCTAGGCCCATCTAGATTTTCAGCCTACAAGACTCTCACTCGCTCATTTGGCCCAATACCTAATTTTTCTCTTCGGTCGCTAGCTAGGCCTCCAATCCCAAAAATCTCCCCTTGCACAGCACAGCCCAGATTTCGGAAGTCCAAAACAGTAACCAAACGGCGACGCAGAGGCGTGCGGTGAGTGACCGGTGATGTCTCGCACGGTAGACGGCACGGTGCATCGGTGAGTCGGTGCAACACAAAGCTGTCAAGTCGTCGTATACCGAGGTATAGGTACACAAACGGATCCGCGCGCTTGATCCGCCGTTGCGTGCCGCTGCAGATCGCAGCGCGCTGGGCGCTGGCACTGCGGCCGCGACAGGGGATTCACGTGCCAGTGCCACGACGTACGCGCGGCAGCAGCTGATAGCTAGGGTCGGCCAGGGCAGCAGGCGGCCAGGCGCCCTGCTGCTGCCGCCGCCCCAAGCAGGCAAAGGCGGCCGGCCAAACCTCGTATACTACGTCTCGGGGGCGGTCCAGCGGACCCGCTAGCGTGACTCGTGATGAAGCAGGGGTGGACGCAGGTCAGGTGAAGCAATTACTGCGCTCCGTCCCTTGGTCACATCTACAGTAGCTGAACTGAACCGAGGGCCCCTTGCTTCATTGCTTGCTTGGCCCCGGTGGAGTAGCTTTGGTGAAAGCTGGGCCCGGTTTAGTTCCAAAATATTTCGCGAAAAAACAGTAGATTTTCTGTCACATCGAATCTTTGGACGCATGTATGGAGCATTAAATATAGATAAAAAATAAAACTAATTACATAGTTTAGACGAAATGGACGAGATGAATCTTTTAAGCCTAATTAAGCCATGATTGGACACTAATTACTAAATAATAACGAAAAGTGCTACCGTAGCATTTTACAAAATATTTCAGGAATTAAACAAGCCCACGCTACATTGCTGCGCGGGCTCACGGGTAACGTTAAGCTTCCACTGGCTCGATCTGGGGCCTCGTCTAGATCGAAAAAAATTTCAACTCCAGCTATCGTAACATTTGGCAATTAGTATCTAATTATGAACTAATTAAGCTCAAAAGACTCGTCTCGTGATTTACTATCAAATTGTACAATTAATTATTTTTTATCAACATTTAATGCTCTATGCATATATTCAAAAATTGATGTGATGAAAAGAGAGTGAAAAAACTTAGAATTTGGAAGGGAGGAGAACAAGGGCCTGGGTAGGATGCCATAAACTAGGCTCCGTGCCTTGTTCACAACTAGTCGAACGCATCTCGTCATAATTAAGGTAAAACTAGCTGAACTGCTTCGTCCTCGCTCACTCGCTCTTGCCTCTGGTTCAGGCCTGTATTGAAAACACGAGGGAGGAGTTCTCTTTTCTTTCTGGGTTCTTGGCCTTGTTGAGGTCCTGTTCATCCGGATTATAATCCGTCTGTTTCAGCTTGTTTTTTAGCCGGAACAGTATTTTTCTCTCATAACAAATTAGCTAACAGTGTTTTTCAGCCGGCTTATCAGCACAGCCGAACAGGGCCTTAGTTTGCCCAAATCCGCGTCACCCGAATTACTGTAGCTTACTGCACTATAGCATTTTGTTTTAATTTGATAAAAATTGTCCAGACATTGACTAATTAGGCTCAAAACGTTCGTCTCGCAAAGTACAACAAAATTGTGCAATTAGTTTTTGATTTCATCTACATTTAGTACTCCATGCACGTGCTGGCATTTTGATGTGATGGAAATCTTCCTTTTGCATAGTCCTTGTTTAGATATCCAAATTCACCCCCAAATTTTACTATGCAAAAAGAAGATTCCCTATCATATCAAAATGTCGGTATATGCATGGAGTACTAAATGTAGATGAAATCAAAAAATTAATTGCACAGTTTTGTTGTACTTTGCGAGACGAACATTTTAAGCCTAATTAATCAATATTTGGACAATTATTAGCAAATAAAAACAAAAGTGTTACAGTGCTACAGTGTAGCACTGTGCAGAATCGGGAGCTCCCGATTCGGGTAACTAAACGAGGTCACAGGCCACACAGTGGATTTTGGGGGTAAATTTGGAGAACTAAGGGGTCGTTTGGAACAGAGGATTCCTAAAGGAATTTTACAGGAATATGATTCCAGCGTTTTGGCGACGTCACATGCCGTTTGGATTGAAGGAATAAAGCCTACCGTTCCTCTGGAAAGGAAAGTGTTGCTTCACAGAATGGAGGAACCAAAAACATCCGCCCAAACTCAATTTTTTCGCGGAAGCCCGAGGAACGCGTCTGCGCGAGAGAGAAAACGGTGGTGGGCTCAAGCAACGAGAAGATGAAAGATATGATTGGATTCAACCTGTCGGCACCCAAGCATGCTCAGGCTGCTGGCTCACTGCTGAGACAACGCACAGACGGTCAAACGGGTGAGCAGTAAATGAACTAAATTAGATTTTTACTATTTGATATTGGTGTTCTTTAATTCATCCATTGAATTTCTATTCCTACATTCCAAACGCCATTTTCTATAACTTTCCTACGTTTTCAATTCTTTTCTCACTCTATTTCTACTTTATTCCTGCGTTTCCTACTATTCCTCTGTTTTATATTTCTTCGTTCCAAATAGGCCCTAAACATGGCCCTGGTTTTGCAAGAATTACTCCTGCACCTGTAGTACTGTAGTAGCCTAGTAAAGTAGGCATTCGGCTAGAGCGGGGAAGGCATTGCAGTTGCCGCCTTGCAGGCCGCAGGCAGGCCCAGCTGCCCTGTACGTACGTACAGTGGCGGATCCAAGGGGGGGCTGGGGGGGCTCCAGCCCCCCCTAATTTCTTGATTTCAATGCTAATTACTGTAGCAAAAACTTGATTTCACCGTTAAATCTTCGTGCAAATCAACATCTCTGTTGTTTTAGCCCCCCTTATCCCGCATCCTACATCCGCCACTGCGTACGTATGCATCCGATCCGCCGCGGATACCGTGAGGGGAGACAAAGCGCTGCCGCGTCGCGCCCGCCTCTGGTCCTGATCGGCGCAGCTGCTGCCTGCTGCTGCTCTGCTGCCAGCCGGCCTGATTGGCGCACGTCAGCGAGCCGTTTTCGGCCGTGCATGGGCGTGCGAGCCGGCCCCCGCGTCCGCACGCTCCTGTCCACGTCGGCGGTCCCATCCCATGGCGCCAGTGGTGGCCCGCGCTGCGAGCGGGGTTGGGGTTGCTGTCGGTCGGCCGCACTCATGGGCCTCTATATTCATCCTCTATACGTCATAGTCAATAAGATTCTCTCATCTATACTCAATTCTTCCACACTCATTCATCCTCTATATCATCCTCTATCCACTCTATCCACTGTGGAACCCACTTATCACTTTATCTAAATATATCCATATGTGATCTAGTTTTGAATGATTTATTGAGACGAATTTAATGGTGCAATCGAAATTTAATTTGGATTTTTGGTTTGTGAGTTATAGCATTTTTTCCCTTTATTTAGCTAGTGGGGCCCGCCACTGCCCACTATAGAGTAAACACTGTACCACTCTAAATATAGAGTGAGAGAAATGATAGAGTATCGTTTTAGAGTACCCAGTGTAGCAGTTTTTACTCTATATTCATACTCTAAAGCTTTAGAGTATCCGTTTAGAGTACCCACTGCGGTAATCTAACCGGCCAGAGGTGTCCAAGGCCACGTTACGGCGTGCCGCCGCAGGACCACGGTGCAGTCGTGCAGATACGGCTGCATGTAGTACTGCTGCCTGTTTTTGTATTGTACGATGCGCGAGCCGTTGTGGTATTTTCTCACGACACGATACAAAATTCGAAAGAAAAAGATGATCTAAGTGAGCGCACTGAACGCGGCAAGCTCTCGGTTCGTCCACCGTTCCATACTTCCATTCCATGGCGCACCGGAGAGCCACTGAGCCAGGACCCCTCGCCGGCGGCCCGGCGCCAGGCGCAGCAGATCCGGCGCGTGACGAGCATTGAAACGGGGCGCAGGTGCAGCAACCACAGGGCTTGCGTTTAGTTCATTCAAACTTCTAAAAATTTTACAAGATTCTCTGTCACATCAAATCTTTAGACGCATGCATGGAGCATTAAATATAGATAAAAAATAACTAATTACACAGTTTGGTTGTAAATCACAAGACGAATCTTTAGAACCTAATTAATTTATGATTGGACACTAATTACCAAATACAAACGAAAGAGTTACTATACTTCTATATGTTTTACAGGGACAACCGAACACACCCGTATACTACCACGACACAGTAACCGAGTCAGTGGCCTAGCGCCCGACGTGCGCGTGGGCCGGGGAGGAGACATTCCGTACGGCCCGCGGTACGGGCGCTGCTGACACCCGGCCTCGCGAGGCCCCGTGCTGCTCTGCTTTCTTCCCGTTGCCAGGTCAGTGGGGAGTAGGAGTACCGCTCTGACGTGGGCACCAGCGCACTCATCGTGTGGGGTGCTGCGGGCGGGCGGCGGGCCCTAACCACTGACGTACTCTGCTAGATGTGTTTAGGGCATGTTTAGTTCAGGTTAAAGTTTAGTTTTCATTACATCAATGTTGCGGCAAATACATAGAGTATTAAATGTAGACTAATTACATATATGTTGGCATAGATTATGAGTAATTTACGAGACGAATCTATTAAGTCTAATTAGTCCAAAATTAGAAACTTTTTGTTAAATAAAACGAAAGTACTACAGTGTTTGTTAAACTTTAACACCTCTGACCAAACAGGTCCTGGTGTGCATTACAAAGTTTAGGATTGTAAACTCCGTCGTTTCAAACTCGGGACCATCTTTTCTTCATGTTACTATGAGTCTATGACTAGTGATCTGGTGTTGGATAGCACCAAAATTTTCCCTCCATGCTCAAGTCCAATTTCACATGACCAAAAAGTTTGTGTAGCACCAGTTTATTGCCTATATGTCCATTTAAACGCATATTTTGCCGTTTCATGGTTCATCGCCTAAATGTCCATTTAAACGCATGTATTACCGTTTATACCGTTTAGCAATTATTTATGGCCATTGCTTAAACTTTTTTTTCACCTGTTTGGTGGTTCAGATGCGTTTAGCATTTAATTAGTGACCGGTGCCTAAACTATACACGAACTCACTGTTTAGCGTTTTAAATACGTGTAGACAGTCGTTTACACACATTTAGACGAAGACTAAGGGACTGTTTGGATTGGAGCCACAGTCCGCCACGCCACACCTGCGGCAGCCATGGACAACAGACAGGTGTTTGGTTGCATGCCGACGTCGCCACGCCAAAGACTGCGGCGGCCACCGGTCATTCGGCTGGTGTTTGGTTTCTGACAAAGTGGTGGCTGCCACTATTGCTCTCTTCAGAAAATCACGCCACAGTTGTGGCAACGAAAATCATCGCCTCACCTTTGGCGCGTGTGGTTGCGGGCGTGGCAGCCAGCAGTAGCGAGGAAAAGGCTTCGGCGACGCCACAGCTAGCGAGGCAGTCTATGACAGCAAACCAAACAGCCCCTAATGTTTCTTCTTCTCTCTCTTAGCTTCCTTGTGGATGAGTGGAGTGGCAGCCTTTGGGTCGGATCTTGAATTCTTGACTTTGTAAGCCAGCAACCCTAGCAAAACTTCTTTAAATTTGTATAAAATTGTGATCAAAGTCTCTGGTCCATATAAAAAGTGTGCATTATCGTGGAGGGTGAAGCAATTTCACTGTGCTGCGTGTGAGATAGACAAGGGTATGTCACCTAGGCATAGAGCCTGTATGTATCACCTAGGATAAATTTCATAGTTTAATCTTATGTTGGTAGACTAATTATTACTAGGTGCCTAATAAAGTTTAATCTTATGTTGTTTAGGTGCTGAATATGTAGTTGTTGTTAGATTATTTTAGTTCACCTCTTTATCAATTAGTGAGATAGTTGCTAGTTAGGATATGAACCAAAAAAAATAGTCTATTCATTAGTCCAGAGAAAATTGGTATTTGATGCCTCTCAGAGGTGGGCTTCGCTGCAAAGGGTTCATCAAAGGGAACCAAACTGCTGCAAAGGACTCCGGCGACTTTATAATTTTGTTTACCTCATCTAAGTCAACATAGAATATGACATTAATCTTTTGCCCCTTCCGCTTCTAATAGATCCGATCCCTTCTGGAACATCGTTCTTCCCGTTCCTTCCGTGCGGACGTCTGGAGGTTGGCCTGGACAGCATGCGACGCCGTTTTTTTAATAGAAAAGACAGCCAGAGATTAGCCTACAGCCACACCAAGCCTGGACGCCTGGTGATAAATAAATAAACTGGAGGCCGGACAAGCAGCGCTAAGCCTGGACGCCGTTTTTTCATAACATAGCCATTGCACGTTCAGTACACATTAACATTGCAGATTGTCATCAAATAAAATAGACAGTTCATGTGCAAATTGTCATAGACAATACTTGTTCAATTCACTTCTCACATAGACGTACATACTAAAAAGATACATACTCAGTAAATGCTCAAATGTTTTTAGTTCTCAATTCACTTGGTCTTCAACTTCCTTGGAATCAACTTTTTTTTTTGAGGCGATCTCTTATGGGGTGAATTTTTCTTAGTTGCTACTCACTTCCACCTTCTCCCATCAGCACAGCTAGTCGACTGCAAAATTAATTTTGTGTAACATATTTCAACTTTAAATTACATCAACACAACAACAATAAAATGATAGTATATTGCTAACCTTCTAGTCACTATGATGGGGCTGTCTTGCATTATTGACTCTAGTTGGCTTTGAGGGATTTTGGACAGCAACAATGTTTTTCTGGACAGTTGGGGTTGCACCATTGTCATCTATATTTGCTTCGTTTTCCTGGACATTTGGGACTGCACCATTGTCATCTATATTTGCTTCATTTTCCTAGACATTTGGGGCTGCACCATTGTCATCTATATTTATCTTGGTCTTTTGCTTTTTCTGGCTTGGTACTTTAGCTTTATCCCCATACTTGGTGGTGTTCTTTCTTGGCTTTCTCTTCCTGCAAGATCAAAATAAAATTGTTGTAGCTAATCTGGCACAGTATTAAAATTAACGAGAGGTACTATGTACTTGCCTTTTTTTGCGCCATTAAGTCGACACTTGTAGCTAGTTTCACCGTGACCCAACTCTCCATATCCCGTGCACTTTATTTTGCCTCTAATCATCTTCTTTTTAAATTAGTCAGCCTCATTGGCAGCCTCCTTGTCAGCCACATTGGCAGCCTCCTTGGCAGCCCTTTTTCCTTTGCTACCTCCTCCCTCTAGGAAGCCATTGATCCTCAATTTCCTGTATCTTCCTGCAGTTTTTTTATCTAGTGGTGCCCCAACCACAAAAGGCAGATCCACATTTGGCCATTGTGTCCGGTCAGGCAATGGCTCGATTATTGTGTAGTATGCATTCTTTAATCTCTGTACTGAGTAGTACTCATGCACAAAATCCTCCAACTTCATATCCAAAGCTTGTTGTGCTATAATCAAAGCTAAAGCATGTTGACAAGGCTTACCAGTGTGCTGCCACTCGAGACATGTGCACTCATTCAAATATAGCTTCACAACATGCCTATTATGAGTTGTGGTGATGTCCCATACCTCAGCAACCAAACTATCAGCCTTCACAACATACAAGTGTCCTAATCCCCTTGTCTTCATTTTCAGTTGATGTAGGACAGCGGGTAAAATTTTTCCATCAAGCTTTTCTGCAATCCTTCTGAAAGCCCAAGTTTGGTTTTGGTAATTAATGACACCAAGTTGCTAATGCCATGTGTTAAGTGTTTTGAGTTAGGCATAAGCAACACATGTGATGAAGGTGTACGTGGCAAGGAGTGGTGGCCACAAGATCACAAAGAAATGGTGCATGGACATGAAATGACGATCATGGTGGAGATGCACATAATATGATGGACATGATGATCAAGTGGAGGAGAAGGATCTAAGAGCGCAAGGCAAAGGTATAACCATAGGGTTTTTCTTTTGCCGGTCTAAGATGAGTAGAGAAGTGATTGACCGGATTTAGGATACATAGCCGACTATCAAGAGGGGCAATCACGGTTAGCTCGGAAATTAAGTGCCACTAGATCAATGTCTTGAGCATATGCATTAGGATCTAGTTGAGAGCTAACATAACACCTTGAAAAATGTTTGTGAAATGCTAACACACATGCACATGGTGGTGTACACTTGGTGGTGTTAGCACATTTGCGAAGGCGGTGGAGTTTGAGCGGCTCCCGCCGAGCTTGCGAGGCGGGATTCGGCGTTTTTTTTGGGAAGTGAAACGCTTATTTTTCCACTACGCCGGAAGTTAGAAAAGAAACGGAGGCGAACGGAGGTCACTGTCGTGACCGGACGCTGCACCGGACGCGGTCCCGGTTTGATCGGACGCGTCCGGTCAGTTCTCGCAGCGCGCTTAGGGTTTGTGACCGGACGCTGGTCTGGCCTGACCAGCGCGTCCGGTCAGTTCACCTAGGTGCAGAAGAAGAGCGCGCAACCGGCGCGTCCGGTCCCTCACGGAACCGGAGTGTCCGGTCAGGCGTCCAGAAGTGCAGAGTGCAGCGGAGTGCTGTCGGACGCACGGCGCGTCCGGTCACGTGCGATCGGACGCATCCGGTCGCGGTGGGAGCTTACTGGACTCCGACCGGACGCCAGGTGCAGCGTGCCCGGTCAAACGCTGGAGCACGTTCGGTCACAGCAACGGTAACTTCTGACACACACTGTTCATGCTTGTCCTGTAGTGATCGGACGCGTCCGGTCACCCTGACCGGAGCGTCCGGTCAGCTCGTTTTGAACTGTGTCGTCCGGTAACGGCTAGCTGCGTACCCCTTCGCTATAAATAGAAGTTGGCCGGGGTTTGAGGGTAACTCCTGCACATTTTGAGACCTAGAGACATCCTTTGAGCTAGAGAACAACCCCTCCACTCATCTCTTTGCTTGGTTGCACATCTTGAGTGAGATTGAGTGAGATTCAAGTGCATTGCTTGAGAGTTGCATTCTAGAGGCGCTTGATCTTCGAGTTGCTGCGGATTTCTTGTTACTCTTCCGTGTTTCTCGACACGGTAGACGGCTTTGAGCAGCGGAGGTGATTGAGCTCACAATTGAAGATTGTTGGAGCCCTCACCAAGTGTTGTAAGGGGTTCTTGATCCTTCCCCGCGGGAGTTCGCAAATTGGATACTCTAGTGGAGCTCGTGGCTTGGAGGATCCCCATCTTGTGTGCGGTTGTGCGGCGCCCGCCGAGGGCTCGACTCTTGATAGTCGATTAGCTCGCGAACCGACAAGTGGGTGCATCGCCACAACGAGGAGTAGCTTGCCGGGAAGCAAGTGAACCTCGGTAAAAATCTTGTGTCATCCCTTTGCCGAGGATTTCTCTTGTGGTTGATCATCGTGATTGATTCTTTGAGTGCATTACTTCTCTACATCGTTGGTATAAAAATCAAGTCACTTGCTCTTTACTTTCTTGTACTAATCTTAGTGTAGCTTTTATCACATAGGGGTAAGTAGTTTAGTGACTTAGTCTTGTTGGTGTGTATTAGAGATCATAGCCTTGCTTTACTAGAATTGTATAGGTGGCTTGCATAGTGTAGTTGAGCTAGTGCTAGAATTAGCTTAGCCATCTTTTATACTAACGTGGTTGCTTAGTGAAGCTTATAGATTTTAAATAGGCTATTCACCCCCCTCTAGCCATTTGGACCTTACAAGTGGTATCGGAGCCGATGCACCGTTTATTTGAGGCTTAACAACCTACGGTGAAAAAGAAATGGCTCAATTAAGCTTGCACATCAACAACACCAAGAAGGCACCTCACTTTGATGGGACAAATTATGCATATTGGAAGGTTAAGATGACCGCACACCTCAAGTCAATCAATAGAGAAGTGTGGAAGGTCACTGAAACAAAATTTGAGGTTGCTAATCCGGAAGCACCTACACCGGTGGAAGAGAAGAAACTCCAATGCAATGACATTGCCATTAGTGCTCTTCATGAGGCATTAGATGACAAGACATTTGAGCAAGTGAAAAACATAGAAGTTGCACATGATGCTTGGGCCAAGCTTGAAGAAACATTTGAAGGCACCGAAGGCACAAAGACCGCTAAAGCATATATCTTGCAAGAAAAATTTTCAAGCTTTAAGATGCAAGATGATGATAGTGTACCGGAAATATTTCATCGGTTGCAAGTCATTGTCAATAAGGTCAAGGCACTTGGTGAGGAGGTCAAGGACAATCAATTCTCTATGAAGTTCTTGAGAAGCTTGCCCAAGAGGTTTGATATATTGATCACCGTGCTAGTGAGGACTATGTTGAAGGATTCAACTCCTCAACAAATATTTTAAGAGGTGATGACCGATGATTCATATAGAGAAGATGATGAGAAGGATGAGTTGGTCAAGAAGAAGAAGAAGGAAAATGAGAAGAAAGATGATGAAAAGAAGAAGAGTGTGGCATTCAAAGCCACCACATCCAAGGGCAAGTCCAAGATTGAATCATCAAGTGATGAAGACTCAAGCTCTTGTGATAGTGATGACATTAATGAGAAGATGGCTCTCTTTGTCAAGTAATTTGGCAAATTCATGAAGAAGAAGGGCTATCGTGCAAGGAGGAGGAAGAACTCATCTAAGAAGAATGAGCATACCATGAGATGCTTTAGATGCCATAGCAAAGATCATCTCATTGCAAAGTGTCCTTATGATAGTGATGATGAAGATGCTATCAAGAAGGAGAGGAAGAAGCAAAAGAAGAAGCAAGAAAAGAAGGAGAGCTCTCATAAAAAGAAGAATGATTCTCATGTTGCTACATGGGATAGTGATGATTCCTCAAGTGATGATGAGGATGACAACAAGAGCAAGAAGAAGGGGCATGCTAGCATAGCTATTCAAGAGAAGAGCTCCATATTTGACACTCCATCATGCTTCATGGCTAAGGCCGCTAAGGTATCATCCGAAGATGAGAGTGATCATGATAGTGCTAGTGCTAGTGATAGTGATGATGACGATCTAACTAAAGATGAACTAATCACTATGCTAGAAGATTACACTCAATATTTTAAAGAATCTAGAAAGGAGTGTAAGGGCTTGCTTAAGGAAAAGAAAAACCTTATGCAAGAACTTGATGAGCTTAGAGCATCTTATGAGAGTCTAAAGGTAGACCATAAGAAGCTTCAAAAGTCTCACACTAAGCTTGAAGAAGCTCATTCTTCTCTAGTTGAAAAATGTGAAAACATGCCAACTAATGATGAGAAAGCTAAAACTTGCAACATAGGCATATCATGTGATATAATTGATGAATCTTGTCATAAGCCTATTATTGTTGCTCCCACTAACCCTTCATGTAGCTCATCTACATCATCCTTATTTAGATATGATAGCTTATACTTGGTTGACTTCAATGATAGTGAGACACAATTGACATCATGCTTGCTTAGCAAATCTAGTATGGGTTGGTTATGGCATAGAAGGCTTGGTCATGTTAGAATGAAATAATTGAACAAACTTTTGAGGCATGACTTGGTTAGAGGATTGAAGGATGTTACCTTTGAGAAAGACAAACCTTGTAGTGCTTGTCAAGCCGGTAAACAAGTTGGAAATGCACATCCTAGTAAGAGTGAAATGAGCACATCAAAGGCATTTGAGCTATTGCACATGGACTTGTTTGGGCCAACAACATACACTAGCATTGGTGGCAACAAGTATGGCTTTGTGATAGTGGATGACTACACTAGATACACTTGGGTGTTCTTTCTCTATGACAAGAGTGATGTTTATGATCTGTTCAAGTCTTTTATCAAAAGAGTGCAAAATGAGTTTGAAATCACCATCAAGAAGATTAGAAGTGACAATGGTAGTGAGTTCAAGAACACAAGAATTGAGGAATTGTGTGATGATCTTAGTATTGGACATCAATTCTCATCAACATACACTCCTCAATCCAATGGTGTAGTTAAAAGAAAGAATAGAACTTTGATTGACATGGCTAGATCAATGCTTAGTGAGTATAATGTGAGTCATTCATTTTGGAGTGAAGCCATCAACACGGCTTGCTATTGTAGCAACCGTCTCTATTGCCATGGGAAGCTTGGGAAGACACCATATGAGCTATTGAATGGAAGAAAGCCCAACATTGCATACTTTAGAGTGTTTGGTTGTAAATGCTATATTCTCAAGAAAGGCACTAGATTGAGCAAGTTTGAAAAGAAATGTGATGAAGGGTTCTTACTTGGTTATTCTACCACAAGCAAAGCATATAGAGTTTGGAATCTCACAAATGGCACCTTGGAAGAAGTTCATGATGTTGAGTTTGATGAAACCCAAGGATCTCAAAATGAAGTTCAAAACCTTGATGATGTGAGAGGAGATCAATTGTCAAATGCAATAAAGAACATGGACATTGGTGACATAAGGCCGAGGCAAGTTGATGATGATGATGATACTCATGTGACCAACCAAAATGTGCAAATTGATACAAATCAAGCAAGCTCAAGTGGTACTCATGATGAAGCTCAAGATCAAGGTCAAGCAAGTGGAAGTAATCAACTCCCAATACTCCAACCTACTAGTATTGCAAGAGATCATCCATTGGATCAAATCATTGGTGAAATTCAAAGTGGTGTTCAAACTAGATCAAGATTAGCATCCTTTTGTGAGCACTACTCATTTGTGTCTCTTGAAGAACCTAAGAAAATAGAAGATGCATTGAAAGATTCTGATTGGGTAAATGCCATGCATGAAGAGATAAACAACTTCACTAGAAATCAAGTTTGGGAACTTGTTGAAAGGCCGAAGAACTACAATGTGATTGGTACTAAGTGGGTCTTTAGAAACAAGCAAGATCAACTGATCAAGATGGTGTAGTTGTGAGAAACAAAGCAAGATTGGTAGCACAAGGTTACACACAAGTTGAAGGTCTTGACTTTGGAGAGACATATGCACCGGTTGCAAGATTGGAGGCAATTAGAATCTTATTAGCATATGCTTGTGCACACAACATCAAGCTATATCAAATGGATGTCAAGAGTGCATTTCTCAATGGTTACATCAATAAAGAAGTTTATGTTGAGCAACCTCCCGGTTTTGAAGATGACAAGAAACCCAACCATGTCTACAAGCTCAAGAAGGCATTGTATGGTTTGAAGCAAGCACCTAGAACATGGTATGAGAGGTTGAGAGACTTTCTTCTCTCTAAAGGGTTCAAGATGGGAAAGGTTGACACCACTCTCTTCACCAAGAAGCTTGGAAATGACTTGTTTGTGTTGCAAATCTATGTGGATGACATTATCTTTGGATCAACCAATCAAGACTTTTGTGAAGAGTTTGGAAATATGATGGCTAATGAGTTTGAGATATCTATGATTGGAGAGCTTAGTTACTTTCTTGGACTTCAAATCAAGCAAATGAAGAATGGCACTTTTGTAAGTCAAGGGAAGTACATCAAAGACATGATCAAGAAGTTTGGATTGCAAGATGCTAAGCCAATGAGTACACCAATGGGTACTAATGATCAATTGGGTGTTGATGCTAGTGGCAATATGGTAGATCAAAAGCAATACCGGTCTATGATTGCAAGTTTGCTCTATGTCACCGCTTCTAGGCCGGATGTGATGTTTAGTGTGTGCAAATGTGCAAGATATCAAGATTCACCTAGAGAGAGTCACTTGAAAGCAACCAAGAGAATATTGAGATATCTTAAGGGTACTCATGATGTTGGATTATGGTTTCCAAAGGGGTCCAATTTTGAGTTAATTGGATATTCGGACTCCGACTATGGTGGATGCAAGATTGATAGAATGAGCACAAGTGGCACTTGTCAATTGCTTGGAAGGTCTCTTGTTTCATGGTCATCAAAGAAACAAAATAGTGTTGCATTATCTACCGCCGATGCCGAATATATTAGTGCCGGTAGTTGTTGTGCACAATTGCTTTGGATGAAAGCAACCTTGAATGACTTTGGAATCAAATTCAAGAATGTGCCATTGTTTTGTGACAATGAAAGTGCTATCAAGATGACTCAAAATCCGGTTCAACATTCAAGAACGAAGCACATTGACATAAGGCATCACTTCATAAGAGACCATCAACAAAAGGGTGATATTAGCATTGAAAGCATTGGCACCGAATATCAACTAGCCGACATATTCAGAAAGCCACTTGATGAGAAGAGAATTTACAAGTTGAAGAATGAATTGAACATACTTGACTTCTCCAACTTGAAATGAGTGCACCCCCACATTCTTAAAATGACATGCCTCTCCTCTGACATAGCAAGGTAAAGTTGTTTGACATATCATCCATACTTTGCTAAGGACATGTTTAGAACATATAGACATATTTGCATGTCAAATAGGCTCATTCATGAAAAACAAATGAGTTTAATGTATATATGGTACCACTATTGCGTCTATGTTTTGATTGATCTAGTGGTAGCATATGACATGTTTGTGGGCTTGCAAACCTAGTGTTGAATCTAGAAAATGAGCTCATGATGTGTAATTCAACATGGTCAAGATAACCCTTATACTCTATGAGGTGTGAAGAAGCTTGTCCTTGGATCAAACCGAATAACATATTCTAGGCAAGTGATCTAGATTGAACCATAATTTGGACTCCCTCATATTGATTGACTTAACTCTCCCTAAAATTGGCACATTTTTGGTGATTGTTGACAAAGGGGGAGAGAAAAGTCACAAAGATAGAAAAGTCATAAAGATAAAAAGTTAAATTGCAAAGAGGGAGAAAGATATAGTAAGGGGAAGAGAATTCAAAGTTATGACTTTGGAAAGGGATCAATTAAAATTGAGCACACAAGTAGGGGGAGCAAGCTCTTGAATGATTTATTGCATTTGTATGTGCATTAACATGATGAATTGTTGCAATGCAAAGCTTAAATTCATGTTCATGTTTGTATGATGATTGCTAGAAATAGAACTTGAATGATGATTTGTTGAGAGTATCTTTACAAGTGCTATCTAGACACCTTTTGCTTATAATGTTGATCTCACGGGGTACTTTAGTGTTTGTGATCTTTACAAGTGATGTATTACAAGTGGTGTCTAGCTACATCGATGCTAAGGATGGTGAAAGCATCTAGGCCCCAAGGTTTGGTTTCGGCAATTGATGACAACGCTTTATTACCATGACTAACGTGTGTTTTGCAGAAACTTTGGTAAGTTAGGTCATGGATGTGATAACCGCTTTGGGCACCATGGTATTCATGTCCCTTGATGGAAATCGTTTCAGTTTTCAAAAGAGTGACGTCAAGATTAAGGACGGTTAGTTCCGGATGTCGAGGTGTTGAGATACATTCGGAATAGTCGTTAGGATCTTCGTTTTTCTCTTTTGGCCGTACTATAAAGGGGGGCATGAACGGGTAGCTTGACCTAGGCGAGTCCTATGTTTAGGTGTGGTGCACACTTGTTAAACTTGGCGCTAGGCAACCCTAGAATAGCTCAAAGTTCAGTTGGAAGCAATTTGGTTGAAGTTGCGACGCGTTTCGGACAGTTTCGGGCTGTTTCCCACTGACCGGACGCGGTCTTCGGCATGACCGGACGCGTCCGGTCAGTACGTTACCGCGACTAGGGTTTTGGCCCTGACGACCGGACGCGGTCCTCGCGAGGACCAGACGCGGTGGTCAGTGGCCGACCTGGGTGTGATCGGCGCGTCCGGTCACAGTCCAGTAAGGTCCAGAGACGACCGGACGCGTCCGGTCATCACCGATCGGACGCGGCCTCGCGTCCGGTGCACTTACAGTAAGCTCCCTTGCACGATCGGACGCGTCCGGTCACCCCTGACCGGCGCGTCCGGTCACTCAGTTGAAAAATCGGGATTCGACCGTTACGGGCGACCGGCGCGTCCGGTCAGTTGGACCGGCGCGTCCGGTCAGCCCGTGTCAGAAAGTAAAGGTTTGTTTTCTTTGAGGGGTGTATAAATACATCCCCTCCACCTCTTTTAGACGTCTCTTGCTCATTTGAACATCTGAGAAAACCCTTTAGAGTGCAAGGAAGTGCAAGAGCTCTAGTGAGGATAGAGATTTGAGAATCAAAGCTTGAGGGTTCCTCACTAGTGATTAGAGAGTAGCAAGTGTGCATCCACCTCCTCATTTGGGCTCGTTGTGGTCAAGTGAGAGTTCTAGCTTGTTACTCTTGGTGATCGCCATCACCTAGACGGCTTGGTGGTGATTGGGAGTTTGGTGATCATCCGGCGGAGCTTGTGGATGACCCAACTCATCTTGTGAGCGGTTTTGGGTGATTCACCGCGACGGAGTGTCGAAGAATCAACCCGTAGAGAGCACTTGATCCTTGCGCGGATCAAGGGGGAGCTACACCCTTGCGCGGGTGCTCCAACGAGGACTAGTGGGGAGTGGCGACTCTCCGATACCTCGGAAAAACATCGCCGTGTTCCTTGCCCTTTACATTCAAGCATTTACTTTCTCGTATTTACTTTCATTGCTTGATTTACTTTCCTAGAATTGCCATGCTAGACTAGGATTGGAAACTAGGGTGCAAAACTTTTATCGGTAGACTCTCTAAGAATACAAGTAGGCACTAGGGGTGAATTCCGGCTTGTAGGATTTATTTCTTGCAATTAATTTTTAGAGAAGCCCAATTCACCCCCCCCCCCTCTTGGGCATCTTGATCCTTTCAATTGGTATCGGAGCCGTGTTGCTCCTAATTTAGGCTTTACCGCCTAGAGCAAGATGTCTAACGGGGAAGGACCACCTCCCACCTTTGAGGGGGATGATTTTCCATATTGGAAAATCCGCATGGAGGCGTATCTCGAAGCCATAGATGTCGGGTGTCTTAGAGCCGCAACCCAAGGGCTTCCCGCTATCAAGGATCCCGTAAACCCCATTGGTGACGAGGAGAAGTACGACCGGTGGAATGCAAAGGCCAAAAATGCACTCTATCGGGGCTTAGGCAAAGATATCTTCAATCGTGTGCGTAATGCAAAGAACGCTCATGAATTGTGGGAAAATCTTTGTGCTCTCCATGAGGGAACTAAGAGTGAGCGTGAGGAACGCTATCACATAGCCTTAAAGAAAATTAATTCTTTTGAGATGCTTCCCAAAGAAAGTGCTAATGACATGTACACTCGCTTGAATGTTCTTGTAGAGGACCTCAATGCTCTTGGGCTCACTCAAATGAGCCAATCGGATGTTGCAAGGAAGATCTTGAGTGTGCTTCCCGTTGAGAAGTATGGTCACATTGTCACCGTGCTTCACCAAAGTGATCTTTCCACCGCAACACCGACTCAAGTATTGGGGAAGATCAATGCTCATGAGATGTACATGCACATCACTCCGGAAGAGGGCTCATCATCTTCCAAGAAGAAAGACTTGGCCTTCAAAGCTAGCCATGACAAGAAGAAGAAGAAGGGCCAAGCCATGATTGTGCAAGAAAGCTCAAGTGAAAGTGATGTTGATGATGAATCACTTGCACTCATGGTGAGAAAGACCACCAAAATGCTAAAGAAGCTCAACAAGAGTGGCATCAAGTTCGATGGCAAGAAAAAGAAATTTTTCACAAGTAGCAAGAGAAAGCCCATCTCGGAGATGGATTGCTACAATTGTGGTGAACTTGGCCACCTAGCTCATCAATGCCCTAGACCACCAAAAGACAAGTTCAAGAACAAGAACAAGGGCAAGAAAAATGATTCAAGTGATGAAGAAGATGAGAAGAAGAAGAACAAGCCATACAAGAAGAAGGATGGCAAGAAGAAGGAGTTCTACAAGAAGAAGAAGGGAGGAAAGACATACATTGTTGGTGATTGGCTCACCGACATTGAATCATCTTGTGATTCCTCCGAAGATGAGAGCAATGATGAGAAAGAGAAGGTTGCCGCTTTTGTGATGGGGCCATCATCTTCACCGACATTTTCACCACCACCTTCACCGCCTCCTTCACCATCATCGTCCACTACCAAGGGTGAACGAAAGGTACAAAACCATGATAGTGATGATGATGATGATAGTGATAGTGATGATGAATATGACGCACCTTCTTATGATGAACTTGTAAAATTGCTAAATAAATACACTAAAATCATAAGAAGGACAAGAAATGAACATGATGAACTTCAAAATGAAAATGAATCACTCTCATCAAAGCTTGAAAATGCTCAAAAGACTAGTGGTGAGCTTAGAGATCAAAATGAAGTTATGTCTTCCACTCTCAAGGAGCTCAAAACCTCAAATAAAGAGCTTAAAGATCAACATGATAAACTTGAGAAGAAGCATGATGAGCTCATCACTAGACATAACTCTTTGAAAGACAAATACACCACATTAAAAATTGACTATGATAGTCTTGTGGTTGCTAATGAACTTGCTCTTGAGACACATGATGCTACTAACAATGTTGTTAAGTGTGATATAGCTACATCATGTGATGATTTGATCATTGAAAGCATTGAGCAAGGTTCTAGTAGCAAAGGCAAGAGTGTGGTTGAGTCAAGCAACCATGATGATTATGCCAAGATCAAGTGTGAGAATGAGAAGCTTGCAAATGAGAATAAGAAGCTTAAAGGTTTGATGGCTCTTGAGAAGCAAACAACAAATGAGTCACTCATTGAAGAGAACAAGAAGCTCAAGCAAGAAAAAGAGCATCTCAAGACCGGTCTAAGCAAGTTCACAAGAGGTCAATATTTGCAAAGTGAGCTCCTCATGAACACCGTAATGAAGATGGATAGAAGTGGTATTGGGTACTTGGCAAATCAAGAGAAGAAGGCAAAAGCTCAACAACAAAGCAAGTCAAAGCCCAAGCCAAAGAGATGTGTTGAGTGTGGTCAAGAAGGTCACTTTGCTCATGAATGCAAAACTCCACCACCACAACCCTTGCCCAAGCATGCTAGACCCTTTGCCTTCAATGCTCATTACATGCTAAGAAAAGATTCAAATGGAAAGATGAAAGTCATGTTTTTGGGTCCCCCAAACAAGAATAGGCCAAAGAAAATATGGGTTGCCAAGTCACTAGTTGAGAAAGTTAAGGGCCCCTCTCAAGTTTGGGTCCCTAAACAAAAAGCTTGATCTCTTGTGTGTAGGTGAACTACAAGACCGGTGGATCTCATTGGGTTATTGATAGTGGTTGCACTCAACGTATGACCGGTGATCCTCGTATGTTCACCTCCATTGAAGAGAATGGGATATGTCAAGAGAAGATCACATTTGGGGATAATTCAAAGAGCAAAGTCAAGGGTATAGGCAAGATTGCAATATCAAATGATCACTCACTCTCAAATGTGCTCTATGTTGCTTCATTGAGTTTCAACTTGTTATCCGTTGGGCAACTTTGTGACCTTGGCTTCCAATGCTTGTTCACACCAAATGAAGTTAAAGTTTCAAAGATAGATGACAAGCAAGTGATATTCAAAGGCTTTAGATACAACAATCTTTATCTTGTTGACTTCACCTCCGAAGATGCAAACTTGATGACATGTTTGTTCACCAAGACTTCACTTGGTTGGCTTTGGCATAGGAGGCTTGCTCATGTTGAAATGAACACTCTCAACAAGCTATTGAAGAAAGAATTAGTGAGAGGATTGAAGGATGTGAAGTTTGAAAAGGACAAACCTTGTAGTGCATGTCAAGCGGGCAAACAAGTTGCAAACACTCATCCAACCAAAGCTTTCATGTTAACTTCAAGAGTTCTAGAACTTCTACACATGGATTTGTTTGGGCCTACAACATACAAGAGCTTGGGTGGTAATCTCTATTGTCTTGTGATAGTGGATGACTACTCAAGATATACATGGACTTTCTTCCTTCATGATAAATCCAAAGTGGCAAGTTGCTTCAAGAAGTTTGCAAAGAGAGCTCAAAATGAATTTGAAGTCAAGATAAAGAAAATTAGAAGTGACAATGGCAAAGAGTTTGACAACACCAACATTGAAGCTTATTGTGATGAAATTGGAATCAAGCACGAGGTCTCTTCAACCTACACTCCTCAACAAAATGGTGTAGTTGAGAGAAAGAACCGGACTTTGATCACCCTTGCAAGAACAATGCTAGATGAGTACAACACTCCGGAAAAGTTTTGGGCCGAGGCAATCAACACCGCATGCTATGCTTCAAATCGCCTCTTCCTCCAAAAGTTTCTTGGCAAGACCCCCTATGAGTTGCTTAATGGGAAGAAGCCGGACGTCTTATTCTTCCGGGTGTTTGGTTGCAAATGCTACATCTACATGAAGCGTCAACACCTAGGGAAGTTTCAAAGACGTTGTGATATTGGTTTTCTTGTTGGTTGCTCATCAAAGTCCAAAGCATATAGAGTATTTAACCATACCACCGGTTTGGTTGAAGAAACATATGATGTGGAATTTGATGAATCTAACGGCTCCCAAGGAGCAATTGAGAATTGTGATGATGTAGGTGATGAACCCTTGAGGGAGGCCATGAAGAACATGCCCGTGGGAGACATCAAGCCAAAAGATGATGAAGACGATGTGCAAATCATTGATCCACCATCTTCATCACGTGTGCCTCGAGATGATGACAAGAATGAGAGAGTTGAAAATGAAGACACCTATATCTCTCATGAACAAGCCGAGGCACAAGCTCAAGATGTTGATGCTCCCCCTCCACCTCCTCAAGTGGTTGATAGAAGAAATTCACCTCTACTTCAAGCACATCCACAAGAACTCATCATAGGGAGTCCTACTAAGGGAGTGATGACTCGATCTCAAAAGCTTGCTTCTTTTGTTGAACATCACTCTTTTGTCTCTTGTGTTGAACCTAAGAATGTAGAAGAAGCTCTTCAAGATCCGGATTGGGTGAATGCCATGCATGAAGAATTGAACAACTTCACCCGCAATCAAGTATGGACACTTGAAGAGCATCCTAAAGGTGCAAGAGTCATTGGAACCAAGTGGGTGTTCTGAAACAAGCAAGATGACCAAGGCATAGTAGTGAGGAACAAGGCAAGACTAGTTGCAAAGGGGTTCTCTCAAGTTGAAGGCCTTGATTTTGGAGAGACCTTTGCACCCGTTGCAAGACTTAAAGCCATTCGTATCCTCCTTGCATATGCATCACATCATGATATGAAACTATATCAAATGGATGTGAAAAGTGCATTCTTAAATGGCTTTATAAATGAACTAGTCTATGTCAATCAACCTCCCGGGTTTGAAGACCCTAGATATCCTAATCATGTTTATAGGTTGTCCAAGGCGCTATATGGGCTCAAGCAAGCCCCTAGAGCGTGGTATGAGCGCCTCCGAGACTTCCTCATTGAGAAGGGCTTCACCATTGGGAAGGTCGACACCACACTATTCACCAAGAAGCTTAATGGGGAGATCTTCATTTGTCAAGTGTATGTTGATGATATCATCTTCGGGTCAACAAATGAAGATTATTGCAAGGAATTTGGTGAATTGATGTCAAAGGAGTTTGAGATGTCAATGATTGGTGAGCTCACATTCTTCCTTGGTTTTCAAGTCAAGCAAATGAGAGAAGGGATTTTCATCTCTCAAGAAAAGTATACCAAGGATCTTCTCAAAAGATTCAAGATGGAAGAATGCAAGCCAATCAAGACCCCAATGCCATCAAATGGACATCTCGACCTAGATGAGGGAGGTAAACCGGTTGATCAAACTCTCTACCGTTCGATGATTGGTAGCTTGTTGTACCTTACCGCATCTAGGCCCGATATCATGTTTAGTGTGTGCATGTGTGCTCGCTTTCAAGCGTGCCCTAAAGAACCTCACTTAAGTGTCGTAAAAAGAATCCTAAGATATCTTAAGCACACCCCAAGCATTGGTCTTTGGTATCCCAAAGGAGCTAGATTCCAACTAGTTGGCTATTCCGATTCGGATTATGCCGGTTGCAAGATTGATAGAAAAAGCACATCCGGAGGGTGCCATTTGCTTGGGAGATCCTTAGTATCTTGGTCATCTAAAAAGCAACATAGTGTGGCTTTGTCCACCGCCGAGGCGGAATACATTGCCGCGGGGGCTTGTTGTGCACAAATCTTATATATGAAACAAACCCTCCTAGACTATGGAATTGTTCTTGAAAAGGTGCCACTTTTATGTGACAATGAAAGTGTCGTTAAAATTGCTAACCATCCGGTACAACACTCTCGCACCAAGCACATTGATATCCGCCATCACTTTCTAAGAGATCACGTTGCTAAAAATGACATATCACTAGAAGGTGTAAGAAGTGAAAATCAATTAGCGGATATCTTCACTAAACCTTTGGATGAGGCCACCTTTTGTAGGCTACGAAGTGAACTTAATGTGCTTGATTCTAGCAACTTTAAAAAATGAGCGTGTGTTGTCCCTTGCATTGCATTGTATTATGTCATGTTTATCTTATCGCAATGCATTTAGGGCTTGGCTAACACGGTTACGATAACCCTCCCTTGGAGGAGTGAAGAAGCCTAACCGTGGATCAAACTTGACAAGCAACCTAGCTTTACTTTCTTGTATTGCATTGCATATGCATGGTTGTTTGTTTGTCGTTTCTTTTCGGTTTAGTTTTGAGCAACCTCTGTGTTCGTCCATGGATAGAGAGAGCATTTTGACGCTCCTAAAGGTTTAAAAACTCTATTGCATGGCCATACGTTGCTCCTCAGGTGTTTATTGCCTATTTTCTTAAAAATAATACTAGCCTAAGGCAATCTATTTTGAAAAATTTGAGGGTTTGAGTGAGGTCACTCATATCAGGTTCCAATTGGTGTTCTTTTGTGTCTCTTTGAATTGGAACTTGATTGGGAGAAGTCGCGTCGAAGTTCGGAACAAAGAAGGGCGAAGAACAGCGACCGGACGCTGGACCGGACGCTGCACCGGACGCAGTGATGCTTCACCACCGCGTCCGGTCCCGGCGTCCACCAGCGCGTCCGGTCATCCAGAAGACCAACTCCAGACCTAGTGACCGGACGCGCCTCTGTTGACCACCGCGTCCGGTCCCGGTTACCACCACCGCGTCCGGTCATCCGCGATGAATTCCCGAGCTCCCATCGACCGGACTCTGACCGCGTTCGGTCAGTCCTCACCGGACGTGTCCGGTCACTCCAGGAGCTTACTGGAGTGTGACCGGACGCTGCACCACCGCGTCCGGTCATAACGACCACCGCGTCCGGTCATCGCGCGTCGAGCGGATCTGAGTTCTTCATAAAACCGTTCGGTCTTGTCCGTTTTTCTTTCACCGTACGCCTTTTTCCACCGCCGCCTTGCCCTAATCGCCGTCTCGTCGGGTTTCACCGTCGATTCACCGTCCTCCGCCGCGACCTTGCCGTGCCCAGCCGCGCGCCTCCACGCCTCCCTACTCGCGCGCCAACTGCAGTCGAGCAAGCCCGCTCCGCTGCCTCACCCGCTCACTGCCGCAGCCGCGCCGCCGCCGCAGCCGCCCGCTTCTTCCTCGCCGCCGGCAAGCCACCTCCGCCACAGTGAGCCCCACCAGCAGCAGCCGCGCTCCCCCCCGTGCTAGCTCGAGCCCCTCATCCACCTTCGGCCGTGCTCTTCCCTAGGGTTAGCCCAAACCCTAGCCTAGGGTTTTGACCTAACCCTTCTCGAGGTGACGATCTTGTTCGTTTTCATTCAATTTCGTTCAATGTCGTCGCTAGGGCTAACCTTGACCGTTTTCATCCGTTGATTTTCTCGACTCGGTCCTTTCAGAGCTCGATCGTCGAATTCGGGGATTCTCGCGACCTAGGTCACCGTATCTTGTCACCGTCGTCTCGTCGATCCGAGGTAGCTTCGCGTCACGATTCACTTCGTATCTCATATGCTTGCTATCTCTAGGGTTTCGCACCTTTTAGTTATACATGTGCTTATAGTATATCTTTCTATTCCATCCGTGCAGCGAGTCAGTCGGTGTGTCAGGGTCAGATCTGTTTGCTGAATCCGAGGCCAAGCCTGCGGATACGGACTGAGGCCAAGCCTCTCGAGTGTCAGTTCACCATCTTACAGAGGTTCTCAGTCAGTTTGTCAGCATGGTGCGTTGCAAGAACGCCGGTGGTGGTCCTGGTGACGGGGACGACAGTCCTACTCGTCGGTCTGAGATTGCGCGTGGAAAACGCATCAAGATGATGGCCAGAAAGAAGAAGAAGACACCTTCAGATGCAGAGATTGCTCAGGCCGTCGCAGATGCAGCAGAGCAGGCAGAGAGAGGTGGCAGGAGCAGTGGCATACGCATAGGCGAGCGTCGCTTTCATCTTGAAGGTCGACAGCTCGGCACTGAGGCCACTGAGGGCACAGAGGACACTGGAGCTCCAGAGAGTATGTCAGTTGATCCGCCTACAGAGGCTACAGAGGCTCCAGAGGCTCCAGAGGCTACAGAGGACACAGAGGAGCAGCCAGCTCAGTCTCCACCACGTCGCCGCTCCACACGTGCTCGTACTCAGGTGACTCCTAGGCCAGAGGGCCAGCGTCGTGGAGCACGTCCTCCTCCCAGAGTTAGAGGTTCACCCCCGGTCGAGCGCTTTGACCTGAGGGGTGCTACAGCACGTCAGGTGCAGAGTTTGAGGTTTGTGGAGGTCAGCCGATGGTTTCCACCAGTGAGGGATCACAGAGCTTCAGAGGGTTTCTATACCCCACTTCAGGAGGATTTCTACAGGGCCTTAGTTGACAGTGGTATTGCTTTCAGACCTCAGAGGGTATGTCGGCTTGAGGCACTTGTTGATGTTGTAGGAGAGCAGCTTCGTCCGCACCTGTCCTATATGCCTGGTTTGTCGGATCTTCTTGGACGGACAGGTGCATACTGCGGCACATGGGTCAGAGAGTTTTATGCTTCACTGTGGATTGATCCTGCCCATGAGTTCATTCACTTTGCTTTCAGAGGCCGCGATCACAGACTTTACAGCTCCAGAGCTCGAGAGATCCTCAGACTTCCAGCTTCTGACACGAGGATCCATCAGTTATGCTATGGTCAGACTCCTCCACCCAGACGCCCTCACGGCGGAGCAGTGCCACCTACAGACCTAGTTCGACCCTGTTTCCGTGAGCCTTTTGGCGAAGGGTCTCGTCGTACGCCTGCTAGCCTGACACCACTTGCCAGAGTTTTGGATGCTATTATCAGACGCACACTTCTTCCCAGACTCGGCTACAGAGAGGGACTGACGCGTATGCAGCTTTGGGTTGTTCACCACCTCCTCTCACAAACACAGTTTGACATCTGGGATCTTATACTTAGTGAGATGGAGGACACCATTGCTGAGGGCTTCAAGGGTAATCGCCAGCTGCCCTATGCACACTGGATCTGCTTTATTATTAGATCTTCTATTCAGATGCCACCAGAGATCAGGGCGGAGATATCAGCCACCACCACAGCTTTCCCTGAGTATGATATCCGTCAGCTTTGGGCCTCAGTTACTAGAGATCAGGCCCCAGTGCCAGGACAGCGTGAGCGCCCAGAGGTTCCTGAGACAGCAGCTGAGCAGGATGCCAGAGTTGACGAGCTTGCTGAGGCAGAGCTTGCGGACCTTGAGGCTCAGACTGCTGATATACCTGAGGATGTGACTTCTGACAGCACAGATGAGGACTACCAGCCCATCCCCAGGTACCGGTCTCCTCGGTCTCACGACCACGAGGCCGGTGGCTCTGGTTCAGCCTCCCACTCAGACCCAGCCATGGTGGCTATTCTTGAGAGGTTGACCCAGGCTCAGGAGCAGCAGCAGCAGCAGCAGATTCAGCGACAGGCACAGGACACAGCTGCAGCACTTGCACAGATTCAGGCTCGTCAGGACGAGTTTCAGCGACAGCAGCTTGAGATCCAGAGGCAGCAAGTTGAGATGCAGCGACAGAGTCAGCAGCAGTACCTGGATCTCCTGCGCCACCTTGTCACAGTCGGGGTTCCTCCGCCTGCTTCTGTCATGACTCAGGCTTTGCATTCCAGTGGTCCGTCGAGTCAGGGACAGCCGAGCTTCCAGTTTACATCTCCACAGCAGCAGGTCCCCCAGTCATTTCAGTCCCCGAGCTTCACTCCTATTCATACGGGGTTTACACCGTCAGACCAGCCTCGCCCGCACCTCTTGACAGGCACACCTATTGGTGATTTTAGTGCTACCTACAGCGAGTTGACTGGTCAGCCGACACCCTCGCACACTACTACATTTCATACTTCGTCAGGGTTGTCAGCTCCCGAGGCAGCTATTCCTCCAGTGACAGGGACCAGGACTACAGAGACTATCCCTTCGTCAGTTGCCTCGACAGATCCCCCTGCTATTGGCTTACTACAGGCTCAGGTCACTCAGACAGATCCACTTGTTGCTACTCAGTCAGTGCCTGTTCCTGCTCAGACCCAGACCGCTTCACAGCCACGTGCTTCTTCAGAGGGTCAGCCAGATAGCTCAGACTCCGAGGGTGATTCGCTCCACTTTGTGATTACTCCGCGCACCTCGGCACCCGACACGACTCCGTCTGTTCCCCCGTCAGATCATTAGATTAGTTTTTTGGCGCTTGATGCCAAAGGGGGAGAGAGAGTAGTTTCAGGGGGAGTTTTGATAGAGGGTTTTCGTTCTTTGTGTGCTACATTCATGCATCATGTTTACTTTTCAGCATTGCATTCGTGTGACATTGTCGTCGTGTGGTAAACTTTGAGTCTTAATGTGTTATCTCGTCACAGTGTTAATATATGTCACCGTTTTAGTTATAGCTCTAAGGTTGTGCTTCCGTGCCTTACTCCGATTTTCTTATGAGCTATAATCTTTATGTGTACTAACGCTTTTTGTCTTATCTTATGGAGTACACTCTTTTGGCTTGGGGCACATAAGCAATTCCTAACCCTTTGTGCTTATTGTCTTTTGCTTATGTGAACCAAGCATGCTCGAAAACCTCCACTCAATTCTTTTGAACCTTAGTGTTGTCATCAATCACCAAAAAGGGGGAGATTGAAAGCATCTAGGCCCCAAGGTTTGGTTTTGGCAATTGATGACAACGCTTTATTACCATGACTAACGTGTGTTTTGCAGAAACTTTGGTAAGTTAGGTCATGGATGTGATAACCGCTTTGGGCACCATGGTATTCATGTCCCTTGATGGAAATCATTTCGGTTTTCAAAAGAGTGACGTCAAGATTAAGGACGGTTAGTTCCGGATGTCGAGGTGTTGAGATACATTCGAAATAGTCGTTAGGATCTTCGTTTTTCTCTTTTGGCCGTACTATAAAGGGGGGCATGAACGGGTAGCTTGACCTAGGCGAGTCCTATGTTTAGGTGTGGTGCACACTTGTTAAACTTGGCGCTAGGCAACCCTAGAATAGCTCAAAGTTCAGTTGGAAGCAATTTGGTTGAAGTTGCGACGCGTTTCGGACAGTTTCGGGCTGTTTCCCACTGACCGGACGCGGTCTTCGGCATGACCGGACGCGTCCGGTCAGTACGTTACCGCGACTAGGGTTTCGGCCCTGACGACCGGACGCGGTCCTCACGAGGACCGGACGCGGTGGTCAGTGGCCGACACGTGTCACTTGAGGGAAACACCCGTCGGACGCGACCTGGGTGTGATCGGCGCGTCCGGTCACAGTCCAGTAAGGTCCAGAGACGACCGGACGCGTCCAGTCATCACCGATCAGACGCGGCCTCGCGTCCGGTGCACTTACAGTAAGCTCCCTTGCACGATCGGACGCGTCCGGTCACCCCTGACCGGCGCGTCCGATCACTCAGTTGAAAAATCGGGATTCGACCGTTACGGGCGACCGGCGCGTCCGGTCAGCCCGTGTCAGAAAGTAACGGTTCGTTTTCTTTGAGGGGTGTATAAATACATCCCCTCCACCTCTTTTAGACGTCTCTTGCTCATTTGAACATCTGAGAAAACCCTTTAGAGTGCAAGGAAGTGCAAGAGCTCTAGTGAGGATAGAGATTTGAGAATCAAAGCTTGAGGGTTCCTCACTAGTGATTAGAGAGTAGCAAGTGTGCATCCACCTCCTCATTTGGGCTCGTTGTGGTCAAGTGAGAGTTCTAGCTTGTTACTCTTGGTGATCGCCATCACCTAGACGGCTTGGTGGTGATTGGGAGTTTGGTGATCATCCGGCGGAGCTTGTGGATGACCCAACTCATCTTGTGAGCGGTTTTGGGTGATTCGCCGCGACGGAGTGTCGAAGAATCAACCCGTAGAGAGCACTTGATCCTTGCGCGGATCAAGGGGGAGCTACACCCTTGCGCGGGTGCTCCAACGAGGACTAGTGGGGAGTGGCGACTCTCCGATACCTCGGAAAAACATCGCCGTGTTCCTTGCCCTTTACATTCAAGCATTTACTTTCTCGTATTTACTTTCATTGCTTGATTTACTTTCCTAGAATTGCCATGCTAGACTAGGATTGGAAACTAGGGTGCAAAACTTTTATCGGTAGACTCTCTAGGAACACAAGTAGGCACTAGGGGTGAATTCCGGCTTGTAGGATTTATTTCTTGCAATTAATTTTTAGAGAAGCCCAATTCACCCCCCCCCCTCTTGGGCATCTTGATCCTTTCAGGATGGTATATAAAGGCAACTCTGATTGGTATCACGCTTCAAAGGTCCATTCTATATACCTTAGCATCAATTTGATAGTAGTAACTCTCCCAAAATTCAAATCTATACATATGTGCACAATTGAACCAAACTCACGGAAGCACAAATGTAGGGGGAGCTAATACTATCGAAATTGAAAATTGATTTCTTTTCATATCTTTGTGATGGTTGTCATCAATTACCAAAAAGGGGGAGATTGAAAGCCCAAGTTTGGTTTTGGTAATTAATGACACCAAGTTGCTAATGCCATGTGTTAAGTGTTTTGAGTTAGGCATAAGCAACACATGTGATGAAGGTGTACGTGGCAAGGAGTGGTGGCCACAAGATCACAAAGAAATGATGCATGGACATGAAATGACGATCATGGTGGAGATGCACATAATATGATGGACATGATGATCAAGTGGAGGAGAAGGATCTAAGAGCGCAAGGCAAAGGTATAACCATAGGGTTTTCCTTTTGCCGGTCTAAGATGAGTAGAGAAGTGATTGACCGGATTTAGGATACATAGCCGACTATCAAGAGGGGCAATCACGGTTAGCTCGGAAATCAAGTGCCACTAGATCAATGTCTTGAGCATATGCATTAGGATCTAGTTGAGAGCTAACATAACGCCTTGAAAAATGTTTATGAAATGCTAACACACATGCACATGGTGGTGTACACTTGGTGGTGTTAGCATATTTGCGAAGGCGGTGGAGTTTGAGCGGTAGAAAGGGGTTTGGGTTCCTCTCTCCCTCCCGCCGAGCTTGCGAGGCGGGATTCGGTATTTTTTTTGGGGAAGTGAAACGCTTATTTTCCACTACGCCGGAAGTCGGAAAAGAAACGGAGGCGAACGGAGGTCACTGTGGTGACCGGACGCTGCACCGGACGCGGTCCCGGTTTGACCGGACGCGTCCGGTCAGTTCTCGCAGCGGTCTATTCAACGCAGCGCGCTTAGGGTTTGTGACCGGACGCTGGTCTGACCTGACCAGCGCGTCCGGTCAGTTCACCTGGATGCAGAAGAAGAGCGCGCAACTGGCGCGTCCGGTCCCTCACGGAACCGGAGCGTCTGGTCAGGCGTCCAGAAGTGCAGAGTGCAGCGGAGTGCTGATCGGACGCGCGACGCGTCCGGTCACGTGCGATCAGACGTGTCCGGTCACGGTGGGAACTTACTGGACTCCGACCGGACGCCAGGTGCAGCGCGTCCGGTCAAACGCTGGAGCGTGTTCGGTCACAGCAACGGTAACTTCTGACACGCACTATTCACGCTTGTCCTATAGTGACCGGACGCGTCCGGTCACCCTGACCGGAGCGTCCGGTCAGCTCGTTTTGAACTGTGTCATCCGGTAACAGCTAGCTGCGTACCCCTTCACTATAAATAGAAGTTGGCCGGGGTTTGAGGGTAACTCCTGCACATTTTGAGACCTAGAGACATCCTTTGAGCTAGAGAACAACCCCTCCACTCATCTCTTTGCTTGGTTGCACATCTTGAGTGAGATTGAGTGAGATTCAAGTGCATTGCTTGAGAGTTGCATTCTAGAGGCGCTTGATCTTCGAGTTGCTGTGGATTTCTTGTTACTCTTCCGTGTTTCCCGACACAGTAGACGGCTTGGAGCAGCGGAGGTGATTGAGCTCACAATTGAAGATTGTTGGAGATCTCACCAAGTGTTGTAAGGGGTTCTTGATCCTTCCCCGTGGGAGTTCGCAAATTGGATACTCTAGTGGAGCTCGTGGCTTGGAGGATCCCCATCTTGTGTGCGGTTGTGCGGCGCCCACCGAGGGCTCGACTCTTGATAGTCGATTAGCTCGCGAACCGACAAGTGGGTGCATCGCCACAACGAGGAGTAGCTTGCCGGGAGCAAGTGAACCTCGGTAAAAATCTTGTGTCATCCCTTTGCCGAGGATTTCTCTTGTGGTTGATCATCGTGATTGATTCTTCGAGTGCATTACTTCTCTACATCGTTGGTATAATAATCAAGTCACTTACTCTTTACTTTCTTGTACTAATCTTAGTGTAGCTTTTATCACATAGGGGTAAGTAGCTTAGTGACTTAGTCTTGTTGGTGTGTATTAGAGATCATAGCCTTGCTTCACTAGAATTGTATAGGTGGCTTGCATAGTGTAGTTGAGCTAGTGCTAGAATTAGCTTAGCCATCTTTTATACTAACGTGGTTGCTTAGTGAAGCTTGTAGATTTTAAATAGGCTATTCACCCCCCCTCTAGCCATTTGGACCTTACACCTTCTCCTCTTGTTCCATAAAGTCATTATCATTTCTCTGATCTTGTCTGCAAGCTCTACAACAGGAAGACCCTTCCAATCTTTAATCCAATTATTAAAATATTCAGCAAGATTGTTGGTAACATAATCACATTTGATAGCAGGGTCAAAGGCACTCCTCATCCACTTTAACTTATGGTGATCCTGCAGCCACTTGAATACTTCACTGTTAGACTCCACAATGGAATTAAAGAAATACTGAAACACCTCAACTCTATATGCTCTTGCTGCAGGATATATTTTTTAGTAAGCATCCCCACCCCACCTCTTTATAAAATTCTGCATTTGATGTCGAAAGCATTCTCTTTGTTCAGCATTAGCAAACACATCGACTGCCTTTTCAAAGCCTTTGCATGCATCTGTGCAAATAACAAGTACAGGAACATCACCTAAAGTATTATGTAACTCTGTCATGAACCAAGTCCAATTATCTATTGTTTCACCATCTATAGATCCAAAGACAACTGGATACATCCAGTTATGTCCATCTATAGCAGTGGCTGCAGCTAAATGTCCATTCCACCTACTATTGAGTGCTGTTGAATCTATGCTGAGATACGGCCTGCATCCATTTCGGAAACCCTCTATGCAAGGCCCTAATGCACAAAAGAACCTATGGAAATACAAGTTTTCATCTACATGTTGAATGCTGATCTCGATGACACTACCCGGTGACCTCTTCATGACCTCAGCCTTCCAATTAAACAACATCTGAAAGCTGTCCTCCCAACTGCCATATAACTTCTTCAGAGCTATTTGTCTTCCCTTACAAACTGTGTCATAACTAATTACACATTTATGTTCCTCCTGTAGTTTATCCCTCAACTCTTTAGATCTCATGTTTGTATGTTTTTTAAGGATGACAACAGCCTTTGAAGCTACCCAAGCACTTGTAGGAGTAGTAGTCCGCCTCCTTGCACTAGATGTACAATTGTGTCCAGCAATCAAAGTTGTCACCTGCAAACAATAAATAAATAAAAAAACAATTAACAACAACTCATAACTAAACAATAAGCATACTTGAACAGAGCACATTTAGTCAGCAAGTAAATACCATTATAGTCTTCCCATCTGGTTGTCTCTGCCCAATAAGATGCCATGGGCATCCTTCAACTCCACAGTCAGCAACATATTTTTTGGGGCTTGTTTTAATAATTTTTAATTCAAATTCCTCGTTTATCGCAAACTGTCTGACTGCCAACCTAAACTCCTCCATGGACGGGTAAACCCAGATCCATGCTAGGCTTGTTTGGGTCATATAAGATCCTTCTCTCCCCTGGTATGTCATCATCAACAGGAATGGCAGCACCATGTGTATCTTTCACAGCAGGAGCTTTTCCTTTATCACCATCAGCACCAGCTCTTGCGACAGCCTCCTTAGCAGCCTGCTCGGCCTTACCATCCTCATCCCTTAAACCCAAAAGCACATACACCTGATCTTCATCAATGAGTTCCAACATTCCCTCTTCTTCATCTTGGCTCTCAAAAATCTGCAGTGTAGCCCAATCAACAAGATGTCCTTCTTGATGTGGGTGTTTTCCAATTTGGAAAATACCACCACCGCCACCACCAGTAGCAAGAGGACCCACAAGAGCTAAACTAGGCTCAGGCTCCCCATCGAGCCTGGATAAAATAGTTCATATAAGTAAAATGAAGTTAGATGTACAACCTTCTAATTTTCATAGATCCCAGGTTGACTACTCAGTTAGGTGTTGATATATTGCATGTTACATTACCCACCTTGCAGACATAGAGGTGTTTTGGATCAGACGTCTCTGAAGAAAGGAGGTTCAGCTAGTTGCATTCCATGCCTGGATCCATGGGCCTCCAAACTCTAGGGTTTATGAGCACAACAGTCGGATTCGTAGGTCCAAGCAAAATCAATCAACAAATGCACAAAATCAAAGCGAATCGGAGCACTCACCTCTCTCCAACTGCGCTGGGCGTTGTTGCCAACACCTAGAGCATAGCGATGGCAACACAGGAGCAGGCGCAGCACGCAGCCGAGTTGGGGCGAGGAAGGACGGGCGCGACGCTGTGGACACAGAGCCGAGGTCGGACGCAGCCGTCGGAGGTGGGGACGGGGAAGAGGTGCGGGTGCTAGGGGCAGGGACGGGGCCGTCGGAGGCGGTCGGCGCTGGCGAATGGAGCGGCGGGCCTCACCTCCCTCTCGTGCAAGCACGAAGAGACGCATGCACTCTCCGAACGAACAGAGTAATGGGCCGCGTCATGTGTTCCGTCCAAGAACATATTAGAAGATGCCCAGGGGCAAAAGAGTAATGTCGCTTGCTCATGTTGACCCAGATTACATAAATAAATAAGTAAAGTCGCCGGAGTCCTTTGTAGCAGTTTGGTCATCTTTGATGAACCCTTTCTAGCGAAGCCCACCTTAGAGAGTCCATTTCACCGAAGCCCACTTCTGAGAAGCATCAAATACCAATTTTCTCTCTATTTGGATGATGTAGAACTAAATTTTAGATGACTAATAATTAGTCATGGTATTACATAGGTCCTTAGTTCCGTTTTTATCAATTGAAGCCCCATATTCATTTTTTTCAAAATGATGTGCAACCACAACAGAGCTTTTGAGAGAAATAATAATCTCTCTCCATGTCCAAACAAGAAGAGTTTATTTTTATCAGACATGGTCTCCAACATAATATTGTTGATCGAGGAACGTGATATTTTTATTAAGAAAAACTTTTTCACTTCGGAGACAATGTTTTTCTAGGAACGTCACCTAGGCATAGAGAGATTGTTCCCGCTTTTTCTAGACGAGAAACATGATATCGTACCACGCCCTGGTGACACTGCTCATAACTAATTAGAGTACTCCCTCTGTTAACTACAATTCTAGATATGAATCTGGACAGGTACTCATCTAGATTAGTAGATAGAACAATGACCTTTTTGGGGCGGAGGGAGTCACTATTTGCCAGAGATAAGGAAACTTTGGATATTATAATGTGTGCTTGTTTAGTAAAACGATAGTGGTATGCCACGGTTCGTCCGTCCGTGACTCCCGTCCAGATGCGGCTCAAGTGGGCCCCATCACTTTCAGAAATAGAAAACAAATCACATTCGCTCATCCTTATCCACCTGGCGCAAGTAGATTGGGGATATTGCACAGTTGCATATGTTGCAAATGCTTCAGAGGCATGTTGCATGCGTTTGCTCAAAATGTTTCATCTGTTTCCAGACGTATGTTGCAATCGTTTTTTATCGATCTAGATGTTGCATATGTTGCAACAGTATGTTTCAACTATTTCGGTCTTTTGTTGCAGCAGGTGATTTCATGTTGCAAGTTACAAGTGTTTTATTTTGGATTTTCATGTGTTTCACACACATGTTGCAAGAGCGTGTTCTAAATGTTTCATCTGTTTTCAGCGTTACGTTGCATTCATATTGTAAGTGTTTTATGTAGTTCGGCCGGAGGCAAGCCGGTGGCCGGCGGACAGGGCACGCGGTGCGCCAGGGGGCCAGCGGACGGGGTGCTGCAAGCCGGTGCGCGCTGGGGACGTCCTCGTCCACAACCGCTCATCTCGGCTTCGTGTGTCGCCTGCGCGGAGAGTTGGAGAGAGAGGAGGGGGTCAGGGGAAGGATCGGCAGGCACAGAGATGGGGCGGAGCGCACTCTTGGACCAGGGCGAAGGCGAACGGCGACGGGCTGCGCGGATGTTCGGACGTGTGCGTCCGTTCGGATATCCGGCCTCTAGCCATGCCCTTTCTAAAAAGAAATGATATTCTCATAGCTGACACCTGCCATCAATCTCATACGAGTATGTTGGGCTGTTGCATCAGGTAGGGTCAATGCTTCTCTGCCGGACGATACGAGTGACCCATCCGTCTGTTTTAGTTTAGAAATCCTCCGAGGGCATGTTTAGTTCACAAAAAAATTTGCAAAAAATCACTGTGACAGACTGAAGCATTTTCATTGTTATTTGATAATTAGTGTTTAATCATGGACTAACTAGGCTTAAAAGATTTGTCTCGTGATTTACAGCTAAACTGTATAATTAGTTTTATTTTTTATCTACATTTAATGTTTTATGCATGTGTCCAAATATTGATGTGATAGGAAATCTGAAAATTTTTGGAAACTAAACCGGCCCTCGGAAAAGTGGGAGTTCGTAAACAGATCCTCGCCGCGGTCGGCGCTCGGCATGATTTCATTTCACCGACGCCGCGCGCATCATGGTTTTGCACTGTTGAGCTCATGAGCGGGAGGTAGCCTCGCAAACCCCACGCCAACCACCGGAGTACCGGACCCATCCTGCCGAGGCCGAGAACTGAGAACGAACGCTAGCTCCAGCGGCAACGGATCCTATCCTACCGATCCGTCGTCCCCCAACGGCGTCCCCAGCTTAAACCTCGAGCCCTGTGGGCCTGGGGCCCATCGCGCAGTCAAAAAAGGCCCACCCATTAAACCCCAACAGCGTCCTTCCCCTCTTCTCTCACTCTCTCCCGTCTCTCTCTCTCAACCCCACGCGCCACGCCAGGCCTCCCCCCTCTGCCATTATTGCCCGCGCAGCCATCCTCTCTCTCCCTCCTCCAGTCCTCCCCATCGGCCCCGCTCAGTATATGGGGACGTCCTGCTCCTCGCTTCGTCGTCCAGTCCTCCCGCCTCCTCTGCTTCCTCGCTCTCATCCTGCTTCCCGTTCGCGCGCGCGCAAACACGAGCGTGTCCGCCACTCCCGCCTCGTATGTGCGATATCCTCCCCCACCGCCTCAGCCCGCTGTCCCCTGCTCATCTCATCGCCGCAATTTATACCACCACCAGGCACCAGCCAGCCACCACTCCCTCCTCAACATTCCGCTTCTCTAGTCTAGTCCCCAACACCGGCCGGGACTCGATAGGCGAGTGTGGGAGGTACTCTGCCTGCTACCCGCCTAGGCCTATCCGGCCAGTACATGTGAGGTCGGTCCATGGGGGAGGAGGTGGCGGTGGTGCTGGAGCCGCCGCGGCCCAAGTCGCCGCCGAGGTACCCGGACCTGTGTGGCCGCCGGCGGCTGCAGCTGGAGCTGCAGATCCTCAACCGCGAGATCGACTTCCTCAAGGTGAGGCATCATCGCCGGCAGTACCGTTCGCTCCTTTCTGTCTCGTCCCCCTTCGGTCGGTGGCCACGCTTTCTCTTCGTCTTCGACTCCCCCTTTGACTTGCCCCAATTAAAAACCTTCAAAAAATCACCACCAGCACCAGTAGGATTCGATTCGTCGCGCGATCTCGTTTTCTTAAGAAACAAGTGCAGTGTGTAGAAGGGGCAGCGCGGGGAGATGCAGTACTAGTTTAATGGCAGATTGGTGCGAAATCTGATCGTTGGAGCACGCCACGCCATTTATATTTCGGCCTCGTTTAGTTCAGTGAATTGGGTAGAAAAATACTGTATCAGAATTCCTGTAGCATTTTGTTTGTATTTGGTAAAATTATCCAAATTTTGACTAACTAGGCTTAAAATATTCGTCTCGCAAAGTACAATAAAACTGTGCAATTAGTTTTTGATTTCATCAACATTTAGTACTCCACGTATTTGCCAATATTTTGATGTGATAGGGAATCTTACATAGTAAAATTTAGGTGAAAATTGGAGGAACTAAGCAAGGGGTTCGTCTTCGTTTTGGGGATGAGAGCCTAATGCGGAGGGGGGAGGGGGGAGGGGGGAGGATCGCGGCAGCGCAGTTAAACCCGAGGCGCGACAGGCTTTGCCCAGTTGCCCTCTTGGGGCGTGCCGCGGCTGTACCTCTTGGGCCGTGCGGTTCGGTTCCTTGGGAGAAAAGAGGGGACGGGGCATGGCATGGGCAGTGCCGCAGTGGCCAGTGGCGCTGGCGCGCTGCGCTGCCCGTGTCAGTGCTGCGCGTGGAGCAGCGGGTGGGCGTGTCCCCCTCTCGTTCTTGCTTCGCGGGCACGCACACGGCATGGCTCGTCAGGCATCATCATGATGAGGGTTCGTGCAGAGGCACAGGCGCACGGCGTGCCGTACCGTACTGTACATGTACTACTGCTGTTTAGACTACCCGCAGTGGCTACTCTAAAACGATACTCTAAAGCTTTAGAGTATGAATATAGAGTAAAAACTGCTGCACTGGGTACTCTAAAACGATACTCTATCCTTTCTCTCACTCTATATTTAGACTGATACTGTGTTTACTCTATACTCTATAGTGGCGGGCCCCACTAGCTAAACAAAGAAAAAAATGCTATAACTCACAAACCAAAAATCCAAATTAAATTTTAATTTCACCATTAAATTCGTCTCAATAAATCCTTCAAAACTAGATCACACATGGATATATTTAGATAAAGTGACAAGTGGGTCCCACAGTGGATAGAGTGGATAGAGGATGGATGGGTGCGAGAGAATTAAGTATAGAGGAGAGAATCTTGTTGACTAAGACGTATAGAGGATGAATATAGAGGTCCATGAGTGGGGTTAGTCTTATGGGCTGGGCTGCCACAGTTTTGGGGCTTTCCATGTTCTGAACTAGTACATTTTGTGTTTTTTTAATCAAGGGAAACGAGGGTCTTTTTGACGCCGTGCTCTGCTTTAAGGAGCAGATTTGCGATGCTGTCCAGCTGATTAAAGCACGTCTTTAGTACTGGTCAAGTGTGCTTTGGTCTTCTTTTTATCTCTTCTTGCAACTTCAGTTGCTTTTCCAAGCTCAGCAAAGCAGGAGTCTTATTATTAGTCAATTACTTATCTCACCGTATTTGAGACTAGAATCCACCTTTTTAAATCGGTCTGTCGGATGTCTCGGGTTCACGTAGGCCCTATTTGGTTCGTGCCGTCACCACGCAACAGTTCGCCGTGCTGCAACTGCGGCATGCCGCTGTGGTGTTCGATTAGCGCCGCAGCTTAGGCACGTCACACAGATGCCCCAACTAGTTCATTTTTGTCTGCCGCAGCTTAGGACTGCTTCGGCGAGGAGCGGTGACAACGGCATCCAAACATGCCCAGGCCACTCGTAATATAGGATGTCCAAAGCACTGGAGGTAGTTGCCGGTGGCAGTCAGTGAATGCCATGAATCTATGCGGTGGAGACTGTCACGCGGCAGCAGTGGCGGAGTGCAGGGAAGAATTAAGGTAGGGCTTATACGGTCTAACGGAACAATGGATTATAGTTTATATCATCTTTAGCAAATGAAACAACATGCTACAGTAGGTATCAGACAAGCTCAAGGTATGGCAGTGGCCCTACCTTGCTACACCGAGAGCTCCGCCACTGTGCGGCAGGGAGGATGAGAGAAGGCGGCTGATCTGGCTAGTTTGTGTTTTGCTGATGGTGAATTAAAGAAGGGAACCGGAGAGAAGGGAATGAAGAGAGAAGGCTGAGAGATGGATTTAGGTTCTCTCTGTACAAAAGAAAACATGTTTGCCAGAGAACATGTGTGCATGTACGAGGTGGTAAGCGAATGGTTATTTTACTTATGCTCAGCAATGCTCATAAACCAAACGGTTGCCAGAGAGGTTTGCCAAGCTTTTGGCAGCTCATGTGGCTGAGATCCAAACGGTTGCCTCATCCAATTTGCGACAGCGTGACTAGTTTAACCAACCAAATGGTTATATTCTGCCACAATTTAGATGTGCCACAAGTTTGGCATATGCCTAAGCTTAGTTATGGCAACCTGTGCCTGCCACCCAAACCGGCTCGCCAAGGTGGAGCATTGGGAGCAGTTAGTGAAGTGATGTTTGTCTAGCAGTTTGATGGTTTCAGTGTTTGCCACCATGGGCGGATTTGGGCCTAGGGCCATGACCCTAGGCGTGGCCCAAAATCCCCCTTATAATATATGTAGATGTTGGGCCAATTTTTGTAGACTCTGGCCTAGCAAAGTGGTACCACATAATTTATTTTCCCCACAGAACATTTTTAGTTAAACCGTCCTCATTCTCTTTTGAAAATGTCCTACACAACGTGTCTACACATCGGATATTGTTGGTTTAAGGCAAATAACAAATAGCTATGCATAATTCCAAATGTTTAGTGTTCCTTTCATATTATTTCTCATGGGTAATCAGGCTTACAGTTGACAACCATGCTTCCTTGGTACTACTTTTTCATTTTATTTTTTTTAATGTAAACCACTTTCACAAGTAGCATACCGAGTAAGAAGTGCATTTATTTGACAGCAATCTGATTTTTCAGGACGAGCTACAATCACTTGAAGGAGTTCCACCAGTTTCTAGAAGCTGTAAAGAGTATGCACTGTTGCCCTTCCTGCATTGCATATTACTCTTTCCTTGGCATCTGTTGCAAATGTCATGTTTATGATGAAATCCTGGTTTCACATCAAATGACATTGATTTTTTTTATTTTGCACTAATTTTTCACCTTTCTGTTTCTTATATTATATCTTGCCACAAAAAAATGTTATTCGTTGATTGTACTTTAACCCAATTCTGTGTCAGTATGGTCTATGGAGGCTACTGTTTCTATGTACTTATATGTTATGTGCTGCTAGGATTGAGAGGAGAGTCGAGGGGGAAGAGAGGAGCGGCGGAGCTAAGTACCTGCGGTGCTACAGTACCGCGCGTTTACTGTTCATGCGAGAGAGGGAGAGGGCCGGTGGCTAAGGCTACGAGGGGCGCTGAGAACGCCGGCCGCGGGGCTTCGCCCACGGCCGACAAGAGAGAAGGTTTTTCCTTCTAATCTCTTGATTAGATTGATACATCTCCTCTCCTTATATAGAGGAGGTCTTACTTGACCCTAAGCAAGCGACTAATTAACCCTAACGGGCTAAGGCCAAATAGGCTCTTGACTCTTATAACACTACACCCCACCTGGACGTGCAGCTTGTCCTCGAGCTGCAACTTAACGATGACTCTGCTAGACACAAACCTAACACCTAAAACCAAACCTTTTACATCTCGGTTTATTTTATTGACCTGAAATAGACTACGGCTTTATTTTTGACTCCTGAAGATACGACAAACACCCTCCGCGTGATGGACCTGCACGTGTGTAGCCACCTGGATCCCATGGAGCCCACTGGAACGAGAGGGGTGCACGGGTATAGCCACGTAGAATTAGTCGCGATAGCGACCAGCGGAGACGTCCTCGTGGCGGCCGGCGGCGGAATGCGGTAGCGCTAGGCAGTGCGTCCCCGCCGGAGACAAGGAGGGGAGCGACCCCCCTACCGCCGCTGCCGCAGAGTTGGAGGTCGCTGCCCGCGAGAAAATCACCATGCTCGCGCCTGAAGATAGCAGCGGGTCGGTGCAGTTGCTGGTGGCCGTCCCACGGGGCGAGGTCGCGCTCCGCTGAGCTGAGGTCGACCGTCGCCAAGGTCACCTCGTGCCTAGGCTGGCGCATCTCCTACAGCCGCCGACGCGCTAGGAGGCCGCGCGCCGCAGCCTGTAGCCGCACCGCCGCAGACACCTTGCAGGTAAGCATCTTCCCTGCCGGCTCCGTCGTGATGTCCATCGCCTGCTCAATCTGCTGCACTGTTGGCTGCACGTCCTGGAACGGCAGCAGCGTCGTGCCATAACCTGGCATCCCGTAGGGGAAAACCGGTGGCAGAGAGGCCACGACCGATTGCGGCAGCGGCCAGCTGGCTAGTTGCAGCGGCGGTATGCCGAGGTAGGACTGGACGGCGGCGACGGAACGGGCGAGATCGGTGATGGCCACGGTCAACTGATCTGGCGTCATTGGTGAGGAAGTGACCGACAGCGGCTCATCGTAACCTGGCATCTCTGATACCAAATTGTTATGGACGTTGTTGGGATCGAGAGGGGAGAGTCGAGAGGAGCGGCAGCGGAGCTACAGTACCCACGGGTACTATTCACGTGAGAGAGGGAGAGGGCCGGTGGCTAGGGCTGTGAGGGGCGCTGAGAACGCCGGCTTCGCCCACGGCCGGCAAGAGAGAAGGTTTTTCCTTCTAATCTCTTGCTCGATTAGATTGATACATCTCCTCTCCTTATATAGAGAAGAGGTCTTCCTTGACCCTAAGCAAGCGACTAATTAACTCTAACGGGCTAAGGCCCAATAGGCCCTTGACTCTTCTAACATTATAAGTATTCACCAAATAACCCCACTCAGATCACAGTGTTTGGTACATGGTTTGGTTTTGAATGTTCACTTTCTTTTAGCTTGTGGTCAAGTTAGTGATCCATTCCAGCATTTTTCTTCCTACTTCCTGGAGGCCTCAAGTACTAACTGATAATATTTTGGTTACCATATTTACTGCATTTGGTCAAATACTCAAAATTAATAGTTGTTAGTCAAAATTTACTTAATGCTGTATTTAGCTTGCCGAGTTCTGAATTCATCGCTTGTACTGAAATTTGTTTTCCCAATGGAATGTACATATGTATATGCAGTTGGGAAGGTTATTAAATTATTGCCTACTGAATTATTTCATAGTGCACTGTTATGATCATTCTCTGGTTTTTTTAGGGCCAAATTTCAGCTATGTTGCATAGTTTTCTTCACTGTTTGAAGTACATTCTGTTTATATTTTTTCCTAACATTCTCTCATTTAAAACCTTCCAGGGTAAATGAGTTTGTTGGTACAAAGCAAGACCCACTACTACCGATGTATGGCCTATAGACTTGATGTTATAATTACTTTGAAGCATCTACAAATGCTATTATGAATTGACTTCCTTTGATTTTTCAGAAAGAAGAAGACACACAGATCTTGCCGTCTTTTTTGGTGGATCAGGTATGCATTCCATTACTTATTCTTGTCAGTGATTGTATGGCTGGTGCATCAAAATCTTGATGATATTTCACCTCAAAAATTTATACATTAGATGAATCAGCAAAAATTTCTCCTTCTGTATTTCTTCTTGGTACTATGCAACGCATATTTGTTCATTTTCATATTGAATTTCTGCAATTTGAAGATGCTGATATTACTGTTTTTCCCTCCATGCAGATCAAAATTGTGCATATGCGTGTCATGGTTCTGCTGCTCCTGCCATTGCTTGCCCAACTGCAAAAGATCATGCTGCTTGGATTGCTCCTGCTGCTCATGCCCAGATCTGTCATGCTGCAAGCCCAGCTGCAAATCATGCAACAAGCCCTGCTTTGGGCCCAACAGCTGTTCATGTTGTGACACATCATGCTGCAAGCCAGATTGTCCATCCTGTAGTTCGAGCTGCAGCTCGTGCTGCAATCTGTCGTGTTGCAACCCCAACTGTAGCTCGTGCTGCACCTGCAATCCATCATGCTGTAAACCAAACTGCAACTCGTGCTGCAGACCAAACTGTAGCTCGTGCTGCAGACCAAACTGTAGCTCGTGCTGCAATCCGTCATGCTGCAAACCGAACTGCAGCTCATGGTGGAAACCGAGCTGCAGCTGCTTCAAGACCCTCTCGTGCTGCAAACTCCAGTCCAGCCCAAACTGCTGCACTTGCAGCCTCCCGCGCTGCTCCGGCTGCAAGCCCTGCGGCAGTTGCAAGCAATGCTGCTCATGCCCCACCGACTGCTGCAAATGCAAGCCAAGCTGCGGCTGTTTCAGCGCGCAATGTTGCAGCTGCGCGGAATGCTGCTCGTGCTCAAGCTGCTTCAGTTGCTTCGGTTGCTTCAAGTCCTTCAAGTGCTCCAACCTGTTCGGGTGCTGCTCCTGCAAGCAGTGCTTCAAGTGCCAGTCCTCGTGCTGCAAGGGGGCGCCGTCCTGCTGCAAGTGCCAGTCGTCGTGCTGCGAGGGTGAAGACGGCAGCAGCTGCTGCCGGAGGTCATGCTGCAGTGTTCCGAAGCCGGCTTGCCCTGGGTGCTCGTGCGGGTGCGTTTGGTCCTGCAGGAAGTGTACAGAAGGGTGTCGATGTTCTGGGTGCCGCAATCCGTGCTGTGCCACTGGATGCTTGTGTTGAGGTTGAACTAGACGGTTTCTTTGGTTGTTATTTTTTGCGTGTGCCATTTAGATGGCCGTTGGGTTTCGCTCGTGCTCTGATATATGGTGTGGCGTCCTTGTCTGTAAGACTACCCGCAGTGATACTCTAAATCGATACTTTAAAGCTTTAGAGTATGAATATAGAGTAAAAACTGCTGCACTGGATACTTTAAAACGATACTCTATCATTTCTTTCACTTTATATTTAGAGTAGTACAGTGTTTACTCTATACTCTATAGTGGCGGGCCCTACTAGCTAAACAAAGAGAAAAAATACTATAACTTATGGACCAAAAATCCAAATTAAATTTTGATTGCACCATTAAATTTGTCTCAATAAATCCTTCAAAACTAGATCACACATGGATATATTTAGATAAAGTGACAAGCGGGTCCCACGGTAGATATAGTGGATAGAGGATGATATAGAGGATGGATGGGTGCGGAAGAATTGAATATAGAGGAGAGAATCTTGCTGACTAAGACGTATAGAGGATGAATATAGAGGTCTATGAGTGCGGGTAGTCTAAAGAAATCCCATATCACCGGAAGAAATTGAAGCGTCAATAGTCATCAAATACTATAAAAATCCGGATGCTTTTGACCTTCATGACCTGGTATATCGTCACCACTGTCGGAGGATTTAGTGAATGTTCTTTATATTTAGGTTTTTCATTTGAGGAATTGACTTATTTAGAATAGTTTGATTCTTTAATTAAACTAAACGCCCTAATGATATGTAGGCTGTGTCTGGTGGTGGATTGGAATCAACACGGAGTACTTATTGGTGTTTGGGAAAATTTAATGATGCTTTCATTTGACACCATCGTCAATTAGCAACATGAACTGCGGCAAAAAGGTTTGTAGTACAATTCAAAGGTTCTGGAGATGCTTCCATGTTAATAAAGCATGTTTTGAGTGGCGTGCAATTTTCAGCGTTTTTTTTTCAAATCTCAAAACTTCATAAATCACTCCCCAAATTATAAAGTTTCAAACAGATTTCCAGATTTACTATGACATGAACTCGAATTAAAAAGTCCGATAAATCTGCCCGCAAAAAAGTGTGATAAGTCAGATTTACTATGAGTGGCGTTGCGGTTTGAATGGCCTCGCCTGCGCGGTGCGCGTCACAGTCGTCCTCGTCCCTGCCCATTGGCCAGTAACGTAACGTCAATAGTACGTCGTCCAACCCACAGGTAACACCGTGACAGCTGACAGGTTCCCGGGCAACGGCGGTGGCGCGAACAAACCTTGCAATGCTAGACGGGACCATAGCGGGACCAACTGAGATGCAGTCGGCAGTCCCATAGGCTCAAAAACAAAAAAGCTGGAGAGAAAAGGTGCCGTGCGCCCTTGCGTGCTCGCGTGCATGTAGCCATTTGGGTTGGGTTTGCAAGGTTTGTATCCCGCGTCGGGCCTGTTGAGAATATTCCTATATTCCTAATGATCAATTAAGAAGATGCTTAGTAACTGCTAATTGCAGTTCCCGTTCTCCGTTTTCTCTGCGATCATGGGAGCGAGGCCTGAACGTGGGAGCGGGCTCTCCCGCCCGCTCACCCCTGGAACCGCCCAATGGACATGTACATATAAATACTTTTACTGTTCATCAATAAAGGATTACATCATTCGCACTATCCATTTTCTACTGTTCCAAAATACGCTCAATACGTTATCAGCGTTCTACCGCTGAGCGAGAAGGCCTGGAGCAGTTCGTGATCCTAGAGGCGAGTTCGTGACCTTGGTGGGTTCGTGATCCAGGTGACGTCGAGTTCATCGGAAAGGAAAGCGAAAGATCAAGGTATACCACCATGCCTCCGATGCCGTACGTTCCTTGGGCGCAAATTGTTCTTCGCCTCGTCTTCATGGTCTACTACCAAGCCTGTCGGAACGGCGTCCCGTTCGACTCCGACGGCAACCGCAACTCGCTTCTGCGGGCACTGCGGAATCTCCTGGGTGAGACCCGTGGTGCTGGTGGAGGAGGTGATGCCGCGCAGGGTTCTCGCCGTCGCCGGCGACGTGGTCGGCGTGCTTCGGTTCCCCTGGCGGTACCGCCTCAACCGTCGGTGGTTGTGCCCGCGTCCTGGAGTCCCGGTCAGGGGGGTGGCGCCATACCATCCCCCGTGGCCAGACATGGCGGGGTCCTCCAACTGGGTACCGGTGGCGTTCGCCGCCATGCCACCGGCCACCGGTCCTTCGTCTCCGTCGACACCTCCATCGAGTGCGGCGCCGGCGGCATCAACTCCACCGGCAACGGGGTCGGCTAATGCAGCCGGGACCCCACCACCGATTGGACCTGCTGCGGCCGCAACTCCGTCGCCGTCGACTCCTCGGCCCCTTGCGACCATTGCGGCGCGTCGGGCCGCACCACCTCTTCGCCTTTTCGCCAGGGACGCCGGCGAGATCCTCGATCCGGCCCTGGCTGCTCCGCCTCCACCGCCTCCGTCCACTCCTCCGGCTGTCAACATCGCCAACACGGCAAGCAGTCCGACCCTCCGGCGTACCTGGGTCTCGGTGCCACACGGCCCGTCCGCGCGCGCAGGCGAGTCCTCGCGCGAACGGCCGCGTCCCGGCGCTCGAGAACGGGCACGCCAGCCCACGTGGGAGGGGTGGTGGTGGCGCTTCCTCCTCGGAGGGACGCGCCCCTCCCTCCGCTTGAAGCTGTGACCGGAGGAGGAAGGGGAAGCTGCAGGCTGCCGGCTCGGTCGATGCGACTGAGTTGGGGCGGCTTGCTTGTTGCCAATAGTTATCTATTTCATTTACTGCTGTATTTGTTCATCAGTGTATTAGTCTAAATTACTGTACTGTTTTTAGACCCCTGATGTATCCATGTACTTGTACAAATGTGTTTATCTACATTGTACTTATGCAATTTCGGATTATAATATAGAGTGCTAGTATGTTCGTGTTATTTTATGTGCACTTTCATACTTATACCGTTATTGCGATAATTGTCACGTACTCCATCATTAGCACTGTTATTATATTTAGTAATTTTTTTAATTACTGTTGATCTACTGCAATTAATTTATGCATAACTTTGTTATTTTGGGATGAAAATAGAGATTATTTCTATGGTAGTGACTTGTTCACTTATTACTTAAAGATAGACATCATGTGATTTTTCCTTGATGACTACCGAGAAATTATCTCCCAAAATAAAGGATTAAGACTGTGAAATTTTATGGTCTACACTATTATAGTGATTACCATAATTTAATCATTAATTTGGATTATATATGGAATAGTAGAGAACCTAGCATTGGCTGCGCTTAATCCAAAATTTTGGGTTATTCGGCCTAGAGACCGTGCTAGGGCAGCAAGTTCTTTGCCTACTATTGAGATCTACTCTATGTCTTTTGACATTAGAGACTATCCAACCATATATACAAATTAATGAGAGTTTTATTTAAGGTTTACATGCTTATTTGTATTCCTAGTCTTAAACCATGATGATGAGTTATGTCATTTAAATTAATTTGCATTTTATTACAACACTTATTTACCATCATGATTACAATTTACTATGAGTAAATTAATTAAATCAAATGGTACTACTTTGTAGACTATGGCCATGGCTAAGGAGTTCGATGAACTTGCCTTAGATGGTCACAACTATCCTACTTGGGCATCGGATATAAAGATTAACTTTGCTTCCCGTGGTCTTTTGGCACATATAAATGAACCTGTGCAGGGGGTTGTGCTTGATGAGCAAAAGAAGTATGGGGCTTTGATGTTACTAAGGTTCTATATCCATAAGGATCTCAAACAAGAGTACCTTATGGAAGAGAATCCCCGTACTTTATGGCTTGCTCTTAAGGAGCGTTATGATCAGCAAAAGGAACTCATATGGCCTGAGGCTAGTCATGAGTGGAACAATTTGCGTCTGCAGGACTTTAAGTCCGTTGCAGATTATAATCATGCTGTTCATAAGATTTGCTTTAAGTTGAAGTTTTGTGAGAAAGAGCCAACGGATGCTGATAAGATAGAGAAAACTCTATCTACCATGCTCCCCGCTGACCGAGTCTTACAGCAGCAATATCGGGCTAGTAATTACACTATGTATTCTCAACTTATTCATACATTGACTCAGGCTGAGAAACATGATGAGCTTCTTTTGAAGAATCACCATAAGCGCCCAGTTGGGGCAACACCTCTCCCTGAGGTTCATAATGTACAGAATAATGTTAAGAATAAAAGGTTCAAGGGATCTACTTCTGGTGATCCTAAGAACAAGCCTGATAAGAGCAAATTCAACAAAAAGCAAAAGCCAAATACTCATAACAAGCCAAAAAGTGAGGAAAAGTCCAAGAATGACAACAAATGTCATAGGTGTGGGACTTACTCACACTTTGCTAAGGACTGCCGTACCCCTAAGCACTTGGTTGCACTTTACCAAAAGTCCTTAAAGGAAGCAAAGCAAGCAAGCAAAGCAAAAGAACCAAGATATGAAGCACATTTCAATCTTGCTTCTGAGGCTACAAAGGAAGTGGGTTGTTCAAGTAAGGCCATTGTGGAAGTAAAGAACAACAATGCTCAACAAGTTGAGAACCTTCCAGGAAATGATGACATGGTCGTGGAGTTCGCTTCAAATGACATGTTTGGAGATTTCGCCTAAGGTCTCGCTTTATGTTTGATAGCTAATCACTATGTAAGTGATTCAAGTGTGTTGTAATAAATTGAGTTGTGCAAACTCTATGTGTGATGAGTTGTACAAGGTTACTAGTGATGGGAGTATTGTGAATGCATATGTATTGTAATGTCTGACTCATATGTTGGTATTGTAATACAGTTAAGTTGTGTATGTATTTCTATATGTTCAATAAGAGTTTTTAATTGCATTTTTATTTTACTATAGATGTCTTTCGAAGTCAATCCAATGGAGGAATTATGTCTTATAGATAGTGGAACCACAAACACTATTCTTAGGGAGATAAAATATTTCCAGACTCTTAAGAAAAGAGAAGGAAATATTATGACTATTTCAGGTCGTGATACTTTAATAGTTGGTTCCGGCAAGGCAACTATTATTCTCCCTATGGGTACGCAATTAACGATAGAGGATGCTTTATTGTTTCCAGAATCGACTCGTACTCTTTTAAGCTATAAAGATATCCGTAAGAATGATCTTTATGTGGAAACACATGCAGATAATAAAGAAGAATTCATTCTCTTTACCAAACTTACTGGATGTGGCAAACAAGTTTGTGAGAAAATTCCCTCCCTCCAATCAGGATTGTACTATACATACATAAAACCCATATCTCATGTTACATATAAGGTAATTTTTCAAAATGTTAATTCATTCCAAACATGGCATGATAGATTAGGTCATCCTGGAATTGGAATGATGAGAAAAATTATATGCAATTCAATTGGTCATAATTTGCATAAAGCAAAGTTTCCTCAATCTTCGGATTTTGTATGCACCGCGTGTGCTACTGGGAAATTGATTTTGAGGCCTTCACCTCTTAAAATCAAAGCTGAACCACTAAAATTCCTTGAAAGAATTCAAGGGGATATTTGTGGACCGATTCAGCCTACATGTGGACCATTCAGATATTTTATGGTGTTGATAGATGCATCTACTAGATGGTCTCATACGTGTCTTTTATCGACACGAAACCATGCTTTCGCTAAAATAATGTCTCAACTAATACAGTTGAAAGCACATTATCCTGAACATAGAATTCAATCGATTCGAATGGACAATGCTGCTGAGTTTTCATCACATGCCTTCAATGATTATTGTATGGCATTGGGAATTCGGGTCCAGCATTCAGTACCTTATGTCCACACTCAAAATGGTTTGGCTGAATCATTGATAAAGAGAATTAAACTCATTGCTAGACCAATGTTGATGAATTGCAAATTGCCTACTTCGTGTTGGGGTCATGCAGTACTGCACGCTGCAGAATTGATCCAACTACGACCAACTGCATATCATGATAATTCCCCCTTACAATTAGTGCGTGGAAATCCTCCAAGTATTTCCCATTTGCGTAAGTTTGGGTGCGTTGTATATGTACCCATCTCACCACCACAGCGGACAGCTATGGGGCCACACAGAAAACTGGGGATCTATGTGGGATTTAAATCTCCGTCGATCATTAAGTATATAGAACCTCTCACCGGGGATCTATTTACGGCCCGGTTCGCTGATTGTATTTTTAATGAGGATCATTTCCCGGCATTAGGGGGAGAATTGTACCAAAAAGATGAATACCGAGAAATTAATTGGAATGCGGAAGGCATTTCATTTACTGATCCGCGCACTATGGAAACTGAACTTCAGGTTCAAAGACTTATTGATTTGCAAAATGTTGCAAACAATCTGCCAGATGCGTTTACTAACTACAAAGGTGTTGTTAAATCTTTCTATCCTGCAAGGAATGTGCCAGAAAGAGTGGAGGTACCAAATAAAACCACTCAAATTGTCCCTCTTGGAAGCAAGAGGGGAAGAGGCAATTCCAAGGTGCAAGATAAGAAACAAAAGAAAGTAGTAAACAAAGATCAACTTTCCGTTGATGTACACCTAGTGAATAATCAATATCTTTTGGAAAGATTTGATTTGATACCCAGCCCTCTCTTATGTATAAATACAGAGCCTGGGACATCGGAAGACCCTGGATCAATTGTTTTGGGAAATCATGATGATCTAAGGGTAGATGAAATTGCCATCAATTATATAGAGACTGGAGAGTCCTATGATCGTAAAGCTACAATTGTTGACATTTACTTCTCTGAACAAATTGCTGAGATCCTCCAAAATGATTCAGATCCAAAATCCATGGTAGAGTGCAAGAAGCGCTCGGACTGGAACAAGTGGAAAGATGCAATAGAAGCAGAGATAGCCTCGCTTTCAAAAAGGGAAGTGTTTTCGGCCGTATTGCCAACACCTCCTGGTGTCCATCCTGTTGGATACAAATGGGTTTTCGTCTGGAAACGGAATGAAAACAATGAAGTGGTGAGATACAAAGCAAGGCTGGTAGCACAGGGCTTCACGCAAAGGCCCGGCGTTGATTTCAACGAAACTTATTCTCCAGTTATGAGTGGCATAACGTTCCGATATTTGATTTCATTGGCGGTACAAAATCGTTTATCTATGCAGTTGATGGACGTGGTGACCGCATATTTGTATGGGTCATTGGATTCTGAGATATACATGAAAGTTCCTGATGGAATCAGTATACCATATCCTGAAGCTAATCGCAACATGTTTTGTGTTAAGTTGCAGAAGTCATTATATGGCTTGAAACAATCAGGCCGAATGTGGTACAATCGGTTAAGTGAATTCCTTACACATAAGTGATACACAAATAATGATGACTGCCCATGTGTCTTCATCAAGAAATCCCAAACGGGTTTTTGTATAGTGTCTGTATACGTTGATGATATTAATATCATTGGTAATGAGCATGACATTAATGAAGCACGTCATCATTTGAAGGCGGAGTTTGAAATGAAAGATTTGGGTCAAACCAAATTTTACTTAGGCTTGCAACTTGAGCATTTTTCATCTGGGATTTTTGTATACCAAGCTGCCTATATCCAGAAAATGTTGGAGAAATTCAATATGGATAAAGCGTACTCATGTAAGACCCCCATGGTTGTTAGATCTTTGGATGTAGAGAAAGATCCTTTCAGACCAAGGGAGGAAGGTGAAAAGATTTTAGGACCTGAGGTTCCTTATCTTAGTGCTGTTGGAGCACTTATGTACCTTGCTAATAGTACCCGGCTGGATATTGCTTTTGCAGTCAATTTATTAGCAAGACATAGTGCAGCACCCACCAAGCGTCATTGGGTTGGGGTTAAGACCATTTTTTGGTATCTTAACGGCACAAGAGATCTTGGATTATTTTACAGGAAGAATCAAGATCAAAATTTATTGGGGTATACGGATGCTGGCTATTTATCAGATCCCCATAATGCCAAATCTCAAACTGGTTTTGTATTTTTAAATGGTGGAACAGCTATTTCTTGGAAATCATCTAAGCAGACTTTAGTGTCTACATCCACCAACCATTCTGAGATTATTGCATTATATGAAGCATCACGTGAGTGTGTATGGCTTCGCAGAATGGTAGACCACATATTGAAATCATGTGGAATTGGTGTACTTGATACACCGACAATTATCTTTGAGGATAATGCTGCTTGTGTTGTGCAAATGGAGTCAGGTTATATCAAGAATAATATAACAAAGCATATTACTCCTAAATTATTTTATCCCCATGAGTTGCAAAAGAATGGGGAAATTGAGATTCTGCAAACTAAGTCATGTGACAATCTTGCTGATTTATTCACTAAGTCTCTACCATATTCTATGTTTCACAAATATGTTGAAGGAATTGGTACGATAAGACTTAGAGATTTGCAGAAATCCGGGGGAGTATCTCTTGATAAATGATCCATTTTCATGTCATATTGCACTATTTTCTTTGTATGAGTTTTACTTTTAAAGGTTTCTCCTATGAAGTTTTTAACGAGGCAATATCAGCATTATTTATGTCATATCATCTGATTTTCCCACTGGGGTTTTATAGGAGATGATATACTAAGACATTGTTAACTGATTATCATGGTGTTTCTCCTTTATTTTTCCCATTGGGTTTTTGAGGAGTTTTATCCTGATATATCAATGCATTCCTAAGTTTTTTTTTCCCACAGGTTTTTTCGAAGGATTATTGATGGTGTAAATTATGATGAACATTAAAGTCTCCAGAAGTTAATTGATCAGGGGGAGTGTTGAGAATATTCCTATATTCCTAATGATCAATTAAGAAGATGCTTAGTAACTGCTAATTGCAGTTCCCGTTCTCCGTTTTCTCTGCGATCATGGGAGCGAGGCCTGAACGTGGGAGCGGGCTCTCCCGCCCGCTCACCCCTGGAACCGCCCAATGGACATGTACATATAAATACTTTTACTGTTCATCAATAAAGGATTACATCATTCGCACTATCCATTTTCTACTGTTCCAAAATACGCTCAATAGGGCCCTACGCCGTAGGCAGGGTCGCGCTCGCGCGCTTCCGTTCCATCCTCGCCCGTCTCCCGTCGCGTCACCGTCACGCCCCCGAGACGACTAATTGGCGAACGTCCGCTGAAAACGAAGCCAGCGAACAATTTTTAGACAGCAGTTATCGCCTAAAATAGAAAAGCATTTATCATCCCCGGACATCTTTTTAGATAGTGCCATTTTACTGCGCTTCTCTCTCTTTCCGGATAGCGTCGGCATTCAATTTTCTTTCTCTTTTGGGGCAACGCTGGAATTCCATTCTCTTTTCACTTCTCGATCGCACACGCCGTAATATTTTTTTCTTTTTTTAATTTTTGAGAACCATGCATGCATAACTTCGACAAATAACTGTACACGCGCTTGTCTTTCTCTCTTCACGCACACACTCAGGCCCTGTTTACTCAGCTTATAATCCGTCTTTTTCAGCTTGTTTTTTTAGCCGGAACAGTGTTTTCCTCTCACGACAAATCAGTCAACAATGTTTTTCAGCCGGCTTATCAGCACAGCCGAACAGGGCTTTTACAAATAACTGTACCCGGCTTGTTTCTGTTTTGACGTTACATGACAAGTTATCCGCATAACTTATACAATATAACTTACTACGTGACAAAATTAAATGGTATACATGTAAAAAGTTAGATTTATAAGATATAGATGACCAAACTTATATATACAAGTCAACATTGATAACTTATATTATAATAACTTACTTGTATAACTTAAAAGTTAGATAAACAAACTTGTATGCACAACTCAATATTGATAAATTATATTATAATAACTTATTTGTATAACTCATAAATTAGATAAACAAACTTATATGTATAAGTCAACATTGATAACTTATATTGTAATAACTTGTTAATATAACTTAGACATACAACTTGATTAATGACTTATATGTAAAGTTGGACGTATAAGTTATATTTCAGAGCTTAGATGTACAAATTAATATCATAACATATCAACAGAAATATGAAAAACATGGTGCACAACTTTATATTATACGTGTACAACTAGTATATGAATCATATACGATCATGTAAAATAGATAGGTTAATGTATAAAAAAATTAAAAGGCAAAGAAAAAAAGTAGAAATAAAAAATAAAATGAAAAATAAATAAAGCTTGTCGACATAACTAGTGCAGACTGTTCGTGAAAAACACAGGACTGCACACGCCACGAGGGAAGAGCAGGGCTTATTTAGTTGGTGAAAAAGTTTGAATTTGAAAGTTTGAATTTGACTAGTGTAGCAATTTTTGCTTTATTTGGTAATTTGTGTTCATTCATGGATTAATTAGGCTCAAAAGATTTGTATATGTGATTTACAACTAAATTGTGTAATTAGTTTTTTCTTTCGTCTACATTTAGTACTCCATACATGTGCCGTAAGATTTGATATAACAGGTACTGTAGTACTTTTTGAATTCACTTTTCTTTACTCCTAAAAAGAGTGAAATGTCATCGTCTGATACCGCTAATAGCTTCGCTTCGCTCCTCATCGCGTGGAAACCGTCTTCCCCCTCGTCAAACACCGCGTCGCTCCAGGCTCTCTCCCTCTCCGCGCACGATCTCTCCCCTGCCCGGTCAAAGAAACCGGCACTCCTCTCCCCTTCCCCCCCGCCCCACCTCTGTCACCGCAGTCTTCGCGCCGCCACCGCACGCGGCCCAATCTCCCCCGCCCCACCTCTGTCGCCGCAGCTCATCGCGCCGGCGCGCCACCGCACGCGTGCCAGAGACACCCTCCACCGACGACGAGGGCGCCGTGAGCGACGCCAGTGAAGCTCGGCGCCCGGCCCCCAGCCATCGCGGGCGCTGGTCAAGCTCGTCGCGCGAACCTAGGGCCTCGGCTGGAACACTACGACGCGCAGCCCTTCCCCCTCGGCGGGAGCTCCAGCGGGCGACGAGAAGCGGCCGCACCACGTCGAGCACCGCCAACTTCTTATGTCCTACACCCTCCATCGCTGCTGCCACCAGGTGTGTCAACCCCTTCTCTTCCCTTCCTGCTGTGCAAAACCAAGCACCCAACGCTAACTTAAACTAATTGGCTATTTCTGATCCGATTAGATCTGGTGTGTCCACAATGTCCAGTAGATTCATTGGCAAAATGAAATTTCTTCCGTTACGCCATACTAGGTGAGTTCCCGTGCGTTGCAACGAGAACAACAAATAATCCAATGTAATAAGAAAAACATGAAAAATATGATATCGACATACAATTTTAAAAAAATGTCACTTTTACATGTGCCCAGCGCACAATTCATTCCCCTGGTAATTGTGTAGCTTCTCAAATTTTCATGTAAAATGCATAATTGTCTCTCAATATGGGAAATATTGATCACAAGAAGAAAATATTGACACTTTACAGCTTGGACTAAAAAAAGTGCAATTATCCTAGAGGCATTGTCTAATCAACTGCTCTCATAATTCATCTTATGCTTGATCCATAACAATTAGAGGTTCAGGTCACTGAAGATTTCATGATGTAATTGACAGTGTTTAGATAGGAATAGATCAATTACGTCCAACAATACTCGCGTTAACGGATTGGTATGGTTGCAGAGTGCTCCAACCTTTGCTCCATGTGGCAAGTAACCTATCATGAAGTGCCTGAATGGCCTCATGCAGTCTGAACCATGCATCCCACGGCAGCGCCCTCTTGCATATCTCGGCCATGGCATGCACAGCGAGCGGTGTCTCACTGCCCTCACCCTCATGTATCCTTTTGTGTCCTCTCCTCCAGCGACCAGCAGACAATGAGAAGTTGTGGAGGCATGAGCGCACCACAACAGGAAGTAGGTCGAGGCAAACCATTAGGGATCAGTCTATTGGAGCCACAAAACACCTGCTGCTCTATGTAACAAGGGTGTCAATGGATCTGAAATGTAGCTGAAAGTTTGTCAACATCATATATAACAAAGTAGAAACATAGCCTTGCTTGAAAAGAATTGTAGATTAAAACAGTCCAATGAATTAAATAATAAGTGTACTGCATTGAGTTAATAAGTTGAATGGTCTACTTTCTATAATCAAGATATGGGATATCATGATAGATAGGACACAAACTATGTATGAACGTGGGTTTGGCAAGTTATAAGCTATGCCTTGAACTAAAGTAGGGAAAAATGCTCTTTTGGTACAGATGAGCCAACAATGGCCATGCACTCACCACTAAGATTTTCCTGAAGCCATTTGAGTTCCTGGGGTTGATATGGCTAAAACATCACCAAGACTCCAAGAGCACTGCCTTGAAGCATAACAGACCAAAGTCACCATTGGTTCCTGCCTGATAGCAACAGAGATTACTCCAACCAATAAATAACACCTTACTTTTCTCTGAATAGTTCAGAAATGCAATATCTTATCCTCAAAATCATGAGTTCTTTTGACTCCCTCATTTTTCTGATGTGGCCATGTGGAATCAACCAAATTAGCACCTGCATAGTTATAGACGCAAATTACTTGAATAAGATTAGCGAAGCAAGTTATCAGTAACAATGATCAACAGTGCTCAACAACACCATGCAAGAGTTAGTACAGACCAGTGACAAGTCTTGAACTGGCACACGAGGTGGATCGCTCATGTGCATGAAGAGCAGCAAAAGGGAGCGAAAGCGGCGGTGCCGAGATCCAGCAGGCTGCCTGCATTCTCCCTACCTCTATCTTCTTTCTCAACCCATCCCGTGCTTTCTCTTTGAACAATAGGAATGCACAATTAAAATGTGGCCAATTCAATCGTTTGTTTGAACTGAACATATTTCATGTGCTAAAGTTGAATTCCACTTTCAGAGATTGCAAGGATGCAAGCAAGTGACTAAAAACAAAGCCACCTTTAGAACCAAGATTGATGCTCTATGAACGTCACCGAAATGAGAACAGAGAACATCGTCGCTCTTGCATGCGCCACCTCACTGCCTCCGTGGTGGCCACTGAAGCTATTGACTATTGCTTTTTGCTACAGAAAAAATAGGCCAATTAGTATTGCTATTTGGCACTGATTGTGAACGATGTTTAGATAAAGCTCTTTGCCTTTTCTAGAAAATCAATGAAGAAAAATTGAAAATGTGATATCAGTAAGCTCTGTTAGGAATACAGACAAATGACCTTTGATTTCTTATCTACGTAATCTGGCCCTAGATAATTGAAAACCAAGGCTTGGTTGAAGAGACAACTAACAACTCGACCTCCGTATGTGCTTCCTAAATTGTATTTTTAGAGAAGTCTTGCATCATTAGAAGCCATCTAAATTCACATCCTGCAATTCATAGAGCTTATTGCCAGGAAACAATTCATAGTTCTGCACTAAATCAGTCTTCCTTGCTGTGAAGTGTGAACGATGAGAATTGAGCAAGTAACAAGCACATACACTACTATTGTTAATACGATTATAAATAAAAAAAATGCATGAACAGATCCGTGTTGATCCATTCAACCATCCAAGAAGAGAGGCACGTGCTGAATACAGAGGAGAATTTAAACCTGCATGTCGTTGTTTTCTTTTTCCATGTTTATGTTGCAAGAAGAAAAAAAACTTACACCAATGAGAACTAATTTTGCCAAAGTAGAGAGTGATAATCACAACACTCCCAAACTCAAACCAGTTTTGGACAGTTCCTGTATTCCAGCTAATAATTTTATTGGTACTTTCTAGAGGGGATTGGTGTTTAAAACCTGCAAGTACTAACAATGGCATGCTTGTACTGATAGAAGCTTGGGTATGAGAATTTGAGAACACATAACTTCCTCATGCGCAAGTACTGATAGAAGCTTCATAGTATTTAGTTGATATAATAATGTCAGTGGTTTTTGTCTTGGCAAAGTTTTGCTTTTGTGAAAAGAAAAAGGAATTTTTGTCACGTATCACGTAATTTTTTAATCGGGATCATAGGTTGGCAATTTCTGGCGCTGACGTAATTTTGTCACTTTATATATACGGATTGATTCACCTGTTAAATTTTGTCGATGAATTTGAGACTTGCCCAAAGGTCTTATTCCTTGGATCAGCTTTGATGTCAAACTTTTGTCCTGATATTTTTGTCAGCCTTTGTCATTCCATTAAGTTGCTTAAGGGAAATAAAGCACCGATCCGATACTAAATCCTACCATGGAGTCAAATCAACTTCATGTTTCCTAGATCCTTTTCAGTAACTCAAGCTAAGTAGCAACACTTTTTGAGTGGATCTGATCCTTGGTCATCAGGATGTGGAATGCGTGTTCAGAACTTGAGATTGTTTGTCTATGAAGAATTGCAAAGAGGGTTATATATATATTTAAATTCTGTGCATTAGAACGAATTTAAGAGGAATTAAGGGTGTGAGCTTGCTGCAGATGAAGTCAGACATGGACATCACCTAGATGGCAGTGGCGGTCAAGCTTTTTATTTATTTTGGATTTTGGATATTGAGAGATATGAATCTTTTATGTATTTTTATATTGCTCAGTTTACAAGAAGCACATTCTAATCATATTTTGTGGTGACATCAAGTATTCATCCATCTTTGGTCATCAGAAACTACAAAGTTAGTTCCTGTACACAACATTGTTTAGGATAAATTGACAATGATTTACAATGCTCTTGAGAATTCATTGATAATGATTTTTTTTCATTACAATTTTACAAAATCTGCGTGCATGTGATCCTTAACACTTTCCTCACATGTTAGCTGACTCTACTCTTTGTGTTCAATGCATGCTATCAGACCTACCTTTTATGAGGATTCCCATTATTTTAACATTGTAGATTAAATAATGCATTGTAGGTTATTCAAAATTTTTGCATTGTAGGTGACAAGAATCTTGCATCATTGCGCGCAGCTGTCCTAGGAAACTCAGGTTTGTCCATGTCAAACACAGTTCATAGTTTTTTGGCTATTTGTAATTAGATGGCAGATTTGTAGCCTCTGGCATCATGTAGACCATGCCAACTACAGTTCGTGATGCATTAGGTGCCTGGCAGGCTGGCAGTCTGTTTGATCCCGAGCTCCTGGTGTTCAGGTAATTTCGCCATGCACTGATCAGGTAATTTCGCCGTGCACTGTTACATAGTGGTCTCAAACTCAATTTTGTTGTAGACGGGAAGTTTCTGTGTTTCAGTTTGATATAGCTGTGTTAATTACTGTTAGCTTTTGTTTTAGGTAATGCAAACTAATTTGGGCATGCAGGTCTCTCTGTCGATCTGAGTAGTTGTTAACTGAGCTGTTCATATTCTGAAGTTCTCTCAATTTTGTTTGCTATCTTTCATTGGTCCTCGATCGATCACCTTCAGTTTGTGTATCGACCATGACTTTCTAGGTAAACACTAAGCAGCCGGAAACCCAAACACTTCCTTGTTTTTTTTTCCTAATCTTGTCATAATCTATTTGGATGTAGTATTGTGCAATCAATTGTTTTTAACACATCTCACACCATCATTAATTAGTTTTTTTATTTAAATTTCTGAATTATGACTGCTCAATTGCTCATCTTTACAGTAGTACTGATTAAGTGATTGATTTGGCAAAAAAGTAAGTCAGATATTATTAAAAAATAGTTCTTTTCCTCCCTGTGCTCTACAGCACAGTGCCACAATCTAAAGTCCATATAGTTTGTTGTGCTTGCAAATTGAAAACAAGGCAAATGGTGGGGTCCTTGGTTGTGAGTCATGGTACAATTCAGTCTAAATTGTAAAATCTTTGGTGTTTGCATACGGGTCCATGGTTGTGGGTTATGGTACAATGATCTTTTTGTTGGTTGCCCACTGCAAATTATGAAAGCTATTTGCTGGTCTAATCCAATTCAACAATGAGCTAGGAAGGTAAATTCAGGTGTGATGTTAACAGCTTGATAGAAAGATGACTAGAGTTTAGCAGTATCCACCGAACCTCAAGATATCTTCTCCTGAAGCTTTCTCTTCCCAATATACTTGATAGAAAGATGACTAGAGTTTAGCACTCTCAACTTGAAGATTTGGTAGTGTCGCTTGGATCAATGAAAAGCAAGTCACATAGCTCTTGCTTATAACCTGGAAGAGTGGCAGCAGAGAAGCAACAAGAGATGATACAGAACATTTTCATTTGAAGTTAAGTCATTAGGGCAGTAGCTCTATAACAGTCTATAATATTGATAATATTGTTGGATTTTCCCCTAGAGCTGGACTGTTCATCAGGGTGTTCATATGTCATCTGTTGATTTTCTGAACCCTGTCATTCAAAACACGCATATGAATTCAGAGCTCTGAAAATAATACACGATCTTTCCTTAGTTTGCAATGATGCAGCGAGCACAAGTCATAACTTAAACTAATTAAATTATAGAGCTGGGATGGCTTTGTATATAAACAACTACTTCTCAGCTCTCCGCACATGGATGTCACTGTATGTAAGCTTTTTCAGCATATTTAGAACTGAGAATTAGGGGAAATTGGTAAGAGAAAGGGGCTGTTTGGTACCATGTCCGAGGTGCATCCATGTGTTGTAGCAGCTTTCCCTTGCAGTGTTTCAAATTATGTGGTGGTTCCAAGTGCAAGTTTACCAAAGAAAGAAGCATATGAACTGACATAAACCACAAACCAAGTTCTAATGTGAGATTTTGATTCTGTGTAAACTGAACTTTTCCAGATCGTGCTTGGGGCTTGTTGATCTTGAATATGTATAATAATGGCTGGTGTTGCATGGGAGCTTCTTCGTAAGATGAACAGTTGTATAAAAATCTGGCAGGATGCACATGAAGTGAGGAAGCATATCTTGCTACACCTACTCACATACACGGAAAACCAAAATGCAGCCAACATACCTGAAGGTGTACGAGATTATCATCGACGCTATATTAGTCTCACAAACAAAAGACAATAAATTATTGCTTACTTTTTCTCTGTCTTGGTGAAGTCAATAACATCATAATGGTTTCTTTATTTCCGAGAAATTAGTTTGAATTAAGTGTTTTAATGTTAATTATTTGTGATGACATGAGATTCTACATATAATTGTATTTCATGAGATGCTTTACTCGTTGCTACGGGTTTTAAAATTCGTATGTAATCCTACGTGTACAACAATTGTGTTCGTCCTGAATTGGCATGAAGCTCATATGGGTGAGGTCTGATAGTCTATGTTTTTTTGGAAGGAACAGGTAGACTACAGACAATTGTGAGTTATTTCAATAGAAAATATGGGCTCTCCTGCACCATTGGGGGACAAGACTAATACTACTAATGGAGGTAAACAAAGATATACAGGCATTTACTATCCTAAATTTAATGTACTGTTTAAATATTATTATTAATGCTAATCAATAGTATATGGATGTACCGCTGCAGGAATCAATGCTAGGGAACGCAAGAGACAAAGAGATAATGCTCGAGCGAGGGCAATGCCTCAAGAGAGAAGAGACGAAACAAATACAAAACGTCGGCAAGCATATAAAAGAAGGAAGGAGCATCACCTACGCATCGAAACTACCAATGGTAGTATAATAGAATATAAATGTTGGTGTATATATATATATTGCTATTGATTTTTATTATATGTGATGTGTCACAATTGGTAGATGGTGAAGATGCGTCAAACAAGGAAAATATGGATCCTAATGAAACAGAAGATGATTGGTTGCATAGGAATGATTCAATCAATGCAAACAACATTGACGATGAACTTATTTCCAATCAATTAAAAGGTAATTAAATAGTTGACTATATGGCATCGATGCCCACTTTTGTGTTGGTGAATCTATCAGCAACTTTATGTGCAAAAACGTGGATTGTTGACGCATATCTGGTGCATTCTGGTTGTTTTGCTACTATTTTAACTCAAACACAATTATGTAGGTGGTGAGGTAATTACTGCTCGTAGCATACTTATGAATCATCAGATGCAATCACAACGCACCCAAGAGCAAATCATGGCTCATCGTGCATCGTCTAGGAAGAGCCATGCAAACATGACACCTGAGCAGCGAGAACAAAGGCGCAAGCGACAGAGGCTTTACAATCAAACTCCATCCCGTAAGGAGGCAATGAAAGTGGCTAAAGCTCGCTCTAGGGAGGTGCAGAAACAAACCTTAAATAGTGAGTCCATCGCGATGGAGAATCCACTCTTTAATCCAACAATGGAGTGGCCCACTTCAAACTCATCTGGGCCTCATAGACCCACAGTAAGCCCTAGTGATTGGGCTATCCCAGAATCCAGTGCACCTCCAATTCATTTCCCACATGCTATTGAGAAGACAAATGATGACGACGACAAATGCAATTATATATTGCCTGGTCATATGACACATAGACGGAACTGTCCATCTGGGCAAATAAATGTATTGTTAGCCCATAACACTGAGTTTGAGCGCCGCATTGGTCAGAACACAAGAGAAGTTAACAATGATGACAAATGCATGACTGAAGAGCACGTGTATGAAAAAACGCTCTTACCTCAGTCAACCGTGACCAACAACGGTAAATAACGAGGCCTTTGTACCCGTTGTCCTCAACATGAAACAACTTTGTTGCTATCTTAACCATGTCCATTTTGTGATTGATAGAAACCGCTGGACCAAGCAATCAAAATGCATCAGCTACACCTGAACAACCACTATTTGATGACACCGGTAAATTACACTACTTTTAACATTCTTTACGGTATTTGCTTTCCTTTATTGTTACCCAAGCTATAATAATATCTCATGGCACTGTGACGATCACAGACAATGATGAGGGCGACCTATTTGAGGATGATGAGGAAGAGGACGAGGCATACCTATTTGCTGAGCAAGGTATTTGTATAAAATACCTTGAAACTTTTTGAACATCTACGTGTTTATCTAACCTTGTCCATTATGTTGTTGACAGAAAGCATTGGACCAAGCAATCAAAATGCATGTGCTACACCTACACTACCATTATTTGATGACACTGGTAATTTGCACTGTTATTAACATTCTATACGTTGTATGCTTTCCTTTATTGTTACCCAACTTGTGATATCTCATGGCACTGTGACGATCATAGATGATGATGAGGGCGACATATTTGAAGATGATGAGGAAGAGGATGAGGGATACCTATTTGCTGGGCAAGGTAGGTGTACCAAATACCAAATACCTTTCTAAACATCCACTCCATTATCTAACTTTTATTTTTTGTTCCAATGTCATTTCATTAGAGGAATCAGATGATGATGTACAAAGTGATACTCCTGAGGACGACACGGCTTGTAAACCTGAAGTACCTGACCCGTACGAAAAGGTGTATAGTAACATGCCTATGGAGACACACATGCTACAACCTGTCCCTAATTGCCACCACTGCGGTGCGAAGAGGTTTCCAAAAGAACCACCTGGGTTCTGTTGCCGCAGTGGAAAGATCAAGTTGAGTGAACCAGTCATACCAGATCAGCTCATGAGGCTTTGGACGAGCACCACCGACGCGGATGCTAGGCACTTTCGCCACAATATTAGGTTTTTCAATGGACACTTCTCTTTCACTTCCCTCTACTGTCGCCTCGATAGTGCTACTGCTAACATGAGGAACACCGGCATATATACCTTTCGTGCACATGGCATGATGTATCACAACATAAGGTCATTTGGGAGAGAAGATGGAGTGGAGCCTAGGCATCTTGAGCTTTACTTCTATGATGATGATCCAAGCCTTGAGTACCGCTACCGAAGGTGTCGTGAAGAAAAGTATGAAAAAGATAAAGAACTTATAGATAGATTGGTGGCCATCCTTCAAAGCAACCCGTACTCACAATATTTGCGGAGTATGGGGCAGGCTGAAGATCTCGAGGACTATCGTCTTGAACTTAACCTTGATCAACGATTGGACCAAAGGACATACAACGTACCGATGGCTGAGGAGGTGGCTGCTGTTTGGATTGAGGGTAGTGAACTCCTTGGTCAGTTTCAGAATAGTGTTGTCTTGCATGGGAAAGATAGGAGTAGGCATAGCATCCGATCATATCATGGATGCTATGACGCTCTTTCATACCCGCTCTTCTTCCCTAACGGTGAGCTTGGATGGCATATGGATATTCCAAAGAAAGATGTTACTATGGAGGAAGTCAACGCGGCTCGTGCCCTGCGTAAGGCTCGTAGTGGTATAGAAGACGAAGAAACAGGTTTGTTTATCTCCTTATTATTTTCATGTATACCAAACCGTTATCCTATAAACAACACTAATACCATAGTTTTTTTGTAGAATCTCCGGGAAATTTATGTGTTTCCGTGCGTGACTACTACTGCTACAAGTTCCAGATACGGCCAGGAATCTTTAATCCCATACTTTATGGCCAGCGTCTTTTCCAACAGTTTGCGGTGGACACGTACATGAAAATTGAGAGTTCTCGATTGGATTACATACGCAATCATCAAACAGAGATTAGGGCCGACCTCTACCAGGGATTGGTTGATAGCTTGCATGCTGGTGAGGGTAGAACAGAAGCTGTTGGAAAACGGACGGTGATGCCTACATCGTTTATCGGAGGCCCAAGGGACATGAGACGTAGGTACTTGGATGCCATGGCACTGGTGCGAAGGTTTGGAAAACCAGACATCTTCCTAACTATGACATGTAATCCAAAGTGGGATGAGATCACACGTGAGTTATACCCTGGACAAACACCACAGGATCGTCCAGATCTTGTTGATCGGGTATTTAGGGCAAAACTGGAAGAGCTTAAGGACAAGGTGCTAAAAAAGGGTATTCTCGGAAAGGTTCGCGCACATGTGTATGTTGTGGAGTTTCAGAAGAGAGGTCTACCGCACGCACATTTTCTGCTAATCATGGAGAGAAAGTACAAGATCACGTGCCCAGAGCAGTATGACCTTCTCATCTCAGCTGAGCTCCCAAACAAAAAGAAGTATCCAGAACTGTATAAAATGGTTACAAAGCATATGATGCATGGCCCTTGTGGAGATCTTAATCGCAATTGCCCATGCACAAAGGGCCGTAAATCATGCAAGAACCATTACCCACGATCTTTCTGTGATGCCACATTACAGGGCAAGGATTCGTACCCAGTTTACAGACGGTGTGATGATGGTAGAAAAGAAAAGGTTCGCGGGCATTACCTTGACAATAGATGGGTCGTGCCTTACAACCCATACCTCCTGTGCCTGTTCAATTGCCACATCAATGTTGAGGCATGTGGGAGCATCAAGGCCGTTAAGTATTTGTTTAAGTACATTCACAAGGGTCATGACCGCGCGTCTGTTGCTGTGAGGGCGGCTGGCAACGAGGACAATGAAGGAAACATCGATGAGATCAAAATGTATAGGGATGCTAGATGGGTAACTCCTCCAGAAGCCTTGTGGAGGATATATGGTTTTGATATAAGTGATAGGTCCCCTTCGGTGTTGTCCTTGCAACTCCATCTTCCTTGCATGCACATGGTGTCATTCTACCGACGCGAGGGTGTTCGACGAGTGCTTAATCGTCCAGGTGTTGAAAGGTCGATGCTTACAGCCTACTTTGAGAAGAACAACACGTCTGAACATGCCCACGGTATATTGTATCGGGACTTTCCTGAGTACTATAAGTGGGACTCACGAGATAAAACATGGGTTAGGAGGGCACAAAAGAATTGTATAAGACAGATCGGAAGAGTTGTATGTGCTAATCCAGCCGAAGGGGAGCGTTACTATCTTAGGGTTCTTCTGAACCATGTTGCTGGTGCAACATCCTTCACTGATCTAAATACGGTTTCTGGCAGACTCCTACCGACTTTTCGTGAAGCTGCAGAAAAAAGGGGCCTTATTGAAGCGGACAACACATTGCACGAGTCCCTTGCTGAAGCTACTCAGTGGATGATGCCATTTGCACTACGAAGGCTCTTTGCAACAATCTTGGTATTTTGTGAGCCGAGTGATGTGTTAGAACTCTGGGAAAAGCACAAGGAGGCAATGTCAGAGGACTACAGGCGTAAAAACCAGTCTAGCTTCGCAGTGGAACAGATGGTCCTCATAGATATTCGGAAGTTGTTAGAATCAATGAACAAGGACATAAAGGAATACCCACTTCCTGATATCGACGACACATATGATCCATCTGGCGATATTCCCAGAGAGATTTTTGAGGAGGCTAACATTGGGGCAAGCGCCGATGACTTGGAACTATCAAAGACCCTTAACCAGGAGTAGCAGGCTGCCTACAATGAGATTATATCTGCTGTTGATAGCGAACATGGGGGTTTGTTCTTTGTGGATGGACCTGGCGGCACCGGAAAGACGTACCTATACAGAGCCCTACTTGCTACTATACGTAGTCGAAACAAGATTGCCGTGGCAACAGCAACATCTGGTGTTGCAGCCTCAATAATGCCTGGTGGCAGAACGGCCCACTCGCGCTTCAAGGTTCCCCTCACCCTTGAAGATAGGGCCTTTTGCACCTTCACAAAATAGAGTGGAACCGGCAAGCTGCTTCGGACCGCATCCCTTATTATTTGGGACGAGGTGACGATGATGAAGAGTAGGGATGAAAACGGAACAGAAATATTTCGAACTGACCGTTTTCGTTTTCTATATTATGAACCGTTTTTTAACATGAAAATTTGTCAGTTTTAATTGGTTTCACAACCATTTTCAACCATTTTTTGTACTTTTTAATTGCTAAATGTAGAAATATTTCGAACCGACCGTTTTCGTTTTTCCATATCGTAAGTCCGTTTTCGACCGTTTCCGACCGTTTTCATCCTTAATGAAGAGGCAAGGTGTCGAGGCACTAGACAACAGCCTTCGTGATATCATGGACTGTCCTAACCTACCGTTTGGGGGGAAGACTATCCTGTTTGGAGGAGACTTCAGGCAGGTTCTTCCAGTTGTTCGCAAAGGGTCAAGGGCTCAAATAGTCGGTGCCTCGTTGCGGATGTCATACATTTGGAATTCCATGCGGCATCTCAAACTGGTGCGCAACATGAGGGCAAAGAGCGACCCATGGTTTGCGGAATACTTGCTACGCATCGGGGGAGGCTCTGAGGAAGCTAATAGTGACGGTGAAATCCGACTTTCTGATGATATATGCATACCGCAGACCGGTGAAGACAGTGATCTTGATACGCTAATTGACTCCATATTCCCTGCTCTCAATGCCAATATGTCAAAAAAGAGCTACATCACATCACGAGCAATATTATCACCACGAAATGACTGGGTTGATATGATTAACATGAAGATGATAAGTCATTTTCAAGGGGATGAGATGGTGTACCATAGCTTTGACAGTGCGGTGGATGATCCAAACAACTACTACCCATCTGAGTTCCTCAACACTTTGACCCCCAATGGTCTTTCTCCTCATGTGTTAAAGCTCAAGATTGGGTGCCCGGTCATTTTATTGAGGAACATCGACCCTGCGGGTGGACTTTGTAATGGAACCAGGCTGGTGGTTCGAGGGTTTCAAAGAAATACCATAGATGCAGAAATTATGGTCGGAGACCATACCGGAAAACGAATCTTCTTACCACGGATTCCTTTATGCCCATCGGATGATGAGATGTTCCCATTCAAGTTTAAGAGAAAACAGTTTCCTGTTAGACTCAGTTTTGCCATGACAATTAACAAGGCACAGGGGCAGACTATCCCCAATGTTGGTGTGTATTTGCCTGAACCAGTGTTCTCCCATGGTCAGCTGTATGTTGCGCTATCTAGAGCCACTGCCAGATCGAACATTAAGATCCTTGCTATCCCACCCAGTGATAAGAAGGATAAGAAAAGGACGATAAAAATAAATGGTAAATACACGAAAAATATTGTCTACAAGGAGGTCCTCACTTAATGACAAGGTATTATCTTCTGTTTTGCACAACTGTTATATTTTTATATTTATGTATTTTTTTAAAGACATTAGTTGTATCTATCTAAATTTTAGGTAACAATAATAGAGGAAGTCGGAAAGAAATGAGAGACAAGTAGTTATGACTTACTGACATATTATTGATTAGATGTACATAGTATATATTATTGTAACCTATTGACTATAGTATTTCTAATGTGTTTTCCTCTCGTATTAATATTTAGCTTTTTACATAAAAAAAAGGTTACCGAATAAGCGAATGACGTTGGTTGCCGCCAAAAAGGAAAAAATAAAAAACTTCACATGAGTACGCAAACCAAGCAAATTCTCTCTTTTATGCATGTTTGCTTATCTGTTTATACCACGATGCAAATCGACGTCCACACCCTCCATCTGTGGCGTGACCCACTGCTTGTGTGGTTGTATGCCATGAGATGTTTTACTCGTAGCAACGCACGGACACTCATCTATAAATAATCTTAATAGTTTTTGGTCTTGTAATAATTTATCTGAAGTGCTTGTACAAATTATATTTCACGAAGTGCAACGCTAATTTATTTTGTTCAAATACCAATTGATTTTTATTCTAGAATGAATTTACAAAAGAAAAAGGAAATAAAAAGAAAGACTGCCTCCCCTCTCTCTCTAGCCAAGTCCGGCCGGTCTGGCCCAACCTCCTCTTCAGCCGAGTTGGCCACTCTGGACCAACCCCTCTCAGCCGCGTGCACTCCGCTCTCAGGTTTGGGTGACCCAAATTGTTGCAAAAAAAGGAGGTTTAGTAAAAAGGCCCATGTGAGTCCCCAAAACCGTAATGGGCATAGACCAAGCTTGGGATGTATGTCATCAGGGCCATCCCCTTTCCCCTTCCTCCGCCTCCTCCTTCCTATCTGCCCGGCATGGCCAGGTCTCCATATACCGAGCCCCGCATGACTGGCCCTATGCAGACCAAGCCAAGCCGCCACCGCTCCGGCGTCCTGGCCTCCCCGGTCTCTCGCGCAGCCTCCTCTCTCGCATCCCCGGTCTCTCGCGCACCAAGTCGGCCGCCATTGTTGGCATGGCCCGCGACTCAGCCCTCTCCGATCCCTCCTCTGTCCTTCAAAAAGAGATCCCGTGGACTCACGCACTTACGCCACCACCACCCAGCATATCTCCGCTCTCTCTCCCACCCTGCACTGCCGCCATTCGCTGCCGACAACGCCATTGCCGAAGCTTGACCGGGCTCCTGATCCCCCACATACAGTCCTCGCCGCCAGAGCTGCCGCCCCCCACCGTCCGTCTTCTCCCTCTCCGTGCCGAACCGACGTTATGCTTGGCTTATGCACTTAGCGACAAGTTTCTACAGACGCTAGAAAATCTATAGCCGGATATAACGGCCGCTAATTCATTAAGCGGTTTTGTGAAATATGTCACATATTTGTGAAAGAAATGAGGAATCTCTACAACTAAAACAAAAGGACTGCCGTGAGAAGAAGAGAAGAACATTGCTTCCTTGTTCCTCCGATTGGTATAGGGTGGAGTGCTCTGATTGTTATTTTTTTATTAATTTTTTGAGAATCAAGTGCTCTGATTGGTACAGGCTATAGTGTCGGGTGCTCAGGAACACAGCCGCTGTTGCTATTTTGGGCTATAGTGTCGGGTGCTCAGGAACACAGCCGCTGTTGCTATTTTGGGCCGCCGGCTGATGAAAATACAGGAAGTACACTCTGATTTCGGCCCAACGATCCGCCAGAAACAGCTTATAACAGTGCTAAAATCAATCCCATTTACAGATCAAGGTTAGTTAGCGCTAAAAGGGAACTCTCCTAGCGCCGGCCTCGCCAATCCGCTAAATCATCGGATTGTGGCCATCACCCAAGCGAGGTAGTTGCGCCCCTTCCGAGCAGATTGACCGAGGGGAGTACTACGTCTACGCTTCGAGGTCGGGTCGAAGCGCGTCGCCGCCATCAATAATGAATTGTCGCTTACTTTTTCCTGTCTAGGTGGAGTCAAAAACATCGTTTCTTTATTAAAAATTAGTTTGAATTATGTGTTTAATATTAATTATTTGTAATTACATAGGATTCTATATATATTTTATTTTATTGGTTGTATGTTAACGAGTGAGTCACGTTGGTTGCTGTTTAAAGAAAAAAATACTATGATTTCTCTGCTTACACCAATATGCAAAATTATGAATCCGACATTCATACCCTCTCTGTCACGCAACATCTAGCCCGTACATCGGTTTTCCCTATACGTTGCATACCCGTAGCAACGCACGGGCACTTGACTAGTTGAACTAAACAGGCTCGCAGTGAAAAAAGTGATCGCTCTTTTGAAAAGCAGTGAACGTCCACCAAAGTGGATTTGGGGTCACGCCCCCCGAGTCCAAATCCAAATTTCTAAAGCACCCGTCCTGGTCTCTCTCCTCTCCTCGCCTCGTCCCTCCTCTTCCTCCTCTGCTCCTCCGCGGCGTTGCTGTTCTGCGTCCATTGCAATCTCGCACGAATCCAAACCCAACTCTCTTCTCCCCGAATTCCTCGATTCCCCAATGGCATCGGTGGACGATCTCAAGCAACCCTACTCCACTACTTCCCCGTCCCCAATCGACTTACCACAGCCATCACCACCACCACCACCACCACCACCACCACCCGCCGCCACCGCCTCCGCCGCAGCCAATATTTCCGCCCCCGCGATGCGCCCTTCCCAGTCCTACCTTGCGCGTGTCGCATTCCTAATCCTCGCGGCGCTGATGTCCGCATCATGGTTCATCGAGCAGTTCGCGGCCGCCGCTGACAACCTCCGCCTGCCCATGCCCGCCGCCGCCGCCGCTGTTATCGTCCTACTCTTCGCGGTGCTCTTTTACGCGTCGATCCACTTCTTCAGATCTTTTTTCCTGGCACGTCCACCGGTCGCCGCGGTGTTCCAGTGGGAGAGGATCGGTGGGATCGCCGCCGTTGCGGTCGGGTTCGCGGCCTGCCTCGTCGCCGCTGGCGGATTCGCTTATCGGTACGAGTACCCTCCAGCCCGCAGTTGAATTAGCATGGGTCGGTTGTCAGTGGTGATTAGACTTGGTGTTGTGATCTTATTTACCTTGTGTATCGTGCACTTTGGATATAGTACGGTATATAATAGTACAGCTGTAGGTTCTACTACAAAGGAGAGAGAGAGAGGAAAATGTAGAAGTATCAAAAAGTTAAAATGAAATAAAAGATTTCTTCTGTGAGTTCATTATTTGAATTGTCTTGTTTTCTGCTTGCACTATGAACAGGGGATACCTATTGGATCCCAAAATTTCTTTGGGAATTAATTTATGAGAAACAGACAATGTTCTACGGTGAAATCAGTGTGCAGGAGTGCTTACCAGTGTTGTGAAATTGCAATAACTGCTTTCATTTGGCACAATCATCAATTAACATAATGTATATCTGAGATTGAGGCAAGATTATGCCCTGTTTCCACGGACATTAGAAGCTAATTTCTTTATTCATCACTGATTTAGTGAGCACACTAAGGGGCTGTTTGGTTTTCTCAGAATGCACCAGGAACAATTCCAGCTCCTCAAGATTAGTACATATTATTGAATCATTCCGGTTAGGAATTATTCCTGGGCCCTATTCCTGATGAAACGAACAAGCCCTAAGAGATTCAGTTCTGTGCACTTAAAACAATTGCACTAGTTTATCAAAAAAAAAATTGCTCACTACGTTGATATCCGTATTACTTATTCACAGCAAGTCTTTATGGTGGGTCTCAAATTTATAAAAGGGGGTATCTGTGCAGTACCAGAAATCAAGTTATTAAACAATGCTATTCAATTATCAAATACTGGTAATCTGGTACTCCATTTGATAAGTAGCACCACTGAAAATTGAGCAGCAAACAATCCTTCTAAATAAAAGTAAATGTTATCCAGTATATCAACTAAATTAACCTGTACATTCAGTTGAAAGTTATAGGAAGCTACATGCTAACTTTTCTGATTATGCCTTTTATCCTAAAAAAATCTTTACATATTTGAACTTTCTTGAAGATTTTTTTACATGTTTGTGCGGTAAACTGATGAGCCAGAGCTAGCAACAGAGCACTCGTTCAAAGAAAACCAAGAACAAGATCCGCATCAATTTTTCTTGACACTCCCAGAAATTCCTCAATGCAATAGGATGTTTTGGAACTTTACTTTTACTAATTGTACATCCAGGAGATGCAGAGTGCTACTCCACATTATGAGGTCTAAAACATCTCGTTCTTGTACTGTGCATTGAAAAAAAGAGAATGCTGGGGAGTTCATATTGTGCTGTGTGTTTGGCAAGTAAGAATAATGCTTCTCAACAAGATTTCATTTGGTCATTGGTAATCATCATATGATGTCATACATGATCCAGCACAATATTCTTGGAAACTATTGGAAAACCAGAGTGAGCATTGAATAGAGAATTATGAGCTAGCTCATCGTGATGTTATACCATATTTTTGTACAAAACGTCAATTTATTTGTCTCAGGAGTTAGATTATATTCTCAGGATTAGAAGAAAAGGTTTGGCAGTAGGGACATGAATATTGAGTGTTTGCTGCTTTGGTCTATGAGGTTCTGGTCCTTTCTAATTGAAATATTGAAATATATGGTTCCGATGACTTATATAGTTTAGTTGAACAAATCTAGTATCACCCTTTTCCCTCTTAGAATAATTTGCTACATCTGGCACTCATATAACTGGTATCCTAAAAGTGTTGCTACTTTTGTTTTCTGTGTTAGTTGTGCTTAGACTGGGAATGCCTCCTGATCTTCGCTTACTCTCCTGTGTTCTGACTTGTTTAATTTGCATTTTCTAAACAAATTCTCTGACTGTTGAGATCACTGTGTTTTTCCTGCAACCTTATAATATTTCCTGTGGTACCGTATATTACATTTTAATTGCTATTGACCTGTATATCGATGTGTCTTTACTGAATTGGTCATCTGAAGAGAGATCATTCGATCATGACAATGCTGCAGGTTGCAGGTTTTCCAAGTTTAACCTCATTCTTCTATGTCTCTGGTCTCTCTGCTAGAATATGCTATTTTGGGTAAAAATGCAGTTCTGGTGGAAATTTATGCAGTTTGCGTATGATGTTGACCGTGCACCAGTGACTCGTTCTGAACCTTCATACCTTTTCTTCCCCGGCTTCCTCCAAAAGGTTGCAGTCCAGGTTAGAGGAGAAACAGGATTCTGGTAAGGACTGTGTATGATTGCTATCTTTTGCATGACTGCATGAGCGTTATATGCTTTTGAGATATATGTCATTTTTGGAAGATCTATTTTTTTCTTGTTGGATGATTTTTTTTTCCCACAAATTTAAGGGTTATAATTTTTGCATATATGATGATGAAAATAGAAAGATCAGTAGCATATGGTTGGCAGAACTTTGCAGTGGAAGAGGTATGCCTGGATAACAAACCTTGAGGTCATTGGATCTTTGATACCAATTAGGCCTATTAAACATAGGCTAATTACAAAACTAATCACACATATTGCGGCTAATTTGCGAGACGAATCTATTAAGTCTAATTAGCTTATGATTTGACAATGCGGTGCTACAATAAACATTTGCTGATGATGGATTAATTAGGTTTAATAGATTCGTCTCGCAAATTAGTCTACTCCTGTGCAATTAGTTTTATAATTAACTCATGTTTAATCCTCCTAGTTAGTATCCGAATGTCCGATGTGACACGGACTAAACTTTAGCTCCTGGATCTGGACACCCATGGGACATGCCTTGTCTCTTTTAAACTTTAGTCCCTATCACATCGGATATTTGAACACATATATAAATATTAAATATAGACTAAAAATAATTAATTGCACAGATTGCGACTAATTTGCAAGATGAATTTTTTTAAGCCTAATTAGTTCACCATTTTACAATGTGGTGCTACAGTAACACATGTGCTAATGACGGATTAATTAGGTTTAATAAATTCGTCTCGTGGATTACTGAGGACTTATGTAATTTGTTTTATTATTAATATCAGAACACTCTCATGTGACACTCCTATATGACACTCGACGTGATACCCTTAAACTTTAGCCCCCTGGATTTAACCAAGGCCATGCTGAGCACATTGTCAACATTTGCCCAGCTAGCTCTGAAACTTCCTTCCGCAACAGGTATGCAGTGGAAGCTATCCACACAGACACTTTGCCTGTTGATGTAGCCTGGAAAGAAGCTTCCAAACGCAGAACGAACTTGAATTCTTTTCGAGGTATGCACTGGGACTATCCATGGGAGAATGGGAGGTGTGAAACCTGGCCCTTGTTTAGATGACATCAAAATTCCAAGTTTTTTCACTCTCTCTCCATCACATCAATTTTTAACCGCTTGTATGGAGTATTAAATGTAGGTAAAACAAATAACTAATTACACAGTTTAGTTGTAAATCACGAGATGAATCTTTTGAGTCTAGTTGGTCCACGATTGGACAATATTTGTCAAATAAGACGAAAGTAGTACTATTCATCGGGTTGAAATTTTTTCCCAATCTAAACAAGGGCCTGGCAAAAATTTATCTGACTCTGTCTGCTCGATTTCGTCCCTTCCCCTCTCCATCAGCATGTAGTACCTAGCTTTCAACAGTACTAGTAGGTACTTCGATCAACGTATCCGGATTCCAGTGGCATGTTCTTTGTTCTTTTTTTTTTTGTGATAAAATCAGTCGCATCTCGCTCGCATGGTTGTGACGCAACTCGACGCAAGACTTTGCCATTCCGGGACCCGACCTCCTCTCTCTCTGCCTTGGAGACCCCACGGCCATGAGGGCGGTACCGTTCCATTTTTGGGCCTGAGAAAGCGAGCGCAGACCAGCAAGTCTATGGGCTCTCCTACGTGCCAAAAGATGCGATGCCGTGTAACGCGGACGGTAGCAATTTATGGTCAGATCGAAGGTTTGAATTGCTAACGATAGGATAGCGACCTACCATGCGTGTCATTTGCCGTGGCCCGTGGCATTTGCGTTTCGGGGCTCAGAGGACAGGTTAATTGCGATGCCACATCTAATCAATATAAGAGCATCTCAAGAGTGTTGGTAGAATTTACTCCCTAAACTATCGCTTGAAGAGCTATTTATAGAGAGTCATTCTCCATTTGTCTTTAGCCAGTGAGAAATCTGAAATAAATGATATCTATATTTAGGAGATTCAATTAAGGAGCTTATCAGTATCTTTACATAGCGAGAAATCCGAAATACTCCGTAGATGATATCTATATTTAGATTAAAGTGAACATTAGAGGGTAATTTTTCACCAAAATCTCTATTTGTATAACTTTTAAAAAATATTAAAAAAAATCTCTTAGAGTTGCTCTGAGTGCAAAGCTGGGCTCTTGTAAACAATCAACATTTTGCATCGAAGAACCATTCCTCTAGTTGCAGTTCGTCACCCAATATGAGATTTCCCCAATGGCATGGGAGGACGAGCACAAGCAATCCCATCTCACCACCACCCCACCCCCAATCGCCGCACAACCACCATCCGCCGCCGTCGTTGGCATAGCCGATCCCGTGGTACGCTCTCCCACGCTTGCGCGTTTGGCATTCCTCATCCTCGTCACGCTAATGTCCGCGTCGTTGTTTGTCGAGCCGTTTGCGGCGGCCACCACCGAGCTTGAGATGCCTGGTGTCACTGTTGTGGCCATCGTGTTATTTGCCGCGCTCTTTTATGATTGTGTCCACCTCATCCGCTTATTCTTCCTGCCCTGCTTGCCGGCCGACCCAGCGGTTCAGGCCCTGTTTAGATACAGTTGCCATGACAAAAGATTTGCCCATAATTTTTTGCTGCTAAACTTTTGCCATTCAAACTTTAGCTTGGGGTGTTTAGATCCATGGCAAATCTTTAGGATTGTATCAAATAAAGACTGATTTGCCCTTATTTAATGACTGATTTGCTTCATTAATTGTGAGCCATGCACATCCCTGCTCGTTGGTGCTACCTGCGCCGAGTTGCATGGCTCGTTGGGCTGCATGGCTCGCTGAGCAGGTCTGCATTGCTGCTCGGTATGTTTCCAAACAATAAAAAAATTACGCTTTATTGTACAATTCTTCATAGTTCAAGTACACAATTCAATTGCCCTCAACCATACAAATCAATCACACACGTTACAATTCAAGTAAACAATTCAAATTGTCATGATCTATTTAACAAACCAATGGCTATTTGGTCACGGAAACCATTCATGTACGCAGATTCATCCCTTGCCAGCGGCTGACGAGTACGTGGTTGAGAGGTCAATGTCTCACGTGGAACATAGTTCTCATCAAGATCACAACGATCAAAGTCCCTATCTACTATTCCACTCGTTCGAATGAAGTTATGGAGTGCCATGCATGCTACGATTGTTTGGCTTTGCTTATGAGGTGCATAACTTGGCATATGCAACAATATCCTCTAATTCATCTTCAAAACTCCAAATGACCTCTCGATGACATTTCTGAGAGATGAATGTGCGAAGTTGAAAATTTATTTTTTACCTTGTGGCTCCGGGCCTTCTCGATACTCTAGAAGATGGTACTTGGTTCCCTTGTAGGGCGCAAGATAACCCGAATGGTTCGAGTAGCCAGAGTCCACGAGGTAAAAATTTTCCTACACAATGAAACAGTTTTGTAAGTTTCAACTAGTTGAACTAGAAGCTGCAATTGCAACATTGGAAGATATTTACCTGTCGGTGGATGTGGAAACATGTCGCCGTACTTGGTCATAGCATCAGTGAACACTCTTATGTCATGTACAGAACCAGGCCATCCAGTAAGAACAAATGTGAACCTCACGTCGAAGTCACAAACAACTTGCACATTCTGTGTTGTCATGCCCTTGCGGCACATGTGTTGAACCACCTTATCACTTGGCATCACACATGGTATGTGAGTGCCATCTAGTGCTCCTATACAATTGTTGAAGAAGGGATGGAACCTAGGATTTCTCAATCTAGGATGAATTTTCTAAATTCTGGGTCAACTGGCTTAATTATGTCTGCAGCTAGCTTAACCACACATTGCAAAATTTTCTTGAAGTTGTTATGAACTGTGTCTAGTGATCTCTCAAATCTATCCTCAGCTTGCCTAACTGACTGTGGTGCTCCCAGCATCCAAAGGAACATGCCTAAAGCCTCTACCGAGGTACTCTTTGTACTAGATTTGAGGCCATATGACTCTACCAACATATCATGAAGTTGATCAAATATTTGTGGGCTCATTCTAAACATGTCGTAGCATCTGTTTCTATATCTAAGAGTTCTCTCTACCTATTGCAATCCAGTTTCAATTGGTTTCCTTCTCTTAGCCCTATTGCAGTATTTGTCATAATGAACGGCAAACAAAAGCACACCGTCCAGGAAACCTTTGTCATCATCATCAACAAGAAGTCTGAAGAGTTCCTCATCACTTGACTCATCTAAATTGTCCCCATCCCTTGCTGAGTTACCATCCTGACACATAAATGCATCACAAACTTAGTTACATATTAAAATATTCTAGTTGAAATGACAAACAGGCTCACATCACAATCATAATTCAAAGTCATCACATAGTACATCACATTCATAACAGACAAAGTGCACATGACAAACATAGTTCAAATGACAGACATAGTTCAAATAGCAGACATAGTTTAAATGAAAGACATAGTGCAATGACAGACATAGTTCAAATGACAAACTGAAATTAAGATAATAGGATCTAGATCAGGTTGTTGACCCTGGCATAGTGCTTCAAGAAGGCCAGCCTTCTTTCTGCTGTAGACATTCCAATGAAGAACTCCATACTGTTTTCTTCATTGCAGATCCTGTGTACAGCAAACCACTCAGGGACAGTCTTTGATACCCCACACTCTCTAGCCAATTGCTGCACTAGCCTAATCTTTTCACGGTTGGCAGTCTCCCTCTGTTGCTTCACGCTCAAATGTTGCTTGAGCATGTCATTTCTCTCAGCTTGAATCTTAGCGTTGTTGGTCATGTACTTGTTCATGGCCCTAAGTGCTGGGCTCTTCTTGCGAGGACTAGAGCCAGTGGTGCTTGTGCTGCTTGCTCTCTTGTGGCTACTGATGCTAACTAGAGTATGCACGTCAAGGTCGTCACTTGCATCCTCCTATTCCTCATCCATAGTTCCAGCAACATATGAGGTTGAGCCATCAACAGCTACACCATGGAACATTTGGTCCATTTGATCCAAGTACTCTGGCCACCCCCGCTTGCATTTCTTCCATTTTGAGTGACCCTGTAGAACATGTGCTTACCATAGTGAGTAAGTGATCAACTAACTTGTGCTCAGACAGGAAACAAGCAGTAACAGCAAGTACCTTAGTGTTGCCATTCCACCATTGATTTGTTGCATCAACAGTGCCATCCTCTCTACGGAGTGTCATTCATCAGTCTTCTTATGAATTGCCATAGTCCCTTCAGTTGCCTAATCCTACTAGCGATCTCTTTCTGATCATGCACCAAATTGGTTGCTGCATGATACCTAAGTATAAGCTCCCTGTACCCTCTCTTTGACATGTTTCCTTTGATGCATTTACCCTTGTCAATTTGGTCAACCCACAAATTACACAATATTTTGTTATGTGGTTCTAACCAATTTGCCTTGTTAGTTCTAGCCTAATCCATGCATAAACAAATACATTACGAACGTGGCAAAATCCAACACCAAGCATATTTTTCAGGGTTTGAGAACGTGCTGGGCCTTGAGCGTTCGAAAATATCTCTTCAATGTCGTCGTCTTCAGTAGCATATTGGGGGTTGATGCTGAAGTTGTCTCTGCAATAGCACTCGCTGCGGCTCCTCGACGTCCACCGCGGCTCCTCAAACCGGTAGGCACGCCGGAGCTAGATCCACGCATGCCACGAACGACGGCGTTCACAGGAGGCGAGGGAGGGCCACGGCCACCATCGGAGGATGAAGACACGGCGTGACCGGCCATGGCGCATCCTCCACCGCTACTGCGAGCCACGCGTAAGCCGAGGGTACGACTGCTGCTGCGGACACGGAAGGGAGGGGGGCCATGCTGCCGCTGATGCCTCCATCTTGCACGCCAGAGCGAAGGAGGCCCTCATAGCCCGCCATTTCGGGCCACCCTTCGCCCTGGGAGTTGAGGTCGAGTGCCGCCATGCCCATCCGGGGAGCACTGACGCTGCTCAAGCCCGGAAAGGGATATGCCGCATTGGAGAAGATGTCGTAGTCGCTAGCGTGGGAATATGGATGTGCAGTCACCGTCGCCGTCGTAGTCGTCCATCTACACCGCTCGGATCTAGATCTGGACGCGGGGAGGAGAAGCTGGAGCTGGGCGAAGGGGAAGAGGAGCGGGATCTAGGTGCCTGGGAGGAGGAGCTGGATCTGGGCGGCGGCGGAGATATGGTTGGTGCGGAGGGAGAGAGGACGAGAGCGGCGCGTGGAGCTAGGGTTCGCACGGAGGGAGAGAGCGAGAGTGGCGGGGGGAATGGATAGGGTAGCCGAGCGCGGGTGGGTGGATGCGGGGACCGGGGGTAGTGGGTGTCCAGTTCGTGCCCCCCAGGCGTTTTAGCCCAGTTTTGGGCCTCTTGGGTGGCAAATGGACCACTCCTTACATTCCTGGGTTTGCTCTTTTTTGCTCCACCTGTTTAGATCCATTTACCTAAAACATGAGCTAAAAGTGCTGGGCAAAAGTTTAGCCCAAGGAAATAAATAGGACCGTTGGTGTCGGGATCCTCGCCTGCCTCATCGCTGCAGGCGGATCCGCATATGGGTACGCTCCCGCGTGCAGCTGAGGAAGCATTTGTGGTCGCATTTGGTGCAACCGTGCAATATGCAGTATATGAGCTAGTTAAGTTGTGTTGTTCCTAGTGGTATAGGCTGTAGTGTTTGTGAAGCACAGATTATAGAGTTGTATTACTGTATATGTTTTGTCATGGAAAATTACCAAAAAGTAAGTAAAATAAAAACCCTTTGGTCATTATTTGGATTGTGGATTTCCCTATCTCCGTTTGTTCTACAACCAGGGAATCCATGTTAGATCCAAAATCTTTTGAGTCAAATCCATGAGAGGCAGATGTATTTGGTGGTGGGATCAGTGCGGAGTATTTATCAATGTTTGTGGTATAGTGATGTTTCTTTTATTTTGCCCAATCATTTAGCAAAAATGTATCCCTGAAGATTTGAGGCAGTGGCAGATCTAGAAAAATGAATCAGGAGAGGCTTATTTCATTATGTTTCACTGCTAGCCCCTTCTTCCAAGCTTCAATTGGTGCAAATTTGTAGGAGGGGCTCCATGGTCTGAGCAGCGGTAGCGGAGGCTTGAGCCTACCCCGCCCCGGTGCTGGATCCACCCCTGATTTGAGGAGTATGCCAGTGAACATTGAAACAACCATTTTTGGTTTATCACTGACACTGATTTACTGAGCATATAGATTTGGTGCTTGTGCATGTACATCAATTGATCATGACATCTCTCAAAGTGTAAATAAAATTGATATATGTGCAATTCTTTAGTCCTGGCAAATCTTGATGGTGGTTTAAAAAAAAAGAATAGAGGATATCTGTGCAATGTATACGACATTGCATCATTTACTGCTTGGTACTAGAGAGTGTAAGGCGTGTTTGGACGGGCCGCACTGAAAGTGCGGCGAAGAAATCGGCCGCCACACTTTTGGCAACTTTGGGCACCAAAATGAACCGGAGGAGCACAGAACGTCGCGGCACGCCGCAACTGCGGCAGCGAAGCAAACGGCTGCCCAAAGTGCGGCGCGGTGTGGCGTAGTGCAGCCACCATCCAAACACGCCTTAATAACATGATAAGTCCCTATTGCAACCAGACTATATTATTACGGTATATGGCTCTGTTCGCTTGGCTAAAAAGCCATAGCTGAAAGTACTGTTCGTTGATTTGTTGTGAGAGAAAAACACTGTTCGTTGGCTGAAAAAATACAGCTTATAAGACAAACGAACATGACCTAAGTGGTCCAATTTGGTATAAAGGAAAAAATTTCATTTCAAATTTGATAAATAGCGTGCTAATGAAAATTAAGCAGCAAACAGTCCTCTCAAACAAAGTCAAATGTTCTCTACTGTCTCAATTTGAAATTGAAAAGGGCTGTTGAGCAAGTTAGTCACTAACTTGTTACTCTGTATATTCGCTTTAAGTTATATCTAGGCCTGGGCTCCATTTCCTGATTACGCCTTTCATTCTTATATTGAGACTTTCTTAACTATCTTTCTCATAAATCTTCTGTGATGTCCTAGTGTATTCAGACCATTCTGGTTTGCTTCTTTGTTTTTCTTTCCTTTCATTGTGGTCTCCTGAGTGCAACTAGCCCTAGCTCATCAAAAAACGCTTTCGTAGGCCCCGCTCGCTTATGTTAAAAAAACAAGCTAAAATACTATTCCGACTAATTTATGTGAGAAAAAAAACACTGTCCCAACTGAAAAAAACGAGCTGAAAAGTACGAATTATAAGCCGGCTAAACAGGACCCCGGTAGTCTCTGAGTCCGAGTCCTGGCTGCCAAGTCCTTCGAAATGGCGCGCGCCGCATCACACGGAAACACGGTTCGGTGCGCGTTTGCACAGGGCCCGTCGGGCCAGTCGATCGGAGCCGTTGGTTCTTCTATCTCCGGATCTCCGAGCGCTCCAATCCTCCTCCACCTCTCTCTCCCCTCCCGTCATCTCGTGTATATATTCGTTCGACCGTCCCCTTCCCCCACCCCGCATCTCTCGCCGTCCTCGAAGTCGCCGAGCTCCTCTCCAGCAGTGTGCTCGCCTCCTTTCAGCCGCATCCAGTCGGAGAAGTTCCCGAATCCCGATTGAGATGGAGGCGCAGCCAGTCGGAGGAGTTCTCCTAACATCCCCAACTGATGCTGCTGGAGAAGCGCCGGTCGGCTCCGGACCGAGATCTCCGCTCCCCATCCTCTTCCTCGCACTCTGCATCGGCTCCGGCATGCTTCTGCACGCGGAGCAGCTCGCTGCCGCCGCCGCTGAACATCTCTGTCCGGTCGTTGTCGTCTGCGTTGTCATTTCCATCACGGCGCTCTTCAACCTGACCGTCTTCTCACTCAACTTCGTGATCGCGCGCGGGCGAGCTGCCGGGGGACCAAGGCTGCTGCTCCGCCCAACCGCGAGAGCCGGAGCAGCGCCTGCAGTCTCTGCATCGAAATCTCTACTTGCCCCTTTCATCGGGCTCTGCCTCGCCATGGGAGCGGTGCTGCACGCCAAATCGCTCGCCGCCGCCGCCGCCGAGTACCAAATCGACCCCGCCATCGTCGTATGCGTCGTACTCTCCGGCGTCGCGCTGTTCCACTTGGCGGTCCTCTCCATTCACAAGACCCTGGCGAGCCATCGGGCCGAGGACGAGCCCAAGCAGCTGCCGCGCTCGCGAGGACTCCCTCTGCTCCCGTTCGTCGTCCTCACGCTCGCCATCTCCGCGGCGTCGTCCGTGGAGACCGTCATGGCGGATGACGCGACCGATCTCCCTCAGGACGCCTCCGTTTGGGCCGCGCTGGCCCTCGCCGTGTCATTCAATATCGCTATTGGCTCGCTCTACTGCTTCATCATAGATGGACCTCCACCGCCTGCTGCCGCCACTGTGGAGCCGTGGTCCCGGGCTAAGTCAGCCGGTGCTATCGTTTCCTGCATCACCGCAGCTGGTATAGTATCGTTCATGCTCCTTGCCTGTGGGGGTGCATCAGGGGCCATTGCAGCTCGCAGTTGAATTGGGTGCGTATGGATTGCAACTAGTTCTTCTATTAGCTGAAGTCGAAGCAGCACCATTATACCAGTAAGTAGTAGTTGTTGTTGTGTCGGGTTTCCACTGTGTTCATATCCTGATGCTAGATTGTGATAGTTCTGGTACTTCTTGCAATAACTGTATATGTTACGAAGCCAAATTTACCAAACAAAGGAGTGACTTGTGTGCAGCATTATGTAGGTAGCAGACAGGGGACTTTGTGTTCTATAGTGCCATTTTGACAATTGAGGGGAATAAGTCCTGTTTCCAGTTGATTGAGCATCTTTACTAGCTGACTGCATGTCTGAAAATGTAACTGGAATGAATACTTGCACCATAGGCAAAGATTGTGATTTGTACTTGTGACCAGATCTTATGTTTCACTTAGGACCAGTGTATAGTGTACAAGGACAATACATGTGGCCTAACTAGCAAAAACGAGTTACCTCATTAAACACAAAACATGCTACTGAAAATTGATTAGTAACGAGTCCTAAAACAAAAACAAGAGTTATGTGATATATACACTTAAGAGACAGAAGGCCATTCTTTACCCAGAAAGTCAAATGATTGATCTGTATATTCACTTGATAATTTCTATTAAGGTCCATGCTCCACTGAACGAGCTGATTATACCTTTTATTCTAAAAAGATTTTACTGCAGTCAAACTTTCTTAATAATTCATTTGACATGTTTTATGCGCGAACTGGTAAACCGGAAGTAGCAGAACACTCCTTTTTGAAGAATAAGATTTGTAACAATTTTGCTTTACATTCCATGAAGTTTTTTTTTAATGCAATAGGATGCTCTGAAACTTTCATTTACTGACTATATCTTGCAAATTATGCTGTGAAAATGCTGCAAAAGGAGCAATTGATCAAGATTTGATTTGACAGTTTGTAATCATCATTTTAGTGTCATGCATGGCACAAATTATTGGTTCCCTTTGATTGAGCCAATAATATTGAAATGAATGAGACCAAATCCAGCACAAGTTATCCGTTCTCTTTGATGCAGCACAGCAGTTATGAGCATCAGTTCATTGAAGATGGCATTCTCTAAATCTGAAGACTAGAGGGGGAAAGGATTTGGCAGGAGATCTTTTTCTAATTACAATTTACAGGTTTTTTATGACTTGCATCAATTTAGTTCTACAAAGCCATGAACATTTTTCATTTTAGAATAATTTGCTACATTTGGCAGTCATATACCTGGAATCCAAAAGGCATTTCTATCTTTTCCTATATAGACTGGGAATATTTCCATCTTTTTATGCAATTTACCATGATTGTTGTGATCAGAAATCTATTGCAACCTGCAAAATCTTCCTGGAATCCTGGTAGCACTAAGTCAGTAAGTCTGCTTTTGAATTTCTGCTGGCCTGTATGTCAATGCACCTTTACGGAACTTCTCATCAAATAAGACTATTTATCTTGATGAGGGTGCAGATTTTCCATTTCTAATTCATCCTGTTTTGTCTCTGGACCTTTTTTGTGAAGGTATCTCTGAACTTTCTGCTTGTATGTGTAATTGGTAAGGTTATGTTGACCACATATTAGTGGCTGTTTCTGAAGTACCATACCTTTTATTCCCCAGTTTCCTCCTAGAGGTTGCTGGAATTCAAGTTAGAGTAGAGCTTTGTCAACGATTCCTGTCTATGATTGCCATCAGTTGCATAACAGCATGAATTCTATAGAGATGTGGATATATGAGGCAATAACTCTTTGTGGAAGCACTTCTGTTTTTATTGGAGAAGCATTTTCCAATTCACAGGTTTCTGAATCTCTCTCCAGTATGTTTGTTCAGCTAGCTTCTGTCAATTCACAGGTTTCTGAATCTCTCTCTAGATGTGTGTTCGAGAAAAAAAAGTGTTACTGAAAGTTCGGTAAAGGTTCTGTTCAAACAAAAGGGTGATTCAGATAATCTCTTGACTATTTTCTTAAATGCCATTTCTATATCCAAAATGCTGAATAAAAAAATTGTACATTCATTTGAAATTTTTTATAAAGGCCCATACTCCAGTTCCTAATCATATTTTCTATTCTCCTTAATGTACTCAAAATTTATTGAAGAATTTGTTGGACACATTTATGTAGTTAATTGGTGATGCAGAGGTAGCAGCAGAGCACTCCTATTTGATGAAAAAGAAGAATTAAAAGAACTGGTTTACATTCCATGTTTTTCCTTTTACTGATTGTACATCAAGCAAACGCAGGCGGCTACTCCACATATAAGGCCTAAAGCAACTATTGTGTCAAGGTGTTGATTGATTCAGAGAATGGGAACTCATGTTATGCCCTGTATTTACTGTTTAGCAAAGTAAGTTAGTTCTGCCAAGGGACACGTTTGGCACATTGGTGATCATCATATAATATCATACATGGCACAAGTTAGTTATCCACCGCCTTGGTCCGGCAGAGTGTTTTTGTAAACAAATGGCAACCAGAGCTTAGCATAATTGACTAGATTACAGAATTATGCATTTATTGAGGTTTTTGACCATTCTGTTTGTATAGCGTCAATTTGTGGTACTCTCAGTTGGATTTAGACTTCATTCTATGGATTAGGAATTTAGGTTGACCAGATGGGGAGGGGAAGGATTTGGCAGAAGGAATATGAAGTATCAATATTACTGCTTTGTGTTATGATGCTATGGTGTTTTTCTTATTGCATTTTGTAAGTTTTAATGACTCACACAATTTGGCTATATAAAGCTCTGCATACTTTGTTTTTGCAGAATAGTATACTGCTTTGTTTCCTATATCTGGTAACCGGTATGCAACCCTTTGTTCTGATTATTTTCATTTGTGATTTTCTTTTATTTCTTTTTCTTTTTCAAATTCTTTTGGGTGTTGTGATCAAAATCTCTCTTTCGTAACCTGTAGAATCTTCCTTTTGTTGTCAATGCTTTTTAGTTTTTAGTAATTTGCTATTAGCCTGTATATCTATGTGTTCTTCACTGATTTGGTTGGCTAATGAGATCATTTAGTTCCAAGTCTAATAATTTCATTTGGTTATCCCTCTGCTAGTATCTGTTATCTGGGCAGAATCCATTTATGTGCAGAACTTATTCTTTTGAGTGCAATGCCACATACACCAGTTAGTATCTGAAGTTTCATACTTTATTTCCCATCTTTCTCAGGCTAGAGGAGAAATAGGAGCCTCTGGTAAAGATTCTTGTGTAATATTGCTATGTATTGCATGATAGCATGAGCATTATATAGGTGTTGGGACTTGGGATATGAAGACATTTAACTTACTTGTAGGAGCTCTTCTATTTTTATTGGCAGAAGCTTTGTTTTCAACTCACATGATTCTAAATTATATTTTTCTTTCCAAATTCCAAATATAATTGACCTAAGCAGAAGGTCCCTATAATATTTTTTGACAGAATTATGGGGTGGAAGAGGTACCTCGTGCACACCTGGATAATAAACCTTGTAACTCTGGCGGTGGACTAACCATAGAGGGACCTTGTGAGTAGCTTGCAGTTGTAACTAGTCATAATATGTCATTGCTGGACGTGTGACATCAATTATTGAAATTTTGGTTTATCTCCTGTATTTTTGTTCAGCTACCTTCTGTCAAAGTTTTTTCTTTTTTGAGGAAACAAGGAACCCCTACTGGATATATAAATAGATAAAAAAGAAAAAGAAAAAACAGCCAGTCCAAAAGAAAAAAAAACAGAGAAAAAGATTACATGAAGCTATCTAGCCAGTCACTAAGACACTATTATGTACAGCTAGTATTGCATGGTAGTAGTACATCTAACTTACTTGTGGAAGCTCTTGTATTTTGATTGGCAGAAACCTTATCCACTCATAGTTTTATCAGCTATAATTTTTGCATCTGACTGATCAAAACTGAAGAGGTGCCCTGCGAACACCTAGACACTGAGTCTGGCTGTATGTAGCTTTCATTCTTACAGGCATTATATTCCAGTACTGAATGCATGATATCTGTCCATTGACATTTCAGTTACCTCATGTATACTATCTGCAAAGCTGCTGTTGTAACCTTGAATTGACCTTTTAGTTGTTTGCCTCCTGTGATCCAGCATCCTGGGCATATTTGGATGCAAAGTTGCAAACCTTGATTTTGGCGGTGGAAGTGGAACTGTGACATGGTAGCACTTCGTGAGTAACTTGTGGAAGATCTTCTAATTTCATTGGAAAGCTCTTTTCTGTTCACAGGTTTCTGAGTGATATCCTTTTGCAAATATGTTTAATCAAATTAAAATAGAAAGACCTGCAGAAAACTTTGTTGGAGAGCTGTGCAGTGGAAGAGGCACATTGTCCATACCTGGATAACAAATCTTGAGCTCTGGTGGTGAAACTGGACGTGGAGGCACCTTAAGTAGCTTTCAGCCATATTGGGGCATTATTATGTTATTGCTATAGGGATGGTATCTATTTGACATTTCAACTGTCTCCTGTATGTTCATTCAGCTGCCAAGGAACTTCTGTCTACAGATTTTGTACTGAGCCTTACCATCCACAAAGTTGCTGGTGTAACCTGGACCTTTTTGCGGCAGTTTTTGTTTTGTCTGGTGAATTATGATTGCCCCTTTGACCCAGCATTTCTATTTTCTGATGCAGCATCTGTTCTTCCAGGTAGTTATTATCTGACGCTATCAGCGTCATTTGATGCGTCAGTTCTTTCACCCTTATAATTTTCTAGTTCTTAAAATAGTGAACCTTGAAGGGGAGTCTTGGCGCAGTGGTAAAGCTGCTGCCTTGTGACCATCACGGGTTAAAGTCCAGGAAACAGCCTCTTACAGAAATGCAAGGAAAGGCTGCATACAAAAGACCCAAGTGGTCGGACCCATCCCCTGACCCTGTGCAAGCGGGAGCTACGTGCACTGGGAATGCCCTTTTTTTTTAAAAAAATAGTGAACCTAAAACTGAAAAAAAATACAAGCATAGGGGAGCCATTTAACCAGATTTGCTTGTATACAACATCTTTAGCTAAAGATCTTGCAAATCCGAAAATTACAGGCTTGAGTAGGAAAAATGTGTCCTGGTGATCTTAGAACATAGATCAATTTTGTGCTACATTATGGTGATCACGACCAATATGTACTTGGAGGTTCTTGCTTCAGTAAAAACTCAGCATTGGGCAATGTGCATGGTGGGTGGTGAGTAGATTTATACAAAGAAATTTACAACATATAAGTTGTTAATCCATCAAGTAAAATGACAAATTAACACACATGAATTTGGTTAACTTGATCGGAGGAGGCAAATTTGCATGAAGTATCCAAGAATGATGACTGTCGAGAAATTAGACAGAAAACATAAACCATGGTGAGTAGATTTCTACAAAAAACATTACAACACATAAGATGTTAATCCATAAATTAAAATGACAAATTAGCACATTATGTATTTGGAGAACCTGATTGGAGAAGGCCAATTTCTGCAGAGTCTCCAAGAATGACGACCGTTGAGAAATCGGACATAAAAACAAAAAACAATTTCCTTTATTTGCTGATATGAGCTACAGATCGACGTCTCTGCCTAAACGGACAGATGACGCGAGACATGGAAAATAGAGAGGCACTAGATCAGGCATGAGGCCGAACGAAGAGAATGGACAGCCTGAATTACGTGATGGTCTTGGTATGTGCATATATATTATAATATAAGGGGTGGTTTAAAGAGGCAGGAGGTGAATGGTCAAGCATTTGTCGATGATAATTACAGATTATTCCTGTCAGAAAAAATAATTGCAGATTATTAAAACGGAGAGGAGGTGGCTTGGTGGAATTCAGTTTTCTGTTGCCTACTTGTGTGTTCTCTATTGCCTCGAGGATAATTCGTCGATACGGTGATTCTTTTTTTTTTTTGACATCGATACAGTGATTCTACTTGCGTGTGCTCTATTGCCTTGATAGGGGGATGGCATTGAGCGGTGGAAGCTGAAGAGAGTCATCCAAGTTTTTCTTTGCCTTGATGCCACCAGTTTAATTTTTTTAAGCTCATTAATTCGATGGGATAATCTCACAATCATTTATAATTTTCTACACTCTTATATTGTTCAAAAATTAATCATTAATGGTGCATGATCTGTTCCATATTAATTCCTTGGTATTAAGGTTGTTGATTATGTCCAAAATATCATATCTGAATATCTGAAGTTTTCTGAATTATTTGCAGTTAGATTCAGCGAAAAGGATGCCGATTCCAGTCATGCTAATCTTGATTTTACTATTTTAGTAATGCTACTGCTAATCAATGGTACCGTGCGTCCAGTATTGCTACATGCACAACTATGGAGCAAGGACGCGATGTTGACCCCAAAGTCGCCTCTGCAAAGGCATAGAGCAACAGTGGAGAATGGTGATGGCGGCAATCATAACTGTGTTGGTATCTCGTACAATTATGGTATCAGATTCTTTGATACAATCCCGAAAGCTAAGATGGAATGTCACCACCATTTTTTCATCGAAGTCTTTATTATTTCAGCATGGGAAAATATGGAAACTAAGAAATGCGCAAATCTTCATGAACTCATGCCTCATCCCAGTCTTGGAAAATTTGATTCGTTCAGACTGTAAAAGGTTCACCTACACAGATTATAGCCGTAGTGTCTTTGTTAGGCTGAATAGACTTTTCTAAAACTTCTTTCTGCCTCTTCTCTTTCTCTTCCTTTGTTTGCTGTGTTCTGCATAGTGCTCAACGTGCATGTGCATGTAAGCATCAACACTGTTATAACCGCAGAGTAAAAATGATATCTGTGGATGCACTGTACTCCAAACTAAAATTAATAGACATTTATCAGATCATAAGCTTGCTATATTCATTATCATATGTTTTGACATCATCCTTGATTTATCTTCACGAAGGTATATAAAAAATACTGGACAGCTCCATTTTAGGCGCGGCAAGGCCGTGCTTGCCTTTCTAGTCACTCCTAAACTGAAGAAGCTAAGATCTAGGTGGTCGTTTAACATCAGACGACTGAAACAAAGTGATGACGTGGAACGTTGTGATGCAAGATAGAATTTTTAGTGGGATTTTGCTTTATAAGAGATATAGAATTTAGAATATAGATAGATTACATAATTAGTCGAATGATACTTGTTTGGTATTATAAATATTAATAATTTATATATTATATATGATTAAATTTGAGACTAGTATTTAATTTTTTGAAATACGAGATGAGTATTTATTTTGAGAGGAAGTGGTGTTTGAAGCTAGGCTGCTGGCTGAAATCCAAGAGCCCCCGTGACCCTCGAGATAAGGTATAGTAAGAGCAACTCCAATGGTTTTGCATTTTATGTTTTGCAAAACATGGAGTTTGCCAACTCCCAAATAAATATGGCAAAGGTAAAAAGAGTCAATCTCCAATGGTTCCCCATTATTCACTTGGCAAAAACAAAAATTGTGGACCCAAACTATTTCTCCGTGATCGATCGTTGCCGCCGTGGCTTCGAGGAAGTTTCCTCCGTCGGAGATTGACTCTCGTTCCTGGCGTGCGGCGCCGTCGCCGATCGTTCCAGCCGTGGCTTCAAGGAAGTTTCCTCCGTCGACACCGACTGGATGATGGAGTCTCGATCACGTGCGGCAACTGGATGCTGGAGTCTGGAACATGGCGATCAAAGGAAGAAGGGGACCAGGATCTGGCGGTCAGATGAAGAAGAAGGCGGCCTGGACCTGGAGTCTCTAGGACGCGCGCGGGAGGAACTACGATGGCGCGGGAGAAGGATTACGGCTGCAGGAGGAGTCCCGGTCACGCCAAAAACACCGATGCCAACTCTCCATCGGGCTCCCATATATGCCAGCCCTGACCCTCTTTTTGCCAAGTTGCCAAAATTGCAAACCCCAATTGCCAAACGGTTGGAGACTACAATTTGTGCTTTTTGCCAAAAAAATCAGATTGCCAAACTCAAATGCACAACCGTTGGACATGCTCTAAGGTATAAACGTTGCTTCTGCTTCCCAAAAGAAGTCGCAATTAATTTCCATGCGAAACTACTTTAAACCCAAAAGCCAAGGCTTCGCAGCCCGTCCGCCATTCCTGACAACCTGAGCTCGTCCAATGATGATCTGTGGAACCTATAGATGGCCATGTAGCCCGCGGCACGACGGCCCGGCACGAAACCCGCATTTTCCCCCGGCATGAGCACGGCCCAGTCCAGTGGCGAGCCCGGGCTGGCTCGGCGTAGCAAGGCGCGCCTAGGCCTTACCCCAGGCACGACGTGCCAACCCGGCATGGCCTGGCCTAGTAGCGGCCCGGCCAAAACCCCCCATGCCCCACGGCCCAACGGCTCCCCACCTCCCCCCTCATATATATATATATATACCGCAGCCGCGGCGCCCTCTCCCTCACCCCTCGAAACCCTAAATCATTTTCCTCCCCTCCCCTCCCGTCCCACCCGCCGCGCCGCTCTCTGATCTGAGTGGTCTCCTCTCTCATCTCGGTCACTCGGCTCTCCTCTGGTGGCGTCCATCCTCGACTCTGGTGACCTGGATCTGCCGCCGCCGGCTCGCCGCTCCCCCATATCACCCTGAGTCCCCTGATCCCCTCCCTCTCTGCCTCTCTTTTCTCCTCCCTCTCTCTCCTCTCGCTCTCGGTGACTATGTGAGTTCATGTCCCCGTCCGTCCCTCCTCTGCTGCTCGCCGTCCTTGCTAATCCGTGTGTCGTTGTGATTCCTCTGAGGTATGAACCCTAACTCTAACCCTAACCCTCCTAAACCTATCGGCCTATCTTGATCTGTCTCTAATCTGTTCTGTTCCTCCTCCATCTCTTTGCGCAGGTCGATGCGTCGTCCTCTCGCTGTGGCATAGAGCGCGCAGGGTGGCAACACATACAAAAAGCCTGTTCCCACTAGAATTTAGTCGCAAGCACAAGGTCAGCCAGCTAGCCAGCCTTTTGTTGCGGCCAATTCCTCGTGACGTCGTCTGGGACGGCCCCGATCCACCGGGTCCCGTGTTGAACGGCGGATCTTGCCACCCTGCGCTCTCCACACCCACCGTTTCCTTTTCCGCCGCACAACAACACCCTGCACGATCGCGCCTCGCCTTCCATTCCTTGCCATCCTAGTCCCAGCTCTCGTCGGAACAACGGCCGCCCAGAAAACCCCAACGCCCGCTGCGCAAAACCCTAGTAGAGGCGGTGCGGGACACTGCTTGGGTTCCGATGATGGAGGAGGAAGGCGGCGCTAGTGGCAACGAGGAGGTGGTGCAGCTGGAGGACGCGGTGGAGCTGCTGGTGGAGCACCTCGTGGCGCCGGTGCTGCCGCGCGGCCAGGTTGAAAGTCCTATGTTTGGTGTTGGTAATTAGTGACAATGCCTAAGTACTAATCCTATGCCTAAGTTGTATGTAGCATATGAGGATTAGTACATTCCAAGGTTGGTGGCAAGATGGACATGGTGATCATGATGGCCACACTTGGATTTGGAAGCAACCCTACGTGATCAAGGCAAAGGTATATGCTTAAGGGTTGTGTTTTAGTAACCAAGACACCTAGTGGGTGTGGTTACATTATAGGATAGATAGCCGTACTATAAAGAGGGGAATGACGCGGCTATTGAACTCCTAAGTGCCTCTAGGTGTGCATTTCATGTCATATGCATTTGGAAAGAACTAATAACGTCTCGAAAATGTTTGTGAAAATGCTAACACACGTGCACAAGGTGGTGATCACTTGTTGGTGTTGGCACATTTGCGAAGGCGGTGGAGTTTGAGCGGTAGAGAGGATTTGGGCTCCTCTCTCCCTCCCGCCGAGCTTGCGAGGCGGGATTCGGCGCTTTTTGGAGAAGTGAAACGCCTATTTTCTTTTGCGCCGGAAGTCGGAAAAGAAACGGAGGCGAACGCGGTCACAGAAGTGACCGGACGCTGCACCGGACGCAGCACCGGACGCTGCACCGGACGCGGGCACTGTGCGTCCGGCGCGTCCGGTCAGTACAGCGTCGTGGTCAGGCACGCGAGCTAGGGTTTGCCACCGGCGCGTCCGGTGACCCACGGGACCGGCGCGTCCGGTCATGCGCCCTGATTGAACCGAGGACGTCAGACGCGGTGCGCGTCCGGTCACACACGATCGGACGCGTCCGGTCGTCCAGGGAGCTTACTGGACTCCCACCGGACGCGGGTACTGTGGCGTCCGGTCGTTGCGAGGAGCGCGCCCGGTCACTGCTTCTTTGTGCGCGACTCAGTGTGGACCAGCGCGTCCGGTCCGTTACGGGACCGGCGCATCCGGTCGTGCCCGGCGCGTCCGGTCGTTGCGACCGGCGCGTCCGGTCAGTGCTTCGCGAAACTAGCCGTTACGCGACCGGCGCGTCCGGTCAGTTGGACCAGCGCGTCCGGTCAGCGCGACTGCTGCTGATTTCAGTTTCTAACGGCTATATTCGAAGGGGTACGTCTATAAATACTCGTTGGCCGGCTCAAGGCTCCCATTCTTGGACTTTTGACATACTTGTGAGCACTTTGAGCTAAGCAACTCCCCTCCTACTCATCTCTCTTGCTTGTTTGCATATTCGAAGTGAGATTGAGTGATCCAAGTGCATTTGCATTGTGAGATTGCATCTAGTTGGCACTTGGTGGTTGATTTGCTGCGGGATTCTTGTTTCTCTTGGTGGTTGCCGCCACCTAGACGGCTTGGAGCAGCTTGGAGGCGTTGGCAAGAGTTGGTGATTGTTCTTGGCCACCTCCGGTGATTGTGAGGGGTTTGTGCCTACCTCGGCGAAGTGCCAAAGGCAACATTAGTAAATTGCTCGTGTCATTGCAACCTTTTGCCATTTGGTAGGTTCTTGTGGCGCCTTTTGAGAGGCTCGGTGTGAGACCGATTAGCCACCGAACCACGTGGTAAAGAGGGACACAACGGGGACTAGCGTGCCGGCAAGCACGTGAACCTCGGGATAAATCTTCGTGTCATCACTTTCATATTGTGATTGATTGATCCCGATGTTCGGTTGTCTTGGTATTCATTGTTGATCATATTGGTTGGCTCAATACTTCGCCCCTCGGTGAAACTCTTCTAACTCAACTCCGCATTACTTTCTTAGTTATCTTTGCTAGCTAGAGTAGCTCCTTTGTGTAGCTTGCTAGTTGTAGTTGTAGTTACCTTCTCGGTTTGACTTGTGCGGTTGAGTGCTATTATACTAGAATTGTGATTTGGATAGGTGGCTTGCAAACACCCCGTAGGCTAAGCAAAACTCGCATCTCGCTACTTGTTGTATTGATAAACTTGTTTAGCTTGTCTTTGTAGAAATTTTTTAAAAGGCTATTCACCCCCCCTCTAGCCATCAAGACCTTTCAAGTGGTATCGGAGCCGTGGTCACCGTTTGCAAGGCTTAACAACCTCGGTGCAAGATGGCTCAAGTTATGTTCAACCATGTTAATGGCAAGCCTCCATTCTTTGATGGCGTCTCTTCCTTTGATCATTGGAAAAGGAAGATGAAGCAATATCTAGGCAATATACATGAGAAGGTTTGGGATGTGACCAATGAAGGATACATCATTCTTGATGAAGAAAATCTCACTCCAAATGATCGCATCAACAAACAATGCAACACGGCGGCACTTGACACAATCTACCGTGCCATTGATGACAAAGTATTTGAGCAAATTAAAGATCTTGAAAAGGCAAATGAGCTTTGGATAAGGCTTGAAGAAACATATGAAGGCACTTCAATGGTAAAAAGTGCCAAGCTATATATGCTCAAGGACAAGTTCTCCACGTTCAAGATGAAGGATGATGAATCCATCCCGGAGATGTTCTATAGGCTCCAAGTCATTGTCAATGATCTCAAGGGGCTTGGAGAGAAGGTTGAGGATAAGGACTTCTCACACAAGTTCTTGATGTGCTTACCCAAGAAGTTTGCCACCTTGAGAAGAATGATCTTTAGAGAGGGATTGGACAAGGTCAAACCAACCAATGTGCTTGGAGATATAATGACCGATGCCCAATACAATGATGATGAAGATGAGGTAGAAGAGAAGAAGGAGACCAAGGTCAAGCAAGAGAAGCCCATTGCATTCAAGGCTTCATCTTCTAAGGGCAAGAGCAAGGTGGAGAGTGATGATGATGATCCATTCGATGATGAGACCATGGCCCTCCTAGTGCACAAGATGGGGAGGTTCATGAAGAAGAAAGGATATGGGGCAAGGAAGAGAAGGGACTTCATGAAGGCAAAGGAGGTGCTTTGCTATAATTGCAATAGCCCCGATCATGTAGTGGCAAAGTGCCCCTATGAAGATAAAAGATATCATGATGGGGAGTTGAAGTTGAAGAAGAACAAGAAGGACAAGAAGGAGAAGAAAGAAAAGAAGAGCTTCACTATCAACAAGAAGAAGAAAGGTGGTGGCTATGTGGTCACTTGGGATAGTGATAACTCCGATAGTGATGATGATAGCTCTAGTGATGATGAGAGGACCACTCGGCGAGCCATTGCAAGCATTGCCCTCTCCAACAAGTCATCCATCTTCGACACTACATCGACATGCCTTATGGCCAAGCCTACCAAGGTAAAATATGATGATAGTGATGATGATTCTTGTGCTAGTGATGGTTGTAGGAGTGATGATGAGGAGGATGAGGACTACTCCAAGGATGATCTATTGGGCATAATAGATCAAATGAGCAAAGGCTACAAGAGGACCACCAAGAAATACAAAATCTTGGAACAAGAGCTCATTGCCAAGAGCAATGAAAATGATGCCTTGATGGAGGAGCTTATTGCTCTCAAAAAGAGTAAGGAGTGCAAAGGAATTGAACAAGAGCTCAAAGCTCTTAGGAAATCCTTTGATGAGCTAGAGGCCTCTCGTGAGTGTCTAAAGGAAGACCACGAGGACCTTGAAGTTGCTCACACTAGGCTTAAGGAAGCCCACTCCTCTCTACTTGAGCTCATCAAGGAGAAGGACCTCAAGTTGGAGAAGCTCATGAAGGAAGCTAAGGAGGAGCAAGTGATTGTCACTTGTGATATTGGACTAACATGTGATATTATTGATGATTCTTTATTTGTTGGTCCTACTAATGCTTCATGTAGCTCATCATCATCCATCACAACCAACTCTACCTCTACTACTAGTGATTCATCACTTGTGGTTGAGAATGAGACTCTCAAGAGAGAGGTGGATGATCTCACCCGCGCATTAGGCAATGCCTATGGTGGGGATGCCCGCTTGCTAAAATGCTTGGGTAGCCAAAGGTTCTCTCTTAACAAAGAGGGTTTGGGCTATACTCCCAAGAAGGGCAAGGCGGTCTTTGCTACTCCAAAGTCTCGCTTTGTGAAGAGCAATGGTCGTTATTGCAATAGATGCAAGCAAGTTGGGCATCTAGAGATTAATTGTAATAAAACGAACAAGAACAACAACAAGTTTCATGCTAAAATGGATTACATTCCTTTTGATTCTTGTTATGTGCTTACCAAGGGTGAGAAAGGTGTGCATGCTAAGTTTGTTGGTACACCAATTGTGGGTCCAAAGAAGAAGGCCATTTGGGTACCAAAGAGCTTAGTTACTAACCTCCAAGGACCCAAACAAGTATGGGTACCTAAGAAACATTAATTTATTTTGTAGGTAAATTACAAGGCCGGAGGAAGGCATTGGGTGCTTGATAGTGGGTGCTCTCAACATATGACCGGTGATTCAAGAATGTTCAACTCTCTCAAATCAAATGATAGTGGCATTGATAGTATCACATTTGGTGACAATAGCAAGGGTGATGTGAAGGCTCTTGGAAGGATTGCAATCTCAAATGATCATAGCATTTCCAATGTGCTCTTAGTTGAAAAGTTGAACTTCAATCTTCTCTCGGTTGCTCAATTGTGTGATCTCGGTTTCAAGTGCATATTTGGTGTTGATGATGTGGAGATAATTAGTGTTGATGGCTCTAATTTGATCTTCAAGGGTTTTAGATATGAGAATCTATACTTGGTTGATTTCAATACTAGTGACACTCAACTTTCAACATGCTTGCTCACCAAATCAAGTATGGGTTGGTTATGGCATAGAAGACTTGGTCATGTTGGCATGAAGCAATTGAACAAGTTAGTGAAGCATGACTTAGTTAGAGGCTTGAAGGATGTCACATTTGAGAAAGATAAGCTATGTAGTGCATGTCAAGCCGGAAAGCAAGTAGGCAACACTCATCCATTGAAAAGCATTATGAGTACTTCCAAGGCATTTGAGTTGTTACACATGGATCTATTTGGGCCAACTACATACACAAGCATTGGTGGCAACAAGTATGGCTTTGTGATTGTGGATGATTTCACTAGATACACATGGGTATTCTTTCTTGTGGACAAGAGTGATGTATTTGACATATTCAAGAAGTTCATCAAGAGAGTGCAAAATGAGTTTGAGACCACAATCAAGAAAGTGAGAAGTGACAATGAAAGTGAGTTTAGAAACACAAGAGTTGATGAGCTATGTGAGGAGCTTGGAATCAAGCATCAATTCTCGGCCAAGTATACACCTCAATCTAATGGCCTAGTTGAGAGAAAGAATAGAACCTTGATTGATATGGCAAGATCAATGTTAAATGAGTATAATGTGAGTCATTCATTTTGGGCCGAAGCAATCAACACGGCTTGCTTCTATAGCAACCGCCTCTATTGCCACAAGTTCTTAGAGAAGACACCATATGAGATCTTAAATGGAAGAAAGTCCAACATTGCATACTTTCGGGTATTTGGTTGCAAATGCTACATCTTGAAGAAGGGCACTAGATTGAGCAAGTTTGAGAAGAAATGTGATGAAGGATTTCTACTTGGTTACTCCACTACTAGCAAAGCTTATAGAGTTTGGAATTTGGCTAGTGGTTTACTTGAGGAAGTTCATGATGTTGAGTTTGATGAAACAAATGGCTCTCAAAATGAGGAAGATAACTTGGATGATGTGAGAGGAACTCAATTGACCAATGCTATGAAAGAAATGGATATTGGTGATATTAGGCCAAAGCAAGTGATTGATGTGGATGACAACAAAGATCAAGTGCTCCAAAGTCCAATTACACAAGCTAGTGGTTCTCTAATGCAAAACCAAGCTAGTACATCATCTCAAGTGCAACAAGATCAACAAGTGGCTAGTTCATCATCTCCAACTCATGATCAACATCAACATCCAAGCAATCAAGTCCAAGTGCTTCAACCAACTAACATTGCAAGAGACCATCCATTGGATTCCATCATTGGTGACATACAAAGGGGAGTTCAAACTAGATCAAGATTGGCATCTTTTTGTGCTCACTCTTCTTTTGTATCAATGGAAGAACCCAAGGACATTGATAAAGCATTGAGAGATCCGGATTGGGTAAATGCAATGCATGAAGAGCTCAACAACTTCAAGAGAAATGAAGTATGGGAACTAGTTGAGAGGCCTAAGGATCATAATGTCATTGGAACAAGATGGGTCTTTCGCAACAAGCAAGATCAAGATGGAATAGTAGTAAGAAACAAAGCAAGACTAGTGGCTCAAGGTTACACACAAATAGAGGGTCTTGACTTTGGTGAAACTTATGCCCCGGTTGCAAGATTGGAAGCAATTAGGATCTTACTTGCCTATGCTTGTGCTCACAATATCAAGCTATATCAAATGGATGTAAAGAGTGTATTTCTCAATGGGTACATTCAAGAAGAGGTGTATGTAGAACAACCTCCCGGTTTTGAAGATGACAAGAAACCCAACCATGTATATAAGTTAAGGAAAGCTTTGTATGGATTGAAGCAAGCACCTAGAGCATGGTATGAAAGATTGAGGGACTTCTTGCTATCCAAAGGATTTGTCATGGGCAAAGTGGATACTACTCTCTTCACCAAGAAGATTGGGAAAGACTTGTTTGTACTACAAATATATGTTGATGATATCATCTTCGGTTCAACCAATCAAGATTATTGTGATGAGTTTGGGAAAATGATGGCAAAGGAATTTGAAATGTCAATGATCGGTGAACTTAGTTTCTTTCTTGGACTTCAAATCAAACAAATGAAGGAAGGAACATTTGTGAGCCAAACCAAGTACATCAAAGATATGCTCAAGAAGTTTGGCATGGAAGATGCAAAGAGCATTTCAACCCCAATGGGCACTAGTGGAAGCTTGGATAGTGACAAGAGTGGCAACATGGTGGATCAAAAGCTATATAGATCAATGATTGGTAGCCTACTCTATGTGACGGCATCAAGGCCCGATGTAATGTTTAGTGTATGCATGTGTGCAAGATTTCAAGCCTCACCAAGAGAAAGTCATTTGAAGGCAACAAAGAGAATATTGAGGTATTTGAAGCATACACAAGATGTTGGATTATGGTATCCCAAAGGTGCAAGCTTTGAGCTAGTTGGATATTCGGATTCCGACTATGCCGGTGACAAAGTGGAGAGAAAGAGCACTTCCGGGACTTGTCAATTGTTGGGAAGATCACTTGTCTCATGGTCATCCAAGAAGCAAAATAGTATTGCACTATCTACCGCCGAAGCCGAATACATCGCCGCGGGTAGTTGTTGTGCACAAATCTTGTGGATGAAGGCAACATTGAAGGATTTTGGAATCAATTTCAAGAATGTGCCATTGCTATGTGACAATGAAAGTGCCGTGAAGCTAACCAACAATCCAATTCAACATCAAAGAACAAAGCATATTGATGTTCGTCATCATTTCATTAGAGATCATCAACAAAAGGGTGACATTGCTATTGAGAGTGTGGGCACCGAAGATCAACTAGCCGATCTATTCACCAAGCCACTTGATGAGAAGAGATTTCACAAGCTAAAGAATGAGTTGAACATACTTGACTTCTCCAACATGAGTTGATGCACCCCAATGTTATGACATGCCTCTCCTTCGAGCCCCAAGGTACAATTGGTTGACATGTCATACATTCTATGCTAAGGACTTGTTTAGTGCATCTAGTCATAATTTACATGTTCTAGGCTCATTCATGAAAATCAAATGACTTTGAAGTTTATATGGTGCCACTATTGTTTTCATGCCTTGTATGATCTAGTGGTAGCATATAACTTGTTTGCGAGCTTGTGATCCTAAGTGTTTGATCTAGATAACTTGTTTAAGTATTTGCTTCAACATGGTGCATGATAACCCTTCTAGTAAGGTGTGAAGAAGCTTGCCCTTGGATCAAACCGAAGCATTTTATTTATGCAAGCAATCTAGGTTGAATCACAAACTTGATCCTCACCCCATAATTCAATATGATAATCTATCTAAAATTTGGTCCCTTGTGGTCATTGGTGCCAAAGGGGGAGAAAATGTTGTTCACAAAGATAGAACTCAAAGGGGGAGAAGCACAAAGAGAAAAAAAAATGTTGTTCACAAAGTGAGAAAACCTAAAGGGGAGAATTGATAAAAGAAGGGGATCAACTAAAATTTTGAGCACACAAGTAGGGGGAGCAAGCTCTTAAACATGAATGTTGCATTTCCATGTGCACTTCATATGTATGATGCATAGTTATGCATTCTTTTTTTTCTCCGATACATTGCTTGTGTGGTGACTTGCTAGTATACAATTGAAAGGTGTATTGAAGTACTAGCATAAATAGGAAGTAGTTAGATTTTTCTTGCTTCATGTTTTCAAAGTGGTACTAGAACCTTGCTTATAATGTTGATCTCACGAGGTTTCTAGCTTTTGTTTGTGCTTTTCCAAGTGATATCTAACTACACAAGGTGCTAAGATGGTGTTTATCGCTACTCCGATGGTATCACGCTTCAAAGGTCTATAATCTAAAACACTTAGCACCTATTGATAGTCAATGCTCCTAATCTTTCCTATCTAACATGTATGCTTCCAAAATCCAAACATATAGCATACATGTAGGGGGAGCCATTGCTATCAATTTGAATTCATGATCACTTGTCCATACTTCTTACACATGGTAATATACTTGGACAATGTGGCATGGGTTCAATCAAAATTTTATCATAATATCTTTGTGAAAGGGTTGTCACCAATTACCAACAAGGGGGAGATTGAAAGTCCTATGTTTGGTGTTGGTAATTAGTGACAATGCCTAAGTACTAATCCTATGCCTAAGTTGTATGTAGCATATGAGGATTAGTATATTCCAAGGTTGGTGGCAAGATGGACATGGTGATCATGATGGCCACACTTGGATTTGGAAGCAACCCTACGTGATCAAGGCAAAGGTATATGCTTAAGGGTTGTGTTTTAGTAACCAAGACACCTAGTGGGTGTGGTTACATTATAGGATAGATAGCCGTACTATAAAGAGGGGAATGACGCGGCTATTGAACTCCTAAGTGCCTCTAGGTGTGCATTTCATGTCATATGCATTTGGAAAGAACTAATAACGTCTCGAAAATGTTTGTGAAAATGCTAACACACGTGCACAAGGTGGTGATCACTTGTTGGTGTTGGCACATTTGCGAAGGCGGTGGAGTTTGAGCGGTAGAGAGGATTTGGGCTCCTCTCTCCCTCCCGCCGAGCTTGCGAGGCGGGATTCGGCGCTTTTTGGAGAAGTGAAACGCCTATTTTCTTTTGCGCCGGAAGTCGGAAAAGAAACGGAGGCGAACGCGGTCACAGAAGTGACCGGACGCTGCACCGGACGCAGCACCGGACGCTGCACCGGACGCGGGCACTGTGCGTCCGGCGCGTCCGGTCAGTACAGCGTCGTGGTCAGGCACGCGAGCTAGGGTTTGCCACCGGCGCGTCCGGTGACCCACGGGACCGGCGCGTCCGGTCATGCGCCCTGATTGAACCGAGGACGTCAGACGCGGTGCGCGTCCGGTCACACACGATCGGACGCGTCCGGTCGTCCAGGGAGCTTACTGGACTCCCACCGGACGCGGGTACTGTGGCGTCCGGTCGTTGCGAGGAGCGCGCCCGGTCACTGCTTCTTTGTGCGCGACTCAGTGTGGACCAGCGCGTCCGGTCCGTTACGGGACCGGCGCATCCGGTCGTGCCCGGCGCGTCCGGTCGTTGCGACCGGCGCGTCCGGTCAGTGCTTCGCGAAACTAGCCGTTACGCGACCGGCGCGTCCGGTCAGTTGGACCAGCGCGTCCGGTCAGCGCGACTGCTGCTGATTTCAGTTTCTAACGGCTATATTCGAAGGGGTACGTCTATAAATACTCGTTGGCCGGCTCAAGGCTCCCATTCTTGGACTTTTGACATACTTGTGAGCACTTTGAGCTAAGCAACTCCCCTCCTACTCATCTCTCTTGCTTGTTTGCATATTCGAAGTGAGATTGAGTGATCCAAGTGCATTTGCATTGTGAGATTGCATCTAGTTGGCACTTGGTGGTTGATTTGCTGCGGGATTCTTGTTTCTCTTGGTGGTTGCCGCCACCTAGACGGCTTGGAGCAGCTTGGAGGCGTTGGCAAGAGTTGGTGATTGTTCTTGGCCACCTCCGGTGATTGTGAGGGGTTTGTGCCTACCTCGGCGAAGTGCCAAAGGCAACATTAGTAAATTGCTCGTGTCATTGCAACCTTTTGCCATTTGGTAGGTTCTTGTGGCGCCTTTTGAGAGGCTCGGTGTGAGACCGATTAGCCACCGAACCACGTGGTAAAGAGGGACACAACGGGGACTAGCGTGCCGGCAAGCACGTGAACCTCGGGATAAATCTTCGTGTCATCACTTTCATATTGTGATTGATTGATCCCGATGTTCGGTTGTCTTGGTATTCATTGTTGATCATATTGGTTGGCTCAATACTTCGCCCCTCGGTGAAACTCTTCTAACTCAACTCCGCATTACTTTCTTAGTTATCTTTGCTAGCTAGAGTAGCTCCTTTGTGTAGCTTGCTAGTTGTAGTTGTAGTTACCTTCTCGGTTTGACTTGTGCGGTTGAGTGCTATTATACTAGAATTGTGATTTGGATAGGTGGCTTGCAAACACCCCGTAGGCTAAGCAAAACTCGCATCTCGCTACTTGTTGTATTGATAAACTTGTTTAGCTTGTCTTTGTAGAAATTTTTTAAAAGGCTATTCACCCCCCCTCTAGCCATCAAGACCTTTCACAGGTCGACCGGGAGGAGGCCCTGTCGCTTGAGACCCAGGAGGCTGTGGCACGTTAGGTCAGGAAGCTTGTGCCTGACCCATTGCTCCTTTTTGTCAGTTGTGTCCCGCTAGCAGTGGGGATTTTTAGAGGGTCGATCAGGGTTGAGGAACGGAGTATGGGGCTTGCGCCTCCTCCCCGCGCGACTCGTTTTGGGGTGTATTTGGGTCACGCGGCGTGCTACGTGCTTGTGGCATTTGGAATTCGTGGCTTCTACAGGGCTGATCCATAACATTGTTCCGCTTAGTGTTGATCACACACTCTCTCTCTTTTCAATTTTTTTTTGGCAATTACCGATCGAGCTACGGCTTTCCTCGCGGCGCCATCATGGAGCTTATTGTGGCTTATTTGTTTCGTGCTTGGGGCTTTTGGGATTCACTTTTGTTTTTCCAATAACTCATCGGCGACTTACCTCACTACGCTGCCATGGATGTGGTTTTGTTGTTGTGCAGGTCCGCGCGACGGTTCTCCTCTACAACTACTACCACCGGAAGCAGTTCCCACAGCTCGAGTTTGCCACCCCTGATCGGTTCTGCCTGTCCGCCTCCCTCAACGTCAGAAACAAAAATCTGCTCATGTACCTGAACCAGGCGCAGAACCGCCTTGGCAACGGAGCGGGGGCCGGGATCTCGGTTACTGACAAGGCAATCATCGACGCCTGCGACATTGCCGAGGCGCTCGACCCCACGAAGGACTCCCCCGAGATGATCATGTGGCCGATCTCCAAGGTCGCAGTTCTGCTTCTCAATCGGAGAAAGAAAGTGTGCTTGCTCGAGCATGGATCTAAAACCAAGGGCGTCTGGTCGATGTTTGAGAAAGATATCACGATGGCATTGTTTGAGAAAGATATCAAGACAGCATTAGGTGGTTCGCTCAGCAGTGACATGTCAGTGCAGGGGTCGAGTAATAAATCCATGGCACTTCCTTCTGAACTGTACGTGCTTCAGCAGATTGCATATTCAGAGGTGGAGCTCAAAACAGGTTGGTGCTATACACTTCTACGGGTTTTCCTTCTTGAACTTACAGTGCATTGTATGTATGCACCCTTATTCTTTTTTAATAACTAAAGCAATTGGATGCAGCCTTGCGGCTAGTGGCTATAGGTCCATGCCCATGCCTTAATTTGTTGTGGAATTGTAGTTCACCCACAAGCACAGGGGCACAAATATGGTCACTTTGTGGAGTTAGGCTAGCTGGTGTGGTTTGGCTCCTCTCATTTAATTTGATTCTATACAAGTTGTTTGCTACTAAAACATGATTTAATATGGTTTTGCATCCATCAGCACATTAGAGGCGGGATTGGTTGCATGTACGAGGCTCAACCAGGCTCGCCAGATGCAATATACATGTGATTGGTTTCCTGGTCTGGGTATCAGCCAGGCTTGCTCCGTGCAAAAGCCACCCCCTGGCCTGGCTCGCCCCGTGCGGAAAAAATCCGCAATTTGATGGCCGCACGCATGGGCGAGCACGCGGGAGAGCGTTTCCTTAAAGACTGGCTGCATTTGCCGTGCATTTATTTGTACATGCATCAAACCAAACGGGAACTCTGCTGGGCCAGGTTGTTCCCGTGCAATGTATTTATGTTATACTATAATGGAAATGAGGTTGCCTCGTGTGACAAAAAAGGTTGTTTCCGTGCAAGCAACCAAACATAACCCTCCTGCATGCATCCAGCATGGCTGCTGAGGGCCTGGATGCCTAGAGCGAGCCTAGATTGGCCGGGAAGCCAACCAATCGTGTCCTAGAGTAACTTAGATTATGTACATGAGCTGATAGCAATCAATGTTCTTTTCAAAAGAGAAATACTATACGACACTCGAGTGTTGGAACACTTGATTTTTCCCTCTTCTCTCCCTCTCCTTCTCTTCGTCTCCATCTCCGGTGGGCTTAGAAGAATTTTTGGGGAGGGAGGCAGGCCAGGCAGTGGGGACGGGAGAGACAGCGAGGCAGCGGCGGCAGTGACGCTGCCGGACCAAGCGGCGGAGGAGGCAGCCGGGCCAGGTCGGGGCGGGGGCGACCATGGCCGTGACGGCGGCGGGGGAAGGGGAAGATGGAGGTCACCGTGGGCGCGGTAGGGCGGTGGGCAGCAGCGGCGTGTCAGGAGGAGGAAGAAAGTGTGAAGAAAAAAATCGAGTGCTCGGGGCCGGTAAAACACCCGAGTGTTGTATAGACTGATCCTTTCGAAATTACACCTATTGTGTGCTCGATACACAAGTTGCTTCGGAAGCGGAATGTGTGCTTGATTTATTGATTTTGCAAATTCTATGCTTGTGCACCTATCTTTTGTATGTCTTAATAGGTATGTCTCACACACTTTTGTTTTAATAGGTATGAAGCATACAAATTTGCGTTTTATCGAAGAACATCGGGTGTACTCACTAAGTAAGAAAGGGACAGCTACCATATTGTTCCTTCTGCACTATGATCAGACTGTCAATAGCAAGCTTAAGGAAATGCCTTTAGATGCCCTGATTGAAAGGTTTGCTTTTCCACTGTGCCTACTTTGTACCATTGCACGTTGCAGACCTAGTCAAATAAGTACAGTATATACTGCATACCATATCTTAGATTAATGTTGTTAGAGGCAGCAAATCAGGAAAGTGGCTGGATTGGCGCCCAATTGAGGGGAAGCCTGGGCGCACCATTAGCATGTGCTAATATAGAAGCTTAGCAAGAGTGATTGGGAGAGAATTAAGGGGTGATTGGGCTATGTCATGGGCCTATCGATAAGGATCGCTTGCTTAGGGGTCAAATAAGCCTCTCTATATAAGGAGAGAAGATGTGTCAATCTAATCAAGCAAGAATTAGGAGAAAAAAACCTTCTCTCTTGCTTGGCAGTGGGCAAGGCCCCCGGCCAGCCCCCTCTCTCCCTTGCAACCATAACAGCCACCATAACAAATCTCAGCAATGGTTACTTTGCTAAAGCACTTTCCACCTTTTCAAGATACTCTGTTCCATGTGTATATGATATAATGCTTGCTGATTGTCCCTTCTAAATGAGTTGCTTTGCTTAGTGTTAACACGCAATTTTTCAATCGTAGTAATTTATAAAGTTGTCCCTATTGAATTTCTTCCTTTCCTCAAACAGGATGAGTGGTCCTATATTTGAAAGTGGTCCGTACCCAACAACGACATCTGTTGTTGAATGCTATCATTTACTGCCATATAAGGAGGTCTTGTTAAACGTCCTGAACAGGTATACATAAAGATTTATTTCAGCTGATTATGCATGAAACCATTGATATCAAAATGTGTCTTCTTACAACTCTTTTAGGTTAATGACTAAAGATTACTCTTGACATGTTGCAGGGACTGGCCTTTGGGTTCTTCACTGAGCGTGCCAAAGGAGTGGGTATTTCAAAATGGGAAATCTTCATCCCTCTCTGAAATAGATGAAAGTTTGAAGGAACAAGAAGCTAATAGTAAAAGCAATTCTAAAAGGAAAAAAATAACCACAGATGTTTCAACTCCAAAGAAAAATAAGCAGGTAGTAAAAGCAGTTGGTGATAGTGGCACCAACAACTATTAATATATGCATGTTTATGTGTTAAACTTCAACTTAAAGAATTAATTATCTTTCAGATACCAGATGTTGATCCTGTAATTAACGACCATGCCTTGAAAAGCCAAAAGGAGAAAGTCACTGAAGAGTCTGGTAAGGACAATCCTATCCAAGAAAAAAGAAATTTCTTTTTCCTATTATTGATTACTTCCATATTGATGCTCCCAAATCTTAATCTGTATACTTCAAATTGCATTTCAGGTGACATCACAGGTAACATGAATGTTCAGAAGTATGCGACACTGCAATTACTTCAAAAGATGCGAGATGATACAGTATGTTACATACTGCAATTCATTCATTTCTGAAGTTACAGTGATGCTTGTTGATCATAATTCTTCTTTTCCTTGATAACCTAATGTGTACTCATCTTAGTCTATCTATGTCTCAGCTCCGTGAGCATTTTGTGCTTGGAGATCGAAGTGCTGAGTACGAAATGGACATTCAAACAATCTTGACAGGTATTTTACCTTTTCACAACTAAATCTAGATAAAATGGTCAATAACAGTGTGAAATCAAATGATCTTGTGGCAAACAACTTGTCTTTCCATTCCACAACGTTACTAAACAATAGCACGAGGGCCTTGTACTCTTAGGCTTCGATTTGTATATATGAACCTTGGTCCAAATGATGGAGTTGGGCGTCACCATCCCATCCAAACAAGGCTGCAGAATACAAGTGCATGAAAATTATTTAGCCTCCCAAGGACAACTAGCAAGATAACTTCAATTCCGGTAGAGTAATTGTAGACCTATATATATCAACATATCTTTTCAACTGTGATTGTTGCTAATCAACCTCAATCTTTTACCTTCAAGTTATATCAAACCAGTGTGTATCATTTTCAAACCATGTGCAGAAACGGAGATGACACCTAAAGTAACGTCAATCCTAAAGAAATATGAGAATAGTGGGAAGATGATGGAAGTTGCCAATCCAATTAGCTCTGGAGAAGGATGCCAAACCATGAACATAAAGAGGAAGAAACTGAAAGAAGCCATACTTCTACGCAACAAATGCCAGGCAAGAAACATCATCTGATGTAAATTATTATCATGACTGCCTCTACATTCCTCTGTTTGACAGTAGTCATTGCAGGAACTGGATGACATATGCCGTGAGAGCAACTGGATTCTTCCAAGATACAGAGTACTTCCTTCAGTTACCGGTGGTATGTGGTTGATAATCACTGATTTTTCAAGTTCCTGCATGTCGTAGCATGGAGTCCTTGGACCATATGGGCATCAGAATAATGCAGTCAGATTTAGGCTTCACAGTCTGCTCTTGCACTGTAAAGCTGACACATATATAGCGGGCAACAGTTCTCATATAAAGCTACCTTTAAAGGGCCTGTTTAGTTCGCAAAAAATTTTGCAAAAAATCACTGTGGCAGACTGTAGCATTTTCGTTGTTATTTGGTAATTAATGTCCAATCATGGACTAGCTAGGCTTAAAAGATTCGTCTCGTGATTTACAGCTAAACTGTCTAATTAGTTTTATTTTTTATCTACATTTAATGCTTCATGCACGTGTCCAAAGATTGATGTGACAGAGAATCTGAAAATTTTTTGGGAAATTTTTGGGAACTAAACAGGCCCAAAGTCTGGACTCTGATAGGTGCTTACACAGGTTGTTGTTATACCATACTATATGCATGATCTTAGAACTTATACATCCTAATCACAATTTGAATTAGTCAAATGTCCTCTGGTAAATATAATCGGAATCTCTTTTTCCTCCAGGTCAGCCTCGGGCAATCTTTCCTTATAGCTTTTAATTCCTAAATGTTCGATCTTTTACAGTTTGTACTCCTATATCTGCAGATATGTACCAGGCCAGTGTCCACCTTACGGGCCCAGATTTCAACTTGAGTGCAGATGGTGATATGAAGGTCACCCCTCATGAGGCACGAGACTCAGCGGCATCCAACATGCTGTTTCAGCTTCAGCAGAAGGCAAGGGAAGACTAGGAGAGAGCATGTCTCCACACAACCCCTGATGCTGCATCTTTGTTGGGTATCGACTTCTGAATAAGGAAGCGAGCATGTGACTAAAAAGAACAGTCGCAAATGAACATGCTGGGAGAAACATCGTGATGTTGTTTGGCTCCCATGATCTCCAGAGATTACTGGTGTTTGGCACTGTGTTTAAATTTCTGGATACCATTGTGTTGTTGCTTGTCACGCGCCTAATGGAGGGGCCTGGCCCCCATGCTATTGGGCCAGGCAAGGCCCAAAGGAGGGCGCTGGGCCAATGCAGACCTGGCGTGAACAGTAGCCGCAGGTACCGTAGCATCGCATGTACTGTTCACCCGCGGACAGTAGCGCCGCCGCCGCCGCCCTAGGTCAGAATGGATAGGTTTAGATTGCTTAGGGGCTAAGTCTCCCAGGACTATAAATACAGGGGCTATGTAACCTTTCAATCTTAAGCAAAAGTTTAGGGTTTATCCCTTACCCCTTCTTCCTCTCTCCTGCACCTGCCACCTCTCCTCCCTCCCTGTGCGCCGCCCCCTCCTCTCTTCCTCACGCCGCCACCACCACCCTCAGCCCTAGCCGCCGCCCTACACCTCCCCAACCCTGGGGACGTGTTACATCTGGTATCAGGAGACCGGTCTGATCCTGCAATGGCTGCCACCACCACCAACGTGCAACAGCTGACCCAGAACTTCGACAATGACCTCGCCAACGAGCTCGCCGAACTGGACGCACGCCTGCTCGCCTTCGAGAAAGCATGCGGCTACGGAGGCACCAGCATCACCAACACCAGCAGCAGCCCGCTGCCGCTCGATGACGATCCGATCATCAATCTCGAGGCTGCCATCGCCGCCAACAACAGCAGCAGCCCGCTGCTGCCCGACGCCGCCAAACCCTTGCTGCCTACTGCACCTCGCAGCGAAGACGCAGCTAGCCACGTCACTGCCGGCCATCTCCACGGCGACCTCGCCACCAAGGCGGGAGACAACGACGTTCGCCACAATGACGAGCACCCACGCCCCAACCTAGATGAACACCTCCACACCAACAACAGCCACGAGGAGGAGACCAAGCACGTCCTGATCTCCACCGACAAATCCTTCCTCAACAGCAACATGGAGGATCACCACCCATCCGGCACCCCGGAGATCGTCATAAAGGTATAAAAAACCTTGCTCGCAGCACCGCCAGCACCGCAGCCACCGCTGCTTCCGTGCCTCCCCCTGCTTGGCCGGTGCCCAGCCAGCCCCGCGGTTGTCCAGTCAGCCTCGGCCGGCCGCCGACTTTTACAGCCGGCCAATTGGCCGCCAGCACCCCAGGCGCCCCCATCTCCATCTCAGGAACGCCTGATCACTTCGGTGACGCCACTACAACCACAGCTCCAGTCAACCGTCACAACCTGGCTGAGAACCCCGACGTACGTTGGCTACATGGATCCATCACCGCGGTCCTTCCAAATACAACTCCTCGTCAAGCTGCAATGCCTCCCTGCAGATCAACACGTTCGGTATGTAGCTTTTCAATTGACAGATGCGGCGCAACTATGGTTCTTCCGCTCAACAGGGCATGAGCCCATGAACGAGTGGGCGAACCTCACCCAACGCATCGTCCGCAACTTTGTCCCGTCCATCGATCGGAAACGCTCGGCGACCTCGCTCCACCTCGACACGCCGGCACCATGGACAACTACAATTTCGCAGCATACGTGCTACATGTCGGCATCACTAGCGAGCTTCTTCAGATCACCCTCCTCATCGCTAGTCTGCCAGATCCATTCCAGGAGCATCTCGCGCCTCCAAACGACAACGCCACAGGAGCCATCCCCAACACCGACGCCAACTACGACCACACGGCACAACAGGACGTGGACGCCCCTGCGGGCAAGATGCAACGCGACTCGGCACCACCTCCAGCAACGACTCCGACAACCCCCGCAAAGGCGCCCGTTCCACTGGTCGGCTACAACACCGGACCGGCCGTGCACCCCGACGACATCGACATCAACGTCATCCGCACCATCGGCCTCCTCGAGCACCGCATCGACACCACCTTCATCATTGGAAGCGGCAACGAAGTGCCTTGCCGAGCAGCGGCATTTGCTGTACCGCTCCGGATCGACGCGGAGGTCTTCGACATCAACGCCTACCTCCTTGACATCGGCAACGACGTCGACATCATCCTCGGGACACCTTGGCTAGCAAGCCTTGGCCTCCTCACATGGGACTTCTCCACCCTGCAGCTCCAGTACCACCGCAAAAGCAACCCCATCACCTTCATGACAGCGCGTCCACAGCATACTCCAGCAACAACCCTTGCCCTTCCGACTCCACCATCGCTCGAGAGGATGGATCGCCACGTTGCACCACCCACACGCAATGGGATGAACCGGGCAAGCCGAGCTCGACGCCCAAATGCCCTTGACCACCTCGACTCGTCCGACGTCACCTTCGTCAACCTCCGCCAAGCCGCTCTCCAACAACGGGAGCTCCGCATCATCGCCCTCGCCATAGCCGACGGCACGACAGCACTAGCCTGGTCCATGGACCAAGGGCTAATCTTCCTCAACGGTCGTCTCGACATACCTGCCGCATCATCCATTCTAGCTGACATACTGCAGGTGATGCTACATGCTGGACCAAGACGCATGGAACTACTGGCACTCGACTTGCACCTACACCCGTCTACAGCACACGACAATGGTGCACCGACGAGCATCCTCCTTGGGCGCACATGGCCACAGGGCAGCATGGTGTCTACCACCACCGCGGTCTTCATCGACAAATTGGGCCGACAGTTCATCCGCGTCGACAACATCTACATCGCCCTCCGCCCCGACAGCGACCTACACCGCCCTTCGCCGGATGAGTTTGACTTGGGCCACTTCATGTTTGGCACGATGTTAGACTTGACGACGACCCCGCCGACACGCTCAAGCGCCACGATTTGGTGTCGCATCCCCACCTACATCACACCCGTCAACGACTTCATCGCCCCGCCCCGACCGATGCTCCACTTCACCATGGCGGCCGCCGTACCTCGACCACTCCTCGTGACAAGCCGCCAAGCAGTAGGCGCCGGCAACAACACAGGCTCACACAACTACTTCTACGGCTACATCGGCAACCTCCTCTACAGCTTCAAGCTCGACATCCACCACACCATCAACAACGTCATCCTCACCGACCCAGTTCAAGGCAGCCACCACATCAAGGTTGAAGGCACCCTACAAGGCAACGATCTTCCCTCTGTCGGCACCACTACTTGGACGTGGTTTCAGCGCGAGGACGCGCTGACTCGAAATGGGGGAGGTGATGTCACGCGCCTAATGGAGGGGCCTGGCCCCCATGCTATTGGGCCAGGCAAGGCCCAAAGGAGGGCGCTGGGCCAATGCGGACCTGGCGTACGGTAGCGTCACGGGTACTGTTCACCCGCGGACGGTAGCGCCCGCCACCCTAGGTTAGAATGGATATGTTTAGATTGCTTAGGAGCTAAGTCTCTCAGGACTATAAATACAGGGGCTATGTAACCTTTCAATCTTAAGAAAAAGTTTAGGGCTTATCCCTTACCTCTTCTCCCTCTCTCGTGCACCTGCCACCTCTCCTCCCTCCCTGTGTGCCGCCCCCTCCTCTCTTCCTCACGCCGCCACCACCACCCTCAGCCCTAGCCGCCGCCCTACACCTCCCCAACCCTGGGGACGTGTTACATTGCTTTTGCGAGTTCTCTAGCTGCAGCGTGCATTATTTGGTTGTGAAAACAAAAATCTATCTATCTATCTATCTATCTATCTATCTATCTATCTATTTGAACCTACTAATTCTTGTTAGATGGCGTTTGCTGGACAAGCCACAACTTTCTGCAGGTGTGGTTCAGTCTGCAGTCATATAGTTGTGATACTAAGCTGTGTTTTCTTGTTGGACGATCTGGGTTTTCACTTGCTACCTTAACTTGGCCATGTTCTTTTTTGTTTCGCTGCATTCCCTCTGTTCGCGCATGGTAGCCTGGTAAGAACCGGTGCCAGGAGAGGTTCTTTGGTTTTTACGCCATGGACTCTAGACTGTAGTTGTCACCCTGCTCAGTGGCGGAACCAGCAAAATGGGAAAGGGGGGGCCAGTCTGGCCAGACAAAATACGAGGACCGGACGACCGGCAAAATATGTGTGTATATATATATCCATATAATGATAATGTTTGTTGTGACAACACATAGAAGTGACTCTTTTTTTTTGTTCATTTGAGCCTCACTTTGCGCGTCTTCATGGCATAGAAATCATCTATAATATCATTCGTCGTGAATTTTCGGTGCCGGTTGTCTCGGTGCTTCTTCGGTAGTCCTCTGTTCTTCAGGGTTGGGGGCTTGAGCAGACCTCTGTTCTTCAGCAACAATAGGAGAATTATTTTGCTCCTGTCCATGTCCATCGCCATCTCTATCTATCTTCTTGAAAAACGAATAAATTGTCCCGGTCCTTGTCCTTTTGGGGGCATTATTTCGTACAGAATTAGCACACACATACAATACAGACTGAATCAAAAATATGCACGGAACTGATCATTGCAAATTAGCGATTAAAATATAGAAATCACAATCATATAAACTATGCTTACTTTGTGGCTGATTGCAATTGGGTTCAGGCACAGGCACTCAGCGCTCGCCTGCTAGTGCTCGCCGCTGCTGCTACTCCCTACTGCTCGGCCTCGGCGGCTCGACACTGGCCTGGACGCCTGCTAGTGCTTGGCGGCGTCGGCTCCTTGACTGCTAGCTAGTGCCAGCTCCCCTTCTCTCCAATCTCCACGATCAGGATTCAGCCATTCAGGCGATCTCGAACTGCAGTCTCGCGGAGCCGCGCGGGGAAACTGGAAGCGACGCACACGCACGCGACGCGAGGAGTCTTCGTACGTGACTTGAGTAGACGCTTCTGCTTCTGGGCTGGGCCGCTAACAGGAATGAGGGGGCTTCTAAAAATTTTCGGCCGCATGGGGGGGGGGGGGGGGGGGGGGGGGGGCCACGGCCCCTGCTCGCCCCCCTGGTTCCGCCTCTGCCCTGCTGTTGTTGGGAGTCCAAACTCCAAATTAAAGTTCTGAAAGGATCGCAGCATTTTTATGTCAACTGATCTTTAGAGATAGCCTCTCGATCGAGTATGAAGTAACTCGATGACCATCTCCTCAAATGAAAGCATGCTAGACAGGTGTGGCTGTAGCCGAATATGGAGGTTGCAGAGCAGTCCATCTGCTACCGATGTAGCGCAGTACACACTGTTACTATTTTGAATATACTTGCTCGTGTTACAAGATAAGCAATATGAGACGTCTAATTTATTTAGGGAACCTCTACTATTTTGATTGGCAGAAACCTTTTTTTATTCATTTTTTAAGTTATTGTTTTCGCTAGGATGACTGTTCAAAATTGAAAACCCGCAGAATACTTTATTGCAGAATTTTACAGTTGAACAGGTAGCCTGCACACACCTCCTGAACAATAAACCTGAAACATCTAACTGACAAGTTCTCTTCTAATAAAAACAACAGCAAAGCTTTTGCTATCCTTTCAAAAAAAAATCACAAGTTCTCTCAATATTTTCTTGTCAGTACTTGTTTTTTCCTATCGTCTTATGTACGTTATAGGGGGGGAAAAAAGAGGTACCCTGCACACAGCTGGAGGTCCTAAATTTGCAGCGGTGGAACTGGACATGGAGGCATTTTGTATGTAGGTTGCATTCTTACTGGGGCATGTGATGTCACTGCTATTGTTCAGATAATGAGATTTCAGTTCTCTCGTCTGTTCACGTAGCATGAGAAACTTCTCTTGCCAGGTTTGCAGTCGATGCTTGCTATCGTCACTGCTGCCGATGTAGCCCTGACCCCTTTTCAGCAATCTTCGTTTTGCCAGGTGAGTTGTGTTTGCCCCCTTGCTTACTTATGGAACGTGTGTCATCAGTCCAGCTTGCTATTGTTAACTGAGTCATCAACTTATCCTTAGTCTAGTGTCAGTTTCACTTTACATCATTTTCCTTGTTCTTTTTTGTCATTTCACCTATAAATCCTTAGCAGTTTACCAAATAAAAACAAAACGTGCAAAATGCAAGAAGCATTTTGGGCGATCATTTTACCAAACCATTTCCTTTTACACAGCATCTCTGTGCAACAAACCTTGCAATTCCTAGATGGACTTTTCATCACAATATTTTTGCATACCTTTATTGGCTCTTCACCTAACACCTAACATCCACTGTCGCTATCAAGTTTTTTTTTTCCCTTTTAGAGTAACTTGATACATTTGGCACTCATATAACTGGAATTCTAAAGGCATCGTTGCATTTGTCTTGTATTTTGCATAAACTTTGAATATTTCTGTCTTTCCTTAGTGGTCCCTCTTCTGTCTGGATTCATCTGTGTCTCTTTCAGCAAATCCATAGAGCTGTTGTGATCACAACTCCTCTCTTTCAATCCGTAGAGTCGTCCTGGTGGTATGAAGCCTAGTTTTCAAATTTCTATTGGCTTGTATATCTATGTTTTTCGCAGAAATGTTAATCAAATGAGGCCATTTGATCATGATAATGGTTCAGGTTTTCCTTGTTTAACTTCATTCTGTTAGTCTCTTGACTTCTGAGCACGTTTTATTCTGGATAAAATGCAGTTTCCTGTGGAATTTTGTCTTTTTAGTATTTACTAGCAAAAGTGTCCTTGCGTTGCAACGGGAGAGAAAAACTATCTAATATCTAAAGAAAACGATGACGAGAAAATGGTACATAGTATCCGTGTTTCTATTTTTTTTCATGTTCGTCTGTGCTTTAATTTGTTTATCTACTTAGGTAGTTTTGGGTTTTTTCCATAATAAATTAACATAAAAATAATAAATGTAGCATTATGAGTCTTTTAGCCATAGACTCTTTTCTAAAAAAATTCACCACCAAATTATTCGTGTAGTTTTGATTGAAAATAAAATTTGTTGTTGGTGGACCCCTAGGTTTTTTTACATAAATAAATAAGAGTTCTAATTATTGAAGCGTGTAAACCACTTTAATCAAGCAATTTGGAAAATAGTGGGCTCCTCTTCCCTTTTCATCGCATTTTTTGTTAGTTATATAGATATAGGGTGAATAGTATTTCTTATATATATACAATATTGTCGGGTACCAAAAACAAGGGGTACCCACAATCAACGATTAAGAAAAGCAAAACCACGACCAAAACCACTACCCACAAACGGGACAAGCCGAAACAGTATACAAAACGCCTCGACCACGTTCCGATTCGTACGGGGCACGCTCGACGGGACGCCTCAACCACGTTCCGACTCGTACGAGGCTCGCTCGACGGGACGCCTCGACTACCGAGAAATCTCCGTCTCGCACGACCCAGGGTCGGGCCACTCGACCCACCTTAGTCACCGACTCCGAGACAAAAGTCAAAGCATTTAATGCAAACTGCCAACCACTTCCTACCCTCATGGCTACAACAACAACCGGCATGGAAGCAGTACCGGTGTCAAATCTTACTTTTTACTGCCCATCCCGAGATGGGGGGTGAAAACCTGTCACTGTACGCGCCATACCGTGCACTATTTCGCTACTGATCACCCTCGAGGGAGAATACGACAAGGACCATACCCCGCGATCCCGGGGACTCGGCCTTATCCGTTCACCGTCGATCCACCTCGACCCGTCCTCGACCCGTCCTCGACCCAGCCTCGACCCACCGCCGGTCAACAAGGAAGAAAAGCCGACGTGACACAGGACCCGGAGTCTTTTCACCGTCTCATCCTCTACGTCACCATGGTGTCCAGGGATGGCCAGCCATTCTCGGGGCACGTCGCTACAGCAACCTCCACAGCGTTCGACAAAACTTCACCTCAAAGGCACCCCCGGCGTCCCTGCCTCCTCTTACCCTATAAAAGGGCAGGCATGGGACTCTACAAAGGGGACGAGGAACGACGGACGACAAAAGACCAGTCACCTTCCCACCATAGAAGATCAACATCTCAAGCAATCTCATTTGTACTCTCACTTTTTCTCTGAGACCTGGGATCGGTTCCCTCTCTCACAGCTTGTAACCTCTACGCAAGCACTTAGGTGCAAGGAAATACAATACTCGCCCCTCCCCGCTAGACGTAAGGCATTCTTTTGCCCGAACCAGGATAAACATCCGTGTACTCTCCTTGCATCACCATCCAGATTAGGGACACGCAACATTTATTCACTCGTTGGCTTAGGACCATCGCAGGACCAAACGCCGACAAATATATACACGCATATAGATGGAAACGTGCAATTTTTTAGTCTATATTATTGCCCAGCCAAACATGTAGGAAACGTGTAGGTGCAGCACCGACTTGGTCATGCCTAGTAATATCAGACTCGAAAACAAAATCGGAAATCATAGAACTATAAGAGAAAGATATCAAAAACCAAAACAAAGAATTGATCGATCAGTGTGGAATCGGATTTGGACTCAAAGACACCACGTTTGCAATGGCCTGGTGACCGAGGCTTCTCTCAGATTGATATCTTATTTTTTTCTATTTTATATCTATACTATTATTTCCCCTAAATCGGAAACAGTTACAAGAAAAAAAAAATAGTTGCAAAAACATAAACGCAAACCATCACGTACATTACATGGGAGAAAGACGGGAAAAACGGTTTCACGCAAAAACAGTTTAGAAAAATATAAAACCAATTCTCAAACAAAAAGTGTTGAATTAGGATGTCTAGTCAAATTACTCAAAATCGAAGAGATCTATTTGATTAGAATTAGGATTCTTAGCTATCATAACTATCTGGGGTCATATAAGTTTAGACGGAAGAAACTCTCGACTACCGGTAGTTAGGGGGAGGTGGACGAAAAAAAAGACGTAAAACTTTGCCTCTTTAGTATTAGGTATAGATCAAATTACTCAAAATTAAAGAGATCTATTTGGATTAGAATTAGGATTCTTAGCTATCATAATTATCTAGGGTCATATAAGTCTAGACGGAAGAAACTCTCGACTACCAGTAGTTAGGGGGGAGGTGAACGAAAAAAATGGATGGACGAAAAAAAAAAGACCTGAAATTTTGCCTTTTTAGTATTAGGTATAGATATAGATATAGATATAGATATTTTGACCATATATCAAGGACTGTTTCTGAAGTTGTATACCTTTTCCCCCAGTTTTCTCCTAAAGCATCCTGGTTAGAGTAGAATAAGGAGTTTAGGTAACGTTTTTGATTGATGTTGCATGACAGCATGAGCATTTTATTGATATTGAGATGCGAGACATCTAGTTCACTTGTGGAAGCTCTTCTATTGTCATTGGGAAAGCTCTTTTCATTTCACAAGTTTCTGAATTGCATCCTTTGCAAATATGTTTGAACAAAATAGAAAGGCCTACAGAAAACTTCGTTAGCAGAGCAGTGCAATGGAAGAGCTTGCAGTCATATTGGGGCATATTATGTTGTTGCTATTGGGTTGGCATCTATTCTTGACATTCCAATTCCAGTTGGCTTCTGTCAACAGGTTTTGTAGTTTAACGTTACCATCTATAGAGCTGTTGATGTAACCTGGACCCTTTTGCGACAGTTTTTTGTTTTGTCAGGTGAGTTATGATTGCCCGTTTGACCCAGCAATTCCTATTTACTGATGCAACATGTGTTCAATCCAGGTAGCTATTATATGATACTATAAAATTTTCTAGTTTGACAATAGTGAACCAAAAACTAAAATGAACAAAACTACAAGAAGCATTGGGTAGCCTTTTAACCAGACCATTTGCTTCTATACAACATCTTTAAGATAAAGATATTTCAATTTGAAAATTACAGGCCTGGGTAGGAAAAAAATTGCTTCGAAAAAAGAGTAGGAAAAAAATATGTTCTGGTTACTATTCTGTTTATAGTTAGTGCTACATGATTAGCAATGTGAGACATAATTTATCTATGGAACATCTACTGTTTTGATAGGGAGAAAGCCTTTTTTATTCACGAAGTTCTTTTTTTTGCCAATGTGGCCGATCAAAATAGAAATACCTGCAGAACATTTTACTGGCAGAACTTAAGAGTTAAAGAGGTAGCCTGCGCACACCTGGACAGTAAACCTGAAACATCTACCTCACAGTTTTCTGAGATGACAATTTTTACCAAACCATTCCCTTCTACACAACATCTTTGTGCAAGTGCAACAGACCTTGCAAGTCCGAGCCGGACTTTTAATCACACTGTTTTTGCATACCTGTATCACCTAACACCCAGCAACATCGCTATCGCTATCCAGAAGAAAAGAAACAAGAATCTCAAGACTAAACCAAGCCAAAGTGACATTGTGTCACATCTCTAGTATCACACACGCTGTTTTAAATCCTACGTATATATGTACTCGTCACTTCCCGCTAGCTCCTGCTCTTAATTAAGCCCCCCTCTCCTTGTGGTGGCTCGACGCCCTCCGCTGCCGCCGGAGAGCGGCGGTGTAATCGCCGCCGACCATCCCTTCCCGGCTGTGCAGCACAATGCCGGCGTGGATCGACGAGTTGGGGTACTTCTGGCGGTGCCTGTCCTGGTGGCTCTGGTGGTGCTGCGGCGGCTTCTCCTCCACCTCCACCTTGACGCCCACCACCTTGTCCTCCTCCACGCTGATGGTGAACACGAACGGGCCGGCGGGGAAGAAGTCGTCCATGCCGAGCACGGGCTCCAGGGCCCTGACCACCTCCCGCATCGTGGGCCTGGACTTGGGGTTCTGGCTGAGGCACTTGTAGGCCACGATGGCGGCCACTTCGGCGCCCCTGCACGAGTACTGGCACTCCAGGGCCGGGTCCATGACCTTGTACAGCCTGTCGGGGTGCTTGAGGTACGGCCTGGCCCAGTGCACCAGGTTCTGCTCCCGTGTCCGCCGCGAGCGGTCCACCGACTGCCGGCCCGCGAGCAGCTCCAGCAGCACCACGCCGAAGCTGTACACGTCGCTCTTGGCGGTCAGGTGGCCCGTCAGGATGTACTCGGGCGCCGCGTACCCGTGGGTCCCCATCACACGCGTCGTCACGTGCGTCTCGTCGCCCTGCGGCCCGTCCTTGGCCAGACCAAAGTCGGACAGCTTGGTGTTGTAGTCCTGTATGTATAATCACAGCGATACAGTTAGGTTGAAACTTGAAAGATTAGGCATGTTGGGTTCGTCTACAATAATACTCGTACCATGCATCGTGATATTAGTGGTCTACTAGTGAGAACTGTTCACGTTTAAATGTTTAATCGTCCGTGGGGATACTTGTATGGGATAGGTTGACAGTGATGGTTAGGATATTTTGGTTTGGTGGATGATGTGAATTAGGATAGATAACCGGAGATTTCTCAAGTTTGGCGTGTGTCCAAGAATCTTCCAAGTTCCAATCAGGTCAAGGCTGCCCATAACGTGCCAGCAAGGTGTGTGTACTATAGTTCAGAAACGTGTGGCGCTGCAGGATACCACTGAGTGGTCACTTTGTGACTCGCATGGTCAAAAGGTTCAAAATTAATATTTAATAAAACATTCCGTAAAATTTATCCATGCTATGGTGGGACCTGGGCCCCAGGGCCCAGGCTTGTCACTTGCCCCCTCTGTTGAGTGTTGAGCGCTACAAGTATTTTTACGGTCACCAGAGTGACGTGTGTCAACATATCAGTTACCGTTTGCAAGTGAGCTTGCATTTCGGAACCGCGTGTCTAGTGCTGGGACGGAAAGTGCTTGCCTACTATCTGAGGGGAATTGTGAGCTTGCTTACCGAGTCGAGCAGGATGTTGGAGGCCTTGAAGTCGCGGTAGATCACCGGCGGGTCGGCGTCGTGGAGGAAGGCGAGGCCCTTGGCCGCGCCGACGGCGATCTTCATCCTCGTCATCCATGGCAGGGCGCCGTTGACACCTGCAGCGAGAAAGACGTTCCACGTGAGTTTTCTTTCCTCCCGGGCATTGACCAAGTGTTGTAAGCATGAGACCCGGCAGCATATACAGGCAGCATCTAATCTTTTTATATATATATATATATATATATATATATATATATATATATATATATATATATATATATATATATATATATATATATATATATATATATATATATATATATATATATATTTTGCTCCTCCAGAAGGCACACTACAGCTCACCTAGTCCTACGACTTTCTTCAGATGGGACAGAAACTGGAGGCTGCAGGGACAGGTTTTCAAATTGACAGATTTTCTTTGCTTGCTGGGCTCAAAAAACGACCGAATTGGCACCCGAGGCGACCAAATTAGCAGCGTGAAGCAGAAAAAGGAGCTCACTTTTGAAGAGGTGGTTCTCCAGGCTCCCGAAGCTCATGAACTCGTACACCAGCATCCGGTGCTCCGCCTCGTAGCAGTAGCCGATGAGCTTCACCAGGTTCTTGTGCCTCAGTTGCCCAAGGAAGAACACCTCAGCCTGCGAGAACGAACAACCCCCAAATTCGATCAGCGTTCTGTTCAATCTCTCAGTAGTCAGGAGCAGTCGATCGAGCTGTTGCATGCATTTGCCAAGAACTGACACTCTGCTCGGCGCTTACTCACCAGCCACTCCTTGTGCCCCTGCGTGCCGCCTTCCAGGTCGAGGTACTTGATGGCGACGTCCTGCGCGCGGAGGCCCGGGCGGAGCGCCTCGCCGACGGCGCCCCTGTAGACCGGGCCGAACCCGCCGCAGCCGAGGTAGTTGGCGCGGGAGAAGCCCGCCGTGGCGGACCGGAGCTCCGCGTAGGTGAAGGCGTGCAGGTTGGACCCGGACAGCGTCAGCGACAGGTCCTCGGGGGAGAGCATCTCCGACGAGCTGAGGCTCGTGAACGACATCCGCGACGACGACGACGACCTCGGGCTGTCCTTGCCGCCCCTCCGCCGCGTGATCCTCCGCCGCCGCCGCGGCGTCGAGCCGTCGTTGTCCTCGACCGCCGCGCTGCCGCCCGCGCAGCACAGGTACGTCCTCCAAGACTGGGCGCCGGCCATGTCAGTCGGTGGAGCAGCTGGTCAAGTGCGTGCGTTCGAGTGTCCGGGTGGAGCCGCGTGTGCGGGGCAGAGGAGCTCAGGGGGGAGTGGAAGAAGAGGCCGGACCGGAGGGAGGGTCTGACCGTCTGGGAAAGAAGAGAGAGGCTTAATTGGGGAGAAGCGCGGGTGGGCAGCAGGCCTTTTATAAGCGCGCGCTCGCGGCCAGGGAGACGGTGAGCAGCCGCACGGATGGCCCTGAACTGAACCCCTCCTCGCGCCGCCCTTGTGGCTACGAGCAGCCTACGACTTGACACGCAGAAACAGTACAGCCCGGCAAAACCAAAACCGAGGGTGATGTGACGGACGGCCGCAAACGGGGGATAACACACCAGTAGACAACGCTGCATGGTGGTAGCTGGGTGGGGGCGCACGGCGTCACCGCTTGTCCACTCCCACGAATAGTAGTAGTTATTAGTTATAGAGCGGTTTCGTTCGATGACAGCCGTGGATTTGTGTGCTCGTTTTAGTCGTCGGGGGCAAGCAGTTTGCGGCTTTGTAAGGTTCGGTAAAAAAAAAAGGTTCGCAGAGGTGATGCTTTGCAACTTGTGTGGAAGCAGGTGAAGTAAAATACAATGGAACGGATATGGCCTAGCCACCAGCTGGGGCGTGTCACGAAATTCAATTGGGCGTCGCCGCCGTTGTTTAGCCGGATCGTGGCATGGGGTCCTGCCCAAGTGTTAACGTCACAACAGTTTTGCAAGTAAGTAACCTCAATCATTGTTCCTCGTCGCCGGTAGCCGGTGCGATGATGGAGTACTGGTCCAAACGCTAAAGACACGAGCTAGATTAGAGGCTAGTTCGTGTGCCGCCTAATTCTAGCAACAACTTGCCTGGCCTTGGAATGAGATTCCTGCATATCGATCTATCTTTACCTCGCTCGCTCTCCGTGTGCTCGAACGAGGAACAGCTACCGGAAAGTCTATGGCTGGCAACTCTGACGTCGTCACCTGCTGTACTGTACTGTATATACTCCCTTCGATTTAGAAGTCGTTTTGGACAAGTTTTAGTCAAATATTGGGAATATAAATCATCAATAACTTTTAAGTTGTTGAGTTTGCAAATGTAAAAATTATATGAATAGATTTGTCTTGAAAAATATTTTTATAAAAGTATACATATATCACTTTTCTATAAATATTTTTTATAAAAACAAGAGGTTAAAGTTTTATTTTAGAGACCGTATCACTGTCCTAAACGACTTTTAAATTCGATACAGATGGAGTATGTGTGTTTGCAAAACGGTGTCTTTTCTACTTTTGGGGCCTTTCTGTCCCTGTCCGAGCAAAAGACACGGCAAAATTATCCCATCCTATGCGTTGCCACATGCGGTGCATTTTCTGTTGATGAGACGCAAGCTACTATAGTACGTAGAGACATTGCAATATGCCAGTATCTGAACCACCCTACACGCGAGATCTATCTTCAGACCTGGTTTAGATAGCCTCAGGAAGAATTTTTTCACTCTCTCCGTCACATCAATCTTTACACGCATGCATGAAGCATTAAATGTAGATAAAAAATAACTAATTATACAGTTTAGTTATAAATCATGAGACGAATCTTTTAAGTCTAGTTAGTCCATGATTGATACTAATTACTAAATACAAACAAAATGCTACAGTTCCAAATTTTTCTAATATTTTCTGTCTAAATAAGGCCTCAGTTTATAGAATTGGGGAGGATAACATTCTGTCCACTGCTGCAGTGACAGCAGAATGATGAGGCCAACACTCCAGCACTTGGCAGTTGAGCCTGCGAGGTGCGAGCCAACCATGCTCAGGTCTGGTGTTGCACCTGTCCTGTCTGTCTGCCTCAGAGTCGAACACACTATGGGCGCGTTTAGTTCCAAAAATTTTCGAGATTTTCCGTCACATCGAATGTTTAGACACATACGTAGAGCATTTAATGTAGACGAAAAGAAAAACTAATTACACAGTTTGATTGAAAACTACGAAATGAATCTTTTGAGCCTAATTAATCCATAATTGGACACTAATTAATAAATACAACTGAAGTGCTACAGAATCAAAACTAAAAATTTTCTTGAACTAAACACACTATATATTTTCCCACACATCGGACGCCGGAGCCTGACACGTTTGCAGTTGGAGGGAGGATCTGGGACTCGATTATTCTATTCTAACCCGCGCTAACGCCTTCTGGTGCAGGGTGGGGTCAATGATTTCCGGTCATGAAACTTCCTCGACGAAAATGTCAGGAAAAGGAACAGGAGCCACGGATGTTTTTCGTGCACGGGCGAGGAAAGAAACGTCCTGCAACACGATACGATCTCTTCGCTGTACTGTACAACTCAGCTTGGTTTTTGAGATTGATTATGATTTGTTACTCGGAGCTGGGACGCGCCAGGTGGCTGGCGCTGGACGGCGTATTTGATACTCTGCCTCCAGTTCTAGCAGGATCTTCTTCCATGCATGTTTCTTTCCTTCCAAAGAAGAAGGTTAACGACGTATTTGTTACTCTACCTTGTTATCTGCCTCCAGTTCGAGGACCTTTTTCCATGTTTCTTTCCTTCCAATTCCAAAGAAGAAGAAGGTTAACGACGGTGGTATGAGTTTTTGGATTTTGGATGGACGATGGGAATTTAGTATTCTGATGAATGACTGGCAGGCAGGGGGTTGCATTCGTGTTGAAGTATCATCAGGTAAAATGAAAGTTACGTACATGGCAGTGGCACATCGTTATCTCGTCAGGCTTTTTCTCACAAATTCTGTTGGTCTAATTTGTCTGTGACTAGTGGCGCATGCGTGGAATTCTTCACAGCTTGTATACGAGTTATAGGCGCGCTTGATTTGAAAATAGCACATGAGGCGAAGGATCTAGAAGAAAACAGCGGGAATGAATTCGCTCACAGTCATGATAGCACGATCAATACCTTGTGTGTCAAACTTCAGTCTCATCATCACTGTTTCACGAAATATTTTGAATGGTTGGAACTTGGAAGTTGTTGGAACCTCTTGAATCGTCCACCCGAACACAACTGCTATCTAGAAGGAAATACGACGGTAAGATGAAACATGATGGCAATGATGATAAATAAATTTCTAAAAGCATCGGTATCCAATGAGTCTAGAACGAAAAGCCTCTTGTGACCAAACGATTATAGTTTATATATTACTAGGAAAAGGCCCTCTTGAATCCGCTGTTGAACGGACCCGCCGACCTGGTGACGGCGACGACCTGAGAACACACACGTACGCCGCCCGATCGCTTCAACATTCAACAACCTATCCACTCTGGTGTCCACGTCCACCCCACCAGGCAGACGGGCCCCCTGGACCAATGATAAACACAGCTGCAGTCGACCGCGTCCTAGGACGTGCTAGGCCAGGCCAGTCCTCTGACGCCACGTGCACCCAGCGCCGCTGCGCGCAACCACCGAGCGCACGCACGAAGCAACGGGGGACCCGCCCGGCGCCCGCCGTCGTCCGGTGCGGGACAGGGCAACTCAGCGACACCGCCGAGGCGCCGAGGCAACTCGAAGCCAGCCGATGAGCCGAATCCATGCGAGTACTACGTGCGTCTGCGTCCGAGCGCGGGAGGGGCGGGGAGTTGGTTCCCCGTCGCTGCCACGCCCGATACGTGGCCGACCGCGCCGGCCCCCACGGCGGGATCCGCTTTAAGGCGGCGAGGCGCACCACGTGTTGGCTCGGGCCGCGTGGGGTTTCCGTTTTCCGCCGTTTGTTTTGTTTGCCGCCCCCGGTCGGCACCGTGGCCCTGCCCATGCCACAGCCCACAGCCAGCACCACCCCGACACTAACCGGCGTCGTGCGCCGACGGCGTAGCAGTAGTAAAGTCTCAGGTCATTAGAGTTTTATTTGTATTTAATAGCATGTTACATATACATTTTTATGATATGACAATGTTATAATAAAGAGAGAAAAAATAAGTTTTACGAGGATGAAACTCTCTTGTTACAACTGCTAACTCTCCGTGAGTCTTAGAATTAAATACCTATAAAACAATATAATAAAACTTTACATTAAAAATAATTATTTTATATAAATTTTATTTCATCCTATATGAGTCTTTTAAAAAAACTTAACGAAACTCTCTCATGAGAGGCCAGAGGCGCACAGGGCAATCGCGCCATCGGATCCCCACGCGTTTTCCCCACTTTTCGGGCGGGGGCGGGGTGCGTATCGTGGGTGGCGTCGAACGGGCTGGACGGACGCGTGCGCGTGCGTGTGCGGTGTGCGGTGTGCGGTGTGCCGCCTGCGGTGTGCCGCCTGCCGCGCGTGGAGGTGGAGCGGGCGCCTCGCTGCACGTGGGAGCCTGGCAGAGCCACTCACAGGCTGCCAGGCAGGCAGGCAGGCTGCTGGTGGTTTTGTCCGTTCCGCGCGCGTGCGTCGGTTTCACGCCGTCCAGGCGACCCCAGCCCCAGCGGAAAAACGTTCGGGTTACGCTTACTTACGCCCGTCGTCGTTGTCGAGCACGCAGGAGTTCCGAGCGCACACGACGGATCGTTCGTTTCTCCTGGGGGCTCGCAAGATGGGTGGCTGAGAACGCTGCCACCGCCGCCGGTGACGGTGAGGTCTGAGGTGTTCGAGACATGTACAACAGTACAAGTGCGTGCGGTTGCGGTTGCGGCCTTGCTGATCAAGCCATCTTACGGTGTGCACGTGCCTGATGTTACTGCCTACGGAGTAGGCCTCTAATAAGGGTAGTGTACATCACTTTTTCACGCCCCAGCCCGCCATCAAGCTTAACCGCGACCATGAATGTCTTGTGCGTACTTCTATCTCGTCAATCGGACAAGATCCCCAAAATCTCAGCCAGCATATGAACCAATCTCCGGCTCTCCGAGGCCATATCATGCGCGAGGTAGTCGAGACCGTCACGAATCACCAAAATCAATCTCGAGCGTTACGTGCGTGACGAAACCTTTCCCGGAGTGGCAGCGCGGCACAGTGGCATTGCCTTCGCAAGTGACCGATAAATAAAATTCTTACTAGTACGTGTGGCCGGGGCCAGCCGGCCGCAGGCGTCGCCGTCAGATGGAATGGAATGCCCCGCCGGAAATATCTCTGCATCGCGTGGCCACCGTGGAGATCCATCTCCGTCGCGCGTCAAACTTGGGCGTTTTCTTGAGGAAAATTAATAAAAAGTGAAAAGAGTGCTGCAGATTTTTCACGAGTTGTTGGAGCAACGCCGGAGCCCGGCCGGAGCTTGTGAAGCGACGGCGTCAGCAATTCGTCAGGCCTGTAATAAAGGATTATACAGATGATTGGGCGAAGCAGAACACGAAATGGTGCGGAGTATTCACGTCATGCGCTCGTAGCAACCGATTTACTGATCATTAGTACTAGCTATTTTTTTTTGTCTCTGCTTTCTTCACTTAGAGTCTGTTTCGAACCCTACGGCCACAACTAACAGTTAAGTGCTGAAAATTAGCTGTGGACATGTTTGGATCCTCAACTAAAAAATCAGTTAATGTCTTACCTACCACACAGCTAACAATTAGGTATTAATTGGTTTTTTTCTAGCTAACATAGCTAATACTTAGTTGAGCGGATCCGACTATAATTAGCTGCACCACATCGAGAGATTTGAAAAATCAAAATGATTCATTTTTTCAAGTAGAAAAAAAATGAGTTCTCAAAACATAAAAAGATGAAAAGTTGCATATGCCCAGACCCTGAAATATACATGCATCCTACGTTCAGAAATTGAAGATCCTTATTGCCATGTTTGAACCAATTTTTGTTATGTATTTTTTTAACGAACTTTGAACGGACTTATGTACTTATGCCGATATGCATTGTACATTAATTTGTACATAGCCTTTTAGCTACTGATAAGTTGATTAATGATTTCTTCCTCTCCTCTTACATTTCTTTTTGTAAGAAGAGAGTTGACTTAAAACTTCTGAAACATACATTATACCCATAAAATCAATCTGAATCGGTCTAATTATTGTTACCCAAAATCCTATATGACTTTTTTCTGAAGATATGGATGAAGCGAAAGAATTCATAAACTCGCTGACTCCGTTCAGAATCAGTCCGTTACGGTATTAATCCCGTTTTTAATTAATTAATTCTTCTAAGTCGCAAAAAAAATTAATTCTTCTTCTGCACATTGTTGAATTGGTGGTTTTAGGCCTTCAGCATCTTATATTTGAAACGGATGGATATACATATATTTTGTACCAGCTACTTCCGCTGACTTACGTGTAAAAATTTTCCATTGTAAAACTTCTGACGTGTACATGTTGACTTAGACTAGAAAAACCATCAAGTTATTCCACACGAACACTCATCGATCGGGTCATCTCGTGTGGTGTATGCATATTGTTCTTTGCATCCATCGTCTTGAAGTCAGTAACACGTAAGAGCACCGATGATTTAATTTTAATTTTATTTGTCTTGCAACAACTATATCTGTCAGCTGTCATTTGCGATGAACTGGGGCAACAACTGGAAGAGGTTTTTCTAGCTCGATAATAAGATAAACAAGTTACGTTACTGTCCCGTAATTTTGCACGTCTGGCACGGAGATGACCTGTGACTCTGTGAGTGCGAGGAGCCGACCTGCAGGCTGACGCTAATGCATAAATCACGCTGCCGTAAACTCGTCATCAGTCTTATACTCTCACGCACCCATGCATGGTACTGCCATCTGTTCTTGAAAGAGCTATATCAGATTGTTTCTTTGTGTCGCGAAATTAACCCGGATAAGAATTTTGATGGGAACAAAGATATGAATCTGGTGAAACGTAAAAAGGAATGATCATGGATGTAATGTAAGGGGGTGTTTGGTCTGAGGAGTTAAAGTTTAACAAACAATGTAGCACTTTCGTCTTATTTGACAACAAGTTTTCAATTTTGGACTAATTAGGCTTAATAGATTCGTCTCGTAAATTACTCCTAATCTGTGCCGACATGCATGTAATTAGTCTACATTTAGTACTCCATGCATTTGAGGGAACATTGATGTGATGGAAGTTAAACTTTAACGCATTGAAACCAAACAGGCCCTAAAATGTATCTCTTTCCAATCGAACTTTTGTCATCAGGGAACAGTTGTTCTTTCTTTTCTGGGGCAGGATTTCTGAAGAACAGTGTCCACCAATCTTCTGTCATCTTTCCGTTGAAAACCCAACAGTAACTATGATCTGCGATCACTCAAGGAGTACTTGTGGCTAGTTCTGAAAAATCAAGGACTCGAGTTACTGAAAAGATCAGGATACATACAGAGTTGCTCATACTTGTGGGTGCACGCCGAGAGATAGTTTAAGCAGGTCAGCGTCAGCCGCAAGGACGCAACATGGCTAGTACAACGGTGACCCGAGCTCCGTTTTGTAAAATGCCAACTGGGCCGGCGGATGAGGCGAGAGTCAGCCACAAATTGCCCTAGAAAACCCCGGCGCGAATGAAATTCGTCAATTTCTTAAGCAGTTTCGCCACGCGATCTACATGCGCCGCCGTTGGTTGTGTTGTGTTGTGTGAGCGGCTGGGGCAGTGACACCATGCTGAGTTGATCCCCGAGTCATCGTACAGGAGCTCGTCGTTTGGATGTGTTACTGTCCTTCTGTGCAGACAGGGAATGCGATCACCTGTTTTTTTTTCGAATACGCAAGAGCGTTGCGTATCATTGCATTAAGAAGAGAAAGAGTTCAAGATACAAAGAGGCCACCGGCCAAAGAAAGGAAAAAAACTGAAGCAACCAAAAGAAGAAACACCCGAACAAACAAAAGACCCAGCCACTCTAGCTTGGACGTTACTCTCGCGACATCAACAACTCCAAATTCTTTGCCCCTGCCCGCACCCACAGATCGGCATCAGCTCTGATGACCAAGAGCAGTTCAGGCACCGTGGAAGCAGCCTCTCTGAAGCACCGCGCATTCCTTTCCTTCCATAATCTCCACGAGACCAAGGCGAAGAGCGAGTCGAGACCTTTCCGCTTGTTACCTGACCAGGTCGACCTGAGCCGCCTCCACCATCTGAGAACTGAATGTTCCGGTGGTGGCAAAGGCTGGCCAAGAGCGGTGCAAATATGGAACCAAACCTCCCGAGCGAAAGGACAGCGGCAAAGGAGGTGGTCAATAGTCTCCTGTACCTGATCACAAATGTAGCAATCCTCCCTGGACTCAAGGCCATGTCTAGCCCGACGATCGTTCGTCCAGTGCCGTCTCCGGAATGATAGCCAGAGAAAGATTTTAACCCGTAGCGGAGCCCAGGTCTTCCAGATGAGTGAGTGCCCTCGGAATTTGATCGACCCGGCATGGAGCATATTGTATGCTGATTTTGCTGTGTAGGAGCCATCCGGGGTCCACCTCCAAATCGTCCTATCTGGCTGCTCGGTTACGACTGCTTGTTCGGCGGCCTCCCAAATGTCTAGGTACTCAGCGATTGCGTCGGTGCCCAGAGCGCCGGAGATAGTCCTGGTCCAGTGGCGCCCCTGCAGTCCTTGGCGAACTGTGAGACGGGATCTGGCTCGTGCCGAGACATGAGCCATCAAATTGGGCCCCATGTCCGAAGGAGAAACCCCATTGAGCCATCTATCTTCCCAGAATAAGGTGGAGGCGCCATCACCCAGCGCCGTGTAGGTTGAAGCTCTGAAGAACGCCTGCACTTCCGGGTCCGTCTTGATTGGCAGCTCGCTCCAAGCCCTCGCGGAGTCTGTCTTTTGAAGCCAAAGCCACCTAGCCTGCAATGCGTATCCCGAAAGCCGGAGATCAGAGATGCCGAGACCCCCCAGCTCGGTAGGTCTACACGCCGTTTGCCAGGCGACCATGCATTTTCCGCTTACTGATTCGTCCTTGCCAACCCAGAAAAATTTTCTACATATGGCGTCTATCTCCTTCCTCGCCCAAGGAGGCAAGCTGTCCGCCATCATGGAATATATAGGAACTGCCCTTAGCACCGATTTAATCCAGACCAATCTACCACTTCGCGCCATGAGTGAACTATGGCAGGGTGGCATTTTCCTAGCAACCGCTTCGACCATGGAATGGACCGCTGCCTTTGGGATTTTTTTGGTGCTCAACGGCAGGCCCAAGTACCTGATCGGAAAGTGCTGCACTTGACAGCCCAGGATGTTGACTATCTCCTCCAGGGCCTCCTCTCCACCATAAATTGGCGTGATCGAGCACTTTGCCAAGTTGGTTCTTAGGCCCGTGGCATCCCCAAACAGCCGTAGTATTTCTTTGATTGCTCTTGCCTCTTGGGTTGTTGGCCTGATGAAAATAATTGCATCATCGGCGTACAGGCTGCATTGGAATTTGACGGCCTGCGGTTCGGTCGGCCTCAGCACGCCGTCTCTGCTTGCTTTCTGGATCATTCTGTGCAAGATGTCCATGGCAATGATGAAGAGCATAGGTGAAAGGGAGTCACCCTGCCGAACCCCCCTAAGGTGCCTGATCGGCGGCCCTTGATGCCCATTGAGGATAATCCTGGATGACGAAGTTGCGAGCAGGGTACTGATCCATCTTCTCCATCTTGGGCCGAATCCTCTCGCTGCTAGAATGTCTAGCAGGAAGGGCCAAGAAAGCGTATCAAAGGCTTTGGAGATATCAAGCTTCAGTAGCAACATGGGGATCTTGCGCTTCCTGATGAGTACTGACGCCCTTTGAATATACTTGAAATTGTCATGGATCATGCGGCTCCGAATGAACGCATTCTGATTTTTATCAACCAAGTCATTGAGCTTTGGCGCGAGACGAAGTGCAAGAACCTTGGAGACCAGCTTCCCGAAACTGTGGATTATCGTAATTGGCCTGTAGTCTGCCGGAGCCGCTGCACCCACTTTCTTGGGCAGCAAGACAATAAGGCCGTTGTTCAGCCGGTGAAGACCCCTCTGATCCCCATCCTGGAACGCCCTTACTGCTGCCATGACATCCTCTTGAATGACAGACCATGAGGATTTGTAGAACGCTCCAGTGAACCCATCCGGTCCCGGCGCCTTGTCCGCCGGCATCTCCTTTATGGCATTGAGCACCTCGTCCACTCCAATGTCAGCATCTAGATCCTCAAGCTGCATAGGCTGAATGCCCAAGGAGACAAAATTGATGGCTGACCCGCCGTTGACAGCCCTTCCAAACACGTGGACGAAGTGGTTTGTCATGGCCATCTCCATTTGCTGATGATCAGTAACCAGGTGACCATCAACCGTGAGCGACGGTATGAAGTTCTGCCTTTTCCTGCCTCGCGCAATCAAATGGAAATATGCCGTGTTTGCGTCCCCCTCGCTAAGGTGCCGAATGCGTGATCGTTGGCGAGCCACGGTGCGTTCAAGGCTGGATAAGCCCAAGCATTTTAGCTTCATCCTTCTCCTCAGAGCTGCTTCCGCCTCAGACAACCCCCTCGTCTCCTGTGCCACCTCCAGCTGGTAGATGAGTTCTCTGGCCATGAGCAACTGCTGCTTAATCGCCCCAACCCTTGTAGCCGACCAGCTCTGCAATGCTCTAATTAAGGCTTTGAATTTGAGATCGAGTCGCTCAATGGGTCCTTGGCCATCTGTGTGCACAGGACCATTCCAAGCCTCCATGACCACCTGAATGTAGTCACCATATGTAGGCCACATAACCTCAAAATGGAATCGTGGCTTGGACATCCCCCCAACGTTGGTATAGAGAAGTAATGGAGAGTGATCCGAGGCATCCGAGCCCAGACTACGAAGGTGGGCACCCGGGAACCTCTCCTCCCATTGGATGGAAACTAGTACACGGTCAAGCCTCACCAGCGTCGGCCGCTCGCGTTCATTGCTCCAGGTGAACGCTCTTCCGTGCAGGTGGAGGTCCTGCAGCTCTAAATCCGCCACCGTTCGCCGGAATCTGGACATGTTGCGATCACCTGTTGCTTTCTGTGTTTGTTGTTCTTGCGATCTGCGGTTTCTTGTGGGGAGCTGGAAGGTGAGGAAGATTAAGCGTCTAAGTCAAAACTAATAATTAAGGCTCGTCTGACGAATTCTATGCATGTGGGTTGAGGACGTACGTACTCATCAGCAAGGTCGTGCGATTTTCTTTTCTGAGCAGATTTTGTGACTGGCAACCCGGTGATCCTGATCAATATGAAGTGTGCTTGCTGAACAATTAATAACAATCACTTCGAGAACTGTAATCTGCAGAAGTGTTACGTGAGTTCTGAGGACAGAATGACGCCAACCTCATTTGATACAATCCAATCATCTACGTAGAACTGTATTAATCGTCCTGTGGTCAATGTCTCTTCTGATAAACATGCATGAACTGGACTAGTTGTCTTGTGGTCAATGTCTTCTGATAGAAAAATGATTAATTAATCATTCGGGCAAAATATCTTCTGATAGACTAGCACGGCCGGAGCCGTATGAGACTGGTGAGGTGAGAAGTGAGAACGATTGGAACCTCTAAAGTCTACCACGTGGCATATAAAAGGGGTTCGAGAAGTTCATGAAATCGATGGCTCGTTCGAAACTGGGATTGAGCTAGTACATCAGCAGGTTACGGACCAGTAAAACTTTTGTTCTTTTCCTTCATACATGAGCTGTATCAGGAACTAAGCATCAAAGCATTGGAGCCATTCTTGCATCTGCGCGCATGCGACTGACGACCACCGGCAAGAAAGACGCACATGCAAAACATGTTTTCCGGTAACCTAGGGCTCACGCCCGCTCTCCTTCATCATAATTTCTTCCCTTCTAATAAAAAATGCGCACTCTCATGCGTATTCGCTAAAAAAACGCAAGGCCGTGACCGTGGGTGAGTTCTTTTTATAAGCATCATCAGTCTGAATATTTTAATGTGTGATCATATCCATCTGCTTTTGCAGCTTTGTTTTGCCTGTTTTAAACCCATTGTTGTGAACTTTCTTGCGTTTCCCATGCGAGTTCATGCTGGCTAGCTGTAGCTGGCCCTCTGCATTAGCTAGCTGTAGCTGTAGCTCCACGTCTGACGAAAATGGAGAATGAAAATGGAGAATTCCAAAGAGAATTGTTTTAGAATGATCGAGCATTAGAAGTTCGTGCAGTTCTTGCAAAATTTCTGGCTGTAGTAAGAATGATCGACATCTGTACTCTTTCAAGATCAAACACCGTCACGTTTTAGTGTAAAAGGACATGTGACTTAGGTAGGCGATCATCTATTCATCTCTCAGTTCACAAGGCTGAGTTTAGAAGAGCATTTCTTTTCTTTTCTTTTTCTTTTTTTTTGAGAGAGAGAGGAGCGCACACGCCGCGAGCGAGGCTGTCCAAACTGGTAAGGTGCTATGGTGATCCCGTTGGCGAATGTGTATATATCTATTTGTGTATGAGAACTTCCATCCAAAGTATGGATGGATAGAGATGCAATCATCCATGTACATACAAAAATTATGCATAAATAGAAACTTGAGCAAGGAAAAGCAACACAAAGAAATCAGGGTGTGAAATATTGCAAGCTATGGCCGGATGACACATGAACAGTGTAGCTGGAAAACATCACAATTCACATGATGATTGTCTCTTCTTTTCCTTTTGTATAAATTTGTGTTCAAGCTCAAAATTTGCATACTTTGTAGATAATTGCCCAATGTGGTAACTTGATGGGATCAACATATTTGTTTGGTTCTTGCTCAAAGGGGTCATCTTGACAACAGATAATTTACTAAAGCCAAATTGGAGTGGAGATGCTAATTGTTGTTTTTTTAACAACAATCAAACACTTATTCTTTGATTGCCATGTTGTAAAATCTGTTTGGAGAGTCGTTCAAGTTATATTAGTTTACACCCGCTAACTAATATTTCAAAATTTTCTGAGGCGTAGTTGTAAGAAGTAGACGAGAAGATTCTATATCAAGTTTGCGTGGGAGAAAGTACAATTTTTTTATTGATGTCATTGTGTAGAAATGACATGATCTTTTTGGCAACTAAAAATTACTATATCCATCCAGCAAAGAGTGATATTTTTTGTTTTTTTTATTAGGACAGTTTAGCGCTCATGGCAAAAACCTAAGTACCTCTCATTAATATGGTATCATGTTCCTTCCCGTATGCCATTAATAATCAAGTGTAATAAGTCCTAGTCAGTAGGCTGAGAGAAGTTCTATATCATCAAAATCCTATGTGGAGTGAGAAGAGAGGAGAGAGAATGAAGTAGGCGGTTAACGAGTCGCTCGGTTGAATCGCGTCGCACGAGAAACAAACGCTAGCTCTCAGCTAGGTGCTAGCGCCGTCTGCATCAATCCCGTCGCGCTCGAAGGCACAAGTTATCGGCAGAAGGATGCATGGGGACGGATTGGTTGCCGCAGAGTTCGTCGGCGACGGGGGGACTTGTTTAGATCTGGAGAAGTTAGCGGCCATGTAGCAGGGGAAGGATAGAGCCCCACTACACGACAAACTGATGAGCAGGAGTGGAGGGATGAAGAAAGCTAAGGGATTCCCTCGTATAAACTTCAGAGCTCTAAAATCTTTAGAGCACTTTAGCTCAGTTTTGAGCTTTAAAGCTTTAATGTGAGGTGGGCTAAAGTTTAGAACTAACTTTAGACCACCTGTTTGAGACTTTAGCTCTAGAGTTTAGAGGTCTAAAGTTTAGAGAGCGGATCCAGGCCATAGTAGAATTAAGCTCATCTTTCTCTCTTTTTTATAAATAAAATATATTATGAGCTAGCTATTTATACTACTATTAGAGCTGCCCTTAGAAGAAAAGCTGAATTTGTTTAATGACGTGGATCCTACAAGGTAGAATGCTCGCTCTTTATGATTCTTTTCTTAATGGTGGATTCCACATTTTTGCGGGACAGAAGTAGCACACTATTTTTTAGAATACACATTGTACGTGTTTCTAGACCATTTTTCGAAATGGGTGCGACATTTTAATTTTGAAATGGGTATGTCATATGCTAGAGACAGTGACAATGGAGATTTTTGTCAGGAATTGGTGTGCCTTCTAATAAACTTGATATTTAGTTCGTGGTTTTTTAACTCTTTGAGAGCAAGCTATTTTTCAGTCTCAGTTTGATTTTGTAATAATGAATGATTGTGCAGTAAGGTCTTATTTGATCCCCTAAACTCTAGACCACTTCAGCTCTTGAGGCTTCAAACAAGTAGTTTAAAGTGATGTAAAAAATTTAGCCAATTTTATAAAAGGCTATTAGCTTATTAGACCACACATGTGGGTTAAAGTGGTCTAAACTTTAGCCTTTATTTTAGACAACTAAAGTTTAGATCATAAGTCCAAACAAGACCTAATTTATACAAAGGCCAAACGTGGTTACTTTTTTTTTTTGAGGAGATCGAAACATGGTTACTTTTTTTTTGTTTTGAGCAACCCAAACGTGGTTACCTTTTTTTTTTGAGGAAAAACCCAAACGTGGTTACTTGAACAAGCGAAGTAGCGAAGGCCATAGAATTAGACCCATAGTGGTCTTGTGGCGTTAGGGCGTTGGGCCCATAACACATTATTTTTGCAACTGTCCGATTGTATAACATCAGACGATTTAGGCCCATAGAGTAACACGTTTGGCTCAGGTTCTGTGCTGTTCAAACCCGGTTCGTACTTGGCTGGGCTGGGCCACAGGATTCCTGATGAAATAACTGGGACACGGCGATAAATCGAACTGAGCTCTACTCAGTAAGCAAATAGCAGCACAACTGACATGTTGATGGTCCACTCTAGCATGTGCCTAGGCAACAGGCCTTTCCGTTTCATTTCATGGTCTTTTGTCGTTACTCAAAAATGCCGGTGCATTGCAACGGGACGCATGGTTTATTGTATGATTCTCGGACATCACTATCTATGTTTATCGAATTTATTAATTGGGTTTAATCCAACCTTAAGTGAATCAAATAAATTTTAAGACCCGCCGCGGATTGCATATTTGGTTGGTGGTGATGCACGGAGAAGAGAGGCGAGTCTGTCCACTCAAATTACGGAAACTATACATATTGCCCAGTTGCTGAACAATTCCTTCACAATCAGGAGAACAAATGATTCAAGCTTGTGTGATTATTTGTTTTCTATAAATCAAAGGAATCAATGTGTGTTAACGTTATCACGAGAGAAACATATTAGGAAACTGGTAAAAAAAGTATAAACAAACTAATTTAGTCATGCACCCAAATATTTGAATTTTGATTATTTAGTACCTATGTTTTTTTGTTTTTAATTAAAAATGATATATCTGTGCAAGAAAAAAGATACACTAAGATAAACCTGTAATATAGAGAAAAAGCATTGTTGTTGCCTAAAGCACAGCAGATCTGCAATCTACTCACAAAAATCAAACATTAAATCTTTTTGGAAATGTTTTTTACTCAAAACTGATTTGTATTGTCATCTAAAGTAATTATGAAATTAGTAGTATTTTTTTGTGAAAATGAAATACTTAGAACATTATTTTAAAGTAGTCTTTAATCTGACGAGGGTCTATTTGTAGTTCACTATAGATGGCAGACGTAGCTGGCCAGTTCTATCAGACTTAGTGAATAGCTCATGCATATAGAATAAAGGTAGGGGCTAGATTGAGAAATGGGTAAGCACTATGCTGCGCACCCAGTCCACGGGCTGTGGACCAGCGGCGAGATGAGGGTGTGGTCCACCACGGACCGTGTCCACCTCGAAGGGTTATGTGTTCTTTTAATCGTGGCCATAGATCTTAGGATGGACGGCTAGGGAAGCCTCTATTTATATCTGTATTTAGATGGTATATCTTGATTTATTTTTCTAAAGTAAAACAGCCTTATTTATGTGTGACCTAAGCATGATGTCATCAAGCTAATAAGGAGAGCATTGGAGCAAGGCACACACGGGGCTGCTTGCTTCGCTTGCTCTCGCGTTGTGGTTGCGCGCGCGCAATGCGCGGGGGCGTGTGCCTGCGCGGCTGCGCGTGCCTACGAGTTTGCCGGATTTCTCGCGCGAAGAGAGGCAGACGGGCCCAACGCGAACACGGGAAGGAAGAAAAAGATACAGATATGCCGGACAAAAAACCATAATCCGAAGAGATCAGAGACGAAAAAATTTATGGCAAGAACTTTTGTCTCTTTATTATTAAATTAGGTATAGAAACAGCGTAATATCTGTTTGAAAAAAAACCTTTTGCCTTTGAACTATTACTTCAGTCTACATTTCCTCCACGAACATCAAAATCAAACTATCTCCCTCAACTCTTAAACTGTTTAAATTACGTCTTTGCCCTAGTTGGAATTGGTTTTCTTTTTTAAAAGAATGGTAAAAACCCTAATAAGGTTTTTAAACTAAGAAAAAAATGCATGGTTGGAGTATAGTATTGCCAAAGATAGAGCATTTTCCTTTTATTGTTCTCTTTAAACAGCCTAGAGCTGAAATTATGGTGTTGACGCTTTCATGGTTATTAGGTTTCATGGATGGAAGGACGGCGTGAATTGATTGATGCCTATTCTAATGGTATAGATCAAAATAATACACGGCAAAGTGAGAAATGGTCCTAGTTTTGCTGGTTGTCAGAGCATCTCCAAGAGTTTGCCAAATCAACTTGGCATCCATCTATTTTTGGCAAAACAGGAAAAATTGTGCTCCAACAGTTTGGCATCCAACTTGGCAAATTTTAGCAACTTGGCAAATCTCCCCCCTCCACGCGCATATTTGCGCGCTGAGCGTGAGCGCGCATCCGGCTTCGCATGCGGGGCTCTTCGTTTCTTAGCGGGGCTCTTCGTTCGCTTAGTGGGGCTCTTCGTTCGCTTAGCGGGCATCTTCTTATTTTTACCAAGTCCAAATGGCAAACTCTTAGAGAGAATCTATTTTTTCACTTGCCATATATTTTAGCAAGTTGCCAAATCACGATATTTGCCAAGTGAATTTTGGCAAACTCTTGGAGATGCTCTCATAACCTTGAAGATCTTACTATTAAGATGGTTCAAATTGGGAGACACATAAATTTTCAATTGGTTTATCGTCTCCTTGTGTTAGCCTTGACTTTGCCAATTGCGACCACCATGGTTGGGAGAGCCTTCTCAGGTATGAAATTTGTCAAGATTGAATCAAGGAATAAGATGGGGGGTAATTGGTTGAATCATAGGATGATTTGTTATGTTGAGCTAGATGTCTTTGCAAGCATAAAAAAATGAAGACATTTTATACCATTTCCAAGAATTGAAGCATGAAAAAGTTACCTCCATTATCTCAAACTAGAGCAAGTAGTATGTTGCACTGAAACATTCCTACCATTTTTTGTCGATTGATGAGTTGTATTTTATGGACTGCATTGCTAATATTTTTAAATACCAAACGAATGTGTAGGTTTAGATTCACATGCTCTTGTTGATGAAGATATGAGAGACGAGGGCGAACCAAACCATCATTCCTTAGGTATTTTATTTATTTACCATTTTCATGTTTCCATTAATCATATTGTGGATTGAAACATGGAATTGGGATATCACATAAACTTATATATTTATAAACTAGTTTTGTTATCTATTGGTATTAAATTTGGTGTGAGTGCTGGTATACGCACTTTGAGAACTGACAGTGACCTTGGACGTGAAAATAGAAGAGATCCGCCACTGTTTTTAGATATGATTTATTTTAGAGTCATCTCTTTGAAAAAAAAAAGGTGAACAATTATTATTTCTGTAATAGTCCATGCTTACGTCGTCCATGATAGAACCACCCGCCTTCGGAAAAAGATAGCTTCATCAAACTCTTGTAGCATCAGCCGTGACCGTCACAATCCTGGGCGTGAATAAGAAAACACTATCCTGTGGGCCCATGTATGGTTTTTAGGTACATTTTATTTAGGTAGTGTTTAGATGGTGTAAAAGTTGGTGTAAAGTTCCTGTAGCACTTTTCGTTGTTATTTGGTAAAATTTATCCAATCATAGACTAACTAGGCTCAAAAGATTCGTCTCGACATTTACAGACAAACTGTACAATTAGTTATTTTTTTATCTACATTTAATGCTCTATGCATGCGTCTAAAGATTCGATGTGACAGAGAATCTTGTAAAATTTTTGAAAGTTTGAAGGAATCTAAACACCGCCTTACTTCTCGAGAGAAAAGACTGTCGAATAGCTCTCCAAACAAATGGCACGAGATGCCGACACTTGGATGGCGACCTTGATAACCCCAAGAGCTACACGCCAGATTGAATGGCTGCGGATATTCGCAGCCAGTGGAGAGCCATCCTCGTCCACTGACGTTTTCAACTACAGAGAATATTCCTCCTCGTCCATTCAATCTGGCGACGCCTCCCAGTCCCAGTGGCTCAATCGCAAGCGGCCGTCGCCTCCCAGTCCCAGTCCCAGTCCCAGCAGCAAAAATATCTTTCCATGCCTTGGAAATTGGAATAGATTCTCCAGATTCACTGCTGCGTCATCTTGTCTGCTTCTTCTCACTGGCCCAATCAGCATCTCCTTCTCCGAGCTCAATCATGGTATCCCTTCTCGACTCCAAGCGTCACCACGGTTGGTTTTGTTCACTGCAAGGGTTGGTCAGAGTTCTCTGCTAGTACAGATTTTGCTCAGCAAAGTGCAAATGGAAAACGGATCCCAATACCAAAAACGCACCAGTTATGGAAACAGGACAATAGAGTTTCGTCTCAAACGCGCTGATGTTTCTCAATTTTATTTTATTTTTGACTTTTGCTATTTATCAGCTGACATATTTTTTTACTAAATTTGTCGGATTCCTATATGTTTGACTGTGTTAGCATAACTGTCTACTAGGTAGTATTTATAAACAATCTGACATATTTGACCACATAAAATCTATCGATAGATAACTAGGTACTCTATTTTTTTAGAAATTGAACTCGTTTCTGACCATTTTTTGCGGTAATATATTTACCTGAGATTTTAGTTGGACGATCAAACGCCTGAGTCATTAACACAAGCATCGAAAATAAAGTTGATCGCCAATTACTTATTTATAGATTTCGGAACAAACTAGCGGATAATAGCATCGACAAATTTTATCGAAGAAAAGAATATTGAGATTTCGGCATAAAATAGTGGATAATAACATAGACAAATTTTATAAAAAAAAGGAGTGAGGGGCCCAACGCAGTATATAGCGGGCGGAGTGCCGGACATCCCATTCTCGCCTCACACTCCCTCCTCAACAGACCCAGTAAAATATTGCCAGCCCCGCCGTTGAGATGGCCCAACGCCGCCTGCTCGTCCTCGCCGCCGTCCTCGCCCTCGCCCTCGCGGCCACCGCCGCCGCGGACAACTCCGCCTTCGCCGACTCCAACCCGATCCGCTCCGTCACCGACCGCGCGGCCTCCGCGCTCCTCGAGTCCACCGTCTTCGCCGCGCTCGGCCGCACCCGCGATGCGCTGCGCTTCGCACGCTTCGCCGTCAGGTGAGCACCCGGTCACCCTAACCCAGCGACCAGCGGTCCATCCAAACCCCGCCGCCGTCCGCCCTCCCGTTTCTGTTCTCCCTGATGGCCTCACGATTTGGGCCGCTGGCGGCGGCGGCGGCGCGCGATGCAGATATGGCAAGAGCTACGAGAGCGCGGCGGAGGTCCAGAAGCGGTTCCGGATCTTCTCCGAGAGCCTCCAGCTCGTCCGCTCCACCAACCGGAAAGGCCTCTCCTACCGCCTCGGCATCAACCGTATGACCTTGATCTTCTCAGTCCTCGTCCTAACATGCAACTTCAGCGCGTCCCGGATTGTCTTTTTTTTTTTTAACATGGAAGGAATCACATATGACATATGTCTGTCTGTTATGTGTGGCTGGTGTACAGGCTTCTCCGACATGAGCTGGGAGGAGTTCCGTGCGACCCGGCTCGGCGCGGCGCAGAACTGCTCCGCCACCGGCAACCACCGGATGCGCGCCGCCGCCGCCGCGCTGCCGGAGACGGTGAGTTACCAAAGCTGCTCGTCAGTCGTCACAGATAATCCTCTATGTCTTGTAATTGTGGGTAACGTAACGTTTTGACACCCAAACGGGCAGGCGAGTAAGTTGCAGCCACGTTGGTACTGTGATTTCATTTGTAACAGCATCAGTCACATGAGACATGCCTGTGTGGGTTCAGTTTATTTAGGCTTTACAGGGAGTTTCTGGTATGCAGGCTGCAGTATTTTCTCATTTGTTTTCATGCTTTGTGGTCTCTAGCTTTTTTTGCCTACTTGCTCAGCCGGCTCCACCACCACAAGCAATGTTTTCCAGCCACTTTCTTCCTTGGCCCCAGCACATGATGCAGTTACTGCTCAGATGACCCCTCTTTCTATGCAGCACCAGTGGAACTTCCCACAACTGGTTTATGTTTCCAACAAAACTGCAGAACTATTTAGTGGTTAATTAACTAATTGGTACCTCATTCGCAACTATATTTTTAAAGACTGTTGCACAGCAGTTCTGACATACATCATACGTGTCCAGTAGTGGTTGTCGCGGTTTAGCACGGCGGTGTTGTGTTACTAGTTCTGAGCGATATGAGGTGGTTACGAATTGAACAATTTCAACTAATCTTGGATGCTATAATTTTTTTTTGGACTTTATGCTGTGAAATGTGTATGTGATGTTGTTCCGGCTACTGCAGAAAGACTGGAGGGAGGATGGGATCGTGAGCCCAGTGAAAAACCAGGGCCACTGTGGATCATGCTGGACCTTCAGGTAACTACTGAAAAATCAGCATCCTCTTTCCAGTTCTCTCATTCTTATATATAGAATACTGGATGCAGCGTATGTCATTTCTGGTTTACCTTGTTCCCTAATGTCCTAAAAAGTAATAATATATGGGAATCATGTCAATGATAGTTGTGTTTGGTGCATGCTTACTTTACCAGTAAAAAGTGCATATGGTGTCCGACAGGAAGTACGGATTGGAGTCTGCATCCAAATTACTTGCATGTGCTTCATAGCCTTTAAATCAATCATGGTCTTGAAAGTAATCATGGTGGGGCACTTTCAAACCTTGCTGGTAAATATTTTTAAATTACTTTAGGTGTGGTCCGGGATGGGTTATGATAGATATATCTGTTGGTGAAGCTAATTTTTGCTAGCAAGAGTAGTAGTTGAGATCTTTCATCCCAGAAAGGTTTTTTGAATGAAAGAGATTTTAAAAATGTTCAGCGAGGGATAAAACTACTGCACTCGTGACTCGTGAGACATGCAAGCAATTAAATAATGGGATCACATTCAGATCCTACTGCACTCGTGAGACATGCAAGGAATTAAATAATTGGATCACGATCAACCGACCAACCTTAGCTCTTGGGCTATGCTTTGCTTTCAAATCTGTCCCAGTTAGTTGACCTATTATCATTTTTTGGAGTTGTTCATGTTTCCTGCCAACTAAATTTACTTTCATAATAGTTTCCATTTCATATTAATGCATCATGAAGCTTTATATGCACACAAGCTAATATGTCATATGACACACATTACTATCCAATAGTGTAAATGAAGACCTCTGTGGAAAACTTCGTCATGAATTTAAAAAGAAATCAATTAATATGTAAAGTAATGCAAGTCTAATTGCCCAGTCGGTCCAAGTAACAAATTAACATATCAGTGAGAGCCGTGATAGTAACCAGAATCTCTAATAAAGGTGCCACTCTGATCCCTTGTAAAAGTTGGTTATTAGATGATATCCTCGAGACAGTGTTTATTCAGTGAAAAGTTAACATCGATCCAATTTTGTGCTTTCAAACATTTTGTGTCTACTAAACCTTTTGGGCCCAACATAAAAAAAATCACAGTGCAAATATGGGAGAAGCAAATTTGATACATAGAGAAACAAAAGTCACTACAAGTTAACCAGAGATAAGAAGCCAAATCATATTCTTAATTGTCAGAGCATTGCAAACTTCACGGTTAGTTCCTTTATTCATGTCAATCTATATGACAACAAATTCAGGCTGAGAGTTTACATGTTGTTTTGGCTGTATTTCCCTTCTGCTATTCCTGAATCAGTGAATCTGAATAATATCATTTTTGTCATGGGATTCTTTCACTGGTATCCAGTTCCAAACTGTAGGCTGTAGCCAAAATGAGATTGGGCAACAGCTTCGTGGTGAAAAGGAAATGCTAAGAAAGCGTTAGTTAGCGCTTCTACATCAATTCTGAAGTAGTGCACATTATTTGTATTATCAGATATGCCTCACAAACAAAGAGGCAAAGGGCAAACCTATGTAGGAGAATTTTCATGGAATATTGAGGTGCATAACTTAAGCAGTTTAGCATTTGAATATAATTCAGATACTTTTTTGGCAGCCAGTTATTAGCCATTCTTATATTTCCTTTTACATGTTCTTTTCACTCTTCTCTTATCTGCTGTGCATAGAAATGACCATCATAGCATGTTTCTGAAAGTAGGAAAAGGGGGTCATGCAGACAAAATAATTAAATTCCTTTGATGCTTATTATGGCAGCACTACTGGTGCACTTGAGGCTGCATATACCCAGGCAACTGGCAAGCCCATCTCTCTTTCTGAGCAACAGCTTGTTGACTGCGGCAAGCCATTCAACAATTTCGGATGTAATGGAGGCCTTCCATCCCAGGCCTTTGAATACATCAAATACAATGGTGGCCTTGACACTGAGGAATCTTACCCATACAAAGGTGTCAATGGAATCTGCGACTTCAAGCCTGAGAATGTTGGAGTCAAGGTTTTGGACTCGGTTAACATCACCCTGGTGAGGAGAACCTCATACTAAATTTTGACAGAGTGTTATCTACATTTAATTACTCTGAGTTAATAGTTTATACTATTTTCTGTTGTGGTGGTTAGGGTGCTGAGGATGAACTGAAGGATGCTGTTGCTCTGGTTCGCCCAGTTAGTGTTGCGTTCGAGGTGATCAATGGTTTCAGGCAGTACAAGAGCGGAGTTTACACTAGCGACCACTGTGGAACTACTCCGATGGTCAGTTACTGTAGCCTTGTGTCATCAACCTATGATTTATCTATGGTTTGCTTATGTAGAGTCTCTATGAATTGCTCCTATCCTATCATGCTAGGACTTCTTGTTATCATGTTGTTATGATCTGAAATTATGAATTCTTTTGCGTTTACTAGGATGTGAACCACGCTGTTCTGGCTGTTGGCTATGGTGTCGAAAATGGTGTTCCCTACTGGCTCATCAAGAACTCATGGGGTGCCGACTGGGGTGATGAGGGTTACTTCAAGATGGAAATGGGCAAGAACATGTGCGGTGAGTATTCCATACATTTCCTCGCTACAAAGAACAAGAAGAGATCTTGCGTTTTAGGATATGGTGCACTAGCACTAATGACACGATACTGACCTGGACTCTCAACGATGCAGGTGTTGCTACGTGTGCATCCTACCCTATTGTCGCATGAGGCCCCTACGAAATGTTACAGTCTGTTTGGCAGCAATAATGCATGTTTAACCTGAGCTTGGTGATGGGTTATACAGAGCGGAAACTCTGTTGTGAATAGAAAATCGTGAAGGGAAGGAATTAGCCCCTGCTTGCACGTCTCCCCCGTATTATGGCTGTGTAGGTAGATTGTCAGTTGGGGTTCCAAACTACTCATACGTGTGTATGGCATTTTATTTATGAAACAAAATACCCATTAATCATATGATGGTGCAGCTTGGGACATTTTATCATAAAATAATGTACCATATGCAGATTATATATTGTCATGTACTGTACTCATGTTCATGTCTCTGAGTCATGTTTAGTTGGCTTGGATGCGAGGCCTCTCTGGAGGAGCCATCGGGGTGTTTGGATATTCGACTCGTCCGTAAGCTAATCCGGATCCCCAGCAAGACTGCCGTACACCTAAAATCTGAGTTTTACACACTTATTACCAAAAGTGCCATGGCGGCTGGCTCGTGATGCTTGGAGAACTAGTGACGCGATACGTTGCTGTGAAACAAATCACAGAATTTTGGTGCTTAGCATTTATAAAGTGACCAAATTTTGCAAACCACTGTAGTAAACATGCAAGCGGCGCGGCTGCGGGTATCCCACCGACCCACCCCGTGGGTTTCTGCGGCGGCCCGTTTTCTGCCGCGTTCCCGTTTACGCGTGCAGTGTGTCTGGCTGGCTGCTGAACTTGCTGCATATTGTTGTCTGATACGCCTGAACTTGCTGCCTGTTGACATATGCGCCTGAACTTGCATGGAAACACAGTGCTTATAAATTATAATTACCACGATTCTTGCAGCTGCAACGGAGAACATGTTATGGCTGCCTCTTGTGATGAGGTCATCAGCAAACATGGAATTCACTGAATTCACTTGTCCAATCAACCAATCTATGAGACTAGATATTTTGTAATATCATGATTCATAATTTATCAAAGTTGCAAAAAATGGTCACACCTTTATACAAGTGCAAGCTAAATTGAAGTCAGCATATGCTTTAAGAAGGCCACACGACCTGTTCCTCTAATCATAAGTTCAAAAAAGATTGCAGAAGACTTAAAACGGAGTCCGAAATAAGCTGAGCCGTGGAGATGACACTTGGGTGTTGCTATCCTGACACTAATAATATTATACAAACCAGTGTTGCTAATCTGCTATCTTGACACTAGTAATATTATACAGGTTTGTGCTGACTAGCCTGAGACCGATTGCCTTGAAAAATTAGTGATGGAGATTTTTAAAACAGCCCTGCACTCCACCACATCACAGCCCTGTTCATAAAAATCATAAAGAATGCAATGCATTTATCAGCATACGATACAGATGAAAAATTGTATAAAGATTCCATTTTCTTCAGTTTCAGATGACAAACCATGAGAGTCATGTCATCAATGGTAATATCTACAAACATTTGTAATCCAACTTGAAAGGAGAAGTGGAGTTCAAGGACTGAAGGTTTCCATTGAGCTGGTCAGATATGTAATTTGTTATATTGAAATATATCTTTAGCAAACTAAAAATATCATTTCAGCCAAGCAAACTAAAAAAATCAAGAACAGAGAAGAAAAGCATAATTGCCAACCTAATTGATAGATATGCATGTTCCAGTAGAAGAGAACTGTGCTCCAGACTGAACTTTCACATATGCAAGAAAAAATCTTTTAACCCTATATGAAGATCCTAATGGTGGGCCGGGCATAGTATATTACTTCCTCCGTTTCAAATTATAAGACGTTTTGGTTTTTATAGATTCATTAATTTTGCTACGTATCTAGATATATATTATGTCTAGATACATAATAGAACCTATGAATCTAAAAATGTCAAAACGTCTTATAATTTGGGATAGAGGAAGTATATGACAACAAGAACTAAAATATATGCAGCAGCAGTAAAAGCACTAATTCGAAGCATAAATAGCATTAGAACACATAAAAAAAACAGTAGCAATAGATTACATCATCACTTACCTTGACCATGATTACTCAGGAGATATTGGGGCTTGTGATGGGAAGTTTGCTGGGGACATCATCCTTGGGGATAGCATGATTCTTATCCCTGTTGACATTGCTAGAATTGGTGGCGGCATTGGCAACCGTTTTGCTGATGGATCTTTTAATCTTTTTGCCTCTTCAATCCAGATGCCTTCCTCTTTGCTGCTGATAAGGAAACCTTCTGCATCGCCCATCACACATGAAGCAGCAGCATTAGTTTGCAAGAAAAACTAGAATATATTTATGGCCAGTAAAGGAAAGTTTGTGACAAAGGCTAGAATAAAGTTTGTAACAAAAATCCAGCCATATCACAGCGTAATCTTCCCACTAGCAGTAAGAGAAAGCATTGTTCATCCAAGTTTTTGATGCAAGTTTACTTTCCAGAACTACACACTAGTAAGAGAAAGCTAGAATTAAGTTTATCTTTGGGCCATGCAGAGAAACAAGGGGCAGCTCTGAACCAGTTTTCTATAGAAGATATATATAAATCATGAACAGAACTGGAGGACCATAAAAACTCCATGGCAAATGTAACTACAGATATAAACAGGCACATATGATCGGCGGGAAGTATTTTTCCATTTTATGAAGAGATTATATCAAATTCATATGGTTGGTTGTAGAAAAAGTACCTTTAGGCTGTGCTTGTGCAACAATTTAGGCCCAATTTAGGCCATGCCTGTTAGTTTGAGCAGATGAAAAACATATATGCTTGTGAATTTTCGTTTGTCAGATAAATTGATTGCCATGGAAGTATATATAGCATCTTGGTCATGTTTGGCATGTAACTACAGACACAATTAGAGCTAAATTCTGAAAACATAGATGTGGGCCTGTGTCAGGGTACTCAGTATGGAAAATTAGAAAGGGGCGCTTTTTTTCAGCGCGGCTTCTGAAAATGCTGTTCAGACATAGCCTAAGTAACATATCACTGTTTCCCTTGCACTGCAGTGAAGAAATTGGTGGACATGAACAACTAAATGAAAGGTTCTTAAGCAAAATAAAGGCGGGAAGCTTCCAACATTTATACTCCCATTCCCAAAGGTATTCAATATTGAAACAACAGAAATGGCCTGCATATAGAATTATAGACTACTACCTCTAGTCATCAGGATAACAAGACGTTCAGACATTCACGAAACAAACTGACCATCATGTCTCATGTCTGAAACGTCACAAGGCCATTGCTACAAGAAAGGACCGAAGTCCCATTACCAAAACAATGCTACATTGAAAAGTAGTGCTCCTATTATGTCAGAACACGATGGTCCTATTTTTTGTGTAGTTAGCCGCAACCGTAATATGACAAATATATATTATCAACCAAGCATCAGGATTCATGTCTGACAGCAGAATCACAACATCATTAGTGTTAGGGGGCACCTGCTGATGGCCAGCGTTGTCGAAGGCGAGGGAGAACGGGTGGTCCCTGCCCTGTCCGGCGTTGGAGCCAGCGGCTAGACGGAGGCAGGGGTTCCGTGGAGGTGGCCGCGACGATCTTGGCTTGGTTGCATCGTCTGTGGCGGCGGGTTGAACTTGAAGCGGCGCCGCTTCGGATCGGATGCGTGGGCTGGCTCGCGGGCTAATGCGGGCTGGGCGGCTGGCGCCGCGTCACCCACGCCTATTGCATGTCCAGTTGCCTACATTCACTGTAGACGCGTAGCAATCCTGCCTCTTCGTCTCCGGCTGTTCGATCGGTTCTCATTGCTAAGGTGCCTCTTGGCGTGTGAACCATTGCATCTTTCCATTGCGATTTTCCCCCCACTAAACCACTCCAGTCTCGCCTATATATACGACATCTCTCAATCCCCATTCTGCGCTGCTTCATTTCTTCATTCATCTTGGCACCGCGGTTGCAGCCCCAACATCAACATCGACGACGCGGACGACGAACTCTGTGAGCTTCTTTCACTTCTTTTTTTGTTTGAAGTCCTAAGAACTGCCCTTGCTCTGAAACTGCACTCTAGATTCTGCCAATCAAGTTCTTGAAACATTCGATCATTCACGGTCAGTCAGTTTTTCATCATATAAAAAAAATTCCATTCATTTCAATACCATTTAAATCTTGAAATGTTGGTTGGTTTATGCGTGCTTCGTCGGACTAATCTGAGCACAAATCCTCGATGCCCATGTGCCTGACTGACATGGGCTCGTAGGAAGAGGAATTGCGGCAGTTTGGTCCCAGTCCGCCGCTAGGCTGTCGATCGCCGTTCGCCGAGGCTTGCGGCGGAAGCCAGCGCCACCGCCTCACGCTCGCGCCGACTTAACTGCAATTAACCGGTTGCTTAACTGTAGCTTCCTTGCCGGGAACGGCACCTAACAAGACGGCAGGAGATCTACAAAGCCTGATCGGCTTGGCATCCATCCCAGATTCCCATTACCTTGCTGCTAATCGCTTCGTTGTTCATTTGTGCTGTCAGTGAGAGTGGGTCTCTTTCACCTGCGGTGTCAAATTCAAAAGGTCCAAACCGACTCTGTTTTCTTGTAGACATTTGATTGGCTCTCCCCCCTGATGTGAACATGCGATGTGACAGCCACCTCTTTGATCTCCCTCTGCCTTGCCGGCGAAGAAACACAGCTGTGGCCGCGACTACTTAAGAGGAAGCCATTCACGCCGCAGGCCCTCCAAGTTAGCAACAACTTATTGCTTGCTCCGCAATTACCTTTCGTTCTTGATTGGGAGAATCTCGTCTTGTTCTTGTCCATTCTTGTTTGAATTTTGCAGCAACGACTCGGTTTAGGTTGTTACTCGTTTCATCATATTTTTCCCTCTGAAATAATAACTTGCTTTTTGAGGAACATCACAAATAACCGACATCAAGAGAACTCTCTTGATGACCCGATTGGGTGTCTTAATCCAGAGCAACATGAACATAACAATATGTATGAAATTGACGGTTTTTGATGATACCCTTCTCTGTTCCTGGTAGGGACTGCTGACCTCCTGATTTTAAGCTGCCAAGATATAAAGATCACTTATTGCCGGCGCCAAGATCAGTTACCAGTATAATCATGTCAAGAAACCTGTGGCCCGTGCTGCTGATTTTGATCTGCTTCTTGGTTTGTCCTGTGAGGATCCATGGATTCTTGTGGAACATCTTCTCCTCCTCGTCTGCGGGCACGGACGGCAACCATGCTCCGGTGATGGAGCTCGACGGCGCGGTGGCCGACTTCGCCATGGACGGAGCCAATGACCCCCGAGGGCTGAAGCTGCTGGAGAACGCGCAGAACAAGCTCGCCGGGCCGAGGAACTGCTGGCAGGAGGCGTACCAGAAGCTGTTCGCTAGCTGTGGCGAGATCATGGCCGACAAGGAGAGGCAGTCGCGCCTGGCGTGGCACCTCAGCAGCTGCTTCCAGGAGGACTCGGGGCGGCCGCCCTTTCCGTCTTGCGTAGAGGGATCCAAGATGGTGCACTGCCGCAAGCGGCTGAGTGAATCAGAAGGCAAGGTCTTCCTCGAGTTCTTCTTGGAGACCAACACCCTGTGCCACCAATTGCAGTAAGTTTGGTTTTCTTTCCTGGCATTGATATGTTTTTTGTATTGAACTTTTTTTAAAGCAATTTTTTATACTGAACTTGACGCTATCTTTTTTGTCTTCATTTGATTTATTCGTCGTTCAGGGCTGAAGCTTTCAAGCACAACACTGAGAGACTCGTCAATGATCTCACAAGGACATCCAAGTCCGCTGAGGAGAAGCTCGAGGTGATCGAGGAGAGGTCAGATCAGATCATCAAAGAGTCCTGTAAAGTTCATGACACACTGTCGTCGATCAAAAAGAAAGCCAACAACCTGGCAGAGGCATCAAAGCACGCCGAGGAGCAGATCAACGATGTGCTGGTTCACTCGAAGTCTATCTTTGAGCAATCCAATGAGATCGCCACCACTCAAGCAAAACTAAGTAAAGGGCAATCGGAGATGAGGGAGCAGATTGAGGCCGGTACGACGCGCGTTGAGGAATCATATGAAAGACTAGGAAATGGGATGGATAACCTAAAAGAAGAGACTGGATATATGAAAAGGGAAATTAAAAGTGTTAGTGAGTCAATATCTTCAAAGATGGAGGATTTGCAAAGAACTGCTGATGACATTGGGAGTGTTGCTGGCAAGTCATTGGAGAACCAAAAGCAGCTACTAAATGGACAAAACCAGGCCATGGATGGACTGAATAAGCTCCACAGCTCTCAAGCACAAGCCCTCGAAGAAAGCAGGTATTATGGTATTCATATGTACCGTTCCTTTTGTATTGTTCTTGAATATTGACAAATGCTTGCTGCACTCTAATAGAAAAAAAGAAGAAGATATTGATTAAATTATCAATGGCAGGGAAACAATTCAGAAACTTGCACAATTTGGCCAGCGTCAGCAGGAGGAGCTACTGTCCCGGCAAGAACAAATCCGGCAAGCTCATGAGCATCTCATCCAAAATTCTCACTCCATACTGGAAGCACAGGTTCTTGTATCTCATTTTAAAAATATATGACTAACTTTACAGGTTTCTTATTTTTACTGAACCTTTTCATATACTACACAGGAAGAATTTAGAGCAAAGCAAGCTAATATTTTTGCTGCTCTGGACAAGTTGTACATCCTGCACAATGCCATTCTAGCTGAGTCTCGCTTCATCAAGGCCTTCTTCTTCTACTGCTGCATTGTGTTCCTCATCTACATGCTCACCAGTGCAAAACAAACGTTCAGCATCAGGGGCCAGCTCTACTTTGGTATTATTTCACTATCGAAATTGAAAACTTATAATAATTTACATTTTGAATGCCCATTTGGCTAACATTTTACCCCGGCAGGTCTGTGCATTACGCTTCTGTTGGAGATTGGGTTGATCAAAATTGGCGCCGACGACTTCGACAAGCAGTTCTGGGTCATGTCCAAGGTGTTCTTGGTCCGAATGTTGTTCCTCGGCGCTGCCACTGTTCAGATCCTGCACTCCATATTCACCTACAGGTAGGTGATAACAAAGGCGTCCCTTGCACAATCACACAATGCACATACACACGCTCATGGGCTGGCCTTCGCTGCAATTTAACTTGTGTTCATCCTTCAGGGACTACGAGGTGCTGAACCACGGGCTGCTCCAGACGCTGGTGGAGAAGGTCCGGGCGCTGGAGGAAAACGCCGGCGGGAGGGCGCTGTCATACGGCTCGGAGTCGGAGGAGGAGAGCCTGAGGGACTACTCGTGGGTCTTCGACGAGCTGACAGACGAGGTGGATAGCAAGATGGACCCAACATATGTCCTGCCGCCGGAGCAGTCGCCTCCAATTCGAAGGCGCAACCAAGTCATCGTGGCCGAGCAGATCGGCGAGAATTCCATCACGACGTCGTTCACCCGAAAGTACAATCTGCGGCCACGGAAATAGGCACAGCGGTCTGGTTTCTTAGTTCGGAAGGAGCTATTTTGAGTGCCGCATCAGATATTGACGAAAGTTTTATTTACACGATGTTCTAGCACATTTTGATGAAACTACGGTTGTGAAATCAAATTACGCTTCAGAAATCTTGTATGATGTTCAGCATTTTGCAATTTTCCTGTTCTATCCAAGGGGCTTCAGTGATTCTGTGATAGGAATATCACTGGACAACTTACACCCAAATTATGCAAAAGCATCCGCAAACTTATTACAGGTTCTAGGACACACACCCACTTTATAGCTTCCAAAATCCGTCATTAGTAGTAACCGAAGTTCAGTTACGATCCCGGCTCATAGCTGACAGACGATAAGCATCATCCTCCAAAGCAGTTTTGACCAGAACAGTATCCGTCTCCAGAGCTACCCTCTGTATTCCCAAATTTGCTGCTGCCTTCAGTCCGGCAAGAGCAAGACAGCCCAGCAGTTCCGCATGGAATGCATTTTGTAGAAACGGTTCTCTGCCTGCCCCCGCCTTCACCGTTGAGCCCTGGTCATCGCAGATGATATAGCCCCAGCCGCCTGATCCAGTTTTGTAATCAAAAGCTCCATCTGAATTAACTTTGAACCCTCCATACTGTGGCTTGACCCATCTCATTGTCTGACGAGATTCCGACAATGGGGTTGGGCACCCTTTTCCTAGAACCTGTCCGCCAGTGCAGCAGTCACGTAAGCCACTTCCACTGCCGATCTCCTTCTTCCCTCCTCTCTGTACTTGTTCCGTTCATCCCACCAAAGCCATAGCAGTAAAATAACAGCTAACTGCGTTTCAGGCTCCAGCTTTAGAACGAGTTCCATCATGTCTTTTGCTGATACACAGTCAGCCATTTTGCAGCGCACATCTTCCAAATTTCACTCCCTCCATACTCTCTTCACCTCCTTGCATTTCAGAAACAAGTGTCCGCCATCTTCATCTAATCTTCGGCATAAGCAAACAGATCGTGTCAATCTTCATTCCCCGTCGCTGCAAATTCTTCCTCAGAGCCAAAGTATTGTGACTGACTCGCCACAGGAAGTACGTGTTTGACCTTTGGCGGACAGTCGATCTTCCAGAGATTCTTCCAGAATTCATCCTTCCCTCTACTTCCTTCTCCTGCCCTTGGTCTTGCTCTCTGCATTTTTATTTCTTCACTCGCCCGCTGCACTTTATAAGCCGATTTGACAGAGAACCGGTCCTTGCTATCATAATGCCAACCCACCACATCATCCATGTGCAGATCTCCTTCATATTCGAGGAAAACCTTGTATTTCATTTTGCTTACTTCTTAATGAAAATGATGCGCAGATCTCCTACGTATTCGAGAAAAAAAACCACATCATCCATGTCAGTATGCACCGGCAATGACCGAATCAAGTGGACATCCTCTTCACAAAACATTTGGGTGAGAAGTTGGACGTCCCAGCTTTCAGTCACAGGGTCAATGAGTTCCTCGTCGCCACAAAAAAAAAAAGGGTCAATGAGTTCCTCGACGCGGTTCAGAATATTACGCATAGTTTAGTCTAGTCTAGAATGGAAAATATATATGCCCAAGAAAGGCCCGGACCAATATCTTTTCGCGGACTTGATGAAGCCCAGCTTGTTGGAATGGGCGAAGAGTGAAAAGGCCGTCCAAGGGGCGGTCCATCAGTTTGAAGCCGAGTTTCATCTGGGCCTGTTTGCAATAGAGAGACCTATCACGTCAAGTTTCTACCGGTACTAGAGTTTTTTTTTCCCCCTGGAGCGGTATGCTGGTAGAGTGCATCAATCTTTCTCAGAAAAAAGAAGGTAGAGTGCACCGTGCACGTGCACCAGTAATTCAGTAGTATATATACGTCTGTGCCATCGTAATCGAGCAAACAGAAACAAAGTTACCGCTGCTGTTGCCAACTAAAAAATTCAACGGAACTGGTCAAAAAAGTTGACCCACACCAACTGCAAAGCTAAACTGAAGAACTGAGGCACTAAGCCATCACACTACTCCCCCATCTTACGCTGGTATTTCCCACACGTTTTCCCCGTATACCACTTTCACGTACGTATACGTGCACGTCTTGAGTTACTGGCGCGAGACGAGACGAAACGGCACGGGGCAGCTGTTCCTGTTTCGCCCCCGCCAGTCGGCAGCCGCCACCTCGCACCTGGTCCCCAGGCCACGTGGTGCCACCGGGGGCGGCCACTGCTGGAGCGCGCGACGCGTGTCCTAGCAGAGGGGCGAGCCCTCGAGCCTAGAGATGGTAGTGGATCGGGTTCGGATCAGATACCCGCGGGTTTCGGGTTTGGGGATGATTTTTCATCCACGGTTTTCGGTTTCGGTTTCGGGTTTGGTATCAGGCTCGGTTTCGGGTTTGGTTTTTCACCCGTAGATATCCAATGGATATCTGAAATAAATCATTTGGAATTAAAACTCATGTTTTATAATATGCTAATAATAACTTGTTTACTTAGATTATTAAATCTATTCAAAATTGACTCATGAAAATATTTATTATTTATTGCCTCTTATTTATACATGTGAATATGTGTATATTTATCCGCGGGTTTTGGGTATCCGTTCGGGTTTCGGGTATCCACGGGTTTTCGGTTTCGGTTTCGGGTTTGGTATCAGGTTCGGTTTCGGGTTTGGTTTTTCACCCGTGGATATCCAATGGATATCCGAAATAAATCATTTGGAATTAAAACTCATGTTTTATAATATGCTAATAATAACTTGTTTACTTAGATTATTAAATCTATTCAAAATTGACTCATGAAAATATTTATTATTTATTGCCTCTTATTTATACATGTGAATATGTGTATATTTATCCGCGGGTTTCGGGTATCCGTTCGGGTTTCGGGTATCCACGGGTTTGGTTTTGGTGATGGATTTCCACCCGAATCGGTTTTCGGTTCGGGTTCGGGTTTCAATTTCGGGTTTCGGTTTTAGGTGCACGGAGACTCCACCCGATCTGAACCCGACCTGTTGCCATCCTTACTCGAGCCCGGGAGGGCAACGGCCGCGCACGCGCCGTGAGGTGGGTGCGTGCAAACAAAACAGTTTCGTACCCCTCCGCAAACGGAAACAAACCCGTTTCCTATTGCTCCAGGACTCCTCCAGGTAGCCTAAAAAAAAGTCCTCCAGGTTCTGAGCTCAAAAGAGAGAGAGAAAAAACATATAGAGTAGGTTGTGATGTTTAATTCTGAAACGACAAAGCTTTCTTTTTTTTCTTTTTATTCGTCTAATAAAAATTTGGCAAAACTTTTGCCGTTTTTCTAAAAAAAATTCTGAAACAACATGATCCGCCAACTTTCATACATGCCATTATGAGTTAAATGTTCAAGTGTGATGCAGAGTTCGATCACAAAACAAATTAACACACATGATACGATCACCGATAGATCTCTAAACCTCTTGTGCCCATACGAGCTAGAGCAGAACATGCTTAAATTAAGCACACTATGGAGTTTGATTTACAGATGAACTAAACGTATGGCGTGATCACTAACTAAATCTTCAAACCACATGTCATCCTGGTAGCCACGTAACAACCTAAACGTCTTGTCACAACGTGTACATGCATGTCTGCTAGTTTCATGATAAATTGAATGATACTAATTTGTATAAATATTGAGTATTTTTTATATATATTTGATTGAGTTCAAATAGTTTGACTTTGACTAAACCTATAATATTGAGTATTTTTTAGAAGAAAGGAATTACTATACTCTTTGTTTTGAGATTTAGGTCTCCCTCCTTGTCAGAGAGAAAAAAAATCTTGCAGGAACCTTCTATTCACACGTCACACAGCAATATTCACCAACAACTAATTAGCATAGAGTAATTTAAAACCGTGGTTTGTGATGATTGGGATCGGTAGGTGGCAATCATTCGTTATTTGACTTTCTGTTTTTTCAGAAAAATCAATAAATACTCTAAAAAGGGACAAACAGGACATTTTTTTAAAAAAAGGAAGACAAATATAATTGAGGTAATCCGTGACCACAACAGGTTGGTGGGCATTACTCAATGTGCCCGTGACCACAACAGGTTGGTGGGCACTACTCAATGTGTAAAACAGAACCCAATCCCTACATGATGGGGAATTTTGCCGGCCGAATCTCCAGGGCTTCTGCAACTGCCTATAGGAGCTTGCCGGAGTGCTGGAACAGCGGATTAGTAGAAAATGGCCGCCACGCCACTCCACACTATCCTGGCTTCCTAGAGCTAGTGGAGTAGCAGTGGCACCTTCTAGAAAGTCTTTTTATTCTAATTCGCTTTTGCATTGCTTTTATCGGTATGATAATGGCGTATTAGCATCACCTCGAGTGTCATTTAGCTGTGGCCAGGGGACGTGAATGAAGAAGGTTTTGGATAGGGCAAACTTGATTTAACAAAAGACATGTCTTGGTTTGCCCAATGACTTTAGGCGTAAAGCAGTCACAGTAACACCACCATCACCATGGATGTCATTACCCAATCCGTTTGGATAAAAAGGGCCGTTTAGCCGACTAGGCATCTAGCTGACAATCCTACTCACACCTGGGATTTCACCACCGGTAAGATTTGTCTGTTCTTTGTCCGCACAAAAAATTATATACTATGCTAATTTATGATTGGTCGACATAGATAGTACTTTCGGATTTGTCACCAATCGTCCGTCCACTCCTGAGTACATAGGTCGCAAAATCAGCGAAATATTAGTAGGTGGCTAGGGCATGTTTGGTCTGTGGCCAGAACGTGCCACGCCACAGGTAAGTCGTGCCACAGTTTTGTGATAGCTGTTTGATTCGCTACCATAACTACAGCAATGCCACATTTTCTTAACACACTAGCCCACATGTTATTGACTTATTTTCTTACCAAAGTTCACCGAGAAGTGTGGCTTCAATTTTGCTCGTCGAACTTTTTGTGGCAGACACAGTTTGCCTAGGTTTGGCATGGCAAAATGCGGCAGGAACCAAACAGGCGCTAAACTTCAATCGCAATGATTCAATGTTAATTTACGGATGAGCCAGGACCAAGCTCGTCCAACTAAAGCACTTTTGTGAAGTAGAGCTTACACATGCTTTATGTTTTGAGTTTAAATAATAAATTTATTTATGCAGTTAACTTTATATTGCAATGTTTACTCGAGCAAAATTAAGTTTATACTTTTCTCAACACAAATACTCTCTCTATCCCAAATTGTAAGTTATTTCAAGAATCTTGAAGAGTCAAAACATTTTAAGTTTAACCAAATACAGAGCGTTCACTCCAGAGGGTGCGTTCCGAGTGGGCGGGCGACGACTCGAGGAGGGTGTGTTCCGGCGGCGGCGGCGTCTTCCGCGGGATGGGGTCGTGGTGTCCGACGTCGTCGATGATGCCCTGGCGTGCAAGACAGATGGTGATCAGGCTCCTGGTGACGACGTTCCTGGTGGGTGGTCGTCGCCGGCGAGGCGCCGTCTCACACGCCAGCAACGTCAATGGGCAGAGCGGAGAGGCGACGGGCGCTCCAGCTGCCTGCGGATGGGTCGTGGGCAGGTCATCGCGGCGTTGCTCTGTCCAACATGCACTTTCACTGCCCATAATTGTGGACGGACGAGATCTGCGGCAAGCGGCAACATTCCTTCTGGTTCTCGCATGCACGGTACTCCTGCCTTCCGATAACAGCAGCGACAAGATGCCAAATTTCATCTCCAAATTTCACTATACAAAAAGAAGATTTCCATCACATTAAAATGCCGACACATGCATGAAATATGAAATTAAAAACTAATTACACAGTTTTGTTGTACTTTACGAGACGAACATTTTAAATCTAATTACTCAAAGTTTAGATAATTTTTACCAACCCGAATTTGGGATATGAACACGGCCTATGGATAGTATTCCTTCTGCTTCTTGCATGCACGGTACTCCTTTTGCCTTCCAATAACTGCAGCTGTAATTATGGAGCATCACGGTATCGGCATCATGGTCCCACCTGCCGGCGCAAAACTCCTCTACTCGTGGTAACGCACGGTGGAGGCGCGGGGGCGACCCGATGTTTTTACCTGCCGATGTTTTTACTCCCTCCATTTCAAGGCATTCCAAGAATCTTGAGAGTCAAAATATCTTAAGTTTGATCAAAATTATAGAGAAAATTACAAAAATTTATAACATTAAATAGGTACACTATGAAAATATAATTAACGAAGAATCTAATAATACTTAATTGGTGTCATAAATATTATTATCTTATCATATAAATTTGGTCAAACTTGGGATCCGTTCACTCTTCAAGATTCTTGGAATGCCTTATAATTTGGGATGGAGGGAGTACCTTTTTATTTGTGAGAGATTTTAGGGCGTGTTTGGTTTGGTTTTTTTTTTAAAGTTTAACATCCATCACATCAATGTTCCCTTGAATACATGGAGTACTAAATGTAGACTAATTGCATGCATATCGGCATAGATTAGGAGTAATTTATGAGACGAATCTATTAAGTCTAATTAGTCTAAGATTGAAAACTTTTTATCAAATAAGACAAAAAATGCTACCGTGTTTGTTAACTTTAACATCCCAAAGCAAACACCCCTTATTTGTGAGAGATAGAAACGGAAACGAGTCCGTTCGCAGCCCAACACTCTGAGCCCCAGCCCATCTACGAGTGGATAAGAGGGAGGGGGTGGTGGCGGTCGGCGGCCGAGCCTACTCCATCGAGGTAGCGACGACAGACGAGCTAGGGTTCGTGCAATTTGGGGGCAGTCTGCAAGTTCCTCCTCCGTCAAGATTGCAGGTATTTTTTTCGTATATCCCTTAATTTCGAGCCAAGTTAACTTTAATTGTTCCTTCGCCGTCTCGGATCCCCCCTCTCCTCGCCTCGCTTCGCTTTTCCTCGTCGTCTTCTCCCACCGTCAGGTCGGATTAGGCCCATCGCCGTCTCAGATCCCTTCTTTAATTGCGCGTTTTTGCGATACGCTGTTGGTTTGACTGTAATTATCATCATAATGAACTGGTTTCAAGCCGCACCGGTGAGTTACATTACTTAGGATGCACCTGATTTATGTTATCTTGGAAATAAAAATGCCGTCTTTCATATGCTCGTCTCCCATCCTTGTTTTTTAGAGAGGGCAGCCTGCTCTAGTATACTTTGCTTCTGGTGTGATTGGTTTTGTTGCTGTTCACTGTTTGTGGAATAGAAAAGTAAAACAGTTAAGATTGCTAAATCTTTGCCATATTATTGTTTGTACTATAGATATGCTATTCCCAGTTCAAAAACACTTTGTGGTGACATATCCTATTTGGTAATCTCTGTTTTTTTTTTCGTCGGAAGGATGACACCAATCAGCCAACGAGGATGGTGAAAGAGGATGGTGAAAGAGGCGAGGATGATACCACAGCTGTCCCGGAGGATTGCGGGGCTGGCACTGAGGATGGTGGCAGTGGCCCTGAGCATGGCAACATTGGCCTTGAGAATCATGATAGTGTCCTGGATGATAGTGGAATGGCCTCCAAGGATAGCAATGATAAATCATGCCAACGTGAACGACGCCGACATCAGGGGTTTGGCAGACGTGCGGTGCAATTGTTGGCCATTCGTTCAAACTTCCCTATCAGCGAGATCTACGGCTATGACTGGCAACAAGGTCGGTGCATCTACGTGCAGCGCGAGGGGGAAGTACAAGAGGTATATACTAGCTACCTTATTATATCTACGATATGTTTTATGTCTCGCACATACTGATACATATTGTATTGTAATAAATTAAAACCTTTCACATTCATGCTTGCACGTGCAGGAAGGAATGGTCGATTTGGTGCCCATTGGACCCCGTGAAGTTCTCATGGCTTATGGTTGCTTCAGCTTGGAAGTTTATGCTGACAATGAGTCTGATGCTACCATCATAGCGGACTGGGATGTTTCAGGAGATGTTGAAATTAAGGAATACACACAATCCATCTGTGCAGGCGCTGGCTACGAGTTTGAGATCATATACTTGGTGATTCCCAAAGCCATTGAGGCCAATGTTGAGATCAAGTTAAAGTTGAAAGACCTCGGTTCTAGAAGCAGAGCCGTTTATGGTAAGATCAAGGCAAGCGCCTCTGACTATAGGAACAAAAGTGTCCACCTCTTCAGTTGTGAACGAGGGACGAGCTTGTCCTTTCCCTCCGGCTCCACATCCATTCTTCCGTTGAGTCCGTCTATGGTTGCCGTGCCATGTCGTTGGGAGCTGGAACTCCACATAGAAGTGGACCTGACAGTAATCACAACATGTGATAGTCAAGAAGAAGAGCAGGACAAGAATTTAAAATTCAGTCTAGAATTCAACCATGAAATTACGAGTCAAGAAAGAGAAGTCGATGATGATCAAGTTGAAGTGAACATCAAATGGTACCGGATTTCTTGATACTTGGTACCATGAACTGAGATGTGATGGGGTGTTGTAGTAGCATGCTGTTATGTCCTCAGCTCGAGTGTTTCTATCCAGTTTGGGTTGCCAACGGTGTTAAGTCCTATGTGAAAGGTCTATTTTACCAGAGTTTCTTTTATCAGTCCTGGCATTGTATGGTTGATATTGCAGTCTTTTATGAATGTTTTTATCTCAAACTGTCATGTTTCACTTTTTGCTTGTGTTAAATAAATAAAGGAACAAACATATCTTATATAATTACTTGTAATTATATTCAGTTCAAAATTAATTCTTTAGGTACATGAATGAAAGTGGTTATGTTTGATTTGAACCACTTTTGGACCTTTACATGTTCATGTGTTATGGAAACATTATTTGAGCACCACGGTCAGTGGTATGTTTCATTGCACAGAAGCAGAATTAGAAAGACACGTACTTGCGAATAGATTCTAAGCTAGAAAGGGAGCAGTTAGATTCTGAGCTAGAAAGGGAGCAGAATTAGACGGACTCGTACTTGCGAATAGATTCTGAGCTAGAAAGGGAAATAACCTAGACCATTAAACTTGCATTTAGCCTGACTGGACATTTCATCGAGCACCTAATAAGCTACAAGCAGCGGCGACAGCACGGAGGAAGTTTGCCAGGGAAGGGCAATGCTGGACATTTTTTTGCCAGGGAAGGCAATCGTCGGAGCCCAGGACGGAGGTGCTCGCCGCGCCCGCGACTGTGCTCACCGGAGCTCGGGATGGAGGCACTCGGACTGGGTAGGGGCGGATGTGCTCGCCGGTGACGCCCGCCCGCCGCCGGAGCCGGTGAGGACGATGGAGGTGGCGCGAGGCGGCTGTGCTTGTCCGCGCGACGCAAGGAAGATGCGATGCGATGCAATGGGGAAGACTGGAAGATGCGACGTGTCACACCCTAAAATTCCTGTTGTGGGATGTGAGTTAGAAAACACTAAATGACATTAAATGGTTTTATCATTGGGAACATATCAGGTTCAAACCGGACCACTTGTGCAAACTTGGAAACTTTGAATCTAGGCCATACGGTGTTGATTCAAGGGGCGCAGGGGGATTAGGAAATTTTGCGCTTAACCGCCCACTCCTAATCTCATTGTCTGACGAGATTCCGACAATTGGGTTTGGGCACCCTTTTCCTGGAACCTGTCCGCCAGTGCAGCAGTCACGTAAGCCACTTCCACTGCCGATCTCCTTCTTCCCTCCTCTCTGTACTTTCCGTTCATCCCACCAAAGCCATAGCAGTAAAATAGCAGATAACTGCGGTTTAGCCTCCAGCTTTAGAACGAGTTCCATCATGTCTTTTGCTGATACACAGTCAGCCATTTTGCAGCGCACATCTTCCAAATTTCACTCCCTCCATACTCTCTTCGCCTCCTTGCCTTTCAGAAACAAGTGCCCGCCATCTTCATCTAATCTTCGGCGTAAGCAACAGATCGTGTCAATCTTCATTCCCCGTTGCTGCAAATTCTTTCTAAGAGCCAAAGTGTTGTGACTGAGTCGCCACAGGAAGTGTTTGACCTTTGGCGGACAGTCGATCTTCCAGAGATTCTTCCAGAAATCATCCTTCCCTCTACTTCCTCCTGCTGCCCCTGGTCTTGCTCTCTGCATTTTTCTTTCTTCACTCGCCCGCTGCACTTTATAAGCCGATTTGACAGAAAAAATTTGGGTGAGAAGTTGTCTGTAAATAATGTGTTTTACTTTCTTTTATCCGTCTAATAAAAATACGGCAAAGCTTTTGCTGCCTTTCTAAAAAACATTTGGGTGAGAAGTTGGACGTCCCAGCTTTCAGTCACAGGGTCAATGAGTTCCTCCACGCGGTTCAGAATATTATGCATAGTTTAGTCTAGTCTAGAAAATATATGCCCAAGAAAGGCCCGGACCAATATCTTTTCGGGGACTTGATGAAGCCCAGCTTGTTTTTTTTGACACAGAAGCGCAGTTTTTTTTTTTGAGGAAAAGAAGCCCAGCTTGTTGGAATGGCCGAAAAGTGGAAAGGCCGCCGAAGGGGCGGTCCATCAGTTGAAGCCGAGTTTCATCTGGGCCTGTTTGCAATAGAGAGGCCTATCACGTCAAGTTTCTAACGGTACTAGAGTGGAGCGGTATACTGGTAGAGTGCACCAATCTTTCTCAGAAAAAAGAAGGTAGAGTGCACCGTGCACGTGCACCAGTAATTCTGTGCCATCGTAATCGAGCAAACAGAAACAAAGTTACCGCTGCTGTTGCCAACTCAAAAAATCAACCGAACTGGTCAAAAAAGTTGACCCACACCAACTGCCAAGCTAAACTGAAGAACTGAGGCACTGAGCCATCACACTACTCCCCCATCTGACGCTGGTATTTCCCACACGTTTTCCCCGTATACCACTTTCACGTACGTATACGTGCACGTCTTGAGTTGCTGGCGCGAGACGAGACGAAACGGCACGGGCAGCCGTTCCTGTTTCGCCCCCGCCAATCGGCAGCCGCCACCTCGCACCTGGTCCCCAGGCCACGTGGTGCCGCCGGGGGGCGGCCGCTGCTGGAGCGCGCGCGACGCGTGTCCTAGCGGAGGGGCGAGCCCTCGAGCCCGGGAGGGCAACGGCCGCGCACGCGCCGTGAGGTGGGTGCGTGCAAACAAAACAGTTTCGTACCCCTCCGCAAACGGAAACAAACCCGTTTCCTATTGCTCCAGGACTCCTCCAGGTAGCCTAAAAAAAGTCCTCCAGGTTCTGAGCTCAAAAGAGAGAAAAAAAAATGTATACTCCCTCCGTATTGAATTTAGAAGTCGTTTTGGACAAGGTTTGGATCAAACATTGGGAATATAAATCATTAATAACTTTTAAGTTGTTGAGTTTACAAATGTAAAAATTATATGAATAGATTTGTCTTGAAAAATACTTTCATAAAAGTATACATATATCACTTTTCCATAAATATTTTTTATAAAAACAAGAGGTCAAAGTTGTGTTATAGAGACCGTATCACTGTCCTAAACGAGTTCTAAATCCGATACGGAGGGAGTTCAGTACGATGTGATGTTTAATTCTGAAACGACAAAGCTTTCTTTTTTTCCTTTTATTCGTCTAATAAAAATTCGGCGAAGCTTTTGCCGCCTTTCTAAAAAAAAATATGAAACGACATGATCCGCCAACTTTCATACATGCCATTATGATTAAAATGTTCAAGTGTGATGCAGAGTTCGATCACAAAACAAATTAACACACATGATACGATCACCGATAGATCTCTAAACCTCTTGTGCCCATACGAGCTAGAGCAGAACATGCTTAAATTAAGCACACTATGGAGTTTGATTTACATATGAACTAAACGTATGACATGATGACTAACTAAATCTTCAAACCACATGTCATCCTGGTAGCCACGTAACAACCTAAACGTCTTGTCACAACGTGTACATGCATGTTTGCTAGTTTCATGATAAATTGAATGATACTAATTTGTATAAATATTGAGTATTTTTTATATATATTTGATTGAGTTCAAACAGTTTGACTTTGACTAAACCTATAATGTTGAGTATTTTTTAGAAGAAAGGAATTACTATACTCTTTGTTTTGAGATTTAGGTCTCCCTCCTTGTCAGAGAGAAAAAAAATCTTGCAGGAACCTTCTATTCACACGTCACACAGCAATATTCACCAACAATTAATTAGCATAGAGTAATTTAAAACCGTGGTTTGTGATGATTGGGATCGGTAGGTGGCAATCATTCGTTATTTGACTTTCTGTTTTTCAGAAAAATCAATAAATACTCTAAAAAGGGACAAACAGGACAATTTTTTTTAAAAAAAGAGAGACAAATATAATTGAGGTGACCCATGACCACAACAGGTTGGTGGGCACTACCTAGGGTCTGTTTAGTTTCTCATTTCACCTAAAAAATTTTAGATTTTGGTCCATCATTTTGTAGAATGAAACTAAACACCATATAAAATTTTTGGCAAAAAGGTATCCATTCTCTATTTTAGATTTTGTTCTCAAGAGGAAAAAAACCAAAAAGCGCTCACCCACCCCATGAAAAATTTGGCATTTTGGATGAAACTAAACACACCCATAAAAATTTTGGTATTTTACATTTCATCATTCCAAAATAGTTAGCATTTTGTATTTTGCATTCCATGGAACTAAACACAGCCTCAGTACGTAAAACAGAACCTAATCCCTACGTGATGGGGAATTTTGCCGGCCGAATCTCCAGGGCTTCTGCAACTGCCTATAGGAGCTTGCCGGAGTGCAGGAACAGCGGACTAGAAAATGGCCGCCACGCCACTCCACACTATCCTGGTTTCCTAGACCTAGTGGAGTAGCTGTAGCACCTTCTAGAAAGTCTTTTATTCTAATTCGCTTTTGCATTGCTTTTATCGGTATGATAATGGCGTATTAGCATCATCTCGAGTGTCATTTAATTTAGCTGTGGCCAGGGGACATGAATGAAGAAGGTTTTGGATAGGGCAAACTTGATTTAACAAAAGACATGTCTCGGTTTGCCCAATGACTTTAGGCGTAAAGCAATCACAGTAACACCACCATTACCATGGATGTCATTACCCAATCCGTTTGGATAAAAGGGCCATTTAGCCGACTAGGCATCTAGCTAACAATCCACAGTTTTAACCACCGGTAAGATTTGTGTGCTCTTTGTCTGAACAAAAATTACTGTGCTAATTTATGATTGGCTGACGAAATAGATTTGCCACTGGCCCTGTTTGCTTCACTGAAAAAATAAGTTGAAACACTGTTCTGCCCGATTTTTTATGAGAGAAAAACACTGTTCTGGCTGAAAAGACAAGCTGAAAAAGACGGATTATAAGCCGGTTGAACGGGGCTACTTGTACTTTCGGATTTGTCACCAATCGTCCGTCCACTCCTGAGCACATAGGTCGCAAAAATCAGCGAAATATTAGTAGGTGGCAAAACTTCAATTGCAATGATTCAATGTTAATTTGCAGATGAGACAGGACCAAAGCTCGTCCAACTAAAGCACTTTTGTGAACTCAAGCTTACACATGCTTTATTTTGAGTTTATAATACTGTCTACTCGAGCGAAATTAAGTTTATACTTTTCTCAACACAAATACCTGGGAGTACCTTGATCGCTAAGGCTGACAGAACCAGCAAAACCAAAACTAGTTGACGGCCAAAACTACGGCAACACGATAGAAGATTCCTGAGGAGGGGCAGTTTCGGCATAGGCCGTGTTCAGTTCCCGATTCTGTGTGCCCGAATTGCTACAGTGCACATTAAATGTGTGCTGTAGCAATTCGTTTGTATTTGGTAAAAATTGTCCAAACTTTGACTAATTAGATTCAAAATGTTCGTCTCGTAAAGTACAACAAAACTGTACAATTAGTTTTTAATTTTATCTATATTTAGTACTCCATGCATATGCCGGTATTTTGATGTAATGGGAATCTTCTTTTTACATAGTAGAATTTGGGGATAGAAATTGGGAACTAAACAAGGCGGAGTCAGCCGCCTTCCTATAATTAGCGAGCAGGGTCCCAGATTCTTTCTCTTCACGCACACGCAGCAACAGACGGGACGCAACCCAATTAAGGCCGCGAGGAGAAGTGCAGATTTCCCCATTTCCCTGCTTTCTCCTCTCGCTCTCCTCCCCACGAGAGCGCGCCCACCAAATCCCCCCCTCCTTGATCGCGCCGAGCTCGTTTCCGGCGTTGAATTCGTGTACTCTGCAGCTTTGATTTTCCCCCGTTTTCAGCTGTTTGCACCGCCGAATCAGTACACTTTGTTTTGCCCGATTTTAATTCGCCGACTCCGCCTCACTGAGATCATCAAATCTTGGCATCGGATTCCGTGCTGCCGTCGACGTAGAGACAATCCCGTCTGGTTTCGGCGCGGAATCCAGTTCCAACTCCGAACCGTCAGCAGATTCGTCTGTAGCTTTAAGCGGCGGCTTTCAGTTCGAGCGCGTCAGAGGCATCCCCGATTCCGGCGATGTCGTTGCCCGCGATTTCCCTGTACACCAGTCCGCCGGGCGCGGTCTACTCTTCGGAGTTTGACCCAACCTCCCGTGGCTCGTCGCCGTCCACCACCGCTGCGCCCCCGCCGCCGGCTGCCTCGCACCGCTTGCCCTCCGGCGGCGGCGGCGGCCTGTCTTGCCTCTTCTCCTCGCCGGCAGCTGCGGCCGCGCCGCCCCGCGCCCCGGCTCACGACGACCTCGGCGCGCTGTGGCACGACAGATCCGACGTGAGCGTCGCCGGCGGGTACTCCTACTCGCACTCCCACTCGTCTCCACCGCTCAAGCGGCGGGACCTGCACCACCACCACCACAGCCCCGTGTCGGTGTTCCAGGGGCCGTCCTCCTCTTCGCCATCCCGGAGCCCGCCGGCTTCTTGGCTCGCCGCCCGCGACCGCGACCGCCTCTTCGCTGGCTTCGTGCGCAACGCGCTCGGCTCCTGCGTTGACTACGCGCCGCCCACCAGCCCTCGTCCGGAGGTCGGCGCCGGCGAGCTCGCGTTCGAGCTCGACGAGAACCTCGCGGAGGCTAGCCCTGCCGGCGAGCCGTACGCCCGGGAGCTGCTCGCCGGTGCCCAGGATCGCCACCGCATCTTCCACGAGGAGGTGGTCGTCAAGGCCTTCTTGGAGGCCGAGAAGGCTCACCGTGGCCAGGTAATATCACAAATTCCAACCTCTAGCTGAATTGTCCGTTCCTGAATAGGTCTGTTGTGCATTAGTTACTGAATCTTGTCTCTGCTTTTGTTCTGTGATTAGACGCGGGCGAGTGGTGATCCATACTTGCAACATTGTGTGGAGACTGCTGTGCTACTTGCCAAGATTGGCGCGAATGCAACAGTTGTCTCGGCTGGGCTTCTGCATGACACCATTGATGATTCATTCATTGACTATGATCACATCTTCCATATGTTTGGTGCTGGGGTTGCTGATCTCGTGGAAGGGGTATGCGTTCCTTTTCCCTTGGATCTTGATAATTTTTTTAGTGGGATTGGAAAATATTGTTATCATCTAGTTGTTGGCTACTTGGCTGAATCAGTTGCAATTATTTGATCCAATTATGATGATCTACTCCCTTCCTTAAGTCAATGATCATGTGGCGCTTTTGTTTAACTTGTACTATCTTATAGTGGATCAACCCAATGTGTGACTTTTGCGATATAGTATGAGTTGTTTAGCTGATAATTGTATCACATTGTTTAGTCTCTTTCTTAGTAGTTCTTTATTTCTTTCCACAACCACTACTTGCAATATATTTATCAATATCGTCTCGGTTGCCTGCATTCTTCTGTTTGACATGTCTATTTTGAAAATTCACTTTTATTTGGTGTTATCCCTCGTGGTTCTAAAGTTGTTCCATTCTCTTGCTAGCTCCATTGTCCTTATGGTTTTTGTCTGACCTGTTCAGGTTTCCAAGTTGAGCCACCTTAGCAAACTTGCTCGTGATAACAACACAGCAAGCAGAACAGTTGAAGCGGATCGCTTGCATACGATGCTTCTTGCAATGGCAGATGCACGCGCTGTTCTAATAAAGCTTGCAGATCGCCTGCATAACATGAGGACCTTAGAAGCTTTGCCTTTGGTCAAACAACAAAGATTCGCTAAAGAGACAATGGAGATTTTTGTGCCTTTAGCTAACCGACTAGGGATTGCTAGCTGGAAAGACCAGCTGGAGAATCTTTGTTTCAAGTATTTAAATCCGGAAGAGCACAAGGAGTTGTCATCCAAACTTACAGAATCCTTTGATGAAGAGCTAATTACATCTGCTGTGGATAAACTGGATAAAGGTCTGAGGGATGCTGGTGTCTCATACCACAATCTCTCTGGGAGGCACAAGAGCCTATACAGTATTCATTCCAAGATGCTAAAGTATGTCATAACCATCCTTTTTGCAATGATCGGTAGTAAAGCATTCTTTTATGCATCTCTGCTAACTCAATTTGGTAAAATCATCAGGAAGAACTTGACAATGGAGGAGATCCATGATATACATGGCCTGCGTCTTGTGGTTGAGAAGGAAGAAGATTGTTATAAAGCCCTTTGTGTTGTTCATAGATTGTGGCCTCGAGTTACTGGTCGATTCAAGGATTACATATCACGTCCAAAATTAAATGGGTAAGCTAAGCTGCAATTCAGTAGACCCATTCCATTCTCCTGCAAGACCTTGCACTTATTTGCTTGCTGTAGGTATCGATCACTGCACACTGTTGTCATGAGTGAAGGCGTCCACCCGTTCGAAGTTCAGATCCGCACAAAGGAGATGCATCTGCAGGCCGAGTATGGATTCGCTGCACACTGGAGGTACAAGGAAGGCACTTCCAGGCACTCATTCGTGCTCCAAATGGTGGAATGGGCAAGATGGGTCCTTACATGGCAATGCGAAGCGATGAACAAAGAACGGACTGCCTCCCTAGGCAATGGCGATGCTGTGAGACCACCATGCCCGTTTCCCTTGCATTCAGAGGAGTGCCCTTACTCGTATACCCGCCAATGCAACCACGATGGACCACTATTTGTCATCCTCCTGGAGCATGACAAGGTTAGCCCAGTTCCAATTAATTACACGCATGGCTCACTGCATGTTTATATTTGATTCAGTTATCTGATATAAAGTTTGTGGTGTCATTCCAGATGTCTGTCCAAGAATTCCCGGCAAACTCAACAGTAATGGATCTCATGGACCGTGTCGGTGCCAACAGCTCAAGATGGAGCCCCTACAGTATTCCCATGAAGGAAGATCTGCGGCCGAGGGTGAACCACGAGCCCATATGTGACCCAAACCGGAAGCTCAGCATGGGGGACGTGGTGGAGCTGACGCCGGCCCTGCCTCGCAAGTCCCTCAGCGGGTACCGGGAAGAGATCCAGCGCATGTACGACCGTGGCGGCTTTGCGCTCTCAACCCGGGGTGGAGGCTCGAGACGCTGCTGACAGTAGTTGTAATACGATGTTAACCTTTTTTCTACCATTGTACTACCATTCAATTCGTTGTAAATATATATAGCACGTAGGTCTTGCAGCCGGGTGGTGGGTTCTGAAATCTGTTGTTGGCTTTGGGTGCGTGTTGCACCCTGTCCTGAACCCCAGCCCAGAGGCTGGGCTGCAATGTGTAAAAGTAGAACGCTGTGTATGCTGTTCAAGCTCGTTTCAGCTTCTCCCAAGATTTTTAGAGAGAGAGCTGTAGCTGCATCAGCAATTCTGCATTGTCTGCTGTCCTTGTTGGATGATTACATCTTGTGATGTGATGCTACGCCAAATGGGCGGCTTGTTTGTGCGAAGCCGTGACATCAGGCTTGCCGTGGGACGGTGGTGTCTCCACGGCGTCCAGGAACGGGCTGTGTGGACCAGAATCTGGCGGCGTCCGCTTCGGGTGAGGTGTAAATTTCTGAAGAATCTTCTAGTCTTGGGGGAGGACGGAACACGGAGGAAGGCAGGAGGATCCTCCGTATGATCGGGAGGGATCTCGCTTTTGGCGGTCCAGTGCCTGAATCTCCGGCCGTGGGAGCCACCGCTGCACGCGTGGTTTGTGTCCGTCTGCCGCGAACGGTTGGTGGCGGCAGGCAGGCGGCAGCGACGTCCTGGTGGTCCTGCATTAAACGGCGGATGGCGCCGCTCGCGTGGACTTGTGACACATGACGTTCTGGAAATTCTAGTGACGGTTACGCTCGTTGATGTGGTGTTATGCTAAAGTAATCACTCTCAGTTCGTCACTAACTGAACATCAAGCACTCCATCAGCGATTCAGTTTCACTAAATTAGTAAATTTACGAACTTGGTGTGATCCGATTTCTCTGAATCTTCTCGTCAGTGAGGTGCCCAACGTAAGGAACCTCAACTTGTTCCGAAAGTATCCTCCGTATGAAGGTGAATTACAAGTCAGCGGATAAGAGCGGAAGCAGTCGGCCGCTTGCCAATGGCCATGCCGGCAACAGGCTACAGTTGAATTGATCAAAAAAACAGGCTACAGTTGAAGCGTGAACGTCTAGCTTCTACGCTCGCCTACGTCTCCTCCACTCCACGTGGGGGTGCAGAGAACGGGCACAGGCGCGATCGCGAACTCGGCGCGCGATCGTGGCCACGTTCGTCGCCCCGCCGGAGCGACGTGGACGCGGACCCGATGCCGACGTGGAGGTGGCCGAAAAGGATTTGCGCGGGTTCGTCGCGTGCCGCGTCCGCCAAGTGCCAAGCTCGCCGTCTCGATCACTGTTGCGCTTTGCAGGTCCGACTGTCCGATGGAAGGTGTCGTACTCCTTCCTTACTGCACGGTGCAGAAGGCCACAATCGTACATGGACGGTTTTTCTTTTGAAAGGGTACATGGAAGTTTAGGTTAGGTCAGCGGAGGCGCGACGGTCACTATACGACTTCACATAGTACTAGGAGTACTTTTCTGGCAACGTGCAGGGTAGGAAGCTGAACCTACCGCTCTTGAACTCAAAACTGCATCCTAGGCCCTGTTACAGATGCTTTAAAGTTTCAAAAATTTTACTAGATTCACCGTCACGTCGAATTTTTAGACGCATGCATGGAGCATTAAATATAGTTAAAAATAATTAATTATACAGTTTGGTTGTAAATCACGAGACGAATCTTTCGAACCTAATTAGCCCATGATTGGACACTAATTGCCAAATAAAAACGAAAGAGTTACCGTGCTTCCAAAAATTTTACACCCCCGTCTAAACACAGCCCTAGTGTCTTAAAAGATCTCGTATCAGAGGGGGAAAAAGAGGTACAAGTCTGAAATGGAGGCATCCTGACCCAATATCATAATTCAAGTACTACTTCTTCTAGAGGAAACAAAAGAAAAATTGAAGAAATATAATTCCATGCAGGTTGCGACAAGTGAACAAGGAGCTGCAAATTGAAATGATGTCAGCTGGGCCTCGGGAGTCGGGACAGTGTGGTATCTGGACATTTCTTGGGCCCAAAGCTCAGTCCACTATCAGTCTTCGGCCCCAACAGCAGGTGCAGAGGGGGTCGCGAGAAACATGAACAGTTCTATAGAGAGTTTGCTCTCCCGTACGAAAATCTGAATGCTTTTTTTTTTCTCTAAGGGAAGCTCGCGAACTTAGGTACACTTGGCTCTATGAATACACAACGCCATATACATATGCCTTAGTCCTATAAGCATATTCCAAAAGACTTATTAGATTATAGTTTTTGATATCAATGAAGTCATCATGGATATCTCGCTATTGACAGGTATATTGTCTGCCACTAAAAAAATGGCATAGCCTTAGAGCAAAATCAAGATAAATATGAGTGCTCGTATCAAGTCAAGGACCAAATATGAATGGATATGTTCTACTGGGCTCAATTGTGCATTAGCCTTTACTATACTAGAGTCCACTTTAACAGTAGGTAGAAAAATACTCTTTTTTGTCTAAACAAGAATGTAATTCTCATTTTTGAGAAGTAAAATAATTTCAAATTTGTGACCAAATACATACAAAAGTACTAACATTTGATACTAAAATAAGTATCATTAGATTACTCATGAAATATATTTTTATAGTAGTAAACAAATGTTCATATTACTTTCTATAAGTTTAGTCAACCTTTGGAAAAAAAACTTGGTTCTGATCTAGAATTGCATCCTTTTCGGATCTGAGCGAGTATGGATCCGAGCGAGTAGTTGCTATGCTCCTATAGGCAAAAATGAAAGAGTTTTACATATCCATCTAAGGGGAAATATAACATTGCCAATAAAAAAACCTTCATCCTAATTTGCAATGCCTGGAGATTACTATGCTAACTAGATAAATTAAAACAAAAGTACCCATCCACAAGTTGATGCCTCCTTTGAATTGGAGGATTTTAAGACTACATAGAGGATTCCGTTTTGTCTATTAAGCCACCTTAGCAACCTTTTAGTTTTCAACTTTGCATGTGTTTCTCAATCTTCTAGTTCTATGTTGAACATGCATTTCTACGGAAAAGCTATGTTTTGTCTATTCCTACGTTTGATCTTTCATACATTCCAAAGGGCCCTGATAACTCACCACTACCATTAGCAATAGAAAATAGTCCCTACTCGTTACCTAGGACCTATTTGAATCACCTTTGAATTATTAGAATCCAGATAATGAATGAATATGATAATCTAGATTATGGATTATAATAATCTGGGTTTTTTGAATCCCTGGATTATAGAATTTGGTGCTCTGAGAACCTATGTTATCCTATTCTTTTTTTTTATTTTTGATAAATACGAGGACTATTTGATTGAATTTGAGCTAAATGGGCTTTGCCTGAACTAAGCTGGCTCAATAGTCCCAGCCCCGAAGTCCCCCTGAGTATTTTGGATTGACCCTCGGGAATGTGCAATGGTGGCCCAAAATGAACCATTCTTGGGTGGAGCCCAGTCCTTGGAACTGGAATTTGCCGATATTTATGATCCCCAAACCCGTATAAGCGCACCGGAGAAGTGGAGATTTCTCCCCTTGACACTTCGCTTCGCTTTCCTGATTCCTGAAGCGCTCCACCTCGTTTTCGTCCCTTTGCATCTGGCCGCGCGACCTCGAGGTGAATCCTGTCTGCTCTGCTCTCTCGTACGAGATCTGATTTGTTCCCTATGGTTCTACGAATTTCTCGAATCTGACCCGCCAGATGCGGATTTTCAGATCTGAGATTTATTAGCATCGTATTTTTCACTTTTCTATTATAGTATAATAACATTAGGTAGTTTCCATATTTACAGTCTGCAACTTAAACCTAATGGCGTGATACCGTAGCGTTGTTCATAGGTAGCTACTGTAACTATTTTTTTCTTATTGGCATTACCGCGTTAGAAATTTTTGCCAATTTCAGTTCTTGTAGAGATGGAATCTAGTCGTATTTGTTCTCTACTGCTTCCTGTTTTTTTTTTCAGGAAACATGAATGGAACATTTATATTTTGCTCATGTTTTTTTAACTACCAGGCAGGAAGACTAGCCTAAGGTCGTAACAACTCTTCACAAGATTTGGGCGTGCCAGTTTCAGTCCATTTGCTAGATGCCTCCCCACAAGATTGAAACCGGGCACCAGGACGTGGTGCACGATGTCGCCATGGATTACTACGGGAAGCGCATCGCGACGGCCTCCTCGGACAACACCATAAAGATAGTCGGCGTCAGTGGCACCTCGCACCAGCAGCTGGCCACCTTGAGCGGGCACCAGGGGCCGGTCTGGCAGGTCGCGTGGGCTCACCCCAAGTTTGGTTCCATGCTCGCGTCCTGTGGCTACGATGGCCGTGTGATCATATGGAAGGAAGGGGGGAGGCCTGACGAGTGGGTTCAGGCTCATACGTTCACCGACCACAAGTCCTCCGTCAACTCCATTGCTTGGGCGCCTCATGAGCTTGGGCTATGCCTGGCGTGTGGTTCTTCGGATGGGAACATTTCGGTGTTTACTGCACGTGCTGATGGAGTTTGGGACACTACACGCATTGATCAGGCGCATCCAGTGGGGGTGACATCAGTGTCTTGGGCTCCAGCAATGGCCCCTGGCGCTCTGATCACTGCTGGACCTTCCGGTCAGTTTGAGTATGTCCAGAAACTTGCATCTGGTGGCTGTGACAACACTGTTAAAGTATGGAAGCTGCAGAATGGAAGTTGGAGGATGGATTGCTTCCCTGCCCTTCAGATGCACAAGGACTGGGTGAGGGATGTGGCCTGGGCTCCAAACCTTGGCCTTCCAAAGTCTACCATTGCTAGTGCATCTCAGGATGGAACTGTTGTGATCTGGACTGAGGCGAAGGAGGGTGAGCAATGGGTAGGCAAGATTTTGCATGACTTCAAAACCCCTGTGTGGAGGCTATCATGGTCGCTTACTGGGAATATTCTGGCTGCTTCTGATGGTAATAACAATGTGACCTTGTGGAAGGAAGCTGTTGATGGTGAGTGGCAGCAAGTGACGACTGTTCAACCATAAGTGTTTGGATTGCTTGGTGTTGCCATAGTATTGGAATTGGTGATCATTTTCAATTTTGTTGTATGGTACTCGCAGTTTCAACGATATTGCGCTTCACTAACATTAGAGCTCTTTCTCCCTTTCCTGGCAAACATGACTGATATTATAAGCATGATCTTTTACTGGAATGGAATCGGAAATTCAGTTCATTTTTTGGAGTGATTTTTGAGAATGAAACAGCATGCCTTGTGATGTATACCGAGTTTATGTCTTGTGTACCGAGTTCATTTTTTGGAGTGATTTTTGAGAATGAAACACCAGATTCCAACCATTGCTAAGCTGACAGTTTGTATGAGAGCAAATTTCTTGTTACTTTGGCAGTGTTTACTTCCTTCAAAATTCCAAAAATTTTACAAGATTCTGCGTCACATCGAATCTTTAGACACATATATAGAGTATTAAATGTAGGTAAAAAAAATAACTAATTGCACAGTTTGTCTGTAAATGTTGAGACGAATCTTTTGAGCCTAGTTAGTCTATGATTGGATAAATTTTACTAAATAACAACGAAAAGTGCTACAGAAATTTTACACCAACTTTTACACCATCTAAACACTATCTTTGGCTAGAAAGAGTGTATGTACGGAACTGAATTTTGCCTAGGCCAGGGCATTCTCATTCATATCTGTACTAGAGACATCTTTTTAAAAAAAATTTGTGGAATCGGGGATTTAGAATTGATACAAGTACATCAGTGACAGGGAATACGTTATTATGCTGGGGTTTTTTTTTGGTGTGTCTTATATCTAATTGAGGAAATCATGTTGATTACCACAGTTATTTTCTGGGTTTGTGCAATGTTGCTTGGTGCAGATTTATGATGTGTTCTGCTTGCGACATAAGCGACAGTTCTATTCACATTTTCACCATAGTCAGCATAGCCAAGAATGCACTTGGTCTCGAATGCCGACCGTTTCCTCCATTAGCCGTGTATGTCCACGATAGGAAATTGGTGGGAGCATTTTTTCAGACTGTAAAATGGCAACTACAAATTGCCTATTGGCCTGCCATCAAAACACCAAGGAACTGAGACAAGTGGAGAACATTTTCGTGAAAAAAAAAGACAAGTGAAGAACACGAACTGGAGCTGGAACGAGTTGTGGTCATCTGAATGCTCGAAAGCGGCAGTGACAACTGACGAACCAAAATGAAAAGGACAGCAGCGGCATCCGCTACCAAACAGACCAAAAACATCGGCTCAGCCATAGCCAACCTTTCTGTGACTCGGCGCGCAAACATGGCGTCGTCACCGTCCCCGCGCCCCACGACCAGGCTCCGGAGGCCTCCGGCCTCCCCCGCGTCCTGCTCCTTTTCGGCTGTCTCCCTGCGCGGCCTCGTCTCGCTCTCCAGCGCCCCTAGGTTTCTCTCCGCCTCCTTCCGGCAGGAAGGGCCGCTGGCGTCGACCTTCGCTGGAAGGCCGCGCCTGCTGAGTGCTGTGCGGAGCTCCGGAGACCCTGGAGAGGTGGTATATTCTGCTTTTACTTAATTTGAATCAACGGGGGTTTACGAATTTCGTTTTTGGTTGCCTTGATTGGGGGACATTGTTCACAAACTCTTACCTGAATTTCCCGATGAACTGAAGAACATCGAGCTGTGTGTTTGTATCTGTGTCTAGGATAGGTTGATTCACTCGATTGGATGTGGCGAGTCCATTCTAGGCTCAAGCTGTTAGTATTGATGCGGCGAACAATTATAGTATAGGTTGAACCTTTTGTGGGATGTGGATTTGGACAGTACGGTCTCCCCTGTTTGTCAGTTCAGGAATTGACAGCTGATTCTTTTAGGTCCAGACAGAATAAGTGTGAAGCTATAAAAAGGTTTTGCAGTGTGAGGGGAGTTGAGTCACCCTGGTTCTTCCTTGATTGCCAAGGATCTTTCTATGTAGGGAAAAGCATGTTGCTACATGACAGTAACCAAATATTTGCAGGCACGTCTGTAATGTGTGTTTCTTTTGTTCTTTATACATTTATTATGGCATTATTGGTAAAAACAAAGTTGATGGAGTACATGCTTGTGTTTGTGTATACCTGTATGCGAGTTTAATAAACTGTAAACCATCTCACCTATAAGAGCTTAATTAACGATTAAAAACACCTTGACGATAAGATATTGGTCTTAGTACATCTGAGTGATGTTATCTCAAACTTAACTGCTCTGCTTTTTTGTGTATAGATCGATGTGGTTAGTGGTGAAGGAACTGAGCAGACACCTGGAGGCTCCACTGGTATGGTTGTTGTGAGACATGATAGCTTTCTTCATCAGTTTGTATTTCTTTATAGATCAGATTTGATCTTTCCTTTTGGTTCTGCACAGGTCCAAGAAAAGATGGAAAAGAGACGGCCAAAAGTTTCTCAACTAAAGAGTATTCACTAACTGTAAACCCAAACACCAATGATGATAAATCTGCCATATCCTATCTAGATGTCATGGTATAATTTAATAAGGTCATGAATGTTTAATCTTGTTTTTACATTGGAAATTTTGTTGAGTGGAAGTAGATCTTGCACTTGAATAGGCAGAAGACCTCACAGAAGTCAATCCTCTTGGAATTATTAATTTATCAGGTTTGAAATAAATATTAGCGACTTTTTATCAACTTATTATATTGAAATAAAGTCAATCGAGAGAGCTATGGAAGGTTGGAGTATTAAAGTTGGAATCTGAAAATAAGAATTATTGATTAAATAACCACTCTGTATGAATCTAGATCTATCTTGTTTATACTGACCGCTAGGAATTTTTTTTTGAACGTAATACCACTAGGAAATTTGCAAGTCATTCTCAAGAATAGTTACACTTGTCCTCGGAATGACATTAGCTTCGCCTTTTCAATTCCATACTAAAAGTGACATTATTGATCATATATTTCTACAAGTGCCAGGTTGCTAGAAAAACTAAAGAGATATGGAGTAGCTGGGGTTCTGTCATATGGACTACTTAACACTGTCTACTATGTGACTGCATTTTTATTAGTCTGGTAAGAAATGTATGTATCTGCAAAATCTTAGACCTAATACCTTGTCTGTAATATTTGTTTACAGAAGAAACATTTCTATTTATAACTTCAAACTGTAAAATAGTTAGTGCTTTGATAATGATAAACAGGCTGATGGATTCACTTCAGCTGTTCAGGTGGTAACAATTGAACAAGCATTTTGAACATTTAGGTGGATAATGTATATCACAATGATGTGCTTTTCAGGTTTTATTTTGCGCCTGCTCCTGGTAGGATGGGTTATGGTGCAGCTGTTGAGAGGTAATGGTTGTAAGTTATTTTTTCTTTTCACACATTACCTGTTTATACTGTAAAATCCTTTTATGTACTAGAGCAGATTCGTTAAACTAATGGCAATGGTCTGGGCTGGCAGTCAAGTTACTAAGATTTTTCGAGCTGGAGGGTGAGTCAAATACCCAAGTACCCAACCTATAAACTCATTTGCTTGTTTTAAATTTGTTTCTCTTATCAGCATAGTAAGTCTAGCTAGAAACAACTTTTCTCTTGCTGGTATGTTGAGGAACATCCTGAAGTATATACATTCGTGTTTCAAAAAATTGTGGATTACCAGTAAAAATCCATTTATTTGTATCCTGAAATGTTACCGTTGTCTGTTATGGTGGATACCAGGGCCCTTGCTCTGGCTCCTTTTGTTGAGAGAGGGCTGAGATGGTTCACAGTCAAGTTCAACTTCAAGTCAGAAGGGAAGGTAAAATACTAAAGCTTTGTTTATTTTTCCTAATGGGTATCTGTTCATATTTGAGCCAGAGTGGGTATAAATCTTCTTATTTGTCTTTACTCTTGCTACTATGCAGGCTTTTGCGGCGATTGTAGGGTTGTGCTTTGCAGTTGCTGCTCTCATGTTCTTTGGATTAACAATACTTTGGGCATAGCGCATCTGCTTTCCTGACGCATAGTTAGGAATCATGAAGAGATGCTGTGGAATAGAACCTTACTCCAATCAGTAACGCGGTGATCACACTCTACTAAAAAACCTCGCCTAATATTTCAGGGTGATTGTTCATAGTCTGCATGAATATGTATCTTCATGGTTAGTTAGTGATCGCAAACATCTTGAGTATACATATCCCTGTAAGGTCCTGTTGGACTGTGTCACTGTGTGCAGTCATGAGAAATTTTGCAAAACAAAACATGTTTGCTAGTGGATTTTTTCCATCCAAGCTTTGAGATCTGCTACAAGGAGTAGCTTGTAATCTTATATCTTGAGGACTTGAGCTAATCCAAAGATTGATTTTGAGCTCCACTTGATCTGCTCCCCAAATCTGAAGTTTTTCTATTTATGTGATTTTCGGAGCTTTTTTTTTTGGAGATTTTTCGTTCGTCGGATTTGGCTGCAATTTGTGTGAAATTTCTTAGGGCAAATTGGTGCTAGACATATGTAAACAAGCCTACGGTAATTCCCTAACAAATACCTCACTTGAGCACCACAAATTTTGATTTCCCCCAAATTTCCCCATTTTCTTAGAAGTTCTCGAATTTCTGAAATGCGTGGTAAATCTAGAGTCTTTTTGTTGGATGTCATGGGGATGCACTCTCTTGGATGAGGTGAGGATGCTGTACAAATTTCCTTGCAATCGGTGTTGATTTGAATCTCCTTTGGAAAAATTCTTGTGGAGTTTGAGCCACTCTGTTTGATCTGTAGCAGTCTGGCACATACTGCTATTTCCGGTTTGCAAAGGTTCCTTTCGTTTTTCTGCTTCTTCAACAGCAACCTTGCTATTTGTTTTTCTATGCAGCTATTCAGATTGTCAGCATTTTAGAAGCAGCTTGCTGTGTTCCTCACTGTTGTATTTCAGCAGTAGTTCGATGTTGAACCCGTGATGCTGTTTCTCTGTTCTGAACTCGATCCTGCAGATTGAGAGGAGCTACAGAATACAGATCAATTGTTGTTCCGCTGCATTGATTTTCAGTAATTCAGTTCAGTTTATAAAACAGCAGCATAGCGGCTTGCTTTCTGTTTTCGTTTTGCAGCAGTTGTTGCTACATCTGTTCCAAGTCCCTGCAGCAGGATAATTTTTCAGCAACTCATTTCAGAAGGCAACAGCAACTGGAGCACAACAGCTGACCGTCAGCTAACAAAGTCGACATTCACATTCAGACTAGGAGCAGCATATTGTTCCTATTTAATTCAGTACCCAATCATTAAGGCTCCCTTCCTGCATTCCAATTATCTGATATTATCTACTACTACTTTGGTTTCTATTCAGTGCTAGTTCTTTCAGTTGTTAAATGGTTCAGCTAGTTTCTGAATTTTACAGTTCAACAGCATAACCTTGGTTCAAAAGTAGTTTGCTCGGTTCAGTGAGGGCTTTCTATCTTGTTTGTTTTGCTTCTGGGGTGTTCTAAGCAAGTTCTAATTATTCTTAGGGTCAACATGTCGCGAGTTGTCGTGTGTGACTTTGATAATTAGAAAAGAGATGTGTTCGGTTGAAATTGAGATACAGGTCAAGTTCCATTCACCCCCTTCCGGTTTACATACTAGTTTGATCATGGAACCTCCCTCTATGGCTCCACCGCAGAAGGTCGTGGAGGCCGCCAGCCAGGCATGCGTTGGCCTGGCGGCTTGCTGCCCTCGCGCTGACCGCTGGCGGCGAGCACGGCGTGACTGTCCCGGTGCAGTGTGCAGGCAAGCGCGTGCCGCGGAGCCACTGCCTGTCTGCCTCGCAGCCTACTCTGACTGGTCTAACGCGGGAAGCGGATCGCACGATGGATTTGCGCCAGGAACGTGCGCGCGGCCGTACCAGCTCACGATTTTCTGTGGTCTCCGGAGCCCAGCCGCGACGCCTACACATTCTCTCCATGGGCGGACCCAGGATTTGAAAGTTGGGTATGTCCGTGCTAAAGAAAATATTTTAATTCAAAAATACTAATCAGGTGTGGTCTTGATTTGAAAGTGAAATCTACCCTCGTGTCTTTGCAGCCCCTTTCCCACCTAGATTTCAGATTGATTTTCTTCATTTTTTATAAGAATTGCCACTGCCTACACAAAAACAAAAGCATGTTTGATTCGGCCTACACAAAAATACACACAAAAAAATGCCGGACTGCCGGAGCCGCTAGCGCCAAGCTGCTAGGGTCGGCTTCCCGGGAGCCGGGGATGCAATTCCGCTTCTCGACTCTCCACGCTAAGTGGCCTCCAGAGGAGTGCGTGCCAGCATAGGAAGGGATTAGCCTGGGCCATCGGGTGTGGATGGTGGGCCGGTGGGGAAAGTTGAGTGCGATAGGAGAAAATAGGCCGATTGGGCTGCTTTGGTTGAATAGAATACCAATTTTGGAACTTAACTATATGATATATGTTTATATACTTACTATCTACTAATTGTTTCTCTAAAATTGTTGGGTATGCCTGGGAATACCCAGGCACAACTGCAGATCCGCCCCTGATTCTCTCCCTATTTTTTTTAGGTGGAAAGTACGCAAACGCCAGTACATTGCCTCCCAGTGGCGACTCGTGACTCGTGAGAATTTAGAAGGGGCTTTCGTTTATATATATAGTAGTAAATGAATAAAAAAAGGCCTCACCAAACATTGGCGGTGCCCCTACTCTTGGCGAACTGATCCACGTGACGCCCGCTAGATCGTCTCCTTTGTACGTCAGCTAGTAAAAACAGCTCCAAATCTGTGCGCTTGTCTCATGCAGCGGTTCAGTCTACTAGCTACTCACCAATAAGAAACGCCGGTTACATTTAGTACAGTACACGGCAGCGCAGCTGAACTGATCTTTTCCTTTGTCCGGAGTCCGGACAAACACTGCCTTTGGTCGACAAGAGAAAGGAGAAAATGAAAATCTCGTGCAACGTGACGGTGGGTTGGTGGCCCAGACCGGCGAACATACTCGTACGCCGCCAGCCCGCCAGCGTTTCAGTTCCACGTCCACCAGCTCGACGAGAGATGAGCAGATCTCAGTAAGGAAATGGAAATGGAAATTTCTCAAATTTCTGCATGCGAACGAGAACGAGCGCCGCCGACGCGTACAAATGGCAAGACCGTAGTTGCAGTTGCAGCGCCTCGTCTGACCGTTTCCTTGTGCGTCTCCTCCCTCCCGTCCCGGTTTTCCACTACGCGGGCTGGCTCCCGTCTCCACTCCTCGTTCCCCCCCTCACTTAACCCACCGAGCTCCATTAATGGCGCCTCCCCTAATTTTGCCATAATAGCGGCGGCAGCGGCACAAGCGTCGAGACCACGTGGGGTCTGGGAAGGAAAAGCTACTGCACTTCAGGGGTTGGCCTAGGAGCCCGCCCCGCTTCCACATGGGGTACCAGCCCATGCACGGCAACGGCGGGACAGCCGGTGCCGGGACATCAGGCTCCGGCTCCGGCGGCGGCGGAGACCACCTGCACCACCACCACCAGCAGCGTCTGCACAGCCCCCGCATGGCCGGCGGCGGGGGCTCCATGACGCGCCGGGCCAGCTCGTTTAAACGCGGCGGGGGCGGCGAGATCGAGCTCCAGATCGGCTCCCCGCGCTCACCGAGGTGCGACGGGCTGGGCAGCCCGCCCTCGGACTCAGTGGAGCCGTCTGGTGGCGGCCTCCACCACCACCACCAGAGCCAGCAGAACCAGAACCTCCGGTTCCGGCTCTTCAAGCCGCCGGTCTCCGGCGGCGGCAGCGCGGTCGGGCTCGGCCTTGGGATCCGGGAGAGGAGGAAGCTCGGGAACATGCTGTTCCTCGCCTTCTGCGGCGTGTGCTTGCTCCTCGGCGTCGCCAAGATCTTGTCGGGCGGCTGGTTCGCCCTCCCTGGCAAAGACAAAGACGCCGATTTGAAGGTAAAGGATTATGAAATTTTTCTGCAATGGTATCTGTTATTATTTGACATGTTTTTTAGTTCACCCACCTGAGTCCTGATCAACAGCTCCAGTCCAGGCGTAGGAGAGTCACTTAATTGTCTTATCCGAACTTGTCGTGATGAATAAACGTGCTCTCAGGCAGCCTACTTGTTCAGTTACTTGCAAGCTCGGTGGTCTAGTTACAGAAAGCATCACGGTTTTCTGAATTCATTTGTCAGATGCCACTTTTCATAGAATTTATGATCCTTGGCATTCCCAATTGTAGCAATGCATTTTGCGAGCCTAGTAACTTTCAACTGTAATTTAACTTGGTGGGATTAGAACTGCAGCGGTTTAACAGATATCTGATGGACCTGCATTCTATTTTGTTCCTTTTTAGTTTGGATACTATAATAAATCAGTGTAATGAGCTAGCTGAGAGATATAAGAGACTGGCCTATCAAAAATAATATGGTTTTGGATCTGTTAGGTTGGACTGATTGAGTTATCTATACTGTTATGTGGAACTTCATTAGATAGGTATCAATGAGAAACTTACGGGATAGGTATTGGCAGTTGGCTTACAAAGAGACGCTAGCTCTAGTGTTACGGCTATTCCGCTATTGGCAGTTGGTTTCTGTAGGCTGTTTGTGCACCTTCGTTTTCTTCTCCCGGATATCTCTATGGTCTCATGTACACACCTTTAATCTTGGTCAATGGTCATGGTCTTTACTAGCCATAGGTATGCATATGGTAGTTAATACTAGGGGTGCAAACGGTCAGATAGCTACAGTGATTCTCGGATTTGGATTCGAATACGGATAGTGTCAGCTGTGTCGGATATGCGATTTGAGTATTCGGATACAGATACGGATACATTATCGGATATTGAATCTCAGAACTCGGATATGGACGGATCTGAACTCCTCTAAACAGATTTGAACTCGGATATGGTCGGAAAATATCCGTACCATTTGCACTCCTAGTTATTACGATTAATCTCTGTGCTGATTGCTTGGGCTTATACATAAGAACTCCTTACTGAGTGCTGCCAAATCGAAACTGCAACCTTCTTATTGCTTCTCACCATTGACTAGAGCAGTGCCGTTATCTCTCTATTTAGTCTACCAATTAGCCAATGATTGACTTCCCTACACAGGATTTGATCAATGACCAATTTCAGAAATTTCTCTTCCGAGTTTTTCTAGAGTTGCCTCTGTTATGGCTAAAGTTATACATAAAGATTGTTTGGTCTGGGCAGAGAACATGCCTGTAGCATGAGTGCAAGTCCTCGAGTTGTGAGGCTACCAACCAGGGCTCAAACCCTGGTTCGCACAAAAAGGCCCCTTGCTGTGTTCCCCGAAAGCATGAGTACTTGTGGTAACCATGTTCTCGTACCAGTAAGAGCAAGCTTTCAGGTGCCTTTTCTCAAGTCTCGACCTTTGAAGCAATGCCTTCAGGGTGTCTTTGTCCCTTGGTTGAGCTTTTTAAGCAATAGTTTCTTTCCAATCATGTTGTATTTTTGTGTATGCCCTGAGCTTATCACATTGTTTCAGCATTTCATGAAGTTTATATAGCCTGGATTTTTTTATAGTTAATCCAAAATTACTGTATGAATCTAGATAATGAATTTAAGAATCAGAAGGTTTGGTACTATACTATTATAATGCAAATTGGCTGCATTTGTACATGTTTCTAGGATCTCTCTGTCTCCTTCTCTGGTGAGAAGGTGCATCAAGTTGATCGTCACTTCATATACATGGGAGGAAAAGAGAGTGACAGGACTTTGATGACTGTGGAATCTAACATCGGTGGAAGAGAAGACAGTGTGGCTGAGGCTAGTAGTATATCTCTTCCTAGACCTCCTTTCGTCGGCAATGATTTATGGAAGTTAACTTTCTTTTTTTGTTGGTGCTTCATGTAGGCCTCTGATGTCTGGTCTCAGCCAAGCAGTACAAATTTCAGACAATGCATTGTTTCAAACTCTCATAAAAGTAAGTTAGTTACTTAGTTTGTATGTAAGTAATATAGCTAGCCTTTCTTAACATAATTTAGTCTCTTGTTCTTAATTTTGTAGATCAAGATTCTCATACGAATGGTTACATTATCATAAACGCAAATGGAGGTTTGAATCAAATGAGATTTGGGGTGCGACTACTATCGTATAGATCAGTTTTAGGTTACTATCTGTATTTGATGCCTGATATCTGATGGCACTGTTCTTCACATTGTAGATATGTGATATGGTTGCTGTTGCTAAGATCCTGAAGGCAACTCTGGTTCTTCCTTCACTCGATCATACATCCTACTGGGCAGATGACAGGTTGGGATCTTCAGCGGCAACCTTCTTATCTCTAAATCTCAAATCCACTATAGACTTGTCAATCAATGCAATCATTGCACTCATTCTCGGTTCTTCATTTCACTAGTGAATTTAAGGACCTTTTCAACTGGAGGCACTTCATTGAGTCACTGAAAGAAGACATTGATATTGTTGAAACACTTCCCCCTGAATACAGTGACATTGAACCTTTGGCTAAAGCTCCGATATCTTGGTCGAAGGTTGAAGCCTGAAACTCGATATCTGTGAATAGTTTACATTGAGATATGATGAAAGCACTCACTCAGTATTTATTCTGGGCAGGTGCATTATTACAGGGATGAAATCCTCCCCCTTCTGAAGAAACACAAAGTCATTTACTTTACACATACAGATTCTCGCCTTGCTAACAATGGCCTCCCTAGTTATATTCAGAAATTAAGATGCCGAGTTAACTACAGATCTTTGAAGTATTCTCATACAATTGAAGATCTTGGTAATACCCTAGTTTCAAGGATGCGTCAGGATGGAAACCCATATCTTGCTCTCCATCTAAGGCAAGATCCTTTATCTAAGGATGCTTCTGTCTGCATATTTTTATTGTTATTTTTGTGCCTGATTAGTGCAGTCAATTATTTTATTTCTTAATTCTGAATCTCCATTTAGCTGTTGTTTTATATTTGTAACAATATGAGGATTGAAATCTTAGTTTCTCTATCTCCAAAATATTGAACGATAAATGTTGCATTGCATGGACAGATTACATAAATCATTTTGTTATATCAAAGATAGCAGAAATAGAATTATTATCTTGTCTCTTTAAAGAAAAGGCAACTGAGGTTGGAATTGGAATCAAAAGATGCTGTGGATCTCGTTGTAATCTTTTTATAGATAAAGTGAATTGCTTATAGAGTATATGATGGATGATCTTAAATAGACCTGCTGCTTGACAGATATTTTATGAAATCGTCTTCTCAAGCAAAGTTGAATTTCATCAATCATTAATTAGTCTAAAAATTGCTTTGAAATTTTAGCAATAAGTTCTTGGAACTACAGCAGCAATAATTCTACAAAATTATGGTGCCAAATATCCAAAGTTTGTTTATCTAGTCTACCGAAGCAGAATTTTTACTTGAAATCCTAAGTAACCATACTAATTGTTTGGGGAATGATTTTCTATTCCTTGGCTAACCCTAGAAGGGTAGCTATATAGTTTCCATACATGGGCCACATGGGCCTTAGCCTCATGGGCCTAACATATACTCCAACACCCCCCCGCAGTCTGAACTGCCGTCGCAGCGGAGTTCAAGGCTGAACAAGAAAGAACTCACACAACCCCCCCACAGACGCAACTAGCCACCGGTGATGTTGAGGCTGGAGCGAAACTCGGCGAAGGTCGAGGACGGGAGGCCCTTGGTGAAGATGTCCGCGAACTGGGAGGTCGTCGGAACATGAAGGACCCGCACCTCACCCATGGCCACCCGATCACGGACAAAGTGGAGGTCGATCTCCACATGCTTGGTCCGCTGATGCTGGATGGGGTTGGTGGAGAGGTAGACCGCACTGACGTTGTCGCAGTAGATCAGTGTGCTCCGGGAAGGAGGAGTGTGCAACTCCGCAAGCAGCTGCCGGAGCCAGGCGGCCTCCGCCACGCCATTGGCAACGGCGCGGTACTCTGCCTCGGCGCTGGACCGGGAGACCACCGGCTGGCGCTTGGACGACCAAGACACCAGGTTGCCGCCCAGGAAGACGGCGTAGCCGGAGGTGGAGCGACGAGTATCCGGGCACCCGGCCCAGTCAGCGTCGGTGTAGACGACGAGGTCGGTGGAGGAGGCCCGGTGTAGGAGGAGGCCGTAGTCGAGTGTGCCCCGGAGGTAGCGGAGGAGACGCTTGAGAGCCATGAGGTGAGGCTCCCGGGGATCATGCATGTGGAGGCAGACCTGCTGAACTGCATAGGTGATGTCCGGCCGGGTGAAGGTGAGGTACTGAAGGGCCCCGGCAAGACTCCTGTACGCAGTGGGGTCGGCCACCGGTGGTCCCTCAGCCTCAGACAGCTTGCCCTGAGTGTCGACCGGAGTGGAGCAGGGCTTGCAATCAGACATCCCAGCCCGCTCCAGGATATCCCGAGTGTACTGCCTCTGGTGAAGAAGGAGCCCAGCAGGACGGTGCTCAACAGTGACACCGAGGAAGTGGTGGAGCTCACCCAGGTCCTTCATCGCAAACTCCTGCTGGAGAGCTGCAATGATCCGGCGGAGAAGTGGCTCGCTGGAGGCGGTAAGGACAATGTCATCAACATAGAGCAACAAGTATGCAGTGTCGGCCCCATGGTGGTAGACGAACAGGGATGTATCAGACTTGGCCTCCACGAACCCCAGGGTCAGCAAGAAAGCAGCAAACCGGTGGTTCCACGCTCGAGGTGCCTGCTTGAGGCCATAAAGGGACCTGTTGAGCCGGCAGACCATGTCAGGACGGGTGGTGTCGACGAACCCCGCCGGCTGACTACAGTACACCGTCTCGGTAAGGAGGCCGTGGAGGAAGGCGTTCTTGACGTCCAGCTGGTGAACGGGCCAAGACCGAGCCAGTGCCAGCGATAGCACGGTACGGACGGTGGCCGGCTTGACCACCGGGCTGAAAGTCTCATCGTAGTCGACGCCAGGGCGCTGAGTGAAACCTCGGAGGACCCATCGAGCCTTGTAGCGCTCGAGAGAGCCGTCCGCGCGGCGCTTGTGAGTCCAAATCCACTTGCCGGTGACGACATTGGCGCCCGGCGGCCGGGGCACCAACTCCCACGTCTGGTTGGCGAGCAGTGCGGCATACTCCTCTTCCATCGCGCGGCGCCAGTGAGGGTCCAACAGGGCGTCGCGGACGGAGGAGGGTACCGGAGAGACCACCGCGTCGTCGGTCGAAGCCGCGAGGGCACGAGGCGGCAGGGTGCCAGCCGCGTGTCGTGTCACCATCGGGTGAACATGCCGCGGGTGTCGGTGAAGCAGCGGCGGGTGGTAGACCGGCGGGGCACCACGGGCCGGCGGAGACAGTGGCGGCGGTGTCGGTGTCCCCGGTGGAGAAGGGACCACGAGCGGCGGTGGGCGTGGCCTGCGCTGGTATACTCGTACCGGCGCGGCGAACCTCGACGGAGGCGCCGGGGCAGGTGCCGAGACAGGATCCGGCGTCGGCAACCGGCACGACCCCCCGGGGGCAGAAGCGGGGGACGAGGGCCCCGGGTCTGCACCAACTGGAGAAGACGGGGCCGCGCCGGAGGACGAGGGGCCCGGACTCGCAGGGGTGCCGGGGCCGGTGGCCGGCTCAGAGCGCGGCGAAGCGGTACCTGCAGGAGACCACGAAAAAGGTGGCTGCACCACCGGGTCAGTGGGAAAAAGAGAGGGTGGATCCGGGACCGGAGGTGTAGGGGTGCGGGAAAAGGGAAAGACGGACTCATCGAACACCACATGGCGCGAGATGAGAACACGTCGAGAGGTAAGGTCAAAGCATCGGTACCCCTTGTGATCGGGGGAGTACCCGAGGAAGACACAGAGCGTGGAACGAGGGTCCAGCTTGTGAGAAGATGTGGCAGCAGTGTTGGGGTAACAAGCACACCCAAACACGCGGAGGTGATCGTACCGAGGCGGGGTACCGAAGAGGGCGTGGTGAGGTGTGGGAGCGGGACAGGCAGCAGAAGGAAGGCGGTTAAGAAGGTAGGTGGAGGTGTGCAGGCCCTCAGCCCAGAAGCGAGCAGGAAGAGAGGCCTGGAACAGAAGAGTGCGCACGGTGTCGTTGGTGGTGCGAATCATCCGCTCTGCCTTGCCATTCTGCGAAGAGGTGTAAGGGCAAGACATGCGCAACTGAACACCGTGAGAGAGGAAGAACGCTCGGGAGGTGGAGTTATCAAACTCGCGACCATTGTCACACTGGACGGCCTTGATGGTAAGACCGAACTGAGTGGACACCCAAGTAAAGAAGTGAAGGAGCGTGGTAAACGTATCAGACTTCGCACGTAGAGGAAAGGTCCATGAATAATGCGAAAAATCATCAACAACCACAAGATAGTACTTATAACCAGAAATACTGATAACAGGAGATGTCCATAGGTCGCAATGTACAAGATCAAAAATGCGGGCCACATGAGAAGAAGAACTAGAAAAAGGAAGACGAACATGTCGGCCCAATTGGCACGCATGACACAGTTGCTCATCATGAGCTCGAGTACATGGAAGACCAGAGCTACGACTGAGCTGTATCAGGGCATCACGTCCAGGATGGCCGAGACGCCGGTGCCAGGTAGTGGAGGAAGTAGAAGCGACGAAGGCAGCTGACAAAACGGGCGGCGAAGAAGACGAAGGAGCCGCCGGGAAGCGAAGGGTGTAAAGGGGCCCGGTGCTGTCACATCGGAGCAGAGGACGCCAGGAAGCCAAATCCTTTACAGTAAGACCAGAAGAGTCAAATTCCACAGAACACGAATTGTCAGCTGTAAAACGTCGAATAGAAAGAAGATTATGAACCATAGAAGAAGCAACGAGAACATCAGGAAGACGAAAGGAGCCATGAGCACCGGCGGTACCCACAGACGAGACAGGAATACAAGAACCATTAGCGACCATAATGGACGAAGGAAGAGAGGAAGAGGGAGAGTGAACCGATGAAAGTATACCGGGGTCAGGAGTAGTGTGGTAGGTGGCCCCCGAATCAGCGATCCACTCAGGTCCGACCGGAGGTGTGAGGCTCATGGTGCTGAACGAGCGGGCCAGGGCCGCCTGATCCCAGCCGGCGAACCCCGGTGGAGTCCCGGAGGGTGGAACCCACGGCGTAGCAGGGAAGGCGCTCGGTGAAGGAACGCCAGGCGGAGCTCCGGTGAGCATGGCCATCGGTGGGCGAGTGTCGGCGCCGGGGGTGTGGTAGGGCCACATGGAGATGCGACCGGACCACGGGTTCTGGAACGAAGGCCATGGTGCCCCCCCGTGTGTCCCAGACGGTGCCGGAGCCTGAGGTTGACCACCCCGGCCACCCCCGCGGCCCCCCCCCCACGGCGACGACGAGAGCCACGACCCCCCCACCTCCGCTCGGCCCGGAGGGAGGAGGGCCCAGGAGAGACGACGGTGGAGGAGCCGACGACCGCGGCGGAGCGGGAGGACGCGGCGAAGTAGCAGCCAGGGCCGTCGAGGAGGACGAGGAAGTGGTCGAGCCCGGCTGGAGGCCCTGCGTGAGCTCCTCCATGACGAGATCGTCACGAACCTCCAGGAAGGTGGGGAAGGGCCTCTGGCGGGTGATCCACGTCCTGAGGTGGGCGTAGCGGTCGCTGAGCCCCCGGAGGACGTTGAGGACCAAGATGCGATCCTCGACGGGCCACCCGAGATCCCCCAGGGAGTCAGCCATGCCCTTCATCCGACGGCAGAACTCGCCGACGGAGAGGTCACCCTGGACGAAGGTGCGGAAGCTCGCGTCGAGACGCAGCGCCCGGGCCTCAGCGTTGCCCAGGAACTGGCCCTCGAGGGCAAGCCAAGCCCGGCGCGCGTCCGGAGAGGTGCGGACGAGGTCGTGGAGGTCCAGAGAGATCGTCCCCAAGATCCAGGAGAGAACGATACTGTCGAGACGAAGCCACGACGGCGTCTGGACGGCGACCAAGGTGTCGACGAGGACGTGGTCGTCGAGGGCGTAGCGGCGAAGAGTGAGGAGGACCAGGTCCCGCCAGCGGGCGTACGAGGGTGACTCCGGCTCGAGGACGACCGGAACGAGCAGGCGAATGTTCTGGACCCCCCCCCCCCCCCCCCCGCGCCTGGTAGTGCAGCTGAGCCACGAGCGGATCGGCCGGGTCGTGCCATAGGACGGCGGTGTGAGACACGCGGCGACCCGGCGAGGAAGAGGAGTGGGCCCCGACGTCCTGGCCCACTGGGGTGGTGAGGAGCCGCTCCGCCTCGGCGATCTGGCGAGCCAGGGCCTCGGCCGCTTCGCGCTCGTGCTCCCACACGAGGGCGGCCGCCCGCACCCGTGCCTGGCCCTCCGCGGCAGAGGCACGTGCGGCGGCGAGGGCAGCGGCGAGAGACGAGGCGTCACGTCCGGCGTAGATTTGGGAAAGAAGTGGCGGGGCCGGGAAGGCCTGGGCACCGGCTTCTAGCACATTAAGATAAATCATGTATTAGCATATTGTAGTAATCTTGCACAAAGTAAGCTGCAGATACATTTCAGGCTTTGCTCATTTGATTAATTTGTCAGTTTTGATGTCTTTCAGGTATGAGAAGGACATGCTAGCTTTTACTGGTTGCAGCCATAACTTGACATCAGAAGAAGAGGAGGAACTGCGTAAAATGCGTTATGAAGTCAGCCACTGGAAAGAGAAAGAAATCAATGCTACTGAAAGAAGAAGCCTTGGTGGCTGTCCTTTGACACCAAGGGAAACTTCACTTTTACTCAAAGGATTGGGTTTCACTCGAAGCACCAGAATTTACTTGGTTGCTGGTGAAGCTTTTGGCAATGGAAGCATGAAAGCTCTGAAGGATGATTTTCCCAATATTTATTCTCATTCTACACTGGCAACAGAAGAGGAACTTGCACCCTTCAAAAATCATCAGAATATGCTTGCTGGTCTTGATTACATCGTGGCTCTTCAGAGTGATGCCTTTATTTACACTTATGATGGAAATATGGCAAAAGCTGTACAAGGCCATCGTCGTTTTGAGAACTTCAGAAAGACTATTAACCCAGACAGGTAATACATTAAACTGTTAGATGGGTAACCTTTTGCAGAGTGTGCATGCCGCGCACATGTTATGGTCAATTTCATTTTGCGCCGAATGAACATGTAGCCTTGTGATTTGTGTTGTAGACATGTGGCCATCCACTTGTTCCTCCTTTTTTTTTCTGAATATCTGATTCTTTGTCCTGCAGGATGAGTTTTGTGAACCTGATAAATGAATTTGATGAAGGAAGAATGCCTTGGGATATATTCAGCTCGGAAGTGAAAAGATTACACAAAGATAGAATAGGTGCTCCATATTTTAGGGAGCCTGGAGAATTCCCAAAGCTAGAAGAGTCTTTCTTTGCAAATCCAATGCCTGGCTGTATATGCGAGAAACATAGTGAAGAATGAAGATGCAGGTGTGCTGATGGTTCTTAACCCACGCCTCTTGAGTCAGAAAATATAGGCCTCTACTGCCTGCCAGAGTGCCAGGTGTTACTTACACCGATGTTGAGTCATGATCAATGAATTCGTTCCAATGAATGGACAGCACTGCTGGGCAATTCATTTCAGTTTCATCCCTTACTGGAGTTCACAGTATGTATAATGGATGTTCTGCAATGGGCATGGCTGTTAATCAGTTTTTGCACTAGTATGTGAGTGGCTATGCCTATGAGGCTTTGACATTTGCCGCAATTGGTACATAGAAGGTACATACACTGGAGGACATTATGCGGAGGGCTTATAATTTTCCACAGCTTCTTTTGTACTTGATTATTTGTAACTAGACAAATTGTTTGCAGAATTGCACAACTAGATTTGCAAATACAATGGTATATACATTTCCAGTGCTAGTCATTCAGAATGTAGCTACAAATTTTGATTGTGCATACAGCCCTAGTTTATATACTCGAGTCTCAAGAAAACAGTTTGACCTTGTGCAAAATGTGTCAGGTTATAGCATCCATATATCCGACAAATTTACATGAAACTGGCCTTGCATCCCCCGCTCTGTCGTCTCAAATTGATTGGGTGTGCTTAGTCGCTTCCGGACCCGAATTGATTCGGTAGCATGTCGTGGTTGGCTTGGTGCCTGGTGGAGCTGGGCTGCTCACTCTCTTCATGCACACGTTGAGTTGGCGTGTGCCTCGGCTTGGGGGCTGTGCTTGGTTGGTGGCATGGAGTGATAGATAATTGTTCTCCAAAATTACTAGTTACCCATTATTTCTTTCAAATAAAAAAGAAAAAATGGTACTGATCAAACTTTTTCGTGTCCCACCCATTTAGTATGTTGCAGTACCTTTTTCTAAGTACCTATAATATTTTCCAACCACCGTAAATCTCATGAGGTTTATATTTATATTTTTTTTCCAACCACCGTAAATCTCATGAGGTTTAGTAGAGTGAAACTGTGATTATTATTACTTTTTTATTTGGCTTCAATTTGTAGAAAAAATTATGAAAGTCGTCACATTAAAAAAAACACTGCTAATATCTCACAAGGATGATAGTAAAGTGTACTAATTAAGCTTGGCTGGAAATGCTCTCGCATAAGGCTTGAGCAAGATTGGGGGGACAGTTTGAAGGGAAAAAATAAAAACAAATAACATAGGTGGAATCAGATAGGCAGTAGCCGATTTCACTGGATGCAGATAACTGAGTCACGACTCACGATACAGAGTTTCTCATGGAGGCGAAGGTACAACTACTGCTACTCGACTAGGGTTCAGGGTTCAGGAGTCCATCAGTTACAGACCCAGCCAGGCAGACACCAACCCTAAATCCCAAATACATGACGCGGTAATTAATTTAATGCCAGTCTGAATACTGTTTAACGTCTGAAAATGAAAGCTAAACCCCCACATAGGCGCTGGAATGAGTACAATGAAGATAGGTCGTCGTATGAACCCACTTAGGCGCTCGAATGAGTATAATGAAGATAGGTCGTCGTATGAGAGATCAATGCCTTCAAGACTGGTTTTCAGTTTCAGTTGTCTGACAAAAGTTTCAGTTGTCTGATAAAAGTTGAAACTTCAGAGTTCCTGACAGCACATGTGGCTAGTAAAACGTTATGGCGCTCAACTAAGCAAGAGGATAACATACCTCGCCTACTTAGGCCAAGTCTGTAACAGTACATTACTACTTCAATCGCATAGAACTGTCTCGAATCTCATAAAAAAACATCAGTGTAGTGCGACATAACCTTATCACACAGCCAATAGCACATCAATTTGTTTCAGAATAAAATACTACAGAAACTACAAAATCATTGGAGAAACTACTTTCTGCATCTCTCATGTTTGAAATTCTGACGTCCAAAAACTACTTCAGACAAAAAAGGGAGCACCGTCTCATTCAAGTGAACCGATTTTACACAATTCAACTAATGAACAGAAGACACCATCCATCTAATAATTTCCAGCTGCACCAGCATGAGCAAAGACAAACGGTTTAATTGTACACCATCACAGCAACATAAAGCAGACATGAAATAAAACGTACAGATTGCCACTGCATTTCTGCACACTGATTAACATCCAGAATTTATATGCATTATGCTAAGTATGAATCCCTGAATCTGATTTCCCTTTCACCATTGGGCTCCTTTAATGAAATGTTTTATCCACACAGATTGGAAATAGAAATATAGAAGCAAAGCACACAAAATGTTCCCTTGTCCCCCCCCCCCCCCCCCCCCCCCCCCCATATTGTTCCAATTCCTCACACCATTATTCAGATCTAACCCACTCCAATATGGAAAGTCAATATAGCCTAATGTAATATGAAAGCGAGCAATTGGTGAGCATTCAGATAAAAGAGGACTTCGAGAGAGAAAATAGTCTGAATTTTTCCTCCCTATGTTGAATGTATACACAATGAAAAGGATTATATCGATTATTGAAGCAGAATGAAGGAATAAATAGAAGCTCAATCTGTCAAGTTTCAGACGAAAAAGGAAAATACCAGTGACCATTTTGTCAAGAATATCTTATCTTGCACTGCAACCATGGTCAGGTTCTTCATGGAGGCACAAAAGACTTCAGCACAAGTCTGTTGTTAACTTATTAGTCACATTTCTTCAGCAGAAAACTCCTGGGTGAACTAATCACTCTTGCTTGTACTTATTAACTTAGTCACATTTCTTCAGCAGAAAACTCCTGGGTTAACTAATCACTCTTGCTTGTACTATAGTCAAAAGTATATAATGTGAGCACTGCTAACTTTCAGAAAACGATATATGAGACAGAAATCCATTTGGTTCAAACAAAACACAAAATATGGAATTGTGCAAAATAAAATGAAGTCCCTAATTTCTTACCTTTAAACAGAACCTGAGCTTGAGCTGAAGCTTTTCCACATGCTACTAGCTCATGCAGTGGATCCACATAAGACACTGAGCAATCATCATGATGACTGATGCATAACGTACGAAGAAGCCTAGCTTTAGAAAGAATGAGCTTCATAAAAGACATTTCATTTGGAAGCCAATTGATACCAGTCATCTCCAGAATTTGAAGATTGGCACACATGCCATCTGTCCACTGTGCATTTAGAAACTCTCCATTTAGCTCAATTTTCTGCACTTTGCCGTAATAGATCTTCACAAATGGATGTAGAAAAGGGTAGTTAGTCGAAAGCAGCAAGGCAACCATCTAAGTTCAAACATTGTAGGTACGAATATCTGAAAGGTAGTATTCAGCACTACCTGTATTTTAAGTTTTTCAAGATTCGGCATACTCTTCAGGAAGCAAAACAATAACAAAATGGGGGGCAGTTCACAGAAGTGCATGAACAATTTCAGACTCTTCAAGGTGTCAAAGGTGCATGGAAGGGTCTCCAGTATCTTAATCCCATTTACCTGGAAAAAGAAAAGGAAAGAATATAATATCAGAACACTGAAGCTGTAATATAGGACATCAATCAGGGAAGTGGCCACAGGCCATTGAAGTGAAGCGGTGATGGATACAATCAAACATGGTTTCTGTTCGAAAAAAATCTTTCATAGTGACGCGTCGTTAATGTTCATCATTTCCCATTGTCAGGTAGTATAAGGCAATTTTAGTCAGCTTCTATTTCGACCCTGCCAAACTAGAGATTTGGAAGAGAGAAAATGAATACTTGGGAAGAACAGTATATACCGGTGCATAAAACATGCAGAGCCTAAGCTTCCTAACTTGAACGAGCCCAGCAAGAAAATTGGCGAAATCTCGGTCACCAACATACTCCCACAAATCGATGACAGCAGAGTGCAGGCATGGCAGCTCTGCAAAATGCCAGCCATAATCGATATTTGAGCAAATTGTTATGTGCCGCAGATTGGGCGCCCGGATCTCCCATTCAATGAAGTCGTCTCCCTCGATGCAGACTTCGCATAGTATCAGCTTCTCTAGCAATGGCGATGTCTCAATGATCTCCTCCAGTTGGTACTCCCCATTCTGCTGGAACTTCACATTGGCAAGGCTTAGCACTTTAAGGTCCGGAAAGCCCTCGAAGTTTGGGGGTAGCGGCGGGATGTGGCAGGCGAAGAGGTCGACGGAGATGAGGCGGCGCCAAGAGAAGACGGTGGAATGAAGGGAGAAGAACTCGTAGGGTGGTTCCGGACTGAGGTAGAGATCCTCGACGCCGCCGCGGCGGGATAGGACGAGGAGCCAGTCGTCTAGGCGGCGGGCCGAGAGCTCGTCGAGGGAGACGTGGAAACGCCGGACGCGGCCGGGGCAGCGGGGGAGGACGCAGTCGACGGTCCAGAGCGCCTGCTTGACGGAGGGGATGTAGATGTCGATGGAGGGGAGCGTCTCCCAGCGGCGGCGCCAGGCGCGGCAGAGTGCGGAGGTCCGGACGACGTCGCGGAGGTCGAGGCGGGTGAGGACCTCGTCGAGGACCTCCTGGGGCAGGGAGAGCAGGGCGTCGGCGTCCACCGCATCCACCGGCATGGCCGAGGAATCAGAAATCCGGCGCTTCTTGCGAGGGCGGCGCGGAGCCATTTCGTCGGCAATGGGCGGTGCCGCCGTTCGGTGTGGAGAATTTGGGGCTTGGTGGACTGGTGGTGGAGATCGGTTTCGCCTTTCGCGGGGTAAGGACTAAGGAGCGCGGGTTTTGTAGCACCGTGGCGGGACGCCGGGACAAAATGGCGCGAAACAAAAAAAATGCATAAATATGTGCTCGTGACACTTGTCGCAGCCGAATGTTAAAAAAAAAATGACGCAGCCATTGACTTGGTTTGAGGTTCACATTTTGCAAGATATCTCTTCTATTCACTTGGTTTGAGATTCACATTATGTGATATCTCTTCTACGTGACTAAGAGTATGTTCCACTCCAGTTTTTTCAGTTCTACTCTCAACTTTGCTAAGCACAACTCCAATTGCTCTACTATGAAATAAAAGAAGATCAAGTTGAACCCTAACTCATGCTCTACTCTGAGATAAAAGATCAAGTTGAACCATAACTCATGTTTTTCTACTTAGCTTGTTAAGGGCTATCCCAGAAACAAGCCCTTCATATCCGTTGCCCTTGCGAAAATTTGAATTTTACCCCATGGCAAGCTGGTTTTTTACCATCGTCAGGAGAGAGCCCTACCTATTTTTTTGGTTTTTTTTAAAACAACCTAGAAATTCGTCTCCATGGGGATTTGAACCTGGCCTGCTAGGATGCTTCTGGGTAGCTCCAGCCACTAGGCTGGAGGCCTGTTCGCATGGCTAGCGGGCTTCATTCGAATACAATCAAAGTTACGAGCTTCGTCTGTCTGCCATTATGAAGTGAAGTGAGTCACACATGCTGAAATACTATTTAACTATTCTAACCATCTTTAGTCTATTTGATCCAAAAAATATTAGACCTAGACTAACAATTTTGATCATGAGATCTTTTACCTTATCCCTTTTCTTTCCTCCCACGTTCTTCTCATGCTTGTTTGTCCTCGAGACTCTGAATTCGTTGCTGCTTGTGATTTGCGTTCTATTCATTGATCATTTGTAACAACCTCAACAACCCCCCACACACATTATCATTCTCATCCCTCGGCCCCAGTAGCACATACAACGGACCTCATCAATAAACTCTATCCCTTTAATGTATCCCAGTTAATGACCTATTCCTGTGGCTGTTCTGCATTGCCACCAATGTTACCAAAAGCATCTAAAGCCACTAAACTTAGGTTAGGCTCCACATCGAGCCTGGACAAAACGAATGGGTGTAGCAATGTTAGAACACTACATGTATGTCTTACAGCTACTCACACATAGATGCATACGACGGAGAAAGGAAATTATTCATACCCATTTACTAGAATGCTCTAACTAAAATCCGAGAAATCCATAGCACAAGCATTTCGTGTGAAAACCTAAGATTAGCACTGCTATATGCATTTGTAAAGAAGGGGGATCCACAAATTTACTAATAAATTGGGTGCTAACCAACCGTTCTTCACCTTCCTAGACCGTCCGTAGCAGCAAGGGTGGCCGGCGTTGGGGTCTTGCAGGAAGATGGCAGGACCTTGGACCGTCCTCGCTGCTTGGGGCACATAACTTGGGGCACGGGCGAGCGGATCTTGGGGCGGCGACGCCTGCATTTGGCGGCCACGAGACGAGTAGACACGCGGGCGTGTTTGGATTCCTACATCCACCTCAACTAGGCTAGTGAGATGTAGGGTACCGTTGTTTGGTTCCCTAGTCGTCCCCCTCGGCCTAGCCCTGCGCGTGCAACCCCCCCCCCCCAACCTGCTCCATGGAAACGCAGAAATCGGACGTTCCTCCCGGGCCTGGCTCGCACAGTGCTCCCACGTACGCGTGCGTAGCGATTTCAGCCGTCGGGAGATGGTGCAAACTCGCTAGGGTTACCTCCCCCTTTCTTGCCATTCACCGTGTTATGTATATCCCCTCACCCGCCACCGCCCCTTGGTTGGTCACTCGTTGCTCCCCGTCGTTCAGTCGGTGAAAGTCCTAGTTTGGTTTTGTCGATCAAGACACTATAAGGGAGATCAAGGCAAATGTATTAATAGGGATTTTGTTTTGCTGGTCAAGACCCTATAGGGAGTGTGATTGGGTTTGGGATAGATGGTCATACTATTAAGAGGGGAGCTCTATTAGATAATTCGGTCATCTAATGTCACTAGGTGTTGGAATTCATGCATTGCATTTTAGGTCTAGTGCATATCGGAGAGCAAGCGAAAATATTTATGAAAAATGTTTTTGAAAATGTTAACTCGGCTCTAACATGTTTGTGAAAACATTTGAAAGTTAGCATCGCTCGTGGAAAGTTGCTTGGGTTGTCTGTGGGTCGGATAGGCAACCAAACTCGCAGCCAATGCGCGGCAAAATCACAGGGGGGCACCGCCATGGTGTGGGTGGTGCCACCACCGCGGGCACCGCCCTATTTTCCAGAGGCTAGGTTTTTTAGGACTTAGAGAAATTGGGCACCACCACCCTTGTCCGGTGGCACCGCCCTAATTTTCTAGAGAGGGGGCAAAAACCAGGTTTGGCACCGCCAGGCCCCCCTAATGTCTGATCTAGGAACCCCCAACGGCTAGTTGAATTCGACTGTTAGGTGCGCCACCCTTGTCCGGTGCTGGCACCACCTTGTCTGGTGCCAACAGCTCTATTTGCTTGTGTGGCTATAAATAGAGGTGGTGGCCAGCCTTAGCCACACTCTTGGAACCCCATACACTTGTGCTGACCTCTTGAGAGCTGAAGAAACACAATCCACTCACTTGCACATTTGATTTCATCGTTTGAGTGAGATTGGTGAGCCTCTAGTGCATTGCATTGAGTTGTTGCATCTTGTGACACTAGTTGAGCACATTGGGCTGGTCGTTCTCTTATTACTCTTGGTGTTTGCCGACATCTAGATAGCCCGGAGATTAGAGGATCATTGAGCGGAAGTGGTGATTGTTTCCAGCTCCGATCGGTTTATTGTGAGGGGTGTTGTTGTTTCTCTGGCAGAGCGCCAAAGGCAACTCTAGTAAATTGCTCGTGTCGTTGAGTACCCTCATTTGTGTAGGTTCTTGCGGCGCCCTTGTGTAGGGCTAGGCTTGTGTATGCCTATTAGCTCGTGAACCACCAAGTGAACGGTCGACACAACGGGGACTAGTTTGTCGGCAAGCAAGTGAACCTCGAGACAAAAATCATTGTGTCATTTGGTATTCATTGTGATTGATTTTTTGCTTGCCCGGTTCGATATGATCATCTACCTCACTCATGCATTACTTTTATTTATTCTTGCCTAGTGTAGTGGTAGTTTGCTAGTGTAGCCTAGTTGAGTAGATAGAATTAATTAGTTGTAATTCTTTTCTTGACTTGCTCACTAGTCTAGAAGTAATGACTTAGCCTATTGTGTGCCATAGAAACCATAATTCACTAGTATACTGGTAGGTGGCTTGCATTTTAGTAGAGCTAGAGCAAAATGCAATTATCGTCATTTAATTGTCTAACACATTGCTCTAGTATTTTGTAGAAATTTTTATTAGGCTATTCACCCCCCTCTAGCCATTTAGGACCTTTTAGCCGCTAGGTGCTCCACCTCCTTCTCCCCTTCTCTGGTCCGGTGTTCATCGATTCGTGGCCTGCTCATCCTTCTATCTCTCATTGTGTTGCGGGTGTTGTGGATCTGAAGTGATTTCTCCCTCCTTCTCCCTCCCTCGTCATCTTGATTTCGAAACCCTAACTCACCATTTGTCCTCAATCTCTACAAGCTGACCAAATCTGAGTTATTGGCTGTTCTTGAGGTATGAATCCAAGTTCATTAGGGTTTTTTCGTTTTCTCCTCTATTTTCAGTCACATAACCTTAACATGTGTGTGCAAAATTCATTTTTTTTTTGTTGTAGACTTGCAGATCTGCCCTCCCTCGTTTGTTCTTGTGCTTTTTCTTGGGGTCCTGCAAGTTCTCGTTCGGTATATGAGACATCTAATCCCCTCTCTCATTTCCCCCCTTTAATCTATACTATGCGGTAGTGATCGGTGCGTGCTGCGACTAAGATGAATGTGTTATTTGCTGAGCTTATGTCCTAGTCTATGATGATGGCAATTTGTCCAAGGCTATGATAATGGCAATTTTAATCTGAGCATATGTCCAAGTCTATGATGATTGCAAATTAAATCTGAGCATTTGTCCATGTCTATGATGTTTTGTGCAGATCTTGAGCATATGTCCAGTCCTCTCGTTCTTAATCCTTATGTTCTTTACAGCATTTTGTGTTGTTCATGTGTTGGTAGTAACTCAGTCCTGGGAAATGTCTTGCATTGTATAGATGGATTTGCAAGAGAAGAGACGCTTGCTTTTTGCTTGGGCTGCTGCTCTTGTCACGGCTATGTATGCCCAATCCTGTTTGGTCTTTTGCTTGTCAGCTTGCCCGCCTTTTTTGAGCAAATCTTGGTGCAGTGCCTGCCCCTCTCAAGGTGGATGCTTGTGGTGTGCAGTGGTGGCTTCTTTTGTGCATAACTTCCTCTCTTCTGGGTTCTGCAGTGGATTTGCCCTTCTTTTGTGCAGATGACCTGATCCTGCATTCTTTACTTACACTAACATATAGTTAGTGACTTAGATGTGCCACTTATACTTCTGCAGCCTTAGTGAGCATCCAGTTCCTTACTAGATCAACCTAGCTAGTGCATCTCCATTTGCTTGTGTTGCCATTAATGTGAACTTGATGATCTGAAATTAGTCTGAGTATTTGGCTATTTGTCAATGATGTGATCATTTCATTCTAAGCATTCGCCTAATGCCAACGATGATGTTTTTTTAAACTGGGCACATGCCTTATGCCAATGATGATGTTTTTTATATACTGAGCACATGCCTTATGCCAATGATGTTGGTCTATCTATCTGTGTCATTCTTGTTTCAATCATCTGAGCATTATGTTTTGGTTTATATACTGAGCACATGCCTTATGCCAATGTTTGTGTTTCTCATGTCTTCAAACAATTTAGACAACAATATCCTGGTATGTGGTTCATGTTGGCCGCAAAACAGGTGTGTTCTCCACCTGGGAGGCATGCCATGACCAAGTAATTGGCTTCAAGGGTGCTTGCTACAAAAAAGTACAGGACAAAGGAAGAGGCTATGGTGGCATTCCGTGGTCACAAGCTGAGGACAAAATCAAGCCTGCAACAGATGGCCTGTTACCAGTGGAGCCTGCAGTACGGAATGCAAAGAAGGAAGGCCAAAAATGGAAGGACATTATAATTTTAGTGGAGGGTGTAACAATTTTAGTCCTGGCTTTAGTAATTCTCATTTTTCTTTCGAAAATGATGTAATGTCATTGCAAACAAATTGTTCTAACACTCTAGGAGTAGCTGGTGGTAACCTTACCACTCAAACAAAGTGGTAACTCCACCAGCTTGTATGCCGGCAACCAAACATGGTTCCTGCACCCTGCTTTTTTTTTTTTATAAGAGCACCCTGCTAATTTGAATCGGATGTAAGTTCAGGCAACCAAACACCGGCTGCATGTGGCCAGGCTGTAGCGAGCCAGCCAACCAAACAGGCACTACTTGCATGCACAGCCTGGCCAAAGGGGGCCTGGCTCACTCGTGTCATCGTGTGAGCCAGGCTGGGCTGGGAAGCAAACCAAATACGCCCGTGAAGAACGTGCGAGGGAGAAGGAACAAGGTAAAGGATCTAGGAGCAAAATAGTCAGTCCAGGTTTTTTAGGGGTCAAATACATTAAAAGAGGGCTAAAATAGGAAAATAGCATTTTAGCATGTGTGACTCGTTTCATATGAGTAGATGGGCGAAGCCTACAACTTTGTTGGCATTTGGGAGGAGCCCAATTACCACGAGGGCAGAATTCTAATTTTCTCTCTTCATATTGGTTCTTTCTTGTTCGTAGGCATAGCCCAGTCTACCTGAATGCCCTATCCTCTATACAAAATCGGCTCCGACTTCTCGAAAGGAGTTGTTTTTTAGATGCCCATTTAGCGGGGCTCTTTGCAAGGAGCCGGAGCCTACCAAATGGAGTCTAAAATAGTTCAGTTTTAACCCTTGAGGCGGTTGTGAGTGGTTTTTAGATGGCTCTGAGATCTAAAGTAAATGCTTTAATATTTGACGTGTCAAAATTAGACGATTTTGTTGTTGAGGGTTAAAATAAGATAAAGGCAAGAGTTGAAGGGCCAAAAATGGACTTAATCCAAAAACAAATAACATAGGTGAAATCAATAGGCAGTAACCGATTTCAGTGGATGCAGATAGCTGAGTCACGATACAGAGGAGTTTCTCGTGGAGGCGACGCTACAACAACTGCTACTCGACTAGGTTTCAGCGTTCAGGAGTTCATCTGTTTGATATCCTATTTACAGACCCCAGGCAGACACCAACCCAAAATCCCAAATACATGACGCGGTGATTAATTTACTGCAAGTCTGAATACTGTTTAACGTCTGGAAATGAAAGCTAAGCCCACTTAAGCACTGTAATTGAGTATAATAATGAAGATAGGTCGTCGTATGAGAGATCAATGCCTTCAAGACTACCTTTCAGCTTCAGTTGTCTGATGAAAGTTGAAACTGCATAGGCTGCCTCTTCAGAGTTCCTGACAGCTCACAATCAACATCTCCAAAACAGAAATTTTCCCTATAAGAATGGAAAATGGTGCGATAGAGCAGGTGTTGCAGAATTTCCTGGGAAAGATCTGCAAATTTCCCGGTAAATATTTGGGCCTTCCTCTACATACCAAAAAGCTGCGGGGTGGAAGGTAAGCTCCTCTCTACGTCTGGTAGGGAAACCCTTGTGAAAACTGACCTATCATCACAACCCATATATCACCTTACAGTTTTTCTAGCACAGAAATGGCTAATATCAAGAATTGATCGCCTACGAAGAAGTTTCTTATGGAGGGGGGAGACGCCAGACAAAGTCTATGGCGGGTCACTCCCTAATTAACTGGCCAATGACATGCCGCCCTAAAGAAAAAAGGAGGGCCGGGGATTTTGGACCTCGAAAGATTTGCTCGTGCGCTCAGGCTGAGATGGTTGTGTTTTCAATGGAAACACAGGGACAGATCATGGACCAAGCTTGAGGTGCCTTGTGATAATTAGGACCGGGATTTGTTTAATGCCTCTACAATAGTGACGATAAGGGATGGAGCTCTCACAACTTTCTGGACCAACTCTTGGGTACAAGGGGCGGCTCCGAGCAGCATAGCCTTGGATGGCAACAAATGGTTGGATCACATCACCCCCCTGACATCACAACAAGAGGTGGTTGAGTACGTCAGGCTTTGGGAGGCCATTAGCGAGATCAGTTTAACTCCCAACACTGAAGACAAAATCACGTGGCGATGGACGGGACACGGAGAATACACAGCTCAGAGCGCCTATCAAATTCAGTTCGAGGGCACATTCAGCAAGCTCAGAATCGTGCCAATATGGAAAGCCAAAGCTGGGCCCAAATGCCGCTTTTTTGCTTGGACACTATTACATAAAAAGATCCTCACCGCCAATAACTTAAACAAACGAAATTGGCAACACGATCCAATCTGCAAATTATGTGGGGTAGAACCGGAGACTCCAACTCATCTTTGCAAGGCTTGTCCTTTCGCAAAGCAAGTATGAGAACTAATAAAACAATGGTTGGGCTTAAGTATTCTGAACTCCTTTTTTTTTTGAGGGAACAGGAGGGGTGCAACCCCTACTGGAATTTTATTAAAAATAAAAACAGTCCAGTCCATACATTGAGTCTCACGAAACAAAGAAAGAAACAAAGAAAATAAAGAAGATTACACATAAGCAAGCAGCCATTGATCTATCCCAGGATGTAACTTTATTTTTGCTCGTAACAATACTAGAGCAAACTCTTTTCGAAAGATGGACTTGCAGCCAGAGATCGAAGGTGGCACCCCTTCAAAAATAGCATTGTTTCTCATCATCCAGATTGCCCAACACATGGTGACGACTCTCTCCATGAAGAAAGGAAGTCGAAGCTGTATTTTGAAAGCCTCCAAAATGTCCTCCACCTCGTTGGAGTTAGGAACCTGGAGCTGAAGACTATATCAGCAAGCCATTGCAAAGGGACATTGAAAGAATAAATGTAGCAGGTCCTCTTCAACTGAATTGACACAGAACACACAGCTGTAATCATCTAGGTACATAGACTTCCTTCTTAGTAGTTGACGTGTGTTAATTCTGTCCTTAAGAAGCAACCAAAAGAGAGCCTTTCGTTTATTTTGACATGCAGATTTCCAAAGGCAAGTGTAGCAGCGATGCGTGTGATGGCTGCCAATGAGTTGCCTGTAGGCTCGGCTGGAAGAGAAAGTTGATGATCCCCATGCATATGACCAAATATCAGAGGCAGGTTGCAATTGCAGATTTTGCAAAGTTGGAAGACAACTGCTGAAACTGAGAAAAGGCTTCAGTGGTCAGAGGTAGATGGAACAGTTCATGAAGCAAGGGCTGATCTGTGGCAGATTGAAGGGATATGAACCGATCTTTACAAAAGGAATAGAGTTCAGGGAATTGCTGACTACAAATGAAGGGTGACCAGGCATCATGCCACAAGAAACAAGATGATCCATCTCTGACAGAAAGTATAGCAAAACCCTTAAACTTGGAAAGCAACTTGAGGATATCACGCCACCAAAAAGAGCTTCTGACAGGGCCTCCAATTCTTGGCAAACGATGGTTGGAGTAAAGGTTGTCCCAAATAAGGTGAACCCATGGAATATTCAGCCTGTTAAAGAATTTGTGCAGATTCTTAAGCAGGAGGGACTCATTTTGTACCTGGAGATCCAAGATGCCCAATCCACCTTCAGATTTAGGTAGACATCAATGTGACGGGGTCATTGCATTCATTCTGGCACAAATGTCGTACCAAGATCGACAGGGACCAAAGAAGGAATTTTGATGGCATCATCATATATTTCTGGTGGAACATCTAGAAAGAGAGGAAACAAAGGACCTTCGACTAGAAAAATTTGCAGCCAAGACAAGTAGCGCTCTTATGCAAAGAAGATATTCGCCAATTCCAGTTGGCGATAGGCACGAATGTTGGACCAACTTAGTGGTTTTTTGTCCGGTGTTGTCTTTTTTTTTGTCTTTCAGTCAATTGGTTTCCAATTGTTTTCTTTTTCAGAGTCCACCCGACCTCCCGTAGCCCTCCTGGTTGCTAATCGGTTTGCAGGTAGTTGTAGTTGCGAGGTGCTAGAAGGGGCTTTGGGTGGACGAGGCTTGTAATTATTCGTCCCTTTTTTTTCCTTTTTATCGTCTAATATAATCTGCGGCAAAGCTTTTGCCACCCTTTCTAAAAAAAAAAGAGTTCCTGACAGCACGTGACTACTAAAACGTTATGGCGCTCAACTAAGCAAGAGGATAACATACCCCACCTATTGAGGCCAAGTCTGTAACAGCATAGTACTACTTCAATTGCATAGAACTGTCTCGGATCTCATAAAAAACATCAGTGCAGTGTGACATAACCTTATCATACAGCCAAGCACATCAATTTGTTTCAGAAAAAAAACTCCCTCTATTTCAAATGACGTTTTAACTTTTCTAGATACATAGTTTTTGATATGATACACTGTCTAGATACATAGCAAAAACAATGTATCTAGAACAAAGTTTTGAAAATCGACGACTACGTCGCGCCTAGGCGCGCCTAGTCGCTAGTCTACGGCCCAGCGCCGCGACTACGGGGATAATCGGCCCTCTAGGCGGGCGGACCGACTAGGCGGCGCCCAGGCGCGATTCGGCGGCGATTCGGCGGCGCCCAGGAGACCGAGGCGGTGCGGAATCGATCTAGGCGGCCGACGCGGGAAGAGCGCGCGTGCAGAGAGCTTCACGCGCGGGAAGAGCGCGCGCGCAGAGAGCTTCACGCGCGGGAAAAATCGGCGCGCTAGAGAAGGATAAGACGGAAAAGGGGGAGAGAAAGTCCATGCCTGCTCGTGCTCATCCCCTCCGGCGCGGCTCGTGCTCCTCCCGCATCCCCGCCGGCGACGCGGCTGGAGGTCCTCCCCGCCGGCGACGCAGCTGCTGCTCCTCCCCGCCGAGGACGCGGCTGCTGCTCCGCCCCGACCGCGGCTGCTGCTCCTCCTCGCCCGTGACGCGGCTCCTGCTCCTCCCCGCCCGCGACGCGGCTCCGGCTCCTCCCCGCCGGTGACGCAGCCGCTGCTCCTCCCCGTCGCGACGCGTCTGCTGTTTCGCCCCAACGCAGGCTCGGCTTGTGCTCCTCCCCGACGCCGGTCTCCTCCCTCAGGCGAGCCCCAAGGTCTGTATGTCCTCCTCCCCTGCCCCTCTCCTCTCCTCTGTTTCCTTTCTCTGCTCTGTTTCCTTTCCTCTGTCTCCTTTCTTAAATCTGCAAGCTGTGTTGTGTCTGAATGTGAATGTGTTGCCATATACTGATATACTCATATACATATACATGTAATGGTTGACTGAATGCTTTGTGTTGCCATCTTATGATTGCAAGTAGTTGTTGACTGAATGCTTTGTGTTGCCATCTTATGATTTCAAGTAGTTGTTGACTGAATGCTTTGAATTGTGTTGCCACCAACAAAGTTTGTAATTGTTTTGTTGATTGATGGCTTGAACTCAGATGACTGGAACTGAGACCCCTCAGACTGGAACAAAGGGAGAGGGACAGGGAACAAGTGTCTTGAAAAGGAATTCAGATGATGTGGGATGGGAGTTTGGGGTTCTTATTAATCCAAACAACAAGGACCATGTGAAGTGCATACTCTGTGACAAAAAAATGTTTGGAGGGGTTTTTCGGTTGAAGCAGCATATTGCCCAGGAAAGAAAGAATGCCACGAAATGCCCGGGCACGAAGACCACCAAAGAGAGGTTAAAGGAGGCTCAAGAAAAAGTGCAAGAAAGCACTAGATGAATCAAAAAGGAAGAGGCAGGAGAAGGTTGTTCATGAGCTAGAACTTAGAGAAGATGTTCATATATCTAGGGTTGAAGGGTCAGAGGAAGTCACTTGTGTTGGAAGTTCAGAGCCTCACAAATTAGGCGCTATGGACAAATGGACAAGAGCTATTGATCCTACATAGCAGATCTGAATCTTTGACTCAACAGAAGCTCAACAAGGAACTTTAGAAAGAAAGATTACATGAAGTGCATAAATATATTGCAAGATGGACCTATAACCATGGTAATTTCCTTTTCCTTGCTGTTATTATATTGCAGATTTCAATTTCATCAGATTTCCTTGCTACTGAACACTAATTTTCTTTTTTTTTGCAGCAATACCATTCAATGCATGTGACAATGATGAGTTCAAGCAAATGTGTGAAGCAATTGGACAATTTGGGGCTGGATTTGAACCTCCAACTATGTTTGACCTGCGAGGGAGATTGCTGGAAGAAGAGTATGCAAGAACCAAGAGTTTGCTGCAAGAACGTGACGCCGAGAAGATGAAGAATGGGTGCTCCATTATGACCGATGCTTGGTCAGATAAGAAGAGGAGAAGCATAATGAATGTGGTCACTAACTGTGCTGAAGGAACCAATTTCATTTTCTCAAAAGAGATGTCAGATGTGTCACACACAAGTGAAGTCATCTTTGAACTAGTGGACAAAGCAATCGAAGACATTGGTCCAGATAATGTGGTGCAAGTTGTGACTGACAATGCTTCTAACAACATGGGAGCAAAGAAGCTACTGCATGAGAAGAGACCACAGATCTTTTGGACCTCTTGTGCAACTCACACTATCAACTTGATGCTCCAAGGAATCGGCAACTTGCCTCGATTCAAGAAGGTGATTGACCAAGCAAAGGCATTCACCATATTTGTCTATGGGCACACAAGAACACTAGAGTGCATGAGGTACTTCACTGATGGCAAAGAGATAGTAAGGCCAGGAGTGACTAGGTTTGCTTCAAACTATTTGACTTTGAACAGCATACTAGACAAGAAGGACCGGCTAAGAAAGATGGTGGTGCATAGTAGGTGGGACTCATTGAAGGATGTGAAATCAAAGAAGGGAAAAAATGCCACAGCAACTATATTGAATGCAAACTTTTGGAAGGATGTGAAGTTGACAATAGCTGTTTTTGAGCCATTGTTCAAAGTTCTCCGTTTGGTTGATGGAGATGTGAAGCCGGCCATGGGTTTTGTATATGGAGAACTATTGAAGGCAAAGAGACAGATCAAAGAGGCTCTTGACAATAATGAGGCCCGTTTCAAGGATGTTATTGCTGTTGTTGACAAGAAGATGGCTGGAAGACTTGATTCTTCATTGCATTTGACAGCATATTTGCTGAATCCACACTACAGTTATGCTGATGCTTCAATCTTTGATGCTCCCAAAATGACAGTAGCCTTTATCAGTTGTGTGGAGACTTTTTTTTATCATGATGAAGACATGCAAGAACAAGCTGCCAATGTTGAACTCCAGAAGTTTCAGAATAGAGAAGGACCATTTAGCAAGAAGCTTGCAAGGACTTTTGAGAACTTTGATTATAATCCAGATAAAAGTTGTTTGCTAAACACTTACATGGTTGTTTGTTGTGTTCATCTAATAAGAAATCTGTTGTACCTACTAACTAATAGAGAGGTTTTTCATTTCAGCATCATGGTGGCGGTTGTATGGAACTGAAACACCAGCTCTACAGAAGATGGCTACAAGGATCCTATTTTTGACAGCAAGCTCTTCTGGTTGTGAAAGAATTTAGAGTGGCTTTGATAGGGTTAGTACCTATCTGTTATCAAAATTTCAGCAGCATTACAATTAAATTGTACAACTAAAAGTGCTCTTATTCTTAATTTAAAATGTGCACACTAAGAAGAGAAATAGGCTTACTACAGACCGCCTCAACAAGTTGGTTTTCATTCAATTCAACAACAGGCTGATGAATAAGAGAGCAAAGATCAAGTCAAAGAAAATTACTGATGTTCTCTTGTCTAGTGAGACAACTGAAGCACAAGGTTTCCTCTAAGAGAATGGAGATGAGTATGCATTAGTTGTCTTTAGAGATGAGGAAGATGAGGAAGAGATGGAAGGTACAGGGATACCTTGGTCTGTGATTGGAGATGCAGTGGGAGCAGAAGACCAACTAGAGCTGCGTAGAAGTGCAAGGGTGAAAGAACTCTATGAAGATGAAGAGTTTGAGTTCGGAGAAGAAGAGTTTCATGAAGAAGAGGATGACTATGTGATGGAAGAACCCTACTGAAGAAGTGTGTGTGAGCCAGCTTCATGTCATGTTTCAGCTTTTATTATGCATCCATGTATCTTTAACTTATGAACTTAGAACTCTTTGCTGCTGTGTGCTTGTGTTTTGTGTTGTGAGAACTGAAATCATGTGATGTAATGTACTGCTAGTTTGCTATCCATTTTATATTCTATTTTGCTGCTTGCTGTCCCTTCATGTTTGTCCATTTCAAAAGGCTGTCCTATGCTGCTGAAATGCTGATAATGGATGGGAGAAGGCTCAGACCTCAGATAAGTGCCTAACTTGCTGTTTCCTATTTTTTGTATCACTTGTGTTGATGCCCAATTGCATCTAAAAGTGTTGTCCACTTCTATTGCAGCACTGCTGCTGGAAATTCAGTGATCAGACAAAGGACCTAAGGTATGTCTACTGATTCTTCCCTATTTTTTATCTAAATTATTCATGATTTGTGCTATAAATGTATATATTATATATTTATATATAAATTGGCAAAACGCCTAGAAAAACACCTAGAAGCGCCTAGGCTTGACTAGTCTCGACTAGTCTCTAGGCTAAGAATCAGCGCCTAGATTTCGCCTAGCGCCTAGCAAAACTTTGATCTAGAAAAGCTAAAATATCTTATAATTTAGAACGGACGGAGTACAAAAACTATGAAATCATTGGACAAACTACTTTTTGTATCTTTCATGTTTCAAATTCTGACGTCCGAAAACTACTTTTGAAAAAAAGGGAGCATCGTCTCATTTAAGTGAATGAACCGATTTTACACAATTCTACTAATGAACAGAAGACGCTGCCATCTAAAAATCTCCAGGTGCACCTGCAAGGGTAAAGACAAACGGCTTAATTATACACCATCACAGCAACATAAAGCAGACATGAAATAAAACGTACAGATTGCCACTGGATTTCTGCACTCTGCTTAGCATCCAGCAGCAATTTAGATGCATTCTGCTAAGTATGAATCCCTGAATCTGATTTCCCTTTCACCACTGTGCTCCTTTAATGAAATGTTTTATCCACACAAATTGGAAATAGAAATATAGAACCAAAGCACACAAAATCTTCTCCTGTCCTCCCAATATTATTCCTATTCCTCACACCATTATTCAGATCCAACCCACTCCAATATGGAAAGTCAATATAACCTAATCTAATATGAAAGCGAGCAATTGGTGGCATTCAAATAAAAGGACTTTGAGAAAAAAATACATATATACATATAGTCTGAATTCTGCCTCCCTATGTTGAATGCATACACCATGAGAAGGATTATATTGAAGCAGAGTGAAGGAATAAACAGAGGCTCAATCAGACAATTTTCGGACAAAAAGGAAAATAGATGTAACCATTTTGCCAAGAATATCCTAACTTGCATTGCAACCATGGCTGCCTGACTAGGACTACACAGGTCAGGTTCTTCATGGAGCCACAAAAATCATCAGTGCAAGTCTGTTATTAACTTATTATTCACATTTCTTCAGCAGAAAACTTCTGGGTTAACTAATCATTCTTGCTCACACTATAGTCAAAAGCATATAATGTGAGCACTGCTAACTTTTGAGAAAACGAAATATGGTGTTTGCCGCTAAGTGCTAGCGGTCTAGGTATTGTCCGAGTGTCACATCTTTGTATGAACTGCTATTCTTCTTAATTGAGCGGCAAAGCTCCTGCCTTTTCATTAAAAAAAAGGAAAGAAATTATGAGATGTAGAAATCCATTTGGTTCAAACAAAACACAAAATATGGAATTGTGCAAAATAAAATGAAGTCCCTAATTTCTTACCTTTAAACAGAACCTGAGCTTGAGCTGAAGCTTTTCCACATGAGACACTGAGCAATCATCATGATGACTGATGCATAACGTACGAAGAAGCCTAGCTTTAGAAAGAATGAACTTCATAAAAGACATTTCATTTGGAAGCCAATTGATACCAGTCATCTCCAGAATTTGAAGATTGACACACATGCCATCTGCCCACTGTGCATTTAGGAACTCTCCATTTAGCTCAATTTTCTGCACTTCACCATTGTAGATCTTCACAAATGGATGTAGAAAAGGGTAGTTAATCGAAAGCAGCAAGCCAACCATCTATGTTCAAACAATGTAGGTAAGAATATCTGAAAGGTAGTATTCAGCATTACCTTCATTTTAAGTTTTTCAAGATTCGGCATACTCTTTAGTAAGCAAAACACAAACAAAATGGAGGGCAGTTCACAGAAGTCCATGAACAATTTCAGGCTCTTCAAGTTGTCAAAGGTGCATGGAAGGGTCTCCAGTATATTAATCCCATTTACCTGGAAAAAGAAAAGGAAAGAAAATAGTATCAGAACACTGAAGCTGGAATAAAGGACAACAATCATAAATCATGGATGAGTTTCACTTGTTTTCTAGGAAGTGGGCACAGGCCACTGAAGTGAAGCAGTAATGGACACAATCAAACATGGTTTCTGTTTGAAAGAAATCTTTCATAGTGTTTAATTTTTTAGGCCACTTTTATTGCACCTAAAGAACAATATGACTTGGCCACAGCCCACACGTGCAAACAGAGGCAAGCCCTTTTTAAAGAATATATGATTGATTTATAACTTTTCTAAAGGTTCACTACACTTCAACAACCATAAATATAAGTTTAAGTAGCAACACAGAAGGGACTAAACTGCAGAAGCTCAAAAGTCCTAAATTAGACTACAGCTGAAAGAATAGTAAATTAGTGACACCAATAAAATATGCATATTTTTTCCTTCAAATGCTGGTGGAAAACCATTTCCCATTTCCAAGAATAGTACGTCAACCTCAAGTATACACAAAAGCAATAGTACAACTAAGTGACTAACACAAGCAACACAACTAGGCACTAAGCCAACTTCTTGCGAATATGCCCAGCCCTTATGAGGTGTAACGCCTCATTACTGTCCAATCATTTCCCATTGTCAGGTAGTATAAGGCATTTTAGTCAGCTTCTATTTCGATCCTGCCAAAATAGAGATTTGGAAGAGACAAAATGAATAGTTGGGAAGAACAGCATATACCGGTGCATAGAACACGTAGAGACAAAGCTTCCCAGCTTGAACGAGCCCAATAAGAAATTTGGTGAAATCTCGGTTACTAACATACTCCCACAAATCGATGACAGCAGAGTGCAGGCATGGCAGCTCTGCAAAATTCCAGCCATAATCGATATTTGAGCAAATTGTTATGTGACGCAGATTGGGCGCCCGGATCTCCCATTCAATAAACTCGTCTCCCCCGATGTGGACTTCAGATAGTATCAGCTTCTCGAGCAATGGGGATGTCTCAATGATCTCCTCCAGTTGGTACTCGCCGTTCTGCTGGAAATTCACATTGACAAGGCTTAGCACTTTAAGGACCGAAAAGCCCTCGAAGTCCGGGGGTAGCGGCGGGATGTGGCAGACGAAGAGGTCGACGGAGATGAGGCGGCGCCAAGAGAAGACGGTGGAATGAAGGGAGAAGAACTCGTAGGGCTGCGGAGCCAGATTGAGGTACAGATCCTCGACGCCGCCGCGGCGGGATAGGACGAGGAGCCAGTCGTCTAGGCGGCGGGCCGAGAGCTCATCGAGCGACACGTAGAAGCGCCGGACGCGGCCGGAGCAGCGGAGGAGGACGCAGTCGATGGTCGAGAGCGCCTGCTTGCCGGAAGGGATGGAGATGTCGATGGAGGGGAGCGTCTCCCAGCGGCGGCGCCGGGCCCTGCAGAGTGCGGAGGTGCGGACGGCGTCGCGGAGGTCGAGGCGGGCGAGGACCTCGTCGAGGATCTCCTGGGGCAGGGAGAGCAGGGCGTCGGCGTCCAACGCACCCACTGGCATGGCCGAGGAATCAGGAATCCGGCGCTTCTTGCGAGGGCGGCGCGGAGCCATTTCGTCGGCAATGTGCGGTGCCGCCGTTCGGTGTGGAGGATTTGGTGCTTGGTGGACTGGTGGTGGAGATCGGTTTCGCTGTTCGCGGGTCATGTAGCACCGTGGCGGGACGCCGGGACCAAATGGCGCGAAACAAAAAAAAAGTTTAAATACATGCTCGTAACACTTGCGCAGCCGAATGTAAAAAAAAAAAAAAAAAAAACGGACTTGCTACCGCGAAGTGCCCGCACAGGAGAGAGTGGCCCTGTTCAACCGGTTTATAATCTGTCTTTTTTAGCTTATTTTTTCAGCCAAAATAGTGTTTTTCTCTCACAACAAATCAGTCAACAGTGTTTTTCAGCCGGCTTATCAGCACAGCCGAACGGGGCCAGTGAGTGCCGCATCGGGTGTCGCGCTGGCGAGCGAGCGCACAGGCAGTGGATCCGCGCCGCCCCAAACGACGTTTGCGCCCTCATTTCTCACATGTATCCCATGTGCAATACCCGATCTACTTTAAAACATTAAGATGCAACAGTTACAAACATAAAAAAAAAGACAAATGAAAACAGAAAGTTGAAACAAGTGTTTGGAACACTTGTCAAAACGCTTGAAAAATATTTAAAAACTATTGCAAAACATATAGGGTGTGTTTAGTTGGGTGACCAACCTAGGCTTTGGCTCCCTGGAGCCAACTTCGGTTTATTTGGTTGTCTGTAAAGGGACCGGAGTCTGGCTTGGGCTAGCCAAAAGTACAGTTGGAGCCTGGCTCAGGTTAAACGACCAAATCGGTGATTCAATCCTGGCCAGGCCCTAGCCAGCCGCTGGTACTCGTTCCCCTCACCTCCCATCTCACTCGCGAGCTCACCTCCCATCTCCACCGACGCTAACCCTCCATGCCGGCCCTCTGCTCAGCTGTGCTCGCCCTCCACGGCGGCCCGCCCCCAGCTCCTTACCGCTCACCTCTGCTGCTCCGCTCTCCTCTTCCTTGATGGAGATGGCCGTCGGAGGTCCACGCTGCCGGGAAACGCCTTGCCGAGCCCGCGCCAGAGCACCTCGTCCCGGAGGCCCCGCGCGAAGCCCAAGCTCGTGGCCTGGAGCACCTCATCACGGAGGCTCCGCCGGTGCTCCCACCTGGGACTCCCCACGCTGGCGAGGGCCGAGGGACGGTGTACACGGAGCGCCGCGTCGGCACACTGCTCTACCGCTTGCTGGAGGAGCTGGTGGGCCACCGAGACTACGGGCCGGGCATCGACGTCTAGGCGCTGGGAGGAGGAGGCCACCTACCGCAACGCAGGCAGAGCAGCTCAAGTGCTCACCTCCGCACTCACCCTACACGGCGGCCCTCTGCGCTCAGCTCCGCAGCCTCCGTAGCCTCCTCTGAGTCCGCCACCATCTCTAGCTCCTCAACGGTCGCGTCGGCGATGGAGATTAGCAGCGCTAGCACCAGTGCCACCAAGGGCCTCGAGAACCCCATCCCCGCGAGCCCCTCGCCAACGACCACCACCTCCTCCCTCGGTGTCACGAACTCCACCGTGAGCCCTGAGCGCCGCCGCGGCCTTCACCCCAGGCAGGCGAGCGCCAACCCCACGGGGAACCTAAGCACTAGCAGCAGCGCCACCAGCGGCGTCGTGGAAGATGACCGGCCGATGAGCATGTCCACACGTGTTTGATAAAATGTCTCAAAGGGGGTGAACTCACCAGCTCAAGGAAGAGGTTACTGTATGCAAACCAAGCCAACCAACCAAACACGAACTCATTCTATCCAGGCTCAGCAGTGCACGCAACCAAACAAACCGGTCTTGGCTTGCTAGGGACAGGCTTGGGCTAGCCAGGCTTGTATAGGAAACAAACCAAACACACCCATACAAAATCTAGATAAAACACTTGCAAACATACGTATGAAATGCTTGAAAACACTTGAAAACATATGCTTGCAACATGCATGTATATGCAACATCCAGATCTAATTTTGTAACATTCAGATAAAACATTTACAACATACGTCTGGAACAGATGAAACATTTAGAATATACACTTGAAACATACTCCCTCCGTCTCAGGATAGAAGGCACAACTCCCTCTGGCACCGAGACCAATTTAAAGGTGTTTTGGTTCTCCATCCAATTTACTATGATGTCGCATGCGTGCATGCAGAAACGGTCTAGCCAATTAGCCTCCAGCATTCATGCATGCATGCTACACAAATGCATTCCCGAGGGAGCCCAGGAGTCGATTTGGTCCTGCATTAGTTGTTGCATGCGGGAGCTAAAGTGCAGGCGTCTTGTATCATAGGACTAAGAAAAAAACAGTTACACCCTATATCCTGGGACGGAGGGAGTATGTGTATAGCCATTGCAACATGTGCAACATTCCGATCTACTTTTACAACATCGATATATAACACTTACAACATACATCTAAAACACATAAAACATACTTTTACAACATGCGCTAGTCAGGGGAGACATCAATGGCCCAAAATACACCCAGGCGCAGGCGCATGCCTCCCCTTCCAGCCGACGTGCGAGGTTGATGTGGGCGCAGGCACAGGCCTCCCAGGTGTAGGCGCATGCCTCCCTGCCTCCTCCGCCATGGGCGAGGTGGACGGAGGCGCGCCCCGGGATGGTGGCACGGATGTCGATACGGGGCCTATGGGGTTCTGTATCGGGTCGACTTCTATCTAAGGGCCTATCCCGAGCCCATGGTCAAGATCGAAGGATACAGACCAAGGCGGCGTGGACTTCAAACTGTAAAGATCGACCTAGTCAAGATATTAGGAAAGTTAGACTCTGTGATAGATCTAGAACTCTTCAATTGTATCCGGCTAGGACTAGAATTGCACCTCAGCCTTCTCTCCATATATAAAGAGAGGCTAGGGGCACCCCTTGTACACACAATCATACAATTAATCCAACGTAAAGGCTAACGCCAACTGGACATAAAGATTTTACTCGATCACGAGGGCCCGAACCAGTATAAATCGCTTGTCCCTTGTGTTATCGTCGAGTTCCTAGGTTCACCGGTCCTCGAACAATCGTCCCGGATAACCCTGTGACGAGTTGCTAGTCATTAAACACCGACAGTGGACTGCAGAGCACCCAGGGATGGGTCGCGCGAGCAACCAGGGACGGGGCGCAGGTGCGGCGCCGTTGCGCTTGAGAAGGCCATGGCGGGCGGGTGCGCTCCGTTCGGCGAGCGGCCCTGCACAGCTGTGTTGGAGAAGATGAGTGATTTTTTTAAGATATGGAGGCGGAGTGCGAGCATGCTCTGAAGCACCGAGCGGAGTGCGGGTGCGAGGCGTCCGGAGGGACGGACGCCCACATCCTATCATTATGGGGAAAAATGTTGCAGCTATTATCACTTGGTTTGAGATTCACATTCTGCAAGATATCTCTTCTACGTGAGTACGTTCCACTCTAGTTTTCTCAACTCTACTATCAACTTCGCCAAGCATAACTCCAAAAAACTATACTCTAGAACAAAAAAAGATCAAGTTGAACCTTAACTCATGTTTTTTTACGGAGCTTCTTAAGGGGTATCCCACAAACAAGCCCTTTGTATCCCTTGAGAAAATTAGAATTTTAGAATTTTACCCCCACGGCAAGTGGGCTTCGCCAGAATACAATCAAAGTTGCGAGCTTCGTTTGTCTACCCTTATGAAGTGAGTCACACACACTAAAATACTATTTCACTATCCCAACCCTTTTTAATATATTTTATCCAAAAATATGAGACCTGGACTGACGGTTTTGTTCATATGATCTTTTGCCTTATCCCTTCTCTTTCCTTCCGTGTTCTTCTCATGCTTGTTGGTCTCTAAATTCGTTGCTGCTTGTGATTTGTGTTCCATTCATTGATCATTTGTAACAGCCTCAACGATCCCCTCGCACATTATCATTCTCATCCCTCGGCCCCAATGGCACATAAAAATACAATTTGTTTTCATCAGTAATTTCTACCCCTGAGTTAACGATATGTTCCCGTGGCTGTTCTAAATTGCCACAAATGCTACCTGAAGCATCTAAAGCCACTAAACTTAGCCTAGGCTCCACATCGAGCCTGAACAAAATGAATGAGTGCAGTAATGTTCGAACACTACGAGCGTGTTTGTTTGCCTGGACGTTCCTAGCCTGCTCGGACCAAGAGAGGCAGGGTAGGGGAGGGCAGGCTCAGCAGCTGCAACAAAAAGGTAACCAACTGCTGGCATCCTAGGCAAGAAAAAGACTGCGGCCTCGGAACATATTATCAATTCAAAGTCATTAGTGGCACTAGACTCTGGACATTAAAACTGCAACAGGAATAACAGATTGATGAGGAATGAAACCAACATAGGGGACATATCAAATAGCAGAGTGTGTTCCTTTGCCTGGAACACACCAGATAATAGCTGCAAAGTGAGAAGAACAAATGTACCAAACCAAAGGTATCCATTTCTCAAGTGCCATATTTTCTTCCTTTATGTTTGTTCATCACGGGCCTAATTAAAATCTAGAACCAACCAAGAAAGGAACAGAAGAAGCATGGCAATGAATCACCTTTGTCATGGTAATGAGGGATGTTGCCCCAAGGGCCAACGGCACTTAAACAAAACATCTAGTAGTCAAGGAATCAGAGGAATAAAAAATTCATAAGTACCTGGACAGACATAGGGCAACATCCATGCATTACCAGGAGAAAATGCCCATAATGTGTATTCATAGTTGTGGCCTTAGAAATTCTTTTTCTCGACCGGGCCATTCACCCGTTTTTCATTAAGAGGAAAATAGTTATCAGTACAACCGTACGTGATCACGCAAGCGGGAGCCTTTGTGACACAACGCACACCTTACCACTTAGCTACTGGATTCACATAGAAAAAATTACATAGGAAGGTGTTTCGCGACCAAGTCGGCAAGACAAAAGCGAGGGACTAGGCCCGCTGCTTCCTGCCCGGGAAGAGGACCTACATGGCTTCCCGCATCGATGTCGACAGGGGGAGGGTGAAGGCGGTTTGGAATTCCTCAAAGGAGGCCTCATCAGGTAGCTTAGTCTCCACCTCGAGTCCCAGACGTTTCATCATCACCTTCCGCGCCTGAGCCTCCAGCTTCTGTTCCTTGTGCCTGCTCTTGGCGGCAAGCCTGGCACTCCTCTTGGGGACGAGCTTCGAGTCGTCCAGCTCCCTCGCCCGCGCTCTGGCCGCTCGGGCTAGCCGCAGTCGTGGGGGCGATGACAAGACAGACATCATCAGCGGCTTCTTGAATGCAGCGATGAAGTCCTCGGTCGACGTTGCGACTGTCGCGTCAGGCGCTCTTCCATCAATAGCTAGCGTGGTTAGACCGCTTCCGACCGCACCTTCCTGGCTGCCGGGGAAGTCGACCTGGATCGGGGGAGGGGATCCCCCAAGCTACTCCGGCTCTAGTAGTGAGGGCCTTGGTGAGGTTTGGCCCGAGCCACACACGTCTGGGCCTGAAAGGCACAGGTTCATCGCCAGGGCCACCTCTGGCACGTCTCAGCTCGGGAGACCTGCCTGAGGTGGCCTTTTGGTTAGACATGCCTCCACCTCAACCAGCATGGGATCGAAGTCCCAACGCTGAACCTCCGAGCAATGGTCCACAGCAAGCATAGGCTCAGGGTGCACCACTTGCATCTTTATTTTGCCTCCCTGCATAGCGACGTTAGAGTGGCCATCCAGCTGACACTCGCGTGCAAAGGGGCTCGGAGCCAAGCACAGCCCCTGGCCGTGCCCACAGACACATGGAACCTCAAGGAAAGGTGTGCCTGGAACTCCTCCGGCGTGACGGCTGGCTGGTTTCCACCAATGAGTGCGACGAGAACAAGGGAGAGGTCCACCCCAAACACGGCGAGCTCCACATTCCTCTAGACGACGAAGACCTCAACCTTGGGATGGCTATCAACGTCACCCAGAGGTGGTGATAGCGGTAGGCTGTTGTTGTGGCACTGCTGCAGCGACGATGACGGTGTGGTCGACTACTGCACAAGACGAGGCAACGACGGTGATGGCGCATGGCCTGCCGCGTCGCAACCTCCTAGCGACAAGTTGAGTTGCCTTGGATCGGTAGGGTGACGCACCTTGGCACCCCTGCCGGGGCGACGCGCCTCCGAGGACGAAGGCTTGCAAGCCGGCGAACGACCACGCTTGCACGCCCTGACCCGATGGCCGGTACCCCGGCAACGGAAGCAGTGCGACGGGGAGCGACATTGAGCGGCGATGTGGTCATGCGCGAGGTAGTTGAAGCAGAGACCCACAAGCTCCGGTGGGACGGGGCAGTGGCGTTTGGGTGCCGCATTCCCGGGCGGCGTCGGTGAGACGACTCACGACAGTCTGGAAACCATTAGCATCGACGTTGGGCCCTCGATGGGGCTGCCGAAATGTGTCAGGCACCAACGCCCTACGCTGCGAGCCGAGGCGCAGGTGCACCGGGGCTCTTACCGCCGGCTGCGGACCAAGGCCACACTGCGCGGGCACTCGCACGGCCTGCAGCGGTGGAGTGCCACGGCCATCGGGCGCACCGGTTCCGTGCCGATGATGCCGCTTCCCCCTTGCAGGCACCAGGTGGGTTCCCTCCACGGCGGCTATGCTCTGCACTGCGTTCGGAGCCCCTGCCGGCGGTGGAGGCGTGGCCCGAAGAGCCTTGCAAGCAGCGTCCAGGTATGACGAGCACGTGGCAGCAGAAGCAGGTTCGTTGTCGGAGCTACCCGCGCTGGGGTCTTCCTCCCAACACCGGAACTTACTCCCGCCAACCGACCGACGAGCGGGGAAGAAGGGGAGGGCATGCGGGGAGAGGGACGACGGCGAGGACCTGGCTGAGCGTGCGGTGTCCTCGTCCTCGTCTTCTAGGACGTCCTCGACGAGGACCAGCTCCTCGACCTCCAACCTTCCATCCGTGGCAGGCACCAGCGGGGCGGCGGCGAATTTGCTCCCGGCGTCGGTTTGCGAGGTGGTGTCCGTGATGGCAGCGCCCGGCGTTGGCGGCGTCACGGGCGTTGAGGGAGCTCGCGTCAGCGCCGCAGAGCCGGATCCGACATTGGTGATCTCAGTGGCGGATGCGACAGCGGCAGTCTCGCGCTCATCACCAGATCCGGCGTCCATGAGCAGCCCCGGGGCGTCCACAGCTGGGGAAGTTGGCGGCGAGGATGGTGATGGAGTGGCGGATCCGGCAGTGGTGGACCCGATGGCGGCCGCGGCGGCAGCGGATCCGGTGGTGGAGGGCACTGCAGCAGCGGCTCCTGGTGTCGGCAACGGCGCCGGTGTGAGCGGGTCTGGATCCCGCAGTTCATTGTGGAGAGGGGAGTGGAGGGGGAGGGGGAGGAGGGGTGGGTGGCGCGGCGGGTGGCGCCGGCGCCGGCGCCAAGGACGGGTCCGTCAGGCTAGGGTTATGGAAAATGATTACACAATCGTAGGTGGCGGGAGTAACAAATGCAAGAAGAGTAGTACCAAACCAACTGCTAGAAGAGTCTGGCTGTATATTTGAGAAACATAGTGAAGAATGAAGATGCAGGTGTGTTGATGGTTCTTTACCCGCGCCTCTTAAGTCAGAAAATACAAGCTTCTACTGCCTGCCGGATGTTACTTACACCGTTGTTGAGTCATGATCAGTGAATTCGTTCCAATGAATACAGCACTGGTGGGACATTTAATTTCAGCTTCAGCCCTTACTGGAGTTCACAGTATGGATAATGGATGTTCTGCAACGGGCATGACTTTAATCAGTTTTTGCACGACTGTAGCATATGAGTGGCTATGCCTATAAGGCTATGACATTTGCCGCAATTGGTACATAGAAGGTACATACACTGGAGGACATTATGCCGAAGGCTTATAATTTTCCGCAACTTCTTTTGTACTTGATTATTTGTAACTAGACAAATTGTTTGCAGAATTGCACAAGTATATTTGCAAATACAATGGTATATACATTTCCAGTGCTAGTAATTCAGAATGTAGCTACAAATTTTGATTGTGCATATGGCCCTAGTTTACATACTCGAGTCTCAATAAATTAAAACAATTTGAACTTGTGCAAACTGTGTCAGGTTTTATAGCGTCCACATATTACATGAAACTGGCCTTGCATCCGTCACTCTGTCGTCTCAAATTGATTGGGTGTGCTTGGTTGCTTCCGGACCCAAATTATTTTGGTAGTATGTCGTGGTTGGCTTGGTGCCTGTGGAGCTGAGGTGCTCACTCTCTCTTCATGCAGTTGGCAGACCCAGCTTAAGAATGGAGCTAGGGTGAACTTAAACTATAAAAATGTTAGTTAAAAAACAACAATGTACATATCATGAACAAAATTTGTAGAACGACAAACAAGAACCAAGATGTTACCTTTTAAGAGAGGAATCAATAATAATAATACTGGTTTCAGTTAAAAATTATAGCCAAAACCTGTCAATTTAAAGACAAATCAATTACTGAATCTGAATGACATTAATCATAAAGCACTTAGTGAAACATGTAAAGGAAACATCTAGAATTCTAGATATACCAATCCTAAAACACTAAGAATATCAATGCCGCTTTGGAGGTTCAGGGAAACTCACTATCCAAGTTTTCATGGATTGAAATATCCTCTCGATCTATCTATTTAATCGACTCACAATTAATCAAACCATTAATTTCCATAGACCAAATTGGAAAATCACCAGGCACGACAGACCACTATACCAGAGCCACTGAGGGCCAAAGGTGCTGGCCGCGGGTGCAGCAGGCACTAATAACACACAGCCGCATAGGCACAGGGCCGGGCTGGCCTGCCACGCGCAGCCGCTCAAGGTTAGATAATTGTTCCAAAATTACTAGTTACTACCTATTATTTCTTTTAAATAAAAAAATTGTACTGATCACACTTTGTCGTAGTGTCCCCACCCATTTAGTATGTTGCAGTACCTTTTCCTAAGTACCTTATATTTTTCCTACAGTTCAGTCTCTCAATAGAAGGTTTATATTTAGCAGAGTGAAACTGTGATTATTTTTTGGGGGGATTTGGCTTCAACTTGTAGAGAAATTGATGAAAGTCGTCACATTAAAAAAAACACCGCTAATATCCCGCAAGGATGATTGTACACTGTACTACTTGAGCTTGGTTGGAAATGCTCTCGCGTAAGGCTTGAGCAAGACTGGGGACAGTTTGAAGGGAAAGAACAAATAACATAGGTGGAATCAATAAGCACTTGCCGATTTCACTGGATGCAGATAACTGAGTCACGATACAGAGCTTGTCATGGAGGCGAAGCTACAACTACTGCTACTCGACTAGGGTTCAGCGTAAAGGATTCATCTGTTTGATATCCTGTTTACAGACCCAGCCAGGCAGACACCAACCCAAATACATGCGTGACACGGTGATTAATTTCATGCAGTCTGAATACTGTTTAACGTCTGAAAATGAAAGCTAAGCCCACTTAGGTTCTGGAATGAATATACTGAAGATAGGTCGTCGGATGATAGATCAATGCCGCCTGGAGAAGTCGGCGAGCCTTGGCTGCCAGCTTCAAGACTGGCTGTCAGCTTCAGTTGTCTGTTGAAATTGCATAGGCTGCCCCTTCAAAGTTCCTGGTATGGCGTTCAACTAAGCAGGAGGATAACCATACCTCGCCTATTCAGCCAAGTCTGTGACAGTATAGTACTACAATAGCATAGAGCTGTCTCGAATCTCACAAAACAGCAGTGTGAGCGTGACAAACTTATCACATTGCCAATAGCACATCAATTGGTTCTGAATAAAATACAAAAACTACGGAAAATCATTGGACAAGCTACTTTTTGCATCTTTCACATCTGAAATTCTGACGTCTAAAAACTAATTCAGCCCCCCCCCCCCCCCCCCCCCCAAAAAAAAAAAAAAAAAAAACAGGGAGCACCATCTCATTCAAGTGAACCAATTTTACGCAATTCTACTAATGAACAAAAGACACCATCCATCTAATGATTTTCAGCTGCACCTGCATGAGCAAACACAAACGGTTTAACTGTGCACCATCACAGCAACATAAAGCAGATATGAGATAAAACGTACAGATAACTGCATTTCTGCACACTGATTAGCATCCAGCAGTAATTTAGATGCATTCTGCTAAGTACGAATCCCTGAATCTGATTTCCCTTTCTACATTGGGCTCCTTTAATGAAATGTTTTATCCACACAGATTGGAAATAGAAAGAAAGCACACAAAATGTTCCCTTGTCCTCCCAATATTATTCCTATTCCTCACCATTATTCAGATCCAACCCACTCCAATATGGAAAGTCAATATAACCTAATCTAATATGAAAGCGAGCAATTGGTGAGCATTCAGATAAAAGAACTTTGAGGAATATATACAACATGAGAAGGATTATACTGAAGCAGAGTGAAGGAATAATCAGAGGCTCAGTCGGTCAAGTTCCGTACAAAAAAGGAAAATAGCTGTGACCATTTCGCCAAGAATATCTTATCTTGCATTGCAACCATGGCTGCCTGACTAGGACTACAGGTTCTTCATGGAGGCACAAAAATCATCAGCACAAGTCTGTTATTAACTTATTATTCACATTTGTTCAGATGAAAACTTCTGGGTTAACTAATCATTCTTGCTCATACTATAGTCAAAAGTATATAATGTGAGCACTGCTAACTTTTCAGAAAACGAAATATGGCGTTTGCCGCTAAGTGCTAGCGGTCTAGGTATTGTGCGAGTGTCACATCTTTGTATGAACTGTTATTCTTCTTAATTGAGCGGCAGAGCTCCTGCCTTTTCGTTCAAAAAAGAAAAGAAAAGAAAATATGAGATGTAGAAATCCATTTGGTTCAAACAAAACACAAAATATGGAATTGTGCATAGTAAAATGAAGTTCCTAATTTCTTACCTTTAAAGAGAACTTGAGCTTGAGCTGAAGCTTTTCCATAGGTTACTACCTCATGCAGTGGATCCACATGAGACACTGAGCGAAACGGGCAAACACGCAAAGAACGCGCGAGGGAGGAGAAGGAATAAGCTAAAGGATCCCAGGGGCAAAATCATTAGTCCAGTTTTTTTTTGGGGGGGTGGGGGTGAGGGGGGTGTTGATATATTAAAAGAGGGCTAAAATAGGGAAATGACATTTTAGCATGTGTATGACTTGTTTCGTATGTGTAGATGGGAGAAGCCTACAACTTTGATGGCATTCAAGCGAAGCCCAATTACCATGAGGGCAAAATTCTAATTTTCTCCCTTCACATCGGCTTGTTCTTTCTTGTTCATACGCATAGCATAGTCTGCCTGCATGTCCTCTCTTCAGCACTCATTGTCCATCTCTCGAGCTCTGGGATATTTAACTTTTTGTCATTATTATGGTTGAGGGTCAAGGCATCCATCTTAAGGGAGTCGAGGAGAGAATATTTTGAAGTAAAAGAGGCTAACTACCAATCAAGATCATGATGGTAAGTGCCCCATTAAAGTGGTTCCAAGTTAAGGATCTCAAAGAAGTTGGATTGGTCAAAATCAGATTTGAAGCATGCTGAAAAACGGTGGATCATCCGATGATAGTGTTAAACCCTGGTGGATCATTAGATGATACTGTGCCCCAGGAAAAAGTGACTTTACCCTGGTGACTAAGTGTTTACCATATGATCCGGTGCGCCAATGTGGCACTTAGTGAGTCAGCGGATCATTGTGTGAGGCTCAACTTGATTCGGTGACAAGTTGGCCAACCCACTAATGTGCATTGTATGATCCGATGTGTCTGTGTGATGCTTGGCGGATTGTCTGGTGAAGTCCAACTTAACTTAGTTACAAGTTGGCGAGGTTACTGAAGTGCGTCGTATGATCCAGTGGAGACTTATTGACCCTTGGTGGATCATCAAGTGCGCCTAGCTTGACTCTATGATAAGCTTGGCCAATTATCCTTGGTGCACCTTGTTTTTTTTAAAGCAAAGACTCGCAACTTTATTACATCTCAGGTGGATCGTGAAGGTCACGAACCGCCAAAGAAATTACAAACTCTGGGTGGGGATCAACCAAAACATAGGATTGATCCGGGTCCCATAACAGACCACAGCGAGCTAACTCATGTGCACAGACATTACAAGAACGTGGAACATAATTTACATCAAAAGAAATGAACCGGGTGTCTAGAAGAAATTTAGCTTCTCTAAATAGAGTACCTCCAACGGAAAGATCAGTCAGGAGATTTGAGGGCCTTTACCAAAACCATAGAATCAGATTCAAGCTGAATTTACATCATTCCTTGATCAGCTGCCGCGGTGATAGCTATCAGGCAGGCATGCGCTTCTACACATAGAGCATCATGAACATTATCCAAATTTCTTGCGCTTGCCAGAATCACGAATCCTTCATGATCCCTCACAACAAAACCCCAGGCTCCACTCTTTCTGTCCTGAATAAAAGAACCACCAAAGTTAATTTTCACATATTCTGATTTTGGCGGACACCAGCGTACCTTTTCTATCATCGGCTTTACACCTTTCTCTCACCTTGTGATCCACTGTGATTTGTGTGACACACCAGCATATCATATGATGGGAATATTTCAGTATATTCAAAACTAGCCGTTGCAGGCAGCATTGCGTCAATGGGTCATCCAGTGATGTTTGCGTCTAGATACATATTTTTTTTGCTGAGTATATAGACATAGCATATATCTAGGTACATAGCAAAAGATATATCACATATGTACCCATAATTGTACGTTTTTACTATTCTAGTCAGTAAAGCTTTTACAATCTTTATGTATACGATTCTATGATTACAATCTTACCTTAAAGTTTTTACATATTCTATGTAAGCCAAAACAACTTATAATTTGGATGTAACGGAGAGCAGTAACTTTGTCTGATTGGCTAGTATGTGCACCATTTCGAGCACACAAGAGTGCTTTCACAAAGGCTAGAGGCTCAGCCTGCATCCCACACCACGGACGCAGAATGTGACCATTGCAATTTACCAATTAATAGTAGAGGGCATATTAAAAGAACATGAGGGGGAAAACCATTTGCATGTCATTACACAACATACACCCAGGCAGAATCAACCTAAGACGTTATAGAGTGATTTTGAGAATCTCTCTCTATAGCTAGCCCCTTACTGTTACTGCAGCAATGAGCTGCTGCAAGCAAGTTGCATATTGAACTGCAGTATGTTGAAAAGAATATTGATCTGAAAGACCATAATCTGAAAAGCTTGAGTCTACATGAATGAATTGACCAGGTAATGACTTCTTCGCAACTGTTTCCTTCCATATGTCAAAGAAGTCCTCCATGACTGCCTTGGATTTTTCAATGGAAGATAGTGGATAATACTCTACCTGCATAGAGGGTAAGAATAAACTCAAACAAGCTTGCCGGTAAATTTGAGCAACATTAGTAAAAGTAAGTTTGCATGGCAGGCACAAGTTCAAATAACATGGTGAACTTTTCAACTATTGCTTTTTGTTCAGTTTTTCTACTATTAGCATTGGCACAAAAGATACTGAACATGCTTTCAGACTGCAGTCATAGTAGCGAAGCAAGTGAACAGTAAGCTCACAAGTTTTACAAGTAAGCAAAGACACTAAAAGACTGGTATTATGCCAACCAAAGTTCATTAGGTTAACAATCAGTTAGCGCTTCAGTTTATACTACTCAACTAATAATAAGGATAGATCTTAGAGTCAAACTTTCAAAGAAAAGAACCAGGTCATAGGGTACCATATCATCAGTAGAGGATGCTCTGTAGGATTATGGTTTAGACTAGCATACTTTTAAACAATATTTTACCAAATCTAAATCTTAAGTTATTACTTTATATCATTTGGTTTGTATTTTGATATTTAGTAAGAAAAGGCAAAGAACCAGTCACATGACTCACATCAGTACAAGAGAAATTCAAAAGAAGAAAATGAAATGATACCTCCATCATGATTCCTCTCAGTGTTTCAGAATTATTAGGAACACATTTTCCTATCCTCAGGCAGAAATCACCCAGTTGATACTGAAACCCCTGAAGAATATTCAACCACATGAAACAATTGAAGTTGTATACAAGATTGTGACAGAAGTGACGAGGTTAATATAGAAAAACAGAAAGCAAATCAAAATTTACAAGAAACAGGCCTACCTAGTTGAGTTTTGGAACAAAAATATACACCTTTCATAACCCAATTAATTTCAGGTGGCTTTGAGATCTTGTGAAAACTCTTTGTTATTAGTTGAGCCCATCCTAACTCTTATACCTGTTGGTAAGGGTAGAAAATTATTTACCCATTAGAAATGGGTTTCATATGGGTATACCCACTAGTGACGGATGATGCAAGGAGTACTCCAACTGCAAGCACCTCTTCCCTATTGCTTGATAATTAGCCAGTGGGTTTGGGCAAATGAGTATGGAGTATGGAGTATGGACGAGATTGGGGAGGGTGAGGTCTGTTGGTATGGGTAGAAAACTATTTAACCATTAGAAATGGGTATACCCACTAGTACCCAAGGAGACTCAACTCCAAGCACCTCTCCCTATTGCTTGATCATTATCCAGTGGGTTTGGGCAAATGTGTATGGAGGAGTTTCGGGAGGGGTATGGACAATGATGATCTGGATTTGGGTGTGGGCAAGTATGGGTGTGCCCAAACCCTCTTCAGTGACAGGTATACTAACTCATATGTGCCACTTCCTGCTTGCGCTTATCAGTTATCACCCATGTTAGTTCTGTTTCACTCAACACCTGTTGTGGCTTTCCTCATGAAGTTCTCAGAAAATCCTAGCCAGGAAATTTGAGACTGTATATGAAGCAAGCGTCAGACAGAATCCAATTTTAGCAGAACACAGATTTGTTTCGCTTAGCAGAAGGGAAGACAAAATGAGTAAACCTAGAGTTGAGCTTAATTGACAGTTTCAGATCGATAACCAGCACATTTGCCCGCTATCGCTTGAACCAAAGCAAAACAAGACTTCTAAGCGCAAAACCCTAAATACAGGGGTCGAATCTGAAACCAGAAGGGCAAGAGGTGACCTCAAAGTTGAGGGCGACGCGGATTCTGTAGGACTGGAGCTTCTCCATGACCTGGGGGAACGCTGCATCGGCCTGGAGGACGAGGCGCTGGGCGCGGACGATGGAGAAGTAGAGCCCCGGGCGCTCGTGGAGCGCGACGCCGAGGAGCTCCCTAGGCAAGTCGGGGTGCTGCTGCCCCGCGGGCCCCCCCGCGCCGTCCCGGGTCATGGCGCGGTAGAAGAATATGGAGGTCTTCCATCGCCCGTCCTTGGAGCCGCCGAGGGACTCCGCGCAGCCACACGCCTCTGAGAGGATCTGGCTGTTGACCGTCGCCCCGGGGCTCGGGTGCCAGTGCATCAACCTGCGCGCCGAAAACCGCGGGTTTGAGGCTGAGCAGGAGGAGAGAGAAGAAAGTTCGCGATGTGAGTGTACGGTACCACTTGACGGGGGGCATGGCGTCGGCTCGGAGGGGCGCCGGCGTCGGCAACGACGAGGGGCGAAGGTTTGTGAAGGCCTGGACCTGTGCAGGTACTTGTGGGCCGCCTGGCTGTGGGAGGGAGAGGACGATGATGCTATATACAGTATAATATTAAATTGTTATTTACGAGCCTGGGTAGCCGGCCTAACGATGTGCTCTGTTAATCGGCCCATAGCCCACTGCTTTGGGCTGCCACAGTAATAATTTCAACAAAAGCCCAAAAGGAAGTCTTTTGGACCCGCTTGGATCAGCTAAGAACTGGGAAGTTTCTCCAAAAAAAAAACTAAGAAATGGAAAAGCTCCCTTGTACATTGTGAATTCTGAAAGCTAGGTAATTTTCAATGAACTTCAATAGTCACTTTGGTCAATTACAATCTGTTAAAAGCTAGGGGAAGATGGATTGCAGTATTGTTACGATATGAGTACAGATTATTAAAAAATACTCGTTGCGGTCTAAGTATAGTTTACTTTAAATCTTTAGATTTATCTTAAATCAAACTTTTCTAACTTGACCTATTTTATAGAAATAGAAAATACATCATCACCAGCGATATCAAAAAACTTTCTCAACTTCACAAGTGCACACAATTGTCACTTATTTAAGCTAGGTCATCTTTAGTCAAAGTCTCATCCAGGACTAAGTCTTTATTCCACCTAGCATTTAATTCGATCCTTAAGATTTATTTGATTTTAATTGAATAAAATTAGGCAAACCCTAATTAAAATCTAACATATACAAGGAGAGGAAAGAGAGGAGAGGGAGAGAGAGAGAGAGAGTAAAAAAGCAGAAGAATTGACCCATTCACTGACATCTGGATCCCACATGTAAGAGGAGATAAAGGGAATGTGTTTTTTTTCTCAATTTGCTAGAGAAACCATCCCTTAAACCAGAAATTATGTTTTCTCATTCCCTTATAGTAAATTTGACGAAATGGAAAGGGATCTAGTAGAGTTGCTCTAAAAACTAGTCACAGGTGATCTAAATGGGCCAAAATAGTTACTAGTCCATGCATCCAAACAACATATATAGGGCCAAATTTTTGTCACCTAACTACTGGTATTAGTTCTAACAAGTAATCCTAACCCCAAGTGATTTAAACATGCCCTAAAATCTATTAATCTATGCAAATAAATAGGACAACATACTCATTTTAGTCCTTCAACTATCGCACAAGGCTCGGTTTTGTTCCTAAACTTTTAAAATGGTCATTTCAGTCCTCATTTTTTTTATTTTAGGCTCAGTTTCATCCTCGAACTATCAAAATAACTGATTTCATTTTAAAACTTTGTATTTTAAGCACAATTTCATCCATGAACTATCAAATTGCATTTTATTCTTTAAACTTTTCTTTTTGGCTCAACTTTGTCTCTTGTCCTAATTGGAATGTTGTGTTCTCGCTCCTTGTCACTTCAGCACCACTCACGATTTGAGATGGGCAGTCATCGTTAGATACCATTGTCCCTAGCATTGTTCAACTATCAAATTGGACAACACACCTTCAACATTTATATCCATATTCTGAAATGAATATGAATTGAAAGTGCATCTAGACACCCTAGTGTGTTTTGGTGGTTCGATGACAAATCAACTAAAAGGACTAATGACTCTTTAAACTAAAGGCATTTGTTGGGATTTGTCGTCAATCTTTCATGATGCATTTGTTACTTTATGAGATGAAGCTCCTTAGACAGCACAACGTGCTCCCATGCTTGCGGGGAGCCATGTGAAAGTTTGTGATGGCTGCAATCTTGCCCTCACAGGAAAAATACCAACTAATGGGGATGAGGATAGTGATCTCGAGAGGGACCTGGCACGAGCATGATCTTTGTGAGTCTCTCACCACCACGGCACCACCTCAACAGAGACATAGGGTTAAGTGGGAGCCCAAACTTTGATAAAACAAATATTTTGTATCTTGTATTTTGAATTGCATTTATTTTTTCTTTCCACTCGATGTACTTGGTTGTGTATGTTTGTGATACAGGTACTTCGCGGATTTGCTACTAGACATCTCCAAAAAAAATATCTACGCGTTTGACTTGAGCTTGAACTCTTAGGGTGCAATGAACTTCGTGTCAATCTTTTTTTAGAAGTTCCACGAGAAGCGGAAATCCGTAGAATTGTGCGAAAGTTCTGCACCCAGCTAATTTGAAGTTTTGTTTTGTTGTTAAATTTTAGAAACACCTATTTACCTTCTCTAGGCGACATCAAGGTTCTTTCATAAATATAGATATGAATATTTTTGACTAACGGCCGATGAACAAAAAAAATTCTCCGTAATTAACGCTAGAAGTAGTTAAATAAAAATTGTAGGTCTGCTATTGTTTGAATTTATCCATGTGTTCTTAAGGTACTAAAATTGTAGGACGAGGGACAAAGTTGTTGTAAAAATAAAAGTTTGAGCATTGAAATACAGCCTGATAGTTTATGGATGAAATTAAACTCAAAATGTAAAGTTTGAGGATTGAAACAATTATTTTGATAGTCCTAGGATGAAATTGAGAAAAAAGTAAAGTTTGAGAACTGAAACCGTCATTTTGAAAGTTTATGAATGAAAGTGAGGCTCGAGCGATAGTTCAGAGAATAAAATGTCTATTCAACGAATAAATAATACTCCCTCCAGTCCATTTGATCTGACACAAGTTAGAATGACACGGTCTCCTAAATTATACTTTGACCATTCATTTGCTTTATACTATATTATTTATGCTTATAAACTTATAATCATTGGATAGTATAAATCTTTACAAATCTAATCATATAAAGTTTGTATTATAATAGTTAAAAATTATTAGTCTAATTATAAGTTAAAGTTTTTAAAGTTTGAATCTTAATATGCGTGTGCGCCAGATAAAATGGACCGGAGGGAGTATATATGACTAAATTTTGGTGACCTAATAATTAGTACTAGGTGATCAAAACGGATCATTAGCTAGCCAAGTATTAGTCCATCTGGCATAAAAAAAAGTATTAGTTCATCAAACATGCTCTAGGCTGCAAGAATAACGGAAAATACACTGAGTAACCGCAACTCGACTTTTCGAGCCTTTGCAGGTACCTGCGGTTAGTGACGTTTGACTGACGAACACACCGGTCAGGCTGCATGTAGGCACTGTGAGTGATGATAATGCAGCAGCATCGATCAGGATAAACCACGGTGCCGCACCCGCTTTTCGCACGCGAAAACGTTAACCGGCACCAGGCACCAGCACACCACCACCATGGGTCGATGGCAACATGCACTGTGACTGATGGCGCCATGCAGCCAACCAATCCAAGCGAGGTGGTTAATGCTGACGGATCCTCCACTCGTGCCGCGGCATAAACAATCGCGAAGCTTTGTGCAACTGCTGCCAAATCGCCAGAGTCTGGGGCGAAAGTGAATGCAAGAGACCAGGGCCTTCGCACGCAACGAAATCTTTTGGGCACTGTTGCCTGCTATGGCGTGACGGCGAGCTGCAGGCGGCGTCGGAGCCAGCGATGGCGACGGAGACCTGTTTCCTCGTTAGGCCCAGTGAGAGAAATAAAAAGGAAAAAAAATAAATGGGGGAGAGAAGAGGACTTGCCTAGGTCGCACACCGTTCAGCCCCCAATAATGCTTGTGGGTCCTACTTACTTGTATATAAGTACGTATGTGACAGAGTATTTCCTTTTTATTGTTCGTATTGAGGAGAATGAAAAGGTAGCACGGATCACGAGGTGATGGATCCTACGGCTGCATGCGCGAGGGCATGTGCTCTTGAGAGCAGATTTAACTAGTGCGTAGGTTCACCGAACATATAAGGCCCGGCCTGTTTGGTTTATAGAGACAGAGTGAAATTGAAATGTAATCTAAATAGCGAAATAAGAAGCACTTTCTAAATATTAGTTTTAATTTATGTAACAGCCAAATAAGTACGTTCTAAAACGATGACCTCTCATATTCATATGCATACTACCGGGACCGGGCCGGGCTGCCCTACAGGCCTGTTTGCTCGATGCCAACTCAGGCATAGCACCAGACAGCCAGCCATGCGTCGTGGTCTGGTCCTGAATGTCCAAAACCAGACACGAGCAGCTCTGGAGCCAGACAAAGATGCCTCAAGTTAAAACAAACATGCTACATGCATATATGCAACCAATATGGCGCTGCGCGGATAAGCCACACGGTTGGGACTCGCATCCTAGTCGCATCATTTGGCATCCCTGTCCAACTACTCCTGGGATCATCGTAGTTTTGTCACGCATCCTGCCACGACCAGACACAAGAGCGCATCATGGTAGGCGCCGTACCGGCCGAGGATCTGCCCGGCGACGTGAGCAGCAAGGGCTACGGCGCCAAGCACCTGCAGCTGCCGCCGCCGCTGCCAGCTCCGCCGAAGCAGCAGCAGCAGCACCCTGATGTAGAGGCCGAGAGCGGGTGGTTCGAGGAGGAGATCGACGACGACCTCAAGCTGTGCTACGCTCTTAACAGGTGAAGCTTTGACAGTTTCGCACGCACGCAAACGTGATTTCGATTCGTTTTTGCCCTGAATGGAGAGTTAGGCAAACATGAAACGTGGTTGATTTTGCTGCCCCAGCGTGCTGCACCGAGGGGCGAGCAAGTACCAGGAGATCGTGCTCCTCGACACGAAGCATTTTGGCAAGGTACGTACGTTGCAGTTCAGTTAGATCGATCGACGATCGATCTCACGTCCTTCTGCCGTTTTCTTCTCTGTTTCTTGCAGGATGTGTGTGTGTGTGTGTGTGTGTGTGTGTGTGTGTGGAGCCCTGTTTAACAACGTTGTCGGTAGCATTTCAGGCTTTGATAATCGATGGGAAGATGCAGAGCACGGAGATGGACGAGTTCATCTACCACGAGTCCTTGATACACCCACCTCTGTTCTCCCATCCAAAGTAGTACTGCATGCTTACTTTAAGTGGTAGTGGTAGTACTGATCAACATCATTACGCTGATCCTTTGCCGCTGTCTCGTCAGCCCGGAGACAGTCTTCATCATGGGAGGCGGCGAGGGCTCTGCGGCAAGGGAGGTCCTGAGGCACAAGGCCGTCCAAAGGGTGGTCATGTGCGACATAGATCAGGTACACGTACAAACTCACAACCGAATCACAGGTCACGCCGACATGTTCACCGTTTTAGTATTTTAGAATTACCTGATGGTGTGGCGAATGCATGATCAGGAGGTAGTGGACTTCTGCCGAACGTACCTGACGGTGAACCGCCAAGCGTTCAGCAGCGAAAAGCTCCGCCTCATCATCAATGACGCCAGGTGTGTATGTATCTCATTTTCCGTTTGCAGCTTGTTAATTGCTTATCTGATAGAAGAAAGATGCCAGGATTTGCAGATTTGTTCCTAAAGATGATATTGGACAGGTATCACAACAGTTTGTATTATGCCTAGCATAAAGTCTGTATTATGCATGCAGGGCTGAGCTGGAGAAGAGAGAGGAGAAGTTTGACGTGATAGTAGGAGACCTGGCAGATCCAGTGGAAGGAGGCCCCTGCTATCAGCTGTACACCAAATCGTTCTATGAGCTTATCGTAAAGCCCAAGCTTAATGACCACGGCATCTTCGTCACCCAGGTAGTATAAGTGTAATCCATATTCCCCTACTTCAGAAATCACAACAGTTTCGAGCTTCAACATGTCAGTCTGATGGAAAATTGCTGATCATTTGCACGATCCCAATAGGCTGGACCTGCTGGTGTTCTCACTCACAAACAAGTCTTCTCATCGATTTACAACACCCTTAGGCATGTCTTCAAATGTGAGTGTTCTTGTTTTTCAGATAAAGGAGTGACGTTAATTGTCTGCTTTATTTCTTCAGCACCTACTGTTAACGGGATGATAAGGACCATATGTCATCTTTTTAAGCCTGTAACCGTTTGCCAAGTACTTTGTGCTGCAGATGTTCAAGCTTACACTGCCCATGTTCCGTCCTTTGCAGACACCTGGGGCTGGGTCATGGTAATCTCACTGTTATGAACTTATTACGTGCTGTTTCGTTCGACATTACAGTTTCATGCAGTGTGGCTCACGATAGCATTTCAGGCCTCGGACCATCCATTCGATCTCACTGCTCAGCAGATCGACGAAAGAATCAGAGATAGGATCGAGGGAGGAGAGCTCGCCTACCTGAGCGGGAAGTTCTTCATTTCCTCCACCACACTGAACAAGAGCGTTCATCAGTCGTAAGTAGCGTACCTATGTTCAGTTAATCGGGCTCCGAATTGGTTATTACACCTGTGCACTGTCAATGTATAATGTGCTCTCCTGATTTGCATTGTTGACAAACACACAGGCTGTTGAATGAGACCCATGTATACACCGAGGATGATGCCAGGTTCATCTACGGGCATGGAAGGGCATGTCGCGCTGTCAGTTCATAGCTTGTAGGTCCTAGTTGCAAGCCAGCTACTCTAAATACCAAAATAATGCTCCGTCCCAAAAAATTTGATGTTTTAGTTTTGTCCTAAGTTAAACTATCTAAAAGTTTGACTGAATTTATGTATTAGAATACTAATTTTTATATTACCAAATAAGAATCAATTAGATTCGTGTAGTCATTGACATATTTAAACAGTATACCTATTTGGTGTCATAAATGTTTGCAAATTTCTTTATAAATTTGATTAAAGTAAAAATAATTTGACTTAAAACAAAACTAAAACATCAAGTTTTTTAGGACGGAGGGAGTACGAAAGAGATGATAAATATAGACTAATTGTGACAAAAAGTTGTCCGTGATACCGTTATCCATTCCTACCCCTACCAGATTTTCTTTAGAAATAAATACCGCTACGAGAAATCCGATGCTGAAAGTAAACAAAAACTGCAACCAGCAGCAGAAGTTCAGGGGGATTGGACTACACAGTACCATACATTACACTTCTTTCAAATATTTTTCGCTAAAAGATAAGTCTATGCATAATTCGAATGCTGGTTATATTCTCTGTGCTGCACGATTTGCTGTTTGATTTCTCGAAGTGCCAAAGTTATAGTGGTAAATGAAGGCCTGCTTGAAGGTTCTGCATCCCACGTCCGGCAGATGAGATCAGTCAGGGCAGTAGGATATGCATCACGTTCTGGGAGTTTTGGCCTTAATGTTCCATTTGCAACGTTCAGCGCAATCTGTGAAACAGCATTACAAACTTATTAGCATGTCAGCTACTATGAACAAAGTATCAGCCCCGGGATAGCACAATTTTTTAATCGAGAAAGTTGAGAATGCAGCTAGGCTATAGGCACTGTCTGTCTGTCTCCATGTTCTATAGGAGTACATATGATGTTTAGGATGTGAATTCACCTTGCTAGGTCCATAGCTTGTTTCAATGTATGGATGCTCTGCAGTTATCAGCTCATTCAGCATGATGCCGAAGCTGTAGACGTCGCATTTCTCCGTGTACGGTTCACAGCGAATCACTTCAGGAGCCATGTATGTTAGGAATTCTAGCATCTTTAGGATCTCTAGACGTAGATCAGTGGGATTTCTTTTCACATTTGTCATAGATATCGTGTGCATCGGGAGAGATAGAGATGGAGAAAGAGAGTTGGGACTAGGCACATACCATCGCCTTGGTTCGGTGGTGCAGTCGCCGGTGGGATCTTCCCGTCGCTGTCAGCTCCCGCTCGATCGGTCTAGCGGTTAGGAGTGGTGGCTACTGTGGCGTCGAACCTCTCATTCCGTGCCGCTGGCCCCCACCTCCTCTTTATAGAGCTGCGCAACAGGGGCCCACCGACTAGAAGTCGGTTAAGCGTCCCCGATCAAGACGCGGTCAAAGGGTCCATCTTAACCGTTGGGTTAAGATGGATGAGATCATTCTAACATTCTCCCCCTTGATCTCATCTTATACTTTAACTTTAAACTTTGACTTTAATTGCTTTCACTTTTATTTGTTCTATCACAAATCAGTGTATAGAGCATGCCTCATCGTCACGGTCAGTCGCCGATAGATTTAACAGCTACAATACACATCTCTGATCTGAAACAGATTCTTTAACTTTCGGGCCCTTTATTGTCCGGAAATCATAGGCTATACCATAGACCCATGTCGACTGTGTGTTCTCTGAACACACTGGGTGGTAAGCCTTTGGTAAGCGGATCCGCAAGCCTTGCTTGTCACTTTTACATTCAATATTTTAGTATGATTCCGGACTTTCTCCTCAACAACGTATAACTTTAGTGTCAATGTGTTTGGCAGCACACTTGACTCATTGTTATAGGAGCAAACTACTTAAATGGTTATTACTGTTGACAACCATTATCAATTCCGGGTTTAAGTTCCTTAACCATTTTGCCTGTCCCTCAGCCTCATATCATGCTATATTACAACTTTACATCACTGATGATACTAGAACTGTTTCTTTTGGAGCTTTTCCACAATAAAACTCCAACTGCGAGTGTTAACTACTACGTGGGTTTCACTAAACATCTCGCCAAAATTTAACATTTGTACCCACAACTACTTGAGAGTACTTGTACTTTCTTTCTTAGCATGAGGCCGATATTCTTAACTCCATTCCAGCGATCTATATCTGGACTGGACTTTTGCCAAAACAACCCGGATACGTGAACTGTGTCAGGGTAAGATCTTATCTTTGTACTCATCAAGCTTCCAACAGCTGAAGCATATAGGACGTCCATCTATAACAATCTTACATTGCTTTTGCAACATTAAAGTTCTCAAAACTATTACCCTGACCATGAGAACAGGCGTAGGTTTACCCGCATAGGTACTTCATTTCTTTAGAAACTTTTCTTAGCATGCCTATACGATAGTCATAATACCCCTTTTCTTCTATCTCGGTGAATTTCAATTCTTTTAACGAAATACATTTCACCGAGAATTTTCTCATTGAAGCTTGAGGACAAGAACTTCTTCTCATGCAGTAGATTGACATTACTATTAACCATTAAGGTGTCAACCACACAAGATTAGGAAATGAATTTCCCCTTCTATAACTTTGTACATACGCAATTGTCCTCTCATTATCTTTAACCCAAAATTTCTAATTGACTCTTCAACTTTAAATGTCACTGTCTAGAGATTTGCTCTAGTCCATAAGAGATTTCTACAGTTGGCATCCCTTACGTTCTTTTCTTTTCATGACAAAACCTCTGAGTTGTGCCATGTAATTATTTTCATACAAATCCCATTGGGAAATGTTGTGTTTACTTTCATCTGATGTAACTCAGATCATGATGTGCCACTAGCACTCATTGTAATCTATTCATTCGCTTCACGCAAAACTTTTGATTCAAGTTGCGCTCCACATCTTTACATATTTCCTTTAGAGTCACATTTTGTCTTGTAGACCCATTACGGCCTACTGTTTTGGCTCCTTAGGAATTTATTCTAGATCCCAAAGTATTATTGGTATTATCGATTTTATTTCATCTTTCTTTGCTTCTTGCCACTTGGACGAGTGAACGTCTCTCATGGCTTCTTCAAATTAGGTGGGATTATCCTCCATTTGAATTTCACTAATATAGACTTTATAATCGTCAGAAGTATCTGATTTTCTTATTCTTTGAGACTTTCTGGGGGCCTTAGCTACTAGCATTTCTTGACCTTTATTGCCAAAAGACAATTGATTCTATAAGGTCCTGTGTAACAAGATCCTTGTTTACATTATTCATCCTCCTTGCGGAGTCAGGTTTCTTTGTACCATGCTCCCCCAGATTGTCCCATCTTTAATTTTTTTTATTTTGGGTTCAATCTGCTAAAACTCATATGGTGCATTTAGCATCACCTTTAAAACTCTGAACACGTCCAGTATAAATACTGGCTGACTATGCTATCTTTCTGTTGGAACTGTAAAAGATACATGAATTTAGCTATATCTTTACTTTAGGGTATCGATATTATGACCGTCTTACTCCCCCCGACGATCACATTTATCTTTATAGATCACTTTAGTATGCATCGCATTATCTGAATTATGGGGAAGTATCTTTCTTAATTGTCTTTCTTAATTAATCTCACCTTTCTCCCCCTCGAAATGTGGTACTAACTTTTCTACCACAATTTCGAAAACTATCCAGAACTCTTGTGAACGAGGAAACTTTAATCACTTTCTTCATCCACATGATTACATTATGCAAATGAAATAATTTCTTAATTCGTTGGGAGTACTTTTCCCTCATTTCACTTCAAGAACTCAACAGAGTCTTTTATCATTAATACTTTCGCAAGTCACGCTTGCATGTCATTCTTATCTTGAGGTTCGTCTGTAACTTTCTGTTCTCCTTAAACTTATACTAGGATAGCATAAGAGCTACCCTAATCTTTCTCCCTGTGCAGGATACACTCAAAGCACATGAGTCGTCACAACTTTCTCCCGCCATGCAGGATAAATACTATGTCAAATTTCTCCCGCCATGCGGGTATTTTCTCAAACTTTTCCCGCCATGCGAGATAATTTTCTTGAAGGGACATAAATGTCAATACTGGCTCATATTCAATCAACAAATTTAGAAGTAAATCCAAAAACTCTTTAATACACATGCTTAATCCGACGTTGGTCAAATTAAACATGCATGTCACTTATTACATTTCAAACATGATGATTAAGACTAAAATTATATTACTTATTATTATTATTTTAAAGAGTACATAAAAGACATCTCTTAAACTAAGCTCTTATTGCTCTATTTCTTTCTTGGATCAATATCCTGGAATTCTTTCTTTTGAAGTCATTCTTTAAAGAGACCGTAGTCCCTTACACAATGGTCTTCTTTCTGCAAAAATTGCACTTTTATCTTCTGAGTCATAAGTACCCAGCTCATTTCCTTTTCACCCTTCAAGAATAAAGGCATGAAGTTCTTGTCTGAAAACATTAATCAATAATCAACAATAATAAGCATGAAAATAACCCTACATTGGTCTGGTTAAAGACATGCACATTAAACTTTTAAATCTTTATGTTCTATTCTATATCACCGTTGGGCAGAAATAGAACAAAACCATCAATCTTATGCATCAATTCCACATCACCGTTGGGCAGAAATGGAATTAACATATGAAAACTCAATTATCTTATAACCCTTTTCAAAACTAAATTCTCCCGTTTGTTTGAATTTAATTTTGAAGATCATCATCATCATTGCAGCGGAAACATGAAAATACATTACATTCTGCTCGCTCTGGAGCATCTATTGTCTCTTATCTATTCTCTGAAAATTGGTCACTTTGATGCAAAATTCATCAGAGATTTAAACTTTAAACATAAAGCTCATAGAATTATAATATTGTTATTATCAACGTTGGTCAGAAAATAACAATATCATAATTTTCTTTAAACTTAAACTCATAAATAAACTTATAATATTGTTATCATCAACGTTGGTCAGAAAATAACAATATCATAATTTTCTTTAAACTTAAACTCATAAATAAACTTATAATATTGTTATCATCAACGTTGGTCAGAAAATAACAATATTATAATTTATCTTAATCATAAATTGATTAGAGAATAAACTTTTCATCATTTACTGAAAGACTATAACTGCTCTTCAAATTAGATCCTCCCGTTGGTTCGGATTTAATAAGAAGACAATGAACTTTAACTTTGTAGCTTTGCAATTGAAACATGTAAAAGGTAGTCTATCTTTCCAGAAGCATTTTTGAGTATATATCTGCTCTCTAAAAGTTTAAACCCGTTGGTGCAAAAGTTTTAGAGATAAAAACTATATTAAATATATATAGACAAAAAGCTACTAGAAAAAGAAAACCTTAAACTTTTCTTTCTTTCATTTTGGCCCGAGAGCTCACTTGGCGGCCCAGCAGCCCCTTAGCGCATGCGCTGCCACAGCCCGAAGGCAAAAACCCGGCCTGCAGCGCGCCCTTCTCGCTCAGCAATGCGCGGCCCACTCTGCTCCTGCTCGGGCAGCAGCGCGCGCGGCCCAGTTCTGCGCGCTATGGTTTGGCGGCCCAGCGTGGTGTGCACACGGCCCAACTAGGAGGCCCAGTCGCTGGCCGGCTCAGCGGCCCGTGGCGGATCCGTTGGCGCCGTGCTCCCCGCGCCCAGGCCACAACCTGGGCCTGGGCCGGGAAAGCGGCCTAACGCCTTCGCCCACCTGGGCCGCATCTGGCCCGAGCGGCTCCTGACCGTCCATTTGGATCCGACGGCCATCCTTTCTTCTCGGCCGATCAAAACCAGGCGCCGGCATCCTCCCCCTTAACCCTAGGCTATTTTCTTTCTCGTTCCTTCCTCCTCTCGCTGCGAGCGTGACCTATGGCGGCGGCTGCCGCCGGCAGCCGCGAGGGCTTGGCGCCGCCGGAGCAAGTTCCGGTCGGCTCCCTCTCTTCCTTTTGCTTTCTCTTCTTGCTCTCGCCTGCCAGCAGCTAGCCACGGCAGTAGCCCGACGCCGGAGACGAGAGGTGGCGCCACTGCGGCACCGCTCGTCGGAGCGCGCGTGCGGCCGGAGCCGCGCGCGGCGCCGTCGAGCGGCACCACGGTGGTGTTCTTTGCGGTCCGAGCCCGCGCGCCGTGACGAACCGCGGCTCTTCTTCCTTACCGCACGCCGGCGAATGCAAGGCGACAACGCGGCTGCGGTTTTTCTTTTCCAGCCCGCCGGCGAACGGCGGCGCTGGTATCCTTCTTCTTTCTTTCCTCTCACCGCGTGACGGCGGTTCTCTTTCCGCACGAACGGCGGAGGTGACAGCGGCGGGGAAAACCCTAGGTAGGCCCCCGGTGCTCGCCGTCCTTCTTCCTTTTCTTTTAGGGTTAGGGTTGGGCTTTCCTTCGTCGAATCAAAACCGATCCGGTCAAATCTTTTCTTCTTTTCCCGAAAACTCTACTTTCTCTGTCAGTTAGGGTTAGGGTTTCGGTGTATGTTGACCGATTCAAAATCGGTTACTCTTTTCTTTCTTCCCAAAAACTGGATCTACGCGCTAGAAACAGTCTTGCTCCGGTACCATTGTTAGGAATTCTAGCATCTTTAGGATCTCTAGACGTAGATCAGTGGGATTTCCTTTCACATTTGTCATAGATATCGTGTGCATCGGGAGAGATAGAGATGGAGAAAGAGAGTTGGGACTAGGCACATACCATCGCCTTGGTTCGGTGGTGCAGTCGCCGGTGGGATCTTCCCGTCGCTGTCAGCTCCCGCTCGATCGGTCTAGCGGTTAGGAGTGGTGGCTACTGTGGCGTCGAACCTCTCATTCCGTGCCGCTGGCCCCCACCTCCTCTTTATAGAGCTGCGCAACAGGGGCCCACCGACTAGAAGTCGGTTAAGCGTCCCCGATCAAGACGCGGTCAAAGGGTCCATCTTAACCGTTGGGTTAAGATGGATGAGATCATTCTAACAATGTACACATAGGTCCCTAATAAAAATGTTGAATTTTTTTGGGAGAAAACATTAGTAAGAACTCGGGCTGCGCAGCGCAGATGCATTTTTCTGCTGTTCTGCATTGTGATCTCGTACCCGTCTCTCCGGTGAGCGCCTCCTTCCCGTCCGGCAAGAACCTGGCGTGGCCGAAGTCCGTGACCCGCGCGCGCAGGTCAGCGTCCAGGAGCACGTTGCTGGGCTTGAGGTCGCGGTGCACGACCCTGGGCGTCTGCGCGTGGAGGTGGCGCATGGCCAGCGCGATCTCCAGCGCCCTGCTCACCCTGTCCACCAGCGGCGGCGGCGGAGGCGACGCCCGCTGCCGTGGGCGGCGCTCCCGTCCCCCGTGCAGCCACTCCCCCAGCGTGGCGCCGCTCAGCAGCTCGGTCACCAGGAAGCAGCTATCGGGCGGGCTCAGGCATGCGCCCAGCAGGCGCAGCACGTGCGGGTGTCGCTGGCGCGACAGCACGTCGGCCTCCTGCGCGAAGAAGGCCTCGCCGCCGGGGTTGGAGCGGAAGAACTCGGGGCGCACCCACTTCACCGCCACGTCGAGCCCCCGCCATGTCGCCCGGTGGATGTCCGCCGTCGTGCCCCGGCCTATCACCTCGTGCAGCTCGATCTGTTCCATCCATGGCCGGAGCACGCACTGGTCACTCACAATGGTTTGCTTGCTGCGAGTTGGTGATTGATCGTTAATTAGTTACCTCGTCCGGCACGACGGACCAGCCGTGCTGCACCGCTAGGTCGCGCGTGGCGGCCAGGTACGGATCGTCGCAGGGCGGCGCCTCCTCTGGGTCGTCGTCTTCGTCCGCGTCGTCGGCGTCCACCGTCGTCGCGGGCTCGGCTTCGGTGTCGCAGTGCGGCGACTGCTGCGGCGGCGGCGGTCGCGCGGCGTCGGATATGAGTTGCAGGAAGCCGTGCTCCTGGGCGACCTCGAGGCAGAACCTGAGGTACTCCTGCGTGCTCTCCAACCGGGCCTTGTACGTCTCCTTGAGATCCCTCTGCCTCTCGAGCTCCTCCATCAGCTTCGCGACCTTGGCAATGCATCACAGCGCACCCTGTCGTGTGTGATTCTAAAGCAGAGCACGGAACGACTACGAAACTACATACAGATCATTCCATCAGGCCCTGATTGATGCCGGATGCGTGCGTGCCGTACCTGCTCGCTGGAACGGTGGTTCTGTGAGGGTGGCGGGAAGAAGAATCCGGAGAGGCGGCCGCGGAGGCCGCGGTGCTGATCTTCCCCGCTCATCGGTGTCGCTGGCATGAGCGATCGGAGTTCAAAGTTCAAACCGTGTTGTTATCTGTTGAGCCGGTTGAGTGCTTCTTGCACAGGCTCAACAAACAGATAGGGATCGAGTTGGCGTCAATGGCATGCCGATTCTTTAGTGAAGCCCTTTCTGCAGGAACAAAGCTATTCGCGTTTGGTTGACATATTTGGCAGGTTTCAGGCAACTGCGTCAGCTGCTTCCTCGGTCGCTCTTCTTTCATAATGCCGGCCGGCTTGTAACTTTGGGTTGCTTCCCTTGTGGTAATCCTTGGACTACCATTTAATTTTTGTAATTTAACAACTCTACTTTCTTTTAATAAAATACATACCTCATGGTACGGTCGAGAAAATGATCCAAAAAATAAAAATCTGTATCAAAATACAAGATATTCTAAAGTCTTCGATCCTCTATCTCCTCTGTTTTTTATCAAAAAAAATATTAAAATTCTTTTTAAACTTAGTGTCACCCACAATAACCAAATGAAAAATATCAATTGAAATACTCTCTCCATCCTAATTAGTGAGGGGTAAGGTGGTCTTTTATCAAACGTTTCATTTTGTCTAAAAATCGCTTTGATCTCTTATACTCCTTCCATCAAGAAATGATAGCCGTATTTGGCTTGAAGAAATGTCAAAGTTTATAATTCTTTATCAACAATTAGTCAAATTATATACGAGAGCATAAAACTTATAGCAATAGATTTGTATTAAAAATGCCTCTGAGGTAATATTATTTTTTTAATAATTAATTAGGTATATATATAAGAGAAATCGAGGGTCAAAATCTAGGGATGTTTGTGTTCTGGTTCTGCCCCTAATTGCTACTCGTGGACCTGCCACCTCGTCTGGAATGACTTTGGTCGACGGAGGGACTATAGACCATTGGGCCGAGTTCTTGAGTTGGGCCGGGCCACTGGATCGAAAATTTCCTAACGCAAGTCTGCAGAAAATCAAGTTCCCTTGGTTCTTTTCTACCTCGAGAACATAAAGGCTGTGCGCATTTCGTTTAAGAAATAAATCAATAAATCATACCTCGAGAACACATAATACTGTTGACGATGTGGTGATATTTTTAAATTGAGAGAGAAGTGGGGTTTCATGTGGATGAAACTCTTTTGGCACTAATACCAATTCTTGAGTCATAAAATTAAATGTCCGATGAAACTAAAGAATGAAACTTTTCATTGAGAGTGGGTGTGTCGTCCATGTTCCATTGCATTCTATATGACATGGCAATCTTGGAAACAATACCATAAAACTCTCCATTGAAACTGGCCTTAGTGGGGATTTTGTTTGGGTTTCGTTAGCATATGATATTGTGACACATCAGCAAATTTGATGAGTTGGTATATTAATATAAGGCCAGTCCCAGTGAGGAGTTTTATAGCGTTGTTTTCAAAATTATCATATCATATAGAATAAAATTAAATATAGATAAAACACTCACTTAATAAAAAGTTTTATTCTACGATTTGATGACTCATGGAGAGTTGATAATCATGCCAAGAAAGTTTCATGCTACGGAAACATCCATTAATTCCTATATATACATACAATACAAGATTAATAAGAAGTACACGGTACCTCTCTTGTGTCACCTCACTGTTCCTGGCCCCGTGCAATTTGTCCGCACGAGACATGAATCAACGAATGAATGGCAAGCTGAGCTGGTCAGGGGGCCGGTCGCCCGCTTCATCGTGTCTCTAATAATTTGGTCCGGTAGCTTGGACGCTCGCTGATGACAAACTCTCAAGTGTACTACATCTTCTTGTCCATGAAAATGACACGCTGTTGTACAACATCAGCGCTCGCCAGCCGCGCGCCCATGCCATTTCAGCTGTGCATCCGTCGTCCGCGCGCGCGCGCGGTGACCTGACGCCCGGGCCGGCAGACGGGCAAATGATAGAGCGGCCTGGCCACCACCACCGCACCACGTACGTGATTGCCGGGCAAATAATGGCCTGCCGCGCCCGACCCCGGTTGGTGGCGTCGCCGCGTCGAGGCGGGGCGAGCGCGAGGAGAGTGAAGGACACATGCTGACACGCCAGCGCAGCGGATTCCTTCCACCACTCGGCTGCACGTACACCAACTCATATATAAGCCCTACCGCGCACGTCGTGCCCTCTTCCTGCTCCGATCCTCATCATCGATCCCACTTCCACCTTCCTCGCCTCTTCCACTCCACATCTCCACATCGAGCTCGCCTAATCGCCTCTCTAGCTATATCACTTCCGAACGTCGTCCTTCGTCGGCGCTTGCTGGTGGTGCGGTGCGATCAGCGCGCGATTCTCCGACGACATGGAGCGGCGCGGCCATTGCCACGGCGGCAAGCACCCGCACCCGCCGCCGCCGCGCCGGGCGTGCGGCGGGGAGCGCACTCGGCAGCCGTCCAGCGGCTCCTTCTCGGCATCGCTCCTGGACGCCATCTACCGCTCCCTCGACGACGGCGGCGATGGCGCGGCGGATGCCGTCGTTGACGCCGCGCGTGGGAGTGGTGCAGAGGATAATAAAGCGGCCGCGGCCGCGGCCGCGACGACGGCGCAGTTCTGGTGGGCGAATAATAAGGAGGCCGCCAAGCCCAGGCAGTCTTCGTCGAGCGCGGACAGGGAGAGGGACAGGCGCCGGCGGGGGGAGACGGGAGTCGCGCGCCCGCGCCACTCGAGGTACGCGTCGTCGACCACGTCGTCGTCCGACTCGTCGGCTGCTAGCTACAGCAGCTTCTCCTGCTCGTCGGCGTCGACCACGGATACTGAGTCGTCCACGTGCCGCCGCCACAGCGGCCCACCCCTCCCGCCGCGGGTGTCGTTGTCAGAGGAGTCCGTCGCCACGGACGCCGAGGAGGCAACCCCGCCGCCGCCACCCAAGAGCAAACCGAAGAAGAAGGCCAGACCGTGTTTCCCCGTCGCAAGAATCCGACCAAAGGCCTCGGTGCCAGCATCATCGTCCGGGCCGCAGCCGCCGTCGCCGTCGACGTTCGCGTGCGCCCTCAAGGCTCTGTTCTCCTCGGCACGCCTCCAAAGGAAGCCCAATACTCCGGCAGCCACTCCTCCGCCCAAAATCTCGCAGCCGCGACCGCAGCCGCAGCCTCCGCGCATGTCGGCGACGAGCGCTGGGAAAGTGGCTGACGCGCCGGCGGCGGAACTGTCGGAGCCGAGGACGGTGAGGCTCCGCCCGGAAGCCGAGGCGTCGGTGGTGGTGCGGCGAAGGGTGGAGGAGCTGGTGCGGAGCCTCGAGGAGATGGAGGAGGACGAGGAGGGGAGCGACGCCAGCTCCGACCTCTTTGAGCTGGAGAGCCTTCGTGGCGCCGGCGCGGACGAGCTGCCCGTGTACGGCACGACCAGCCTCGTCGCCAACCGCGCTATGGCCCAGGGGCCAGCTCGTTAATAAGATCCCAAAAGGCGCCTTCAAAGTTCAAAACACCGTCAATGTTATCTGCATTTCTGCATGTCAATAATGCTGCAGTATTTTGTTGTGAGAAAGAAATGCTGCAGCATGGTTTGTACCCTGTCTATATTTGAACTTCACTTTGTCCTTCCCTCAAATCTGTATTTTTCATGAAAGATGTAAATAAAATTTCTAAAAATTGTGATCGGCAAGGAATTGAGGCTGTATAATGAATTCCAAACCAACGGAAAATTGGACTGTATTGTAGAGTGAATGAACAAGCAATAGTCATTTGTTGTGATGTAACCACAGTCACCGGAACGTGGTACGGTGCCATCCGCGTCTCGGGAACGTGCATTCCATTCCGCAAATGTGGATCAGTTTCATCCCGACAGTAAAAAATCTTTTCTCAAGGAGTGTTTCAAGTTCCATTATACTCGTTCCACGACCCAATCATTCTGGAAACTCTGGGCTGTGGATGCAACATCTCCATCTAAGTCTTCGACTCAGCATGGATGTTCGTATTAATGTAATTAATCAAATTATCTAAAATTTGTCCTAATTTATAGAAAATACTATCGATATTTACTACGACATCAAATAGACGTAGTATAAAAATTTATTCCACCAGCCCCATGCAACTTCAATCACAGGCTTTTCTCGTTCCTGTGTTCCAACTTCCAAGGAGACCGACGTACTTATTTGTAGGAACGGGCGTGAGTGTATTTGTGCCTAATAACCACAAAAAGCACAGTTGTCTAGTATTACCATGGAAAAGTCCACAACGTGATGCAGCGCACGCACTAGCAAATTTGACAGAATTTTCCTATGAAACCTCTGTTTCCCATCTTCTAGATTCCATAACGTTGTCATCTACAACCATATGAAATACGTAGTATAGAAATATATAATACCTGTGGTATTAAAGGAGTTGGTAGCTCTCCATCAACTGAAGTTGTTAATATTTTTCCTTTCGCGGAGCAGCATGTTTGGTCCAACATTATTGTTCTTGGTTTACCTAATAATAATAAACAAAAATAGCATTGTCCTAGGCTAACTCCTAGGCAACATATACGTTCACCAAAAGAACATAACACTACAGCTATATCATTAGCATACACGGCTACGCTTTAAAATAACATAAGTTAAGCTTCATGTGTTGATGCTCTCTACCCAACCACAGCTAATTGGTTAAGACATCGAACTAGTTCTGGCTCCACCGACCAAAATTCCTTGACGTACGTCGTCATCTTCTCGCATCCTTTTCATGAGCTTTTGATTAGCATATGTGCCTAGCCTACATCCATCTTTGGATGGGTTTGTGTAACTTCTACCAGAAGCATTTGTTTTCTTTGCACTCTCGATATAACAACAGAACGTTCGAGCCTAATCATGACTCTGCATGGACTTTTGCAGTGGGGTTAAAAACGGGGCTTGGCATGTATCTGGAATCGTGGATGTGGTTGTGAGAGTTCTTGGACTAGCTCGGGACAGGGCATGCGTTGTCTGCAAGCGATCTGTTCCATCATACGCCATGGCCCCCTCGTGCTGGAGCATCAAGCACAAGCACCAGCAGGCCCCTGGTTTCATTTGTACCTGTAGGGCTTGTTTGGCTGCATACAAATTCACCCCAATCCACGTGGTTTGGGAGAGATTGAGGCCCAAACCACGTGGATTGGGGTGGATTTATGTGCAACCAAACAAAGCCGTAATGTATTTATAAATACTTGTCAGTAGTCCAGTGACACTGATACGACGTATATGTATGTATACAGCATGACCGATCAGCGTGTACTGTATATCATATTTCCAGCTCAGTTTCGAGGAAGATGACGAGCAAGTAGCTGTGAACAATCAGTAGATGCTCTGTTATGGATAGCCTCATCAGAGATGGAATCTTCGGTCTGCACAATACGGCATGCCACGAAAACGTACGACACTGCGAGATTGGAGATGCCATGGCCATGGCCTCTGCCCCCCAAGATCGGTGCCTCGAGTCGATCTGATTAGCAGTAACACGAGCACCGGCATGGGCAGAGGCGCAGAGCAGTTCGTGTCCACTCGTAGACACACAAGTCTTAGCAACCCAGCTGTAGCGCGAACAATTATACAAAAAACCTTTCGAAAAGCTCAAGACGAGCGCGAAGATTCAGTTTGAAGTTGCAGGACATACAAAAAGGGCATTGCATGATTTTTGATTTGCAGTGCTGTCCAGTTAGCTGTGGTTACGGAATTATGATATATAAAGTACACCTTCTATTTGCTTTTCGTTTCGAGGTCGCTCATGTCTAGCTTGATGTGGCGCCGCTGCATGATGGGAGGATCCAATGCAATGCAAGTACAGAGCACACACCACACAAGGAGCGGCGAAAGGGACGGCTGATCTGAATGCCGGAGCACGATCTGGACAGGATGGCCGCGCTGCGAGAGGGACGGGCGGACGGCACCGCCGCACCGGAGCGGCAGCGCTGGTCAAATTTTCACTTGCACCTACCTGAGCCACGCTTCGTTTCTGTGAGCCTCTTTCGATCGTACGTGTCGGGAAGAAGACAACGTGCCAGGTCAGGTCAGGATCGGATCGAGCTTCTTCGTTCCCCAAAAACGCCGCCCATGGCGGTGCAGTGCACCGGTGGCCGGTGGGAATGTCGTGTTCAGTTCAGATGCATGTAATGCAACGCATGGTTCGTTCCCTGAACTCCTCCTCATCGTGGCGTGTCGTGAATAGCTCGCGCACCACCGATTTGAATTGGGACGGAGGTTTGGATGATCTGATCTCTCAGTCTCAGTCGCAGGTACGGTTGAAATGGCAATGTGGAGCAGCTGCGGCCTGCGCGACGACACGCCGTGAAATCCAGAGTGGCGGTATCGGCATTCGCTGGAGCTGAACTGACAACTGAGGAAGCAGGCCACCGGTCGACGCGCGGAACGGCAGGCAGACAGGCGACAGGAACGTTATTGTGACGCGGACTGTGCGTAGACGACGGTCAGTGCGTGCTCCACCGGTGAAGGGCAAGCCCAATGCATATGCATGGCCACGAGGTCCCCAGCGGTAGACGGGCGGGCAGCCGGGCCATGCATGTCCGCGACACGCATCGATTGACCGGTCGGTCGATCACTCGCTCGGTGGTTGCGCTCGGGCCCTGGCGGAACTCAGAAAGACGCGGACGTCGCAGCCAAACAGAGGCAGGCAGCCTCAGCCAGCAGAGAGCACCCGCCGAGTGGTGTGGCTTTCTCCGCGGCGAGTGATGCAGCCGTTCGTTCGCTCCATCGCGGGCGCACCGCACGGACCAGACCCCAGAAACCGTACGCGGAGTGGCCGGGCGCGCACTGTTGCTGCAGGTGCTCGGCAGTCGGCACACGGGACACGGCGGCGCGCGCGGCAGCCGCTTGAATGCGCCCGCCCCTGCGGAGAACGGGAGCGGATCGTGGCCTGGTGGGTCGCGCGCCGCTTTCACGCGCACATGCGTGCGTCAGATTGCAGGCGGGGCGGGTTCTTCCGCAAGCCCGCATAGCCGCCCCGCGAGAATTCTTTCAGTGGCCGATATGGCTCAGCTGCAAAATGTTTGCGGCCCAATATTGTCCACTCCGCAGAGCCCACTGGACAAGAGGACAAACCCGCGAGACCCGCAGGAACCCGCATCTTCTCTGTTTCCGGGATAGTCCGCGATCTGTCCGCGATGGTCTAACGCGGTAGCGCTGCCGCCGCCGCCGCCACCCCCATCTTCTGCCAAGCTCCGCCTCGCACTCGTTCTGCCCGTCGACCACCCCGTCGTCGCCGAGGTAGTAGCCTTGCTCGTTGCCGTCGCGCTCGCGACCGTCCTCCTGCACCCCGCGGCTGCTTTGGCATCTGTCGATGCGTCGGCTACGACGAATCGGTGGGAGCGGGTGGCCGAGATGATGCCCGGGAGGACGGTGGCCGACGTCGCGGCCCACTACGACGACCTGGAGAGCGATGTCGGCTTCATCGAGGCAGGCTTCGTACCCTTCCCCCGCTACGGCGGCGGTGGCGCATCGCAATCCGCTGGGTTCACGTTCGAGTGGGATGGCGGCAACGCCGGCGGGCTGGGCTTTAAGCGCTCCTGCTACGTGGTTGGCGGCAAGTGCGTTTGTCCCAGTTAATTAATTCTCTCACTCGTACAACTGGAGCTGAACGGAACTTGTGCGCCAGATTGGTGAAATTCCCATGGCTAATCTCCTTTGGTTGCCTGCTGCAGGCTGTTCTTGATGGGTCTGAAGATGTAAGATGCCATCATGCATTCATGCTTTGCGGACGTTAGCGGGCTTACCCGCCAGTCCCACTGGCCGTTGGTGGCGATAGCCTTGTGGCTGGCGGGCTCTCGCATAACCCGCTTAAGAGCTTGGTGGCCAGCTTAGCGGCTGGTGGACGGTCCACAACCCGCCCCGCCTGCAATCGGACGCGTGCGGTCGCGCGCCGCGGGAGGGTGGGGGAACGTGGTCGCCACGAGCCTCGCGGCCTCGCCGCTTCGGCAGTTTGGCCTCTTCTCGTATAGTCGTAGCTACGGGAACGGGACCCACTGCCGCTGCCTCACGCCGTGCATGTGCACTCGGCCAGCTGCTGAGCCAACAGCCACGCTCGCTGCATGCTTCATGAGCCCAGCAGGGCTTACTGCCGCTGCCATGGTGCGGTGCTCTGTAGGCTGTAGCCCGGTCCACGGTTGCCCAAACAACTCGAGAATAAAAAAAACATGGCAGGACTGCAGGAGAAACAGGTATTGAGTATGACAGATTGACAGGAAAGCGAGAAGGCAGGGGCAGTGCTGGGTGCAAACTACTCCCTCCATCCAAAGTAAATTTTTATCTCACCAATTCCAATTTTAACTAGGTTTTAAAAAAATAGTATCTATATTTATATCTTTAAATAGATTTACTATAAAATATATGATGTAGTTAATCTAATGATGCTAATCTGGTGTCATAAGTATTAGTATTTTTTATATCAAATCAAAGTTAAGATTGTTTGACTTCTCGACTGTGTGATGGTGACTTATTTGGAACAGAGAAAGTACATCTTAGTGCAAACATGCAAACCATTTTGAAAACCATACTTTGATCATTTTAATTTTTTTAAAAACTAGGTATATCCATGGTGCATTCATATATATAGTCATGGAAAAAAGTTGAGATGAAAATAATAAATTTCAGGTGTTATATGCATTACAACAGAACATTTCTGGTTTTTTTGTCTTGTAATGCACATACATCTGAATTTTGTTATTTTCGTATGATTTTTTTCCTAATTTAAGTTTGCATCTCGACTTTTATATGTGAATACATATATGGATTTACATGACTGTACTAAGTTTCAAAAATCTTTCGAATAGCCAAGTAGGATTTTTTTATATAAATAGTTTGCATTTTTGCTCCAGGATGTCAGGATGGTCCATAAAGAATCATTATGTCAATTACAACTTCGACATAGACCATATTAAAAAGGGGGTAAAATACCCAAGCAAATACTTAAGAATTAAACCATACAGAAAAGACTACATAATTTCAGCTAGCAAATGCAACTTACACCTGTACATTTTAATATACAAATGCCGTACGTTTCCCAAAAATAGTGGCACAACATCGCATCCGTGTCCTATCAATGTAAATACAACATCGCATCGGTGTCCTATCAATGTAAATTTGCGAAAGGGACGAAAGAAGCATGAAAAATTACAATATTTAAGCAAAATCCACAGAGTTGCACTCAGGCAATTAATTTGGAACGCAATCAACGGGTTGGCACTTCTTTAACTTCCCATGGGTTACAATTTCAATTTGATTTTCTCTGACCATTTGAATATATCTGAATAAACCTGGTCGCCTCCGATTTCCTCACCGGTTGCCCCAGCAGCTATTCTGATGATGTCCTCAATCAGAGCAAAGTTCCCCATTATATCAACATGTGCACCGCTCTGAGTGCCCCTGCCTTCCAGGAGAGTCGAGGGTGGTGAATGGCTGTATTCTCTCACGTAAGTCTTGCTGCCGGCAGGGTTGAAACGAGTTTTGCCACGCCATCCTTTGGCACACATGTAGCCCGCACTAAGAACTGGAACAGTTTCATCACCGTCAGCTAAGTAAACACCCCCTTTCAAGCAACTATTTTCCTCCCCACCTTCAGCCGAGGTGTCAATCCGGAAAGGTATATTACACTCTGCCTGCGGCGCAACCTTATAGACATATGCCCTTTCAGTTGGAATGCCTACTCCGTACATCGAAAATATTTCCATGTCAGGAGCATTGGGTAGCCTGAAGATGAAATGATCAGATGTTATAATACTAGAATAATAGAAAAATAAATAGCCTGAGAATAGCTATTATGAAATATAGAATAGGAATGTTGGCAAAGATGAAAGAACTCATACTTTGTTTCCAAGGGGTTTGACCAATATTTGTAATGTTGGTATTTTGGATCATCCAAGTTATCAGCAATTCCATATGAAAAGTGGACATTTCCACGCTGCATCATCCTTGGAGCAACAAAGTGAAGGAGGTCTATAACAGAACTAGCAGTGTAAACTTTGTAGTCTGCGACTGCCTTTATTCCACCCCATCCTAATTCGTGATACTCTGTCCAGATCTCCCGGCATGACGTGTTTGAATGGGCGATATTATTACCTTTAACAGCATCCTGAAATGATCAAAGCACAGTTTTGCTCCAATATTAAAAATACATCATACGCAGCTTATAATCCATTTCCATAAATCTGTCCCAAATATATACCTTAATGCAATGGGGTCACAATATATACCGATGTAAAGCAACACACAGAAGGAAAATCTAGTTTTGTTTCAATGGTCTCAGTAGAAGTGTTTAGTACTAACTTTAAACCACACTAAATCCTGATTGTTAACAACTCGCTACCACAACTTAAATAGTCTTTCAAGATTTTCTCTACTTGTTTTCTTGGGAGACTTAGCCAAGAGCTTCATCTGGATCCAAACCTATTTACAGACTATGGTGAATAGAAAGGTTCACACTAGCTTCGATAACTTGATCAGCAAGTTTACAAACATATGGAAATGAATGCATGCTACACAAGAAAACTATATATGAAACAGATCAAATAAGCCAAACTGTAACAGGCATTGACAAGTGGCGTAGGAAAAAGACCACACCCAAGGAAACAGGCAAAAACATGTTGATAAGCTTCTGAATACTCACACGAAATTCTATCTGCTCAATCTCTGAAGAAGGTGCTTCTGCTACATCTTTACCGAAGGATACCAGCCTTCCATAGTTAATAGGTTCAGATTGAACTTCGATATTTTCCCCATTGGTATCCTTAGAATCATCAGTATCATTGGTTTTGTGCTTCTTAGCTTTACATTCAAGGCCATCTTCTGGAGACCAATCCAGATTTCCCCAAATTGTATCACCACCTTTAGGAATCATTGACATTGTCGAATCCCATGTTCGGGTCATACGCATCAAATGGCGCAAGGTTTGAAGCCCAAGAAAATCGGAGTCCAGGACATCAGGAGCAATAGCTCTGTACATAAAAAATTTAGTGGGGAACTAATTTTATTACTTTCACCGGAGAGCAATTTTCTTTGGACAAACAAATAGAAGAAAATCAGGATAGAAAGGTATCCAGCAGTCCAAGTTCATGTTTGAAATGAAATCAGAAAACACAATTCAAATGTGTTTACATTGGTACCCCTGGGTAACCACATGCTAAACAATGTCTGGATTCATTTAAGCTCACATTTGGATATCTTTGCCATCGTGTCATGTCATACATTATGACTCGTGGGATAACAAAGTGCACGAGGATAACTTCTGCACCATTTTAGGATGAATAACAGGACCAACATAGCTCAAATTTACCCATGCGAACGTATTACTGCCCAACAACAACAACAACAACAACATAGCCTTTTATCCCAAGCAAGTTGGGGTAGGCTAGAGATGAAACCCAAAAGAGACGAGAAACAGAGAGACACAAAAAGGACATAAAGGGAGACAAAAGAGGTCACGGTTCCGGCACGTTGATTGCCAATCTCCAAGCGCTCCTATCCATAGCTAAATCCTTAGAAATATTCCACTCCTTAAGATCTCTCTTAACGGACTCGTCCCAAGTTAGTTTAGGTCGACCTCTACCGCTCTTTACATTATCGGCCCGCTTTAGAACTCCACTACGCACCGGCGCCTCAGGAGGCCTCCGTTGGACATGTCCAAACCATCTCAACCGATGTTGAATCAATTTCTCCTCAATTGGTGCCACCCCAACCCTATCCCGAATATCGTCGTTCCGGACTCTATCCCTTCTTGTGTGCCCACAACACCAACGCAACATACGCATCTCTGCTACACTCAATTGCTGGACATGTCGCCTTTTTGTAGGCCAACACTCAGCACCGTATAACATAGCCGGACGAATCGCCGTCCTATAGAACTTACCTTTCAGCTTCTGAGGCACCCTTTTGTCACAGAGGACGCCAGAAGCTTAACGCCATTTCAACCAGCCGGCTGAAATTCTATGCCTAACATCTTCATCAATGTCTCCGTCCTTTTGTAGCATCGACCCTAAATACCGAAAAGTATCCTTCTTGGCCACCACTTGCCCATCGAGGCTAACGTCTCCCTCCTCATGCCTAGTCGCGCTAAAATCGCACCTCATGTACTCGGTCTTAGTCCTACTAAGTCTGAACCCTTTCGACTCTAACGTGTGCCTCCATAGTTCTAACTTCCTATTAACCCCTGCCCTACTGTCGTCAACTAGCACCACATCATCAGCAAAGAGCATACACCAAGGGATACCACCTTGTATGTCCCTTGTGACCTCATCCATCACCAAAGCAAATAAATAAGGGCTCAAAACTGACCCCTGATGCAGTCCTAGGGAAATAAAGACAGGTCACAGAAATTGCTTAGACTTGCATTAGTGATTGTGCTTGTTTTAGGGAATGAATGATTGCATTATTGCTGTGATACCTTGAATTTAGAAGTTACTTTATCCGTTCAATCGTTCATAATATGATGTTTAACGCTTCTTTTCTTTTTCTAGAATATATGATTTTTACAACTTAAGGATAATATTCCATTTTTTGTTATTCCCTTGCTTTAATAAATGAATTAATTGCCTTATACCTGAACCAGAATAGTTGCGTACATGGACAAATGGAAAACAACATGCATTTCTTGAAATCATATAGAATATTAAAGAGCAAAAAGTATTATCAGCTAATATGTTAGAGTGCGCAGCGGATACCGCCCCAGCTCGCTATACACATGAGCTAGCACCCCCTCAGGCCCAGGTCCACTGGAGCCCACAACATACTGTTGTGCTCCCCCAAATGGGTGAGGGTTGCCCCCACCTTGGGTGAGGGCCTAACTCAAACTAAAGACTAGCCTAATGGGTGAGGGTTGCCCCCACCTTATATGCTGTGCTCCCCCACCATCATTTACTGATGTGGGACTAAACCTAACATAATATAGAATGATTTTATGCAATGACCCCTCTAAGCTAGATTGTGTACCGCTCAATCACCACAAACTTCATCACAGAGCAGATATTAGTAATTATAGTCAATTTAAAACAAACATGTCATCTTGCATAAACTCAATCACATGGTTATATGCTAGCTTTATGTAAGATATCAGCACAAATCAGAATGCCAGAGCCATGGAGTAAATAAGATACAGTAGATCTTGTCGAGAAAAGATAAGCACAACTTAGAATGGTACCGAGTAAGCATATAGACAAATGACATCAACAAAAAATAATATGTAAACTATAGTCTGATGTATGCTAACTAGTATAGATAAAGAGTGAAACATCTCGGATGCAATCGTATAAAGAACAACATTGTGAAACAATATTATCCAAGTAGGCATCGCCTAGTAAACTTCACACTGGTAACATGAAAATACCTACAAAAACTAGCAAACTCTTATTTTAGTTACCTAGCAACAGCAACATCTTTGGCTTCAGATGAGAAAAGCCCAGCAACTGCCTTGGGAACTCCTAAGAAAGGTCCACCAATATTCATTACAGCTTTAATATGCTTCTCACACCAGTTTGGACCACCGCCGCCTCCCATGGGAGGAGGTGCTTCGACCCATTTCATAAAATGCAGAAAATAGAGGACCCCCATGGAGTGCGGGATCACTACCACCCTATTTCCACCATTTGTTGCTACCATGAGTTCAATGTTGCTCTTTATTCTGCTCAAAGTTTGATCACGAACCTGCATATAGTTATCTGCATTACAAATATGGCAATATATTCTATACCAGAACCATTTACACACAGTGGGAACTATCACCAAGACACCAGGCATCAGAAGTTCAGAACCAAATAGCCAATCAGTGGTGACTTCTGACTAAATTTACTGGTATAATGCCATCGAAGAAAGGTACCTCAGTGTTCTGGAAAGATAACCTCCAATCATATGCAGCCATGTACATGGTCTTTTCTTCATATCCAATACGAGCTAAATTGGCAATTAAGACAGCCCAAACAAAATATCCAGGAACGAAATAGTCTGCTGCAACAAGGCCTGTAACTGGCCTAACCCTTATTCCAGGTTTGTCTAATCCTGTTTCATTGTCCAATGACATATGTTCAACCCAGCATAGAGGTCTGAAAAAAAATGAAGATTTGATCAGAAAGAGAAAGTAAGACTCAATGCACAGCTGCTATGGCGTTGGTGTTGTGGGCACACAAGGAGGGATAGAGTCCGGAACGACGATATTCGGGATAGGGTTGGGGTGACACCAATTGAGGAGAAATTGATTCAACATCGGTTGAGATGGTTTGGACATGTCCAACGGAGACCTCCTGAGGTGCCGGTGCGTAGTGGAGTTCTAAAGCGGGCCGATAATGTAAAGAGCGGTAGAGGTCGACCTAAACTAACTTGGGACGAGTCCGTTAAGAGAGATCTTAAGGAGTGGAATATCTCCAAGGATTTAGCTATGGACAGGAGCGCTTGGAGATTGGCAATCAACGTGCCTGAACTGTGACCTCTTTTTGTCTTGTGCCCTTTATGTCCCTTTATGTGTCTCCCTGTTTCTCGTCTCTTTTGGGTTTCATATCTAGCCTACCCCAACTTGCTTGGGACAAAAGGCTATGTTGTTGTTATTGTTGTTGTATTGTAAACCTTACTACTAGGGGAAGAGTGCAGATAAAAGAGATGCCTATATGCATAACAAGCACATTTTGTTCATAGTTCACCACAACAGATTTGATAAAGATGTAATGTTAAAATATGTCATCAAAATGTGATGTGGAACCTATCCTCGTATTTCATAGGACAACAAATGATCAACTTCTGAAGCGGGGGATTCATAAATTTTATAATCTTCACGATGAACATAGTAAATTGGATCTCAACTGACGAAGGAAAAAATATGAAACTGCAACCCCTACTTTTCCTGGTACCTAGGTCCAATGAGGCTTAACGCACTTCAGATTTCAGAATGACAGATCCAAATATTTGCAACCGAAAACAACCATCCAGCCAAAATTTTAGCAGAAATAAGGGACTGTTTGGATCCTCGGCTCCAAACTTTAGAGCTAAAGCTCCAAATTTGTGGTCTAAAGTTTGCTCTAAACTTTAGCCCACCTCACATTAGAGCTTTAGACCACAAAAGTGAGCTAAAGTGCTCTAAAGTTTTTAGAGCTCTAAAGTTTAGAGGGGAGGATCCAAAGTAACTGTTAAGACAAAGTGTAAGGCATTTCTTTTCCCTGTAGTATATATGGATAGCTCAATAGCACAAGGCTAATAAGGAAGAACCAGCAGGCGTGTTGGTCAAAATTCTGGTTAGTACTCTTATCAGAAAGTACAAGGCAGGCAACATGGATTTTTCTAGAAAAGCAATACCTGAATGATAGAACTGCCAGAGGGGACCAAATTCTTTCTGAAACTTTGCTTGGCATGCCTAATACCACACAAAAAGCTCCTGCTTTTCATGCAAAATGCAGTTTTCTTCTGAAAGTTTAGAAACTACATGATTTAGGAAAATATTATTATTCTTCAGGACACAAAAACAGTTCTCATCACCTAAACCAAGTAAGGATGAGAGAGAAATAGTAAGGGAAGGGCAAGCAAATAGTACAACAAAAGTGTCGGTGCTTTATAGTTTCACCTAAATCATAGAGGAATTATCATTGCTGAGATCCCAGTAAGAACATTGTCAGTGAGATAGCTCCACGGCTCTCAAAATAAGTTCCTTAAAGACAACTCAAAGTCTCAAAGGAATTAAATCCTTAAATAAAAATATATAAAATACCAGGCTGATTGACTATCAGTAACATTGGCGAAACAATACAAGGTGCAAAATAGAGTAACATTGGACTACTCTGAGTAACATTAGCAAAACATTTAACCTGTATTTTCTAAAGACAACATCAACGACCATAAAGTAAACTTCAAGAACAAGTGATGTACTAGGCAACAAACATTCAATTGATAGGTCCAACCAACCGAAACAAAATAAACTCTCATAAACCAGACAAAACTCCAGTGCTAGTTACTTATATATAATTAAATTCATGAGGACTACTGTGATTCCGGAAACAAAAAAAAAAACAACAAAAAGAAGAAAAGGAGGAGAAAAGCACCTCTTGTATACGTCACCAAATGTGCCGCCCCATAGCCGCTTGCGGAAGAGCCCCTCGGCGCACTGGTGGCCCTCCCATAGCTCGAGCCCTCCGGTGACGATGCCGGGGACGAAGACGACGGGGTGCTTGACTCGCAGCCCCTCCTTCTGCAGCTTGACCCCGGGCGCGTCCGGGAGCGGCCCCGTGATGGCCTCCGTGACATACTGCGGGAACGAGGCCGGCATCGCGTTGTAGAGAAAGAGCAGCAGCCACCAGGCGGAGCACACGCACCCGACCAGCCAGCAGCAGCTGTCCACGCACGACCACTTGGCCTTGGTCCGCCTCGTGGGCTCCTTGGACGGCGGCGCGGAGGACGACGACGAGGACGGCTTCTTCCCCTTGTCGTTGTCGTCGTGGTCGGACCCGTCGCCATCCGAGGGCGGCGGCGGCGGCTGCTGCTGCTTCCGCCGCCGTAGGAGCGACATGGCGCGCGACGGCGGCGGTGGGTCCGAAGGCGGGCGGGCTAACTGCGCGGGCCCACCTGCATCCCCGGCCGCGGCTGCGGCGGCGGCGCCCGGCAGAAAACCCTAGGCGTCGGAGGACGCGAGGCGGGCAGGTCGAGGGGGCAGGTCCGTCGTGGCTTGGCGGCTTCGCGGGGTTCGCGCTTGTGACTTGTGAGGTCGCGCGAGAGGGAGAGAAGAGGCTCGGGGTCGAGGCACCGCCGCGCCACAGGTCCACAGCGACCGCTCCCGTGCGCCCGGTGCACGTAGGCGGGTGTACCGCTGGACTGGATCGCGACGCCAGGTATGTGCCTCTGGTCTGTGGGGCTTAGTGGGATCCGCAAGGGTAGGTGCAGGAGGACTCCGTTCATGGAATGCGGTGGAGGCGAGGTGGGGGCTGCGAGGTGGCTGTCTCGACTGACGGCAGGGATGGTCGGATGGATGGGTCCAACTCCTCGTGGGGCCAGACTGGCAGTCAGAGGATGGTGACGTGGGGCCCATGTCGGTTACCACCACTATAATTGTGATTCGATCAACGTACCGCTGAAACGTTCATTTCTCATCAATGAAAACGTTCTCTCTCTCTTTTTTTTTTGAACGAAAGAAAAGGCCTTTTCTCTTCCTCACAATTGAGGGCTCGTGCAGTTCGCGTGTGAAAAGGTTCTCATGTTATGTTTCATGGATACTGGAAGAGTGTTCGTATACTAATAAAAAAATAATTATATAACTCGACCGAAAACTGCGAGATAAATTTATTAAGTCTAATTAATTCGTCATTAACACATGTGTGTACTGTAGCAATTATGACTAATCATAGACTAATTAGGCTTAAAAGTTTCGTCTTGCAAAATCCATACAAACTGTGCAATTAGTTATTTTTTATCTATATTTAATGCTCTATACATCTATCCAAATATTCGATGAAACGAGATGATTTTTTTATGGGAACTAAACAGGGGCTGCATGAATGGACAAGTATGTCTTTGTCCGATAAAAACTGGTTTCTATACTAAAATGCACTTCCTCCATATCGGCAAAGCACAACTGTACCTGTACATAGAAGGTTCCCTTTAAATAAGCCCAATGCTAAATCAGCACCCCCAACCTATTACTTCTATCACCGTGCCTATGGCCTCCGGTGTCTAGTGTCGTCTTGCCTTTATCGATGCTAACAACAAACGAGGACTGCCTGCCTCCTCTTCTTCGAGCTACTCCCTCCGTCCCCTCCGTCCCTAAGGGCGTCCCAACGAGGCTCAAATCGCTAGTTATTTGCCTACGTGGACAGAGAGAGAACAGAAAAAAAGTTCAATCACCAGTGACGAACTCGTCGCCTATCACGCACATCTCCCCGTGCACTCACCATCTCTGACTGCATAGCCCAGTACCGTATATGCTGTCCGACTGGATATATTTTTCTTTGTTTATTCGGAATCGGCAGGCGATTTGCAACTCGTCGTTGAGGACGCCCTAAATAAGGTACCGTATAGATGCCAAAAATTTTACCAATTTTTTTAATTTTCCATCACATCGAATCTTTGGACGTATGCATGAAGCATTAAATATAGATAAAAAATAAAACTAATTACACAGTTTAGACGAAATAGACGAGACAAATCTTTTAAGCCTAATTAGACCATGATTGGACACTAATTGTCAAATAACAACGAAACTGCTACAGTTACATTTCGCCAAAAATTTTGCCAACTAAACAGGCTCTAACTATTGTTTTGGTTTCCGTGTCGTTAGTTCGACTAGATTTATAAAAAATATATGTAGCATTTGTATCTCTAAATAAATTTGTTATCAAAATATATTTAACGATCTATGTAATAATATTAATTATGTATCATAAATATTATTTTTATATAAAATTAGTCTCAAAAGTTATTTATCAAGAAGTGAGAATGACAGTTATTTAGCAACGGTATTCATATCCAGGCTCCCAACCCTCTCCCACTGTTCCTCATAGTTTCGTGACGTCATTATTGTGAGATACGACGCATTAATCCACCATCACAGCTAACCACATGAACATGCTTCAACATCTTAATTGCTGGACATGGTACTCGAGCTTTCCTGCCTCTACTACTATTAAGTCTGGGCAAAATACCCGATACTCATTACCCATACCCGCATTACCCGAACCCGGACCCGAATTACCCGAACCCGAGGTACCCGATCCCAAATTCAGATAGCGATTTTGATTACTCGAAATTAGTTTTGATAATTCGGGTAATATCCCCCGGTACCCAAACTACCCGAACTACCCAAAGATTTAATTTTTGTCTTTGTATTTTATCATATGTTGTTAGTTGAACACTTTCACTTGTCACTTTATTAGAATATAATTCTCTCTATTTGAACGAGTGACTATAATATATTATTCTCTGCAAATTGCTGTTGAAATTCTATACAAATTGCTGCTGAAATTATGTATAGATCGCTACTGAAATTTAGTGTAGTTTGTTGTTTTCCGTAAATTTGGGTATATCGGGTAATACCCGAACCCGAACCCGAATTATCGGGTATTCGAATTTGCGGGTAGTGTTTTTTCGGAGCAAAAATTGGGTAGCAGTTTTTATTACTCAAATTTTAAATTACCTGACCCGAAAAAATCGGGTAACCCGAACGCCCAGGCTTAACTACCATCCTTGACTGTTGTTTTCACTGACCACTGCCACTATGAGACCCTACCACTAACCTTATTCAACTAGCCTCCTCCATCACGTTAGCTCAGCCTGGGCATTCGGTTAACCGAAACCGATCGGTTCGGTTGCACGGTTACTTGACAAATTCAGTTCCTTAAGAAATGGTAATCGATCGGTTCTTCTGAAATCTAGGAACCGACCAAATTCAATTTTGGTTAATTCAATTCGGTTCCGGTTACGACCGAACTAACCGACGTGCTATGAACAGAGAAAAAAGAACTCACAGAATCGTGCATCCAAGTTACAAAAGCAACACAAATCACTCATCCGAGCAGCGATGAAGAACAAATCATCTATTTTAGGGTTGCAGATCGAAAAACATCTCCGCCCGTGGCTCTGTTGACGGTCCTTAAGTATCAATTATAACTATCAAATAAATAGAGAAAAGGATCCAAATGAAACCAACACCTAGACTTAGGGTTTTATCTGACAGAATTCCACGAGTTTTGCTGTTTATCTATTTCTGCAGGGGGTTATCAGGAAATACGGAAGAAAGGCCCACATGTCGGATTAATGACGGGATATTAACCGAACACGTAATTATCTTACATCTAGAAGAGTCCAGAAGCCACGAGAACGAACGGGAGGCGTAACGGAGCCGGACACAGGGCGCCCGCCCTGGTCCTTAGGGCGCCCGCCCTGGCCCCGGAGCCAATCAGCTCCGCCTCGAGGATTATGCTCCACCGACCTAGAGGATCAAGGAAAACCGTCCGTTCAATGTCGGTTTGATCCGACGGCCCAGATTCATCCAAAAGGGCTATATAAGCAAGGCCCCTGCCCCTGGAGGAGAGGCCCCTCGTCTCATACTTCAAACCCTAATTCAGGAGGAGAGCCTCTGATCAAGCCCTAGAGCCACCACATCAACTAGATCTCTAGTTAGCATAGCTACATAGGATTAGAACTAGAAGGAGTCAATCTTCGATTGGTTCCCGGATCTGTCAAGAGGATTCTTGGTAATTCCTCTATTGTTCTTCAATTGTTCATCATTGTTCTTCAATATTATGAATATGACTTTGTTCTATTTCAATATTATGAATATAGTCCCCCTCTCGTGTATAGGGCAGGTAGAGCAACACTATTACAGGGGAGTGATTGCTATGTTCTTCATCTTCCTTGCTAATATTCACTATGCATGGATATAGTCTTTTCTCACCATGATTGCCAAGTATAATTGCACTAACTATGATATGCTAGACTTTATAGTTAATAATAACTTAGGGAATATCTTTGTAGTTCATCCTAATTCCATGCTAATGACTTGCTAGAATATCTGTTGAGGTGCTTATCATTATGTGGCTAGCTGATCAGATTAATTATCTTTGTCACCATTATCACTTTACCTTTACTTAATGTGACATTTATACCTATATAAAGAGATTGATAAATACTCTCGGTTATACATGCAATGATGTGTACTCAGTTCCATATTCTCATTCCATTATCAACCATGATACTTAGAAATCCCTTCCCAGTGGTAAAAATATAAATAACGATACCTGGAATACTTCCCGGTTAAAATGCTACATCGGTATTAATCTGTGCGCTTGCAGGTCCCTTTTATTATTTATCTTGATGAGCAATTGCATATTTCAATACCGCGTCTCTCGTGTCATGCTGGGGATGACAACTTGGCTTAAGTGGCATGAGGGATAGGTTTGGCATTTTTTGCGCCGTTATCAGAATTAGAAAACTAAGTCTACTTTTGGTAGTGACGTTAAGAATGCCCAACAGGCTCACACATCTCCTTGCATCGCCCCGCGGGTCGCCGTGTTTGGCGCCGCTCGCTGTCGTGCCTCGCCTCGCCCTGCTTGCCGCCGCGCAACTCGCTAGCTCTAGGATAGAGGAGAGAGAGGGAGGAACGAGGCCATGCCGCTGCTGCTGCCAAATTTGAGAGACGAAGCAGTGCTAGAGAAAGAAAGCCTCGGGAGTCTACGAGTGAGGGGTGAGGAACTAGATGAGGAATGGGTGGCAGCGGGATAGTGCTGAAGGTGGGGTGAGGTGGCTTATATACATAGGGTTTTATTATGGGCTATTGGGTTGTATATTTGTTGATGGGCTTCTTTGTCTATCTCGGTTAATTCGGGTATTTCAGTTAACAGAGGGTTAGAACCGAATTTTACTCGGTCAATTTGGTTCCCTGAAAGTCAGAACAGAATTAGGAACTGAATTTTTCGGTTCCGATTCTTTCAGTTTCGGTCCCTATTCTTTTGGTTCGGTTTTCGGTTCTCGGTTAGTTTTTGCCCAGACGGTGCCACCACCACTACCCTAATTGTCTCCCTTGAAGCACTGTGTAGCACAAAACCCTCTCCCTCAACCTCAGTGTTGCCACAAATGGCAGTGTAATTTGTTTACACGTTGTTTAAGCACTACTCGGTGACCGTTTGCATCCGTGTAATTGTCTATTCCATTTAATTGACTGTATAGCCCATTTAAGTGGCCGCGTAGCCTAAATAAACGTCCAACAATAGGTGTCCAACAGTTTATCGTTTAACGTTCCGATGAATATTGCTCAACCTGAATCTACAAACATTAACCATTGTTGATATTTGGTAACGCAATTAGGAAATGATCCGCAAGCGCATGGATATCGGTGAGCACTTCACCCGGGATGTTATCCAGAGTATCGTATTTATTTTTTTTACCACTAGGAGAAAGCGTGCATCTGACTAACCAAATCTATTACTACTAACCTTTAGGCTACAACCACTGTGATTTGATGTGAGCGATGTATAGAGAAGACTGCAACTGCACTCTCGTTCTAACCTTAGTAAGGATGATCTACTGCTCTATTGGGGAGGCTCACGGAATCTAGACACCTCAAAGGATGTTCGACCCGCACCTATAAACCCTATCGATCCTGCTAACGGGATATGGAATACAAAGGTAGCTACGGAAATGTCACGTTCCTCGCTACTACCACGGTCCAGCTAGACAGGGGATATCTATGAGTATCCTAGCCCAAACACCTCGTTTACGCTAGAGATGATTACTCTAAACTCTACGCGAAGAGATTAAAGTAAACTCATAAACCAAAGAACAATAAAACAAAGAACTTACTAGAATTTAGAAGTCAAAATACTGAAGAATCCTAGGAGCAAGCCTCAGGTTAGGAGAACTTGATCCTGCAGGTACAACCTCGAAGTAGTCACCGACAGGCCGGGCTTCCTTCGATCTATACCTCCACTCTATCTCTCTCAATCTAGAAGAACTAAGTCTAATCTCACATTGGATGCTAAGCCCTAATGAGGTGGGAACCCTAAGGGAACCTCTCTCCGAATCCTCTCTGGAAAATATGAAAATAATGGATTTGGATTCTCCTCTCCAGGGGCCAAGGGTCCTGCTTATATAGTCCCTTCAAGTGAACCTGGGCCGTCGGATCAAACCGACATTAATCGCACGGTTTTCCTTGATCCTTTAGGTCGGTGGGACATAATCCGCGAGACTCATCCTGATTGGTTGCAGACCTAGGGCGGGCGCCCCAGGGTCCAGGGCGGGCGCCCTGGTCCCGGGCCCGTTCGGCCTCCCGTTCGATCCCGTGGCTTCTGGAGTCTTCTAGATGATAGAAAATCGGTGAACACGTTAATATCTCTATGTAATTCCGACGTGTGGGTCTTTCCTTTGTATTTCCTGATAACCCCCTGCAGAAACAGATAAACAACAAAACTCGTGGAATTCTGTCAGATCAAACCCTAATTCTAGGTGTTGCTTGCATATAGGTCATTTTCCTTATTTATTGGATAATTAAAATTGATACTTAAGAACCGTCAACAAACACCCCCATACTTAGGCTTTTACTCGTCCTCGAGAAAAGGATGGTTCAGAAAAATAACTAGGGTTGAAACATTGTAAAGCATTCTTTTTATACCTGCAGGGTGTTGTGAATGTCCACTGTGCACTGTAGTCAGAGAAATATATGGTTGAAGTAGAGATCCTTTCTTCATCTCAACCCTGTCACTTGGAGTTTTTTTTATATATTTTTGAATAGAAAACTTAGCATACCTTTATCCTCATAGGGGCTCTCAGATCACTTATTTATCTTTTGTATATCTCACTGAGGTTGTTTTAATTTGTAGAAATTCTCAAGCATACTTACTTTGCATATATTGCCTGGGTCAAAACGGGATCCGAGGAGAGGAATGCCATACTCTTAGATCAAAGACTTTGAAAATTAAAACTTGTCAACTCTTACTGGCATATTCCTTATTAGAGGGGACCATGGGCTATCATTTTCTTTTACCATATATATTTTTATCATCGCATTTTTTTCAGGTGGATACTGAGGTACCCCTAATTCTACTTCCGGACACTTGTCTATTTTTCTGCGAGGTTGTCGAGCACTTGCTCCTTTTTATTTCCTCGAAATATATTTTTGCATAGCCCATGCCTCTAATGCAATAATACTTCGGAAGAGTGAATCTTTCTGAATAAAAATGTCTTGATCTTGGGAGCATGATAAATCTCTCAACAAGGGTCTAACTCATTTTGCACAAACTCAATACAAAGCAAATTAATATTTTTAGGTTTATCAGACATATAAAATATTGAGGATGGTAGCTATATTTTTAAAGTTTTTGAAAAGAAAATCTCCAAGCGACAAAGATTTCAAGAATAAGATACTCATATTCTACCATCTCACATTCCACAATGACTTGAGTAACACATGGTTTAAAATGATTTTCAATAAATGCAGGTTTTCAGAAATATCACAGAGTGAGATTGATCATGATTAAAAATATTTTTATCTTTTTAAATTATCATGTTAGGAACAATATTCTACACAGCCCAATATGTATTTGTATATATGTAAATAAAGCGTGCAGAGTATGTACCTGAATCGTGGAGTGGTGCAATCGAAGTGCATTTACCATGTCGGGGGGATTCTCCCATACTTGTTTCCTACTTTCTTGCATAAAAATAAAGTGGAGATACACGAGGCATAATAATAATAATCTTTATTTGTCTTGAGGCATTTATTACACTGACTAATGAAGCGAACTAATCTAAACTGAATTGAATCTAATTGAATCTAATGATGAAGACTAAGACACACTGTCTCAAGGTCTAATCTAGATAGCTCAGTGTTGCTCTAAATCCCTGATCCTAACAAGGGCATCAGAAAGGTCAAGTTTAAGCGCGAGCACAGTAGTGTTCAGGTTGGAGACCTGCCTACTAAGGGAGCTACCTGTGGACTGAAGTTCCATAATATGTCTATTTGCTGTCCTGATGTCCTCATCCACATCTGCTATGGTCCTGCGGCGCTTCGGTGGTGTCTCAAACGAATTGAGAGCGTGCTTAGGAGCTTCCTTTGGTGGGATGAAGCGAACTTTTGCTGTCCTAACTCCTTCGAAGCGGGGCCTCTCCTTCTCCATAGTGTAGTGGACGCTGCTGATCTCGCCGCTCCGGTTGGTCTTGACGCCTACAACCCGCTCAGTGGGTTTAGGTGGTAGGATTTTCGTGCCGGCTGGTACCTTGACGATGGCTTCTTGCTTGGACGACGGTCCCTTGAGAAGAAGGGGCTGCGGTGGTACAGTAAGAACTGGTTGGGCGTAGTAGGATGAGATTGAGCTGCGCTGGTTTGATGGTGGGGCTGCTAGCTGTCGCTCTGTGTTGGCCGGGACGTAGGCGTCGGGGTCATCCTTGGGCTTGCTGTTGAGGTCGTAAGGGACGATCTCCCAGTTGCGGTGGGTCTTGTCGACCATTGGAGAAGCAAGGAACTAGACAAGCTCTAATTGAGGAGGAGAGAAGGATTGAATGAATTAGTATTGAAAGCTGACGTCAGGGGTCTGTTTATATAGGGGTCAAAAAGTGCCTCTAGGGTTTCCATAGATCCATCCCGCTGCCGGGCGTGCGTAACAACCTATTCGTGGAATTTTCTGGATAACCATAGATGAGGAAAGCACGTCGGAAGAGGCCGGAGCCGAGGGGACACCAGGGCAGGGTGTCCGCCCTCATCCTCAGGGCGCCCGCCCTGGGCCTGCCTCCTCTGCAGGCCCGCTTGCTCGAGCGTGTTTCTAGAAGTATTTTTATCTCGAAAAATATATACGTGGCCCAAAAAACGTCAGATTAAAAAGGTCGGGCTTTAATTCTCCATCGGAAGGTAAAAATGGATCACGTCTATTTCTTCTAATTCTTTATTGGGTTCTAAAAATAATTTAAGACGTTGACCATTTACCTTGAATAACGTACCTTCGTCGTTTTGAAGTGTAATAGCTCCGTGGGATGATGAATTGACTACCTTGTATGGTCCTTCCCATTTACTCCGGAGTTTTCCATGCCCGAAAAGCTTCACCCTGAAATTAAAAAGTAATACCTTATCTCCGGGTGAGAACTCCTTCTTCTTGATCCTCTTGTCATGCCATCTTTTGACTCTTTCTTTGTAGATCTTCGAATTGTGATATGCTTTCTCTTGCCATTCTTCTAATTCTGATAGTTGCATTCTTCTTGTTCGCTCCTGGTGGTACATACCCTGAAACCATAAAATTAACAATATCTGCATACCAGGGGTCAGACCTGTTGATTCCATAGAGCATGTCGTCCCGGAGTGAATCATTAATTGGTGTTTCCTGTGGATCCTTAAAGTGCATTCTAGATAAGTGATCAGCAACAGAATTTTCTACTCCCTTTTTATCTTTTATTTCTAAGTCAAATTCTTGGAGTAACAAGATCCATCTAATTAGGCGAGGTTTAGCATCTTTTTTAGTGAGCAAATATTTTAGTGCAGCATGATCAGTGTAAACAATTATTTTAGCTCCTACTAAGTAAGATCTAAATTTATCAATGGCAAAGACAACAGCCAGAAGCTCTTTTTCAGTGGTTGCATAATTAAGTTGAGCTCCTGTCAAAGTTTTACTGGCGTAGGCAATTGCATGATGCTTCTTGTCTTTTGTTTGCCCCAAAACTGCCACCACAGCATAATCACTAGCATCACACATAATTTCAAAAGGCAACGACCAATCAGGGGGTTGAATGATTGGTGCAGATATGAGTGCATTCTTTAATAATTCAAAAGCTTTTAAACATGCATCATCAAATTCGAAAGGAGCATCCTTGGCTAGCAAAAGAGTGAGTGGTCTAGCAATAAATGAAAAATCTTTTATGAATCTGTGATAAAAACCAGCATGGCCAAGAAAGCTTCGAATTCCTTTTATATTCACAGGTGGAGGTAGTTGTTCTATTACTTCAATTTTAGCTTTATCTACCTCAACACCTCTTTCAGACACTAGGTGTCCTAGCACTATTCCTTCCCTAACCATAAAATGACATTTTTTCCAGTTAAGGACTAAGTGCTTTTCTTTGCATCTTTGCAAAACCTTGTCTAAGTTTTCAAGACAATTATCAAAAGTTTTTCCATAAACAGAAAAATCATCCATGAAAACTTCCATAATCTCTTCAATCATATCAGAAAATATAGACATCATGCATCTTTGAAAAGAAGCTGGTGCATTACATAGCCCAAAAGACATTCTACGATAAGCATAAGTTCCGTATGGACAGGTAAAAGTGGTTTTGCTTTGATCATCAGGATGGATCGGGATCTGGTGGTACCCTGAATATCCATCTAAGAAACAGAAGAACGAATGGTTCGCTAACCGCTCTAACATCTTATCTATAAAAGGTAAAGGAAAGTGATCCTTTTTCGTGGCTTTATTCAGTTTTCTATAGTCAATGCACATCCGTCACCCTGTGACGGTGCGTTGCGGAATTAGCTCGTTCTTCTCATTTGTAACAACAGTCATGCCTCCCCTTTTAGGCACAACTTGAACAGGGCTCACCCACTCACTATGCGGCACAGGATATATAATCCCTGCATGCAGCAACTTTATAATTTCCTTTTTAACTACTTCTCTCATCGCGTTGTTGAGTCTACGTTGGGGTTCCCGAGAAGGTGAAACAGAAGGATCTGTCGGAATGCGATGGGTGCAAATCATAGGACTGATTCCTGTAAGATCTTGGAGTGAGTAGCCAAAGACTGAGTTATGTTTTTCTAAAACGGTCATTAATCGCAGAGTTTGTTCCTGAGTGAGTTTATTACTAATGATCACAGGAAACTCTGGATTATTGTTTAGGAAAGCATAGATAAGACCGGGTGGTAAAGTTTTAAGCTCTATAGGAGGTCTAGGTGTTTCTGCAAACTCATCTAAAGGTTCAGGTTCAGAAGGTTCAGCTTCCTCTTCTATGAAGAAAGGGGCTTCTTCTTCTAAGTCTGATTCATTTAAAAGCTCTAGAGACGCAGCTTTTACCTCTTCCATAGGATCAGACAAAAGAGATGACTCGATCTTATTATTCAAGGAGTGAGAAATTGTCATAGGGAATTTAAAATCCTTTCCAAAAGAAATGTGTAGCTTTCCAATTTGACCTTCATAAAGGAGTCTTCTAAATGGTTGTCCTATCAACAGGTCGAAGTCCCATGTATCAAAGATATAAAAGTTTAAATGAATCATGGAGCCTTCTACCATAAAGGGTAGGACATTTACAATTCCAAGACTGGGGACCAATCGTCCCGAAGATTCCTTCATGAACTTTGTTGTGGGGGTTAAAATTAATTTTCCAAATAATTTAAGTGCAAAAGCTTCAGACATGATATTGATCCCCACAACAGGATTATAGAGAGCATCAAATTGATCAGAATCATAAGCACAGCGTATAGTGATAGGAGGTGTATCCAAACGGATCACTTCAGAGGAAAGCTCTGACTCCTACAACCATTCGCTACTCATGACTGAGATAAGCTCTCTCAATTGATATTCACTTGGTAAACAAATGCTATAATGGCCGCTTTGGGGTTTGTCTATAGAATGGTAGTTTGAAATGTTTCCAAAATCGGCAAAAAGATCGGATTCTATATCCAGCATGAAATCAGGTGGTGGAATTTCTTCCTTTTGTGGCTCAAAACTTGGGATAGCTGAAGTAGGTGAAGAATTCGGCAGAGTGTCTACTTCGGCTTCGTAGGTTTCATCATGGAGGGTATTATCCATCTCAGCTTCTAGGATTCTATCTAGGATCGCTCTAGCTTCATCAGTAGGGATACGAAAGAAAGAACCTCTAGACATTGTATGTAGCATTTGTTTATGATCTTTCTGAAGACCTCGAAAGAAATGAAAAAGGAGAATAGGGTCTTCAATATTGAGTTTTGGACCAGATTCTAAAAGATCAGAAAAACGTTTCCAGGATTTTCCCAAAGTTTCATTTTCTTTTTGTTTAAAAGATAGAACTTCGAGTCTAAGGTCGGCGATACGATCGAGGGAATCTAAACAGAAGTTGGCTCGTAAGACTCCCCATTCACCTCGTTGTTGACTTACCTTCTGACTATACCATCGTCTAGCTTCTCCTCTTAAGGAAAAAGGAAAAAGCTTCCAACGTAAAGTCTTATCAGAAATGCCTTCAATGCGAAGACAATCGCATGTTTGCTCAAAATCTCTAATATAAAGGTAAGGATTTTCGTCTTCCTTTCCCGAAAAGGATAGGTTCTCAATCATGGCAATTAACCTTGAACTTAACCTATACTGGGATGTTTGGATAGGCTGTGATGACTCCCATGGTAAAAGGTCAGTTTCCGAAGGTGTTGCAAATTGATAGATTGATTTAGAATCTTGGTTCTCCATAAGGTAAGAATAAAGAAAAGATAAGGAATAAAAAGATAAAGAAAGATAAAAGTATAGGTACAAGCTAGTAGTAAGATTCAAGGTTATCTCAGCAAACCGTCTTTCTCCCCGGCAACGGCGCCAGAAATGCTTGTTGATATTTGGTAACGCAATTAGGAAATGATCCGCAAGCGCACGGATATCGGTGAGCACTTCACCCGGGATGTTATCCAGAGTATCGTATTTATTTTTTTACCACTAGGAGAAAGCGTGCATCTGACTAACCAAATCTATTACTACTAACCTTTAGGCTACAACCACTGTGATTTGATGTGAGCGATGTATAGAGAAGACTTCAACTGCACTCTCGTTCTAACCTTGGTAAGGATGATATACTGCTCTATTGGGGAGGCTCACGGAATCTAGACACCTCAAAGGATGTTTGACCCGCACCTATAAACCCTATCGATCCTGCTAACGGGATATGAAATACAAAGGTAGCTACGAAAATGTCACGTTCCTCGCTACTACCACGGTCCGGCTAGACAGGGAATATCTATGAGTATCCTAGCCCAAACACCTCGTTTACGCTAGAGATGATTACTCTAAACTCTACGCGAAGAGATTAAAGTAAACTCATAAACCAAAGAACAATAAAACAAAGAACTTACTAGAATTTAGAAGTCGAAATACTGAAGAATCCTAGGAGCAAGCCTCGGGTTAGGAGAACTTGATCCTGCAGGTACAACCTCGAAGTAGTCACCGACAGGCCGGGCTTCCTTCGATCTATACCTCCACTCTATCTCTCTCAATCTAGAAGAACTAAGTCTAATCTCACATTGGATGCTAAGCCCTAATGAGGTGGGAACCCTAAGGGAACCTCTCTCTGAATCCTCTCTGGAAAATATGAAAATAATGGACTTGGATTCTCCTCTCCAGGGGCCAGAGGTCCTGCTTATATAGTCCCTTCAAGTGAACCTGGGCCGCCGGATCAAACCGACATTAATCGCACGGTTTTCCTTGATCCTTTAGGTCGGTGGGGCATAATCCGCGAGACTCATCCTGATTGGTTACAGACCTAGGGCGGGCGCCCCAGGGTCCAGGGCGGGCGCCCTGGTCCCGGGCCCGTTCGGCCTCCCGTTCGATCCCGTGGCTTCTGGAGTCTTCTAGATGATAGAAAATCGGTGAACACGTTAATATCTCTATGTAATTCCGACGTATGGGCCTTTCCTTTGTATTTCCTGATAACCCCCTGCAGAAACAGATAAACAACAAAACTCGTGGAATTCTGTCAGATCAAACCCTAATTCTAGGTGTTGCTTGCATATAGGTCATTTTCCTTATTTATTGGATAATTAAAATTGATACTTAAGAACCGTCAACAACCATAACATCATATCTAGAGCTCTTTGAAGTTGGATTCGTCCCTTCTAGAGACAAGGTGCTCACCTGTGGAGAAGAGGAGCCCACCAGAGTTGAAAATCTCCCTATTCGATTGTTGCTTCTTTCTTACTTTTATTTTTTCCTCTGACATCCCCAACTCCAACACACCCATTCTCTAATCTAGATGGCTTTCAGTTTAGCTTTTATAGTTTCTTTATGGATTTGAATATTTTGGTTACATTTTATTGGGTTTATGATAGTGGAATACTTATACTTTGACAATGATACATCTAGCAAAAAGAAAAAGATACGCCCCATGCAGTGGCGGAGACTAATTTTCAGGTGTGGTGGACTTATAAAAGAATAAATATGTACTTTATGAGAACTCGTGGTTGAACCTTGAGATCGTCGGAATTGTTTTTGCGACCTGGTCGACAAGGAAAAAGCCGTTAGGGGTCTATTTGGAACCGAGGAATGAAAAACGGAGGGAAGGCAAAAAGTATAGGAGAGAGGTAGGAGTGAAAGGATTGAAATAGCTGTTTGGAACACATGAATACAAAGTACATGAATTAGAGTAACACAAATGGATGCGACCCATGGTCCATAGATTTAGTAGCTTTAAACTGATTTGATCAGATTTATGAACGCCATTTTGCCTTTACCATGTGGATCAAGTTTAATTAAGTTTGTGATGAAAAAAATAAGGAGAAAACAAGGATTTGTTTATTAATTTGCTCAGGCCTATCTTGTTCGTCTTCCGATCACCGTTCTTTCTGGTCGCTTGGTTGGACGGCCGATGTGGCGATGCCCCAGCCTCCGCGTGCAGGGGCAAAGATTGGTTTCAGTGCGCTAATCATCGGTGCAAGCACCGTAGGAGATTTTCCCATGGCTCTGACCTCATTTTTCCTTTCCTCCAAATGTACAAGCTTCGTTGCCATTCCTCTGGAAAGGTCCATGCCACTTCCTTCGATCCAAACGCGCGCAAACAATTCCTTTCTTCCGGAACTCAATCCTTCGCTTAGGGCCTGTTTGGATCGGAGTTTTGTCATAGGAATTTCAAAGAAACAAGATTCCTCCATTTTACTTACGTCACCATGTGTTTGCATTGCAGGAACCGGGCGTCCCTTTCCTCTAGAAAGGCTTCGTTTCCTACACAAAATGAAGGAAAAGGAAACATCCACTCGAATCCCTTGAAAATTTTTCTACGCGTCAAGGATGGCCTAATCACTAGCTAAGGCCAGTTTTAATGGGAGTTTCACATGAGTTTCATTTGCATTAAATAGATTGCCACATAAGCAATTTCGATGACATGGCAGTGTATTTAAGAAGAGACAGAAAAAATGAGTTTCGTCTCTTGGCGATTACCAACTCTCTATAAGTTATGAAATTAAATGCCAATGAAACTATAGAATGAAATGCTCTATTTGAGAGTGAGTGTTTTATCCAAGTTTCATTTCATTTCATATGACATGGTATTCTTAAAAATAATGCAGCGAAACTCTCCACTAAAACTGGCCTAATAGTGATCTAGGAGCCTCGTTAGCAGTACCTGCCTGAGCCCCTAGAGCCACCTTTCATGACGGACTTCACTAATTCCACCAACGAGGCACTAAAAAATACAAGAAATAATTGGATCACAGCAGGCCACAATATTTGTACATTTAATAACTAGCATGTGGGCCCCCTCCATTTGGACCTCGTTGACCTGATATCTAATTATATATGTGTTTTGTGAAAGAATACTGTGTATTAGTCTAAGCGCCTCGATTATTTCTAGCTCTCAAATTCCTGAGACATTTCAGTTCCAAACGCCAACTCTTATGAAATTCATGTGCTTTTCAAATCCTCTGTTTTAGCCATTCATTTAAATCCTGTGTTTTCTTGTTCCTACGTTTTTTTCTATTCCTACATTTTCTACGTTCTTTATTCCTCCATTCATGCCCCTTTATCCTCTATTTTTCCTTCGTTCCAAACGGTGCCACGTTTCTCTCAAAAGAAAAGGCTGTTAGCTGTCGCATTGGAGGCAGTTTGGCTAGTGCAGCACGGATCTATTCTTATCACTGGCATAATATGGAGATGTAATTATGTAAACGTATTTTATCGAACAAACACAGGATCGCTGACGCTGACACAACTGTCCGGAATAAATCCACTATCTATTGGGTGGCCGGCTGAGCACTGATTGAGGCCTGGATTATTTTCCAAAAATTTTTGCTTCCACCTATCACATCGAATATTTAGACACATGCATAGAGTACTAAACTTAGATAAAAAAAACTAATTGCACAGTTCTTAGAAAAATCGCAAGACGAATCTTTTAAACCTAATTAGTCCATGAAAAGCCTTAAATGCTACAGTAACCACCATATGCTAATAACAGATTAATTAGTATCATTAGATTCGTCTTGCAAATTTCTGACGGGTTCTGTAATTTATTTTTTTTATTAATATTAAAAACTTCTCCTATATCTTTTTGACATATCCGATATAACATAAAAAAATTTCGCGAACTAAATGCAGCCTAGGATCGGAGCAGCAGCACCTCAGTCAGCCATCACGTTTTGTTCACGTCCAGCACATCCACGCCCATGACCAGGCCCTCGTTTAGTTCCCGAAATATTTTGAAAAATGTAACTATAGCACTACTGTAGCACTTTCGTTGTTATTTGATAATTATTATCCGATCATAGCCTAACTAGGCTTAAAAGATTCGTCTCGTCCATTTCGTCTAAACTATGTAATTAGTTTTATTTTTTATTTATATTTAATGCTTCATACATGTGTCTAAAAATTTAATGTGACAAAAATCTAAATTATTTTAGGAAATATTTTGGAAACTAAACCAGGCCAGGTGAGGGCATGACAGCTCGAGATATTTGTCGAAGTTCTCGAAAGCTGCGCTTGCTCCTCACAGTCATAACGAGTGCTCCCTTCCTCCCTAAGGCGGACCCGTTCACTTCCCGTCCAAATCCAAAATATTTTCTCTTTCACCCATCGTATCGAATCTTTGACATATATATGGAGCATTAAATATAGATAAAAAATAATTAATTGTATAGTTTGTCTATAAATGTCGAGACGAATCTTTTGAGCCTAGTTAGTTCATGATTGGATAATTTTTGTCAAATAACAATAAAAGTGCTACAAGAATTTTCCCCAAAATATTTCGGATCTAAACAAGGCCTAAATATCTATCGCTGTTGGTGTGTGTGCCACAAGTTTAACTTGATTTGTAGAAAATATGTGCAACATTTGTATCTTCAAATAAATTTATTAAAAAACTAGATTAAAAAATCTTTCCAATGATACTAATTATGTACCATAAAATTTGATATTTTTAATATACTAGCAAAAATACCCGTGTGTTGCAACGGGACGAAAAAATGGTTGAAATAAAATATGGTGATGTTATTTTTCTCAAATGGCACACACCATTAGTATTTGATAAAAACATCACACGGTTTAAATGCAAAATGGCCATACGAATGCCCGTGCATTGTAACAGCAGGGGCAAAGAAGCTAATATCTCTAGTCTAAATTATAAGTTGTATTAGCTTTTCTAGATATGAGTATAGTTTGGAGATATTTATTTAGACTGGATTAGATGACAAATTGCTCAAAATTTTAGTTTACAGTTTAATTACATAGACAGCTCACGGGACTATTGGTTTATCCAGATTCTAATAAAAATAAGTTCTATTTTCAATCAAAATTACATAACAATTTAGTAGTGAGAATAGTTATTTATTAGGGGAGAGTTAAGGATTTAAAGACACAAAATATTGTATTTTTTGACGTATATAAAAAGAAGAGAAAATCAGAACGGGACGTGCTTAGAAATAAAGAACACCCATCCTCTCAGAGACACTGCTATCTCCGGCCCACTAACAAATTCATCATGAGCACAAGAAGCAACGAAGATGGTCGGATCCGAATGCACACACTACAATCCAATCGAGCACAAGGATTCACGTTGGCGATCCCCTGCACACACACACCCCCTAAAGCTCTCTCTGTTGTTGGATCGCACAACTCCGTTTAGATGGGTCCCACGTGAGCTATTTTTATTATTAGAAATATTTGGAACCGGGAGTGCGCTCCATGCATCGGATCCGCGCTAATAAAAAAATCATACGGACGTTGCCTCTTTCTATTCCCATCCGCACGGTGGTTCAAGGAGAAAAATCGACACGGTTCTGTAGAGCTGATGACCGACACCGAGTCACTTTAATTTAAAGTTGGACAAAAAATTGTTAGTGCAAGAAATTTTGCCTAATAAGACCCATAATAAATAATATCTGCACTAAATTATTTGTCCTGTATGGAAAATCAAGGAGAGATTGACTTGGTTTAATTAGGTGGTTATTATCCCATATGAAAAATCAAAGAGAGATTGACTCGGTTTAATTAGGTGGCTTATCTATATCTGTTGTAAATCTATACCTAATAATAAAAAGACAATGCGAATAATGTTTTTCAATTCAAAAACTAAGAATAGCGATGCCGAGTAGTTAGGGGAGGAGCAGACGAAAATAATAGGGGTGAAAAATTTTGCCTCTTTATTATTAGGTATATATATTTAGTCAAAGTTGTTTTTCGAGAAGCAAAAAGACAAATATTTAGGGACAGAGAGAGTAGGTTGTACTCCCTCCGTCCAGAAAAGATGGGTTGTGTGTCGGCATAACGTTTGACCAAATTTCTAATAAATATTATTCATATTTATAGCTCTAAAATCATTTATTACAAAAATACATTTCGTAGTTAATTTAATGATATTTATTTGATATCATAAATATCGATATTTTTTATCTATAGTTGATTGAACCTGTGATACTCAACTATAACAGTGTGCTAGAATTCCATTCTGACGGAGGGAGTAGTAGGAGCATCCGACTTAGGTTGTACTGCAAGCAAGACACCCTCCGAGCACCTAAAATCGTCCCTTCCAATTCAACCAAACGACACTCTTGCTTCTTGAGACTTAACTATAGTTAAGTTCAATGTTAAGAATAAGAGAAAAAAGACACATATGCCACTATAGTAGCGTAGAAACTAGAAACACGGTCGCGTTGGTCCATAATATCCTTTTGCGTTACTGTACTGCTAGCGCTTGGACGTCCACCCACGCCTGCACTCTGTCTCCCCCGAGCACCTGCATCCCACGCCTGCCTACGCAGGGCCCGCGCTCTCCGACTGCACGTGGGGAGTCCCCGCTCGCACCCCCTCCGCTTCTCACGTGCATGCACGCGGCCATCAGCTACAGCAGGTGACTACAACAGGTGACTACGCCAGCATCCAGAAGAGGGAGAGGGGGCGGCGGATGCCCAGTCGGTGCCGGGAGGAGGAGATGCCGAGGCGAGGGTAAGGCAATAGAAAAGCGAAGATAGAGATATAACACCCGATCTACTTTGAAACATCTAGATGCAACACTTGCAGTATACGTTTGAAGGCAGATGAAACACATGAAATATGCATCTGAAACACTAGCTGCAACATCCGATCTACTTTTGAAACATCCAGATGAAACACTTGCAATATACATACGAAACAGCTGAAACACTCGAAACATGCGTATGAAACACTTGCAAAAAACACCTGAAAACACTTCATATGTGTGAAAACATACGTAACATCCAGATAAAACACTTGCAAACATACGTCTGGAAAACGAGATGAAACATTTGGAACATACACTTGAAACATATGTGTATAACCACTACAACACGTGCAACATTCCGATCTACTTTTGCAACATCAAGATGAAACACTTGCAACATTTAGATGAAACATCTGAAACACTTAAAACATACTCCTGCAACATGAGCTTTGCTTGGACGAATGGAGGTCGACGATGACGCATGGATCTCGCTGTGCGGCAATGGCATAGGCAACTCGCTGGCGGGTGTGGCGTCACACAAATCCCATCCGCCCCGCCTGCTTGTTGGAGCATCTGTCGTAAAAAAGGCTCTCCGGCTCGGTGGAAGTGGCCATGGCTCGCTAGCTCGGTGGAGGCAGTCGCGGCGAGCGGGCCGGCCACGGCGAGGAGGTAGCGCGGTGGAGGCAGGCGAGGCAGACTGGGCTCGGTGGGGAATGCGGCGCGGAGAAGGTAGCGCGGGGAGGCCGCAGGGGATGGGACGTGGCGTGGTGGGTGCGCGGTGCTGTGGGGGACCGGCGGCGGCGAGGCGTTGTGGGGTTGGCGGATGGGCATGGCAACACAGGGAGGAAACGATGCAGCGAGCATCGGGGCACGCAGACAGAACGAGCGGATAGGGTCGTTGGACGAGCGACGCGTGTGGGAGTGAGCGAAGAGAGGTGTTCATCCGTCCGGATGTCGTAATTGTATCGTTATCGTTTGCGTTACGCACACTGATGTGCCCTTTGATCGCTTCCCCGTATTTTGCCGTGCCCAATTGCCCATACAGGGCACGTCAACAGGACATGAAGGCATTCTTGTATAACAAAATAATTTGATCACTGGATCAGTCCATCTGATGACGAGGCCCACTCATTGGTGCCATACGACACCAGGTAGGCATGCCCATGCGGCCATGCCCATGTCCAGTCCAGACCATGCATGGTCGTCTCCGAAATAAAGCCCAAAAAAAACATTCAAAGGCGACTATAGTCCAGACCATGCATGGTCACACAAATCTCGTCCCTTTCACCTGCTGGTTAGAGCATCCATCGTGGAGGCTCACTAGTTCGGTAGAGGCGGCCGCCGCTCGCTAGCTCGGTGGAGGCAATTGAGATAGTATGTATTTGTTAAGCTCTGGAAAGCTGCGCTTGCTCCTCGCAGTCATAGGTTGTAGTAGAAACATCCGGCTTAGGTTGTACTGCAAGCAAGACACCCTCTTGAGCCCCTGAAATCGTCCCTTCCAATTCAACCAAACGACACTCTTGATTCTTGAGACTTAACTATAGTTAACCTCAATGTTAAGAACAAGAGAAAAAACGCACTATGCCACTATAGTAGCGTAGAAAGTAGAAACACGGGCGTTGGTCCATAGGAGTACCCCTTTGCGTTACGCACATGGATGTGATTTAGTGTTCCCTTGTGGCCTTGTCCCTTTGATTGCATCCCCGTCCCCCTGTTCGGCTGAGCTTATCAGCACGGCTTATCAGTCGTGGAACAGTGTTTTTCTCTCACAGCAAATCAGTCACAGCCGGCTTATAAGCCAAAAAGCAGTCTGCCGAACAGGGCCCGTATTTTGCCGTGCCCAATTAATTGCCCATACAGGGCACGTCAACAGGACTGGAAGACATTTCTTGTATACGTAGGCACAAGTCGGAACAAATACTCCATTAATTTGATCCTGGACTAGTCCATCAGATGACAAGGCCCAATCATTGGTGCCATACGACACCAACAGCCATGCCTAAGTCCGGACACTCTCCAGACCATGGATGGTCGTCTCCGTAATAAAGCCGAGAAAGAAAAAAAAAACATTCAAAGGCGACATCAGGGCGCCGCAAAAGGGCCAGGACGATGGGCCGGAACCTCCGACTGCCTCGTGCTTCTGAAATGGCTGGGCCAGGCTGGCTTCATCGTCCACCAAACCTCCATCGGTTCTTTCTCCGGGCTCCACGAAACGGAGCGTGTTCGGTCCCCTTCCCCTGCTCTCGTGCGGCAGGCGGCAGCCAACACCTCCCCCCCCTAATCAAGTAATCATGCTGCCCCCTAATCAAGTAATCATGCTGCAAGCCGAGATGCAGACAAGGCATCCTTAACTAAAGACGAAAAAGGATTAGCGGAGCAGTTGCGGCATTAGCAGCAGCTCCACGATGGGGAAAAGCGAGCTACAAGTTGGTTGGGAGACAGCACGATCCCCACCACCACCACGCCGGCTCCGGCTCGATGCCGCTTGCCGCCGCCGCCGCCGCCACCACCACCAGTGTCCACTGACCACCCGCCCACCGGCCCGGCCCTCGCGCATGTGCGTGCCCCTCGACCACTCCACTCATGCGAAGGGTCTACGGAGGCGTTTCCTTCCGCGCCGTGCTTTCCCGACGGAGAGTGGCGCTATGGCAGGTCAGCAGGCGCAGGCGCGGCGAGGGAGCCGAGCGCCGGCCGGCTGGCTTAGCTTCCGACGAGCGACGACGCGCCTACGCTACGCGGGTGATGGGCCGTCCGCGGTCGGGCGGACGCGTTGGTTGATTAGCGGGCATGATTGATGGCCAGGGGGGCGGCCCGCGGTTGGATGGATGACGAATGGGCGCGCGAGAGCGACGTCACGTCACTCATTCGGAGCTGAGGAGAAACCAGACAAAAAGGGGTGGGAGTGGGGCACTGCCGCCGTGATCATTCATCTGGAGTTCCGGACGGACGGACGATTGCAATTCCTCAAGTTCGGGTTTGTCAAATTACTGTTTGGCACGGTAGCATTTTGTTTTTATTGGATAATAATTGTCAACATTGATTAATTAGGTTCAAAATGTTCGTCTCGCAAAGTACAACAAAACTGTGTAATTAGTTTTTGATTTCATCTACATTTAGTACTTCATGCATGTGCCAGTATTTTGATGTGACGGAGAATCTTCTTTTTGCATAGTAGATTTTGGACCCAAAATTGGGTCGTGTTTAGATGCCCGATTCGGGGCATCCTGAAGCACTGTGCAGCACTGTAGTAATTTTGTTTTTATTTTGTAATAATTGTCCAAACATTGATTAATTAAGCTCAAAATGTTCGTCTCATAAAATACAACAAAACTGTACAATTAGTTTTTGATTTCATTTACATTTAATACTCCATGCATATGCCAGTATTCTGATGTGATGAGAAATCTTCTTTTTGCATAGTGAAATATGGATATCTAAACAAGACCTTGGAACTAAACATGGCCACTGTTGGCTCGTCTCCTACCGCTGGCGCTACTGCAACTCTCATCAAACGGTCTATTCTTGCGAGTTCTTTTGAATCGCTAAGACGGTCACTCGACTCGAACAGTCGAGTCACGGCAAATTTGAACTTTATATTCCCCTGCAGCAGGCCTTCTCTTCTCACTTTTTCCAGGAAGGAACCCTACCTACCCTACGTCCCCACGGCTTGGCAGGACTACCTGCACGCTGCACGAGTGAAAAAGGACTTCCGATCCGACTGACAGACGCAGCCCACACGGGCAGGGGCAGCGGCGCTGGGCCCACCGCCCGCCGCAGAGCGCAGAGGCAGAGGCGCAGCCGCAAATAATAAATAAACGCCCACTCGCACCTCCTGCTGCCTGCCATTGCCATCAACGCCAGATCCTAGCCCGCCATTAATGCCGTTAGCCCGTGGTGCTCGAGATCAGAGGCGGCGGGGCGGCTGAGGTTCCGTGTCCGTTCGCGCCAGGCGTGGCCACCGTGACACGCGCCGACGCCGCTTATAAAACCGCACCGCCGCCCGCCTGTGCTCTCCCCCTCCTCGGCTCGGGTTCTGCTCTGCGTCACTCCAACTGTCACCGCGCGTCCGTGACCTGACCTTTGTAGCGTAGGCGTAGGATGCTCACGTGCATCGCCTGCTCCAAGCAGCAGTTCGCCGCCGCCGGCGGCCCGCCACTGCACGAGCCGCCGGAGGACGACGATGTCGTTGACGGAGGAGGCGGCGCGGCAACGCCCAGCACACGGCACGCCATCAAGGCGCTCACCGCCCAGGTGGGTTCTCGCCTTCTCGGGGCAGTATTTTGGTCTTATTAGGGAGTGGAGTTCTGGTCTGAATTTAGCAGATTTCCCCCTTCAATGTACCCTGTTGATGAACTTGGAGCTTGGAATCCAGCGCAGACTTGTCGGGATTCAGGCTCTTGCGATTTCTCAATCTGTGCAAATTTCTATGGGACTTTGAAGCTTTTGAGCATTTCCTGCCTCGTTTGGAGGCTGTAGAATCAGATCGGACGGGATTCGATCGTGCCAACCAACTGACGGGACCTTTTCTGGGTTCAGATCAAGGACATGGCGCTGAAGGCGTCGGACGCGTACCGCCACTGCAAGCCCTGCGCGGGCTCCTCTGCGGCGGCCTCGCGGCGGCACCACCCGTACAACCACCGCGGCGGCGGCAGCGGCTTCGGGGGCTCCGACGCCGGCTCGGCCTCCGACCGCTTCCACTACGCGTACCGTCGCGCCGGGAGCTCGGCGGCCTCCACCCCGCGGCTGCGCAGCGGGGGCGCCGCGCTGTCGAGTGGGGACGCCACGCCGTCCATGAGCGTGCGCACCGACTTCCCTGCCGGCGACGAGGAGGAGGACGACGAGATGGCGTCGGAAGCCGCTGGCGGATGTGGTGGTGGCAAGGACGACGACGCCAAGGAGTGGGTGGCGCAGGTGGAGCCCGGCGTGCTCATTACCTTCGTCTCCCTGCCGCAAGGTGGCAACGACCTGAAACGCATTCGATTCAGGTGCGTTCCTTTGGCTACTTGCCCCCTGTTTAGTTCACCTCAAAATTCCAAGTTTTTTCACCCTCTCTCCATCACATCAATTTTTAGCCGCTTATATGGAGTACTAAATGTAGGTAAAAAAAAATCTAATTACACAGTTTAGTTGAAAATCACGAGATGAATCTTTTGAGCCTAGTTGGTCCACGATTGGACAATATTTGTCAAATAAGACAAAAGTGGTACTATTCATCAGGTTGAAAAAATCTTCAATCTAAACAAGAGCTTGGGATGAATTTTCAGTTCGGCTTCACAAGTCGATTGCTTGATCACAAATGATTCCGTTTGCTTTCTCCTTTTGAGCAAACTCGATTGAGACTGTGTTTAGTTCCGCGAAAAGATAGCACGTTTTGGCTTTATTTGGCAAATAGTGTCATCTTTGACTAATTAGATTCAAAACGTTCGTCTCACAAAGTACAACTAAACTGTACAATTAGTTTTTGATTTCATCTACATTTAGTATTCCATGCATGTATCGTAAGTTTGATGTGATGGGGAATCTTTTTTTTGCATAGTACTTTTTTTTGAGGAACTGAACACAGCCTGAGATTTTTGTGTCACGCTGTGAATACAATAGTGCTCGGTGGTAAGTTTGGTAGAGTATTTCCTGATAGATGAAACAAATTGTTACTTTTGTTAGCTTCTTTCTGAACTAGCTGTTGCTAAAGGTACAAACTGAGCAGTTGACCTGCGGTAAATGGTTAATGACTCCATGTGAATCATACTGGGAACTGTAATTTCTTTAGTTTACTTGTTAGACATAGTAGAATCTTTACAGTTCCTTGAGAACTGCACAATAGGATTGTTAAATTCTGGGGCTAAATTTCTCTAAATGATGGCTCATGCTTTAGTTTCCGATCAAAACGGCTAAATTCCCATGTTCCATTTTAGCATTCCATTTCTTCTTCTATTTTTTCTCTTGTTCTGTGTGGCTCAAAAGCTTTTGAATAACAATCTGAATCCCAATAAAACCTTTAGACAACAGATGCGAGAAAGTGAAAACTTCCTGTCACAAAAGGTTGCCATCAGATGAGTGGAATCCAGATTGGATTTGAGGATATATGAAAAGCATGCCATGCCCTTGGAACAGCAACATAGAGGCTCCAGTTCATTAAATTAAGTACGATGCATGTTCACTACACTTCTCACTCCTATGTAACCTCATTAGTTTACCCTATAATCACCCATGTGACATGCTAATCTGTGTGCAGCGTGTCTTCTTACACTGGTTTTGCCATTCCTTCCATTCTCCACAGAGTAAATCCCTTATATAACAGTGTTTTACTATTTGGTAAATATGCAAGAGGAACAACCTGGCATATTGTTAAAGGCAATCGCATTAGGAAAAATAGAGAGGGATGACCCATTCCATTGTCAACACTATGACAGAGCTCCATTTAACTTCTCACGTGCGGCGGCCTGGCCCAAGTCCATACATGTCGGCATGCATGTCCTAGGGTCAGTAAATTTAGAAATTTAAGCCATGCATTGAAGAGGTTAAAAGGATCATCATGTTGGCTGCCCACCGTGGAAAAGGTTTTTGAATTTAATACTGCTAGTACACTGTGGGGCAAGTCCAGCTTGGTCATTTGTGCTGCTCTAGCCTGTCCATATCATGTACACTTGTTGTACTAGAGATGCTGCTTTCCTTAGGAAGAGTTAGTAACATGTATCAAGGGAAGCAGTCAGGCAGGAGGCTCACAGCCTGCATTTCTTCTGTGTGGTCAATCAAGAAGTTAAATGGAAAGGAAGTAGAACAGACTAGTGTTATGTGCTGCTTCCCACTCTTTTCCATTTGGCTTTTTGTTTCTGAGAAATAGTTTGTGTTGGTTTATGGTCTTATTGATGTGTAGTTTGGGTCCCTCCACAACGGATTAGCAAGGGACCTGTCCAACTTGGATGCTGTTTGGCAGCGTTTTTCCAGTTACATGGATGAATATCCTAGTCAAAGTAATGATTTTAGTGTCATTAGTGGATCTTACAAACCACTATTTTAAACTTAGTCTGGATACTATAAAAGATAGTCTGCATATTTAAGAATATGCTCACTGTAAATTTGTAGTGTTCAGATTGAGTTTAGAATGGTCGTTTTAAGATCGATCTACTGAGTATAGCAGTAATTTTATAATTAGATTCTCGAGAGGAGTTCCTCATGGCCAGCTATGCTCATTGGTCCCCACTAGTATTATATATTAATGTATATAATTTATTTTATAAGTTGAATACAAGCTGGATCTTAAGATGAGTGCAAGTGTCTTGTTTTTAGCATATTGGTTCTAGATCTGAAGGAAGGAGAGACATTGGATGTGGAGTTCTGTGGATCACTGGCTAGGTTTGGCAACATTGGTTTGACAGCCAATGTTGTCACAGGATGCACTGTACCAAGCTCCCCATTCCCAGTTGATTGCAGGGCTTTGTTGCGACTCTAGGGGCATGGAAAGCACATTCATCTCCCACTGCCCTCTGAATGTGATAGATCATTACTGTCAGTTAGCGCTTCATAGTTTGTCCTCCAATTTATAGGGAAATTTCAACCATGTAGTATTCCATTCTAAATGATGGCAGATGTTTTGAGAACTGTATTTAGCTCTCCATCAGTTCTATATTTAATATTTTGAAGAAATCTAGGTTTCATGAATATGGAGAACAATCAATCAACTTCTCCTATCAATGTCAAAGATAAAATTGCAGCACATGCCCCTAAACTTTTTGATTGATTGTCTCACCTAGCCTCCTCAAGCTTGCGGTTTACTTCCAGAGCCCCCTTGAACCTGCACGTGTCTCACCTAGCACCTTTGAATTTGTCATGGCTGTTTTCTCACCAGCCCTCCCCCTTCCATGTGTAGAGGATTGGATTAGATGAGATAACTATGTAAGTTCAGGGACGTATGGTGTAATCCTCAATACTTTCTCGTTATATTTATTGGAGTCAAATATAAATTGGCCACATACAGCTATTTTTGCAGAATGCATTAGGGTTTATGAGGGGTGAAAACTGATGCATAGGGAGCATCACTTTCAGATATGGATGCGCATGCTTGCTTATCTATTTTGTAGCAGTTCTTTGAATAACCGTTTAGTTATCTGCTCTTTTGCACGTAATGGTGTATGTTAGCCGTGAGATGTTCAACAAATGGCAAGCACAAAGGTGGTGGGCTGAAAATTATGACAAAGTTATGGAACTTTACAATGTCCAGAGGTTTAATCAAACTGTCCCTCTCCCGATTACCCCAAAATCTGAAGATGAGGTGAGGACACTCAGTTTATTTATCTGCTTTTTAGTAATTCAAGGGACTACACCCCAATTCAACGCGTAATATTCTTTGTATCTGCATCAATAACTACAGACATTTTGTTTTATAACTGATTCATTGTTCCACGGCATTTTCTTCTTCCTATAGAGCTCCAAGGAGGACAGCCCAGTAACACCACCACTGGACAAGGAACGGCTACCTCGCACGTTCCACAGACAAGGTGGTGGAGCGATGGGCTACTCTTCATCAGATTCTCTCGAGCATCACTCAAATCGCTACTGTGCTGACCACCACCACCATCATGGACACCAATGCTGTGATTCAATGGGCCTGGCATCAACACCAAAGTTGTCAAGTATCAGTGGAGCCAAGACAGAAACCTCATCAATGGACGCATCAATGAGGACAAGCTCGTCACCTGAAGAGGTCGACAGGTCTGGTGAGCTCTCGGTGTCCATCAGCAATGCAAGCGACCAAGAGAGGGAGTGGGTCGAGGAAGACGAGCCTGGTGTATATATTACAATCCGGGCTTTACCTGGTGGGATCAGAGAGCTCCGCCGTGTTCGGTTCAGGTTTGTGACCCATGTTGCTTCACGGCTCTTTCCACTAGCTTGCTCTTAGGATGAACTTGGAATGTATAACAAGAGTAACTTAAAATCAAAGAAGGCACCTAAGCCTTCACTTAAATAGAATTATACAAGATTGGTGTAGATACACGATTGTTTACATGGCCCTTGTGCTTGCAGCCGGGAGAAGTTCAGCGAGATGCATGCCAGACTATGGTGGGAAGAGAACCGAGCGAGGATACACGAACAATACCTCTGAGAAGAAACGCCCGAGACCATCAGCATCAGAAAGCACAGAAAGCTTCTCCTTCAGTTGAGCTGATGATCCATGCTTGTACATCTGGCACTAACGCTTCTACATGCATTTCCAGCTTCATTCAATGTTTTGCTAACCTAAGATGTCCCGTTTCCAGTATTTTACATTTTGTTCAGTCTTTTTGCTGTTTTTTCGTCAGTTTTGAACAGGAAATGCGTGAGCAACTCATTTAGCTCAAAGGTTGTCTAGCTTAGGAAAAAGAAAATAATGTACGTCTTTCACTACTGAACCTGTAGCTTCCGCTTTCCGGCAACCAAAGGTGTCTGTTCGTTTTTCATTAATATTGTATATCTACCCGTTGTTTCCCATAGGACAAAATAGCATGCTTGTGCGCACTATTTTGCCGTTGTCACTGTCTTACTGTACTCGAGCTCTTCCAGATAGCACAATTAGGAACAGACAAGTTGGTACTGAGTGCCCCAACTCAAAACCACTTTGTGAGTTGTGACGGGTTGATTGTGACTATGAGTGAACGCACAAACGAGCAAAAGTTTAGGGAAGTTTTAATTGTTGCCCTCGTCGGCATATGCAATCCCGGTCATCGTTTTTCATTGCCTCCTTTGCAGGCTCTTTGTACATGGCCGATTTTGCCTCCCTTGTGCAACCTCATGACTTGTAGACTGGTAGTGACCTTTCACCATCCAACAAATGCCAATGGCTAATATAGAACTTCAGCGATCCACACACTAACCACTGGTGTTTCCTGTCCTAATTAAGCGAATCACTTTGGGACTTTGTCAGGCTAATCCTAACCAAGTGCCACGGCAGGTAAAGTTAGCTCTGCGATTCCTCACTGGCATAGTTTCTTCTTCCACTGCAGTCGCTGTCTTCTACCAAGAACCACATGTTTTGAGACTTGGTTTTGAGATTTTCATTGAATTCTAAATTCGGGCACTTATGACTCTTTTCACTTTGCACCTGAAAGCTACTTTTGTCTTCAATTTTGTCGATAGTTCTGCAATGTTAGTACAGGGGCACAACAGATAATGGGGCGATGCCTCGCGAGCATCTCCAAAAGTTTGCCAAATCAATTTGGCATCCATCTATTTTTGGCAAAACAGGAAAAATTGTGCTCCAACAGTTTGGCATCCAACTTAACAAATTTTAGCAACTTGGCAAATCTCCCCCCCCCTCCACGTGCATATTTACGCGCTGAGCGCGAGCGCGCATCGCTCGTCCACCCGGCTTCGCATGCATATTTAAGCGGGGCTCTTCGTTTCTTAGCGGGGCTCTTCGTTCGCTTAGCGAGCCTCTTCTTATTTTACCAAGTCCAAATGACAAACTTTTGGAGAGTCTATTTTTTTTTACTTGCCATATATTTTAGCAAGTTGTCAAATCACGATATTTGCCAAGTGAATTTTGGCAAACTTGGTAATTTTCAGTTTGGGATGAGGTACAGAGGTTTGGTATAATTGCAATTTTCAGTCTCCCTAAATTTCATGACTTTTAGCAACAACAGGAACCGGATAATGTATGCATTTCTCACTCAAAACTCGGCTCACAGAGTCACAGGCATATTTTTAGCAACAACTGGAACCAGATTATGTATCCATTTCTCAGTCAAAACTCGCTCAGAGGCATAAATGATAGATCAGGCATGAAGTTAATCGGGGATCTAAGCAGCACCCCCTATTTTACAAACAGGTTTTCACTATCAACAATCTACAAACCAGCTTCCACAATCTAGGTTAGCTGCCAATATAAATTATAAACTCCAGAAGCACGAGACAATGACTTGAGTTAATGAGTGCTTCTTATCCAACACACAAGATGGAGGTAGAAGACAATGTTTGGCGCTCTAACAACAAAACAACAATGGGAAAGACTACCACCAAACTTCAACAAATCCAGCATGAAGAGAATGATATGATAAACAATAAGTGAATCATTATTGTTGAATTTCTAACCGAAGTAAAGACATTTGAATCATAGCACAATTAGTTGAAACATCATCTATCATTTTTAACATTCCAACAATAAAATACTCTTAAACCAGCTACCTAAATTTGCCACCTTCTCCAATCACAAACTGAATGAGGTGGAGTAAGAATGATAAAGAAGGGTAAAACGACACAAGTGCATGTTTCCAGGACTCCATTCCGGCACCCTTGTGTATAAGAACTCATATACTATAACATATCGTTTCACTTGCTTGTAAGCTGCAGAAGTATCTCGCTACACTGTAAACTAGTCTACACTGTAAACTAGTTTTAATGTCTATCAAGCATATTCAGATCCTGTCATGAACCTGGTTGAGAACCAGAAGCAGAATAGAGACAAAATAATTGACACAGCCCATCTGATGCTTGGTTTCATCGAATAGAAAGAAGGGATCTGTTTAACATGTGTGAAGCATCGTAATAGTACAAACAGCGAAAACACATACCGTTTATACTAGAATCAAAAGTAAAATATTTGCTATCATGCATATAACATCTATATTCTTGTTCACAACCAGGTGCCAGTAAATTTACAAACATCCTAAGCAAACATGACAACGTTCTACTAACATGGGACATGGACAACATTGTTAGTGTCCACAGAAGTCCAAAGGCACACCAACAACTGTATTAGAAACATCAATGGTTCAGCACAAACAAAGCTTTGAGTAAGCATAACTGCATCAGACCAAGACATAACCACCAATTTGATGCCAAGAAATGCAACTAGAACAACATGACAAGAGAACTACAATATATAACCGACGTAAATTGCATTGCTTTGGAAAACTTGATTTGAGGAGCAAACAAAGATTATCTACAAACATTCGCCCACCATTTTTTTTCAACACATAACATATCATGCGTTGGAAATGAAATAATAAAGAAACAAAGCAAATGCACCTGATTACTTGTTGCCTATACTGGTTATCGAACATCATGCAAGATCACTCTCCTGGCCCTTGTCTGAGAGTCGCTTGAGGAACTCATAGGTAGTGATCATGGTGGTGGCAGACAATGACATGGACGCCCACCTCGGGCCTAGGCCCCTGTAACAAGCAGCCAACCCACCTTCCTTGATCAGCCTACGCACTGTCCTCCCCACGGTAATCGGCTCACTGTCCCCATCCATGACTTGCATCCTGGTTTTGATGGTGTCCAGTGGCATGGTCACAAATGCAGATGCACCACCAGCCATCGCGGCACTCACTCCCTGAACTACCATGACAGTCTTGCAACCTGGCTGCAGCAAAGAATCCCCATCACCGAGATCAATTTCCTGGACACCAACACCATAGTCGCACAAGTAGCAGCCAATTCCACTCCAAATTATCTTCTGTGACAGCGAATAAGTTGCCCACCACACAGCATTGGAGGGAGCGTAGGTTAGGATGGACATGCCGAACCCACGGTACAGGCCGCGTAGCCCGTCAGAAGCCACGATCTTGCGGAAAGCGTCAAGGCCGCCGCGGTAGCGGGAGGCAGGGCAGGGGTTGCCCTGAACCATGAGGCGCTGGCTGATGACGTCGACGGGCGTCCACACGACCTGCGCGGCGACGGCGGCGGCGAGGCCCGCCACTGCACCCGCTGCCGCCGACGCAGCGGGCTCCGCGGCACCGAGGCTAAGCGCGGCTGGGCCGATGGCGGAGCGCGTGGCCTCGAGCGCGCCCATGTAGAGCGCGCGCGCCGGGATGGTGCCGGCGAGGGAGGTGGCGAAGCCGCGGTAGAAGGCGAGGGGTCCCTCCTGGCGCAGGATGGCAGTCGCCGCCGCGACGGCGGAGGGCGGGGGTGCTGCCGGCCCAGCCGCCGCCGCCGCCGCAGGGGCGACTTGGAGGCGCGTCTTGAGGACAACGGCGGGGTAGAGCGCGGCCGAGACGGCGGAGAAGAGCCCGGCGCCCACGACAAAGAAGCGTGCCTTGTCGAGCCGCTCCCAGCGGATGTCCTCTGGGAGTTGTAGACCCTGGGAGCTCTCATCCTTCTCCGCCGCCGGACGCGGCGGCGGAGGCGCGTTCCGGCGATCTATGGCCTCTCCTCCATGTCCATGCCGGCGCGACGGAGAGGTCAGCACGTGCTGAAGAAGCTTTCTCCCACTCGTATACACACAACCTATGCGTCTCCGAGCGGTGGATACATGTCCTCAGCCAGCGGCGGCGGCGGCTAGGGTTTTGGGTGGGGGTCTGGGGGAGCTGCGCGTGATTGATGATAAAAGTGTCCAGGGAGGAGAAGCCAAGCGAAGCGAAGGCAAAATAAGTACGAACAAAGCGGTGGAAGAAGGAAGGGAAGGGTGTGGAACGACGTCCGACGTGGCAAGCTCCCATCATCCAATTTTAAGCTCCCATCATCCAATTTTACCATTTTCTGATGTTCGTATATACTCCCTCCGTCCAACAAACCATACGACTACGGGATGCGTGCCGATAAAAGTAGTTTATGTTTAACCAAATTTCTAATAAATACTATTCACATTTATGATTTCAAATTAATTTATTAAGAAAATACATTTCGTAATGAATCTAATGGTATTTATTTGATATCATAAATATTGATATTTTTTTATCTATAATTAATTGAACTTGAGATACTAAACCATGATACTATGCTAGAATTGTATATTTTCTTAGACGGAGGTAGTACACGCTTTTCTGATGTTCATATATACACGCTGCCTCCGTCAAAAAAATATGCGGCCCGTTCGCTTGCAGTGTCTCCAACGCTACTGCTTAAAATAGACTATATTTAGGTAGTCACCTATTCTTAGAGTACTATTTTTAATCGTCTCCAACCGTACTACCTAAACAGACTATCTATTTTACTTTCTCACAAATACATATTACTCCTCTATGATCTTCATTTCTCCACTACAATTTAACCAAAAGCATTGCAACCACAAGTAAAGCACATAGTTCAAACATAATTAATCGAAGTAGGATACTACAAAGTTCAAATAAAATACGACGACATACTTTGGTCAACCATAGATAATCAAACAAATTCACATACAACCATATAATCAAACAATTCTAAACCACACTAAAACATATCGTGATGTGCCCACAAATGCTCAATCAAATCATCACGAAGTTGCTCATAAACTATTCGGTCTTCAATCTCACTATGTATACGCAAGAAGTCACTCAAAACAAATGGGTCATGACGATAATCCTCTGGCCTCAACACCTCACCACCATCTTGATCATAATCAAAATCATCTTCCTCGGCCCCCTTCTCATTTTCTATGATCGTGTTGTGCAGAATAACAGCAGCGGTCATGATGTACCAAATGATTTCCTTGTCCCACATCCTACAAGGTCCTCTCACCATGCCAAACCTAGACCGAAGAACTCTAAATGCTCTCTCTACATCCTTCCTCACAGATTCTTGTGCTTGTGTAAAGTGAATTTTTTTGTTGCCTTGTGGGTTTCAAAAACTCTTCACAAAAGTAGCCCATGAAGGATAAATGCCATCAGTTAGGTAGTATCCCATAGTATATTTGTTGCCATTAACAAAGTACTCAACAGGAGGAGAAGTTCCATTTTTTAACCTTTGGAAGAGTGGTGATCGCTGCAACACATTGATGTCGTTGAGCGAGCCCGGTAGTCCAAAAAGGAGTGCCAAATCCACAAATCTTGAGAAGCCACAGCTTCAAGGATCATTGTAGGACCATCAACATGTCCTTCGCAATATCCTTTCCAACCTGTAGGACAATTCTTCCACCGCTAATGCATACAATCTATGCAACCTAACATGCCCGACCATCCTCTCCTTTCATTTGAGGCCAAAAGCTTCTTTGTGTCATCATCATTTGGTGGTCTCAAGTATTGATCTCCAAAGACATCTACTACAGCTTTAACAAAATGCTTGAAGGCCTCAATCATCGTGCTTTCTGCTATTCTCACTAACTCATCCATTGAATCGGCTGGTACATCATATGCAAGCATACAGACTGAGCCAACCACTTTCTGCAATGCAGTGGCACCAAGTAGGCCAACAACATTTGGCCTTTGCCTAAAATAGTCATCATGAGCTTCGACACCTTCAACAAGCTACAAAAAAGATTTCTTGACATCCGAAACCTCCTCCTAAATTTTTTTTCATTGTACACCGGCACATCTGCAAAATAGTCAGCGACAATTCTCAAATTTCCAGCATGCCTATCTCTGTAAACCACCTCGTGCCCATGGACTGATCCACATCGCCTCTTCTTCCTTCTTTCCTTTTCCTCATCATGTGCAATCAAGCTCAAGATAAAAGCATCATCACCGGACTCATCATCATCTTCGAAAAAATAGGTTCATGATATTATCTTCATCGTCATCAAACAAAACCATCCACAAGTGACAAGAAATTAGACATACTGAGTTTTCTGTTGAGTATCGAAACCTGTCAATCCATATACAAATAAATTTCACTAAGTTCTCTGGAACACAGTGATGCTGCTACTTTCTGTAAGGAAACCAAGGAATTTGATAAAAACTATTAGAAAAAAATGCAGTATCACAGATCACAGACAGTATCCTAACAGTTCAAGTATGCTGAATTTGGCCTACAGGGCACAGGGCACCAACACAGACCACCTGCTCACAAGTATCTTTTGATAACCAGAATGAACACTAATTGGTGATATGCTCCATTGCATCAAATAAAACTGGTGACAAACTGAAACTTTAGTAATCTAAAATGGCCCGACATGCACCCAATCCTGCTCTCAAAGTAGCTCTGAAGCAACTTGCAACAACCATGAAGGAGCGGCGTGATTTCTCTGCACCGGATGAAGAAATGAAAAGGAAAAATGTACCGTGATGGGATGCCCGGCTGCTTGCCGTCCACCGGTGCCCGGCCATCGACAAGGACCACGGGGCGGCGCCGGCATGGACTCGTTCCCCACGAAGACGACCGGCGCGGCAGCCCTCCAGATCCGGCAGAGGATGGCGCAAGTTGAGCCGGAGGAAGGCCAGCGCCGGGCGGGATGCTCCGGTGAGGTCAGGTGGCGGCGCCGTTCATCTTCCTGGCGCTGGAGGAAGCGCACGGCGGCGACCTGTCCTGGCGGCGTGTCGTGTGTCTCACGCAGTGGGGAGGAGTCGGGGCGTCGGCAGCTCGCGCAAGTGGGGAGAAATGACGAACAGAAATTTAGCTGCCGGTCTGTTGGGCCAACAGATGTGGGTAGCGAGAGGGAAAATTTGTTGGCTCAACAAATCTATAGTCAAGTAGGCAGTCTATTAGAGTGGGTTTTTTTTGACCCCCACTGCCTAGATATAGGAGAGGTAGTGGGTTTAAGTAGTGTGTTGGAGATGCTCTTACTACCCCAGTAATACTTATCAGCGAAAGGAACAATATTGACAAATCAGCATAAACATCAACAATTCTAGACGTATGTGTAATTATTAATGTTTAGACATAAGTATAGTTAAAAATATATCTCATAATAAACTAGTGATACTTATATTATAAATACTATATTTTATTTAGAGATAGTCAAACTCAAAATACTTTAATAGCACGTGGCAGCGCTTCTTGCAGTTTTGATTCTTTCTACATCTCATAGTGTAAACACTATTCATAGGAGTTGCCATCAAAATGAACATGGAGCCGAGAGAAGCCACGATTTGTGGCTCCTCCACTACCATAGTGTGAAGTGTAGCCTAAAGGATCTTTACCAAACAAGAATTATATTCATTTATGGACACAGGGAATACTATGTATATTTAATCGAGGTTAGAAGAACTCCTACAAATTCTTCTTTCTATAAACAAAATTACTACATCCGTCCCAAAAAGAGCATTTTTATGATCACGAAGTGATCGTGAAAGCACTGATATGCGTGCGCATTAGAGCGTGGAGTCGTAGTCTTAGCCTGTTCGAGCTTCGTTGCTCGATCCCTTGTGGGCAGGCGCATTTGATGTGGTAGGTGGCCATTGTGCTTTTGCCTCGTCAGGTCACCCTGACGATGTGGTACGTGACTGCTGAGCCCTGCCGTGTCAGTGTGCTGCGTATCGAGGTTCGTGGCCTAGGCAGGGGTTAAGTGGTCTCATTGACGCTTTTCTAGCCCTGCCTTTTGGAGGGTCTCGATTTCCTCGATCTCTCGTGGGCATCTGACATTGGTGGTGACCTGCCACGGTTCGCCATGTGGCGTGGGGGTCTCAGGCTGTTCGGTCCGCCCTTGGGCCTATAAATATGGGCCTTCCTTTCGTTTGAACCACTCATGGTTGTCCACAAGTCATTCCCTTTCCTCCTACTGAGGGAGCGAGGAGATGGGAGAGAAGAGTTCTGTGGCAGAACCTCCTAATTACTATGTCCCACATGTACTTGTTATCGTCTTAAAGACCTCTAACCACTATACATGTGTACCACAGAACTTAAGAAGCCTGTCGAGTGTCCTCGGAAAACCCGAATCATCCACGATCTTTCGAGCATGATCACAATTTAGAGGCATTACAGTATTACAACAGTTTATATAATAAATTACATCAGAGTACGAAAGCGGAAGTCTTACATAACATAAGTTTACAAACCCGTTGTTCCAAACTTACAAAACTTAAGTTTAGTGTTACAACTATAGTAGTGGAGTAGCATTATTAACATTAATACAACACCAAAACGTGACGCTCTGCCCAAGAGCCAAACATCTTTACTCGTCGTCGCTCACCGCAAAGACGGTCATGCAATAGGGTCCAAAACATACCTGCTCATGAGACGCACCTGCAACAGGGGTTTAACAAACCCTGAGTACGAAAGTACTCAACAAGACTTAACCAACAAAACTGGTGAAATGACTCAGGAATGCAGGCTCAGGGGAATCAAGGTGAGGTTCCAGCAAGAATCCAAATTCTTTTGCATAAAAGCTACTAATAGTGAATCCTTAATATCATGATTTTATTTCAGTATTACTTATTGACAGAATGTAAGTGATCCTAATCTAGATCATATAACTCATTCAGTATCTTTCTGATTCTCCGACCAAAGTTCCATTTCTTAACTACGATGTTGAACAGAGAATCGAGTCTCCTTAACCGAGGAGCAACGATGATTCGAATCGATTAAACCCAGCTGGGGATTCCTAACCACACGACATATGTAGGACTCTAACCGACATATATCAACCTTCACTCGGATCCTCCAACGCATGACCGGGTCCAGCGCCACCCGAGAGTACAATATACCTCCAATCTAGCCATTGGCTACGAGGGTTCACACTACTCTCTCCATCTCTCCACTCCCAGTGCGTGGTTAGCCGTTCACATGTTGGCATTACCAAGGTCTTAGGCTTACCGGAACATGTGATCAGTTATAAAGTATCGACGCACACAATTCAAACAACGGTACAGTCCTTAACTGACGCAGTCGGAGACACTACATGGGGACTCCTTTCCCGATGCAAGTCCATCGATCGATCTCAGATTATCACCATCATTATTCATTAAGCAGTTGTCCAACAACCCTTCAAACTTTGCTCAACATTTTTAAAGTTTTCTCATTAAGCATGGCTAAGCATACTAAGCATTTTCAAATAAAAATAGTATCAAGGATGATAGCGAAGTATCAAGGATGGTAATGCAGTAATTAGGTTATCACTCAACTCCTATCACTTAGTGCAATAAAGCAGTAATATAAGTGAAGTAAAACTTTTCAAATCGCAAGGAAGGGTTAAATATAACCGGGGCTTGCCTTGGTCGGCGGGAAACTCGGGCTCTGGATCAGTACCGCAGATGTCAAACCCTACTTCCACGGACGTCGGCGCTTCTTCGGGAACAGGTTCGGCTTCGGCAACCTCCTCGTTCACGGGGACTACACGTGACGATAATGCATGCTTAGGATGATGAAGTAATAAACATGACGCTCGATGGATGCATAACAAAGTTAACAACTTGAGTACAACTTTCCTTCGCGGTATAGTTGAACGACAAAAACTTCTAACCTAACCCTAACCTAGGGTCTGATTACGCTAAACACTTCATTAAAGAATTTCGTTAAACACATGAAATAACACTAATTAAGCCTTAATAACATAATTAAGAGAGCTTAAACAACCAATTAAGAATGCTAAAGGTCATTAAGGGTTAATGACCTAAAGTCAACACTCAATCATAAAGTCAAACAAAACTAATCATTAAGCCCTAATTAATTGATTAACTAATTAATTAATAAAGCATAAATTAAGAATAAAATCAACTTAGTCTAATTAAGCTAAAATTTTTAATTTAGGAAGCTTATATCACAATTAAGTGATAAAACAATTTTCATGATATTTGGACAATTAATTAAGCCTTGGAAAATTATGTAAAAGCCATTTAATAATTAAATGAGCTAATTAATTAACTTACAAAAAGTAATTAAAATTGGCATTTAATATTTTTCTTAAATAGTACACAGTACATAGAGGTTACTCAAAAATTTTCACTAATTTTGGAAGCCTAAATAATTTACAACAAAATAAATAAAACTGAAAACTATTTTACATTTTTGAAAACGAAAAACAAAAATTCCATCGCGGGCTGCTTCCCTTCTCCCTCTCTCTTTCTCGGCCCAGCTTGACGCTGCGTGCGGCCCATGCTCTCCCGCGTTCCCCTTTCTCTCTCTCGCGCGCGCGGCCCGCTTCCCTCCGCTCGGCCCAGCAACGCCGAGTCGGCCCGCTCGCGCCCGCCCGCGCTCTCCCTGACGCTGACACACTGGCCCCGCGTGTCATCCCCTTCCTCCCGCTCTTCTCTCCCGTCGCAGCGGCACGGTGGCCGGCCGGCGACCACGACCTCGAGAGCCTAATTCGACCCGACAAACATGGCCTACTCCATCCCGCGAACTCATTACACCCCCTAACAACGAAACTCGAGCACCGGTGACCCCTCACCGATGACAACGGCGGACCACAGTCGACGGTGAGCCGTGAAAACGCGCCACCAGAGACGTAGAGACTAAATTGATGCGAGAAAAAACATTTAGGGGCTCACAGCGATCACGTTGGTGCTCTCGGTGATGACGGAGAGGGGCCGGAGTGGTCTGGCCACATGAGGGCGGTGATGGCGGGACTCCGACCGGACGCGGGGAAGATGGCGGCTACGCGGGCACTCCGGGCGGTAGAGATGGATGCGAGTGGCCGAGAAGGTGCGCGGGAGCGAGACGGTTGCGTTGGAAGGATTTGCGTGGCTGGAGGTGGCTTGACGGAGGCGACGGCGAGCGGCGGAGCTGCGGTGGCGGCGGAAACCGAGGAAAAGAAAAACGAGACGTAGGCGGTGTTCAGTATATAAAGGGCGAAGAAAACGGCCTCACAACGATGTGTGGCAAGTCACGAAGGCGCTGGAGCAAGAGCTGGTGGTTGAGGGCGCGCCTGGAAGGCGTTCGAAGATCGCCGGCGTCAGCGGGAGGTGACGCCCTGCGGTTGGCGGCGATTTCAAATTAATTACCAAAATGCCACTATCACAATTTTACAAATTACTCTCAAATGTTCTACAGAAGTTGAAAATCTGTAAATACAAAAGTTGTTCAATTTTCAAAGTTCTACAACTTTCTCAATATAAACATTTCCCAATTCGGCTTAGATTTTGAAATTTGAATTTGAATTTGAATTTAAAAGGGGACATTTTCTGGAATTCTGTAAATTCAAAATTACTTTGAATTTCGTATTGAAACTTCAAAAACTCAAAATACCAAAGTTGTACATCTAGGAAATACCTACAACTTTGCTATTCAAAATATTTTCAAATTCTGCCTCCATTTTGAAATTGGATAGGGGAAATGAAAAGGGGTCAAATTTGAGATTTGAATCTTTTCAAAATTACTTCAAATTTTACACTGAAACTTTGAAAACTCAAAACACCAAACTTGTAGCTCTTGAAAATATCTACAAACTTGGTTTTGCACTTTTTCCCAAATTTTTCTTAGATTTTGATTTATTCAAAAAGGGGTAAAACTAGGGTTTTCGGAAAGATTTTTAAATTGAAACTTGATACTCTATTAATTAGTGATTATTTAGTGATCACACCATCACCCTAGGGCCTCATTGAGTCAAGCATCACATGGTTGACCAAAAGCCACTCTAGGTTGACCAGTTTGACTTAGGAAATTCTTTTAATAATTCCTCAAAATTTGAATTCGAATTCGAATCGGAAAACTTGCAACAAGTTTTGGATTCCATATTCTAACTCAAACTTGAAGCTTTATTTTATAAGTTGGACTTGAGCTCATACCCTACACTTGGCACTAGTGTATAACATAGTCATACACCTCAAATTACGTAGGGCATAAACTAAGTATTTGCGGTGACATTCAAAATTAGGGTTTTCGGATTCGAGTCACACAACGAGAAACACATCCAACCTAAGAAGTTAAACTCATTTTAGTTGATGCATAATATAGTTAACCTAATCATGGATGATTTGCAGTGCAAATGATGACATGGTAGGTTTTTAGTTGCTATAACACCAAGGGTGTTACAAGTTCGAGGAGAGCCACGTGGCTCTCGTCATATGTCCCTCTGAGGGTCATCTGTGGTGCCCGGGAGCTAGCTTCGCTCGTTCCATCAGCTGGTGTTAGAAGGGATTTAGCGAGCAGGGAAGGATTTGGGCGGTGTTCAGGCCATCCACAAAGTTTAGCAAAACGAATTGTAAGTCTCTGTTGTTCGACATCTGGTTGTGAGTGCAACTGGAGCGCATTTGCTCATGTAAGTGCAATTTATATGCTGCAACCATCTAACGAATTCTTGTATGCATTCTTATATGCTGCAGCCATCTAATGAATTTGCTCCCTATTTTCTATGGCTGCAGGTGCATACTAAAAAGAGGAACCGTTTGGAGCACATTAGGTTGAATAAGTTGGTATTTGTTAGTTACAACCGTAAGATGGTGTTTAGGTTTCAGAAAATTCGTGAGCTTGGTTCTAAAGGCCAGAAATCCAACCCATTGCTGCTAGAAGAGTTTCAATGGAAAAATGAGTGGGTAGATATCAACTGTGACCCAGTTCATGCATCTAATGACAGTGATTTGCTCTGGACACATGTTGATGAAGCTGTTGGTGCAAGCGACCATCTCAGAGGCCGCAATATGCCTAGGGATGCTGCTGCTCGTGCGAGGAATACTGCTGCTGTCACCCGCACATATAGGAGGAATAACAATAAGAAAAGGAGGCGTCCAAGTCCAAGGTCAGATGCACCAGCAAGACAAATTGAAAGCAGTGATCAAGAAGAAGAGGAAGACAAGGCTGCAACACCAGATCAGCCACAAGGTGCAAGTGCAACAGATGTAGAAATGGAGGACCAGGAAGGGATGGAGGACCAGGAAGGGGAGGAAGAGGAAGACTTAGGCAGACCTACAAGAAATGATGGAGATGAAGACTTCGATGTGGACGTAGATTTACTTTTCTAATGGCTCAATTGCTGATTCTATGAATCAGTGGATTGGATGCTCAGAACTATTTCCATTTTAGATTTAAGAACTTGTTAAGTTTAATTATGTTATGTACTATTGTAATGTACTGTTGTGAAGTGTGCAGTGTGCACGACTTCACGGTGCTGAACTGCTATTAGTCTTTATTTGTTAAATTTGTGTACTTCAATAAGTTGTTTTGCCTTGCTCTACTGTCTAGTGTGTACACATCTAAGGACTACCATTAATTTCTTGTTTTGCCTATTTAACTGATTATCTTCTTTCTTTGTAATTTCAGATTCAGCTTCAACATTGGCCACAAGTCAGCAGTCAACAGTCAGCATCATGCATCACCAAGCAACAGTTACAGGTAAGTGGCCAAATCACTATGATAACGATTCATTACAGACATGATTACATGTCAAACTGTGCTTGGTTGTTTGCCTCTACCATTTACCTATTTATGGCCATGTTTACATATATTTACATCATATATATATATAGTATATACAAGATCAATCAGGTCATCCAGGCATGAGGACGACTAATTGGTCCGACTAGCCGATCAGATCTATCAGACCGACCAATCGACCCTGATCGACGACTAATCGCGATTAGTCGTCTGATCGGTGGTCATACGACTAGCCTCGATAATACGATCTGAAAACATTGCTCTGTAGACCCGGTTCACGTGGACACGGTGGATAGAGCAGGGTCCACAACACAGTGCTGCACTCGGCACACAGCACAGGGCCGCCGGGCTAAACTTGCCGCGCTAGCCCCACGCGTCAGCCACTGAACTCGAGGGAAAAACGCTAGGTGCACCCGAGAAGTGTACCCAGGAGAGTGAAAAACCATTTTCTATGCATAGAAAAATTCCCATAAAATTTCTAAATAAACTAGGTACACGCCAGATCCTACCCATGTATTTCCACATCATTTGCATTTACCTAATTTCTAGAAATATTTTCCAAAGAATATCCCATATATCTTATTCATATTAAACCATTGGAAAATCATATCTTTTTCATCCTAACTCCAAAATACTTGCTTCCACCACCAAAATTCCTCTAAAATCATGCTCTATGTATCCACCACCTTGCTCTATCATTTGGTTCCCATTTAAATTCTAGTTTGTTTGCTCTCCTTTCCTTTTATATAAATAAATAGTAAGGGCGTGATAGTAACTTTCGCGTAATAATAGTTTACCCCCATATTCTCGTATGTGTATGTACCATATCATGTGCTCAAATATGTCCATACCCAATCACCCAAAATGAAGATCTACCTACAAGCTCACATACATAGCTATGCCCTTTGTATAAATATAGACATACGGGTATATGCCGATGTATGCCTAACCCTAATCACCGCTCTCTCCCCTAACCTAACTAAACCAAGGCACATACATGTGCATGTGCATATGTGTCACTAACCCGATGGACCCATGGAGATCAGCCAGGTCATCTATGATGACTTGGTCGGGTTTTCTCTTTCAGGTTCACATAACAGTGGAATATGATAATGTGGTCTGGTTTTCCACCAAACCAACCACCCACACTAACCTAACCAGTAGGAGCCCTACCCTATGGATGGAATACCTCTATCCAACCTTACTTTAGATTGACGTAACATGTATAGCCCTACATAGCAACCCCTCACCAAGACCAACCCGTTTAGGATCGTTTCTTTCCTTTGTTTGCTCATGCTTGTTTTACATGCCTTGCATGTTATTTTCTATGTTTTGTTCTTGCTTGTCGATGCTAGACCCCATGGTATAGAAGACATGGAGATGACTCAATGGATCCCAGGAGCACGGCTACACCAGGACACAGGAACAAAAATCACGCGGGATCGGAAGTCTTGGATATACTCGTCAGCGAACGGAGGCAAGTCCTAACATCCACCTTTTCCCTTCCCTCTACGTTACATGCCATCTCTTAATCACTCCCTTCCACCACCACCATATTTGCTAGCCTCCACCATCCATCTCCACCAATTAATAAACTCAACCCATATTACTTGTGATCCCTTATAAATTATGATGAGATTGAAGATGATATGGTAATGGTTACCTTGATATGATATGAGCTCTATGAACCTGATGATAATAATTACAGAACTTGAACTGGTAAAGCCTAACTAAACCCCGACAGGGGGTGAGTGAGGCGTAATTCATGTGGTATGGGTTACCTTAGCAGGATCGCCTGGAGAGGGTTCCTGTTGAGAGATACTCGCTTCGGTCACATAAGGACCGGTTCATAGTTCCTCTCGCCTAGTGCGATATTAAGAACAACCACACGTCTATATGGGTAGACTTGATCTCACAACCAATTGGATTGAAGTATAATTTCTACTAAGAGGTCAGTGTTGGCAGTGGAACATCAGGAGCAGGCACGGATGCTAGGTGATCTTCCGTGGCCCGGTTGGCGTGGTTGCTATGTGATCTTCCACGTTAAGCCCTTTGGATTTTTTGGCCATGTTCGAGCCACCGACTATATTTATTTCAGGCCGTGTTCGAGCCTCTATTATTGTTATCGATCATGTGATGATTGGTATCATCGACGCTGTTATGTTGGGATGATTAGGTATCGTCTGTTATTGTATGATGGGATGATGTGGTATCATCCAAGGGTATGTGATGGGACGATTAGGTATCCTCCCGAGATTTAGTGTGGATGCTATGTGATCTTCCACAATGTTCGATAGAGTGGATGGTAAGTGATCTTCCACTTATTGGTGTGGATGCTAAGTGATCTTCCACATCGTTTTCAGGGTCAAGATGGCGGACTAGAGGGGGTGAATAGTCCTTTCTAAAACTTAATCACGTCGGCTAACCGAAACAAATGCGAAATTAAACTTATTGGTCTAACCAAGACTACACCCCTCTATCTATAACTTTGGCACCTTACAAAAGATCATAATTAAGCAAATAAGGTGCCGGACTATCAAGAGCCCACCTAAAAAATTCTAGCTTGCAAGGTCACACAAAGCTATGCAACTAGTACTTCAAGCACTGGGGAGCTCCTACACAATTCTAGTAAGCAAAAGCACAAAGCTCCTAGGATCATTAGCAATGCTCAATAACAAGGCAACCAATGCCAAATTAGAGAGCACAAATTACTTAGCTACACAAACTAAGCAATATGATTAACAAGGTTACACAAACCAAATTAGCCACGCAAAGGGGAAGCTTCTAGATACACAAGCAAGAAGATAACTAGCAAGCTACATAAGCAAACTAGTCATAAGAGCAACTACACACACACACACAAGTATATATGAAAGTAAATACAAGCTTGTGTTGCACGAAGGCAAACCACCGAGAAGAGTAGACAATGTTGACACGGTGATTTTCTCCCGAGGTTCACTTGGTTACCACCAAGCTACGTCCCCGTTGTGTCGACCAACACTTCGTGGTTCGGTGGCTAATCGGCATCCACAACCAAGCTCTCCTAAAGAGCACCGCAAGAACCCACCATCAAGTGTGGTAGCTCAATGACACACTCTACTAGAGTTGCTCTTCGTGATCCCCGCGGGGTGAGCATAATCCCCTCACAAAGTTTCTCCGGAGCCTCGCACAATCTTCTTGCGAGCTTCGACGGAGCCTCAAGCCACCAAGCCATCTAGGAGGTGGCAACCTCCAAGAGTAACAAGCACCACTGGCTTGCAACTCGAACACCTAGTGCCACTCGATGCAATCCTCATGATACAACGCAGAAGAATCACACTCACTCGCAATCGATTCGCACTCTTGCAAGCACAAGTGAGTTAGAGGCTCTCCTAGCACTTTCGAGGTATGGACACTAAGTCCCAAGGGTGCTAGGCACCAGCCAAGGCCAGCCACCACTTCTATTTATAGCCTCACAAACGAATATAGCCGTTAGCCCCTTCACTGGGCATTTTTCGGGGGCATCGGACGCGTCTGTCACTCCTACAACAGACGCGGCCAGTGTCCGACGCTCCACTGCCAGCTCCCCTAGATCGTCGCCATGTGTCCATAGTTAAACATGACCCATTGATCTCCAATGGTCACTAAACCGATACTATGCTTTAGCACCACTCGACAAACACGTCTGACGCCACGAGCCCACGCGTCTAACGGTGCAACAGACGCACTCCAAAGAGGTCCATTTTATGCTCGGTCGACGGATGCATCTAATACTCCATCACTAGACACTGATGTCAGTGTCCGATGAGCACTCAACACCATGCCGCCTTGCGAATAGCTGACGTCACCTCCACCAGACGCTGACGCCCGGCGTTTGTCGTTCCAACACCACCGCGTCCGATGCTCTAGCTTCTACTTCACCTCAGTACAGCCTCAACAGACACTGCCAGTGTCCCTCGCCTGAGCAACAGACGCACCAGTGCACGCCTTGCCAGCACAGTGCCATTAGGGTTTAGCACCAGACACTGGGTCCAACGTCCGACGCCTGCGAAGCCAGCATCCGTTGCTTTGTTTTCAGCAGAGAACTCTCTCGCGACTTCACCACTTCTTCCAACCTTCAGCATAAAGAAAAATAGTCATTTTATTTCCTTGAAAATGCCTCGAAGACCCCAAACCCCTCTCTACCACTCAACTCCACCGCCTTCACAAATGTGCCAACACCAACAAGTGTTCACCACCTTGTGCACGTGTGTTAGCATTTTCACAATCATTTTCTTTAAAGGAGTTAGGCACTCAACTTGCCACGCCACTCGATCCTAACACGTATGCAAAGTTAGATCACTCAAGTGGCACTAGATGACCGATATGCAAACAAGTTTGCCCCTCTTAATAGTACGGCCATCTATCTTAAACCCGGTCATCAACTTCTCTACACACCTATGACCGATGAAATGGAAATGCCCTAGGTTATACCTTTGCCTTGCGCATTCCACTCCATCTCCTCCGACGTTGATGCAACACATGGACCAACCATATCACAAATGATATGATCCACTTCACATCATCATGTGACCTTGTTAGTCCATCGATGTTGACCTCACTTGCTCTTCACCGTTGCATCGGTCCATCGGCACCAAATATTGCTCAAGCTTCACCGTCATATGCGGTCCCTCTTTTCAAAGCCTCCGACTTGCCCTTCATACTTGCAACCGGTCCATCGAGCCAAGTTATGTCTTGATCTTCTCCACCTTGATCACATGACTCAATGTCATGTCTCATGCGCAATAAGCTCCTTCATGACACCATCACCTGTGGACTAATTCCCTGTGTATCTCACATAAACACAATTAGTCCACCTAAGTTGTCACTCAATTACCAAAACCAAACAAGGACCTTTCACCAACCCCTAAGAAGCCATGGTAGAGTTATATGAAAATCCAGGATAGCACCCAAGCGGGTACGGGATCTAGTTAGGCCTGTTTCTGCCATCGGCAGCCTAGTAAGAGATTGTGCCTATCGTGTGGAGAAATTTGTACAACCTTTACAGAGTTTATTAAATCTATTCGAATAGCCACGTCCTTAGAATGGGTAAATGCTGGGACGAGAGCAACTATGATTAGACTTCAACAACTATGATACTCTGGTAAGATGTATTTTTGAACGTGGTAACCTATACTTAATTCAGAAACTGGTGAGGATGGTAATACCCTGCCAGGGCCCAACCTACATTTATGACTACATCATTCTACTACCTATACCTTCACCCTTACCACTAACCACCTCCACATACAGCCTCCATCCATTTCCCTTCACCCAAAGTTAGGTCTTGCTGAGTACGTATGTACCCAACCCCCCTCCACTCTATGTTTTAAGGATGAAGTTGTAGGAGTATATCCGAGGATGAAGCTACCAAGGACTATGCAAGGATAGGACATCTGGAGAATACTTGAAGATGGAGCCGCTCAACTGCACGAGGAAGCTACGCTAGGTTCACGACATTGGAATATAGGAATACACTTAGGAGATAAGTTTAGGGTTACGTCCGCACTCTAAGTTGCATGTAGGAATGGAGCCACATTGTCATAGGACTGCTGTCTTAGAACTCTGATATATGATGTAAGGTCAATGACCCAAGCTATGTAACCTGGACCATGTAATATATTTCCTCTTTAGCAATAAAAGTATGATTTTTATATCAATCCTGTTTGAATTGGACGTATTAGCTACTGATCCAGGGACTGATACATGATGCACAGTGGACCCTAAATTAGGGGCCCGACACCAGGATGGCATGATAGGCGTCGGGGAAATCTGCTATTTCAAAGGTAAGCGTCTCTGTGCGAAAATTGGCTCGACCTCCAAATGTCACGGGTAAGTCGACCTGCCCGATGGGAATGACCTGAAGCCCAGGTATGACTCTGTGAAATGGAGCACCAAATGGTCGTATCGCTGCCCGTGAAAGTCCCATGGCGTCATAGGTCCTGGCGTAGAGAAGGTTGTGGCCGCTCCCGCCATTCATGAGGACTCGAGACAGGCGGGTCTTGCCAATGATCAGGTTGATGATAAGGGGAAGCGCCCTAGTTGCGAAATGTGGTCGGGGTGATCCTTTCTGTCAAAAGTGATCACAGTTTTTGACCATTTCAGGAAGGCCGGGATGGCTTCACCCATGGTAGCCACGGTGACCTCCCTAGTGAAAGGTCTTGATGGCTAGAGGGGGTGAATAGCCTAATAAAACTTTCTATAAAATGTGCTAGACAAGTTGATTAGTAACAACAATTAGCGAGATGCAAGTATTGCCTAGCCTAAGGGGTGTTGCAAGCCACCTATCCAATTCTAGTTTGGTTCACACAAGCGCCACAAGACAAAACGCAAGCTAGCAAAGCTACTATAACTAGAACTACACAAGCTAGCAACTAAATAAGAGCAACAACAAGCTAAATAAGAAGATACCAAAGTAAGTACAAGAGGGGATTTAGAATGTTATACCGAGGGGCGATGATTGAGCCAACCAAAGTGAATACCAAGATAGCCAAAGAAATAATCAATCACCGGGATGAAATCCGATTGATCAAACACAATTGAGACACAAGATTTATCCCGAGGTTCACGTGCTTGCCGGCACGCTAGTCCTCGTTGTTTCCCCCTACACCACGTGGTTCGGTGGCTAATCGGTATCACACACCGAGCCTCTCAAAAGTGCCACAAGAACCTACCAAATGGTGAGAAGTTCCGACACGAGCAATCCACTAGAGTTGGAATTCGGCGCTCCGTCGGAGAACGACAACAACCCCTCACAACAAGCTCACTGGAGCCGGCCATGAACAATCACCAACACGTGCCGGACCTCCACCGCTGCTCCAAGCCATCTAGGTGGTGGCAACCACCAAGAGAAACAAGAATCCCGTAGCAAATAAACACCCAAGTGCCAACTAGATGCAAACTCACAAGCAAATGCACTTGAGATCACTCAATCTCGCTTTGATTAGGCAAACAAGCAAGGGAGATGAGTGGGAGGGGATGTGCTCAGCTTAAGAGGATGTTAGAGAGTCAAAATGTCCAAGAGAGACTTCTAGGAGCCGGCCAACAAGTATATATAGGAGCCCCCGAAAGAATAGAGCAGTTGGCTCACGAAATAGCCACACTCGGGGTGACCGAACGCGTTGGTCCGGCCTGACCGGATGTGCACAGCGTCCGGTCGCTCCGCCGCGACCTCCCCAATGAACGCCACGTGTCTCACTTTGAATTTCGTTCGTTCGATCGTAACGGTCACTTAAAAGTACTCGTTCACGCACTAGAGTGACCGGACGCACAGCTTGAATTGACCGGACACACCGACTGTATAGCGCCTGCGCTCGCGAAGCACCGACCAGACGCGCTGCAGAACTGACCGGACGTGTTACACTCAGCGTCCGGTTTGAGTCCAGTAAGCACTCACTACGACCGGACGCGTCCGGTCGATCGTGACCGGACTCGCCACCGCGTCCGGTTAGCTCTTCGCTGATGCTGCTCCACGCCATGTTGACCGGACGCGCCGGTCCCGTGAGGCGTCAGACGCTCCGGTTAGAAACCCTAGCTGCCCCTCGCACTGCTCGCTGACAATAACCGGACACGTCCGGTTACATTGAGACCGTGTCCGGTTCGGCGTCTGGTCACCTCTGTGACCTTCGTTCGCCTCCATTTCTTCGCGTCCGACGCAGTAGAAAATAGGCGTTTCATTTCTCAAAAAGCGCTGAATCCCGCCGAGCGAGGAACCCAAATCCCTCTCTACCACTCAAACTCCACCGCCTTCGCAAATGTGCTAACATCACCAAGTGTACAACACTATGTGCATGTGTGTTAGCATTTTCATAATTATTTTTGAGGCGTTAAGTTAGCTCTCCACTAGATCTAAATGCATTGCAAATGAATCTTTATCTAGTTGCACTTAAGTGATCAATAGCCCTGGAAATTCCCCTCTTTATAGTACGGCTATCGATCCTAAGCCATCCACACCCTCTATGGTGTTTTGGATGCAAAATGAAAATCCCTACATGATACCTTTGCCTTGAGCATCACTTGTTGCACCTTGTTCCAACTCCACATCATGGTAAGCACTTCATCATCACATTACTTGATCACCATGCTTCACCATGTCATTACACCAACCACATCATAGCTACACACATGTCTTTGCTATGTGGTTAGTACTAGGTATTGTCACTAATTACCAACACCAAACATAGGACTTTCACCTAGCTGTGAGCTTCTGCCGGCGTTTGGACTCATACGCCATCGGTCCGCTGAAGATCATAAGGCACCCTATTGGGTTAGGACACATATCCCCCTTCTCTTTATTACTAGTGGGCCCGGACGGCGCGTCCATGCCGGTCGTCTTGTAGTTGCCGCTGAAGTAGTGCTTGATGAGGTCGCACTCCTTGATGGTGTGCTTGACTATGTAGTTGTGGTTGCGGCATGACATCTTGATTATCTTGTCAAAACTGACATGGTTGAACTTGTCAGTCTTCTATTTGTGGGCCATGTCGACTGCCACGATGAACTTGTTGTCGTGGTGCCTCCGGTTGTCCTTCTTGCCCTTTACTCGTCGGTTGTGGTCCTTAGCCTCGTCTGCGGGTTTAGCTTGAGCCTTACCCTTGTGCTTCCAGAATATCGCACGGATGGCCTCCTCGCCGAAGGCGTGGCTTGTTGCGAGGTTAAGCAACTCCCGCGTAGTCCGCGGTTTGCAATGTCTGGGCTCGCAGATGAGTGCTTTGTTGGTCATGCTAGAGATGAACGCTCCGATCACGTCCGCATCCACGATATCAGGGAGCTCGTTGCACTGCTTGGAAAAGCGATGGATGTACACGCATAGAGTTTATCCCACCTTTTGTTTGTAGGCTTTGAGATCCTAGGAATTTCTAGGGCGCCCATAGGTGCCCTGAAATTTCCCTACGAAGATGCACTTGAGGTCTGCCCACGAGTGGATGTTGTTCGTGGGGAGATGCTCGAGCCATGCTCGGACACTTTTCGCAAAGTAGAGCCGCAAGTATTGGATGATGAAGTGATCGTCGTCCATCTTGCGTGCTCGACAGGTGAGGCAGAAGTCTTCCAACCATACGGCAGGATTGGTGTCCCCAGAGTACTTGACGATGTTTGGTGGTGCATGGAAATGAGTAGGGAATGGCGTGTACCAGATCCTCTTTGCGAACGCCTGAGGGCCGCAAGTGTCTGGGCTCAGGCTGCATTGAGCGTCTCGAACCCTGGGATGTCGACCATGGTTATTCGGGTCAGTGTCACCGTAGTATAGTTGACCTTCACCCGCCCAGTCCAGCCCAAGGGTCCTGGTGCCCTGGGCTAGCCAGGCATTGAAGTCTCTGATGTAGTAGCTGTGTGCTGGGGAGGGTTCAGCAGGCTAGGGCACCCGTCGTCGTGACGTTCATTAGCCTGATCAGCTTCACGGGCCCTGACTCATTCGAGGCGTTCCTGGTCGTACTCGGCCTGTTCCCCAAGGGTGCATGGAATTGGTTAGGTGTCGTCTTTTGCATCCTCCGCTGGCGCCACCCCGTCCTCCGTGAGGGGCAACATGTTGCATTCCCTTAGCGGACGGTAGCTCCCCTCAGAATTGGACTCAGAGTCCGTGTTCTCAGGGGTTGCCAGCAAGAGGTCGTAGAGGGACTCCGGATCCCACTCCATCATCCCCACAAACCCAGAGGATTCCGGCGTCATCGAACGACCATTGTTCCTGGCGAGCTCCCACTCGAAGAGTGTGGTCGTGTCCCTCATTTCGGAGGATAGTGCAGTGCTAGGATTCTAGAATTTAGCCTTTAGCGGCAGGGCCCCACTTCTGGAGTGCTGGGCAAAAGCGTTCGCCAACACATGGAAGATGCATCGACTTAGCTCTAGCTCGGCTTAGGCTGGTCTGTGATCAAGCGTCGAGATGTGCGGCAGAGCCGCATTCTCTTCGCCGAGCCGTAGCTGACCCAGGCGGTCGATCATGAAGTCCAGGTGCCCGAAGCACAAGGCTTGGCCAAGGAGAAGACCATCAGTGGGTGCTGGCCCGTCGATGTCGGCAAACTCGAGGCTTCAGAAGCCGATGCGGCCACCGGGGGCCGCGCTAAGAGCAAGTCTGAGATAAGTGCAGGGAGCCATCGCTTCCTTCAACAAATGAGAGTGCACGACTGTCCCCTACCTAGCACGCCAACTGTCGGTGTTTTGTAAACCAGACTAGTAAACTTATACGATTGTCGCGCTGCTCCAGGAAGATGGTGGTAGTGTTCAAAAGACACGAGGATTTATACTGGTTTAGGCCAGAGCCCTACATCCAGTCTCAGATATGATCGAGTGCGTGTTCCTCGCTTGATGCTTTGAAGTTCTTATAATGGGGGTTACTAGAATGGTGGAAGAGGTAGAAGAACCTTAGCTAGGCGATAGGCTGCCCAAAGGGAAGCTTCAGGAGCTCTACTACGTTGGAGAATGAGTGAATGAGTAAGGGGTGCCCTGGTGGCCCTTATATAGAGTTCGGGGTCAGCGCACATACAAAGCAGGAGGTTCTCCCGACCGAAGGGTCGTGAGCCTGAGGGAGGGCCTAGCTAACTTGGCTTGCAAGCTACACCATCTTGTGGAGCATGCTCGAGCGTGGCTGTCGTCATTGTCTTGTGGCCACATCACGGCAGGGTGTGGCGTGGCGCTTTTGTGCCGCCCATGGTGGCACTATAGGCACGGTGGTGGCGCGCCAGCTGTCCGGTGCGACATGGCCTCCGTCGTGGTCTTCGTGATCGTCTCCTGGTTTCCTAGGGCGTTGTATAGGAGTTGGTAGCCGCCCCCAATTCGTCAATCGCTTGGTCGTCTTGAGGAGCTGAAGGACACGATCCTGATCGTTGGGGTCGTGGCTCTCGTCGGTCCGGGTGTCCTTTAAGTCAAGGCCCCCGTCGTGGATCCCATCCCATAGTGGGTGAGATCATACATACGTCTTGTTGGGCCGTATCTGGTCGGTGGTCATCGTACCTGTTGTCACCGCCCTAGGACGGTGTTGTCTTATCCGATCTGCGTGGCGCAGGGTTGGCATCTGACTGGACCGAGGTGACTGCTGTCCACTCGGTCCTTGCGGGGTCAGTGAGACATGTCTGCCCTTGTCAGAATAGGCATGCTTGGCGGGGCTCAACCCCTCCCCGTCCCTTCTAGGGGTCGTGACGGGGTGAGGTCATGTGCCTAGTTGACTTGACTCAGCTGGGTCTCGATTGTTTGGGCCTTCGCTAGCTGATGCATTGTGGGCCGCGTGGCCTACTGAGTAATCGATGCCTTGAGACACCCCGGGTTATGACCCCGACAATAATAATACTTATTTGGTGTCTTAAATATTGGTATTTTTGTATAAACTTATATAATCTTAAGATTTTGTATCTTACCATATCAGTTTTGAGTGGCGTGGCGAAATAAAGTTGTCGCACTGAAGAAGTCGTGCGACAACCTTTCTCAATGGGATTTGCAGATTCCACGACAGCATTTTTTTGTCGCGTCATGGACATTGAATCAAAAGTGTTAGAAATTAAAATAAATTGACACGACCCAAACCAAAGGGCTCAAATTAAAATAAAAGTTGGCACTAGTTATTTTTAAATAAAATTTAAAAAAAATCGAAATACAAGAAACCCTGCTATGTTACTGGCAAACTGATGGCTTACGCTAATGTGAAGCTCTATAGAAACTAGCAAATGTGCCCTTACCCTATACAGAATAAAAAAAATCAGCAAAGTATAGTAATGTAATGATGCTAAGATATTTTAGTTGTATTTAGCATACCTTGACTAGAGAATACATATTCATCCTCGTTATTAGAATAAAAAAAAATCAGCAAAGTATAGTAAATAGTAAGCGCATCACCAAGGGTACCTATCACTCTTCCCAATCCTTGGTTTTTGATAAGATGAGAAAAAATCTCTCCCTAACAATCCATAATCCTTCTTTCTAAAATTTACGCACTTGGCAAATCCTCTCCAATCGCACGTAACTTTGTGCGGAGTCGCACGGATACACACACATTGTTTGGCCAATTAAAGGTGAAAGGGTGGAAAAGAATAAAGAGTATGAAAGGGTTCCATATGCAAATATACCCCTGTTCGGCTGAGCTTATCAGCACGGCTTATCAGCTGTGGAACAGTGTTTTTCTCTCACAGCAAATCAGCCACAGCCGGCTTATAAGCCAAAAAACAGCCTGCCGAACAGGGCCATACAAGAGAAAAAAAAAATATATATAAAATTGGTTAAAATAATTTAGAAGTAGTATATGATTTCTGATGTAAAATTGTCTTCTATGTTTTAAATGTGAACTATTGAAAACTATTGGAGATGTTTTTTTTTTCTTCCAATACATTTTTAGAAGTCGGAAAACCTGGACTTTTTGAGAGCACAATTTAGGATACTCTTAGAGATGTTCTAATACAGGGACTGTATAGATAGATAGATATAGATTATCATAAGAAAAACGTACAGATAGGCTTTCTAGGATTCATTTTCATAAGAACGCACAAGTGGCCATGTTAGACAGATCTACGTCAAGTCAAACAAAGGAATCATAGGTCCTATTCGGCAGGCTGTTTTTTGGCTTATAAGTCGGCTGTGGCTGATTTGCTGTGAGAGAAAAACACTGTTTTACGACTGATAAGCCGTGCTGATAAGCTCAGCCGAAGAGGGGACAGTGATTGATCTGGTAGATCTGAGCCTGCAAGATCACAGTAACTACGGAGTAGTAGTACTTGTTACTTTATTCACAATGTTTCATCGGCATGTGGTGATTGTTCTACTGGGTCAGTAAAACACTAAAAATGGATCGTCATCATCCATGACACAGCCATACCCGTTTTATATGCTCGGCGGTTGGTCTATTTGACCACGAAACAAGAAGGCGGCTTCAAAATTCTTGAAAAAACTCTGCTTTTCATTGTCATGGACGCCACCAGCGGCAGCAGCATGCACTTCGTGATGGTGCCATGGCTGGCCGTCGGCCACATCCTCCCCTTCGCGGAGCTCGCGAGGCGCATCGCTCTGCAAGGCCACCGGGTAACTCTGCTCTCGACGCCGAGGAACACCCGTCGGCTCATTGACATCCCTCCGGATCTCGATGGCCTCGTCCATGTCGTGGACGTTCCCCTGCCTCGCGTTGAGCACTTGCCGGAGGACGCCGAGGCGACCATCGACCTCCACTCCTTCGATCTGCTGCCGTGCCTGCGCCGAGCCTACGACGCAGCGTTCTCTGCCAAGCTTTCAGAGATCCTGCAGGGGCCGGAGCCGTCCAGGCCTGACTGGGTGCTGATTGACTACGCGGCGTACTGGGGGCCTGCGGCCGCCGCGAGGCACGGCGTGCCGTGCGCGTTCGTGAGCCTGTTCGGCGCCGCGGTGCTCGGCTTCTTCGGCCCCCCGGAGGCGCTCATGGGTCATGGGGAGCACGCGAAGACCAAGTTGGAGCACCTCACCGCGGTCCCCGACTACGTGCCCTTCCCGACCACCGTCGCTTACCGCGGCCACGAGGTCCGCGCGATGTTCAAGCCGGGCATGATCCCGGAGGACGGCGAAGTATCGGAGGGCCACAGGATCGCCAAGTCCATCGAAGAGAGCCAGATCGTGGGAGTCAGGAGCAGCAGGGAGTTGGACCCGGAGTGGCTGCAGCTGGTCGGCGAGCTCTACCAGAAGCCGGTGATCCCGCTCGGGCTGTTCCCTCCACCACCGACACAAGATGTCGCCGGCCACGAGGCAACGCTGCAGTGGCTCGACCGACAGGCGCCGCGCTCCGTCGTGTACGTGGCCTTCGGCAGCGAAGCCAAGCTGACGGGCGCACAGCTGCAGGCAGTAGCGCTCGGCCTGGAGGCTTTCGGCATGCCGTTCCTCTGGGCATACAGGGCGCCGGCGGACTCCGATGCCAGAGACGGTGCGGCCGGGTTGCCGGAAGGCTTCGAGGAGCGGGTCAACGGCTGGGGACTCGTCTGCCGCGGCTGGGTGCCTCAGGTCAGGCTCCTGGCCCACAGATCGGTCGGGGGATTCGTGACGCACGCCGGCTGGAACTCTGTCACGGAGGGCCTCGCGCGCGGCGTCAGGCTAGTGCTGCTGCCGCTTCTGTTCGACCAGGGCCTCAACGCCAGGCATCTGGTGGAGAAGAAGATGGGCGTCGAGGTGGCACGGGATGAGGACGGCTCGTTCACGGCTGAAGACGTTGCAGCTGCTCTGAGGAGGGTCATGGTGGGGGACGAAGGCCAGGAGTTCGGGGCGAAGGCTCAGGAGCTCGCTGAAGTAGTCGGAAATGATGAAGTGAATGATCAGTGCGTGCGAGATTTCCTCCGCTGCCTGTCGGAATACGGCAGGCAGCAACAAGGAATCAAGGATAGTTCCGGCAGGCAGCAACAAGGAATCAAGGATAGTTCCGTTTAAACCGCTACACACGACACGACCGTCATTGTTTCTGAAGCCACTCTCCGTCCGGAGAATTCAACATCCCTGTAAGGCTGCAAGGTTGTCTAGCGCTAGCAGCCATGGCGAAGCAAAACTGCACCCCCGCGACCATTCTTTACTCTTTACTCTGTAGCTCCAAGTCCATCAAAAGGTTTATGTTCTTGGTGACTCATCGCATGCTTTTCCCCCTCTGGAACTTCTGAAAAGAAGAGTTGTTAGAACCGGCACATTCTTCAGTTCTTTGAGCTACTGATAGGATACCAAGCTTTATTTGGCCAATGCAACTAAAAATAGTTACGCAATGCTATAAGAATTAAATTCAAACAACTTCTCACAAACTGAACCACCCAAATGAGGAAACATGTGTTTTTTGTTGGTAGAGGAAAGACGTTATTGATTGTTTTTCGTCACATTAAATACTACATCCATTCTTTTTTATAAGGCACACACACATATCAAGATTCAACTTTCAAAATCTTTGACCAATAAATTAACTAATAATTTTTGTTATTATAACGTAAACTTATATGGTTAGATTTGTAATTAAATGTGCTATCGAATTAACATAAATTTATAAGTATAAACTGAACATTTCCCCGTAATACTACAAGCTCCCATAGCAATGATGTATTTTGATTTAACTTGAGGCTTTTATATTTAGATATCCCAAATCTGAATATTATTTTAGTGGGTGGGGTGTCCATCAGCAAGGATCTCATCTTTGGTAATGCTATCTAGTAGAAAAGTGAGCTAGCCAGTTGAGCAGCCAATTCCATGCAAGTTTGGTGTCCCTCAAACGATTTTTCTTTAATTTATTCATGGGATAATAATTTAAACTTCATATTCATCATAAATTTTATTGACCACGAAGTTATGTACTTTGTTGTTACCAATTTGGAAACTGTTACTGATAGCGTCCAACAAATTTAATGACCTTGGAGTTGTCAAGTTCATGGTCTCCAAAGATTTCCTGGTATGTCTACAATATTATGGTGGCCTCCACAATTTGGGTTCTAGTTTAAAAAAACATACGCACCGAGTATTTACTAAAAATTATAATTAAGTGGTAAGACTTTGCGTGAACAACTTTAGAGGCACATATAGGTTTACTGATGAACTTATATTAAGTTTCGCTAGGTATATGTACACCTGATTTGAATGGCCATGGTCAAAGCATATGTACCCATCTCTTTCTCAAAAGAACATATCACAGATGCAACTGCTCAATTGCAAGCCCATACAAACACATCTATCTTCTAAACACACACACACACACAAAATGATAACATTCAAGAGGTCGGGCTCACACATCTTTGGATTGATGACGTAATGTGGTATTGTCTATGTATTAACCAAGCATGTGTCTTCAATTATGATTTGATATTTTTAATTGTATATACGAAGAACACAGTTAAGAAATAGACTCAGATAAATCTCAGTCAATATATTGATTATTTCAAGGAAGTTGCACACGCCGGTATGAGAGCTTTGTTATCAAGTGCATCTCATATGTAATCTAAAATATGGCACCTCCAACGATGGGTTGTTGCCACGACAAGACAGGGTTCATCAAAGATATCTGGTTGAATGGCAACAACTGTTGCTGCTGCAAGAAGGCAACAGCCAATGGGTTAGTAATTGTCAGTGGGTTTACTAACAATAGCTGCTGTTGTTGCAGGTATGCAGCGGTGTTCGCCACAGCCAGTTGGTTGAATGGAAGTAGCTGTTGCTGTTGCAAGTAGGCGGCAGAGTTCGCCACGGCTAGATGACTGAGCGCTGGTAGGATCTGTTGCAGCTGTTGTTGTTGCAGGTATGCATCAACATTGGCCGCAATCAGTGGGTTGGATGGAAGCAACTGTTGCTGTTGCAGGTAGGCGACAGGGTTCGCCATGGCTATTTGATTGAGCACTGACATGAACTGTTGCAGCCGTCGTTGTTGCTGGTATGCAGCAGCGTTTGCCACAGCCAATGGGTTGGATGCAAACAGCTGCTGTTGCAAGTAGGCGGCAGGATTTGCCAGGGCTAGTTGATTGAGCGCCGACAGGAACTGTTGTTGCTGTTGCGCTGCAATGGTCTGTACAGATAGATGGGCCAAGGATTGTTGCAACTGGGCAATTAGTTGTTGTAAGATGCTCTCCGCAAGCGCCTGCTGTAGCCTATAGGCCTGGACAGCTGGGTGTTCGAACCCCAGAGCACTAACTGGTGGGAGGAACTGTGGAATAAAAGCATTAGGAGCAAGTGAGCACTGTGGAATAATGACCGCGGTTGCAGCGCTCATTGAAACAGCAAGGAGCCCAAGGAGGGCAAATATCTTGGTAGCCATTGCTGCGAGGACGTTGCTAGTGCGTTTCACTTGGTATGTTTCTGATTGATCTCAATGGTATGGGCGATGGATTAGCTACTAATTTGGGGGCTATTTATACAGGTTAGAGCTCATGTATATCTAGTTAGATTTTGGCTTTTGCCAAACAACAGATAAGCTACAGATGACATGGCGCCTAGTCGATCTCGACATTTAGTTATCAATTTTATTGGATTATACGGTCTGTGTAGGAAAGACACTTTCCACTACGTACAATATAAAAGTGTCCTCTTCTATTGGAATTCTTTTGATACCTGAGGGATGACATGCATGATCAATTTACATTTATACATGTTATAGCCTTAGCCACATCATAAATGTTCCACTTTATAAACATGAGTATGTAAAGTTATGACTTGCTCATGTGTATCAAGGCCTTTATCAACAAACTTTGTTGTAGTATTGTACTCATGGTTAAAGCTTGCACAGTAGTTAGGTGAGAAGTTATTCAACAATGAATGAACAAACGCTACAAGATCGAGACTATGAAATTCCAGTATGTACAGATGCATGCACACATAAAGAATTTTCAAAATTAGAATGCTTATAGCTAAACATGGCAATTGCCTCACACTCCCTATGTTCTTGATTAAAATTTATATTAGTATTGTTTAAAATCAATCTTGTATAACTTTGACAAAGTTTTAAATACACTTTGATGACAAAAAACACTGTCATACATATGGCATAAGTTATTCAAAGAAACAAACTTGATGTTCAAAATATTGGATAGATTTCCTAGGAAGTATGTCAAAATAAGGGAAAAGCTAGAGCATGTAATGAATCTGAGCGGAGGGGTATATGTTGAACTCTAGCTCTTTATTAAAATAGATGTACATCTAGCTTTTACAAATGTTAAAGTTAACTTGTTCCCAAACAAAATGGAGAATGACAATATTTATGCAACTTTCGTTCCTTCCACTGGCTATGATATGAGTCGACTCTTCAATATACAGATGAAGAGGACCATGGCCAACATCCTAACTGTCTAAAACATCAGTTAGGGCTCAAAGGCATAGACCCATTAAGGACATGACACCATCGGATACGACCATTATTTATAAGGTGAGCTCGTTCCTATATTTGCATAATGATTTTTGGTACAATTCACTTGGTTCCACATGTACATGTCATTATTTGAATGTAGGTTTAAATGAGTCTCAACGTGCAAGTTCATCAAAGTTGAACTTTCGGTTCGTCGGCAGCCCGACAGTGCTTCATTGGGAAGGCCATAACTCATCCATCCAGAGTGCGATCGAGGTCAATGAACACTTGATGGAAAGCTTGTTTGATAAGCTTTCAAATAGATCTAGTCTTATCTCAATATCATGTCGGCAAGGCCTCCAAACCATCAAGATATTCTATCGCTATTTCCGCCAGGAGCTACATTGTCGTCATGGGCTTCTTATTTATTCTTGGGACCCTGGCCCAAGTGGGAGCACACCCCAAGGATATGGAGAACCCATTAAGGAAGCCCTTGAACGTCCTCCTCCTTGGCCACCATCTTAGGAGGCCAGCAAGAACGTCTAAGCCAAACTGGAGGCCAAATCCAATTTGAGTTCGAGTCTTCCTCGGCCTTCAAGACCAGCCTGTAATAAAATGGACGCCCAGGACGCATCCGGACTTCGTTTTCGATAATCCACGTATGGATGGAAAGATAATTTCATAAGATAACCAATGGCTTTGGTTTGAGGCCCAAATTCTATTAGAGTCAACAGAAATCGTCGAAACAAGTTGACATCCAGAATCTGTCAGGGCGCTGTGTCGCCGTCTTTTGGGCTGTTTGGCCCTTGTAACATGTCGAGACTTCTTAGAGACATGAGTAGGGGTCCTTGAACACCCCTTAGGCTTTTATAATTAGTAGCCGCTGCCTATGTTAGGGTTTGAGTTTTGTTTTAGATCAATCTGTCTTTAAACAGTCACCGTTATCGGTTTGCGAGACCTTAACTTCAAGTGCTTAATCATATATCCGCAATTGTCACTTCAATTGAGTTACGTTTTATCTTGTTCTTGCTTGTGTTCTTCGATTCGCAGCAGGGATTAGCCTTCATGGCGAGGTCAACCGGATTGTGACACGGTTGATAACCAGAGGAGACGTGGTGCTAAGGTTGTAGGGTTCGGGTCTTTGTGATCTGAAGATGGATCGGTGTGTCGCTCTTCGACCAAATCGATAGTTATCTTGAACCTGACAGAAGATTGGGAATCACGTTCCCATCACTAGTGTTATGAGCTATGCCTCGTAATTGTCATGTTGGTAATAAACTTCTTAATTTCGTTAGATTTAACATTTCAGAACATGCCCACATGCTACACATAGGAAATTGCAATCCATTGGACTAAGCTAGGAGTCAAAATGCACTCCAAGTGTCTTCTCTCCACAAAATTGTAGGTTGACGGTGGCTGGTAGGTACTTCAATCTTGGGGCTTCAATTTTGGATTTAGATATCCCAAATCTAAATATTATTTTAGTGGCTATGGTGTCATCAGCAAGGATCCCATCTTTGGTAATGCTACCTAGTAGAAAAGTGAGCTAGCATGTTGAGCAGCCAATTCCACGCAAGTTTGGTGTCCCTCAACAAAATTTTGTTTAATTTATTCATGGGATAATAATTTAAACTTCATATTCACCATAAATTTTATCGACCAAGAAGTTCCGTACTTTGTTGTTACCAACATGGAAATTGTTACTAATAGGGTCCAGCTGATTTAATGACCTTGGAGTTGTTAATTTATGGTCTCCAAAGATTTCATGATATGTCTACAATATTATGGTGGCCTCCACAATTTCAGTTCTAGTTAAAAACATACGCGCCGAGTATTTACTAAAAATTATAATTAAGTGGTAAGACTTTACATGAGGTTTACTGATGAACTTATATTAAGTTTTGCTTGGTATTTGTACACCTGATTTGAATGGCCATGGTCAAAGCATATGTGCCCATCTCTTTCTCAAAAGAACATATCACAGATGCAAGTACTCAGCTGCAAGCTCGTACAAACACATCTATCTTCTAAACACACACACACACAAATGATAACATTCAAGAGATCAGGCTCACACATCTTTGGACTGATGACGTAATGTGGTATTGTCTATGTATTAACCAAGCATGCGTCTTTAATTATGATTTGATATTTTTAATTGTACATACGAAGAACACAGTTAAGAAATAGACTCAGATAAATCTCAATCAATATATTGATTATTTCAAGGAAGTTGCACACGCTGGTATGAGAGCTTTGTTATCAAGTGCATCTCATATGTAATCTAGAAGATGGCACCTCCAACGATGGGTTGCCGCCACGACAAGGCATGGTTCATCAAAGATATCTGGTTGAATGGCAACAACTGTTGTTGCTGCAAGAAGGCAGCAGCCAATGGGTTAGCAATTGTCAGTGGGTTTACTGACAGTAACTGCTATTGTTGCAGGTATGCAGCGGTGTTTGCCACAACCAGTTGGTTGAATGGAAGTAGCTATTGTTGTTGCAAGTAGGTGGCATTGTTCGCCACGGCTAGATGACTGAGCGCTGGTAGGATCTATTGCAGCTGCTGTTGTTGCAGGTATGCATCATCGTTGGCCCGCAACCAGTGGGTTGGATGGAAGCAACTATTGTTGTTGCAGGTAGGCGTCAGGGTTCGCCATGGCTATTTGATTGAGCGCTGACAAAAATTGTTGTAGCCGTTGTTGTTGCTTGTATGCAGCTGCGTTCGCCATAGTCAGTGAGTTAGATGCAAGCAGCTGTTGTTGCAAGTAGGCGGCAGGATTCGTCAGGGCTAGTTGACTAAGTGCCGACAGGAACTGTTGCTACTGTTGCGCTGCAATGGTCTGTACGGATAGATGGGCCAAGGATTGCTGTTGCAACTGGGCAATTGGTTGTTGTAAGATGCTCGCCGCAAGCGCCTGCTGTAGCCTATAGGCCTGGACAACTGGGTGTTCGAACCCTAGAGCACTAACTGGTGGGAGGAACTGTGGAATAACAGTATTAGAAGCAAGTGAGCACTGTGGAATAATGACCGCGGTTGCAGCGCTCATTGAAAGAGCAAGGAGCGCAAGGAGGACAAATATCTTGGTAGCGATTGTTGCTTGCTAGTGTGTTTCACTTGGTATGTTTCTGATTGATCTCAATGTTATGGGCGATGGATTAGCTACTGATTTGGGGGCTATTTATACAGGTTAGAGCTCATGTATATCTAGTTAAATTTTGGCTTTTACCAAACAACAGATAAGCTATAGATGACATGGTGCCTAGTTGATTTCGACATTTAGTTGTCAATTTCGTTAGATTATATGGTCTGTGTAGGAAAGACACTTTCCACTACATAGAATATAAAATTGTCCTTTCTATTAGAATTCTTTTGATATATACATGAGGGATGACATGCATGATCAATTCACGTTTACACATGTTACAGCCTTAACCATATCATAAATGTTCCACTTTATAAACATGAGTATGTAAAGTTATGACTTGCTCATGTGTATCAAGGCCTTTATCAACAGACTTTGTTGTGGTATTGTACTCATCGTTAAAGCATGCACAGTAGTTAGGTGAGAAGTTATTCAACAATGAATGAACGAATGCTACAAGATTGAAACTAAATGAAATTCCAGTATGTACAGATGCATGCACACATAAAGAATTTTCAAAATTAGAATGTTTATAGCTAAACATGGCAAATTGCCTCACACTCCCTGTGTTCTTGATTAAAATTTACATTAGTATTGTTTAAAACAAATGTTGTATAACTTCGACAAAGTTTTAAATACACTTTGATGACAAAAAACACTATCTTACATATGTCATAAGTTATTCAAAGAAACATACTTGATGTTCAAAAGTTTGGATAGCTTTCCTAGGAAGTATGTCAAAGTTACGAAAAATTAACTTAGGGAAAAGCTAGAGCATGTATATCTAGTTAGATTTTGGCTTTTGCCAAACAACGGATAAGCTATAGATGACACAGCACCTAGTCGACTTTTAGATATCAATTTTATTGGATTGTATGGTCTAGGAAAGGCAGTTTCCACTACGTACAAGAAAAAGTGTCCTTTTCGATTGGAATTCTTTTGATACATTAGGAATGACATGCCCTTCCCTATTTAGTTTCTCTGTCTTGAAATATAATGTGTAAGTCAAACTAATCTAAGTTTAACTAGTTTATAGAAAAGATTGTTAAACTTTAGGACGTCAATGAATCAAAGAGGTAAACTATAAAAATACATTTGATAATGTATCTATATTGGTTATAGTTTTTTTTCTAAAAACTTCATCAAACATTGGATAATTTGAATTAGGACAACTCAATACCCACTGTATTCTAGGACTAAAGAAGTAAGTCGAACGCACCACATCTGTGACTTGTGACCTATGAGATTTTCAAAGAAATACCAATGGTGCCTTGACATTTTGTAACAATTCAAAGATTCATCCATACAAAAGAGCACGTCTATACAACACTTGATAGGTCGTTTGCAGTGCTCCTTGGAGCAGTTTCTACATGAGAATCTTGCTCAACCAAATAGGAAAAGGTTGCACAGATTCTACTGACGATCAGACTAGAATCGCTTCTCCATTTACACCAGGAGCTAGGAGCAAAAAAATCCCGCTCATCACCGCCCCATATTCATCCCCACCAGAATCACTTTCAACATGCTCTCCCATGTGAACCACACCATCAGAGAAACTAGCTAAGAGCTGGAGCTAAGAATCAGGGAGCAAAACTCTACCGAACATGCTTGGATGTTTTAGGCTCAACACTTTATTTTTCATGCCTGACCACTATCTATGTTTTCCTCAAAGAAAAACGACTATCTATGTTCCATAGAATAAAGACACATAGATGAGTTAAGCATACAAAAGTGAACATACATTGGCCTCATAGTTCGTGAGCTAGATCTAGGAAAACACCAAGAGGGTTTGGGAGAGCTATTTTTTTGTTTTGTTTTCTTCACTATATAAGAATGGATATTTAAACTACATTATTTTAGCCTACTGACTCTAAATTTGATGTGGGACTCAGAGCAAGAGACGTGGCAATGAGGCTATATTATGGCAAGCACGAAAAGACAAACCCGAGCAAAATGTGATGAAAAAGAGTATAAAAAGAAACCTAACTGGCGGTTTTATGTTTTGGAGATTTCAAACACTCCGTTTGATTGGCACTTCCCATTTGCAAAGAGAGGGAGGGAGGGAGAGAGAGAATGCTAACCGACTTCAAGCTTTGGAAATTTCGGGCATTCTGGTCAGAACTTCCGATATTCTCATCCAAACTTATAGTGTGCATTGTGAGGCAAGTTTTGTGAAGTTTTCTTGATCTTTGTTTGTGCTTCTATATCACTTGTAGCTCTCCTAACCATATGATTAGCACATCATCAAGAGACGTGGGTGTTCTTGGTAGAGCGAGAAGAGAAGCGTATTGGGTTGAAATTTTGAGACATAAGCCTCGTTCTCTCGAGAAAAATTTATAGGTTCTCATTCATACCCTCTCCTTTGGTCTTCCACATGAACTCGCCTCGAGTCCCATCAGTGGTCCAAACGAGTGCCTACCCAACCGGTTTGTTTATGTGGCATACCAACATGGAACACCCTTGGACATAGCGATGCATTTTTTATAGACCCATGAATATATTGATGTAGAAGTAGAAGTAACAACATCACCTTCCTGCTTGGGTAGATGTAGAAGTAGCAGCAAGCATTCTCAGTCATCCCTCCCATAATGCCTTCACCTTTCGAGAATGGCATTCCGTATTCACCGGTCCCCAGCGTCAAGTCAACCCTGACGAATTCGAGCTCACCATGACGACCAAAACTTTGTAAAAGGCAGGATTAGGCGAGGATATGATGATTGGTGGCGGGATTAACGTGGATGAGGGATCTAAGTACCTACAGCTTGCCACTATCGGCTCAGGATCGATGTATACTAGGGTTGGATCCCGACGACGCGCAAAAGGGGCGATGGGAAAGTGAGGGAGAGAGAAGCAAGCAGAGGGGGCTCAGTGCCTTATAGCATTTCCTAGAAACTCTTTATATCTTTCCTAATTTACAGGAATAGGGATTTTGGCAAAAAAAAAATCCCCCAACAGTCTCTTCAATTTGATACCCAAATATAGAAACTGTGGAGAGCATAAAGATATAGAAAACGATTTTTACTCAAATGACTCTTCAAATGATGATTTAGAGAATCGATTTTAGAAAGACTCTTGGAGATGCTCTTATGATCACGGGTGGGATTAGGTTTCTGTAAAAAAAAATGCATGTATAGATCAAGGGGTTCTATGTTAGCATGCCACGTTGACAAATGGGTTGGGTCACTTGGGTGTACGCTTTGTACCATTGACGGGACCCGGGATGAGTTTCTGTACCTAGAAATAAAAACTGGGAGTTTAAGACTAGGATGGTATCGCCGCACAAAAGTTTAGAGACCACAAATAAATTTCACTCTTTTTTTTTTAAAAAAAAGAAACACGCCACTAAGTAACAGTGTTTGTGTTCAGGGAAAAGGAACACACAGTGCATGCATCAACCTTGACTTTGGACTACATTCATACGATTAGATCGATGAATTCATGGTCGTATGGCACATGTAGGCTACTGTACAAGTGTACAAGCAGGAACAAGTTCTACAACCGGCCAGTGCAGTTACATTACACCTCGATCTCCAAGGGCGTGAATCCCTGAACATCGTCGTCGCCGGAGACGACCCCGCACTTGCGCTTCAGGTGTTCCTCCTCTTCACCGGCTTCCGGCGGCAGCCGCACGTACGCCGTCTCCGCAGGATACATCCTGCACACACGTTGACGTAGAGCACGACGACAAAAACCGTCATGAAGGATAGGTACCACCCGAACTGTAGGTTGGCGAGCGCCTTGGCGCGGTGCAGGCTGGCCTCGCTATGGCAGCGCACGGTGTAGCGGCCGTCCTCCTCTACGAGCGAGCAGCCCTTGGGCACGCGGCTCGGGACCCACACCATAGCACCGATGACGATGAGCCACACTCCGTGGAACGTGACGCACGCCGACCGGACCAGGCCCACGACAAAGCTCCGCGGGAAGGCGATGCCCAGGAGCGCCGTGGCGAGGCAGGCGGCGACCACGAGCTGCAGGAGCCAGTGGAACTGGCCCTCGAAGCCGGCGTGGTCGGTGGAGTGGAAGTGGAACACGAGCAGCTCCTGCGCGAAGACGGCCGCGACGAGGAGCAGGGAGAGCGCGTCGCGGCACCGCGCGCGGGCGCGGTCGAGGTGCAGCGCGGAGGCCGCGTAGACGAGGAGCGCGAGGCAGATGATGGCGTGCTCGTGGTTGTGCAGGCGGTCGGACGGGATGGAGCCGTCGGCGTCGAACGGCAGGAAGGTGGAGTGGTCCACGAACATCTCCATGGAGAACTCGACGGCGCTGCCGGCGATGACGAGGATGAGCTCGAGGTGGCGGACGCGCGGCGCCGGGAACCAGACTGGCGCCACGTACGCGTCGGGGCGCAGGGAGAAGAGCCTGATGTGGTTGAACAGGTGCCACAGGCCGACGGCCAGGAAGCCGGCGCCGGGAAGGATGCGACCGATGCTGCTGCGCGGAGTGCCGCCCATTGCTCGATCGCCGGTCGGCCGCCGGTGGTTGCAACGGAAACTGGTCGGGGGTCAATAATGGCTTTGCTCGATGTTTTCTTGGGGTGCTCGCCTCGCCATCGATCGATCAGCTTTTGTGAGGCTTAAAAGGTGGATGTGTACGCTGGGCGCGAGGGGTTGGTCGAGGCGATGATCATCCATGGCGGGAGGGAGGGACGTCGAGTGAGTGACAGTGATGCGAAGGAGTTGCTTGTACGACAGTGTACACTACTACACTGCATGATATATTTTTCGAAGTTCGTCGCGAAAAAAAAAAGATATATTTTTCGAAGTTTTGAACACCACGGCAGTATGGTTAGAGCTGTTTTTGGTCATGAAAGATATGGAAGTTGCTTAAACTGTTAAACAAGTCGATAAGGTACGACAGATATGGAAGTTGCATAAACATGTTCACAGCCAAGTAGCCAACTGATCGACACCCCAACTCCCCCAAGCCTACGGGAGATGCACTCTACGCGTTGCCAACTTGCTGAATTTGTCTCAGTACAGTTTCCATAGCCAAATGAGGATTATAATTGTCTTAGACGCCAGGGAAAATCACCTGAAAGTATATCGCCCGTCGATACTAATAATTGGACTTGTTGGGTGAGAAAAGTGAATCTGTTAATCGTTCTCGTTGACTGTCTGGTTTCTCGAATTTCTTAGCAGTAGTCCAGAGATAATACGAGGATCCTTTCAGCGGTCTTCATTGAGATCATTGCATTTCATTAAGAAGTTCTCTACACACGATCCATGCAGCACAGTCTCTTGATGCCAGGCCTAATTATGTGCAATAATACATCTAAGAAACATAGCAAGGTGTACAAGGAACTCCATAATGATGACCCCGTTTTCAGTCGTGTTTAACTTCAACAGAGGGTGACCTGAGAGATGATGGGAACACCGTAACGTGGTACCCCCTCCGTTCAAAAAAAGTTGTCATTCTATATTCAAAGATTGTCTCATTAAATTTATTTTTTGCGACCATGTCTACGTTTTTCGTTAAGAGGTAAAGAAGACTACAACATACTAACATAAGATTTTACTAGCACATATGCCCGTGCATTGCCACGGGAGAGAAAAAACTATCAAACTTCAATGGAAAATTATGATAAGATATTACATATCTATTTATTTTTTTATCCTTTCTAGAAAAAATTTAATAGCTTTAATTTATTCTATGATCACTATGACATCTACAATATAAGGGTGCGTGTTTGGCGCGGCTCTGTGCCACTACCAAGTGCTCTATGGTTGGAGTCAGAGCTAGAATCCAAAGACTACCTGCAGAGCCAACTTTTGGCGCTCCGGCACTGGCCACCAAAACAACTTTGGGTCCGTGTATGGGAGGGTTCAAGTCAGGGGCGCTCCTACGTACTCCCTTCATCCCAGGATAGATGACGTTATGGGTTGCGTGCAGATTAAACTTTTTCAACTTTGACTAGATTTATAGAAAATGCGTGCAACATTTATATCTCTAAATAAGTTTATTATGAAAGTATATTCAATAATCTATCTAATGATACTAATTATGTATTATAAATATTAATATTCTTTTGTATATAGTTAGTCAAAGTTTTAAAATGCTGACTTCTCGAGAAACGAAAATGACTTCTATTTTGAGACACAAGCTATTAAACAGGCATAGGAAGGCAAGCCAGGAGCTTCCCTCTTTCTTTATTGCTTCGTTCCCCACGGCAAGAAAGGTCTGTCGTCGATAGGAGATTAACTTGAGATTGAGATGACCATCGTTGCACCAATCAATTCCTCCTCCCCATTTCCTTTGTAAAGCAGGTTCGAATCTGCTTCCTTTTTCTGGCAGGTTTGAATTACCTTTATCATTTATCATTTATGTCCCAAATGTCATTGCACATTCACCTTTCATATGATTTCCCTCATCTTTTTTATATGAAATTCTTCAACCAGGGGTTTTTTGGAGTGCATTGACTCCGCACGAGGAACATGGGGCACCTCTCTTAATCATCCTATAATCTATTCGGTTAAGAAATCAATCCCAGCATCCGACGGTGAAACCATCTCATCTGCGCTTCACGTGTCCTCTTCTATATTTTTTCTTTTTTGTTGTCCTTTTCTTTTCTTCCCTCCCCCCCATATTTACTTGTCAGATCTCCATCTTATCCAACCACTTCGATCCCAGCCCCCATCTCTGACATGGTGGAGGGGAGCGGGACGATTAAGATATTAAGATCAGGACTCTGTAGACGCCGTGTTGTGGTCGGATCGGAACTCCGGCTCCTCCAATTTGGAAAACTCCTTCACCTGTGTCAGTCTTCAACTCCCTGACCACGCTTAGAAACCTAGAAGTGAAATCACCCGTATCAGTCTCCAACTCTACATACGACGACGTAGCATATATGGGTGGAGGGGCGGCCCGGGCCAATAAATAGGCCAGACCAAAAACGTCCAGACCAAAAAAAAAAGCGAAAATTTTACATTTTTATTAATAGGTATAGATATAGATTAGTAAGCCTAAGATTACCAAGGTCAATATGATCCTTGCAAGACTACTCTCACGATGATCACCTGCAAAGTTAAACATAAACAAATTACAAACCAATTTACGACCTATCCAAGTTCGGCACTAAGAGAAATCATTTAAGATGCCCTTGCAACAGAGAGAAATCCCATTGCGGTACATGAACAGCGCCATGGCACCATCAACCTCCATCTCACGACTTGTTTGAATGCACTCATATCTATCTCAATTCATTTGTGTTGAAGTAGATCGGTATTTAACTTAGAGCATCTCCAGCAGTATTACCCAAATCAGACTGCCTAAATGTCTATTTGGGTATACACTCATTTTCATACTACCCGTATTTTGCTTCTAACTCCAGCAATACTACCTAAAATAGACTACCCAAGGATGAAATGTGGGACCCACGTGCCATCTTCCTCCCACTGTCTAACTTGGCCATGTCGCCATAGATGAAGCCAAAGGTGACCAGAGTTGGCCGGAGGTGCGCTGGGGAAGGCCGCCGTGCAAATTTGGGGAAGGCCGCCACGTCGAGGACAGGACACCGCGCCGGGCTCGCCGTGTTGGGGCGTGGGTCACAGTGGAGGAGGGCCAACGCCAGCGGCGAAGGTCCAGATCCGGCCGACCCAGAGGTCCGGTGGCGCGCCGGGGCACCGACAGGGAGGCAGGATGACAGTGTTATCAAGCGGGCGTGAGGAAAATAAATGCGGGTGTACGAGAAATGACCGAACAGAAATTTGGGTAGTCTGCTTTGGCGCAACAAGAATGGGTAGTGGGAGAGGGGATTTGGGTAGCCAACAAATTCGTTGAGTCTAGCAGGTAGTCTGCTGAGTTGGCTTTTCACCCCACTAACCAAATTGAGATAGATAGTCTGTTTAGGTAGTGTACTGGAGTTGCTCTTAGTTTAGTTTTTGTCATAAACCACTCCAATACACATGAACTAAAGCAGATACAGATACATTCAAATAAGGCCTCAGGAGATGGCCGCCCATTTGGATAAGGATAGTGGCCTGCTAAAAGTTGCTCGATATTTTATTGATAATGTTCGGATCCGGCTCATCCTCATCCATTCATCCGCTTTTTCTAAAAAAAGAGCACGCACACACAGGGGCGCTGTCCAGAAATTCCTCAAATCGACCTCGAGCCAGCCCATCCGTCTGCCTGCCTCTCTCCACTTCCTCTTCCTCCCCCCGCTCCACTGCTCCGCTCCGCTCGGCCTCGGCGCGCGGCTCGGTTTGGTGGAAGTCATCGCCGCTAGTGGGCGAGGAGAAGCAGGAGGCCCGTCAGGCACTGCAAGGGCGTCAACGACCTCGACAAGGTCATGCTCCGCAAGGTCCAGGGCAACTCCGCAGAGGTACCTATCTGCCACTCTCGCGAGTCACCGGGCATGTTCTGGCTGCCGAATCATGGTGCAGATCTGCGGCGCTTGCCATGGTGTTGTTCGAAGCCCGATTTCTTGGTTGCTGCCCAGGCCTTTTTCCTCCCCTATGATGGATATGTATGTTTCAAGTGTTTCAGACGTTTCAGATGTATGTTGCAATTGTTTCATCTTGATGTTGCAAAAGTATATTGGGGGATGTTGCACATGTTGTATATGTTGCAAGTGTTTCAAAAGCATGTTGCAAGCATTTGTTCAAAATGTTTCATCTGTTTCTAGACGTATATTGCAATCGTTTTTTATTTGGATGTTGCATATGTTTCACACATATGTTGCAACAGTATGTTCTAAATGTTTCAGCTGTTTCAATCTTATGTTGCAACAAGTGGTTTCATGTTGCAAATCGCAATTTTGGATGTTTATGTGTTTCACACACATGTTGCAAGTGAACGTTTCAAGTGTTTCATTTATTTTCAGACGTACATTGCATTCAAATGTTTTTTTGGATTGGGCGTGGCGCGCCAGGGGCCGGCGGACGAGGTGGAAAATTATGCTCGTCCTCGACAGGCTCCTGAGCGCCGCCCACGCGGAGAGAGAGGAGGAGGTCAGAGGCGACCGGCAGGCGCAGAGACGAGGCGTTCAGACGTGCGCGTTCGGACGCTAGCCACGCTTATATCTTATGAACAGAATGCTGCCCCGTCCAAACTTCATTGGTCGTGATGATGGCGAGTTTCTTCATCAATAGTTTCTGGGCTTGCACTTCAGGATTCGGCGCAAGGAACCTTATTCTACTCCGCAGCCAACCTACTACTTCTTCTTGGCCCCTCGGTGTTACTCGGTAGTCTTTGACATTCGCAGTCATGGCGGCCCAGCACCGAACACCCCAAGGCCCAGACCAACAACATCCTCTACACACCACAAGGCAGGTGCGGCAAGGAGGAATGTCCCAAGACCATAGGCCCAGCCCAACAATATCTCTTCTTATTACTGGGCTTTAGCTAGCAAACTGTTATGGTCTTCATGGGCTCCGTTTCCATTCGAGCCTTCAGCATCCGTCGTCCGTGCTTCTCTCTTATGCCCCTGCCTGGATCCTGAGAACGATGATGATGCCCCCATCCTTTTGCTGAAATTTGAACGCTTCAAATGGTGGCCGCAAGCGTCAACTGATTTGTCCGTGCACTGTACTTGATAGTAGTACCCGTAGCTGTATGTAATGCAGTTGGACAAATGAAGAAAGTGGGAACCGTCTAAAAAAAGGCCATTGACAGTACTTGAAAGCAAACCCTTGACACCTCCGTCACTGTTTCTTTTTTTTTTGAAAGGAGATTAACTCGGCTTTTAAGAGAGCCAATAACAGAGTCATACACACTGGTGTTACCTCCGTCACTGTTTCTTGGACGGCAACCAACTAATCATCCACTAGTGTATATATATATATATATATATATATATATATATATATATATATATATATATATATATATATATATATATATATATATATATATATATATATATATATTTAATAATGGAACCAAATCATTAGACGAACTCGAGGAAACTGCAACTTCAGTTCCTATCAAACCAACGTGCAGTCTTATCTTTTGCCACTTTTTAGCCCCTACATGAACAGAGGCTATATATTCTCTTCAGGACATCCCAACCTGTCGCTTTGGTCCACTCATTTGCTTACTCTTAGCAGTCATCGCACGTAACCGCCCCTGGAATTCCCAAGCAGCCGCTGGTTTTCTTTGCTGTGTATAGCAGATTGCCGGCTGCTCAAACTTGCCACCTGAATTGATTTGCATCATCACGGACGGTCCCATGGAGAAAGAGACCCCAAAATGGTGGCTTGATCAGCTGGACACGTCTCAGACTCTCAGCTCTGAAATAGCAGCTGGAGGCTGGAGCCTGGTGCCTGGAGGCCCGGAGCACAAGTGGTGCTGACACAAAAGCAAAGAAACCAAATTTCTAATGTTCCTTGTGATCCCTGCTATCTACACAAAATGATAACTATAATTAACGTGATTCGATCAGTGGTGGTCCCTAGGATGATTTGCATGAACATGATTTTGTAATATTAATTTTGCACTCGCTATCAAACGAGGGTTTTATATAATCCTGGAGTGTGTCGTCAGTGACCCATGAAAGATAATGGAATATTATCTTTAGGAGATGGAGATCTAGTAGGAGTAAGGAGATTATCTGCAGTGCCTTGCTGGGCAATACAGATAGAATCTTCAGAGAAGGTGCTAGCAGTAGCAGCCGCCTGGCAAATGGCAATTTGGAACCCTCGAAACATCGAGCTGTCCAGATCGATCCACAAAATGACAAGCAAATGATATGATGATGCGTTTTCGCGGCTGACAATACCTTTGCTGAAATCAAAACTAGTGTCCGCATCTCCCAGGTGGATGTATGACATCAGCTGTTGGGTGTGGTGGCCCATGCAGAGCGATGCTTCCTCGTAAAACAACTGATGATTTGGTAGAATTCTTAGTTTTTTCTTAAACAGAGGGGAGTCCGTTAACTGAAAGTCTGGTACTGAGTAATATCTATTTCACTGGCATCTGGCAATCTCTTGTGCTTCGAAGTCACAACTCCCGGAAATGTTATTTTCCCTAGAACGCCAGCGGCTAATTTCTCCGTCAAAAACTCATATGCCCATCTTCCAGGCTGACTGTTTTTTTCCTTTGCACAAGGCTAACCTACAATGTCTGCGCACGCACGGCCAGAGCCTCAAAAGGAATGTACAATGACTACTGGCGTGGACGTACTGGACGATCGACGGAGGATCCTGCAGTTCGTTTTTTTTTTCCTTTCCTTCGCATGATCCTTCTGTACCTTCTCGGCTTCTCAATTTCTCATCGTCTGCAGAGACGACGACCGTGATTTCGTACACATCTTATTTAAATTTCGTGGTGCACATGGATGGAAAGAGATAGGTGGGTTTCAACATGTGAATTCACGGGAATAGCTAGCACCTACTCGTCAGTTTGTTTGAATTGAATTGCATCCATCATGCCGCGAGATATGTCAAATTCTAGTGCCCTGTGGCTCAGCTTTCTTTCTTGTCCGGGAAGATTGCCGGCCAGGTGGAACTGTTGGTTTTTATTAGGTCGAACACGTTGCACAAGAAGAGTCCGGATAACACAGGTTTTTTTTTGCGTATTTGTCTAACTCACAAATCGTTTACGATTACAGTGGATTGCCGTTGGTGCGGGCTTAGAAGAGAATTGTATAATCTTACGTCTGGTTCGTTTGAGCTTATCAGCCAAATCAGCAGCCATCCAGCAATGTTTTTCTCTCATAATAAACCAACAAATAGTACTTTCAGCCACAATAAACCAACAAAACGAACAGGCTGGAAGAGCCTTAGACAAGAGAAGAGATAGTGGCACTGTTCATCTGGCTTATAATCCGTCTTATTCAGCTTGTTTTTTCAGCCGGAACAGTATTTTTCTCTCACAAAAAATCAGCCAACAATGTTTTTCAGCCGGCTTATAATTCCAGCCGAACGGGCCAGTAAAGCCAAGCCAGCCTGGCGATTGCAACAGTCAGTGGTCAACGGGGTAGAGTCTTTCTAACCACGGTGAGGACCAATTTGGCGAAGGGCGGATCGATAACCTGACACTATCGAATTAGCGTGGTAACAGCCAACGGCTGCATAATAAGTTGGTGTCAGGGAACGAGAGGGAGAGGGGAGTGACTGGATGAGAAATAGATGTCTTGAGGTAGGATAAACATGGGCTGCTGTTGGATTACACTGTACAGTTCAGTAAACCCTTTTTCAGTCACCCCATAAATAATAGAACCTCCCTAAACAATATTGCATGTGTTTTTACCAACAAACGTTGAAGTCAAATTTACACTGTACTGTAATCACAGAGCAATATCCTAACCTTTACGATGCTACGACGACCTCACCTCTCGATTTCGACAGGCTTTGTGCCGCTAACCACGTGTCCGAAGCCACGTTTTGCGGCCTCGACATCGTCCTCATCGTCGCGATCATCATCTCCGATGCTGAACCGGCTATCACTGTCACCGCCGCCGCCGCTGCCTCCCTTCACCAGCGGCAAATACTGCGGCTCCTCGGGGTAGAGCTTCGCCATCTGGAGGTAGAACAGGACGACGAACACCACCGTCCCGGTGAGGTACCAGCTGAACTGCAGGTTGACGAGCGACTTGGCGCGGTCGAGCGCCTCGTCAGTGCGGCACCGGACGACGTCGTGCCCTTCCTCGAAGTTGAGGAAGCAGCCCTTGGGTATGAGCGCCGGCGTCCACAGCATGACGCCCATGACGATGAACCAGACGCCCTGGAACACGAGGCTGGCCGACCGGACCAGGCTCACCACGAGGCTCCGCGGGTAGGGGATCCCGAGCAGCGTGGTGGCGAGCGTGACGGCGATGACCGTCTGCAGCAGCCAGTGGAACTGGCCCTCCACGCCCATGTGGTCCGCCGAGTGGAGGTGGAAGATGAGCAGCTGCTGCGCGAACGCCGCGGCAGCGACGAGCTGGGACACGGCGTCCCGCATGGGCGCCCGGACCCGGTCCATGTGGATGGTGACCGCGGCGAAGACGAGCAGCGCCAGCGAGATGGACGCGTGCTCGAAGTTGTGGAGGTGGTCCGACGGGATGGTGCCGTCGTCGTCGAACGGCTGGTGCTTCGCGGGGCCGATGACGAGCTCCATCAGGATGGACATCACCGAGCCGATGATTATGAGTATGAGCTCGAGGTGGCGCACGCCCGGCGCCGGGAACCAGACCGGAGCAGAGTACGAGCTCGGCCGCAGCAAGAACAGGCGGATGTGGCTGAACAGCTGCCACAGGCCGATGAGGAGGAAGCCGGCGCCCGGCGCGACGTGCCCGACGAGGGTGCCCATGGCGTGCCGCCGCTTTGTGGCTTTTGCGTGCACCTGCGGAAGTGGACAGCAGGTAAGTCTGGGAAGAAGTTGGTGGTGGCGTGTGGAGAGGGGAGGTTTGAAGGTTCAAGGGTTGATGGGAGGATATTGGGGTGGGTGGGGGGGGGGTTTAAGAAGGTCTGCAGGGTGTCTGGAGTGTTCGGAAGGTTTGAAGAGTACATTCGGATTTGAACGTTCTTTGCATGCATGTGTCATGTGTGTTCATCAGCAGTGATGTGGTGGTGCTGAAAGCTGGTCACCAGGGTGATTTGTTCTTAGGCCTTGTTTAGTTACCTTTTAAATTTCAAATTTTTTATACTCTCTCCATCATATCAATCTTTAGACGCATATATAGAGCACTAAATATAGATAAAAAAAATAAATAATTATACAATTTGTCTATAATTTGCGAGACGATTTTTTAAGTCTAATTAGTTCATAATTGGATGCAATCTAAACAAGGCCTTACTTTTGTTTTGCTTGCTTGTCATGGCTTCCGATCGGATACATAGCTCGCAATTTCTTATCCTTCCATTGATATGCTAGGTATTTTTGTTAAGATTGTCGTTGATAACACTCTACTGTTATGTTGGATATCACTAACTACGACTCCAGTTATTATATTCTTTGTTATTTGGGAATATGTTATTATATTCTTTGTTATTTGGGAATATTCAGCATACCCATTCGTTTAGATGTATACCTTGTACTAAGGGATTTGCTATTTGACAGACGTTTGAAATCCCTCTTCCTCTCAAGCAACACAGGACAACCATGGAATTACTAATGCATGTCTTCGTCTTTCTTTGATCATCCTCCTCTTTCGGTTAGTTGAGGCATGCAGAGCAGCCGCCTGAGATCCAGGCGCATGTAGTTTAGGAAGTGTGTTATACTGAATGTTTTTCATCGAACTTTGCAAGCCAAAAGTCTTTTTTTTCGCACAAAACAAAATTTTTTTAAACCTAATTATGTGTATAAACGCATATGGTCACATAATCCCACATAGGCAAAAACATCTACCTTTATAAACTTATTATGCATAATATAGCCTGTTTCAAGATATCAGAGTATTAGATTTTGAGATTAGCAAGTCAGTATAGACATCATATTATCGACGAATAGTCGCCTACTACTAGAATAGTGTTTATTTTTTCTAATCACCGCTTATACTTATAAATATACCACCATGTGTCCCAAAATTATAGGCCATTTTGGTTTATATAGATACATAATTTTTGCTACACACCTAGATATACAATATGTCTCGATATATATAATAAAAGTTGTGAATCTTAAAAGGCTACGACAGCCTATAAATCAGATCGGAGGAAGTAAAAGGCTTGTTTTTAACTGTTTTTGTCAAGTAATAGGTTGATCGTTAGCTGCTACCCAAATGGTTAACCCGTTTGATGCTTGTCCTTCTTTTCTTTCCTATAAAAAAATGGTGTCACGTAGTTATCATCAGTATAGGTAACGTGAGACGAGGCTACATAAAGGGCTGTCTGACGAAAGATGCGGCAAGGAGTAGGGACAAAAGATACAGTAGATACTTTATTACAGTAATTTTTTGTATGTATACATCCGGTGTTAGGAAAATTATGACAGTTACTATTAAACTTGTTTTCTGGTTGCCGCAAACAATGATATACAGTATGGAGTATGAGTACTCCCTCTGTTACTGTTGGGCCCAGCCGTGAGGAAAGACCAACCCAGTTGACCGGACCCATCTTTGATGACTTGTCTTAAACCCTCCTGGAACATGTCACAGTTGACCGAAGGGCTGGGCCATTAGGAGTACCTATTAATTTCTATAAACACTGTATATAGAAATTATGGTCCTAATGAATAGTTTTTATGGAATAATTTTTTATCCAATCACATATGTTCTCTCTTTGTTCTCTACCAATCACATCCTTTATGTCTTGGTTCTCGTATAGACATGGTTTCTAACTTAGATCCAGTTTCTATGATTTTTGTTCTCTCTCTTGAATAACTATTTTGCCACATTAGCAAAATGTTTATGTAGTAGTACAATTAATTTATCCTGTTCGCTTATGCTGAAATTTAGCATGTGCTGATGCTTATACTAAAATATTATAAGAGAAAAATAATATTCTAGAACTGAAAAATAACTCAAACGAACAGAGTAATGTCTATAGAAAATGCTGGTTTCTAGAACGGCCGCTCCTCACACCGGCTTCGCGCAGCGCAGGGTAGACACGGAACTCTCGGTCACGCCCGCGGCGGCGCAAGCGGCAGCGGCCCCGCAGCCGTCGGTTTTTGCCTCGTGCTTTGCCCTGCGCGGCTGGCGCTGGCACTTTGTGGCCGACAAGAGTCAAAAGCCCACCTGTGAGAGTCTGTGATGTGAGACGGCGCACAGCAGCCGGCGGTGGCTAGGGGCGTGGCGGGGGGGTTTTTTTTTTTTTTGCCATTTGGAACTGCCGCGTGGCGTCACGCCACGTGATCCGCCTTGAGCCACAGGTGAACGTCGACTACTAGAAGCGTGCATTAGTTGCGGCCGGCAGAGAGAGTCCGGTCGTCTCGTCGCGCCGCCGGCCGGGACTTTTCGTCCCGCACTCGCACTCGCACTCGCGCGCCCACGCCCGGCGGAAAGGGCCGCTGGCCTGGCCGCTGCACGGGCACGTACGCCGTAATTGTGGCCGGGCCCTTGGCCGGGTCAGTTTCCGACCGTTTTTCGTTTGCTTCCCCGCCGCGGTTTCGTGCTGGGAAGGAATATACTCCCTCCGTCAAAAAAAAAACATGTAAATCTCGTTTTACGAGTGGTCAACGGAATCTTAAATTTGACTAACTTTCTAGAAGATATTATCTACATTTATATCTTCAATTAGGTTTATTATGAAAATATATTCTATAATTAATCTAATGATACTTATTACGTATCATGAACATTAATACTTTGTCATATATATTCAATCAAAATTAAGAATATTTGACTTCTCGAGAAACGAGATTTATATGTTTTTTTGGGACGGAGGGAGTACATGGACGCTGACGGTTTGGCGGGCCCGTACCAGTCACAGTACAAACGGTGTTCTAGAAGGGCCTATGATCTGTGTGGTAGACCTGGAGTGGAGCACCGGAACCCCACGTGGTATCCGGGTCAGCCTTGTTCGCTTGAATTTATTATTCTGTCTTATCAGTTATGATACAATATTTTTCTTTTACAATATATTAACGAACAATACTTTCGGTCATAGCTTTTCAGCCAATCGAAAAGGAGGGCCATCCGAAGCTCGATCGCTAGCTGACGACGAAGCACTAGTGCAGGTTCCTTGCGTTGCGAGGATGGTGGCGAGCGAGCAATACATAGCGGCAACGCAACCGGCCACGAACCAGAAGAAATGCATGCAACTCGGGAAGTCAACACCCAACGAATGCCACGGAATCGTCTTAAGTTCACATCACCCAGCTAAGCTCAGGTTCAGGTTGCTTGTTTTGACTAACCGCCTAGGCCGAGCTAGGCGGATTAGAACTAACAACTCGCGGCTCACGCTGCGTCCACCTCATCGATGATGTAAGCGAACGCGCACGGGCACGGGCACGGGCACGAGCATGCATCCGTCCGCTCATGTCACGTCTGTCTGAACTTTCCGGTGCGAAACCCTTGAACCCCAAAAGGAACAACGCCGAGTGCGAAGCCAAAGTGGAACCAAGCTGAGTCTCTAGAAAAAGGCCAGGGGAAGGGGATCGATCGAAGTACAAGCGTACAGCGTATACTCCAAATTACGAGGTATTCTAAAAATATTAGAGAGTCAAAAGATCTCAAATTTGATTAAATTTACATGATAAGATAATAATATTTATGACTCTAATTAAGTATCATTAGATTCTTCATTAATTATATTTTTATAATACATCTATTTGATGTTATAAATTTTTGTAATTTTCTTTATAATTTTGGTTAAACTTAAGATACTTTGACTCTCTAAAATTTTTGGAATGTCTTATAATTAGAATGGAGGGAGGAGGTAACAACGCACTGACAGGCAGCAGCATCATTTCAGGCCGTGATCGAGTTGCTTAATCTCGGCTTTTCGCCGGTCGTCTGCGGGGACGACGACCCCTTTCTGCAATTCGCATGCATTTCTGGAATTCGCGTTTGCCTTTTGGTTTCAGCTTCCTTGGAAAGAGACGGTCGGGACTCGGCACGGACGGGTCTGAAAATCTAGAGTTTCTTCGCAGCAGTACAGCACTACAGCAGTCGGCCAGTCGTGTGCGGTTACTTGTCCGAATAAGATTACCCCGGAAGACGGATAATTATTCTGCCGCTGCCTCTGGGGAAGAAGGAAAAAAAATGCGATGACCACTACGGCGACTGACAGCGGATTGGGCGTTGAAATCAAAAGCAGATTCCATTAATTCAGCACTTGCATTTGGGCCATATTTAGTTTTTAAAAAAAATTAAGATTTCCCGTCACATCAATGTTTGACATATGCATGAACCATTAAATGTAAGTGAAAAAAAAACTAATTACATAGTTTGGTAGAAAAACCACGAGACAAATCTTTTGAGGCTGATTAGTTCATGATTGGACACTAATTGACAAATACAAACAAAAGTGTTACAGTAGCCAAAGCCAAAAAATTTTTACGAACTAAACCCACCCTTGGTTTACGCGATTGCGGAAGACGACCGTGAGCTAGAGCACCAATTTACGCAGCCTCATCAGACTATAAAACACCACAACTGCTTTACCAGCCAAACTGAGCTTCGTTTATATAGCATGAAAACTAAGTGTCCGTCCTCGTCAAGCCAAGGCGCTCTAGACATCTTTGGCAACTCAGCACACAAACAAATGAGAAAATTCATTGGATAGTGCACGGGCCATTCTCACACACAAATGTGCCACACACAAACAAATGAGAAAATTCAGCAGTACTTTTCAGGAACGAACAATATTTTTTCTCCCACAACAAATCAGCATAAGCCAAATTTCAGCGACACGAACAGGGACTCTTCACATGCCAAAGAGTCTCAAAAGACAACTAGTGTACGACACTTGGTGTGCACAGGTACCAATAGCCTAGAGGCAGTAAACTTCACCTAAAACTAGACCTAAACCTAGATCAAGCATTAAAGGCAACATCTAACTTCACAAAACACTCTTGCTAATAGATTTAATCTTTCTTTAAGGACTTTGGTGGCTAGAGCACTCATTGATAGATCTCAACTCACTAGCAATTTCCATCGGCTCCAACATGCCCTCAAATGGCCGGTTTTGTTAAGAGGGTATATATAGCCTCAACACAACAAATTAGCTTCAGTGGCAATGGATTGCACACTCATTGAGTCATAGTGAGCGCCGAAAAGCTTTAGTGGCGCCACATCAACTAGTCGTTGGACTTGACTGTTGTAGGTTGTAAACTTCGATGGTGAACTCCAGTGCACCACCGGAGAGCAGCGGTATGTGTATCGTCTCCATCGAGTCCTCCAACACCCTCTTTGTATCAACGCTCTGGTGTAAGGGTGAGGGCTTCTTCTCTTCAGCCTCAGACTAAGCATGATCGAAAAGCCTCCGTGCTCACTTTTCTGAGCACCCGATGTTTTTTGTTTCTTTTCTTTTTCGTGTCTTTTCTTTTTGTCTAGACTTTTTCTATTTGATGTCTTGGACTTCTTGTTTGACTTAGGGTCTTCATGATAGCTCCTAACCATTTAATTGGGATGTTGATCACTTGATCTTCACTATTAAGATTCAAACTTTAGAAGCTTTGATAATTTAGCTAACAATTTTGGACTAATATTATAAAAATTTTATATGGTTAAATTTGCAATCAAATCTATTATCCAATTATCATAAGTTTATAAACATAAAAAATATTAAAATAAAATACATAAATAGTCAAAGCGTAATTTGAAAGACCATGTCATGTAAAGCTGCGTCTTATAAAGTAAAATGGAGGTACTAGTAGCAAACATCATTAGTCCAGTTGATTATGTTATTACTCAATCACCAAAATCACTTAATAGCCCTAACTAGGTGCTAATTTTTTTTACCGATCTTCTCCTTTTTGTGATTTATGACAACACAACCAAAACGAACAATAAATCTATATCTAATAATAAAGATGCAAAATTTCAGCCTATTTTTTTGTACCAATTTTTTTTGTATGGTCTCCTCTAACTAACTCCGTGAATGTGAAAATTATTTCCGTTTGTCTCTCTAGAACTCTCATGTTTTCTATGGGCCTGTTTAGTTCCCGAATTTTTTTTGGAAAACGCTACTGTAGCAATTTCGTTGTTATTTGACAAATATTATCCAATCATGAACTAACTAGGCTTAAAAAAATTCGTCTTGTGAATTTCGTCTAAACTGTGTAATTAATTTTATTTTTTATCTATATTTAATGCTTCATGCATGTATCAAAGATTCGATGTGACGGGGAATCTGAAAAATTTTTACAAAATTTTTTAGCAACTAAACAGGGCCTATATATATAATAAAATACGTAGGCCTCTTGAGGTAACTCGGATAAGTACAAATCCAAATCCTAATTAAAATAGATCTTTTAAGTCCTGAGTAACCTTGGTTAGAATCCTAATCCTATCCTACTCTCTATACAGAGCCAAGCGTTTCTTCGTACCGTCTTTTTTTCTTCCTAATAATAGGAAACCTCCGTTCCCTCACGAGCATGAGTCCATTTGTCGCATGTCAGGCAGTCCGGCAATTTAATTTGAATATGATACGGCAAGTACACTTGAAATTGGATATGATATGGCAAATTTCTCCCCGTTCGTTTTGTCTTGCCTACCCCTCCCATATTCAGTTTTGTCACGTTCACGGAGTCCATATCCCATGCGCCCGCTGTAACATTGTTATTGGCATACGAATACGATACAGGCGTGGAGACTCCCATAATGTGTATGGTCGCACAAAGACATGATAGCAATAGTACTGGGCCGGCAGGCCAAGCTCGCACGCAGACGTGTAGTCGACTCCAGCTCTAGCACGGTGCACACAGTCCATGTATTGCACGCCGGTTCCTCAAAAAAAAAAAAAAACAAAGACCGAAGTTGATGCATTGAATGAACAAAATAAATAAATAATATAAGCAACGCTTGCAATGGAATGGAATGCATCCCGTGTACCCTGAAACTCTCTCCAAAGTACAAGGTATTTTCTCATTTCTCAAAGCACTATATATGAAACTATATATATCCTAAGGTTTTTAATTTTTTTTCTTCCATCTCACTCTCTTCTGTGTCCGTCCCTCTCTCATTTCTCTTTTGTCCCTTGATCCAGCTCACTTTCACCCTTCTTGCTCTGAGTTTTGAACTACAAAACCTTTGTCACGTGACACCACCACTCATGTCATGGTCTGGTCACCCAAACCCATTCACATCATGGCACGTGTGCACGAGCATACATATCGAGACATAAATTATGTAAGCATGTTCAAATTTGAGCCGAGGGCGGTGGGCAGCGGCAAGGCGAGGAAGAGGAGGAGGGCGCGGCCGCCGGTGAGGCAGGTGGGGTGGGATGCAAGGACGAGGAGGACGTCGAGGAGGCACGGGGACGAGGAGGCGACGGGGTGAGGACGAGGAGGCGGTGGGAGCAAGGTTGAAGGTGACTGACTATTATGTTTGTGTATTTGTTTTCTTGTTTTATTTTCTACGGCCGGATAATCTAGGTCTAGCATTGTTATTCTTTTTTTTCTTTCAACTGAGGGGTACTTTGATGGCTCAGCTTTTTAATCCAAAAAAGTGTTTGGTCTGAAGTTATGTGAGCATGGCTTGCAGAGTTCAATCATAAGATGAGTTAAAATACATGGTGCATCACTGGATAAATCTCCAATCTTTTCAAGTTCGTACAAATAAGAGCAAAACACAGTCGATTTGAAGATGAAATGAACATGACATGTTAGTTAAATAAATTTTGAGCCACAAGTCATATAAGTGATCATGCAATAAACTGTGTGTCCCGTTGCAACGCACGAGCAGTTTTGCTAGTAGATACCAAATTGAAATCTACCTACTTGCTTGGATGCAATGTAAGAACAAGATACCAATTGAAGTATTTCTAGTGAGTGGTAATTAGAGAATGATACCGATTGAATGATACCACTTGTAGTCAAATTATTACCACTTGAAGATGGTACCAATTGAAAGTATTTGTAGCGAGTGGTAATTAGAGAATGTACACTTGCAAGTTAGAACGGAGGGAGTACATCATGGTTAGCTAGAACCCCAAGCGATGCAATCACTCTAAGGTTACTTTTGGGAATTAGCATGGCCCAATTACTGACTGAAGATCGAAGTCAAGTCATAATTCACAAAAATAGGCCCAAAGAGGATCTCCATGGAGTACGACCTAACTATTGACTGGTACGATGGGCCAACCGCGATGTCTCCTTGTGTCGAACTGGGCCGTCGATGCGTCAGCTCGGTCCGTTCGGCGGCTCGGCTAACTCCCCAACTCTTTCCTAAAAAAAAGAAGGCTAACTCCCCCACTCCAATCCGTGACGCAGGAAAGAAAGAAGGTCAACGCGATAAGCGGCCCTGATTTCGTACGACAAGACGACAACCCAGTGCGGTGCGCCGGCGCCCTGCCTGGCGCCACACAGCGGGCAGGTCTGCGCCCGGGCGCGCCACGTGCCCAGCCTGACGAGACCTAGTACTCCAACGTGCGTATAGTAGCCATGGCGCGGACGAGGCTATCAGGCTATGGCTAGCTGCACTGTTACCATATACCGGGCGACGGACGGGGCGAGTGCAGGTGCAGTCCGAGACGGGGGGCGCTTTGATGCATGCACTGCACCTGCTCGTCCTGGCGCGAGCACGAACACGCACACGCAGCCCAACGCGTCTCCACGCCCACCTCATGCTCGTCAGCGGCAGTGCCATTGTGTGCCCGCGTAAGCCAACGACGACGGTGGTGTGCACAGTGCACGCACGCATGGTCCCGGCGGAAACGGAACCCCGAGAAAACCGTGCCCTCCCCCCTGGGGCCCTGGCCCTCCTTGCAATGGCTGCAGCCAGGGCAGGCGGGCAGTACATCGTCGACTGATCTGATCCCTGACTCTGAGCTAAGCTACTACTATTACGCCAAGCCTTCTGGGCGGCTTCTGCCGCATGCTTGCTGTGGGCTCGAACCAATGCGTATGCGTCATGCCGGTTCAGCAAGCAGAGGTGCGACAACGTAATTGCGGCCAGGGACACGCATGCATGATGCCGCCCGCCGCAGGCCCGCCGGACGGGGACGACGACGCAGATCACTCCCCGGACCGGTATTTCAGTGCTCAGACATGAGAACCATGCACGGCCATATATCGATCCCCGGTCCTGCCTGCATATGCATTCATACTTTGGGTATGTTTACTTAGGGAAATTTTTTGGGAGCACTTTTCGTTTTATTTGGCAATTTGTGTTTAATCATGGACTAATTAGGCTTAAAAGATTTGTCTCGTGATTTACAACTAAACTGTGTAATTAATTTTTTCTTTCGTCTACATTTAGTACTTTATGCGTCGCAAGATTTGATGTGACAGGTACTGTAGCATTTTTTAGGTTTCTTTTTGAACTAAACAGGCTCTTTTTGATGATGTGCAACTAGCTACGAGTGAGTAGCTCGCTGTTGATGTCTTGATGAGGTGGTCCTCTGCTGCTCATCTGCCTCGAGTGAAACAGAGAGTAGCGCGAGAAGTCAGTGCCTAGAAATAAGTAAAGACGAGGACGTGGTGGCCTGACTAAGGCTGTGTTCATTACTGTAGCGACACTGTAGTATTTCGTTTGTATTTAGTAATAATTGTCCAACTGTTGACTAATTAAGCTCAAAATGTTAGTCTCGCAAAGTACAATCAAACTGTACAATTAGTTTTTGATTTTATCCGTATTTAGTACTTCATACATATATCGCAAGTTTATATGACAGGGAATCTTTTTTTGCATAGTGCACTTTCCAATGCAACTAAACACACCTTAAAATCTGGAGAGGTTTTTATGATGTGCTGCAGATCGAGTGGCAGCCCGGCAAGCGACGCATGCGGTAGCCGTAGTAGCAGCAGTACTGAGGAGGTCGTGCCGTCCAACGTACGGCTGTTACTCGTCAGGGCCCCCCATGCCTGTACCTAGCGGCTAGCCTCCTCATCCTCTGCTTGGTTCGGTTTCGCCATCAGACAGACAGAGCAACAAGCTGCAGCTACCAGCTACTAGGCATGCCGCATGCAACACGATCCATGTCAAGCTACAGTACAAACCGGGCGGCGTACGTACGTGCCTCACTCACATGCACGACAGACAGAGCTAGTTGTCGAGTTCCCGGCCGCGCCACATCTTCGCCCCTCGTCGTCCCAGTTTGGCGCCGAGGAGACGCGCGCGTATGCGGCCGGGGAACGCCCGGCCGGACCGACGCGGGCGGCGGGCGCATGCAAACGGCCAACCAACCATCCAGCAGCGTCCAGCCCGCGCGGCCTCTTCTTAGTTCCCCTCGACCTCGACCAGCCGGAGCGGCAAGTCCAGAGACAGACCGCGACGTGCTTCTGCACTGGCCAACCAATCGGGTGGACGGATCGTGCCATCCATCCGTCCGTCTGTTCCATCTATCTATCGCCGTCGCGGTAATACCCGATCACGATCGGACGAGCCAGTGGCCACGACAGACAGGTCCATCGATGGACGGATCGATCAGCTTCAGCGAGGGATGCATGGTCAGATGGATCCCTCCCTTGAATTGAATGATGTGGTTGCGCCCGCCTGTCGACCCGAGGGAGAGACCGGACAGAAAAGAAAAGCTTGTGTGTTCTTGGGCCAACGGCCGTGACAGCCACCAACGGGGATGAATGGCCGGCCGTGGCGATCGAAGCCGGAACGGGGACAGCGCCAAGCAACGAGGCGCCTGCCACACCGTACCTAGCGAACGAACGGTGTCCAGGAAACCTGCTTCGTCCCGCGTGCGTGCGTGCCGCCATATATACGGCAAAACGTTTACCCTCAGACTTCAGGCACACGGCAACCTTGGCAAAAGCCAGATCCAACTGCGCACACGGCGGCCTGTACCAGTGTACCTCGACCGTGCAGCGATCCCTCCGTCACAGAATATCCGTTGTTTTCACTTCTAAAAAAACAACTTTAACAAAATATATATTAAAAAATATTAATATTTATAGTACATAATTGGTATCATGGAAAGACTTTTGAATCAGTTTTTATTAAATTTATTTGGAGATACAAATATTGCACGTATTTTCTACAAATCGAGTTAAACTTGTGACACGAAAACCAAAAGCGATAGATATTCTGGCACGGAGGGAGTACGTCTGATTGGGCGCTTTCATCAGATGAAAATGTAAGAAGGTAAAGGTCCGAGGACGAGGACTTCTCTTCGTCGCTGCGTACGTCCGGCCGGGACCGTTGCCGATTAAATTCGGCCCTGTTTAGTTGCAAAATGATATTATAGTAAATTTCATCGTTATTTAGTAATTAGTGTCCAATCATAGTCTAATTAGACTTAAAAGATTCGTCTCGTCCATTTCATCTAAACTGTGTAATTAGTTTTATTTTTTATCTGTATTTAATGCTTCATGCATGTGTTCAAAGTTTGATGTGACGGGAAATCTGAAAAAATTTGTAAAATTTATTGGTAACTAAACAGGGCCGAAGTTGCAGTCGGGATGCGCACCGGGAACTGAGAAGCGAGGCAGGCAGGGAGGGCGCAGGCAGGGCGGCGGACACCAGACAGACAGGCGCCCTGGGGCGTCGCTGTCCGCGTCCGCGACCCGCATGCGCCGTGGGGCTGGGCGGGCGGGCGAGGCGAAGCAGATCGAGCAAAGCTTGTGGACAGTAGGATAGGTGCTGAGGCGCCATCGCTTTGAAGTTTGAAGGCCCTCCAGCTCCATCTCATCACCTGGCCGTGGCCGGGCTCGCCGCTGCAAATGGTTGCCGTCTGCGCCTCTGCTGACTGCGGGTAAACGATAGGGCCTTACAGTTGTGCCTGTCGACCTCTACGTACGTACCTGTCTCGGTCTGGCTCAGTATTGAAACTTTTCGGCAAACGGATGCGACTGAGCAATTATTGGTGTTCATCGACTTTCCTGGCAACATTACTACCTGCTTCTAATTCTAACCGAGGAAAGAAAAGACAGCTATCCGATGCTAAGTAGACAGCTATGGGGAGCACAACTAATTAAGGGCGAGCACATGCTGCATGCGCTTTTCCGATCCAGTTCTGGGATGCACGGCAGCGGGGGCACTGGATGGATCCCTGCAACATTCGTGCCAATCCGAGCGCAAATCCTCGTTCAGGTACTTGAGCCGAGCGGTTGAATGCGCCACGCCGGTGTCGCTGACGGCCACAGGCCGGCCGTCCGGGCGCCGGGACCATGGCATTGACATCCATGTACAACTACAAAGGAGAAGGATAGTTATGGCGGCAGCGACGGTCATGTGAATCCTTGAACGGATTCACCTACCTCAGTTAATTTTGTACCGCACGGCCGGCTTGCTCCCTGATTGGATTGGATCCATCGGACGGATGGTTGGCTACCTCCTCGGATAGCAACAGTACATGGATGGATGCGTGTTCCAACTGTGATTGGCCTCGCCATCGGACATCGGTGTTGTGCGCCATGCCCATTTGCTTGCTTCCTAGCTAGCTACGGCCCGAATCGGGTGGAAGGAAACCCGGCGCTGAACAGTGCGAAACATGAAACGGCGGCGTGCGTGCGTGCGTGCGTGATTGACGGGTTCATGGGACGGATCCAAATGTAGTAAACTATGCCTGACAAATCAGAAACCATCATCCCTGCTAGGAGGTGGTCGCATGCAATGATTTTTATGTAGCACAATAATACATGCTTTTTGATCCTTTGGTTGGTTGGAAAAAAGGAGGGCAAACAGTGTCACTGAATCTGAAGTACGATTAGTATAGGGTGAAAACACAGTGTTTCAGGTCAGTTCCACGTCAGTACGGCGCTTAAACAACCAGAGAAGTGCTACATAACGAACTGTGGCAATACGAGAACGTGCATGGGTGGGGTGCCGGATTGTTTGCTGCTTGCTTTCCACAAACTGCCACGAGTAAATCAGGGTGGGCACATTTAAACCGCAAACCAAAAACCGAACCGAAATGTCAGTTTTTTGGTTTTTCGGTTCGGTTTCGGTTTTTGATTCTGGGAATTTCTGTTTACGGCTTCGGCTTCGGTTTTGACTCCATGCCGAACCGATTCACCGATGAAACCGAACATTACTTGACCTCCGACCAGAATCGTAGACTTCACTCTTCAGCGCTTCGCCGCTTCCTCCCAGCCCCAGCCCAGAGCGGAGAGCGCAGAGCCCATCTTGGCCCATTTACCGCCTAACCAAAACCAAGGCACGCACTGTCTCGGCGTCTCCAGTTTCACCCTCTCCACCCGACACCCCCCACTCTCTTTCGGCCATATCCCACACGACCCTAACCCTAACCCTATCTACGGCGGCGGCGCGAGGCGCGGCGCAGCTGCAGCGAGTGGCGCCTGGCGCCTGGCGCAGAGGGCCGGGCCACAAGCGCCGAAGCGGAGTGCCGCAAGCAGGGAGCGGAGGCATGGAGCGCGGGGTGGCAGGCGATGGCATGGCGTGGTCGTGGTGCGAGCATGGAGTGGAGTGGCCGAGTCGGGACGCGAGCTGGAGGAGGCCAGATGCGCGGCTCGCGGGACGGCGTGAGCAGGATGTGGCAAGCCGGCAAGCTGCGCGGCTCCGACCCTGAGTGCGGACGCGGGGAAGCTGGACGCGAGGTCACGAGCAGGGACCAGGGAAGCAACAATTGTTCCGGTTGAACTTCTGATTTTTTTTTTGGGGATTGAATTTCTGGGGATTGAATTTCTGATTTCTGAATGTTTCTGCCGTGCATCTAAACTCTAAACTTCGGTCGGTTCGGTTTCAACCGAAAAACCGAATTACGAAACCGATCCTGTCGGTTTCTAGTTCTTAGGGAAACCGAACGGTTATTCATCGGTGGAAACCGAAATTTTCAGAAACCGTATAAACCAAACCGAACTCTCGGTTTAAACCGAACGCCCAGTCTGACGAGTAAAGCCGGCATCTGCCTAGAAGTTATACTACTACTCTACCTGGTTTTAACGTCACATGTCGTCTTTGGTTCACTTCGTTTTCGTGGTAACATTCGTGATGAATGTCGCGGCAGCCAACCAGTAACCGACCCAGTTCAGGGGTGTTTAGTTCCCAAAATTTTTCAAGATTTCCCGTCACATCGAATGTTTGAATATATGCATGAAACATTAAATGTAGATGAAAATAAAAACTAATTACACAGTTTGGTTGTAAATCACGAGACGAATCTTTTGAGCCAAATTAGTCCATAATTGGACACTAATTGGCAAATACAAACGAAAGTGCTATAGTAGACAAAGCCAAAATTTTTCGTGATATGACACACCCTCACTTCGCTGAAAACACAGCATGTCCTGTACGAACGTTGAAATCTACTAGTACTCCTATGTAGCGATTGAATAAGCCGGTGTCGTCGTGCCGGAGCATGCGGCTCGAGTACCCGCTTCCTAAGCACGGAGAAGTGCTGATCATGCAGTGTATGAGCCTCATCAATAGTCCATCAGTGCCATCTACGTCGGGGTTGTCGGCGTATGATAAGCTTTTCGAAGCCGACCTGACAGTGGACGATGCCGAAGCGTTGGACGAGCTCTTTCCGGCTGTTTGGCCGCGAAGACGCATGGCCACCTCCTAGGTCGCGCCGTCGTGTAAGTATTGGTTGTTCTTTTTTTTATGTAATATCGACCTAGAGATCGTCGGCTAGGATGGTCCAGTTACGGCTATGTTACATTTACCTCCTTCGGAGCTCGTAGAAGCACGTTGTATGTTTATCTAAACTCTTCTACCCAGTGCAATGATACGCAAATCTTTTACGTATCCGCGAAAAAAAAAGTAGCGACTGAATACCTAGCGGCTGCTTCGATGGCTCCTACATCTGTGCATCATTCTCATGGCGCGCCAGGCGCGGATCCAAACTCCAGGCGTGCATTGCTCTCATCATTCAAATCAGGAAAACAATAAGCCTGTGCTGCAGAGCCAGTTTTCGTGGCTCGCATAATTTTAACTTATCTTATGATTGAACTGCAGCCCAGTCGATAGATTCTCTCCGTCCCGGCGAACGTCCCTGTCCACAAATAAAGCCGTTGATGGCATTCGGACCGCCGCCCGTGTCGCCACCGGTCCACCGCTCACCGGCGACCGAACCCGGCCAGAAAAAACAGCCAGAAACCATCCCATCAAATATCCAATTGATCAAAGTGGGGGAGCAGCGTGCATCCTTGCTTCCGATGTGGCGTACGCGAGTCCACATCGGCGCCATCTTTCGGTAATAGTCGTAGGCTCTGTTCATCCGGTTTATAATCTGTACTTTTCAGCTTGCTTTTTCAGTTGAAACAGTATTTTCTCTCACAACAAATCAGCCAACGGTGTTTTTTAACCGACTTATCAGCATAGCCGAACAGGACCATAGTTGCGGTATCCACAAACCTGAAGCTGGTTACATTACACACCGAGTTACTGACAGTGAAATGCCGCGCGCGAGCGACCCGGGTGCCGTCCACGTTGCCCGGGATCGGGGTATCCTGGGCGACGGCGAGGGCGCGCACGAGTCGGCCTCGCGGACAGCGACGCGACTTGGACACCTGACGGTGTCGTGCACCCGCTTTGGTTGGACCGGGCGCACGTCGGCATCCCGCGCCTGCCCGACCGTCGGCCCGCCAGCCAATTCCTTCGTGTTCTTTTGGAATCACAGACAGGCGGCAGCCCGGGAGCGCTTATTTCTCCGGTTCTTTCTTCTTTTGTTTTGCTAAAAAACATGCAAATAGCGAAATCAACTCTGATTCTGGGATCTATACGCGAATTCAGAGCTTCTAAAAACTTCCTGGGCCATTCACCTATATATACAGCAAAAATGGACCAGACGAATATGGAATTTATAGCGTGTCTCTATTTGAATGGGAACGTGTGCTTTTCGTTCATTTTCCATTCCCGTTCCAATCCAATCCTTTCGCTCGTGGAATTTATATGCGATCGACTTCTTCTGACTGTACGATGCAACAGTTGGTGTTGATACATTTAACAGTTGATAATTGCTTACACCAGTGTTTTAAATAAGACTAAGCATTTAGCTTTGTGCTCTAAAACCTAACACCAGACTTCGGCTTTCAATTCAATTCCGGTCTGTCAGCCATAAAGCTGAGTTCTGAAATTCCTTACGTTATTCAATTATGAAAAAGATATTTCTTTTAAAATAATTTATTTGATCATAGTTTTTTTTTCAAAAAGCCAATCTAGACTTCTCCTATATTAACTAATAATATATTTAATATTTAAAAATATTAATACCTTAAAATGGCATGTTTTATATGCTCCACTAAAAATATTTTTTCTGTACATCTGTTACTTTTCCGTGTGTGGTTTGTACGGGCACCACACCACATGAGAAGTGGACAAGCCCCTCCACCCCAATCCCTTCATCAGAAATTAATTATCACAACCATTCCCATAATAGTTGACATAACAATCCGTATATAATAATAATCTTACTTCCACGGGCGGTTTACATACAAAACTGGTTGTGATAATCTTATTCCCGCTAGCATTTATTTTTTAAAAAGGTAGATCAAGATTAAAATCTTAATTTATTAGATGCCTAGATTAATTAGCATTTTCTTTGGAAAACAAATAGTGCATAAACTATAGGAGTAAGTGTTTGTGCATATATGAGTGTCTGCATCTGTATTGTGATTTGCAAGATAAATATAACAGTGAAATTTTAAAAAGTAAAGAAAAATAATCAAATGATAAAACGACATAAAGATAAAAAGTGTGTGTTAAAACTAATGGGACTAAAAAATGTATGAAACAAGTTTGATTAGAAGAATAGAAAGGTGATGAGGATGGAAAAGAAAATTAACTATTTTATTTTCTTAGTCCTCCTTTTTATTTCCTTTTTTGTATTTTTTCATTATCCATTGCATTCATTTTTATAGAATTTTTTTTATTCTATATCTATCAATCTATAAAAAATATTTATTTTGTAAACTAAACATACAATATATTCAATATTCCTTATAATAGATACACTTGATTATATCATAAGGCTCCATGTTGTTTTCTAGCCACCCCTTGGAATAATCTTTCCAACAAAAAAAGAGCATAAAGTTCTGAATTGGCACACAAAGTTAAAAAAAATAGTGATCACTTAGAGATTAACACAACTTCATCCAAGCTTCAGTGACAAATTCAGCATGACAAGCGAGATAGCCCGAAGGCGGTAGTAGGATCGGCGGAGGACTTAGGACCTATCCAGGCACACTATAGATCCCAGACTCTCCAAAAAAAGGCAAGAACTCCCCTGCTTCCCTCTTGGCTTCACACCTGGCGACTCCTCTCGTGAATTGTGGAATCCTCGCCGATCCCTTCCTGGCGATCTCGTTCTTCACCTACTGTGTTCTAAGACCCTGCCATCCTGTGTCAATTACAGACGCCACGGGCGAGGACCTTTGGTTCCGGCTCTGCCCTACATCTGCAAAGAAAACATGCCACTATCACCATTCTCCAACAATCAGCCACCACAATTCATTTGCTTTTGCTTCAATGATGAACACCTCTATCACCACCCCGTGCTTACCGAGTTAGCTATCTCCTCCCCACTCTCATGTACCTTGAGCTACCCCTATGCTCTAGAGCCAACCACTATGTCCTTCCCTCGAAATGCTTCTTTCTATGTTATCTTGTACTTTGATTCATATGTAAATAATATAAACATCATTTTTTTGCGTTGCAACTCAGTCTGTATAGAATCATATTTTTGGTCTAATAATAAAATTTTGACTTACAGATTTTTAAAGACGAAGTATACATAAAACTTTATGAAAGACAAAGAATAAAAATCATGATGGCGGACGAAGGGAGTACATGAGTCATTCAGTTGCTATAAGATAATTGGTCAAATTTTCCCATTTAAGTTGCTATAAGTTGTCCCTCGAGATTTGTACTACAACTTTTGATACTTTTTTTAGTCATGATGATATAGTTTAAATCAAGGCATCTAGTTACTTTGGCTTTGAGATTAAAGGTAGGGAGGAGTGATGGTTGCTTAGTGATGAGTAGTGATGATAATTGCTTGTTTGAGGTTTTGATGGTGTTCTCATTAGTCATTAAGAAATATCACAAGGGAAAGGGCATATAGCCTAGTGGTTACAAGAGCATCAGTAGCACCTCAGGTCTTGGGTTTGTCTCTCCATGGAGCGAATATTTCGGTATTTAATGGCGTTGTGCTTCCAGTGGTAGGCGACTTTCTCGTCGACAGCGAGGCGTCTATGATGACTTTGTTAATCTCGAGGATTTGCCGACTTCGAAGATGCTCATAGGGGTAGTGTTTCCATGCGTGCTTTGTAGAGTTGCGTGCAGTTGTGAGTGTTTTAGTTGTACTGTGTAATTCATAAAAAAAGAAATATCATATGCAGGATGAAAATAAGCTAAGTATATGAAGAAAAATAAAGATGTCATCCTAGAAGGCTAGAACCTAGTTGTATCCAACAATGGGTGAGCTACATGAAGGTGTGGAGAAGGGAGGGTGAAAAGGGTAGGGTGGTGTGCCATAGCGACTCTCACATGCAAGGCGGCCACCACTAGCATCCTTTTGGAATATGAGTTGTTGCAGATTGAGGTAGCTGCACAGAGAGAAATTACCAAGATCTAGAATTTCATTTATTTATATATACTTTAAAGGGAATGCCCACGGAAAGAATGATGAGTCAACAAATCTGAACAAGCATCGAATTGAACACTTCCCCTGTGAACCCCCCCAACCCTTACCCTAAACTGGTCCCGTCCGTACCCACCGAATTTAACCCTTTTTAGCAGGGAACACGTACCGGCACCCAATACAGTACATCAGAGCAGCAGCAGCGGCTCGCTCTCGCTCCATGCCAACATACCACCATAAACGCAACAGCAGCAGGGGCAGCAGGCCAAGGCGAGAGAAAACTCCTGGAGCCGTAGGCTAGCTGTAGGTCTTCTTCCTTGTTGCTTCGTTAGCTACACATCCCTTACCCTAAGCGCGCATCTCGCGCTCTTGGGACGGCAAACTGGCAATGAACGAGCAAGGCTGGGGGCAGCACGTCGGGGGCAGCCCGCCGGACACGGCCATCGAGTCCTTCTCACAGCTCCCCTTCGTCCGCCCCAAGCCCCCGCAGCCGGCGGCGTCCTCGTCCAGCCCGTCGTCGATCCGGCTGTTCGGCTTCGAGGTCCCACCCGACGCCGCCACGTCCTCCTCCGCAACCAGTGATGCTACCGCGGCCAGCAGCGCCACCGCAGCGGGCGGCCAGGCGGCGGTGTCGGGTGCCGGTGCAGCAGGTGCAGGCGACGGCAGCGGCAGTGGCGGAGGGCGCAAGTTCGAGTGCCACTACTGCTGCCGGAACTTCCCGACGTCGCAGGCGCTGGGCGGGCACCAGAACGCGCACAAGCGGGAGCGGCAGCACGCGAAGCGCGCGCAGTACCAGAGCGCGATGGCCATGCATCACGCCCACTACCCTGGCTACCATCCCCACGCGTACCCCGCCTTCACTGCTAGCTACCAGTCCTACCACCACCGCTTCGGCATGGCGCGGTACGAGCCCCCGCCGGGACCGCCGCCGCACTACCCCTCGTGGTCCAGCCATCCCACGCAGGCTGCTGCTGCTCCGCCGGTGGTGCCCAGATACTACGGCGGGGCCGGCTCCCTGTCGCAGCCCATCAACGGCAGCCCCGTGCCGGCTACCGCTCTCTGGCGGGTCCCGGCCGTTACCGTGGCCGCCGCGCCACTGGTGGTGCGCCAAGAGCGGCCGGCGCCGCTGTCCTTGGGCGGTCGACGTGACGACGAGGCAATGGCAGGAGCAAGAAGAGGGAACGTCGTAGCAGCAGGACAGGGAGGCTCGCGTTCTTCCTCCTCGTCATCCACCTCGTCGCAGCATGAACGCCGCCGGGCAGGTGCTGCTGAGAACAGAGAGAACGTGAGTCTGGATCTCACTTTGTAATTCTAGAGGAACAGTGGGTGTTATCATTTAGCGGGTTCGTTCGTGCAGACTGAGAAAGCTATTATTCTCTAGCTCTTGAATTTGTCTAGGCAGCGGCGTTCAGTTCAGAGAGATTCATTTGTTGGATTTTGTCTAATTCTTGGCTTTCAATTTCTTTGTGAAAAATGTGAGACAGATGGAAGAAAAAAAAAACTTGGGACTGATCGAGCGTGTAAAAGGACTGCTGCCATATTTTCCTTCATCCCCTTAACTTTTTCCCTCTTCCCTTAATTATAATTTGAGCTGCTGCGAGCCTGCGAGGAGATTCGCAATTAATTGACAGTGGTTACAGTCACAGCTCCTGGACAACCGTCCAACAAAGGTAAGAACTGCCTTGTAACACCTATGACCTATAAACTACTCCTAATCCCTTTCACGCGATGCATTTTGGGAGCGAACCAGCTTGGAGAGTTGAATATCTTGCTTGATCAAGAACGCAGAGTCATAGAGGTTGCAAGGAAATGTGCTGAAAATTCCATCCCATTCCGTTCTTTTCACATGTTCCACCAGTAATAGACCATGAATTAGACTGTCAAAATCACCTTGCATTTTTTATGTACAATATGTCTCCTTTCCTCCAACATTTGTAGAAAGAGCTTGATAGGTCTATGTTTTGCAAGTGCCTTAAATCGAACCACGGGAGAATTATTGGCCACACCACCTCTTTAGTATAACTGTATAAGGACAAACTTTGCACGGATGCGTGGGCGTTTTCGTATGAGACGTGCACACCTAGCAAATTAGATCGTTCAGCCAACCACATTTTTTTAGCTTACTAGTAAATATGTCCGTGCGTTGCAACGGGAGAAGAAAGACTATCAGACATTCATGAAAAACGATGACAAGAACGGTACATATCTATTTTCTTTTTTTGTTTTTCACAAAACTTAAAAGCTATAGTTTATTTTTTGATGATTAGGACATCTATAATATAAGCAAATGTTGGCTAGTACAATAATATTCTATTATGTCCATATGAAATTTAAAATAAATTTTTAATAGAATTTTTCTCCCGTTACAAAGCACATAAATATTATCTTCATACTATTTAGATATAGTTTCCTTTGTGGACCCATAATCAAGAAATGGTCTATCGGCTGATGAGGAGATCTCCTTTAAGTTTTACACATGTAACCTTTGTCGGGAAATGCACCGTTACAAATATATATTTTAGAGACAATTTTATTTAACCAGATCGGACAACAAAACAGGTCAATATTTTAGTTTAAAATTTCATTAGTTAGACCAAAGGTGTAACCGGTCACAATAAGATACACTATTCAAAATTGCATTAATATCTTGGTAGTGAGAATCTCTTTTCTTTCTTCTTAAAAGAGAGTGAATAGTTTAAAAGATCTATATTTTATTTATTATTTGTTTTTGATATTTATGGAAACAACAGAACAAATTAGAAATATTATTAGAGGCTTTCAGCTTATAAGCCCAAGATAATAGAAGAAAACATTAACATCCCAACGGGCTGTGCAGTCAACCACGCCAGGCCTCATTCGGCCTAAGCCCAATCAGTACCCCTCCTCTCTCTGCATGGGCCAAGGCGTTAGCAACTTGGGCCTGGGCCGCCATTTCATGGTGCAGCACCCTCTCCCGCAGGCCTGACTACTGTTTGAACGATCTCAGCCGCTAATAATCATCCGACGGCCGCAGATGCGTGAGCGCAGAACAAAACCGCGACCTGACCCAACCCTAGCTCATTTCTTCATCTCCACTCAGACTTACACCCTCACGAGCAGCCGTCGGAGGAGCGGGGCGGCGCCGGCGCTGAACGGCGGGTGGAGGCGGCACTGGTGCGGGCCCACTCGCCGGAGCACGCGCGCAACTGAGGCTGCACGCGGCTCCGTCGAGCAGCTCCACGCCGGTGCCCGGTGCGTGCGCGGGAACTTCAGCGTTGCAGGACCGCTGTGCTCTCATGGTTCATGACCCTTGCCGCGTCTGCTGGTGTCGAGGCCCAGATCATACCGATGCATGTCGATTTTTTCCCGATTTTTTTATATATATCCCGGCCCGCGCCGATCAAAGCGCTGGCGGCCGCGCCGATCCGATCACAGGCGGCCCCGGCCGGCTGTTGCGCAACCCCGCCCCGTCCCTCTTCGCGCGCAGTTAGGAGAGGAGGTGGCAGCTGCGCGGCTCGAGCCGGGAAGAAGGGCGCGGGCGGCGGTGGCTTTATTGGTTCGATATTGGTGTGTGGTGACGCCGATTTTGTTCTGCGGTAACTCGATCTAGTTCTATTTGGTATTCAGCTTGTCTTTCTTGATTGGGTCTCGAACTCGATTTGTTTGTTTGTGATCTTTCCATATAGACTCCTGATCTATCTCGATTAGTTTGTTTGTGATCTTTCCATATGGACTCCTTATCTGTCTCTAGCTCGTACCGGCACCTCAGATCCTCAGATTAGATAGATAGATATAGATAGATGAGGCCAGACGAAAAAAAAATCCAGACAAAAAAAGAGGCTGAAATTTTGAGCGGATACGGGGAGAGGGGAGGCAGACAGACAGATACGGGGAGGAAGCTGGACGACCAGACAGAAACGGCAGACAGAAAAGGGGCGGAAACAAAAAAAACTACAGAAATTTTTCCTTTTAAATATTAGGTATAGATAGATATAGATTTGTCATTAAGATCGTTTGGTGCAGCAATGTTTTGGCAAAGAACCTACGTCTTAGCTCGTCACACGGGATTTGGAACGAGATCCTCTGAAGTCGCCGTGACTGCTGCCGGCAGTCACTCAATCGCTGCTGTTCATTGGCATCCAACGGAGCAACTGAGCCCAGACACTCTTCCTCGTTCGCACGTTGTGTGGCCCAACAACACGGCCCGTTAAGCACAAAAGGCAGCCCGCAGCCCCTGCCGAGAGCTCCGCATGGATAGGGGAAATCGCCGCTGCCGTCATCTGCTCGAGCGCCGCGCCGTCGCCATCCCCTCGCCCAGAGCTGCGCCGTCGCCATCCCCTCGCCTCGCCCAGAGCTGCTCCGTTGCCATCCCCTAGGAGCCACGCCGTAGCCATCCCCTCGCCCAGAGCCGCCCCATCGCCGTCCCTTCGCTGCGGGCTGCATCGTCGGCGCTCCCTTGTCGAGCGTCTCGGCGTCGCCGTCCATCGCCGAGCGTCGTCGCCGTCATGGACGTTGCCAGCCTGCAGCCTTTCAACCTCGACCACGTCCTGCACGCCCTGTGCAGAGCTCACGGCTGCTGACCTGCTGTCCAGGAGCTTTTTCAATCTCTAATGCTCTAAGTACAGTCTTCAGAGCATGCTTGTAAAGTGCAATTTGTGCAAGAGCTTGCAAACTGTGTAAATTATGGTTGTATCGTATCCAAACTCATGCAAATTTTGTAGATTACCATTGTGTTGTAAATTTTCCTGGAATTAAATAAAAAGTATTGCTGATTGTTGCAAATTCAGAAGTGCACAAAATGTGCTGTTCTCTGGCATCCAGTATGGCTACGGCGCGGCTCTGGGCGAGGGGATGGCTACGGCACGGCTCTGGGCGAGGCGAGGGGATGGCGACGGCGCAGCTCTGGCCGAGGGGATGACGGTGGCGGCGATTTCCCCTGTCCATGCGGAGCTCTCGGCAGGGGCTGCCGGCTGCTTTTTGTGCTTAACGGGTCGTGTTGTTGGGCCACACAACGTGCGCACGAGGAAGAGTGTCTGGGATCAGCTGCTCCGTTGGATGCCAATGAACCGCAGCGATTGAGTGACTGCCGGCAGCAGTCACGGAGACCGACTTCAGAGGATCTCATTCCCGGGATTTTAAGAACAAACCAAATGCATATTATATATTTATATATGTGCACTTGGACTAGTTTACATACATATAATGGTAATATTAGTGAATCACAGAAACGATGTGTAACAACAAGACTATTGAAGACTTCAATTATTACAATGTTGACTCTAAACATGTAACATAAATCGTTTCAAAAAACATGTAACATAAATGAACACAAACGTCATAAATATAACTCGCAGCCGAACAACCAAATCCTCCACCGGCAACTGACTGTGAAAATAGGTATGCCTAGAACTCCTTGAAATCCTCTAAATCCTCCTTTTGGGTACCCATCCAAAATTTTGTCAAATAATACAAAAAAAAGTGTGGATACCATCGTACCCAACAAGTGTTGAAATGAATTATATGCATAGTCTTAAAACAAGAAAATAGCTAACTCTGGTTAGAACACTGTGAGGAAATTTAGTTGGAATATTTTATTACCAACATGTCTACTAATAGTAATAAAGTACTATCTCTGTCAAAAAAAAAGAATGCAATTCTAGGTGTATTTTTTTAATGTGCCTATATTTTGATCAAATATATATAGGTAAAAATAATAATGTTTATAACACCAAATAAATATAGTATGAAAATATATCTTATAACAAATCTAATGATACTTAGGCCCTGTTTGGTTGAGCTGTGGCTTTTGGAACAGTTGTGCGCTGTGGAAAAGCAGCTGTGGAAAAAACAGAAGACCGTTTGGTTAGAGCAGCTGTGAAATTGGAGACTGTGTATTAAATACCTGTAATACCCCTGAAGGCCTTAGAAACTGTTTGTATGCAAATTGCTTGTAAATAACTAATTTGTTCACTGATTCACATGTAAATGTATATTTTAGAATGAAAAAAATAAATTTTCTAAGTTTTGCATCCATCTTGGTGATATGGTCCACAAAAATATAACAAATACCATTTTACAAAAGATAAAAGGACCATCCGTCAATATAATTATCTTCCTCTTGCATTAACCAAAAAGCATCCAGAGATGAGACGGATGGTTCACGCTTGTTGCCTGTATAGGGTAGATATAAGTGTATTCTAGGTGTATTTCTTCTTTTACTTTTCAATAAGAAAACGGCAAGGTGACATGGGTGTGACCTTGCTATTGTCCATTACACAGCACGGCAGAGCACACAGCAAGCAGAGCAAGCGGTGGAGAGTGGTTCACGGCGAACAGCGGTGATGGCAGAGGAGCTCTGCTGGCCCTACCCGCTTGGCTCAGAGAAGAAGGGAGAGGCGGGGATGGGAGAGGAACTCTGCTGAGCGTGCCCGCCGGGAAGACCATCGCGCTGGTGGGCAGCTCCGGCTCCGGGAAGACCATCGCGTAGGAGCCTGCGCTCACCCATGGCAGCCGCGACTGGAGAGGGGCCGTCGGAGGGACACGCGAAGACCGGAGAGGGGCATCCAGTGCAGGGCCCGCCGTCGGGCAGCACCGCAGGGACAGGGGCTGGGCAGCACCGCCGGAGTAGGCGCGAGAGCAGCCGCTGGGGCTCCCGCGCGCTCGACCGAGGCGGCAGCGGCGGAGCTCCCGCACGCGCCGAAACGGAGGGGATCTTCGGCCTGGGGCGGAACTCTGGCCGAGCTAGCCGCCGGGGGCTGGGGCGCCGCCGCGCAGGCCGCCGGGGCAAGGCCGCGGGACCACCGGGTCGAATGCGAGGAAGACGAAGCCGCTCGGGAGAAAAAATAGTCGCTCGCCAGAAACAATAATAGCCTGTTTGGTTGCCTTCTCTAGGTAGCCTGCATCGTATCTGCCATGCAGGCTCCCGCCGGCCTGGCTGCGCTCATGCAAGGCCCTGGTGTTTGGTTGCCTGGCTGTCCAGATGCAGGATGCAGGAGATGGTGTTTGGTTGACAGAATCATATGCAAAATTCAAAAGTCAGATACAACAGCCACTTGTTTGGTTGGTTGCATAGCTCAGGTTGCAGTCACCACATGCATAAGGGGGTGAGGATACCTTCCACAATCCTGATGAGTTCATGTCTCCGGTACATAACAATTTAGACATGTTACATTAATTTTGCCGCTAAGTAGGCAATGAGCAGGGCCTCAAACACAATTACTACAACTAGGCACCTGACAACCGAATTGTTTGTCTTCAAATGAGACGCAAAAGGCTTCTGTTCACTGTCCAGGTCCTCTACTTCCATGTGATTTCCACCATGGAATGCTGCAATAGCTTCTTCCTTTATGTTGTATTTCTTGTACAATGCCCCTGGATACCTAATCACTTCACGATGGCAGGCTTCCCCAGGTGGTAACAACTCCTTAGGATTGTTATGGAACATAACAAAAACATGCAGCATAATATATAAGTCTATAAACAAGAAACCATTGGTGTTTGTGTTGTGCTCAGATAATAAATAAAATCATTGAGAAGTTGATAAATATATTGACATCACTGGTAATGCAATTGTACTCATTGGAAAAGAAAAAATCACAAATCTGTCACAATATCATTTGCACAGGCAATGGATCAATGCAATGGTAGAAGGGGAAGTAAAACACAAAATAGTAAGGCATATAACAGCTGCTCTGATTAAACCAAATTGCCTATGAAAGGCATGATATCATAGTTCAGCTTAATAATAAGTTCAAAGCTGCAAGAGCTGACTGATCAAATACATCATCACAGAGCTTAAGCATTTCTATATAGTACTGCACATTTGTCTGTGCAAGACCTAGAACCACATCATACTAGGAGGTTATTAGGTCAGTTTCACCGAGAGACAACTATGTTGTATCTCACAAAAGAATCATGGAGCACGGCCTACCCATCTCCAGTTAGCTCTGTACTTCACAAAAGGGCTAGTCAAGCTGCACAGGAGTTAGCAGAGGTGTTGCATGGTAAACTCCATACAAAAGGACCAGTCAGCAAACATGCCAATGCATCTACATGTAGTAGTGCTTAGCCAGCCATGTCCTAAGCCAGAGGACACGGTGGGCTTCACTCATCTTGACAAAGGCATCTCTTTGTGGTTTGTTGTCCAATAGGTGAGAGTATGCAACAATCAGTGCCTCATCAGGAAACCCAGGCATGTACATCACTGCACCATAGAGGTCAGGATGCATGATCTCAACCTTGGTCTCCCTAATAGCAGAAGCAACATCCTTCACATCTTCAGTCATACTAGACATAAGCACAACATCTTCCTCACCCAACACAGTTCTCTTCCTCTTGCTGCCTGCACCAGCTCCCACATTGGTCACCTCCGTGGCATCTTTAGTTGCCTCCCCCCAAAGCTTGCCTACATCATCTATGGTCTTGGTTGTGTTGTCCAGATCAACTACCTTAGCCTTGATGGAGGTCCCAACACAGTCAGAAGGGGTACCCAAAGCCTCATTGGAGCCCATAGCATATTTTCCTATGGCTAACCCATTGCCAAAGATAGTCATCATCTCCTTGTAGTTCTCTATGGCTTGTTAAGCAGTTCCGCATCCTTAGGATGGGCCTAATAGAACAGGAGGTTGTGTGACATATGTCAATACCCGTAGAAGATTAGATCTAGCTACCACAAATAAGAATGATAGTAACCACAAACCTTCACATGGCCCTTGTAGTGCTCCTCCTCAAGGCTGATCATGTTCAAGTCAGCATCCCAGTTAGCCCCACTCAACTCCCTAAGCTTGGAAACCCTTACCCATCTGTACCTCCATTTCCTCAAATGGTTGTACACCTGAGTTCCTGTTACCTCATTGCCAGTGAACTCATGCAGGTACTTTGCAACTTGGTTCAGGTGTACCTCCTTAAAACCCTTGTCAGTCCTACCACCACTGGAGATAAGCTGACACATACGACGAAGAGCAAACCCTGACATGGCACTTGTCCACCTCATTGCAGTCCTGGCTGCTGGTCCTTCAGGACCCTCAGGGACATGCACAACATCGTCAGCCCCCACCTCAGGGACGTGCACAACCTCCTCAGCCATGGCCTAGTTAAGTTAGTCAGTGCACAAATAACTTAAATGATAGCTTGGCAGTAGAAGATGGCAACAGATGGTGGTATTGCAGAGAAGTTGAAATCATCATTGCACAACACAAAGCCTCAATAAGTAAAACATTGGAATATGTCATCATTGCACATGTTCTTTGCCTCAGGAAGTAATAATTAAAATTGCAATTGAAATCATCTTAGCTTAAATGAACACAACATGTCCAGTGCCTCAGCATAAAACAAGTTCAAATCCTCCTAGCTTAATACAAGTTCAAATGAAATACATTACAACAGTTCAAATGAAATACATTACAACAGTACATCACACATGAGCAGTACATCGCACATGAGCAGTTCCCCTATTGGCCCACGTCATATTAGCAATTTCATCCCTCAGGCTGACCCATGCAGCATTGTCATCAGAAGCAATACCAGCAATATTTGGCAAGTAGTTTGTATTAGGCTCCCAGGTTGGTTCTTCAGGGACAACTTTATCTTGGCCATGGTTAAGGATCCAATTATGGAGCATACAACAGGCAAGAACTAATTTCACTTGAGTTTTGTAGAGGGTGATATGGCTTGTTGTCTAAAATGCAAAATCTGTTCTTCAAAGCACCAAAAGCCCTCTCTATAGTGACTCTCAAACTTGAGTGCCTCAAGTTGAATAGTTCCTTGGCATTGGTTGGGTAGTTTCTGCCCCTATATTCTTTGAGATGATATCTAGTGGCTCTGTATGGTGGAAGGAATCCAGGTCGGCATGCATAGCCAGCATCCACTAGGTAGAATTTCCCTAAAAGGTTAAGTAGTTACGGATTAATTAGTCCAATGGTTAAGTAGGTAACTATGTACTGCCTAATTATTAACTCAATACCTGCAGGAACCCTTAACACATCCTCCCTCTCTAGAGCATCAGCAAGGATGAGGGCATCATGTGCAGATCCCTCCCAACCAGCTAAAACATAGGTGAACTTCAAATCATAATCAACTGCAACAAGGATATTTTGAGTAGGATAATTTTTTCTTCCCCTAAATGCTGCTGAAATCCTTGCTTGAACCCTAGCATGCACATGGGTTCCATCTATGGCCCAAACACAATCCTACATTGCCATTATGACAAGAAAATAGGCATTACAACAACAACATAGAACAAGGAAATTTGTTAAACACTTATTTTCATGTATTCACCTTTAGAAAAGGGTACCATCTGGGACTTGTCCAGATATTATTGGGTGTCTCCTCAAAGGGTGGCCTTATCATCTCATCCCTAAGTTCCCCAATGGCATATAAAACTTGCCTGAAGTACCTACTCACAGTTTCTATTGATCTCCTAAAGTTTTGATGGATAACCCTAAACCTTTGGTTATGACCCACTACATGCAGAAACATTGCCACCTACTCCTTTACAGAACTATGTATGGAATCCCTAAGCAAGTGTCTATCTCTTAGTAGGTTACACAGGGTAAAAAAGGGGGGTTCTGCGTATTCTCAACATTGATAGGCACTCTACATCATTGCAATTATAAATTTTATCAAGGTTGGCTTGACGTTCTGCATCCATTGGACTCATTAGGGCATATGTGATACTAGGCCGAGATCTTTGGGCCACCCGAAGCCTACTCATGAAGTATGCATAAACAACAGCAATGAAACCAACAGCTTTCACAATAAGCATTCGTCTATACTCCACCATATCCATCTAGTCCGAACAAAAGAAAATCAAAACATCACAACTAAGAATAGAATCATCGGCAAGGGCATGTGCTCAGATTATTGCAAATGAAGCTATCATCAATCATCATTGGCAAAGAACATGTGCTCAGAATAATAATAAACTCATCATCATAAATTTGATTGCAGCTCACAGCAACAAACTATATAGCACAAAATTGATTAGCCCACAGAGAACGGGGAGGGGAAAAAATTTCTGCGTTACCGCAAGAACGCAGTAACAAGGAAGGAGGAAGTTGTTCAGGGGCCAGACCAGAGGTAGATCTACCTTCAACGACCATAGGAGCACAACAAGAACCCTAAAAAAGATGAAGTTAGTGAAGAATATGGCCATAAAACCTATGGGAATGCAAGGAAATTGGGGATCTATGGTCCAATCGTGCTTACCTTCACTCCAACCCGCCCGACACCGTCGATTCCACCGCCGAACCTGCAGATTTCAATGGTACCCGGGTGATTAGAGACTCATTCAGTGGGGAGAAGACGAATCAAAGAACCTGAAGATGACGAAGCAGCGTGAGCACGTCACCTGATCCTGTGGTTGTGGAAAGATGGAGGTTCGGAGGTGGGAGGACCAGGGCGAAGGGGCCAAAGACAGAGGAGGAGAGTGGAGAGTGCGAGGAAGAACAGGGCAATAGCGGCGGCGGGAGGGGTGGGGGTATATATCCTGTGGCGCGAAAACAAGAGCGGTAACCCTAGCTTCCCGCGTGTATGTGGGCTGCAGCGCGGGAGCTCCCCTTTTTAGCGCGCGCGCACTCGCGCTCGTCCCACGCAAGCCTGGCCACCGGGAAACGAGGCTCATTTACGTTTCCCGGGAGCCTGGGCGGCAGGCTGCTTTTGCACCATGGGAGCCTGGCCCAGTGAAGCGTGCAGGCATCCAAACGCCCCTACCTTGCATCCCAGGATGTAGGGCTCCCCAGAAGCAGGCAACCAAACAGGCTATAAGAAGCGGCATGTTTAAGTGGCCGGTGGATAATTTCGTGACTCAAAAGCACCTGAAAGCAGAGAGAAGGTTGCTTTCAGCTTTATACCAGAGCAAAAGTAGTTTTTGACCTAAAGTTGTTGGTGCTTTTGGGTTTTTTGTTTGAGCTTTTGGCTTTTGGGGCAAAAGCCACAGCCAAAAGTCCAACCAAACAGACTCCCTCTGTTCCTGAAAGAATCAATTCCTAGTAACTTTAGGACAGATTAACAAACAAGTAAAAAGACTATGTTACCCCAGGCTAGACATTAATATCTTTGTAGTTGCCGAGAGTACTTGAGTATTCCAATACAATTAAGAGGTGTCGTTTGGAGTATTCAAAGGATATTAAATGTTGTTGTATGTAGTCCAACACTCAAATTGGAAGGGGATTGGAGAACTTGGGAGTAGGGGGCGTGAAGAGAGAGACGGGAGGGGCTATGATTTAATTTGACCAAGACTTCGAGGAGGAATAAATTGGCGTCCGCTCTAGAGATTGATTCTTTTGTGGACAACATTTTACTCTAGGAATTGATTCTTTTGGGGATAGAGGGAGTATTTGATATTTTTATTTATAGTTAATCAAACTCAAGATACTTTAATTTGCTAGTGTGTTAGAATTTTATTCTTTTGTGGACGAAGAGAGTATATTGATCCATGGTCTTTAACAAATTATGAAATTAAATCAAAGAAAATAAAGTAAACAATGTATAAACATAAGCACAGAGAATATTAAAAATCAAGTATAATTAGTATGCGAGGGTCCATGAGCATTGTTGTTGTAACAATTTTTAACATTATGTAGAGGTTGCACACTTAATGACAAGTTGTGATTCTTGTTTTCTGAGGTTAATTACTCCCATATCACACTTTCGAGATGTGTGACAAGGTTTCACTACGAAACCTTTCCAAAGACCCTCTATCAGACCGCTAAGACACTTCCAAACTTTAAGTTATCCATGTCATCTCCACTTAATTTCATACTAAATTATTCGCAATGCCCAAAGCAACACACAAGGTATCTTCTAGTATCATAAATAATAGTTGCAACATCTAAGCATTTGCTACCCTTGCATAAACCCTTGGCAACAAGGATAATAGTACAATAAAGGAACCTTTTATGTTGCTTAAGTTAGAACACATGCATGCAATTACGTAGTAAGGTTATTGGGATAATAATATGATCAAGGTAACACTCGCCTTTCTCCAAATCCTACGTATAGTTGCTGCCGTCCAAGCCCATTAAAAGACTACTCCTGACAAACCACCTCTCGCTCGCCTTCTAAATGTCGCAACATCAATAACACATAGGCACATACAAGTAAACAAAGATAGTAAATTAAAAAAGTACAACAAACATTATATCAAAGTATAAAAAGTGGTTCTTGTCACAATGATCTTAGACGCAAATTTCATTAAAAACAGATTTAAAATGAAGAGTACATGGGAGATATATGGTTTCAGGGCTAAAACACGAAGAAACTTTGAAAAAAAGAAACTTATGCCGATGCTTATGTTGATTTGTTATGAGAGAAAAATACTGTTCGTTCGCTGAAAAGTACAGCTGAAGTAGTTCAAGCGAACAAGCGAATGTTTTTTCGAAATCAGTCATAACACAAATATTTTTTCTTTGTAAAATAGGTAAAGGTCAGGGGCCACTTTGCAAAAACAAATATCTTCTTTCTCGAGATCCATTGCCGACCGGTTCTTGCTGATTGCTCGAACGAGGGCGAGGCTGGGCTCGGCTCGCCGGCTGCATGGACGTGCGTGGCTGGCGCGATCCAGCTGCTACAGGCAGCGGCACGGCGGAGCTCGTCGACGGAAAACAAGTGCCACGGAGAGGGATGCTCGATGCACCACGGGTGTCCTGGCTGGGCCAGCGGGTGGCCACATGGGCCGATCGCCCGAGCCCACCAGAAGGCGCGGGAAAAGAACAAGAGAAATAGGCTTGGCCCGAGAGGATCCTGAATTCGGCCAGGAGAATGTTTAGTGCAGTACAAACCTCAACAAAAACCCAACCGTTTCCTTTTTTTAGCAGAAAAAAAATCATGTTTCCAAAGACTGAAATTTAGAAAGCATTACAACTATTTCTACGAAACATAAAAAACATCACACAACATAAACTAAACATACATAAATAATAAATACAACTGCATGAAAGTAATAAACATGTTTGGCATATAATTAATTTTATAGTTGTATTAAAATTTTGATTTTCCCCACCATAACCCCTAGAGTTATCTAATTGAGCTAAGGAAAAAATTAATTTAATTGAAAAAAGAAATGGCTCCTGAAGTTGTAACAGGTCTCATCCAACTCCAAACAGACATTTACCTGACCGCACTGGCCAATTGCCATCGGTTAAAAAGATAAATGTTGGGTCGACTGTTGCTAAAAAAGGTCAAGCACCATATCTACTAACGGCAAGCCTAGCACCCAGACGTTCGGCCCTAGGCCTGCGTCCAGACACGGCTCCCGTTCAACGCACCCGCCGCACCCCCTCACGTAGGTTGCGCCCACACAACAGGAGAGTGCCCGCCTATCACGCCCATGTCACCACGCGCCTGTGCCCCTGCTCCCAAACCGTGGCAACCCCCTCCGCCTAGTGTCCATCCTATTCCGGAGGTAGCGTCCGTTCGTACGGAGCTCCCTCACTTGTGCCCGACGCACCCAGCTCCCTCGTCCGGCGCCCATCACCCATCCCTCGTTCGTATGGATGCCCTGCCGACCCCAGGAGAGACCCTGACAGCAGAAGGAGGGAAGAGAAGAGATGCAAACACCTGATCTACTTTTAAAACATCTAAATACAAAATAGTTGCAACATAGTCTGAAGGCAGTTGAAACACTTGGAACATGCTTATGAAACACTTGTAAAACCATTGCAACCACACGCAACATCCAAATAAAACACATGCAACATATGTGTGAAGCATATGCAACATCCAGATAAACATAAATTGCAATATGCGTCTGGAAAACATAGTGAAACATTGGGAACAAAAGTTTGTAACATAAGTGTACAACCATTGCAACATATGCAACATCTCGATCTACTTTTGCAACATACCTATGAAACATCTGAAACCCTTGAAACAAACGCTTGCAACATGTACTTTCAAACGCAACATCTACTTAAACGAGTGGCCAGTACGACTCCACCACTTAACAACCATGTTCCCGTTCCCGTCCCTGTTCCTGAAATGGGAACGAGAACTTAGGGTATCAGTTTATAACGTGGGAACAGGAACATTCGCGTTCCCGGAATGTAGACGTTCCCGAAACGTGGAACATGAGAATGGGAACGTGGGCCATCTTCCCGTTCCCAGGCTACTAAGCTCCACCACCCGCCGCCTCTGATCCATAGCTGCTGCCTCGATAGGAGGAGAACCGAACCCACCATGGCCGCTGCCGGATCGGAGGGCGGGATCTAGGATGGGGAGCGGGTGGAAAGCGTGGACCGAAGCAACGCCACGCGCCCATGCCAGAGTTGTCCGTCCCGTGCATGCCAGAGCTGTGCGTCCCATGCCGGAGCAGGGCCGTGCGCCCACGCTGGATCTGCGCCCGCATCAGGACCGCCGCTAGGGTTGCCCCCGCCCCCGCACCGAAGTTGGGGGCGTGTAAGGTCCAAATGGCTAGAGGGGGGGTGAATAGCCTATTTAAAAATCTACAAACTTCACTAATCAACAATTGTTAGTATAAAAGATGGCGATGCTAATTCTAGCACTAGCTCAACTATACTAAGCAAGCCACCTATGCAAATCTAGTGAACAAGACTATGATCTCTAATTCACACCAACAAAGCTAAATCACTAAGCTACTTACTCCTATGTGATATAAACTATGCTAAGCACACTAGACAAGATAAAGTGCAAGAATGAAAAAGGAAAGTGAATTGATTCTTATACCAACAGTGTAGAGATGAGATGTATCCAAAGAATCAATCACACACAATCATAAGAGAATCCTCGGCAAGGGATCACATAAGATTTTTTACCGAGGTTCACTTGCCTTCTGGCAAGCTACTCCTCGTTGTGGCGATGCACCCACTTGATGGATCGCGAGCTAATCAACTATCAAGAGTTGAACCCTCAGCGAGTGCCGCACATCCACTCACAAGATGGGGATCCTCAAGCCACGAGCTCCACTAGAGTAGCCAATTTGTGAACTCCCGTGGGGAAGGCTCAAGAACCCCTCACAATCGCTTGGTGAGGCTCGAAACAATCTCCAATCACGAGCTCAACACCACCACTGCTCCAAGCCATCTAGGGTGTCGGGAAACACCCAAAAGTAACAAGCAATCCGCAGCAAACTCAAGAAACAAGTGCCACTAGATGCAACTCTCAATGCAATGCACTTGAATCTCACTCAATCTCTCTAGAGTATGCAACCAAGCAATGAGATAAGAGGAGAGGAAGTTCTCTAGCTCAAAGTATGTCTCAAGTGTTCAAAGAGTCAAGAGAGTCCCCCCAAACCCAGCCACCATCTATTTATAGCGAAGGGGTAAGTAACTAGCCGTTACAAGACAACGCAGTGAAAACGTGATGACCGGACGCACCGGTCAGGGTCCGGTCACTACAGGACAAATAGCAGCAGTGCGCATCAGAGAGAGCCATTGCCGTGACCAGACGCGCTACACCGTTTGACCAGACGCGCTGCACCCAGCGTCCGATCGGAGTCCAGAGAGCTCCTCGCGCGATCAGATGCGTCCGGTCACACGTGACCGGACGCGCTACGGCGTTCGATCAGCACTGAGACACGCGCTGCCCACTGGGTGCGTGACCAGACACTCTGGTTCCGCGAGGGACCGGACGCGCCGGTCTGCGACCTTCACGCATGCGTCTCTGCCTGCGGTTTGAACTGACCGGACGCGTAGGTCCACCCTGGACCGCGTCCGGTCCAGCGTCCGGTTGGAGTTTTTCAGAGATAAACACTCCGGACTTTCGCCACCTTTTCTCACCTCCGGCGCAATAGAAAATAGGCATTTCATTTCCTCAAAAACGCCTGAATCCCGACGAGCTTGGAGCAGCGGTGGTGTTGAAATACTTGTGAAATGGATGTAACATGTGACTTGTTATGTCGAATTACTATGATCTTGGCTTGTATGTTGGTTGGTTTGAAATCCCTCATGATTTCGTTAACTACCGGAGTTATATGGGTTCATGTATGATAATTTAATCACTTCGGTGATTATTTTTGTACTTATGCTCTTTTAATTTAGGCGGTTCTGTGACAGCCACAATGCTCCTCTGTCGAGCCACGCGTCCCACCCCCACCCCTGCCCCCACACGCGTCCCACCCCCACCCCTGCCCCAACCAGACGCTGGACTGGTCGCGGTCCAGGGTGGACCTGCGTGTCCGGTAGTTCAAACCGCAGGCAGAGACGCACGCGTGAAGGTCGCGGACCGGCGCGTCCAGTCCCTCGCGGAACCGGAGCGTCTGGTCACACACCCAGTGGGCAGCGCGTGTCTCAGTGCCAATCGAACGCCATGGCACGTCCGGTCACATGCGACCGGACGCGTCCGATCGACGAAGTTGCTCTCTAGCGTCGCGTCCGGTCTTGCTTTCAGCGTTGTCGTGCAGGTGCGACCGAACGCTGTGGTCGCGTCCGGTCAGCCGCGCGCAGAGCGGCATCTCGAGCCTAACGGCTCTATTGTTTGGGGATGCTTATAAATACTCATTTGGCCAGCTTTGGGAGTGTCTCTCTTGACTCTTTGAACACTTGAGACATACTTTGAGCTAGAGAACTTCCCCTCCACTCATCTCCTTGCTTGGTTGCATATTCTAAAGAGATTGAGTGAGATTCAAGTGCATTACATTGAGAGTTCCATCTAGTGGCACTTGATTCTTGAGTTTGTTGTGGATTGCTTGTTGCTCTTGGGTGTTTCCCGACACCCTAGACGGCTTAGAGCAGCGATGGTGTTGAGCTCATGATTGGAGATTGTTTCGAGCCTCACCAAGCGATTGTGAGGGGTTCTTGAGCCTTCCCCGCGGGAGTTCGCGAATTGGCTACTCTAGTGGAGCTCGTGGCTTGGAGGATCCCCATCTTGTGAGTGGATGTGCGGCACCCGCTGAGGGTTCAACTCTTGATAGTTGATTAGCTCATGATCCATCAAGTGGGTGCATTGCCACAACGAGGAGTAGCTTGTCGGGAAGCAAGTGAACCTTGGTAAAAATCTTGTGTCATCTCTTGTCGAGGATTCTCTTTATGATTGAGTGTGATTGATTCTTTGGATACATCTCATCTCTACACCGTTGGTATAAGAATCAATTCTCTTCCCTTTTTCATTCTTGCACTTTTTCTTGTCTAGTGTGCTAAGCGTAGTTTGTATCACATAGGAGTAAGTAGCTTAGTGATTTAGCTTTGTTGGTGTGAATTAGAGATCATAGTCTTATTCACCAGAATTGAATAGGTGGCTTGCTTAGTATAGTTGAGCTAGTGCTAGAATTAGCATCGCCATCTTTTATACTAACAATTGTTGATTATTAAAGCTTGTAGATTTTTAAATAGGCTATTCACCCCCCTCTAGCCATTTGGACCTTACAATTAGCACATATACTATAGCAATCACTTGATTAGGAGCAAACAGTAATAACCATATCAGGTATAATAAGGCTGTCATCATCATTCCTAAACCATTAAGTCATTTAGTGTATCTATAATAGAGATACTCATGTCAAGTTCTCACTAACCAGGAGAGACGACAACTCGAATCGAATTACAACTTAGCTGAGAAAATATTCCCAACACTCACCCAGCAAACTCCGCTAAAGGCAGTCATCGATCACCCTTGGTACAACTCAGAAATCGCGGGTCCGATCAGCGCCGCACTCTCAGGGATATCATGCCACCAGGATGATCAGGACCTCCAGGTACCTGCCCTTGGACACTAGCAATTTGCAATGACTCTCCTTCGAGGCACACTCAAACAGACCGGCTTCTGGCCTGAGTCGAGCTACTAGGCTTCGTGGTCGGTCACCAGACCCGGCCAACTAAGTGTTAGGCACGCGTTCAACATGATAAAAGAAAGGCTCCAAGAATCGGTCATTAATCAACACAGACGGGGATAGATCCACACCCAAGACCTTCATGCCTTGTTGCTTCACTATCATCATCCCTCCCGGTCTCCTTTCATATTATTAACAAATGGTTCTTTTTCACGATAGAAAATATAGCCAACCGTGACTAGATAGATATTTTCTATATCTTACAGGCAACAGGAAATCACCTGACTTCTACTGGTCTAAGCATGGCTAAGCATTTACTCGATCCTGAACGTACATAGGATTCAAGGTATATTTACTGGACAAGGAGAGGATATATATATATATATATATATATATATATATATATATATATATATATATATATATATATATATATATATATGCAGCAAGGGTTCCAGACAACTCATATACTTAATGCAACAATACATATATAACACATATACGCAATTGCTTTCATAAAGTAGGAGCCTTAGAATGCTCCGGGGCTTGCCTGGGATCCGACACAAGTCAGTTCAGTTAGCTTGCACCGTCTTGGTGACATCTCCGGTCCTAGCACTTGCTTAGTCCTTCTATTTTCAGGATAGATCCATCAAACACCGTCTTCGGGTTTGGCTCCAACATCTCATCTTTCACGTGGTGCATCTAGCATACCTAGATGAGATACAAGATGCAAGTGCATGAATAAGAAGAATAGTACCATGAGACGCATCACAAATAGCAAGCAAGACAAGCATAGTTTATACTAAACACACTTAAGTACTTTGCGATGCTTAACTTAAACATCACACAATCTATCATGCTAAGATAACAAAGAAGAAGATAACACCAAGCATGACACAAGTTTCCCAAGATCTTAGGTGCTCTAACTCAACCATCACCAAAGGTATGAGCCATACTTAGCAACACATGAAGTAAACACATACAACTAGAATCTGTCAACTTCTGGACTGCAAACAACAGCTGCATAAATAAATCATATCTCGAGTTCTATAAATCCAAATGACATGCAACAAGATATTCTGAAAAGCTTATGAAATTGTATACATTTCATATTTAGACATCAAAGCATGATTCACAAGTTAAGTAGGTCGAAATTACACAATTACAGAAACTGGTCCTGACAAGACAGAGAGCAACCAATCCTGTACTCTAACTTTAAACAACTGTAACTCAAAAACTACTTAGTAAAATGACACCAGATTTTAACAGCAACTAGATCATGTAATTCACCACAACTTTGCTATATACAAGATGCCCAGAAAACATTATTATCATGGGGTAATTTATATTGCCCCAGAACTGTCCAGAAACTAATAATTGCAAGAAATAATTATTAACTTATATTGCAAACATATAATTGGACAAAACCAACTTTACCAACATGTCACACATGACTAATGAACACCAGAAAATATAGTGTCCACCACCAAATAAATTCTTTTAATACATTTCTTAATTTATTTGGGTAATAAGGTGGTTTAATGAACATATACCAAAAGTGCACAATAAATTCTACCAAAATTAAAGTACCTTACATATGCTCCCAATAGTCTACTGTATAAATTTCATAGCATTTGAACATCTATAGCAACCTCTATGGAAAATACAAAATGCTAATGCAATCATGTGAGAGCAAGATGAATCCATAACTCACTCATACGGCAACTAATGACCATAAAATTTTTATTACATATTAAAAATCATATGGGTAGCATGCCATAAAAATTTCACTTCATTTGGAGCCCTACATCTGCAGTTATGAAAAAGACAAATACGACTAGCATTAAAAACCTAACTGCATAAATCTATTTTTATAGCTAAAACTTTAAACTAAAATATGCTATATTATAGTTCTACTGCATAGACAATTTCACATGGATTCCAAAAAGTCCTCATTTACTATTTTACGAATTTCCTATGATTTACTATGCATTTTCAAAGCATGACCCGATTTACAACAAATAGGTCCCTCAAGGCACTAGTCTATGGCACTGTAGTTAGGACCCTCCCTATTGTCAAATTCGACGACGAAGTCCTCCATGCGAATTTGGAGCAGGGAAGCCATCGGGCTCGCAGTTTCCGGCCGCCGTGGCGCTTGCCGGCGACGACGGAGCAGCGGGGAAGCACCAGGGAACTAGTGCGCTCGCGTGGGGTGGCTCAGCTTGGCCCGAGGTGGCCCGAGACCAGCTGGCCATGAGAGCACGGCGGGTCGGGGGCTGTGGCCGCGCCAGGGACAGCAGACGGCGGCAGAGGGAGTCGGTGAAGGATTCGGCATGTACGGAGGATGAAGGGGAGGGCGCTGGGGACAGCGCTAGGGCTGAGGAGGGCTTGAGGGCAAGCAGTGGTGGAGGAGCAAGGGCAGCACTGCTGCTCGGCCACCATGGCTAAGCCGTGAGAGCGAGGGAGAGAATAGGAGCGAGAGACAAAGGAGGGCGCTTGACTTTCCTCTTTCTCGGTCACGGGACGAGGTGTCATACATGAAGGCAAGCGCGTGACACACGCGGCAGCGAAGGGCTACGGCTGGTCGGCCACGAGGTAGCCTCTGCTAAAGGCATTCAAAAGCTGAAGGAACCAATACTACCGCATACTTCCTCCCTCTGTAGCTCCATAACCATTTGATGATTCGATCGACCAATTTCTCCTTGTTGTAGTGCTACTTGAGTACTACACTTTTGCTTAAAGTGTCAATGTCTGGGTCATCCTAGATTGGAAGATATGGAGCTCCAAAGGAGGGTACCTCAAAACCAAATTTTGCAGTCCAATGGCAAGTCGACTGAACTGCCTTCTTCTCTCCTCTCCATCTCCCAAACTGAGCAAGCAAAAGCTAAACCAATTCTACAGTGTTGTCGAGCTATATGAGGGCTACAACTTGTCTTAAAGGATCTAGGTTTGGTTCGACTCGGTTTGAGAGATATAGTGTCCCAAAAGAGGGTACATCAAAACTGAAATCAGCTCCAACACTTGGCTAAATTCGTGAAGTCCAAAAACAGCAGCAAATTGCAACTTTGAGCCTCTGTTTGACTCATTTCCAAGCTGAACTAGGGTATGCTCTAAAAACTAAGTTTGTTCTACATAACATGGACTACAACTTTTATTTAAGGTCCAACCTCAAAAGAGGTATAGAACCTACAGTTCTACTTTAACCAAAGTAACATCACAATAAAGCTTAAATTATCCTTTCTGATCTATTGGAGCATTTTGTTGGCATTTGCTCAACGTGAACCTTTCATGACTTTTGTTGTAGAGTTCAACTAGAGTCATTTGGGCAAGGTTGCAAGGTTTGGTTGATGACCTATATTTTCATTCACTTAATAGTGCAATTCAAGCACTTAGTAAAGCCATTTCAACAAGGAACTTATCATTTGATGTGACTTTGATTCCAAACCTCATGAAATTTTTCCATGGATCAATATAGATGGAGATTGATGTGAAACACATGAAAGAGGTTCCAATAACACCACCACCTAAGCATACATTTGAACAGGGTCTATATGTAAGCAAGGTGCATTGTCCAAGTTTAGGTTGGGCTCATTTTCATACATTTGGCTTTGACATCTTCAACACCACTTGATCTGTCATGTTTGAGCTCAAACCCACTGCTTAACTGAGGACAAACACCTGGGGTGTTACAGCGGGATGGGTGCGGCGGGTGTGGAGATGCTGTGGTGGGGGAAGGGGTGCAGGAGAAATGAGCGGGTGAGAAAATGAGCGGACGGAGGCGTACATCCGTCCGGACGTCTGGTATGTATCATTATCCTTATGCTAAAAGAAGTACAAGCAAACCGAATGGCAAGTCACGTGTCACGTGAGCACCAAGACAGTAACACTGGTCTCCATGTCCTAGATCACTCTTATCTCCTGCGATACCACACTGAAACACTCCAAACCAAACCGCTAGCAGACATCCTTGCCTCGTCGTCTCCAGTTAACCACACCTTTTTTTATCTCAAAACCACGCAGGAGCTGCAGGTCATGCTTGAGCTGCAGGGAACACCAACCCAAAGAAAAGTACAGATCCGGCTGCCTGACCAAGGCAGCTTGCTGCCCTTCACGGTTCACGCACGGCACCGGCCAGCGCGGCAACGGCAGCAGACCCACGCCAGACGCCACCCCCTCTCGCGGCGCACCCACTGACGGCCCGGCCCCGCCGCGCCGCGCGCTTTGCTTCGCGTCGACGCGCACGCGATCGGGAAGGGCTTGGCCCCAAGCAAAGGCGCCCGCGCTTCCACCTCCTCTTCCCGCGGAGCCGGCTCCACGTGCGCGCGCGGGGACGGGCGTGCGTGCGTGCATGCCGCTGCTCGCCGGCTCGCCGCCCATGTCGCGTGCGGTGCGTACGTGTCGTGCCGCGAGTGGCCAGCGTTCGAGCTCCCCATGTGTACCCGGTCAGTCGTGGCGAGTATGCATTGGCTGGTGGCGTGTTGCGGCGTGCCGCGCAGGCCGTATAAATGAGCTGACCCAGATCGAGCCCAGCCTCCATTGCATTAAGAAGCTTGATTTACTTGGATCCAAGAAACACCACCTGCTATAATCACCTGAAAAACCAAACCGTTCACGAACCGCCAGCTGAAGAAGGCCTGAAGCCACAACCCACAAGTACCGAGCGAGATCCATGGGGAACTCATACGGCGGCGGTGGCTCGCCGTCTGCGTCGGCGTCGGCGGCACTGGAAGTGCCGCTGCACCTGTGCTTCTTCCTGCTGGTGCTGCTCCTCTTCCTGGGCTTCTCGTGGTACACGAGCTACGAGTCGGCCGCTGAGTCGTTCGCGTCCCAGGCGCGCATCGTGCTCATGGCGTCGCCGTTCGCGCTGCTGCTGGCCGTGCGGCTGCTGTCCAGCGTCTCCGGCGAGGGCGTGGGGCGGAGCGTGGGCGACCTGCTGGCGGTGCCGATGCCCGAGCGGGACTCCATCCACCGCGCCGGCGGGTCGCCGTGGGGCGTCGGCCTCCTGCTCCTGCTGCTCCTCGTCATGGTCTCCTACCAGTCCAACTTCCGGGAGAAATGGTTCCCGCTCGTATAAGCTATAGTAAGCAGGTGAGCTCTGAACTGAACCATGGTTCGGTTAAGTTCGGTTGGTGCCGGGATCCGTCCATATGAACAAAACAAATGCTTGCAGATTGTCGCGGTGCTCTAGATCTTCCTTTTCTGTAACTGTAACTGTGATGAGTGATCGGCGGTATGCAATCGCCAATTGTCAATGCAACGAATCAGTACAGTAATAATACTGGCTCTGGCTGTGTGATGTGCTAATGTGCTCAATGCTCGCGCTGCACATTCTTTCTTGGTGTCCATCTGGCTTATAATCCGTCTTATTCAGCTTGTTTTTTCAGTCGAAACAGTATTTTTCTCTCACAAAAAATCAGCCAAACAGTGTTTTTCAGCCGACTTATAATTCCAGTCGAACGGGACCTTTTTTGTTTGCTTCTGTAACTATAGAAGTCTAACACCAATTTCCCGAGAGAGCAACCAAATTAGAGCCATCTGATTCAACATCCACCCGCAACGTAGATTGTTGACTAGTCTTGGCATTGAGGGCATGCTTAGTTCACTTCTAAAATTTACCAAGTCATAGATTTGGCAAGGCATGATTTTAGCTAGTATTTGTTTTGCTATCAAAACTTGCCAATCTCTTATATTTGGCTTGTCAAATCTAGGACATTTTTTTTTGCTTAACTTTAGGTTATCAAATCTTTGGCATGATAAATTTTGGTCGCAAACCAAACAAGCTCTGAATTTCTGAGGTTTTTTTTTGCCTGATAACTCTGAAAATTAAGCCAAAACAATAAATAATGCCATAAGGTCTAAGGGAAACAACGTGAACTCAAAAAAATCGAGGACCACAAGTGCAAAACCTATTATTCTATTCTTAGATTTCCGGGAATAGAACATGGTCAAAAGCCAACCGGCGTTGTGGGCTTCTTTCCTGGAGACATGATTTGCTGGGCTGCTCATCGTTTCAGACTCCACACAAGGCCTGGCCTCGGTCTGTTGCAACGCACATTCTTTTTAAGGAACTCCTATTGCAAGACACATGTGCCTATTTCATCTGGTCCCTGGGATAATGCATTCACTGTTAGGTGTGCTGCTTTCGTGGCCTGACGTGCTGCATTACAACTGTTTAGGGATTAGTTTGTTAGCAGATAGGGTTAATTAGTGCAACAGCCTATACTGCAGCACTGAAAACATTCCATTCATCCCCTTCGGAGCTGCAAGCCTCTACCTGACTACCTCTGCATATTATCACAGCTCGAGTACGACCTGTCTTAGAAGGGTGGTGAAGTGTTATGGCGAGTGGACCGATTCTAGTTCTAGATGTGCTTCATTACAGCCTATAGGATTACTTCACGGTTTGTTAGATTTGTTAGCAGATACTGGAATTGATTTGTACTTGGCTAAGATTTGTTAGAAGATTTATTAGGTTCCTAGTCTATAAAGGAAGCCATAAGGCATACGTTACTACATTAGGCAGTAGAAACAGATCTAAAAGCAGCTCAGTGCCTACAGAGGCAGCTAGGGCAAGTTAGCCAATCTATAGGTTGTCGATAATGATAGGACAAGGAGATTCGGACGGATAGACCTAGACCGGCACCACGCATGTACCTGTACCCCGGCCGCTCCTGTACCTGGACCCCACCTGCCCGTGCCTTTACCCAAACCCTGACACGCCTGCGCCCGCATGCGTGCCTTATCAGCCATTGCTCCTCTCTCCCATGCTTCTAGCGCAACTCCCTCCCCCCTCTCTTTGTGGGGCGGGCGAGCGCCTCGGCATGGTGGCGCAGGGGCCTAGGCGTGAGCAATGGCCTAGGCGTGAGTGGACCACTACGAGGAGGCCCGAGCGGCCCTTGACACGGCGGTGCAACAGTGTCGGTGGCCCCGGTCACGGGCGTACCAGCTTGGTAGGGCCGGCACGAGTGGCTCCCAGGCGAACCTGGCTCCCTCTCCCAGTCGTGCGGGTGCTGCCTCCTTGCCGTGTCCTCCTTACCACGTCGCGCAGACACCACTGCCTCCGGTGAACTCCACACGCCGACTAGCCTCCATTTTCTCAAACAGCATGAAGATGTTGTGCTGTGCTGAAAGCGTATGTTTGAAACCTCTAGTTTGGTTTTGGTGAATTGATGAAACCCTAAATGCTAACCCATTGCTCTAAGTGGTGGAGCAAACGGTCAAGATCATGATGATGGTGGAGGCCATGGTGATGATCAAAGTGCTCGGGCTTGGAAAAGAAGAAAGAGAAAACAAAATGGGCTCAAGGCAAAGGTGATATCTATAGGGCCATTTTGTTTTTTTTGATCGAGACACTTAGTGAGTGTGTGACCACATTTAGGATAGATAGCCGTACTATTAAGAGGGGTGAAACTCATTGTGAAATGCGTTTATCAAAGTGCCACTAGATGCTCTAACTCATTGTATATGCATTTAGATTATAGTGAGTGCTAACACCCTTAAATATGTTTGTGAAAATATGCTAACACACGTGCACAAAGTGATACACTTGGTGGTTAGCACATTTGAGTAAGGGTGAAGTGAAAGGAGTTAGAAAGGACGAGTTTTCTAGTGACCAGACTCTGATCACGTAGTGATCGGACCCTGTGTTGGGTGCGTCCGGTCATCAGCGCAGTGAGGCGTAGCCACGGTCTTACGACCAAACTCTGGCGCAGGCACGCGACCAGACGTGCAGGGCCTGCGTCTGGTCATGCTGACATACGTTGGCGCAAGCGTGTAGGCGAGGAAGGAGCGAACGCTAGGGCGCATCCGGTCATCGTTGACCTGATGCGTCCGGTCGCGTTTGGGTGGCTCTGGATCGTCTCTGGAAATGATCGGACTCCACGTTGCTGGAGCGTCCGGTCATAGGGGAACACGTCAGGTCCTTAGTTCGGCCTCGTGGACGCGCGCGTGATCGGATGCGGCTTGGGCGCGTCAGGTCGTCGTGTCGGCGCGTCCAATCATCACTTAAGCACGAACGCGGGCAAATCTGACCGTTGGAAATCAACGAACGTGGTTGAACCGCGGTGAGACATGGCGCTCATCGGGTGACCGGACACTGGCGGCGTGCGTTCGGTCACCTCTGACTGGCACATCCGGTCACCCTAAGTTGGGCTGCCTGTTGAGCCCAACAGCTCTATTTCGTGGGGGCTCCTATTTAAGCCCCATGACCGGCTCTTGCTCACTCTTTTGACCATTTTCATTGACATAGCAACCTAGTGAGCTAGTCAAAGCCCTCCCACTTATCTCCATCATTGATTCATCATCTTTATGAGATTGGGAGTGAATCCAAGTGCATTGCTTGAGTGATTGCATCTAGAGGCACTTGATGATTGTGTTTCACTGCAGGATTCACTTGTTTCTCTTGGTAGTTGCCACCACCTAGATGACTTGGTGCAGCAAGGATCGCTGAGCGGAGGATGGTGTTTGTCTCCGGCTCGGATCGTGGTGATTGTGAGGGGTTCTTGACCTTTCCCTAGCGGAGAGCCAAAAGGTACTCTAGTGGATTGCTCATGGCTTTGTGTGATCCCCATCTTGTGTTGGTTGTGTGGCACCCGATTGCGGGTTAGGCATGTGATACCTATTAGCGCGTGAACCTCCAAGTGGGTGAATCACCACAATGGGGACTGGCTTGCTAGCAAGCAAGTGAACCTCGGTGAAAAATCATTGTGTCATCTTGTCTCTGAGGATTTCATTGGATTTCATATTATGATTGATTGACTATATCCTACCACGGCGGTATAAACATCACTACCCCTCTTGTATTTACTTTCTTAGTGTAGCTAAGCTCTTTAGTGTAATTAGTTTTGAGAGCTAACTTGGTTTTTGTCTAGTGGTTAGCGAGGCTCTTTAGTTAGTTTTTGAGATCTTACTAACTTAGTGGTAGTGACTTAGCCTCTTGTGTGTTTTAGAGATCATAGATAACTAGAACTGTGGATAGGAGGCTTGCATTTTGAGTAGGCTAGCGCAATATTCGCTTCGCTTCATCATTATCTAACCACTTGGCTTAAGTGTTGTTGTAGAAATTTTTATAGGCTATTCACCCCCCTCTAGCCATTAGGACCTTTCGATGTTGCAAGCGTATGTATCAAGTGTTTAAGATGTTTCAGAGGTATGTTGCAAGTGCTTCATATGGATGTTGCAAAAGTAGAGCGGGATGTTACATATGTTGCAAGTGTTTCAGATGTTTCAGAGATATGTTGCAAGTGCTTCATATGGATGTTGCAAAAGTAGAGCGGGATGTCACATATGTTGCATATGTTGCAAGTGTTTCAGATGAATATTGCAAGCGTTTGTTCAAAATGTTTTATCTGTTTCATGTGTATGTTTGCAAGCATTTTGATCTGAATGTTGCATAAGTTTCATATATGTTGCAACAGTATGTTCCAAATGTTTCAGTCTTATGTTGCAGCAAGTGTTTTCATGATGTAAGTTGTAAGTGTTTATCTAGAAGCTGCATATGTTGCATTGGGTATACACGTATGTTGCAAAGTGTATGTTTCAGCTATTTTTAGAAGTATGTTGCAAGTGTTTTATCTGGATGTTGCATATGTTGCAGTGGCTATAGACATATGTTGTAAGCGTATGTTTCCAAATGTCACATTTGTTTCAGACGTATGTTGTAGCAAGTATTTCATGTTGCAAGTGTTTTCATTAGCAGGCACGGCAAGCGAGCATCGACAGAGGTGGTCCCCGCGTGCATGCCCAGTAGCATGGCATGCGTAGGTGTGCAGCAGCTGTAGGCGTATGCGAGCGCGTGTAGCAAGAGCTAGTAGGAGCAGACGGGCACATGCAGCAGGCGGGGATAAGTAGCAGCAGCATACGCAGCGGCAAGGGCAGCATGCGTAGGCGCGTAAGAGTAGCAGGCGCATGCGGGCGAGCGTGCAGCAGGCGGGGCAGGCAGCAATAGCATGCGCATCAGTTCACGGTCAGGCAGGCAAATAAAAACGCCAATGCACCAATAATAAAACAGCGTAGTGTACAACAACAACAACAACAACAACATACGCATCAGGCAGGCAGGAGCGGGCTTCAGGACAGGGGCTAGCATCCGGACGTCCGGGCGGTAGCCACTGCGGTATGTTGTTCTTGTATTCTATTCTCCAATCAATTTACTACCACATGCTCCACTACTTTGTACCAGCATAAATTATGCCTCGGTAGAAATCCATGTGAAGATGGGCCACAAATGAAATATAGAATCGTCCAGGTTTTCATCTTGGTTCAGCCCACTAATCGAAAATACCTTACGTCCAGCACCATTGTTTCTTTTTGAAGCAAACAGGACAGGAAAGCCCCTACTAAATATTACTAAAGAAAAACAGGTGTACAAAAAGAGTTTAAGAGACGAAGAAAGAGATAAAAATTAAAATTTTACAATAATGATTCTACCCATAAAAGAATATGAGGGAAGTAATTCTATTTGGCCCGATGGATAGCCATGCTCCTTTCTAAAGACACTTCATGCTCGCTCCAAAGATTAAACAACATTGTTTCTCGTGTTATCTTGGTGAAAAGTTACAGCAATATGCATATAGGGTTTCCTAAGCAATGCAATCATGATTACAACCACAGACTACATAGCTATTTAGTTATTCATACCATGTTGATACTGCCTCTATCTCTAGTCTAGGTTTCCTACCCATGAGCAATAATACCCATGATCAGAAGGGATGAACTACTATAGAATTTGATATGAACCCAAACCTCCAGCAATTTAATAGATGGAAGAAAGGATATTACCCTTTTCTTGTGCTTTCAGAATTAACTAGGATAGGGCATCCAGATGGTCAATTTCTATCGAATGTCCCAACAACCGCTCCATGACACTCGCCTGTTCCTGAACTCCCACTCCATTGTACTCTGATCTCTTCGAGACTGACTCCGCTTGTTGGCTTCCTTTCTGATTCGTCTGCCCGGCACCGCCCACCTTCTCCACCGTTGAAAGGTCCTTGTTTGGTTTTGGTAATTGAGTGACAACTTAGGTGGACTAATATGTGGTTATGTGAGATACACAGGAGATTAGTCCACAGGTAATGGTGTCATGAAGGAGCTCATTGCATATGAGACATGACATGGAGTCATGTGACCAAGGTGGCAAAGATCAAGATGAGGCTTGGCTCGACGGACCGGTTGCAAGTGTGAAGGGCAAGTCGGAGGCTTTGGAGCGATGGACCGTGAGGCGGTGAAGCTTGAGCAAGACTTGGCGCCGATGGACCGACGCAACGGTGAAGAGCAAGTGAGGTCAAGATCGATGGACCAAGGTCACATGATGATATGAAGTGGATCATATCATTTGTGATATGGTTGGTGCATGTGTTGCATCAACGTCGGAGGAGATGGAGTGGAATGCGCAAGGCAAAGGTATAACCTAGGGCATTTCCATTTCACCGGTCATAGGTGTGTAGAGAAGTTGATGACCGGGTTTAGGATAGATGGCCGTACTATTAAGAGGGGCAAACTTGTTTGCATATCGGTCATCTAGTGCCACTTGAGCGATCTAACTTTGCATACGTGTTAGGATCGAGTGGCGAGGCAAGTTGAGTGCCTAATTCCTTCGAAGAAAATGTTTGTGAAAATGCTAACACACGTGCACAAGGTGGTGATCACTTGTTGGTGTTGGCACATTTGCGAAGGCGGTGGAGTTTGAGCGGTAGAGAGGGTTTGGGTTCCTCTCTCCCTCCCGCCGAGCTTGCGAGGCGGGATTCGGCGTTTTTTGGAGAAGTGAAACGCCTATTTTCTATTGCGCCGGAAGTCGGAAAAGAAACGGGGGCGAACGCGGTCACGGAAGTGACCGGACGCAGCACCGGACGCTGCACCGGACGCTGCACCGGACGCGGGGCGCGTCCGGTCAGTACAGCGTCGGGTCAGGCGCGCGAGCTAGGGTTTGCCACCGGCGCGTCCGGTGACCCATGGGACCGGCGCGTCCGGTCATGCGCTCTGAGGGAACCGAGGACGTCGGACGCGGTCCGCGTCCGGTCGCACACCATCGGACGCGTCCGGTGGTCCAGGGAGCTTACTGGACTCGCACCGGACGCGGGTACTGTGGCGTCCGGTGGTTGCGAGGAGCGCGTCCGGTCTTGTCATCGCGCGCGCGGTTACTGTGCGCACCGGCGCGTCCGGTGGTTCGCAACAGCGACTGGCGCGCAGTGACCGTTGGAAGATCTAACGGACGAATTTGAATTCGGAGAACACGTGGACGTCGCAGGGGCACCGGACGCGGTTGAGCGCGTCCGGTCTGTTACGACCGGCGCGTCCGGTGGTCCCGAAAAACGCCCAGTGAAGGGGTAACGGCTCTATTTGACTGTGGGGTTATAAATAGACCTTGTGGCCGGCCTTGGCCGGTAGCTGAGCACACTTTGGCCTTGGTGGCTTATGTGGTAGTGCTTGGAAGCCCTCTAACTCACTCATGCTTGATAGTGTTCATCGGATCGAGTGAGAGAGCGATTCTAGTGCGTTGCTTTGAGAGATTGCATCGAGTGGCACTAGGTGATCGTGTTGCAAGCCGGTGGTGCTTGTTACTCTTGGAGGTTGCCACCTCCTAGACGGCTTGGTGGCTTGTGGCTCCGTCGAAGCTCGCAAGAAGATTGTGCGAGGCTCCGGAGAGGATTTGTGAGGGGGATTGTGCTCACCCCGCGGGGATCGCGAAGAGTAACTCTAGTAAAGCTCGTGGCTTGGAGGATCCCCATCTTGAGAGTGGATGTGCGGCACCCGCTGAGGGTTTGACTCTTGATAGTCAATTAGCTCGTGATCCATCAAGTGGGTGTATCGCCACAACGGGGACTAGCTTGGTGGCAACCAAGTGAACCTCGGTGAAAAACCGCCGTGTCAATATTGTGTACATCTTCTCGGTGGTTTGCTTTCGATTCACAAGCTCGTATTTACATTCATATACTTGTGCTTGTGTAGTTGCTCTTGTAACTAGTTTGCTTGTGTAGTTAGCTAGTTACCTTCTTGCTTGTGTAGCATAGAAGTAGCTCCCGTTGCGTGGCTAATTTGGTTTGTGTAACCTTGTTAGTCACATTGCCTAGTTTGTGTAGCTAAGTAGTTTGCGCTCTCTAATTTGGCTTGTGTAGCCTTGTTATTGAGCTTTGCTAGTGAGCTTAGGCTTTGTGCGCTTTGCTTACTAGAATTGTGTAGGAGCTCCCTCTTGCTTGCATAGTACTAGTGCATAGGTTTGTGTGACCTTGCTCTAGAATTAAATAAGAGAGCTCTTGCTAAGGAAAGCACCTTAGTTGCTTAATTAGGATCTTTGTGAGGTGCTTGTGAACTTAGATAGAGGGGTGTAGTCTTGGCTAGACCGATAAGTTTATTTCCGCATTTGTTTCGGTTAGCCTACGCGTTTAATTTTAGAAAGGACTATTCACCCCCCCCCCTCTAGTCCGCCATCTCGACCCTTCAATTGGTATCGGAGCCTGGTCTCTCTTTTGTGGTCTTCACCGACCCGAGAGGATGGCGGAATATGGGCTAGATGTTGAGTGTCCACACATGTTTGATGGCACACACTTTGCACGGTGGTAAATTTGGATGATATGCAATTTTAAGTTTATTTGCCCTCAAATGTGGTGGATGGTAGATGTAGGCTTTTCTCATGTGTTGGATGAAGATAATCTAACTCAAGCACAAGAGAAATGCCTAGATCTTGACATCCAAGCTACTAACATCATGTATAGATCTTTGGATGATAGCATCTTTGGTAAGATCATGGACCTCAAATCCGCTCATGAGATATGGGCCTTTCTCAATGAAAAGTATGGAGCTATCACCGATGATGACGATGATGTCAAGCCCAAGGAGGTTGCACATGATGATGTTGAGCATGACCACAACACGGTGGTTGTGGAGGATTGCTCCACCTCATGGTCAAGTGATGATGATCGATCTACCACAAGTTCACTTGACAAGGATGGTGATGACGCATCAAGTGTTGCAAGTGATGTTTCTACCCCAAGCACACTTGATGGTGACTACGTTGGTTCATGCTCGGGCCTTGATGATGCTACTACAAGCCCATCCACTATACCACATTGCTTCATGTCACAAGGTGACACTAAGGTATCAAATGATAATGTGGTTGATCATGTTGATTCATATGATGAGCTTGTTAGTAGACTTGCTAGCATGACCACGTCTTTAGAAAATGAGAAAGCTAAAACCATGAAATTGGAAAATGAAAACTCATTTCTAAAAACCACATGTGAACAACAAAAGCATCTACTTTATGTAACTACTTGTTCACATGAGGAGCTAAAATTGGCTCATGAGGAACTTAGTGTTGCTCATGATAACTTGGCACAAGAACATGCTTTACTCACTGAAAAGATTTCTAACGAAGAAACCAAAACTAGTGAGAGCTCATCATTTGGGTCAAATGATCAATCACATATTACTAACCCTTGTGATGTAGGCAAGAAGCATGTATCCACCTCTTGTGATGATTTATTAGATATGCCATGTTCTTCACACATAGATACTTGTTCTACTTCTATGTCTTGTGAGACTAACCTTTTGAAGGAGAACAATGAGCTCAAAAATGAAGTGAAGAATTTGAGCAATAAGTTAGAGAGGTGCTACAACTCAAAAGTCACCTTTGAGCACATGTTGAACAACAAAAGAAGCTACGGTGACATGAGCGGTATTGGCTTCAACAAGAGCAATATCAAAGGCAAAAGATGGGGAAAGAGAAGATATGAAAGAGAGATGAAGAAACAAGAACAAGAGAAGCTCTCTCATTTTATGTGCTTTAAATGCCATAAAATGGGACATCTTGCAAATGGTTGCCCTAATGAAGAAAAGCTCAAGTTGAAGAAAGAAGAAGAGAGGCTCAAGCATGTCAAGTGCTTCAAGTGTCGCACTTGGGGTCATCTCACCTCAATGTGCCCAACCAAGAAACTAGTGAAGCAACAAAAAGAGCCTCAACCAAAGCCACATGTTGAGCAAGAAACCACACCCCAATCTCAAGTCAAGATCAACCACAAGGATGATGATGGTGACTTGAAGAAGAAGAAGAAAACAAGAAGAGGTGGAAGAGGAAGGCATCCAATGAAAATCCAAGATGCCAAGATGATGAGCAAGAATCAAAATGAGAAAAGAAATTTGACTCACATCAAGTGCTTCAAATGTGAAGATATGGGACACTTTGTCTCGGGGTGTCCTACCAAGTTTGAGAAGAAGGCTCAAGCAACTCATGAGAGGCAAGGCATTGAGAAGCAACACATGAGCAAGGAAGAAAAGGTTCACTCTAAAAGAAGTTGCTACTTATGCCGGAAAAGGGGACACATGGCTCATTCATGTCCCCTAGGTAATAATTCTAAGCCTAGTTCAATTAATGATACTAACATGCCTAGAAAGGATGGTATTGGTACCTCATTGGTAGGAAGTGCAAAACATCCCGCTACTCATACTAAGGCTTTGCCTAAGTATGTTGCTCCTAACTTGAGAGGACCCAAACTTGTTTGGGTACCATCAAAAAGTGGATAATTGTTTGTAGGTACCATCGGCATTGGAGGCTTAATTCAATTGGTTTCATTTTGTTCATCATATATTGAGTCAAGTTATGAAGCTCAACGCATATCCAATCCCAATGCCAAGTCAAAATAAGTGAAGTCCAAGTGCTACAACATACAAGTGTAATGTCAAAGATTGTGGTGATTTATTGGATATACTTGATGGCTTGCAAATATTCAAGTTGAAATCTTGCTATTGGATGATCATGAACTAACCAAGGTATATTTTTTGTTGATCATTTCATTTGGGTGCATATAAGTTGATTGAATTGGATATATATGCAATGTTGCTTGCTATGAGATGATTGAATGGATTAAGTGCTTAGTAATCAAGTTTGGATTGATTTGTGTTGGATAAATTCATAAGATGACATTTAGTAAGTAGATTGAATGGATATATGTCTTGTGAGAATGTTCAAACAAGTTAATCTCAAGATTGATTCACATTTGATGAAGATTAGCTCTTGTATTGAAATCTGTCCAAAAGTTGAAAATCTGAGCTAGCTGTGATCTTAGCCATGTTTGAGTGATCAAATCTATTTGGATTGGCTTGAAATTTGGTATACATGCCCTAGACTTATGGTATAAGAAGCTGTACAAATTTCATTAGAATTGGATAAGAGATGTTTCGACTTTGGAGTACATCTTGTCAGCTATAGTGCAGCAGTTTTCAGCATGTAGCAGTGGTGGAAGAATTAAAATCTGGTAGCCATCTAGAAGTCAAATGAAGCTCAAATTTTTACAGTTGCTAGATGACTTAGTGAATCACATCTCCACCAAATTTCATGGCATTTGGATCTGTACATTGGGAGATATGAATTATTTTTTGAAGAGTACAGAATCTGACAGAAAAGTGACAATCATTGGATTAATCTAGAGTCACTTTGATTGAAAGGTCCTCAAGTTGGAAATATGTTTGTAAGTGGTTGAGGTACCTAAGTTTGGTTTTGGATTGATCTAGAAGCATGACAAGAAATGAGTACAAGGGCATTGATTGTGGAATGTACTTGGTGTACATATTTAGTACTCAAATTTGAAGATCAAGATCAAACTCAAGATGAGAATAAAGTTCAAGTTCTAGTAATGATTGGAGATCATTTGGTAGAAAGAAAAGGACTTAAAGAATAAATCAAGGTTACTCATCAAGTTAAGTCCATAGATCAATCAATCAAAGGCAATTCAAGTAAGTATCAAGGATGGTTCTTTGGAGAGAGGTCACTTCTCCCTGCTGAGGGGGCTTGCCGCCCATGGGTGGGTAAACCGAGCACTGGCTTGGAAGGCTAACATGGAAGTGATGAATTCAAGGGACATTTGAGATGCTTAATTGAAGCAATCAATAGGATTAATCAAGAAAAGCAAGCAACACCCAAAAGAGAGCTAGTCATGTATTTCAAGTGGTATTCTAAGTAGTTCTCTCATGCAAGCATTGATCAAAAAGATGAAGCAAGCCAACCACAACTCAAGAGATAGTGCACTTGATCATAAGCGGTTTTCATTTTATGTGGGTGAAGAATGGATTTATCTATGATGATTGGTCTTCACCAAGCTTATAAATTGGACTTCACATTGCTATTGGAGTAATGAATTAGAATCTATGTGTCTATCCTCTACTCCAAAATAGCAAAGGTATCATTGTAATGTGCATGATCATTTCATCCCTTACTAGTATGCGATTAGTGCATATAGTACATGCTTACTAGGATCATGCATAACAAATGAAATGTTTAAATTCATAGCCTACCACTATTGCTTGAGTTGTTTAAATGATCTAGTGGTATGTGTATGAATTTGTTCATGAGCTAGTAAACCCAAGTACTTGATCTAGTTTGGATTGCTAACAAGTGACAAGTACAACATTGGCAAGATAACCCTTAGCATAAGGTGTGAAGAAGCTTGTCATTGGATCAAACCGGACTTGGAATCTTAGGCAAATCAACTTAGTTCAAGTCATACTAGAAGCTCATGACAATGATATGGGTACAAGCACAAGGCAACAATAAAAATGGATATCTAGGGTGTTTCAAAAGGTATCTAGACTCAAAGTATTTCTTCAATTGGTAATTACAAGTGGTGTCTAGATCATAATCTACAAGTGATATCCTACATGTGGTACTCATAAAGATAGCAAATGTTCAAGAAAAGATCATATTGACAAATCCTACAAGTGGTTCCATGATAGAGGATTCTTCAAATTGGTATCACACCCTTATTCGTGGTATTCCTACACATGATATCATTTATACAAGACGGTGGTTCCACAAGTGATCCTCAATTTTAAGTGATCATCAAATGAAGAAAGTTCCCTCACACACAAGAGCTCAAGATTATCGAATGAATGACACATGCTATGACATAGGGGGAGGAGCCCCACCAATGGTATCAAGGTCAAAGATCCTAAGTGGTATCTCAAGAGCAACATACAAGTAATGTCATTCTAACACGTGTGGTGATGTCCATCAAAAATGCAATATTCAAGTCTCAACCATCTACCCCAATGCAAGCCTTTGTATCAATTGAGAAGCACACCCTTTATGGAAATTGATGACAAAGGGGGAGAAGTTGGAACAAAGATATGTCAATGCACCAAGAGAGATAGATTTGGAGAGAGATAGATGAGTTTGGACATGGAGATGGACAAAGAGGGAGCAACATTGTAGAAATAAGAAGGACCAAAATTCTTGGACAAAAGAAGCACACAAGTAAGGGGAGCAAGCTCATGAACATTGATTGGTTGCATTTGACTTATGCATATTCATGTGCTTGCTAGCATTGCATAAGTTTTATATTTAATATAAAATGCTTGTGTGGTGTATGCTAGTTATAGAATTTGATTGATGCTTTGATAACTAGCATGCATAGGATGTTAGCTAGACTTGTGATTATCATGCGAAAACTAGAACCTTGCTTATAATGTTGATCTCACGGGGTTTCTAGTGTTTTTGATGTCTAGCTACTCATGATGCTAAGGATGATGGCAAACTTGTGCTTTTCAAATGGTATCAAGCTATCAAATGGTATCGAACTACAAAGGTTTATTCTATACACCTTAGCATCACTTAGTAGTGCTAACCCTCCCACAAATTTCATATTTATGCATATGTGCAAGCTTGAAACCAAACCATTTGAGCACATATGTAGGGGGAGTTATCACTACCAAGTCGGGTTTTATGGTGCTTATCCAAATCTTGACATAGAGCTTAAATGTTGGATAAGTAGCATAAAATCCAAAACAAGTTAGCAATTTACACTTTGTGTGAAGTGCTAGCTTGAAAAAGCTTAATTTCCATATCTTTGTAGAGTTGTCATCAATTACCAAAAAGGGGGAGATTGAAAGGTCCTTGTTTGGTTTTGGTAATTGAGTGACAACTTAGGTGGACTAATATGTGGTTATGTGAGATACACAGGAGATTAGTCCACAGGTAATGGTGTCATGAAGGAGCTCATTGCATATGAGACATGACATGGAGTCATGTGACCAAGGTGGCAAAGATCAAGATGAGGCTTGGCTCGACGGACCGGTTGCAAGTGTGAAGGGCAAGTCGGAGGCTTTGGAGCGATGGACCGTGAGGCGGTGAAGCTTGAGCAAGACTTGGCGCCGATGGACCGACGCAACGGTGAAGAGCAAGTGAGGTCAAGATCGATGGACCAAGGTCACATGATGATATGAAGTGGATCATATCATTTGTGATATGGTTGGTGCATGTGTTGCATCAACGTCGGAGGAGATGGAGTGGAATGCGCAAGGCAAAGGTATAACCTAGGGCATTTCCATTTCACCGGTCATAGGTGTGTAGAGAAGTTGATGACCGGGTTTAGGATAGATGGCCGTACTATTAAGAGGGGCAAACTTGTTTGCATATCGGTCATCTAGTGCCACTTGAGCGATCTAACTTTGCATACGTGTTAGGATCGAGTGGCGAGGCAAGTTGAGTGCCTAATTCCTTCGAAGAAAATGTTTGTGAAAATGCTAACACACGTGCACAAGGTGGTGATCACTTGTTGGTGTTGGCACATTTGCGAAGGCGGTGGAGTTTGAGCGGTAGAGAGGGTTTGGGTTCCTCTCTCCCTCCCGCCGAGCTTGCGAGGCGGGATTCGGCGTTTTTTGGAGAAGTGAAACGCCTATTTTCTATTGCGCCGGAAGTCGGAAAAGAAACGGGGGCGAACGCGGTCACGGAAGTGACCGGACGCAGCACCGGACGCTGCACCGGACGCTGCACCGGACGCGGGGCGCGTCCGGTCAGTACAGCGTCGGGTCAGGCGCGCGAGCTAGGGTTTGCCACCGGCGCGTCCGGTGACCCATGGGACCGGCGCGTCCGGTCATGCGCTCTGAGGGAACCGAGGACGTCGGACGCGGTCCGCGTCCGGTCGCACACCATCGGACGCGTCCGGTGGTCCAGGGAGCTTACTGGACTCGCACCGGACGCGGGTACTGTGGCGTCCGGTGGTTGCGAGGAGCGCGTCCGGTCTTGTCATCGCGCGCGCGGTTACTGTGCGCACCGGCGCGTCCGGTGGTTCGCAACAGCGACTGGCGCGCAGTGACCGTTGGAAGATCTAACGGACGAATTTGAATTCGGAGAACACGTGGACGTCGCAGGGGCACCGGACGCGGTTGAGCGCGTCCGGTCTGTTACGACCGGCGCGTCCGGTGGTCCCGAAAAACGCCCAGTGAAGGGGTAACGGCTCTATTTGACTGTGGGGTTATAAATAGACCTTGTGGCCGGCCTTGGCCGGTAGCTGAGCACACTTTGGCCTTGGTGGCTTATGTGGTAGTGCTTGGAAGCCCTCTAACTCACTCATGCTTGATAGTGTTCATCGGATCGAGTGAGAGAGCGATTCTAGTGCGTTGCTTTGAGAGATTGCATCGAGTGGCACTAGGTGATCGTGTTGCAAGCCGGTGGTGCTTGTTACTCTTGGAGGTTGCCACCTCCTAGACGGCTTGGTGGCTTGTGGCTCCGTCGAAGCTCGCAAGAAGATTGTGCGAGGCTCCGGAGAGGATTTGTGAGGGGGATTGTGCTCACCCCGCGGGGATCGCGAAGAGTAACTCTAGTAAAGCTCGTGGCTTGGAGGATCCCCATCTTGAGAGTGGATGTGCGGCACCCGCTGAGGGTTTGACTCTTGATAGTCAATTAGCTCGTGATCCATCAAGTGGGTGTATCGCCACAACGGGGACTAGCTTGGTGGCAACCAAGTGAACCTCGGTGAAAAACCGCCGTGTCAATATTGTGTACATCTTCTCGGTGGTTTGCTTTCGATTCACAAGCTCGTATTTACATTCATATACTTGTGCTTGTGTAGTTGCTCTTGTAACTAGTTTGCTTGTGTAGTTAGCTAGTTACCTTCTTGCTTGTGTAGCATAGAAGTAGCTCCCGTTGCGTGGCTAATTTGGTTTGTGTAACCTTGTTAGTCACATTGCCTAGTTTGTGTAGCTAAGTAGTTTGCGCTCTCTAATTTGGCTTGTGTAGCCTTGTTATTGAGCTTTGCTAGTGAGCTTAGGCTTTGTGCGCTTTGCTTACTAGAATTGTGTAGGAGCTCCCTCTTGCTTGCATAGTACTAGTGCATAGGTTTGTGTGACCTTGCTCTAGAATTAAATAAGAGAGCTCTTGCTAAGGAAAGCACCTTAGTTGCTTAATTAGGATCTTTGTGAGGTGCTTGTGAACTTAGATAGAGGGGTGTAGTCTTGGCTAGACCGATAAGTTTATTTCCGCATTTGTTTCGGTTAGCCTACGCGTTTAATTTTAGAAAGGACTATTCACCCCCCCCCTCTAGTCCGCCATCTCGACCCTTCAATTGGTATCGGAGCCTGGTCTCTCTTTTGTGGTCTTCACCGACCCGAGAGGATGGCGGAATATGGGCTAGATGTTGAGTGTCCACACATGTTTGATGGCACACACTTTGCACGGTGGTAAATTTGGATGATATGCAATTTTAAGTTTATTTGCCCTCAAATGTGGTGGATGGTAGATGTAGGCTTTTCTCATGTGTTGGATGAAGATAATCTAACTCAAGCACAAGAGAAATGCCTAGATCTTGACATCCAAGCTACTAACATCATGTATAGATCTTTGGATGATAGCATCTTTGGTAAGATCATGGACCTCAAATCCGCTCATGAGATATGGGCCTTTCTCAATGAAAAGTATGGAGCTATCACCGATGATGACGATGATGTCAAGCCCAAGGAGGTTGCACATGATGATGTTGAGCATGACCACAACACGGTGGTTGTGGAGGATTGCTCCACCTCATGGTCAAGTGATGATGATCGATCTACCACAAGTTCACTTGACAAGGATGGTGATGACGCATCAAGTGTTGCAAGTGATGTTTCTACCCCAAGCACACTTGATGGTGACTACGTTGGTTCATGCTCGGGCCTTGATGATGCTACTACAAGCCCATCCACTATACCACATTGCTTCATGTCACAAGGTGACACTAAGGTATCAAATGATAATGTGGTTGATCATGTTGATTCATATGATGAGCTTGTTAGTAGACTTGCTAGCATGACCACGTCTTTAGAAAATGAGAAAGCTAAAACCATGAAATTGGAAAATGAAAACTCATTTCTAAAAACCACATGTGAACAACAAAAGCATCTACTTTATGTAACTACTTGTTCACATGAGGAGCTAAAATTGGCTCATGAGGAACTTAGTGTTGCTCATGATAACTTGGCACAAGGACTATTCACCCCCCCCCCTCTAGTCCGCCATCTCGACCCTTCAACCGTGCTCGACCACCGTTGCCCGTCTTCCTCCCTCTCCACCACGCCCCCCTGCTGCACGCCTTCCTTGCTCTCCACCACGCTCGCTCGCCCTCTTTCCGCTCTTTGTCGGCGGCTGCCACCAAAGTGGCAAGCAAGGAGGCTCTCTCTCTATGTGTGTGTGTGTGTGTGCGTGCGCGCCACGCTCGACCACGTTCCTCCCTCGGCAAAGGTCACCAGTGATGCGGCTGACCAAGCATATTACCAGATTGGCAAGGATCAACTCGCCCAACTGTGGAGACGAGGAGGGTTACGAGGATGCAGTTCTTGGTGACCCGTGCTCGTTCGCGTGTTGCAATGAGGAAGGTCCCTAGAAAGTAATTAGAACTTGCTTGCCGAGCGATAATGATTAGAGTCTGCTAAATTAAATGCTCAAATGTATTTTATATTATTATGAGAGCTCTTGTTTTTTATCCTAACTCTCTCTCATAATGATTAATTAACGTGGCATAGGTCTTCTGCAACTTCGTAAGTTGTTTGGAGTTGTGACACAAAGCCTGACAGAAACTCGTCCTCGCGTCTAGACTCCGAGCGCCGCCGCCGCCCCCCGCCACCACACCGCTGGTTCCCCGCCCCCTCCCTCCTTCGGCATATCACCGGAGGCCGGAGGGGGTGGGGATCCATCGTTTTTAATATTTTTTCTAGTAGATCGAGTTCTTAGGGTTAGAGTCTCCATGCCAAGTTTTTTGGTTTTGGGGATTTATCTTCTCCTCCTCTCCAGCGATGGCGAGAGAGCAAGGTGGAATCATTTTCTCCATGGCGGCTCTGTTAAAGATGAGGATGACAACTACGGCGTTAGCATTCTCACCGGTACGATGACATGGAGACTTTTATTTCTAGATGGCGACGTCAAGGCAGAGATGGTGTCACCGTCATAGAATAATTTTCTCTGGTCTCTTCTCTGTTTTATTGTGGTTAGATCTAGCCACAATGAAGAACTAGGGAGAATAGTTTTTAGATCGGTCTTCCTCTTTCTTCGGTGGTAGAAAGAAGAACAAGGAAAACCCCAGAAAGAAGAGGTTTCTCAACTCCGCCTACATGAATGTTGGCCGTCGTTCGTTGGGCATATATTCTCAGGCCTTTTGCCAAGTGTTTGTCTGTGCGATCATCCATATTGCAAAGTGTCGTATAGATTTGGTTTTGAGATCTAGAGCTATTCACAACGTGGGTACAATTTAGATGCAAATTAATTTCTGGATTTTTGTGTAATCCAGAGTGCTTGTAACGTGTTGGTGTACCGAGCTATTATCTAATATAATTCTTCTTTTGTCACAAAAAATGATTAATTAATGTGGAAACTCTAACCTCTGAACCACCTGATAGTGGCTAGGTAAATTTCAGTAGAAACTGGAGTGCCACAATTAATACTCTTGCATCATCGGCCTTTCGTCTCAACATCTGCAGGTGCAGCGGGCTGGCTAATGCAGCAAATTGAATTTGTCCATACCCTCAGGTCTGGCGACTGAAGGGTCTTGCGAGTCGGAGTGCCGCCGCCGCCTGTCTCCACCACCGCTGGTCTCCCTTCCTCCCTCCTTCGGCATATCGCCAGAGGCCGGAGGCAATGTGGATCCATCGTTTTTATTAAGTTTTCCCAGTAAATCAAATCTTTATGGTTATGATTTCTTCATGCCAAGTTTCTTAGTTTTGGGGTTTTATTTCCTTCTCTTCTTCTCCGGCGATGGCGAGAGGGCAGGGTGGAATCGTTTTCTCTATGGCGGCTTTGTTGAAGATGAGGACGACAACTACGGCGCCAGCATCCCCACCGGTTTTGACGACAAGGAGACTTTTATTTTCAGACGACGACATTAAGGCGGAGATGGTGTCGCCGCTATGGAATAATTTTCTCCAGGCTCTTCTCTGTTTTGTTATGGTTAGATTTGGCTACGATAAAGGATTAGGGAGAATAAGTTTCAGATCAGTCTTTCTTATTCTTCGGTGGCAGAAAGAAGAAGGAAGACACACACTTCTTTCATCGAAAAAAAAAGAATTTGTCCATACTTCTTAGAGCAATTTTACCATATCTCAAAATGGAACAACCCACTATTTAAACTGATGGGGGAAAAGACTACACATAAAGGCCAGACTAGTCTAGTGATTAATTTATCTTACGCCAAAGGTAGCTCAATGCATTTGGAATAAAGGAAAAGAAAAGTTTCCACGAAAGACGCAACGCAAAAGCACCCCTCAAATAAAGGTTAAAGATTGCACGCTCAGAAAAAGTGTAGTTTTTTCGGGACTCAAAATCAGATTCCCAACCATGTGTATGGAGAATACTGCGGGTTGCCAAATGCAAGGAAAATTCCTTTGGAGGAAAGTGCCAAATGTTTTTACCAGGGAAAGAGAGCACAAAAGCAGGGAAGTATCCTAGGCCTTTTATTCCTATCATCCATAACAGCCAGCATCTGAGTCTCTAAATTCATATGCTTTTCAGTTGAATTGCACATGACTCATGAGCAGTAATACTCACGTACAAGAAATCAAGCATACTTAACCTTAGTTTATATTTACATTTCTAGCATAAACATTGCCGTCTTTGGAAATCAGAAAAAAAAAATAGAAAACCAGATGATTGCAAGAGAGCATGATAGTAATCAGATAAAGCCCCTGTTCTTTCACATTCACATGCTGCCATGCATGATGTCTGCTGAGCCGAGCTGCTCTGCTGCAATTTCGGCCCATCATCCATGTCGAAAGAAAAAAAGAAGGGTGTTTGCACGCACTTGCACGCGACGGAAAGGCCCGTCTCGCAATGATGGATTTTCGTTTTGGCATACATTCTTTGCCCACAAAAGGCGCCTCCATCCAGCGCCCGTCAGTGAGCTAGCTACAAAGGACAATTAGGGCCTTTAATCCCAGCCTTTGGTAAAACTAATCTACCCTGCTTTGGCAACAAAGATACTGAGATGATGATAGCAGATTGAACTTTCGTCTGGACGTAAGAATCCAATGCGCTTCGTGCGAGTTTGATTCCCATGTGACATCCACCTGTGTACTTACTGTAGAAGAAAGTAGCTGCACTGCAAGCTATCTCGAGCTCTTGTCTTCTTGACAGGGTGCTTCGACCCTCGAGTGTAGCCATACTGGCACAAGACACTGCCAAACTGCCAATTTCACTGAACAAAGAAGGGTTCATGCAAAAATGTTCAGTAACCAGTGCCTAGTGGCCAGTGCGTTCGGTTTCGAACTCTGTTGAAAGTTCATGTGGTTTTGTGTGTGTTTGGCCTGTCACTTTCAAACGAAGTGAGTTTCGAAGTCAGTCATCAGGCGCCAGAGCACCTCGCTGTCAGTGAGGACGCTTGTGGGGTGTCAGCAGCAATACTGGAGAGAACATTCTATGCGGCAGCTCATGCCCTTCTCCGTGCGCACAGCCCTGCTTTTCTCGGCAGCACCAGCAAGTGCCAAGTGCAAGGCCGGCCGCCGGTAGTGGCGCCAGTGCACCGCCGTGTCCTTTCCCAGCTGCCGAGGTGCCTCCACCCTCTCCCTGTTAAAGATAGACGAAACAACGTGTGCAAAAGAGAAGCTGCAGCTCTTGCTCTCTGCCCCTTTCAGATCTTTTTCAGCCTCTTTTCTTCGTCTGTAGCTGAGCCACAGCAAAAATATTCTTCGTCCTTCTTTAACCAGAGATTACTGCATACAGAATGTTGGTTGGTTTATTTCAGTAATCCGTGGCATTTTGATGAGCCCAAGACTTCTTTAAAAGAAGGGGAAAAACATTTGTCTGATTTAGCAAGCAAGTCTTTTCCATTGACATCCTGGGGCAGTTTATGGAGCTTTCCCAAATCTTGTATTGCAAGTTGTAATCTTTGTCACCTATTTCCTCTTAGTTCTATCCTACAAAACCGTTGTTAATTCATGATAATATGTCAGCACATTAGACAGAGGCTCCGACTGATGGTGTTGTGATCGTCAAATATTCTTATCCATCATTCCTATCTACCTTTTGGAGCATGCATGCAAGCATACATTCAAGCGTAGTGTACTAGTGCGTACCTTTTCTCCTGCCCCGCCGCACCCCCCCCCCCCCCCCCCCCCCCCCTCTTTTCAGCGGACTTTGTCTCCATATAACAAGATGCCATGGCCACTCACCAAGCTGCATTACACTGCACTCTCTCCAGCTACATCAAGAACCATACCAAAACCCAAGTAGAGCAACTGAGCAAGAGCAAGGGTTGCAGCTGGCAAGAAGCTTTGGTCAGAGTCAGCGATGGAGTTCCTGTCGCAGATGTGGTCGCTCCTGGGCCTGCTCACCATCCTGCAGAACGTCCTCCCCACGCACCTGCTCTCCCTGCTCCACTCGCTGTGGCAGTCGCTCCAGGACTCGCTCACGCCCTACTCCTACTTCGACGTGCCCGAGTTCCTCGGCTCTGCCGCCGTCGAGCCCAACGCGCTCTACCGCCACGTCCAGCTCTACCTCCACCGCTCCCTCCTCCTGTCCTCGCCTCCGCCGCCCCGCCTCACGCTCTCGCTGCCGCGCTCCTCCGCCGTCTCCGGCGGCCACGGCGCTGCGCCGCCCCCGCCGTCCGTGTCGCTCTCCCCGAACCACTCCGTCGCGGACACCTTCAACGGCCACCGCGCCGTGTGGACGCACCACGCCGACACGCTCCAGGACTCGCTCGAGGAGCGCCGGTCCTTCTCGCTGCGCCTCCCGAAGCGGCACGCCGCGGCGGTGCTCCCGGCGTACCTCGCGCACCTGGCCGACGCGGCGGACCACCTGGAGCGCTCGTCGCGGGCGCGGAGGCTGCACACGAACGCGGCGTCCCCGCGCGGCGCCGCGGCGTGGGCGTCGGTGCCGTTCTGCCACCCAGCCACCTTCGACACGCTGGCGCTCGACCCGGGACTCAAGGCGCGCCTCCTCGCCGACCTCACGGCGTTCTCCGAAGGGAGGGAGTTCTACCGCCGGACAGGCAGGCCGTGGAAGCGCGGCTACCTCCTGCACGGCCCGCCCGGGTCCGGAAAGTCTTCGCTCATCGCGGCCATGGCGAACCACCTCCGCTACGACGTGTTCGACCTCGAGCTCACCCGTGTGGCCACCAACGCCGACCTCCGCGCGCTCCTAATCCAGACCACCAACCGGTCGCTCATTGTCATCGAGGACATCGACTGCTCCCTCCACCTCACTGGCGACCGAGGCCTAGCCTCCGAGAGGATGCACAAGAGACGCAAGCTCCACGCCACTTCCCACAACGACGACTCATCCGACTCGGACGACGACGCCGACGCCGGTGCCAACGGCGACGACAACCACTGGGGCAAGGTGACGCTGTCTGGCCTCCTCAACTTCACCGACGGCCTGTGGTCGTGCTGCGGCGAGGAGCGCATCATAGTGTTCACGACGAACCACGTGGACGGCATCGACCCCGCGCTACTTCGCCCGGGAAGGATGGACGTCCACGTCCGCCTCGACGCGTGCGGCACGCACGCCATGCGCGAGCTGGTGCAGCGCTACGTCGGCGTTGGTGACCACGAGATGCTCGACGCCGCCGACGACTCCATCAGGGCCGGCGCCGAGATGACGCCGGCCGAGGTCGGAGAGGTGCTGCTTAGGAACAGAGACGAACCGGGTGCGGCGGTGACAGAGCTCGCCGCTGAGCTGAAGGCGAGGAGAAGCGCGGCTGACGATCTCCACCAGTGGGAAGACTCCGCGGCCGAGCTCTCGGACGGGTCGCCGACGAAGAAAGGGAGGAAGGGGTTGGGGTGGGAGGGCAAGGTCAGGATCCTCGGAAGGCTGAGAAGCCTCACCAAGTCGGAATCGGGCCGACGATGAGCTAGTTTGACTTTGTTTTAGGTCAGCTCTCGGTCGGAGGATTAATATTAACTAGAATCTCTGCTCGGTTTAGATGTTTTTTTTGTAGCCTCTGTAATTTGGTTTGAAGTGGATGCTTATAATGCAATAAATAATGATGTTGAGAAGATAATTGAGCCAAATTACCCCTACCCGAATCCGAACACTGCTCAGCCTGAGCCGGAGCCACCTTTACTTAGGTCTCGTGAACGGTGTACTCCTGTCCCGTCCCAGCCCAGAACGCTGCCTCGATCTCCATGGTCGACAAGCGATCAGTTCCACCCGCCGGGGCACGGTGCATGACGGGCGACGAGCTCATCGCGTCGGGAACGATCATGGAAGCCACACGGCTCGCCGCAGTCTGCGCCAAGGTCGACGAGTACGCCGCCGGGGGAGCGCCCATGAGCGGTAACAGAATCGCGGCCATCTGCGCTATGATCGACGACGGCGCCACCGCTCGGAAGCACCGCAGGAATAGGAGGAGGAGGCGTCTGTGCGTGGACAGCACCCGCAGCTACAAGCAGATAGGCGAGATCGGCAATGGCAGTTTCGGTGCCGTCATCAAGGCACGCCACCGCAGAACGGTCAGACCGTCGCCATCAAGAAATTCCGAAGGCGAGACCGCAAGAAATCCCCGGGCGTCCGCAGAGTGCTGCGTGAGGCCTGCTTCCTGGCGGCCTGCGGCGGCCACCCCAACCTCGTCGGGCTCCACACCGTGGCACGCGACCCGGCACCAAAGAGTACTCCGTCGTCATGGAATACGTCGGGCCGAGCCTGCGCCACGCCCTGAAGGAGCACCTGCGCGTCCACGGCGCCCCGTTCCCGGAGGCCGACGTGCGCCGGGCCATGACGCAGCTCCTGACCGGCGCCGAGGCGATGCACTCGCGCCGCATCATCCACCGCGATATCAAGACCGGGAACGTCCTCGTCAACGAGGACGGCAGCACCGTGAAGATCTGCGACTACGGGCTGGCGGTGTGCACGGCGGCCAAGTCCGGGCCGCCATACCCCAGGGCAGGCACGGTAGCCTACATGGCGCCGGAGGTGCTCATGTATAGATCCGACTACGACGAGCGCGTGGACCTGTGGTCCATCGGGTGTGTCATGGCGGAGCTGCTGTCCGGTGAGGTGCTGTTCAAGGTGGGCGACGACGGCGCGCAACAGATCGACAAGATCTTCGACCTGCTCGGCGCGCCGGCCGAGGAAACGTTCGAGACATTCATGTCGCCGTTCATGGCCAGCAAGGTGCTGCGGCGGCGAGCCCGGCAGCCACGACCGTGCCGCGACAGCCGACTGCGCGAGCTTTTCCCCGGTGACGTGTTGTCACAGGATGGGTACGATGTCTTGAAGGGGCTCCTGACGTGTAACCCCAAGGAGAGGCTCACGGCCGCCACGGCTCTACAACTCCCGTGGTTCAGTGGCGCCGTTGGTGTCCCTGCTTCGGAGGTAGGCGCCACGGAGTCGTCGACACAGACAGCATTGCCCATCGTGCTGGTGCTGACCAGTGTCGTCTGGGCATTTTTGAGGAAGATGGCATTGCCATTAATCAAGTTGCCCCACCAATTGTTTTTAAGATAAACTGGCATGACATGCCCTTTATCATGAAGTAACGCCTAGTAGGATAAGTCAGAGTCACAAAAAGAAAAAGAAAAATTTTAATAGAGGCGGGAAAGGACTCGAAATTATTCCACAAAGGCATCTGGCGCTAGCAACACATCCTTGACTTTTGCCACCAGATTTTCCATCCAAACGTGTTGTCGCTGAAAAATACGGGCGTTAGGCTGTTTTGAAATCTCCCGCCACACTAAGACCATCACCAAACGCTCCGCCCCCCCCCCCCCCCCCCCCCCCCATGAAGTGCTTGGAAAGAACAAATTTTATAGTTTTGAAAACCATACATAATAATACAGACTATAGTCTCTTTGGAGTTTATTAGACTTCACTCTAGACCCTTTTTTTTTCTAAACCATGGTTTTGCACATCTATGGGTTCTAAAACTACAATTTGTTTTTTTAGCGCAGTTGGCAAGTTCGCAGTGTGCGACGATGCCCACCCGTGTTCAAGCCTCGCTCGGCGCGCGTTCTCACCGGGGTTTTTCCCCCAAAATCAGATACAGCCTCTCAACACGTGGAGCTACACGTCGTCTACAGAGCTTCTCTAGTGATGTCTTCAAGGACGCGTCTTCGAATCTGTGTATAGTTGTAGGTCTGGTTGTGTTCGTATACGAACAGATGCTACAGCTGCATCCAGATGAGAGGTGTCAAAAAAAAACTACTATTTGTTAATACTACAATATCCAAAAGGGCCTGATCCAGTCCGTAACCGGCCATCTACATATAGTTATAAGCTTGCTTAAACTGGACGGTGAAGAACGGGGTGAACCAACCATCACCATCAGAGAACGAGGAACCGAGCAGACATTTACCAATATAGAGCTAGTAAAACCGAAAAGAAGGCTCCAAGTAATGAGAGAAGCTTGACACTCAGGCGCTAACTATCCAACCCTTGACCTAAGGGATTGCCTTGTGACAGATGTGCAGATGCCATACATATAACTAGTTCCACTTGTGTAAATTCTAATACTAGTAATTTAACAGGATAAATCAAACATGCATGTAGATCACCAATTATCATTACCTCTATATAAATCAGTTTACCAGTTAAATACAAAAACTATTAATGGTTCAGAACCATAATTAGATGGGCAAAGTTTCCGATTAACAAACTTGACCAGTTGACGAACATGCACAGGAAGGGCACCATTCTTTCGATTAATATGGATGAGCAAAGAACTGCAAGCATCACCGACAGAACATATTAGAGAAGTAACAAAGAACAGACTTAGCTGTAAAACAAACAGGTAGCAGCATTTCAGCAGATTATGACAATCTTCTACAATCTGAGTAAAGGAGAAAATAAGAAATTATGCTCATGAATAAACTCAGAACTCACAATAAGATTGCAAGAACAATGAAAACGCATAGCTTGATTATTAGGACAGCAAAAATATTAAGATGTGTGGCATGAGTAGAAAATGTAGCACATAATAATAAATAAAAGGTCCGATTGGCAAAACAGAAAACATGAAAAATAAAGTACTGATTATCCTACTTTTACTGGACAGAACTGTACAATATACTGCTACATTAATCGAACTGGTCAAGCACCAAATTTCAATGTTCCACATTCTCGCCTTCTATGTACATTGATAGGCCAACGAATGATATATCATGATGATTCTCTAGTCTATAGTCACCTCAGCGCTATAATTATAGGTATACATATGTTCATGATTTCATTAAGCATAATCACTCCTGAACAATAAACTGCAGCTCGTTTGGCTTCATATTGCAAAAAAGATACAAATCCATGCTGCCACAGAGTCAGATGCAGCCAAGTATGTTCAATATCATAGTTGTAGCTTCTAAAGAATGCATGCCATAAACAGAACAAACATTATTAGTTCTTACTTCTTACGACCCTGTGATACTCCACTGTTGCAGCACTCATACCAGTTACCTTTACAAGTCAGTTGCTTAGCCATTTTTCCATGACATTGTAAATGGTTAAATGCGGGGAAGACTTAAAAATCTATGAATCAGGCTACTGATAAGAATAGATTCATTGTCACAGATGAATCATAAAGAATAGCAAGTGAGGTAGCAACTGACACTACTAAGTGTCTAAGTCAGCACAGATTTAACACTAGTACACTCCTGGTGTGCCACTACAGGATGAAACTAGTATTTGTGGGCTGTGTTTAGTTCACCAAATTTGGAGTGCCAAAATTCACTGTAGCGACACTGTAGTATTTCGTTTGTATTTGGTAATAATTGTCCAACCGTTGACTAATTAGACTCAAAACGTTCGTCTCGCAAAGTACAACCAAACTGTGCAATTAGTTTTTGATTTCATCTACATTTAGTACTCCATGCATGTATCGCAAGTTTGATGTGACGGGGAATCTTCTTTTTGCATAGTGCATTTTTCAAGAAACTAAACACAGCCGTGATAACTTGGCAGAGTTTTTCTCTTTTGAATTCAATTTCCTGCTGTACTTGTGGATTTCAAATCTCACAACCTAATATACTAGTTTGAATGTTCTCAATCCTCAACATTTTCTTCTTCTTCATTATTTTCATATGCCAATCTCATAAAGCAAATCATTATTTTAAGCATTACTACAGAGTCCGGAACAAGAACGCTTTCCACAAAAAGGGTCCAACCAACGAGAAAACACAATCCACTTAACAACTTAAGAAAAGCTGTGGATAAAGGTGTAACTCTATTTCTGTCAAATCAGGATCTCCGTCTATATCCTTGAGCAAATTAGCAATATTTAGTGCAGTGACATGTGGACTGCATCGAAAGACTAGAGGATGCACATAGCCCATGGTAGTTCATGGTGCCGTGTTCATTCGTTCCAGACCAAGAAAAGACCCCACAAAATCTTATGCTGATTACACATCGGACCATTCAACTCCTGAATATTGTTGGTACGGTAGGGAAGAACTTCTGTAACTAGCATTAAACAACAGATGAACCAAAGCATGCGTAGTCGCTGCTAATGCTACAGAACTGAAAAATGCTTCCACAGAAGCATAACCAGGACCCAGACACACAATAGTAGCTAGTACTGCATACCATCGGGTGGCGCGATCTTAGGGGAAGGGCGGCAGCCGCAGCACGACCTGCTCGGTGTCCGCCAGGTCCGACCGTGATATCTGCAACAACGCCCGCCCAAAATCACAGAGTCAGAACCCTAGATCAGCAACTTTGCGCGAACAATAGATGCGACGAGGAACAATTCCTAGTTTCCTAGTGCTAGCCAAGTGGGATACGAACCGGGTCGCGGAGGACGGGCTTTGTGTCGTCTACGGCGGGCCGGAACGGCGGCTTTCGGCTCTTCGTCGGCGCCCCGGAGGACGAGCTCCTCCCAGTGCTACCTGTCGCGGCCTCTGTGGGGGTGGGGGCGGAACCGGAGCCGCGGGAGAAGGGACCCGGGACCACCGAGGGGGTCGCGAAGGCGTACGGCTTCTCGCTTCCGGCGGACATGATACCGACGGGGAAGTGGTGGATCACCGATTGGATCCCGAAGATTTCGGTGCCTGAGCACAACCGTCTTCAGCAGTTCAGCACTACTACCTGTTTACACAGCGAGAAAATGGCAATTTTGCCATCCTCAAAAGTAGGCCTCGCTCTTTTGCCGTCCCGCAAAAGGAATCCCCCAGATTGTCATTATGCACTTGCTGAAATAACGGAATTGTTTCAGTCCGGCGTATGTGCAGCAGCGTTCAAGAAAAAACTAGCCAGCATCTTCGCTATTATCTTCAAATGTACTACTACTGCTTCCTTTACAAAATGGAAACATTTCCCATTTTTCTGATTGCAAACAAGAAACAAAACACAAAGGCAACTTTGTTCATTTCTTTGCTTCTGAAATTGAATTCAAAACGTTTTCAAATTCTCATTCTTTAGCAGTACATTGTTTGCCTACGTAGATGATTCCATCTCTTTGGTTTGTAGGTTACAATAAGATTTTCAACAGAAATGATCGCTAGTATCATAACGCATTAACGCGACATAAACGCAAACAAAACACTTGCATAAATCCTCTCAACTATCAATCAAGATTCATCAGACTTGGGACGAAGCTGCGCAGAACCTGACAGTGGTCGTGACAGCATCACAAAATGCTTGTACATCCGCCACCAATTCTCTGATGCCTCATCGACCGTCCGGTAGGCCCAGATATGTGGCTTGGCCTTCTCCCGCGCGATGAGGATCTCCTCCACCTCTGCCACCCGCTTTGTCTTGAGAGTGAGGCAGTCCACAAGATCGCCCCACTTGCCGAAGCAGTTATCAAACTCCCCATGCCGGTAATAGTTCTGCATCTGGTGGAATGGCGAGTAGCAGAACCAGAGTATATCAAAGCATTTTATGCAGTCCAGCCGTGGTGGTGGGGGACTGCTGGGGGCCTCTGGCTTCTCTTTCTTATCCATAAATCCTTGCTGCATAATAAAAATCCAGCAATAGTAAGATTTATACACATTGGGTTCAAGTATTAGTTGTAGTGGATACACATCTTATCATAAAGAGCTAAAAGTCTTGTTTGGCATGAAGAATGCACAGGCCACGCGGATGGTGGTGTGCCATAATCACAGCCAAGGGGGTCAAATCTCACCATCTCAGCAACCTACAGCACTGAAAACACTACAGGAAAAAGCGCACTAGAGACTAATTTATTGTTTTTTTATTGATAAATCATAAATCCTCCAAGAGCAAAATCAAGTAACTGGAATTTTGGAATAGAAAATAACTAGAAAATGTGTTCTGTTTTTTGTTGATAAAAATATATGAGAGACACAGCTAGGAATAGGTGATGACTGATTATAAATCTCCAATGGTATGGTAAGTTCATCTCAAATCATATAAAAGAATTAATAAAAGGGCCAGGGATCAAACAAAATGATTTTCGGGAAAGCAAAACAAGGAACTTTCTCATGTCGGTTGCTGTTGTTGCAATGGCCGCGGTGGGTGGTGGTTACTCAATTGAGATAGCAGGAGCATGGACTGTATCTTATAGTGGGTTAGCTCTAGTTTTGCCATAATAACTCTGCAATTAGATTTGGTGGATAACTGGATATAGATGATTGGCTACTCACATTGTGAGACAGGGCAGCAAGGTATGAAATTTCCTTGGCCCCTGCCAAACTCCACAACCTCATCTCCTCCATTGTGGCTGAGAGGAGGTTTAAAAGATTGGGCAAAACCCCATCAAACACACAACGGTTATGAAGGTTCCACAGAGACCAAGCAGCCAGGATGACGACACCTTGCCGAGCTTGACCAGCCAAAGCCACACTAGCACCTCACTACCATTCATCAAAGGACTCTACCCCTGGCTGAGGGGAAAGGTTCTGAAGCCCAACATTGTGCAACAACAGGAACCAGAACTGCAGAGTAAAAACAAAAGCCACCAACAAGTGATATATCGTTTATCGTCTCATCTTCCTGGTCACAAAGGGGGAAACAGGGATGATGATCAAGACCCCAACAAGCTAATAGAACAAGCGAGACTCCATAGCCCACTCCTCCTAGATAAACCTAATAGTCTGCTGGACATTAGGGGAACACCGTTGAACATGCAGTTTTTCCACAACATCCAAGCCCCCAAGGGTATTGAGCTGGAGGGGCCAGCATACAATGCCCAAGTTGCTGTTCTTATTTAGTTTTTGCTTCTATTATCTGTTTTAATCATCTACTACTTATGCATGGGACATCATAGCTCATCAGTCATCACTTCATCAACAAGAGAAGATTGGGGTCAGTCATTCTATACCACCCCTTTCGACCATTGTTTTTAAACATCTGTGACCCATGCCCTCGATGCCAACCAGCGACCCAGTCGACCAAGCTTTCTAGTGATTGTGTGCCAGAATCACAGTCCAAGGGGTTAAGCTCAGCATCATACAGCACTGAAAACGCTAAAGGAAAACGCACACCAGAGATTCTAATTTATTGCCATTCAACTGCCAACATAACCTAATGGCAAGTGGAATGAAATATAAGAACAAAGAAAATTTGCCTTGTTTGTTCACAAATCAAAAGACATCGGATCCTCAGAAAATAGGATAATGCTTAATTTGATGCTGAAACGTGAAGCATTTTGATAATGATTTTTTTTATCTCAAACAAGAAGGGAATGCAATAACATCCTGAATCAACATCAGAGGTAACTGAAGTCAAACGCTACAATAAAGCAAAAATTAGCACTAAACTTGCAGAGGCATAGTAGATGTAGCAAAATAATTAAGGATTAAATCTAAAATTACTAGTTCAGATTGGATTTAAAAGACAAAATCAGAGATTGGAACCAAGTAAATCAAAAAAGGAAAGGAAGTGAATACATAATGAAAACACTAGATTCGTTTCTAGAGATGTAGCAACAATAATTCAAAAATTTAGCATCACGGAATTTTTTTTGTGCAAATACCACTCTAATGTACTCGAATGCCCATTGAGCTAAATATTACGTCATTCGTGATTAGAAATGTTTTCGGAAAAAAAAATCAGAATAAGACACTCAGAGCATCTCCAACAGATTACTCATCTCATCCCCAATACCAAAAAAAACTTTGAGAGGGCTCCAACAGATTACCTAACCCATTACCAATACCTAATATTTTTCAGTAACTACTCAAAATCGTTCCTCTCTCCCTCAAATCTAGGAGATTCACACCCTTCCTATACCCGGGGTTTTTATGTGGCAGGAAGACACTTGTGAAGTGCTCATTAGGCTTAATGCATAGATTATGGGGTTTAGGTGATGCCAATGCAGCAATCAGCGACAACGGCGCATGCGCTGGGACTTGGCGACAGCGTCCATGGGGTTTGAGATTTTGAAAGCGCCAGAAGCGCGTCGCGTGTGCAAGTCAGTTGTGGCCTATGGGCATTAAGGTAGGGGAGGTCACGAGGCCACGGACCGGGGTTGTAAGCCCTACGCGCTGGAGCTGGAAGGAGATACCGCAGCTGCCAATTTGTAGGAGAGCGGCTTCGCGGCCCTCGAAGAGCACCGAGCAGGCAAGCAATGGACAGGACTCGGCGGAGTGAATCACTAGTCGTGAAAGTAAAGATCGATCAAACGGATGAAGGGATAAGAACATCTCCACTAGTCCCCCGAGTAAAGATCGATCCAGAAGAACAGACGCTTACCTGAACGCTTGATCAGAACTGCTCCCCAGAGGGGCGGCGTTGGGCGGTGCTCTTACTGCGGCAGAGGGGTGGCGGAGGGAGAGGCCGGCCGTGGCGGCAGACGGAGCCGGCGGCGGCGTGCGGCTACAGAGGGGTAGCACCGGGCGCTGACCCTGCGACAGAGGGGCTGAAGAGGGAACCGGTGGAGGGGTGGAGGAAGGAGGCGGTGGCGGGGCGGTGGCGGAGGAGGGAGTCGACGGTCTGCCAAAGAACTGAATCGATCTGCCCGACGGATTTTTAGGCAAGGGCCTTTCGGTCATTTCAGGTGGCTTGGAAAGAAAAGAGATTAGAGCATCTCCGAAAGCTTTTCTAAATCTCACTCTCTAAATCAACATTTAGAGAGTCATTTGTATAAAAATCGTTTTCTATATCTTTCCACTCTCCAACAGCTTTTCTATATCTCATGCGCACTCTAGAGAGCCATTCTCGTCTTCTATTTTTGGCTAGCGAAAAATCCGGAATAGAATATGCCTATATTTGGATGACCATTTAGAAAAGCTGTTGGAGGGTAATTTTTCACTAAAATCTCTATTCCTGTCATTTAGAAAGAATATAGAGTCTCTTGGAGATGCTCTTAGTGAAAATATACAAAGAGAGAGAAAAGAAGAGAAATATCCAAATTTATGCTAATTAAGTGTTAAAAGTTGTGAGAGGCACATAGTCGCTTGGGATATATTCAAATGCATTGAGGTTGAGGAATGAGCAGTTGTGAGGAACATGCAGGTCATGTTCGTCTATCTTATAAACCGTACTTTTTTTAGCCAATGAATAGTGTGTTTTCTCTCATAATAAATCAGTGAACAATACTTTTAGCCATGACTTTTTAGCCAAGCGAACAGGGCCATAATTTCTTCTCGTTCTCAATCCAACGAGAGAAAAAACTCTAACGGTCCTCATTATAGTGCCAAATGACATTTTTTTCATCGATCCATCAAAATCCATCATCCAATCCCTCGAAAAAGAACCCCCAATACCTATGACCGTTAACGATAGCTCCAACTGTCTTACCCCTGTTGTCGCTTGCGCTGCTGATGCCACCAGTCATCGCTGAGTAAGCTGAACGCAGGCTGAAGTTGACTATAGTCGTGAGCTCTAGCCGGCGTGGGTCTCTAGCTCTGGGTTCACTACCAGATGTCGTGGCGCCGCCAGAGGAGAGAGAGCGGTGGTGGCAGAAAGGGAGACGAAAAGAAGCGGCGGTGTAGCGCCACGCTGACAGAAGAAGAGAATAGCGAGGTGGGTGTTGGGTTGGGGAGGAGAGAAGGAGAAAGCACTGACATAAGAGGGGAGGAGGAGAAGCGGCGACACAGTGCTAGTGGAGGAGAGTGGCAATGTGTGTGGAGATCTAACGAGAGTGGTGCGGGTGAAGGAGTGGCGGGAGAGATGAACCGGTAGTAGGCCATTGGTAGGAGAACAAATGAAAAAAATAACCCTTTTATCGTGGGGCCCACATGTATGAGAAGTTATTAGGGTTGTTTTCTTATATATTATGCTACAAGAGTGTTTTTTACAGACTTAAAAATCATTTTGAGGCTCTTTAAATAACAATTTTGAGGATAAAGTACTTTTATTTAAGTGGAAACCTCTGAGGATTGCATGGTTAGAAGTCGTCGTTGCGCAGGTGCTTAGGTGGTAGCGTGGTTGTCTATAGAGATGGGAACAAACATAAATTTGCTAAATTCGATTAACCTAGACTTATGTCCATTCATAAACATAAAATCTATCCGCTAGAAAATCCATGACTTACGAATACAATTTTATGTCTAAATCCATGCTCACTCACGTTATAGGTATTTAATGAGCTTGTGTCCGCAACAGTAGACACACCATGTCGCTACCAATCAACAGATTGTAGTATAGTGCATATTCACAAATCACAACTATGTACTCATGTAAGCATAGTGCATAGTGCAGCTAAAAATAACATAAATGAGAAATCATATATCACCAACCACACAAAAAGCGAGCTAGCCTCTGGGATGCGGTGTGATGCACGAGCTCGAGCATGAATGTGCGATCTAGATGTGTGTCACCGCCGCCATAGTGTGGCCGGGTAGGGAAGGGGAGGGTCCAAAGAGTGAGCTAGGTAGGGTTGGGGATAAGCAGGTCATCTTATACGCCACTAAATGGATCGGTCTAGTTAAGAAATTTAGGTTATTATGGGCTACTATGGTTGCTCCTCTATATTTAAAAAACTTGTGACTTCGCGAGATACTACACCCTCAAACCTATGTTCGCAAACCCAATAGATCTAGTTTTTTTCCTATTTAACAAACCCATGGGTTAAAAAATTAACTCACACATGTACCCTACTAGGGTGAAAATGCATTAGGTTTTGGATTTCGAGTACCTGTTGCCATCTCTAGTTATCTAGTTCAGTTGGAGGCTGACATTACGGATGACGGTTAAGTGTTCTAGCATAAGCAAACCCAAACACATTCCTAGGCCTTGCTTCTCCATGTTAGAGATGTTGAGCTCCGATTGAAGTGATAGGAAGGACATTTTGAGCTGGTGAAATATTGGTTACCATCATTTTAATTGGTGGTTTTATTTCCAGCTCATCCAAAAGAATTCATAACTTTTATATATATACCCACGTGATGATAAAATTATGTATGAAGTTATAGAGAAAAAAGAGATCATATGAAGTTGTAGAGAAAAAGAGATCCACAACTTTATAGTTTATAGATTTTTTATTTGGGGACATTTTTGAATTTTGGTGCCTATAAATTGATACAATGTTTGGATCTATATTTATAGATCTAAACATTGTATCAAATATTTTGATACCAAGATAGCTTCAAACGAAGATGTTATACACTAAAATGTTGTAGACTTCATCAATAAATATGTGGTTATATGAAAAAGTGATATTTTTTTAATATGTGCTACATAAGGTTATGTATAAATTGCCTCGATTTATCCACCACCTAGTGCAGCATATTTAAAAAATCATTTTATATAACCTTGTATAGAGATAATGTATAAAAATATGGTAGATATCTAAAAGATCTATGGTTATGTATTGTCTAGATTCATAGCTAAAACGACATCCTTTTTGGGACGGAGGGAGTAGTTTACAACATTTTTATAAAATCATCTTGATGCCCCAGTAGTCAATTTAATATTCAGATCAAAATACACATATAAACATGGCATCAGCTTTTTAGATATAATAAAAAACAACTTCAAATGGAAAAGGCATTAAACTAAAAGGTTGTAGACCTCTTTTCTGTCTACAACTTTCATATAAACTAGAATGGGGCGAGGGTTTTTTTCATAACGGGTATGTACTATTTGTAACGGGTTTGTTCTATTTATAACGGTGTGTACTGTTTCACGGGTTATAATGTTCGTAACGGGTGCTTACTGTTCACTCGATCCGGTACTGTGTTGTTCATAACAGGTATTTACTGTTTGCTGGATCCGGTACTGTTAATATACGGTGTTTTGTGGGAGGAGGGGTGGTATATATCGATTCATCGTATATTAATCGTGGTTCATGTATAAAAAGTTATGAGTTTTTAGCTAGCAGAAAAAAAATCCATCAATTCAAACATTTTGAAATAATAATTTAAATATAATAAAAAAATTCTCTTCAGTGGGCCATAGTGTGGATCACATCACGCAGAACTTACCGGACCCACATGCAGACGCACGGTAATCAGCCATTCTTTCAAAAAAGATTCCTCACCACGCCAAAGCCATTCATTTATGAAATGATCTCAAGAGCCCCTCTGGTTCCCAGATCTCAGGGAGGTCTTTATTGAGATATTCGAAAGGTGGGCCTCTCCGAATAAATAGTATACCCTTAGAGTAACTAAAACTAATTCCTACTTTTTTTCGTTCTCCACGAGCTCTTCTTCCGGGCAGACAGCCACGATCTTCTCAGCCCTAGTTTAAGGTGAAAAGTAGTCGAGTTTTATCTCAATGTCGCCCATAGCTCCATTACCAAAAAAGGGTGCTCCATTGGACGTGGGCTGTGTTTAGTTCCCTGAAAAGGGCGAAAAAATGTACTGTAGCACGTTTTGGTTTTATTTGGTAAATAGTGTCCAACCATTGACTAATTAGGTTCAAAACGTTCATCTCGCAAAGTACAACCAAGTTGTACAATTAATTTTTGATTTCATCTACATTTAGTACTTCATGCATGTATCGCAAGTTTGATGTGACGGAGATTTTTTTTTGCATAGTGTATTTTTGGAGGAACTAGACACAGCCGTGGTTCCTAATATATAACTCCGCCTGCTGTTGAGGGTTCCGTCGCCGGTTGGTCTGGGGATCAGGAGGTTTGGGTGGAGGGGCAGGGGCGAAGAGCGAGGAGTCAGAAGTTCAATCGGATCTATGTTGGGCGGTTTTGTTTTTGGAAAGAGCTGGAAGCACAATAGGCTCATACAGAAAAAATCCCTACAACTAAAAAGATCAAAGTGTTATCGTCGGATCATTAATCGCTTCACCCCGCTCCTAATCGCCCGGCTCTCTCCCACGCCCGCGCTCACCTCCCCGTCCGTGAATGAAAAAAAAAGAAAATTCACAACCGCTCATACGCGCACGTCCTGCCTCTCCTCCCCATCCGGCCTCGGCTCCGCGTTCATCCCACGCCTCGCCGGTGCGCCATCCACCCCCAACTTCAATCCGGAACAGGGATCGAGATGGGCAAGGTTCTCTTCGACCTCTACGCCGCCGCCATCGCAGAGGCCTCTGGCCGTCCCATCCCCGCACTCTGCCGCCGCAGCGCCGCTGCTCCTCACCTTCGCCCTGTGGGGCCGCGTCCCCCGCCCCATCTTCGTCCCGCGGCGCTGCCCCCAATCGCGTCCCCGCCGCTTCCCTGCTCCGTGCTGCCGCCGCCGCCGCCCCAACAACGTGGCAGTGTGGCACCGCCAACCAGCACAGCCGGCGCATTGCCTGCCCCACCTGCTTTATTCCGTGCCGCCGTGGGTGTGGGTGAGCTGTGCCGCTGCGAGATCTTCCTCGGGTGGAGCTCCTCATATCAAGGGCATTGCTGAGCAGGGATGCAGATCCCATCGTAACCTTCTTCTTCGCTGGTTTCCCAATAATGGAGTCCTAACCGTCGTAACTCCCTCTCTTCCTGACTGTGAGGCGGTCAACAGGCCAATAAAGCATGCAACTCCTCGAGACGTCCATGGCCGTAGACTGGGAAGATCTACCAATGCCCTGGTCAGACCCGGGGATGGACATGTCGGCCACCGCGAGCATGAAGATCGTCGATGCTCAAGAAAAGGCATGAAAGCTTAACAGGTCTGAACACTTGTTGCCGAGCGTTGGTTGCCTTCATCACCCACCCTATGCTCACGTACGTCTACGTTTGACTCTAAGTGAAAGCAACTTTGCCTGATTTAGGTAGTAGTTAGTAGTAACTGTTTGATTGTGTATGTCTTGAGTAGAATGTCTGAAACAGCATCAATGTTTTCATGGGTACACTGACATCCCTTTGTCCACCATTTTGCAGGGTAAGTGTTGAGGCTCATAAATATTGCCTGATTGCAAGGCCGAGATGGAAATTATATGCCAGGCAAGAAACTGCCTTACATGATGCAGACTTAAATTCCTACCGTCATGTTGAGAGGAAGAATAGAAAAGGAGAGGTGCTTACATTCACAAAGATGCTTGTTTATGCACCGTTGTCAACTAATTTAGGATGCAATTTGCTCATCTTGAAGAAAATGGTGGAAAAGACCCTGGGATTCCTGTGGTAAACAATGCTTTCACCTCCTTGGTAATTGTCAAAATGTATACTCTGTACTTTTCATCATATTTATCCTTTGTGTATTACTTGCGTGCTTGCATGGCCATAGTGGGAAAACACTGAAGCATACAAAGAAAGGCCGCACATTGAAAAGCATACATCTCCTGCACCTGTCACCTAATCACAATGTTTCAGTATAGCGCTATAGCCCTTGGTAGCAAAGATGAACTGGCTGGAAATGGGAATTCATTTAAATTCAGTCTTACTGAAGTTAGGATGACAAAATGGGAATTCATTTAATACCAATAGTTATAAGCAGCCTAGATTAAATTGGGATATCAGGAAGCAAAATAAATAGCAATCAGTTAATATTTTCCCTTGAACTTAACACTATCAGAAGAATGGTAAGTAAACTGAAACAGTTAACATTTTCCCTTGAACTTAGTGCTATCAGAAGAATGGTGTAAAGTGCTGTGATCTGATGCATAATTATTTATTCTGTATAATTCCTACATCACCTTGTGATGACACCTTTTTTATACTGAATACAGAACTAATTTCTTCAGTGTATCATTGTTTCTTCAGATTTGTTATATTTTTTTACTTGTTTTCGTGTTCAGTTAAGAAATTGTGGCTCACACTTACACAGAACATGGGTGCTAGATAATGAGTTAGATGTGTCAACTAATCCTAATGTAGTTAATCTGATTCTACTCTATTCGGTGATTCAGTGCAAATGGCTAACATTAATGTGTCTGAATTCGAGTTAAGCTAGCTGACATATCTAATTTTAATACAAGGTTATGGAAGTACCTATAAATTGGCTATCTAATTAAGTACATTGGGCATACTTCTGTATGATTTATTTATTTTTGCATATATATATTTTTTTCCATGAGTAATGGTTATATTTAGATCTTGAGCTCCCCAGGTTTGGTGCCATCGTGGTATTATTAGAAGTCAGATATTAGAAACCTGCTCCCATAGCTGTAGGTATATATAATTTAGATTTGGTACAAACTAATTTATCTGCAAGTTATATTTCAGAACCTGGTTTAAAGTTTGCTTTAGTTAAACAAGACTTTTCTTGCTTCGTTTAAGATCACTTTGAGATCTTCAGTTCCAATGAGGTTTCTTCTTGAAGAGTAGAGTTATATTTTGCAATTGCTAGTCTCATGTTCTTATATTCGGAGATTGGATATGGTGTGATGAGGTTATCTAAAATCACAGCTCTACTCTATTCTTGAATTGGCTCCTCCTGTTTTTAAAGTTTCCATTAGCTTTTTTTATAGAAAAGAAGAGGATCAGAGCTTTCTAAAAGGATGGTTCATGTTTGGGTTCATTCCAGTCGAGCTAAGCACTGATTATGCGCAGAGCTAAACTTTGTTGAGTATTAGTGAAATTATTCTCTATCCATATCAGTTCACCGGTAGATGAAACTGTCACAATCTACATTCTTAACGCTATTCCTTACATTGTCATTGTCCTGACCCATACATTTTTTGGATGCTTTGGAAAAAATCTCATTAATTTGCAGTGAGCTGTACAATTACCATGAAAACAAATTTATGAACATTTTGCAGTTAGCTGTAAAATTATCATGAAAGCAAATCAGGCTTATAATTTTTCGCCACATGGTTCCATTTAATGGCTCATATCTTGAGATTAAGGTTAAGTTATATGGCCATGAAAAGTTATTCCTGTCTTTTTTTTTTGGACAAACGATATGTGTTCTTTTGATTTCACTCGAACATGTGAAAATTTGAATTTTGATATTGTTTTGCAGAAAAAATGAAATTGGGAGAATTTTAGAATAGGAAGTGGATATTAGAAGAACCTGCAAGAAAATGTATATTTTCAGCAATTTTAGATTGATATATTTTGAATGAAATATATTGTTTGGGGAATTAGTCAAGTGATTACACCTTCCGCATAATTAGTCCTAGACATACCTACTACGATTAGGATTATCAAGTATGTACATGTTATTGTCATGAGCTACAAAACCTATTATTGTTGTCGACTTGTCATCTTAGGTGATGTTTTCATTGCAAAGAAAACTGGCAAGAAAAAGTAAAACAAAAACTAATATGTTTCTTTGGATTGACCATGTTCCTCGTCTCTATATGCAGGTTGGCACCTTGACACGGCGTACAAACAGAGTACGACAAGGGCATATTATTACCTCTAAATGGATAGGTGAGCTTGGTGTGATTTGTTTCTTAATGTCTATGGCTTGTATTCCACGGTTCTTTAGAATTGATTTATTTGGGCTTTGGTCAGTCAACAGGATGTAAGGGCCAGGGGAACATGAACAAGTCCACATCAGCCAAGCTTCTCAATGTGCTTTGGTCAGTCAACAGGATGTAAGGGCCAGGGGAACATGAACAAGTCCACATCAGCCAAGCTTCTCAATGTTCCAAGACTATCGTCGTTTTTCTTTTAGTTCTTCGTTGTCTGGTCTCCTAGAGCATAAATTTTATTGAAAAATAATTGATGCTTAATATTGATCCAATTCAATGGTGATTGTGTGTTATAGGATTCAACTATATTCATCCGTAGCAACGCACGGGCACTCAACTCGTTGAAGGAGAAACATCGTCCGCACGGGCACTCAACTAGTTGAAAAGGAGAAACATCGTCACAGCTCGATGTCGAAAACGAGCCGCGGGTTGTAACTTGTAACCAATTTTTTGTTTTCCTCTTCAGAAACAGCCACCGCACTACTGCAGTAGTACCGCACCTCACCCGTAAAATTCCCCAAACCCCGCACACAGTTGCTGGAACCCTAGCAGCTCCACCCTCCCCGCCCGCACCAATGGACGACCAACAAACCCAGGATCTCGTCAAGGAGCTCGTCCACCGCCTCCTCTCCGCCGCCGAATCCGGCGGGCGCGACACGGGCGGCGCGCTGCGGTTCGCGCACCGGCTCCTCTCCAGCCGTCTCGCCCCCGCGGTCCTCCCCGATGAGCACGCGCTCGCGGAGTCCATCAAGCGTCGCCTCGCCGCCTCGGGCCGCCCCGACGATGCACTCGCATTCGCGGACCTCCACTCCAAGCTCTCCGTCCGTGCCCGCCCGGCGTCGCTGTGGCCGCTCCTCTACCTGCTCGACTCGCTCTCCTCGCAGCGCCGCGCCGCCGCCGCGGCTTCGTGCCTCCCGAACCTCCCTAGCGCCGCCCCGCCTCGGAATGCCACCTCGGGGACGGCGCCGGGCGCCGGTGGCAGGCCGGGCTCGCGGGCGCACGGGGCGCCGCTGGGCGGCGTGGTGCTGGTCTCCAAGGATCCGGACAACATCCGCGAGATCGCGCTGCGTGAGTACACCGAGCTTGTGATCGACGAGACGGAGGTGTCGGAGGCCGCGCTCGTGCGGGACGTGCTGTACGCGTGCCAGGGCATCGACGGCCGCTACGTGCGCTACGACAAGTCCGTCGACGCCTACGACCTTCCAGACGGTGTCCGGGTGCCGCGATCCACGCGCACGCACGTTCGCAAGCTGTGCGAGCTTGGCTGGCTGTTCCGCAAGGTGCGGGGCTTCATTTCTGACAACATAAGCCGCTCGCCCTCAGATGCTGCCACTGAGGTGGGCACGGTTGCGCAGGCATTCTGCTCGGCGCTCCAGGAGGGGCTCTCTGATTATTACAAGCTGCTGGCTGTTCTGGAATCGTACTCATTGAATCCAATTCCCACACCTGGATCTGATTCAGGTGTGTCCAGTAATTACCTCTCACTGCGCCGTCTTGCAGTGTGGCTTGCTGAGCCTGCAGTGAGAATGCGCCTAATGGCTGTCCTGGTGGATGGATGCCGGGGATTGAGGGGTGGCGCTATGGCTGGTGCGATCCATGGGCACGCACAGCATGGAGATCCTATGTTTCAGGAGTTTATGGGCCGATTGCTGCGCCGGGTGTGCTCGCCATTGTTTGAGATGGTCAGGAGCTGGGTGCTAGAAGGGGAATTGGAGGATGTATTTGCAGAGTTCTTTATCGTTGGGCAGCCAGTGAAAGCGGAATCTTTGTGGCGGGAGGGCTACCTTATTCAATCTGATATGCTTCCAGCTTTCATCTCTCCAGTGCTGGCACAACGGATTCTTAGAACTGGCAAGTCAATCAACTTCCTTAGAGTATGTTGTGACGATAGTGGCTGGGCTGATGCTGCTGCCGAGGCTGCTGCATATGTTGGCACCACGACGTCTCGGGGTGGCCTTGGTTATGGGGAGACTGATGCTTTGGAGGCATTGGTGGTTGAGGCAGCCAAGAGGATTGATCGGCATTTGATGGATGTCATTCATAAGCGGTACCGGTTTAAGGACCACTGCCTTGCTATCAAGCGGTACTTGCTTCTTGGGCAGGGTGATTTTGTCCAGTATCTTATGGACGTTGTTGGCCCTGAGTTATCAGAGCCAGCAAATAGGATTAGCTCCTTCCAGTTGGCTGGCTTGCTTGAGACTGCAATCCGAGCTTCCAATGCACAATATGATGACCGTGATATCTTGGACCGGATAAAGGTAAAGATGATGGATCATGGAGATGGTGATCGTGGCTGGGATGTCTTCTCTTTGGAGTATGATGCTAGGGTCCCCCTAGACACAGTGTTCACAGCTTCAGTTATGAAGATGTATCTCAAGGTTTTCAACTTCCTGTGGAAGCTCAAGCGTGTAGATCACTCCCTTACTGGAGTGTGGAAGACAATGAAACCTAACTGCATTGTTTCTTCTCCATTTTACAAGGAAGGAACAAGCATCAGAGCTCAGTTTGTTTCAGTTCTTCGTAAATGCCAAGTTCTGTTCAATGAGATGAATCACTTTGTGACCAATTTCCAATACTACATTATGTTTGAGGTCCTGGAGGTTTCGTGGGCCCGTTTCTCTGATGAAATGGATGCAGCGAAGGATTTAGATGACCTTCTCTTGGCTCACAATAAGTATCTCAACTCGATACTGGAGAAGGCCCTGCTTGGTGAACGTTCCCAAGGACTTTTGAGAAATCTGTTTGAATTGTTTGACATCATCTTACAGTTTCGGAGCCATGCTGATCGATGGTTTGAACGGATATATGAGTTGCAGCTAAGGTTAGATTATTGCAGAATCAGATATTGTGATCCCATCTTTACTTTAAAATCTCATCTCATATCTATTGTTTGATTTACTCCAAAGTTCCATTTTTACTGCAGGGGAAGGGGTAAACCAAAACCAAAATCTAAGGATACAGGTTCATGGCTTGATGGCGGCAGAAAAGCCATGATCCAACTAGCTGGAGAACTTTTCTGGAAAATGGGTGAAGACCTGGATAGCATTGCAAAAGATTATACAGCTTCTCTTGATGCTTTTATTACTCAGCTGCCCATGCAGCAGCATGTTGATCTGAAGTTCCTTCTCTTCCGCCTCGACTTCACTGAATATTACAGCCGTGTTTCCTCCAACAAATGAAAGTGAGCTGCTAATGTGGAGAACTAGGAGTTAGATTGACTGATTGGTTGGAACTTGGGAAGCATTATTTTTACACCATATTCCCGTTGATTGATGCTTGGTCGCTTGATTAGCATGGTCACTTCCATTTTCCTTGCGCCCACTGAGGATTACCAATACTAGAATCTAGATTGATTCTGTCAGCTGTTCGCCTGCTGATGGTTATGTGCCGCTTCAACGAGGCTAAAGCCATGCATTCCATACAAGTCTGTACAAAATTGATGTAAGTTTGTTTTGGTCTTGATTTTTATGGATGTTCTGGTGTAAATTTCATGTATTTGTTTTGTTTGATTTATTTCTTAAGAAGTTGGAGCTCTTGGAAGATTTGTCCTTACCAGTTTGTATTATCAGTTTTACAATAGCGGGTATCTCATTACACTGGTTGCTGCCCTTTCTTGGATTACTGAAGTTAGACTGTATGCTCTCTGGAACTCTGAATAGCATGCTGTGCTAAGAACAGCTCATGATAAATTATATATAATTGCTCATGTAAAGGTGAAGTGTAGAACAAAGAGGTCGTGACCCAGTGATTTAGTTTCCCTTCTGTTTTGTAATCTTTCAGTTGGTTTGACTACGGTTGAAGGAATTTGATACTGCTACAGAGATATGAGAAGAATACAATTCAGTGTCCAGAAGCTAGTGAACTGCTGGGAGCAAGGTGCAATTGGATGAAGGCGAAAAAGGAGACTTGAAGAAATCCGTGGGAACAGATGTTCAAGCTTTGTGTCAAATACAAAAATGCACCTTACTTGACATGACTGAGCATCACAACGTTTGCAAAGTTTGGTTAGTTTTGGGAGAGCGGTTGCTATTTCTTGTGCAAGATTAAATGTGAGCAAACGATCTGAAATTTAAACATTTGCATGTAGAGAAAATACTTAAGCATTGTATTGAATAATACTAATTATATAGCACCAACTGAGGATAATGTGTGCATAATGTAACGTAGAAGTGTCAAATAACAGGCTTGCAAAAACTGATGAATTGGAGCACATCTGTTATTTCTTTGAATTGAAAGGTTAAATTGGAGGGACGATCTGAATTTTCCAACAGTACTTAAGCTGTGCATGTCAAGAAATTCAGAAAACACTTAGTTTTGAAATAGAGCAATGTTTATTAATTATATAGGACAAAAATTTTTTAACAATGCATGGAATATGGGATACACACATGATTGCAAAGTTAAAAGTGAATTTTGGGTGTGTTTAGTTGGTGAAAAGTGGGTGAAAAGTTACTGTAGCACTTTTCGTTTTTATTTGACAAATATTATCCAACCATGAAGTAACTAGGCTCAAAAGATTCGTCTCGTAAAAACCAGACAAACTTAGCAATTAGTTATTTTTTTACCTATATTTAATACTCCATACATGCGTCCAAATATTTGATGTGATGGGTGGAAGAGAAAATATTTTGGGTTTGCATAGGAAGTGAACGGGGCCTTTGTAGCATATTTTCTACTTTTGAAAGGTTAAATGAGGGCAAACCTCTGATATTCTAGTAGCATTTTGAGTTGTGCATGTAGAGAAAACACTTCACTTTTTTGAAATGTAATAAAACTGATTATATAGTATCAACTGATGACCATGTGTGCAACATGGAACATACACATTTTTAGAGGCAAAACTTGATGAATTTTGAAGTGTTAAATGATGGCAATTGGCAAAGGGTGTAGATTTTCCAAGCTAGTCCGTGCCAGCCAGCCCACAACTGAGGCCCTGTTTAGATCCTAAATTTTCTCCTAAATTTTACTATGCAAAAAAAAGATTCTCCGTCACATCAAAATATTGGCATATGTATGGAGTACTAAATGTAGATAAAATTAAAAACTAATTGCACAGTTTTGTTGTATTTTGTGAGACGAACATTTTGAGCCTAATTAATCAATGTTTAGACAATTATTACCGAATAAAAACAAAATTGCTACAGTACCCGGGCACTGTTCATGCCCGAATTCAGGCCCGAATTTGAGCATCTAAACAGGCCCTGATAGAATGTGGTGGCGGCCCTTTCCAAGCTAATCCCAAAAAACAGGCATGCGTCCTTCTTCGGGACAGGGGAGGATACCAGCCCATCACTCCGTCTTCGTGCGTAGCATTATGGATGAAAACGAAAATGATAATCTCTGATTTTTGGAAATCGTTTTTGAGTTTTTTCTGATTTTTAGGTCTAAACGGAAATGGTAGCGGTAATCGAAAAAACGAAAACGATAACGGTAAAAATAATCGAAAATGAAAGCGAAAATGATTTTGCCCTCTTCCGATCGTTTTCAAAGATTTCCGTATTTAATCGGTAATTTACCGTCGGTAATTACCGATTCAAAGACCTTTAATTAATGAATCCTAATTTATTTATAGACTAATAAGGCAAATATTTTTTTTAAAAGAAACCCATCTTCACACACAAGCACATAAGGCAAATATATTTTTTGGAAGGGAACTATCTATATAGAAGTATTTCATTTGTATAACAAGAAGGCAATCAGCCAATCAGACAATCACTTGCTGCACCCGCTAGCCACGAAGGCGAACGGACTCGGGCGGCGAGCGCCTGCACCTAAGATGTTCCCCCTGTTCGGCTGAGCTTATCAGCCGTGGAACAATGTTTTTCTCTCACAGCAAATCAGTCACAGCCGGCTTATAAGCCAAAAAACAGCCTGCCGAACAGGGCCGTTGTAAACTATGTGGTTTCAGCTTGTAATCTTGTCAATTGTGATTTTATTTATCATTGTCATATAAGATAGGTCGAGCTATATAGATCTTCTCATGTTCTACAATTTGACGTGTTTATCGTTTTTGAGGATATCGTTCTCATGGATTCCGATCGTTATCGATGTATATTCCGATTGACTACTATCGTTTTCGAAATTATCGGAATATCAGTGCCGTATTCGTTTCCGACAATATCGTATTGATTTTGTTTTTGAGAAAAAAAATGTGAAAATGAAAATGATTTGGTCTACTGTCGATCGTTTCCGATTATTTTCATCCCTACGCAGCATGTGCGCAGCACGACTGGTGACCAAGAAATCGAGCACGCACAACACATGTTTCAGGTATAATATCTATCCGTTCGAAAGCAAAGATACCCAACACATGTTTGGGGTTTGAAAACCTTTGGCCTTCCGATAATCCGAGCTTTGTTTCTCTGGATAAGGCTGAGCTGACTCAGAAAGCTGTCTTCCCTATTCAGCCCGCCCATCCTCTGATTCCCATTATCAAGTCTCGGGGTAACGGTAACGGACTCGTGGTTGTGCAATGTGCTCTCCGCCGAGGCAGCCCGGAGAAACGCACGTGCACTGCGAAACTGTGAACGCTTCAAGAAGGTTCCAAGTGTCAGCACGAACGCACGACCCGTTCTGTGCATCTATCTAAAACAGTGATCTATCATCTGTGGCGACCGGCCATAACGGAAGGCGTTACCTTTTTACCTGCTCTCCGTTGACCGCGATCCATCACGGCACCACGAAACATCCAGCCGGTTTGCGCAGACAGCAGCCATAGGCCATGGCCGCGCCCATCCAATCCACCACGCCAACAGCAACGCGACAAATGGCCTCGCGCACGCGGCGACGCAAGCAGATTCGGACGCACTCGCCTCGCTAGTCAGTTTCACCGCAAGCCGGCCCGAGCCACCGCAAGTTGGCGACGGACGAAGCATCTCCGCAGTCCGCGCGCGCAGATCTACAGATACACCTTGTCACCTCCTGCGTCCTGCCATGGTCAAACCGGCGCCCGGTCGCCGTCCGTGGCCTATAAAAGCGCGCGTCTGCTCCCGCCCCTTCGCCTCACATCTCACAAGTCACAAGCCACAAGCTAGCGATCCATAAAAGTTCCTCGTGCAATCGAAGTGAATTCTGAGTGATAAGCATTCGGAAGCTCAACGCAGCCTTCGGTTCTGAATTTGATCGGTCGGAAGCAGCCTCGCCCGCGTTCAAGGCAAGATAGCAGGTGTTGCCGCCATGGAGCCGGAGATGCAGGCGGCGCTGATCAAGGTCGGCGTGTTCGTGCTGGTGCAGGCGCTGGTGTACCTCATCCTGTCGCAGTCCTCCACCGTGTTCTCGCGCACCAAGAGCCTCGGCCTCCGCCCTGCGCGGTCGCTCAGCGCGCGCCGCATGCTCGCGCTGCTCTCGTCCGACCTGCCGCTCGCCGCCGGGGAGCCCTCGCCCGTCGCCGCCGCCTTCGCCCGGACGTGGTCCGCGTCGTCGCCCATGCTCGCCGCCGCCCACCACCGGAAGCAGGACTGAGGCCCGCGACCGTGTGCGGTCCGCGTTGTCGCCCATGCTCGCCGCCGCCCACCGGAAGCAGGACCGCCCGCGACCATGCGGCCGCGTAGCTCCGTCATCACTAGTATTCTTTTATTCTTTGGTTTGATCGATTGATTTGTGTCGGTTTGGTTGGGTTGTAATCAAGTACTACTGCTTTTGTGCTGCATCGTTACAGTCCATTCAAACCATTCTTGTATTCTGTGGACATTTGTCAAGGATGTCTCGTTGAATTTGTGAATTGAACTGCATGCTGAATGTGACTGCTGAGTGCTGATGTGCCATCTCAGTATCTCACAGTACCACTTCTGAATCGGTCAGAATGATTTCGTGCGAAAGGATTAATAGGGACGATCATCTTCTTTCCTTTTTCACTGAAGACCATAAGCCAATTTAATATTTGCTACAAATTGAGTGGAATTTTCTTACTATAAAAACAACATCATTGTGACTTAGAGCCTGTTTAGATAAGCTAGGGCTGGTTAACAGTTGATAAAAATTAGCCCAATTATGTGGTATGGGTTAGCTAATTGGTTGACAAGCAACTACCGAGATTAGGCTAAAAAATAGAGCAACTTAAAAGACTCTCTATATCATTTCTAATTGCTAGGAATATAGATTTGGTTAACATATCCCTAACAACTTTTTTTAATTGGTTATCCAAATATAGTCATCTTATACTATTGATTTCTCGCTAGCCACAAATACAAAACGTGAATGACTCTAGTGTGCACACGATTTTTCGCAAAGAAATACTTTTGGAGCGTGAAAACATATAGAAGGCGATTTCTATGCAAATAGCTCTAGCTCCAAATGATTTGACAGTAGAATTTAGAAAGACTCTTGGAGATGCTCGACCTATAGCCCTTCTATTTTGATGGGTTATAGCTAATTTTGGCTAAAAGTTAATTCCATACGTTTCCGTTCGACGCTTTGTCCATTGATTTATTAAGGCGTATTTATATTGATAGGAGAAAAGCCTTTTAATTTGTTCGTTTTCTATTTAATTTCTCTTGAAATATTATGAACTTCTAAATTCAATATCTTAAAACTATTTTTAACATGAGTACATTGATTTGACTATTTTATACACTTAATTAATACATATATAATCTTGACTATTCGTTTGTAGGGAGTAATTAAGTATTTAAAAATTATTTTGTTCACTCTACGAAGTTAATATCCAAACGTGCAAAGCTAGGAGCTTCAGAACCAACACGTATCATTTTGGTTGCAATATCATGGCGTGCGCACACAGACATTAATAGCTCAGTTGTAAGGACTCTAAAATTTTGCACAAAAAAAATATATATATACACACAACTTTTTGACAGAGAATATTCAACATCTTAGAAACATTGGTGTTGGCTAAAACACGTGTTTATGCTACTCCTCCGTCTCTAAATAAATAATTTTTTAAAAGTTATTTTAAGTTAAACTTTTTGAAATTTAACTGAATTTGTAAAAAATAACATCATTATTTATGATATCAAATTAGTATCGTTAAATAAAATATTTTTTATAATGTATTTATTGGCGCTATAAATATTTCTTATTTTTTATAAATTTGGTTAACATAAAAAAAGTTTAATTTAAGACAAACTCTAAGATTTGATGTACTTAGAAAAAGAGGAAATACTTCAGTATATGTATTTGGTTCTAGAAACCTAGAACTATCTGGGACAGCCCAAATTTGTGGCCATTTTAGACGTTTGGTTCTAAGGACGAGCGGAGATGGATGTCCTCACAGACGCGGGGCAGACTGCATTCTGTTCATTGCATCTATATATTTCTTTCACCACAAAATATATCTCTATCTGAGAATGAGTCCATGACAATAAAATGGCGTATATCATATATGTATGTATGGTTTTAAATGCCAAGAACTCTAACTGTTCCATTGACCTCCATACGTCACGGCTCGGCAGGCAGCACTCAGCACTCAGCAGTGACGGCGACTGGAGCATATTTTTGCGCAAGCGTCAATGCAAGCAAATTGAGACGCACGCAGCAGCACTGACTCCAAACTGAATCGGCAGATGGCCTTACAGAACTTCAAACGCATGGCGGAGTGAAAACTAGTGTTGTATTGTACCAAAATTCCACAAAATCCGGCCACTGACTCCATTGACGTAAGCAGGCGTAGGAAAGTTTCGATGCACTAATTCACTCGCTCGGTTTGACCATCCAACTGCGGTTGATAAAGGTGCTCATCCGAAGTTCCACCTTTGTCAGCTTGAATAATTCACACTGGTAAAGATCCTGTCCCAATCTGAAATGATAGCACGAGGCATGCCGTGCAATTTGTAGATCGGGACAAGACCAACTTAGCAACGCCCGCTGCCGTGATGGGATGGCAAAGACCAAGAAAATGAGCATACTTGGTAAACAGATCGACGACCACCAAAATGCAGTTAAAGCCACCTGATAGCGGCAGACTTCTAACGAAGTCCATTGAGACAATTTTCCATGCACGATCAGGAACGGGCAAAGGCTACAACAGGCCGAGCAACTCGGAACGATTCGGCTTGGCCTGTTAACACACACTGCAAGAGGCAACAAATGCTTGGACAGACGACTTCATACCAGCTCACGTGAAAAGTTGTTTCAGACGACGGTACGTGATCCGGATGCCAGAATGTCCCCCAACGGCGCTCGAGTGCAAAGCCGCAATCAACTAGTGATGCAAACTCGGATCATTACCAATCCAAATGCGCGCCTTGTAATGGAGCTGCCCATCCCTCAAAGTGTAATGTGGAACTGAATCCGAAGCTAGCGCCAACTTAGTCAAGAGTTGCTGAGCATGCATATCAGAGGCATAGGACTGAACAACTACCGATAACCACTGAGGCTAATAGACAGACATGCCAGAACAGTGACTGATAGGCAAACGAGAGAGAGCACCCGCCACCCCATTATCAGCCCCTTTGCGATAGACAATTCGATATCATAATTCGATCAACTTGGTGAACACTTTCTATTGCCAAGGAGTATGAAGCCGCTGTTCACCTAGGTGAACAAGACTCTTGTGATCCGTGATGATGTGGAACTCAACATGTTGCAAATAGCTACACCAATGCTCAATTGCCAACAGAATTGTCACATACTCCTTTTCATATGCTGACAGACCCTGGGAAGGTGGAGTGAGTGGTTTGCTAAAAAAACACCAATTGGTGGCCACTCTGCATCAAGACAACGTCAATTCCCAGCTCGTTGGCATCCGTTTCAACCACGAATGCCTTGGTGAAATCTGGGAGAGCGAGAACCACAGCCGATGTCAAAGCATTCTTCAAAGCAAGAAAAGATGATTTATGCACATCAGTCCAAACAAACATAACACCCTTCTTCAACAGGTCAGCAAGCAGTTTAGAGATCAATCTGAAATGCCACACAAACTACCGGCAGTAGCCTGCTAATCCCAAGAAACTATGCAACTCCTTGAGAATGGTTGGAATAGGCTATTGACCAACCGCCTTAACCTTGTCATGATCCGTAGCAACCTCGGCGGCAGAGATAACATGGCCATGTACTTAAGCTGTCGTTGCGCAAAGACATTTCTTCAATTTTAACTTGCCAGTGATCATGCTGAAGTAATTGAAGGACCTGCCGCAGATGCACAAGATGCCCCTCAAGTTGCGACTATAAATTAGGATATCATAAAAAAACATAAGAACACATTTGCGCAGAAGTGGCGCAAGGGTGGTATTCATGGCTTTCTCATAACATATAAAGTTTTTGTCCTCATCTAATTGTAGAAACAATGGAAAAAGTCTAATTGACCCCCTCAACTATTGGGGGTGGTCTACTTTACCCCCCAAACTATGAAACGGTCTAATTTACCCCCTGAACTTTGCAAAACCGGCCAAATCACCCCCTCGAGCGGTTTTGGGCGGTGGTTTGCTACAGTAACAACGGCTTTGCTACAGTAACGGCGGTTTTGTCTTTTTCTTTTTTATTTATTTCGTCTGAATCTTTGAAAAATCATAGTAAATCACAGATAAATCATAAAATGGAAAATCCAGTTTTGTTGGACTCCACATGAGTAGATCTACATAGTGAACTTATAATATAGTATGCTTTAATACAAAGTTTTTTGTTGTATGAATTATTCAAATTAATTACAGAAAAAAACTAGATCAAAATTTACAGGAAAAACTTTGTACTAAAGCATGCTATATTATAAGTTCACTGTGTAGATCTACTCATGTGGAGTCCAACAAAATTGGATTTTCCATTTTATGATTTTTTCTGTGATTTACTATGTTTTTTCAAAGATTCAGATGAAATAAATAAAAAAAGAAAAAGACAAAACAACTGTTACTGTAGCAAAACCGTGGTTACTGTAGCAAAACCACCACCCAAAACCGTTCGATGGGGTGATTTGGCCGGTTTTGCAAAGTTCAGGGGGTAAATTAGACCGTTTCATAGTTTGGGGGTAAAGTAGACACCCCCTAATAGTTGGGGGGTCAAGTAGACTTTTTCCTAGAAACAATTGTATATTATTATCTGTCTTTGTTCCAATCAAGGTTTATGGTTTTATCTAACGAGTTTTTTTAATTTCGGAACCGAAAATTTACAGTGAACTAAAGTTTCAATTTTAATATAAAATCTATGCAATGACCATCGCCTCAAAGAAAACTAAAATTCAAGCATCTCAATTTTAACAAGTTTTTTAATTTTAAGAAAAAAACATCCCAAAACAGACAGGCGTCCTTCTTTGGGACAGAGAAGGATATCAGCCTATCACTTTATTATCAGTATACAACACCACACCATCTTCGTGCGTTGCATGTGCGCAGCACAACTGCCGACCAAGAAACCGAGCACGCACAACACATGTTTCAGGTATATCTATCTGTTCGAAAGCAAAGATACCCAACACATGTTTGGGGTTTGAAAAGCTTTTTCTTCCGATAATCCAACCACGTTTCTCTCATTCTCACGATAAGGCCGAGCTGACTCAGAAAGCCGTCTTCCATATTCGGCTCACCATCCTCATTCCTGTTATGATCGCGGGCGTCCGTCCATCCGGACTCCGCGTGCCACGCTCCGCCTCGCTGCTTCCACCTGCGCTGCTCGCTCCCACCTGCAACGCGCGCCTCGCCCACGATACTTGCTTCCTTCCATCGCTCGCCCCACCCGTCGTGCACCCGGACCGCACGGATTTGACATGCGCGTCACGTGGCCCGCGCGCTGCCTCTGCTCTCCCCATATCTCGCTATCTATCTCGTGTCCGCTGATTGCAGAGTGCCTCCTTAGCCTCTTCCTCAACTCCAATGCCACCAGGATGCCTCGTTGCAGCCGTCCCTGCCGATGGCCGTTGGGCACACATGCCAGAGTGCCTCAGGTTGTCCCTGACCGAGCCAAGGGCACCCACGAGCACAGACGGATGCTAGTGGTGCTCGTGTGCCACCGGCTCCCACCCTGACGACCAGAATCGACCGGCCAAGGCCTCCCTTCCCTTTTGTTGCAAATTTATTTTTTGTTTTAGATGTTTCAGTGGTATGTTGCAATTATTTCATATGCATGTTACAAAAGTAGATCTTGATGTTGCATATGTTTCAGAGGCGTGTTGCAAGCATTTGCTCAAAATTTTCATCTGTTCAAGACATATGTTGCAAGCGTTTTGATTTGTATGTTGCATATGTTTCACACATATGTTGCAATAGTATGTTCTAAATGTTTCATCTGTTTCAATCTTATGTTGCAGCAAGTGTCTTATGTTGCAAGTTGTAAGTGTTTTATCGGATGTTGCATATGTTTCACAGATATGTTGTAGGTGTATGTTCCAGTAGCGCGGGGAGTGATGGCGGCACGACACGGCGTCGGGGAATGGGGCTCGACGAGCCGGGGCCGGCGGACGTGGCGCACGGCGTGCTGAGGGCTGGCGGTCAGGGCGCAACGGGGTGGGGTGCACGTGCTGGGCGGGGTGAACGGCGAGGTGGATGGGGGCGGGTCGAATCGAGGCAAATGGGGTGGATTGCGCGTGGGAGGCGGGTCGTCTGGACGCGCGGCGCAGCGACTGGGGCAAGGCGAATTAACGGACGGGGACAGGCTGCGCAGGCGTTTCCGGACATCCGGGCATTAGCCATACCGTTCCTGTTAAAGTCTTGGGTAAAAGATGGTAACAGTAACGGTAACGGATTCATGGTCGTGAGCCTGAGGGCGGCCCCAGAGGCGCCTGGAGAAACGCTCGTGCGCAGCAAAACTCTGAACACTCGAAGGTTCCAGGTTTCAACACGGACGCACTACCCATTCTGTTCATCTATCTAAAACTGTGATGTGTGCTGACCGGCCATAACGGGAGGCGTTGCCTTTTTACCTGCTCTCCATTGACCGCGAGCCATCACGGCAACAGGGAAACATCGGGCCTCGCGCACGCGGCGACGAAAGCAGATTTCGACGCACCCGCCTCGCTAGTTTCAGCTTCACCGTCACCGCAAGCCGGCCCGAGCCACCTCAAGTTGGCGACGGACGAAACATCTCGGCAGTCCGCACGCACGCACGCACAGATTTACAGGTACACCTCGTCACCTCCTACTTCTGCCACCGGCCTCCGGTCACCGTCCGTGGCCTATAAAAGGCGCAAGCCTGCTCCCGCCGCTTCGCCTCACATCTCACATCTCACGAGCCACAAGCTCAACGCTCCACATACATCCCTCCCTCGTGCGATTCGGAAGCTCAACGCAGCGTTCGGTTCTGAATCTGATCGGAAGCACAGCCTCGCCCTCGTTCAAGGCAAGAAAACCGGTGTTACTGTTGCCGCCATGGAGCCGGAGATGCAGGCGGCGCTGATGAAGGTCGGGGTGTTCGTGCTGGTGCAGGCGCTGGTGTACCTCATCCTGTCGCAGTCCTCCACCGTGTTCTCGCGCACCAAGAGCCTCGGCCTCCGCCCCGCGCGGTCGTTCAGCGCGCGCCGCATGCTCGTGCTGCTCCTCTCCGACCTGCCGCTCGCCGCCGGGGAGCCCTCCCCCGTCGCCGCCTTCGCCCGGACACGGTCGTCCGCGTCGTCGCCCATGCTCGCCGCCACCGCCCACCGGAAGCAGGACTGAGGCCCGCGTCAAAAACAACATCATTCTTTGGTTTGATCGATTGATGTGTGTCGGTTTGGTTGTAATCAAGTACAGCTTCCAAATTTCATGGAATTTTGATTTGCGCATCTCACTACTGCTTGTGCATCGTTACAGTCCATTCAAATCGTTCTTGTATTCTGTGGACATTTGTCAAGGGTGTCTCGTTGAATTTGTGAATTGAACTGCATGCTGAATGTGACTGCTGCGTGCTGACGCGCCATCTCAGTATCTCACAGTATCGCCTCTGAATCGGTCAGAATGATTAGGAGGATCTTCTCGTGCGAAAAGGATTAATATATAGGGACGATCATCTTCTTTCCTTTTTCACCGAAGACCATAAGCCAATTTAATGTTTGCCCCAAATTGAGTGGACTTTTCTCTTACTATAAAAACAACATCATTGTTGTAACTTAGGGCATGCTTGGATAAGCTGGGGCTAGTCAACAGTGGGTAAAAAATAGCCTAAATTATGTGGTATGAGTTAACTAATTGGCTAACAACTACTCTGAGAATAGGCTAAAAAATTGTAGCAACTCCAAAAGAGTGTCAATATCATTTCTAATTGTTAGGAGTAGAGATTTTGGTGTAAACATACCCCCAACAACTTTTTTAATTGGTTGTCCAAATATAATCTTATACTCTGGATTTCTCGCTAACCACAAATAGTAAACATGAATGACTCTTTAAATGCACACAAGATATAGAAAAAACTTTTAGAGCGTAAAAAGAAATAGAATACGACTTTTACACAAACAACTCTCCAAATTATGATTTAGATAGTGAGATTTAGAAAGACTCTGAGATACTCGACCTATAGCTCTCCTGTTTTGATGGGCTATCGCTAAATTTTACCTAAAAATTAACTCCATACATCAAACATGTCCTTATCCAAGTTTCCATTCGACGTTCTGTCCATCGATTTATTAAGGCGCATTTATATTGATAGGAGAAAATCCTTTAAAATTGTTCCTTTTCTACTTAATTTCTCTAGAAATATATTACGAACTTCTACAAATTCAATATCTTAAAACTATCTTGAACATGAGTACATTGATTTGACGACTATACACTTAATTCATATATAATTAAGTATCACTAAATAAACTATATTTTCATAATGTGTTTATTTGGTGCTATAAATATTTATAATTTTTTTATAAATTTGGTTAACATAAAAAAGTTTAATTTGACATAAACTCTAAGAATTGATCTGCTTAGAAAAAGAAGAAATACTTCAGTATATGTATTTGGTTGCTAGAAGCCCAGGACTATCTGGGACAGCCCAAATTTGTAGCCGTTTCAGACGTTTGGTTCTAAGGACGAGCCGAGAGCCCGAGATGGTTGTTCATCTCCGAGACTGCGTCTGTTCATTGCATCTATATTTCTTTCACCTCAAAATATATCTCTCTCGAGAACGAGTCCATGATAAAATGGCCGATATGTATCGTTTTAAATGCCAAGAACTCTAACTGTTCCATTGACCTCCATACATCACGGCTCGGCAGTCGGCAGACGAAACATTCAGGCAGCACTCAGAGTCTCAGACTCAGCAGTGACGCCTGACAGCGACTGGAGCATATTTTTGCGCAAGCGTCGATGCAAGCAAATTGTGACACACCCAGCTCTGAGGCTTCAGTTTCACCCCGTGGGAGTGGTCTAAGCTTAAACAATTTGACATCAACTGAACCTGACCAGTAGACCACGGCGAGTCGGCGACGACGAAGCATCTCCGCACGCCCGAGGCCCCGAGCCCTCCGGCAAGTCGGCCACGGTCAAGCCGACCGGCGGCCCGGTCGTTGTCCTTGCCCTATAAAAACGCGCGCTTGCTCCCGCCTCTTCCCCTCACAAGTCACAAGCGACCCATTTCTCGCTCCAGCTCGGAAGACTGATCCAAGCTAACGCTAAGGCAAGGCTGTTCTGAATTTGACCAGAAGCTCCTCGAGGCAAGAGTAGCCATAGAGATGGAGCCCGGGATGCAGGCGGCGCTGATCAAGGCCGGAGTGTTCGTGCTGGTGCAGGCGCTGGTGTACCTCATCCTGTCACAGTCCTCCACCGTGTTCTCGCGCACCAAGAGCCTCGGCCTCCGCCCCACGCGGTCGCCGTCGCTCAGCGCGCGCCGCATGCTCGCGCTGCTCTCCGACCTGCCGATCGCCGGGGAGCCCTCGCCCGTCGCCGCCTTCGCCCGGACGCGGTCCGCCTCGTCGCCCATGCTCCCCGCCGACCGGAAGGAGGACTGAGGCCGGTCTGTGGCGCCGGCTTCAGCTAGACCGGGAGGGACCCTCTGAATTAGGACTAGGAGGGCTGCTAGTGCTAGCTCGATTCTGTTGGTTTCATGGCCAGTTTAAAATTTTACTGTTCCTTGATTCTTTGTTCGTTCTGTTTTGTAAGCGGCTTGGATGTTGTGGCCATTCTGTATACATGCTTACAGTTCATTTCTATGAATGAATGCTAACATGCCTCGAGGCTCGATGGGGCATTTCTCTGCGATCACCAGTAGGACGTTGACTCTCGTTAATCAGGCTAAGGCGGGCCAATTTCACCCATATAGGCTCACATGGTCCAGGTACAAGGGCTTGTTTGGCAGAGTTTCTATCACCTCCACATCCACCAAAAACAGTTTTACTCCACGAAAGTTTACCTAAACGCTCTAAATCGATGTAATTTGGATTCACCAAAATGGTGGATCTGGGTTCACAGTCATGGTTTAGGTGGAGCTCCTCAAGGCATCCTCTGGAGTCACGCACAGCCTTCGCGCAGTCTTCAACGGAGCCTCAACCTCCAAGCGTGTCGACCACCTCCACCGAGTCGGCGGCTAGCGTTGCGGCGTCCCCGAGGACCCTGACACCATACTCATCCGCCCACACCTCCGCCAACCTGATGTAGCTGGTCATTGACTTGCTCTAGCGGCGGTGGACCATGTTGTTCGAGGACTCGTGCAACACAGAGAAGGAGTGGAAGGCGATCAAGGGTAGGGTGTGCGGGCTCGAGAAGCACGTCAACGCCGCTGAGTCAGGCTGCGAGGAGGTGTATCGCGCGGCTGAGACCTCGCGGTGGCCAGTGGCGTGCCCATGTCGCCGAAGAGGACGACCTCCTAGTCTTCAGCACTGATGGGGGCAGCTCGAGCATAGAGGAGGACTTGGGAGGACCGGGACTATGGTTGTAGAGCATGGAGGTGCACTCCGTCGCCGACGACCTGTGGAGGCGTGAAGAAAGAATTGAGACGAAGAAGAAAGCATCGAGGACAAACCTGTCTTTTCGTGTGGTGCGGTGTTCGGGACAGCCTATCTTCCATGCCGGCGTGTAGGGATGAAAACGGATAAGAGCGGAGCGGATAATGCCTTTTCCATATCCTAATCCACTTTTCTTTGTCGGATTTGGATCAGAGCGGATAATACTCGGATGCATATGCGAATACAGATTTTTTCGGGTGTCAGAACTGGTATGGTTATGGAGCGAAAATGGATCAATACAAATTTAAATAGTTGAGTAATATGTTCATACTTAGATAATTTTATACTTGTCAAAAATTTATTTGTAAGAATTTAATAACAAGTAGTAGACAAAAATCATATATTGCATTCCATGTGGTGGCTATCACACCGACACAGCTAACATTTAACAAGTTATCATCACTCACAATGATAAGTTATTAGCCAATATGTAATAACAGCAAGCAAGATCTCAATTAAAAATTTATAACGTTAAACAACGACATCACAAACTAAGAGCTCTCAAGTAACAAACTTTTTTTAAATCTTGAATTCCTCTGTATCCTTAAAATTCAGATTCGACTCGGATCGAAACGGAGAATTATACACACCACTTTCACCCCTACGGCCCTACCAGCGTTCTGACATGTCGTGTCATGTTAGCAAAAATGGCAAGAATATAGCGTGTCTACTGTTTGTATTGTAATGAATTTATAGTTGGTCAGGTAAAACTAGCAAACAGATAAGTGGCCTTCAAGCGGTAATAATTAAATGGGCCTTTATAAGAGTGCTGAATAGTGCCCGGAGTAGACTGCATAGTTTCCAATAAGTTGGATTGAAGTGACTTTTTCCTTTCACATCCCTGGTTTTGAGCCCGTATTGTCGCGCGCCTCTCTCAGTCTCTCTCTAGTGGCCGTTATTTCCCGGCGGCGGCGACTACTAGGCGAGTCCATCGATTCCCAGGCCTCGTTTAGTTCAGAATAGGGGAGAAAAACACTGTATCAGAATTTCTGTAACATTTTATTTATATTTGGTAAAAATTATCCAAATTTTGACTAACTAGGCTTAAAATGTTCGTCTCGCAAAGTACAACAAAACTATGCAATTAGTTTTTGATTTCATCAACATTTAATACTCCATGCATTTACCGATATTTTAATGTGATGGAGAATCTTCTTTTTTATAGTAGAATTTGAGGGAGAATTGGGGACTAAACAAGGGCCCAATCTTAGGCCCTGTTTACTTCCCATGCACATCCAAAATATTTACTCTTCCACCCATCACATCAAATCTTTAAACGCATGTATGGAGCATTAAATGTAGGTAAAAAAATTAACTAATTGCATAGTTTGCCTGTAAAGTTCGAGACGAATCTTTTGAGTCTAATTAATCCATGATTTGACAAATTTTACCAAATAACAACGAACAATGCTACAGTAACTTTTCACCCTATTTTTCTCAACTAAACACGGTTCTAGTGGAAATCGAAAACGGCGACGACTGGGCGAGCGGCGCCGCCCTTCTCCAGTTCTTCGTTGGGCCCTTCGCTTGCGACGAGCATCCACCAGGTACGGCCCCCTTTCTATTCCCTTCCCTGGTGTGCGCAGCGTAACCTCTGGCACCCACCAGTGTTTGCAGGTATTATGCTGCCTACTAACTTTCGATTTTTCTCTCTCTCTAAATTTATCGGGTGGATCCACCCCGTGGTCGACGTAGTGAATGCAAATCATGGGTGGTTTCGCGTTGTGAGTTGCGACGCATGTAGAACTACAAAACAATGCACGTCTTTGGGATGGTGCTGCTGCTAGGTTCAGGCGGGCTGCTGTATGTAGGATGTAGTTCTGCACTTCTGCATCATGCATCCCGTACTTTCCTTTGCCCAATGTTTTTACTGAAGATCGTCATCTGTTTTTCCTTAGTAATAGTACAGTGGATCCCGTTACTGTGCTTAGAAGGAACCACAGGTTCCTCTGTATCTAAACTTTTCCAACCGTCCGATGTAAGAATAATAATTACAGGGCATACAGCAGCCGTCCGCTATCCATGACTCACCGCCTGCTATTTTGCTACTCTATCCATTTTAAATTATAAGTTATTCTAACTTTCTTCGAAGTCAAAAACATCTTAAATTTGACCAAAATTATAAAAAGAATTATAAAAATTTATGACATCAAATAGATATATTATGAAAATATAGTTAATAAAATATCTAATGGTACTTAGTTCGTACCATAATATTATTATTTTATTATATAAATTTGGTGGCTTTGACTAAGGAAATTGGAATGCTGGCGCCCTCCATCAAGGGCCTCCCACCAGAAACTTGAGTGGGCCGGGCTAAGCTAGAAGATCTCACATGTGAACATACTATTATACCTTCGAATTTAATTTGAAGCTGGTTCTTGGTCCACTAATTTTAGGTTCCGGCTCTGAATTGGTTTCTCCTAATTTTCAACCATTACATCTACCGGAGTGGATACCTCTAATTTTTTCCAAGCACCATAAAATTTCTAATATAAGTGTGAACAAGTACCCGTTGTTCAAGTCTATTTATCCTTCTTATAATTGTCCAGCCATGCAGATGCAAACTTCAAGTTCTAATGATGTCTCTTATTTTGTTTTCTTAGAGCTCCTGCCCTTATGCATGCTTGTGCATGTCAAAGTTAATAAAACTTTTAATCCAAAAAAAAAGTTAATAAAACTTCTATATTTTTTATTTTATTATTGTTTTCTATTCAGAAGCCATAATAGTACCATGGAGGAACCGCTACTGGACCATGAATCTTCGTCCTTATCTGAGACAACAGGCCATAGATCATTTTTCTCAAATGCTGGATTGTTTAGTAATATCACCTTTTCTTGGATGGGTCCTTTACTTGATCTTGGCAAGAGGAAAGCATTAAACCTTAATGATGTGCCATTCTTGGATGACAGTGACAGCGTCCACGGAATCACCCCTAAGTTTAAATCAAAGATTGGGTCGATTTCTTCTACAGGGCAATGCACTGATGTTACAACAGTTAAGTTAGTCAAATCTCTTGTGCTCACAACATGGAAGCTAATTATTATCACTGCAGTTTACGCCCTACTCCGTACCGTTACTTCATATGTTGGTCCCTATCTCATTGAGCACTTTGTTGACTACTTAAATGAAAGCACTCGATCTACTAAAAGAGGATACCTTTTGGTGTTGGCATTTGTTGTTGCACAGCTGATGGAAGGTCTCTCATCAAGGCATTTGCTCTTCAGATCTCAACAATTAGGCTTGCGTGTGCATTCTGCTCTTATTGCAATTATTTACCAAAAGGGTCTTGCCCTCTCTAGCCAGTCCAAGCAAGGTAGTTCAAGCGGGGAGCTGATCAATGTTGTGAACATTGATGCTGAGCGAGTAGGAGATTTCAATTGGTCTTTGCATAAACTTTGGCTGTTCCCAGTGCAAATTAGTCTCGCAATGATTATCCTATACTCTACTCTTGGCTTGGCAGCATTCGCTGCCCTTGCTGCCTGTGTTTTGACAATGTTGGCTAACATACCTTTGGGGAGGTTTGAGCAAAATTACCAAGAGAAAACTATGAATGCCAAGGATGCTAGAATGAGTGCTATGTCTGAGATATTACAGAACATGCATATTCTCAAGCTTCAAGGTTGGGAATTGGTTTTCTTGTCCAAGATTAAAGAGTTAAGGAAGGTTGAGATGAACTGGGTAAAGAAATATGTTTACACCTCATCAATGCTTATATCTGTATTTTTTTGTGCCCCTGCATTTGTTGCTATGATCACTTTTGGAACTTGCATAATTTTTGGCATCCCATTAGAAACAGGTAAAGTATTATCTGCTCTAGCAACATTTAGGCAGTTGCAAGGTCCTATCCACAGTCTGCCGGATGCAATCTCATCAATCATTCAGACAAAAGTATCACTTGACAGGATATGTTCATTTCTCTGCCTTGAGGAATTAGCAAGTGTTGTGGTAACTAGGCTTCCGAGTAGCACCGATATGTCCATTAAGGTGAGAAATGGTATCTTCTCCTGGGAAAAATCCTCTCAGGTGCCTACTCTCAAAGACCTGGACTTTTGTGTGCAACAAGGAACTAGAGTTGCTATCTGTGGAACTGTTGGATCGGGTAAATCAAGCTTATTGTCTTGCATACTTGGTGAGATACCAAAGCTATCTGGAGAGGTTCAAACTTGTGGTACAATTGCTTGTGTTAGCCAATCACCATGGATACAAAGTGGGATAATTGAAGAAAACATACGTTTTGGTACACAAATGAATAGGGAAAGGTGCAAAAATGTCCTTGAGGCATGCTCTTTAAACAATGATTTGGATACCTTTGGGTGACCAAACAATTATAGGAGAGAGGAATCAACTTAAGTGGTGGACAAAATCAGAGGATACAGATTGCCCTTGCTTTGTATCAGGATGCTGATCTATTTGATGATTCATTTAGTGCGGTTGATGCTCACACTGGGCTGCACTTGTTCAAGGTATGTTTTGACATTTAATGCATTGTATCAAAACTAGTATTATTTATGACATTTGGTACTTAATAATCCTGATCATATAAAGTGATTTTTACATCATAATGTTGCAATTGCAACATTCATTTTTTTCACTTATTTCACTATTTTATTTTCCAATTCAGTATTTGTATTATTCTTACTAATTATGAACATCCAATTTTAGTACTGGGGTAGTAAGTTTATTTTTTATTCATCTTGAATGAGAGTTGTTAACTTTCTTGTTTCTGGCTATAGCATATGATTTCATAATTCTTTTAAGGGGTTGCCTACATGTCTCATATTTGATCTACCTTTCTACTAGCAAAATATCGAGTTTTGTTAGGGACACCAGCACCTATTTTTTTGTTTACACCAACAATACTTGAGAAATGGACCACATAATGACTACATAAGCTAATTGACCTTTATTATAACTAACTGTAACTTAGGTGTGAGTGAAAATTCTGGTGTTAGAAGGCCTAGAACGCAAGGTACACTTTGAGGTAGACGCTCTAAGTCAGAAAAGGAGGGCAAAAGAGCAGTTAACCTACAAAGTAGGAGCATTGGTGCAATTACCCCTTTTAACTTGGATATAGTGTCCTTGAGCATTATTTTAGGGTTCAAAAGATTATTTGTTGCTATTATGTGAAACTTATACGGCTATAACTTGTATATTGCAGGAGTGCTTGCTAGAATTTTTAGCTTCAAAAACTGTTATATACGTTACCCATCATGTTGAATTTTTACCTTCAGCTGATCTTATCCTGGTAAGCTAGTAACAATTGTCTAGTGTTTTCTTTTATGATACATGCAACAAACCTTTTCATCTTTCCACTTTTCTCCTCATCTTACAGGTCATGAGAGATGGAAAAATAACACAGTCAGGGAATTACACTGAAATCTGGAGAAGAGCTCATGGAATTAGTTGCATCCCATAAAGATGCCTTATCAACTCTAGACATGCTGGAGCGCCCTAGTGGACATTTTGAGAATGCATATCATCCTGGTGTCAACGGGGATAAGAAAGATGATAACGAGGAAGGAGTTATTCAAAATGGTCAGCTAGTACAAGAAGAAGAGAGGGAAAAAGGCCTGGTTGGATTTATTGTCTACTGGAAATATATTATGATGGCATTAATGGAGCACTTGTGCTACTTATTTTGCTAGCTCAGATAATTTTCCAAGTTCTTCAAATTGGATGCAATTTCTGGATGGCTTGGGCAGCACCAATATCTAAAAATGTGAATCCTCCAATCAGTAGTTTGCAGATGGTAAATGTGTATTTTGCATTAGCAATTGTTAGCTCATTGTTCATCTTCATACGATCACATCTTCTTGTCATGACCGGATGTAAGACTGCTATTATTCTATTTGAGAAAATGCACAACTGCATTTTCCGAGCACCGATGTCTTTCTTTGACTCCACTCCTAGTGGACGAATCTTGAACAGAGTAAGTACATTCAGAATGTTATTTTTAACGACATATGGAATTAGTGTGTCCTTTGAATGATATTTGCTTTTTATTATGTTAATGCTGAAAATTGAAACAAATTGTAGGCTTCCACAGATCAAGGCACAGTGGATACAAGAATTTTTGACCTGATGGGCTATCTTCTATTTCCTGCCATTGAGATTCTAGGGACAGTTATTCTGATGTCACATGTTGCATGGCAAGTCTTCATAGTTTTTGTCCCCATTATTATTGCATCGCTGTGGTTTCAGGTATATTTTATAAATTATAATTGTATTGGTTTTCTATTTTTAAAACTGATGGTGCCTATTTTCTCATTGATGTTCATTAGTTGTTTTGTGAATTACAGTTTTGAGTTTGTTATTATTTTATTCCTGATCATACACTCCCAAATTTTAGCAATACTACATAGATGCTGCTAGAGAGTTGCAAAGGTTGGTTGGAGTTTGCAGAGCCCCCGTACTGCAACATTTTTCTGAATCAATGGCTGGCTCAAATATAATTAGATGCTTTCAAAAGGAAAGGCAATTTATCAGTTATATTGGACATTTGGTGGATAATTTATCTCGACCAAGTTTGTATAATGCAGCTGCAATGGAATGGTTGTGCTTTCGCTTGGATATGCTTTCATCCTTTGTTTTTTCCTTCACATTGATACTTCTGGTCTCTTCACCAGCTGCTTTAATTGACCCAAGTAAGCATATCATTTCTCTTGCAAGATAAATATTGTTCTTACTTCTTAGTGTACTAACATGTTGATAATATTTTGTACAGAGACTGGTGATCTTGCAGTCACTTATGGACAAAGTCTCAATATGCTACAAGGGTGGGCTATTGCTGTCCTCTGCAGTTTGGAAAATAGAATGATATCAGTGGAAAGAATGTTGCAGTATACGATTATTCCTTCTGAACCACCACTTACAATATCAGAACACCAACCAAATGGACAGTGGCCAACAAAGGGCGAAATTTAGTTTCGTAACCTCCATGTTTGTCTCTTCAACTTTATGCACTATGCATATTCAGTTTGTATAATTGTTATTGTGCTCACGTCAGTATTTATGAAACTAGACAGCTCTAGGTATAGTAAATGCTAACTGTTGCAAAACAATCAATTTCATTATAAGGCATTATTCCAATATTAACATGTCCTTTTGATTTTTATGTTCCTGTTGTTAACAGAACTGCAGCCTTTAATTCTTAATATATTCCCAGAATATATTCCAGAAAACTAAGGTGGAAAACAAGTGTAACTGATAACTGATTTAGTAGCTAATGGCCCTTAAGAGTGTGTTATATGTTGCAGGTTCGATATGCACCGCAATTGCCTTTTGTTTTGAAAGGCCTAACGTGCACCTTACTCGGAGGAAAGAAGACATGTATTGTTGGTAGAACAGGTGGTGGCAAATCAACCTTGATTCAGGCACTATTTCGCATTGTGGATCCATGTATTGGCCAAGTGTTGATAGATGGCACTGACATCTGCACCATTGGACTACATGACCTTCGGACAAGATTGAGCATCATTCCACAAGATCCTGTTATGTTTGAGGGGACCCTGCGAACCAATATTGACCCCCTTGGGGAGTATAGTGATGAGAAAATCTGGGAGGTACATTCCAATCATTAAATTTGTTTCGTTTCTCTCAAGGGTTCCATTCTGCACCTAATACATGTGCTCTCTAGGCATTGGATTCTTGTCATCTTGGGGATGAAGTTAGAAAGAATGAGCTTAAGCTTGACTCACCAGGTTTGATACCTGCCAGAAGGTCTCGGGACACTGCTCTGTGATGCCAAAGCCCTAACTTGTTCTTTGATTTTCAAAAATGCAGTGACAGAAAAGGGCAAAAACTGGAGCACAGGTCAGCGCCAACTTGTGTGTTTGGGAAGGGTGATTCTGAAACGGAGAAAGATCTTGGTTTTGGATGAGGCAACTTCATCTGTGGATCCAATTACAGACAACTTGATTCGAAAAACCTTAAAACAACAATTTCTCGAATGCACAATGATTGCAATTGCTCATCGTATCACATCAGTTCTTGATAGCGACAAAGTCTTGCTTCTGGATAACGGTTAGTATGCCCCTGACTTATGAGCCAAAACTATGTTCACATTTATTACTTCTCACTCAAGCTTGAACAATGTTCTGTTGTAAAACAGGTGAAATTGTAGAGCATGACGCCCCAGCAAAACTGCTAGAGGACAGTTCATCCCTATTTTCCAAACTTGTATCTGAGTATACCATGGGATCTGATTATAAGTAGCAAATGCAAGAAAGCAGCTAAATCAATACTCTACATATGGTGTTTTGCCATAATTTACTATGTGTTGGGGTTTGGGGATATGTTTACGTGATAGACTATAGTTATTAGTTTTTATATGCAGAGCACTACTCATGACTTGCTCCAAAAAATCGAAAGCTGAATTGTGGTGGTGCACCGAAATTGATCGTTTCGATACGGTTTCTCATGAACAATCAATTTACTTTCTCTTTTTTAACGAGGAATTGTTGTGGCAGGCGCAATCGGGCCTGAACATTTTATTGGCAAATATGCGAAGTTGGCATACAGGATTTGAGAGTAAGGCATATGCAAGGTTGAACAATTTATTTATTTATTATTTGATTGTCCGCTCGATGATCATCAGAGATGTAAGACATGCATGGACAAACTAGTTCTTGATACAGTCACCTCATAAGCAAAGCAAGCCACTACTAGTAGTACTCATCAATCTTCTCGTTTATTCAGCATGCACTTGGTCCTTGTGCCTGTGGCTCTACAGAGCGGCAGCAGGCAGCCACAGCACGTAGTTGCGCGGCATGAAGTGGCAGATCTCCTCCCCGCGCGTCGCCTTCAGCATTTGGAAGTAGCGGGCATCCCAGCTCGTCGTGTTGGCGTGGCACATCGCGATCGCGGTTGCGCCGCTGGCCGCCGCCGCGTGGCCGTCGTCGTCTCCGAGACCCGTCAGCTCAACGCGGAGAGCTTGGACGTCCGCCGACCGGTGGCAGTAGTGGACCATGTACGGATAGGCCATCAGGTGGCACGGCACCATGGCGCCTCCTGCCTTGCCGATGCGAGCCACCCCGTTCGGTGCCACCGTGTACCTGGCAGCGTCCTTCTTCCCGTGGACGACGGTGACCATGGCGCGCACCTCGCTGATCCTGGTAGCCAGCGAGGAGAGGCGGCGAATTCGACCTCTGCTGTAACACCCTAAAATTTGCATTATTTCAAAATAGTTAAATTTGATTTATTTATACTTGTGCATTCAAATGTAGGAAATAATAATATTTGTGAAATTAAAACCAACTATAACGTTAGCTACGTGATGAGGCACTCATGCTGTTGCATTCTATTTTCTGTGATGAGTGGTTTTGATCCAAAGTTAAAATGTTTTATAAACCTTTTAAAAATGTATTTGGAAAACAATATTGGAAAAAGAAAACCTTATTCTCTCCCTTCCTCCCTCCTATTTGGCCTGCTGGCCTAGTCAGCCGAGCCGGCCCGTGCGCCCTTTCCTTCCCCTCCCTTCTCATTTCCTTCATGGGCCGGCCCATCTTGACCAAAACCGCTGGCCACCTCCTTCTCCATCCCTTTCCCGCTAACCAGCTGGGCCTACACGTCAGCGCCTTCCTCTTCCTCCCGCGCCACGCGCGGTCATGGCGCAACCGCCGCCCCGCGCCCACGATCTCCGCAACGTGGGAGCACCCTGCGCCTCGGACTCCTTATAGAAGAGAGCGGACCCCGTCTCCGCACTCCCCCTGCTGCCCCCTGCTCCAATTCCGCTCGCGAGAGCCCGCAACCGCAGCGCCGTGACCCACCGGAGCGCCCCGTCTGCCCCTCCGCGTCGCTCGTCGTCCCCGAGCCGCCTCCGCCTCCATTTTTCGCCTTGGTGAGCTCGACACCTTCCCCTCTTTCTCCCTGTGCCTCTATTTTCTCCAATGGTGGCCTCTAGGGCCGTAGCCGTGATCACCCGCGAGCTCCTTCCGCCGCCGGCCATGGCGAGCCCCGCACGGGACCTTCCCCGACCCTGCTATGCCCCGGCGTGAATTCGCCTTCACCCCCGCTCTCTTCCGGTGCTCTCGGCTCGGCGAGCCGAGGCACGTAGCGCCCTAGCCGCCTACTCCGGCGAGCCGCACGCCGCCGGCCATGGCAACGCCGCGCGCCGGCACTGTTCCCGGCCATCCATCTCGGATTCAACGGCCCCGATCGCCCAATACCCCTTCGCGTGTCTTTTTTTTAAAGAGACCCTCAGTTTCCTGGAATTAGAACTCGCAGTCCTCGGCTGAATTCAAATCCGATTTCTTTTTATTTATTTTAATCGTTAAAACTTCGCAGTATTTACAGAATTGCCACTGCACTGTTTTGCTTATAAAATCGTCATTTTAGCTCCGATTCGACCCGTTCAACTTGCGTTAGGTTCGTAAATTCGTAATCTACGCGATGATGCTACTATTAGACATGTTTGTAGTATTTAAATTTCATGGTTAAGTTAATTAGTTCATTAGCTACAGGAATCTTGTTTAATTCATAACTTTCGTGTTCTAGCTCCGTTTTTCGTGAACTTCGCATCTATGTGATCGTAGCGAGATGTAGATGATTTTCATAAACTTTTATATTGATTTATTTACTATTGGTGTACTATTCTAACCATATGATTTGTTTGTTTGCATGATTGTCGTCGGAATGCGTGTTGTTGGTCCATGTTGATCGAGTACAGATGGTGAGGAGTACTTCGGGAACCCGGTTTTCCTTGAGGAACAGCAGGACTTTGTGAACCAAGGCAAGTATAGCATGGGCCTACCTTGATATCCTATTCACTTTAAGCATCTACTCATTTTGCATGTGTCTAATTTTGACCATCATAAGGGATTCCTAGTATTTGATGACATGCTCTTTGACTCCTACGGATTAATTGCACATGGGTAGATTGCTAGTGCTCTAATTGAACATGACCTACACAATGGTTATTGGTTCTATGGAAGAAAAGGTAAAACATGCTTTATAACAACTAATCTATAGGGTGAAAGTGCAAATGACGTTGATCATGGTGCTCTAAACCTTCCGTAAGGACTTATCTGTCAGCAAAAGCTGAGATTGACAGTGCAACCGTGAGAGTCACATGGCTCTGACTTTAGCTCAGTAATAAGATCTTTTCTAGCTTGTTAGAGGTTACCTTTTTGGCGCAAGAGGGGCTTGTCACTTTGGGTATAGGACTGCCCCTATTCTTATGTGTATAGCCGTGAAGGATTTGTGTCATAGAAAGGGGTTCCTACATCTGCCTACCGAGGAAATCTCGCGGCCCTAACATGTTAGAGAGATCTATGGAAGACTTCATAGTGTACCCTGCCTGCTCACCTTGAGAGTGTTAGGGGGTCGACGGGCCCCGGGCATTTGAGCAACACGACTCACGGGTAAAGATGCACAACATCTGCAGAGTGTTAAAAACTGTTATAACAGTCGTGCTCACGGTCACGAGCGGCCCGAAAAACTCACAGAATAAATGGATACTTGTTATGTTGCTAACTCATGATGATGATGATGATGATGTTATAATGATGTTCAAGGACTTATTTGATTCTGGTATACGATCATGTGGGTTAATTTGGGAGCTTAAGCATAACTTGATACTAATTAACGATAAAATCTTGACTTACTAAAATGCTAACTGCAGTAAACCGTGTCTGCCTTTTGAGCCTCATGAATCCCCATGTTATGCTTGTGGAGTACGAAATGTACTCACGCTTGTTCATTTTTTATTTTTGGATAAAAATCTTAGATAGGTAACAGATGGCAGTTGGTATGAGGATTATCCAGAGGACTTCTAGGTTTGAGTCAACCAGTTGATCGTTCCTGTGTTGGAGCTACCACGTTTTAGTGATATCTTTTAATTTCCGCTTGTGTTGTATAAGACTAAGTGTTGTATTAAACGTGATGTAAGACACACTGTGATGATACTTCCTGTAATTTGTTGACTTATATGTGCGACTGTCCCTGGGATGCACATAATGTTTATGTACTCTATCTTATCCTTAAAATAGAGTGTGACACGCTTCCTTGGAGGTGGCGCAAGTGTGTGGCTCCGGGGACTCGGCCTCGCAAGTCCGGAGGGTAGCGGCGACTTGATCTGCCTTCTTGGATCCTCAAGGAATCCCAAATGTCCTCAAAATGGTGTCAATCTGCTTGTAGCTGAAGGGGATGGTATCCGTGTCCTCCCGAAAGACGAACCTCCGGGGATCTGGGAAGCCATTGCCGGTGAACTTGGTGCCTTCCGGTAGGATTGCACCCAGAAACAAGCTCTTCCTTGTGAAGAGCATCCCAGTCTTGGCATGCAGGTCATGGCCGGGTTCTAGCGTCGTCTCTGCAACATATACTGCAGCAAAGATGATGGCACGTACCGTGAGTCACTACAAGGTAATCTATAAGAAACTTGAATTCACTATGGGAAAAATTCTACATGCAGAATGAGATATCATCAGTTCATTACACACCATGCGGTGGAGCACAACCGCCATCACTTGGGTGCTTGCACTTCACTGGATATGCCTCCTGCGTGAAGGAGCTCTGCTGTGTAGCAACGCCACCAAGCGACGGGCTGGGGTCTCCCTTGAGGCTCCACGCCGGATATGCCTCCGGCGTGAAGGAGTTCCAGTGCGCAGCAACGCCATCATGTGGGTTGTGGTCTCTCTTGTGGTTCCACTTCACATTATATGCCTCCGGCATTAAGGAGCTCTCACGTGAAGCAGCTCCAGTATACATGAGCGTCGAGGTGATGGACTTGGTGCCGGTGGGGCCTACCTCTTGGTCTTGGGCCGGGGACGGGAAGAACACGGCGTCAATGTCGTCCTGGATGGAGATCGCCTCTATGCTGCCCCCCGCCACCGCCGGGGACGATGGCAGTGCCACGGCGACAACGAGGGTCAGGAGAAGCAGGGCCACAGCGCGGCAGCCCATGGCTGGCTGGTCTTGGTGTGCGCGGCTTCTGTCTTGTCTTGGGTTTTTGTTAAGAATGGAGTGGGAGCGAAGAGAGTGTCGTATCTTGTGTGGGCAAGGAGGCAATTTATAGGGGCGTTCCTGGCGCCCGGATGTCTAATGGAAACTTATCCATCGGACGGTGCCGTGGACGCGTCGCGCCGAGAAAACCCGCCCCGCAAATCTATCCGCCCCTAGCCGATTTCACTTCTTCACCGTCCGACCCCCGCCCCCAGCCCACTCGCTTTTTCTCACCGCTCCCCCCTGCATCCCGCGCGCTGCTCCCTCCGTTTCTCTTCTCTGTCCGTTTCCCCTGCACTTGCCGCTCACGACCCCAGCTCGCCCCCGCAGCCTGTCCCCACACCCGCCGCCAGCTTGCCCCCACAGCCCGCCTCTAGCTCGCCCCCCGCTTGTCGCTGCAACATTAGGACAAAGCAACTGAAACACCATGAACATGTTATTCCAACAACACCGAACAAACTGCTGCAATAATAGGTTGAAAGCAGTTGAAACACCATGAACATATATATTGCAACAACAAAAAGGGACAACAGCTGCAACATTGGGATGAAAAGAAGTTGAAACACTCAAAGAACAACAGATGAAACATTAGGATGGAACAGCTGAAACACCATAAACATATTATTGCAACAACACTGAACAAACTGCTGCAACAACATAGAACAACTACTACAACATGAGATTGAAGCAACTAAAACATACTGCAACATCTAAAAAAGCAGTACTACTGCAACATCAACTAAAACGTACTACAACATCCAAATAAAACCGTTGCAACACGGCAAGATCTGACCCCCAAGAGCTCGCCGAAAACCTAGCCACCGCCTCACCCCTTAGATCCAGAGGGAGGAGTAGGAGGAGGAGGAGGAGGAGGAGGGAGGGGGGCGGCTCAGATCTAGAAAAGGACCCACCTACCTCGCCGGAAGCCGCCGCCGCCGCGCTCCTCTTCGGTGGCATGGAAGTCGTGGAGCAAGGGAAGGAGGCAGGAAAGGAGGGAGGAGTGGCTCGCCGGAAAGCCTCCGCCGTCGCCCTCCTCTCTTGGTGGCATGGAGGTCACGAAGGGATGGAAAGAGGAAGGGAGGGAGAGAGGGAGGGGCGGCTCGCCGGAAGCCGCCGCCGTCGCGGCATGCAGGTTGCGGAGGGAGGGAGGGGTGGTGGCGCACGAGCAGAGAGTGGAGGAGCCGGGGGGAGGAGAGGGCAAGGAGAGCGAGAGAAGTGAAGTGAATGCGCGGACACGGGATGGATGGGGAGGACTCGAGCGGCGCAGATAAGACGAGGCCAGTCGGTCGAGTCGTGATCCAACGCGCGTCCGGGGCGTCGGACGCCCGTGACTCAGCATTACTGAATTTATAGGCAAAGAGGACCCCTGAAACCTGAATCCCTGATCGATGGAGTGAGTGACGGACTGAGCTGTGGCCTATGGTGTGTCATGTGTGGGTTCGTCGGAGGAGTCGAAATCCAGTGGTGGGCCAGTGTTCGTGAGGCCAGGCCGGCCAGGAGCTCCTCGGCGCGTACGTGTATGCCCGCGATCAGAAGACCACCATTTTTTCAATTAGCTGGTTGGGTTCCTGAGTTGCCTGCCTGTCTTGACTGAGCTGCGCTCCGCACAAGGACATGCATGCGTATCTGTTAGACTGTTACAGGATAGACTTTGGCTTGCCGACGAGCGAGCGAGAGAATGAGAGAGACGATGTTCGCTTCATTGTGGTCAGCGTCCTTTGGCTTATTAGAGATCTCTCATAGACTTTTAACAAAGCTCACTCTCTAAATTATTATTTGAAGAGTCATTTATATAAAAATCGTTTTCTATATCTTCGCCTCTCCAACAATTTTCTTATATCTTATTTGCACTCTAGAGAGTCATTCTATTTTTTGTTTTGACTAGCGAAAATTCAGAATAGAAAATAGTCATATATTTAACCAATTAACGAAGTTGTTGAATGATATTTTTTTCACTAAATTTTTATTCCTAGCAATTAGAAAAAAAAATAGAGAGAGTCTTTTGGAGTTACTCTTAAAACATCTCTAGCAACTTTGTAAAACAACTCCCTTGTTGGGAAAATGGTTCCCAGCCAATGTTGGAAAAATGGTTCCAGCCGGGTGAAACCTAGCGGGCCTTCGTACTGTTGGAGGCAAGCAGTGGCGGATGCAGGATGAGAATCAAGGGGGGCTAAAACAATGGAGATGTTGATTTACATGAAAATTTAATGGTGATTTGAGATTTTGCTACAGTATTTTTAGTGGTAAATCAAGTCATTAGGGGGGCTGGAGCCCCCAGCCCCCCTGTAAATCCGCCACTGGAGGCAAGGACTCTTAAAAGGGTATAAAGGTGGGACCAAGACACAATTAGGGTTTCATTACTCAAGGGTCTCTCCCTTTAATTTACATGGGGTATGTTTCCCTCTTTTATAGGTCATTGTACAAGAGGAAGTCATTTTACAACTATACCCTGTGCCAGCTAAGGCATATTCCTAGAATATGCCCGTACAAATACAACCTTTTAGGGACATCTTGGGTCTTCTCCCTATCCTCAGGCTTGGCTCATGGGCCTTAATGCCGAGCCTAATGGAGGCCCAGTTGTTGCTTGTCACGTGTCCCCCTCCGATCTTCTCACGTGACAGGCGGAGGCCAGGCCTTCACCGAATCCTCCCGCCTGTTAGATTGACCTGCAGACTTGTCTCGGAGGACCTCCGCTCCGCCTTCCTCTGTTCGGTCTTGAAGTTTGCCATAGGTCTTCGCCAGCGAGCCTCCGCCGGCCACTTGCCTTCGCCACGCCCGGTACCGCAGGCGAAGGCCCCTACATGATTCCTGTCAATCATAAACACAACAGCTCATATTCTAGTTTAGTTAGCTTGGCTTGTGATGAAGAGATGTGAGGGGAAGAAGTCTTCACGACCAAGGTATCTGTGTCCCAACATCCCTATTTTATTATATTTTTAAAAAAAAGAGAGAGAGAAAAGTAGAAGTGCTCCTTAAAAATAAAATGTTACCGTTTATCTTCTCCAAGTCGCAAGTTTCTGCAATCGAGCGAGACCCGTATCTGCTCCCCCTCCGGCGTTTTTCTCAGGAGATCGAAGTAAATCGGACATATGAGTAAACTAAGTAAATAAAATATTCCAGATGAGAAAGCGGTAAGAGACAAAGAAACTAATAAACATGTTTGGTTGATTAAAAATAGCTTGTGGTTTTCAATGCAAAAATGTTTAAGAAGCTATTATAGTAGATTGCTGAAGAAGGATAAAACTTAAGGTTGCTATTTTTTCTGCTAACATGTCTTAAAGAATTTAACATGCCGGGTCTATTACATTTCGTCTGCTTCGTGTAGCACGGATATTTCCCTCTTCTCTCACGGCTTGGAGATGGTTCCGCGCTACATCCTTCTTCCTGTCACTTTTGGACTTGAGGGCTGTTTCACGAGCTTAAAGCTCTTCGTCCTGATGCTTGATAGCTGCCTCACATACTCCTAACTGCTCCCGCCTCCTTTGTAGCTGAGCCTCATTGTCCTTGAGACAAATTTGATCCACCCTGATACGGCACTCGTGCTCAAGCCACATATGTCGTTCCACTTCGTGTTGTTGATCCATCTTGACGCAATATTGGCATTTGGCTTCCCCATCTCTCAGATATCCTCGTTGCCATAAAGGCGCAACCAAATCAAGTGGTCACATGCGCCTGCTTAACCAAATCAAGTAACTATATGCATCCGAACAATTTTAATGCAAGCTGCTTCAGGCAATAAGGCCTGCTTTTTTCGCTCCTGAGAGGGGCCGGGCGCGCGCGCGTGCATAGGGATAGCCGGCCGGGCAGGCAGCGCTAATACGAACCGGAGTAATGATCACTGATCAGTTCAGGTCCCTGTCCTGCTTGCACTGCGCACCAAACTTCCTTACTTTGGCTTTGGCTACGTCCACTGCTCCAGAGACGAGGACGCTGCTGCGTGCGGCCTGCAGCTTCCCGTCTCGACCGACCTCATGCCACTGCTGCGGGCTGGGTGTACGTCGTCGCCACGTATCACGTCATAGATGCACCACACATAGTATACTCTCCCCGTTGTTGGGCTATATATGGCTACTTATAGAGGTCTGCTTCACTTCTACTTATTGTTACACCACCACGCGCGACATGCCGCAGGCCACATTTCTCTGGGTAGGAATTTCTGGCCAGACCAGAGGCTAGAAATCCCGAGTAACAAAAAATCAGAAAAATCCAGAGTCACAAAAGGAACTTCATGTTCTCTCCATCCATAATACTAAGTATGCAGATAGTTAATAGCAAGCATCCATAATATATGAGCTTGTTTGGATCCATTGTGATTATAGTGATTAGTATTGTGATCCTTTTATGAGGTGGATTATTATAATCAAAACACCAGATTAAAATAATCCTATAATCCACTTGATACCTGCTTTATGGAGATTATGGGTGCCAAAAAGTCCATCCTACCCTCACCATATCTAAAGTGGCACCAAACTAAAGGGCAAGATAGGTATTTGTCAATTTAACCAACAATATTATTATAATTGATAATCTAGATTATAATAATCCTATACATAACCCAAATTATAATAACATGGTTGTGATCCAATCAGACCCAAGGTCTATAGAACCAACAAAAAACATTTTTTTGCAAAATAAAATGGATCAACAAGCAACATCACTCAACAAGTAACAATTTTTGTGCAGCCATCACATAGCAACTTACATAGATGTTTAATAGAAATTTAGACAACACAATCAACGAGAAAATATTACTAAGCTTTGGAAGATACACTGCTGGAGAAAATATTTTCACCGCCGGCACTTTCAACACAGGTTTTGTGAGAACTAGATGTGATTATATTTACTGCTAGTTCAAAGGCCGACCGAGCGTAGCTTTGAAGGAAGATGTGGTTAGCGGCCTTCTGAGCCGGCGGTGGACATCAAGCAGATATATTTTCATCTGTTGTGTAGATGTTTCAAGAAAAACTACTCCCTCCATACTGAAAATTAAAGTTGTTTTAGCTCTTGTAACAATCTTTTGGACGCGAATGCCCCTGGACTCCTAGGTAGCCGTCCTCACAACGCGAGGGCCAATCCTCTAGGAGTGCCACGACCCTTCGGTAGCATTCCCCTCTACTCCCCCCTTCCATGCAACGTGAGGGCCAATCCTACCATGAAAAATTCACGCGTCTAACAAAAATACCACGCCAGCAAGGGGTCAAACCTTGATCCCCTTGCCTTGGGCCTCGCCGCACTAACTGTTCCAGCTTTGAACGTTTGTTGCATGCGAGATACCTGCAACCCTATTTAATAAGGGCAAACAGGGAAAACATCCTAATTAATCACTCCTTGGTATGCTAAATCATATCCAAAATAACTTGAATTACCAGTATGGAGGGGGTATAAGGTTTGGAATCAACATGGGGAGAACTTTCCTAAGAAAGTCTCATGGGATACAGTCCGGGGACCCATGTGGGATACCGTCCATGAAACCAAGAATGAAACTAAGAAGGTGACTCACGATGGATGGCAGAAAGAAAGACTAGAAAGTATGCCCCCGATTGGGCTGTGACCGACACACTCACATTGAGTCGCTGATGTTATAATAGGTAGTGGTCAGTCTGCACAAAGCCATAATACCTGATATCAAAAAGCGAAGCGTGGTGCTAACATGACTCTCAAAAGACTCCTTTTTAGACCGAAGTGATTCTTTGAACCGAGTTCTTTCTCTTTCTTGCGACAAAATGGCAGCAATAGGGCCTCGCTTTTAAGGGAAGCAACTCCTCTATCACCTCATAGGGAGCTAAGTCCCCAACAGCTGGCAGCACCAAAGACTCAAATGATTGATTCATTTACCTGTAGTAGAACTCAATCATCTAAGAAGGATGCAACCAAAATGGGCCAAAAGTCGTGCTATCTGGTGAATCTATGAAGAAAGAAATGAGTGTCTGGTTTCAGTTTTTACAAGAAAACAACATGACAGAGGAAGACCTTGCAAATTTTCAGTGTGGGTAGGATAGAGAGGAGATGCTATGTGTATGGCAGTTTAAGCAAGGGTCTGATGTAGTGGCTCCTGAACAAGTCTCAAGATTATAACCGAAAATACGGCATCTGCATGATTGGTACAAATAAAAAGGAGTGTCATGTTCGGGGCAAATATTAGCACAAACATTTTCACACGAGAGAAGGCATATCATGAGTCAAGTTTGTGGCATTGTATCAATTTTACCAAAAGTTCTCCCTCGACATGCATATGATGAGCTTGTGGACCATATAAGTTTTGTTACTATATGAATCTTATACCCATCGAGTTGAATGTCAAACTACGCTAGTTTCACTAGTTTGTAGGATGGAGGCACACTCATGCAGGTAGATTGAGAGGTATTAACTTAGGCTTTTTGAACCCAGTTATGTATAGTGAGAAGACAATATGGGACAATAGCACCATCGATCAATTGACAAAGGGCTTGCTTGCCTAACAAGGCAAATCATCCATACTTCTAACCTACAACTGCATGTATGTGTCCATAATTTGTCCCTATTTTCATTACATATGTCAAGGTTCGACCTAATTTGCATCGGGCATTGTAAATGCGGTAGGCGTTTTGTCCTTCTTGACATCAACCTAGAGAAATGCATTCTCACCATTTTTGACTCGAGAAGGATATGAAAGCATATCCAACCCTTCATAGACATGCTGAACAAGTAAGACAAACTAGTCACTGCACTACACAAAACATAGGATTTGTATTAACTTCAATACAATTATATTTACTCTATTATTTGTTACATATGGCCTTTGAGAAGTACAAGAAAAAGAGCAAGAAATATCAACCTTTTGGCAATGATCACTGTGGGTTCCATGTCATGCATTACATCACACCCTCATCTGATATGGCTACTCTGGCACATAGGTTATTAAATTTGGTCAATTAGCGACCTAGCTAGCTAATTTGAGTGTATTACAATACATGTCTTAACTTCATTTCACTTTTTTCTTGTGTTGCAGGAACTAGATCCAAGTATTGTAGGGTTGACTGATGTGGAGATATTTGCACACTGGTGAGGAGCACCGGAATTATGCTGCTATTGAGCTCGTACTCCGATAAAGTGAACAGTGCCAGCGCTTAATCTGGTGCCCTATTCGTGGGTACCACCGGATAAATCTAGTGGCAAACCCTAGCCTTTGCTAAGTGTACTGTGCACCCTCCTCTGGAGTGTATTTTTCGGTTACTCCCCCACGGAGGCACGGGATAAATTCAATGAGTGCAGAAACCCTACAAGAAGTCCTATTTTTCACATGCGTCTCAAATTCACTAACCGCAATATGTTCCAACATGAACATCTTCACCTTAGGCACTAAGTTAGCTTTTCAAAAACATTTTCCACTTGCATCTCACCATGCACTAGGTCCAATGCATGTTAGTTCACACCTAGTCACACTTAGATAACCGTTTTGCTTTAAATTGCCCTCTTAATAATATGATTGTCTATCCTAAACCTGACCATACACTATATTGCATATTGGCTGGCAAAAGCAAACCCCCATCTTGGCCTTTGGGCTTGCTCCTCTCTTTTTCTTCCAATGTCGAGCAGTTGATCAACTTGTGGCCTATGCCGTCTTCGCCATGGATGTCATCTTTCTCAACCTTGGTGTGGACATCACATAGCTTAATCAACACTTAAGACAAAAGGCTAGTACACTAGTTATCACTCAATTACCAAAACCAAACTATGACTTTCACTAAACCTCCGTTGAGGAAGCTCCAAGAGCCAAGGGTCTAGCATAAGCTGGTCTCCTTCAACCTCTTTCCTTGATCCACTATCTTGATCTCTTTCCTTGCGGAGACAATATCACGGCCTTGACAAACTTCCTTTAGCTCATCACAAGCATAGGAGCTCACTAGACGACGCCTAGCCATATAGGAGGCTTCACTTACTAGAGTAACAAATGTTTCACGAACATTTAACTAATAGCATTATTCACTAGGAACAACAAACAATAGACAACGACTAACCAGATGCCTTAAGCAATATTTGAGCTTGTTTTTTTTCTCAAAAAAAAAGAACAATTAAACTAGAGCACTCCCTGCTCCCCCTAAACCAAGAAATTGAATTCCTGGTACTCCAAAAAATTGTTTACGTAAATTTGCTGCTCTCATAATAAACCTAGGAAAATTGCCACTTTTAGTATTGACTAGCATGGGAGGGCGCGATGTCGCCGTGCCGGTAGAGATGGGGAGCGGCAAAAAAAAAGGCTACAACAAAAAAAAGTGAGTAAACAGTGTCGTAGAAGAACATTGTCTGAATATTGTCCAAACAGTGGCAGATGGCTTCAGGATCGTGGAAATCATTCCGTGTTGAGGGATCCTATTATTCCTTGATTTCATTGACATTTCTTCCAGCTAGTAGGGTAATCATGAGTTCATGACCCTTTAGATAATCGTCGTCCTCCTGGATATTGTAACACCCTGGTGTTACACAAGCATTTAGGCACTGCAAATCATGCATATTATGCATCATCAAGCATCATAATCATATATGCTTAATCATGTTAAATAATAACTGAAACGATGCTTTGAAACATATGAAACATGCTCGTGAAACATGAATGTTGCATACACTTGTTTAAGAGTTGTTTTGCCTTAATTATGCTTGTTAGGCTAATAAAACATGTGTGGCTTTAAGTGTAAATCATCTAAGATGCTTGTTAGGCTAATAGTTTGATGCTAAAAATTAGCTCCTTGGATTCAAACAAGTCTGACTAATAGTTGAGCTAAGTGTTAGTTGAATACCCAACTAACAATTATATGTCACTAGTTGAACCAAACTAGCTAATGGCAGCTAATATTAGCTAACTATTAGCAGTTAATAGATCCAAACATTGCAGGCTAAGATCCTGTTTGGATCCATAAAGTTAATAGTTAGCTGCTAATAATTAGCTATTTGGATTCAAATAGGTCTAGCTAATTGTTAGTTGACTAATAACTATTTCACTAGTTAGACTAAAGTAGCTAATGACAGCTACTATTAGCTAGTTAGTTATTAACGGCTAATAGATCTAAACAAGGTCTAAATAGCAGCACCCATTGTTTAACAGCTGGCCAACACAAAGCCGATGCCATGTGCTAACCGCGCCTTATATTTTGCACCGCCAGCGAAATGCTAGATTAAAAAAAGGTTTCTTTTGCCTCGAAAAAAATTCCTCGGAACGTAGGAAACTAGGAACACATAAGTTTGTTAATCCGCCGGACGCGCCTACTGAAATTCACGCGGAATGCCCGTGAACTGATGCAATGCAACGAGAACAGGCAAAAGCCACCTATGAATCCTTACCGACTTGGCTCGTGCTAAACCCCTCAACGATGCAACGATGACCCTGTTTATCTGGCTTATAATCCGTCTTATTCAGCTTATTTTTTCAATCGAAACAATATTTTTCTCTAAAAAAACAGCCAACAGTGTTTTTCAGCTGGCTTATAATTCCAGCCGAACGGAGCCGATATCGTGAGTTCATCACGTCCACAGCTACGCAAGAAACCCTTATCTACACTGCGATCCTTCTTCCATCCATCCCGTTCCGCGATCAGAGGAGCACCACCAGCCCGAGGCAAAAACCCTCCAACCTCTCTCCTATACGGCTATACCAATCTGAAAAACCCCGACGTTTTCGGATGCTGCACATTGCTACGCATCGCAACACCGGATATAGTTCTGGGGTTGTGATTTCTGAAAAAAGCCCGAAGTTTTCGGATTGATCGCGGTATTAAGCTTTCGTGTTCTTTTTTCCCCCTTATTAAACTAGTTATATTTTGCCGAGAAAAGATAGCGGAATCTTGATCTACTATTGAGGTTGGGGAGGTGTGACATGGATCTGCGTGCCCCACCAACCAATTATCCCAAAACTTTATCCTCCATTATACTATGGCGTCGTCGTCCTGACGCGGGGGCGGCGAGGAGGAAGCCGGAGTCATCAATAAACAATTGCGCCAGCCGGAGGCTCTCCCGTCCAATCGCATCGCCTGCACGAGCCTCATCAGTCCACGACCATCACCATCACCATCACCACCACCACTCGCTGCAGCGGCCCGCACTTGGCCGCGACTCCGTCGTCGCGAGATCCAGCGCCGTCTTCGCGCCGCCAACGCCGCCGCTGCCGCCGCCGACGCTGCTGCCTGAGATGCCGAGCCCGACGATCCGGAGGCTGGACGTGGCCTCGCCGGTGCCGGCGGACATCGACATCGCCAACTCCGTCGAGCCGCTCCCGATCGCCGACATCGCGGCGGAGCTCGGGCTCCGGCCCGAGCACTACGACCTCTACGGCAAGTACAAGGCCAAGGTACGTCCCTGATTGGTCCCTCCGGGTCCTGGCGGCCGGGTGCGTGCCGTTCGGTCGGATCTTGAGCGACCTTCCTCTCTCATGCTCGCAGGTCTTGCTGTCGGTTCTTGATGGGCTCAAGGCGCAGCAGGACGGGTACTACGTCGTGGTGGGCGGCATCACGCCGACACCCCTCGGGGAGGGCAAGTCAACCACCACCGTCGGGCTGTGTCAGGCTCTCGGCGCTTTCCTTGATAAAAAGGTGAGATGCTTACTGCTAATTTTGCTTGGCACAGAGTCCGTTCACGGATGAGAGGATTAGCATTTTATTATCGGAGTAAATTTGTTACAGTACTGAATTGCCGTCTTAGTGCGACTCTCAGCTGATGAATTCAGCCTTCAGGCGTGATGACCTGTTTGGCTGTTTCGATCCATGGGTCCCTGGACTGATTGTAGAATGCAATCTTGTTTGCTGCCACTTGTGCACTGATTTTTGCCTTTACATTCGTTATGCTAGTACGAGGTTAACTATTTCTCTGTTGCAATCAGAATGGAGTAGCATTCAATAAGATTGATGTTATGCAAATGGTGTGATTTCGTTGAGTATGCTTTGTCGAAACAAATTTGATTAGCATTCAATAAGATTAGCATTTTATTTTTTGGAGACGATTAGCATTTTATATTTTCGGAACAAATTTGTTACTATACTGAATTGCTGTCCTAGTGCCACTCTCAGCTGATGAATTCAGCCTTGAGGCGTGATGGTAAAATTTCGTGACCTGTTTCAATCCATGGGTCTCGTAAGAAATTGAAACTGTTTGATGCAATTGTAGACTGATTGTAGAATGCAATTTTGTTTGCTGCCACTTGTGCAGTTGTGCAGTGAATTTTTTCCTTTACATTGGTTATGCTAGTACTAGCTACCTATTTCTCTATTGATGTTATGCAAATGGTGTGATTTCATTGAGTATGCTTTGTTGGAACAATTGGTGCAATCTATTGCTCTTGATCTGGATAGGATTTAGTTACTCTATGAAATTTATCAAGGGAATATGGCATCAAGTTGCATCAAGATCAGTATAGGTACTTTAGGAGAAAATATTAATTAAATATGCTCTTCTAAGTTCTCTGTACTTCATAGGGCTGTGAAAATTTCCAGAGCTTATATAGTATAACTACATCGTTGTGTGTGTGCACTTGCTTACATGAGTCATATTCACTGACTTTCTCCAAACCTATTCGATGTGTTGAGTCCTTCAATAAAATCTGTATCTTAAAAAAATCATTTTCATTGTATTATCTATCATTTGTATACTCCCTCTGGTCCCAAAAAGAATTCACTTCTAGTTTGGGACTAAATCAATTTTTCTTAAGTTTGACTAAGTTTATAGAAAATATATAAACCTTTATGTCTCCAAATAGGTTTACTATGAAAATATATTATGTGATTAATCCAAGGGCACTTATTCAGTATCATAAATGTTAGTACTTTTTTGTATAGATTTGGCCAAGCTTGAAATTGCTTGTCTTTTTGAAAAGCGAGGAGTGCACTCTTTTGGGGACGGAGGGGGTAAGAAATAAGTGTATAATAAAATACTATTTGGCTTGCTTATCTGTCTTGTGTAAACCTTTGAGTCTGTTATTTACATTTCAAACGCAACTGAGAAGCTGCAACAACTTTATTTTGTGTTTACATTATACTTCTAGTATTAAAAGACAATCATGTGTGATAAAATAACTAAAGACTGTCTTGTAAATATCTGCTCCAGATCACGCAGAAGTTGTTTCATGTATTAATGTATTGTTTTTTGTTATAGGTTGTCACTTGCCTCCGTCAACCATCACAAGGGCCTACCTTTGGAATCAAGGGAGGTGCAGCTGGTGGTGGCTACAGCCAAGTTATACCCATGGATGAGTTCAATCTTCATCTGACAGGCGATATCCATGCAATTACGGCCGCAAACAATCTTCTTGCTGCTGCTATTGATACAAGGATCTTCCATGAAAATTCTCAGTCAGATAAAGGACTGTTCAACAGATTGTGTCCGGCAAGCAAGGAAGGCAAGAGGCACTTTGCTGACATAATGCTCAGACGTCTGACAAAACTGGGCATTTCAAAGACAGACCCCAATGAGCTTACACCAGAAGAAATCAGGCGTTTTGCAAGGCTTGATATCGACCCAGAGTCCATTACATGGAGACGGGTGATGGATGTCAATGATCGTTTCCTGAGAAAAATCACTATTGGACAGGGCCCTGAAGAAAAAGGTATGGTGAGAGAAACAGGCTTTGACATATCAGTAGCTAGTGAGATAATGGCTGTGTTAGCTCTTACAACTTCCCTCGCTGACATGAGAGAAAGGCTTGGAAGAATGGTGATAGGGAACAGCAAGTCAGGTGAGCCGATAACTGCTGATGATCTTGGTGTTGGAGGTGCTTTAACTGTCCTAATGAAAGATGCTATTCATCCCACCCTCATGCAAACTCTTGAAGGCACACCAGTTTTAGTACATGCTGGACCGTTTGCTAATATTGCTCATGGAAACTCTTCAATTGTTGCTGATAAGATTGCGTTGAAGTTGGTTGGGAAGGGTGGCTTTGTTGTTACTGAGGCAGGTTTTGGTGCTGATATTGGAACTGAGAAGTTCATGGACATCAAATGTAGGTATAGTGGATTGGTGCCGCAGTGTGCTATTATTGTGGCCACAATTAGAGCTCTTAAAATGCATGGAGGGGGGCCTGAGGTGGTGGCTGGAAAGCCCTTGGATCATGCATATGTGAGTGAAAATGTGGCCCTTGTTGAAGCTGGATGTGTAAATCTTGCTAAACATATATCAAACACGAGGAGTTATGGAGTTAATGTTGTAGTTGCAATCAACAAATTTGCATCAGATACTGAAGCAGAAATGAATGCAGTGCGTAATGCATCTATGGCTGCTGGTGCTTTTGACGCTGTCGTCTGCACACACCATGCCCATGGTGGTAAAGGAGCGGTTAGTTCTCTTTCCCTATCAAGTTTTTTAATTTGGTCAATTATAGGTTAGTGGGAAAGCTTAAGCTCATAATCTGTTATGGGGTTGATATTGTACTCCCTCCTATCCAAATTATAAGACATTTTGTTTTTTTTATATACATAGCTTTTGCTATGCACTTAGATATACACTATGTCTAGATGCATAGTAAAATCAACGTATCTAGACTAGAAAAGCCAAAACGTCTTATAATTTGGATTCTAGTTCACTGTTGCCTAGAAAGTTATTCATTCTTTTTCTCACATGAACTCTTTATTTATTTCGTCAGTGCTAGAACAAGAACAGTGTGAATAACATAATTGTAAGAATTTAACCTGATCCTATTATACCATTTAACTTATTTTCAGGTCGAGCTTGGACTTGCTGTCCAACGAGCATGTGAAAGCCAGGCAGAACCTCTGAAGTTTTTGTATCCTTTGGAATCTAGCATAAAGGAGAAGATTGAGTCAATTGCTAAGTTCTATGGTGCTAGTGGCGTTGAATACTCCGAGCAGGTATTTTTCTTGTAACCATGCTGTGTTTGATCTTTTTGGTCCTCATTGCATCACCTATACAGGATAAAACACTCACCACCAAGATTACCAAACACCTAGTTTAAGATTTGAATCGTGTCAATCATCTGAGAGGCTCTTGTACAAAATTTTCCCCGATACTTTCTGCGGCTAGAAAGATTATATGCGCAGTGCACAAAGAATTAAAAGTTGCTTCACTCTGCTGCTGACTTTTCTTGACCTCCCAACAGGCTGAGAAGCAGATTGAGATGTACACCAAGCAAGGGTTCTCCAACCTGCCCATCTGCATGGCGAAGACCCAATACTCATTCTCACACGTCCCATCCATGAAGGGCGCCCCGACCGGCTTTGTTCTACCAATAAGAGATGTGAGGGCCAGTATCGGAGCTGGGTTCATCTACCCGCTCGTCGGCACCATGAGCACGATGCCTGGCCTTCCCACAAGACCCTGCTTCTACGAGATCGATGTCGACACTGCCACCGGGAAGGTCATGGGCCTGTCATGAATTCAAGTTCTCTGATGGTGTCGTTCATATACAAGATTTGTTGCACATTCGTTGGAGCCATTGTGTAGTTGTTCGGGGCAGTCCTGGAGTTGAATAATAGTAATAGTGATAGTGATAATAATAATAGCCGTTCCTGGCTTCCTGCAAGTGCAGTGCAGCGCCGCTTCTTGTTACTTGCTTTTGTAGCGCGGAGACTGTTCAAACCGTGCTGTTTAGACTCCCATGCATCAAATCCTGCGTTCAGTTAATTATAGTAGCTGTATTTTCGAAGAATTGTCTTTGAACCGCTTGATTAGTGATTGATAAAGTCAGTTCTGTTCTGAGATTGCTGCCTGTTCGACCAAATCAGCACGAAAGTACCTTTTTTTTTGAATGGCGCCAAGTGTTCGTTGGCCCAAGAACATAGGACTCTGCCTGCAGTGCGGCCCATAATAAACAAATGAAGTAGCCAGGCAGACATAGCACGGTGTATTCATGGCAGGCCTCTTGGTCCATCTCGTTAGTTTGGGCCTCTGCGTTCAAATTTGTAGACAGAAATCTACATTCCACAGAAAAATTCAGGCATTTAGTTTAGATTTCTGTCTATCATATATGCACATCATATTTTTGCTCAAAAACATATGCACATCATATTTATTACAATTCAAAATCATTTTTATAGAAAAAACCGCCATCAGATATGCACCTGCAATTCTGCAGCCAGTAACGATGGTCACGGCCCTCACGGGCAGCAACGACGCCGCGTGGAATGGATAGTCCAGCACGGAAAAGCAACATTCACAACGACCAAGCCCTTGTACGTACAGTACTGTACTAGGCTGTAGCGGCGTCCCACGTCAACGAGCGAGTCGCCGACGCGGCTCGGAACGAAGGAACAACCACGGGAGCGGCTGGAGTCCGGCCAGCAAGAGAGTCAAGCCCTCGCCGCGAAGGCACCGGCAGCGCCTTTCCCTTCCCCCGGGCGAATTGACCTGAGCTCACATCACAATCACATGGCTGCTTGCCCTGTTTCCTGGAAGTAGAACAGGTCTCAGTATCTGTCACGGGCAGGATCGTGTTGCTGTCAATCCTAGGCGGAAGTAGGAATGCCGGGAGACGCTTTTCCCTCCACGACAGGTCGGTGCGGAGAGCCGGGGATCACCTATGCAACGAAATTATTGGGCAGTCCACAGGAAAAAGGGCTACGGTTAGCTTAGCAATCAAAGCTTGGAAGAGTTGAATCCGTCAGACATTTGCCACTGGCAGTACTGTTCCATTTATGATGAAAGGTGATATACTACTGTCAGACAAATAGACAGTTCTGCAACGTGCCCAAAATCTTGAGCCTAGAATCTGTACGATTTAGAGTGGTGTTTATATGAAAATCTGTACAGTAGTGCTCTTGTATGGACCTCAGAGAAAATTGCAGCTTCAACAGTTTCCATGCGACTGCTACAAAAGGGTTCCTTCAATAATTCAACCTAGTAAACCAACTTTCAGCAGATCATCCTGTCTAAGTACACTGAACGGACTGATTTGTAGAAACTTTTGACACGCTTTTAATCTTACCTGATCATGGGGGAACACCTATTCCAGTTGTATTCCCTTCTGCTCATGCAACGCCAATGCTCAAACTACTTGTTTGCTTCGTTGAAAAGCCTACTTCTCGGCGCTTCCAACCAAGCAATGAACTTACATGATCCAATTTGTTTGCAAAGAATACCTATAAACATCAAATTTTCTCTTCTGAATCTTGACACTGCAAGGAACCGAGCATAGCTAAGTTGGTTCGAGGTGCGACCGTGCGAGTGTACGTCCTCAAACAGTTACAGAACACAGTGAATCATTGTAAGGCGTGATATTTACTCATTTGGTGGCGTGCATATCCGGTAATCTTCAGTCTAGCTAGGACTATTTGTTAGATGAATTAGGTGCACCATCAGGCAATCACCGACGGTAGTAGTAGTAGTATTCAGATCTCAAGTGTGGACATCAGTTACTTGACTGATCCAATCTCCTCGCACCTTTTCCACCGCGCTAAACTAAGGGCCGTTTGGGACAGCTCTCGGCCGCTCCGGCTTCACCACTATAGAACATCGTAGCCCGGTGGAGCTAGAAATTGTGACTCCACCGGCTTCTCCTCTTCAGTTCCTTTTTTTAACCTCGAGTACCATAACGGCTCTATGGTACAGTAATAAACAGTAGCGATGCAGTTATTGGGAGAAGGAACCGAAGCCCCTAAGATTCTCGATCTTCTGGATTCCTATACGTCGTGCATCTCATATACTCCTGTAGGCAGTACTACACTCTGAAGCTGTTTTAAGACAGTTTAGGCCTCCTTTGGCTCACGGGTCAAGCAAAGGAAAAATCTAGGAACCGAACTTCCTTTTCCTCTAGAACTGTTTCCATTCCTTCGAGTCTCCCTCCGCCAATCCATGAGCTCGAACTAGATGTTTTTTTTCCTGTGTTGTGTTGAGGGAACGAATCCAAAGGAATGGATTCCTCCATTTCTCCTACACGTTCCCAAACGAGTGATGACGTCAGCAAATCCATAGGAATGGATTCCTCCGTTTCTCCTACGTTTCACCCGTGAGCCAAAGGAGGCCTAAATGGTTTTGCTTACCTGCACACCCCGCAGTGGGCCAATGAGTAAGCATGCATCTCTAGAGTACTGATCAGACCGTGAGTACTTGTCGGAGCAGCTGCATTTTGATAGTACAAATAAACAAGAACTGCTGTCTGCTGCGCCATCAGGCAATCACCAATGGCTACATCATAACATAACAGCAAAATGTTTCAGTTTCAGATCTCATGCGCGGGCCGGCATCGATCATTGCTTGACGCGACGTGAATCTCTGAGCACCGCCCGCCTTTCCGTCGCGCTAATGCGTTGGACCTACCATAACCCTGTGCTTCGCGCGCGGGTGTCGCGTGCCTAGCGATCTCTAGTAACCTGAATACCTGATGCTGCACTGCACGTACTGGGGACTGGTGGATGCATGGGCCAACCAGGTCGCCATTTTTCTGTGCATGGCAATGAGTGGACGCTCGCATGCTTTGCACTGGCATCATCACCGTCATCATTTTTCAGTGATCCATCTATCTCGCTGCTCGTCGATCAACCACTGCTCCGTCACGTACTGTACTTGTTTGTTTGGCCACTTGGCGTCATCATGCCGGACGGCACATTTTCCATCAGAACGTTCCATTTGAACGGCGACGAAGTTTGCCCAAGCGACCGCGCATGTGGTTCCGTTCTCTCCCTCGTTGAGTACTTTGACGTTCAATTTTCGGATGTCTAGAAACGGCGCTTACACGCCAAAGTTGACTGTCTGGCCACAAACGTGTTCACGTGTTGCAACGTTGCAACGGAACCTAATAATGCTATAGAAATTAGATCAGACTCCATATTGTTGCTACATACAAGTTGTTCTAACTCGTATGAGCATGGGTCATGAGTTCCGGTCACATACGAGATACACTGGACGTGACCCCATACGTATTGGAATCGGACTACATATTCATCATAGTCAGACGCGAGTTATCCTAACTTGTATGAGTATTAATCATTAGTCTGGGGCGCACACGAGACACAGGGCATGAGTGCAGTTTAGGAAGTAAAAAAAAGCGGAAGAAAGAAACTCTCAATTATCAGGATAGTTATGCTGGAGAGGTGTAGAAAAAATGAACGAAGAGAGATTTTTTAAATATTATTATAGGTATAGACAGATGTAACAACTACATGATATATTGGCCCTGTTCGCTTGAACTTATCAGCTAGCGAACAGTATTTTTTAGCCTGGCTTTTCAGCGAAGCGAATAGGATCGTGTTAGATTTGGATTGTATTAGCTAAATATAGAAAAAAATCATAAAAATACAATAGAAAAGAAAACTTGCCGGTGAAAAAATTCAAAAAATAAAAACAAATAGAAAATCGTGGTAAACTATGCCGTTGGAGAAAATCAGAAAAAAACGAAACTACCATGGAGTCACGGGAAACCTTTCCGTTGGAAAAAATAGGAAAACCAAAAAAATGAAAATAAAACTTGCTGGTGGAAAATTCAGAAAAGAAAAAAAATGGAATTCATAGAAAACTACACCATTCATACTAAAATCAGAAGAAAAAAAATCAGGAACCACGCCAACTGTTCTGTTGGAAAAATAAAAATAAAAAAGAATCGGAAGTCACCATGAATTAGGATTAGCGGACTACAAGTTAAAAGCAAATTAGGAAACAGAAGTCACCTTGGTTTAGGATTAGAGGACTATAAAACGAATCAGAAATTATTGTTGATTAGCGGATGACGATAAAACTGCATCCGACTGCCACCATCTGTACAAGTAGTTAGGGAGAGGTAGACAAAAAAAAAATTAACATGAAGTTTTCATTCTTTAATATTAAGTATAAATACATATATATAATATAAATTAGATTAACATCCCTCGTTTGTTTCAGCGTCCTTCTAGCTTTCCCCTTATTTCAACAAGTGAAAAGTCCGTCTAACAATAACCAAAAAATGCAAAAGGGTACGGTCCAGAGGACGTAGGGCCAAAAAAATGAATAATATATAGCACATGCTGCGACAGAGGTACTCATCATCAGGTAGCTAGCTCATGTGTTCCCAAAAAAAAAAAGGTAGCTAGCTCATGTTGTTTATGCGTGGAGGCTTGATTGCACGGCTGCACGCTGTCTCTGGTCTTAAACTAGTCCTCGCCTCCCTAATTTATTTATTGATTAGTCACGGGCAGATCAAAGCAATGATCGGGATTTGCACGGCCGATCATTATGCTAATCGGTGTCTGTTTTGTCCTTAAAAAAATGATCTCTTTTCATATACATACACCGAAAGGTACGTAAGCGTTGAAAGGCCCCGTTTAGTTGCACCCAAAACTTTACACCATATCATATCGAATGTTTAGATACATGCATAGAGTATTAAATATAGACTAAAAAATAACTAATTACACAGATTACGTGTAATTTGCGAGACGAATCTTTTAAGCCTAATTAGTCCATGATTTAACAATAAAGTGCTACAGTAACACATGTGCTAATGACTGATTAATTAGACTTAATAAATTCGTCTCACGGTTTACTAATGAATTCTGTAATTTATTTTTTTATTAGTATCTGAACACCTCCATATAACACTCTCATATAACATTCGATGTGACACTCGGAAAATTTTACGGCCGGTACCTATACAAGGCTTAAGTTAAAGAACGAGGTAGGTACGGTACTGGGCGGTTTTTTTCTAGACTCCCCACGCGTATGCATATTTCTTCGTAAGTTCATGGGACGTGAGCGTGGTGAGACGACAGCTAGTACGTACCTATGTAGTGTAGCTGGAGAATTTTAAGCTATACTTTGTAAAGTTTGGTGCATCCCAATCAACTTGGCAGCTGAATACTACGTACTCTCTCCGTCCAGGAAAGAATATAACTATGAGATTCGTGCCGATCAAACCAGTTCAAGTTTGACCAAATTTATATTAAATAGTATTAATGTTTGGGTCTCCAAACAAATTTATTATGAAAATATATCCTATAACAAATTCAATGATACTTATTTTGTATCATGAATGTTAATATTTTTTTATAAATTTAGTCAAAATTCAAACTGTTTGACTTCTCGAAAAGCGAGAATTGTATTCTTTCTACTGCTCTCTCCATCCTATAATAAGTGTATTTGTAGAGTTCAAAATTTGTCTAAAATAAGTGTACCTCTACGTATAAGACACCGTAACTCTAGATGTTTTTTTTTCTATTTTCTCTCTTTTCAAGGTGTAATGACTACATCTTTATAGGGATATTTTTATAATTTCTTATTCATACTAATCTTTCATCAAAGTTGCAGAAGTGCACTTATTTTGGACGGAGGGAGCAGAGTTCTGTTATCAGGTTGGGCCGCAGTCTCGTGCCCCCCTCCGCGTGCGTGCGCCGAATGCCGTGGCTTGTGGCTGCTGATACACACTACATGCACAATAATCGTCTACTATGACGCACGCAGAAAGAGGGAGAAACCGTGGACCAAATCGCCCGCTTGATCGACCACCGCATGCATGGACGGACGTGAGAAAGGGACGTCACGTCGGGCAGGCATGAACCACTCACGGTGACCGGAAGAGGCAGGCAGGCAGGCAGGCGAGCACCAGCAGCAGATTGGGAGGCAGGCCAGGGCGGCAAGTGGGGCGGGGCTGCACAGCAGCAGGCAGGAGGAGGTGGCGAGCGGGCCGGGGACCGGGGAGGGTCTCGTCCTCGGCTGGCAATGCAAGGGGACACGACGCAACTTACCCCATCAGCCTGCCTGCCTCCCGGGGAGGACGGGGACGGGTGCGTGCCGGCCGGCCCCAGCCAGCCCCCAGCGCTCGGCCTCCTGAGTGAACTGAACCGGCCAGAGATGTGTTTGCTATGTGATGGTTTCCCGATCCCACTCAATGGCGTCGTGTCCTCGTCCCGTTTCCTGGGGCACTGATTATTGGTGCACAACTGCACATTTCTACCTTTTCGCTCCGTCCGTGTGAAGAAGTTGGCATGATATATGTTTGGCCGTTGGTACGAAATGAGGCATATGGTGCGACGACTCCTTGCTAAATTATCTCTCTTGACGACTACTAAACGTTCACACGTATCCATACCACCACATACATGTACACATACACTCATACTACCTTCAAAGGCTACAGGATACTAGGTCGTTCGCTTGAGATTATCAGTCAGATCAGCCAGCTATTCAGCAATGTTTTTCTCTCAAAAAAAACTAGCCAGGTTTCAACCCAAGCGAACAGGCTGATTAGCACCCAAGAAAGTAAGGGGCTGTTTAGTCGGCAAAATTTTTGGCGAATGTTACTGTAGCAGTTTCGTTGTTATTTGGCAAATATTGTCCAATCATGGTCTAATTAGGCTTAAAAGATTTGTCTCGTCCATTTCGTCTAAACTGTGTAATTAGTTTTATTTTTTATCTATATTTAATGCTTCATGCATGCGTTTAAAGATTCGATGTGACGGGGAATCTGAAAATTTTGGCAAAATTCTTGGCAACTAAACGGTACCTAATGCTGAAGCCTACTAGGTCAGTTGGCTGAGGTAGTCATTTTGCAACTGGTCTAAATTTTGACTCGGAGACTGATGCATGCTCGTACTCCTCGTTAATGTTCTGACCTTTTTCTTTTGACATTGTATTGATGGCCCGCCAGAAAACTGATTAGATTTCAAACGAACTGGTTCTGAAGTTTGACTCACGAGGTTAGATGACACCAACAGGTAACTAATTTGGGTGGTGGCAGGTTGTCGGCAGAGGTAAACTGCATGCGAGGCGTGTGATGTTTGAGAACATTTTAGAGTAAGGAACCGGCCGATAACATGACTGGCCCCAAGCCCTCTCCTGCAGTGGCGGATCCGTGGGGGTTGCTGCAGCCCGTAGGAGCATCACAGCACACACGACTGTAACACTCTTACGGATTACGGTCACCATCAGAGCGCACGGAGCAGGCACTGTGGGACGGAGACCTCTGCCGCATCATTATTGCCGAATCCTTAACAATCTCCAAAGCAAAAGGGGACCCGTCGCGAGCCCACGGTAGAAAGATTCAGATCATTGCGTTCAAAAAGAAAGATTCAGATCAGGGTGGAGATTGGAGAGCGAACTCGCCCGGCCGCCGACGCCGACCGCATCCGCATGTACTCGTAGGCCGACTCTGGGCAGGCACAATAACTACTCTCTGGTGCTCGGCAGCGAGGTCCGTCCCTGCCCCCTCCCGGGTCACCCGCGGCGGCTGCGTGCGACGGCTACCTCTGCGCCCTGGCCAGTCAGCTCGAGGCGCGCGGGCATTGATGGAGGCGCATCGCATCCGGCCATCCGGGGAGAAAAGATTTGCCGGGTCAGAGCTCGAATGCATCCATCGCACGGGCACGCAGGGCGGGACTCTGGAAGGAGTAAATGGCTCCGCGCAACGATCCATCGGCTATCTAGGCTGCTGCTGTGCGCTGCCCTCGTAGGGCTTGTTTAGTGGGTGAAAAAGTTTAGGTTCGGCTACTGTAGCACTTTTCGTTTTATTTGACAATTTATGTCTAATCATAAACTAATTAGGCTCAAAAGATTTATCTCGTGATTTACAATCAAACTGTATAATTAGTTTTTTCTTTCGCCTATATTTAGTGCTCCATACATATGCCGTAAGATTCGATGTGACAGATACTATAGCACTTTTTGGGTTTACTTTTTAAAACTAAACAGGCTCGTAGTCACGACATGGACGCTGGAGAATTGGGTGCCCAGCGCCCCAGCAGCACCCGCATTCATGAGTCATGACCTCCTCCCCACGACTACGACTATTCATGCGCGGTTTGGAAAACTGACTACTGCAAGGTCGGTCAAAATCCCCGTTTCATCCTGCCGCCGTTTCGGAAGATATCGGTTCTCTCTGTGTCACTGGCGCCATTTACCGCTAGACCTAGATCCATCCACCTTTTTTTTTGCAAGTAGTAAAAGGTGTTTCGATGGTACAGTAGTACAGCCCAGCAGGAAAACAGGATCCGAGGAAATAAAGCTACCGAGAGTGCCGGATCACACTCGAGTGCGAACTGGGAAGCGTCGAGCACTCATAGTCATAGTTGTGAATTCCATTCCGGTACCGGCCGGAATGGCCGGAATGCCCCGTACCGGCCCCTAAACTGGTACAGAAGAGCCTCAATCCCGTACCGGGTTAAATACCGGTCAATACCGGTCAACGCCGGTCAATACCGGTCAAATACCGGTCAATACCGGCCAATACCGGTCAAAAACCGGTCAATACCGGCCGTAGCTATATTGATTATATTTTTCCATGTATGAACTTTGGAGTTTAAATTTTGAAATAAGGTCTTATAAACTTGTTGAATGATATCTTAGTTTGGTAAAAATGTTGATTACGCCATAAGTTAAGTCAAAATATATTTATATGTACATTTATGTATAAATTTATTCACATATTATTATTATTATTATAAAGTCCAGAATGGTACACCGATATGGGCCGGTACCGGAATGTTCCATTCCAATAGCCAAAACGAAATAGGCTCCGGAATGGAATTTACAAGTTAGCTCATAGTGCAATCATGTTATCATACTAGTACTCCGTACGTGCTTTGTCCAGCTCCAGCACCGCTAGCAGATCGGCGGATGGGATGGAGCACTACTAGTAGTAGTAGCAGCAGGCAGTACTGCTACACGAGGACCACACAACGTTTGTTGCCATACCTTGATAGGTCCACCGTTTGTGCGTTGTGGTCGGGAGCACGAGCACAGGCAGAGACACCCAACTGTCGCGGTCGGTGCTGCACTAGCATTATTTCTCAAAGATGCACATGGCAATTACTAGGATTTATTTAGGAGCTTTCATTTCGTTCTTTATTCATACCCGATTGTGTTGGAGAAACACCATCGAGCCCTCGTTTCCGTAACGGAGACCCCTGTTTTTTTTTGGAGGAATAGATAGGCTATTTCCACCACATTTCCACAACAAGCCGCTGGTCGTATGCCGAAGAAATCATCGAGAATAGGAGTAGCAGCACTCGATAGGCGTCATGATTTCACAAATCTGCGTGTGCAAACTGAGACCAAACCGGTTTGGTTTGCCACCTCGGAACCAACAGCGTTACTTCGTCAACAGTCAAAAGTGAGACCACCCATTTCATCATCAGAACGACGTGGCGACTTTGGATTTCAAGGTCAGCTGGGTTCCGGACCAAAATTTGCTATGCCAAAGTTTTGGCAGCCAAAAGTTGAAAAAAAAAGTTGTAAAGGATTTGGTAAATCAAACGTGAGAACTGAGGAGTTGACAAGTTTTAGCAGCCAAAACCATGGCTTGCCAAATCCTTGGTTTTGGTAAATTCGAAGTGAACCAAGCAGGTCCGCTGTACTGACGCCAAGATAGCAAGGAAATCAAACATGATCGACGCTACTGAGCTTAATGAACTCTATTTCAGAACTTTCTTTCTGCACCCCCGGCCGTCCGAGTCCAATCCGACGGCCAGACGATGCGCTACACCCTCGGATCCCTCTCTAAACCGGTAAACAAACCCACCAGCAATTCCACAAAAAAATCCCAAGAACCGCATGAAGTGAAAACAATATGAAAGGAAGAAGAAAAAAGGTGAGCGTATTTACAGCAGATCCTTCTCCATCCATTCGCGTCGCCGGAGGTGAAGCAGAGGGCCTCATCACGAGCTGGCCGGCGCCTGCGGTTGCGGTTGCGCGTGGGCGGCCAGCGGGCGGTTGAGCGGGGACGAGAACAGAGCCGCGAACGACGAGGGCCTCTGCTGCTCCGGGGCCAACGACGCCGCAATGCCAGTAGCAGCAGGGGAAGGCGACGACGCGGGCGCCGCCGGTGCGGCGGGGGCGGATGAGTTGGAGGCGACGCGCTCGCAGGACGGGCACATGGAGAGGGTGGTGGCCGGGAGGTGCATGTAGAAGGGGTGCACCGTCTTGAGCGCGCGGAGCTCGGCCAGCTCCTTCTGCAGCCGCCGGTTCTCCTCCGTCAGCGTCTCGCAGCAGCGCTTCAGGTACTCGCAGTCCACCTCCGTCTGCTTCAACTTCGTCCTGCACGCAGACGCAGCACGGGCACGGCCGGTTTTTTATATTTTATTTAGTCGATCGATGATTGCCCGGGCTAATTAATCAAAAGAACAAAGATCGCGGATGCAACCGCGTGCGCTGCGCACCTGGCTCTGCGGTTCTGGAACCACACCTCCACCTGGCGCGGCCGGAGGTTGAGCTGCTTCGCCAGCGCCAGCTTCACCTTCTGCGCGCCACGCGCACCAACGAACGTCAGGATCGAGACCGGCCGAGGAAACAAGACTTGATGATTTCTGCGTTATCGCTTGCTTACCGGGTTAAGCGTGGCGTGCTCCTTGAAGCTCTCCTCCAGGAACGCCGACTGCTCCTTGGAGAGGCGCAGCTTCTTGCGCGCCGACCCGCCGTCGTCGTCGTCGCTGGCGCGGGAGCACGCGCGGTCGCCGCCCCCGCCGGGCGCCGCCTGGCCCTGTTGCGCGGAGAAGTCCGTCGGGAATGAGCCCGCGCTGTTATTGGGCGACGACGATGCCGCCGCCGCGGCCGCGGCCGCCTCGTCCTGCTCCTCGTCCTCCTCCGCGGAGGCACCGGCACCGGCCACGGACAGCGACGGCGCCCGGTTCACGTCGAAGCCACGCGTCGACGACGCCTCCAAATGCCCTGCCGAACGCGAATCGCCATTTCAGCGATCTCGCCGCACCGCACGCCGAAAAGGAAGGGAAACAAAAGAATCCAGGAAGCACAAAAATAAGGCGGCGACGGTGCATGCGTGTCAGGTATCACTCACGGTTGGTCTCGGACGACGGCGGCGGCCACGGGAGGCCGAGGCTGGGCACCAGGCCGGGCAGGAGCGTGAGTCGTACCGCCGGCGGCTCCGGCGACGGCCGGGCGCCGCACCTCCCCGTCGTCCCGAACTCCAGCTCCCTCCTTGGCTCCCTATCCCTCCTCCCCCTCTCCGCTTCCTCCTCCCTCCGCACCACGACCCCCATCCCAAGCCCAAGCACGAGGTCCCTCCCGGCATCCGCCATGGTCTCCCCCAAGCTGAGCCCCAACTCCATCCTTTCCTTCCTGCCAGTGCCAGGGACCAGTGATGGAACCGTCGGGACGCGCCAGGCCTGCGGGGCTTTATAGCATAGCAGCAGCCGGAGGAGTCGCCCGGCCCGGCCCACGCCCACGGCCCTCCTTCCCGGTGCGTTTCCGCTTGTGATAATGGCGGGTTTGACCAGTTGCCGCGGCCGCACGTGACGCGGAAAAGGAGAGCTGGGTGGGGGTAGTTGCATGTAAAGCTGGACGAAAAGCTCGCGACTCGATAGCTCGCTCGACTCGGATCGACAGTGGCTCGGCTCGGCTCGGCTCGTTTAATTTCTCAAACGAGCTGAGCAAGCATCCTAGCTCGTGTCTTAACGAGCCAGCTCGCGAGCCAGCTCGAGCCAGCTCGCGAGCCTAACGAGCCAAAGTTGTTGGCCTTAAACTCTTATTAGTGTTATATAACTTTATGTCTTACACTTTATAATTTGTTGATGATTGGACTTTGACTCTATAAATTTTAGATTAATTTGACTCTTTTTATTTTAAATGAATGTATGGATAATGGATGCATCATATATGGTATGGAGTACGAACCATAGACAATGTATGGTGTGTAGTATTATAATATAATAGTACATATTATTTTTATATGATTTATTAAGACTTATGAATGGACTAGTTTTATATTATTACCATTATCAAACTTTAGATAATACACATATTACATTTTTTATGTTTTAATATGGCTGGCTCGCGAGCCAAACGAGCCAGCTCGAGCTCGTAAACGAGCCGAGCCGAGCCGGCCTTCTGGCTCGTTAAAATAACGAGCCGAGCCGAGCTGGCTCGTTATCTTAACGAGCCAGAACGAGCCGAGCCAAACGAGCCGAGCTGGCTCGTTAGTCCACCTTTAGTTGCATGCAATTCGGAGGCTTTTGCAGGGGTGTTTCGAAGAGCTTGGTGGCAATGGCAGGCGATAATAATGAGGTTAATCATTATTGTATCACTGGGTACGTATCTTTTCCCTTTTGTAAATGGCACCCGCAATCTTTACAAGAAAGCTGCCCCTGCAGCAGTTGCTGTTGCTCCTGCCTGCTTTTTTTTTCGGTTTTTTTTTCTTTTTTTGGCATTTGTGGGTTGTAGGCGTGTGTGTAGTTTACAGCCCAGGATCGTGCTTTGATGGAATTGTTGTGTATTGTTTGTTCGTAAGATAGTATAGATTCCTGGTACTGGTTGAGCCTGTTTGTATCCCATCAATTAAAATCAATATTTAGAGAATACTTCTCATTTCATCATTACTAAATTACTTTCCAATTCCTGTAAATTCCTGGGAACCAAACAGAATAGAGTATTTTCGTGAGTGAAGAAAATAGCACTTATGACTCCAAATAGACATATTTTGGAAATATATTTCATAACCAAATTTATTTCATGGTACTTATTTTTACCACAGATATCAATATTTTTTGTAAATTTACTAAACATGAAATAGTCTGACTTATGGCTGTGTTCGGCTGGCTGTATTTTTTACTGATGCTGATTTGTTGTGAGAGAAAAACACTGCTTCATGGCTAAGCTAGAATTGTACTTATTTTGTTTAAGGGTCGAAAGAGTAGCAGGTAGCTGGTCGCTGCGTCACTGCGTGCATCTATTCTTAATAAATATATATATATATACGTACATATTAATGATGCATTTCATGTATAGTACTACTCCGGTTTGCTGGGCAGAAAATTAAAGCCTTCTGAACAAGTGGAAATGTGGAATAATGATCGAATGTGATCGATGTACCAGTACGTATAGAATTAGAATAGAATTGTTCTGTGCTGCATTTGTCATCAACTCCCTGGTAGCATGCAGCTAAGGTAGCAGCAACATTTCACTCTCGGCCTGCATGGAAGGTCATGATGGTTGCCAGATCCTAGTATAATTGCATGGAATGAGCAAGGCTTGAGAAGGGGACGGGGAGAGGGGAAAGAATGACATGCCCATGCGTTCACGAGGCTAGGACTAGGATAGGCGAGAATTCTCTTGTGCATGCAGGCATGATTATGGCCATCAATTCCTCTTCCACCGCCATCCATCCATCCATCTATCCTCATCATGTATGGTGAGGCTGCCTACCTGCGTGATACGTAGTATGAAGCAATCCTGTTGATGTGTACAATGGGGACAAGGCGATGGGCCGTTCGCTCGCCGCAATCATGCCGCATGATGGCGGCATACGGCCGGCCGGGGCAGCCAGCGTGTGGACGAGGGCGAGGAGGCCAGGCCGAGCCAGGGAACCAAGGGGCTAATGCTGCGTGACCTGACCCTGACTGCCTGTCGTCCGCTTGCTCCTCCGTCCTTGCCATTGCCATGATGGCGCTGAGGATGGCCTGCGGCTGGGGTTGGGTGATGCGTGATGGATGGAATGGATGCTCGGAGCAGCGCACATCAGGATGCAATCATCCCTGTTTGTACGCGGAGGGTACCATAATACCATGGCCGGGTCGGGCTCCTTTCTCCGCGGAAAGTAACCCCCTTTTGTTTTCCGCTGGTGTGCAAAGTAGGAATTATGCACACATGTTTCTCTCAACGACACGCAGCTTGTTCGTTTCGTTGGTTTCTTGTGGCTGAAAATACTGTTGGCTAGTTTGTTGTGAGAGAAAAACACTGTTGGATGGCTGCTGATTCCGCTGAATAGCTCAAACGAACGGGGTGACGATAAAATTGTTGTGTTACGTTGGGGGAGGTGGGGGAACTGGGGAAGGCAAAGCACAACCCTTTCTTCTACCTTTTTTTTTTGCGATTAACCCTTTCTTCTACCTATGCAGAGTACTTACTGGTATAACTTACTTGTACTCTCCCGTCTAGAAAACATCTCACTTCTCGATAAGTTTAACTAATTAAAATTTTAACTTAATATAAAATACTAATATTTAAGTTTATACTATTTTCATAAATTAAACTCATGATTGTTTGGCTCCACACAGAAAATGATATTTCTATTCTTTTTGCCATGGAGAGAGTATGTTCCGGTCATTGCAATTCCTGTAGATTATGTTTTTGATTGCGGCATGGTGCAATTATTACCGAGCTAGTTTAAACATTCAAAGAAATGATGTTGTATAAAAGCGTTTTTAGCTATGTTATCATGAGACGCCAAGAATCCGAGGTGTAGAGACATGAGTGCCCTTCAAAGTTTCAAACCAGGCCTCGTTTAGATTGCAAAAAAAATAAACCCGATGAATAGTAGCACTTTCGTCTTATTTGGCAAATATTGTCTAATCGTGGACCAACTAGACTCAAAAGATTTATCTCGTGATTTCTAACTAAACTGTGTAATTAGTTATTTTTTATCTACATTTACTACTTCATGCATAGGTCCAAAGATTGATGTGATGGAGAGAGAGCGAAAAAATTCTAACTTTTGGGGTGCATCTAAATAAGGCGCAATTTAATGGCGACTCGATAATCTTCCATGGCGTAGGATCTATTTGGATTTTCATGGGCTAACAACCGGGAGTAGTAGCCGAAACATGAGTACTAGTCTATCCAAACAGGAAGACTAGTAAGTAGAATGATAGACTAATTTTTAGCCAAACTTTTGGCTAGTTATTACTAGTTCATTGCCAAATACAACAAGCTAACAAAGCTTAATAGTTCATTGCTAGAAATATACTATATGCAGCTTTTAGCCTGAGGTCCAAACATGCATGGACTAGTATATGGTAATTTGAGCTATTTTTAGACACGGCTAATAATTAGTTTTAGCCGATCTAAACAGACTCTTAGCTTAGGTGGATTTTTTTGTTGTCTTGGCATGAATTCATATTGCAGTTGGTGGATTGTACTTATATGAATTCATACTACAGTTGGTGGATTGTAGTTATTAGCGAGATATCCAAAGCTAATCACCGAATGATGATCTATGGAGTGCATTTAGTAACGTCTATCATGAGACATTAATTAAGAATCTGAGGTGTAGTACGTACTATCTATCCACAAACCAAGGGGTGTTTGGAACTACTCCACTGGGAAGCAGCTTCACAAAAAAAAAACTAGAGTTTGTGGAGCACCTCTTTAGGTGCTCTCACAACTCCACCCTTTTTCCTAGAACAGAGTGCATGGAGCTGAAATCGTTTGGCTGAAAAACGTGGAGCGGAGCAGTCCCAAACACCCCCCTAAATTGATTGCTACGCCAGGATGTTCCGTGATGTATGACCAAAATATCCATGAGTGGGACTTGGCTCACTAATGTTTAATGGTTTTAGTGTAGGACTTGCTAGCTTCCTTTCAGACAGCGACTATTACATATATTTTATACTAAAATTGTCACTACTACAGAAAAAATTATGCGAGGCATTTTGAAAATGGCGTCGGAGGCAGACGGGCATTTCAACCGCCTCGGTTAACGCCTGGGATTAACCGAGGCGGTCACTTTTATTAATCGAGGCGGTTACCAAAAATACCCCCATTTTCGGAGGCGGGCCTCTTATAAGATCCGCCTCGGTTAATATTCCCGAGCCCACTCCCTCTCCTTCTTCGGCCCATCTTGGCCCAACAACAACGTTGCAGTATATATATGAGATGAAACCCTAGCCCACTCCCTCACTCATCTCTCTCTCTTACACAACGCCGAGCCCCGAGCGGCTCCTCTCCTCAGCGGCGCCTCTCCCTCACCCTCCCTCTGTCGTGCCTCCCACTCCCTCTCCCTCACCCGAGCGGATCTAGAGGCCTGGCGGAGGAGCTCGCGGGCCCGGCGACCTGGCCGCCCGGGCGACGCGGCCTCGTGGGCGCGGCATCCCAGTGGCGCGGTGGCCTGACCTCGCGGCGGCGCACTGGAGCAGCGGCATGCGGCGAGTCACCCCTCTGGAGCAGCGACGCGCCCGCCCCTCTGACTCCGACGAGCTCCGTCCGCACTCGCCCCTCTAACTCCGAGGCCCCGGCGGCGGCGCTGGTGGCCGCACCCGCCCGTCCGATGAGCTCCCTCCAGCCTGGTGGCGTGGATCCGGCGAGCGGGTGAGCTCCCTCTAGCCTGGTGGAGTGGATCCGGCGAGCGGGTGGCAGATCCAGCGGCCGCGCAGCAGATCCGGTGAGCTGTGGCGTGGATCCGGCGAGCGGGCCTCTCAGGCGTCTCCGAGCGGGGTCCGCACGGCCCAAAGGATCCTGCGACAGCGGTGGCTCACGACGCTCCTGGAAGGCCGGATCTGGTGGCGGGGAGGCCAGATCCAGTGGTAGTGAGGCCAGATCCGGCGACCGGCGACGGTAGTGGCAGCGGCGGCGGCGCGTGGATGGGCTCGCCAGACCCGTGGATGGGCTCGGCGGGCCTATCCACGGGTTTTTCTTTTTTTTATTATTTCTTTATTTTCATCAACCTAGGCGAGCAACTGGTCCGCCTTGGTAAACGAATGATTTACTGTGACATTTAACCCGAGGTGGATGGGATGCCCACCTCGGTAAAACCCTTTTTCTCACCTCGGTTAAATTTATCGTAGTAGTGTGCAAGAAAAAAATGTTGGAGACGCAAAAAAAAGATGTTGATATAAAAACTACTGTCTAGATCATTTGGAGACATGCACCACGATTAGATACTAGCAAAGCGACCTAATCTTCTAGTCCAAAACATAACACTAGACTAATGTTGAATAAAAGAACACATGTGTAAACCTATCAATTGCTAGAACATGCGAGAGCAATCCACTACTAGCAAGATTCCACATGAAACATCAAACACGCCATATGCAAGAAACTAACCATTAAAAACAGACTGATCTTGCTAGTTAACGGTAAAGACAGTTCTACTGATTCATTTGAATCCATCTACCAAAAGGTGGGATCCAGAGGAGATCATGAATGAGGCTGTGTTTAGTTGAGAAAAATGGGGTGAAAAGTTACTGTAGCACTTTTCGTTGTTATTTAGTAAAATTTGTCCAACCATGGATTAATTAGACTCAAAAGATTCGTCTCGAACTTTACAGACAAACTATGTAATTAGTTATTTTTTTACCTATATTTAATGCTCCATGCATACGTTTAAAGATTCGATGTAATGGGTGGAAGAGAAAATATTTTGGGTTTGCATGGGAAGTAAACAGAGCCTGACTTACCTTGATTCGATGAGTAGAGCGCCGACTGATGACGTGTTAGAGATACATGTCGCCCCGATCCCCTATCCAGTTATCGTTTCTCTCGATAGCACGTGAGGTGTGAGAGGTTAATGGTGGTCATTTGTTCCCTTTCTCACGCGAGCACACACACAAGGAACAAGATACTACAGAGATACGTAAATGTACGGTGAAGGCAATTCTCTTTAGATTAGAATAGGCATGCAAATGGGCTTCTTGTATGCATGGAGCCTTTTGGGTATAAGGGCAACTTTAACGTACAATTTAAGAAGATAAGCTATATTCTATCACGACGGGTGGTGCTAACTTACCACATTTTGCTCTACTGTTTAGTATAGTCTGGCACGGTAGCACCCTATTATGGAACCCACACAGGGGATAAGATATTTCTCCATTTAATTTTTCACCGTAACATTTCCTTGCGAGCAGGTTTGGATGCGTAAGGAATACTATTTTTAACCTCAGCTCCAGGTGCTAAACTTTGGCTAGCGGTGCGAAAGATGTCTATCTTGGCACCTTCACTCCAATGTTTAGCAAGTGTGCGAGCGTCTTCACTGTTTTAACCTCAGCTCCAGGTGCTAAACTTTGGCTAGCGGTGCGAAAGATGTCTATCTTGGCACCTTCACTCCAATGTTTAGCAAGTGTGCGAGCGTCTTCACTGTGCTTGAAGCTCCACACGTTAAAAGCTGCCCTAGGCCTTGTTTAGTTCTCCTCAAAATTCTAAGTTTTTTCACTCTCTCTCCATCATATCAATTTTTAGCCGCTTGCATGGAGTATTAAATGTAGGTAAAAAAATAACTAATTACATAGTTTAGTTGGAAATCACGAGATCAATTTTTTGAGCCTAGTTGGTCCACGATTGGACAATATTTGTCAAATAAGACGAAAGTGATACTATTGATCGGTTTGAAATTTTTTTCAACCTAAACAAGGCCCTAATATGTTGGAAACCCAATCAATCCTCCTGATTTAGGGATTTAGCCAATCAGGCGCCGTCGGAACTCGCAAGTGCGTCAGCTTCCTTTCCGCCCGCGCTCTCGCCCGTGCTGTGCTGCAGGACGGCGTCACGTGCCGCGGCCGCAGCGCGGTAATTGCTGCTGCCTCCCGCCTTTCCTGCCTGGCAGGCACCCACCACCCTTCGGTTCGGCCCACGCCCGCGTCCCCGTCTCATTAACCGCGGCGCAGCGCGACGACGCAGCGCATGCAGGCTTGAGTCCGCAGGGCAGGGCCGCTGGCACACGGGCCTGGGAACTAATTGGCAATTGCAGACGCCGCTGGGGCGCTGCAGCTGACCTGCGTGCCACTGCCCTGCCTCCTCCTATTTTGCCCCCGTCCCTACCCACGTTCCGAGTTGTGCGACGACGACGCTGGCCGCGGAGCCCACCGTGCCCAGCCGCCTCGAGCCTCACGTCACATGGAAGCCTGGAATGCTGTCAACTGTACGCGTGTGGGAAACCAGTGGTCCGCGGCTTCACTCCTCACGCACTGGTGGCCCTGCTCCTTCCAGCCTGCTAGCTAGGCTCGGGTTTAGCGGCGACCTGGGAGGGGGCTGGCCGCACGGTTACACGCAAACCCGGTGAGAAAACGTTGTACTAGTACTAGTAGAGCAACCACGCTTCTTAGCAACGCGTACGAACACAACCGAAATTTCGTATGTCCGGACTGGACCTGGACGGCAGGTCGTGTGTAAATGTGATCATGATTCACGAGTGCAGGGGCAGGTAGTCGTCGGATAGATGTTACTGTCAATACGGTGTCACTGCATGAGTGGTCATAGATGTCAAGTTGTCAACAGTAGTGTACCATGATTTGTATGCATACAGTGTGCGTACGTACGTACGAATGTTTGTGGTTGTTCCCGACGCACGTATATGGACTGTAGACGCGTAGACATGCACGCACGCGAGGAGGCCACGATAGAGCGTACGTCGATGCGCCGTGCAGAGTCTCGATTGGGTACCGCCGAGATACATAGTGCGACCGTTAGGTCTGGAAGACTATGGAGTGTAAGTAGGACTTGTTTGCTCAAACTATTTTAGTAGTACTTTTTAGTGACCGAGCAGTGTTTTTTTCTTTAACAACAAATTAATATAATCATCAGCATTAGCTAAATTTCAGTTGAAACATACTGGACTGTATATATGCAGTACTATACGCGTCTACAGTCTATATACGTATACATGCGTACAAATTAAACGTGCTGAGTATAAACGTGCAATCTACAACGTGTTGCGAAAATGCAGGCACAAACATCGAGAAGGTAGCCTCGCTCGGTCGAGAGCGTTTGAATGAGGTGAACGTTAATATCCGAATAAGCTAGGGCCCAGCCGCCCAGGCCGGCCATGCACATGCACGGACCCCGACTGCGCGCAGGCGCAGCTGCCTCAGGCACGCCACGCCGGCAGGGGCACCGGTCATGGTGTTGGGCCAGTGGGGTTGGGCTACGGCCTACGGTAATTACTCACTCCGTCCAAAAAATATGTAATTTTCATTTTTCGAGAAGTCAAACAATTTCAACTTTGACTAAATTTATATAAAAAAATACTAATGTTTATGATACAAAATAAGTATCATTAGATTAGTTATAGAATATATTTTTATAATAAATTTATTTAGAGACATAAATGTTTATTTTTACAAAATAAGTATTTGCTATAAATTTGGTCAAACTTGAGTCAGTTTGACTGACACGTAAGTATTGTTGAAGTCATGCCGATCGATCGATCGATTAGACACTTGGACGGGCACGGACGGACGTGGACTCGTGACTAGTGAGAGAGGGCACGCGATCCGGACCAGGTACCGTTTAGATGACAAAAATTTTGCTAAAATTTTCAGATTCTCCGTCACATCGAATCTTTGAACGCATGCATGAAGTATTAAATATAGATAAAAAAATAAAACTAATTACACAGTTTAGACGAAATAGACGAGACAAATCTTTTAAGCCTAATTAGATCATGATTAGACACTAATTGCTAAATAACAATGAAACTGCTACAGTTACATTTCGTCAAAAATTTTGCCAACTAAACGAGGCACAGACCAGAGACAGAGATCGCGATAATCCAACGGCTCAAGTGATAGCATACTCCAGCGACAGGGGGGGCACAGGTGACACATCGGGGCACGGCTACCGAAGAGAGGACGGCAACGCACATTACGCTGGCCTCATCTCGGGCGTCCGCGCGCGCGAGGGGTGAAGCGACACTGGCGTCGTTCACTGGCGCTGCTGGCCTGCTGCCGAGACGAGACGGGGCCGCGCGGTCCCGTCGCTGTTGCTTTTATTGGCAAGATCCTTTGGCCGCGATTCGCTCCCCGTTCAATCGAGCGGCCGGGCGGCCCGCCGGAGTGTCGGACAGGCGGGCAGCGGCCTCTCGGGGTGGGGGTGGGTTAGTGGGGAGGGGCGTGGGGTGGTGAGTTCACAAATTCTTGTACAGTACTTCCGCAGTGGCCGTATATAGGAAAGTTGATGCGAATATTTGGCTCATGCGATCTTATCGATTTGTTGCTAGACAAGTCTTCGGTGTCAATGATAAAAAAAAAGTTCTAGTTAAAAAGGGTTCGAGTTTACTCAGTTCTAGGATTATGTTTCTTTTCTAAAATATACAAAACAGTTATATATCTTTATACCTAGGATTATGTTTCTTTTCTAAAATATACAAAACAGTTATATATCTTTATACCTATATCTATACTATAATATTGAAAAACAAAAAAATCTTACTTTTTCATCCTCCAGACCATCCCACAGCACCTCACTCTCCTCTGTCTACAATTCACTCATGTCGTCCATGCCCCCTCTGTCTAGAAAATGGGAAACGTGCCCACCAAACTAGCCTAACTTTGATCAAGTTTACAGTAAATAATATTAGTATTTGTGTCTCGAAATAAATTTATTATGAAAATATATTCTATAAAAAATAACTAATCTGATGATACTTATCTTGTCTCATGAGTGATACATTTTTATATAATTTTAGTCAAAGTTGAAATTGTTTGACTTCTCGAAATGTGATAATTGCATTCTTTCGTGGACGGAGGTAGTACATTTTTATCTTTCTCAAAATGAACATTCTTGTGACCATTGACTAAATCACACTTGATAAGTCTACCCAAATGTTTTTATGCCAACTTGTGCCAATCTTGGAAGGGGCCAGGCGAATGCTTTTTTTTTTTTGACAAGAACCAGGCGAATGCTTTTGATTGACCACCGAGCCCCTGCCTCCCACGGGGCTAGCGTATGTGCATTTCTAAGCAAAGGCCCATGAGTCACCCTCCGACTAAGAGTTGTTGGATGGGGCTTAGCTGTAGCAACGCCAGCGCTTTCCAGTCGATGCGGGTAACCGGGCTATAAGTACTCGTCACACCTTATTTATACTTACTATTAAAGGGACAAAATCTCTTTCTTTCATCCCTCACACTCTCCCCCATCATCCATCCATCACTCAAATCTCTTCCGTTCGTCCGTCACTCTCTGCTCTATTCGTCTGTCTCTCACGGCACCGTTATCTCGTCCGTCACTCTCAACCTTCTCTCTTTAAGTTTGGAGTGCCGTCCAGTCGATGTGGATACCTTAGCACCATCTCTCTAAAATGTTGTCAGGTCTAGTGGAAAATATTTAAGTGTCAGCCAGCCCTAAATGCATGCTTACTATCATTTACTCTTGCTCTTTAAAAACTATCACCAAACCATAGTCTATAGGACCTACTCCATCTTTTTGTTTTTGCAAATTACCAGTATAACGTAGACACTCACAGCTCACGCAGATCACATGCACGTAAACTCTACCCTGATCAGCATTTTCAATGACTGGATTGGTAACCCATAAGATTGATGAAGTCATCATCGGAGTCTTGCTGCCGTTAAATTATGAAATATCTACTCCTACTACTTCGTAGTACACAGAAAAAAAAAACTCTGGCCTGAGCTCTGAGAAATCCTGATCGGCTACGACATGATCTGAAAAGGCCAAGATATTACGCTCCGGTGCCAAAGTACAGAGGGATAAGCACATGTCTCGGTTCCAGGAACAGCACTCAGAGTCGTGCGAGCAGCAGCAGCAGTAGTATTTGACAAGGATATATGTCAGCAAGTTCACCATGGCCTTGTTTAGATCCTAAATTTGGGATCTAAATTTTGCATAGTAGATGTCTTGTCACATTGTAGTAATTTTGTTTTTATTTGGTAATAATTATCCAAATATTGATTAATTAGGCTTAAAATATTCGTCTCGCAAAGTACAACAAAACTATGCAATTAGTTTTTGATTTCATCTACATTTAGTACTCCATATATGTGCCGACATTTTGATATGATGGGGAATCTTCTTTTTACATAGTAGAATTTAAGGGTGAATTTAGGTATCTAAACAAGGCCATGTGATCGATTTCGCGCGACACTGCCGACTCCGAACCGATCGTGGACTTGTCGTGACACTCCGAGTACCACTCGATCGGAGTACAAGGGAATAATAGAAGAAGCGGCTTCCATCACAGCAAATATTCGTTGAAAAGATCGGTACAAGCAAATATTCCCGACGATGATCCTTCCTCGCGACGATAAGTAAAGATCTCGTTGAAAAACAATATGTATCTCCAGAAATACCATGCTTGGCAAAATCGCGAGGCCATCCGGAAGGGTTTTCGTCCGAAGCAAAGAATAATATGATTGCTTTCGAGGACGTATACACGGTACACACATCTCCGATCCTTCTTTTTCGTGCAAGGATATGATGGATGCCCTTGTCGCGTTGACAAACAGTTTCCAACTGATGCATGATGCAAAAGTTGCACGCATCTACAGTGCCGGTGCCTTGGTGACGTACGCTCCGATGGAACGGCACACTGTCAGCGTACGTACGTAGCTATACACAGCTGTTCGAGTTGGACGCCACGCTCGATCGGATCAGGGATCACCCTGCCGTGACTTTTTCTCCTTGGCGCAGCTCGGTATACCAGTAAAGCCAGACCGGCGCGCAGGGCCAGGGCCTGGTAGCTGCAGCTAGCGCTCAGCCTCTGGCCGGGCATGCCGCTGCCGCCTGCCGCCACGGGCAAACAGACGCCGTGGTCGTGCAAGGGAGCAACCGAAGGGAGCCCCCGGTTTGCAGCTAGGGGTGGTCAGTTTTTCCTCAAAAATTTTTCACCCGTTACATCGGATGTTTGACATATGCATGGAGTATTAAATGTGGAAAAAAATAACTAATTACACATATTACGATAAATTTGCGAGACGATTTTTTTAAACCTAATTAATCCATGATTTGACAATGTTATGCTACAGTAAACATATGCTAATGACGGATTAATTAGGCTTAATAAATTCGTCTTGCGGTTCAATGCAAGTATGTAATTAGTTTTTTTATTAGTATCCGAACACCCATTTCGACATCCCATGAAACATCCGATGTGACACCTCAAAATTTTTCACCCCAGCAACTAAACACTCCAGCGGACAACAAGAGTCGCTCTTGTAACTTGTGACTTGTGAGGCCTTGGCCTTGGCAGCCAGGACTAGGGCCTACGTACGTCCGTTATCGCGGTATGGGCAGCGAGCGGTGTCTGAAGCATCCAGAGCATCTCCAGCGGCATGAGAAAACTCTAACCCAAAAACTAGTTATTGGGGACATACAAAACATGTTTTTAGATTTTCAAGGTCTTCTCTCCAACAGAACGAGAAAAATCTAATCCCTAATAAGAAAAATAGTGGACTAGAGAAGAAGAGGTCTCCCCTTTATTTAAGAGGTGAGAGGCTATGGTTCAAAGGACTGAGAATTTTTTTCTGATTGAGATTAGATTTGGAGAACGGTTAGAGCTACCAGATCACTAAAATAACAGCTTTTTCTAGGGTTAGAAAAGGGGCTGCCGGAGATGGGGCAATGTGGCGGAGTCCGAGGTGCGTGGATCGGTGCATGCCTGTACAATTGTGGCGATACCGGTACTGGCTCGGGCAGATCTGGCATGGCAGGTCGTCGATGGCCACGCCAGATGCATGAATGCAAGCAATCTGTACGCTGCTGTAACTGTCTCTCTGCCATCACTGATCACTGACATTTGATCCGATCTCAGTGCCGTTCGTTATGTCGGGCAAAGGTCAATGTAACCCCGCGCACGGTGAAGCCAAGATCTTGTGGATCTTCGGTCGGGGCACGTAAGAATCTACTGGACTAGAGATATGTTCATACTTCATACATCACCCTGGCGTGATCAGCGTGACGTTCGTGCGCTCTTAGCCGTAATTCTGTTGCGAAGAGCAGCATGCGGAGTACGGGTCACATGTAAGGAGACGGAGTTCACATTCTTGCCTGTTCATCGGACCCCCACCCCCCCGGTGAGCGAGTCTTGCACGACACGAGCACGCGCGGACGGGCCCGGGACGCCGGGCCGGACCCGAGGGGCGGAGCGGAATCAGAACCCAGGCAGAAGAAGCAACGCAAGCCCCACAGCCTCTGGGCCCGGTGCCTACGCGTACTTCTCCTTGCGAGTTGCGACCATTGCCCCATGTGAACCGCCAAGCCCAGGGAGGCCGGGCCCGATTGCCCCCGCCGGCCGATGGAGCACGGGAGCACCCATCTTCAATCATCCCGCGCGGGCCCGCAGGTCGGCGTCGGGCCGACAGCGCCCCAGGCGCAATCATTAGTACGGTCGCGCTCACGGCTCCCTCCGGTCCTCCCCGCCGGGCCCCGCAATTATTTCCCCGTTATTGCCCCGGCTCCACCACCGCCCGCCGCGTGCTTCCGGCCTGGTGGCGCCTGTGGCCTACTACTGGGCTACTGGCCTCCTCCTTTGCCGCCGGGTCCGGGGCGCCAGCGCCAGGCCAACGTGCGTGGTCCCCGTTTCTGGCTGCGCTCATGTCGTGGATCCACAGGGTTTCGCGAGCGGAGCGCCGGCCGGTTAGTTCCGGCAAACGCCCGCCGCCCGGCACTGCTTGGACCTGGCCCGCCGATCATCGCAGCCGCAGCAGCGCACGCACGGCCCCGGCCCGCCGGGTCGCGCGCGTCCAGGGCCTGCGCATGGCGCCGCTGCATGGCTGCCAGCCTGCCACTGCGCGCGCGCGACTGCGCGAGCGTGGTCCCCCCACCGACGACGACGGCGGGGGGATCGACGCTTTTGCTGCGTCGAGGCGCACGGCAACGGCATGGCCTGCCTGCGTGCCTGTGTGCCTACTGCCTAGTCAGGGAGAATTAGAACACGGTCAATAATATAGTCAAGTTGCTGGATTATTAAGTCAGGTTATAAAAACCAAATTATACAATATTTGCTGGTGAAATAGAGCCGCGCCAAACGGAGTCTAAGTGTCTTCTATTTATCTTAAAAAAAACTCTCTCTCCTATTCCTTCTCACAGCTCTTGCTATTTAGAAGGCGTTCGGCTGGCAGAATCTTGGCTAAAACTGGCTGGTTTTGTAAGAGAAAATACTGTCTGACTGGTTTGATGAACAATGAAATGAGTGGGGAAACCAGCCGGCTGGTCTGAAAAGTTCACACCAGCGAACGGGTTCTTAGACCCATCAATATATATGCTTCCGTGCGGTGCTCGCATTGTGAGCTGGGCGGCGACCGGCCATGGGATTTGGGATAGGAAAACGACGTGTGCGCTGCACGGCGGCATGCGCCTGATCCCACCCATCCACTCGCCGTGTCTTGTCTTGTGGTTCCTGGTTCCCCAGCACAGCTAGCAGCCCCAGCTCGCTCGTCGCCGGCCGGACGCTAGTGCCGTGTGCGGCATCTCGACAGCTTGTAGCCCGGACGTTTCTGCTTGTCTTGGCTGCATCGGATGCGTTGTTTGTCATCTGCAGCACAGCACAGAATGACAGAACCAAAGCTCGGTCGGTCGTGCCACTGTTGCTTCGCCAATCGCCATGAATTGTACGGCCCACGGACTAGTTGCAGTCGTGCAGGGGACCGGACCGATCGGAACACGCGCGCCCGCTAAAACCACTTCTGTTTGCTCCAGGATGCAAGCAAAACGGCATGGACTCGATCATGGCTCAGCACGTGAGTGTCACTGTCAGGCAGGTTGGAGCTTGACCGAATTGGATCGTGGCCCTGCAGGAAGTGAAACTTTTCAGTTACGTTCGAACACTGTTACTGTTAATCACGGATTCACGGGCGCCCTCAGCCTCCCTCCTATCCAGATGCCAGATACTGTTCTAGCTTGTACACCGATTGTCAAGCAACTATGACAAAAACACGACGGGAGAATGAGCAAGCTGGAGTCGGCTACTACCGCAAGGAAACTACTAGTACTAGTTGCGCTCGTCCACGCACCATGATGGCCCTAATGATGCCGGGATGGACCGGCCGGGGGCAGCGAAAAGCCTGGCGATGTGGATCTATGACCGGACCCGGACCCGGACGGGCATGCAACGCGACGACGACGTGGATCCAAGCCAAGGCTGCTGTTGCGGCCGGCCATGACGATGCAATGATGACTGGCTACTATAGCAGCACGCGCCAGACCGAGGTGGTTTGGTCAGGCGCGTCCAGTACGGTGATGGTGTTGAGCTGTGTACATGTTCATACCGGTCGGTCTTCGATCCATCTGGCCGGCTTCCTTCTCTCGCTTGTCTAGGATCAGTAGTTACATGGTGAGATCCACGCGCTTGATCGACCCACCGTGTATACATGGTCATACATGAGAAGGCGACTGGCACCGAACATCCGAGGGATGCAACATCCAGATACAGTACCAGATGGAGTATATCATGGGCAGGAGCTTTCGAAAATCGAAGTACTAAGCAAAACAATGACAAACAAATGATTGCAAAAGTCAAAGCCGAGGATTAGGTGCAGGGCGAGCGTGCAGCTGGACCATCATCTGCGGCAGGCTAGGAAAGGAGAAAGTGAGGTCTAGCTAGACGCACGACACATCAAAGCTACTGTAGCTTCCTCTCCATGCATGGGCCCCTTGTAAGCTTTGACCCGAGAGGCAAAGCTCCCTGACGTGTTCTTACAAGTGGAGCAGGAGCACCACCGCGCGGCCGGGCCTTTCCGCTTGGCGGCGTGCAAAGATTTGGCGTGGGCCGGGCGTGCGTTATCGGCTCCCCAGCACTTGGGCCTTGTTTAGATACACAAATTCACCCTCAAATTCCACTATGCAAAAAGAAGATTCATCGTCACATTAAAATGTCGGCATATATATGGAGTACTAAATGTAGATGAAATCAAAAACTAATTGCACAGTTTTATTGTACTTTGCGAGACGAATATTTTAAGCCTAATTAATCAATATTTGGACAATTATTACCAAATAAAAACAAAATTGCTACAGTGTGACGGGACACTTACTATGCAGATTTTGGTTGCCAAATTTGGCATCTAAACAAGGCCTTGTTCCAGTGATGGGTACGTACATGTTGGCCTTGTTTAGATACCAAAATTCACCCCAAATTTTACTATGCAAAAAGAAGATTCCCCATTACATCAAAATATCGGCATATGCATGGAGTACTAAATGTAGATGAAATAAAAAACTAATTGCACAGTTTTGTTATACTTTGCGAGACGAACATTTTGAACCTAATTAATCAAGATTTGAACAATTATTACTATAAAAAAACAAAAGTGCTACAGTGCTCGGGGTGGCACTGTACAGATTTGGCCACCCCAAGTCGGGATCTAAACGAGGCCGTTGGCTTGCTTGGCCCTGCCCCTGCGTAAATTAAAGTTCTGCGTGCGCTGCGCTTTGCCGCCCTTTCTTTACCCAGCTTTTCTCTCTTTCTGGAAAAGCCTTTTGAAATGGTAGATACGGAAGCTGATAGCACTCGTCTACTCGATACGATTCAGAATCAATTGCAGTAAAAGTTTTCCAAGTATCTGAGGTAAGCGCCCGTCGATCGCTGACCGACAGTAGCAAGACCATTGAAGGCAGGAACATTCTCAGATATCTTGTTTTCAGTATGCAGATTTTTTTTTCTTATCACTTCATTGTATCTTTTTTTTTCGATACAAAATACTACTACATGACCAATTACCAAGCGTCAAGGTAATTTCACAATCTTGCCAAGCTTCTTCGCTAGCGACTTTGAGCCTTTTAGGTAGAGATAAGACAAAAACTCACAGATCATCGTCGAAGCCACTAGGCAAAAGCAGAGCAAGAGTCACACAGCTGCATCATTCCATCAGAGAAAATGTTTCGGCCGGCTCGGCGAGCATGTGCTAGTACGTGTTCCTCCGGGCTGGCCGCCTGGGCTAGCAGCTGGCCTGTTGCAATCTTACGTCCCTCCACGACAACTTTTTGGAGTTGCCATATTCGTTTGAACTTATCTAACATTTTTCTCTCAAAACAAATCAGTCAACAGTACTTTTCAGCCTGGCTTTTTAGCGAAGCGAACGTGTGAGAAAACGGAGGAGAAGGCTTTATCTGGGCACGCAAAAGGCCGGGCACCTTTGCATCTACCTAACGCTGATGATGACTTTACGGAAGATCGATCGCGAATCCGGAGCAAGTCCACATGCTTAGCAAGTAATCATGCGAGAAATCATGGTGATTGTGCTAGCACCGCACTTTGTGAATTCCCGCCACAGATAGACAAGTAATCATGCGAGAGTCGTGTTGGATCTTGCCTAAATACCAGGCAAAATTCCAGTGTGAAGACTATATGTTAAATCTACCATGTAACACGCTTCGACAGATAGGCCAGTGAAAAATTTTGTGGTCATGCCAATTGATCTAGAAAAGTCTTTCAGTTTACCATGTTGAAACTTTGGTTTTGCGAATTCAGAGTCTTTTTCTAAAATATGGGCTCTAACGCTAGCAACTGGCAAAAGGAAACGAAGAAACTACGAAATAAGGAGATTCTAGTAGACAGAGGTTTAAAAATCAAAACATTTTGTTTTTGTTTTTGTGCATACCACTGATCGACTCGTTTTTGTCAACTTTACCTATGTTCTTTTTGTGTCATTCTTTAAGATTTCTAGAGTAGTCTTAAATAAAGTATTAAAATAATAGTATGTCACTAGGAGTTGGAATGGGAGTAAAGCACTTTATGGTCTTGCGTTCTAGTACGCTCCATCTTATGGAGTTTATTGTGTGAATGAGAAATACTTATGTGTTGGTAGTGTTTATCATGTGTTGAATCGGTTGGGTCAAAATGTAAAATCATGTTCTTTGTTTTATGTATTGGCGTTTCTTCTGTTTTGCCTTTTTGAATCTTGACCGCTACTGACATGTTTTTGTTTGAATCTACCATATACCCTTATTTTTATATACCTTTTTTTGACTCCACAGCAAGCCACGTCACCCTTATTTCCTGCCCATCCGATTCGGTATTGACGGCCACCGGATTAGCGTCTCGGGAACCTTCCACGACGTTACCGACCCTTCCGCACCCCACACTGCTACGGCCCCGGCAAAAACCCTCCGTCCGCTCCCGAACCTTCTCCTCCCGTTTCACACTCAGGGGCTCCGATTCAGGGCGAGCGGCGCCCCTTCCTCGGGCATCGGTCCTCCTCTAGCGCCGCCCCCGGCACTCCTCCCTCCACCCAGCTGCGGCGTGACGCGGGGCTATAGCGGCACCGCCCCGCTTGTGCCTTCGACCGGCAGCGTGATGGGCTCATTCCTCCGGCAACGACCTGTCTTACAATCATTACATGTTATGCTATGTTTTATCGGTTTCATTAGTCATTTTTGGTTCATCTACAGGTTGTACTATCCAACAAGGCTACCTATCTTGCAGGGATGCCGATCCTGTAAGTTTAGGTCCAATATTTTCCTACACTTAACTCTACTTCTAGATTATGATGCCAGAATAGTGATGTATAATTGTATATATATATATATATATATATATATATATATATATATATATATATATATATATGGTCTCCAAACAATTTCCTTCCTTCCTTCCAATAAAATGCAACTTTCTGATTTTATTTGTTTCGGCATTTCATCTCAAAATACTTGGCTAATTCTTTTGCATGTCAAAGCTAGCAAATAGCATTGTCTCTGCGCCGATTGCTTGCTATTATTGCCCACGGCACCACACGGGGTATTGGCTAGTTAGTTCATTCTCGGTATCCTGTAAGTCTCATGTTCGCTCCTGTCTTATGTCCTTCTGATTGCGATTTTATTATTTTCAAAATAGAATGCAAGAGAATTTATCCATTTCGTTTTCAGCTCTAGATGTTCCATTCACTTTCATCTCTAGATAGATGTCCCGTTCGATGGGCATCCTCAGTGGCGGATCTACACTTAAGATGTGGGGCCACCTGGTCCCACAAGTTTTGCCACAACATGTTAAACCCCCACAAAACACTTGCTAATTTACCTTGCAATTAACTGATCTTGTGTATATATGTGTAAAGCTTGGCCCAGTACAGGATTTGGATCCTGGATACGCCACTGCAGCATCCTGGGCCAACTTATCCCCTCTATCACCCCAAAGCTGGCCTAACATATTTACCGGGCCGGTCCACTTAGCCGGGAGCCCGTGCATGGTGCATGAATGGGTAGCAGTCATATCATATGGCCGGCCTTGAGCGGATGCAACTCGAGTTCATGTCCACCCGCATCGGCCCAAGCCTCCGAGAGGTCGGGCAAGGAGGGTCCCTGGTGAGTTTCGGTTAGGGCGGTGCCGCCGGTGGGACATGCACACCCGCTCGACAGCAGATCATCGGCCAAGCCACCGGCCATTTGTTTACATGCACGTTTCTGCAACGCGACACGGAGCACGGGTGGTACTGTAGGTACAGTACATCCAGTCCTCCACGCAACCGAGCAAGCCGTATTATATTTTCTGCGTGGTTCTGCCGTTCTACACGATGAGTTTAAAAACAGTATTGATCAATCATTCTGCCGTTCTGCCACAGTTGTAAATACCTCCACTGCCGGCGTGTGGCCCAGCAGGCCATCGGCCTGTTCGTTTCGCTGGATTAGTGTGGCTGAAAATATTGTTCGCTGGTTTATTGTGAGAAAAAAACACTGCTGGATGGCTGCTGATTCTGCTGAACCAGCGAAACGAACAGGGTGCATGTTAAGATAAACAGGTTGTTCACGGAATCCCAAGGAAAGGAGCAGCGAGCCAACACAAGGATCTAAGGCATGTTTGGTTTGTGTCTAAAAATTGTCACACCTAACCTTCGGTAAACTGTGGCTATCAGAGAAGGTTCGGCGAGAAAAATTGAAGCCACACTTGTGGCAAAGTTTGACAAGAAAATAAGTCTATGACATGTGGGACAGGATGCTAAGAAAGTGTGGCACGCCGTATCTGTGGCGACGAACCAAACAACTAAAAAAAACTATGACACGATTAACCTGAGGCATGGTATGTTCTGATCACGAACCAAACAGATCACGTCTCCTCTGAAAAATTGGATCAAGCCTACCCAGCCTGTTGTTGTGAACGGCATGCGATCTGTGTCCCACCTTCCACGGATGGACTCTACATCACGCATATCCTTTCAGTTTGTAGTGACATTTGTGTTCTCTTTTTCTTTTCTCGTCGTCATCCAAGCACGCCCATTTTTCAAATTTGAAGGTGTTTGAAGGTGGTAGCATGCACTGTGTTAAAAAGGGGAAAAACACTCCATCAGTGTATATATATTTGTTTTAACAATATCATATAACCAGACCGTGGAACTTCAGAGTAAGGCAAGGAGGCAAGAGGTCCCTGAAGAAGAGTGTGTCGTCTTAGTGGTGACTCGGGGGCACCTAGCTGCCACTGCCGAGGACCGCTCCTGGCAGAACTTCTGGTCGTCGCCGCCGCTCCCACCGGCAAGCGGCTGCGGCGGCCCACTGTGGTGCGCTCAAAAAGGCGGGTTGTCGTGACTCCTTCTCCCTCTCCTGCTTTCTCTCGTCTCCTCCCTCCCTTGCCCTCCCGAGCTCCACCATGGCTGGCGGCGGGATCCGGACTGCTTGGGCTCACCACGGTCGTGTGCCCTACTGGATCCGCGAGTTGGAGGTCTCGTGCGGCGGGGGTGGCTAGCAACGGGGCCGGTGGCAGCCGGCGTTTGGCGATCCGGCACCCTAAGCTCGCCTCGACCTCGGCCCAGCCGGATCCACGTGGGGCCGCGTCCGTGCTGCGGGGGGCACCAGCTACGGGGCCGATGTTTGCCGGCGTGCTTCCTTCGCCCCTCAGCTTGCCCCCCTCCCCCCGACCACGGCCTCTGGTCTCTCCGACCGTTGTGCGCCACAGCCTGTTGGTCGCTGGCGGATCCGGTGGAAAGGTCGCCGACGTGGTAGATTCGGCCGACTGCGGCGTGTGGGTGCCGGATCTGCCTGGGTCTACTCCGAATCCAGCGGATCCACGATGAGCTGGCGTCTGGGCCATGGTGTCCGTGCCGACGCCCAATGTTTGTCTGCATGGCGTCCATCTGGCGTCCCCTGCGCTGCGCCTACGATGATTCCTACCTCTTCGTGGGTGTGATGCCATTGGACGCGTGAAGTTATGGGCGAAAGCTCAGTTCAGTTTTGGCCGGGCAGACGATTGTGACGCCTCTGGTGCCACATACCTTTTTGGAGGTGTCGTTGAACTCCATGCTTCCCGCCGATGGCGCCAGATTCTGAGTGTACGCCCCGCCTTACAAGCTGTAAGGCCAACGGCGATGGTGTCCATGGTGTTACCCTTGGGCGTCACGTCCTTCCTGAAGGCGTCGCTGAAGAATCTCTTTGCCTCCTTCCGTGTCGTCGGCTCGTGGTGGAGTTCCTCGTTGTACTCGTATCCACCTATGTTCTACTCGCAATGGTTTCTCCTGCAACAATCGACCTTGCCGTCGTGGTCTGGCTCTCATAGTGGATGCTTTGCTGCTATCGTTCTTCTGGCGGATGCTTTGTCGCCGTTGTCGCTGGCCTCCGCTCTGGCAGATGCTTTCCTGCCGAGTGTGTCATGGTCGCTCCCCCTGCGAATGCTTTGCTACAGTGGGTGTTTTGGTGGATACTTGGCCGTCGTGGTCTCTGTTGGCGGATGCTTTGCCGCCGTTGCTGCTTTGGGTGGATAGTTTGCCACCGTGGCATTGTCTGTTCGTAAGCAACCATTGCGCTGTTGTATCCTTTTTTACAGGCCCGGTCTGTAGGTTCTGGGTTTTAAGGGCAGTCGCTTCTTATAAGTTGTATCCCAGGTCACTCACCACTACATTCGTGGTTTATAATCTGTGCTACGAGGATTTTCTCGTAGCTACGTCGTATAATTCTCTTCTTATTAATGATAAATGGGCTATATTCCCCGGTCGCGAAAACAAAATATAACCAGACCGTGCATGGGCTAGTAGGGATAACAAACGCACAAATAAGGCTTGGTCATCTGTGCTTCAATATATAGGACCTTGCATTAACGAACACCATCGTCTATCCAACATACCATGAAAATGGAAGCTCCGACCCTACCATGGTTCACCTGCGTAACACTCGCCACCTGCGTCGTCCTCTACAAACTGTTCGTTTCTACCAGAAACGAGCGGAAGAGGAGGAGGATCTCCGGCAAGGCAGCACGGCGGCCGCCGGGCCCCGCGGCGCTGCCATTTATCGGCAACGTACACAACCTCAACGGCGAGCTGCATCAGGTGCTCTCCCGGCTCGCGGAGACGCACGGCCCCGTCATGTCCCTACGGCTCGGCAGCAGCACCCACGTCGTCGTGGCCTCCACCGCCGCAGCCGCGCGCGACGTGCTGCACAGGTACGACCACCTCCTGGCCGGGCGGTCGGTCACCGACGCCGCGCGCGCGCTCGGCAACCACGAGCGCTCCATCCTGTGGCTCCCCGCCACCAGCCCGCTCTGGAGGCGGCTCCGCGCCGTGTGCACCAACCACCTCTTCTCCGCGCGCGGGCTCAGCGCGACGCGCGCCGTGCGGGAGGAGAAGGTCCGCGAGCTCGTCTGCTGCCTCGGTCGCCGCGCCGCAGCCGCCGCAGGCGGCGGCGAGGCCGCCGTGGGCGTGTGGCGCGTGGTGTTCTCGGGGGTGCTCAACCTCGTGTCCAACGTGCTCTTCTCCGAGGACATAGTGGACCTGAGCTCCGACCGCGTGCAGGAGCTGGAGACGCTGGTCAGGAACACCGTGGAGGAAGTCGTGAAGCCCAACCTGTCGGACCTCTTCCCTGCGCTCTCCGTGCTCGACTTGCAGGGCCGCCGCCGGCGCACCGCCGAGCATGTCAGGAAGTTCTACGACTTCTTCGACCCTATCATCGCCCGCCGTCTGCAGAGCGCTGGCGACGGCGGCGAAAGGAAAAATGATTTCCTGGATGTGTTACTTCAGCTTCACTCGGCGGATCAACTCAGCCTGGAAACGATCAAGTCTTTTCTTTTGGTACGTGTAGTGTAGCAGCTCGCTTCGAAAGGAAACTCTCAACTAATCAATCAGGAGCGTTTATTTTATTTTACTTTTCCATCCACGCGCAGGATCTGTTCGCCGCCGGGACGGACACCAACACGATCTCGGTGGAGTGGACGATGGCCGAGCTGCTCCGGCACCCGGCCGTGGTGGCCAAGGTCCGCGACGAGCTGCGGGACGCGCTGGGCTCCAAGCCTCACCCGGACGAGTCGGACATCGACAGGCTGCCGTACCTCCGCGCCGTGGTGATGGAGTCCATGCGCCTGCACCCGCCGAGCCCGCTGCTGATGCCGCACGAGGCCATGGCCGACGGTGCGGAGGTGGGCGGCTTCGCGGTGCCCGCCGGCACCAAGGTGATCATCAACCTGTGGGCGATCATGCGCGACCCGGGGGCGTGGCCACGGCCCGAGGAGTTCGTGCCGGAGCGGTTCGTGGGCACGGACGTGGACTTCCGTAGTAAGGACGGCCGGCTCGAGTTCATGCCGTTCGGGGCCGGGCGGAGGGCGTGCCCGGGCTTGCCCATGGCGACGAGGGTGGTGACGCTGCTCCTGGCCTCCATGCTGCACGCCTTCAAGTGGAGGCTGCCCGAGGGGATGCAGCCGGCCGACGTGGACGTCAGGGACCGGTTCGGCACGTCGCTTAACATGGTCACGCCGCTCAAGGCCGTGCCGGTGCCGGTGGCGCCGCGCCCGTGAAGCACCGAGTCCATGTCTCCGGTTACGTGTGTGCAGCGTGGCTGTGCGCGCAGGCTTCTTCCTGCGCTTGTTAGATTTTTATCTGTGGCTGCTTTGTCAACAGCATAGCAAACCGATCACCAGTCCGTGAGCTAGGCTGTCAGCTGTCTAATTGGATTGCCTAAAATAGGATATCACATGGGTTAAAAAACGAAGATGTCCTGGCCAAACAGAAAAAACGAAAGCAAAAGCAAAACGTTAATACCATTTTCAGCATGTTTTTTAAATTGGCCAAATAAAAAAGCGAAAAATGATTGAGATGTTCGTAAATATGAATTCGAACATGTCGAATACATAAATCGGCAGGATTTATCTGGACGGTTTTCACCCCTATATATAGCTTCCCGATGCGGACCCGCTAGTCCTCTTCAGCCATGTATGCATATCCATCTTTTTTCACGAACGCGTTGACATGTGTCTAATTAAGAGGATAAAGGATGAAATACAAACGCAAGGCGCCTCAAGCTTTTCGCGCAAGAGGCGTGTGAAGCTCAGCAGCTACGCTCGAGGCAAGTAGGGAGGAAGGCCTAGACGATCCGACTAGAGGAGGGTTGACTGTCTATATAGACGTATGTATATATATCGTCTTCTACGCAAACGCAAGTAGCGCTCCATATTGATCCTACGGAAGTATCATTTCTCCTTCCTTTTACAAATGCTTGTAGCCATATAGGTCTTCACCTAGAATCTGTGTCTGGGAGTTGTTAGGTTTTGATCTCCCTGTCATTAGGCCCAACGGCCTAATGGGCCTTGTTCTCGCGCCCTGATCGGGGGCGCCCAACCCTACATGGTTGGTGGGCCCCCGTCACACTGCGCATAAATAGAGGTGGGGGCTGGCCGGCTCAGAACACGAGGTTGTCCTCAGCCGCCATTCCCACCGACATTCCCGACTCCCGATCTGAGAGGGGCGCAGCCAGTGACGGGAAGCCGCCACCGTCTCCACCGCGCAGCGTCAATGGCTCCTCCGGCGAACGACTCCAACACCGGCGCCTCCTCCGGATCTGCTACACCTACGCCGTCGGACGGTTTGCGACCTTTATCCTTTTCCTCTCTATCGCTTCACTGTTTGTTTCCTAGAATCGTTTGTATAATGTAAACGTGTTTCGACTACTGCTTACTGTTATGATACCCCGATCTAATGAACCTAACGAACTACGAACTACAACAATGGTACCGGAGCCAAGTTAAGAAATGAGAACCTAGATCGGGTACACTGTCTTCCTAGATCGGGAAGAACGTGAATGAATCGCACCGTATTGAATCGAGAAGAACATGAGAACCAAATCAGAGAACGAAACCCTAACCCTAACAAAATCACGAACCCAACTGTGCGGCCGGCGTAGCTGCGCACGGCCAAGGCAGTCACCACGGCGCGACTGCTCGCCGGGGAAGAAACTGAAATGGGCACCCGCCACGGCGCGACTGCTCGCCGGGGAAGAAATCGAAACGGGCACCCGCCATAGGCGCGACTGCTCGCCGGGGGGAAGAAACCGAAACGGGCGCGGCCATGCCGCACGTGGGGCTTTGGCTCGAGCACCGCTCGCTAGGCCGCTCGACGGCGGCGAGCTCTGCCTAGGGCGAGCTCGCACGCCGGCGAGGGGTCCGACGGCGGCGCCATCGCTGCCCGCAACCCGCTGTGGATGAAGCCTCTCTTGTTGCCGCTGTGGATGAAGCCTCTTTTGTTGAAGAAAGAGTTGAGGAAAGAAAAGGAAAGAAGAACACCCAGCTCCAGCCGCACGAGACGGACGCCGGCAAGGGGCCGGGGCTCGGCGGTGGCGGCCGCCGGCGGGCTGGCTGGAACTGACTGAAGGAGATAGGAAAAGAATGTTAGGGTTTAGGGGAGCGGCTGTGGCAGTTGATATATCATCCGATCTCTGCGCACGACCGTTGGATGAAGAAATCGACGGCTCAGATGCACCGCCAGTGAGCCGGGCCAAATTTAGCCCAGGCGCGCACGCGCATCAGGCTACTTTACCGGCCCAGGCCCAGGTTGCGGCCTGGGCGCGGTGGCTGGACCATCCACGGGCTGGTTCCAGCTGGGCTGGGCCGCCGAAATAGAAAAGCCCGTCATTTTTTTTCCTGCTGTGCTCGCGTCCGCGTGTGGGCCGCCTGGCCAGGCCGAGCCGCCCGTGGGCCGACTGTGCTGGCTGGGCCGCGCGCCTGTGACAAGAGCCTACGGGCCAAAATATGAAGAAAACAATTGTTTTTTTTCAGAAGCTTTTTTTTCCCTATGTATTGGATGAACATTTGAATGAATTCGAATGAAATTTTGATAAGAATTTTCGTGCAAATTTGTCCAACGACGTTTTTGCTCAGAAATAATGAAAATTTTTTTAGTGCTTCTGGAAAATAATATTATGAGAATTTTATTATTGTTTCCGCTGCGTACTTGATATGTTTATTATCATTATCAAATTCGAACCAACGGGAGAATTTGGTTTTGAAAAATGAATAATAATTGAAGATGAATTGTAGTATTGTTATTTTCTGACCAACGTTGTTAATAACAATATTATGATTTTGATTCATGAAAATTGTGCATTAATTTTATTTCTGCCCAACGGTGATGTAAAATTATTGCATAAATGAATTATATGTTTCAATTTGACCAACGTTGAGTTAAAGCATATGATTTCATGTATAAATGTTACTCACTTACTCTGATGTGGTTTCAGGAGGCAAATGCATTGTGAACATCTCGAACATCCCTACACTCAACGGGACAAACTACCATGTGTGGCGGGAGAAATATGAACTTGAACTTGCATTGGGAGAGGTCGATTTTGCCATCACCTCACCGTGTCCTACTGAGCCAGAGGACCCGGTGAGAGGTGATAATGAATCTGACGCTGATTTCGCTGCTCGAAAGCGTGATCATGCTGAGATAAGAATGAAATATGACCTTGAACATAGGCAATGGACTCTCTCCAATCGCAAGTGCCTGTTGGTGGCCAAAGCCACCATAGAAGAACAGATAAGGGGCTCAATCCCTGAATGTGCTACTGCCACAGAATATCTTGAGAAAATCAAGAGTCAGTTTACTGGGTCTACCAAGGCCACAGCAAGTTCACTGATTAAGAAGCTTGTGAATGAGAAATATACTGGTGGTAGCATAAGAGAGCACATTTTGAAGATGAACACTACGGCGTCTAAGCTAAAAGAGATGAATTTGAAGGAAGATGATTTCCTGATTCATTTAATTTTTGCTTCTTTGCCAAAGGAATATGATACTTTCATTGTGAACTACAATATGCAGCCTGAAAGATGGGGCATAGAGAGACTCATCTCAATGTGTGCTCAAGAAGAGGAGAGGATAAAATCCTCACAGAGTGAGTCCGCTCATTTTGTGAAGGATAATAAAAGAAAGAACTTCAATAACAAGAATTCTAAACCACAGGGGAAACCCAAGTGGGACAAGGCCTCTTCCTCACAGGGAAAGAAACCCCAGGAACCTGAGAATCAGCAGAGCAACTCCTATGGTGGAGCAGAAAAGGACCAATGCAAGCACTGCTTCAAGAAGGGACACTACAAGAGAGACTGTCCAGACTTCCTGAAATCTCTACTGAAAAGAGGTGATGAATTTATTACATTTGTAGATGAATCCCTGTATTTATGTTATGCAAAATCCACTTGGTGGGTTGATTCAGGAGCAACTACTCACGTTGCAAATTCCTTACAGGGGTTAAGTGGGACGAGAACCTTGCAAAGAGGAGAAAGAACGATTAAAGTTGCGAATGGAGTACAAGCCGATGTTGAAGCGATTGGAGATTTATCTTTAGAATTGAACAACGGCTTTGTACTTAGACTTAAAGAAGTACTTTTCGTTCCCTCTTTGCGTAGAAATTTGATAAGTGTTTCGAAACTCGATGATAATAAAATTGATTGCCATTTTGGTGATGGCAAATGTAAGATACTTGTCAATAATGAATGTGTTGGTCTTGCCTTCTGACAAGACAAACTTTATTTATTATCTCTTGATGAAAATGCGAACAATGTATGCGATGAGAATATGAATGATTCCCCATCTGCGAATGTAATTAAGAAGCGGAAGCGAATTGATGATGCCTCTTCGAAATTATGGCACTGTCGCTTGGGCCATATTTCGAGGGGGAGAATGGAACGGCTAATTAAAGAATCAATTCTTCCGCACTTAGAATTTTCAGATTTAGAACAATGCGTTGATTGCATCAAAGGAAAGTATGTCAAGAAAATTAAGAAAAATGCCAAACGAAGCACAGGAACTTTAGAAATTATCCACACTGACATATGTGGTCCATTTCCTGTGAAAAGCGTGGATGGTTATGATTCGTTTATAACATTCACAGACGACTACTCTCGTTATGGCTATATTTATCCAATTAAAGAAAGATCGGAAGCATTGGATAAATTCAAAATATTTAAAGCTGAGGTGGAAAATCAGCATGATAAGAAAATAAAGATAGTACGATCAGATCGAGGTGGAGAGTACTATGGGCGACATACCCCATATGGCCAAATTCCTGGACCGTTTGCAAAGTTTCTACAGGAAAATGGCATAGTCGCACAGTACTCCACACCGGGGGAGCCTCAACAGAATGGAGTGGCTGAAAGACGAAACCGTACCTTAATGGATATGGTAAGAAGCATGATAAGTTACTCCACTTTACCGATTAGTTTATGGATGGAGGCACTGAAAACCGCCATTCACATACTTAATCGAGTACCAAGCAAATCGGTGCCTAAAACACCGTATGAATTATGGACAGGAAGGGAACCCTCACTTAACCATTTGCGTGTGTGGGGCTGTCCAGCTGAGGCAAAAGTGTTTAACCCAAACATAGGAAAGTTAGACTCCAAGACAGTCAGCTGCCATTTCATTGGCTATCCAGAAAGATCGAAAGGATATCGTTTTTATTGTCCTGACAGACATACGAAGATTGTAGAAACAAGACACGCTGTGTTCTTGGAGGATAACATGATCAAGGGGAGCATGGTAGCACGAGAAATAAGCCTACAGGAGAAACGGGTACATGTACCCACTCCGATGGTTGAAGAACCATTTTTTACGCTACCTGTTGTTGTTGAGCCGACAGTGCAGGACACTGCAGAGCCAACACCTGTTGCAAGTTCTCCCGTGGCGACAATAAATGAACATGAGGAACCTGTCCTTGAGGAGGCTGTCCTTGAGGACCCCATAGAACCAAACGTCGCACATGAGGAAGAACAACAACAGCCCAATGTGGAACAAGTGCCAGAGGTCCCTAGAAGGTCTCAAAGAACAAGGAGGTCAGGTATTTCTAATGACTATGAAGTTTATGAAACAGAAGAATTTCAGATGGGGGATGATCCCACCTCATTTGAAGAAGCCATGAGAAGCGACCATTCATCAAAGTGGCTTAAGGCCATGGAAGATGAAATGAAATCAATGAGTACCAACAAAGTTTGGGACTTAGAAATTATTCCTAAGGGAGCCAAAACAGTAGGTTGTAAATGGATCTACAAAACAAAATATGACTCCCAAGGGAATATAGAAAGATTTAAAGCGCGACTTGTGGCGAAAGGCTTTACGCAAAGAGAAGGGATTGATTACAATGAGACGTTTTCTCCAGTCTCATGTAAAGATTCCTTCAGAATTATAATGGCACTTGTGGCCCACTATGATTTGGAGTTAAATCAAATGGATGTAAGAACGACGTTCCTTAACGGGGATTTGGAAGAAAATGTTTATATGGCACAACCGAAAGGTTTTGTTGTAAAAGGAAAAGAAAATATAGGATGCCGCCTAAAGAAATCAATCTACGGATTGAAACAAGCCTCAAGACAGTGGTATTTGAAATTTGATAGAACGATAAAAGGTTTTGGGTTTAAAGAAAATGTTGAGGACAATTGCGTTTACGCAAAATTCAAGAATGGAAAGTATATATTCCTAATCCTATATGTGGATGATATCCTGCTTGCTAGCAGTGATGTCAGTCTGCTAATGGAAACGAAGAAATTCTTGTCCTCGAACTTCGATATGAAAGATCTCGGTGAGGCCTCGTTTGTTTTGGGAATAGAGATTCACCGAGATAGAAGAAAAGGGGTACTGGGACTGTCGCAAAAGGCATACATAGAAAAGATTTTGAAGAAATTTAGTATGCATGCGTGCAGTTCTTCACCTGCTCCTATTGTCAAGGGCGATAGATATGGGGAACATCAATGTCCCAAGAATGAATATGAAATTAACCGAATGAAAGCGGTACCGTATGCTTCAGCAGTTGGAAGTTTACAATATGCTCAAGTGTGTACACGCCCTGACTTGGCTTTTGTCACCGGGTTACTTGGCAGATATCAAAAGAATCCAGGAATAGAACATTGGAAATTGGTGAAGAAAGTCCTGCGTTATTTGCAGGGTACGAAAGGCCTCATGCTAACGTATAGAAGATCTGATTCCCTGCAGATAGAGGGGTATTCAGATTCCGATTATGCGGGAGAAGAAAGAAAATCCACGTCAGGATATATATTTACTCTCGCAGGAGGGGCTATATCGTGGAAAAGCTCCAAACAAACCGTAACTACATCCTCGACGATGTATGCCGAGTTTGTAGCATGCTATGAGGCAACGGGGCAGGTGAATTGGCTAAAGAAATTTATACCCGGATTGAAAGTGATTGATGAAATAAATGAACCGATGAGGTTGTATTGTGATAACAACCCAGCGGTACAATATGCTTACAACAATAGGTCAAGTGGTGCTGCCAAACACATTGACATAAAGTACTATGTTGTAAAAGATAAAGTTCGGGATCATATTATAAATCTTGAGCATATAAGTACAGAGAAAATGCTCGCGGATCCGCTCACTAAGGGCTTACCACCCAACGTGTTCAGAGAACACGTAGCCGGCATGGGTTTAAGGGAAAGCCTATGATTCCCGAACATACGAAGGGCCCAGAAGAAACTTCATTCCAAAACAGAGAAATGTGTTGTAGCTATTAATCTAACGGCACTAATTGCTGTGACGATGAAACAGTTCAATGCACTAATCTGCAATGGAATAGGATAGAAACAAGAAAAATATGAATCGAAAGTTTGAGTATGAAATTAAAGAACGAAGAAGATGATGAGAGATCAAGGGGGAGAATGTTAGGTTTTGATCTCCCTGTCATTAGGCCCAACGGCCTAATGGGCCTTGTTCTCGCGCCCTGATCGGGGGCGCCCAACCCTACATGGTTGGTGGGCCCCCGTCACACTGCGCATAAATAGAGGTGGGGGCTGGCCGGCTCAGAACACGAGGTTGTCCTCAGCCGCCATTCCCACCGACATTCCCGACTCCCGATCTGAGAGGGGCGCAGCCAGTGACGGGAAGCCGCCACCGTCTCCACCGCGCAGCGTCAATGGCTCCTCCGGCGAACGACTCCAACACCGGCGCCTCCTCCGGATCTGCTACACCTACGCCGTCGGACGGTTTGCGACCTTTATCCTTTTCCTCTCTATCGCTTCACTGTTTGTTTCCTAGAATCGTTTGTATAATGTAAACGTGTTTCGACTACTGCTTACTGTTATGATACCCCGATCTAATGAACCTAACGAACTACGAACTACAACAGGAGTTTCATGTCCATGTTTTAAAGACTCTCATATGTTAAAAACAGTGTAAACAAGTTTATCCTCGTGAAACTTATTTCATCCTGTAAAAAATTGTTTTCACCCATCTGTTCATTTATACTATGTCATGTCATCTTATTTTATGCCCATGAACCACTATGACGCTCCTGCTGAGACTGGCCTAGCACGAGCAGAAATCAAGATTGCTATTGGACAACTGCATGTTTCACCGAGCCCCAGCAACCGGTTTTTGGACCATAGATTTGCTTCCCCTGTCGTATGCACGCCGTGGATCCTCCTCTCCTCCTCCGATTCCTCACGACTCATCACTGGCTCCTCCAGGCGCCGCGCACGAGATCCGCGGCGGAAGGGTCGGAGCACCCTAGCGCGGCAACGCCCCGGGCAGCCGGGAACCGTCTCATGCGTTCCTTGAGTGCGGCACACGAGATCCGGGTGTACGTGTACCCTGCCGTGGAAGAGCTGAAGCGTGGACAACAGCGACGATGCTGCTGGCGGAGGCACCGGTCAAGAAGCCCCGCGCAAGGGTGGCATGAGCGCGACCACATCAACTTGTTCGTGCTGCTGCTGCTCGTCTTGTTCGTCGTCTCCCGCTCATAGATTGTTCATAATTTGTATTTTTTCTAAAATTTGTGAACAATTTGATGACATTTGTGAACAATCTGACATATATTTCTCTGGTATCTGAAATCCATAGGAAAATTTTTTAAAATTTGGCATATATTTGTTTGAAATATGCAATTATCCTCAAATTACATCACCTTGTCCAATAAATTACAATGAAGTAATCATTGTAAATATAGTAATAAGACACTATAAATATAGCTATAAGACAATGCAAGTGCATGGAAAAAATCCTATTGTTAGGAGGGGCTAAAACAACCTATTGCTAGCTAGACAGATTGTTGTTTGGAGGGGCAAAAACAACCTGTTGGCGCATAAATATATATCCGGTACACCGTACACTCACAATAAGCCGTAGCAATGCGTCACCAGTGCGACGGCACCGGCACGGCCTTGAGCGGCGTGACCATGTTGAGGGACGTGCCAAACCGGTCCCTGACGTCCACGTCGCCCGGCTGCATCCCCTCGGGCAGCTTCCACTCGAACGCGTGGAGCATGGAGGCCAGGAGCAGCGTCACCACCCGCGTGGCCATCGGTGTGCCGGGGCACGCCCTCCGCCCAGCCCCGAACGGCATGAACTCGAGCCGGTCCTTCCCACGGAAGTCCGCGTCGCTCGCGCCCACGAACCGCTCCGGCACGAACGCCTCGGGCTCCGCCCACGACGCCGGGTCGCGCATGATCGCCCATAGGTTTATGATCACCTTGGTGCCGGCGGGCACCGCGAAGCCGCCCACCTCGGCGCCGTCGGCCATGGCCAGGTGCGGCATCAGCATCGGGCTCGGCGGGTGGAGCCGCATGCTCTCCATCACCACGGCGCGGAGATAGGGCAGCCTGCCGATGTCTGACTCGTCCGGGTGCGGCTTCGAGCCCAGCGCGTCCCGCAGCTCCGCGAGGACCTTGGACATCACGGTCGGGTGCCGGAGCAGCTCGGCCATCGTCCACTCCACCGTGATCGCGTTCGTGTCGGTTCCAGCGGCAAAGAGATCCTGCACGGGCGGGCACACAGAAAAAAATGGGAAAAAAGAATGCGGTCTTTGATAAATCGACACAAGATTGCAAAAAGGTCAGTGCCAAATTTGTGGACCATATATTTTGGACGGTTTGGAAGAGATGAATATGTCAACACGACGAAATGGACCATGCGGCCGGATCCATATCAAATGGACAGGTGGACAGAAACGTACCAAAAGAAAAGACTTGATCGTTTGCAGGCTGAGTTGATCCATGGTGTGAAGCTGAAGCAACACGTCTACGAAATCATCATCATCAATCTTTTCACCACTGCCGCGCGCTTCGATGCGGCGGGCGATGATCGGGTCGAAGAAGTCGTAGAACCTCGCCACGAACTCGGCGGAGCGACGGCGGCGGCCCTGCAGGTCGAGCCTGGCGAGCACGGGGAAGACGTCCGAGAGGTTGGGCTTGGTGACCTCCTCGACGGTGTCCCTCACCAGCATCTCCAGCTCCTGCGCGCGGTCCGAGCTCAGGTCGGCCACCACGTCCTCGGAGAAGAGCGCGCGGGAGACGAGGTTGAGCACGCACGAGAACACGGCGCGGCCCACGTCCACGGTCTCTCCGGCGCCGGCGTGGCGGCCCAGGCAGGCGACCAGCTGCCTCACTCCCTCCTCCCGCGCGGCGCGCGTCGCGTCCAGCGCGCGCGCCGAGAAGAGGTGGTTCGTGCACACGGCGCGGAGCCGCTTCCACAGCGGGCTGGTGCAGGGGAGCCAGATGACGGAGTGCTCGTGGTTCCCCAGCGCGCGCCCGGCGTCGCTTACTGACCGCGCCGCCAGCACGTGGTCGTACCTCTGCAGCACGTCGCGCGCCGCCGCGGCGGAGGAGACCACGATGGCGTCGGTGGTGCCCAGCCTCAGGGACATGACCGGGCCGTGCGTCTCTGCAAGCCGGGCGAGGGCGTGGTGCGGCTCGCCCCGGAGCTCCAGGATGTTGCCGACGAGCGGCAGAGGCGCCGGGCCCGGTGCGCGCCGCCGCGCCTTGCCGGAGCTCGTCTTGGTTGAAGCGAAGAGCTTGTAGAGGAGGCAGGAGGCGAGCGAGATGTAGAGGAACCATAGCAGGGTTGAAGCGTCCATCTTTCTTGGGAGATATGTACGTGCAGATGCAATATGGGGAGTGAAGTCTTGGTTGAGCAGTATGCACGGTCCTATATAGTGGCATAATCACCAAACCATTGAGATGGTACAATTTGTGCTCATTTTTTTAGAATAAATTAGGCAGACTGAACTAATAAGGCCTGCAGAAAGTCTCTTGTAAAAAAAAAGAACTTTTAAAAAAACGTTTCAAAGTTTTTCTTGAAAGCTTTCTCGAAACGGACTGGTTAGCGCCCGGACATCCAATCCAGAGTGCCAGCGTCCGGACGTTGTCTGCACAGTAAGCGAGCGCCCCAGCAGCGAGCCCGCATCGCCCCGGACGTCACCCACACTGCCCTGAACGTTGCCCGCGCCATCAACCGTTTCGCACATGCATATCATGCACCCGATTTACTTTTGAAACATTCAAATGCAATAGTTGCAACATACAAAAGGAGATCAATGAAACCTTGAAACAAACGTCTAAAACATTTACGGAAAACGCCTAAAAACACTTGAAAATCATTGCAAACATGTACAACATCCAGATGAAATACTTCCAACATATGTACGAAATAATTGAAACGTAAGCTTGCAACATGCATGTATATGCAACATCCCGATCTACATTTACAACATCCAAATAAAACATTTGCTACATACGTCTGGAACAGATGAAACATTTGAAACATACGTGTATACCATTACAATATGTGTAACATCTCAACTTTTGCAACATTGATATACAACACTTGCAACATACCTCTGAAACATCTAAAACACTTTAAATATACTCTTACAACATGCGCTTTCAGCATAGCATCTACTTGTTGCTTGGACGAATGGAGGCTCGTCGATGCGGAGATTGATGCCGCGGAGTGGCGCGGGTTGGGGGGGAGGGGGCAGCGGCCGGCCGGTTGCGCGGCTCCAGCAAGCGGCTGCGCGGCCACCGATGAGTTACGTTGACGACAGGGCGGCCGGGTGTGTCCCCCGCAGTGGGGGTGACTGCGCTGTCCGCGACGAGTGTCCCCCCTGCTAGGAAGGTGAGAGACGGGTGGGCGACGCGGTGGAGTCTATCGCAGAAGACGTATGCGCACGGTGAAAGAAGGCCACGATAGGGTGGAATGATGAATCGGCATTTATTTCTTTTTTTCAAGAAGAAGCCAGGAGCAGGCTCCGTACTGGGCTCCCAGGCCTACGAAGGGCGCATCCGGAGTGTTGGACGTTCTAAGGAGAGCATTTTCATTCTATTTGGATTTTTTTCGGAGAATGCTTTATGGAAAATTGAGCATCTCGGTAAACTACTTAAAAAAGCATCTCCAAGAGCTTAGCTAAAATTACTTTCCAAATTGCAACATTTAGCCACTATTTAAAATAGAAAATCTAGGTAAATTCTTCCTTATCTATTTAAAACTACCACGTGATCTGATTTTTGTCAAAGAGCTGATCGGTTTGTACAGCTTTGAAGCCTCCGCCGCACGTTCGAACGTCGGGCTTCCAGAATCCAGACAGCCCCGCACCACGGAGAGGATAGCCAGCCAGCACCGAGCCACCGACCACCGAGCACCTGCGGCCTGCAGCCTGCAGCGGCCTGCCGCCTGCGCCTGTGGCCAGCGCGTGCGCCTGCACCCTGCTGCAGCCGCCAGCGGCCAGCCAGCGCGTGCGTCCAGGACTCCGGGGAACGTTCGCATAGCACCAGCCTGTGGTGACCAGCTGTGCCATGGCCCATGGACGAGACCTACGACGTGAGGCGCGTGGACGGAGCCAGCGGTAGTCGGCTGCCAGGAATTTGCAGCTGGGTATATCACACATAAAATTTTCAAAACAAATATGCAATATAATGAATCATAAGCTATAATGGCCATAACAAATCCCTGATAATAACTAAAATACATGTTTTAAACATAGTGCAGTTATCTCTAATAATTAAGGAATATTATAAAATAGCAAAGGCTACTTACATTATAACTCTGCGATCCCTTCGTCGGAAGAGATTAATGATATCCTCATCTTTGACTTAACCGAAGAATTTCCTCTCAATAAATATAACCAAGCAATTGTTTAAATATAATTTATCGCCCATTTTGTTCCTTTGCTTGTTTCTCACATAATTCATCGTGGAACACACTCTTTCAACACTAGGAGTGGCTATGAGGAGAATTAGCACCAAATTAAGAAGCTTGTAAACAACGTAATATTGTTCATATTTTTTTGTGTCCACAACCTTAACTGAAAGCTCACATAGGTTTTTCAAATTTTTAAACCTTTCATCTCTAAGAACATGAGAAATGTATTTAGTAAGCTGCCATGGAAGTTTTGATAATTCATCACTTGTGAAATCCAGCAAATAAATCAAGTGAACTAAATGCTGCCATGCAAGAAAGTATATGCTCCACTGTAGCCTTAAGTGTCATAGCACTAGTATCTTCAACATGGGCAATACTAAGAAATCTGACAACCGCTCTTCCTTTTTTATCAACATAACGCAAGCAAACAGCTAGCTGTTCATTCTTATATACATCAGCAGACTCATCAGCAAGTATGGAAAAATGTTGACCACCAAGTTCTTCAATGACTAGCTTAGTAGTTTGTTGGGCACAATACTTGATGAGCTCATGTTGTATTTCATGGCATGTTATCTTACAGTTTTGTGGAGCATTCTTTAGAACCACTGTGTCAACCTCATCAAAATTCCCTGCAAGTCAATTCAAAAGCTCAAGAAAAAATTCTTTGTTCAGTGACTCTTCACTTTCATCATGCCCTCTAAATGCCAAGCCTTAGCGCAACAAAAATCTCAAGCACTTGAGTGTCCATGTCAAACGGAGCTTATATAAGTCTTTGTACTGTGTGGTGTTAGAAGCAATAGACTCCCGAATTGATGTTGCAGGTGTAGTGAACATGTCATATTTTTCTTGAGCTTTAGCATGAGCACTAGTGACAGCACCAATGTGTTTTCTCAATCCTGATTTTATGTGCTAGTTCCTCCATCCACTTGATACATATAACGTGAATGTATCAATATACGTATAAATCTATGTATACATATTTATTTATTTTCTCATAAATCTTGGGTATGGCAAGGAATACAGGGCATACCCCTACCACTGCCCCGGGCTGCCGCGCGTATGAGGACTTTTGACGCGAGGTGTCTAGACGGTGGACGGGGCCAGGACTCTCGACGGGAGGTGCGTGAAGGGTGGACCGGGAGGTGAGCGGCCGGGGAAGATCCATCCCGACGGGAAGTGATACTAGTTGTGCTGGAAAAAGAATCCATCCACACAAAAATGGCGCGGGAGGGAAGAATGTCGAGCAGGTGTCGTATGCTTTTTCTAGCGAGCGAAGAGTCCGGAATAGATGACTTGCTATTTTAGAAAGCTATAGGTAGAAAAGCTGTTGGAGTCTTATTTCTTCCAAAAAATTCCTTAATTTGACTCCAACACACAGATGGCTTATCTCTTGGAGTTGCTCTAATTCATTTTTTTTTCTTTGGTATTAAGGCAAAAAATGGACCTCCCATGCGGGGTCTGTAAAACAACTCACTACCACCTCATGCCTTCTGCGTTCCACGCTTTGCTATGCTTCAGCCCCTGCCCTGCCGGCTCCCGGTTCTTTAGTTTTTAGTTTTACAGTAACAAAGGCTAACTATTGGAGAAATGTCATAGCAGATTCTTCTATTCATGTTATTGACAGTGGCAAAATCATTGATGTACCAAGTGACTTTTAAGATGGAGAAAGGGAAGGATGTCCGATTATGCACATGTTCAGATTAGGAAGACCTACTTTTGAGCATTAGTGCATTACTATCATGTTATTAAATAGCGTTTGTAGCGACCGCTATAGTGTAAGTAGCAGACCGCTACAGTAGTTCACAATAGTGTGGTATAATACGCAACAAATAACCGTAGCCTATTTTAACACTATCATGAGACTATTGAAGTTACTACTGTTGACAATGATAATGAATCGTAATCTTATTACTATTTTATAGCTCTTATAATCTATTTCCATGTAAACTCTAATATATGATGACTGATACATAATGTGTTGAGCAAGTTTTATGTCACTAGGACATAATATATGATGTCACTAGGACTGTAGGACATAATATATGATGTCACTAGGACATCATGTTTCTTTTCTTAATTTAAAGTATGTGAGACATACTGCTTTAAAATTTAGCATCTGTGATAGCATCCATTATCCATGATCTTCACGCTACCTCGTCAGCAAACCGCCATAAACTCACTATACGCTATTTACTATTACCTATTTTCTCCCTCTATCCAAATGATTAATGGTCGACCGGGGAAGAAAAAAATAATGCTCGTTGGGGCTTGAGGCACACCTAGACTCTACAGGACTACAGTACTCACTGCGACTGTGCAACCTGCGACACGACGTCTAGTAATGGGTACGTATCTGAGACACGAAAAGGCGAAATGCGTCCAGCATGGCGGCGTGACCGCTGATGGTGGTTTTTATACGAGGCCGTGCCTCCCGTTGCTTCCTATATTTATCAAAATCCGTCCGTCTCTTCTAATAACTCAACACGGTGCGTGATCACGGCCACGCCGGCAGTATAAAACGGCCGGCCGTGCACACCGCGCAGGAGGTGGATTAGTTGGCTGATGACTTGGCAACCATCCCTAGATCTCTGCGAGCTGCATTGCATCACGCTCCAATCTTTGATGTCTTGGCTGATCAGATCTCGTGATGCCCCACCACCAACCATGTCGCGATGCAGAAGGTGACGCGGGTCAACGAGTGAGATTGCTAAACAAATCAATGGGCGGCGGGCGGGCGGCTTCATCAAAAGAGAAAAAGAGATCACCGCCACCGGGCTACTAGGCGGCTACTACGCCTGGGCCATGGTTCACGAACCACGAGGAGCCTAAAAGATCTGTCCAGGCTGCGTTTTGACGACTCGGGGGCTGTTTAGACGGTGTAAAAGTTGGTGTAAAGTTCCTGTAGCACTTTTCGTTGTTATTTGGTAAAATTTATTCAATCATGAACTAACTAGGCTCAAAAGATTCGTCTCGACATTTACAGACAAACTGTGCAATTAGTTATTTTTTTACCTATATTTAATACTCCATGCATACGTCTAAAGATTCGATGTGACGGGGAATCTTGTAAAATTTTTGGAATTTGGAAGGAACTAAACACCGCCTCGGTGAATGCATGCCGGTCACCGGCCGGCCGCGCGTGTCACCTGGGCATGCGGTTTTAACCGAGGATTTGGTTCGGTTTTTCGGTTTTTAAAAAGTTCGGTTTTTCAATGAGCAGCAGCCGATCGGTTTTCCCTATAACAGAAAACCGATCACTTCGGTTTCGGTTTTTAACTTTGGTTTTTTTGGTTTAAACCGACAAAACCGAATCCACTACAAGCCTCTGCTCGCAGGTCGTAGCTTGCCCTGCTCGTGGTTGCGCAGGCGCACCGCCGGCCGCCGCACCCTACTCACGCTCGCACCGCAGCCGGCCCCCGAGTGGCCGCGCCCGCTCGCTCGGCTCGCGCCACCGCTGGTCGTTGCGGCCTCCTACGCGCTTGCCGTCGTCGCCTCGCGCTACTGCTCGCAGGGTTGCACCGCCGTCGCCTCGCGCTGCTACTCGCGGGGGCGCGCAATCGTCGCCTCGCGCTGCTGCTCGCAGGGTCGCACCGCCGTCGCCTCGCGCTGCTGCTCGTGGGGGCGCGCAGCCGTTGCCTCGCGCTGCCGCCTTGCACGGTCGCGCCGCCGCCGTGCCCTGCAGCTAGGGTTAGTGACTTAGCGTTTGGGAGCCGAAGCCGCACAGTCTCGTGAAGAGGCGTCGGGATCGGATGGGAGTTGTGCTGTTGTGGAGATGGAGCTGTTCGACATGGGCCGAGGTGGGCTCTATTAGTTGGGGCCATCGGATAGATGGGGACGTGGACTGCCTGGTAGATTTCCTCTTCACGTTTGTAAATTCCAGGTTTCTTCGGTTCTGCTGTTGTTCGGTTCCCGTGCCTCCTGAAACCGAAGCCGAAACCGAACACCGAAATTCTTAGACATAAAAACCGAAAATCGAAAAAACCGATATTTTGATTCGGTTCGGTTTTCGGTTTACGGTTAAAAAAATGCCCAGGCCGACGCGCGTGGGATAGTGACTGAAAATCTGCCGACGACTGCTTCTGGATTGTGGATAGGGAGCTTCGACAAATCAAGATGAACCACCTGTCAGCTAATTTTGACTTTCTTTTAGATGTCTTTTGTCTGTTGCATCTGCTAAATGACTCCGTCGCGTCGTGGGTGCACTATTCTGAAGTAGAGTTCTACAAAATTCTTAGAGCTAACCCTTGATCCACGATTTTTCTAGAGCAGAACCGATGAAACTGAGTTGGTGAAACCAAACATGTTTGGCAACAAGACTTAGGAGTGTTGTTTTTTTAGTGAAGTAATTCTAAGCCGACCTTAACCGTCCAATGCTATGTGCTTTGTTTTAGCTTTGTGCTGCCTTCAACCGGCTAGAAGTTACTCCCCCCACCCTCTCTCCCTGAAACAAAAGATTTCTAGACTGAAAAATTGTCCTAGAATAAATCAAATTCTAGGTCCTCACCATCCATTAGACCCATTTATTTCCTCGGAGTTTACACAGTCAATGTACCCATTTATTCTGCCTAGACATCATCCTCCAATGGTCAATGTAGGGTTGCAACAATATTTATTTATTATTGTAAACATCAAAACTGGTTGCTCTAGCTTCTCGGTAAGTGATATGTGCAGTTAAAGTTAATAAGTTTAATAACAGGTATTAAGGTCTTTTCTCTTGTACTAATCTATCCCATCCTGAACTCGCTAGAAATCTATTCTTTCAGGTACAGACAAAGTCGAAGCTAAAACAAATAACACAGTTGTTGTGCTGGCTTTAGAAAACAGTAATGCTACCATTAAGACGTTCAGAAGGCCGGACGCGCCTAGCTCCACTCATTGCCGCATGCACTGCTCGTCTAATAAAAAAATAAAACCAACTCCCGCACGCTTCGCTCTGCTCCGCTTCGCTCCCGCACGTGGTGCTCAGCTCCACTCCCGCATGCGGCACGCAGCTGCCCTCCCCTAGTTTCGGAGCGCGGCTGCTGGCGAGTCACGGCGGCGCAGGTGCCGGCCTTGCGAGGCGCGTCGCGTGATCACTGCCTCCTTGCCCTGTCGCGCAGCCACCACCGAGCCGCTACCTACAAGCACCGCGGGGCTGCTGCCTCTGGCGAACACCACATGCCAATAAGCCTCAATTCTCAAGCAGCAAGTAGATGTTTGTGCTGAAACTACATGTTGCAAACGTCTGTTTCAAGTGTTTTAAATGTTTCAGAGGTATGTTGCAAGTATTTCATACGGATGTTATAAAAGTAGATCGAGATGTTGCACATGTTGCAATGGTTGTACAAGTATGTTGTAAGCTCTTGTTCTCAATGTTTCATTTGTCTTTTTCCGACGTATGTTGCAAGTGTATTTATCTGGATGTTGTATATGTTTTCACACATATGATGCAAATCTTTTATCTGGATGTTGCGTATGTTTACAATGGTTTCAAGTGTTATTCAGGTGTTTTTGCAAGTGTTTCAGCCGCATGTTTCATTTGTTTTCAGACGTACGTTGCAATTGTTACATCTAGATGTTTCAAAATAAGATCGAGGATTGCATCTCCCTCTCACCTTTCTGCTGTCTCGCCTCGGTGTCAGGTGTAGGACGGCGGAGGCAGTCCCTACTGGCACGGGCGGCCCCACGTGCTTGCGGGTGGCCACAACAGGCGAGACGTGGGCGAGCAGACGTGGGAAGCGAGACGAGGGACAGCGGCACGGGCGTCCGAACAAAGGACCTAGCGTCCGGATGTACGGGCGCTGGCCACGCCCTTTAGAAAAGCCCACGCTGAGAGAAGCTTTTCTGGCTTTATGCCGAGAAGCCAAGAATTTATTACGAAAGCCAATAGTAAAATGTCCACGTCTGGAAACCAAAAGGTAGGAAGTCAACTTTGAAGAAAAAAGGAAAAAAAGTTCATATTACTTCCCTCAATTTTTGTGAAAGTCTGTTTTTCCTTCTTGAACTCTAAAATCAGGTAAACCACCTCCTTGAACTTTTAAAACCGTTTGCTCGTTATAACCAGTTTTTCAAAGGTGGTCTTGTCTTTTTTTATTTCAGCTGGATCTTTTAAAAATCATAGTAAATAATAGAAAAATCATAAAATAGAAAATCCAATTTTGTTGGACTTCACATGAGTAAATCTACACAGTGAACATATAATATGTGATGTTTTAGTATAATTTTTTTTGTTGTAGTTTTAGATCTATGCTTTTCTATAATTAATTCATAGATGCAGTTTCTATGGTCCAATTGTAGTGAGTTTTTTAATGGTGGACTAATTATTGCATGCGGGAATTGTAGTAAAAATTTCATACTCATTAGATCATGTATAATTAGTTATAACTAAATTATACATGATCCAATGAATATGCAATTTTTATTATAGCCCAAGCATACAATAATTAGCCCACCATAAAAATTTCACCACAATTGGACCATAAAAACTGCAGCTATAAATTAATTACAAAAAATAATAGATCTAAAGCTACAGCAAAAAAATATTCTAAAGTATATCATATTATATGTTCACTGTGTAGATCTACTCATATGTGGTCTAGCAAAATTGAATTTTCTATTTTTATGATTTTTCTGTGACTTACTATGATTTTTCAAAAATTCGGTCAAAATAAATAAAAATAAAAAGACAAATCCGCTTGTGAAAACTGCTTATAAGGTAAAACGAATTGTTTTAAAAGTTCAGGGAGGTGGTTTATCCGGTTTTAGAGTTCAAGGAGGAAAATTGGACTTTTGCAAAAGTTGAGTGAGGTAATGTGGACTTTTTTCGAAAAAAAACTAAAAGCTACTAAGGTTCAAAGAAACGGGCCCTAATCTATACATAACTCTTAAAGTCGAGGCTCCCGCCCGGGTCCGTCACAGACATATGTTACTGTTCCCACAACAGTGCATTGGAACAGTAGACCCGCTAATCCAGCACCGAGTCCTATGAACAGTACAAACCGTTAAGAAACAGTTAAACCCGCTAAGAAACAGTACAAACCCGTTAAGAAATAGTAAAACCCGCTAAGAAACAGCAAGCCGTTATAAAACAGTAACGCCGTTAAGCAACCGTCCAATCCGTTACTAAACAGTATCAAACTCACTGAAAACAGCAACAACCCGCTAACAAATATCGACAGAACAGAAAAGCGCGGGCTCTCCTGCTAGTCTGATTGGGCAATGCTACGGTACACATTTTACCTCCTAGGAGGTAATACCTCAAAGGAATCTCAGCCATTGATTTTCTAGATTTTTTGAATTAATATATTAATTAATCTAAGAAAAGAAAAAGGAAACATTGTTAAATCACCTCATCACGAGAGACGAGCAACGGCACACAGTCCTTCCTTTTCTGTGGGCATTGTTCCCTTTGCCCTTTTCCATGAAAAATAGATTATTCAGTTACAAAATAAGATACATGTATGAAAGAAATCAATAACCAACATATATATTAATTAATTTATCCGTGAACTTTAGCGATCTAAAAAATATGTTACAAAATACAAACTTGATTAAAACTATATTACATAATCGAGTAGCTTTTTAATAAACTATATATAGCTGTTACGTGCACGTATACTTTGGACATGTACGTTGGGCACTTGTGCACATAAATTTGTTGGGTTCAGGTACTCACACGTTCACCTCATTGGACACGTTCACAATCTTGCACAATATTGCACGTTCATTACCAACTAGTACAAGATTGTGCATGATTTTGCATGCAAGATTGTGCATCAATCAAACCTAGACAAGATTTTTTATATCTAAAATATTCCTTATTTAGCTTTTTTTATAAAATGAAAAATTCAATAAATATATTACCTCCTAGGAGGTAATAGATGATTGTAACCGTCCGATCGAAACAAATGAACGGCTCACAATCATTTGGGTGTACCACAGCAAAGCTCAGTCTGATTAGGTAACTCATCGATTGGTGATGGCATTGTGCGTCGCTGTTGGCTGAGCATTTGGAATCAGCTGCATGGCTAGCCCGTGGACTGAATACCCTCGGTGACCGTCTTCGTAGCGTGGCGGTGCGCGGCCCATAATTGGGCCCCATGCCTCCGTTCCGTCCAGGGATCTCACGCCTACAGCCCACACCGCCACACCACAGGGCCGTGTCCGTTCCCGCTCACACTCGCGGTCCGTTCGCGGGTATATCTCCTTCTTCTTCCGCTTCCTGCCTCCTGCCTCCCTCCCTCCTCGTAATCTGCCCGTCCGTGGCTCGTAGTACTACTACATTGCATTAGTTGGCTGACTTGGCAACCATCCCTAGATCTCCGCGAGCTGTATTGCATTGCATCACGCTCCAATCTTTGACGCCTTGGCGAATCAGATCTCTCGTGACGCACCACAACCAACCAGCTCGCGATATGATGCACAAGGTGATACGAGCCAGCAGCGAGCGAGACGCTGAACAAATCACGAACCACGAGGAGCTGGCCTAAAAGATTTGTCCGGCTGGGCTGCGTTTTTGACGACTTGGTGAATGCATATGCATGCCGGCCGGCGGCGCGTGCGTGGGACAGTGACTGTGAAAATCTGCCGACGACTGCTCTGGGATCGTGGATAGTGACCGTGACAAACCAAGATGAATCACTTGTCCCAGTCCCAGGTAAGATTGACTTTCTTTTAGATGTTTTTTTTTTGTCTGCTGCATGTACTCCCTCCGTTCCACAGATAAAAGAACATCTGCCTCTTGGACACGGAGATTAAGGTGATTAGCAAAATTACACTAATACCCCTATAAAGTTGCCTGACACTTCACCATATCGTTCAGCGCTCTCAGAGAACACAATTTAAAAATAAATAAACAACAGTACCGGTGGAAGAAGCTACAGGCAATTTATAGACCAGCGACATTGCAATAAAATAAACAATTATCAGTGCTACAAGCTCATGGCCACGTAATACTCCTAGCTGGAACGTTCCAGCACCACAAGTCTTGGCGCCATAGTGTCCAAATTTCAAATTTTGAATTGGCGCCATTGCCACACTATAAAAAGCCTCCGTCTGTTCCAGATCAACCCAATGAAAGGCTCAACAAGCTCCAAATATCCCCCAAACTCCAGCAACCTGCAATCTAATCCATATTTAGACATGGCCATAGATCTCAACATAGTACCACATGATGGAGATAGAGAGTTGAGCATAGATCTCAACATTGTGCCAGATGAAGGAGATGGAGAGTTGGTCATAGATCTAAACATAGTTCCTGTTGAAGGAGATGAAGCAGCCATACCAGACCTTAATGCAGAACCTGCACATGTGGAAGGCGTTGAAACCCATCATCCTCAGGATCAAGCTCAAGTCCCTATCCTCCAAGAGGATGAAGTACATCGACTCCATGAAGATCAGGTCCACTACCTTCATGAAGATGAACAAGTTAGTGTGCATGGCATTGATCTCAACATCACTGCTTGTGAGGGACAACCACCACCACAGGAAGGTAATGTCTCTTAATTGCATCATTACAACAAGCACATGGTCAAATATTTAAATACAAGTTTGAAACATGAATTACCCACTATGCCTCACCTTTTTAGCAGTCCTTGCTGTTGAACAAGACCATCAACATGGAGATGTCAGCTTTCATGGTGCATATGAACAAGATGAATTTGGTCTCAACTCAGAACCTTTTGATCAGCAACAAGAGATTGAACAAATGATCAACTTTTATGGTGCATATGAACAAGATGAATTTGATCTCAACTCAGAACCTTTTGATCAGCAACAAGAGATAGAACAAATGATCGGTAAGCTTTCACAAACATTTTCAGCCATTATTATTATGAAACATTCAGCATTTACATACAAATCTGTTCCACTAGTACAAGAACTCACCAAATAATTGCTTTTGTAGACATGATCGAGGACATGCATGACTATGGTGTATACACTGATGCCCTGGACATAGACTTCGATGTAGACGAGTTGGAGGACTCAGATGTCGATGAAGACGAACATGCAAACGACAATAATACACATCATCGCAAAAATATGACAGATCTTCAAAGACAGCAAATATATGAAACATTGCTTGAGAGAAGCAATTGTGGAAGGTTACAAAAGAACACTACATATATAGTTGCTCAGAAGTTTCAGGTCATACCAGTTAAGTGCGGAGTGTTTGGCGGAGAGCAAAGCAATGCCGTGCGGAAGGAAGGCCAGTAGATGTTAAATCAAGAAGAAAGAACTATGGCCGCAAAAGGAAACAAATAGACCTTTCAGCTGTTCTTAGCATTCCCTTGCGTAGGAGGAGAACGAAACGATCACTAGCTGATGCTCTTGGTGTCCATAGCAGCACTCTGTAAGGTCCTAGATGGCTAGAGGGGGGTGAATAGCCTATTAAAAATTCTACAAGAACCACTAAGCAAACTTGTTAGAATAACAAACGGCGTAAAGCGAGTTTTGCTTAGCCAAAGGTTGTGATGCAAGCCTCCTATCCACAAGACTAGTAGATTAAGATCTCTAGTTCACACAAGAGCTATGTCACTAAGGTTACACTAGAGAACAAGCTAACACTACTAGCAAAGCTACTACTAAAGCTACACAAGATAAACTAGTGAATGTAAATGCAAGAGAGAGGATTGTGATTATTATACCGACGGTGAAGTGAAGATGTTGCCAATCACCAAGATGATATACAATCAATCAATATTGACAACAACACAATATGAAGACCAATCACCGGGAGACAAGAGACACAATATTTGTTCACCCGGTGTTCACTTGTGCACCGACAAGCTACGTCACCGGTTGTGTCGACCAACACTTAGATGGTTCCTCGGTGTGACCCTCAAGTCACTTGCCCCTCAAGGCACGCCCCGCAAGGCACCGCAAGACACCACTCTCAAGTGAGGTAACTCAATGACACGCGGAATCCACTAGAGTTGCTTTTGGCGTCCCGCCGAGGAAAGCACAAGAACCTCTCACAATCAACCGGAGGTGGCCAAGAACAATCACCTTCTCTTGCCAACGCCTCCAACAATCTCCAAGCCGGCTAGGAGTGGTACTCTCCAAGAGTAACAAGAAATCCACCGGCTAAACCACCCACAAGTGCCACTAGATGCCCTCAAGCCATGCAATGCACTTTGGGACCACTCAATCTCACTTTTGATTTGCAATCAAGCAAGAGAGATGAGTGGGAGGAGTTGCTTTAGCTCAAAGGATGCACAAGAGTGTTAGAAATGCCAAGAGACCTCCCCAAGGGCCGGCCAACAAGTATTTATAAGCATCCCAAACAAATAGAGCCGTTACAACTCCACTAACTGTTTTTCGCGGGACGACCGGACGCGCCGGTCGTAACTGACCGGACGCGCTCAACCGCGTCCGGTCGCCCTGCGACGACCACGTGTCCTCCGATTTCAAACGCGACCGTTAGATCCTCCAACGGTCACTGCGCGCCAACGGACGCGCTGCTGCAAACGACCGGACGCGCCGGTGCGCACAGTACCCGCGCGCGCGAAGACATGACCGGACGCGCTCCTCGCAACGACCGGACGCGACAGTGACCGCGTCCGGTCGGAGTCCAGTAAGCTCCCTTGACGACCGGACGCGTCCGATCGTGTGTGACCGGACGCGCACCGCGTCCGATCGTCTTCGTGAACCGCTGTTCGCCAGACCGGACGCGCCGGTCCCGCGAGTCACCGGACGCGCCGGTGGCAAACCCTAGCCCGCGCGCCTGACGCCCGCGCTGTACTGACCGGACGCGCCGGTCCGCGAGTGATCGCGTCTGGTGCAGCGTCCGGTGCAGCGTCCGGTCACTTCTGTGACCGCGTTCGCCTCCGTTTCTTTTCCGACTTCCGGTGCAATGGAAAATAGGCATTTCATTTCCCCGAAATCGCCTGAATCCCGCGCTCGCACGCTCGGCGGGAGGGAGAGAGGAACCCAAACCCCTCTCTACCCGCAAACCACAGCGCGACCAACGCCACCTTTACAAATGTGCCAACACCATCAAGTGTACATCTCCATGTGCTTGTGTGTTAGCTTTTTCTCAATCATTTTCAAAGGTTTTCCAGTTAGCTCACTAGGCCCTACATGCAATGCACTTCATGAATTCACCTAGTGGCACCCGTGTGTCGAATAACCGATAAGACTTCCCCTCTTAATAGTTCGGCTATCGACCCTAAACCACTCACACCCTCTATGGTGTCTTGAGTGTAAAACAAAATGGCCCTATGGTTATACCTTTGCCTTGAGCCCATTTTGTTTCTCCAAAGGATATGATCCACTTCATATCATCACATGACCGTCTCGATCCATCGACCTTGACTTCACTTGCTCTTCACCGTTGCATTGGTCCATCGGCGCCAAGTCTTGCTCAAGCTTCACCATCGCATGGTCCTTCGCTTCGAAGCCTCGACTAGCCCTTCACCTTCACAACCGGTCCATCGAGCTAAGCCTCATCTTGGTCTTCACCATCTTGGTCACATGAGTCAATGTCATGTCTCATATTCAACGACCACCTTTATCTAAATCATCCACTTAGATACAAAGGTTAGTCCTAGGTTTCATCAATTAGCCAAAACCAAACTAGGGACTTTCACACTCTACACAGGTGGTTCAAGCAAGGCCTGCTACGACGCCATTCTAGCACATTGAAGCCTCTACTCAGGGACGAAAACAAGAAAGAGAGGCTCCGATGGTGTGTGTCCATGTTAGATGAGCAAACATTGCCAAATGAACCCATGTTCCGTGAAATGAAAAACATTATTCACATGGACGAGAAGTGGTTCAACACCACATCGAAGTACACAACGTATTACATGCATCCAAATGAGGATGACCCACACAGGACTGTGCGCAATAAGAATGCCATTGACAAAGTTATGTTCTTATCAGCGTTAGGAAGGCCTCTATATGATGAACAAGGCAATTGCATTTGGGATGGGAAGGTAGGACTCTGGCCATTTGTTAGAAAGGTACGCAATGCAGTAGTCTCACATTCTTACTCCAAATTCTGCTACTTAATGTTAGTGATTCTTTACTTGGTTTTCTATTACTGTAGGAACAAGCAAAAAGAAGAAGCCACAATAGAAGGAGGGGGGCAGAAATAACCAAGCCTATTAAGGTAGATCGAAGTACTATGAGGTCGTACCTAATTAATAAAGTTCTCCCAGCTATTGTTGAACGGTGGCCACAAGAACTTAGAGGAGAAACTATCTACATTCAGCAAGATAACACCCCTTCACATGTGCCAGAAAATGATAAAGAATTTGCAGATGTTGTAGCACAGACAGGGCTTGATATACAACTCATCAACCAACCTACCAATTCACCAGATTTGAATGTCCTGGACCTAGGGTTCTTTAATTCTCTCCAGTCCTTATCCTATGACACGGTCTCTAGGAACTTGGATGACCTGATTCGGAATGTGAAAAATGAGTTCGACAGATATGATCCAGATACTTTGAACAGAGTGTTCCTAACACTACAAGGGTGTATGATTGAGGTGATGAAAGATGGTGGAGGAAATAGATATAAAATTCCTCACATGGACAAAGATAAGCTGGAGGCACTGGGCATGCTGCCTAAAAGGCTTCCTTGTGACCGTTGGCTATACGAGTCTGTGATGGCAACATTAGGGAACTAATTGTAGTGCCACTGCTGTAATTTTAAGAACCTTATAATGTAGGGTTGGTAGTGTTAACCATGTGTGCTAATGCTGTAAATTAGTTGTGTCTCCGTGTACTAGTACTGTAAATTTGGAAGCCACTGATGTAATTTTGTGAACCTTATAATGTAGGGTTGGGATTGTTAGTCATGTGTGCTAATGTTGTAAATTAGTTGTCTATTTGTTAATGTGAGTCATGTACTAGTACTGTAAATTGGGAAACCATATCTCTATATAACGAAATCAGGGCCAAGCTCTGGCCTCTCGTTGGGCCACGGCGCCCGTTTTTATCCTCCGTTGGATATTGATTGGACCAACCACATGCAGTGCAGCAACTAGCGTTCGGCCTAGCGTTCAACCTTCATCTCCGGCGCGGGACAAGCCGCCGCCAGCTATGCCTCCCCTCCTTGCTCCTCTGCAATCTCACCACCAAGCTACGTGCCCTCTCCCTTGGTACTGAAGCCTCTGCCTCGAGCCGACGCCGCCTCCTCCTGCCAGCTCGATCTTAAGGAGGCCAAGAACCTGCTTGACCTCCAGGCTACTTGCCAAGAACCTGATACATGCCACGCGCGAAGCTATCTACGACTCCAATCGTCCTGCGCCGCCCTCGCGCCTCCACAGAGCACAGGCTTCACAGTCAGCGAGCCGGGCTCCAATGTCCCCTCCTCACACAGCGCCCGCTCCACCGCCGGCGTGCAACCTTGGTCTCAAGAATCTCACTGGCAACACACGCAACTGCAGCAGGCGACGACAGCGCAGGCGAGGGGCAAAGCCGAGCAGGGAGAGGACAGAGGAGGACGTGTCCGGCGGCGCTGCGGACGACGCCGGGTAGTGCTTCGTGCCCCCTACCCCCTTGCTGTTCCCGGCGCTCGCTAGGCCGTGCCGACGGCGGGCTGCCTTCGTGTTGCTGCTCCAGTGCTCCAAGGTATGCAATAGCATGCGCGCCACCTGTTTGCTGAAATGCCTATGGGAGATGGAAATCAGTTTTGGCCTATAACATCTGTAGAATTCAGGAATACAGCATAGGCATCTCCCTAGACTCTGATTGGGTGATGCAGGAAATGCATACTCCTACTGATGTAAGGCAACATACAAGTTCCACAAGCTACGATGGATGATGGTAGTTACAAAAAATGCTACCTGCCCTCCTTTTCATTTGACTACAAGTATTATAATACTGAATATATCATGGCCAAGAAAATATCTTGAAGCATGGATATAACTACATAAAAATTATACATAATAAGCATGGCTTGGATTTGAACTGAACTTGCTCCTAGGCTCCAACCCGTTTATTAAACAAAACAAAATTACAGTCAATATACATGTCGCTTTAGTTTGGTTTAGCTCTGCAATGTGAGCACTAACCTTTAACCTTTTTTGTATGATGTTGTAGGAGAGCGTGATTTTCGAAAAAAAAACCATTGACTAATACCATGTTCCCTTTGCTCATCAAAGATTTCCAAGTACTCTAGACTCCTCATTAAGGCGTGCAACTACGTGGGCAGCTGCCCACCCGTCAAATAAGTGGTTCTACTGTGAACAAACACATGCTACGAGTGATGAATAGATAAGTAGCTAGAATATGTCTGATCTGTTTATTCATAGTTTCTGTGTGTTTGAGGGATCCTTGCCATTACCGGATATATGCCATATGCACTAGTACCTTATGTCTGCTTTAATATCATTGTAAAAATATGCTCCATATCTTATGCAAGAACAAAATCTAATATTACCTTCAAAAAATATTTTACCCATTAACTAATGCCACTTACGAATTATAGATTGCTATCTAGTGAATGGGCAATTTCCAAAGATACAAAAATTATATACTGCTATGTAATGAATGGGAAATTTCCAAAGCTAGCTCACCCGTGGTTCACAAGTAGCAGTAGAGAAATGGCAAGCCATCTTCAAACAAATTCTCCATATGATGATAATTGGAACATTGAAAAAAGTGGCCATACCCTTATCTTAGAGCATCTGAAAATAGTAAAAAAATCCTTGTGTATCTTATAGCAGAGACATTGCTTGATTATCTAGACATATTAAACATACACACCATTGGTAGTCTGATGGATCAAAACAGAGGGAAGGGACTGCTATCCATTGCAAATTTCCAATACTTGCCCAAATCTAGGGGAGGCATTTGGGGCAGGCGCGGCAATGCCGCACCCCGTTTCTAGTAATATTATAATGTGACTCATGTCTGCTCTAAATTTTGTAAGCCTATATGAAGAAATGCAAGTTGCACATCAAGAATTAGAGTTGCCATTCTAAAATTGTCCCTACCAACAAAGACATAATTCACAGTAGAGATACAAGCTGCACATTCAGTGTTCATATTCTGATAAAAACACCCTCAATGATGATGTCAAGCTTTGAAGATTTTTTTATCTCAGCAAATGACACAATCTAGTACAATTACATTTTTATCTCGACTAATTGTGCCTGGTGCACCAACTTGATCAAGGGGAGTGAACATTCTGTGATTATGGACTACTAACAAGGAGAAGTCAATAGTTTAACAAGCATTTTATTATACACAAAAGCAGCAGTTCATCGTTACACAATCAGGCCTAACTGACAGTTCGTCACTACACCTAATTATCTAAAGCATATATACAATGGTTCATCATCCCACAGCAAAAGCATTCCCTACATTTAACCCATTTCAGCATGCAACATTTAGCACTACATATGACACATAAAGCAACAGCAAGTGAACTAACCATGCAAGGGACGCAAGCATATAGGCACTAGAATTTTGTACAAGCTTACAAAGACGCCATGGTAGATTGGATCCAAATTGGCAAGAACCTCCTTCAGCTGTTCAGGCACGTTGGGGGGCACATCCTTGTTCGTAGGCACCTCGCCATCGACGATCGCGTCTCCCTCAGGAACCAGCTCCATGTCGATAGCCTTGGGAACCTGGGGGTCAGGTCCATGGCGAGATCCATGCCCGCAGCGACATCTAGGCCACACGCCTCCGCCTCCTCCGTGCCGGATTCTTCTTCCGAGTCGGGGACATACACGTTGCCGTGGGAGTCAATATGAAGGCCGGCCTTCTGGATTCGATGCCCACGCACATAGATCCAGCCCTCGCTGGCCGAATCAGCGTTGCTTGGCTGCTGGACCTCGGAGTCGGCACCGTTTGAATTGACGACTTGGCTGAGACTCGCATCACCGGCGCGGCTACGGAACCCACGGCCACCATGCGTGCCCCCACCATGGTGCTTGATTACAGCGCCGCCGGCGCCAGGCATCTGGCCGCTTCGACGCATCCAGCGGCTACGAGGACGGATCCCGCGCCCTCTGGCCATGCACGCATAGGAGAAGGATCGAACTCGTAGCTAAGGTGGGGAAGGGGAAGGATGGGGAACGAGTGCTGGTGCGGCGGACGGACCGATGCGTATGTGTCCGAATGCGTATGCGGGAGAGTGACCGGCAGGCTGAAGTCACGGGCAGCTTCTCGATGGCTCGGTTGATTTTTCTTCCTACTTTTTTTATCCGGTCATTTTTTTACTTCTTTCTTTTTTAATTGTTTCACTGCCAGGAACTGTCGTACCAGGGGCTGTTACGCTAGGGGCTTCGGTGGAAAAGTTGCCTATATATGACCATTAATCTGAGAAAAAATTGAATCATAGATGTTCTTTTATTTGTTGAACGGAGGGAGTATGTTAAAAAAACTGTCGCGTTCTGGGTGTACTATTCTGAAGTAGTATATACTCCCACCGTCTAAGAAAACATGTAACTACGGGTTGCGTGCCGGTAAAAGTAGTTTACGTTTGACCAAATTTCTAGTGAATACTATTCATATTTATGACTTCAAATTAATTTATTAAGAAAATACATTTCGTAATGAATCTAATGGTATTTATTTGATATCATAAATATTGATATTTTTTTATCTATAATTAATTGAACTTGAGATACTAAACCATGATACTATGCTAGAATTGCATGTTTTCTTGTATGGAGGGAGTAGATCTTATGGAGCTTAGGATTTTTCCGGTTTTTCTGGGGCATGGTTGACGAGAGCACGGAGCATCGCTGTTGACGGCGGGTTGAGCAGCATGAGGCCATGGGCTGGATGCCAGGGCCCAGGGAGCAGCCCTCTCTCTCGCGCTCGCCTTACCAAAACTCACAGCCCACACCACCACACAACAGAGGGCCAGGGCCCAAAGCCGTGTCCGTCCCTGTTCACACCCCCGTCGCGGGTTTATCTCCTCTGCCATCTCCAGTTCCAGTCGCAGTTCACCAGACCTCGGCCGCTATAAAGGCTAGTACTACTCATCAGCCTCGTCCCGCGTGCGGCCGTCAGACAGCAGCAGCACCAGGCAGAGCCGCAGAGGCTGCCGCCGGCCGCCTTCGTTTTCTCGGCTCCGCTCCACCGACGCGGCGCTCGGAGCTCCCCCATGACGACGGGGGCCCACCTGGATTTCGAGGCCGGCCGGCCCGGCCCCGGCAGCGGCGGTCCGCTCGAATATGAGCAGGCGGAGGAGGTTAGTTCGCTTCGGACGACAAAACCTCGCCTCCTCGCCCACCACCTTCCTTCCATGAGGCTGTACGTACCAGATTTCCTTTTGTTTTCACTCGAATTCGAGCCTTCATTATGTCCTCTCCTAGTGGCTTGGGCAGTCCTTTGTTTCATACGCTCTTGTCACAAGGAAACAAATTAAGGCCAGTTTGATTTCTCCCATTAAATTTTAGTGGCCTTTAAAGTTTAATGACCTCTCTAAAATTTAGTGACTCCCATTTGGTTTCATCCACTAAAGCAGCTGTCTCATATACACTTTAGTTATTTTTAGCTATCCCTCGGTGACTAAAAGCTAAAACTTCAGTGACCCCTAAACTTTAGTGGGGTGTTTGGCATTTTAGGCCTTCTCCAACGCATGCTTTTTCTTATAACCCCAAGTGTCATGTAGTACCAGATAAAAAGGCAGGTGATCTATACTTGTCATAGTGACTTGCAGAAGCTACATATGCTTGGGGAGAGAAGATGGTCAATGTTAAAAAAGAAGAGGGAGAGGAAATAAATACGATGTATGATGAAGGGCTTGTTTAGATCCAAAAATTTTTGGAAAAATTTCTGTAGCATTTTTCGTTGTTATTTGGTAAAATTTGTCTAACCATGGACTAACTAGATTCAAAAGATTCGTCTCGACATTTACAGATAAACTGTGCAATTAGTTATTTTTTTACCTACATTTAATGCTCCATGCATGCGTCCAAAGATTCGATGTGATAGATACTGCGCAAAAAATTTTGGGTCTTTTTGCCCATCTAAACAAGGCTAAAATGAAAAAGTTTCTTTACAAACCAAAAGTAGTGATGGTTTGCATTGTGTAAATAGTAGTTCTAACGTTTCCTAGTGTACGTGGATCACTTTATTTATACCAGAATCACTAGAAGTGTTAGCTCTAGTGGCTAAAAATGACTAAAGTTTAGGATAGGTGAACCAAACATGCCTGAAGCTTTTTCACATGCAGTGTCTGGTCAGGCTATCAGCTAAAATCAACCGGTCATACACTCAACAGTATTTTCCTCTCGTAAAACAGCCAGCCGAAGGTAGCCTCAGTGTTTCATCAGCTGTACCAGCAGTTGCATACGCATGCCTACAGTTATAGGCATTTTCAGTTGCAGTGATTGAGGTGGTGTGGACTCGCACTCTACTCGGGCCCTGTTTACTTCCCATGTAAGCCCAAAATATTTTCTCTTTCACCCATCACATCGAATCTTTGAACACATGTATGAAGCATTAAATGTAGGTAAAAAAATAACTAATTGCATAGTTTGTCTATAAAGTTCGAGACGAATCTTTTGAGTCTAATTAATTCATGGTTGGACAAATTTTACCAAATAACAACGAAAAGTGCTACAGTAACTTTTCATCCAATTTTTCTCAACTAAACACACCCTCGAGTTAGGGATCCAGAGGGATTTCGATGGATACCTGGGGGTGTTTAGGCCTTGTGTAGATCACCAAATCGGGGAGCGCCAAATCACTGTTTAACACTATAGCAATTTTGTTTTTATTTAGTAATAATTGTCCAAACATTGATTAATTAGGCTCAAAATATTCGTCTCGCAAAGTATAACAAAACTGTGCAATTAGTTTTTGATTTCATCTACATTTAGTACTCTATTCATGTGCCGGTATTTTGATGTGATGGGGAATCTTCTTTTTGCACAGTTGAATTTGGATGTGAATTTGATGATCTAAACAAGGCTTTAGATGCAAAAATAATTTAGAATTTTGCTATGGTAGTATTTTCGTTTGTATTTGGCAATTTGTGTCCAATAATAAACTAATTAGACTCAAAAAATTTATCTTGTGATTTATAACTAAATTGTGTAATTAGTTATTTCTTTTATCTATATTAAGTGTTCCATACATATGTTTAAAGATTGATGTGATGGAGAGAATGTAAAAATTTAGAATTTACAGCAGTAAACAAGGGATTTCGATGGATACCTGGGGGTCGTGGGAGCACGGCCGGGGAAGGAAGACGGAAAGTGATCTGGTCGTGATAGGTAGGCGGACCACTTTCCAAAGCCCGTGAGCGTGCGTTCCGCGCTGGTGATCACTGACAACGAATAGCCTTATCACCTTGCAGTGAGTGCAGGTCCATTTTCTCCTGTTTTCCGGTGCCGGCTGTGTTTAGCCTTGTTTAGATGCACTTAAAAGTTAGAATTTTTTCACTCTCTTCATTATATTAATTTTTAGTCGTTTGCATGGATTATTAAATGTAGGTAAAAAAATAACTAATTACACAGTTTAGTTGGAAATCACGAGATGAATCTTTTAAGCCTAGTTGGTCTACGATTGGACAATATTTGTTAAATAAGACGAAAGTGGTACTATTCATAGAGTTCAAAAAAATTTCAATCTAAACGTGGCCTTAGTTCCTAAATTTAGAATGCCAAGATACTGTAGCATTTCATTTGTATTTGATAATAATTGTCCAACCATTGACTAATTAAGCTCAAAACGTTCATCTCGCAAAGTACAACCAAACTGTGCAATTAGATTTTGATTTTATTCATATTCAATGACGAGGAATCTTTTTTTACATTTTTCAAAGCAAAGCAATTAAACACAGCGCGGTGGTCCAACGGCTTGTCCTACCCATTGCCTCCTTTTCTGCCTCCATTATTTGTTCATGAAAAGTCGGTCCTTTTTTTTCATTTTTTAAAAGTTAACATCATCAGCAGCCTGTCGTTGCATTGATGTGATTACACCTTTTGATCGTTGACTTGGGCCTCGTTTAGATGCACTTAAAAAGTTGAATTTTTTTCACTCTCTCTTCGTCACATTAATCTTTAGACCTATGTATGAAGTAGTAAATGTATGTAAAAAAATAACTAATTACACAGTTTAGTTGGAAATCACGAGATGAATCTTTTGAGTCTAGTTGGTCCACGATTAGACAATATTTATCAAATAAGACGAAAGTGGTACTATTTATCGGTTTGAAATTTTTTCAGCATCTAAAGAAGACCTTGACCAGAGGTCGTTTCATTATGCACGCAGTTCGTCCTCCTGTCCTGTCCAAAATTTTCAACATCTGTACTACGGGCCGGTTTAGTTGCGAAAATTTTGGCAAAATGACACTGTAGTACTTTTTGGTAAATAGTATTCAATTATGGTCTAATTAGGCTTAAAAGATTCATCTCGTCCATTTCGTCTAAACTGTGTAATTAGTTTTATTTTTTTATCTATATTTAATGCTTCATACATGCGTCCAAAGATTCAATGTGACGGGAAATCTTGAAAAATTTGGCAAAATGAAGTGGAACTAAACAGGGCCTACGTCGTTTAATCAAGGACTTGACTAGGGGTGTTTAGTTTCCACCTAAAAAATTTTCCCACATAAATTTTTTTTCATCCCATCACATCAAATGTTTGGACACATAGATGGAGTACTGAATATAGACAAAAAAAAAACTAATTGTACAGTTTGGTTGGAAACCACGAGATGAATCTTTTAAACCTAATTAGTTCATGATTAGCCTTAAGTGATACAGTAACACACATGTGCTAATGACGGATTAATTAGACTTAATAAATTCGTCTCGCGGTTTCCAGACGAGTTATGTAATTAGTTTTTTATTAGTATCCGAAAACCCCTTCCGACATCCTATGAAACATCTGATGTGACACCCAAAAACTTTTCACCCACCAACTAAACACCCCCTAAGACTGGCCACAGCGTGAGCGGTGCTCAAAAAAATTTCAGCCTGCCAGCTCTACCGATGCCTCAACTCCAGCTTTTCCAGCAACGTCGGCACCGAGGCTTATCCTGTGCGTGGACCCCGACCACAGACCCCTTCCCCTTCCTGCTCGTTTGTTTCAGGCGCGAGCGACATTTCTTGGCTCCCTCCAGGCACGGCGCGGGGGCTCCCTCCAAGCACGCCACGGGAGCGTATCTAGCCACACCGCGGCGGCCGCCGCAAGGCACACCGCGAGGGCCGCCATCAATCACGCCGCCGGCGGCCAGCCGCACCGCGGGGATCGATGGCTGGAGCCCCAGGTGCTTGTCGTGACCCGCTGCTTGGCTCCTAGCGAGATCCGCGCTGCTTGGCTGTGACCCGCAGTCAGCCGAACTTCTCTACAAGGCAGCGGCGCCCATCCACTTCACGCCCTCCGAGGGAAGGAGGCGTCGCGGCCAAATCCACCGGGGGGAGCGGGAGCGGCGGCGGAGGCGGAGGCCCCAGCGACGGCCGGGCGTAGGCGGAGCGCTGGCTGGAGATCACCGAGAAGCTCCTCGCGGCGCGCGACCTTGTCGGCTGCAGCGCTTCGCGGAGCGGTCGGTGGAGGCGGACCCGCTCCTCCTGCGCGCCGACGAGCTCCTCGCCGTCGCCGACGTCCTCCTCGCCTCCCAGTCCATGGGCCCCGCATCCTCAGCCCAGAATACAATTTTTTTATTGGTTGAAGCATCGATGCTTGCACATGACTCGGTGCCGAAATTTTTAGGGAACTCAGCATCGCTCACAATGGTTGGCACCGGTGCTCGGACCTTCTCTCTCCTCTTCAAGCATCGCAAGAACAATACATTGTGGCCAGTCTAAGGTAATCACAAAAAAAAGGACTTCACTAAGGGCAATGCTTGGTTCTGATTCTCATAGTGAGATTCTGGATTTTAGATGGTTACTGTAGAGTCTGGATTCTGGATGAACAATGAAGGGTGTTTGCATCTCATTACCATAATGATTATTGCTTTTATACAATGAAAATCTCCGAATAGTAGGTTTTAGGTAGATAGGTGGATTCTGCTGTAGAATCTAATAGTATAACCCAAGTGTTTGGATCTTATTCTCATTTTACTACCTCATTCTCATTTTTCTTAGGACATCCAAATAGAGCCTAAAAGGTCATTAGCATATCGGTCTGAAAAATACTAGTTATATTCTATAAGAATAAAACAATCTAATTTGAACAGTGGGTTCCCGGATACAGTATGCATTTAATAAACAGATACAAGATGAATAGATAGATCTTTCCTCTTTCACTCGCACTATCACGTGACTCTTTGTTCCCCTAACTTGTAGAGGTCGGGAGCGATGTCGATGCCTTCCCTTTTTCCTATAAAGTATCAGAAGCACTGAATGTTATTTCCTTATCGCTTTCATCACAAGTCGTTGGTGTGCTGACCAAAGGTCTATTTGGTTCCATCCATTCTAAGTTTTAACGGCAACCATTGCCGGCGTACAGCTATGCAAAATCTCTGTAAATCCAGGATCATAGCCCCAAGGCATCCATCGGCCACTCGCTTAATATCATACATCGCATAATAATGTGACTGGCATCAGCCACCTCGTCGACCTCTGGATGTTTCATTTCTTCTGCTAGAATATTCTTTCCTCTTAGTGAAACATTTTTCTCTTCTGCTAGAACAAACAGTTGTTTGAAAAAAGTTCCACCGTTATAAAAATATTCTACTCGAAGAAAAAGTAAGTGTGTCAGCAGCGCTGCAGCTACTGCTTCAGCCGGCACCAGCAAGGAGCGCGTTGTCGCCTAGGCAGCAGAGCACGACGCTGCACAAGAGGGAGATGGCCAGAAGGGCCCAAGACGTGGCACGCGGGAGCGGAGGCCCAGCTCCAGGAATCAGGGCCCAGAATGGCTGTGAACCGGAGCTGCCGAAGAGATGCCGTGAGCAAATAGGTTAAATAGCCGTGAGCGAGGGGAAAGGAAATTATCAAACAAACAAACTCTTGTAATGTTCATACGTACTCCTCCGTTCTAAGAGATTTGTCTGAACTATCCCTGTTGTTGTGCTCTTCTTTCTCTGTTCTGTTCCTTTATCTGGTATTAGCAGCTTTTTCGATTCCTTCCGCTCTACTCTGTCTCGAATCGTCGATCGTTGCAGCCGCCCCGAATCGAGAGATTGGATCGATCCGTTCGATCTTTGATCTTCGTAATTCCCAGCACGCAACCGGTCCGATGCGGGAACCGCGATCTGGAGCAGTCCGCCCAGCGCACGCCGCCACCACCGCCACCGTCGCCACCACCGCATCCACATTACATGAGATTTGCTCGCCGCCGCGAAGCCATGAATCCTGACTCGAAGCTGCTTCTTGACGAGATGCACCGTCTCTTCAACGAGTCCGGCCGCAAGTGGGATGTGCGCTTTGCCGACAGCGACCGGGACCTGGAGAAGCGCCTCGGCGACATCGATGATTCCATCACCAAGCGCTTCTCCGACGCCGAGGACACCCTCACCAAGCGATTCGCCGACTCCGATCTCAACTGGGAGCGGCGCATCACTGACTCGGAGATTTGCCAGTCCGAGCTCATCATCGCGGCCGAGCAGCGCCAGGAGAACCGCCTCAATGCCGTCGTCAAGGCCACCGGATCTCTAAAGTCCTGGCGCCAAGAGTCTGAGGGCGTTGTCGACGATATCAAGTTGAAGATGAGTAAGCTGACCAAGTACATGGATTGATCCGTCATCGACAACCCATCTGCTTTGATTGGCGTGATCTCCTCTAGTCCTTCGTCTATTGAGCAAGCCGCCGCACGTTCACCTGCGGACAACTCGGCTGCTCGGCCCAGCGGGCACGGCGTACTTCCAACTACACGAGTGGATGAAATTGGGGGAAAATTTTTCCCAAATCCATTCCCCGGCCAATGGTATGCATGTCACCCCCAACACCCCTTACCTGCTCCTCCGGTTTATGAGTTTCATTCACATACTGTCATCTCTGACGAAACCCACCCAAATTCACACCGTTTACCCAAGTTCAATTTTCCCACCTATGATGGTGACACTACTAAATTGTGGATTTCCCAAGCCGAGGACTATTTTGATATGTATGGGGTTCCCTCTCAGTTATGGGTCAAAGTTGCTGGTATGCACTTCAATGGCGCCGCCAAGCGCTGGATTCCGTCTTTAGATCGCCCAAGCCACCTTATACCTTGGACCGAATTCTGCCAGCTCTTGCTTGATCGCTTTGCCCGAAACCAGCATGAAACCCTCCTCCGCCAAATGTTCCACATCTACCAAACTACAACTATCATTGATGATGTGGAACATTTTTCATCTCTAATTGATCAACTGAAAGCCTACAACAAAACACCTGATATGCATACCTATACTACCCGCTTTGTGGATGGTCTTCGCTCTGACATTCGTACTGTTGTTGCTATGCAACGTTGAAAGGTCTTGATGGCTAGAGGGGGGTGAATAGCCTAATAAAACTTTCTACAAAAAGTGCTAGACAAGTTGATTAGTAACAACAAATGGTGAGATGCGAGTTTTGCCTAGCCTATGAGGTGTTGCAAGCCACCTATCCAAAAGACAATTCTAATATATTTCACTCAACCACACAAGTCAAACCGCAAGAGCAACAACTAAACAAGCTAGCAAGTTGCACAAAACTAAAACTACACAAGCTAGCAAGAGCAAACAACCAATTACTTGAAATGTAATGCAAGTTAGAGATACGAGAGATTTCACCGAGGGGCGATGAAATGAGCCAACCAATCAATATCCAAAAGATAATATCTAAGATAACCAATCCACCGAGAGAAATCAACCACAATCAATGAAGTGAAGACACGATGATTTATCCCGAGGTTCACGTGCTTGCCGGCACGCTAGTCCCCGTTGTGTCCCCCTACACCACGTGGTTCGGTGGCTAATCGGTATCACACACTGAGCCTCTCAAAAGGCGCCACAAGAACCTACCAAATGGTGAGAAGTTTCTACACGAGCAATCCACTAGAGTTGGAATTCAGCACTCTGCCGGGGAACCACAACAACCTCTCACAACAAGCTCACCGGAGCCGACCACGAACAATCACCGACACGTGCCGGACCTCCACCACTGCTCCAAGCCGTCTAGGTGGTGGTAACCACCAAGAGAAACAAGAATCCCGCAGCAAATGAACATCCAAGTGCCAACTAGATGCAAACTCACAAACAAATGCACTTGAGATCACTCAATCTCGCTTTGATTAGGCAAACAAGCAAGGAAGATGAGTGGGAGGGGATGTGCTCAGCTCAAAGGAGTGCTAGAATGATCAATAAGCCAAGAGGAGCCCCAAAGAGCCGGCCAATAAGTATATATAGGAGCCCCCGGAAGAATAGAGCCGTTGGCTCACGAAATAGCCACACTCGGGGTGACCGGACACGCTGGTGAAAGTCCCTAGTTTGGTTTTGGCTAATTGATGAAACTTAGGACTAACCTTTGTATCTAAGTGGATGATTTAGATAAAGGTGGTCATTGAATATGAGACATGACATTGACTCATGTGATCAAGATGGTGAAGACCAAGATGAGGCTTGGCTCGATGGACCGGTTGTGAAGGTGAAGGGCAAGTCGAGGCTTCGAAGCGAAGGACCATGCGATGGTGAAGCTTGAGCAAGACTTGGCGCCGACGGACTGATGCAACGGTGAAGGGCAAGTGAAGTCAAGGTCGATGGATCGAGACGGTCATGTGATGATATGAAGTGGATCATATCATTTGGAGAAACAAAATGGGCTCAAGGCAAAGGTATAACCATAGGGCCATTTTGTTTTACACTCAAGACACCATAGAGGGTGTGAGTGGTTTAGGGTCGATAGCCGAACTATTAAGAGGGGAAGTCTTATCGGTTATTCGACGCACGGGTGCCACTAGGTGAATTCATGAAGTGCATTGCATGTAGGGCCTAGTGAGCTAACTAAAAAACCTTTGAAAATGATTGAGAAAAAGCTAACACACAAGCACATGGAGATGTACACTTGATGGTGTTGGCACATTTGCAAAGGTGGCGTTGGTCGCGCTGTGGCTTGCTGGTAGAGAGGGGTTTGGGTTCCTCTCTCCCTCCCGCCGAGCGTGCGAGCGTGGGATTCAGGCGATTTCGGGGAAATAAAATGCCTATTTTCCACTATGCCGGAAGTCGAAAAAGAAACGGAGTCGAACGGAGGTCACAAAGGTGACCGGACGCTGCACCGGACGTGGTCACGGTGTGACCGGACACGTCCGGTCAGTACAACGCAGCAGTCAGGCGCGCAGGCTAGGGTTTGCACCCGGCGCGTCCGGTCACTCGCGGGACCGGAGCGTCCGGTCGGGTACCCAGAGGAACAGTGCGTGGCGAAGGGCTGAGCGGACGCGTGGCGCGTCCGGTCACACGCGATCGGACGCGTTCGGTCGCGAAGGGAGCTTACTGGACTCCGACCGGACGCTGGCACTGTCGCGTCCGGTCGTTGCGTGGAGCGTGTCCGGTCGTTGCGCCGCGGGTGCGCGGCACAGTGCGTTCGGCGCGTCCGGTCGTTTGAGCGGCGCGTCCTGTCGTCGCGTTTGACCGTTGGCACGTAGTGACCGTTGGAGGTTCTGGCAGTCGCAGTTGAAATTCGAGGGACACATGGACGGCGTAGGGCGACCGGACGCGGTGAAGCGCGTCCGGTCAGTTTCGACCGGCGCGTCCGGTCGTCCCGAGAAAACGGTCAGTGGAGTGGCAACGGCTCTATTTGTATGGGATGCTTATAAATACTCGTTGGCCGGCCCTTGGGGAGGTTGCTTGGCATTTCTAACACTCTTGTGCATCCTTTGAGCTAAAGCTTCTCCTCCCACTCATCTCTCTTGCTTGATTGCAAATCAAAAGTGAGATTGAGTGATCCCAAAGTGCATTGCATAGCTTGAGGGCATCTAGTGGCACTTGTGGGTGGTTTAGCCGGTGGATTTTTTGTTACTCTTGGAGAGTACCGCTTCTAGCCGGCTTGGAGATTGTTGAAGGCGTTGGCAAGAGAAGGTGTTTGTTCTTGGCCACCTCCGGTTGATTGTGAGAGGTTCTTGTGCTTTCCTCGGCGGGACGCCAAAAGCAACTCTAGTGGAATGCGCGTGTCATTGAGTTACCTCACTTGAGAGTGGTGTCTTACGGTGCCTTGCGGGGCGTGCCTTGAGGGGCAAGTGACTTGAGGGTCACACCGGGAAACCATCTAAGTGTTGGTCGACACAACCGGTGACGTAGCTTATCGGTGCACAAGTGAACTCCGGGTGAACAAAAATATTGTGTCTCTTGTCTCCCGGTGATTGGTCTTCACATTGTGTTGTTGTCAATATTGATTGATTGTATATCATCTTGGTGATTGGCAACATCTTCACTCCACGATCGGTATAAGAATCACAATCCTCTCTCTTGCATTTACTTTTACTAGATTATCTTGTGTAGCTCTAGTAGTAGCTTTGCTAGTAGCATTGTTAGCTTGCTCTCTAGTGTTTTATTAGTGACATAGCACTTGTGTGAACTAGAGATCATAATCTACTAGACTTGTGGATAGGAGGCTTGCATCACAATCTTTGGCTAAGCAAAACTCGCTTTACGCCGTTTGTTATTCTAGCAAGTTTGCTTAGTGGTTTTTGTAGAATTTTTTTAGGCTATTCACCCCCCTCTAGCCATCTAGGACCTTACAGCTGGTCCGGCCTGACCGGACGTGCACAGCGTCCGGACGCTCCACCGCGACCTCCCCGATGAACGCCACGTGTCTCACTTTGAATTTCGTTCGTTCGATCGTAACAGTCACTTAAAAGTACTCGTTCACGCACTAGAGTGACCGGACGCGCAGCTTGAAATGACTAGACGCGCCAATCGCACAGCGCCTGCGCTCGCAAAGCACCGACCGGACGCGCTGCGAAACTGACCGGACGCGTTACACCTAGCGTCCGGTTTGAGTCCAGTAAGCACCCACCACGACCGGACGCGTCCGGTCGATCATGACCGGACTCGCCACCGCGTCCGATTAGCTCTTCGCTGATGCAGCTCCACGCCATGTTGACCGGACGCGCCGGTCCTGTGAGGCGTTGGACGCTCCGGTTAGAAACCCTAGCTACCCCTCGCGCTGCTCGCTGACACTGACCGGACGCGTCTGGTTACGCTGAGACCGCGTCTGGTTCAGCATCCGATCACCTCTGTGACCTCCGTTCACCTCCGTTTCTTCGCGTCCGGCGCAATGAAAAATAGGCGTTTCATTTCCCGAAAAGCACTGAATCTAAACCCCTCTCTACCGCTCAAACTCCACCGCCTTTACAAATGTGCTAACATCACCAAGTATACATCATCATGTGCATATGTGTTAGCATTTTCACAATCATTTTTGAGGCGTTAGGTTAGCTCTCCACTAGATCTAAATGCATATGCAAATGAATTTTCATCTAGTGGCACTTAAGTAATCAATAGCCCCAGAAATTCCCCTCTTTATAGTACGGCTAACGATCCTAAGCCATCTACACCCTCTATGGTGTCTTGGATGCAAAATGAAAAACCCTACATGATACCTTTGCCTTGATCATCACTTGTTGCACCTAGTTCCAACTCCACCATGGCAAGCACTTCATCATCCACACTTGATCATCATGCTTCACCATGATATGTGCTAATCATCCTTTGCTACATACAATCTTAAGCACATGATTAGCAATTGGGCATTGTCACTAATTACCAACACCAAACATAGGACTTTCAAACGTCCAAACAACCTTGATACTGCGTATTCCTTGGCATTGTTGTAGGAGGAGGTGTCGGAACCTACGAAGAAAAATGAATATCCCAGGTGGGGCAATGCCTCGGGATTCAAGAACAATCTGAAGAATGCTCTACCTCTGCCACGACCACCCCAAGCTGACAAGCCTCCAGAGCCGGCTGCGGTACAGGCTAAAGTTGCTCCAACTTCTGCTGACAAACTCTCTAAACTGCGCCAGTACCGTCACGCTCAAGGGTTATGTGACCGATGTGCAGAGAAGTGGTTTTGGGGGCACAAATGTTCCCCCACCATTCAGCTCCATGCATGCAAGAGTTGTGGGATTTATTTGAGTTTGAAGAGTTGGCAGAACCATCCGAAGAAAAGACTAAAGAGCTCTTACTTGCTCTGTCTCATGATGCTCAAATGGGATCGACTGGATCTTGAACAATACAGTTCCAGGGCACTGTTCATGGTCAGCCTGTTGTCGTCCTGGTGGATTCAGTCTGTTCAGCTTCATTCTTGGCCGAGTCAGTCGCATCCAAGTTTCCACATCTGCAGCGTTCACCTCTGCAAGCTACTATCAAGATAGCAAATGGTCATCTCATGCGCTGGGCTGTCAGCTCACTCTGGATGGTCATTCCTTCCAACATGACCTCCGTATCTTACATCTGGATTCTTATGATTTGATCTTGGGCATGGATTGGTTGGAGTTATACAGTCCAATGCAAATTCACTGGAAGGCTAAGTGGATGTCCCTACCATACAATGACACTTCTATTGTCTTGCAAGGCTTGGCAGCTCCTGACTCAAGTGACATGGTGTTTCAGCTTTTCGCTTCAGACTGCCCCAAGTCCTCAGATAGTGAATCTACTTTACCACCTGACATTGCAGCATTGCTTGCTAAATTTCCATCAGTCTTTTCTACACCATCCTCCTTGCCACCTGCTCGGGTCTGTGACCATGTCATTCCATTGGTTAGTGGGGCTACCCCTGTCAACATTCGTGCCTATCGCTATCCACCAACATTGAAAGATGAGATAGAGCGCCAAGTGCGTGACATGCTGGACAAAGGTTTCATTCAACCAAGCTCCTCTCCCTTTTCGTCGCCAGTACTACTGGTGCGTAAAAAGGACGGCTCTTGGTGTTTTTGCATGGACTATCACTACCTCAATGCGATGACTATTAAGTCTGAGTACCCGATTCCGGTATTTGATCAGCTGGTTGATGAGTTGGGCTTTGCTTCATGGTTTTCTATATTGGATTAGCACTCAGGCTATCACCAGATCTGGCTACAGTCTGGAGAATAATTCAAGACAACATTCTCTACTCATGCTGGGCACTATGAATTCAATGTGGTTCCATTTGGGTTATCGGGTGCCCCAGGAACGTTCCAAAGAGCCATGAACTCCACATTGGCACCTCTACTTCGGAAATGTGTTGTGGTTTTCTTTGATGATATATTGGTGTTCAACAACTCATATGAGGAACACCTTCAGCACTTAAAAGTTGTTCTCTCATTGCAAGCCAAAGATCAGTGGATCGTCAAACTCAAGAAGTGCAAGTTTGTTCAACAAGAAATCCATTACCTTGGTCACATTCTGAGTTCCAAGGGTGTACACACTGACCCTGATAAGGTGGCCGCGGTCCTCCTGTGACCTCCACCAACCACTGTATGTGAGCTGCGTGGCTTCTTGGGCCTTGCTACGTTCTACCGCAAGTTTGTGAAGCACTTCGCGATTTTGGCACGGCCTCTCACAATCTCCTCAAGAAGCACGCGCTGTTCGTGTGGACGTCAGAGCACCAATCTTCCTTTCAAGCTCTCCAGCAGGCGCTTTGCTCGGCTCTAGTCTTGGGTATCCTAGATTTCACTAAGCCTTTCGCCATCGAAACTGATGCTTGTCACAATGGTGTTGGCGCTGTCTTGCTGCAAAATGGACATCCATTAGCCTATGTCAGTAAACCATTGGGAGTCAAAACTCAAGGTCTTTCCACATATGAGAAAGAATATCTTGCTATATTGGTGGCTGTGGCAACTCGCTGAGTTTGAGATTCACACTGATCAACAGGCTTTGGTACATTTGAATGATCAACGCCTGCATACTGTATGACAACAAAAGGTCTTCACGAAACTGCTTGGTCTGCGCTACAAAATTGTATACAAAAAAGGGGTGGACAATGGTGTGGCCAATGCTTTGTCCAGGTGGCAACACCCTTCTTCTGGCTGCTATGCTCTCTCTGTGGTCACTCCAACTTGGTGTGCTGATCTACGGGCTAGCTATGACTCTGATGAACAAGCTACTGCCCTCTTGACTAAACTTGCCACTAAACCTGCTGCTGTACCTCACTTCTCCTTGGTGGATGGTCTTATTCGTTACAAGAACAGGATTTGGATTGGAAACAACACAGTCCTACAGCAGCAGTTGATTGAGCAAATGCACAGCTCCCCCATTGGTGGGCACTCAGGCATTCCAGCGACAGTTAAGCGTCTCTAGTCTCTTTTTGCCTGGCCTGGACTCAAGAAACATATCGCTCAATTTGTCCAGAGTTGCCCAACATGTCAACAAGCAAAGCCCGAGCGGGTGAAGTACCCTAGCCTCCTCCATCCTCTGCAGACAGCAGCTTGGCAAGTGATCTCTCTCGATTTTGTGGAAGGTTTACCCCTGTCCCATGGTTATGGTTGCATCTTGGTGATTGTTGGTCTCTTTTCAAAAATATGGCCACTTTATTGCCTTGAAACACCCTTTCACTGCATTGTCAGTTGCTAAGACTTTCATGGTCCACATTTACCGCCTACACGGTCTGCTTACAGCTATTGTGTCCGATCGTGACAGGATTTTCACCAGTCAGCTGTGGCGTGAACTCTTTCGCCTTGCCGGAGTTGAGTTGCGCATGAGCTCCTCCTACCATCCTCAGTCCGATGGCCAGACCGAACGGGTCAATAAATGTATGGAAACCTTTCTCCACTGCTTTGCCAATGCTGTTCCCTCCAAATGGTTCGGTTGGTTGCATTTGGCCGAATTTTGGTACAACACTACTTGGCATTCATCTTTACAGCAGTCTCCATTCCAGACGCTATATGGTCAGTCTCCCAGGCAGTTGGGTATTGACTCTTCCGCAGCTTGCTTTGTTACTTCGTTGGCCGATTGGATGCAACAGAAGCGAGCGATGCAAACATTGATCCAGCAACATCTTGCTCAAGCACAGAACCGTATGAAGTTTTAGGCTGATAAGCAGCAGACTGGACGCAAGTTCAATGAGGGTGATTGGGTGTATGTCAAATTGCAACCGTATATCCAAACATCTGTGGCTCTGCGTGCCAATCAGAAGCTAGCTAACCGGTTCTTTGGTCCATACAAAATTACGAAGAAGATTGGTTTGGTGGCCTATAAGTTGCAGCTACCAGCCGAGTCCACCATTCATCCAGTGTTCCACGTCTCCCAACTGAAAGATGCCATTCCAGTTACTTACTCTGCCTCTCCATTACCAGTATCGCGGGTCTGCAGGTTCCTGAGCGTGTCCTCCAGAAGCACGTCGCCACTGTCGGTTTCGACGTCCGCCCGCAAGCTCTGATTCAGTGGTCTGGGCTGCCTTCCGCCTTGGCTACGTGGGAAGATGTTGAAGCTCTTCGTCAATGCTTTCCGGCTGCGCCAGCTTGGGGGCAAGCTGGCCCTTATCGGGGAGGGGATGTCAGCAGCGCTGCAGCTACTGCTTCAGCCGGCACCAACAAGGAGCGCGTCGTCGCCTAGACAGCAGAGCACGACGCCGCACAAGAGGGAGATGGCCAAAAGGGACCAAGACGTGGCACGCGGGAGCGGAGGCCCAGCTCCAGGAATCAGGGCCCAGAATGGCTGTGAACCAGCGCTGCCGAAGAGATGCCATGAGCAGATAGCTTAAGTAGCTGTGAGCGAGGGGAAAGGAAATTATCAAACAAATAAACTCTTGTAATGTTCATACGCACTCCTCAGTTGTAAGAGATTCGTCTGAACTATCCCTGTTGCTGTGCTCTTCTTTCTCTGCTCTGTTCCTCTTGTATGCTCACAAAGTGTTCCAACAACTAGAAGTGTAGTGAAATCTGTCAAACCAGATTCAAGTCCTCAGCCTGACGTCAGTGCTCGTGTCCGTCTCAATTGTCCAGAGGAGCTGTAATTCGCAAAAAAAAAAAGAAAAAAAATGTGGTATAGGTTTTAGCCGCTTAAGCAACAGATAACACCGCCCCGCTATGCCCGATCCGTCCGAGCGCAGCAGCCAATCAGCCAATCGCAGTCCGCGCAGCCTTCTAGCACCACTGATCTCCGGTGCTCTCCGCAACAGAACTGAGAGAACACTGCCTCTTCCTTCTCTGCATGGCTATGTTTGTACTAGTATGTACTGATTCAGAACCTGTGCCTCTTTCCAGGCTCTAATTTTTTTTTCTTGTTGTTCCGTTTGCCTTAAGGAAAAGTCTTGCATGCTTGTGTTGCCTTGACCAAAGTGTATTTTTTTTCACGAGCGTGTCCTTACGACATGTATTTCATTAAGCAGAAGCAGAGTTTGACTGATCATAACATCCCCAAGTAATCCATAGATTACCGTGGAAGGAACGACCCAAATAAACCTATCTTAAAATTACATTACATGAAAGTTGAGCAACCAATTAGGCAGGTGCCGATGAGACTAGCAAGCCTCCTCGAACAAACACTCGAACCCCGCCACGTCGAACTTCATAAGCGCTCGAAGTGTGGCCCTTTTTGCGGAGTCGAGCAGGCCCTTGAATGCCTGCTGGAAGTCCGCCACTACCTGGGAATCCGACGGCTGTGAGACGGTGGGCTTCCACTTGGACACAAGCACCTTCTGCGCTTGAAGGGTGACGTTAGGGCCCCGAGAGGCACACTTTGCCGCCAGACGCGTGCTACGGTGAATGGTGACCGACGATGGAGAGCGACGGGTTCGACGTCGGGGTGAAACCTTGAGGATGGGAGTCTTTAGTGGGGCGGAGATGCGCCTAGCAAGCTCCATGGCCATATTCACGATGTGACATTTGCTGTAGTACTAAAGCCACCAAACTTGTTCATCATTATCACGAGCCCCACACGTTTCCACTTGGGCAACATGCTTGGTTGACGTTGACTCCAGTTATTAGCTACGCATTCAGATAGCTGCTTGCTGTATATGATCGCTGTGGTGCAGTAGTGCAATATGTGCATCTCTCTTATTCGCCTTTCCAAAAAGAAAGTTTTGTTATCTTTCAGCTGGTTGATTAATACTAATGCCTTCCCTCAACTATGAGCAGGTTGGCAATTTTCGCAAAGATCTAGTCCTTGCTTACAAGACTCTCGGCGTTGTGTTTGGTGGCCTCGTCACGTCTCCCCTCTACGTTTACCCCTCGATGAACTTGTCATCTCCTACAAAAGATGACTACATGGGGTTATACAGCATAATGTTTTGGACTCTTACTTTGATTGGTGTGGTCAAGTATGTAGGCATAGCACTTAACGCCGACGATCATGGTGAAGGTAACTACCGTGCCCATGCTGCTTTTCTTCTTTTTGAGTCAGGCCGTGTTGGAAGAAAACTTAGTTCTGAAAGTTTTGATATTTTGGACCTTACATCTATCTTAGATCACTTTCATCTCTGCTTATATATTATCTATTATTATTGCTCAGTCAATTTATTTGACGAACTGATCGAAGTGAAAGGCCTGACAGAGGTGGGGATGTAGTTTCTAGAGAAGACTTCTTTTTACATGGGCAGATCGAATATTACTTTGTAGCACACACTAATAAGAGCATTGTTTTTCTGTAGGAGGTACATTTGCCATGTACTCTCTGTTGTGCAGGCATGCTGATATAGGCATACTTCCTTCCAAAAAAGTTTATTCGGAAGAAGAGCCTCTACTTCAGAATCAGTCTGCAAGAGCTAGAAGGCCTAGCTGGCTGGGCAAGTTCTTTGAGCGAAGCATAACAGCCAGAAGGGCACTGCTGTTCATGGCAATACTGGGAATGTGCATGCTCATTGGGGATGGCATACTCACTCCTGCTATTTCAGGTTTGTCCCTATGCTTAAGATAGTCTATTTTTGTGATCCCAGTTATATCTGTCACTTCACTCTTTACCTCTTTTCATTCAGTATTATCAGCGGTCGAAGGGCTAAGAGGGCTATTTCCTTCTGTCAGCAAGCGTAAGTGGTTTGACAGATGTAACCAAGGAGTAATAACAACAATCTTCTGACACAGGCATTGCTAATAGACTGATCCTTCCTTTCCATCTCCCAGCTGTAGTGGAAGCTCTGTCTGCTGTGATCCTTATCGGCTTATTCTTGCTGCAAAAGTATGGGACCTCAAAAGTGAGCTTTCTGTTTTCACCGATCATGGCAGCATGGACTTTCACCACTCCAATTATCGGGCTGTATAGTATTGTTCATTACTATCCCGGCATCTTCAAAGCCATTTCACCGCATTATATTGTTCGTTTCTTCCTGAGAAATAAAAAGGAAGGGTGGCGCATGCTCGGTGGAACTGTTCTATGCATCACAGGTAACAACTTTACTCCGCCATGCTTTTTGACCCATCAAATATAATGCAACATCGACATAACCACGAATCCTTATGTGTACAGGTGCTGAAGCTATGTTTGCAGATCTTGGCCACTTCAGTAAGAAGGGTATTCAGGTTATTTTTCATCAACATTGCAACCTTGAGGTCCTTTCCTTGTGCACTGCTCGTGATATGGTCAGTTAAACGCTATGTCTTGTTTTTCAGATAGCATTTCTGTCTAGCATATATCCTTCTCTGGTCCTCACATATGCTGGGCAAACAGCGTACCTCATCAACAATGTTAACGACTTCAGTGACGGATTCTACAAATTTGTCCCTCGCCCTGTTTATTGGCCCATGTTCGTCATCGCAACGCTGGCAGCAATCGTCGCGAGCCAATCCTTAATATCTGCAACATTTTCAGTCATCAAGCAATCCGTTGTCCTGGACTACTTCCCACGCGTTAAGGTGGTGCACACGTCCCAGCACAAAGAAGGGGAGGTTTACTCCCCAGAAACCAATTACATCCTCATGGTACTATGCGTTAGTGTGGTACTAGGCTTTGGTGCTGGAAATGCGATCGGGAACGCATTCGGTAAGTGATGAATTCTGCAAAATGCTGCATCTGCTGATACGCAACTGCTTTGTTCCTGTAAAAGCATGGGCGGATCCAAAGGGTATTCCCCGTATTCCCGGAAATACCCAACTATTTTGATACACTTTTATGTGTATATGTGTATATACTTATATATGTATATGTATAATGCTATATTTTGCAGTATTTTCACTCATTGCAGCCCAAAATAGTAAAAAAACAGCTTCTCGGCCTGACTCCGCCATTTTATAGTATTTTCATCCATTGCAGTTAAAAAATAGCTAATTTTTTTTTTGTTGACGTGGAGTAGGAATACCTAAGTTTAGAATCCTGGCTCCACTACTGTGTAAAAGTAGAACTGATGCTGACTGTTACTGCAGGTGTTGTGGTCATCATGGTCATGCTCATAACCACAATCATGCTCACTCTGGTGATGATCATTATATGGAGAACACCACCTGTTCTTGTGGCGCTTTACTTCGTGCCTTTCTTCATCATGGAAGGATCTTATGTCAGTGCAGTCTTCACCAAGATCCCTGAAGGCGGGTGGCTCCCCTTTGCAGTGTCCATCATCCTGGCACTGGTCATGTTCGGCTGGTATTACGGCAGGCAACGGAAGATGGAGTACGAGATGGCGAACAAGGTGACCGTGGAGCGCCTCAGCGAGCTCCTGGGGAGGCCGGAGGTGCAGAGGGTCCCCGGGCTGTGCTTCTTCTACAGCAACATCCAGGACGGGCTCACCCCCATCGTCGGCCACTACATCAAGAACATGAGCTCGCTGCACGCCGTCACGGTCTTCGTCACCCTGCGGTACCTGCTGGTGGCCAAGGTGGACGAGCGGGAGAGGATCCTCGTCAGGAGGCTGGGGCCGAACGGGGTGTACGGCTGCACTGTCCAGTACGGGTACGCCGACAGCCTCGGCGACGGCGACCTCGCCGCGCAGGTCACGAGCTCCTTGCGGCGGTACTTTGAGACGACGGAGGCGGGGGCGGAGGAGGCCGCGCGTCTGGAGGCGGCGAGGGTGATCGGCGTGGTGCACGTTCGGGGTAAGATGAGGTTCTACGTGGGCGAGGACGCCGGGTGGTTCGACAAGGTCATGCTCGGGTTCTACGAGTTCCTGCACGGCATCTGTCGCTCCGCACTACCGGCGCTGGGGACGCCGCTGCAACAGCGAGTCGAGATCGGCATGCTGTACAAGGTTTGATCCGCCATCTGGTTGTCAGTGTTCAACAATAAAATGGGCACAGAACCAATATACGCAACATCAAAATAAGTCAATGAGTATAAATATCCGTGGCGTGTCATAGTGATAGTGTACAAGAAATTCACATGCATGAACAGAACCTAGTAAAAGCTGCAAATGAAGGTGCGCAAATTAATTTTGCCAGAGTTTGTTTGTATGGCGTGGCATGGTAACTGGTACGGAACTTTGTTCCCCTTTTTCAGTGGTACAAGTTTGCCATGGTTTGTCTGCTCCGCAGCGGTGCTTTTTGGTTGCCTTATTCAAAATAGAACAGTGGCATGCAAAAAGGTAACTATATCTTTCAGATCAGTACTGACTACTGAGTCATGAGGACAATTTACAAACAATTTACATCTCATCAACTATTCTTGCATTGGGTGGGCTGAAAACAAAGCCTAGCTCTTGCCCCTTTGGCGTCCAATCATCGAAGCAGCAACAGTGCATAGCCAACCTTGGTTTGGTCATTGTTTCCATTTATACCATCTTGAAGGCTGAAGCGAAGCTAAAAACAAAGCCTCCTTTTTTGTGTGTGAACGGAGAGCTAAAAACATAATTCTCCATCTCTACGGATTTTTTATCAGGCCTTTTGGAACATTGTAAAAGATAATTTGATGGCTCTATTCGACAAATTCCTTAGAAGAGACTTCACACTCCATGGGTTAAATTTTGAAACTATATGTAACCTTATACTTAAAAGTAGCGAGGCTAAACAAATCCAACAGTACATACCGATTTATTTGTTGAACATTGAAATTTTCACCAAGATATAGCCACTAATAGGATGACTATAGTAGCCCAACATTCTTCACAAACAATATTTCTCTCAAGGAGAAATATAATGGAAGGTGCCGCAGTTTTACATGAGACAATACATGAGTTTCATAGGGGGAAAAAAGATGAATGTGGTTACTTTAAGACTGACTTTGAAAACGGCTTATGATAACATTAATTGAATGGCGGTGGGAACGAGTCGTGCCGGAAGCAGCAGAAGCGCAAGCCCTCTTCCTAGGTTGCATCGCTGCCCTTGCACCGGTTGTCTATCATTTGTGTAATATCGAATTCTGTTTTCTATTTGCTAGGATGGTCCAGTCCACAGCTGTAATCCTGTAGACCTCCTAGAGCGCTTGTTAAAAGTACGTTGTCTGTATCAAACATTTCTACCTTAATTACAAAGATGTGCAAATCTTTTGCGTATTCGAGAAAAAAGTTTTTTTTAAGAAATGGTATAGTCGGATCCAATCCTTTGTACAAGGAGGTAATTAAGGTAAACGACCAAATGAACCCTTACTTCCAAACAGAGAAGGCCTTAGGCAAAAGGTGATTCATTGTCTCTCATACTATTTAACATAGTGGTATACATGTTGGCTATTATTATTGAGCCAAAGAGGATGGACAAATAAAAGGGGTGGTAATGCCTCATTTGGTAGAAGATGGTTGTCTATCTTGCAGTTAGCAAACAGAAGTCACGGTGTTATTTTAATACCACAATTGAATAACTAAAGAACATCGAATTGCTTCTTCACACGTTTGAACTCATCAAATCAAGACTAAAAAATAACTTTCAAAAGAGTGATATTTTTTTTTCGGTGAGGCAACAAATAACAGAAGCTTATTTACATCTTTTTGGATGCAAGTGCTTAGTGAAAGAGTACTAGTTAATAAGTTTTTATTAACATATAATTCATTTGGAGCTGTTAATTGAGTCATTAGCTGGAGTGTACAGATCTACTAAAGCTAATTTTAATAGTTGATTATGCGCTCTTGGGATCAAACAGACCTAATTCTATGAGCTTGAGCATTAGCCAAGCTCACTTTACTTAGAGTAAAGGCCACCAGCGGTCCTCGAACTTGTTTGACTGTGTCATTTCGGTCCCTAAACTCTTATGTCCTCAAACTTATTCATCCGTGTCATTCGGGTCCCTAAACTCGCAAATCACTCGTTTAGGTTCTCAAACTTGTTCAGTTGTATCATTTAGATCCCTAAACATGCAAATCATCCGTTTAGGTCCTCAAACTTATTCAGTTGTGTCATCTCGATCTCTAAATGTTGTAAATATTGTAAACTTATAAATTCAATATATATTTATAGAACTGTCCAAAAATTATAAATCTAATTTTGTTAGACTCCCGATAACATGTACTTTAAATTAGAATAAACAAAAGAAATCACCATGTACTTTCTATTTTTAACTCTATAGTTAAATAACTAAATAGGCACATACATTTTTATAATATGTATGTGCCTATTTAGTTATTTAACTATAAAGTTGAAAATAGAAAGTACATGGTGATTTCTTTTATTCTAATTTAAAGTGCATGTTACCAGGAGTCTAACAAAATTAGATTTATAAATTTTAGATAGTTCTATAAATATATATTGAACTTACAAGTTTACAATATTTAGGGACCGAGATGATACAACTGAACAAGTTTAAAGACCTAAATGGATGATTGCAAGTTTAGGGACCTAGTTGATACAGCCGAACAAGTTCAGGGACCTAAGCGAGCGATTTGAGAGTTTAGGACTGGAATGACACAGATGAACACGTTTGAGGACTTAAACGGCCGATTTACGATTTTAAAGACCGGAATGACACAGCCAAACCAGTTTAAGGACCGCCCGTGGACTTTACTCCTTTACTTAAGTTGCACTAGAATGAAGAATTGAGGACGACGAGTAGTAAGAAATCAAACGTCTAGACGGGCTGAGGTAAAAGACAAATGGGTACAATGGAAACGATAAAGCACGTTGGGCGTGATTGGTGGGGAAATCAGGCTCCAAAAGTGACGGAAAAGTGAGGAAAGGCAGAGATACTGTCTGCACTAAAATTGTACGTCTGCACTGAAATTGTACGTCTTTTCGGCGCAACATTGTGCTCTCGCAGACTCGCAGTCACGCTGTAGTCCTTTTTTTTTCCAAAGGAGAAGGAAGCTAGTTTTCTTATACACATACAATTATCTTTAAAACCTACTGTAGAGTGTAGGCCTCTCCCAGTGTCGCCGGCTCGCTGCCAGGACTCCAGGAGATTGCTGCGACTGTCCGAGTAGCAGTAGTATTGTACACTGCTGGTAGCCCGGTACGCGAGGCCCAGGCCCAAATGCAGTTCACCAGTTCTAGCCTTCCAGAACGCAGGAGCCCGGCCGGCAGGCGGAGGTGATAAAGCTCCTCAGGAGTAGAGTCGGTCATATGTTCAAAAAAAATAAAGGAGTAGAGTAGGTGACGGTGAGCCTGCACTCCGGGCATGGGAGCGGTAAGGACTCAGGAGCTTGTGTTTTTTACGTACTCCTACACAAGACTTTGCAGCAGTGCTGCTGCGGAAAATAGTACGAGAAGCTTTCACCATGCTTCAATTTTGTCACTAAGGTTTTGCACGTCATCTAATGAACCCAAAAAATGTTTAGGCTTAAGGACCCCGTTCATGAAAAACACAATCAGAACACAAAACTGTAAACGAAAGTTTAAAAAAAAAAAAGAAAAGGGAAGCACAATGAAATTGAGGGAAGTCGTCCGCTTGGATGAACTACCCTGGCGTATCCTTTTCCATGGCGGGATCTGGTTCCAAATGGTTTTAGCAAATGGGCAAAGCAAAGAGGTGTGTTGCCCGGTCTAAGTCCATTGCACATTACGCAAGCATCTTGGTCAAGATGACTGTTTGGAATGTGATTTCTATGTTTTTCATGTAAAATTCCTGTGTGATTCCTGTAAAATTGTTGCGTTCCAAACATGCCCTTATTTGCTGTTAGGATCTTATCTTGTACTTCCTCTGTTTCAAATTATAAGATGTTTTACTTCTTTCTAGATACATTATTTTTACTATATATCTAGACATATTATATATCTAAGTGCATAGCAAAAGCTATGTATCTAGAAAAGTGAAAACATCTTATAGTTTGGAGTAGAGGGAGTATAAGAATTCAAGTGAAGAATTTGCATTAGTTTTCAATATCAGGTTGTGCTTTTGCTTGGCACAGGGCGTGTTTGGGACCGCGGCGTGGGGGCACCATGCGTGTGGTATCGATACCGTCGCCTCCACCACGTGGTACATTAAATGTGAGCACTAGTTCAATCTCGTCGTCGTTGTGTCTCCGGTGTTGGAAAGAATCATCGATTCTGGTGGGATGTTTGGCGGGATTTTCTCGTTCCTCGCAATGAGGGGGATCGTAGATATGATTTTAAGCAGTCCCAAACACGCCCTTACTCCTTTGAGCTAAATGTGATATGTTGAGTGGGTGGAACATTGTCATTGTCCAAGTGATCTTGTCATGCACCTTAGGGCGTAGTTGGACATGTTGTATCTAGATCCATACGGACACGGACTCCTCAATTTTAAGGTTATCAAAATAGTACATTCTAAATCGATGACTAGATAATATCATAAACATAGAAACTGTAGAAGCATACTATACTGACTAAGATCATAGAATTATACCTCTTAGTTAAGATCGTATAGCTAAATCGTAGATTTTAACAACTATGCTCATTTTGCTCTGTGGATGTCATGTAATTGCGGAGTGCTCTAATCAAGAGTCATTTCTAAGCTCTTGCATCTACACGAAATTATCATGGACTAACAGGTGTGTCTGTGTGTTGAAAATAGAAGGTATATGATCAACTAGATTACTTATGACTCGGAGATTTATGCAGCAACTGTGTCCCTATTTTAATATATCTTGTTTTCAGACTTTGTATCATTAATTAGTTATTAGACACGTGTTGTTCTAATAATTTGTATAAGCATAGGCAAATTCTGAACAGAAAAGATACCTACGTGAAGGTACCGTGGAAAGTAAAATACATAGGCGAAAGAATCCACTTTGACGGGATCTCTTGATTTTTCTTTTTTTATGCTCTCATACTTCGCCGTTCTTGGTCGTTGACCCGATGACCCTGTGGGCCCCAGCAGGGTAGGTAACCCGGTCACTTTTTGTTGGGTTCTCCTCCGTTCTCCTCGCCCCCAAACAAATTTGAGGCCTCGATTTTATTACGTGGAGCCCGTTTCCTTGGATTTGTCTCACCTCGCCACAGGATGGGCTGTAATAATTCAGCCCACCGCCTAAACAAAGTAGAGAGACAGGCGAGGCGAGAAAAAGGGAACGGAAGTGGACACGGCCGATTAGCCCAGCCGATGCGTTTGGCCACCGAACCCTCTGCTCTGCTTCTCCCGGTAAACTTTAGAAAAAGTGGGGCTTCTGTGGGGTAAAGACGAGGAAAAGAAAGAGCTGGGATCGAATCTGTACAGTAGCTTCAGCGCGAAATGTCATCTTAAACCTGTAATTCTACTCAGAGACGGCATGTTCACTTGCTGCTGCTACTTGACCATATAGAGTGGAGTTCAAATTCGAAGTCAATTGAGTATTTCTGGCAGTAAAAACCGTTACTGTCTTCTCGGGCAGCAGGTATTTCTGGGCCTGTGCCTGCTGGCGTTTCCTCCTCCGGCTCCGGCTAGGAGAGCGAGAGAGAAAAAAAAGCTGACGAAGCCGCTGCTGATCGCCTGATCCTATGCTCCGCTGCTGGTCCGCCCATCCCTTTTCACCGTTCACCCTCTGACCAGTGATCTCACTACAGTAATGGCTGCCTGCAGCGAGCTTTGACCAACCCGTAACTGACACGAAACGTATAAAAATTGGGGGCGTAAGCAAAACAGACTTAGTCCGGCTTACTGTCATTCTTAAAACGGCGGAGGTCACATTGGAGGAGACTTTTGAGCCGGAGAAGAAATGATTGGGAAAAAAGACGATAAAAGAGTCGCTAATTGCAGGCGAACCTCGCTCTGCCGACAGTTTTCGAAATGGTTGACACAGCCCACAGGCGTAGGTATCTGATTCGTGATGCCCAGGAACAAGCCGATGGAATCAGCGCGAAAAACAAAAGCAGATTATTGTAGGACGGGATCGGGTGACCGAGAGAGAGAGTCTGCGAGTGTAAAACAAGAGGGACATCGATCGGCGACGAACAAACCGTAAAGAAAGAAAGGGGCGGAGATCTCACTCGACTCAAGCAAAGGAGAACAAAGCGGCGGCACGGGAAGAACATAACGAATCACGAGAAAGAGCCCCCCGGCGGGCGCTCAACCACCCTCACCTTTTGCTTTCGTTGCTTCGCTTGGACTTTGTACTCGTCTACTCAACCCCACCCGTATCTTTTTTTTCCCCACCCCTCTCCCCCGGCTCTTATCTTAACTGACGGAGACCAACAAGTCGCCCCAGCCAGCAAAGGTAAACGAAAGTACGTACAGGCATGTACCAAGCGATCACACCGCGCGGGCATAGCATAAACAAGTGACACAGCTGCACAGTAACAGAGGTGTGTGTGAGTGTGTGTTAGAGTGGGAGTAGAGTAGTGGACTTGACATGCTAGTCCGGTCGGTATGCTAAGTAGGCTGCACGCTTTTGCTTTTTCACGCACCGGCGAAAAAGCCCTGCTATTTAAGCACGCCAAGCTCTGTCTGTCTCCACTCCACCACCCAGCCTCGCTCGCTCGCTCACTCAGTCCACACTCTCCACACTCACGTCGTCCTCCTGCTGCCGGCTGCCGCTACGCCGAGCCATGGAAAGGGAGGTGCAGCTGATGGAGGGGAGGCAGGGATGGCCGCTGCACATGATGGGGATGGCGGCCACTGGTACGACCACCAACAACTGCTTCGACGACTACAGTAGCAGCAGTAGCAGCGGCGGCGGCGGCGACTGCTTCGTGCTTGGGTGGGAGCAGCTAGCGGCGCCGGCGCCGTTCGGCTGCTTCGGGCTCCTCGCCGCCGACGTCCACGACTTCTTCCCGCTCTGTACGTACGAGTCGACCTCTTCTGTTGCTGGCTGACCTTTCTTTGCCCGGACTATTGGTGATCCTCGTCGGTTTCGCTTTGCAGTCGCCGCAGGCATGGAGCCGCCGGCGCTGCCCGCCCCACCGCCGTCGGCGCACGACGTGGCCGCCGCAATCCCCGGCGAGCTGGACGACCTTCTCCTGGTGCGTCGTCACGAGTGGATGGTCAAACGAACCTCCTGGCATTAGCAGTAGCAGCCAGCTCTGAATTTACTACTCTGCTACCGCTAGCTCATCAACAAACCCCTCCTCGCGTGTCGTTTGCAGAGCTTCTGGGACGCGAGCTGCCACGACGGCGACGTGGGCGGCGAGCCGCTCAAGGCGCAGCAGCAGCAGCAGCAGCAGGCCGCCTTCAATTCCAGCTGCGTCACGCACGAGCAAGGCTACTGCACCCCCACCACCGACTCCTTCCTTCACTGTGAGCGCCCCTGGCCTAGCCCGTTTGAATCGAACCCTCTCCTCCGCTCCCACTCTGAACTCTGAAATTGACCCAGTTTCGTCGTCTGCAATGCAAACGGACGGACCTGGTAGTTTAGGTCTTGCTGGTCCCGCCGCGCCTCACGTCAAGTACATCACCATGGTCGTGGGTCGGACTCGGACGGAGGCAAAGGACAAGCCAGGTCGTAGAGCTAAGCGTTAAACAATGGCGCTTTGTCAATGCTTTGCATTGCCATCAGGAACGTGGGGCCCGCGGGAGTTTAGCGGCACGTAATTGTCACGGTCCCTTGATTTCCGCATGATCGATGCATGGATTGGTAGCACATTGTTAAAATCATTACGGGTACTAGATTGAGTATTATAGTGGCAACTACGTGCTCACTTCACACTGCACTGGAGTACTATATGCATAATAATATGAGAATTGCAAGTGATGAGCATGATGCCCGCGTCTGACTTGCAAGAAACTGGCAGGCAGGCGAGACAGGGCGCTTCTTTTAAAGAAAAGACAGATCCGGGTTCTAGTACGTGTGCCGCCCGAGATTCTACTAGTAAATTCCTACTAGTACGTAGTGTGTGTATAATCTTCTTCGTCAGTGCCCAATTTTAAACTCAGCCGATGAAACTGACTAATCAAAACCTCTCCTGCCTGCTGTCCTGCAGATGATGATGGTGGCGATGATCCCTTGAGCTCGATTTTCTCGGCGGGTCCCGTGTCGGCACTGGCAGCGGAAAGAGCGTTGGTGTTCCAGCAGCAGGCACCCGCCGCAGAGGCAGAGCCCCTCCCCAGCTCGTCCTCCTCCAACAGCCGCGTGGACCCGCCAGGCGCCGGCGGGGTCGACCTGCAGCCAGTGGCGGATGTAGGATGCGGGATAAGGGGGGGCTAAAACAACAGAGATGTTGATTTGCACGAAGATTTAACGGTGAAATCAAGTTTTTGCTACAGTAATTAGCATTGAAATCAAGAAATTAGGGGGGCTGGAGCCCCCCCAGCCCCCCCTTTGGATCCGCCACTGCCTGCAGCTGCAGCTGGAGGGGCAGGGGCAGGGCGCCGCGTGGGCGCGGACCCCGCCGCTGCCGACGAGGACCTCCACCTCCGCCCCGTCGCTGAAACGCGCGACACGCGAAGGTGCGGGTCCTCGTCTTGTCACGCCGCGCACGGCCGCGCACGCGAATTCTCTGTCACAGCCAGCAGCCCAGCAAGCACGGCTGCCTGTGCCTGGCGAAAGTTGACACCCCATCATTCGTTCCACTCGTGCTAATAGCTGCTCATTAATAAGCTAACCCGCGCTTTGCAGAGTCGTCGTCGGAGCAGGCGGCGGCGGAGTGCAGCAGCCAGCAGAGCGACGGCAGCAACAAGCGGCGGAAGGCGGGTGTGGTGTGCCCGTTCGCGCTGCTGAAGCCCGACGGCCTGGACGGCGGCGCGACGCTGGCGGACATCAACGCGCGCATCCTGATGCGGCCCGCGCGCCCCGTCCGGCACCCCGTGGGCGAGTTCGCGTGCGCGCCGCGCGTGTCCGCGGACCAGCCGGGCATCTCGGGCAAGGCCGTCGCCAGCTTCACGCGCCTGCACACCCCCGGCCGCGGCACCATCACCATCATAAGGACGCGAGGCTAGCTAGCACGCCTCTGCCGGCTGCCGCTCATGAATCATGACGCCATGACGGTGTAGGACTAGCTAGCTAGCCACCTACCTGGCTAAGTGGTGACTGGACCTCCCAGTTGCGATGCCGTGTAATGTACAGTAATTATCAGCGTAACTTGTAAATCGAACGAATAAAAATCTCTCCAGTTAATCTACCAGCAGTTCATTTCTCCTGGCTCCTGGTACAACTAAACTTTTGATCAGGAAGTAGCTGAGAACTTCCGTTGGATGGTTTCGCTGCCATCGGCACGGGCCAACGGGCTTGTAGACAAACAGGTTGTGCTACAGCCTGCTTACATTCCAAAAGCTGGAGGCAGCTGGCTTTCCTTTTGGTCCGTTCAGCTGTGCTGATAAGCCGGCTAAAAAACTGATTTATTGTGAGAGAAAAATACTATTCCAGCTGAAAAAATAAGCTAAAAAACGGATTATAAGCCAGAACGGGGCCAGACTGCACACAGCCAGCGTGGGGCCTGCCCGCTGCTGCCAGCCACCATGACTGCTGCTTCGAGTAGCAGTTGTGTTTCTCTCTCTCTGTGTGTGAGAGAGATAGTGACAGACAGAGAATGCCTGCTCAGCTCAAATAGTGCCTGCTGCTTCGAGTTGGAGCCAGGTTCGGGCTGTGTCTCCATCCAATCTCCATGCGCGGCGTGGCGCCTTTGGCTGGTCGATGCCGCGCGCAGCACCAAGACAAAGATGACACGATTAAAAAACGCAGGGCGTGCCTTATTGCTTGCGAGGCGCAGACGCTGAGACGTCCGCTCGTGTACCGTGTGGGAGGTTGTTGCACGCAAAGCTAAGGCGCATGTGAGCGAGCCCGTATAGCATATCGAGTCGGTCCATGCGTATGAGGCTCTCGCGGCTCTTGTTCTCTTGTTGCAAGCCTCTTCGGCAAAGAGAATATACGAATCCGGTAAAGACGGTGTAGAGCAGGACAGAGCAAAACCAGAGGACGGACTAAAGCTAGTACTCCTGCTAGCAAGGAGAATTTGAAGAAGGTTTAAGAAGAAGAGAAAGAGAAAAGAGAGGAGGGCGTTTGCATTGATTTGATTTGGGGGAGTGAGTGAAAGCTTGCATGGAGCATCTGGTTCGATCGGTAGTCGGCCGCAGCCAAAGCGAAAAATCAAAGTGCACATATGGCTCCGGCTCCATCATTGTGGCCGCGCAAAAGCGCAACAGAGCATGGATCGCTCGGCTCATGCATGGCTGCTGCCTGGGCTGGGCTGGGGGTGGGGACACTACTGTAGCCTATACGGCAAACGCAACCTTGAAAGCGAGTAACAGAGCCGCTGGTCAGCTGCTCTGTGTGTGTGAGAGAGAGAGAGAAGGAATGTATTGAGAATGGCGTTCGGTAATTTCTGCGTCTCTACGAGCTATCAATCAATGACAGGCGGAATGATGATGCATGCGACGTATACAGCACCGGGTAACCAGGTTATTCGTACCGTATACCGTCCTGTCCGGACGGGAATACGTATTGTCTCAATATCTTTGTACTTCCACAAATGGGAAGAAATTCGTAAAGAGAGATGGGAACAAATGCGTGCATGGTGGCAAAGTTTCGCGATCCGGCCGGCGGTCAAGGCGGTTTCCTGGCGGTCGTTAAATTCGTGACATCAAACGCGCCGGGGGTGCCCGGATGGAGCCCAGAGGAGGGGGTTGGTTGGTGCCTCGTAAATATGCGTGTGGGCGCACAAGTGTCGTGTCGCCAAAGTTAGGGCAGGCATGACTTGAATTAAAGCCCCCAGCGGCTGCCTCTTCTAGTGCTACTAGCATATTCATTCATTTTTCATGCATGGGCATGGGGCCATTTGGATCGCGACTTTTGTGTGATGAATCTAGGGAACAAAATTATTCAAGGGACTCGTGATATCGCAACTAAGCAGCATGTGAATATAATGCGATGCCGAGGACTTTACGAGCAATAATGCGGTCCCCACCCGAATCTGTATAGAAGTAGTCTGGTAGGGCTACACAACTACTACAATCTGACCATTTTTGCATCAGGATAGAGGGAGTGAGTGCTTCAGTCAATGCAGTTCGATCAAAACTTGCAACTGCATGGCCTACTCTATTACGAATTGATAATAAATCGTGCATGGCATGCTTAAGTGTTTTCTGCCAATTACAGGGAAAAAACTAACGGTAGACCTATATACTATTTTTGTTTGTTTGTTTATAAAAGAGGTAGAACTGCCGGTACAATTACACATCTGAAATAATACACAGGAGCATGTATAGCTTTGCCTTTTGAGAATGTGATCTAGTGCAGATTTTGTTTTCCGAAAGGTTCTGACACGACATGCGCATTCACGCATGACACCGCTACAGGCCAGAAAAGAAAAGTCGAGCTGAAAACTGCTGCATCATCCCCACGGCGACTGACAAAGCTTAATGATGTGCAAATGAGGAGCTTGGAGCTTAACGACGACGTTTGGATCGTGTCCCTGCCACTGACCTGCCTCAGGATCGTGTTAGAGATGCAGATGCCTAAGATAATAAGGCTGTGTTTAGATCACTTGAAAAGTACACTATGCAAAAAAAAGATTTCCCGTCACATCAAACTTGCGATACATGCATGGAGTACTAAATATGGATAAAATCAAAAACTTATTGTACAGTTTGGTTGTACTTTGCGAGACGAATGTTTTGAGCCTAATTAATCAATGGTTGGACAATTATTACCAAATACAAACGAAATGCTACAGTATATTTTGGCACTCCAAAATTTAGATCTAAACCCAGCCTAAGCGAGGACTGACGACAACCTGTTGACACATCAGTCACTGAGTGACCACTACTATACATCTGTCTGCCCATCAGTCCATCATCAGTGCCTCCCCTCTTTCATTCGCGCAGAAGTCAAACAACATCTTTCCCCCGATAATCCGGTGGCCACACACAGTTTTGAAATGGCCCGTAGTGTCAATCATTGCCTGCCCCTGCCCGCTGGTAATAATCAGGAGTAATTTCCCCTTCCCACTGGAGGGAAACTGACAAGGACGACAATCGACGGGCATGCAGGCAGGGATGACGAGCAGCGGTGGCATTGACACTGGACGAACAACGGAGCCATCGCGAGTCAAACAGTTGCACGAGGTTGTCATCACAGCCAGCCAGAGAGGCATAAGACTATCCGCACTTATGGACTTCTATATTCATCCTCTAAAAGGAATATTTCATCTTAATCATCACAAAATATATAGTTTTTCCGCATCCATTCATCCTCTATATCATCTCTATCCACTATAGGACCCACTTGTCACTTTGTCTAAATATATCCATGCGACATCTTGTTTTGAAGTATTTATTGCAACGAATTTAATGGTGCAATCAAAATTTAATTTGGTTTTATGGTTTGTGAGTTATAATATTTTTTAGCTAGTTAAACAAATGGGACCCACCACTGCATACTCTCTCTCCTCACTTACCCGTGCGTGCTGCCTCTCGCGCTACCGTCCGGTAAATGTGACTGTAGCCGCTGGATTTAGCGTCTGCCGACTGATACCGTGCTCGGTAGAGTATGCCGGTGCAGCCATCTTTCTACGCCAAACGTATTTAGCGTTTCTTTTACGGGCACCGCTGCGCATGGTCTAAGCACCAAATCAGAAGCAACGGGCGTTGCAGTCCGGGACCGGGAGAGACGCAAAGGAACGGAACGGACAACGGAGCCTCGCGCGGCATGACCAAATGCGGTCGGGTCAGTTTCGGTGGGTATGGCTCATGCGGATGATCAATGCGGCGCGTCGTACATGCCTCGCGGTGCCTGGCCGTACAGGTAGTAGCAGGTATAGGCAGATTTGGATCATTGGATGGACCCGGCTTCCACTCGATCCGCCTGAGCTGGCGCGGCCGATCTGGGCGCGGGCGCCGGCACGGAGGTGGCCGCCGCCGCCGCTGCCGCGTGTATTTACTCCCCGTGATTGCATTTGCGGCTCGCTCCTACCCGGCCTGGCCGCGGGCCGCGGCGTTAACCGTCGTCGCGTCGGCAGACGGCAGGTGGGCGAGGCAGCAATGGCGATGAATGAATGCCCGTCTCGCTTGCGCGCGCGTGTGCGCACGTTTTCCCTTTAAACTAGTTTGTCGTCTCGGAGAGCAGCGGCCGTGCACTGCACTGGTTCTCGGCAAGGATGAAAACGGACGGGATGAATCCCGTTTCGTCCGCAACCGTATACCGTTTTTTCTCGACCGTTTTCGTTTTTTCCGGGATAAACGGAAACGGGACCGAAAACGGGACGGAGTAAACGGAAACGGGACCGAAAACGGTAGAGCATTTGTCCGTCCGTATTTGCGGTATCCCGTTTTTAACCGGGATATCCCGTTTTTCGTCCCGTTTTTCTTCAATACGGGATGGACCTGTTGGGCCTTTTTTTTTTAGAGATGCTGGGCCTGTTGGGCTATGAAAGCACATGCCTGAGTTGCTTTTATTTTTCTTTTCATCTGTGTGGACATGTCACATATATATTAAAGTCATCATCTTTTTGTTTTGGTAGAGTGCACAGCAGTGTGCCAGTGTCCGCCCTTTCATCATCTGATAATTCATTCATCTACGAGCGTATTTATGTGTGGGCACTGGGCAGTATATATTTTATATGCGGCATACATGTTCCGGCTTAAGTTTCCGCTTACCGTTCGTTTCCGTCTATTTTCCGACCGTATTTACCCGTTTTCGTATTACCGTTTATTCCGCTACCGTTTTCGTTCCCGGCTGTCCGGCTCCCGCTCCCGTTTCCGTTTAAAAATATGAAAATGAAAACGGTAGAGCGATTTTCCGTTCGTTTCCGTCCGCTTTCATCAGTAGTTCTCGGTCCGCGCTCCGCTCCGCGGTGGACCGTGGACGCGCACTGTGAGTGTTAAGTTGGCCGGGCCTGCGTTCGTTGTGTGGGGGGTGCATGTACATGTACATGTACTCTGCTTTTGTCCTCACCAGTGTGCTCTGGCACTGTGCGGCAGCAGCTCCGCGCACTGTCGCCGTGTTCCCGCATGTGTCGTACAACGTCAACCACGGAACCATGGTAGCTTGGCCCCGGATGCAATTGCAGTGCCCAACTCCCTCCTCTCCAAAGACCGCTGCAGGCCCCGTCCGCCCCCTCCCCCAGGGGTGACTCCGCCGCCGCTGCCTTCGGCCCCGTTCCCCTCGTCTCTGGGCTCCCTGCCGGTGGTGAGTGTAACAGAATCGCCCAATTATATGAGATTAAGTAAGAAAATCATCCAACGGAAGGACAATTTAACAAACTTAAGCCCGTATAACCTGGTAGTCCGTGAAATCTCGACGGATTTCAAACCATTCGCATAACAGCCAAGATCGTACTAAGTTTAGCGGTCACCGTCATAAGTTACATAGAAGTTTACGGCACAAAATACATCGGAGTTTAAACATAGTTATTACAACCAGGTTCGAATAAAGTAGCGGAAGCAGTAGTTCAAATCACGCACACACACAGCGTTTTGAGATAAAGTGCCAGCTTGTGATCATCTCCAGCAAAAGCATCAGGCGAGAGGTAGTGAATGACCATTGCCCATGGTCCTAAGCTTCGCCCATCGCAGGGTAGAGACAGTTGATACAATAACCATAGTACATTTGTCCATCTGCAACAAGTGGGAACAAAGCCCTGAGTACGAGAAGGTACTCAGCTAGACTTACCCGACAGAACCAAAATAAAATGACACCAAGGATCATGATAGGCTTTTTGGTAGGGTAACTGACTCATTTGTAGTAAAAGCATTTTAACTTAGCAGTTCTTTTACAAAAGCATGCAATATTTTAATCTTTATTACCCTGTCAACTATGTTTGCACTTATGCTAGAGTAACCATGTAATTAAACAAGCAAGGGTTACCATTGATCATTGACAATAATTACCATGTCATTTTCCACATAACTATCCAAGTGTTTCATCAATATTACTACGATGAAGTAACTCAAGTCAAGTGTTCACTATCCAGTGAACGATGGCGATTCGAATCGATTATTGACCAGCTGGTAATTTATTCCTCACACAAACCTCACTCACCCGCTAAAGTGAGGTATTGGTCACCGAGTCAACCATTCAGGTAAAGTCGCGAGCTTGCCAGGAACCACATGTACCCGGGGGCCGCCCGACTGCTCTTTGGTCTTATCATCGCGCCCCCGTTTCCTGCCACTACTGCTCCGGTACAGTACGTTGCGGGCAATCCACTCGGCCCGAATAATCTCCCGGCTTCGCGGTCAAAAGGTACTTTATTCGGCCAGCTAAATATGAGGCATGCGTTCAACATGACTCGAGGCCCGACAACGGACGGTCCTTAATCGACACAGACGGAAGACACTACAGTCCAGAACCCTGCAAGCTTCCGCCCGGTCTCAGATTCATTTCGACACTTAGTCATTCTCACATGACATTCTTTTACATAATCCAGGTAATCCCCTATAGCTCGCGGATGACAGGCAATCACCCGACTTCTACCGGTCTAAGCAAGCTAAGCAATTACTGACCGCGGACACCAGGGTAACAAGGATCGGGTAAAGCAAGGTGAAACAAGGTATAATGCAGCAGCGTTTGCAAACAACTCCTAAACGTAATGCATCAAATTAAGTAAAGTTAATAATAAATTATTTGCAAACCGGGGGAGAATGCTCCGGGGCTTGCCTCGCTCAAAGGAGCTCGGACGGTGGTCAGGGCACTCCGGAAGCTCTTCACCGGCCTCCTCTTCTGCTTCGGTCAGCTCCGGCTTTGGCACCTCGGACTGATCCTCTGGGTCCTCGGGAACTACTGCCGGAGTCACTTCCTGCGATCCTGTATGATGCAGAAGTATGAGTGCTCATGCATAAGTGCATTGCAGGAGTGACATGAGAGGATGATGATGAATGAATGAGATGTAAATGAGCATGTTACTTTCTTTGGATTACGTGGAACTTACGACTCTTCTACAAGGTAGTCTACGTCATCCAAGAACATGTACTCGAAAACTACCAGCATTATTCTCTACTATGGAAGGGCACTTTAACACTCAAGATGCTTCAAAGATACACCAAAGTATAGTTTACTAACGATTTTTGCATTAAAGAATGAATGAAAACCCTAATTAGTCATATGCTTGAACAGCAACACATAGTTTAGTAGCACAGAAAAATCTTAGAAAATTACAGTGGATTACTAATATCAAAACTAGCATGACACAAGATTTTTACTGCATTTGAATTACTAGAACTGCCTATACAAAAATAACAAGCTAAGGCCTAAAATGAATATTTAAAATACTTCACATTATGAAAAGTATCAAACAACAGATTTAGAAATTTTTCTACTTTCTACACAGTAAACAAACACTATAGAAAAATTATCACTTGCATGTTCTATTCAAATTTATTTAAATAACAAAAATAACAAATATTAGTGATAGAAAGCATTTGAACTACACCTATACATTTTTCTACAGAACAGGCATGAGATAAAATTTCCCTAGCAAGTACATGGCACAAAAAGGTTAATAAACTTGGAATCATATTTTTCTCTGATTTTTTCTAGGATTTATTAAGCATTTAACAAGAAAACAGCCATCTCAATAGTTAATTAAAAACTCTACAGAAAAGTATCTCAAATTTGAAATGCAATAATTTTATATCATAGATCTGGTTCCAATTTATCTAGAGAAATTTATTTCACAATTTTTGGAGCTGAAATGACTGCTAAAATATTTTCCAAAGCATTTTTATCAAGAATAATAAAAAGAAAAATAGAAATGGATTTCTTTATACGGCACTGGGCCGGCCCGGGAACTCAAGCGGCCCATGGCCGTCGCGGCCCGGCTTGCGCGCGCGGGGGAAATGGCCGAGCCGGCCTGCTCGGGGCTCGGCCCACAGGCGCGGTCCAGCCCACCGAGGGGGGGGGGGACCCGAGCGCGGTCGCCGGCGTCCACAGCCTCGACGTCGCGGCGGCGGTCGCGGGCCAACGGCCGGCTCCGGCCAACCCGAGGCCAACCAAAACGCGCAACACGGTCACAAGAGAATGGTGAACGCGTGAAAGAGGCACGGAAGGGCAGGGATAGGGCGAGCGAGGCGGTGGCGGAGTAAGGCTCGACGGCACCGTCGCGGTGGCGCGGCGAGGCGGGGAGAAATTGGGCCCTACCGTGGCCAACGAGGAGATGGAGATGCTCGTTCGGAGGAGGGGAGGATGGGGCGGAGCTCGGTGCAAGACGAATTCGGCGGTGGTGGAGGGTCGGCGTCGGAACGGGGGAGCGGAGGTGGAGCTCGCGGCGGTGAGCCGTTCGCCCGCTCGGTTTTGGGAGAGAGGAGCGGCTGGCGAGCGAGGGTGGGAGTGAGGGAGCGAGGAGGGCTCGGACAGGTGGTCTTGAGCGCGCTCGAGCTGGCGGGAGGGCAAAGCGGAGGAGACGCGCGGCGGTCGGCGACAGCGCATGGCCGACACGCGGCGAGCGCGCTCTGTCGCGGCGGCCAGCGAGGCGCGGGGCGAGCGGGAGGAGGAGGGAGGCCGGGTGGATGCGGGCCGGGCCGCCTGCGCTGCGCGGGCGCGCGCGCGGGGTGACGCGGGCCGATTCGGCCAGCGGGCCGAATCCGGGGCGGCAGCCTGTTAAGCCGTTTTGAATCTTTTGAATTTTCCAAAGTTCAAATCAAATGCAAAATAAACTTCAAACCACATTTTGAACAAGGAGAAAATATTTTCTGGAATTGACCCAAAAATAAAAGTTGTTTAGAATTAAATTCTCTACAACTTTGATTAAGGGGCCAAGTGAAAATTCTTAATAGATTTTGAATGGCAGAATAAAAGCTAAAATAGGGGTATTTTTGAATATTTAGAATTAATATTTTTTTTGAACAAGTTTTTGACAAAATTTTGAGTCATCTAGTTGCTCCAAAAATTGAACTATGGTTCTAAGTGATATAAAATTTATAGTTGCAAGATTTTTGGTGTAATGTGATTATCATATTAATATTTTACATCACATATATCATTTTCAAGCTTTTATTTCATTCAAGTTATAACATTATCACACATGATTATGATGAGATGAAATGCCATGCAATATGATTGCCATGCAAATGCATTGCGTAACACCGGAGTGTTACAGTGAGGAGGCAGAGGCGGAGCTCCCCATCACGCCGGGTGGGGCGGCTGCCCCAGCTACTGACGGACACCGGACACTGCCGGCCATGGACTCGCCCGCGTCGGTACTCGCCTGCAACCTCAAGCATGTATGTTTTTGCCCCACCTAAAATTTTGGGCAAGCTACGCCACTGGAGGAGGTGCCAGGGTCCGTCATTTTAGCTGATCTACTATTTTCTTAGGTTTTTCTTCTTTTATTTTCCTTTTCTCCATAATAATTTGGGCTAGGTTTTGGTTGGCCGTTTCGATGTTATCGATCCGGCTTTTTGTTTCATACCGGATTGCTGGTGGATGCGTAGTCGTCTTCGGTGATGTCATGCTCTTCCTGGAGAGATCGAGGTACGTTGGCTTAGTCCTTCTCGAGGAGGGATTGGATCTATTTTTTCTCTTCTATGGGAACATCTTTCCGGCAGCCGGTGATGCTATTGGCGGCAACAGATTTGCCCTTCTGGTGGCTAATGGCGATGCTAGCGGCGTCAGATGTTATGTTTGGTTCAACCTTCAGAAGATATGGTCGATGTGCTCTCGGCGCCCTTTACTTCCCATAGTGGTTGAGCTTACCGTGCCTCTTTTGCGGTCTCCAACTCTCCATGGACTATGGTTCTCGGGTTCAGATCTGGTGTACTTCCATGGTCGCGATGGAGCTGCCTGAAGGGGTATACACCGCCGGACGCGAGGAGGATGAAGTATAGGGACCTAGTGGTATGCTTCAATGTAATTTTATTTTACGGTGATGTCTCAGTTGTAAAAGGGGTTTTAATTTAATGAAATCTAGTCCCTTTCTTAAAAAAACCACGGAACCATGGTACATACATAGCATTGATGTGCCCGGTGCCCTTTGTGGAATCCATGGTGAATTCGTCCGAAAAAAAGGAATCCATGGCGAATCCGTGTTGATTAAAGCTTTCACACTCTGCGATGGGAGTCCCTTCCAAGACTTGACCAAAAGCTTATCTCTTTCATCTCAATTTAACATTTCCAGGTTTCGTATGTATTTTTCTCCAATCCAACTCCTGAAGCAGTTCAACACATCTTTTTACCAAACGGATAAAATCTTAATAGCTCCCCGAGTATAGCACCTAAGAAGTGTGGTGTGCATAAAGCTGAAAAATAAGCTTCTATTATCTTGGACATTTGTCCTCTCTTGGCCTTTCATGACAATACAGGAGAAATTGCTCAACCAAACTTTTTAAAAAAGCTTTAACTCCACTGATGGAGCTGCTCGTGGAACTAAAAAAAAATGTTCTACTAGTGAAACAGAGTTGTATCAAAATAAGATATGAATAGGCAGTCAAGGCACAAAGCTCTTGCCAGACGTTATCTTTTCTTGAGAAAAATAAAGGAACCCACCATAGTTTCTTAAAAAAAACATATAAATCAAACTTTACATCACGGTCACATGGCCCCCTCTTCTTCCTCTCTAAACTTTGAAATTGCCACCTTCCAATCTTCCAACGACCGTGATGACACCACCCGATCTTGGATTGGCTACTACCTAATTAAACTCTGATTAGGTACGCCATCTTCTTCGTGAAGGTCATTTCGGTTGGGTATTGGGCTCGAGTGTACCGAAGCTTTGGAGCTTCTAGGGGCAAAAATGTATACTTATGTGTGCATGCAATTCAACATAGATTATTGAAAATGCACGAAACTTAATTTTGAGAGTGAGAGTGAGTAAGCTTACGAGTGGTTGACCCGACACGTAGAGCGTCAAATGTGTGGGCCTACACCTGCCAAATGTTTAGCCTTTATTCATTTCTCTTTTCATATTGCATTCAGTCTCTTCCCTCGTTCGCTTCCAATTCGTTGTGTGATGGACCTGCTTTTGTGGTGTTTGGTTAGGAGACTTGCAGAGTCAAGGACATCCCACTCAGAATATTCTAGGGAATCTGTGGGGGCAAACCCATCCCACCAAAAAGGCCGGACGGGGGGCGTCCCACCTTCATGCCCAGCGTTTCCTCTGCTCCTTCGCGGCTCTAGGCGTGGGCCCCGGCGTAGGCGACCTGCACGGCACAAAGGTCCCAGCATGGGTGTGCGGCGTCCCCGGCGCAGGCGGCCTTCCTCAACACGGCGCGGAATCAGAGACGAGACTATCCCACTCTACCTTGACTCCAAACCAAACACTACATTAGATCATGGCAAAAGGGAGCGAACCCCGTGAGGCCGGTTGGGTGTACCATTGAATAGTGTTAGCCCGTACCATGGGCGATGAGCCATGGATATCACAATTTATGAATTCATGGGAACTTGTTGGCGCAATAGACGATCACAGACCACACAACATTTTAGGGTGTGTGAACAACAAATCCCTAAAACTCGATACCAAACGTTCTGACAGTGGCGAAAAGGCAAGCACTGAATGTTCGGCTCTGTAGCAGGAGCGCGTACGTAGTACTCTCTCCGTCTAAGAAAATATGCAATTCTAGAACAGTATCACGTTTTAGTATCTTAAGTTTGACCAATTATAGATAAAAAGTATTAATATTTATGATATCAAATAAATATCATTAGATTAATTAAGAAACGTATTTTCATAATAAATTGATTTGGAGTCATAAATATGAATACTATTCACTAGAAACTTAGTCGAACGGGAACTATTTTTTCTGGCACACAACCCATAGTTGCATGTTTTCTTAGACAGAGTGGGGTGATAGAAAAAGAGTCTGTCTACCCCAAAACCATGTGTTTTTTTAGCATTCCAATACATGATTTTTTTAGCCATAGGATGAAGATCCAACAGCCTCCCGCTCTTCTTCTGCCTCTAGCCTTCTTCTACCACAGTCACAGATCACACATCTAGACAATTTTTTCTACAGAAGGACAGAGGCAATCACAGAGAAGGGGAGAGGAGGAGGAGGAGAGGCCTACCGCCGCCGCCTCCGGCGGATCCGGCGCCGTTGCTGCCATGGTCGGCCGCCATGGCTGGCGCGGGCGCACGGAGGCATGGGCATGGGGAGGCGCACGCCGGTTGCCGTTGCCATCGCGGTGGGCCACCTCGCCGGCATCCGGGGAGGGAGGAAGGGAGGCGCGTCGCCGCCGGCCCGAGCTCGCCGCAGTAGGGTGCCTTGCCGGCGTCGGGGGATGGAGGCAGGCAGGCGCATCAGGGCGAGAGGAACCGAGGAAGTCGCATCGGGCTAGGAGGGATGCGCGTCGTCGGGAGGAAGGAATGTGTCGGGTGGGCTCCACATGTCGGCGACCCAAAAAAATTCGTTTATTTTTTCCCTTAAAATACTCGCGCACCCATTAGTATTCCTCTAAAAAAACGCGAACATCTAACATCCCGACGCTAGCGATTTTCCAAACACCGAACAAACGGCTGCCATGATGCATTTTGGGATCCACTGTGTGTCTAACTAGCGATGGGACGGTGGCACCCAGGCCTTGTTTAGATCCCAAATTTGGGATCCAAACTTTGTACAGTAAATGTCCCGTCACACTGTAGCAATTTTGTTTTTATTTGGTAATAATTGTCCAAATATTGATTAATTAGGCTTAAAATATTCGTCTCGCAAAGTACAACAAAACTGTGTAATTAGTTTTTGATTTCATCTACATTTAGTACTCCATATATGTGCCGACATTTTGATGTGATGGGGAATTTTCTTTTTGCATAGTGAAATTTGAGGATGAATTTGGGTATCTAAACAAGGCCCCACTCAATCGAAGTTTTCCTTCTTTTTCTGAAAAAAATATCTATAGCATTTTGGTGGAAAACGTTTTTGTTTATGTATATTTTTTGCATGTGAATTTGTGAATATACATATATTTTATCTATATGATTTTGTGTACATAAATATGTTTTATTTAAATTATGCATTCATAAATTTATATTGTTTGTGTATGAAAATGTGTTTTATATAAATTTGTTTCTTCAATATTTTATATAATTATTATGTGTACGCAAAAGTGACACTCGAGACTCGACTACTGAGTATATATATGATAGCATCGTCATTGTCCGGAAACAAGTACCGAACACGTCATTGTCCACAAAACCAGTGCAAAATGCAGAGAGCTCGTACACGCTCAGAAAAAACCAGTGTCGATCGACCCATCGATCGGCAAGGTCAGGTGATCACAGACTATGCACGATCGCATGCCAGGTCCCACGGACAAACGTTGTACCGTCTCGACACGTCAGAAGGAACGTCCGGTGCTTCTATTGGGACGGGGAGCGGCCGTGCAGCGTGCAGGCCACGACCGATGATCGATCGATCGCCCGTCGAGGGAAAAGGGTGAACAGAACGGACAGACAGACAGGCAGATTGAGACGGACACAGACAAAGATCGGTGGGGTTACTGGTGAAGCCCTGTGCCTCCATCTCCATGCATGATTCCATGCATGGGGCGCGCTGGATCAACCGTATCGGCCGGGGCAGGGAAAGCACAAAGCAGGGCGCTGTGCTCGTCGTCGGTCGCCGATCGAGGAGACACCCGCGCGCGGCGCGTTCACGGCGTCCGTCCGGCCCGGCGCGGCGCTTCTCCGATCCGTCGTGGGGAGAGGAGGGGAGGGGCCATGATTGCGTCCCCCACGCAGGCGCAGGTGGGAGAAGAGAAGGCGGGTGCCTGTGCCTCTCCTCGTCGCGCAGAGGGTGAGTACGTGAGGGCGCACGCGGTCGCGCGGCGGAAAAAGCCACCAGCTCTGGTTCGCGCTTTTCCGGACCGGCGCGGCGGGGCCCGGCGCGTGCCACCGCGGCCGGGCTGAGATGTCTGGTGGGGACGGGGGCGCGTGATGTGGCGATGCTTCGTCGCTGCCGGTGCCCGCGGTGCCTGATGACTGCATGCATGGACATGGACGGACGCTGGACGGGCCGGCCTGGTGAATCGGCTTTTGAGCGTCGTGGCTCGCTTTTTTCACGAGACGACGCCGGCTCTGTCTTTTTTTTCGGCAAGGGGAGATTGCCCATTCCCATTCATATGGACGGAAATACAGAAAGTTGCTAGATGTTTGTAGAAGCATCAGAAAGAACAAGGGGACACGAAGGCTGGTAACGTACTATAGTAGCACATTAACAGCAGGCCAGCAGCACTCAATTACTGTGTCCCAAGTCAAATGACCCGTGTTCCGGCCTTCCGGGCGGCCATTTGACACCGTATCGTTTCGACCATTTCAAACTTCAGATCGAAACGACCGTAAACTCACACAGTCACAGCCACCCGGTCATGCGCTCGCTCTAGAAGCCCGGCAGCTTGCTTGCCCCGGCAAGAGGCAGGCGACACACTGGTACGGTCTCTGGTCGCGAGATTTGAAACGATCAAGCGACAGGCGAGAGCAGGCAGCACGGCCTACTCCTGCAGACGTCCTGGTCCTGACACTCTCGAAAGCCAGCAGCCACAGCTGCCACTCACTGCCCACAGGCAGCAGAGCCGTGGCGTTGGCTCTCACTCTCAGGCTGCCGCTGCCGCCCGATCGTGGCCGACTGGCGGCAGGCCGAGCCGAGCAAAGGCAAAGCACAGCGCCTAGACGCAAAGTTAGAAATCACTCGAGTCTCAAGCTACAGTTGAAATCACTCAGGCCTAGTTCTCTTCCCTTCCAAATTTCTTTTTTCACTCTGTCCATCACATCAATTTTTGGACGCATGCTAGAACATTAAATGTTAGTAAAATAAATAATTAATTACCCAGATTAGTTATAAATCACGAGACAAATCTTTTAAGCCTAGTTAACCCATAATTAAACAATATTTATCAAATACAAACGAAAATACTACGGTTAAAAAATTCTAACTTCCCACGCTGTAAAGGCCTCACTCGCAGCCTTTCCGGTATCGCCGAAACACGTGCTGCGGTACAATTATTGGCGATTATTGCGCTCGCCCCTACCGGCGCTGTGTAGTAGTGTAGTGTAGCCAGACAGACATCGCGCTAGCTACCTGCATCATCGCTGGGGCGTTGATGCGTGCGCTCTGCTCTCATGCATGCATGGCGATCCTTCAATTACTAGGCAGGCAGGTGAGGAGGCACTGTGCGAGCGAGTGGCGGAGTGGGGCGCCTCTCCGCGACTGTGAGGAGGAGCTGCCGCTCTGCTCTCATGGTGGTCATGGACCAGGCAACGCATGCTGAACGTTTGTGAGACTGTAGGTAGGTATGTTTACTTTGCATCGTGTGCAGAACTGCAGATATATTCAAGAGTTTCTCAGACTGCTGAGCCGTTGCTATGGATCGTCCTGGAGTGAGAGAGCTTTTCTCGCTTTCTGCCAACCCTCTGCATCCGCTGCCGCTGAATGTTGGCCCGATCGTCAGTAAATGTCCGCTGCTGTTTGCGTCTTTGCAAATAACATGGTAAAAAAAAAACTAGCAATGTAGCCCACGCAAATAGGTATGGATAGCTATTTTTTAAAATTTTGTAACCATTAAACTTTTTTCCTTGAAAATGATTTTTTAGTTATTTGGTTATAGTTGCTTTCTCTTGATGTTTCTTAACTACATCTCCTTCCACGAACTTTGTACAAGACCATCATCAACCAAATTCTTGGTTTAAATGCCTCTCCTTTTTTATTCACTCCTATGACCATCCATCTTATCTTTTTTTAAATTAATCTCATAATCTCTATGATTTTCAATCTCTTCAACTAATGACCTAATTTCTTGAATTCTTTTTATTCAATCTTGAGCGTGCGTTGAGTTATAATCCATTCACGTGATCTAATCTTTATTAAGTTGATGATTTACTATCCTAATTTGGTCTCGTTTGATATGATCTCATATCATATGTCTAAACCATCAGAATTTAGCCACACAACCAATAGCACAGATACTTTTGAAAATTATTTTCATGATTTATATTTAGTTCATTTGCTTTCTAACTGAAATAGAATAGCGAACATTCTGTCATTTGTTCAAATTTGACTACATATTAATTGTACTGGGCATTAACTCTTTATACGTAATCTAGACCGTTAGATTAGCATAAAATCCAACGATGCATACTCTTTTTTTTTCGATTAATCTTGTAATTTTTTTTGGCCTCTCCACGAATATGGCGGCTTCTTTTAACATATAGGAGTAATAGATAATGGATTGTCAATTTGAGATTTCACACCGACGATTTCTCGCTGTTGGTAAAAACATGTCAATTTGACAATTTTCCATCCAACTTTCCCGTGTCTGCCTGATCAATGGCATCAAAACGTGCCCGGACAAAAAGTGATGTGTCCACTCAACAAGGCAAGGTACTGCATGAACCATTTAGCAATCTAGAGTGGACCAAGCGGACAAGATGGCAAGAGTCCATCAACTTTTCACCTTCTTTTGAGAAAACAGGTCTAGATCTTTTGAAAATGCACCAGTGATATTTTTAGGCTAACACGATTGATTTGATTTGGTGCCGAAGGGCATTCGGTCAGTAGTACTCTGATGAATAGTAGCGCTTTGTTGTATGCATTATTTCATGTAACTGTTCCCAGGGATGTTGTGCTGCACCATATAAAATTTTTACTAACCTTCAACGGTCACTACTCCCTCCGTTTGAACTGTAGTTTTATCTTAAATCAAACTTGTTTAGTTTTAACCAAATTTATGAAAAAGTATGTTATCATCTATAATATCAAATAAATACACTATCAAAATATATTTCTTGTGTATTTGATGAATTTTATTTGATTTTATAGATATCTGTACATTTTTCTATAAATCGGTCAAAACTCAAACATAATTCAAAACAAAGGGAGTAAGATGTAATATAATTGTAACTTAAAGTATACTAAATTTCAAGCTCTTCATAAAAGTATGCTAAACTTCTAGCATGCACAGACTCATGGAAGAAGGCTTCATCGAGGCGATTCGGATTCTTCGAGACCCTGCATCCTTATCTTCAGTAGTTCTTCAAATGAGCATTACCCTAGAGGACAAAAGACAATGTTGTGCGGAAGGCAATATGCTCAATCCATGGACCGGGAAGACAACGAGCTCCTCATGAAGATCTCACTATTTGCACTCCTTGCATCCCATGAGTTTTTCTTTCAATAGTTAGCAGGAAATGCAATAAGAGAAGAGTAGAAGCTATATGCAAATTTCTTTATTTCACGACAGACATTAGATAAATCATTTCTTAGGTATGCTGCATTATTCCTTGAAGAAAGAGTAGGTTACTACGTTATGTCTAGCCGTTGAATATGGCTATTGTCAACGGTTGGGGTCCGAATATCCTCACCGCGAAGGAAATAAACCTGCCAACTAGGGGTGGGCCGGTCCGATTAATCGTGAGGCCCAGCCAGATGGGGATACTTCATCTACTTGGCGGACAACACATAGATCGACCCAAGGGATAACAATGTATCCAAGTTTCCTGATTTGAATAAATCTGACTAGATCTCCTTGTAACAAGCTAGGTGTAACACCCTCGGTGTTACCACGTAAAATAACTCACTAAATCATTCATAAGCATTATGTTGATGTGTTATTGCATGTGATCAATTGTGTAGATAAAATCTTGTAACCCAAAATAATCAATAAAATGTTAAAATGAAAGGTAGTCCAATGTTGCATTGTATATGAAGTAAGGTCGAAAACCAAATTTTCATGAACAAAAAATGCTATAGAACGTATATATGGCATATTAATAAAGTTGGAAGTACACATTTTGTAGGTGGCAATGCAACTTTTGTTTTAGCAAAATAATAATGTTAGCTAATATTTCTAATAGCTTGGAAATTGAACTTGGAACCAAAATCAACCTAGACTTAGAATAATTTTCAACTCTAAAAATAGTGTGACAATGCATTATTGGGGAATAAATTCTGTGAAATTTAATTAAGTAGTGATATCACGTTTTAGTTTCTTTAGATAGCCCTATGTGCCCTCTTGTGCGTAGTGAAGGTGGTTGTCACAGAACCTCCTAATTATGATGGCCCACAAGTACACGTCATTGCCATAATGACCTCTGACAGTCGTACTTATGTTCACCATAACTTAAAAGGCCTGCTTTCCTCCGAACAGGATCCAATCACAGGAGTATTGCAATATTACAACAGTTTATTCAAAATATTCAACAGAGTAAAGTAGCGGAAGTCTTACAATAACATAGGTTTACAAACCAGTTTTCAAACTTCAAACCTTATGTACATTATTACAAACCATTAGTAGAGAAGTATCGGTAGTAACTTTATTACATCACACAAGCGAGATGCCCTGCCCAAAGGCCACACAGTCTACTCGTCGTCGCTTTCTTCGACCACGACGGTCATGCAACAAGGCTCGAAGCAGACTTGTTCATGAACCGCACCTGCAACAAGGGGTTCAACAAACCCTGAGTACAAAGGTACTCAACAAGACTTACCCGACTAAAACAAAGACTCCAAGGGCATGCTAGCTTTAGGGAATCAAGGTACGGGTAAATCAGAATCAAGATTTTCTTTTGCAGAAAAGCTTACTAAGGTAAGTCCTTATCTTCAACATTTTACTTTTACCATTGATGGTTCATTAACCAAATCTAGGTGATCCTAATCTAGATCAAAGTAATTATCATCAAAACCTTTCTCATTCTTTCTTTCCATTCCAGTTCTTAACTACGATGTTGGTGCAAGGCCAAGACTCCTTTCTCGTAGAGTAACGACGATTCGAACCGCTTCATATACCCAGCTGGGGATTCCTAACCACACGACATATGTAGAACCGAATCTAACATATATCAACTCTTACCCGAATAACCCAAAACCAGAACGTGTCCATCGCCACCCGAGAGCACAGTACTCCTCGAACCCGGCCACATTCTAGCCCCGAGGGTACACGTTACTCTCGCCATCTCTCCACTCCCAGTGCGAGGTTAGACGTTCTCGTAATGGACTAGCCAAAGTAAGGCTTACCCGCCAGGGGCACATGGCTAGTACTAATAAAAACTCCATGACACGAGGGCCAACAACGTACGGTCCTTAACTGATAAGGCGGAAACAATACATTGGGACTCCTCTCCCAATGCACGTTAGCAGTGGCCAAACCACCCGCCCGATCTCACAAGTTCATTCACATGTTTCATTATTCATTCAGAATGCCGTCATGGCTATGTAAACATTTCATTTAAAAGCTTAACTTCTAAGCATAGCGAAGCATACTACGCATTTTCTGTAAAACAGGTATCAAGGTAGTATTGCAATAATCAAGGATGATAATGCAGCAATTAGGTTATCATGCAACTCCTAATTACTTAATGCAATAAACCATAATATAAATAATAAAACATTTGTAAAATTCAAGGTAGGGTTTAAATGCACCGGGGCTTGCCTTGCTCGGACACGACGACTGACTCAGACTCGGAGACTCCAACGTCTGGTCCGGAACCCACTGACGATCGCTCTTCTCCGGAAGCTTGCTCGACGACTTCGGCTTCTTCGAAAGCGGTGACTACACGAATACATAACATGCTTTAACATGATGCTCAATAATAAACATGATGCTTGATGATAACATGCCACGTTTACGATTCGAGTACAACTTCCCTTCACGGTACAGTCGTAAACAGAAAACCTACTAACTAGCAGCAACGAGTTTCCGCGATACCAGCTTTTAACCTAACAAGTTACTAACGAGCTCAATCATAAAATTAAAGTGCCAGAGATCACAAAAGGGTAGTGACCTAAGGACATCACTCAATCAAAAGGCACACATCACTTAAAGTTCTCAATTAACACTTATTTTCTATTTAAATAATTAGGGCATAATTAGAAGTTAATCAAACTTTATCTAAACAAGTTCAAACTTTTTCTATGGGTTAACAATGATTTATAACAGTGCCATAATTAATTTCATAATTTTTTGGATAAATAAATAAATTATTAAAATTACTGGAAATTGCATTTAATCTTTATTGGAACCAATTATTTCTACTGCATAAAGTACTCAAATTCATGATTTAACATTTTTCCTAGATAGTTTATACATTGGGAAGCTTATACAAAAATTTTCATGAATTTTGGAACTCTACACAATTTTTAAACAAATAAACAAATAACAACACTATTCATTTATTTGAAAAAGAAAAACAAAAACGAAATCAAAAACTGAACTCGGGCTGCTTCTCCTCGGTCCGGCCCAACCCGGCGGCCCGTTAGCGCGCCCGCGCCCGCACGCGACGGCCCAGCCGCGGCCCAGCCCACGCTCGCCCGCGCCCGCGCTCTCTCTCTCGCGCTCGCTGACAGCACGGTCCCACATGTCATCCCTCACCTCCCGCTCTCCCGCGCGTTCGCTTGCTTCCCCGCGGTGGCCGGCCGACGACCGGTGACCCAAACGACCAACCGAGCTGACCAACATCTTCTACACGACCTGGCGAACCCGTTTTGCTACTAAACGCCCTAGCTCAAGCTCCGGCAACAGCTCACCGACGACGGTGGCGGCTCGACGGGGACGGTGATCGGCGACTCGACGGTATAAAGCGGTAGCGGTTAAAGCGAGGGGTCAGGGAGCATCAGGGGCGTACCACGATCACGATGGAGTGATCGGTTGAAGCGGGGAGGCACTGGAGGCGGCTGGCGACGGTGGCGGAGCTCGACGGGAGCGGCGGCGACCCGAGGTGGAAGACGACGGCTTCCCGGTGATCCAGGCGGAATTGGGCTAGCTCAGCTGGTTCACAAGATGCGCGAGGGTGAGGCAGAGCTAAGGGTGCTGTTAGCGTGGCCGGAGACGGCTTGGTGGCGGCAGCGGCGAGCGGCGGAGCTGCGGTGGCGGCGATGGCGAAACCGACGAACGCCACTGTGAACTATGGTATTTATAGAAGGAGAACGCGTCTACAGAGCCGCACTGCAGTGCCATCACGCTGGCGATCTCAGCGCGCTCGAGAAGGTCGTGGAAACGGCCACGGCGGCGATCGGCCGGCGCCCATACCGCGCGGTGGCCGGCGGTGATACGCCGAGCACTGTAGCTGTCCCCCCCCCAAATTTTGAAATTCAACTGTTTTCTCAAATTACTTTCAAATTTGTATAACAACTTGAAAATCTTCCAATGTATGAAATCTTCAGAATTTCAAGCTCTACAAATTTGGTATTGAACACTTTTTCAAATTATGCTTGGATTTTGAAATTTGAGTTTAAATTCAAAAAGGGACACATTTTTCAGATTTGGTAATTTAGAAATTACTTTTGATTTTATATTGAAACTTCAAAATCTCCAAACATCAAAGTTGTTTATCTTGACCAGATCTACAACTTTGCTGTTCAAAACTTTTTCAAATTCAGCCTCCATTTTAAAATCTTAGTTTGGGGACAAAAATGATTTAAAATTGAAATTTGCTTATTTTCAAAATTACTCCACATTTTATACTAAAACTTTGAAAACTCAAAACACCAAAGTTGTAGCCCTTGAAAAGTTCTACAAACTTGGTTTTGAACTTTTTCCCAAATTTTGTTTAGATTTTGAATTATTTCAAAAGGGGTAAAACAGGGTTTTGAAATTTAGGGTTTTTGGAGGGATTTCAAATTGGAGTTTGTTTCTACTTTGATTTGTGATTACTTAGTGATCAAAACCTCACCCAAGGGCATCATTTGGACCAACATGACATGGTTGACCAAATGTCACTTTTGGTTGACCAATTTACTTTTGAAATTGTTTTACAGTTCTCCCCAGATTTGAATTCGAATTCGAATCGGAAAACTCGCGACAAGTTTTGGGACTCCAATTCAAACTCAAATTTGGAGCTTCATTTTAGATGTTGTACTTGAGCTCATACCCTACACTTGACACTAGTGTGCAACACAATCGCGCACCTCAAATTACGCAGGGTATGGACTAAGCATTTGCGGTGGTATTCGAAATTAGGGTTTTCGGTTTCGGAGCACACCACTGAGAAACACATTCAACCTAAATAAATAAACTTGTTTTTAGTTGATGCATAACAAGGTTAACCTAATAGGTATGATTAGCAATGCATTATGATGACATGGCAGATTAATTAGCACTATAACACCCGGGGTGTTACAGTGGTTGGGTTTCAAATTCGATAGATTAGTTTTTACACGCACTTTAATAACCGTGCACGAACACATGCCTCGGCTACCTGTCTCTGTGCGCGCAGTCACCTCGCGTGGCCACCCTATGCCATGCGCCTGGCCGCGCTGCAGTGCTGGGCTGGCCGGGTCCGCCTTGGCTTGGTTCTGGTCAGCCGCTGGCCCCGCACTGCCCTGCTGCCCCACACGTTGCGCGCGGTGACGCGGCTGCTGCCACGGTCACCTCGCGTCGCGTCCGTGCCTTGCACAATGCCTTTGCCTCTCATTATTAATGGCGCTGTGCGCGCACGCTCCCTGGTCGCCTTGGCTCGTAGCACCTGCGTGTGTGTCGCTCGATCGCGTTAGCCGCGTCCCACCAACTGGGGTCGCGTTGAGCCCTAACTCCTCCCTCTTCCCTCCCTGCCGCCATAACTGCCTGAGCCGCAATATCAAATCGGCAGGGAGCAGCCATCTCGGTCCATTGCATCGCGTGCATGGCTCCGCCAGCCAGCCCCACCCTGCTTTGATTGGCGTCCAGCCAAACTCCAATTTGGAGCCTTTCGCCCCGCCGTGCCGTTAAGGCCGAGTTCGGCCGTGACCAACGGTAGCCCCCAAGCCGTTCACCTCGAGCCAAATTGGGTGCACTGACAACTTCGCCTCAACCTACTCTGCACCCTGCACACCGCTGCCGAACTCCTACCGCCCCCTAGGCACTGTTGACGCCACCGTGCCGTCACGGTACGCCGCCGCACCCCTCGGGCGCACGTGGCCGGCTCTCCTCGAGCAGTCTCCGGCCAAGCCATCATCACCGGTAGGTGCGTGGTGAGTTACTATGCTCACCCACTACCTCTGTTCCCTCTTCCATGTCATGGCTCGCCGGAATGCGGTTGCCGCTGCCGTAGGTCGTTCGTCACGCTGGAGGGATCACCTGGTTGCGTTGTCGTTCGTCCTACCACCGCCCAAAGTTGCGCGCCAACTCGTAGGTGAGCATCGACCCCTTAGCTAGGTCTGCACGGGCCCCAGTTGGCCGGCGTAGCGAGCTGTAACGGCCGCTACCGCGCCGGCGAGCGGGGAGCGGGGGAGGGGTCTTGGGGACCTCCCCGATGCAAAGGTAGGATATTTCGGGGGTTTCCGTGCATAAGTGTTGGCTGAGGAAATAATGTGCCCTGTAGTTGCGTTAATAGCTGGAAACATGGGGACTTTTATGTGAAATTGCCAGCACGCCAGCAGGCTTCCTCGCGCGGGCCGCCTTCGCGCGCGGGCCAAGCCCACGTTGGGCTGCGTGGGCCACTTGGTGCTTTTCCTTTTTTTCTCGCCGAATTAGTATGCCTATCTATTTTATTTTCTGAGCTGAACTTTGATAATTAATATCAATTTACATAGGTACCTAAAAATTGTGAAATAAATTTTGTTGAGTTCCTAAAAATGTTGTCTATCTAATAGTATGGTTAGTTTATACATGTCTGTGTTGTTGCTAAGGACTATTAAATCATTTGGAAATGCTTACTATTATTAGGGTAATATTTGTAGGAATTTTTGTGGCAAATTGGTAATAGTTTTGATCAAGAAATTTTTACAGTAGCTTTGTTGTATTATTACGTGCTTGCTGTAAATTTTGTAGCACTAGAATAGACTGTTTAATATGGTAGCTAAATACCCATTAAGACTACGATGAATAATGGCATGATATTGGCTTATAAAAATCAAGCTTTTGTTACGGTGAACTTAATATCTGGTTTGATGAAGATGCCAGTTGGTTTAACATCTTAGTCATTAGAGCTAGCTTAGTAGCTTAGCATATGTACTTTTATTTTAAGGGTTGCTATTGCCTAATTTCTAAATTGTTGCATCGTCATCGCATGTATATAGAGAACGAGTTGGTGGAGTACGTGAACCCCGTCGATCAGGAATACGAGGAGATCGTAGAAGAGTACGAGGAGGGGTACTCGTATAGGAGGAGTTTCCGGAGCCACCCATAACTGACACCGCTGACGCTGCACTTGCCCAAGGCAAGCCCCGGTGCATGGCCTTTATTTTGCTAATCACTATATATATTTGTTATGCATTTACGTTACAAGAACTATATAGAAACCACGCGCATATATATATATATATATATATATATATATATATATATATATATATATATATATATATATATATTCTTGCTGGTGCAGGTTCACGTAACGCTTTGCTTAGGTTTATCGGTAGCGTGAGTAACCTGTCGTTACTCACAATAGGTGGCTACTATTATTATAACTCTTATGACAAAATGATGAAAAGGAAAATTGGTGATCGGGTAGGGATATGGTATGGGTATTGGTGAGTGTAACAGGTTGTATCCCGCGGCCATGAGGCATAGCTTGGTTGCATTGTTTTCCCTGTCCATGTCGATTGAGGACCGTCTATTGCTGTGGATGGTAGTCATGTCACGGATTTATTGTCTCAAGCACATACTTGCTTATGAGAGCGGGAAGGCTCGTTACTCTCTTGTTGTGGGTTCCGCCTCTTTCTGGACCGTCTGATTGGAGGCGGGGATAGGTGGAGGTCTAAGCACCACATTGAGGCCGGGCCTCAAGGGTGAGGGATTGGAGTTCAAGTTTGGATGGGGACCTGGACCCCTTGACAAGAGTGGAATGAGTTGATCTTGTTTGTGCCTGGGGTTCAAGAGAGGCATGTGTTTTTCAGGGTACCCAGCTAGGCTACATTGATTCGCGAATCGCCGTTTTTACGTGACGGTACGACTTGGCTATAGTCCGGCACCGTAGTAAGAATTGGAATATGAAAGGTGCTGAAATGAGTCTGATTGCTCAACTCTTGCTGGAAAGTAGTACAGGTGCTTATCTGGAATGGTTAGTAAAAGAAGTAAAGTGACTACTAATAAAACTTGATTTTAAGGATAAACTATTAGTAATGCTTTTCACAAAACAAAAAGAAACCAACAAAGCCATATTGCCTATCATATCCTTGAGAGTCGAAAAATATATTCCTTAGTCGGCTAAGTCTTGCGAGTATATTATGTATTCAGGGTTTATTTACCCTTGTTGCAGGTGCACCTTGAGAAGCTAGCTCTTGTCTGGAGGATTCTTCTAGTGGGCACAGGACGGATCCTTGTATCGCCCAGTTAGATGTTTATTTCTTTTCGCTGTTTAATTATCGCACTCTGAACACTTATATTGTAATAAATATTTTCTGAGACTCGATATTGTATGAAATAGACTAAGTATTATAAGTTCGTACTCGTTATTAAATCTTGGATGGAAATTGTGGATTGTTTCGAGTTCTCCCATTGGGTGTGCTCGACGGAACTACTCGATTTAGTTCACTTTCGAGGTACTTAGTGTCTAGTGGAAGACAAGTGCATCCGAAAGCGTGCTATTTCGGGCGGTTCTGCCACACTAGGAAACCAACCTTAGTCGATCAGGGATACCTTTGTAAACCCTACCTCTAAGGATGACAGCGGGGCGGGCTAGGGCCAGGTGGAGCATCCGCACACCCGCACTCAAAAATCGACATTCAAATCTGCCTAGCACTGAACAGGTCTTTGGGTGAAAGGCACACCCATCCCTGAACTCGACGGGCCCCGAAACCCAAGCACAAAACGAAGAGTGAGGAACTCATGATTCGAGTATAGGAGTATGGGATGCATGGCCAACAACCTGCTTGACCGCTTAAAATGAAGAGCTAGCGCAAGGCCTCATGCCTTTCCAACTAGAGCATGCCGCCGCATCGAAGAACGACCAGATCCACGACCAGGAGGGAACGATGGAGCAGCCAAGAGAAGGGGGCGACTGAGCATAACTGCTAGAGAGCGAGAGGGGTAGAGGCCCAACCGTTCCACTTCCTCCACCTCGCGGCGTCGCTTGCAGAGTTCGGAAAAAGGGATGAGGTCGAGTACTCAAGCGGAATAGAGACGACGAGCGCCATAGAGTCTTCTGCGTGCGGTGTGGCGGACGGGAGTGAGGGCTAGGGGAGCCTATAGTTAGCGACTTATGGCCCATGGGCTTTATCTTCATGTATTTGTAGGCTAAATTCAATCATTCATGTGTATGTACCTTAATTTTGGGGTTCGATAGACACGCGTGGGATAATAAAACCCATCCCCACACCCGCCCGATTATGGTCCTCTAGCTCATGACCCATGGGGGCAAAAGCAAACCTCCCTACTCCCATCGGGTCTAAAAGTTGCGGGTTTTGGTTCTAACACCTGATCTGTAGATCGATTCTCCACCATCATTAGCACCCCGCTCCTAGTGGATGACGCACAACGGCACAATTCCTATTCAACTAGATGTAGGGTACCCATGTCTGAACTATGTCATGTGTAATACTGTGATACGCTGATCACACTAGCCAGATGCTCCATTCGATACTTATGTACTAGCTCTTGCACATGTCGATAATTGGTTCTTTAATATTCCCCCCCTGGAATCTAGCATCCTTGAAATTATAGCATAAATATGTCCTCCACAACAGGGACCAGCCTCTGACAGAGAGCACACCATAGTTAATTGTAGTTATGAATCAATGAACACATAATTGAGTGATGAGATACAACTTAACATACCTTTTGCTTGTCTATCATGATTGTCCAAGGGTAAGTATTGACATTCCCCAAATCCTCCCTCAAGGTCTGCATGAATAGGTGCCAAATGGTAAAACCATGAAATGATTTGACCTATAAATGTTTCTAGTTTCCTACCTATGAACGTGAAACAGGTTGGAGGGTGGTTTTCACAGTGATCCTCTTCAGTTTCTTTTGCCTCTTTATTTATGTGCTAGTAATTGTACTTTTTAATTGTAATCTATTTTTAGTGCAACAATTTAAAATGTGTTGTATTTAAGTTGTTCCCAACCCACAAGAGCTTGGGTTTTTTTAAACATATTTTCATTTATATTATATGATTTTAAGAAAATATCTTTTCTAATAAATCAGAATCCAGTCTACTAGCTAAACGACTTCATAAAATGATTTCTAATTCAATATCAGAACGTTTCTTAAGAGAATCTAGATCTGAAATATTTCTACCAGGATCCGAATCCATACCAAATGCACCCTAAAATTTTATCAAACTTTTGAAACCTCAATAGATAATAGCTTTTAGAAGAATTTAAGTTTAGAAACATAGAAATTACGGATAAAATTGTCTTGAAAAGTAATTTCACAGTTCCATGCGCTTATTAGATATCGTAAACACATTTTAGTAGAAAATAGTCAAAATAGTATAAATAAAAAAGAGTAAAAATGGGCAAAGGTAGGAAGCGTACAAATTTAACACACTTATGCCAAGTTTATTAGCAGATGGACCTTTAACCACTGTAGTATTTATTTTCAAAGTAGATTAACTCAAAACCATATATTTAGTTGAATGATATGCAAAATTAGGTCTGTTTGATCCATAGAGTTAATAATTACATGCTAATAATGAGTTTTTTTTGATTCAAACCGGTCTAGCTAATTATTAGCTGATCTCACTTGTTAGGAGCCAATACTTAGCTACCTAAAATTAGCCATGACCAACTAGCTAGTTAACTATTAGCGGTTAATAATGAATTCAAACTGGCCTTAGAGCAACTCCTAAGAGCCTTTTTATATCGATAATGATACAATTAAGACTCCCGGGCAGACGGACGCCTTCCTCCGCTCACTCCTGCATGCGCCGCTCGCCCAGTGACCCTATCTACTCGTCCTGTCCGTGCCCCCCGATGCTTGCTGCACCTTTTCCTTCCTGTGTCGCCGTGCCCATCCGCCCACCCCACTCCACCTCGCCACCGCCAGTCCCCCACAGCGCCGCGCCCCATCCCATGTGGCCTCCTTCGCACTGCCTCCTCCGCGCCGCTTCCCCACCTAGCCTCGTCTGCCTCGCCTGCCTCGACCATGTTGCCTCCTCGCAGCGACTTGTCCGCTCACCGCGACTGCCTCCACCGAGCTGGTGAGCGGCAGCCGCCTCCACCGAGCTGGTGAGCGGCAAGCGAGCCTCCATGATGGATGCTCTAGCAAGCAGGCGAGGGGGACAAGATTCGTGTGACGCTGCGCCCGCCGGCAGGTTGCCCCTGCCGTTGCTGCACAACGAGGTCCACGTGCCGCCGTCGACCTCTGTGCTAGCGTGCCTCCATTCGTCCAAGTGAAGCCCATGTTGTAAGAGTATATTTCAAGTGTTTCAGATGTTTCATCTGAATGTTGCAAGTGTTTCATCTTGATGTTACAAAAGTAGATCAGAATGTAGCACATGTTGCAGTGGCTATATACGTATGTTTCAAGTGTATATTCCAAATGTTTCATCTTATTTTTCAGACATATGTTTGCAAGTGTTTCAACTGGATATTGCATATATTTTCACACATATGAAGTGTTTTCAGGTGTTTTTTTTCAAGTGTTTCATAGGTTTTTTTTGAGTGTTTCAGCTATTTCGTACGTATGTTGCAAGTGTTTTATCTGGATGTTTCAAAAGTAGATCTGGTGTTGCAGCTAGTGTTTCAGATGCATGTTTCATGTGTTTCATCTGCCTTCAGACGTATGTTGCAAGTGTTGCATCTGGATGTTTTAAAAGTAGATCAGGTGTTGCATCTCTGTCTTCGCTTTTCTGCTGTCTCACTTTTGCCTCGGTATCTCCTCCTCCCGACGCCGGCTGGGCATGCACCGCCCCCTCCCCCTCTTCTGGATGCTGGCGTAGCCACCTGCTGTAGTCATATGCTACAGCTGCTAGCCGCGTGCATGCACTAAGCGAAGGGCGCGAGAGGGGACTCCCCACGTGCAGTCGGGCGACATGGGCCCCACGTAGGTGGGCGCGGGATGTAGGTGCGCTGGGAGATGAAGTGTAGGCGCGAGTGTCCGTCCGGACATCCGGACGCTAACACTGTCGTTTTTATATGGTTCATTAATGGTAAGATAGAGATTTTGGTTTAAAAAAACACTTCAACAACTTATTTTAATTAGATCTCCAAATGGTGTCTCCAAATGTTTGACACCATCTATTTTTGATTAGTTAAAATGAAGAGTGAGATTGTAGAGTCGTACACGCTATAAAGAAACTGTTGAAAGGCGAAAAGATGTAGAAAATAATTTTTATTTAAATATCTCTTTAAATATTAATTTAGAAAGTGAGTTTAACCAAGACTTTTTTTTTGTGAATCGAGTTTATCAGACTTTTGAAAGTGAAAGTTGAGCCAAGCTTTTCAAAACAGCCGTTTCAGCGACAGGTAACCGAAAATTGCTGCTGTGGCCAAACTGGCCACACAATTCCCCGTATGCCCGTATGCCGTATCTCGTTCACGGTCACGGGCGCTCCACAAAAATCTCGTCGCGGCCTCGCGGGTCTGGGCTCCGCGGCACGGCGGCACCCTACACCGGCGGGCGGCGATCGTTGCCGCGCCCAATGGCCGCCACCGCCATCGTAGCACCAAAACCCCTCCCGTTCCTCACCACCCGCTCCTCACTTGCCCGCTTACCCACGCGGCGTTCCACCCAAACCTCCTCCTGTTCCAGTGCCGGCCGCCGCGGTCCCGCGGTCGCAGCCACTCCTCGTCCCGGTGGAACTTGCAGGGTCCGTTCCCCCCTTAGGTCTCTTCTCCCTCCCAGCGCGGCAGCCTCGCCCCCGACCGCGGCAGCGGCGGAAGGTATTAGGCGCGTACGAATTTGTGTTTTTTTTCAAAGTTGACTAGATGATGTTAAAATTGCGTGTTTCTGATTTCTGAAGGCATGTCTGACCCGGAGCTGAGGTTGGTGCTCGAGCTCGCTACCGACGAGGAGCTGATGGAGGTGGAGGAGATCCTCTACGGCACCAGGTTTGAGTGCTTCCTGATTTTTCTCATGCTGTTTTGCCTGTTTAGCTCTGATATGAGTTCATCAGATGGTTTGGATGATAGTATTGGGTTCTTAAGGCAAAACTGGACTAGTTAATCTGGGATTTTGATAATGGTGTGCATCTGAAGTAAGTGACTGGGTATGTATCATGTATGCAGCAAGCAAGTGCAGATTGATACTGGTTGTTTGGTTGATTACTCTTATGCGATCTTTGGATACCGATGCCACTGTGCCATATTCAGTGCCTATTGCGGTTTGTATTTGGTGCTAGCTAATAGTAATTTCCATGTCTCAAAGTTCAGTAGTAGTGACAAAGATGCTTGATTAAATACAACATATGTGGCAAGTGTGGTTCCAGCTTTGCTACTAGCTCTTCAAATGCTGGCCATTTCAGACCTGTGTAATAAGATTAAGAAAGTAGATTGTTGGCAGTCAAAATTACGGTCTTTGCGTCAAAATAGATCAAATGCTGGCCTCATCTGTACCATATTGAGTAGATCGCTCATTTGTAAATGGTAGTATTTATTAAGCAGGGTTAAGGATGGAAGAAAAGGGTAAAATATTCAAAGAAATTCTAGGATGACTTACACTGAAAGGAAAGTTGCAAAGGGAGAAATGACCTACATTTAGGATTGAATGAACTAACTGCATGCAAATACGCAACAGGAATGCATAAGTGGTAACTTCAGTTGCTACACCTTTGTAGTATAAAAATCTATATGCATTGTAATGTATCATCTATGAGACAAAGATGATGGGGGACTGCGAGTTTATGTAAGATAGTGGCCACAGAGGACTTAGTATTGTTTTTATGTTAAAAGGTAAATCTCTTTCTCCCTCTCTTTTGTGTTCTTCTGCTTATTGGTCTGATATTTAGAATTTAGAAAACAGTTGGCTTGTCCTTGTTTCCTTTTTCTTGAGTCGGTCTTTAATTTGCTCACTTATTTAGTTAGACCTACTCACCTACCTGACTTTTCTACATGGAGAGTACCATGGAATGTTAGTATGGTGCTAGCTCTTCATATCATACTGAATGTTAGTATGGGGCTAGCTCTTCATATCATACTGTTCCTCTGTTTCACCTTCTCGAAATTAATGTTTCTTTTGTATTTCCTTTGTTCGCAGCTATTTTAGTCCATTGCTAAAATCAATTGCAAGAAGACCGAACTCAGATGGTGTTGTTGTTTTGGATGATATCGAGGAGAGAGATCATTTCATCTCAAAATTAGAGTCAAGGTTCCTGTATCTTGCTGCAGATGCTCGCTCTATCATAAGGTCAGTCAAGGAGCTCTTTTGTTGACCTATCTCTAATTGAAAAAAGGAAAAAAAAAATGGTCCCATGACAGTGAAAGATCATGGCTCTAGAAATATAGCACCAAACTGATCTAGTACACTTTAATACAAATGAGAGGTACAACGATTAGAAATATATCACACAGTCATGTCTTCAGTCAATCTCGCCGTCTTCCTTTTCCATCTCATACCCGTTGCCTACAGCGCTCTCTTCCTCCAATCCCCAGTGATGCTTGTGGATAGGGATGATAACGATATGGAACGGTATTACGATATGGAAAATGAAAACAGTCGGTTTCGAATTTCCCATATTTGTGGAATGAACAAATAAGAAAACAGTAAAAAACTCCATATCCACGAGGGGGCGCCCTACCAAACCCATTTCCACCGTAGTCCACAACAAACCAAAGCCTTTGTTGGATGCTGAATTGTACTAGGACTTGAGACTACTCTCGCATGTATACTTGTAATGTTTCAGCCTCAGGCCTAACTGAACTCAAAAGATAGCCCTGTTACCATGTGGCCCTGAGGTGTTTCCTGACCATGAGCTAGCTTTGATACCCCTTTTTAGTGCTAGCGGATCTGGTCTAGCTTGCTGTACCTACGAGTCGGTGTCCTAGGTCCACTAGAGTCCACAACAAACCAAGTTCTCTGGCCTAGCTCAACCAAAAAGGCAGCCTAATGCTGAGGAGTGCCTCCACCTTATATGTTCTACTACCCCACCATCCGTTTCCGGTGTGGGACTAAACCTGCTGTGAAATCGTTTGAAAGTGACAACTTTTATATTTTGCTAAACTTGGAAACGATACCATAATATGGAAACTACTTCGAACGGCATTGAATTTCCCGAACCCGCTTTCATCCCTACTTGTGAAGGCAACTGGCAACCACAGGCTGGCGACCTCAACTCTGCTACTAAAGTCTGTCTCATCGTCTAGGCGTTACCTCTGGCCTGTACCTTATCTGCCCCGCCTACTGCCCAGATGCTGAGTGACACATTCTCTGCCACCAGGAGATCCAGCAAAGCCACCTGCTGCCATGGGAGGCACTGGCAGAGGAGGAGAGTAGGTGGGGTTGCAGCAGCGTGAGGAGGTGAAGGTGCCATGGCGAGGTTGCTTCACCAATCTTTACTGGAACCAACCATGGCACAGCTTGAGCAAGTTTGAAATGATTTAGTTCTAAACCGATTGGATTTAGGTCTAATTGTTGATTGATATATTGAGATGCGACATCAGGTCGGGAGCGATTCAATGCCTTGCTTGTCCCTATGTGTGCTGATTCAATTTGGAAGAGAGATTTAGTTGAGCTCTGAAACTGGATTCTAGTCTACACTGTTGTGAAGAAGTCCATCCGATGGTAGGGGCAAGTGATCTGGAGAGTGACACAGGCGGACAGAGAGGAATGTGTGTGATTGGACATTATGGTGGACATTGCTCCTTAGACATGTCACAGTAGCAGCGGTCTGAAAACAATGAAGGGTGGAGGAGGAAGAGGTGCTCAGGCATCTGTCAATGGTGAAGAATACGGAGGCTAAATGGAGACAACGAGGGATGAACAGAACTCTAGGAAGACTAACAGAGTGGTACATTTCTGAATGGCGCAATCTTTCAGTGACATTAGTGTACCGGGTCACTTAAGTGGTATATTTCTAAAAATCACGATCTTTTGATGTCCCAAAACCAATTTTCCTTAAAGGACCATTGCTAAATTGATTACATTCTTAGTCAGCTCGTTCTGGTTCCTGGCACAGAAAAAAAGGATCTACCGAATAGATATTGATAGTAGTTCATCATTTTCTTGAAGCTTTTACAAGAACATTTTGCACTTTTCTCCGATTGTTCTTCATAGGAGGTGGAGACCATCGTACAGAGATGTCTTGCTCAGAGTAAGAAAAAAAATTGGTGTTCGGTGCTCTAGCAAATTGTGTACTGCAGACCTTGAGGCAGAAATATTTCTTCACCTTGTGGATGAATATTCAAGGTACTTACCCATAAGCACACCTTAAAAAAAGTCCTTGGATAAGCATTAGTTTTGTATCCTCATATACAACATAGTATACTATGCTAGTTTTCAGCCCATACAACTCTATTTGTTCATTGAATGTAGATCCTATTGTGAGTCCACTATTCTCAAAGTACCTTTGAATTTCCACACATCAGCCACAAGGACCGACTTTCATTTCCATGGGATAAACAAAAATCTCCAAAAGAAACCTCTAGCCTTGGTGCAAACAACTGGAAGGTGCTTACTGATGTGGCTTGGAGGATTGGAACAAAGGGAATGGAAAGTACCTTTCTAAAGGTTCTTTGCAATCCTCATTTTTCTATCCTTTTCCTTTCTAATCCTCTAATTTTTTTTCACTAATTTAAATTTTCTTCTTTATGGAAGGGTGGTAGTGCATTGACTTTGAAAACGATATATGAATCGGTATGTTACAGTCTTTATTTTGAAATATTGAATACTACTCCCTACATTCTAAATTGTAAGTCGTTTAGGGCTTTTCGCTTTTGTTGTGCACCTAGATATACACTGTATATACATAGTAAAAATTATGTATCTAGAAAAGCCAAAAGACCTACAATTTGGAATGGAGGGACTACTTGTTCTCACTGCATTATTGTTTTTCATTAATGTCACTTACCATTATGTTAGTTAGCCAGTAGACTGTCTGGAAAACTGCTGAAGGAGGCTGCAAATTATGAGATAAAGAAAGAACTTGTTAAGCAGGTATACCTATTTGTATTGATATTTTGCTATATTGTTCCTGATTTCATGTGCTCATTTGGAAATTTTTTTGACTGACCAATATATCCTTTGAGCTGTTCCACATTGTTTTTGCTTGAATTACCTATAGCGTTTCTTATCTTAATATATAGGCATTTTCTTTCCATTTGCATATCAACAAATGCATCGCAACTTGTGTGAATAGACTATACTCACACATTGCATTTGATATTTGCTACTTCCTCCGTCCATAAAGGGATGCATGAGATTTCTGAAAGTCAAATTAGCTTAATTTTGACCAAGTTTATTGTGAATAGCATTAACATTTATGTCTCCAACTAGGTTTAGTACGGAAATATATTTCATAATTCATTTAATTTTACTTATCTTGTATCATAAATGTTAGTAATTTTTTATATAACTTTGATAAAACTTTAAATCGTTTGGCTCCTCGAAAAGTGAGAAGTGCATCCTTTTGTAGACGGAGAGAGTCCATCTTAATTGAATTAATGTTGGAAAGTACTGATCTTTTCCATGTACAGGGTGGGCGGCTGGCTGCTGTTAACCTGGAGTCTAGAGCTGGTTTGCTTGCAGCTAGGCAGGTAATATGATCTTCTGTTATTAGCAAGTACATATGTCCAATCCTCACACATATATCTAAAATTGCACCATTCGGGTGTCATGTTTCAATAGTCCTTGAATATTTGCAGGGTTTGGCTCGTGCAGCATCGAGATATGTTGGACTCAGGAGTGTCATGACATTTCTTGGACCAATGTATGCTTCTTCTAGTAGTAAATCTGAAACTGTTACTTCCCATTTTGTTTTAAGAAAATAATTATTAGGCTCTGAATAATTCTACCACATTTCAAACACCGCTGTTATTTCGAGCAGTTTAAATTGTGAAATTTTTGTTTATTGCTGGATGATGTTTTAATTGCTTCATAAACCTTTAGTATCGACCTTGGGCCGCAAACCATATAAATCAGAATCCCTTCATGGAGTGGTATATCATGCCCTATTAGTAATTAATATCCTTTCTTTGCGCTTAACTTTGCTCAGATTGTGGGGGACGCTCTTGGCTGATATTGTGATTCAAATGCTGGGCACGGATTATGCTAGGATCGTCCAGGCAATCTATGCATTTGCTCAGGTGAAGTTCATGTTATTTTCACCCGTCTTCTCCGGCGACGCATTGTCTGTCTCTAGCTGCATTGATTTATATTTCTTCTTCTGAACAGATTCGTCTCACTCGGACAAGTTACATAGAACCTGATGAAGAATGACCAGAGTACGGTCATTACTGGACTTGCCTAACTGGCATTCTGATCTAAAATTTATTACCGCTCCATACTGTACATTCGAACCATGAAGTGATGAAGATCACCATCTGCTTCTGCGGATCCGGTGCAAATACTCCACGGGACAACAAGGTTAGGCTTCAGACTTTGTAGTACTGATAATGGAAGTGCATATAAGGGACACACGAGCGGTTACAAGACGTTGGGTCGCACGGACAGTCACAGAGCACAACAGGCTACTCCCCTGATTGAAAAATTCGAGGTAAAGCTTAGCAAAACTAACCTAATTGTGGCCATTTGGGCGACCTACCCTGTAAACGCGGAAGTTGTGACTGAATTTACTTCCGCTTTACACTTCCACGGGCCCCGAAGTTGTAGACCATGCATTCCGCTCTGCTCCGGTTGAATATTGTAAAATATTGTCCCCCCCTATCCTAAACTATTCCTCCTAACGTTCGGTTAGGCAAGGCAGATCTCATTGACATACCCTGGTGCCACAATCTACAGACATGCTTGTACACAACACAACAGCGCAGAATTTACACGTAACACCCTACTTGTTTCCTGTATATAAAAGGGCTACTGATTCACGATCATCACATGAAGTGAGTTTTATCATGGTGCCTGCTTGCTGATGTCAAGTCTCGGAGATGTCTCAAATTGTATTTTTCATCTTTTATAATGGATAACTTTAAATTCTAACGCTGGTTGCGCACAGAACTCGATACCTTTATTCAACGGAAAGAGCTGGCCGCAACAATTAGCCTAACGGCTAGCTACCGCCACTGTGAAGCGTTGACGGATAGCATATCTGGAAAGCACAAGGTTTTGCGTGCAAAGTTGTACAGAACAGAGCAGAGGAACCATGCATGCTGCGACTGCGAGCGGCATGTCTAGAAGGATGTCGAGCCACATTGTTTAGAGCGCTCACCGTGATCACGCGCGCACACTCCTTCACCAGACCGCCCAGGCTTTCTAAATCCTGGGCACTTACCGCGTGAGACCGGGGCGCCGATGGAACCACTACGGCGACCCTCCCCCGCAGTCGCACACCGTACGCCATAAAGCGCACGCAGGTGCGCGCCTGCACCACAAGCTCCGCTGGGCGCTGGCGTCCGGCGACATGACTGCTAATAAGACGACGATGGTGATCAGCCTGGGGAGCTCGCGGCGGCGGAAGCGCGGCGAGATGCTGTTCCGGTTCGAGTCGTTCTGCCAGCCCGGGTACCCGGCGCCGCTCGCCGGCGGGGGCGCCTTCAGGGACAACGTCAGGGCGCTGCTCGGCCTCGCGCACCTGGAGGCCGGTGGCGCGCATGGCGAGACCAAGTGCTGGTCGTTCCAGCTCGAGCTGCACCGCCACCCGCCCACCGTCGTCAGGCTCTTCGTCGTCGAGGAAGTGGTCGACGCGTCGCCGCAGCGCCAGTGCCACCTCTGCCGTCACGTCGGTACTCACCGCGTTGCTGCTGGCTTTTGTCGATCCCAATCCTAAAGATGCTGAACCTTTGCATGCAATCAACGCCTGGCGTACGTACACAAGTTATAAGTTCTGAGTTACACCATGGGGGCCTGCATGATACATCTGACAGCCGAGTACGGAATACTAGATGACATCGATAATTCAGCTGTTAGATAAAACTATTAGCATTTCTACTAATTCAAACAAAAAATCGCCAATAATACAATCAACAACGTACTGCACTCTGATCGTCTGATCTGCAGAAAACTATACCGATCGAGAGTAGCTCGGTCAGATATACATGCTCACTGCCAGGAAAAACTCCGTGGTGTTTCAGGTTGGGGTCGGCATCTGATCTGCAGCAAGAGGTTTCACTTCGTGCTGCCCAGGAGGGAACTGTCAGTGGAAGCGGACGGCCTGCACTACGGGATCAACCACGGCCCGGAGAAACCGTCCAAAGGCACGGCGACCTCCAGGGGCCACCTGCTGCACGGCGTCGTGCACCTCAACGGCTTCGGCCACCTCGTTGCCCTGCACGGCTTCGAGGGCGGTTCCGAATTCGTCGCCGGCCACCAGATCATGGACCTCTGGGATCGCATATGCTCCTCCCTAAACGTCAGGTGTGTGCAACGTTTGTTATGCCCCGTGCACTGCATTTGAGTTCATGACGACTAGTGTGTTTCGTTTGGTTATGCGTTGCAAGGAAGGTGAGCCTCGTCGACACGGCGAGGAAGGGGCACATGGAGCTGCGGCTGCTGCACGGCGTCGCGTACGGCGACACGTGGTTCGGGCGGTGGGGCTACAGGTTCGGCCGGCCCAGCTACGGCGTCGCGCTGCCGTCGTACCAGCAGTCGCTGCACGCGCTCCAGTCGGTGCCGCTCTGCGTGCTGGTGCCGCACCTGTCGTGCTTCAGCCAGGACCTCCCCGTGGTGGTCACCAAGTACCAGGCCATCAGCGGCCACAAGCTGCTGAACCTCGGCGACCTCCTCCGCTTCATGCTCGAGCTGCGGACGCGCCTCCCGGCGACCTCCGTCACCGCCATGGACTACCGCGGCATCATGTCGGAGGCCTCGTGCCGGTGGTCGGCCAAGCGCGTGGACATGGCGGCCCGCGCCGTGGTGGACGCGCTCCGCCGCACCGAGCCGCCCGCGCGGTGGGTCACGCGGCAGGAGGTGCGCGACGCCGCACGCGCCTACATCGGCGACACGGGCCTCCTCGACTTCGTGCTCAAATCCCTCGGCAACCACATCGTGGGCAACTACGTCGTGCGCCGCGCCATGAACCCGGTCACGAAGGTGCTCGAGTACTGCCTGGAGGACGTCTCCAGCGTGCTCCCGGCGGTGGGCGGCGGTGTGCCGAGCAACGGCGGTGGCGGAAAGATGAGGGTGCGGTTCCAGCTCACGCGGGCGCAGCTCATGAGGGACCTGACGCACCTGTACCGCCACGTGCTCAAGGAGCCGAGCCAGGCGCTCACCACCGGCGCCTTCGGCGCGATCCCCGTGGCAGCGCGGATGGTCTTGGACACCAAACACTTCGTCAAAGATTACCACGAAGGTTTCGCTCCGATCAACAGTGTTGGAGTTGGGCACGTCCACATGAACCTGTGTTGCACGCTGCTTGTGAGGAACGGGAGCCCGGAGCTGGTGGCGCCGTACGAGATGGTGACCCTGCCGGCGCATGCAACGGTGGGCGAGCTCAAGTGGGAGGTGCAGAGGCTGTTCAGGGAGATGTACCTCGGCCTGAGAACCTTCACGGCCGAGTCCGTCGCCGGGGTCGGCGTCAGCCAGGACGCCTGCCCGGTGCTCGGGCTGATCGACGTGGGAAGCGCCGTGGTGATCGAAGGAGCAGTCGTCGAGCAGCAGCAGCAGCAGCTGGCGGATGAAAGCGTACATGCGGGGAACGAGGCGGCGGCTGTGAGCGAGGGAGGCGGCGACAGCGAGAGGGTCGTGGACTGCGCGTGCGGAGCGGACGACGACGACGGGGAGCGCATGGCGTGCTGCGACATCTGCGAGGCATGGCAGCACACCCGGTGCGCGGGGATCAAGGACACCGACGACGCCCCGCACGTCTTCGTCTGCAACCGCTGCGACAACGACGTTCTGTCGTTCCCTCCCTTGAGCTGTTAGACACTGCTATATAGCCGCCATGGCAGGACGGGATAAACACATCACACTTGAGATTCGAAAAGAATCTGAACTTCGGTCAAAAGGAAATCAACTTGACCTCGAGAAATCCAACTTGAACTAGTTGGAAAATAGAACTTCCAATTCAAGAAAAATCCTACTTATTTGAACTTCCAATAAGAATCAACTTAGCACTCCTGTTGAACTTGGAACTTTAGAAAAAACAATGTTCGGTTCATGAGCAAACACCACCATGAGCAAACAACATGTTCGGTCCAATAAGAATCAACTTAGGACTCCTAATGTCTCACTTTTTGTTTATATTCTCTCCGTCCCAAGTAAAAAGAATGTTATTCTCGTTTTTTGAGGAGTCAATGAATCTCAAGTTTAACCAAAATAGAGGAACTGCAAGCTTCCCCACTCACCCGTGCACCCAAGGGTAGTTTTAATTTATCCGATGGAGTCTAGCAATGGGTCGACCACGACAATGTTTGTTCGACGGTCGATGGTGGAGACAAGGTAGAAGACGGCAACATAAATGGTGGGTCCAGCAATTTGCCCCGATGCGTGCGTGTGGGGATGAGGGGACCGCGGCGAACTCAATCGCAAAGTCATTGAAGTAGTGATGACGTACACCGATGGAAATAGTGCCGCATGCGAGCACAGAGCTTGACCATGACAATTGCAGTACAACTAGCTAGGAGCTCTGACACGATTTTTGTGTGTCCAATGAGCGCAAAGGTTAAAGGAGGCAGAGACGGACTCATTAGAGCTCATTTATAGGACATAGGTGAAGCACAAGGCGAGGAACAACAATGGTAGTGGGAGCTCGGTGATCAGTAATGTTGGTGGTGAGCATTGGAGCAGTGATAGAGCAGAGGCACAGAAACTAGGCTTGAGGGAGTGGAAATGAGGGTAGCGCGAGCGGAGGATAAGCATGGGCTCAACCAATTTCATGTCACGCTGGCTACTGACTCCATATGCCACGTCAAATCTAAGAGCCAAACAAAAGGGTATGGACCTACGGTGAACCACTTAAAAGTTTATGGACATAGAAGTTGAATCTAAGGGCCAAACAGAGGGGTATGGACTTGTGGTGGGCCAGTTAAATATTTCATGGGCCTAAAAATCAACTTTTAGAATTGATGGACCTAACCGAAATCCCTACATAAGTTGATGGACCTCTAATGCATTTAACTCTAAGTTAACACTAGGTTTGAGGCCAATCAATCTCTGTAATGTGGTGTATAAGATTGTCTCCAAGGTTATTTCTAACCACCTAAAATCCATCCTACCTAGTATATTTCATTAATCAAAGTGTCTTCATGCCTGATCGGCTCACCACAAACACAACACTATTGGCTAATGAACTCGAGCATTTTTTTGTAGACCAAGAAATAGGGGTGGAGAGTTCTGCTACTGTTAAACTTGACATGAGTGAAACTTATGATCTAGTTGAATGGGACTTCTTGAGGAGAATGATGTCCAGGTCGAGCTTTCATCTACCGTTGTATCTTTTCATGCCAAGTGACTTTGATATTTGCCTTTTCATCACTTGGACTAGATTCTAGCTTGTTGGTATTGCTTCTTGGCTCCTATGGTTCTTCCCATAGTGTGTTTCATCTTGCCTTTTAACATGGCTTTTCGATCACTTGTATGAGATTTTTTGGGTTTTGTGTCTCAAACCATTTATTTGTGCTTGAATGTTGCCAATCCAATTATCAAGGGGGAGAATGTGAAAGCAAGTTGATAAGAACCTTGATTTGTTTGTGATGATCAATTGACAAGTGATGAAATTGATTTGAGTGCCTTTTGGATTGCATGAAGCTCTTGCCTATCTTACTTGATTCTTCGGTTGTGTTGAGTCTTTGCCCTTTCTTTGGGAACCAAGAGTTTTTACTTGGAGCTTTCATGATCCTTCTCCATGTGGCCTTGTGTTTGTTTTTTACTTAGCTTTTGGGAACTTAATGGGAGTTTTCTATTTTTCTTTCAAACCTTCTCTGTTAGGCTTTAGTGTTGATCAATGCATTCATCAAGGGGGGATTGAGAGACCAAGTTGAGAACTGCCTTGGTCTAATCCATTTGTGATGAATAAATTACGTGAGAGTTAATAGGTTTGATGCTTTTTCGGTTGAGTTCATATTTATATGTGCTTGATTATGCTAATGGCTAAATAGAGGTGTCATGTCATTTTGAGTTGAGTGTGTCATGCAACATGTGCCTTGGCTTGTGAATGTGTAGGTGTTGGGTGCACCAAGGTTGTTGATAGGCAATGGAGAAGGTCAAGTGAGTAGTCCATGTGCGATGGATTGAGTTGTGAAGGGTGGATGAAGGGCTTGGACTGAAGGACCAAGAGGCTGAGGACGGACCACGGGTGACTCTCATTGGGCACAGGAAGGTCAAGAGTACATGGGTGATGCAGATGGTATCAAACAAGTCAAGGAGGAGGACGATGGCGTTGTGGAACTTGGCGGAGGACATACATGCATTTACATTGAGGATGATGAATATGGTGTCAGTCAAGTCAAGAACCAAGGCGAAGGCGTTAGAGCTTCATGGAGGTTGGACACACATCGACATCGGTTAGTCATGCCTAGTGAGGCATGCATGAGGGTTTGCCGGCTTGATCATCAAAACTGAGGATGGATAGTTTAGTAGTTTGGGCCTCAAAACCATCGGTGGAGGGTTTGCTTGTTTGGGCCTAAAAACTAGGAGTGAATGGTGCTTTGGGCCTCAAAACCATCAACGACGGGTTTGACAGGTTAGTGCCTTAAAAATGGGGAGTTGCGTATCTATTGACACGGGGTGCCATCTCGAAGCTTGCGTAATGGTGAAGCAATATCGAGAAGACGTCGGGTCCGTTGGATCAATAAAAAAAACTTGGACGATTTTACCCCTTGGTGTATTTGGGTTGAGTGCTTCATATAATAGTAACTTGGAAAATAGCCAAATGCCTATATATATGGGAGATGGCTGGTTTGGAAGCCAAGCCTTTGAGGAGATTAGAAGGATTACTCTCATTTGTGAGGTTGAGAGCTTTGCTTACATTCCAATTTTTTATTTATTCTTAATCTTACTAATTTAAGATGTCAATGTTTATATAAGTGAAAAGACCTAAGACTTCAACTCCAAGATGTGCATGATAACTTGGTTAGTTACATTCTTCTGTAGGTGCTACAAAACTTACTATCCATTAATTTTGAAAAGGCCATTGCCTAATTTTCTTCACTATCTTATTTTGCAGCAGAATGGAATGATTCAGATGAATGAAGATTGTAGATGAATTAGCTAATCAACTAGTTTGTAGAACTTATTTATGGATATATACATATTGCTTGTAGATTTGTTTTTTCTACTTAGAGTTATGGCTCATTCACTATGTAGCAGTTCTATGGATGTTTGACTTTGTTATTAAATGCATTTTTATAGAAGTATGTGTGATGTATAGTTCTATGCTTTTGTTGTTTATTTGCCAAAATAGCATCTCTTAGTCTCGTTAACGTGACTGTAATATGAATATGCTTAAAATGGTTTGTTGAAAGGTCCAAATAGGCTAGAGGGGGGTGAATAGCCTAATTAAAACTTCTACAACAATTACTTAACCACAAGTTAGTACAAAAGGTGGCGGAGCAAAATGCACTAGCTCTAACTAATTAAGCAAGCCACCTACACAAGTCTAGAACAAGGCTATCCACTAAACACAACAACAACAAGCTAGAAACAAGATGTAATACGAGAGAAGAGCTTCGAGAGATTATACCGCCGTGTAGAGATGAGAAGTACCAATCAAACAATCACACAAGAGAAATCCTCGGGAAGAGAATGACACAAGAATTTATCCCGAGGTTCACTTGCTTTCCGACAAGCTACTCCTCGTTGTGGCGATACACCCACTTGTCGGTTCGCGAGCTAATCGACTATCAAGAGTCGAGCCCTCGGCGGGCACCGCACAACCGCACACAAGATGGGGATCCTCCAAGCCACGAGCTCCACTAGAGTATCCAATTCGCGAACTCCCGCGGGGAAGGATCAAGAACCCCTTACAACACTTGGTGAAGGCTCCAACAATCTTCAATTGCGAGCTCAATCACCTCCGCTGCTCCAAGCCGTCTACCGTGTCGTGAAACACGGAAGAGTAACAAGAAATCCGCAGCAACTCGAAGATCAAGTGCCTCTAGAATGCAACTCTCAAGCAATGCACTTGAATCTCACTCAAGATGTGCAACTATGCAAAGAGATGAGTGAAGGGGTTGTTCTCTAGCTCAAAGGATGTCTCTAGGTCTCAAAATGTGCTAGAGTTACCCTCAAACCCCGGACATCCTCTATTTATAACGAAGGGGTACGCAGCTAGCCGTTACAAACGACGCAGCAGAAATCGCGATGACCGGACGCTCCGGTCAGGGTGACCGGACGCGTCCGGTCACTACACGACGAACGTGAACAGTGCGCGTCAGAACTAGCCGTTATCGTGACCGGACGCGCTCCTTCGATCGACCGGACGTGACAGTGCCAGCGTCCGGTCGCGTTCCAGTAAGCACCCGACGCGACCGGACGCGTCCGGTCGCACGTGACCGGACGCGTCAGCCGCGTCCGATCGTGCTTCGCTGCGCTCGGCCTCTCTGGACGCCTGACCGGACGCTCCGGTCCCGTGAGGCACCGGACGCGCCGGTCACGCGCTTAATATTTACGCCCAGTTGAACTGATCGGACGCGCTGGTCAGGCCAGACCCGCGTCCGGTCACAAACCCTAGCGGGCAGCACTGTGATGAACTGACCGGACGCGTCCGGTCGAACCGAGACCGCGTCCGGTGCAGCGTCCGGTCATTACAGTGACTGCCGTTCGCCTCCGTTTCTTTTCCGACTTTCGGCGCAGTAGAAAATAGGCGTTTCACTTCTCCAAAAAGCGCCGAATCCCGACTCGCAAGCTCGGCGGGAGGGAGAGAGGAACCCAAACCCCTCTCTACCGCTTAAACTCCACCGCCTTCGCAAATATGCTAACACCACCAAGTGTACACCACCATGTGCATGTGTGTTAGCATTTCATAAACATTTTTTCAAGGCGTTATGTTAGCTCTCAACTAGATCCTAATGCATATGCTCAAGACATTGATCTAGTGGCACTTGATTCCCGAGCTAACCGTGATTGCCCCTCTTGATAGTCGGCTATGTATCCTAAACCCGGTCAATCACTTCTCTACTCAACTTAGACCGGCAAAAGGAAAACCCTATGGTTATACCTTTGCCTTGCGCTCCTAGATCCTTCTCCTTCACTTGATCATCATGTCCATCATATTATGTGCATCTCCACCATGATCGACATTTCATGTCCATGCACCATTTCTTTGTGATCTTGTGGCCACCACTCCTTGCCACGTACACCTTCATCACATGTGTTGCTTATGCCTAACTCAAAACACTTAACACATGGCATTAGCAACTTGGTGTCATTAATTACCAAAACCAAACTTGGGATTTCAATCTCCCCCTTTTTGGTAATTGATGACAACCATCACAAAGATATGAAATGAAATCAATTTTCAATTTCGATAGTATTAGCTCCCCCTACATATGTGCTTTCATGAGTTTGGTTCAATTGTGCACATATGTATGGATTAGAATTTTGGGAGAGTTACTACTATCAAATTGATGCTAAGGTATATAGAATGGACCTTTGAAGCGTGATACCAATCGGAGTTGCCTTTATATACCATCCTTAGCATCGATGTAGCTAGACACCACTTGTAATTCATCACTTGTAAAGATCACAAACACTAAAGTACCCCGTGAGATCAACATTATAAGCAAAGGTGTCTAGATACCACTTGTAAAGCTACTCTCAGCAAATCATCATTCAAGTTCTAGTTCTAGCAATCACCAAACAAACATGAATATGAATTTAAGCTTTGCAATGCAACAATTCATCATGTTAATGCACATACAAATGCAACAAAACATTCATGAGCTTGCTTCCCCTACTCGTGTGCTCAATTTTGATTGATCCCTTTCCAAAGTTATTCTCTTATGCTTTCTCTCCCCCTTAGTAACTTTCTCTCCCCCTTAGTAACTTAACTTTTTATCTTTGTGACTTTTCTATCTTTGTGACTTTTCTCTCCCCCTTTGTCAACAATCACCAAAAAGGTGCCAATTTTAGTGAGAGTTAAGTCAATCAATATGAGGGAGTCCAAATTATGGTTCAATCTAGATCACTTGCCTAGAATATGTAATTCGGTTTGATCCAAGGACAAGCTTCTTCACACCTCATAAAGTATAAGGGTTATCTTGACCATGTTGAATTACACATCATGAGCTCATTTTCTAGATTCAACACTAGGTTTGCAAGCTCACAAACATGTCATATGCTACCACTAGATCAATCAAACATAGAAGCAATAGTGGTACCATATATACAACAAAATCATTTGATTTTCATGAATGAGCCTATTTGTCATGCAAATATGTCTATATGTTCTAAACATGTCCTTAGCAAAGTATGGATGATATGCCAAACAACTTTACCTTGCTATGTCGGAGGAGAGGCATGTCATATAAGAATGTGGGGGTGCACTCATTTCAAGTTGGAGAAGTCAAGTATGTTCAATTCATTCTTCAACTTGTAAAATCTCTTCTCATCAAGTGGCTTTGTGAATATGTCGGCTAGTTGATCTTCGGTGCCAATGCTCTCAATGCTAATATCACCCTTTTGTTGATGGTCTCTTATGAAGTGATGCCTTATGTCAATGTGCTTCGTTCTTGAATGTTGAACCGGATTTTGTGTCATCTTGATAGCACTCTCATTATCACAAAACAAAGGCACATTCTTGAATTTGATTCCAAAGTCATTCAAAGTGGCCTTCATCCAAAGCAATTGTGCACAACAACTACCGGCACTAATGTATTCGGCCTCGGCGGTAGATAGTGCAACACTATTTTGTTTCTTTGATGACCATGAAACAAGAGACCTTCCAAGCAATTGACAAGTGCCACTTGTGCTCATTCTATCAATCTTGCATCCACCATAGTCGGAATCCGAATATCCAATCAACTCAAAATTAGATCCCTTGGGATACCATAATCTAATATTATGACTGCCCTTAAGATATCTCAATATTCTCTTGGTTGCTTTCAAGTGACTCTCTCTAGGTGAAGCTTGATATCTTGCACATTTGCACACACTAAACATCACATCCGGCCTAGAAGCGGTGACATAGAGCAAACTTCCAATCATAGACCGGTATTGCTTTTGATCTACCATGTTGCCACTAGCATCAACACCCAATTGATCATTAGTGCCCATGGGTGTACTCATTGGCTTAGCATCTTGCAATCCAAACTTCTTGATCATATCCTTGATGTACTTCCCTTGACTTACAAAAGTGCCATTCTTCATTTGCTTGATTTGAAGTCCAAGAAAGTAACTAAGTTCTCCAATCATAGACATCTCAAACTCATTAGCCATCATACTTCCAAACTCTTCACAAAAGTCTTGATTGGTTGATCCAAAGATAATGTTATCCACATAGATTTGCAACACAAACAAGTCATTTCCAAGCTTCTTGGTGAAGAGAGTGGTGTCAACCTTTCCCATCTTGAACCCTTTAGAGAGAAGAAAGTCCCTCAATCTCTCATACCATGCTCTAGGTGCTTGCTTCAAACCATACAAAGCCTTCTTTAGCTGGAAAACATGGTTGGGCTTCTTGTCATCTTCAAAACCGGGAGGTTGCTCAACATAAACTTCTTCATTGATGTAGCCGTTTAGAAATGCACTCTTGACATCCATTTGATAAAGCTTAATGTTGTGTGCACAAGCATATGCTAATAAGATTCTAATTGCCTCCAATCTAGCGACCGGTGCATATGTCTCTCCAAAGTCAAGACCTTCAACTTGTGTGTAACCTTGTGCTACCAATCTTGCTTTGTTTCTCACAACTATACCATCTTGATCTTGCTTGTTTCTAAAGACCCACTTGGTGCCAATTACATTGTAGTTCTTTGGCCTTTCAACAAGTTCCCAAACTTGATTTCTAGCAAAGTTGTTTAGTTCTTCATGCATGGCATTTACCCAATCGGAATCCTTCAAAGCATCTTCTATTTTCTTAGGTTCTTCAAGTGACACAAATGAGTAGTGCTCACAAAAGGATGCTAATCTTGATCTAGTTTGAACACCACTTTGAATTCCACCAATGATTTGGTCCAATGGATGATCTCTTGCAATACTAGTAGGTTGGAGTATTGGGAGTTGATTGCTTCCACTTGTTTGACCTTGATCTTGAGCTTCATCATGAGTACCACTAGAGCTTGCTTGATTTGTATCAATTTGCACACTTTGGTTGATCATATGAACATCATCATCATCAACTTGCCTTGGTCTAACATCACCAATGTCCATGTTCTTCATTGCTTTTGACAATTGATCTCCTCTCACATCATCAAGGTTTTGAGCTTCATTTTGAGATCCTTGGGTTTCATCAAACTCAACATCATGAACTTCTTCCAAGGTGCCATTTGTGAGATTCCAAACTCTATATGCTTTGCTTGTGATAGAATAACCAAGTAAGAACCCTTCATCACATTTCTTTTCAAACTTGCTCAATCTAGTGCCTTTCTTGAGAATATAGCATTTGCAACCAAACACTCTAAAGTATGCAATGTTAGGCTTTCTTCCATTCAATAGCTCATATGGTGTCTTCCCAAGCTTCCCATGGCAATAAAGACGGTTGCTACAATAGCAAGCCGTGTTGATAGCTTCACTCCAAAATGAATGACTCACATTGTATTCACTAAGCATTGATCTAGCCATGTCAATCAAAGTTCTATTCTTTCTTTCAACTACACCATTGGATTGAGGAGTGTATGTTGGTGAAAATTGATGTCCAATACCAAGGTCATCACACAAATCTTCAATTCTTGTGTTCTTGAACTCACTACCATTATTACTTCTAATCTTCTTGATGGTAGTCTCAAACTCATTTTACACTCTCTTGACAAAAGATTTGAATAGATCATGTACATCACTCTTGTCATAAAGAAAGAACACCCAAGTGTATCTAGTGTAGTCATCAACAATCACAAAACCATACTTGTTGCCACCAATGCTAGTGTATGTTGTTGGCCCAAACAAGTCCATGTGCAATAGCTCAAATGCCTTTGATGTGCTCATTTCACTCTTACTAGGATGTGTATTTCCAACTTGTTTGCCGGCTTGACAAGCACTACAAGGTTTATCCTTCTCAAAGGTGACATCCTTCAAGCCTCTAACTAAGTCATGCCTCAAAAGTTTGTTCAATTGTTTCATTCCAACATGACCAAGCCTTCTATGCCATAACCAACCCATACTAGATTTGCTAAGCAAGCATGATGTCAATTGTGTCTCACTATCATTGAAGTCAATTAAGTATAAGCTACCATGTCTAAATCCTTTGAATATCAAATTTGATCCATCAACACTTATGACTTCAACATCATCACTACCAAATATGCACTTGAAACCAAGATCACAAAGTTGTGCCACCGATAAAAGATTGAAATCCAGGCTCTCAACTAGCAACACATTAGATATGCTCATGTCATTTGAGATAGCAATTTTACCAAGCCCCTTGACCTTGCCTTTCTTATTGTTGCCGAAAGTGATAGCATCAAAACCACCATTTTGACTTGTATCAATTGATTTGAACATACATGAATCCCCGGTCATATGTTGAGTGCACCCACTATCAAGCACCCAATGCCTTCCTCCGGCTTTGTAATTGACCTACAAGATAAGATCAATTCTTTTTAGGTACCCAAACTTGTTTGGGTCCTATAAGGTTAGTGACCAAGCTCTTTGGTACCCAAATGGCTTTCTTCTTTGAGCCCATCCATGGTGCACCAATGAACTTAGTATGAACACCATTTGTACCCTTGGTAAGTATATAGAAAGAATCAAACTTAATTGAGGATACATTAGCATTGGATTTCTTGTTCATGCAATGTTGCTCTATGTGACCAACTTGCTTGCAACTTTTGCAATAGCTACCATTGTTCTTCACAAAACGAGTCTTGTGAGGAGCAAAAGCGGCCTTGCCTTTCTTGGAGTTATAGCCCAATCCCTCTTTGTAGAGAGAAGCTCTTTGGCTACCCAAGCACATAAGCAAGCGGTCCTCACCACCATAAGCCTTAGCTAAGGTGTGATTGAGCTCTTTTACCTCCTTCTTGAGATTTTCATTCTCAACTATAAGTGTGGAGTCACAAGTGAAACCATCACTACTAGATGAGGATGATGTAGATGCGCTACATGAAGGGTTAGTGGTAGCAACAATAATAGGCTTATGACAAGATTCATCAATTATATCACAAGATATGCCTATGTTGCAAGTTTTAGCTTTCTCAACATTAGTTGGTATGTTTTCACATTTTTCAACTAGAGAGGAATGAGCTTCTTCAAGCTTAGTGTGAGTCTTTTGAAGCTTCTTATGGTCTACCTTTAGACTCTCATAAGATGCCCTAAGCTCATCAAGTTCTTGCATAAGGTTTTTCTTTTCCTTAAGCAAGCCCTTGCACTCCTTTCTAGATTCTTTAAAATGTTGAGTGCAATCTTCTAGCATAGTGATTAGTTCATCTTTAGTGAATTCTTCTTCATCACTATCACTATCACTAGCATTATCATGATCACTCTCATCATCGGATAATACCTTAGCGGCCTTAGCCATGAAGCACGATGGAGTGTCGAAGAGAGAGACCTTCTCTTGAATAGCAATGCTAGCATGTCCCTTCTTCTTGCTCTTGTTGTCATCCTCATCATCACTTGAGGAATCATCACTATCCCATGTAGCAACATGAGAATCCTTCTTCTTTTTAAGAGAGCTCTCCTTCTTTTCTTGCTTCTTCTTTTGCTTCTTCCTCTCCTTCTTGATAGCATCTTCATCATCACTATCATAAGGACACTTTGCAATGAGATGGTCTTTGCTATGGCATCTAAAGCATCTCATGGTATGCTCATTCTTCTTGGATGAGTTCTTTATCCTTCTTGCACGAAAGCCTTTCTTCTTCATGAATTTGCCAAATTGCTTGACAAAGAGAGCCATCTTCTCATCAATGTCATCACTATCACAAGAGCTTGAGTCTTCTTCACTTGATGATTCAATCTTGGATTTGCCCTTGGATGTGGTGGCTTTGAATGCCACACTACTCTTCTTCTCATCATCCTTTTTCTCGTTTTCCTTCTTCTTCTTCTTGACCAATTCATCCTTCTCATCATCTTCTCTATATGAATCATCGGTCATCACTTCTTGAAATATTTGTTGAGGAGTTGAATCCTTCAATGTAGTCCTCACTAGCACGGTGATCAATGTATCAAATCTCTTGGGAAGCATCTCAAGAACTTCATAGAGAATTGGTTGTCTTTGACCTCCTCACCAAGTGCCTTTAGCTCATTGACAATGACTTGCAATCGATGAAACATTTCCGGTACACTTTCATCATCTTGCATCTTGAAGCTTGAAAATTTTTCTTGCAAGATATATGCTTTAGCGGTCTTTGTGCCTTCGGTGCCCTCAAATGTTTCTTCTAACTTGGCCCAAGCATCATGTGCAACTTCTATGTTCTTTACTTGCTCAAATGTCTTGTCATCTAATGCCTCATGAAGAGCACTAATGGCAATATCATTGCATTGGAGCTTCTTCTCTTCCACCGGTGTAGGTGCTTCCGGATTAACAACCTCAAATTTTGTCTCGGTGACCTTCCACACTTCTCTATTGATTGACTTTAGGTGTGCGGTCATCTTAACCTTCCAATATGCATAATTTGCGCCATCAAAGTGAGGTGCCTTCTTGGTGTTGTTGATGTGCAAACTTAATTGAGCCATTTCTTCTTCACCGTAGGTTGTTAAGCCTCAAATAAACGGTGCCTCGGCTCCGATATCACTTGAAAGGTCCAAATAGGCTAGAGGGGGGGGTGAATAGCCTAATTAAAACTTCTACAACAATTACTTAACCACAAGTTAGTACAAAAGGTGGCGGAGCAAAATGCACTAGCTCTAACTAATTAAGCAAGCCACCTACACAAGTCTAGAACAAGGCTATCCACTAAACACAACAACAACAAGCTAGAAACAAGATGTAATACGAGAGAAGAGCTTCGAGAGATTATACCGCCGTGTAGAGATGAGAAGTACCAATCAAACAATCACACAAGAGAAATCCTCGGGAAGAGAATGACACAAGAATTTATCCCGAGGTTCACTTGCTTTCCGGCAAGATACTCCTCGTTGTGGCGATACACCCACTTGTCGGTTCGCGAGCTAATCGACTATCAAGAGTCGAGCCCTCGGCGGGCACCGCACAACCGCACACAAGATGGGGATCCTCCAAGCCACGAGCTCCACTAGAGTATCCAATTCGCGAACTCCCGCGGGGAAGGATCAAGAACCCCTTACAACACTTGGTGAAGGCTCCAACAATCTTCAATTGCGAGCTCAATCACCTCCGCTGCTCCAAGCCGTCTACCGTGTCGGGAAACACGGAAGAGTAACAAGAAATCCGCAGCAACTCGAAGATCAAGTGCCTCTAGAATGCAACTCTCAAGCAATGCACTTGAATCTCACTCAATCTCACTCAAGATGTGCAACTATGCAAAGAGATGAGTGAAGGGGTTGTTCTCTAGCTCAAAGGATGTCTCTAGGTCTCAAAATGTGCTAGAGTTACCCTCAAACCCCGGACATCCTCTATTTATAACGAAGGGGTACGCAGCTAGCCGTTACAAACGACGCAGCAGAAATCGCGATGACCGGACGCTCCGGTCAGGGTGACCGGACGCGTCCGGTCACTACACGACGAACGTGAACAGTGCACGTCAGAACTAGCCGTTATCGTGACCGGACGCGCTCCTTCGATCGACCGGACGTGACAGTGCCAGCGTCCGGTCGCGTTCCAGTAAGCACCCGACGCGACCGGACGCGTCCGGTCGCACGTGACCGGACGCGTCAGCCGCGTCCGATCGTGCTTCGCTGCGCTCGGCCTCTCTGGACGCCTGACCGGACGCTCCGGTCCCGTGAGGCACCGGACGCGCCGGTCACGCGCTTAATATTTACGCCCAGTTGAACTGACCGGACGCGCTGGTCAGGCCAGACCCGCGTCCGATCACAAACCCTAGCGGACAGCACTGTGATGAACTGACCGGACGCGTCCGGTCGAACCGAGACCGCGTCCGGTGCAGCGTCCGGTCATCACAGTGACTGCCGTTCGCCTCCGTTTCTTTTCCGACTTTCGGTGCAGTAGAAAATAGGCGTTTCACTTCTCCAAAAAGCGCCGAATCCCGACTCGCAAGCTCGGCGGGAGGGAGAGAGGAACCCAAACCCCTCTCTACCGCTTAAACTCCACTGCCTTCGCAAATATGCTAACACCACCAAGTGTACACCACCATGTGCATGTGTGTTAGCATTTCATAAACATTTTTTCAAGGCGTTATGTTAGCTCTCAACTAGATCCTAATGCATATGCTCAAGACATTGATCTAGTGGCACTTGATTCCCGAGCTAACCGTGATTGCCCCTCTTGATAGTCGGCTATGTATCCTAAACCCGGTCAATCACTTCTCTACTCAACTTAGACCGGCAAAAGGAAAACCCTGTGGTTATACCTTTGCCTTACGCTCCTAGATCCTTCTCCTTCACTTGATCATCATGTCCATCATATTATGTGCATCTCCACCATGATCGACATTTCATGTCCATGCACCATTTCTTTGTGATCTTGTGGCCACCACTCCTTGCCACGTACACCTTCATCACATGTGTTGCTTATGCCTAACTCAAAACACTTAACACATGGCATTAGCAACTTGGTGTCATTAATTACCAAAACCAAACTTGGGCTTTCATTTGTGTTACACAAAAAACATGTCTAGTTAGTAGACACGAATATAAACATATCTGTAAAAAAGCATCAATTATTCTTTAACACACAGTAAAACGTTGCTATACAATATGTCTATACATCAGTAGATGCGCAATGTAAAAGTATATACAAGAGCATTCCTACATGTGTAGACACGCATCAAGCGCATCTATGAAAGCATATCAAAGCTCTTAGACACGTTTAAAGTCTCTATCTACAAATCTTGACACGATATGGTGTAGACATGCTAGGAACGCGTCTATAAAAACGTCTCAAAGCCTCTAGACATGTTTCGTAATTCGTATTTATATATCCAGACACAGTCCATAGGGAGACGCTCCAGACTTTACCAAAGCATACCTATAATCCCATAAAGATGAAATAAAACATTTTAAACCCTTATAGAAAGCGTATCTACAGGTGGGTGTTCTTGTAGTGTGTTTTGGGACCCTTGGAACTTGATGAAATTGTGGCTTGAAGGCCAAGCTCTTATCTCAAATGTTCCAGTCCCCTAAACCTCTCTTTTCAAGCATCTTTGAGCTGAAATTATTGAGGTGTTGTTTGTTCGTTCTTAGGTTCCATGATGTCTTGAGAACATGCTTTGTTTCAAGAAAATTGTGAAACCCCCAATTTGAGAAAGAAAAATCAAGATTCATGGCCAAGCTGCTTTGAGGTTTTGGGAAAAATATTTTGGGATACCTTCACCATATCCTAGGGAAGGTGTGGCAAAATTTCGTGTCATTTTGACTTCGTTTGATCGAGTTTTGTAATTTTCTCCCTTGGTTTTGGCCTGCTAAAAACAGTCTGCACGGAACTCTCGTGATATTGCAGTTCTACGCGCAATTGCTAAACTTTTGCGGCTGCTAAGGTTGTAAGGTGCTTCTAAGCTTCTCTGAGTTGGTTTTTTTTTTGACCATTTCGCCTTCCTAGCATTGTCTCTAAGTCTAATAGTCTTGTTGTGGCTATGCAGACTTGAGTTTGCTAGAAGAGACCAGTTTTTACGGAATTTTACGATATAGGCCGAGTTCTTTTTTTTTTGAATTTTGATTGATTCCTATTCACCCCTCCCCGATTGTTGTTTTGGTCCTTCACATCACTAATAACCTGTTCTTTGCTTCCTCCATCATGTTACCTTTTCTATTTTCCTACATGTTTTCCAGTATAATGGCGTCACTAGAATTTTGGACAGATTCTGCTGGGGTGCAACAAAACACCAAGAGCGAGAATTGATTTTGGCTTATTAGCAAGGGACGTGGAGAAGCATTCAACACGAAACTAGAACGAGTATGAAGCTCTATATTTCGCACTTGCCACAACATGCATATAGATATAGTAGTGTATACAAAAAGCAGGCAGCGCCCATAGCACGAACTACAAAGGATTTTATTACCAAGCTGGCTAATTCAAAAAAAAAAGCAACCCATTAACAAAGACGTACATGTAGAGTAACCAAACATGCATATCCCATCAGCAGAATTGCCACCGCTTGCTGATGATGAAGACTAGAGCAGGTCCCTTAGCACTGAGATCGCCGCAGCATGCTTCTCCTACACACAAGTTTTTTTTTTATTAATTTCATTAACTCACATGCGTAACATTGATGCCAAGCTAAATTGTCTTAAAAAACCGTTTAAATCCAGTTTCATCGACGAACACATGTAAACTTTTCAAAATAACACACAACAAAAGCTGTTAGCTACGATCACATGTTACATTGCATCCAACTTTTAGAACTAAGGTAAGATGCACGTATATAGGACCCACATGATAGAAAAAGTTATCTATCGCTTCTCATCGAATCGTTCCCTTCGTACAATTTCGCCACACGGAAGGAGTACATTAATTGTATAGAACCAAGGCCTTGTTTAGATGCCAAATTTCATCCCCAAATTCTACTATGCAAAAAGAAGATTCCTATCACATCAAAATGTCGGTACATGCATGGAGTACTAAATGCAGATAAAATTAAAAACTAATTACACAGTTTTGTTATACTTTACGAGACGAACATTTTGAGTCTAATTAGTCAAAGTTTGAATAATTTTTACCAAATACAAATGAATTGGTACAGTGCACATTTAATGCGCACGGTACCAATTCGGGCTCCCGAATTTGGGATCTGAACACGGCCCAAGGAAGAAGCTCACTCTTTCACACTCTGAACATATACTGTACAGTTCAAGTCGTCAGCCGTGTCAGATTGTTAGTGCATTTTGATGACGTGAACTAAAAGAGGTGTCGCACGCACCTGGTCAAGAGCTCTTTCCCGGATGCCACTGCACACCGGCCGGCCGCTCTCGTCGTACAGTATCATCCCGCTGAACCGCGGCAGCTGGCACTTGACGCCCATCAGCACCCTCCTCTGCCATATCGGCCGCACCGGAGTGCCGCCCGACACGGCAGCGGCAGCTCCCTCCACTCCACCACTTTTCACTCCCATGGCCGCCGCCTTCTGCTCTACTCCCAGTCCCAGCACGTCGTCGGCGTCGCCTCCCAAGATCCCGTACTCGCAGTCACCACCCTCCGCGCCGGCTACCTTATGGACGACGACGCGCCCCCGCACTGACCGGCTGCTGGCGCCGTCGAGCTTCTCCTTCCAGGGAGCCACGGACAGGCAGAGGCCCATGATGCGATGACTGCTAGCACTGGATCAGGGGCAGGGTGCAGGGACAGCAGTGTCGTGGCAGACAGTAGGGATGTAGGGTAGAGGGCAGTGTGGCGCGGTTGGCTTCTTATGGCGAGCGACGCCAAGAATATCATTGATGCGCGCACAGGCTGCCCGTGAGCCTTGCCGTTTGTAGTGATGAAGTGAGCGTACGCTTCGGTGCTCACTCATTTACGTTTCACCGTTATCTGGGTGGTGGCGCGGACGTGTGACGGTGACCGAGCCTCATCAGCTGGTGACTGCCTGACTTGATTTGGGTGCATCCGTGCATGTGAAGAACGCCCAGCTCTTGGCTCGGCGCCACGGCGGATGGAGTAACCTTCAGAACGAGGCGACGGACGATCGCTTGTGCCGTGATGTGCGGAGGAAAACGATCGCTTGTGCCGTCGTTCACCGATCCATGCATGACTGGGGGCTCAAGCAATCTGCCAAAGCAAGTAATTCATCGCCGTCATTGAACAGCGTAAGAATTCTGGTGTTGGCTGCTGCATTTCTTCACTGAAAATATAAGGAAATTCATCAAGACCAAAGGATTGATCGTTAGAGCGAGCATCTCCAGCAGACCAGTACACACGGCATCAGACCCGCATCGCTTTTTTTAGCTATAGCGCAAGAAATCGAGCCTCCAGCGGACTCGCCAACGGCTTCGCCATCCCTGTTGCGCACGCTATCGTCGGAGTTCGGCAAGAAGCCAAATCTGGCGGGACGGTTTTTGGCTATGTGTCGATAACTCACCGAGGCGTTCCTGTTTTGCCTTTTATTTTCGGGTAAAGAGAGCTTTATTTATTAACTAGGCAAAACGTTACGATCGTCATTTAAGAGGTCAGTAATACACGCAGGTGCCTGCCTTGGCCAAGTTGCAGTATGAACATTTCTCCTAGCTAAATGACCTAGCTCGTGAGCCACCTTATTGCACTCTCTCTTTACCTCGTGGAATTTCCATTCCACCGGCGTCTGCAAATACTCTTTGGCCTCTAAGATGATAAACCGAAGCTCCGATCGGTCCATACCATCGGACTCCATGGCAGTGATGATTCTAGCACTATCCGACTCCACTACAATCGGCCCCGGACACCACTGAGAAGCCAATCTGAGCCCAAGTACACATGCTTGGGCTTCCGCTTCATCTGCAGATGCACACCGGAATAAGGCCTGCCAAGCTGTCAGCACAACCTCGCCTCTGCTGTCTCGGATCACCGCTCCAACCCCCGCCTCCCCAGTCTGTGCCACGAACGAACCATCTGTATTGAGCTTGAGCCAGCCCTCAGGCGGGGGCTTCCATCTCTCCGTCTTTGCAGAAGCTGGCTCGGGTGCATGGGACGGCGAGGTCCAGCACAGGCCTTTACCTTTCGAATCCACCAATGAGCCTGGCTGTTGGATTTGCAGCAAAGCATTGCGATAGTTTAACAGAAAATGGACAGATTCAAGGATGCTGGAAGAACCTGAGTTGTGCGTGATGAAATTATGGCTCGTCCATGCCCTCCACAGGATAAGCATGGTTAAATCTCCCTGCTCCTTCGTGCACTTGTCCAGAAGTAACAGCAGCCAATCTGGGCCCGTTCTTGCGAACAGCGTCTCATTCAGGAGCGGCCAATGTTCCCTCATCGCCAATCTCAGATTCCGTGCTTGAACACACTCAACAGCGGCATGGTAGCTGTCCTCAATCGCATCGCCGCACAGCGGGCAGCACCCATTCAGTTCCATCTTCCGAATATGCTTGTTCTTCTTTGTTGGCAGTACGTCGCGTGCTAATTTCCAGCAAAAAATACGAACCTTTGGAGGTACGTTTGCTTTCCAAATATTCTTCCACAGCAGACGGTCAACATCTGGTCTGGAGCTTGATGCAGTTGCCTCGGCTACGTTCTGCAAGTTCAGACCCAGACGATAAGCACTTCGCACCGAGAAAATGCCGGATTTTTCTGGATGCCACGCTAACACATCCTCAGTTCTCCTTTCTGGCAGTTTAATCTTCGCAATGGCATCTGCATCCGCAGGATTGAAAATGGTTGCTATCCTATTATAATCCCAATCGCATCCCTCAAAATCCAGTAAGTCCGACACCCAGTGGAGGCGACAACGACCTCTTCGAGATGTCGTTTTGCAGGAAAACTCTCTAGGAATCCACGGATCACGCCAAATCTGGACACTGGAACCATTTCCGATTCGCCAAATTAGTCCTTCCTTCAATAAATCCAGTCCATTTATAATGGCCTGCCAAGATTGCGAAGCATTTGCCTGAGGTACTGTGTCCACCACCAAGCTTCTGGGGAAGTACTTGGCCTTCAGCAGCCTTGCGCACAGGCTGTCTGGCTGGTCCAACAACCTCCACGCCTGGCGAGCAAGCAGCGCCTGGTTGAAAATACGCAAGTCTCTGAAACCCAGACCCCCCCTGCAACTTCCTTGCCGTCAGGTCTTTCCATGCCACCCATGCAGTCTTCCTGCTACCCTTTTCAGCGCCCCACCAAAAGTCCCTAATAACTGAAGTGAGGCTGTCACACAAGAGCAGGGGAATTTTGAACACACTCATAATATAGGTCGGCAAAGCCTGTGCAACAGATTTAATTAATACTTCCTTGGCGGCAGCAGACATGTTCTTTTCAGTAAAGTCATTCAACCTCTTGCACATCCGCTCTTTCAGAGGTTGAAACCGGACCCCCTTCAGACGTCCTGATGGTGTGGGCAAGCCTAAATATTTGCCATCAAAAGGTGCATTCACCACTCCTAGGATTGTCGTCACCTGTTGTTGTTCGTCTGACAACTCCTCATCTTTGAACAGTATGGAGCACTTGGCACCATGTATCAGTTGGCCCGTACCCCTTTCAAAGTTCTCAATGACATCCTTAACTTGAAGGGCTTGCTCCGAGTTTGCCTTGAAAAATAGTAGTGTGTCATCTGCAAACAGGAGATGAGAAATCCCCGGCGCGCCCCGGCAGACCCTCAATTCTTGAAGCAAGTTTAAGGTGACTTTCCTGTTTATCAACTTCGACATGCCATCAGCGACAAAAAGAAATAGGTAGGGCGAAAGCGGATCACCTTGGCGAAGACCGCGGGACGGGGTGAATGGTGTAGAAGATACACCATTGAAGCGGATCTGGTAGTGCACCGAGGTCACACATGACATGACCCTGTTCACCCACAAACTCTGAAAGCCCAGCTTCAACAACATAGCATTGAGAAAACCCCAGTCCACACGATCGTAAGCCTTGGACAAATCCAGCTTGTATGCACAAAACTGACTTCTAGCATCATTGTTCGTCCAAATGGCATGAAGGCACTCGAAGGCTATAAGAGCATTGTCGGTGATCATACGCCCAGGGATGAACGCACTCTGGTTGGGCGAAATAATATCTTGGAGCAGAGGTCTGAGTCGGTTGACAATGCACTTGGAGATAATTTTATAGATGACATTGCACAGACTGATCGGCCTGAAATCCTTCATTGTTTCCGAATCTGAAGTCTTTGGGATCAAGACAATACATGTGTCATTAACCCCCTCTGGCATATTACCGTTCTCAAAAAATTCCTGGACAGCCGGTACTATATCCTCCTTGAGCAACAACCAATTCCTCTGGAAAAATCGCCCTGGATATCCGTCAGGCCCAGGCGCCTTCAACGGTCCAATTTGGAAGAGGGCATTGCTAATCTCCTCCTCAGTGTACGGCTTGTTCAAGCTCACATTCTCCTCCGGCGTGATACAGTCATCAAAGAGTTCCACTATATTACCTGGCTGCACATTATCATCACAGGTAAATAAGTCCACAAAATAATCATGGGCCAAACCTCTCATTTCTTGGTCGTCTGAGGTCCAGCTTCCATCGGCTTTCTTCAATTTCTTAATTCTATTCTTTTTTGCTCGCCAGATTGCCTTGCGATGGAACAACTTTGTATTTCTATCACCTTCTTTGAGCCAAGTTATGCGCGATCTCTGCAGCCACATCATTTCCTCTCTATAGAGGACCTCGTCCAGCTCACGCTTCACGGTCAAAATTTGATCCCGGTTCTCAACAGGACCACTCCCCTCCAGCGTCGCCAGCTTCTGGCGCAATTCCTCCAATTGTTTGCAGACGTGACCAAATTTGTTCTGGCTCCAGTAGCTCAATGCCACAGTCATTTGCTTCAATGATTCTGCAACCCGGCCCAGATCACTACCGGCATTTCTTCTCAACCAGGCCTGCTCAATTTCTAGCTGTAGTCCTTCCTCCCTCTCCCACATAATTTCATACCGGAATATCTTCGGTTGCCGGGCAGCAGGACCATCACCAGCACACCGCAGTAGCAGCGCCTTATGGTCCGACCGCGGGGAGTCAAGATGAGTCACAGAGGCATCCGGAAATAGTAGACTCCAATCAGAGTTAGCGACACTCCGATCTAATCTTACACGGACATTGCGTTGGCCCCCCTGGTTGTTGTTATACGTCCAAGGGAGACCACGGAATCCGAGGTCATGAAGATCACAATGGCTGAGTACCTCACGAAAGTCCATCATCTGTCTTTCCGGCCTTGGGGTCGCCGAGAAGTGCTCATGCTGCCAGAGGGCTTCATTAAAGTCCCCCATCAAAAGCCAGGGGCCGTCCCACACCCCGCACAACCTGCGCAATAAATCCCACATGTATTTTCTATTTTCAACCCGTGGCTCGCCATAAACAAAGGTGGCCCTCCAAGGGGAGCCGCCTGAGTTTTCATTAACCAAGACATCAATAGCACGCTCTCCTTGATATAGGAGAGTTACATTTATTGACTCATCCCAAAATAAAGCAAGACCTCCACTAAGACCTACACTACTTATTGCAAGACTATGACACAAACCCAACCGCCAAGACAAATTCCTAGCACGAGACGCATGCATTCTAGTTTCTGACAAAAAGACTAACCTGGGTGAGTACGACTGGACAAAGCCGCACAATTCTTGAACTGTCCGTGGGTTCCCCAACCCACGGCAGTTCCAAGCCAAAGCATTCATTTCTCCTGACAGGGCTCGCCATGAGCTCCCGTCAGGTTTGGTGTCACTGTAGCTGAGGTCTTACTCTTCTTCGCTGGGGACTCCGCAGTCTTTACATTATCGACTGACTGCTCCTTCCCCGTACCACACTCCTGCATATATTTGAATGTCTCCATCACAATGTCGGCATCAACCAGCTTCTTGCTCATACGAGCCTTGTCAATATCTTTGTTCGCCACCATTGAGCCCTTAATAAAGCCTAACTTGCCGCTCTGAACCCCTTGCTTCGCCGCCCGCGAGGCAGCAAACCTTTCTTGCATGCTCGGTTTGTCTAGCCCCGCCCCGCTGCCTGCGTGCAGCGAGAAGGACTGGGTGTCGCTGCTGGAGGCCACGAATGAATCAAGGCCCGACACCTTCTCCTTTACAGAGTCAGAGCCAGGTGCAACCAGAGGGAAGGCGTTGAGGTCAAGATTCCCTCCATCCACCATCATGCTCTCCACCCCCTTCGCTAAGTCATTGGCCACCTTCTGACTCACGTTTCCTGTAGGAAAAGCAGCAACAATCTCATCATCATCACCCACCGGATCTGCATGGAAAGAAGAGGGTGCAGCCCTCTTGGTTCTGTTTCCTTCATGGGAAGCCCTAGACGAATTGTGCATGGATGCCACACGTTCCCTCTGGGAGCCACTAAAATCCAACCCCCTCTTTGCATGAGTGGACATTGCTTGAATGACAACTGGCTTCCCGTACTGCCTCCTGAGCGGCGAGGCGCGCAGCTCCGTGCCAAATTTAGCACCCTCCTCCAGCTCTTCCGGGCACTCACGAACTGCGTGGCCAACACGGCCGCAGTTAAAGCAGAAAAAAGGAATGCCCTTGTACTTAACCAAAAATTCTAGCATTCCACAACCCTTAACCTTAATCTTCACACTTCTTTTAAGTGGGTCAGCGAGAGGATGACTGATTCTCACCCGCTTAAAGTCATGAAACACATCGCCAACCTCTAGAACTTTGCCCAGCTTGCCTCCCAAAACTCGGACAAAGGACGGCGTCAACATTCCGACTGGAATGTCGAAGATGCGCACCCACACTGGCAGTTCTGCAATTAGCACATTTGAAAGCTTTGAGAAGCCATCATATTTAACAAAGATGAGAGTGTCTCCCTTATGTTTCCACGGACCCCCACTAAGCACAAAATTTAACGTTCGTTCCGAATCAAACTCCACCAGAAAGCGATTGTCACCAAGCGATCTTGCCTTCACCATCTCCGACACACCCCACACCACACTCAACTCGGTCAACATCCCTTTCATGTTGAAAGGTTGGCTTGAGTAGAACAGCGCCACCGCCATCCACCTGTTCTGGATCTCAGCAGCCACCTCTTCTTCATCAAACACAAACTCATCACCGCTATCTACTTCCTCCACCAGTAGACCACCACCATGTACAACCATGCCCCTTTCTGGATTCAGGTCAATCTCATCAGCATCCGCCTTGTCCAAAATCCCAGCGCCCTCCAGCAGTGCCTCCGTCGGCGCTAGGGATTTCGCCTTGTCCACGTCCCCCGCCCCCTCCGGGATCACCTCGGTCTGCACCAAGGCCATCGCCACCTCCTGGATCTTCCCTACCTCAAGATCCATCGTATTCTTCTCCGACGTATCCGCAGTCACCTTCTCCACCATCGCACACTTCCCTACCCTAGCAATCGTGAACCTTGGCTCGGATAGGAAACCTCCTCACCGGAGATCCCTTTTCACCCCCACCTTGGTTACCGATCGCAGAACGAGCAGGAGAAAGATGGCGGTGGCATAGAAAGGATTGCAAAACCCTACCTCTTTGATGCTTAATAAGGTCTGGCCTTGTGGACCCACCTTACGATCCGATCTGACGATGCCAAAGCACCCCAGATTGCTTTCAGAGAAAACGGCAAGCCGACGTAGAAACGCCGCTCCACTCCCAACCAGCCCTAATCGGGGGATTGTAGTGGTGATTGAACTCAGCAACAGGACAAAAGCACGGTGAGGACGGCCGGAGAGCCCGTCCAGGGATCACCCTAGCGACGGCGGCCTAAACCCTAGCCGAGGTTGTGCGGTCGCCGCCCAATCGCCCGTCAATCGCCTCCGTCATTTCCGGAGTCGGTTTTTTGGCTAATACGTAACACACCATGGTGCAATTAGTTGTTCCTGTTTTGCTTATGGCGGCCAAAGATCACGAAGACGATGTTCCATTTCCTCTGCCAAGGAAGGCCATGCGTGTAATCCAGCCGCGTTGAAGGTTCGCCCTTCCCTGCATCCCCGATGATCTCATCTTCAGCGTCCTGCTGTCACGGTTCCCATCCAAATATGTGATCCGATGCAAGTTCGTATGCAAAGTCTAGTTCGCCATCATACTGATTACTGACTGAGCCAACCTGGAATTCTCCAAGGTGCGGTCGACAAGCCGTGTGGTCTCCCGCAGGCCGCAGCTATAGGGGACGTGCTGGCGCCAGGATACGATTCCGTCGGACGTGCGTTTCCCTCGCCTGCACAGTCTGCCCCCATCCGCTAATTTGCCTTGCCCGCGTGTGCATTGCGCCGTCATAGTGTCTGTACGGCTCATTTGCAATCTGCTCCGTCCGCCCTGATTTGACCTGCCCGTATCCGCGCATCCCGCCCCCATCCGTTCGCCGCGCCCCGTCGTGCCCCCGATTGCCGACAATATGAGACACTTGAATGTAACATACGTCTGAAACAGATGAAACATGTGAAAAATACATTTGCAACATATGTGTTAAAACATATGCAACATCCAGATAGAACACTTGCAACTTACAACATGAAAACACTTGCTACAATGGAAGACTGGAACAAATGAAATATTTAGAACATATTGTTGCAACATATGTGTGAAACATATACAATATCCATATCAAAACGCTTGCAACATATGTTTAGAACATATGAAACATTTTAAACAAACTCTTGCAACATGTCTCTGAAACACTTGCAACATATACAACAACCCCAATCTACTGTTGCAACATCCATATAAACACAACTGCAACATACCTCTGAAACATCTGAAAACAATTAAAACATATATTTGCAATATAGGGGAAGTGCAGCGCCTGTGTCGGTCAATTCCGGCTGTCGGGGTGTGGGAGCTGGCGGCAAGTGGCGGCGCGCGTGCACCACTAGCATCCCGCATCAGCGGCGCACGTGAGCACCACCGCCACTAGCACCGGGCTTGGGTTAGCCGGACGGGCGGCATGCGCGACAGGCGGAGCGAGCACCACCAGCACCAGCGCACGTGACAGGAGGGAGCGGGCAACGTGCGTGATGGGATGGGGTGAGAGGCGCGCATGATGCGCCGCGAGCAAGCGGCGGCGGATGGGGTGCACGACAGCAAAGGGGAGTACGCTTCCGCGACCAAGATGAGGCAGCCGGAAGGCGCTGTGACAGGAGAGGAGGAAACAAAAGGGATAAGGATGGGTGCGTTTTTTTAATAAACTCACGGGCAGTGCGAGCGGTAGGGTAAAAGCGCAAACAATGATGCGGTGGGCCTACGGGAGCGTATGATGATTTGTTCGTGTCAAACGTAAGACGAGTAAGAACAGCAACGGGAAAGGATGGACTCCACTTGCATGGTTTTCGACGGGTACCATGATGGTCTGATTCTCGTTTCCTAGCAAAACCAAGTGACAGTCGTCTGCTATCCAATAGTGAAGGAATTTGTTAAACTTCCGAAGGGCAGTGGTATTATGTTGAATTGAATTATTAGTCGATTGCATGATGTATACCTGTGTGCTTATTGAAAATCTATTACGTAGTCAATCGACAAAAAAAGTGAAGCACTATGATGCCTAACTAGGGCTTGTATACGGGAGCATGGCATCTGCGAGGTTGTTGTCACCTTTGGCAAATTGGGATCATCCATGTACACATAATCTATTGGATCCTTTTGGTTGATATCCTAGTCTATCATCTAATATGCACAAAATGATAATTTTGAATAAATGAAGGTCGAGTCTACAAACAATAAAACGCTAGGAATAGAAACAACTAAGATCCAAATAATTCTAGATAGAACACCAATACAAAAAAATTGTACTGGTTTTGTATTTTTATTTAAAATAAATAGTTATAAAATTTTGAGGATTTAACTATATTTTATTATTTTTTAAAGAAAAATACATATATGGCGATACTACCTTTGAAACGTGTCGAGGATTAATGTTGTCTGATTTTAATAGTCGTGTGGCCAAAGGTAGAGTTTGTCGGCAAAAATTGGAGTTGAATAGTTGGATGGCCAAAAGTAGACTTTTTCCAAAGATACATGTGGACAAGTTTTAAAAATATTTTGTAGTTCTTTTGATACACTGAACTTGTATAGTTTGATTTGCATCCCTCAATGGCTGACGTGACGCTATATGGGATAGTTAACGTGACACCTCATTAAACAAAAACAATATCTAAATCGTGCAAATTAAATGGCTTTAAAGTTAGGCCTCGTTTGGCATAGTTTCTTCACCAGCTCCTGAAGCTGTTTAGAATTATTTTGTGCCAAATGGGGTAAAACAAAATAGCTCAATTCATAGAGCTTTTGAAATCCTATTCTTACGTGGTAGCTTTTCCTGACTCCCTCTTGCATCCGTGGACCCCACCGGCACAAGCGCACGGGCCGCCGAGGCGGGCAACCAGCCCGGTGTCAGGGAGGGGCGGGGCCATCGGGAATGATCATCGGGGCGCGGCCACTGGGGCACGGCTGTCGGGGCACACGTCCCGCCAGGTGTCGAGGAGGGGGCCACCACGGTGTGACCATGAGTGTCGAGGAGGACGGGCACGCGGAGTGTCAAGGATGGAGGGTGTGCGGCCCATCGGTGTCGGTAAGGAGCATGGGGAAGAAAGAGAGGCCGTAGGGGAAGAGGACATGGAGAAAATAGAGGATGATTTTAGGGTTTAGAAGTTGTTTTGTTTAATATGAGTTGTTTTGCTAAACATTTAATTAAAACGGCTCCCCTTTAAGAGCTACTCGTGGAGCTAAAGCAAAGAAAAAATTGATTGATGGATTTATAAATGTGGAGGAGATAGAGATCGGATGGTCGCGAAAGTTGAGGACGTCGCATTTGTCCGAAGAAAACGGGCTGGCCGATTCTCTCCCGTGAGTTTGATTCCTCTCCTATCTGTATAGGCCCGTTGCCTCCCAGCTGGGCCTATATTGCTGGCTGATTCTTTCACAGACCTAGGTTGCTCCTATCTGTAGGCCTGTTGCTTCCTCGCTGGGCCTATACGGGCTGGCCGATATCCTGGTGAAATTCGGTCAACCGACCTTGTGTCTCCGCCGAAATCCGGGTGAAATTCGCGTTCACGTAATCACGTCACGTCCCCTCCAATTTGCCTGTATCTCTGGCTCTTCACAGGCGGCGACTGCTAGGCCAGCGGCGGCGCCCTCTCCGTCGGTATCTTCGCCGGCGAATATCATTCACCTGGTACGCTTTTCCCTACCCTTACCTTCCCGAGTCCCGAGCGAACCATAACTCACCCTGTTATTGCATTCGGTGAACCAGCTGACAGTACTGAAGACCAAACACCAGGTGCGTCTGACACCGGCCCAGCTACTGTGGCCCGTCCAGCAATAGAAGGGAAGACAAGCAAGCGAACCAGGATTCCGAGTACTCGAGTCAATGGGCCTCAATGGGCTTGATCTCTAGGCTGTAGAAGCAGCTGTGCTGCCGAGACAAGTCACTGGCAGAGCCGGATGTATAAGAATGGCAAATCGCCAGAGAGAGAGGACAAGAAAAATTATATTGAACCCTGAACCCCTGAACAAAATCTTCCGCCGTCTACCTTGCGTGCTCTGCTTCCCCTTCCCAAGTCTATCTTCTCATCTTTCCCCAATTCAATTACCCTAACACACCCATGGTTGTTGTGTAGCTTAAGTAAGAGATTTTGGTCATGGCGGTCAGAAGTTACGAAGACTTTCCTGGACCACGGAAGGCCATGCGCACCGTTCCTTGCATCCCTGATGATGTCATCTTCAACATCCTGTCGCAGCTCCCCTCCAAATCTGTGATCCGATGCAAATCCGTATGCAAGGCCTGGTTCCCCATCATATTCAGCGAGCACTTCATCCGTGCTCACCTGGAGTTCTCCAGGGTGCGATCGACAACAACCCTTGTGGTCTCCCGCAGGTACGTGGAATGGCAACATGAAGAGATGGATTCCACCTGCATGGGTTTCTACAGGTACATTGGTGGCAGTAAAGTAGAGATTGTTCACAGCCAAGACAATCCAAAGGGTATCGGTTTATGGGCTACCCCATCGCATTGTGATGGTCTGATTCTCGTTTCCACGGAAAACCAAGTTACAGTCGTCTGCAATCCAGCAACAAAGAAATTTGTTAAACTTCCCGAGGGCAGTGATAGCATAACTAGCATTCATAAGAGCCGGGTTGGATTTGGTTTTGATCCCTGCAGTAATAAGTACAAAGCAGCAAGATTCTTTTATGAATCGGGGAATGATGGGATATCTGAAACTGTCTGCAGGTTTGAGGTACACACAGTAGGCACAAGTACATGGAGGCGAACTGCCGATCCTCCGTACCCTATATTTTGGACGCCTCCAGCTCATGTCCAAGGTTATCTTTACTGGAGGATAGACCTGCCACCTTCAAAACATCCCAAAGCATTTGTCAAGTTCAGTTTATCTGAAGAGATGTTCAGTTTGACTCCATATCCTCCATCCAAAGAGGCGGAGCCCGTCTGTTTTATAGAATTGGAGGGGTAAATTATGTTGTGCTTGCTTCACTGAGCGGTTTGAAGTGGTGGAGATTTGGATTCTCGATAATGACAAGTCACCAAAATGGACGCAGTACTGCACGGTTAGTATTCCAAAAGATATCGTTGTGGCATTGCCTACAAGTGAATTCAAATTCCCCAAAATTCTTTTCAATCAGAAGGATTTACTTCTTACACGTGAGAATAAAGTATACCAGTACAAAATGAGGACGGGGGAGGTTAATTAAAAGGATCGTTGCAGCATTGCATGATTTCCGTTATTATGGTTCAAATGGCATTCCATGGAAGATATTTCTCGGGAGTGATGAATTGGCTTTTCATGCTGTTAACTATACTGAGAGCTTAGTACCCATAGGGGGCTGTTTGAACACCTAGTAATTATTTACAAGTGTTTTATAATTACATTTGGAAAATTAGTGGGGGCTGTATTTTACAAGGGTATTAGACCTAATACTTGCCTTCCAAACACACCCTAAGTGGATACACTTAGTGTTTAAAGGCGCACACAGATACCACTTTGACTATCTGGGTCTAAAAGGATCGGAGATCCAGTAATTATTTGTAACCATTGCAGACTTTGCATAAGCTTTCTTATCTTATTGCTTTTGATAATTAGTTATGGTGGTCATGAGCCATGACAGTAATCCTTTATGTAATTTTTGTGATTATGAAATACTTTTGGCTAAATAAATCTTTGGTTTACTTTCTAAATCTTAGCTAGTTTATCTTGTATAATCGGATTGTAAACTGCATTGTGCTTGTTTTCTATGTTGTGGAGTGGATTTGATCATAGTAGGACTTATTTCCTATGTTCTGTGGAGTGGATTTCAGCATAGTAGTAGTAGTAGTAGGACATTTACGTGGCACAATATATGGTCGATTTCTATAAGAAACCAGCTGTGTTTTCACACACCTTTGAGTCTCTGAGAAGGATTTGTGCATGCATGGTACTTGCAAAATTTGAAACAAAGAGTTACAAGAAATTTATAAGTCCTTGGGTTCCACAAGAAATTTGTGGTGCTTTTATACTCCCCAAATTTGTATTCTGAGAAGAATACATTGGAATTGGAAATTAAAATATACGAGTGTTTCTTAATATTTGAGGGCTTCTGATGCCATGATCTGGATAACAGTGTCTACGTTCTGTTTGTGCTTGACTTGCAAACAAGGATGCCAAACCTTCTGTAGCAGGTACCCCCTCCGTTTTCGAACTTTTTTATCTTGATTCAGTGTATGCAAATGCAGTCGAGATCCCTCGGTTATCCTTCACTGCAGAGTAATATTACTTGCAGAAAACAAATACTATGTGTAATTGTGTATTGAATATTTGGAAGTACTTATTATAATTATTTTCTTGCAATTAATGCCGCAATCCATCGAAAACGTGTCACTGTAATGATTTGGGATGACAAATTTGGTTCATCTGGACTATATGCAATCAGGCGCGTCCCGGGAAAACATGAGGCCCAGTTCGAAACAACAAGCGGAGGCCTAACATCTATTGGAAAAAGGGGGGAATTTACCAGGCGGTGATCTCCGTATGGCGTCTCCGATCTGGGTCCGGTTGGCGGCTGTCTGGGATTGCGACTAGGTCTCGACTATCGAGCACGAACAACGGTGAGGGCAAGGAACAAGTCCAAGCGACGAAGCCACAAAGGGTTACGAACTTACATGAAGAAGAATCGCTGGCCACAGACTTTTCTCCGGAAGGAAGTAGCAGGTCAGATCACGAACTCATGATCGTGGACTCGTGTGGTGCTTTTCTCCGGAAGGAACTAGCAGGCCACGTTTATAGGCCTATAGCTAATTTACTAATTAAACAAAGCCTAAAATTATTCTATATACTTAGGATACTTAGTAAACTTTAGGGCCCATAAATTTTAGGGGCCCAGTTCCGTCGCACAGCTTGCACGGGCCTTAGGACGCCCCTTCTATTTAATGCAATGACACAGTGATTGGCCAATTCTTCTTGCAGAAATTTGAGGAATGACTGCACTACAGTAGGCCAGATATCACTTCACTTATAAATTTGGATTTTCTGCACCAGAAGACACTTCATGACTGCACAGCATGGTTAGAAGCACAAATAGGATGTTTGGACGGCAGAATTGGCCAGTAGGAGAAATTAGGATAAAATGTAATTATTGCTTGAATTTATTCATGTGGTCAGTACAATTGTTGTCAGGCTGCTTCGGCCTGAATTAGTTTGTTTAGTACTTGGTCGGAACATACCGAATCCTCACCATCAGTAAGGATCAAAGGAAGATGTGCATTAAAACTGTCTGGTCATTAACACACTATGTTCTTGATTAATCATTTTAGCATCGCATATGAAAATCAAAGCATGTTTCCCTTTTTATTCACACAAGTTTATTCATAATTCGCAGGTGAGAAACAAAGTACTACAAGAAGCCAAATACTATCTACATGACGTGAGGTACAAGCAACTTGATCTGAACCCAGGAATTTTTGTCTCTTCAAACTACACTATACTTTAAGCATACTCATGGCTATACTTTTGCTCGAGACATTCATAACCTGTACAGTTTGGGTATTTCTTCGCATCCTAAACTTGGCATATGAATTACTCTCTCTGTCCCGGAAAAAAGTGTCGTTCTAGCTTTCATCCATTGTCCCACAAAAACTGTCGTTTTAGACCCTGGTCCCACCTGGACAAGGCTGCAGGCCTAATGCTTTTGTTTCTCCCCTTTGTTCGCATCACATGGAGCATACTGACGCGGAGGTGCAGCGGCGGTTCCCCAAGCGGATTGACCGATGCGGAGGTGGAGTGGCCCGAAGCTGAGGCAAATTCGGCGGCGCCTCCCGAGCAGACCAGTGTCGAGGCGCATCCCGAGCGGCCCCACTCCCTTCCTTCTTCCTCATCCACCGCCCTGCTGAGATCCAGTCGCGGCCATGGCTGAGATCCACGCCCAGCCGTCGCCGAGATCCATGCCTGGCCGGTAACCGAGATCCATGCCCAGCCGGTCACGTGCTGCTGGACCGTCGTCATCAAGGTGAGGCGGAGGCGGAACGGCTGTCGGCATCAAGGCAGAAGCGGATCTGCTGGCGTGGGGACGACCATCGTCAAGGAGGCGGTAGCTGGTGTTGAGGCGGACGGCACGATGGGCCCTTCTCCTCCACCGGCGGGAGGCGCAGGGCTCGTGCTCTGGGCATAATAGGAGCGCCGATGACCTGGATCGAGATGGGAACGGGGAGGAGAGCAAGATAGAGTAGGGTATTCTGGTATTTTCTCTTACTCATTGGTATTCGTGCCCATTGCTAGAACGACGTTAATTTTAGGACGGAGGGAGTATCTTTTGTTCAGGTTCTAATATGTTCAGGCATTCATTAGTGAATGCAACAGAACCATTGTGTTGCCCCTCAATCATCAAGCACATGTTCCCAGCCTGAATTCAATAGAACCATTAATCCATAAATCATTCTCTCAAAACATAAGAAAAATAGCCTAGATTCATAGACAAACATGGAACTTGATACCAAGCATGGGTGCTGGCAGAATTAAGATAAAATAAAGTATTGTTCCCTAATACTACCTAAGGTTCACTTTCTTGCAGTATTGTAGGTAATGTTCCCTGATGCACCCATGGGTCACTTTCTTGTAGTACTATGGGTTTAATCTGAACATTTTAACCTCTTAAGAGTATTGCTAAGGACAGATCAGTTTTGTTTTAGATTTAGAAATCAATGCATGGTCAATTTCATTCCGTCAGCTCTGGTTGGGTTTTCTTCATTGCTTATTTCATTTTAGTTCTCTCAATTTATGGAACTCTTTTGTTCTATTGTAATATGCTACTGCTCTGCATTTGGGCAAGATCACAAGAGTAGTTCGCCAGTGTGCAGATGCTATCCAGGAGCTAAGACAGTGATCCCATCATGAGGCTAGGAATTAGTGGTGGGTATGAGTTCTGTGAATGCTAACATCCCTCTTACTCGTGTGTTCTAGCCTGCACATTGATAGCTCCACTGCTTGTTATTTTTCCTCAATGTTGCGTTCATGACACTTGGCATATATAGGTAGGTGGTGGTTCGGTTCCTTGTAATCCCTTCAATTTGGCCAAAACAATATGCTGACAGATGATCTTGCAAACTTTTGGTACTAGGAACAATATTCCTCCGAATGTTCTCCATACAGAACTTATGTGTAAAGATCTGCTTACATGAATGAATAATGATTCATCTATAGTTCACCTGATTCATTTTGCCGAATGCGACTTTGATCAAATTTCTTTTCCATGTTTTGAAACAAAGAATGGGACATGATAGCAATTTAGGCTTGGTTGCACTCTTTACTTGCAACCATGGATTTCATGTGTTTAATGTTCTGCTAAGCTTTTCACATCTCAATTGCTCTTCATACTGACTATTTAGAATTGTATCGACAGGGGAATTAGAAGCAAGGCGCCCATGGCAAGGGTTGTTTGGAGCAAAATAACAACCAAGCAGAAGAAAACTTAGTTCTAAATTTAAGAAAACTCATTAGTTCTAATTTTTTTTGTACAGAAACCTTGGGCACTTTTGTTACTTTACTAACTCTTTGCATTTGGATGTTTAAATGCAACTAATCACCCTTGGCTTTATAGGGTGAATGTTTTAATATGAACATCTTATAGGAGAATTTCAATTCCTGCGTGACTACAAGATTCTGAAATGTATTATGGACAAAAACACTGTATAACAGATAGTCTTAATGAATTGTGGTGATATAAACTATATTATTCTGATTTCACATCCAAACTTGAAGATTCATTGATGGTTAGCTACAAATGGAATATTGCAAATATCATGCTAAAAGAATTGTTTTTTGGTAGTATAGTCTAGCATGTCCAAGCTTAAATTATTATGGTATTATTTTGTTCCCGTTACAACGCGCGGGCATAATCCTAGTCTAGTCTAGAAATTTAAGGGACTCTTTCATGCCTTTACACGTTGGCTTATGGCTTAATGTGGAATGTATTTCTAGTTTGTACCACAACCCACCATTTTATTGCATAATTAGGACTGATGTTGCCGTAAGATTGGTAAATGAAATTATTTTATTGCCATGTCAATTGGTTTCTGTAATGGTCTTAAGCTTCCTTGTCGGAAAGGATGGCTAGCTAGTTGATAGTTTCCTTTTTTTTAATGCAGTCATCTAATGCTTAGGGGCGGCCGTCCGATCTTCCAGACGTTGATGTTGCCGGGATGCTAGCCTAAACGGCCCAACAAATGTGTTCCATAGTGCTCATATTTTTTTTATTGAGAAATCGTTCCATCATTGTCCACCCTCCAGAACGGAAACCTCACCTCTACTCGTCGAGGTCCCAGACTCCAAGCACCACCGCCGCGTGCCGCGACTGCTCCGCCGCGGTGGACGCCTGCCTGCCACCATCCTTCCTCTTCACCGGTGGTGCTCGTGCACCATAGTTAGCACTGATGCTGGTGGTGCTCGCTCCGCTTATCTCACACGTCGCCCACTCCCTCCTATCGCGTGCGCTGCCCACCTAGCCGAGCCAATCCCGGTGCTGGTGGCGCTGGTGGTGGTGGTTGTCGTGCGCACCGCTGGTGTTGGTGGTGCTCGCGAGCTGCCGCTCGTCTCCGGCTTCGACCCCAATGATTGGATTAGGTATGTTGTAAGTGTTTCATATGGATATTGCAAAAGTAAATTGGGATGTTGCATATGTTGCAATGGTTTCTCAATGTTTTATTTGTTTTTCAAACATATGTTACAAGTGTGCTTATCAGAATGTTACATATGTTTCACGCATATGTTGTAAGTGTTTTATCTGGATGCTGCATATGTTTACAATAGTTTCAAGTGTTTTTCGGTGTTTGTAAATGTTTTAGACGCATGTTTCTAAGTGTTTCATCAGTCTTAAAACATATGTTACAAGTGTTGGATCTGAATATTTCAAAAGTAGATCGGGTATTGCATCTTCCTTCTCGCCTTCTGTTGCCTCGCCTCGGTGTCTTGTCCGCCTCCGGCGAGATCCAGCATGGTCGTCTGGGTCCTTCCCCTTCCAGGTGCTTAAGATGGGCATAGGGCAGTGGTGGACGAGTAGGGCCGGTGTTAACTTGTGGATGCGGATAGGCTACATCAGCTAGCGAGGCATGAGGCTTTTTTAGGGAAAGAGACACGAAGCTGCAGATGAGCGCAACGCAGGCTCTGGAGCAGCGTCTGGACACGTCCTGTGGCCAGACGCTCAGGCACCCGGACGCTAATGTTGCCGTGGGCCGCGATGTTGGTCTAAACGGCCCAACAAGTGTGTTCTATTACGCTGGTAGAGCAACACTGCAAGTTTGCAACCACGCAGAAGTTTTAGAATTGTGATTTGCATGCAGGGTTCCAGCACCTTAAAAACAATCTGGTCTTTATCTCGCCAGCCAGAACCAGAAAAGGTGCTACATGGCGAACAGCGAGTGATTCTGGAGACAGACTGCTTGGAGCTAGTCAATTTGTGGAAGAAAAGAGCAGTTCAGCGCTCTGTCGTAGACCCGGTTTTGAAGGAGATTCAGGATGTGCAGATTGCCTTTCAAGATTTTTCTTTTATTTATGTTAACTAGTAAATATGCCCGTGCGTTGCAACGGGTCTTTTGAGTTTTATTATGCAGTCACTTAAATATATAACTCAAATATTTATTCAGCGGTTGTGTTATTTATTCCAATAAGTATTAAAATCGGACTTTGTAATATCTCTAGATGTGTCTTAAAATAGAACTCTTTATCGTCTAGCAAACTTGTTCATGCATTATAACAGAACGTATTGCTTGTTGCACATGCACTACTGTAAAGATGATTTTTGGTGACTACTGCTTTCATTTATAGGTAACATATAGTAAATGTGCCCGTGCGTTGCAACGGGAAAAATTAATCCTTGTATATCATAAGTGTATTGAAAATAAGAAAAATGATTTGTTTGTGCAAGTATGATTCAATGAATTTATAATTAACAACATTGAGAATTCCTATGTAGAATTACCTAACACAATAGCACTATGTGTTGTCTGCTTCAAATTTTAAATGAAGTAAAACCGGATTCATGTCAACGCATAGCTGTCAACTGTTATCGCCACATACATGCATTGCTCCCTCCCATGACCATCTACCATCGCCACACAAATGCATTGCTCCCTCCCATGACCATCTACCATGGTTGCAATATGATGCGCGCAAGTTTTATCTCCTCCCCACCTCCAAAAATACAAAAGAAAAAAATCCCCATGTCAAATCTCGGTAGCCATGGCCAGCTGCAGAAGTACTTGACACCAACACAACATCTATTAGATACACAAACGATGAACATACACACCACTTGCTTCAAATCCTCCATAGACATCTATACATAACACTTAAAGTCGAGGCTCTTGAGCGGGTCCGTCACAGACACAGGTTACTATTCCCGCAACAGTGCATTGGAACAGCAGACCCGCTACTACAATATCGGATCCTATGAACAGTACAGACCCGTTAAGAAACAGTAAAAATCACTAATAAATAGTAACCCGTTATGATACAGTAAAACCCGTTATGAACAGTACAAACCGCTAAGAAACAATAAACCGTTATCAAACAATAACACCGTTAAGCAAACAGTACTGCCCGCGCTTTGCGCGGGCTCTCCTGCTAGTTTATTGTAAAGCTGCAATGGCCAATGCCACAGTCATAAGATGATGTCCAAAGGACAATTTTGATGTACATTTCCATTGCCTTGGCATAGTACAACTACATTCTCTCCTCTCCAAAATGGAGGGGAAGCAAAAACTACTGACTCGACCATGCAAGCCAATCTAACTATTAAATCCGTTCCAAATTATAGTTCGTTTGACTTTTTTGAACCTAAGTTTGACCATTCATCTTATTCAATTTTTTTTTGCAAAATATCACTTCTTTTGTTTTGGCTTGCTTTACTAACAAATGTTCTTCAAGAATAACTTAAATTTGACTATGTCTGCTTAATTTTTTTGAATAAGACAAGTGGTCAAAGTTGTAATTAAAAAAGTCAAATGATCTATAATTTGGAACGGAGGGAGTACTAAATAAACGCTAGGGTTAGTAAGACAAAAAGGAACTACACTTGTCGAGTAGCTATTGGTATGCTTTCAATGGCACTATCACAGCTACCTCAGTCCGTCAATTGATGATTTTGCTGCTCCCGGGTACCTCAACTCTTTTTTGGAAAGAAACCGGGTACCTCAACTCTTGTTAGGAACACCCAGACTGGAACTGTCAACTGTCAAGGGTTTCTCCTCCATGAAAGCATACACTCACGACCTGAATTTCTGGGTCAGCTCTACGAGATCATTTGCCGGCCAGGTCTGGGGCAACCAGTTCTCAACGTCAATCGTCAAGATTGTGTATAACTTGCTTGTCGTCAGCACTTCCAAAGTTCGTTTTGAATAGTTAGTGTGTGATGCCAAACCGATTTAGGAGGATAAGAGCTTCTCTCATCACCAAAAACCTGCGGAAATAGTTTTCACATTAATACTACAACAAACTGCACACAAGTTCTTCATAGGAAACTCAGAGCACCTTGGAGTGCAGCTTAAGATAGTTGCCAACAAAAAGGGAAAGAATTCACGAGCTTAGACATATCTAGAATTTACTCACTGATATCTCTACATTGATGCTGTGATACAATAAGCTACGAACGCACAAGACTGGCGGGTTAGCAAAGTTTGATGTACCTTTATTTTAGTAATTCTTGTGTTTTATATTGCATCTACAATGCAAGGACTTCCATTATCATCTCCAAAAAATTGGCACCATGGGTACTCACTGGACCTAAAAGCACCTCATGTCCCAATTTGCCACTGGAAGCTATATATGCTAGCAGAATGATAACAAGCCAGCAAAGCTCAACCCCTGAAAAATATAGCTGTTCAGCTAACTAAAAGTAAAATAAACAAGTTATGCTGAATCTAAAAAAGATCTCTAGGTGAAAACAGTTTTCAGGGAATACCATGCAATGCATTTTGTTTATCAGTGATAGGGGGAAAAACATCGCAATGTTCAATCGATGTGAGCACGTATTGAATAATACAGTAGAATCTAGCTAAATGTATATGCAGATTTCCATCCTGGATAACTGAAAGAGATAAGTAGCTTACCAGAGAACAAGTTGCCTTAGAAGTCAAACAATCAGATAAATCCACAAGAACTGTGCATGATCTCTCATTTTCACAAGCTCCCGATTCCATCTGTTCAGAGCCATCTTTGCCTCCACTACACAACAGCTTTAACATCACTGAGCCTAAACACAACAGGAATTAGGTTGCAATTGCAAGGATTAAAGGCAGGGAAAGTTACTACATAGTGTAACATATTTAATATAACTTTGAAACTGAAAGCAAAATTATTTTGAGGAACCTACATTAAGCTGATCCCACAACAGCTGAACTCAATTTTATATAAGCATACCAAAGGAGAGGTCTGAGACAAACGACTTTGGTAAAAACAGTTAACATTAAAACACCAACAAACAATCATGCTTTTCGATCTAGCCATTAAAAATAGAGGCTCCACTACCGATTTCCCTTATGCTTATGAGGGATGAGAAGTCCCCAAGAACCAGGCAAAAGAATCATTAAAAAGAAGAGTACCAAGTAGCTAGTCCACAGAATGCACACATTGTAGCGTTCACCTGGCAAGAACAGTTCTTGCATGGTAGCATCTTCAGTTCTAAAGCTACTGTGAATAAATCAAACATATAAGCACAAGAACTTGCAATTGAGAAGCAAGAAAAGTAGATGCACAAAATGCTTCTTAACAAGCAATCCGTTTTTTCTGCAATAGCAGATGCAATCTCGTCGTTATAGAAGTAAATCCGAATCTGAAAGTAGCAGCATTATATCATTAACATCCAACAGTATAAGCAACTAATCAAAGGAAACATTATTCAAATACTTGCTTACTTTGAGTGTTCCTCTTTGGGATCTGTTGACCTTACAAAGTCACAATGAGAATCATTATGGATAATTCATCGGTACGAATTGTCTCTTCTGAGTACTTGACCCCAATTTGAAGCATTACAGCGAAAAATGAACTCCAGAAAGTAAAAGGAAGAAACATATTACGCTATCTCAATGAATCCTCTACATCCAGTGGACTCAGCAAGGTGGAACTTTGTGGACGCAAAACACATAAACCTTGGGAGCTTCAGGTAAGATAAGAACAAAAAAAGACTATCATACCAAACAAATTTTATTACAGTAGATTTCAAGAAAAATATAAGTCCAAACCTTCATTACAAAAGATTTTAAGAAAAAAACATAAATCACAGGACTTGAAAGATACTGTCCATTGGAAGGTTAAGTTCTACTGCAAGACAGGACCGAATCACATATAGATCAGGCCATGGGAAGGTTCAGTTTCACTTCAAGACCGGACACTGAAACATATTGTCCATGAGAAATTCCAAACATCGGCTCATACTTCGTCCTCCTACCATTCCACGCCTTGGTCCACGCCTCCACCAGGCCGCTGCCACGGAGGTAGCTCATAGAGAATAGCATATGAACTACTCTTTCACTATACAAGAGCAAAAAAAAATCCTAATACTACTCAGCGTTATCTAAGAAGTAAAAAAGCACATATGAATACCTAGTATTAACTAAACCTAGCGAATCCAAAGAGAATAGCATATGAACTACTCTTGTCAGTATAGAGGAGAAAAAGAAAGAGAACCCTGATACTGCTTATTAGCAACATCAAGAAGCAAACCTTGCTGGATCATGTGTACACGACGAGGTCAAGAGTTTTTGCTCTTGTTCAGCTCGGCAAGATCAAGCCTGTCCTTGTTTAGCTCGATGAGATCAGGCTTCTGTACTTGTTCAGCTCGGTGAGATCAGGATTCAAAGCCTGCAAAAACAGGATATCCCCATGGCAACTTTTAAGAGTTTCAACCGAAATATCTAGTATATAAATAGGAAAAAAGTGAAGGAATTTGTGTCGAACCTGGAGTTCAAGTCAAACTTACCAGGGTTTTTGTCCCGATTTGAGACCCGAGCTGGAGTATTCATTAGATTGGATTCCGATTCTGACTCGCCACGTGGATGGAGTGTCGGTGATGCCATGAACGTCGACCAACGCGGTGGCGGCGGCTTGCGGTAGCAGGGCCCGGGAGGAGGCGGAGACTGCTCCATTGAGCGTCGGCGCTGAGGGCGGCCCGGGAGGAGGAGGTGCAGATTGCTCCATTGAGCACCAGCTTTGCAAACGAGACTGGAGGAGCAGCGGCGCTGCGCACGGAACAGGGCCGCGAGACAGGAGCAGCGGCGGTGAGCGCCGGCACTGAGACGGGAGGAACGGTGGTGCTTCACGCGGCACGGCGCCAAGAGACAGGAGCTGCGGTGTTGCGGGACAGAAGCGGTGCGCCGGCAGCACGGGGAGACGATGGGATGGGAAGTGTTGCAGTGTCAGCATGGGGGGATTTTTTTTCAGGAGCGACGTGAGGTGCGCTGTTCGTGAGCAAGTGGGCCGGTGCGCTGCTCGAGAGCGAGTAGGCCGGATGTGAGGTGCGGACCGGAACGGTTGGGCTAGATTTGAATGGGCTGGACGAAAAAAAAGAGCCTGAAATTTTGCCTCTTTATTATTAGGTATAGATAGATAGACATTGTAATAATATAACTCATGTATTAGCTAAACAAGTCACCAATACACATCGACCGGAGACGTGGCATCAAACTCCAGCATGTGTAGCAGACTTGGTGATGTCGGAGGCCTCGGCCGGTTAATCGTAATGAAAGGCAATCAAGTCAAAAAAAAAAACAGAAAAGGTGCTGGGCCTTGCGGGTGTCGGACAGGCGTGCGCCGAGCTGGGCCGCAGAATCGAACGCCATGCTGACTTAAGCGCGCCGGCGTGCGCCGAGCTGGGCCGCAAGATCAAATTGAAGCGCAGGCGATTGCGAATGGTGAAATGGGCTGGTTTGCACAAGGAAATCCTGAGATGAGATAAATAAACCCCGGAGATCCAGAAGACTCAACAAAATATATAATTTCTTTTTGAAAGGATTTCGCCGATTTAGGCCAAGTTTATTTTAACTTTCGTACTGTGGACTGGGATTGCAGCCTGCAAGTTGTTACAACCTGGAAGCTGAAATGAACATGTGCTAGATTGTAACTGGAATGTTACAATCCAAGCGTCAGATTTTTTACCATCCAGCAATCTGCAAGCTAAAACAGTTGATACGACAATAGTAACACTAACACTGGAAAAGTAGCTCCTTTTTGTATCACAAAGTAACTGAACACAGTTTAATCTCCTTCACAAGAAACAACAAAGCAGGCGCGTGCATAAGCTTTCAAATTTGCATCAAAATCAACCCATCAGCAAACAGAGATTTTCTAGTAAGTTCGTAGATGTTAGCAGTTCATGCCAGCTAAAGTTTCTCCTACGGACCTAACGCTAAGTGCAACTGAACTACTACGGGTAGAGTAGCACCAGTACTGAAATGGCAAGCGACCACCTGCAGAGGGAAAGGCGGGGCGAAATGAGCCCTGCACATCATCGCAGTTGTTTTGACCTTACGGCACCACAGTGATGAGGCACTCACACATCATCGCAATTGTTTTGACCTTACGGCACCACAGTGATGAGGCACTCACATGGCCTGTTTGGGGCTACAGCTACATCCACAGACTGTGGTCTCATCTCATCCCTCATTGAAGTCCTTTTAGGAAAAGACTCTTCCTACACACCAGTCGTCGTCCTTACGTGTGTCCAGGGGCGAATTCGAAGGAGATTAGCATGCATGCCGGAGATGTAGCTTGGGCAAGACAACCGGCCCGGCCGGGTTGGAACTTGGAAGGATCCAACCAACCTTCTGAATGATTCAGGCATAACTTTCATCCGAAGAAACACGCATTAGTCCACAACACAAAAGCTAACTGAACCAATGTACCATTGTGCCCCATGCATGCGTCCGATGATCCATTATTCATGCATGCATGCATGCGTAACTTTTGGTAGATGCTTCAAATCCTTCTTTCCTTTTGGTTTAATTTTCTTGGGAGCAAACCTTTTCCATTATTGTACTCAGGCATACATACACCCCGTGTGAATGCTGTGAAATTACTGCTGATAGTGCAGTGTTAACTGAACCGTTGGTTGGAACAACAAATAAAATGGTGTAGCTCTTGGTTGTAACAACAACGAAAAGAAATGGTAGCAAGCAAATATGACTTGTCATTGAAGCAAATGGAAAAGGCTGAAAGAAAGTTGTCTTGCTTTCTCTTTCTCTCTCTCATGCCAGTAGAGGGCCGGGGCTCCCTTTGTCCTGTGTCCCTAGTGAGACAACCCATCTAGCCTTTCCTCTTTCTTGCTTTCTGTTCTTTTGCGTTGCAAGGGACGAGGACTCGATGAGGAGGACAGGACCCTAGCTTTGTAGGGTTCTTTCTTCCTTTCACCCAGAGTCTGAGAAGGCTGAGATGCCACTTCTCTTTCCTGGCCTCCCCTCCCCTCCCCTCCCCTCCCCCCGTCTCCGTCTTTTCCCGGCCCCGTCTCTTTTTGTTTCATTAATCTCTGTTGGGCTCTGACATGCCGAGAGAGGCTGAGCCACCACTACGGCGTGAGTGCGATGGGGGCACATGCGCCGGTGGCGATCGGCTGAAAAGGGACCCGACAACCAAAAGGAGAGGAGGGCAGCGAGCAGCAACTGGCTGGCCGGCTGTGGTCACTCACTGGTGGTGGTCACTGATGAACTGATGATAGGGAGGAGATTGATAAGGGGAAATGATGTGGAAGTGACTGGGGACGTGCGTCTGGGTAGGAACTGAAGTAGGAGCAGCAGCTAGGATTGGCGCGCACTTGCATGCTCGTTTGCTACGTCTGGAGCAAAGATTCTTTCCTGTATGTTTTTAGTGGGCCGGCCTTCAGCCAAAAATATGGTAGAGATGATGATGAGGCGACTTTTCGTACATCTGTCCCCAGCTGATCGAAGGAGCCATTCGCCCATTCGTCTTCCTCTACTAGTTGGGCATTCAGTCAGACCGAGAAACCGAGTTTGGTTTCTTGGACATTTAGAAATTTCGGTCATAAAAAGTTCAAAACCGACCTATCTTGAAAAAAACGAAAACCGAGTAATTTAATTTCGGTTAGTTCGGATTCGGTTTTCAATCATGACTAACTCATCGACCAAACAAGTTTACAGGGCATACCAAAGATTGATCGAAGAGACAAGCGCCCGAATGTACGGACACTGCATTCGTCCGGACGTCCGCGCCTGCTGCTCGCCCATTCTCAATAATAATAATACCCTCAGGGCTCCTATGGATGCAACTTCGTGCTCCGCTTTACCTCGTGCTCCACGCCTGCTGCCTGCCCATGGTTGCAGCTTTGTGCTCCACTTCGTCTCGTGCCCGCGCCTCCTGCCTGCCCATAGATGCAGCTTCGTGCTCCGCGCCTGCTGCCACACCCATAGATACAGCTTTGTGCTCTATGCATGCTGTCGCGCCCATTTTGCTTCCCGCGCGCACGCGGAGACCGCTGCACCCCAGGGGACCACCTTCACATGCGCTCCTTGTCTAAAACATTTGCTGCAACATACGTCCGAAATAGACGAAACATTTACATACAACATACGCTTGCAACATATATATATGGGCACTGCAACATATGCAACATCCAGATAAAACACTTGCAACATATGTTTGAAATAGCTGAAACACTTGAAACAGACACTCGCAACATACGTATATAGCCAGTGCAACATCCAGATAAAACACTTGCAACATACATTTGAAACATACACTTGCAATATACGTGTATAGTCATTGCAACATATGCAACATACATCTAAAACGCATGAAACATACGGTTTGCAACATGTGCTCATCTACTTACTGTCCTCCAATGGATGCTCATTGACACGGAGCTTGATGCCGACACGGAGCTCGATGCCATGGCGCGGAGATCGGACCTCGGCTGTGCGCAGCGCGAGTCAGGGGGGGAGAGGCATGAGGTGCGGCGGAGCGCAGCGCGAGGCGCGAGGCGAGAGCAACACGCAACGCAAGGCACGTGGCGTGGGTGGGGCACACGAGGCACGAGGCCGTGGGCGCGAGAGGCGCGAGGTGGGGGTGCAGGCAAGTCCGTCCCGTCCGGCCGGACGGACGCTCGGTAGATAGCATTACTGTAGATTGATTAGTTAATTTTAGCAACAACTATGAGCAAATACAAGAATGAGCAAGTCTAAAGCCAAATTGTCATCTAGAACCTGCTCTAAAACACAACGTATCTCTTCGTGAATCAACACATATATTAAGGACGTGTTTGGATGGCGGCGACCATAGTTGACCACACGCCCAGACCGTAAGTTCTTCACGCCCCACTCACTTAGGCAGCTATTTACTTTCTGGCTAGACTCGCGTTGCGCCAAACTTGTTCAGTTAATTGTTCATTAGTTCATTTTGATGCCATCTCTTGCCAACAATCTGGTGTTCAAAAACATTGCCACACTTATGGCGTGACCAAAGTTTGGGTGTGGTTATATTTCTAGAAACGAAAGAAACAAGACCTAGAACTGTAGCTACAAGTGCACTCTTTAAATTTGACTAAGTTTAGTGTCCACATTATAAGTACAATTAATTATGTATACTATACAAATATATTCAATGAAGAGTCCAATAATACTTATTTGATATCATAGATCTTCGTAATTTATTATAAAAATTCGATTAAATTAAAGATGGTTTGACTTGGAACTGCAGCTAGAAGTGCTCAGGACAGAGGGAGTGTGAAATAAGTATAAAATTATTTCACAAGTTTTGGATGCGTACTAGTGTGAAACATTTGATGTGTGCGTATACAGACTAGTTGAATGTTATTGTTGACAAATGTTTATATAAGAGCCCTGAGTTTTAGTTTGGCTCTAGATCGAATTTCCGAGGAACTCCGAACCGAGACGTTGAATGATCAGGGAGGTGATGATGGAGGGCTGCCGGTGCCATCGTCCGTCGACAACTGAGACTGTTAGCCAAGGAACGAGAAAAACATGCCCATCGATCGTTTTCTTCGTCTGCATCATGAACGATCGTGTCTGTGTGTCATCTATCCCCGTCATCACAGCACTTTGTGACGATCCAGGAGTTGCAGCTATCGGAGATACTAGTAGAGTACAGTGCATGTAGCAGCAGCAGCACGTACTGATGCGCCAACAAAATGTTCTCTCGCCATCGATTCGATCCCATTCCAATCCAATCCCATACGTACGTGGTCTCTTCGTCGTGTTATGGCGGGAGGAATATCGTCCGGCCGGCAGGGCCCGCATGGAGGTGAGTGGCCACTGGAGATGACAGGTGGGCCCAGCAAGTGGCATATGGGAGCAGCAGGTGCACACGGTTGGCCTGCCGCTGCCACTGCCGGTCTGCCGCGTGTACCGCAGATTCTTTTGTCTCGTGTTACGCTACGGAATTACGGAAGATGGGACAAAGCCGGTCCACGACGTGCGACGCGGGAACTGCAAAGGCGTAGGGATAGGACGGGGCGTAGTGTCGGTTGCAGTTGGAGGTTGTTGCTTGCTTTTGATACCTATATACTAGTACGTTCCAAAGTCAGCTCATAAATCTCCCCCCACTCGAGATCGGAATCGCCTTTTTTATTTTTCTGGAAATATCATGCAGTAATGGTATGGACGATGTCACCTCAAAAACCTTTTTGTTAGGATCTTGTAGTAGTTTAACATTTGAAATCATACAACTCAGCCAGTAAGCTAGTGAGAAATGACGATCTTGTTTTAGACCAAGGCAAAGTAAAATGCATCGTCGGTCATTGAACTTGCTTCGTGTATCTAAACTTTCAAAACGTACCACTATGTCAAAACAACACAAAGGAGACACCTTAATTGGTGACTTGGAATTGAAACATGCCACTAATGTAACAACATTAGTGATGTGGATAAATGAAACGCATGGCTGCTCAGTTCTTGCCCATGGCCAGAAAACAAAATGTGTTACTGACGACAAATTATTAGATAGTCTTCCCAACTAGACGCGTCACTAACGACAGGGGCTGTTATTAGTGACACGTTTCGCCAAGTCACTGATATGTGGCTCTTCTTGTTGAGCTGTGTCACTGACTACGGTGGAGTCGTTAGAGACTTGTTTTGTTTATTCATCACTAACCAATGCATGCCCGACACATCTTTTATTTGCCCACGACTTGTTTATTCACCTGTGCGCCGCCGCAGCCGGCTGTCGCTGCTCGCCACCACTCTACAAACGCTACTCGCCGAGAGCTGGGCCGGCTAGTCGCCATGGACCTAGGTTCTTAAAAATGCTAATCATGTCATGAGGCATCCAAATCATCACCATCACTTAAGTTAGTTCTCCTACGTGACACATTAATTACATGATGACGTGGCACCAACACATAGGACCCACATGCCAGTAAGGGAGACTAACTCAAGTTATAGTGACCTCACGTGACAGGATTTGCAAGTTTACGAATCTAGATGGCACCTGAAGCCAAATTCAAGTACCAACGGTGCATTTTACTCTTCAGGCTGTAACCATGTCACCTCTATAACCATCTTGCCTCCTCAAATAATTCCTATTTTCAGGTCAGAAACATACTATGCAATGTTGCCTCCTAGAAGCACCTCAAATAATTCCAGTTTTTAGTTCGGCAACATATTGTCTGATGTTGCCCCCTGGGAGCATTTTATTTTAAGGACATATAGCTACATAGTGGCACACACACAAAAGCTACCGTAAGCTATTATTAAAAAAGTAATCATCAATTCATACTCCGGGACCGCCAGATAGCATCGACTATGGTCTCCCCTCACCTCCATTCACGCATCGCTACCGCCAAAATAAGCAGGATGCTGTTAGCCTGACAACTGCAAGAATGGTGGTGGCGAAGCTATCTCCCTCAAACACTGATTTCTTCCTCCGTTCTCACTCTTTCAATGTCACTACTACATAGGGATGCAAGGCGAATTATACATGACCCCACAAATATACTTACTTTTACGGGTTATAATCCACAAAATTAATTTTGTTGCAGGTTCACGAACAGCCCACCTAGCATCCCTACTACTACATGCTTTTCATATAGGCGGGCAATACTGCTTTTCAAACGTGAGGTGTTCACTTGCATCTGAGTAGAAGTCTCTGTTATAGAGACAAGGAGCATGTCCATTTCTATTAACTAAGTAAAAAACGAAAAAATAGCACGACCACTATCGAGCCTGCCACCGAGACTGTCGAGCCCATGGTCCTCACCTTTGGCGCCTATGCCACGGCTCTAACCTTGGTGCAAGCATGCCTCCAATCAGTTGCAGCATAACATTTATAGATACAATTTACTATATTAACCATCTCTGAAAATAAATGAAGGTGATTGTAAAAATCATCCTTGTAGTAGTATGTCTTGAGACGAGATGAGTTGCTCCTAGGGCATACCTTGCCCCTTATACAGTTCAGTTCGGGGGCCTTGTTTCAAGAAGGATATCATACTTTAAAACCAGGTTCCCTGGCATATCTTACTTGGAATCCTTCATTCTATGTACTCTGCTTTCTATTCGAAATTATAATACAATTTTTAGATGCATTACTTTTATTATGTATCTAGATATAGTATATATCTAAGTGCGTAACAAAAGTTATACATCTCGAAAAACCAAAACATGTTCGTTTGTAGCCGTCACCTGAAGTAAGAAGCTCTAACCTCCGCGTCTAGCCGTGAGCTAAATATCTGTTTCCATCCCAGCCAAGCAAGCAAAGCAACCAACAAGGAAGAACCCCGGCGGGAATTAGCTAGGGAAAGAATCCTATGGTAGCTCGCACGTGCGAAGCGCAGACGACGACCGGGGACGGCCATAGACCCCCTAGTAAAGTCTGGCCATGAAATGAAACACCGTCGATCGCTTTTCTGCGCGACTGCATGCATGAATAGATTCCCGGCCCGTATCGAAAGAGAGAGAAACGACAGCACTAGCTCGTTGTCTCCTACGTATGAGATCATCTGATCGAAGACTGATATCTGATGAGTAGTGGTACATGCATGCCCATGGCCGCCCCATCACCGCCGGCCGGCTAGTCGCGCATGCATGCATGCCCAGTTAGTGCGGCACGTGTAGCTGTGGCACTTTCACGTGAGTCCAAGCGGGTGGTGAATGATTTGCAGCAGGGGGAGTCGAGTCGGGGAGAGAGACAGACGACGACACAGGTTACGGACGCACCCGACGACCTTTTATCACTCCTAGACTACTAGCATACCACACCACAATACTACTGGTCGCATACAGCATGCTGGTGCGCTGGTGGAGTACTGGAGGTGGAGTGGAGTGGAGGCGATGGCCGGACGGATGATGAATGAGAGGCGCAGCAGGCCATTGCATGCAGATGCAGCAGCAGGCAGCAGGGGCTCAGTGCTGAGGCTGAGCAAAGCTAAAGCGATGCGCTTTACCCGGTCGCTGTCTCTTTCTCTGCTTGAGTGAGGACAAAAGGATTACTTAGCATACAGTGCAGTAAAAGACTGATCCAGACTCCAGAGAGTAGCGTGCAAGGTCGGACAAGAGTGTGAGAATAATGCACTTGCTCACCTGTTACCATGCATGCTTGCTGCAAAAGCTTCACAAATGCATGGTTCATGGTGCCAACGCCGCTTTTCATTTGTTCTTGTCGATCGGCTACGATGATCGATCGGTAAACCCGAGCTAGCTAGTACTGTAATCCTGTTTATCCACCACACGTGTTCGTTGCCCGCGCCACCGACCTGCACTGTGCCTGTGCGCGCCCGCTAGCTGCCAGGCGCTGCCAGTGCCAGCGCGCGCAGATCGAGTGATCGAGCGACGAATTAAAACCGCACTAGCTACTTGCCAAACGCGCAGCTCGGCGCGCGGAGGCAGACGGCAGACCCGGCCCACACGCGCGTGCAGCGGCACCGAATGAATGAATGCGTTGGCGGTGCGTGGCGAGGCAGGGGCAGCTAGCCGCGCGCGCACCGTCGTCTTCGCGCGCCCAGGCAGGCCCGTGTCCCGTGCCACTGCCACCAGCGACCGGCGCCGGCGCGGACAGCGCCCGCGCGGCCTGCCCCCTGCGGCCCCGCGCGCTGCCTCCCCCGTACGATGGCGACGCTGGTGGCTGGTGGGAGGGGGCAAGAACCGCGTTGGAAAATGGAGCGGCCAGCGGCGTGCCGAGCGTAGACCTGGCCGGGGCCGCGCAGGCCCTGCTGCCCGCCTGAGCGAATGTGTGCGCCGGTGTTGCGCCCGTCGGTCGAATTGATTCGCGCGCGTACGGCCAAGCACTGCCTCTGCGTCAGGACTGCGCCGCCTGCCGCAGTGACGCCCCGTAACATTGGCGCACACATATTAACATATTAAAAGAAATCAGAACTGCATGCTGGTAACGCTGTGTGTACGAACGAATAGAAATTGTACAGTGCGTTCTAAACATAAACGAGTAGAACTGCATGCTGCAACGCTGTAAAAAATGTACCGATGCCGAGTTGCCAAAAAAAAGTTTACCGATGACTTTATCCTATCCCTTCACAGCTCGTTTGGTTGGGGGTAATTGAAAGCAGGGAATGAGAATTTATTGATACGAGTTTTGAAATCTTTTGTTTGTTTTGTAGGAATTGGAGTTTTGGTGGGAAGGGGAGTTTAGAGGGCCAACTCCCACTAATCAATTCCCTTGAAGAGGGGTTATTCAAAAAAAAATCCCTTGAAGAGGGGTGGTAATTGAGTGGGAATTGTGTTCTTAATAAAAGAAAAAATAGATCCTCACCATTTATCATGATTTGCCTTTTAGTTTCCCCCTCAAAACCCCACACCAAACAAGGGATATGAATTCCCTCTTCAGTTCCCTTTTTTATTTCCCTCCACGAGCGAAACAAGGGATTGAGACTAAAAGTCAACTAACCACCTTAATTCCCTCTATCAACTTCCACCACATTCCCATGCCTCTTTCCATGTAATTGCCAAACACGATGGAGGAGAGGTAAGAAAGGAAACATGCAAGTATATCGGTATAGCAGTACACAGATGATAGCATACAGGAAACTATTCAAACATAAAGGTAGCATGATGGTCCAGTCTCTCTTCTGCAAGCTTGCAGATGTGGCCAAGGAATCGATGCGGGAATAAATTTGTTTGGTCCGCAATCACTCATGAGGATCTGAAGAGATGATGGCACCCAAGCCAGATCAAACATTTGGTCAGAGAGGGAGGGAGCAAGTGCAAGCATTCCTACCTTAGCAGCTGGAAACATGGAACATGGTTACGTTCCTCGTTCCAAGAACGTCTTTCTAGGAACGCCCACGTTCCCGATTCAGGAGCATTTACGTTCTCACATTATAAAATAACACCCCAAGTTTCTGTTCCTGTTCCATGTTCTCTTTCCCTTGTGGGAATATGGCTGCTAAGAACTTCCTTCTTCAACGTGCACAGGGCGACTAGGGTGAGACAGGTGGTTTCAAAGAGGATACACGAATGAACTCGATTCAAAACTAGAATAGATACTGTTCCCAGCAACAACGCCATAAAGCTTGTTGGTATTTGTTAACGCACACAGAAAAATCTGCAAGCGCATGGATACCGTTGTAGCTTTCACATGAAAGTATTCCAAGGTATCGATTTGCATGGGGAATGCGAAGCGAACTAGTAACGAATCAAGAATTAATGCCCAAGGATAGAGAAGCTGAAATGTTTTTATGGATACAGAGGAATTCCCTAAGGTTTTCCTAGGTAAACTAGATAATTAAGGTTCATGTTTACTACCGTCTCCATTTCAAATTATAAGTCACTTTGACTTTTTTTGGTTTATTCATTTTTCTATGTATTTAGACATATTATTTATCTAGATGCATAGCAAAATAGATGTACCAAAAAAAGTCAAAGCGACTTATAATTTGGAATCGAGGGAGTACTTACTTTGGAGCAACAGTACCTTTCCATCCCTCAAGGGAGGTGAGATAGCATTGTCGGGGAAAGGTTGCTAAAAGCTCTACAAAAGAACCAATCCGAATATGGTGGATTACAAAGACCTGGTAGGGCTGTCACTCATGGGGCTAATACATACTCGTGGGATTGGGCGTAAACTCAGGTACTCCCTCTATTATCTTTTGTTAGGTGCATGCTGATTTTTTAGTTTTGACGTTATATTAATTAGGCGTGGGAGTACATAACAAGGTAGAAGTCTAAATGCAAGCATCGGTAGTTACTCATTGGCAGCAAACATGAAGCGCTTTTTTTGCTATGAACAAATGGGACACCTGCTCGGTCGGTTTAACCGGGGGTAGCAAACGTCACTTGCATGCATGTATGGATGGATCGTTAATGCTCTGCTTCCCTCTCAGAATTTTCTTGGTATCCGCAAAACTCTTCTTCATGCCTAAAAATGATAATGGAGGGAGTAAAACATTAGCTTAAACACCACGTCTACACTTATGATTACTACTCTAGTCACAATCAATAATTAGAGCACTCAATACGAGTGGAGTCCTATAAGTAAAGTAAACTTAGGGGCTGTTTGGTTCATGACCATATAACTTGCCATGTCGTAAGTCAGTTGTGCCACAATTTGTAAGGTCACACTTTCTTAGTACCCTGTTCTACATGTAATACTTCCAGGGACAACAACAACAACAGAGAACATGCCCCATGAAAATAAGTTGCTATCTAAACAAGAAAGTGGATCTGTTTTAGGTAATAGTGCTAGAATTGCTAGATTTACGCTAATTTGTTCATGACATGTTATTAGCTCATCAATGCCTCTAAATGGTGACATTATTATGCTCACTAGTGACTTTAGATGGGAGGACTAACCTGAAATAAGACCAATCCTTGAGGGGCTATCCCCGATGGCATGCCTCCTTTCTTTCGGTGCCTGACTGCCTGCAAAGAGAAAAGCTGACGGGACCCAAACCATATTTTTCTTCGTGCAGTGTTACTACTGTCCTTGTGGGGTGTGGTCCTCTCTTTCATTGGAGAACTAGGAGTAGCGTCAAAAAGAGATGGATCATAGCTAGAGGCAGCGATGCATAGTTCTTGTCTGTCTCCGTTGCGTCGTAGGCCCGCCATTGCTACGCAAAAAAGCCTGGGGGGCGCTACCACCGACCTGCATCCAAAAGTGAAACCCAGCCAGCCCAACGTGCAGCCTGCCGCACAACAAGAGCGAATCATTGCACAGGTATTATATCCTAATGAATGCAGGTGTGACCTAGTATATGTGCAAGTAGGCTGGACGATCATCTTAACTTTTTATATATTGCTTTATTATATTATTATTAGTTGAAGGATTATTATGTTAACAACCAGAAAAGGAGGACCAAATGTGGCCGAATGAAAATGGTAAAGCTCAGGATATCTTAGTATGGGTGGAAATTCCAAGTTATGTATGTGCAGAAGAGAAGATAATCGATTAGCATGCAACGACATACATATGTGACAAAGTTCCGTGCTGTTCCTTTCTGGCATGAATACACTCTGAATCATTCCAAGGGTTACAAGCCATGCATGTACTCCACATGTGTACAGAAAATGTCGCAGCAAAAATAGATGTATCGATCTGTACCGGAATAGTGAACCAGCTAGGACAAATGCAACTGAATATCGATCATGCATGGGCACACTGAACTGGCCGGCACAGGACCACAAGGGAGGCGCTCCACAAGCTTACATGTTCAGAAAGCATGGCCGCCCGCCTTGTTGCTTCAACACCACCACTCCGAACACATGCCGGCCATCACTATTCAGCCAGGCCACCATCATCGTCCGTGACAGATAATACATACAATGCCACCGTCAGGAACCGAAGCTCACCAAAAGATGAGGCTCGACCTTAGTAGCCTAGGAACGGGAACAAGGCCACCTTCCACGTTTTCATGCATGTTCCACGTTATGCACTACTGGCCCTCGGCAAAGGCCCAAAAACCCTCGGCAAAGGCTTTGCCGAGGGCGGCCCTCGGAAAATTTTAAGTTGGCGAAGAGGTCTTTGCCGAGGGCCCTTTATCGGGCACACGGCAAAGCCTTTGCCGAGGGCTAAAAAAACCCTCGGCAAAGAAAAACCCTCGGTAAAATGTAAATAGAAAAAAACCTGAAAAAATAGCAAAATAATTTTTTTTTGAGGTGCCGACGAGCCATCACCCCCACCTGCGGGATTTTTTTGTAGCATTTTACACAGTATTTTTTATGCTATTTTTAAAAGTCGTGATCGGTGGGATTTGAACTCATAACCTCTTACGCCCTCTCTCACTTACATCCTCTAACCACTCCAACCCTTTTATCACTTGTGTTTATATTCCATTTCGATTCCTCATATGTTATAACAAATTAACCGAGTGTAAATTGATTGTTTGAGGCACTAAACGAATTCAAATGAAAAAGTTATCAACTACAAAGTTTCGTAACTTTTCGAGATCTACAACTTTCGTTTAGAGTGTTTCTCCATCCGAGGCTTTTTTTTTTCAAAATTTCAAATTTCAAATTTGAAACTTAAGACGCAATTATCGACAATTAGATGCTTTCAAATGAAAAAGTTGTCAACTACAAAGTTTCATAACTTTTCGAGATCTACAACTTTCATCCATATTCTAGGGACGGGAACATTTACGTTTATACGTTATAAAATAACTCCGTAAGTTCGTGTTTCCGTTCTGGAACATGGCTGCTAAGGGCTCGACATGCAATATTATTAATTGAACAGGAGTAGTATACCATGCATAGCAGTAGTAGAGTACTATATATGTCTCAAGTGTTTTCAGAAAGCTAGGTCGACCTTTATGGGAAGCAAGTATGGCCTGGACGATCGAGATATCCTTTGGGCTTTGGCAGGATCTCTCGAGAATAAAGCCAACAAAGAGAGACGATCTCGGTGTGCGCCGCTGCCCTTCCCTGCGCCAACCCCGATCGTCTACGAACAATCATTAGCGCTTGTGCGCGCATGAAGGAATCATGGACGGCGACGACCTTTTCCTCCCTCCCTGCGCATTAGCTGAGCTGAGCTGAGCTGAGATTGAGGCTTGCATGTGTGGCTGATGCAGCCCAGCCGCAAAGAGATGGGTATACTTTCTTAGTACTCTTCTCTTGTCACTCGCCCATCACCGCCCCCATCCCCAATAAACATGGCCGGCGTGGCGCGTACGGACGCGCAGGGCGCAGCCGCCATGAGACCATGCACATGTCCGGCCAAAGCTTCTCGCTGAATCTTTATAGAGTAGTGCTGGTAGGAAGCGACGCTGCTTTTTTGTGTGTTTGTGCATATATTCTTCCCCTTTCGTCCATGGACGCATCGTTCGATCCACTGCTGCTGCTGCTGCCGCCCTTTTCATACTGCTAAAAGCGATCTTCAACGACGATGTGGGCGTCGATCAGGTTGCTTCGGCGTCTCGGCGATCGCAAATCGAGCTGCCCATGATTTGCACACATGCATGCACGTACGGTACTTGCTTGTATATAGAATATATATATTATATGTTTGTGTGTGATGGGACAAAAAAAATAACATGCAGCTAGGCCGCGGCTTGCTTCAGTTCCTTTCTTTTGTGAAGAGTGAAGACAATCCTACGTCTGACTCCTGGTACACAGTGAACCAAAATTTACCCTGCATTTATGTGACCTAGCTCATGCTCATCCACCTACTATAGGTAAGTAGCACAATATTTGTGCAACCATTCGACGACCGTTCGAACTTTGAGGTGTAACTGTTTTGATAGTACGTATACGTACGCCACCACATGGTCGGGTCGAGCATGCATGTACACGGACTGCACGCTGCCAATCCGCCATGCGTACATTGCTTGTCCGCAAGAGGCCGGCCAGCTATAGAGGACTACGGCCAGCGTGCACTGTAGGAGTGCGTGGCACCGTGCTGGTGCAAGCCTCAGCTAGCACTAGCTACTACTGGCTCGGTTTGCATGCATCCAACAGGCATGTGACGTGAGACCCACAGTGGTTGTCTTATATATGCCCATCATCAGACGCTTCATGTGCATACGCAAACGGCTGCTCCATACGTTCTGCTATTTGTCAGGCGTCCGCGCTGATCGGTGGACGACTCGACGTGTACAAGCAATTAAGCAAAGCGTGATCTACGTGTACGTACGTACGTGTCTCGACAAAGCAGTGATATATGAAACTATTTGCGATCTTGGATTCTAGCATGCAAACAACTGCACGTATTCAAAACCATGAATCAAGTATATTCCTGTACTCATCGATGCATGTACATGCATTCACATACTGACAGCTTGCATTGCATTGTCTGGCGTGCGATTTGGCACAGTAGTGTATGTTTGGTCCCACATGCATGGTGGCTGCCCATGCGTTACGTGTTCATCGAGAATACAACTATCGACCGTAGTTGCAGTCACTCCAGAGTATATTTGCTTGGAGCTAGAGAGATCGACAGAGACGACGAGATGGTTCGACCTGCGATGGCGGCCCTGCTCCATCGTATGCGTACGTACGTATCTTTTTGTAGCGGTACGGTGCATGCCAACCGGCTGCGGCCAGCCCCCATGTCTCGTGTTGCTGCAGTAGTGCATGCAGTTGCATCGCTGGTCTCGTCGTGGACTGGCTGGCTCGCGCATCAAGTCATCGATGATCGATCGGTCTGAGCCAGCAGTTTGCATGCATGCGCACTCGACCTAGCTACAGTACGTCTCGGGGCAACCAGCCCGATCGATCTTCATTCATTGGTGTCCAGTGTCACGCATAGCTACACACTACTGGAAACTGAGACTTTGCCGAGTGCTTTTTATCGGGGCACTCGGTAAATATATATTTTGCCGAGTGCCCTGATAAAAAACACTCGGCAAAATATAGCACTCAGCAAAGCAACCTTTGTCGAGTATCAGGCACTCGGCAAAGCAAGACACTCGGCAAACCATTAATTACTTTGCCGAGTGCCACGGCACTCGGCAAAGTTTACACTCGGCAAACAGTCCCCGACCCGGGGTGGTGACCACCTGTAGCTATATTTTGCCGAGTGCCTAACGGCTGGCACTCGCCAATTTTTTTTTAATTTTTTAAATGTATTTTGCCGACTGCCCCTGGACCCGGCACTCGGCAAAGAATATTTTGCCGAGTGCCCCACTTTGACACTCGGCAAAATATTTTTATTTTTTTTTATTTTAGGTCCAAATTTTTTTGTGTGGCTTTGTGACAGTATTTAAAACTCTACTTTAAAATTTGGGGTAATTTTCACTTTTTTTTTGTATATTTTATTAATTTATTTTGTTTTCTCAAATTTTTCTGGATATTTCAAATTTGAACTACAGGTACATGGAATAATGGAATTCGATTATCCCAAAATTAATATTCATGATATTTAGCGTATGTTGAGGCCGTGTCCAAGAGGTCAAATGAAATCTTGAGCACCTCGTTGACGTAACATGTCGAAGTACTTGCGGGGAAAGTGATTTAAAATTATATAAAATCCAAATAAAGTCCGAAAATCATGAAACTTAGCGAGACGTCATCTTATCGCATGTGGAGGGTGTGGTAAAAATTTAAGATTGTTTCGAGGAAGTTGGGGCGTCGGATTACAAAAACGCACACATCTCCACATATGATAACCATCTCAAAATTTCGGAGATGTGTGGTTTTTTGGCATCCGACGTCCCAACTTCCTCGAAACCATCTTAAATTTTTACCACACCCTCCACATGTGATAAGACAACGTCTCGCTAAGTTTCATGATTTTTGGACTTTATTTGGATTTTATATAATTTTAAACCACTTTTCCCGCAAGTACTTCGACATGTTACGTCAACGAGGTGCTCAAGATTTCATTTGACCTCTTGGACACGGCCTCAATATACGCTAAATATCATGAATATTAATTTTGGGATGACCGAATTCCATTATTCCATGTACCTATAGTTCAAATTTGAAATATCCAGAAAAATTTGAGGAAACAAAATAAATTAATAAAATATACAAAAAAAGTCAAAATTACCCAAACTTTAAAGTAGAGTTTTAAATACTGTCACAAAGCCACACAAAAAAAATTTGGAGACCAAAATCAAAAAATAAAAATATTTTGCCGAGTGTCAAAGTTGGGCACTCTGCAAAATATTCTTTGCCGAGTGCCGGGCCCAGGGGCACTCGGCAAAATACATTTAAAAAATTAAAAAAAATTTGGCGAGTGCCTAGGTTAAGCACTCAGCAAAGTTGATTTTAAAAAAAATAAAAAATCCTCTTTGCCGAGTGCCACCGGGCTAGGCACTCGGCAAAGTGTTTTTAATAAAAAAAGAAAAAAAACTTTAAAGTAGAGTTTTAAATACTGTCATAAAGCCACACAAAAAAATTTGGATCTAAAATAAAAAAAATATTTTGCCGAGTGTCAAAGTTGGGCACTCGGCAAAATATTGTTTGCCGAGTGCCGGGCCCAGGGGCACTCGGCAAAATACATTTAAAAAATTAAAAAAAAATTGGCGAGTGCCTAGGTTAAGCACTCAGCAAAGTTGATTTTAAAAAAAAATAAAAAAGCCTCTTTGCCGAGTGCCACCGGGCCAGGCACTCGGCAAAGGCGTTATGGTCTAAATTAAGGACTGGGCCGGCCCACCCCAGTCCTTCCTTCGTTCTTTTCCATTCGCTCGGCCGGGCACCCCGCGCGCCGCCACCCCGCCCGCGCCGCCACCCTGCCACCCCGCCTACGCCGCCACCCCGCCACCCCGCCCGCGCCGCCACCCTACCACCCCGCCTGCGCCGCCACCCCGCCACCCCGCCCGCGCCCTCGTCCGCGCCCCGCCGCCCTAGCGCCACATAGCCGCAGGCTCGACCCCAGCGCCACGCGCCACGGCCGCTGCGTCGCGCCACTCCAGATCCAGCGCCGCGCCCCCACCCGCTGCCGTGCTGCGTCCGCAGCTCCTGGCTCGGCGCGTCACACTTTGCCGGTGAGAGGCGGCGCCTAGCGGGCAGGGTATTTCTCTGGACCATGGCGTCGGCGGCCTCGGTGGAGGAGTCCACGGCAGCGGCCGACCGGTGACTCCTTCATCCAGCGCCACCTCAGGACCCTCGCCCCGTATCAGCCCACCCTTCTTTCGAGGTACGATACGAGACCCGTTCCTAAAATTTCCCCATATTTGTTTGGAAAAGGAACGCTGCCTTTTGTTATGCTCCTAAAATAACCTATAATCCAGTACTCGAAACATTACATTCTTAGCCATCAGAAGTTAGACAAGGGGAATTGAATAAATTCTAAGAAGGATTCATAAATTTATTCAAACAGTAGTACACTTAGCCGTGCTGGCCTTTCTATAATCGAGCAGTTAAGTGCTGATTCATGTACAGGGTAATAAAAAAATCTATGTGCTTTATGATTTTTGTTGTGAAATTTTTCTATGCCTCATTATCTTTCACACATTACTGTTTCCTTTTTAATTCTAATCATAGCATGTTAGCTCCTCTAAATGATGAGTTTTATAAAGGATAATGAAAAAAATGAGATCCTGCATGATTTGGTTCAGCAGTAGGTCCTGCATAATTTGGTTCAGTAGCTAGGTATTGTACAGAACACTGGGATTTATAAATTTTCCAGTAAGGTTATACCTCAAGCTGATTTATAAATTCCATATATTGCAGTACTGCCTCTGCCACAATGAAGTGAATCCCGAGAGTGTGGGACAACCAGTATAACAGGTAACTATCTGAAACTTTGATAAAAAAAAACCGGTCAATTGCTCTGCACTTTGGATGAGTAGAATAAAGAGATATTCCTATCTAAAACTTACTGGTATGAATGTATTTTGATAATACTAGCTGATAATACTAGCCGCTCCTTTCTAACTGAGATTAAATGCATGAAACAATTGTTTCGCAAGGTTAGCAAAATGAGACTTTAGAGCATCAATGGTTTTGGGTTTTGTGGCTACATCAACATAAATTGCAGCTCAACTGGTCATTCTAGTTTTTACTAATATGTAAAACCACTTTAGGCTGTTACTTTAGAGAGCTCTTGTAAGCTCTTGTAGTGTATTGTTGTGATCATGTATCAGGTCATGATACCTGTAATGTTGGTCATGCTACTCTAACTATGAGACCTGTCGCTGTTGTTCTGTGAACTCATTTGTTGCTAGTGTTAACTGATGTTGCTGAGTGTCTTGTCAAAAAAAACTGATGTTGATGAGTGCAATCTGCTGCCCTGAGTATGAACGTATGAACTAGATGCTTGTATGAAATGGTAAACTAGTATGAACATGCTGCTTGTATGAACTGGAGAACTGCTACTGTGAATATGTGTTATCCATGGCAGGGGAGGTTCTGCCAAAATTTTTAACTTACAGTTTTATGTTTATTCTTTTGTAGAGACGAGCCCGTGGGAGGTGACCCGGAGGACCCTGACCGTGTTCGTCGGCGTCGCGGGTCTGCTTGCACTGCGTCGCCTCGCCACTGCGTCGACTCGCCACTGCCCCGCTAGTCTGACTTCACCGGCCCCCTAGGTATAACCACTGTATACGTATCATGATCTTAGGTCGCGTACCCCAGTTAGGTGTCTCCCGTCCGAAAGAGATACGATCGTAGGTCTGCGGGTCTTTGCATATCTGCTGATACCCCAGTTATTGTCTTGTCACTCATGTCTGCTGATACGTCTGTTAAAGGATGGAGGACCGTGAGTGGATGTACACACTCCGGAGAGACGAGTACGATTTTGACCCGATGTTTATAGTCAAGGTTGAAGAGTTCTTAAAGCATGCATTTGGTGAGAGTGCTAGAGGCCATTCTCTAGTGGTTTGTCCCTGCAGCGGTTGTGACAACATGAGAAGGAAAGATAGGTTCACCATGGGTAAACATATTATGACGTTTGGATTTACTCCGGGCTACCACCGGTGGATCCACCATGGTGAAGCCGATCGTATCAGGGAGGAGGTGATCAGACCACGGCTCGAGGCTTTCGATGATGATGCTGGGGTAGTTGACATGATGGATGACTATCACCAAGCTCAGTTCGCTGAATGCCATGATAAGGAGGAGATGGAGGCTGCCTCAGATGCCTTCTACCTGATGTTGGACTCGGCACAGAGACCCCTTCACGATCGTACTAATGTTTCTCAGCTAGATGCCATTGGTCGCGTAATGGGGCTGAAGGCCGAGTTAAACCTAAGTCGAGAAGGCTTCGACAAGATGTTGGCCGTGTGGAGCGACATGCTACCGGAGCAACACATTATGCCGAAGAACTTGTACGAGTCAGAGAAGCTCCTTCTTGCACTGAAGATGCCCTATGACAAGATACATGTGTGTCCGAAGGGGTGCGTCCTATTTAGGAAAGAACACATGGATTCAAAGTACTGCCCGAAGTGTAAATCCTCTAGGTACGTGGAGGTAGACTCAGGTGATGGCTAGAAGAGGCAGCTTAAGATCCCCATGAGAGTCCTACGACACCTTCCGTTCTTGCCAAGGATCCAATGACTGTTCATGACCGAGGAATCCGCGAAACAGATGACATGGCACAAAAACGGGAAGCGGTACAACCCTGAGAAGATGGTACATCCATCCGATGCTGATGCATGGAAGTACTTCAATGCGCGGTATCCTGACAAAGAAGTGGAGGCTCGTAATGTACGTGTCGCGCTGGCAACAGATGGGTTCAATCCATATGGTATGATGGCTGCACCATACACATGTTGGCCAGTGTTCGTCATCCCCCTCAATCTCCCCCCCGGCGTCGCCTTTCAACGGCATACCATATTCCTATCGTTGATAATCCCTGGACACCCGGGGAGTCATATGGGTGTCTTCATGGAGCCGGTGATAGATGAGTTGATCGAGGCTTGGGACAAAGGGGTGTGGACATACGACCGAGCTACGAAGACAAGCTTCAAAATGCACGTCTGGTACCACTACTCCCTACACGACTTCCTGGCGTATGGGTTAATGTGTGCATGGTGTGTTCAGGGGAAGTTCCCATGCCCACTATGCAAGGAAGCTGTGAGGTTCACATGGTTGAAGAAGGGTGGCAAATATTCATCGTTCGACAAACATCGTCAGTTCCTCCCTCTTGACCATCCATTCAGAGAAGACGTCAAGAGCTTTACGAAAGGTGTCAAAGTGATGGACCCTAGACCGCGCTTGAGGACTGGGGCCGAGGTTCGTGCTCAGATAGACGCTCTCGTGCCCAACGAAGATGGTGTTTTCGTGGGATATGGTGAGCAACATATGTGGACTCATAAGTCTGGCTTGACGAGGCTCCCCTATTTCGATGACATCCTACTGCCCCATAACATTGATGTCATGCACACTGAAAAGAATATCGCTGAGGCACTTTGGGCGACGCTCATGGACACTGACAAGTCTAAGGACAACCCTAAGGCTAGAGTGGACCTGGCGACGTTGTGCGATAGGCCAAACCTAGAGATGCGGCATCCTGGAACAGGAAAGCAGTGGAGAAGGCCTAAGGCCCCCTATGTCTTGAAAATCGATCAAAGGAGGGAAGTGCTTCGATGGATCAAGGATTTAAGGTACCCTGATGGGTATGCAGCGAATCTGAGCAGGGGTGTGAACTTAGAGACTTTGCGAGTCAACGGGATGAAGAGTCATGACTACCACATATGGATTGAGCGGATACTTCCGGTGATGATTCGAGGCTATGTCCCTGAGCATGTCTGGCTAGTGCTGGCAAAGTTGAGTTACTTCTTCTGCCGGCTTTGTGCCAAGGAGCTGTCTAAGTCCGTCATTGAAGAGCTGGAAAAAATGGCACCTGAGTTGGTCTGTGAGCTTGAGAAGATCTTTCCACCCGGCTTCTTCTTGTCGATGCAGCATCTGATTGTGCACCTCCCGAACGAGGCAAAGTTGGGAGGGCCCGTACAGGCCTGTTGGTGCTATCCAATCGAGAGATGTCTAAAGACTCTTCACAAGAAATGTACAAATAAAGCCAGAATTGAGGCTTCCATTGCAGAGGCAAGCATTCGGGAGGAGGTTTCAAACTTCACGACATCCTACTACAAGCCGAGCCTTCCTAGCAAGCATAATCCACCCCCTCGTTACAATGCTGGCGAAGTTGAATCGACCCTCAGCCTTTTCAAAGGCCAACTAGGGAGCGCAAGTGGATCGACCCCCATGAGATTGGATCCAAAAGAGTGGCGCAGAATCACGCTATATGTGTTCACCAACCTTGTCGAGGTTCAGCCATTCATTAAGTAAGTTCTCATCGAACTTGTTTCAATACAACGTCACTATTCTGTATCGAACCCCATTGATTCTCTTTGGTATAGGGAATTTGTTCATCAAGAGTGGCATCAACCAAGGGATCCTACCCCACACGAACATGATACCCTTCTTTCAGAGGGTGTGGGAGCTGGGAGGCTTGATTTCATTGATTGGTTCAAACAAAAGGTACTTTCCAACTTAGCTCGTACATTCGTCGATATTCCTTAGTACCTCGTACGTTCCAATATTATAACGATGTATCATGCTTGAGCTTGTAGGCGCAGACCAATGCGTCCATGAGTGACGAGTTGAGACAAGTTGCAAACGGCTTCAAGTTAAGGGTGAAGTCATATACCGGTTATGACGTGAATGGATATCGCTTCCACACGTCAAGACACGAGATGCTCCGGCCCAGTCAGAAAACCTCCAACAGCCAAGTGTTTACACAGGGCACTAATGGCGTCGAATACTACGGAATAATTGAGGAGATCTATGAGCTTGAATATGAGGGCCGGGTACCTCTTGCTCCTGTCATATTCAAGTGCCACTGGTTTGATCCTAGACAAATGAGACGGACCCCTCATCTTGGGCTAGTCGAGATTAGACATGATTCTATCTATGAAGGGAAAGATGTCTATATTGTGGCTCAACAGGCCGTGCAGGTGTATCATACGCCATACGCGTGCCAAGATAAAGACCATCTTAAGGGTTGGTCTGTTGTACACCAGGTATCTTCGCACGGTAAACTAGCTATTCCAAACGATGAAGATTACACCTTCCTCAACACAGACACATATGATGGAGAGTTCTATCAAGCGGATGGGCTACAAGGGAGCTTAGAGATAGTCTTACCGGGTGTGAGCACCGCCATGGAAGTAGACAATGAAATGGTTGATGAAGAGGACCTTGGAGATGTAGTGCTGAATCCGAAGGACATTCAAATGCTTGAGCGATTCCATTTAGGCAGAGAGGATGAAGAAGACACATAACCTTCAGATAGTGTTGCCCATTTGGACAATTTTGACAGTGATGACGAGACCTATGACCCCAATTATGAAGATTATTCCTAAAGCATGTAATACTATGGTTTTTATTAAATTTTGTTATGTTTATTCATTTTGAACGAGATAGTGTTGCCCATTTGGACAATTTACTAACTCTTGTTGTTCACTATTTGTACATTGCAGGTAAAGATGGCGATGGACCATACACCGAGGCAGGTGCTCTCAGCGTACCAGAGGCTACGCCCAGCAGCGGGAGGTGAGGGGACGTCTTCGGCCCCAGCGGCAGGAGCAGGCACAGGGAGGGGAGGGGGAGGGGGGGAAGAGGGAGGGGGAGGGGCCGTGGTCGGACCAGGAGTGACCAGCCTCCTCTCCCGGCTCTCAACCAGCAGGAGGACCTGTCTCCTACCTCGGAGGACCACACGGCAGCCACGGGCACGAGCACAGACACTCCGTCGTCTCAGCAGACGGAGGACAACAGTTCTACTCAGTCGACTCCCTACCTACGAGGTCCCACAAGCCTTCCTTCAGTTCCGCTTCCTGACCGACGCCCAGTGGTTCGTCCTGTGGGAAGAAGGTAAGTAATTATAGATGTTATCACTAGTACTTCATATGATACGTTGAGAATCAACAGAAAAACTGATAATTTTTCTTAATCACTTATGCAGGGGCTAGATACTTCTGTCGGGTGCTCTTGACCCCCCACGCACCCCTGCGACCATCCTGGGATGTCTGTGCAGGAAACACTTCCCCGGCCTTGTGAAGCTGAAAGACGGGACGTGGTCACCGGCCTGGTCGTGGGACAGGTACAAGCTCGGCTCGGATGACGTGCACGACAACAAGCAGGAGCGGGTTCTGGCAGAGTTTTGGGTAAGTGTCTCACAATGAAGGTCAATACATCTCCTCCATTGGTTAAGTCTTTTATTGAAATAATGAATGAATACATCGTGTTTGTATGTAGAGGTACTTCAAGCCAGAAGACGGTCGAGAGGAGATGGCGGATCGGACGGCACACAGAGCCTGTTAGAAGCACGTCGGCGACATGATTCATGAGGCGCGACTCCAGGCCCACGTCGACTACTACAGGTCCATCAAGAAAGAGCCCCTCAAGAAAGATGGTGCAAGAAAGGTGGCGCTGACCAAGGAGCAGTACCTTCAGGTACGTGGATAATATTGATTTGTTTTGAGATTTAGTAGGTCCTGAATTGGTCTTCTTATATGTCAAACACTTGATGATGTGTAGGTGCCCGCCTCGTGGTGCATGTCGCATAGAGCGGCATGGTCGAGCATCGTGGACAGGTACCTTGACCTGGCATACATCGCAAAGCACGAGCAAGGCAAGCGGAAGCGGGCACTGAAGATCGGTCCAACTCACCACCAAGGCAGCCGCAACCTCTCCGCATTCAAGCGGGCACTCGTATGTGATGTCATTTATCTATTCTAACGCTCAATTTTGCCTGATTTCTAATCATCTTGCTCGTCTTTTTCACAGGAGGTGGCACACCCGGACCAGCCGGTGTCAGAGTTCACGGCATGGGCTGTGTCCCACATGGGCCGGGTGAAATCCGGTGTCGTCTTCAACCCGGATGCCCCTGCCGAGGCTTACTCTGACCCCACCGTCCATGCTAAGGTCCGAGACTACATGGAGGCAGTTCGGGCGCTCCGTGGCTCAGAGCACAATATGAGCACTGAGCCCCTTGAGACAGAGGTGATCGTGAGGTTGGGGCAAGGCAGGAAGCACGGGCGGTTGTGGATTGCAGACGCCGCCGACTCCTCGACCTCTGCACCCTCTCTCTCCGACGTGAGGGCACAGAGCACGTCAAGAAGCCTTCCCATACGTGCACGGCCTACTCCAACACTATCGCGGGTCGACGAACTTCAGGTAATTCCAGTTTCACTAGTCGTACATTCAACTTTACACACTTTGATCAGATTTGCAATACTAAAACATGTGATTGAAACACTGCAGGCCGAGCTGGCAGAGACAAAGGATGCGCTGGCAGAGACAAAGGATGCGCAAGCGCTCCTGACCGCTCAGCTGGAGGCCACGCAGAAGCAGATGGCGGAGATGTTCCAGATCATGCAAACCATCGGCCAAGCATTGGGTGTCCAAGTGCAGATGCCAGCTCCAGGTCCGGTTCGACAGTTCACACCTGTGAGTATGCCTTCATGCCGCTGGGATTGTCGGCCTTCGTGCCGTTGTCGTTTTCGGCCTTCGTGCCGTTGGGAATGTCGGCCTTCGTGCCGTTGTTTTGTCGGCCTACGTGCCGTTGTTTCTTGCAGGTTGGAATCCTCCCGGTGCAGGGGAGGTGCTGCCAAAATTTTCAATTTTGACTAACACATGCAATCTCTTTTGTGCAGCCTCCGTCGGCGGGTTCAAACAACCCCACTGTCGTGTCACCGAGGGCTGATCCCGTCAACCCTACACCGCAGTCCGGTCCGTCACCGCAGTCCGAGAGACCACAGTTGCACTCTCCGCCGCCGCAGTAGAGATGTTGAACTTTGTGATGTTGAACCTGTAATAATAAACTTGTAATGTTGAACTTTAGAGGATTTGTGATGGATTTATGAAATTATGCGCGTGCTTTTGAGGTTATATCGATGTCATATTTGATTTATATAATGCATGTTGGTGATTGATATATATATATATATTTTCTAACAGTGGAATATAAGAAAATTTAAAAAATTTTGCATTCTCGGGGTGTTTGCCGAGTGCCTGGGCAGGGGGCACTCGGCAAAGTAACTGAAACTTTGCCGAGTGCCTCAGGCCAGGCACTCGGCAAAGTGTTTTTAATAAAAAAAGGAAAAACAACTTTGCCGAGTGCCGGGCTACAGGCACTCGGCAAAGTATTTTTTTATAAAAAAAAAGAAAAAAATTTTGCAGAGCGCCGGGCCAGAGGCACTCGGCAAAGTAAAAAAATAAAAAAAATATTTACCGAGTGCTGGTCGGGCACTCGGCAAAGTGACCGTTAATGGAAGATGGCATGCCTGCCCAAATATTTTGCCGAGTGCCTTGCCTGGCACTCGGCAAAATATAAAAATATTTTGCCGAGTGCTCCGATAAAAAGCACTCGGCAAAGTCCCTTTGCCGACAAATATGTTGCCGAGTGGACTTTGCCGAGTGCCACACTCGGCAAACAATTTGCCGAGTGCAAAAGGCTCTTTGCCGAGTGTAAAAACACTCGGCAAAGTCCTGGTTTCCAGTAGTGACACTATATACCGTATATATATAGTTGCATGTTCTTCATGTACACACATGGAAACTCTTGTATATGAACACACATCCCAAGTGAACGCTTGTAAGCGAGTGATGGGGAAGCAGATCCCTATGCACACATGCACACTACATACACCAGGAACGATGTTTAAATAGACCACACTTTTTGGGAAGAGACGACAGCTCTATCAAAGACCATCTTTAAAGGCTTTAGAGACGATCCGCCTATGGAAATCGATTTCTAGAGGTGGTTAGCAACATGGCCCGACTCTAAAAATAGGTGCAGCACAAAACATCCCTTAATTAGGCGAAATTGGCGTGAAAGTTAATAGAAAAGGATAGCATCCCACACTTAGTAACGAGTGAACCTCTGTTGAAGTGGTAAGAGGGCTCACACGAGGCTTGAGGTTGGGAGTTTGTATTCTTCGTGAAAAACGTGAGGTGCTTCCCTAGTGGGCTTTCTACTAGGATTACTCTTTTTGCTATTTTTATGACTGTTTTTCATTTTCTGGAAAATGGTTTTTAGAGGCAAGCCATATTTTGGACCACTTCTTGAAATCAATTTCAAGGGCGGTTGGATATCCACAATATAAATCACTCAATTATTTCTAGAGACACATGGATAGAGGCAGACGCGATAGCCACCTCTAAAAATTGATTTTGGCTGCATTTACAAACCATTTCCATAGTAGTAGCACAAACATCATATATCCTATGATGAACATCTTCGAGAGAGCGGACTGCCTGACCTAAATAATTTATCACAATGGTGTCGTTGTTGACAAACATGTCACCTACCAACACTCATGCACACTTCTCCTTATGATGGCTCCGAGAGACTAGGCGGGCAGAGAGATTTCGAGAAGTCATAGTCACCTTGTTATCGACTAGACTAGCACGTAGTCACTTACGAATCAAATAATGTTAAAGAAAAAATATAGTGTACCGTACGTGTTGTGTTGAGTCAGAGATTCTACCTAAATGGATGGATTCTATCCCCAGTGAATTTGACCAACTGAGATACACTCAATTAATTTATTGGTGAGCATAACAAATATCAATGTCTGATATGTTGGTCCTAGCTAGCTAGCTTGATTTGGCTCTTTATTCGTTCGGATTTGATCTGATGTTTTATTTGGTTGGTAGCCTAGCGTTTGCAAGATGATTGTCGTCCTATGTAAAAGTAGTGAATAGCAAGATAGTATATAGCAATGATTACTTGATTAACGATCTTTAATGTGTAAGAGCAGAGATGGGTATGTACTTGTGCCACGTGTCCTATATATCAATGTTAGCGAGGACAGATGTTCCCATTATGGCCCGAAATATTTGTACCACTCAACATACAGTATCACGAGTACGTACATGCATGCAGTCCAATTCTCAATCACTTGACGTTTTCCTCATTACTTGTAGTGCATGCGCTAGTTCAACTAACGTAGTAAAGTTAAGAAGGAAGTGAGAACACAGCATGCAATGAAAAATGCATGCACGCAGGGACCATGTATCCAATCCAAGAAAATAAAAAACAGTAATCCCCTGCACGGCCGGGTTAAATATAGTGAGGAGACAGAAGCTCATGATTAGTTGCGTACGCGGAGCGTGCATGGATCGGAGGAGGGCCAAGGATTAACAGCAAAGCAAGCAACCCAGTTTGATCTTGAATTCTTGATCACTGCGACCTGCCGGGTGTGTGGTTCCTTTGGTTTCAAGCTAAGCTGCGTGCTCGCTTGGCAAGCACAGGCTCGCTCGTTAGCTCAGCTCCCATCCATCATCGCGCGCTTTATGCATGCATGCATGTGTCATTGTGTGTGCAACAGCAGCCGCGACGGGGGAATAATTGCATGCGGTTAGCTGCCTCTGTTCTCTCTCGTGTTCGGGCGCGCGGGCCCTCACATCGCTTTTGGCATTACCAAACGTAACGCAGCACAGCGCGTGCCCACCATGCATGTCTGCTGCCGGCCGGCCGGCCCTGTCGGTCGTCCATCGGCCGGCCACAGCCAGTCAGGGCCAGCCTTCTCAGACCTCTCACTGGAGGAACCGCCGGCCGCCGGGCCTTGTAGTTGCTTCTGTTGTTCGCTCAATTTCATGCTCCGTCCGGCCGCGGCCGTCCACTGATTCATCCACAGAACGCCCGCTACCAAACTCCAGTTATTCCATGGATCAATCCATGTTGGTTTCAATCTAGTTTGAGCTTGTGTACGTACTCCGTAGCAAGCTGGAGACGGCTAGCTTCAATTCAGAGAATCAGAGTGTACGTACGCGTGGCCTTTTTTGCTTGGAGTTTTCTGTGTTTTTATTAGCCAGCAGGACACTCGCCGGCCGGGCTGCCCTGCAGAATGGTGGCGCATAAGTAGATCTACGTGTGCATGGCGATGAGCCACCTGTGCATGCCAACTACCTTCTCGAAGCCAAAGGGGGTGCGCGTACGCATACATATGCCTCGGCCTCGCAGCTGGACGAGACGATGACCACGTCTTGTTCTGGCCGTTGCTTATGCATGTTCCGATCCGCTTCTTGTATCCAGTCACCCCAAGCCCGCCCTTCTGTCGCGCCCTACAAAGAACAATCCGTACACGGCCAAAGAGGCCGGATGCATGACAGCCCTACAAGAAGATAAATAGATGGCCAAGAAATTGAACATTTGTCTGCATTTTCCGCAGCTGAGGACAGAAGTAGTATGTGTTATGTACATACCGAGTGTGTAGCTGGCCTGCATCAATCTCAGTTAGGTCTTGTTTGGATGCATGTGTATACCCTTTAAACCACATGTGTTAGAGTGTATTTGAATGGAACTTAGTTTAATTTTACTTCAATCCATCTCAACACATGTGGGTTGAGGCCTTAAGCATGAGTGCTTGCGGTAACACTGCTGGCTCGTCTGCCATTTTTTCCACTTCTGTTACACTTTGTTCTCGTCTATATGTATATCATAATGCATGACCTACTGAATTTGGTCAGGCCCAAGAGATGCCACAGGAAGAGGCATGCAGTCAAACCTATCTTATCTGTTTTTGATGCACCTAAGTTCAGCCAAAACTATACAGAATGAGCTGCTCTTTTCACCGAGAAATAGGCAATGGCAGGGATGGCAACAGCTTTGCGTGGCCTGCTCAGCCTTTTTGTTTTTGGCTCGTTTCTTCCTATGTGGTTCAGTGGTTGCGTGCAGTGGTGCAGTGCCAATCATAAATGTGTTCTTTAAGGATTTCTGTTACTATGTGTTTGTTGCATGAGATGTTTCAATAATTCTGATTCTGATAGTCCTAGGGATTAACAATAAATATATATGTACTGAAATGCACATGCTGATATGTACGTAGCCCTTGTTTAGATCCCAAATTTCATCCCCAAATTCCACTATACAAAAAGAAGATTCCCATCACATCAAAATATCGGTATATGTATGGAGTACTAAATATAGATGAAATTAAAAACTAATTGCACAATTTTGTTGTACTTTGCGAGACGAACATTTTGAACCTAATTAGTCAAAGTTTAGACAATTTTTACCAAATACAAACGAATTGCTACAGTGCGCATTTAATGCGCACTGTGCAGATTTTGGCCCCCAAATTGGGGATCTAAACACGGCCGTATATGTATCCCTGCATGGTGCATCTAGGACGACTGTACAGGCCTGCAGCGCTCGGTGAACATTGAACAACCTTATAAAATTCTCTGGTCCTCTTAATAACCAAGGCCATGTTCCCCGTCACATCGCATATGCCGGCACATATATGGAGCATTAAATATTGGTAAAAAAATAACTAATTATACAGTTTGTCTGTAAATGTCGAGACGAATCTTTTGAGCCTAGTTAATCTCTATGATTGGACAAAGTTTGTCAAATACAAACGAAAAGTGCTACAGTGCTTTTTCAAAAAAAATTGCCAACTAAACATGGCCCAAACCATTGTCTCTAGTTGTTCTGTCAGATATTAATTAATGTTTTCATCTTTGGAGCAGATTATAATTAGTGTTGGGGTGAAGGTGCTACGGGTACAACACAATCCTGCTCTCCAAATCCTCTTAACGCCGGGCATTATAGATGGCCAGATGGCCTGTGGCCCGGTAACTAGGCACGGTCCGGTGGTGGGCGGGCCTAGGCCGGCATGGCCTGATGCTTAGGGCTGTGCTTGGGCCGCTCCTCAAGCACACCAGTGGCACGACACGGTCCGCTTTTTTCTAGGCCCGATATAGGCCCACTATATACACATTCGGGCCAGGATTCTAACCCTAATAATAATCCCATGTCAGTTGCAGCTTCTTCGACGCAGAGCTGCAAACACCACATCCACGTGCGAGGCTCCTCTCCACAACTCCGCCCAAGGCAGGCTTCTCGAATCCTATCTACCTGAGGCAGATTCCTCCCACGAAGCCCCGACAAGCGTTGGATCCTCTCCTTCCTCCCTCGACGGATATCAGCTCCTCTCCATGACTCCGCCGCCTCTCTTCCCCGGCCTCACCTTCCCCAGCGGACATCAACTCCTCTCTACGATTCCGCTCTTCCCCGGCCTCAACATGCATTGGCATCGCAGGACTCAGGCTAGCCTAGCGCGGAAAAGGGCACGACATGTCGTGCCTAGGCCGAAGGCCACCCCATGACCCTAATCAGCCCGGGCTGGTGGCACTACGTCCCATACCTGGCTAGAGGGGTGAAGTCTTGGCTAGACCGTTAATTGCTCGTAGCATTTAAGTTTTAGAAAAGACTATTCAAACCTCCCCCTCTAGTCAACCATATCGACCCTACAATATAGTCAAGCCAATTCACTATTTCCTGTATCCTCATTATTTTGGTTTGACACTCCTAATACTTACTTTAATATCGATTTTCCAAATCTTTATCCATATAAGGAAACCAAACTACTAAAAAATGATTTTGTGAGGAACTTCCCAAACATTAACGGAGGCAATCACAAAATCCAACTGCCTCGTAAAATGCAAGGATTTTCGGAGGCAGTTTTTTCATTTACGGAGGCAATCACAATTAACCGTCTCATAAAATGCATTTATGGAGGCGGACCATTTATTTACGGAGGTGGTCAAGATTGTCGTCTCGTAAATCAATTTACGGAGGCAATGACCGCCTCCTAAAATTGATTTACGGTGGCGAGCCTCCTAAGAGGTCCACCTCTGGAAATGGATTCATTTTCAGAGGTGGACCTCTTAAGAGAGGTCCGCCTGTGAAAATAGACCCGAAGCCCACCAGCACGCCCAACACGACAATCACATATATAATCCGGAGTTAGGGTTTGGAAACAGGCCTGAACCTCCATTGCACTCAGCTCTTCCTCTTCTTAGCCACCTCCCTCTCTCTCAACCAAACACCAGCTCCCTCTCTCTTCCTCCCTCGGCCGCAGTTCTCCTATTGGTGTGCTGGCCGCCCCTCCCTCTCTCCCACGGGGCCACCCCTCACTCTACCCCATGTGGCGGTGTGGATTGCCTCGCAGTGGCACAAGGCAGGCCAGCAGGTAGGGCAGGGCACCCGTCCCTCTCCCACGTGCAGCGGTGCCTCTCCCTCTCCCCTGAGCGCAAGCGCAATGGCCCGCGGTGGCTCTCTTGGCTCCCGGCGCGCATCCGGTCACCGGAGGCTGCTTGGGCATAGATTCGGCTGCAGGCATGTCGATCTGGTTGCGAGCGAGTGGATCCAACTGCGGGTGAGTGGATCCATCGACGGCACGCTCGGGGAGGCCGGATCCATCGGCGGCGCGCTCTAGGAGGCTGGATTCGTCGACGGGCTCGACAGTGGTAGCTTCCGACGGTGCAAGGGCGGGTGGCGGCTCTTGACAACGACAGATCCTAGCGGCGCACGGGCTAGGCTCGGTGGGCTACTGCTAAGTGGGCTTTTTGTAATTCGTGAAATTATGTACGCATGCTCGCCTCCATTAATGGATTAACCGAGGCAGCAAAGCATCCGCCTAGGTCTGCATTAACACAGATCTTTCGACAGAGGTAGACACTTTGCCTGCCTCAGTTAATCCAAAATAACCATCTCAGAATTGTTTTCTATAGTAGTGATATAGAGATTATCTAATATCTATTATACATTGTCTCCTTTGTCATTTGACCTTTGCTTGGCATTTCCTCATTTCTACATTCTTGACTCATTCTTCAATACTCAATCCACTATCAATCTCTTCTTGTTCATGCGAAGCAAGCCACTGTTGAAACCAATCCATATTCATCAACTTATGTCTCATTTGCCATTTACCAAATATGCTGATTTCACATGATGCCATGATATCCCACAACATACAATCCATTTCATCAACTCCATTTGCATTGTTATCATCATCTTGAACAAGATTGTTTCCATGATCTTCCAATACAACAATACACAAATTTGGTCTTCATTTGAATACTATGTGGAATACCATCAAGTTTACTTTCTTGTTGAACCTTTATATACCTCTCACTATACATTCTTCAAGTGTATGCAATATACTCAATTTCCTGTTCATCTTCTGTAGCACCCGATCACCGCCACCTCTCCTTCTATGGCACACCCTCTTGCCACCGCACATCCTCCATGTGACCCTCGACATGCAAGAAGCCGCATGACTTGCCCGCCTCTAAAAATAAAAAATGGCTGCCTCAAAAATACATTTTGTAGTAGTGATCTTCTCTCAATCTCTATCTTCTAGAATCATGTTGTGACAAACAAGAATCTAGTTGTGAGGAACCCATCAATTACCATATACATTTTACTATCCATATCTGTATTTTTTCTCGCTTTGTGGTAGCTAAATATTTATTTCAATCCTTAGCTTATGTTATGGTGGCTCTTGTTGTAGCCCATTTCACATCACTTCATGATTACAAACTCAATTTCAAAATTTTAAAAATAATAAAGTTGCTACAAATTATTTATCCATATACAAAGTTGAAACTCTTGTTCTTTGAACCTTCTTCTTTAGATATCTCCTTTTGTATTTTAATAGAAATAAGGATTTTATGTGTAAGACTATAATGTTAATTACTATAATGGCACAAATGATCATTTAAGCCTACACTATGCTATTGAAGATCATGGTGAAGCTTGAAGTGACATTTCGGGAGGGCTAATAGTATCGACCTAAAAAATATTAATATTGAAGCCTAACAATTATGATTTACTTCAAAGGGATTTTAAAGCCAAGGAGCCATAGCCCTCGTTGATGGCAAGACTTCCTCTGATTCACTACTCAAGATGAATTTTCTCTATCAGGTAATCATGTCTGTAAGTACTCTTTTTAATAAACGCATAGAAACATAGAGTACATGCTTACAAGTATACCATCAATATGGATACATCACAATGTCTCGGTCAAAATGTATAGATTTATCTAAAGTAACAACTAACATAAATTATTGTTATAGGTATTAATATAATTTTAAATGAATTCTTATATCATATCACCGGTATATGTCATTAGGGAATTTTTTTATGATTGCGAAAACATAGAAATATATTTTTATTGCCCGTCATCCATGTATACTTGGTTTGCATGATGTCAAAACATGTATGCCTACCATACCTTTGTTTTTCATTTATTTAAGGTACATGTAAATGAATTTGCTAGTATCATTGGTATATGAGTTGTTAAGGGTTTCATTTTAATGATTGTTGAAACGTACAAATATACTTTTATGGAGCATGCGTGAGTGTACACTTGATTTGCATGTCACAACATGTAAGCTTGACATAGGTTAGTTTTTCCATGCATCGACAATGATAAAAATGAGTAATTTAGAAACATACATAAACATGATCACATGCAAATTTAAGGTGTTACTTAGATTATCTATCATAATAGCAATTTGCTTTTAATACAACTATCCTAATACATTATTTGGCATTCTTTTCTGTTTTCCTTCCATCCTTTCCAAATGAATAAGGTCGGAGTTTGTCCTTTGTCAAATAAAAGGGTACTCCCTCCACCCTAAAATATAAAGTATCCAAGTAGTTTTAGGACATAGTATGTGGTATGATAAATGACGCATATAACTCTCCCTGATTACTATATATTTGGGTTGGTGATAGACATTAATGGTAGGTATGCATGTGAATATTGCCTTTAGGAGTGTTTGTTGTTCGCCTATAATACCTTATATTTTGGTACAAATTTTGACCTCTCAATTCCTCATATTTCGGGGTGGAGCAACTAGTAGGAGATAAAAAAAAGGTGGAGGCACACATGCACATGTTGACCTATATATAGCCTCTCCATCCAAAAAGAGTGCATGTCCTACTTTTCGACGAGGAGTCAAATATTTTTAAATTTAACTAAATATATACCAAAAAATATTAACATTTGTGATATTGAATAAGTGGCATTAGATTAATTATGAAATATAATTTTATAGTAAGTTTATTTGGAGACATAAAGGTTGATATTATTTTTCATAAATTCAGTTTTAAACTTAAGAAAAAAAAACTTGGATCAAATCTAGAATTGCACTTTTTTGGATGGAGTAAGTACGTGCTAAGCAAAAGGCTACTTGATCGATGCTTTTCATGAGATCCTTTTGATTGGTGAAATTTGGACTCTTATGCGTATCATCAGAGTAATAAAAAGACTCAATGATATGTAAAAAAACAAAAGGCAGTTGGACTTCCAGTCTTAGCTTCATCTTAAAGAAACGGATTCGTACTTACACAGATATTTTAATTATTTTAAAACAAAATATAATTTACAGAGATCTAGGAAAGCCCTAAACCGCAAATGTCACCCATTTTGGAGTTTGGATCGTGGAGCCAGGTATACAGTATACCACGGAAACCCTGGAGACAGCTTATCGATCGCTCGGCCTCCGGACGCAAGAAAACCTTCCATTTGGAGGCGAGCAGCAAGCTAGTCAACTGGCATGGCAGATGACATGCATGTTGTTTTATTGCTTGATCAGCTAGTAAGTAACAATTTAGCTCTGGATTATCGATCGCACAAGCTTCCAAACCCCATCATTCCCTCTTTGTCAATATAAACTCAAGCCAGACCGGCCGAATCCTTCTGGGGAGAATGACAAACTCAGAGGCAGTACGGTCTTAGGTGCTAATCACAATATGAGAAAAATCCTTGTTTATTGGAGAACATACAAAACAAGCTAGCTTAATGAAGTACTACTGCTGTGTGCTGTATCGAACATATAAAAGAAGCTTAGCTTAATGAAGTACTGCTGCTGTGTGCTGTATCGATTGTCCAGACGTGGCTGCTTTTGCATTAGTATTTTTTAGAGGAAACTGCTTTTGCATTACTGAATATTTATACTTTATATACAACTGCCATACCGGATCAAAAAGGTCCTTAATGTCTTCTTTTCAGAACATATGCAGGAGAGCTGCAAGAGTTCTTTGATGTGTAGATAAAGGAAAATCCGGAACCGGGCAACCGGCCAACAGTGTAACTACCAACCGAATGAAATCCATGCATAGCAGCGGCTGTACTGGATAGCACGGTAACGCAGTTAACCGCTCCACAATCATCTAGGCTGTTTCTACTTTTTCAAGTTATAGTTCATTTTGCCGAAATCCAATCGCAATTTAAACCAAATTTACAGAAAAATGCACCATCTACTATATACTACCATATCAAATTAGTTCCATTGAATTCTTAAAAAATATTTTTTTTGATTGGCCATTTGTTTGAACTTATAGATATTAATATATTGTTTCTAAAAATTTGGTTAAATTTAAAAAATTGATCTAGTATAAAACAATTATAATTTACATTGTAGTCCCTGCCACATCGGACGTTCGGATACATAGGACTAAATATGAGCTAATTATAAAACTAATTACACAGATGGAGACTAATTTGCGAAACAAATTTATTAAGCCTAATTAATCCATCATTAACACATGCTTACTGTAGCACCACATTGTCAAATCATGGTCTAACTAGGCTTAATAGATTTGTCTCACAAATTACTCTCAATTTATATAATTAGTTTTGTAATTAGTCTAGGTTTAATACTCCTAATTAATATCAAACATCCGATGTAACGGGGACTAATCCCTGGAACAAACAAGCCCTAAGCAGGAAGTTAGTATTATAGCAGACAAAAGTATTCCAGAGAGGCAGAGACGCGACGAATGAGACGTACAGTGTTTTCACCCCAATTATCAACTTTTGGAGGTTTTCATTAGGAAAATATCTGTAGGCCTAGCTAGCAACAGTGCTGCAGCTATGGATTAGACAATTCCTTATGGACCACACTGAAATTGAATTACCACTACTACTTCAACCCACCCAATTTACATGTGTGATTCTCTTGAAGCTGGAACTTTTTTTTACCGCTTAACTGAACTCAAACACTACTTTTACTAAAAAAAAAAGAACTCTTAACACCTATAGGCAGTACGTGCACCTATAAAAAGGGATTATGGGACCCAGTTTTGTCAGATAAATGAAGCCCCTTGATTATTTCATATTTAGATCAGTGTAGCAAAGTAATTGGATGAGTAGCCAAAAACTCTAAGCGTCCATCCAATTCCCTCTCCAAACCAACCAACAAACAAACAGGCATCCATCTTTTTATATGTGCGTATACGCATCTAAACTATATCTTTCCATTCAGCAAAAAGGTCTTTTATCAATTGTGTTGATATGCATGATCAATTGCTCATCTCCATATCCTCTTCCTGTACTCTTAGTCTTAGCTACTGCAAGGACAGGGCACAATGCAAACCCAGCAGCACTACACTACCAACTCCAGCTTTCCCCTTCTGATATAACCCCACAATTAAAGAAAGCTGCTGAAACCTAAAGCAAGTGTGCAAAGTGCATCCTCTCTCTCTCTCTCTCATATGTTTGGTGCTGTCTCTGTAGCAGTTCCACAAAAGCCAACACCAAGACCCCTTCCTTCTTCCTACCACCACCACTCTCCTTAATTCCTTCTCCCAGCACAACCTGAGTTGTAATTATTATACTACAAGTACTCGTCAGTATTCACCTCTCTCTTTCTCTCTCGTCTATTGTTTGTTCCCCCCATCTGGTTGTTGTTGATCTCTTCTTCTCCCCTCTGCCGCTCGGCGGCTATATATACGTCCAATCTAATCCCCATCCCATTCCGTCTCCATCGCCTGATCAAACCACCAGAGGTAGGGGAAAAGGAGCAAGTTTTCTGGCTCCTCTTCTTGTTCCGTAGTCCGTACTATTCTTAGCACTAGCTGTTCTTCACCAAGATCGCCTCGCGCGTCACCCATGTTGGGCTTCTGCGCCCCCGCGGCCGGCTCACCTCCCGACGAGGCCACGCCGGAGCCGTTCCGTTCGCTGCAGATCGCCACATGCACGGCCGCCGCCGCCGCCGCCACGACAAAGAAGAAGCGACGGCCCGCCGGCACACCAGGTAAGCTAGCAAATCCAGAGACAGCCGTAGACATGTCTTCGATTTATATATACGCTCCAGTTGGCTACATGCATGGTAGCTAAGCTCGGTGCAGACTCCGAGATCGATCCATCCATCCTGCAAACTAACGCGCGGCGCGGTGCGGCAATGAGTGCAGACCCGGACGCGGAGGTGGTGTCGCTGTCGCCGCGGACGCTGCTGGAGTCGGACCGGTACGTGTGCGAGATCTGCGGGCAGGGCTTCCAGCGCGACCAGAACCTGCAGATGCACCGGCGGCGGCACAAGGTGCCGTGGAAGCTGCTGAAGCGGGAGGCCGGGGAGGCGGCGCGGAAGCGGGTGTTCGTGTGCCCGGAGCCCAGCTGCCTGCACCACGACCCCTCCCACGCGCTGGGCGACCTCGTCGGCATCAAGAAGCACTTCCGCCGCAAGCACAGCGGCCAGCGCCAGTGGGCCTGCGTCCGCTGCTCCAAGGCCTACGCCGTCCACTCCGACTACAAGGCCCACCTCAAGACCTGCGGCACCCGCGGCCATTCCTGCGACTGCGGCCGCGTCTTCTCCAGGTAAAGTAACCAACTTCCCCATGGCTCAGCAGCATCTCCATACTGCTAAGTGCTAAGCTCTAATAAAGATTATTAGAAAATCCATTAAAAATCAGAATAAGTTTTTTTCTCCCTTTCGTTGGTTCATCACCGGTTGCACGGCCGCTGGGGCCCGCCGGGGCTATGGGCGGTTACATCGCACTGTACAGTGCCGGCGGCGGCGGCGGCTCCGCTCTCCTTTTGGGATGTCTGCTATTAACGGGGAAAGGAAAGGGAGGCCCGGGCGGGCGGATGGATCAGAGCACAATTCCCGAGGGCAGCGCGCCCTCCTCTGTGTGCGTGCGTGCATGTGCCGTGTGCGTCGTCGTGCGCATCGATCTCGGTGGTCATGGTGGGCTTCCTCTTACTACCACGGTTCGGCATGTGTTCCCGATAGGCGCTAGCCGCCGCTGGGGGTTTCGGCTTTGTGCCCGCGCTGCAGCGGCAAAGGCAGCGTCGTCTTGGAGCGCCACTCGATGGCGCCCGCACGGCGCAGCAGCCCCGCCTGGGCCCAAAACTCCAAGCCTGATAAGCTGACTCCGAGGCCAGCCAGCCGGCCTCTTTGGATCCTCTAGCCCGTGCTAGCAGCAGCGACTTGTAGTACGCTCACACATGCAATAAAGTCTCTCTGCTTATGTACGCTCTTGGCTTTTGTTCTTGAGTTGAGTTCACGCGGCCATGCACGCATCCTTGGTCTCTTTGCACTCATGCACTAGTAGCCAAAATGTTCCCTTTATTTGTTTCCAGATGATACGGGAGTGTTTGCTTATTGGCAGGGCGGGAGCCTTGTAGTACGTCGTAGCTGAGGTGATTATTAGTGCTCTCAGGCTCATCTGATGATGTCTCCATCAAATGTGCAGGGTGGAGAGCTTCATAGAGCACCAGGACACCTGCAACGCCGGGCGGGCACGGGCGGACGCCTCGACGGCGTGTGGCGCCGGTGTGGCCGCTGCTAGTGCCGGGTCGCAGCAGCAGGCGCCGCCGGCCATGTCACTTTCGAGGACAGCATCGAGCACCAGCCCATCCAGCGACATTGTCATCAGCCCGGTGGCCTGGCCCGGTCCGGCACCGGCGATTCCAAGCCCTACGACCGCCGCGTTCCACCGGTTCGAACAAGTCCCGTCGCCGCGGACACCGCCATCGGACCACCACCGCGGCGGGCATCACAACCTCGAGCTCCAGCTCATGCCGCCGTCCTGCAGCGGCGCGGGAGGTGGCGCGCCGGCGTACTGCGGCTGCGCGCCACGCACTCCGGCCGTTCCTCCACAGAACCACGCCGCCGCCGTCATGCAGCTGCAGCTGTCCATCGGCGTCTGCGGCGGCGGCGGGTTCGGGGACGCGGGCGAGCGCGGCGACGAGGTGATGATGCTGGCCGCAGCAGCGAGGGAGAAGGAGGAGGAGGCGCAGGAGCAGCTGCGGCAGGCGGTGGCGGAGAAGGCGGCGGCGGACGAGGCCCGCGCGCAGGCGAAGCGGCATGCGGAGCTGGCCGAGCAGGAGCTGGCGAGCGCCAAGCGGATGCGGCGGCAGGCGCAGGTGGAGCTGAGCCGCGCCCATGCGCTCCGGGAGCACGCCGTGCGCCAGGTGAACGCGACGCTCCTCCAGATCACCTGCCTCGGCTGCCGCCACAAGTTCCGCGCGCGGGCGCCGCAGCTGATGGGCGCCGTGGTGGCCCCCGAGGTGGCCTGCAGCTACATGTCCTCCGTCGTGACAGCAGAGGGCGGCGACGCCGTGGTCGTCGACGACGAGCCGCCCCTCGACGGCGCGGAGGCCTTGCTGCGGCGGCGCCAACACGCCGTGGCCATGGACGTCGTCCTCTAGGCTCTAGCTAGCCTGAAATCAGATGATGATCTTCGTTTCAATAGCTTCTTGTTTTTGCCAACGAGACGCTGGGGTTGCATTGGCGCCTGCATCATTATGAGGTGTGATGTAATCAGATGCTGATGCCTGATGGACAGTGGAACATCGCTAGCTCGATCGATCCAGTGCTGCCTAGTGTTCGAATCCTGTGATGAGCAGGAAGGATGGGAGAGGTGGCCATTAGGCAAATCCAAGGAGAGACGAAGACGAGGGCTAGCTGCTAGTAGCTTACTGTGACGTGCATGGAATCTTTCGGTGTTTGCTTCCCATTGGATCTTGTTGGAAAAACATTAGAAAAAACATTATATTGCTCATGGAAAGCAAGTTCATGATGATGCCCTTTGTAAAGGTCAGGCATTCAGTAGCCAGCAAGGATAAGGGTCGATTGTATGCATGCGTGCATGATATTTGTCACAACTATATGCCAGAATCTCTTGATAGACCTAAACCACGCTGAGGTCTCTCGGCTGTTTTCAGTAGGGGCCATGGCCGATTTGAGCAGGGTTGGTTGGTTGGATCGAGGGGCGGAGGGTGCCAAATGGAAGCGGCCAGGAATGGTGTTGGAAGTGGGAACCCAGGTGGAAGAATCTGGGTGGGGGGACAATGAACTGCTGCACGCTGAAATACGAGGGGAAATACAACGCGCACTAGAGATAAAACTTCAAAACTCCCAGGACACACTGTTGCGGCGCAGCAATGGCACTAGTAGTCCAAAACAACACGCACAGCCACGCACACAGTCTCTCTCTCTGCAACGACGTCGCCAACTGAAATGATGAAACGCTTCCAGGAGGATGTGAGACCGCTAGGGAATAGTGACGGCATGGAAACAGATGCGGACGCGCGCATGGTTTTCAGTGTCAAGATGGCTTTCTTTCTCCCGAAAATTCCTGGGAAATGCTACTGTAGCAATTTTGTTATTATTTGACAAATATTATCCAATCATGGACTAACTAGGCTTAAAAGATTCGTCTCGTAAATTTCGTCTAAACTGTGTAATTAGTTTTATTTTTTATCTATATTTAATGCTTTATGCATGTTTCTAAAGATTCGATGTGACAGGGAATCTGAAAAATTTTGCAAATTTTTTTGCAAACTAAACCGGGCCTCGGTCTAGCTGAGCACTCTGAGCTATCCCGAGCCTCTGCCTCCCCTTGTCTGTCTCGTAGCACTGAAAGATATGCAGAAAGCTCTCACAGAAGAGTCACAGCACCGTCTGCCATTGTCTGCACGTTTGCTAGCTGCTGGTCGCTGCATGCGTGCATGTGCGTGCGTGAGCGTGGGGAGGAAAAGTGATCTGGGCCTGTTTAGTTGCACCCTAAAATGTTAAATTTTTCAAGATTTTTCATCACATCGAATCTTTGGACGTATGCATAAAGCATTAAATATAGATAAAAAAATAAAACTAATTACACAGTTTAGGCGAAATAGACGAGACGAATCTTTTAAACCTAATTAGACCATGATTGAACAATATTTCCCAAATAACAACAAAAATACTACAGTAGCGTTTTGTCAAAAATTTTGACATCCAAACGGTGCCCTGTACGAAGAGCCCAAACGAGGCAGTCATGGCTTCTCGCTAGCTAGCCTGTGCTGCTTGCTTGCAATTTGCAAATGCACTTGTTTAGTTCTCTAAATTCATCCTCAAATTCCACTATAAAAAAAGATTTCTCATCATATTAAAATACCGGTACATATATGAAGTACTAAATGTAGATAAAATCAAAAACTAATTACATAGTTTGGTTGTACTTTGCGCGACGAACGTTTTGAGCCTAATTAATCAATGTTTGGACAATTATTACCAAATAAAAACAAAATTGCTACAGTGCTGCACAGTAATTCGGAGAGGCCCAAATCAAGCATCTAAACACGGCCGCAGATGCGCGCTAAGGCTGCCTACACCGGCTCCGGTAAAAGCTTCCTGCAGTACCTTTTTACCGAAGCTCGCACCGAAGGCCTGTAAAAGGAACGCTATCATCGCTCGTACACCAAATATAGCGCAGCACCGGCTTGTGGCCGAGAGAGAGAGCACGTACCAGCGTGGGCCCCACTTGTTCAACGATGAAAAAAATGTTATAACTCACAAACCAAAAAACCAAATTAAATTCTGATTGCACCATTAAATTCGTTTCAATAAATTCTTCAAAACTAGATCTCACATGGATATATTTAGATAAAGTGCCAAGTGGGCCCCACAGTAGATAGAGGATGATATAGAGGATGTATGAGTGCGGAAGAATTAGGTATAGAAGAGAGAATCTTGGTGACTAGGATATATAGAGAATGAATTTAGAATACCACGAGTGCAGATTAAGAATATGAAGGCACGCCGTCTAGGCGGCCTCCCAGGGTGTCCACGTATGTTTTATTTAGGTGGTGCGTTAGATAAAGATTCCACGGTCCAGATGAAGTATTACCTCCATGACTCACATGTAGTACCTCCATGCATGCCATGATTAGCCTCAAGCAAGTGGATGCATAAAATAGAGCAGACGAAAATTTGGATGGACATGCATGCAAGCATAGTCTAAAATTGTACATGTGCTTTGTAGTACATCCATGACCCACATGTAGTACCTTCATGCATGCCATTGCTATCCTCAAGCAAGTGGATGCATTAAACGGAGCAGATGGAAATTTGGATGGGCATGCATGCAAGCACCGACCAAAATTATACATGTGCTTTGTAGTACCTCCATGACCCACATGTAGTACTTCCATGCATGCAATTGTCATCGTCAAGCAAGTGGATGCATTAAACAGAGCAGATGGAAATTTGGATGGGCATGCATGCAAGCACTGTCCAAAAATGTACGTGTGCTTTGCATGCAAGAAGTTACTATAGGGATTTACATCATTGTGCCTTCTCCTTTTACACAGAGGAGCTTTTACCGCTACCAGGTTTTTACATGGAAGAAAGCAACTTGTGAGACCATAGCAAGGACCTCTTTATTGCTAGCAAAAAAATTGTTGGCCAGTAGGAATTAGAATCGCCTGTGGTCCTTTTAGCCAATGCGGTAAATTTTCATGCATGCACGTATGCTCTCTAGGCTATATAAAAATTATAGGTGCTCTTGCCATCTAGATTTACCATGGACATGTGCACCGTAGTAGCAATCTCAGGTGGGACCTCTTTACCTGCAGAAAATGTACTCTTCAGCAAGGAGTTGCATCACCTCTGGTTCAAAATGTATAGGTGGCTAAAGCCAGTGTGGTAAATTTTTGTCACCTATGGTTCAAAAAATGTATGGGTAGCTAAAGCAGTGTGATAAATTTTCGTCACCTGTGGTTCAAAATTTATAGGTTGCTAAAGACAATACGGTAAATTTCATGCATGCACAGGTGTTCCCTAGGCTATATAAAAAGTCTAGGTGTCCTCAGTATACTGAGCACATCAACCAGCCTTCCTCAGCAGTGGATGGATGAAGAAAGTGGATGCATTCAATGAAGTGGACGGAAAATTGAATGACCATGCATGTAAGGACAATATAAAACTGTGGATGTACTTTGCATGCAGAAAGTTACCATGTTAGGGGGATTTACATCACTGTACTTTTACATGTCCTTTGCATAAAAAAAGTTACTACGACAGAGGAATTTACATCACATGTGCCTTCTCCTTTTACATTAATGAACTTACTATCAATAGATATGTAGTAAATTTCCATGCATACACGGGTGACTCCCTATGCTATCCAGAAATTCACTCAGTAAATTTGAAAGCACTAGAGACTGGACATCTTCAACTGCCCATGGTGTGGGTCAATCACATGTGCCTTCTCCTTTGACATTAATGAATTTACTATCAATATATACGTAGTAAATTTCCATGCATGCACGAGTGGCTCCCTATGCTATCCAGAAATTCACTCAGTAAATTTGAAAGCACTGGAGACTGGACATCTTCACCCTCCCCTTCATGCTACTATTTGATAAAAACAAGTCGGGCAGTGGACACATTTAATGCCTCTCCTCCGCACCATCAAATAAAAATAATTCATCGACCATGCAGGAACATTTGTACTTGCACATGTATCCATGCATCTAAGAGACGGCTTGGGTTGTGTGCACGTTGCTCCCAAGGTGGTCGGTGGTTGGAGTTGATCGCCATTAATACAACTACCATACTTGCATCTGCTCCCATGCATGCAGAGGCCCCCGGTTCCTCCTCCAACTCTTGCCTATATAAGCATGTGCCATCCATTGCTTCATCGCACCCATCCCAGCCCTCCCAGTGTCCTCCTTGTAGTTCATATATGAGGAATCAGTAGGCATTAGCTATGACCTCATTGTAGTTCATCCCTGCAGTAGTTTGCGTGTACATCGGCTATGTGTAAGCTCGCATATGCACCGCCCCTGTTTGCCACCTTCAGATATATACATGTGGTGCACGTTTGTGATGACATGTATTCCATATTGAATGAGTAAACAAACTCTATTACCATGTTAACAAGCAACTTGGCCATAGAATGCTTGAAATCTAAGCATCGTTAGCATGGTTCTGGGCAAGCACACTTGCGTATGGCGATAAGGACTGGCACACCCGCTGGCACCCAGTGGCAGTACTCTCAAAAATTCACGTGTACCTAGGGACATTCTATAAGTGCATTAAGTACCTGTCGTGTGTCATGTAACCAAAGACATACTGATACATACCAAAGTCTATAATATTTTCAACTATCTGTAGACTATTCTAATGCCTATGGACTACTTTTCTGCAACATTGTGGTTGCTCTTAGATTATGTCTGTGATGGTGTTTCAATGCCACGACTAAGTACACTAAGTAAACAGTAGCCTGCTCACAGCATAAAAGCAGGCAACCATGGGACATATATAATGTGTCTGCTGGTTGTGCTTCAATGGAACGTTGGCATGGTTAAGATGGTCGAATTACAAACACATGAGCAAGAAATAAAATGGTTTTGATGACTTGGTCCTTTATTGTGTAATTGTATCTTATCATGAATCTAGAAAATCTAGCGTACCTGCATAAATACCTCAGGAATTGCCTTCTACTTTGTCAAGACCATACAAAATCTTACAGACACGGTTTACGCTTCCAAGGCGTTGAAAAAGTTAGTTCAAATTTAGTCACCTCTATTTTTTAGGTTCATACTGTGCTACTTGACCTGCTAGGTAGCATCACATCACGCTATCTCTGGTCGTGCCTATAAAACCACACCCTCTTTCTAGAGGAAGAAATCAAATAGGCCTAAACGGTCCTATACACTGCTGCGCATTGTTAAGTAGTGACGACTTACCGTGTCGCATGGGTAAGAAAAGCATCCCGCACAGGATGGTCGTACACGCACAGTTCCATTCTATGTACGCCTACGCCACGCCATGAACTGACGACAGTACTGTGAATCTATCATATGCTGAAAAGTATGGAGCATCATCAGCCACAGATGGTCGCACACGCGAAGTGCAATTCTATGCATGCCATGCACCGTGAATCTGTGATATGCTGCACGTAAACTATATATTTTTTTTCGAAAAAGAAAATGCTCCGGCCTCTAGCACGTATACACATACTATGCTCAGTATATGGTATTTTAGAGCTAAGTTTTTTCCCCTAAAAAGACTCTACGTAAGATTCACCATGGTAATTAGGCACCGACCATGCATGCTGAGCATCCACCGTCCATTTGCATGCGACGTACAATCACCAGGGAAGTTGTCTCGTCGCTCCACTACATAGGTATCTAGCCACAACAATGCCATTGAAGGCGAGCAAGCAAGCCAGTGGCACAACCCCTCTTCCTCGGCGTATAAAAGGGCACCCGGAGGTGCTCTCCTCCACCACCCAGCAACACGATCAGCTCACTCGCCTGCTCTCGCTTCAATTTGTCCGTGCATACCATATACGCCTATACGCACGAGCCAGGCTTGGCTGTCATTGTAGGACGAGGTGAGCAGCTCATGAGCATTCCCTCGTTCTTCCCTCCCTCCCTATGGTTTTCACCCTGCTCCCCTCCTTGGTTGTAGAACGTGACTTTAGGCTTTCTGGGTAGTGTTTTACATATAAGAGTATTTTACAAAAAGTTTTAATGCCTTCCCTTTTTCAAAAATGTTTACTCTTATCTATTCTCTCTAAGATGGCAGAAGGAGTTTGGACCAGCAGCTACTGTCTATGCGTTGAAGGCTTTCCCAAGCTGTTGTATGCTACTATGCAAAGACTTGGAATCAAGGATCGCCCAGAATATGAAGGCAGTGAGTACGAGGAGCATGAAACCGAAAGATGTGAAGTCACCGTCTATATCGGAAAAAGTGAAGACTTCCCTGACATAGCTGAAGCATGGAGTATGACTACGACTGGATTTCGGTTTGTAGACACGTATCAAGCTGTCACCCACAAAGCTTTGAGGTGCCTATGCTAGATCTACGAGAAGCCCATCGCCCGTACACCCATGAGGTTCTTTCCACCCCAAGAAAAGGACCGGCCAGTTTGGAGAACCCGTATGGACATCTTACAAGGACGTTATTCGCTCGAGGATGACCCGACTGTAGTATTCATGACCACATACCTACTTGCTATGGATGAGCAATATGATAAGCAAGCATCAGAGTTGAGGAAGTGAATGCACCGTGTAAAAGAAGCTGAGCTCATGGTTAGAAAGTTCCATGTGCAACTAGCGGAGGCTCAGGCCCAAGCAGCTGCAGCCGAGAGTCGTGAAACTGCCATCGCTGAAGCCTTGAAGGAAGCTGAGGACCGCCATGCTCAGGAGTTGAAGGATGCCTACCTTGTCACTAGGGCCAAGAGAAGAATGCAAGCCTTAGAAGACCGAGAGCCCATGATTCTAGAAGGGATCCCAATCATGTCCCTAAACACAGAAAAAAGACTCGATGTTGAAGGCCCATCAGCTCCTCCACCCACAGAAATCTCTCATGAAGCTCTAGAGTTGGAGCCCAGCAAGGAAGAAAATATCCCCCTCACCCAGCCACCCCCAAAAGATGACGTTGACCCGCCTCTTAGTCCAAGGGATGGACGACAGATGTCAGAAGAATGATCCTTTTCAACACCAAGGAAATGAAGCCCTTTAGTCGAAGACGTTGAAGATTAGTTGTACCATGTTTCTCCTTTAGTCTTAGGGTGTGAAGTTTATTTCGCTTTTGTTCACCCCAAAGGAGATGAAGCGTATTGTAGTATGCGTATTTTGTTCCCTACTATGTTGTACCCTCTTATTTAGAATATATATTTATGTTTGTTGGTTGTGCTAATTGAGTGTTTTATCAAAGTTCTTTCAGTCTCTTTCATAACAATACGATGAGAAAACATATTAGACATATGAGCCATATTTTATGAGATTTCCTATATCGAACACATCACCCGCAGCGAAGCGCGGGCAGCAGTGGCTAGTAGGCTATTCAAGCAAAGCGCTTTAGTGACTAGAGGGAGGGAGCTGGAAGAACATTCGTCTGTGGGCTCCCACATGGAGGCGGATGCGCAAATGCGTTGCATACTTGCATGTGATATGCGCTGGGTCTGCACAGAGAAGAATATAGATGTACGTACGTGCCACCTGTGTCATGTAGCAACGGTCTCTACTCTCTACTACGGCACTACTGGTGTGTTGTAAAGTTTCTATAAAAGACGCATATGTTACTACATGAACCATTTTTAATTAGAAACGTATTATTTTTCTTATAAGTGGTTGTATTTCAGCCGATCCTAGAAACGCCATTTAAGAACAGCTAACAAACGGTCGGTAATGCCATTTTAAGGGTAGTTCTTAATACGAGCCGCTTCTGAAAATAAAAACTTTTTTATAGACGGACCATCTAACCAACATGAATTTTAGGAGAGGCCTGTAATATGGACCGCCTTTAGAAATATGGGTCGACCTTCAAAAAAATACGTAGCTTGTGATTTGTGGCAGCTTTGGATTAGACTAACATGCATTCCTATTTTCAGTAATTCAGATTTGTTCATAATTTCATATTAGGTAATTGTTCAAATTGAACATGTTCTTTATATATACAAATGTCTTACTATGGAAGGGGCGTTTACCATGCGAGCAACCTTGTCATTTGGCAGCTAAGGGTTGTACCAGGACCCAGCACTTGCTATTTATGACCTGGGGCCACCGTGTTCACCAAGAGCGAGGGTTAATTACTTTAGTGGTTATATTCATGCTCTTCTTGGTCAAGAAAGTTAGCAGAATTGTTGAAGACCATTTTTTTAGAGATGTCTTTGTGCTTTGCAGCTCTACACAAACAAGCATTTAGACTGCCTAGCTATAGTGTCGAAGTGGATGGATATTATGTAATTTTCAATCTAGTTCACATTCTCAGGATGTTTAGCCCACACCTGAGTAATGTCAACTACATTATTCTATGTTTCTACTACATATAGTGCTTATTTTATATGCAGTGTCCTTATGTTGTGATGCATTTGTATCCATCTGTATGGACTAGTTAATCATTCTTGAATTCTTAGTCATGCTTCAACTCTTTTTGAAATAGAGAGCAAAAGAGAGCAAGCCAAATCCTTGAGCACTTGTGGGCTTTGTCAATCGTTCATGAGGTATTTGTTATTCTGGACGGCTAGGAGTTGCCGGCAAGCAACCAAGGTTGTGGTGTGCCACGGCAAGTTTGTGAAGGCCCAATCTTGCCTTCGCAAGGGAAGAGATCAAGCTTAATAGATTATTGAGGAAAGTGGTTGGAAGAGACCTGGCTAGGGTGCACCTTGGAGTGGTCACTCACGGCTTCTTCAAGGGAGACATACGATTCACACGGAGGCCCAAACTTCGGTGAAACAAATCTTGTCTCATATGTGTTTATCTCGATCTACTTGGTTGTTCGTGTTTGTGAGTGCATGTGTTTTGTGGACATTCTATTGGACATCCCCAAACTCATATCTCCAAGTTTGGTTTGAGCTAAAACTCATTAGGCGTACATTCATTTTGTTTCATACTAAAAATGTCGAAAGTTCTTACACTAACTTCCGATGTGCATCAAAAGTTCTGATCCCTATCGAAACTTCGAATGGTTATTTAATCTACTATGAAGTTTGTTTTGTGTTAAATTTTAGAAACTCCTATTTAACTCCCCCTCTAGGTGACATCAAGGTCTTTTCAATCCCCAGCCATGGGAAGGCTCTCTTGCCACCTTAGGGAAACTTTCTTGATACATTAGAACCTTCTTCTACTTTAGTCTCACATACATTGCTTGGGATTGCATCTGGTGAGATTGAAAGCATTCTATAGTTCATCGCATCAAACGTTTGATCATTTTGGCATTAGGGAGACTTCAATCAAGCATCATTGGCTTGTTACTCTTAGATGTTGTCTCCTCGATCCTAAATAGCTTAGAGATCATGGTTCCATTGAAGAACTTCAAAGAAGATTGTAAAGGTGCTTCAGAAAAGTGATTGTGAGGGATTCTTGTGCTCACCCCGCTGGAGTGCTAAAGAGCAACTCTAGTGGAATCAAGATATGGAGTGTGAAAGGATCAAGATACCCAAGAGGGCGGGTGAATTAGGCTAATTTTAAATTTCTTGCAATAATTAAGCCCTACACTTAGCCCATTTCACCCCCTTGTGCCTAAGAGTGATTCTATTGTTCTACCACACAAAAGTTTTGCACCCTAGGTTCCAATCCTACTCTAGCATGGCAATTCTAGGAATGTAAAGACATGATTTGAATTGCTCAAATGTAAATGCTCAAAGTAAAGAGAGGGAGAGGAACGTGGCGATATTTTTTCCAAGATATCGAAGAGTCGTCACTCCCCACTAGTCCTTGTTGGAGCACCCGCGCAAGGGTGTAGCTCCCCGTTGATCCGCGCAAGGATCAAGTGCTCTCTATGAGCTGAATCTTTGACACTCTGTCATGGTAAATCACTGACAACCGCTCACAAGACGACTTGGGTCATCCACAAGCTCCGTCGGATGATCACCAACTTTCCAATCACCACCGAGCCGTCTAGGTGATGGCGATCACCAAGAGTATCAAGCACAAACTCTCACTTGACCATGACAAGCCTAATGAGAAAGGTGGATGCACACTTACTACTCCCTATGCACTAATGATGTCCTTAAAATTGGATTCTCAAATCTCAATCAACTCACTAGGCTCTTGCACTCCCTTGCACTCCAACGGTGTTTCTCAGCTAAGCAAATGAGCAAGAGAGCTAAGTTGGACGAGTAGGAGAAGTATTTATACTCCCCACTTCAAAACATAACCGTTATTGTCCAACTCAACATTATACGAGGTGACCGGACTCGCAGGTCAAGGTGACCGGACGCGCCGATCAGATCATCACAGCAACCGTGTGCGAGCCTATTAGAGATGACTATTGGAGTGACCTGACGCAGGTCAACATCCGGTCAGTGCCCACCTGACGCATCCAGTCACTCAAATCCCTCTCTGGATGCTCTTTGATGTCGACCGGATGCTGGCTCATCAGAGTCCGGTCACTTACCTGCAAGCGTCCAGTCCTTCGTCAACAGTGCGTCCACGCTGCTACAGATACGGCTGGCTGCGTGTCCGGTGAGGGTTACTGTTTAGCATCAAGTCGCAGCAGCCCTCTGCTGCGTAGTCTCTAGTACTGACCGGACATGGCACTAGTGCGTCCCGTCACAACCAAATCAGCGTCTAGTCATCAAATTGACCCTCCATTCACTTCCAATTTGAAATCCTTTGTGAATGAAGTTGACTCCACTTGATCTTTGGGCAGTCCTTGAGCTACCTAATGCTTAGTTTGACAAGTGTGCACCACACATAAACCATTAGACTCACCTAGGTCAAGCTATTAGTTCATACCCCCCTTAATAGTATGGCCAAAGGAAAAACAAAGTCCTAAACTACTCTAAGTGTCTCTCCAACGCCAATCGACACTTAGAACTAGTTGTCCTTAACCTTGTGGTCCATCCTTTGAAAACTGAAACGATTTCCATCGATAGGGGCATGAAAACCATAATTGCCCAATCAATCACCATTACCATGACCTAACTCAATTTGCCTCTACAAAATACGCATTAGTCACAGTAATCACGTGTCGTCATTAATCACCAAAACCCTACTAGGGGCCTAGATGCTTTCAATCTCTCCATTTTTGGTGATTGATGACATCACCACCTCGAGTATGTGTATAAGAGATGAGTGAGGTTTCCAACATGCTTAGTTCATATAAGCAATTAACAGTAAGAACAAGAGGGTCAGATATGCTTATATGACCCAAGCCAACACAACGTACTCACAAGATATGAAATAAGCACGAGTACACACACTACAAGGATTGGTGCTTTACATGACGGATCACTTTTGTCATACACAGTCAAAAATGCGTCACAGTTAACTTACTATGACGATCAAAAAATCTGTCATGAATCTCACGTCATAATTTTGTTGGACCGACTGGAGCCGTCACGGATTACCAATTTGATTCGTCATGGAATACATGGTCAGCAACAATAGCCAAAGCCTATAGTGACAAACTGAAACGTCATGAATTTGTTACACGTCAGCATTTGCCACATCATCTGGTGATGCTGGATTTGACATGGCAACTATCTGCCACGTCAGCACTAGGCCTACGCCAGCCCATTATGGCGGAGGCCCATTGATCTTCATATTGTTTGCCAATGAGGCCCATGTTTTCTGTAGTTGTTTTAGCTAGGCCCATACTACTAGGCTAGCCCAGGTGCAACTAAGGATCAGCCCATTATATTCAAATTTATCTTTTTGTCAGAAATATTCAAATTCAAATTTAAATTTGTGCTAGAAATATTCAAATTCAGATTTAAAATTTTTGCCAGAAATATTCAAATTTAAATTTGAATTGACACCACATCCAAATCATCACAGATATTCACACCACTTATCATCGCAGATAGTCACACAGATCATCACAAATACATTGAAATATAGCATGACATACAAGTCACAGATCATCACAGACCAGTTACATTTTAAGTTTGCCACACCAGGCCAACACCACATATCATCACAAAGTCATTCAAAGTCAGTAGCTGCAGCACTACTTGCCTAAAGTTTATAGACACCAGCAGGCCAGCACCACTAGGCCGACATTGCAAAAGTTCACAGACACCATCAAGCCAACATTGCATAAGTTCACAGACCCAAAAGCACCACTTGCCAAAATTCATCAACCCTAAAAAGTCAGACCACCCGCCTTGGTGCTGCAGCTAGTAAATCAAACACAACTTTACCTTTGAGGTAGACTTGCCGGAATCATGGACATCAGACCCTTGATCAGTGCATCTGTCTCAGCTTGCTTTTTCTTAAACTCCACATCCTGCCTAGCCCTTGCTGTTTCAGAATCCTAGAACTTCTTCATCATGTCATCCATCTGCACTTGTTGAGTCTTCACAAGCTCCCTAAGATCACTTGATGTCTGCTTCTCCACCACCAGTTCAGCTTCTAGCTCACGCCGACTTTCAGCATTGTCCTCACTAGCAGATGAGCTTTTCATCCCCACATTTACCAGAAAGCTATTTTTCTTAGTCTTCTGAACAAGAACCTCAGAGACAGCATCAGCCACATCTTTTGGTTCCTCACCATCAGGAGCATTTATCTTGCCCTCCATTTCAACCTAGCAGTGAATAGGATAGATAGATAAATGATCATGACATATATGGACCTAATGTATCATTTGATTGTGAACTAATTTTCACTGTACTTACAATAGCAGATTGAACAGCAGGAGTGAACCCTTTCTTTTTGCTGTAGTGGCAGTCTTTAAAGATATCCAGTGCATTTGGTGGTTCATTTTGATACTTGTTTGCCTGACAATGAATTAAAAACAAAGACAATTTGAAAAACTGGTGCTGAATCTGCTATGTTAAAAAAAGCAAAAGAATAAAGGTCAATCACCACAATCACATATGATGTAGGACAACTGAGGAATGACACAGACCATTCAGTTAAATCATTATGCAAATAGTATATAAGCAGCACCACACTAGAATAGTAGGTTACCTACTTAGACTGAATTAGTGCTTCATTTAACTGAATGACATTCATGTATGAGCTAGTATGCATGGGTGTGCTACTGCCTGGAATGCTAAATCGGTCCCATGAGTGAAATGCTAACTCATTCATGTATGCACGGAAATTTCTATAGAAGAAGCAGGATTAGCTTGGCTGGTGCACTGAGAAAATAAGAACACATAAAGATTTGCCAAACTCACCACCTGGCTTACATTATTTAATTTAAAATCTTGAATATAAGCTCCCTAAATTTCTATCATAAATTGACCAAGGATTAGCATGTTACAGTAGTTCAGTATACTGTCAGAAGGGCCAAGTCTTTCAGTTGATGACCCTTCATATTTATCGATCACAAATAAAATAGTAGCAGCCACAGTAGCATGCACTACTTCTTCATAGTGGAAACTGAAGGTTCACTGAATGACAAGATCAACAGGTTCAGACTTCTAAAAGAACAAATTATACATTGGAGATCGTAGATGATCCATCAAGATAATTAACAGCATGCTGGATGCATATGTTATAGAAGAAAGCCAATACAATAAAATTTTCATTACAATAACATTCAGATCAAAGCAGACAGGCCAATCACATGCCTTAATTTATAACGCAGACCAATCAAGCAGTATGACTAATCCAAGTGTCAGTTATTTGTACTCACCAAATTTATAAGGTGCATTTCATAGCTGCGAGAACCCGTTGTCTGGTGAAACTGCACTCTGCTTCTGTTGTCTTTGTTTTTCTCACTAGTCAGCTACACCAACAAAGTTGTAATGTTAGGCACATATGAGATCAACATCAGATTTTGAGATGAACATCAGATTTTGCTCAGTGGCATGAACTTACCATTTTGTTCTCACTTTTCCAGTATGCGACAAGTTTATCCCATTGACCATCACTCATTGACATCAAAGGAGATGTCTTGGGCACCAAATGTAGTGGACAAGCATCAAAATACTTCTTTTTGAGCTTATAGCGCTGCTGGCGAACAGCTTTCTTCAGCATAGCCACACCTGCTTTCCTCACTGGGGCTGCGGTTGAATCCGTCTGAAACTTGGATTGCAGTGAACAACATTATTGATACTTGTTTTTGAATAGACAAAATTGGTTGAAAATAAACAATAGAAACTGGCAAGTTTGAACACTTACACAAACTCTTCTTATGTAATCCAGTATCAAAGGTATAGACTCTTCTTTCTTGTATTCCTTCTAGGGTGGAAATATGGGAACATGGCCCCTTACTGTAATGTTGCATTCAGTAGCAAACTTTGCAGCAATCATCATAGAGTTTGGCCTTTTCTTCCCTGGTTCAATAAACAAAGGTAGTTTGCCTTTCCTTGAGCGAGTCATCTTATCAAGTTTTCTCCCAATATTAGGTCCTCTCACCCGATCCTCCTCATCAAATAGGTCATCTGCAAAGGATATCTTTCAGTACAGTAGTGGCTTGGGTATGGGAAGGTTTACAATGTGCAAGGATCACAAAAACACACCTGCAAGATCCATGTCATTTTCAGTGTGTCCTGTCTGTATGTTGTCCTCTCCTTCAGTCTGGCAGGCATTTTCCTGGGCTGCAACAGCTACAATGCATGATATAGTTAGTAAGGTCCATGATATAGTTAGTAATACAAATGGGATGTTGTTTGTACAACTTGAGTGCAATTTGATTCAGGAAAGTCAGGGTTAACCTTCCTCTGTAGTCTGGTTGATTTCAGTTTCAGTAGCCTTCTTTGCATTGGACCTTGTGAGTCTACCAGCTTGATTGTGAGGCTGCGCCTTCCGACCACCTCTCTTGGTAACCTTCTTTGCAGTCTTGTTCTACAAAGAACCAGTCAAATAGAAAGGGAGATAAAATATTAGATTCAATTAACAAGCAAAGCGCATATTTAGACATGCAACTATGGAATAAGTAGCACCTTATCTGCTAATAAACTAGAAATTGTATTGTCCAACTCCTGTAGGAAGTCATCCTTCTCAGGTTCCAGGTTATCATGACTTGGACTGTTAGGCTCATCCTCACCATTATACTCAGACCCAGAGTCTCCTATGCCCTCTTTTTCTGGTGAAATCTTAGTGTTTGCGAAAGGGTTAGTATGTACAGGCAGACCAATCTGTCGCATGTATTCATTGTTGCTCAGACAATGATTCATCCTTTCTATTTCATACTCAGTCATCTCACCAACGGCATTGACAAATAACCAAAAAAAACAATTAGGGAAACACAGAACATATTTAACATCTAGTTCACAGCAGCACAGAGTTGAGATGTAACATATTTACATTCCTTTTTTAGAAATATACATTACAGAAGAAGGGTCTATGTAATCTACATTAAGCAAACTCCAACAGCATACTCCTAATTCATAGCAAAGGTACGAGCTGAGCCTAGATAAGTCAAATCAAATTAAGCAAACATAATAACGCCCTCTATGTTAAAAAACAAAAGAATAAAGGTCAATCACCACAATCCAATTAAGGCTGTCCAGTATATGTTCACTACATAAGAGAAATATATTTATATATAATTTAAGCCATTATTTCACTACCTAAGCGCCTACATATCTCAGAATTTCACAGCATATAGAATAGAACTGACAAAGGCCACATAATTTCACAGCAAATCATTGGTGGACTACGACAATTAAACCGATTGAAAATTTTTCCAGAACTGGTACATGAAAACAATCAGAGCAACCTTCATCACCACTTTGCATCATTCAGAGTTCGAGGTCTTCAAAATTCCATGAAGCAAAAGGCATACACACCACCAAATAAATTCACAGCAATCTCCTAAGAACCGCATATCTCACATATTAACGGCAACTCCTAAGAGGCTCCAGCTAATAGGTCAAAACAATACCAATAGGCACACACAGCAACAAATAGAGTCACAGAATACTCCTAAGCGCCTGCAAGTCAAGCAAATTTTACAGGAAGCTCCTAAGCGCCTGCAGCTAATGGCTTCATAGGCGCTAATCTCGATGACCAGATAGTGTCTAAGCAACAGCGTGAGTTCACCGAAACAACAGGAAGGAGGAGAGACACTTGACCTTCAGTGCTGGGTTCGGAGCGTGGCCTCTTCGTCGCTTTTGTGTCCTTCTTCCATGGCAGCATGGTCGGAGCCGCGGCGGTGGAGGGATGGTGGAGCTGCAGCGGCGAAGCTACGGCGGCGGGATGGCGGCGTCGTAGAGTTTGGGGGGATTTCTGGACGGAGCTGGCTGGGAGGTGGCGCTAGCCGATTTTATTGCAGTGTTGTATTACCAAAACATCCTCATCAGTCTGCTTTGCGGGAGGCAGTGCCGTTCACTCTGGCGGGGCGAAACCATAATTGCCTAAGCCAAATCGTGGAGTGGAGCGCGCCGCGAAATTTTTTTCGCGCTCACCCTGTTTCATCCCGCGCCCGTCCCTTAGTGTCAACATTTGATTACGTGGTGAGTACCTATAATTTTGAGTAATATTCAAATTGGTATGAAGGCCATAATTCAAAAAATAATAATTGGTAGATTCAAAAAATAATAATGATAAATTGGTATGAAGGCAACATTTGAAAAACAAGTAGGGTAACTTACATTGTGTTCATTATGTAGTAACAAGTACTATAACCTCTAGTAATCCCTAAAGGTTCTCTAGCTAGATCAACGACTCCGGTGTCTATATATATATATATATATAAGGTGATTTTATGGTGAGTGCCGCACTTATCTCTATTTGCTAAATTGCTAAATGAATCTTCCCAAAAAGTCAAAATGGCTTGTATAATTTGGAACGGATGATCAGTGACAAGTACTATATATGCAAATAGCCTCTAGTAATCCCTAAAGGGTTCTCTACCTAGATCAATGACTACTTTGTGTTATTCTGTGTTTAAGGGTGATTGTGCTGATTACCCCACTTATCTTTGTACTAATTGTATAAGATGTTGTACATATCGATCTTCTCCGTTCCAAGTCTGGGTGTGTAGCTAAACCCGTAGCATGCCGGCAATATTTCTGATATAGTAATAAGTACTACGAAGAAGGCCACATCGACATCGACGTTGTACATTCCAACTCATATGAATACTCCCAAAAAGTCAAAATGACTTGTATATAATTTGGAACAGATGAGTGACAAGTACTATATATGCAAATAACCTCAGTAACCCCTAAAGGGTTCTCTAATCAATAAAAGTTCTCTAGCTAGGTCAATCGACTCCGGTGGTATGTTCTTCTGTCCTAGTGCCCATTAGTGTGTAGCAATCCTAGAAGATACTCTAATCCATCGACTCCATCCCTAGTTAGAGTTATTTTGTGATAAATGTAATTACAAAATGTAATGAGATTTGGACAAAATCCCCAAACTTGGTAAAAATCTCCATTATAATGAAGTTGGGGTGGTTTGGCACAAAATCTCCATCATAATGAAATATGGGGTGGTTTGGCATAAAATCTCCATCATAATGAAATTTGGGGTGGTTTGGCACAAATTCCCCTAAGCTAGGTCAAATCTTGGTCAAAATCTCCAAAACTTGGCAGCCGAGCAGAGTCTTCAAATTGTTATGTTCATCTTCTCTTCCTACCCGTTACCCACGTCGGCCGCCGCATCCCCTCACCGAGCCCCCACCGCACCCCGCCACCCCCCACCCCCCATGCCTCACTGAGCTCTTCCCCAGCCCCCTGCAGCGCCGGCCTACTCTTCCTCAGCCTCCTACAGCGCCGCCCCCTTCTTCTCCCCTCCATGGCGGCGGCCCTGGAGCTCACTGACAGACGGCAGTGGCCTCCTCTCCAGGCGCCATCTCCTCTTCACCCAAGGCCAGGACCTCCACCAATCGGCGACTCCAGTAGCTAGTGCCACATCCTCACCTGTGAGGGCCACTCCCCTCTCCCCTTCCTTCTCCTTCCTCCCCGTCTCGACCTCAATCTTTTCTAGAAACCCTAACCTTGGGAATTTTGATTTGATTTCTAGTGAAAATCCTATGATGTTTATGCTTTGATAAGATTACAATTTAAGAATTCTGATGCTTGATGCAAATCTTTAAAATGATGCTTGAAATGCTTAGCCATGTCTTCATGGATTAGCCATGTCTGAAGGGAGCTCCATTGCTTCTTATTCTCTCTGAATAATATTTGCTATATCTGCATTAACCGTGTCTTCATGGATTAGCCATGTCTGAAGGGAGCTCCATTGCTTCTCGGGGGCCAACATCTATAGGCCACCACGACAATGCTGGTTCCCGCGATGGCCCCCCTGTCCCTTACCGTGATGCACCTCTCGACTACCACCCCCCGGTAAATTGCAGATGCAACCTGAAATGCTTGAAACTCATCTCATGGAGTGATGGCAACCCTGGCAGGAGGTACTATAGATGCAGCAATGTGTGGGTAAGGATTTTTTATCTATTTTCATTGAATCGATGTTGACATGTATTTGACCTATTTCTGAACTAATTTTGTAGACGGATCGGGATTGTGATTATTTTGAATGGATCGATCCGAAGTATAATAAATTTCTGAGCACCTTGCTAGTAGACCTTCGCAATGCAGTTAGGAGGGTGAAGAGTGATGTTGCCAAAGAAATACAAGCAAGCATTGTTCTGCAAAGAATGTATGAGAAGTAGCTAAGGGAGAAAGAGAAGTAGATACTGGAGACACAGAAGCAGGTGGATGCAAAGGATGCAGCCTTGCAAGTGTTGGCTGCAAGGAAGACTTTTGGAAGACAGATCAGTAGCATTGTCTTTGTGTTTGTAGTTGGGGTCATGTGTGGTGTGTGTTGGAATACCAAGGAAAGTTGAGACAGCTCGAAGACTGAATTAAACCTTGTCTCCAAATCTTCCATATATCTAGAGCAAAATGTGAGGGCTTCATCTGCCACATAAGCCTCTACAATTGAGCCTTCTGGACGTGCCTTGTTCCTAATAGACTTCTTTAGTGTACACAAGCGGCGTTCAATTGGGTACATCCAACCAAATTGCACAGGTCCCCGAAGGATGGCCTCATCAGGCAAATGGACAGCAAGGTGAACCATCACATCAAAAAAAGTAGGGGGAAGATTTTCTCAAGCTTGCACAATATGATAGGTATTTCTGTCTTCATTCGAGCCAACAAATCTTTGTTCATTCTTTGGCTGCACAATTCCCTGACAAATTTGCCAAGCTCAACAATTGTTTGATAGATATCATCGTCCAACAAACCTCTCAGCCTAGCAGGCATAACCCTTTGCAACAGAATGTGACAGTCATGAGTTTTCAGGCCTTGCCACTTGATTGCATCAGCAGTTAAGCATATTTGTATTTTAGAAGCATACCCATATGGAAACTTGGCATCCTTCAAGAAATTTAGAAATTTAGTCTTCTTTGACTTGGACAATGTATATCGAGCTTTAGGCATGTCATATGAATCTCCACTATGTTGTAATTGCAACTCCTTTCTAATTTTTAGATCAGCAAGATCTAACCTTGCATTAACTGTGTCTTTTGACTTCCCTTTTATGTCAAGAATGGTACCAAGCAGGCTTTCACACACATTTTTTTCAATGTGCATGCCATCAAGATTGTGTCTAAGCTTCAGAGATGGCCAATATGGTAAGTCCCACAAGCAAACCCTTCTACCCCAAATTGGCACATGATTCCCAGAACGCTTCCTTTTATGTCCAACTCTAACATCTTTAACCTTTTCTAATTCTTGTAACAGCTCTTCTCTGGTGAAAGTACCTGGCTTTGCACTGGTATCATGGAGAGAGTCAAAATCACTGGCCTTGCGCAGACGATGACCTCTAGGAAGAAAACGGCAATGCCCAATATAGCATAGCTTGCTCCTTATGGCATAGGACAGAGGATTTTTGTCACAATGGAGACAAGCAAAGTACCCACTTGTGGTACGCCCGGATAGAGTACTTAATGCTGGATAGTCATGAATGCACCACAATACTGCAACATGAAGCTTAAAATCTTTTCCGGTGATAGCATCAATAGTATCCACACCAGACCATAACTGAAGTAAATCTTCTACAAGAGGCTGCAAGAAAACATCTAAGGCCTTCCCTGGCGAGGACTGGGAATCAGCAAAGCCATCATGAAATTAGATTCTTGCATGCACAACCAAGGTGGTAAGTTGTATGGAATCACAAAAACGGGCCACATGCTATAAGATGAACTCATGTTGCTAAAAGGGTTGAAACCATTTGTGGCAAGTCCAAGTCTTAGGTTCCGTGCATCTTCAGCAAAATCAGGCCAGCACTTGTCAAAATCTTCCCATGCCTTTCCATCAGCAGGATGGGTCATTTCCTTCTCATTGTGTTTCCTCTTCAACTTATGCCACTGTACTTCCTCAGATGATTTCTTCAAAACAAACAACCTTTGTAGCCTAGGGATCAATGGAAAATGCCGCAATACCTTTGCAGGAACCTTCTTCTTCTCAGGATCTTTCCATCTTGATGCTTGACAAACTGGACAATTATCTTTTTCTGCATATGCCTTCCTAAATAGCACACAATTGTTCAGGCACACATGAATTAATATATAACCAAGTCCTAATTCACGGAGCATTTTCTTTGCTTCATCATATGATTTTGGAATAGTGTTAAACTCTGGGAAAGCTTTCGACAATATCTTCAAAAATACTGAAAATGCTGAGTTAGTGATCCTATAGTATGACTTCACATGGAGCAACTTGATCACAAATGTCAACCTTGAAAAAATTGGTACAACCAGGATAAAGTCACGCTTAGCCTCTTCAATCAAATGTTTGAAATGTGATGCAGCAACATTGGATGGGTTTCCATCTTCATGCCCATCATCATTTACATGTTTAGAGCTGACGAGGTCCCTTAACATCCCATCCAATCCACCATCATTAGTGTCCTCAGTTACCAATGCATCATTAGTGTCCTCAGTTACCAATGAATTAGCATTTCCATCCTGATGTACTGGTTCCTCCAAAACATGAATCTCGATGGGCTCTCCATGGTTTATCCACCTTGTATATGTAGTGGACATGCCATTGATCAGTAGGTGCCTCTCCACTTCATTTTGGTGCAAAGAGTGAAGGTTCAGATACCGAGTACATGGGCACAAAATTTGTTCAGCCTCAGTGAACCTCTCTCTAATGAAGTTCATGAAAGACTTGACACCACAAATATACTCAGGCGTAAAGAGCACACCATGCAACCAACGTCTATCCATCTACATAAAATTGTAGAAAACACATGTCAGCTCCATTAGAACAGCCAGTTCTCTGAGATTCACATAGTTTCACCTACAGTGGCCATGGGCTTACCATTAGTAGATTGTCCTGCCACTAATACACAAGTGACAGAATAGAACACAACTCCAACGCAATCTGCATGTTGAAGGCCATAAGCATTGTATATCATAGTCAGTACAATCAACCACTTATTTAGAAGTGACCATTCAGCTATCATATAGAGTGACATAGACTAGCTATCTATTTTCCACTAACTGATAGAGTGACCATCCAATCACATATATTACCAGGTGTTCATTGCAGAAAACAAGGGAACCACAGGGAGCATAATTAAGCTTTAATTTCTATTATGATGAGTTATATATACCAACCTGAATATTTTTAGAATTCAAACTTCATTTTTTTTCAAACCGAGGGATTCCCCCCATTTCCATTATCGCACAATAATAGAAATACATCGTTTAGAGGTAACACCAGAAAGCATAAAAGAAAGCAGACAGCCCCAAACCACATTACACATCATCTCTGGCTATTAGGGGTAAACGACTACCTGTCCATCTGCATCAGATGGCAAACCACTCCTTTCTCATTACAACATCCAATACAGCATTACAGAAGGCTATTCAGAGTAGCAAGACAGAAGGAGAATTCAAACTTCATACCAATCCAATTCAAGTGGGGTTCAGGGGAAGCCTTCACGGAGCTGCACAGTCCACAGATCAGCCTCCCTCAGTGGTCCCTCGCCGAGGCCAATAGCATTGCCACTGCGGCAGCGCCTATACAGCCACCGTCGCCGCCCCCTTTGCCGCCTCCACCTCCGCCGCAAACCAGCACCAGCGCCTCTGACGACGACGCCAGCGCCTCCAACGCCGGCAGCTAGTGTCTCGTACCAGCTGCCGCCTACACAACCGCCATGGCCGCCTATGCCGCCGCGCACGCTGCAAATCGAATGGCCGGCACGGAAAACTTTGCTCTGCGCCTCCTATGCCACCTCCACCGCCTACTCCAGCGCCTCCTAAACAGCAAGATCCTCCTACCAGCCACTGGCTACACCGCCGCCATGGCCTAAACCCTAAACCCTGCTGTGCGCGACCGACTCTGTTGTGCGGTGCGGCGCGGTGCAAATCGAAGGGGCGGCGCGGCGCGGACGACTCTGCTTTGTGGGCGTGTGGCTGTGCCTGTGTGGACAGGTGAAGGCTTCCTTAATTTCAATGCGATGGAGTTCCTACAAAAGAAAAAAGAATAGGCAATACTCAATAAAGCAGCAGTAGTCCAGTGGTAAGCATCGTTCTCTTCCTTGGAGGGGTCCAAGGTTCGATTCCTTGGAACCACAATGCATTTTGCCACATTTTAACTAGACCGATAGGTGGGTCCCACCTTCCCAATTTACACTCAACAATCAGCCTGACAGGTGGGTCCCACCTTTCCTATTTTTTTTAATACCTGTCCATGTAGGAGCGATTCCACATCAGTGCCATGTCACGTCCACATCAGTGCCATGTTGGATGCTCTATCTGTGACCAAATTAAGACGTCCGTCATAGAGTTAAAAATGAGTTGCCATCTACTCTATGACGTCCAATAATGACGAAAACTAAACTAGCCATCATAGTTGTATCATCTTTAGAATAAACTGTCACAGATCATATAATTCTATGATGATTTCTGAGAAGGTCACAAAAAAACATCATGTAAAGCACCTTTTCTTGTAGTGACAAGGTAAAGCTCATTTGAATCGGAGTATAATGCGGAAGCAAAGCAAATGAGCATAAACGAGTGACATGTCATATATATAACTAAGTAGAGAGCACACATGTCACACATATATCACATATAACACAATGCATGAAAGTAAATAGAAGAGAGCACACAATGCTCTGTCGCTGAAGCCTCAAGTGTAGGAGTGACTATTGGAGGCGGCTCTAACGAAGCAACAGAAGACGGTATCGTCTCGGTAGTCCCTGTGACCGGAGCGGCTATGGCAGGAGCAAGGAATCTGAACTCTGGAGTTTTAGGCTATCCTGTGAGCTCACTAAAGTAGCACCCAAGCTCTGAGAGACTGGAGTATCTGTCACTAACATAGACTCAGACTGAGTAGGAATGAAGCCTATGACTATAGGAGTGAAACCCTGAGTCTACTCGGTCCCTGGTGAAGCAAACCACTGTGAAAACTGCTAGGCGGGCATAGCAAACTGTGCAGCTTGTTTGTCCCTGACTCTGAAGCCCACTAGGTTGTATAGCTGGAGTCACCGGGGTACTAGTAATAGTCAAACCAAGCTGCAACGTGGGTCGGTGAGGAGCAATCCATGTAGCTGTAAGGACAAGCTGCATGAAACCAAGAAGCTGCTGTTGAGTCTCTAGCTGCTGCTACTAGAACTGATCTGGACATGCCTGCATCTAGGCGAGTGCTGCAGCTGTGGCCTGTGCTTGATGTGTCTGCTCCTGCTGCATCCTGTCAAGTATAGCAACTAGAGCAGAGTCTATTTGAGGTGGCTGTGGTGGAGCTGAGCTAGAGCCACTGGCCTCTTTGTCATGAGCCCGTGGGGTATAGATGTCCATCGGGCTGGCTCGGCATGGCATAGCCTAGACCCGGTGAAAGCATGACCCGGTGTGGGTCGGGCCGGCACGGCACGTCGCGCCTCCCGGGCCGTGCCTAAATAGGCCTCGTGCCTAGCTAGCGGCCCAGGCATGGCCTGCTGGGCTAATTTTTAGGCCGGGCTAGCCCAAAAAAGCATGGCCTATCGAGGAGGCGGGGCTAGCCCAAGGCTTGGTTCAGCAGGCGAAGAGAGGATGGTGGCGCTCGAGGCCACGTCGATGGCGGCGGGCATCAGATTCGCGTGTAGCGCACTCCAATGGCAAGCCTGTGGCGACGCCCATGCCAGAGATCCACGGGGAGAAGGGAAGGAAGGAAGGAGGTGAGTGGGGAGGGCAGACTGCCAGAGATGGCGCCATGGTGACGAGCAATAGGGCACCACGTGGACCTCGGGGAGGAGCTTATGGCCAACGAGGTGAGGTAGAGGTGGCTGGAGGTGGTCGGTGGTACGATGAAGGAGGCAAGGTAGGAAGCGGTGGGTGATTTGCCCAGAATCGTGACTCACGGACTCGCAAAGGAAAGAGCGAAGTGGCATCAACGGATGAGGCAAGGCGAAGGTATTGTGGCTGTTGTATGGACAAGCTATATATGTATTGGGCCATATGGCAGGCCTTAGAACCAATCATGTCAGCCTGCTAGGAAGTAGGAAGCCTTCCTTGGAAAAAAACATCGCGCTGGCACCGGGCCGAGTCTATTTTGCAGGCCGGGCCGTGCCGCCCGACGTGCCTAGGCAGCGGCCCAAGCATGGCCTACTATATCGGGCCATGCCAGCCTGGGCCTGCACGCCACCAGGCCAGGCCGTGCTCGTGTTAGGCCAAATTTGCGGGCTTCGTGCCGAGCCACCGTGCTTCGAGCTGCATGGACATTTATATCGTGGGGGCATACGTGGAATCGACTGATAGTCGTCATCAGAGCTATCAGTCGGATCACTCTCGAGCACGTCCTCCTGTTGTGCCTCTAGCTACTCTAGCTCTGTCTCTGCAATGGCCCTGATGGTCGTGACCTGCTCAGCAACAAACTCTAGCACCACTGGTCTATGGCTTGGCTGACTAGGAGTCCTCCCACGACTGTGATGAAGCAACTGAGTCATGTCATACTTTGGAAACTCTATGGTAGCACCACTCCACTCAGCTATCTTCTTTGCGGACATCTGTGACACTGCCTTCCAAATAAGAAAGGTGATCTAGTGAGCATATGGCAGCTGATGATGGCCCTTGAAGCCCTCTACTAAGGTATCCTCCATCTTTGAGAGCATCACATCCCAAATATCAAACATTATCTAGGAGATTAAGTGGTGGACAAGCCAAAGCTGTAAACGTGTCAATCCCTCTCGATAGCCACCCCTCAGGAGCAAAGTCCTCCTCATAACTGAGTCAAGGATATGAGCTATAGGTGTAAGATCACATGGTGTGCGGCTCGATCCCTCTCCAAATGGCTCAGTGAAGCAAGCCCTGACTAAGTCTGTCAGTGGTACTCGTCCGCCGTGACGGCGCCTCGGTGGCTCTATCTGTCCATAGCAAATCTCGTGAAGTCGAATAGAGGACTTTGGAATCCTCAGTATCTCTCTATCCCTAGAGCTCTATAGCCTATAGTCACGACCTTTGAAGGCAAAGTGAATATACCTGTGCCCTAGGTCAATCCACAAAGAAGCATAGAACTCTCTGACCCATGATGGAATGTACTTGCCAGTCCGTCCTAAGAGATATGCTAGACCTGATAGGAAGCTAAGGAGGGGACAAATCTGCTCTCCTGCAACTCCAACTATAGCCTCCAAGCAGCACACTCTCTGAGATCTGAATGCTACACCGCTGTTGAGCAAGGCATTGTAGAAATCCTCCTGCAACACTGTGTAGAACTGCTCTGAAGCTCTCTCATCCCTCCAAGGTGGAAAGCACTGCTCAAACTTGATGAACCGAAGCTGCTACACCTACCTTGCTATGGCTACCCTCAAGTCAAGGTGTTGTACTAGTGGCGAACCCTGTGGTCTGGGAGGTGGACGAGAACCATGTCCCTGAGTCTTAGGCCTAGGTGACACCTGAGTGTGGGTACGAGTGGAACACCGAAGATAGGGCTGCTCGGTCTGCCCTACCTACTCTGTCTACTCCGTCTGCTCTGCCTGCTCCTCTGTCTCTATCTGCTCTACGCCTAGCTCTTGGCCCTCAAGGTGAAACTGGGCCTCACCTATCTGAATGCCACTGCCTCGACCTCCTCTCTCAGCATGCTCTACAGCTACTACAACTGTTGCAGCAATCTCTACCTCTATATCATCTCTCTTGCGCTTCTTCTTGGTTGTCACCTTTCCCTTCGCCTTCTGCTGATATGTCAGACGGGGCAGATGCCGATCCTCATCATCGGGAACCCCCGACATTCTTGCAACGAGCCATATTGATACTGCAAAGAACAACTGCCTCAGAAGATCAATTGTCAATCAAGAACACCCCCTGACTCAGAGAATCACTACAACTAACAATCAGCTGCCCATCATCCTGCAAGAACCAACTGCTAGACTCACTACCATTGATTATGCCATCGCTGCCCACTGACACTCACTGAGGCTTGGCCTCAATCCATACTCGCAGGCTTGGCCCCGAGTTTAACTATCACAACCAACTGTCAGATAGACCTCGCTACCCAAACTCAATACAAGAGATAGAATAGGAAGTATACTTTTAAGCAACATATTCACTAGAGGAACGATAATCCTAATTGGAAGCAAGGAATTAGTTAAGAAGTGAAAGAATGGCTTGCTACCTAGGATAAAGTAGATGTTGACACTAGCTAACACCACTTGAATACTAGGTTGTTATCCCTAGCATGGTGCGAGAGCGTACTAAGGTATTTATAAACATAAAGGCTCTCTAGAAAATAATCTATTCTATCCGCAAGCGCACAGATAAAATACCTCATTGTAGCATTTCACCAGGATAAGTATTCCAGGTATCATTATTTATAATTTTGCTTAAGAGAACGGCGAAAGCGAAAACAGGGGTAAAATCTATCAAGGCTTAGACTAGAGATAAACTTGCAAGAACATGATTACTAATGAGAAACTCGTCACACAGTCACTTGCTTTGGCAGGGGGTAAGCCATAATAATAAAGATAATGAAATATAAGCTCATGGGTAAATAACACAGCGATTAGAAATAGACTACTCCACATAAATGTAAGGTGACGTCGGACTAGCAAGAGAATGGATTCTAAGTATCTACTATTTACTAAGTCATAATCTACTCTAAGCATCTACAAGATCATATATAGCACAAAAAACTCTTCATTCATGTATAAGGAACATTGCTAAAGTAAATCAGAACATAGCAAGACTTACTCCGCAATACAAATTCTGCCTGTCCTATTAACGGGGGGTGGACTATATAAGAATCAACGAAGCTGTCACCATCGCGAACTACCACATGACCCGGCCAATAGGATACATTTGCAGGTAAATAACATCTAAGCACCACGCATACATGTGATCTACCACTTAACTCCCACGTGAAAAGAGCTAAGCGCTTTGCAAACTCATGCATGAACTCATCATCAATCATAACTATATCACTTATAGAACTAGAGCAAACTAGGAACATAATAAATAAAGACATAATGCAATTAGAATAAAGTCGTAGAGAAAGATATGAAATAATACCAATCTTTATTGACGAAGATCCAAAATCCAGAGCGCTAGGCCCTACTTCTCTAATTCTATCTAATCAATCCTATAAAACTTGAAAGAATTGGGAGTAGCTAAATCTAATTCTCTGCGGGAGAGAGTTTCTAAACCCTAAACTTGATGGCTTCCTCTGATAATGATTTCTCCTCTCCCCCTGGGGTGGAGAGGCCCTGCTTATATAGCCCCCTCAAATGATCGTGGGCCGTCGGATCAAACCGACATTAATCGCACGGTTTTCCTTGATCCTTTAGGTCGGTGGAGCATAATCCGCGAAGTTGAGGTTGATTGGCCACGGGAGTAGGGCGGCCGCCCCAAACCCTAGGGCGGGCGCCCTGGGCTGGGCCCCGTTCGGCCTCCCGTTCGTTCACGTGTCTTCTGGAGTCTTCTAGATGATAGAAAATTAGCGCACATGTTAATATCTCTATGTAAACCCGACGTGTGGGCCTTCTCTCCGTATTTTCTGATAACCCCCTGCAGAAATAGACAAACACCAAAACTCGTGGAATTCTGTCAGATAAAACCCCAATTCTAGATGTCTAGTGCATATTGATCCTTTTCCATGTTTACTTGACAATTAAATTTGATACTTAAGGATCGTCAACAAACTCCCCCAAGCTTACCCTTTGCTCGTCCCTGAGCAAACAACTAAAACTCAGATGGATCAGGAGTTGCTTTGATATTTTCTTTCCTGACAGGCACACATGCTTTCATATAAAATTCTCCCAGATTAGAGTGAAGTGTCTTGGGGATTAGCACCTGTACTTAAGCCTTAGGTAATTGAAAGACAAAATAATTAAGCCAAGCACTATTCCTCCTGTCTATACCTCACCTTTGTTCTGGAGTTTTGCATAAGTTTTCAAAATAAAGCTCAGAGTTCCTAGACATGATTCACTTCAACAGCCCATACATATGTTTAATCGAACTGCGGATCCAAAGGAATTCAACATACAATTAAATCAAGATGTGCATGTGTGGTGAAGTAAATAATAGTGATGGTGATGATAAAACTTATCGCTCACTGTTCCTCATATTGCTATCTCTCCTCCTCTCTTGATCTTTTATTGGGAGAGAACATGAGCTATCTCTTTTTTCTTCTTTTTTTCAGGTGGGTAGTAAATAGCCCTAATTCTACTGTCGGACACTTGTCCATTTTTTCCGCTCAGGTGGGTATCTTTGTACCCTTAATTCTACTGTCGGACACTTGTCCATTTTTACCTCTCGTCTCACTCTTTTTCTTTTCTTTTTCGAGGTTCCGGGCACTTGCCCCTTTTTATTTCCTCGCATATTTTTGCATAGCCCATGTCTCTTTCTGCATTTGATCTTTTAGGAGAGAGAGAATAACAATACTTTGGGACAGTGAGTGATAACAATATTTTTAACAGATTTTTAATGATTGGTGTAATAGATGTGTGCAAGTGAGTATCTTGATTTAACCACATGAAAAGCTCCTAAGGATCTACACAGCTCAATTAAACTCGAAAGATACAGCAATTATAGCAAGTATGGCTGTGGTAAGAATGTTATGCTAGGAACTCATCATGTGATTTGCAGGTTTTTTTTTCAAAATAAATTTTCAGAACTTAGTGTTGTAAGAACAAGATAAACAACAGCTCAAACTTTATATCATGTCTTATCTTTTACCTAGACTTTAGTTTTAGGCTCATGTTCCCACAGATAGTAAATTTCAGATTTTAGCAAGTCTTGGGAGAACTCTAATATAAAAGCTAGGCACTTGAAGGTAAGTAAACAGAGCAACTGTTCATCATTTCCATCATACATATTTTTGGATTTTCTTCATTTATGTCTAGAGATTGAACTAAACAGGAAAATAAAGCACACTTATCTACACACTCTTTTTATTTGGTTTTCATTTTTTTAGGAATGCAGTAAATTAAGAAAGAAAATATTTATTGGGTTTTCTAAGTTTTTTTTAAGATATAAATATCTAAAACAGAAAAAGAAAAACTGAAAAGTAAATAGGAAAAACAATTAAAACTCACTCGGTAACTGGGGAGGAACTCCCCCAAGCTGGTTGTTGTTGTGGCTCTCTTCACTCAATGTTGAAGTAGCGCAGCATGGTCGTGATGTTGTTGTTCAAGGTTGTGGTGTCTTCCCTTATTGCTTGCACTCTAGTGGCTTGCTCCTGGTTCCATTTTTGTTGCTCCTCCAGGAGTCTTCTGTGCTCTGCTTGCGTAGTGCGGATGTCGAGGAGAGTGTTGTCGGTGCGGGTGTAGAAGGCGGCAGTCTCTTGGTAGTAGTCCCCCGAGAAGGCGTAGGAGGCGTCGGAGTATCTTCCTGTATCAAACTGGGGCTGGGGCCTAGACCCTGAAGCTCCATATGGGTCAGTGGAGTACCTTCTTGTAAAAGGCGGGTTCTCCCACTGGTGATATTGTCCCTCCGGCCATGTCTCTTGTGGTGGTTCTTCTGGCTGGACGTGTCGCGCTCATGGGTCCCGAAGAACTCTGGGGTTGTAATCATTATAGTGCAGATGTGCTGCCTCTTCTGGCCCGGGATCAGCTCCTTGCCATGTATGTTCCTGATGGGTGGCCATCCTTGCGGATGCCACGCGCTGTGGAGCTCTCCGGTTCACTGGTGCTGCAGTCTCAATCAAATAATTTCGAACAGAATATATGCCAAGGTCCGGGTTAGGTAACCGAACCTTGGTGTTGTTGTCATACAGCATGTACATTATCCCCGCTTCCCTTTTTAACATCCGTGTGTATCTAAAAGTGTCGTAGCCATGATAAAATCTAGGTTCCTCAATGAATTCTAACGATGAATTTTCTAACAACTTAAGGCTAACGGCTAAACGAGTTATGAGTGAAGTACACCCGACAGGTCCCTGAAGAGTAGGTGTGCCAAGCCAATGGGCAACTAAAAGAGTAACAGGTGAAACTTGGATTTTGTTTATGGCGGCATAAATGAGTTGTAGATCTCCCACACGCTCCTTTCTCAAGTCATCACGAAAGAAAAGATTGTACCCGAGCCATTTGTGGAACATCCGGAGTGTAGGATGCTCTATGTCGCTGGTTCGGGGTTGGTAAAAGAGTTCATCCCTAGAGATTTCTCTCCAAAACTGATGTTTCTCAAAATTGGGCAAGCCGGAGTCAAGGTCCAGAATGCTCCGTGGAGGAAAACCGAGGTGATTACTCAGCTCTCTCCAGGACAGCATAATGTCCTGCTTGAACATCCAAAAAGAAATCCCCCCTCACAATATTGTAACGTGCAAAGAAATTCAATAGTAAGGAGACGGGAACCATGCTCAGTGATATTCCAAAAGTCCGTCCATCCTATCATTTGAAAAATTAAGTCAAATTCAGCAGCCATACCTGTCTCTTGGAGTAAGGCGAAATCGATGGTGGGAGTGTGAATGAATGTCTTGTTTTTCAACTGCTGGAGAATCTCCTTCTCCCTGCGATTCCTGAGCCCAAGGTCTCCTGTCTTGAGTAATCAATGGTAGGACATCCTGGATCTTTCTTCTTCCTTAGTGGTTGGTTGAGGATGGCCGCACTACATTCTTCTGTCAGCTTGATTACCTCAGTGGTGGGCAGTGGCCTCTTTTTGTTAAGAATATCTCTAATGTACTTCGCATATGTGGGTACCTGTATGGCATCAAGTAGAGGTATGTTGACATATAACTTTTGAATGACCTCTACAAACTTACCAAACTGCTCATCCGACTGTAGTCCTCTGTTTCTTCTGGGAAATGGCAAATAGTTGGTGTCGTGAAAATCTTTCCTCATTTCTCTAGTTCTTGATGGTTGTAGCAGATCTTCTGCTTCAACTGGTCTATCTTCTTCTATCATTGCTGGTTGCACTGGAGCTGGTGTTTTTTGCTTCTCTCTTGGGTGTGGGGGATCTCTGGTAGATCTCCCTCCTCTAGTAGTTATGTTCTTTACCTGCTCAAGGTTAGTGGCAACAGGCAAGACAGCAGCTAGCTTAAGCTCTACCCTCTTATTAAGAGTGTTTTGCTCATCAAAGGCAGTTAATAGAAAATCCATTTTATTGTGTATATCTTTTAAAAATGATTCATTTGTATCTAGCCTTTGTTTGACTTCATCATTAGTTTTAGTTTGTTGAGCAATTATCTCCTTTAATGAAGGTTGTTTGAGAATATTACCTGAATTCATACCTTTGCTATTGGGTTGACTTGAGGTGGTTTGATATTTGTATACTGTCTCTATAGCCCTTTGATCTTTTTTGAACTTGGCCCTCTGGTCAATCCAATGGAGCAAATCTTCCATCTTAGTTGATAGTGCTTTTACTTCTTCTGGTATTTCTTCAGTTTGATGACAATGTTGAGTCTTGTCTTGGAACCAGCTTTGGTTTTCTGCTATCTTATCCAAAAGTGTCTCTGCTTTTCCAATTGTAAACTCCAAGAATGATCCTTCAGCAGATGCATCTAGGCACTCACGAGACTTTTGGGTTAATCCATGATAAAAGGTCTGCATAAGTAACCATTTGGTCATTCCATGGTGAGGACAATCTGATATGTATCCTTGAAAACACTCCCATGCTTCTGGAATGGTTTCTGTCTTCTGCTGTTAGAAACTGACAATATTTCCTCTTAAGGCAGTTGTTTTGCCTATAGGGAAAAACTTTGATAGAAAGGCATCTGATAGGTTCGTCTAATTTTTGATGTTTGCTTGATTGGTGTAGAACCACTTCCTCGCCTTCCCTTCTAGTGAAAATAGAAAGAGGCGAAGTAGTATGACGTCTTTGTCAACTCCGTTGATGCTAATTGTGCTTTCAATCTCCAAGAAGTTCTGCAAATGTGCACTAGCATCTTCGTGTGCCTTCCCACTGAATTGTGTAGCTTGCACCAAGTTGATGAGGTTTGACTTGAGCTCGAACTCAGGTACTCCTTCTTCTACTTCAAATCTTGGACCAGTAAGAATGTTCTCAAGACTTGGGGCAGAAAATTCCTGTAAGGTCTTCTGTGCCATCACTTCAACAATTGGTAGCTAGCTTCTTCTTCCTTGATTGCTTTGGTTCTGATGATGAAGAATTTAATTCACCAAAGTCAATCCTGATATACCCTGTAAAAAAATATAAACATAGGAAAACAACAGGGTGAACCTGCCAAAGCAGAGGTGCCTTGCTATGATTTCTCATTTATATAGTAGCTGTTATGCAATTATTTCTCAATAGTCTAGTCTAAAATTTTATTTGAATAACCTTGACCGACTTCCTGACTTTCCTTACCGTTCCCCGGCAACGGCGCCAGAAATGCTTGTTGACACTAGCTAACACCACTTGAATACTAGGTTGTCATCCCTAGCATGGTGCTAGAGCGTACTAAGGTATTTATAAACATAAAGGCTCTCTAGAAAATAATCTATTCTATCCGCAAGCGCATAGATAAAATACCTCATTGTAGCATTTCACCAGGATAAGTATTCCAGGTATCGTTATTTATAATTTTGCTTAAGAGAACGGCGAAAGCGAAAACAGGGGTAAAATCTATCAAGGCTTAGACTAGAGATAAACTTGCAAGAACATGATTACTACTGAGAAACTCGTCACACAGTCACTTGCTTTGGTAGGGGGTAAGCCATAATAATAAAGATAATGAAATATAAGCTCATGGGTAAATAACACAGCGATTAGAAATAGACTACTCCACATAAATGTAAGGTGACGTCGGACTAGCAAGAGAATGGATTCTAAGTATCCATTATTTACTAAGTCATAATCTACTCTAAGCATCTACAAGATCATATATAGCACAAAAAACTCTTCATTCATGTATAAGGAACATTGCTAAAGTAAATCAGAACATAGCAAGACTTACTCCGCAATACAAATTCTGCTTGTCCTATCAATGGGGGGTGGACTATATAATGAAGAGTTTGTATTGCGGAGTAAGTCTTGCTATGTTCTGATTTACTTTAGCAATGTTCCTTATACATGAATGAAGAGCTTTTTGTGCTATATATGATCTTGTAGATGCTTAGAGTAGATTATGACTTAGTAAATAGTAGATACTTAGAATCCATTCTCTTGCTAGTCCGACGTCACCTTACATTTATGTGGAGTAGTCTATTTCTAATCGCTGTGTTATTTACCCATGAGCTTATATTTCATTATCTTTATTATTATGGCTTACCCCCTGCCAAAGCAAGTGACTGTGTGACGAGTTTCTCAGTAGTAATCACGTTCTTGCAAGTTTATCTCTAGTCTAAGCCTTGATAGATTTTACCCCTGTTTTCGCTTTCGCCGTTCTCTTAAGCAAAATTATAAATAACGATACCTGGAATACTTATCCTGGTGAAATGCTACAATGAGGTATTTTATCTATGCGCTTGCGGATAGAATAGATTATTTTCTAGAGAGCCTTTATGTTTATAAATACCTTAGTACGCTCTAGCACCATGCTAGGGATGACAACCTAGTATTCAAGTGGTGTTAGCTAGTGTCAACAAGCATTTCTGGCGCCGTTGCCGGGGAACGGTAAGGAAAGTCAGGAAGTCGGTCAAGGTTATTCAAATAAAATTTTAGACTAGACTATTGAGAAATAATTGCATAACAGCTACTATATAAATGAGAAATCATAGCAAGGCACCTCTGCTTTGGCAGGTTCACCCTGTTGTTTTCCTATGTTTATATTTTTTTACAGGGTATATCAGGATTGACTTTGGTGAATTAAATTCTTCATCATCAGAACCAAAGCAATCAAGGAAGAAGAAGCTAGCTACCAATTGTTGAAGTGATGGCACAGAAGACCTTACAGGAATTTTCTGCCCCAAGTCTTGAGAACATTCTTACTGGTCCAAGATTTGAAGTAGAAGAAGGAGTACCTGAGTTCGAGCTCAAGTCAAACCTCATCAACTTGGTGCAAGCTACACAATTCAGTGGGAAGGCACACGAAGATGCTAGTGCACATTTGCAGAACTTCTTAGAGATTGAAAGCACAATTAGCATCAACGGAGTTGACAAAGACGTCATACTACTTCGCCTCTTTCTATTTTCACTAGAAGGGAAGGCGAGGAAGTGGTTCTACACCAATCAAGCAAACATCAAAAATTAGACGAACCTATCAGATGCCTTTCTATCAAAGTTTTTCCCTATAGGCAAAACAACTGCCTTAAGAGGAAATATTGTCAGTTTCTAACAGCAGAAGACAGAAACCATTCCAGAAGCATGGGAGTGTTTTCAAGGATACATATCAGATTGTCCTCACCATGGAATGGCCAAATGGTTACTTATGCAGACCTTTTATCATGGATTAACCCAAAAGTCTCGTGAGTGCCTAGATGCATCTGCTGAAGGATCATTCTTGGAGTTTACAATTGGAAAAGCAGAGACACTTTTGGATAAGATAGCAGAAAACCAAAGCTGGTTCCAAGACAAGACTCAACATTGTCATCAAACTGAAGAAATACCAGAAGAAGTAAAAGCACTATCAACTAAGATGGAAGATTTGCTCCATTGGATTGACCAGAGGGCCAAGTTCAAAAAAGATCAAAGGGCTATAGAGACAGTATACAAATATCAAACCACCTCAAGTCAACCTAATAGCAAAGGTATGAATTCAGGTAATATTCTCAAACAACCTTCATTAAAGGAGATAATTGCTCAACAAACTAAAAATAATGATGAAGTCAAACAAAGGCTAGATACAAATGAATCATTTTTAAAAGATATACACAATAAAATGGATTTTCTATTAACTGCCTTTGATGAGCAAAACACTCTTAATAAGAGGGTAGAGCTTAAGCTAGCTGCTGTCTTGCCTGTTGCCACTAACCTTGAGCAGGTAAAGAACATAACTACTAGAGGAGGGAGATCTACCAGAGATCCCCCACACCTAAGAGAGAAGCAAAAAACACCAGCTCCAGTGCAACCAGCAATGATAGAAGAAGATAGACCAGTTGAAGCAGAAGATCTGCTACAACCATCAAGAACTAGAGAAATGAGGAAAGATTTTCACGACACCAACTATTTGCCATTTCCCAGAAGAAACAGAGGACTACAGTCGGATGAGCAGTTTGGTAAGTTTGTAGAGGTCATTCAAAAGTTATATGTCAACATACCTCTACTTGATGCCATACAGGTACCCACATATGCGAAGTACATTAGAGATATTCTTAACAAAAAGAGGCCACTGCCCACCACTAAGGTAATCAAGCTGACAGAAGAATGTAGTGCGGCCATCCTCAACCAACCACTAAGGAAGAAGAAAGATCCAGGATGTCCTACCATTGATTGCTCAATCGGAGACCAGCACTTTAACAATGCACTTTGTGATCTCGGAGCAAGTGTCAGTGTGATGCCAGCATCAGTCTACAAGAAGCTTGAACACACAACCCTAGAACCAACATCAATGTGCCTACAACTAGCAGATCAATCAGTTCGACACCCGATGGGCATCGCAGAAAATATCCCAGTCAGAATAAGAGATTTCCTTGTGCCAGTAGACTTCGTGGTACTAGACATGAACCCCGACTCAAAAGTGTCCATCATCCTTGGAAGGCCATTTCTGAGCACCGCCAATGCCCACATTGATGTCAGTAAGGGAGAAATCAAGTTCAGCATAAACGGACAAGAAGAACACTTCACATTCAAGCCCAGACCAGAGAGAGACTCTACAGTGGAGGAGGTTCACGAAGAGAAACCACTGGAGACACCATCTCCAGAGGAAGGCAATTCAGAAGTTTAAAAAGATTTGGAGGTCCAGCTTGGGGGACCTAAAATTCCCAAACCCTCGCCGGGAGGTAATTCGGTATTTATCCACATCATTTAATTTTTTGCATAATTAATTCTTGCATTAGTCATACTCATCCATAGCATTATTATAAAAATCAAAAGTCCCATATAAATAATATTTGTGGTGTGTAAAAACCCATAATTATTAATTATTGTGGAGGCACAAAAATATTTTTCCATGATCATTTTTTAGTTTCAATTCTCATAATTTTTCCTGCATTATATTTATTTATAGCAATCTTCTAGAAGCATGACCCACATCCTTTGGTCCCATATGTCATTCACTACACCTCACATACATCATAACACATAATTTCACCCACCAACTCATCTCCACTCAACCAGACAACTTCCACCGACCAACCACCACCTATGCAACATTATTTGGCGTAGGAGTGAAGCATGTGAGGGAGTGGGAAAGTTTCAGCCACAGAGGGCACTCAAGTGGGGCGCCCGCCCTGTTGGCCAGGGCACCCGCCCTGCCCCCAGCTCCAACTATAAAAGGCCACCTCTCTACCTCATTCTCATCCCACACACATTCCAGAAAACATATGCAAGCTTGAGCTCTCGACTTTCAGAAGAAGTGATCTAGTGGGAGAGTGAGAAGGAGAGTGGAAAGGGAAAGAAAGAGTGGAAGAGAGTTTGGAAAATTTTTGAGATAGAGAGTGAGATCACCTAGTAATTAGTGTTCCCGCTGTCCCAAGCGGAAGTAAAAGTTGTTTAGGGGGAAGTGTTGCTAAAATTTATAATTCTCTCGGACGACTAACCCCTGGACGACTGACTTCTCGGACAGCTAACCACTAACATATTTTTCTCACATATTTCCATGAGTTTCTGTTTGTCCCTATTATTCTGCAGGATGTTTAAGAAAGTAAAGAGCGCGGCCAAGTCTCTCAGGAGTGGTACGAGGAGTTCGTCTCGACTCTCCTCACGCCAGTCGGAGATGAGTGTCGATCCGGCACCTCCGCAAGCTCCATCGTCTTCGTCGGGTGCACCAAACAAGGTCCTACTCAAGACAGGAGACCTTGGGCTCAGGAATCGCAGGGAGAAGGAGATTCTCCAGCAGTTGAAAAACAAGACATTCATTCACACTCCCACCATCGATTTCGCCTTACTCCAAGAGACAGGTATGGCTGCTGAATTTGACTTAATTTTTCAAATGATAGGATGGACGGATTTTTGGAATATCACTGAGCATGGTTCCCGTCTCCTTACTATTGAATTTCTTTGCACGTTACAATATTGAGAGGGGGGATTTCTTTTCGGATGTTCAAGCAGGACATTATGCTGTCCTGGAGAGAGCTGAGTAATCACCTCGATTTTCCTCCACGGAGCATTTTGGACCTTGACTCCGGCTTGCCCAATTTTGAGAAACATCAGTTTTGGAGAGAAATCTCTAGGGACGAACTCTTTTACCAACCCCGAACCAGTGACATGGAGCATCCTACACTCCGGATGTTCCACAAATGGCTCGGGTATAATTTTTTCTTTCGTGATGACTTGAGAAAGGTGCGTATGGGAGATCTACAACTCATTTATGCCGCCATAAACAAAATCCAAGTTTCACCTGTTACTCTTTTAGTTGCCCATTGGCTTGGCACACCTACTCTTCAGGGACCTGTCGGGTGTACTTCACTCATAACTCGTTTAGCCGTTAGCCTTAAGTTGTTAGAAAATTCATCGTTAGAATTCATTGAGGAACCTAGATTTTATCACGGCTATGACACTTTTAGATACGCACGGATGTTAAAAAGGGAAGCGGGGATAATGTACATGCTGTACGACAACAACACCAAGGTTCGGTTACCTAACCCGGACCTTGGCATATATTCTGTTCGAAATTATTTGATTGAGACTGCAGCACCGGTGAACCGGAGAGCTCCACAGCGCGCGGCATCCGCACGGATGGCCACCCATCAGGAACATACATGGCAAGGAGCTGATCCCGGGCCAGAAGAGGCAGCACATCTGCACTATAATGATTACAACCCCAGAGTTCTTCGGGACCCATGAGCGCGACACGTCCAGCCAGAAGAACCACCACAAGAGACATGGCCGGAGGGACAATATCACCAGTGGGAGAACCCGCCTTTTACAAGAAGGTACTCCACTGACCCATATGGAGCTTCAGGGTCTAGGCCCCAGCTCCAGTTTGATACAGGAAGATACTCCGACGCCTCCTACGCCTTCTCGGGGGACTACTACCAAGAGACTGCCGCCTTCTACACCCGCACCGACAACACTCTCCTCGACATCCGCACTACACAAGCAGAGCACGGAAGACTCCTGGAGGAGCAACAAAAATGGAACCAGGAGCAAGCCACTAGAGTGCAAGCAATAAGGGAAGACACCACAACCTTGAATAACAACGTCACGACCATGCTGCGCTACTTCAACATTGAGTGAAGAGAGCCACGACAACAACCAGCTTGGGGGAGTTCCTCCCCAGTTACCGAGTGAGTTTTAATTGTTTTTCCTATTTACTTTTCAGTTTTTCTTTTTCTGTTTTAGATATTTATATCTTAAAAAAAACTTAGAAAACCCAATAAATATTTTCTTTCTTAATTTACTGCATTCCTAAAAAAATGAAAAGCAAATAAAAAGAGTGTGTAGATAAGTGTGCTTTATTTTCCTGTTTAGTTCAATCTCTAGACACAAATGAAGAAAATTCAAAAATATGTATGATGGAAATGATGAACAGTTGCTCTGTTTACTTACCTTCAAGTGCCTAGCTTTTATATTAGAGTTCTCTCCAGACTTGCTAAAATCTGAAATTTACTATCTGTGGGAACATGAGCCTAAAACTAAAATCCAGGTAAAAGATAAGACATGATATAAAGTTTGAGTTGCTGTTTATCTTGTTCTTACAACACTAAGTTCTAGAAATTTATTTTGAAAAAAAAACCTGCAAATCACATGATGAGTTCCTAGCATAACATTCTTACCACAGCCATACTTGCTATAATTGCTGTATCTTTCGAGTTTCATTGAGCTGTGTAGATCCTTAGGAGCTTTTCATGTGGTTAAATCAAGATACTCACTTGCACACATCTATTACACCAATCATTAAAAATCTATTAAAAATATTGTTATCACTCACTGTCCCAAAGTATTGTTATTCTCTCTCCTAAAAAGATCAAATGCAGAAAGAGACATGGGCTATGCAAAAATATGCGAGGAAATAAAAAGGGGTAAGTGCCCGGAACCTCGAAAAAGAAAAGAAAAAGAGTGAGACGAGAGGTAAAAATGGACAAGTGTCCGACAGTAGAATTAGGGGTATTTACTACCCACCTGAAAAAAAGAAGAAAAAGAGATAGCCCATGTTCTCTCCCAATAAAAGATCAAGAGAGGAGGAGAGATAGCAATATGAGGAACAGTGAGCAATAAGTTTTATCATCACCATCACTATTATTTACTCCACCACACATGCACATCTTGATTTAATTGTATGTTGAGTTCCTTTGGATCCACAGTTCGATTAAACATATGTATGGGCTGTTGAAGTGAATCATGTCTAGGAACTCTGAGCTTTATTTTGAAAACTTATGCAAAACTCCAGAACAAAGGTGAGGTATAGACAGGAGGAATAGTGCTTGGCTTAATTATTTTGTCTTTCAATTACCTAAGGCTTAAGTACAGGTGCTAATCCCCAAGACACTTCACTCTAATCTGGGAGAATTTTATATGAAAGCATGTGTGCCTGTCAGGAAAGAAAACATCAAAGCAACTCCTGATCCATCTGAGTTTTAGTTGTTTGCTCAGGGACGAGCAAATGGTAAGCTTGGGGGAGTTTGTTGACGATCCTTAAGTATCAAATTTAATTGTCAACTAAACATGGAAAAGGATCAATATGCACTAGACATCTAGAATTAGGGTTTTATCTGACAGAATTCCACGAGTTTTGGTGTTTGTCTATTTCTGCAGGGGGTTATCAGAAAATACGGAGAGAAGGCCCACACGTCGGGTTTACATAGAGATATTAACATGTGCGCTAATTTTCTATCATCTAGAAGACTCCAGAAGACACGTGAACGAACGGGAGGCCGAACGGGGCCCAGCCCAGGGTGCCCGCCCTAGGGTTTGGGGCGGCCGCCCTACTCCCGTGGCCAATCAGCGTCAACTTTGCGGATTATGCTCCACCGACCTAAAGGATCAAGGAAAATCGTGCGATTAATGTCGGTTTGATCCGACGGCCCACGATCATTTGAGGGGGCTATATAAGCAGGGCCTCTCCACCCCAGGGGAGAGGAGAAATCATTATCAGAGGAAGCCATCAAGTTTAGGGTTTAGAAACTCTCTCCCGCAGAGAATTAGATTTAGCTACTCCCAATTCTTTCAAGTTTTATAGGATTGATTAGATAGAATTAGAGAAGTAGGGCCTAGCGCTCTGGATTTCGGATCTTCGTCAATAAAGATTGGTATTATTTCATATCTTTCTCTACGCCTTTAGTCTAATTGCATTATGTCTTTATTTATTATGTTCCTAGTTTGCTCTAGTTCTATAAGTGATATAGTTATGATTGATGATGAGTTCATGCATGAGTTTGCAAAGCGCTTAGCTCTTTTCACGTGGGAGTTAAGTGGTAGATCACATGTACGCGTGGTGCTTAGATGTTATTTACCTGCAAATGTATCCTATTGGCCGGGTCGTGTGGTAGTTCACGATGGTGACAGCTTCGTTGATTCTTATATAGTCCACCCTCCGTTGATAGGACAGGCAGAATTTGTATTGCGGAGTAAGTCTTGCTATGTTCTGATTTACTTTAGCAATGTTCCTTATACATGAATGAAGAGTTTTTTGTGCTATATATGATCTTGTAGATGCTTAGAGTAGATTATGACTTAGTAAATAGTAGATACTTAGAATCCATTCTCTTGCTAGTCCGACGTCACCTTACATTTATGTGGAGTAGTCTATTTCTAATCGCTGTGTTATTTACCCATGAGCTTATATTTCATTATCTTTATTATTATGGCTTACCCCCTGCCAAAGCAAGTGACTGTGTGACGAGTTTCTCAGTAGTAATCATGTTCTTGCAAGTTTATCTCTAGTCTAAGCCTTGATAGATTTTACCCCTGTTTTTGCTTTCGCCGTTCTCTTAAGCAAAATTATAAATAACGATACCTGGAATACTTATCCTGGTGAAATGCTACAATGAGGTAGTTTATCTGTGCGCTTGCGGATAGAATAGATTATTTTCTAGAGAGCCCTTATGTTTATAAATACCTTAGTACGCTCTAGCACCATGCTAGGGATGACAACCTAGTATTCAAGTGGTGTTAGCTAGTGTCAACACACGCGTACATGTGATCTACCACTTAACTCCCACGTGAAAAGAGCTAAGCGCTTTGCAAACTCATGCATGAACTCATCATCAATCATAACTATATCACTTATAGAACTAGAGCAAACTAGGAACATAATAAATAAAGACATAATGCAATTAGAATAAAGTCGTAGAGAAAGATATGAAATAATACCAATCTTTATTGAGGAAGATCTGAAATCTAGAGCGCTAGGCCCTACTTCTCTAATTCTATCTAATCAATCCAATAAAACTTGAAAGAATTGGGAGTAGCTAAATCTAATTCTCTGCGGGAGAGAGTTTCTAAACCCTAAACTTGATGGCTTCCTCTGATAATGATTTCTCCTCTCCCCCTAGGGTGGAGAGGCCCTGCTTATATAGCCCCCTCAAATGATCGTGGGCCGTCGGATCAAACCGACATTAATCGCACGGTTTTCCTTGATCCTTTAGGTCGGTGGAGCATAATCCGCGAAGTTGACGCTGATTGGCCACGGGAGTAGGGCGGCCACCCCAAACCCTAGGCGGGCGCCCTGGGCTGGGCCCCGTTCGGCCTCCCGTTCGTTCACGTGTCTTCTGGAGTCTTCTAGATGATAGAAAATTAGCGCACATGTTAATATCTCTATGTAAACCCGACGTGTGGGCCTTCTCTCCGTATTTTCTGATAACCCCCTACAGAAATAGACAAACACCAAAACTCATGGAATTCTGTCAGATAAAACCCTAATTCTAGATGTCTAGTGCATATTGATCCTTTTCCATGTTTACTTGACAATTAAATTTGATACTTAAGGATCGTCAACAGTAGACTTCCTATGAAGAGGTAAGAGAATGACACATAGAGGCACCACACAAGTAGAGCAAGGGCACTGCACATCGTTTGAAATCGAAAGGTGAAGCTAAACAAGGTGCTGCACTGAAGGAGGCATTTAGACAAGCAATTTGTGGGCAAGGTGGATGCTCACCAAACGAACGGCCACAAAACACTACTGCACACCTACTGGATGCTAGAGAGCACACTTCATGAAGATGAGAAAGGACAGACATCAATACAGTGCACTCGAATTTGGTTGAGGCAAAGTGCCGAGCACCTGGTGGGTAGGAAATGTGCTCACCCTAGAGGAAAGGGCAACGGGCAAGGAGAACGCTGGGAGACTAGCGCTGGACGCAGAGGAGATGGGCGTGGTTGCCGATGTAGCAAGGATCGACGGCGAGGCGATGCAGTGGCCTCCAGATGAGATATAGGCCCGATCTTTCGAGAGGTAACCGGTAAGTTCGACTTGTGGAGATCTCGACGTTGGCGATCCAGCTTCAAATCAAACATGATTTGAACCCTGCAACCGTTATACCACTGCTCCGTTGGTTATCAACCAAGCACAACTTGATTGACCTCACCAAGAAGGCTTTTCCTGCAAGCAAATCGAAGAACACAAGCAAGAAGGTAAAACACGCAATCTAAAATTGCAAATATGAATGATGTGAATATCAATTGAGGGTTCAAGAACTCGGTTCCAAAGGACTAATTGACACAGTGGAGGAGATCAAGAACATGGGCCCTGGATCACTGTAAAAGGATTTGTCACCACAGTTACAATGAACGATTCAGTTTCTCGATGGAAAACTAAACTCTAAACAAAACCCAATTGTCTAGCTGTGGTGGCGGCTGTTTTTATAGTCTAAGACTCGACCTAGGGTTGAGGACGGCCAGGGGTTGGGCGCCCACAACTTGGGCTTAAGGCCCGACACGATACATGGCCAAGTTGGCCCAAATAGGTGATGCAGCACCTTATCGTGGTCACACAGAATGATCCACGGACCTTCTGGAGCTGGGACCATATCCAAATCGACGGCGTCTTCGTCCCCTTTCCAACACATCCAAGAACGCCCCGTTTCGATATCGTATGAGAGAGTTATGACCGAAACAATGACGACGTGTCTGCTGAATCCGAGGGTGACGTGGCAGCTGAGTTGGGGACGAATTGCAACTTGGAGAAGACCATAGCATCGGTGTGTCCAGCGTGGCGATGTCCTCATCATCTCCGGCGGTGGTGGCACACCCGGTGAACAGTGGCGAGGCCCACAGAGTGGCTGCGAGGCGCAGGTGAGCGCGGTGAGCACGGGCGAGTGTGGGGAGCGCAGGCTGTAAGGTCCAAATAGGCTAGAGGGGGGTGAATAGCCTAATTAAAACTTCTACAAGAATTACTTAACCACAAGTTAGTACAAAAGGTGGCGGAGCAAAATGCACTAGCTCTAACTAATTAAGCAAGCCACCTACACAAGTCTAGTACAAGGCTATCCACTAAACACAACAACAACAACAAGCTAGATACAAGATGTAATACGAGAGAAGAGCTTCGAGTGATTATACCGCTGTGTAGAGATGAGAAGTACCAATCAATCAATCAATCACACAAGAGAAATCCTCGGAAAGAGAATGACACAAGAATTTATCCCGAGGCTCACTTGCTTCCCGGCAAGCTACTCCTCGTTGTGGCGATACACCCACTTGTCGGTTCGCGAGCTAATCGACTATCAAGAGTCGAGCCCTCGGCGGGCACCGCACAACCGCACACAAGATGGGGATACACCCACTTGTCACTTGATGATTCAATCTCGGACTTGCCCTTGGATGTGGTGGCTTTGAATGCCACACTCTTCTTCTTCTCATCATCCTTCTTCTCATTTTCCTTCCTCTTCTTGACCAACTCATCCTTCTCATCATCTTCTCTATATGAATCATCGGTCATCACTTCTTGAAATATTTGTTGAGGAGTTGAATCCTTCAATGTAGTCCTCACTAGCACGGTGATCAATGTATCAAACCTCTTAGGTAAGCTTCTCAAGAACTTCATAGAGAATTGGTTGTCCTTGACTTCCTCACCAAGTGCCTTGAGCTCATTGACAATGACTTGCAATCTATGAAACATCTCCGGTACACTCTCATCATCTTGCATCTTAAAGCTTGAAAATTTTTCTTGCAAGATATATGCTTTGGCGGTCTTTGTGCCTTCGGTGCCCTCAAATGTTTCTTCTAGCTTGACCCAAGCATCATGTGCAACTTCTATGTTCTTTACTTGCTCAAATGTCTTGTCATCTAATGCCTCATGAAGAGCACTAATGGCAATGCCATTGCATTGGAGCTTCTTCTCTTCCACCGGAGTAGGTGCTTCCGGATTAGCAACCTCAAATTTTGTTTCGGTGACCCTCCACACTTCTCTATTGATTGACTTGAGGTGTGCGGTCATCTTAACCTTTCAATATGCATAATTTGTGCCATCAAAGTGAGGTGCCTTCTTGGTGTTGTTGATGTGCAAGCTTAATTGAGCCATTTCTTTTTCATCGTAGGTTGTTAAGCCTCAAAAAAACGGTGCCTCGGCTCCGATACCACTTGTAAGGTCCAAATAGGCTAGAGGGGGGTGAATAGCCTAATTAAAACTTCTACAAGAATTACTTAACCACAAGTTAGTACAAAAGGTGGCGGAGCAAAATGCACTAGCTCTAACTAATTAAGCAAGCCACCTACACAAGTCTAGTACAAGGCTATCCACTAAACACAACAACAACAACAAGCTAGATACAAGATGTAATACGAGAGAAGAGCTTCGAGTGATTATACCGCCGTGTAGAGATGAGAAGTACCAATCAATCAATCAATCACACAAGAGAAATCCTCGGGAAGAGAATGACACAAGAATTTATCCCGAGGCTCACTTGCTTCCCGGCAAGCTACTCCTCGTTGTGGTGATACACCCACTTGTCGGTTCGCGAGCTAATCGACTATCAAGAGTCGAGCCCTCGGCGGGCACCGCACAACCGCACACAAGATGGGGATCCTCCAAGCCACGAGCTCCACTAGAGTATCCAATTCGTGAACTCCCGCGGGGAAGGATCAAGAACCCCTTACAACACTTGGTGAGGGCTCCAACAATCTCCAATTGCGAGCTCAATCACCTCCGCTACTCCAAGCCGTCTACCGTGTCGGGAAACACGGAAGAGTAACAAGAAATCCGCAGCAACTCGAAGATCAAGTGCCTCTAGAATGCAACTCTCAAGCAATGCACTTGAATCTCACTCAATCTCACTCAAGATGTGCAACCAAGCAAAGAGATGAGTGGAGGGGTTATTCTCTAGCTCAAAGGATGTCTCTAGGTCTCAAAATGTGCAAGAGTTACCCTCAAACCCCGGACATCTTCTATTTATAGCGAAGGGGTACGCAGCTAGCCGTTACGGACGACGCAGCGAAAATCACGCTGACCGGACGCTCCGGTCAGGGTGACCGGAGGCGTCCGGTCACTACCAGACAACCATGAACAGTGCGCGTCAGAACTAGCCGTTGCCCTGACTGGACGCGCCCTAGCGTCTGACCGGACGCGACAGTGCCAGCGTCCGGTCGCGTTCCAGTAAGCACCCGACGAGACCGGACGCGTCCGATCGCACGTGACCGGACGCGCCGCGCGTCCGATCAGCACTCCGCTCCTCTGGACGCCTGACTGGACGCTCCGGTTCCGTGAGGGACCGGACGCGCCAGTCGCGCGCTCTCCTTCTGCGCACAAGTGAACTGACCGGACGCGCTGGTCAGGTCAGACCAGCGTCCGGTCACAAACCCTAGTGCCCGCACTGCGTTGAACTGACCGGACGCGTCCGGTCAAACCGAGACCGCGTCCGGTGCAGCGTCCGGTCACCACAGTGACCGCCGTTCGCCTCTGTTACTTTTCTGACTTCCGGCGCAGTGGAAAATAGGCATTTCATTTCCTCAAAAACGCCTGAATCCCGCGCTCGCACGCTCGGCGAGAGGGAGAGCGAACCCCAAACCCCATACTACCGTTCAAACACCACCGCCTTCGTAAATGTGCTAACACCACCAAGTGTACACCACCATGTGCATGTGTGTTAGCATTTCACAAACATTTTCCAAGGCATTATGTTAGCTCTCAACTAGATCCTAATGCATATGCTCAAGACATTGATCTAGTGGCACTTGATTCCCGAGCTAACCGTGATTTCCCCTCTTGATAGTCGGCTATGTATCCTAAACCCGGTCAATCACTTCTCTACTCATCTTAGACCGGCAAAAGGAAAACCCTATGGTTATACCTTTGCCTTGCGCTCTTAGATCCTTCTCCTCTACTTAATCATCATGTCCATTATATTATGTGCGTCTCCACCATGATCTTGCTCATCATTTCATGCACCAAATCATGTGGTCTTGTGGCCATCTCTCCATGCCATTTCCACCTCCATCACATGTTGCTTATGCCTAGCTTAATCACACTTGACACAATAGCATTAGCAACTTGGTGTCATTAATTACCAAAACCAAACTTGGTCTTTCAATCTCCCCCTTTTTGGTAATTGATGACAACCATCACAAAGATATGAAATGAAATCAATTTTCAATTTCGATAGTATTAGCTCCCCCTACATATGTGCTTCCATGAGTTTGGTTCAATTGTGCACATATGTATGGATTAGAATTTTGGGAGAGTTACTACTATCAAATTGATGCTAGGGTATATAGAATGGACCTTTGAAGCGTGATACCAATCGGAGTTGCCTTTATATACCATCCTTAGCATCGATGTAGCTAGACACCACTTGTAATTCTTCACTTATAAAGATCACAAACACAAAAGTACCCCGTGAGATCAACATTATAATCAAAGGTGTCTAGATACCACTTGTAAAGCTACTCTCAACAATTCATCATTCAAGTTCTATTTCTAGCAATCACCATACAAACATGAATATGAATTTAAGCTTTGCAATGCAACAATTCATCATGTTAATGCACATACAAATGCTACAAATAATTCATGAGCTTGCTCCCCCTACTTGTGTGCTCAATTTTAATTGATCCCTTTTCAATGTCATATCTTTTGCTTTTCCCTCCCCCTTAGTAACTTAACTTTTTATCTTTGTGACTTTTCTATCTTTGTGACTTTTCTCTCCCCCTTTGTCAACAATCACCAAAAAGGTGTCAATTTTAGTGAAAGTCAAGTCAATCAATATGAGGGAGTCCAAATTATGATTCAATCTAGATCACTTGCCTAGAATATGTAATTCGGTTTGAACCAAGGACAAGCTTCTTCACATCTCATGAAGTATAAGGGTTATCTTGACCATGTTGAATTACACATCATGAGCTCATTTTCTAGATTCAACACTAGGTTTGCAAGCCCACAAACATGTCATATGCTACCACTAGATCAATCAAACATAGAAGCAATAGTGGTACCATATATACATCAAAAACATTTGATTTTCATGAATGAGCCTATTTGTCATGCAAATATGTCTATATGTTCTAAACATGTCCTTAGCAAAGTATGGATGATATGCCAAACAATTTTACCTTGTTATGTCGGAGGAGAGGCATGACATATAAGAATGTGGGGTTGCACTCATTTCAAGTTGGAGAAGTCAAGTATGTTCAATTCATTCTTCAACTTGTAAAATCTTTTCTCATCAAGTGGCTTTGTAAAGATATCGGCTAGTTGATCTTCGGTGCCAATGCTTTCAATGCTAATATCACCCTTTTGTTGATGGTCTCTTATAAAGTGATGCCTTATGTCAATGTGCTTCGTTCTTGAATGTTGAACCGGATTTTGAGTCATCTTGATAGCACTTTCATTATTGTAACACCCTAAAATTTGAAGAGAAGAAAAATAGGAAAAATGTGATTTTTATATTTATTTTTGTGAAGCATGCAAATTTAGAATAAGAATAACTTTTATAAATTTAAAATCAAATATAAGGGTAGAAACATGATTGAGCATTCATGTTGCTGCATTTGAAGTTTTGTATTGAGTGGTTTAAATCAAATTCAAATTTGATTTGAAAATCATTTGAAAAATGAATTTGAAAAATTGGAAAAGGATTTCTTATTCTCTCTCTGCTCTCGGGCCGGCTTTCTTCACGGCCTAGCGAGCGCGGCCCGTTCCTTTCTCCCTCCCGGCCGGCCTCATTCTTCTTGGGCCGAGCCCGCGTCAGCAGCGGCGGCCCGCTCACTCCCGCACCCCGCACCCGCGTGGGCCGAGCCCAGTCGCGGCCGTTGGCCCAGCAGCGACGCGAGCGCCTCCCTTCTCCGCTTCCAGTCGCTGACGTCGGGGCCCACGCGTCAGCGGCTCAGCCTTCATCTTCTTCCTCACGCCGAACGCCGGCTTCTCCTTCCATGTTTACCGATCCGACTCGATCTCCCAATCCCTCCATTTCCTTACTTACCGATGCCTTCGGGCTATAAAAACGGGACCCCCGTGCTATTTCGCATCCATACCACCTCTTTTGAGCCGTTTTGGTCGTCTCTTCGAGCCACCGCACGCGCCACCGCCGCCATAGCCGCCACCGCGAGCTAGCCGCCGCCTTCTAGTCATCCTCCGGTCCTATCTTCTACGCGGGTGAGTTCGCGCCGAGGTCCTCTTTCTGTTGGTACCGGTCGCGTGTCGTTTGGTGGTCAAAATCGCCGAGAAGCCAACTCCGGCGATGTTCCGATCATGGCGCCGCCGCACTTGCCGTCTTCTCCGGCCGGAGCGCCGCCGGCATTCTCTTTCTCCTTCCCCCGATCGATCTGGACCGTCCGATCTAAAACGGACGGATCGTATTTAAAGATACCGGTTCGCTGGTGATCTTGCAAAAGAGACCCTAAGGTTTTCAAATATATAACCCGCAGTCCTAAAGCGTAAAGCTCAGAATACGCTTTGATTAAATAAAAACGTAATTCGTTTCGGAAAAAGAAAAATACGCTTTCTCATATTTACATTTTTGCCATTCAATTTGTTTTAGTCGTAGAATCTTCGTTTTAACTCCGATTTGATCCATTCAAATTGCGTTAGATTCATATTTGCGAGCTCTATGTAAATATACAACTGTACAGTAGGTTTGGATTAATTTATTTTCGAGTTTTAATTAAAGTATTTATTTTTCTATAGAAAATCTTTGGAAATTCATAACTTTGTCGTTTTAGCTCCGTTTTTCGTGATCTTCGCGTCTGTGTGATCCTAGCGAGTTGTAGATTCATTTTAAAGACTTTTTATCTTATTTTCTTACTGTTGGTGTATTGTTCTAATTATAGCCTTGTTTGTCTATGCATGATTGCCTCTGGATGTGTGTTGTTGATATTGGTTGATCGAGTATAGACGGTGAGCAATTCGTTGGAGATCAAGAGCCTTACTACGAGCAAGATCTTCAGGACCAGTTTGAGCAAGGCAAGTATAGCCTGGGATTATCCTTGTTGTCCTATTCACCTTATGCAATTAATATCATTATGCATTTATTCCTTGTTAAGGATGACTTAGCGATTGATCCTATACCTTGGTACCTATTGTGATGCATGGAGTAGTATGGCTAGTGCTTAAACATGGAATATGATCATGTAAATTGATTAGAGGAATATGCAACAAACATTAAAAGATGATTTTGATTAATGTTTAAAGGGGATTAGAGCATGTGGGTTACTTTTGATGCTCTAATTGCTCTCCATAAGGACTCATCTATAAGCGACAATCCGGGATTTACAGTACAACTGTGGGGGCTATATGGCTCTGGCTTTAGTCATATAGAAGGACCTTTTCTAGCTTGTTAGAGGTAACCTTTTTGGCGTAAGAATGGCTTGACGAATCGGGTATAGTGTGGCCTCTGTCCTTATGTGTATAGGCTGCGGGTTATTGTGCCATTTGGAAGGGGGGCTCTACATCTGTTTGCCGAGTGAATCTAATGGCCCTAACTTGTTAGACGAACCTTCGAAAGACTTCATAGTGTTTACCTTGCCTGCTCACCTTGGTAGTGTTTTGGGAGTAATTAACCCGGGCATTTGCGTAACACGACTCACAGTGAAAGTGTACAACCTCTGCAGAGTGTAGAACTGTTATAACAGCCGTGCTCACGGTCACGAGTGGCCTTGGACCCTTATGGAATAGTTGAATCATTGTTTATGTTTATGTTTTTGCTATTCATTAATCATTTCACATGGATCATATGTTTATTGATTACATTGAGACCTTTTGATGCTATTGATATGCTAAAATCATGTTAACTAAAAGCTACATGCTGATAAACCAATGATTATGCCTTTTTGAGCCTCATGAACCCCATGTTACACTTGTTGAGTACGAGATGTACTTAACGACAGAATCTGGTCTTGAGGTCTGAATAGAAATTGTGGATAATTTCATAAGCTTTCCAACCATATAAAGCACGCCTCTTTTGGACTTCTGTAGCCTGAGATATGATTGAAATACTGAACTGTCAATATTGCTACTCGTCCAGAAAACTTTCAGATCTCATTCTTAATCTTATAAGTGGTTGATAACCTGGATTTCTTAAAGTTTGCATGTTTATGGGTGGCAGATGGCCGGAAGAGGAAGAGGCAGAGGTCGTGGAAACATTCCCCCAAATCCACCACCACCACCGCCACCAACTATCGAGCAGCTGCTGGCAGTACAGACGCAGTTGATGCAACAACTAGTGCAGAATCAGCAGAATCAGCCAGTTGCTGGGGTTCAACCACGTGATAAGCGTGGTGAATTTTTGAAGGGTCGTCCCCCAGTGTTCACACATGTTGCTGATCCTTTGGAGGCCGATGATTGGCTTCGTGCTGTGGAGAAACAACTCACCATTGCACAATGTGATGACCGACAGAAGGTGTTGTTCGCTTCTGGGCAACTTCAGGGAGAAGCTCAGGATTGGTGGGAGTCATATGAGTATGGTCGTCCTGCCAATGCTCCTGCAGTCACCTGGCAGGAGTTTAGAGAGAACTTCAGGGCTTACCATATACCTGAAGGAATGATAGAATTGAAGGCGGAGGAATTCAGGAACCTGACCCAAGGGTCAATGACCGTAGCTGAGTACCGTGATAAGTTTGCTCAATTGTCACGATATGCTCCACATGAGGTGGCCAATGACAATGATAAGCAGCGCCGCTTCTTGAAGGGATTATATGATGGACTACAGTTGCAGTTGATGTCCAATACCTATCCTAACTTTCAGACGCTGGTGAACCGCACTATCGTGGTAGATAACAAGCGTAAAGAAATGGATGCAAAGAGGAAGAGGTTACAGGGACAAGCCTCCAATAGCAACACCCGTCCACGCACTGGCTTTCAACAGAATACTCAGCAGAGGCCTCCTTCTGGACAGTGGAATCGTGGTCAGGTCCCATTCCGTGGACAGTTCCCTCAACGTCCCCCATTCCAGCCACAGAGTAGCAACCAACGTCCACCACAGCAGAATGGGAATCAAGCGCAGCGTCAGGGTCCTTCCAACAACACTCCTACAAAGACTAGTGCTCCCAATACTCCCAACAGGTGTTTCCGTTGTGGAAAAGAAGGTCACTTGTCTTACAATTGCCCGGAGAAGCCTAACCAGCAGACTCCCCAGAGACAGAGCAGCCACCAGAAGCCCGCACTTAACTCGGGAAGGGTGAATCACTTGTCCCAGGAAACTGCAGTGGAGGAGCCAGAAGTTATGCTTGGTACGTTCGATGTCCACTCTACTCCCGCCACTGTTCTTTTTGATTCTGGAGCATCACATTCTTTCATATCACAATCATTTGTTAGAATACATAGAATCCATTTGTGTGCCATGAAGAATCCTATCTTAGTAAACTCACCTGGTGGAAGCATGCCAGCATCTTATCGCTGTCTTCCAATTAGTCTCAACTTAAGGGGGGTAGAGTTTACAGTTAGCCCTATAGTATTGAGAACAGCTGGGATTGATCTTATATTGGTAATGGATTGGATGATGCAACAACAAGCAGAGATTCAGTGTAAGGATAAATCAGTTGTGCTGACAATACCAAAGGGTGATAGAATCAGGGTTGAAGTAAAAGTGCAAAAACAAGAGACCGCTACAGTGAATCAGCTCAATGATGGTGCCAACCAGGAAGATCCAGTTGTGGAGGAGTTCCCAGATGTGTTTCCGGAGGAATTGCCAGGTATGCCACCAGACCGTGATATTGAATTTATTATTGAATTATTACCTGGAACTGCACCTATAGCTAAGCGTCCATATAGAATGGGAGTAAATGAATTAGAAGAACTTAAGAAACAAATTAAGGAGTTGCAGGATAAGGGTTTTATTCGTCCTAGTTCTTCACCATGGGGAGCACCAGTGATTTTTGTGGATAAGAAAGATGGAACTCAGAGGATGTGTGTAGATTATCGGTCTCTTAATGAGGTTACTATTAAGAACAAGTACCCATTACCTAGAATTGATGACTTGTTTGATCAGTTGAGAGGAGCTTGTGTATTCTCCAAGATTGATCTTCGTTCTGGATATCATCAATTGAAGATTCGTGCCAGGGATATACCCAAGACAGCATTTACCACACGTTATGGGTTATATGAGTATACAGTGATGTCCTTTGGTTTGACTAATGCTCCTGCATACTTCATGTATTTAATGAATAAGGTGTTCATGGAATATCTGGACAAGTTTGTAGTGGTATTCATTGATGATATACTAGTGTTTTCCAAGACGGAGGAAGAACATGCTGAACATTTGAGGTTGGTCTTGCAGAAGCTCAGAGAACACCAACTATATGCAAAAAGGAGTAAATGTGAGTTTTGGCTGAAGGAAGTTTCTTTCCTGGGTCACATTATTTCAAATGGAGGAATATCAGTAGATCCTGGCAAGGTGAAAGATGTATTGAACTGGAAACCACCTATCAATGCAAGTGAGATCCGTAGCTTCTTAGGATTGGCTGGTTATTATAGGAGATTTATAGAGGGATTTTCCAAACTTGCAAAACCAATGACTGCATTGTTGGAGAAGAATGCCAAGTTTGTGTGGTCCGAGAAGTGTCAGGCTAATTTCGAGGAATTAAAGAAAAGATTAACTACTGCACCCGTCTTAGTTTTGTCAGATCTGAATAAACCTTTCTCTATCTATTGTGATGCATCTCGATTGGGATTGGGATGTGTTCTGATGCAAGAAGGTAGAATTGTGGCATATGCATCGAGGCAGTTGAGGAAGCATGAGTTAAATTACCCTACTCATGATTTGGAATTAGCTGCAGTAGTTCATGCATTAAAGATATGGAGACATTATTTGATTGGACACAAGAGTGATATATACACTGATCACAAGAGTCTAAAGTATATCTTCACTCAAACAGATTTGAACTTAAGGCAGCGTAGATGGTTGGAGTTGATAAAAGACTATGATCTAGAGGTGCATTATCATCCCGGAAAGGCCAACATTGTTGCTGATGCTCTTAGTAGGAAAAGTTATGCAAATGAAATACAAGTAATGCCTATGCCAAAAGAATTGTGTGCTGAATGCAAGCATCTGAACTTAGGATTCACTACCAATGCAGTGGAACTAGTATTAGAACCTACCCTGGAGCAAGAAATCCGTAAAGGTCAGCAGAAGGATGAAAAGTTGAGAGAGATAGCTGAAAACATAGCGAAAGGTAAATCTCCAGGATTTCGTAAGGATGAAAGTGGTACGCTATGGTTTGGAAAAAGGCTGTGTGTGCCCGAAGATAAGGATATCCGAATGGCAATTCTGCGTGAAGCACATGAGTCAGCTTATTCCATACATCTGGGGAGTACTAAGATGTACTTAGATCTGAAAGAGAAATATTGGTGGTATGGTTTAAAGAGAGACGTAGCTGAGTATGTTGCCTTGTGTGACACTTGTCAAAGGGTGAAAGCGGAACATCAGAGACCTGCAGGATTGTTACAACCTATGCAGATACCCAAGTGGAAATGGAAGAGGTCGGTATGGACTTTATAGTTGGGTTACCACGGACTCAAAGAGGATATGATTCAATTTGGGTGATAGTGGATCGTCTGACTAAGGTTGCTCATTTTCTGCCTGTGAAGACTACATATAGCAGTGCGAAACTGGCAGAGTTGTATATGGAAAGAATAGTGAGTCTACATGGAGTTCCTAAGAAGATTGTGTCTGATCGAGGTACTCAGTTTACATCTCATTATTGGCAAAAGATACATGAATCATTGGGGACCAAACTAAATTTTAGTACAGCTTATCATCCCCAGACAGATGGTCAAACTGAGAGAATTAATCAGATATTGGAAGATATGTTGAGAGCTTGTGCTTTACAATATGGTACTAGCTGGGATAAGAGTTTGCCATACGCAGAGTTCTCTTATAACAATAGTTATCAGAAGAGTCTCCAAATGGCACCGTTTGAGGCTCTGTATGGACGAAAGTGTAGGACCCCGTTGTTCTGGAATCAGACAGGGGAGAGTCAAGTGTTTGGGCCTGATGTATTAAAGGATGCTAAAAAGAAAGTGAGAATGATTAGAGATAATCTAAAAATAGCACAGTCTAGACAGAAAAGTTATGCTGATACTCGCAGAAGGGAGTTGACTTTTGAGGTAGGGGATTATGTCTACTTAAAAGTGTCACCCATGAGAAGTGTGAAGAGGTTTAACATGAAGGGTAAATTGGCACCAAGATATATTGGACCTTTCAAGATTATAGAGAGACGTGGTGAAGTGACATATCAATTGGAATTACCCGAGAGTCTGGCAGGTGTACATGATGTGTTCCATGTGTCCCAATTGAAGAAATGTTTACGAGTACCAGAAGAACAGATTCCGATAGAGGAACTCACTGTTAAGGAGGATCTTACATATGAGGAGTTTCCGGTTAAAATTTTGGAGACTGCGGACAGAGTCACAAGAAGTAGAACAATCAAAATGTGTAAAGTACAGTGGAATCGGTATACCGCAGAAGAGGCTACTTGGGAACGAGAAGAGGATCTGAGGAAAACTTACCCGCAACTGTTTGAGTAAGCATCGGTCGAATCTCGGGACGAGATTCATTTTAAGGGGGGTAGAATTGTAACACCCTAAAATTTGAAGAGAAGAAAAATAGGAAAAATGTGATTTTTATATTTATTTTTGTGAAGCATGCAAATTTAGAATAAGAATAACTTTTATAAATTTAAAATCAAATATAAGGGTAGAAACATGATTGAGCATTCATGTTGCTGCATTTGAAGTTTTGTATTGAGTGGTTTAAATCAAATTCAAATTTGATTTGAAAATCATTTGAAAAATGAATTTGAAAAATTGGAAAAGGATTTCTTATTCTCTCTCTGCTCTCGGGCCGGCTTTCTTCACGGCCTAGCGAGCGCGGCCCGTTCCTTTCTCCCTCCCGGCCGGCCTCATTCTTCTTGGGCCGAGCCCGCGTCAGCAGCGGCGGCCCGCTCACTCCCGCACCCCGCACCCGCGTGGGCCGAGCCCAGTCGCGGCCGTTGGCCCAGCAGCGACGCGAGCGCCTCCCTTCTCCGCTTCCAGTCGCTGACGTCGGGGCCCACGCGTCAGCGGCTCAGCCTTCATCTTCTTCCTCACGCCGAACGCCGGCTTCTCCTTCCATGTTTACCGATCCGACTCGATCTCCCAATCCCTCCATTTCCTTACTTACCGATGCCTTCGGGCTATAAAAACGGGACCCCCGTGCTATTTCGCATCCATACCACCTCTTTTGAGCCGTTTTGGTCGTCTCTTCGAGCCACCGCACGCGCCACCGCCGCCATAGCCGCCACCGCGAGCTAGCCGCCGCCTTCTAGTCATCCTCCGGTCCTATCTTCTACGCGGGTGAGTTCGCGCCGAGGTCCTCTTTCTGTTGGTACCGGTCGCGTGTCGTTTGGTGGTCAAAATCGCCGAGAAGCCAACTCCGGCGATGTTCCGATCATGGCGCCGCCGCACTTGCCGTCTTCTCCGGCCGGAGCGCCGCCGGCATTCTCTTTCTCCTTCCCCCGATCGATCTGGACCGTCCGATCTAAAACGGACGGATCGTATTTAAAGATACCGGTTCGCTGGTGATCTTGCAAAAGAGACCCTAAGGTTTTCAAATATATAACCCGCAGTCCTAAAGCGTAAAGCTCAGAATACGCTTTGATTAAATAAAAACGTAATTCGTTTCGGAAAAAGAAAAATACGCTTTCTCATATTTACATTTTTGCCATTCAATTTGTTTTAGTCGTAGAATCTTCGTTTTAACTCCGATTTGATCCATTCAAATTGCGTTAGATTCATATTTGCGAGCTCTATGTAAATATACAACTGTACAGTAGGTTTGGATTAATTTATTTTCGAGTTTTAATTAAAGTATTTATTTTTCTATAGAAAATCTTTGGAAATTCATAACTTTGTCGTTTTAGCTCCGTTTTTCGTGATCTTCGCGTCTGTGTGATCCTAGCGAGTTGTAGATTCATTTTAAAGACTTTTTATCTTATTTTCTTACTGTTGGTGTATTGTTCTAATTATAGCCTTGTTTGTCTATGCATGATTGCCTCTGGATGTGTGTTGTTGATATTGGTTGATCGAGTATAGACGGTGAGCAATTCGTTGGAGATCAAGAGCCTTACTACGAGCAAGATCTTCAGGACCAGTTTGAGCAAGGCAAGTATAGCCTGGGATTATCCTTGTTGTCCTATTCACCTTATGCAATTAATATCATTATGCATTTATTCCTTGTTAAGGATGACTTAGCGATTGATCCTATACCTTGGTACCTATTGTGATGCATGGAGTAGTATGGCTAGTGCTTAAACATGGAATATGATCATGTAAATTGATTAGAGGAATATGCAACAAACATTAAAAGATGATTTTGATTAATGTTTAAAGGGGATTAGAGCATGTGGGTTACTTTTGATGCTCTAATTGCTCTCCATAAGGACTCATCTATAAGCGACAATCCGGGATTTACAGTACAACTGTGGGGGCTATATGGCTCTGGCTTTAGTCATATAGAAGGACCTTTTCTAGCTTGTTAGAGGTAACCTTTTTGGCGTAAGAATGGCTTGACGAATCGGGTATAGTGCGGCCTCTGTCCTTATGTGTATAGGCTGCGGGTTATTGTGCCATTTGGAAGGGGGGCTCTACATCTGTTTGCCGAGTGAATCTAATGGCCCTAACTTGTTAGACGAACCTTCGAAAGACTTCATAGTGTTTACCTTGCCTGCTCACCTTGGTAGTGTTTTGGGAGTAATTAACCCGGGCATTTGCGTAACACGACTCACAGTGAAAGTGTACAACCTCTGCAGAGTGTAGAACTGTTATAACAGCCGTGCTCACGGTCACGAGTGGCCTTGGACCCTTATGGAATAGTTGAATCATTGTTTATGTTTATGTTTTTGCTATTCATTAATCATTTCACATGGATCATATGTTTATTGATTACATTGAGACCTTTTGATGCTATTGATATGCTAAAATCATGTTAACTAAAAGCTACATGCTGATAAACCAATGATTATGCCTTTTTGAGCCTCATGAACCCCATGTTACACTTGTTGAGTACGAGATGTACTTACGCTTGTTTATTTTTCTTATTTGGATAAAAATCCCGGATGGGTAACAGATGGAGGTAATAGTGACTACTACGCCTACTTCCCTGAGGATTACTAGTCTGGCTGTCAACCAGTCAATGTACCTGTGACTGGAGCTACCACGAGAGATTTTTATTTATACTTCCGCTACATTTGTGTTAAGACTAAGTGTTTAAATATCGTGATGTAATAACATTTGCCATGATACTTCTGTTATAATTTGTGAACTTATGTGTGATTGATCTCTGGGCGCACATAAGGGTAAGCATTCCATTTGGTCGATAAATGGGTGTGACAATTATCACAAAACAATGGCACATTCTTGAACTTGATTCCAAAATCATTCAAAGTGGCCTTCATCCAAAGTAATTGTGCACAACAACTACCGGCACTAATGTATTCGGCTTCGGCGGTAGATAGTGCAACACTATTTTGTTTCTTTGATGACCATGAAACAAGAGACCTTCCAAGCAATTGACAAGTGCCACTTGTGCTCATTCTATCAATCTTGCATCCACCATAATCGGAGTCTGAATATCCAATCAACTCAAAATTAGACCCCTTTGGAAACCATAATCCAACATCATGAGTGCCCTTAAGATATCTTAATATTCTCTTGGTTGCTTTCAAGTGACTTTCTCTAGGTGAAGCTTGATATCTTGCACACTTGCACACACTAAACATTACATCCGGCCCAGAAGCGGTGACATAGAGCAAACTTCCAATCATAGACCGGTATTGCTTTTGTTCTACCATGTTTCCACTATCATCAACACCCAATTGATCATTAGTGCCCATTGGTGTACTCATTGGCTTAGCATCTTGCAATCCAAACTTCTTGATCATGTCCTTGATGTACTTCCCTTGACTTTCGAAAGTGCCATTCTTCATTTGCTTGATTTGAAGTCCAAGAAAGTAACTAAGCTCTCCAATCATAGACATCTCAAACTCTTTTGCCATCATATTTCCAAACTCTTCACAAAAATCTTGATTGGTTGATCCAAAGATAATGTCATCCACATAGATTTGCAACACAAACAAGTCATTTCCAAGCTTCTTGGTGAAGAGAGTGGTGTCAACCTTTCCCATCTTGAACCCTTTAGAGAGAAGAAAGTCCCTCAATCTCTCATACCATGCTCTAGGTGCTTGCTTCAAACCATACAATGCCTTCTTGAGCTTGTAAACATGGTCGGGCTTCTTGTCATCTTCAAAACCGGGAGGTTGCTCAATATAAACTTCTTCATTGATGTAGCCATTGAGAAATGCACTCTTGACATCCATTTGATAGAGCTTGATGTTGTGTGCACAAGCATATGCTAATAAGATTCTAATTGCCTCCAATCTTGCAACCGGTGCATATGTCTCTCCAAAGTCAAGACCTTCAACTTGTGTGTAACCTTGTGCTACCAATCTTGCTTTGTTTCTCACAACTACACCATCTTGATCTTGCTTGTTTCTAAAGACCCACTTAGTACCAATCACATTGTAGTTCTTCGGCCTTTCAACAAGTTCCCAAACTTGATTTCTAGTGAAGTTGTTTAGTTCTTAATGCATGGCATTTACCCAATCGGAATCCTTCAATGCATCTTCTATCTTCTTTGGTTCTTCAAGTGACACAAATGAGTAGTGCTCACAAAAGGATGCTAATCTTGATCTAGTTTGAACACCACTTTGAATTCCACCAATGATTTGGTCCAATGGATGATCTCTTGCTATGCTAGTGGGTTGAAGTATTGGGAGTTGGTTGCTTCCACTAGCTTGACCTTGATCTTGCACTTCATCATGAGAACCACTAGAGCTTGCTTGATTTGAATCAATTTGCACACTTTGGTTGATCACATGAATATCATCATCATCAACTTGCCTTGGCCTAACATCACCAATGTCCATGTTCTTCATTGCATTTGACAATTGATCTCCTCTCACATCATCAAGGTTTTGAGCTTCATTTTGAGATCCTTCGGTTTCATCAAACTCAACATCATGAACTTCTTCCAAGGTGCCATTTGTGAGATTCCAAACTCTATATGCTTTGCTTGTGGTAGAATAACCAAGTAAGAACCCTTCATCACATTTCTTTTCAAACTTGCTCAATCTAGTGCCTTTCTTGAGAATATAGCATTTGCAACCAAACACTCTAAAGTATGCAATGTTGGGCTTTCTTCCATTAAATAGCTCATATGGTGTCTTCCCAAGCTTCCCATGACAATAAAGACGGTTGCTACAATAGCAAGCCGTGTTGATAGCTTCACTCCAAAATGAATGACTCACATTGTATTCACTAAGCATTGATCTAGCCATGTCAATCAAAGTTCTATTCTTTCTTTCAACCACACCATTGGATTGAGGAGTGTATGTTGGAGAGAATTGATGTCCAATACCAAGATCATCACACAATTCCTCAATTCTTGTGTTCTTGAACTCACTACCATTGTCACTTCTAATCTTCTTGATGGTAGTCTCAAACTCATTTTGCACCCTCTTGACAAAAGACTTGAATAGATCATAAACATCACTTTTGTCAAAGAGAAAGAACACCCAAGTGTATCTAGTGTAGTCATCAACAATCACAAAACCACACTTGTTGCCACCAATGCTAGTGTATGTTGTTGGTCCAAACAAGTCCATGTGCAATAGCTCAAATGCCTTTGATGTACTCATTTCACTCTTACTAGGATGTGTATTTCCAACTTGTTTGCCGGCTTGACAAGCACTACAAGGTTTATCCTTCTCAAAGGTGACATCCTTCAAGCCTCTAACTAAGTCATGCCTCAAAGGTTTGTTCAATTGTTTTATTCCAACATGACCAAGCCTTCTATGCCACAACCATCCCATACTAGATTTGCTAAGCAAGCATGATGTCAATTGTGTCTCACTATCATTGAAGTCAACCAAGTATAAACTATCATGTCTAAATCCTTTGAATATCAAATTTGATCCATCAACACTTATGACTTCAACATCATCACTACCAAATATGCACTTGAAGCCAAGATCACAAAGTTGTGCCACCGACAAAAGATTGAAGTCCAAGCTCTCAACTAGCAATACATTAGATATGCTCATGTCATTTGAGATAGCAATTTTACCAAGCCCCTTGACCTTGCCTTTCTTGTTGTTGCCGAAAGTGATAGCATCAAAACCACCATTTTGACTTGTATCAATAGATTTGAACATACAAGAATCCCCGGTCATATGTTGAGTGCATCCACTATCAAGCACCCAATGCCTTCCTCCGGCTTTGTAATTGACCTACAAGACAAGATCAATTCCTTTTAGGTACCCAAACTTGTTTGGGTCCTCCAAGGTTAGTGACCAAGCTCTTTGGTACCCAAATGGCTTTCTTCCTTGAGCCCATCCATGGTGCACCAATGAACTTAGCATGAACACCATTTGTACCCTTGGTAAGTATATAGAAAGAATTAAACTTAATTGAGGATACTTTAGCATTGGATTTCTTGTTCATGCAATGTTGCTCTATGTGACCAACTTGCTTGCAACTTTTGTAATAGCTACCATTATTCTTCACAAAACGAGTCTTGTAAGGAGCAAAAGCGGCCTTGCCTTTCTTGGGGTTATAGCCCAATCCCTCTTTGTAGAGAGAAGCTCTTTGGCTACCCAAGCACATAAGCAAGCGGTCCTCACCACCATAAGCCTTAGCTAAGGTGTGATTGAGCTCTTTTACCTCCTTCTTGAGATTTTCATTCTCAACTATAAGTGTGGAGTCACAAGTGAAACCATCACTACTAGATGAGGATGATGTAGATGCGCTACATGAAGGGTTAGTGGTAGCAACAACAATAGGCTTATGACAAGATTCATCAATTATATCACAAGATATGCCTATGTTGCAAGTTTTAGCTTTCTCAACATTAGTTGGCATGTTTTCACATTTTTCAACTAGAGAGGAATGGGCTTTTTCAAGCTTAGTGTGAGACTTTTGAAGCTTCTTATGGTCTATGTTGATATTTGGTAACGCAATTAGGAAATAGGATCCGCAAGCGCACGGATATCGGTGAGCACTTCACCCGAGATGTTATCCTGGGTATCGTATTTATATTTTTACCTTTAGGAGAAAGAGTGCATCTGACTAACCAAATCTATTACTACTAACCTTTAGGCTACAACCACTATGATTCGATGTGAGTGATGTATAGAGAAGACTACAACCGCACTCTTCTTCTAACCTTGGTAAGGATGATCTACTGTTCTATTGGGGAGGTTGACGGAATCTAGACACCACAAAGGATGTTCAACCTGCACCTATAAACCCTATCGATCCTGCTAACGGGATATGGAATACAAAGGTAACTCGGAATTGTCACGTTCCTCGCTACTACCACGGTCCAGCTAGACGAGGGGATATCTATGAGTATCCTAGCTTAAACACCACGTTTACGCTAGAGATGATTACTCTAAACTCTACGCGAAGAGATCAAAGTAAACTCATAAACCAAAGAACAATAAAACAAAGAACTTACTAGAATTTAGAAGTCGAAATACTGAAGAATCCTGAGAACAAGCCTCGGGTTAGGAGAACTTGATCCCGCAGGTACAACCTCGGAGTAGACACCGACAGGCCGGCTTCCTCCGATCTACACCTCCACTCTATCTCTCTCAATCTAGTAGAACTAATTCTACTTTCACATTGGATGCTAAGCCCTAAGAGGTGGGAACCCTAGAGGGAACCTCTCTCTCTAAACCCTAACTAGAGATATGCAACTGAATAATGAATTAGGGTCCTCTCCACCAGGGGTCAGGGGCCTTGCTTATATAGCCCTTTTGGATGAATCTGGACCGTCGGATCAAACCGACCTTCATCCTACGGTTTTCCTTGATCCTCAAAGGCGGTGGAGCATAATCCGCGAGACTTGACCTGATTGGTCCCAGGGGCAGGGCGGACGCCCTAGGGCACAGGGCGGGCGCCCTGTGTCCGGCCCCGTTACGGCTCCCGTTCGTTCCCGTGGCTTCTGAAATCTTCTAGATGTAAGATAATTACGTGTTCGGTTAATATCCCGTCATTAATCCGACATGTGGGCCTTTCTTCCGTATTTCCTGATAACCCCCTGCAGAAATAGATAAACAGCAAAACTCGTGGAATTCTGTTAGATCAAACCCTAATTCTAGGTGTTGCTTGCATATAGGTCCTTTTCTTTATTTATTTGATGGTTATAATTGATACTTAAGAACTGTCAACAAACACCCCCATACTTAGGCTTTTACTCATCCTCGAGAAAAGGTTGGTTAATAAAACATCTGGGGTTGAAACATTCTTTCATACCTGCAGGGTGTTGTAAAAATCCACTGTGCACTTATAGTCAGGGAAATATATGGTCAGAGTAAAGAGCCTTTCTTCTTCTTAATCCCTATCACTTGGAGTTTTTACATATTTTTGAAAAGAAAAACTTAGCATACCTTTATCCTCATAGGTGCTCTCAGAGTCACTCATTATCTTTTATATTTCTCTCTGAGGCTGTTTTGATTTTGCAAAAATAATTCTTTAAGCATACATACCTTGCATTTATTGTATGGTCAAAACCGGATCCGAGGAGAAGAATGCCATACTCTTAGATCAAAGATTTTGAAAATTAAAAACTTGTCACTCTTACTGGCATATTGCTTATTAGAGGGACCATGGGCTATCATTTTCTTTCCATCATATTTTTATCATATCTCATTTTTTTCATTTTGGGTGAATACCGAGGTACCCCTAATTCTACTGCCGGACACTTGTCCATTTTTTTCCACGAGGTTATCGAGCACTTGCTCCTTTTTATTTCCTCGATATATTCATAATTTTGCATAGCCCATGCCTCTAACGCAATAATACTTCGGAAGAGTGAATCTTTCTGAATAAAAATGTCTTGATCTTAGGAGTATGATAAATCTCTCAACAAGGGTCTAACTTGTTTTGAACAAACTCAATACAAAGCAGATAGCTTTAATTAATATTTTCATGTTTAGCAGGCATATAAAACTTGAGGATGGTAGCTATAATTTTGAGATTTTTAAAACAAATTCTCCAAGCAATAAAGATACTAAGAATAAGGTACTCATACCCTTACCATCTCTTATTCCACAATGACTTTTAGCAACACAGGGTTTTGAAATAATTTTAATAATTGCAGGTTTCCAGGAAATATCACAGAGTGAGATTGATCATGATTATAAGCATTTTTATCCTTTTAATTTATCATGTTTAGAGAGATAAAATTCTGCACAAACTAAGGTGAGTGTGTAAGTGTGTAATAAAAGTGTGCAGAGTGTGTACCTGGTTCATGGAGTGGTGCGATCGAAGTGTGTGTGACATGTCAGGGAATCTCCCCCATACTTGTTTTCTGCTTTCTTGCACAAAAGTAAAGTAGAGACACACAAGACATACTAATAATAATCTTTATTAATCTTGAGGCATTTATTACAACCGAATAATAATAATAACAGAATATAATAGATCTAAACTGATTATAAGCGAACCTAATCGAATCTAATAATAACTAAGACATATATAGCCCCAAGATCTAATCTAGATAGCTCAGCGACGCTCACGCCTCCTAAGACTATGCTCTAACTCATCGATCCTCTTGTTAGCGTCGGCAAGGTCATCCCGTAGCTTTAGGATCATAGTGTTATGGTTGAAGGTCCTCCGATCCATAGAGATATTGGAGTTCTGAATTTCTATAATGCTGTTCTTGATCACCCGTAGCTCCTCATCCACATCTGCAATGGTCCTGCGGCGCTTGGGAGGTGTCTCGAAAGCATTAAGAGCATGCTTGGGTGCTTCCTTCGGAGGAACGAAGCGGACCTTAGCTGCCCTAACACCCTCGAAGTAAGGTCTCTCCTCCGTGGTATAGCGGACACTAGAGATCTCGCCGCTCCGGTTGGTCTTCACTCCGATGATCCGCTCATTGGGTTTTGGCGGCAGGATCTTTGTTCCGGCTGGTACCTTGATGATCTCCTTCCCTTTCGACGATGATGGCGAGCCTTCGAGCAATAGGGGCTGCATAGGTGCGGTAAGAACTGGGCGAGCAAAGTAGGATTGGGCAGAGCTGCGTTGACGTGGTGGCATGGCTTCTAGCTGTCGCTCTGTGTTGGCCGGGACGAGAGCGTAGGCGTCGGGATCCTCCTTGGGCTTCTTGTTGAGGTCGTAGGGGACGACTTCCCAATCGACGTGGAACTTCTCGGCCATTGGAGCAGCTAGGAACTAAGCAAGATCTAATTTGAGGAAGGAGGGAAGGCTTGAATGAATTGGTGCTAAAAGCTGACGTTGGGGGTCTGTTAATATAGGGGGTAAAAACTGCTCTCGTGCATGGTCGGGACTCTTCCCGCCGTCATGTTTGCGAAACAAACCGAGGACGGAATTTTCCAGATAGCAACGGGCGAGGTTATCGCGTGGGAGAAGTCTGGGGCCGAGGGGAGACAGGGGCAGGGCGCCTGCCCTCATCCTCAGGGCGCCCTCCCTGTGTCCGGCTCCTCTACAAGCCTGCTTTCTCGAGCGTGCTTCTCACCGTGTTTTTATCCCGAAAAATATATACTTGGCCCAAAAACGTCAAATTAAAAGCGTCGGGCTTTAATTTTTAATTGGAAGGTAAAAATTGATCACGTCTATTTCTTCTAATTCTTTATTGGGCTCTAAAAATAATTTAAGATGTTGACCATTTACCTTGAATAACGTACCTTCGTCATTTTGAAGTGTGATAGCTCTGTGGGATGATGAATGAATTACCTTGAATGGTCCTTCCCATTTGCTCTGGAGCTTTCCATGCCCGAAAAGCTTCACCCTGGAATTAAAAAGTAATACCTTATCTCCGGGTGAGAACTCCTTCTTCTTGATCCTCTTGTCATGCCATCTCTTGACTCTTTCTTTGTAGATCTTTGAATTGTGATATGCTTTCTCCCGCCATTCTTCTAACTCCGATAATTGCATTCTTCTATGTTTTCCGGCGATATCTAGGTCCATATTCCATCTTTTTATGGCCCAGTGTGCCTTGAACTCAAGTTCAACAGGTAGGTGACAGGTCTTTCCGTATACCAATTGGTATGGAGACATTCCAATTGGGGTCTTGTATGCTGTCCGGTAAGCCCAGAGTGCATCAGGTAACTTGTCCTTCCATGCCGTTCCCATCTCGTTCACCGTCTTCTGAAGAATGTTCTTGATTTGCTTGTTAGAAGTCTCTGCTTGGCCACTTGTCTGAGGATGATAGGGAGTAGCGACGTTGTGACGGATTCCATGTCTTGATAGATAGTGCTCGAAGCGCTTGTCAATGAAGTGTGATCCTCCATCACTTATCACTATCCTGGGGACTCCAAATCTTGGAAATATGATTTCCTCAAACATCCTCTTTGAACTGATATTGTCGGCATGTTTGCAAGGTAGTGCCTCTACCCACTTGGAGACGTAATCAACCGCCACCAAGATGAACTCACACTTCTTAGATGGGGGAAATGGACCCATGTAGTCTATTCCCCAGACATCAAAGAGTTTAATCTGAAGGTTGTTGGTGAGTGGCATGGCATCCCTTGTATTTATGTTTCCGTGCCTTTGACATGGCCCACATCTTCTGATATATTGCTTCGTGTCATCGTACATCGTAGGCCAGTAGAATCCACATTGCCAGATCTTTGAATGTGTACGGAATGCTCCATAGTGTCCTCCGTATGGTGATGAGTGACATCTGTCGATGATCTTCAATCCTTCCTCAGTGGTCACACATCTTCTAAGTAGGCCATCAGCGCATACTCGGAAGAGATATGGCTCATCCCATATATGTGAACGACTTTCCTGAATAAGCTTCTTCTTGTTTGCTCTGGGTGGTACATAACCTGAAACCATAAAATTAACAATATCTGCATACCAGGGGTCAGATCTGTTAATCCCGTAAAGCATGTCGTCCCGGAGTGAGTCATTAATGGGGGGTTCCTGTGAATTCTTAAAGTACATTCTAGACAAGTGATCAGTAACAGAATTTTCTACTCCCTTTTTATCTTTTATTTCTAAGTCAAATTCTTGGAGTAATAAAATCCATCTGATTAAGCGAGGTTTAGCATCTTTCTTAGTGAGCAAATATTTTAGTGCAGCATGATCAGTGTAAACAATTATCTTAGCTCCAACTAAATAAGATCTAAATTTATCAATGGCAAAAACAACAGCCAGAAGCTCTTTTTCAGTGGTTGCATAATTAAGTTGAGCTCCTGTCAAAGTTTTACTTGCATAAGCAATTGCATGATGCTTTTTATCTTTAGTTTGTCCCAAAACTGCCCCCACAGCATAATCACTAGCATCACACATAATTTCAAAAGGCAACGACCAATCAGGGGGTTGAATGATTGGTGCAGAGATGAGTGCTTGCTTTAATAAATTGAAAGAATTTAGACATGCATCATCAAATTCGAAAGGAGCATCCTTGGCTAGCAAAAGAGTAAGTGGTCTCGCAATAAATGAAAAGTCTTTTATAAATCTGCGATAAAAACCAGCATGGCCAAGAAAACTTCGAATTCCTTTTATATTCACAGGTGGAGGTAGTTGTTCAATTACTTCAATTTTAGCTCTATCTACCTCAATACCTCTTTCAGACACTAGGTGTCCTAGCACTATTCCTTCTCTAACCATAAAATGACATTTTTCCCAATTAAGGATTAAGTGCTTTTCTTCACATCTTTGCAAAACCTTATCTAAGTTCTCAAGACAACTATCAAAAGTTTTTCCATAAACTGAGAAATCATCCATGAAAACTTCCATAATCTCTTCAATCATATCAGAAAATATAGACATCATACATCTTTGAAAAGAAGCTGGTGCATTACATAACCCAAAAGACATTCTACGATAAGCATACGTTCCATATGGGCATGTAAAAGTGGTTTTGCTTTGATCATCAGGATGGATAGGGATCTGGTGATACCCTGAATATCCATCTAGAAAACAGAAAAACGAGTGTTTTGCTAACCGCTCAAGCATCTCATCTATAAAAGGCAAAGGAAAATGATCCTTTTTCGTGGCTTTATTAAGTTTTCTATAGTCTATGCACATCCGCCACCCAGTGACGGTGCGTTGCGAAATTAGCTCATTCTTATCATTAGTAACAACAGTCATGCCTCCCTTTTTTGGCACAACTTGAACAGGGCTTACCCACTCACTATGCGGCACAGGATATATAATCCCTGCATGCAGCAACTTTATAACTTCTTTTTTAACTACCTCTCTCATCGCGTTGTTAAGTCTACGTTGAGGCTCTCGAGAGGGTGTAACAGAAGGATCTGTCGGAATACGATGGGTACAAATCATAGGACTGATTCCTGTGAGATCGTGAAGTGAGTAGCCGAAAACAGAGTGGTGTTTTTCAAGAATGGTCATTAATCGCAGAGTTTGCTCCTGAGTGAGTTTATTACTAACGATCACAGGAAACTCTGGATTATTGTTTAGGAAAGCATAGGTAAGACCGGGTGGTAAAGTTTTGAGTTCTATGGGGGGTCTAGGTGTTTCTGCAAACTCATCTAAGGGTTCAGGTTCAGAAGGTTCGGCCTCTTCTTCAGTGAAGAAGGGGGCTTCCTCTTCTAAGTCTGGATCATCTAAAAGTTCTAGAGATGCAGCCTTTACCTCCTCCATAGAATCAGGCAAAAGATATGGCTCGGTCTTATTATTCAAGGAGTGAGTTATTGTAATTGGAAGTTTAAAATCCTTTCCTAAGGAAATGTGGAGCTTTCCAGTTTGACCTTCATAAAGGAGTCTTCTAAAAGGTTGTCCAATCAGTAGGTCAAAACCCCATATATCAAAGATATAAAAGTTCAAATGAACCATGGAGCCTTCTACCATAAAGGGTAGGACATTAATAATTCCAAGACTGGGGACTAATCGTCCCGAAGATTCCTTTATGACCTTTGTTGTGGGGGTTAAAACAAGTTTCCCAAATAAATTAAGTGCAAAAGCTTCGGACATAATATTGATCCCCACAACAGGATTATAGAGAGCGTTAAATTGATCAGAATTATAAGCACAGCGTATAGTTATAGAGGGTGTGTCCACTCGGATTACTTCAGAGGAAAGCTCTGACTCCTCTAACCATTCGCTACTCATAACCGAGATAAGCTCTCTCAATTGACGTTCACTTGGTAAACAAATGCTAAATTGGCCGTTTTGGGGTCGGTCTATAGAATGATAGTTTGAAATGTTTCCAAAATCGGCAAAGAGATCGGATTCTATGTCTAGCATGAAATCAGATGGTAGAATTTCTTCCTTTTGTGGCTCAGAACCTGGGATAGCTAAAGTAGATGAAAAATTTGGCAGAGTGTCTACTTCGGCTTCGTAGGTTTTATCATGGAGGGCATTATCCATCTCAGCTTCTAGGATTCTATTCAAGATCCCCTTAGCTTCATCAGTAGGGATACGAAAGAAAGAACCTCTAGCCATAGTATGTAGCATTTGTTTATTATCTTTCTGAAGACCTCAAAAAAAGTGAAATAAAAGAACAGTGTCTTCAAGCAAAAGTTTTGGACCAGATTCTAAAAGATCAGAAAAACGTTTCCAGGATTTCCCCAAAGTTTCATTATCTTTTTGTTTAAAAGATAGGACTTCGAGTCTAAGGTCACCAGTACGGTCAAGGGAATAAAAATCTAGACAAAAGTTGGCTCTTAAAACTCCCCATTCACCTTGCTGTTGACTTACCTTCTGACTATACCATCGTCTAGCTTCTCCTCTTAAAGAAAAAGGAAAAAGCTTCCAACGTAAAGTCTTATCAGAGATGCCATCAATGCGAAGACAATCGCATTTCTGCTCAAAATCTCTAATATGAAGGTAAGGGTTTTCGTCTTCCTTTCCCGAAAAAGATAAATTTTGAATCATCGCAATCAACCTTGAACTTAACTTATACTGGGATGTTTGGATAGGCTGTGATGACTCTCATGGTAAAAGGTCAGTTGCTGAAGGTGTTGCGGCATCAAAGATAGATATAGAACCTTGGTTTTCCATTTTTGGTAAAAAGAAAAAGAAAGAATGAAAAAGATAAGAAAATAAAAAGTATGAATACAAGCTAGTAGTAAGACTCAAGGTTATCTCAGCAAACCGTCTTTCTCCCCGGCAACGGCGCCAGAAATGCTTGTTGATATTTGGTAACGCAATTAGGAAATAGGATCCGCAAGCGCACGGATATCGGTGAGCACTTCACCCGAGATGTTATCCTGGGTATCGTATTTATATTTTTACCTTTAGGAGAAAGAGTGCATCTGACTAACCAAATCTATTACTACTAACCTTTAGGCTACAACCACTATGATTCGATGTGAGTGATGTATAGAGAAGACTACAACCGCACTCTTCTTCTAACCTTGGTAAGGATGATCTACTGTTCTATTGGGGAGGTTGACGGAATCTAGACACCACAAAGGATGTTCAACCCGCACCTATAAACCCTATCGATCCTGCTAACGAGATATGAAATACAAAGGTAACTCGGAATTATCACGTTCCTCGCTACTACCACGGTCCAACTAGACGAGGGGATATCTATGAGTATCCTAGCTTAAACACCACGTTTACGCTAGAGATGATTACTCTAAACTCTACGCGAAGAGATCAAAGTAAACTCATAAACCAAAGAACAATAAAACAAAGAACTTACTAGAATTTAGAAGTCGAAATACTGAAGAATCCTGAGAACAAGCCTCGGGTTAGGAGAACTTGATCCCGCAGGTACAACCTCGGAGTAGACACCGACAGGTCGGCTTCCTCCGATCTACACCTCCACTCTATCTCTCTCAATCTAGTAGAACTAATTCTACTTTCACATTGGATGCTAAGCCCTAAGAGGTGGGAACCCTAGAGGGAACCTCTCTCTCTAAACCCTAACTAGAGATATGCAACTGAATAATGAATTGGGGTCCTCTCCACCAGGGGTCAGGGGCCTTGCTTATATAGCCCTTTTGGATGAATCTAGACCATCGGATCAAACTGACCTTCATCCTACGGTTTTCCTTGATCCTCAAAGGCGGTGGAGCATAATCTGCGAGACTCGACCTGATTGGTCCCGGGGGCAGGGCGGGCGCCCTGTGTCTGGCCCCGTTACGGCTCCCGTTCGTTCCCGTGGCTTCTGGAATCTTCTAGATGTAAGATAATTACGTGTTCGGTTAATATCCCGTCATTAATCCGACATGTGGGCCTTTCTTCCGTATTTCCTGATAACCCCCTGCAGAAATAGATAAACAGCAAAACTCGTGGAATTCTGTTAGATCAAACCCTAATTCTAGGTGTTGCTTGCATATAGGTCCTTTTCTTTATTTATTTGATGGTTATAATTGATACTTAAGAACCGTCAACAGTCTACCTTTAGACTCTCATAAGATGCCCTAAGCTCATCAAGTTCTTGCATAAGGTTTTTGTTTTCCTTAAGCAAGCCCTTACACTCCTTTCTAGATTCTTTAAAGTGTTGAGTGCAATCTTCTAGCATAGTGATTAGTTCATCTTTAGTGAATTTTTCTTCATCACTATCACTATTACTAGCATTATCATGATCACTCTCATCGTAGTATGATACCTTAGCGGCCTTAGCCATGAAGCACGATGGAGTGTCAAAGAGGGAGACCTTCTCTTGGATAGCAATGCTAGCATGTCACTTCTTCTTGCTCTTGTTGTCATCCTCATCATCACTTAAGGAATCATCACTATCATATGTAGCAACATGAGAATCATTCTTCTTCTTATGAGAACTCTCCTTCTTTTCTTGCTTCTTCTTTTGCTTCTTCCTCTCCTTCTTGATAGCATCTTTATCATCACTATCATAAGGACACTTTGCAATGAGATGGTCCTTGCTATGGCATCTAAAACATCTCATGGTATGCTCATTCTTCTTTGATCAGTTTTTCCTCCTTCTTGCACGAAAGCCCTTCTTCTTCATGAATTTTTCAAATTGTTTGATAAAAAGAGCCATCTTCTCATCAATGTCATCACTATCATAAGAGCATCAGTCTTCATCACTTGATGATTCAATCTCGGACTTGCCCTTGGATGTGGTGGCTTTGAATGCCACACTCTTCTTCTTCTCATCATCCTTCTTCTCATTTTCCTTCCTCTTCTTGACCAACTCATCCTTCTCATCATCTTCTCTATATGAATCATCGGTCATCACTTCTTGAAATATTTGTTGAGGAGTTGAATCCTTCAATGTAGTCCTCACTAGCACGGTGATCAATGTATCAAACCTCTTAGGCAAGCTTCTCAAGAACTTCATAGAGAATTGGTTGTCCTTGACTTCCTCACCAAGTGCCTTGAGCTCATTGACAATGACTTGCAATCTATGAAACATCTCCGGTACACTCTCATCATCTTGCATCTTAAAGCTTGAAAATTTTTCTTGCAAGATATATGCTTTGGCGGTCTTTGTGCCTTCGGTGCCCTCAAATGTTTCTTCTAGCTTGACCCAAGCATCATGTGCAACTTCTATGTTCTTTACTTGCTCAAATGTCTTGTCATCTAATGCCTCATGAAGAGCACTAATGGCAATGTCATTGCATTGGAGCTTCTTCTCTTCCACCGGAGTAGGTGCTTTCGGATTAGCAACCTCAAATTTTGTTTCGGTGACCCTCCACACTTCTCTATTGATTGACTTGAGGTGTGCGGTCATCTTAACCTTCCAATATGCATAATTTGTGCCATCAAAGTGAGGTGCCTTCTTGGTGTTGTTGATGTGCAAGCTTAATTGAGCCATTTCTTTTTCATCGTAGGTTGTTAAGCCTCAAAAAAACGGTGCCTCGGCTCCGATACCACTTGTAAGGTCCAAATAGGCTAGAGGGGGGGTGAATAGCCTAATTAAAACTTCTACAAGAATTACTTAACCACAAGTTAGTACAAAAGGTGGCGGAGCAAAATGCACTAGCTCTAACTAATTAAGCAAGCCACCTACACAAGTCTAGTACAAGGCTATCCACTAAACACAACAACAACAACAAGCTAGATACAAGATGTAATACGAGAGAAGAGCTTCGAGTGATTATACCGCCGTGTAGAGATGAGAAGTACCAATCAATCAATCAATCACACAAGAGAAATCCTCGGGAAGAGAATGACACAAGAATTTATCCCGAGGCTCACTTGCTTCCCGGCAAGCTACTCCTCGTTGTGGCGATACACCCACTTGTCGGTTCGCGAGCTAATCGACTATCAAGAGTCGAGCCCTCGGCGGGCACCGCACAACTGCACACAAGATGGGGATCCTCCAAGCCACGAGCTCCACTAGAGTATCCAATTCGTGAACTCCCGCGGGGAAGGATCAAGAACCCCTTACAACACTTGGTGAGGGCTCCAACAATCTCCAATTGCGAGCTCAATCACCTCCGCTACTCCAAGCCGTCTACCGTGTCGGGAAACACGGAAGAGTAACAAGAAATCCGCAGCAACTCGAAGATCAAGTGCCTCTAGAATGCAACTCTCAAGCAATGCACTTGAATCTCACTCAATCTCACTCAAGATGTGCAACCAAGCAAAGAGATGAGTGGAGGGGTTATTCTCTAGCTCAAAGGATGTCTCTAGGTCTCAAAATGTGCAAGAGTTACCCTCAAACCCCGGACATCTTCTATTTATAGCGAAGGGGTACGCAGCTAGCCGTTACGGACGACGCAGCGAAAATCGCGCTGACCGGACGCTCCGGTCAGGGTGACCGGAGGCGTCCGGTCACTACCAGACAACCATGAACAGTGCGCGTCAGAACTAGCCGTTGCCCTGACTGGACGCGCCCTAGCGTCTGACCGGACGTGACAGTGCCAGCGTCCGGTCGCGTTCCAGTAAGCACCCGACGAGACCGGACGCGTCCGATCGCACGTGACCGGACGCGCCGCGCGTCCGATCAGCACTCCGCTCCTCTGGACGCCTGACTGGACGCTCCGGTTCCGTGAGGGACCGGACGCGCCAGTCGCGCGCTCTCCTTCTGCGCACAAGTGAACTGACCGGACGCGCTGGTCAGGTCAGACCAGCGTCCGGTCACAAACCCTAGTGCCCGCACTGCGTTGAACTGACCGGACGCGTCCGGTCAAACCGAGACCGCGTCCGGTGCAGCGTCCGGTCACCACAGTGACCGCCGTTCGCCTCTGTTACTTTTCTGACTTCCGGCGCAGTGGAAAATAGGCATTTCATTTCCTCAAAAACGCCTGAATCCCGCGCTCGCACGCTCGGTGAGAGGGAGAGCGAACCCCAAACCCCATACTACCGTTCAAACACCACCGCCTTCGTAAATGTGCTAACACCACCAAGTGTACACCACCATGTGCATGTGTGTTAGCATTTCACAAACATTTTCCAAGGCATTATGTTAGCTCTCAACTAGATCCTAATGCATATGCTCAAGACATTGATCTAGTGGCACTTGATTCCCGAGCTAATCGTGATTTCCCCTCTTGATAGTCGGCTATGTATCCTAAACCCGGTCAATCACTTCTCTACTCATCTTAGACCGGCAAAAGGAAAACCCTATGGTTATACCTTTGCCTTGCGCTCTTAGATCCTTCTCCTCTACTTGATCATCATGTCCATCATATTATGTGCGTCTCCACCATGATCTTGCTCATCATTTCATGCACCAAATCATGTGGTCTTGTGGCCATCTCTCCATTCCATTTCCACCTCCATCACATGTTGCTTATGCCTAGCTTAATCACACTTGACACAATAGCATTAGCAACTTGGTGTCATTAATTACCAAAACCAAACTTGGGCTTTCACAGGCGGCCGTGGTGGTGAGGGCACAAACACTGGGAAGGTGAGGCGCGGCAGTGGAAGTGGCGTGGCGGCTGTAACACCCTAGGTGTTAAGCAAAAATTAAAACTTGGCATGTCATCATAATGCACTTTTCATCATGTTTTAGTAGTTCACATGGATGCATTCACTAAAAGGAAGTTTACTTTATAAGTGTTATGCATGGTTGATGTCTGTGTTTGAACCAAAAACCCTATAAGGTTCAGTTTTGGGACCTCATAATTTTTAATGGAACTTAAAGGTACTTGGTATTGTGTCCTAACTAAGATGAAGTGAGAATTGTATACCTCACACTTGTGATTGTTGGTGGGACGTGAAAACAAGTCAAACATAAAAGATGGAGCTTCAAGTTTGGATTTTAAACTTGAATTTCAATGGTTGACCATGAGGTCAACTAGTGAGGTCAAGAGTCAAGATCAACTTGAAAGTTCAAATGAAAAATGTTTTGCAATAATTTGATTCAAATTGTGGTGTCATGATTGTAACCCAAATGTGGTCAACAAAATGGTGTGATGTTTTGGATGTATGTGTTTGTTAATCCAACACACTAATTAACTATTAATTTACTAATACAAAGTAAATAAGCTAATTACTTTTGAAACCCTAGTTTGAGAGGTTAGTGTTTCAAATAGTGAAACATAAGCTTCAATCTATAAATCATCTTTTATCTCCTCATCTACTTAGTTCATGCTTGGTCATCTACATAGGAGTTGGAGCTTAGGGCATGAGGACTAATTTCTCTTTTTGGCTCTTGAGCTAATTCCATCTCTATCTTGCTCAAATTGATGAAACAAGTTGCTGTTGGTTTATGCAACATTCATGTTTCATCTCTATGTTTTAGACTCCACCTCCTCCTTGCCTCTCTACTTCTCCCGCGCTACCACCTCCTCCTTGCCGCCCCACCGCTCGTCCGACGCCGTGCTCACACGTGCGGCCACGCAGCTGCCCACCACCGCCTTGGGAAGCAGGTGCTGGCCATCTCGAAGCCGCCCGTCACCTCTTCTTCTACTTGAGCCACAGAGCGCCACCTCCTTCTCTTTCCTATCCGCCTAGCGCCACCGCTACAGAGAGCTCGTCGGAGCAATTCGCCCTCCACGCTGCATCACCACTCAGTTCATCGTGACACCATGTTCGCCACTACTCCACGCCCCAATTGAGCCCCACCAGAGCTACCCCGCATCGTTGGAGCGAGCCGTGTGCCATCTTCTTCTCCCTCGGTGTTCACAGCGCTACCGTGAGCGCCCTCCCATGGCCAGGCCACCGTGACCTCTCTCTGCGCCATGTTTGTCTCATTTTATGTTCCTTGTATCACCCTGATACTCATCGGCCTTCTACTATTCTCAGTGGAGCCCCAGACATGACGGAACACGTCCTCACCACCGAAGAGCACCACCGAAGCCACCATCTTCGACGATCACTACTCTGCACCACCGTTCAGAGTCAACTTGCGGATGTTTCCATCTCTAGGTGAGCTGTTGAGTGTGATAGCGCTACTAATTTTAACACTAGCGTGCCCTACAGGCCGAAACATCTTGATGATGTCATGCTCAGTCTGGTCGAGTCGCCATGGCTAGGGTTGAGTGGCCTCCATGCTCGATTTCGTCTTATTCACCCCTCAGGTGGAAACGTGGAGGTAAAAGGAACGTGTTGGTATAGTTAGCAACACTGGAGGAGTTGTCGTGCGTCTCACTGACCTCACCTGAGATCACCAGGCCACCGCAGACATCGGCCGGCCTATCCCTGGCCGTGGGAGGAAGATAAGAGGATGGTAGGGGGTGCGGAATGGAAAGGCGAGTGAAGTTGTGTCCTTGGTTTCACCGAGGAGTCACCGGCGGTGAAACTCCGGTCGGCCGGAGTGTCCTCGCCGTCGGAGGTAGGAGCAAAGGAGGGGGAAAGGAGAGACCAAGCCAGGCCAACTTGGCCTTGGGCCTTGGCCTTGGTTTGGGCCGGCTCAGGCCAGGAGGAGAGAAAAGGGAAGGGAGAGAGCAGTTGGGCCGAAGCCACAGCTGGGCCACCAGCGTTGCTAGATCGGGCCGAGAGAGAGAAGTAAAGGAGGTTTTCTCCTTTTCTAATTTCTAAAAAATAATTAAGTAATGAACTTTGTTTAGTCCATAACTAAATAAATAATGGTGGTAAAATTGTGAACCTTTGTGAATGAACTATTCTTAGTATGTTGAACTTAAGAAAAATAATAATCTGTGAAAAACAGTAACTTTTGGATGTCTAAAAATTACTTGCTTTAATTAAGAAATGTAATTTCCATGATTTTTATAGATTAAAATATAACTCCAAAATTCATGAAATTCGATGAGCATGTTTAAATTACTATTATGAACCTACACAAAAAAAAAATTGGCACTATTTGGAGATAAAATGATATGGTCACTTAATTAGACTTGATTTATGGATTAATAAAATTAGGAATATGATTTCATAATATCATTTAAGTTGATGATGTGCAATTGGGATTGATTGTAGACCTTGGAATATTTTCCCTTACTATTCCAAGGCAATGGGAATTGATTGGTTTTGTTATGCAATTCACCATGATAGTCTTTACTTGTTTAATATAATAAATACCTTTTAATTATGAGATGCTAAAAGGTTGTTTTAGGAAGTAAGTAACATACTTATGAAAAATGATAGATAGGGGTTAATGAACCTATTTAACTCTTAGATGCAACCTCTTGGGTAAAAAGTAAAATGTTTTATGATAACTGCTTGCAACTGTACCGTGAAGGAAAGTTGTACCCAATTAGATAACTAATGTTTATCCTTTCTAAATATCCCTTTTATGTTATGCCATGTTAGCATCATCCTTAAGCATGCATCCTTTTAACGTATAGTCCACGAAAGTGGAGAACCATTAGTTAGCAGACCTATGAGGCGGGTCTTCACTCAGAGGGTGTTGAGTTGGAAAGTGGGGGTGATCTTTTGACAGCTGACAACCCCAGCACTGTAGGCAAGCCTTGGAGTATAAACCATTCCATGTGTTTTATAAAATGTTTATCACATAAGTCCTACGAATGTTGCATTTAAGTGTCAGGAGTTATATGATAACCTTTACTGCATGGCTACTTTGTTTATCCTTACTTACCCATGGTACCTATGTTTAAGTAATAATTGTAAAATGCTTAGCCTTGTTTAGATGTAAATGCTAGAGGTAGGTTTTTCTAAAGTTAAAGTTGAACCTGAAGTATGAGGATGATTATAACTTTTAAATCTAGACCGGGCAGAATCTTGGCTTGCACCCAGTTTGAGGCTGGACGTAGGACCTCCTCTGTGTCGGTTAAGGACCATTCGTTGTACGGCCTGCTGGTGATCATGATTTGTAGTACTAGCCACATACCCCGGTAAGCCTAACATTTGGGCTATTCCCTTATAGGGAATGATAACCACGGACTAGGAGTGGAGAGATGGCGAGAGTATCGTGTAACACACTCCTGTGAATCCGTCAGAGACGAACGACGCAGTAGAGTGGGTATTGTGCTCTTGGGTAGCGCTGGACCGGTTCCCGTAATGTAGGATCCGAGTGAGGGTTGATGTATGGAGACACGGGTCCAGACCTAACCCTGCATATGTTGTGTGGTAAGGAAACCCCAGCTAGGCCAAACCGATTCAAATCACGCAACTTCTCGGTGAAGAAGACTTGATCAACCGTCCTGCATCGTAGCTAATCCACTGGAACTTTAGATATGAAATCATATTGTGTTGAGAATAATGAAGTGCTTGGGATTAGCATAGATGCTAAGAGAGATTTTCTTTAATATTAAATTAAAGCATAAAACTTTGAAAGTAAGGATCAACATTAGTGTAGCTTTTTAGCAAAAGTATTCTTGATCTTGCTACAGACTCACCTTGATTCCTCTTACCTTGCATATCCTTGGAGTCTTTCCCTTTTCATCAATTAAGTCTTGTTAAGTACCCTCAGTACTCAGGGTTTGTTAAACCCCTGTTGTAGGTGAACAACATGAGCAGGCTGGCACTAGCCTCTGCTATATGTTGGCTCCTGAGGAAGAGTCCCAGCAGTGAGAGTGTTGAAGTGCACCCTTGGGCAGGGTGAAGTTCTTTTGATGATGTAATATAAGTACTCCTTTAGCTACCCACTGCCTTTATGGCAAAACTATGGTTTGTAATAATTATGGTTTATGAGAACTTATTACAAGTTTGTAAACTTATGTTATTGTAAGACTTATGTTGTACTCTGATGTAATAAATTTGTATATTTTATACAATTGTTGTATTCTTGCAATGCTACTGTAATGGATCCTGCTCGGAAGTCAAAATGTGGATGATTCAGGTTTCCCGAGGACACCCGACAGACTTTCAGAGTTGTAGGGCACTCATGTGCTACTATCAGAAGTCTGAAAGACAATGGTAGGCACATGTGGGCCGTGTGACTCAGGAGGATCTGCCATAGCGGTCGGAGAGGCAAGGTCGCGGCGGCAGCGCTTAGGGTTCACGAGCGGGCGCGTGGCGGCGTATGAAAGAGAATCGGGCGTTGCTGGCTCTGAAAGAGGAAAGGAGGGGGTGTAGGCCTAGATTTATAGAGGAGAGAGTGAGCACTAGGCGGTTGCCAATTTGGGAAATGTAGGCCCCATGCGTCAGCCAAAAAAAATCAAACCGCTTTGACTCCAACGATCAGACGCGTAGGTGAACTTGACCTGACGCTGCTTGCTCTGGGTCCGATCATAAACAGAGAGCTCCAGAATGTCTCAATTCATGACCAGACCTGTTCGAGGCCCTATGACCTAACGCGGGTCAAAGTCCGGTGCATTTCTGTGTTTCGACTTCCATTGACCGGACGCGCAGGTGACATTTTGACGAAGTTGCACCTGATGCTGGTGAGACACTGTTCATCGTCCGGTCCTTCTTTTGCTTCTGTTTCCTCTAACTGTTCTGACTAGACGCTGCATATGTGGGTCCGATCCCTGCGTCCAGTCCCTCTTCAGTAGCTGTTTCTCTTCCTTCCTTCATGACACTTTCTCTCAATCAAATCCCAACTTCAATAAGACCCAAATAAACACCAATTAGGACAGATATGAGAGACCTCTCTCAAACCCTCAAATTTTTCAAAATATTTTGTCATAGGCTATAATCTTTTTAGGAAAATAAGCAACAGAAAGGGAGAGAGGAGCAACATGTGGCCACACAATAGGGATTTCAACCATTAGGAGCGTCAAATGCTCTCCCTATTTATGGACGAACACAGTGGATGCTCAAAAGATAACCGAAACGGAATGACAAAGCAACACTCATGCAAATGTAATGCAATACTTGAATTTAAATCTAGTTGCTTGTCAAGTTTGATCCAAGGTTAAGCTTTTTCACACGCTTTTTGGTAGTTATCTTAACCATGTTAAACAAGACCTAAGTTCATTACTAAAAATTAAACATGTTTTATATTACAATGCAATTCAAGGGTCAACACAAGCTCATTTTTAGTGAAGTTACTTAGGTCAAGCACATTGAGCTCATTCCTCAACCAACAAAACATAGCCTCATCTAGCGGTTTAGTGAAGATATCCGCCAATTGATCTTCCGTCCTTACACCTTCTAGTGATATATCATTCTTAGCAACATGATCTCTAAGGAAGTGATGACAGATATCAATGTGCTTGGTGCGAGAGTGTTAAACCGGGTTATTAGCAAGTTTTACCGCGCTCTTGTTGTCACACAAAAGAGGTACCTTTTCTAGAACTACACCATAGTCTAGAAGAGTTTGCTTCATGTAAAGAATAATTGCACAACAAGCACCTGCGGCAATGTACTCTGCCTCGACGGTGGATAAGGTCACACTATTTTGCTTCTTAGAGGTCCAAGACACTAGTGATCTACCAAGCAAGTGGCACCCTTCGGATGTGCTTTTTCTACCAATTTTGCAACCGGCATAATCCGAATCGGAATAGCCAATTAGTTAGAATCTAGCTCCTTTGGGCAGAATCTAGCTCCTTTCAGATGTGCTTGGTGTGTGCTTAAGGTACCTAAGGATTCTCTTAACGGTAACTAAGTGAGCTTCCTTAGGACTAGCTTGAAATGTAGCACACATACACACACTAAACATGATGTCGGGCCTAGATGCGGTCAAGTATAATAAGCAACCAATCATAGAATGGTAGAGAGTTTGATCAACTGATTTACCTCCCTCATTTAGGTCGAGATGTCCATTTGATGGCATATGTGTCTTGGTTGGCTTACATTCATCCATTTTGAACCTCTTGAGAAGATCCTTGGTATACTTTTCTTGAGAGATGAAAATCCCTTTTCTCATTTGCTTGATTTGAAAACCAAGAAAGAATGTAAGCTCTCCAATCATAGACATCTCGAACTCCTTCGACATCAATTCACCAAACTCTTTGCAATAGTCTTCATTTGTTGAGCCAAATATAATATCATCAACATATACTTGACAAATGAAGATCTCTCCATTAAGCTTCTTAGAGAATAGTGTGGTATCAAACTTTCCAATGGTGAAGCCCTTCTCAATGAGGAAATCCCAAAGGCGCTCATACCACGCTCTTGGAGCTTGCTTTAGCCCATATAGTGCCTAGGACAACCTATAAACATAATTAGGATATCTAGGGTCTTCAAACCTAGGAGGTTGATCAACATAGACTAGTTCATTTATGAAGCCATTTAAAAATGTTTAACATCCATTTGATATAATTTCATTTTATGATGCGATGCATATGCAAAGAGGATACGAATGGCTTCAAGTCTTGCAACCGGTGCAAAGGTCTCTCTAAAATCCAAGCCTTCAACTTGAGAGAACCCCTTTGCAACTAGTCTTGCCTTGGTCCTCACAATGATGCCTTGATCATCATGCTTGTTGCGAAACACCACTTTGTTCCAATGACTCTTGCATCTTGAGGTCGCTCTTTGATTGTCCAAACTTCATTGTGGGTGAAGTTGTTTAATTCTTCATTCATGGCATTTACCCAATCCGAATCTTGAAGAGCTTCTTCTACATTCTTAGGCTCAATGCAAGAAACAAATGAGTGATGTTCAACAAATGAAGCAAGTTTTTGAGAGCAAATCATTACACCCTTTGAAGGACTCCCTATCATGAGATCTTGTGGATGTGCTTGAAGTAGAGGCGAATTTCTTCTATCAACCACTTGGGGAGGCGGTTGAGGAGCATCAACATCTTGAGCTTGTGCCACCATTTGATCATGGGAGATATGAGTATCTTTATTTTCTACTCTCCCATCTTTATCATCATCTTGTGGCACACTTGATGAAGAGGGTAGATCAATCACATACACTTCATCTTCATCATCTTTAGGCTTGATGTCTCCAATTAGAATATTCTTCATGGCCTCCCTCAATGGTTCATCACCTACATCATCAAGATTCTCATGTGCTCCTTGGGAGCCGTTAGATTCATCAAACTCCACATCATATTTTTCTTCAATCAAGTCGGTGGCATGATCAAATACTCGATATGCTTTGGACTTTGATGAGTAACCAACAAGAAAACCAATATCGCAATGTTTTTGGAACTTCCCTAGGTGTTGCCGCTTCTTGTAGATGTAGTATTTGCAACTAAACACCTGGAAGAATGAGACGTCTGGCTTCTTCCCATTGAGCAACTCATAAGGGGTCTTGCCAAGAAACTTTTGAAGAAATAGGCGGTTGGATACATAGCATGCGGTGTTGATAGCTTTCACCCATAAATCTTGCAGTGTGTTGTACTCATCAAGCATTGTTCTTGCAAGGGTGATAAGTGTCCGGTTCTTTCTCTCTACTACACCATTTTATTGAGGAGTGTAGATTACGGAGACCTCATGCTTGATCCCAATTTCATCACAATACTCTTCAATGTTTGTGTTGACAAATTCTTTCCCATTGTAGCTTCTTATTTTTTGATCTTCACAACGAATTCATTTTGTGCTCTTTTGGAAAACTTCTTGAAACATGCGGTCACTTCGGTTTTGTCATGAAGGGAGAACACCCAGTGTATCTTGAATAATCATCAACTATCAAAAGGCAATAGAGGTTGCCTCCCAAACTCTTATAGGTTGTTGGTCCAACTAGATCCATGTGGAGAAGCTCTAGAACTCTTGATGTTGATATGTAAGCTTTGGTTGGATGAGTGTTTGCAACTTGCTTGCCGGCTTGACATGCACTACAAAGCTTGTCCTTCTTAAACTTTACATTCTTCAAACCTCTCACCAATTCTTTCTTCAATAGCTTCTTGAGTGTACTCATCCTAACATATGCAAGCCTCCTATACCAAAGCCACCCAAGTGATGTTTTGATGAATAAGCATATCTTCAAGTTAGCATCTTCGAAGGTGAAATCCACTAGATAGAGGTTGTTGTATCTAAAGCCTTCACTTGTTCATCATCCTTATTTGACACAACCACTTCTTTCTTGGTAAATAAGCATTGAAAGCCAAGATCACACAATTATCCAATGGATAGCAAGTTGAAGCTCAATGAAGCAACATATAGCACATTTGAAATTGAGTGGTCATTTCATATTGCAACTTTGCCCAACTCTTGTACTTTGCCCTTTGAATTGTCACCAAATGTAATTCTTTCTTGACCATCCACTTCTTCATCTAGTGAGGTGAATATACGAGGATCACCGATCATATGTTGAGTGCAACCACTATCAATAACCAATGACTTCCACCAGTCTTGTAGTTCACCTACACACACAAGAGATCAAGCTTGTTGTTTAGGGACCCATACTTGATGAGGTCCCTTGACTTTCTCAACTAGTGACTTAGCAACCTAAATTTGCATGGGCCTTTCCTTGTTTGGTGGACCTAAGAACATGACTTTCATCTTTCCACTAGAATCCTTTCTAAGCATATAATGAGCATTGAAAGCAAAGGGTCTAGCATGCTTGGGCAAGGGTTGTGGTGGTAGAGTTTCACACTCATGAGCAAAATGACCTTCTTATCCACACTCAAAGCATCTCTTTGGCTTAAGCTTTGACTTGTATTGTTGTTGATGTTGAGCTTGAGCTTTCTTCTCTTGATGTGCCAAGTATCTAATACCACTTCTATCCATCTTCATCACGGTGTTCATTAGTAGCTTACTTTGAAGATATTGGCCTCTTGTGAACTTGCTCAAACTGGTCTTGAGATGTTCCTTCTCCAACTTGAGTTTCTTGTTTTCTTTCATGAGTGACTCATTTGTTGATTGCTTCTTAAGAACCATCTCCATCTTAAGTCTCTTGTTCTCCTCTCTAATCATTTCATTTTCAAAAGCCATGTCATGATTATTATCAAGACTCTCAATGACAACGGTGTTGGTGGTCGATACCATTTCAAGATCCTTCTTGAGCTTCTCATTCTCACTCTTGAGCTTGATATAATCATCATAGTTATCGGACTCAACCACTTTCTTGCCTTTGCTACTAGAACCATGCTCAATGCTCTCAACAATCAAGTCATCACATGATGTAGCTATATCAATCTTAACAATATTGTTAGTAGCATCATGTGGCTCATTGGATAAAAGCTCATGAGAAAGAATAAGATTGTCATGATTAATCTTGAGATTGGTGTACTCTTCTTTTAACAACGTGTAACCAATGGTGAGCTCATTGTGTATCTCCTCAAGCTTATCATGTTTTTCTCTCCTTTTTAGAGGTTTTGAGCTCCTTGAGTTTAGATGACATAATTTTTTTTCTTCTCTAAGCTCATCACTAGCTTTTTGGGCTATATCATACTTTGCTAAGAGTGAATCATTCTCAAGTTCTAGCTTCTCATTTTTAGCTCTTGTCTTTCTTATGATTTTAGTGTATTGGTTTAGCAATTTGACAAGATCATCATAAGAAGGTGATTCAAATTCTTCATCACTATGACTACCATTTTCATCACGACTACAATCATTATCACTTTGTACCTTTCATTCACCCTTAGCCATGAGGCATAGGTGTGTAGAGGGATGATGGCGGTGGTGGCGGTGGAGATAGTGAAGAACCAATCACAAGAGCGGCCACCTTCTCCTTCTCATCATCACTTTCATCATCGGATGAGCCACTTGATGATTCAATGTCCATGAGTCAATCACCAACAATATAAGCCTTGTCATTCTTCTTCTTCTTATGAAATTCCTTCTTGCCATCCTTCTTGTATCATTTGTTCTTCTTCTTCTCATCATCATCATCACTTGAGTCATCTTTCTCGCCCTTGTACTTCTTCTTGTACTTGTCTTTCTTGGGTTCGGGGCATTGATGAGCTAGATGACCAAATTCTCCACAATTATAGCAATCCATTTTGGAGATGGGCTTCCTTCTATTATATGTGAAGAATTTCTTCTTCTTGCCATCAAACTTGACACCATTCTTGTTTAGCTTTTTGAGCATCTTGGCAGTTTTTCTCACCATGAGAGCAAGACTTGCATCGTCAACTTCATCATCACTTGAGCTATCATGAGCAATCTTTTCTTTGCTTCTCTTCTCATGGCTAGCCTTGAATGGCAAATCTTTCTTCATTGAGGATGAAGAGCCCTCTTAAGGAGTGATGTGCATGCACATCTCATGTGCATTGATCTTTCCCAATATTTGAGTTGGCGTAGCGGTGGAAAGATCACCTTGATGAAGCACTGTCATAATATGCCCATACTTGTCAATGGGGAGGACACTCAAGATCTTTCTCAAAACATCAGATGGTTGCATTTGAGTGAGTCCAAGCCCATTGATCTCCTCTACAAGAACATTCAAGTGAGAATATATTTCATTAGCACTTTCACTAGGAAGCATCTCAAATGGATTAAGCTTTTTATCACAAGGTGATAGCATTTCTCACGCTCACTCTTGCTTCCCTCATGGAGTGCATAAATGTCTGGCCATAGTGCATGGGCGTCTTTGTGGTTTCGCACACGGTTAAAGATGTCCTTGCAAAGGCCTCTAAAGAGAGCATTTCTAGCCTTTGCATTCCACTTCTCGTAGTGAACCTCACCATCGACAAGGTTAGCAGGATCCTTAGGTTTTGTAAAGCCATAGGCGGTGGCTCAATACACTCCAACATCTATGGCCTCTAGGTATGCCTCCATGCGAATTTTCCAATAAGGAAAATCATCTCCCTCAAAGACAGGAGGGGGTCCATCCCCATGGGACATCTTGCTCTAGGCGGTTAAGCCTAATTCAAGGAGCATGAGGCTCCTATTCCAATTAAAAGGATCAAGATGCCTAAAAGGTGGGGTGAATTGGGCTAATTCTAAATTTCTTGTAACAATTAAGCCCTACACTTAGCCCATTTCACCCCCTTATGCCTGAGAGTGATTCTATTGTTCTACCACACAAAAGTTGGCACCCTAGGTTCCAATCCTACTCTAGCATGGCAATTCTAGGAATGTAAAGACATGAATTGAATTGCTCAAATATAAATGCTCAAAGTAAAGAGAGGGAGAGGAATGTGGTGATGTTTTTCTGAGGTATCGGAGAGTCGCCACTCCCCACTAGTCCTCGTTGGAGCACCTGCGCAAGGGTGTAGCTCTCCCTTGATCCGCGCAAGGATCAAGTGCTCTCTACTGGCTGATTCTTCGACACTCCATTGTGGTGAATCACCCACAACCGCTCACAAGAGACTTGGGTCATCCACAAGCTTCGCCGGATGATCACCAAGTTTCCAGTCACCACCAAGTTGTCTAGGTGACGGTGATCACCAAGAGTAACAAACACAAACTCTCACTTGACCATGACAAGCCTAATGAAAAAGGTGGATGCACACTCGCTACTCCCTATGCACTAATAAGGTCCTTAATCTTGGATTCTCAAATCTCAATCACCCCACTAGGCTCTTACACTCCCTTGCACTCCAAAGTTGTTTCTCAGCTAAGCAAATGAGCAAGAGAGATAAGTTGGACGAGTAGGAGAAGTATTTATACTTCCCACTTCAAAACATAACCGTTACTGTCTAACTCAGCATTATACGAGGTGACTGGACTCGCAGGTCAAGGTGACCGGACGCACTGGTCAGATCATCGCGGCAACCATGCGTGAGCCTATCAAGATGACCGTTGGAGTGACCTGATGCAAGTCAGCATCCGGTCAACGCCCACCTAACGCGTAGGTCACTCAAATCCCCCTCTGGATGCTCTCTGATGTCAACCAGATGCTAGCTCATCAGAGTCCGGTCACTTACCTGCCAGCGTCCGATCCTTGGTCAACAGCGCGTCTACGCTGCTATAGATACAGCTGGTTGCGCGTCCGGTGAGGGTTACTGTTCAGCGTCAGGTCATAGCAGCCCTCTGCTATGCAGTCTAGTACTAACCGAATGGGACACCAGTGCATCCGGTCACAACCAAATCAGCGTTCGGTCATCAAATTGACCCTCCATTCACTTCCAATTCGAAGTCCTCTATGAATGAAGTTGACTCCACTTGATCTTTGGGTAGTCCCTGAGCAACCTTGTCATCCATCCTTTAAAAACCAAAATGATTTCCATTGATAGGGGTATGAAAACCATAATTGTCCAATCCATCACCATTACCATGACCTAACTCAATTTGCCTCTACAAAACACACGTTAGTCACAGTAATCTCGTGTCATCATTAATCACCGAAACCCAACTAAGGGCCTAGATGATTTTAGAGTGATTATTTGATTTTAGCTAGCTTTGATAGAGGAGCGGTAAACACTGAATCCACCTCAATGTGGATTAGGGGTGAACGCAAGTCATCGGTACCTCACTGTTGGATAACCTCATGCTCAATTTACCTTCTTATTACAAATTAGTTTGAGTGATATACTTTCTTAGAAATGTTTGACTGCTTGACACCCTAGGTTGCAAATCCTCACCTAGATAGAAAGAGTAGTATTTTTAGGACTCAATTATGGTTCCAACAAATACTTAGTTATCGGTGTTCGGAATCACCAGCTAGTAAATTTAGTGGATTGCATATTTGGGAAGGGATGGTGTGCAAAGAGGACACGAAGATCTATAATGGTTCAGGCAGAATGTCCCTACGTCTAGTGATGAGTCGTTCGTGTTACTTGCACTTGGGTATGTAGTAGGGGTTACAAACGACCGAGAGAGGGATGAGCTCCTAGGTCTCTGGTGAAAGTGAAGTGGAGTTAAAGTGCTTCTCCGTGGTCGAAGAGATCGATCCCCCTAATGGGGCACCTAGCCTTCCCTTTTATAGACCAAGGGAAGGACCTGGGCTACACAAGAGAGAGAAGAACAGAGAAAAGAGAAAAACAGAGGAGGAGATAGCCCCGGGGCTGTGTCATCGTCCTCCTATAGGCGTGTCCTGCTAGTCTCATAGATCATGATGGAGACGTCTCTACATCACGATGTTGATGGTGATGGAGACGGCTCCACGTCGTGGCCCTGTTTGTTGCTGGTGCCATGCGCGGGCATCGTCAGTCGATCCTGGCACATTGTCCCATCATGCCTGGCGCTGTGGGCGCCATAGGCCCCCCAGACGTGGTCTATCATGGCTTCGGGTCATGTCGAGGTGTGCCCGCTCCCATCTGGTGTCAGAGGTTTGACCATGGGCTTAAATGTTTTGCTTCTGTGATGGTCAGAGGCACTGTGGGCCCCTACTAGGCTTGCAAACCTGTTTGAGGGTGATCGCGCACCCTCAGGGTCAGACGAGGCGGAGTTCCCCTTCTTGGGATCGGGCGAGGCGCGGCCCGCTTCCAAGGGTCGAACGAGCGGAACCCGTCCTACAGGGATCGGGTGGATCGGGATCTGCCCCCGTGGGGGTCGAATGAAGCCGTGGTCACGCCCTTTAATCATTCATTCAATTCTAACCATTAGGGACTCTCAGTTCCCCTTCTTTAGGTGCCCTAAAATTGGTACCCAACAGTAGCCCCCGAGCCCCTGAGTGATCCGGAGAGGATCAATCGGGGGGGTTTTGACTGCCCAAGGGTGCGCGCGAGCACACCCGGTGGGTGTAGCCCACGAGCTTGTGGAGGAGTGGGTTACTCCTTCATAGGCTTTTTTTGTTTAGAAAGACTTCGGAGTGCCTACTGCGACTAGCAGGGTCTCCTCAGTTAGGTCATGATGGTCGATTCATCGTTCGCGGGCGACCCTGCATCAAGTCTTTTTAAAAAAAAATGGAGGGGTTGAGTCGTGCCAAGCCTTTCCTCATTGGACGAAACATGGTACTCAGCGAGCTGCTGACGGGCTAGTTCGAGTGGGGTCCCAGTTCCTGTTTGCAGGGATCCAGCATGGGTCAGTTGGTCACCGACTCCAAATTCCTGATGGCCAGTCCATATAGTTCTCAGGTCCGTTTGACAGGTCCCGAGGGCTCATTGCCTTTCTTCGAGAAAAACCATGGACCATGCATGGTCAAGACCCGAACATGAATGGGAATGACCATGGCACTCATGCGCCCAGGTACCGGCCGCTAGCGGGCCCACCCTTTTCCACCCCTCGCTCTGAAGGGCGCCCTAGAGCTGTTGTCGAACCCGTCGATGGGCCAGCCTTCGAACTCCTGGGGCTTCATGGGTCATAGGAGCATTTTTCAGCTCTGCATCCCTCTTACCTATAGTGGTTCGTGGCCCATTAGGCGGACGAACCGCCATCCAGTGTGTCCTTTGAGGGAGCGGTCGGGAATGGCTTGTACACGTTTCCTGGAGGGGTGTGACGATGGGACACAGTGGGCGTGTGGATCTAGGTGAGCGGTTTGCCTTCTCATTTAGCCTCCCCCTATAAATAGAGAGCCTTACCTCCCATCTCTGGTACACTTAATCGCCATCTCGTGGCATCCGTCCCTGCCGTCAGCGCCAGGATTTCACGCTCTCATCCTTTCGCCACCATTGCCAGAGTCTCCCACCCTCCTTCCTTCATGGAGTCATGGCATCTCTCTGACATCCTCTGTGCTTACATGGAGGCCCTCGTCAAGCACGGGCTCCTCTGGATGAGGAAAAAGGCGTGCGAGTGGATCGTGCCCGATGACGAGGAGGTGTCGATGCCGCCCGATGGCTACATCGTCTCCTTCGTGCCATTCCACGAGCGTGGGCTTGTGGTTCCCCCACCGATTCTTCCAGGGGCTGTTGCACCACTACGGCATTGAGTTGCAGCACCTGAACCCCAACGGGGTCCAACACATTGTTGCCTTCATTGCATTATGCGAGGTGTACTTGGGGGTCGAGCCCCACTTCAAATTATGGAAATACTTCTTTGTCGTTTTCCTACAGAAGAAGAGGGAGAAGAAAGGGGAGGACCTATCGGTGCCGATAGGATGCACAAGTATCCACCTCCAAGGTCGCTGGTCATCTAAGTATATGGCCACCGCCCTATCGAAGTCCAATAAAGGGTGGCACAAGCAATGGTTCTACTTGAAGAACGACGCCGATGCCCCTCTATCGATCTTCACAGGCCACTTGATTGAGGAGCCACTGCAGTCATGGGGACAGAACCCCATCGACATAGAGAAGAGGAGGCTGGGCGACCTCCTCAAGGCCATCACGCTTCCAAAGCGCCATGGCCTCCACGCTACCGGTGTCGTTAGGGCGTACCACACGAGGAGGGTGGCACCGTTGATGGCACATGCGCTCTCGCTGTACCAGATGATACCGGCTATGTCGCTTGAGGGAACAGTGCTTTCCCTTGAGCTGCTTCACAATAGCGAGATCGAGCAGCACAACCGGGAGGCAATGGAGGTGAATGTCACCACGTTCGAGTTCCTGATTTCGAGACATCCCGTGATGCGCCCGGAACCGGGTTTTGTCAAAATGATATGCTTCTTCCCTATTTCCTTTCCTGGATGACCTTTGTTTACTTACCCAGTTCTAAATGATGGAACGTGTAGCCTAGCTTCATCGCCCGATCCTCCAACGTGCCATTATCAGAGGATGCGATCGTGAGGGCGGTGAATCGCGCCGCGGCCGAAAAGGCGAAGAAGAAGGACGACAAGAAAACGAGGAAGGTGCAGAGGGAGCAAGCGAAGTTGGACTAGGGGAAGCGGCGCCAAGGGTCGGAGGAGGAAAAGGAAGATGACGAGGAAGAGGAAGACGATGGGGAAGAGGAAGAGGAGGGGGATGGCGGCATCTAATGGGATGCGCTGTAGGACAATGCCGTGGATCCATCCTCGCTGTAGCTGGCAGACAAGGACTTGGATTCATCCTTGCGGGCGCTGGGATCCTTCCCATATCACGTGGAGGATGATGGGCCCTCGGGGCCGACAGAGGCAGGCCACTCCACCCCGTCGGGGCCCTCCGAGTTGAGGAGGGTCTGAAGCAGCAGCGCGCCGACGAGGAACGGCCGAGATCGGGCAGGTCGGCCCCGAAGCGTCGCCGTCCGGAGGCGCCGAGGTGAGTTTGGAAATCTTCATTCCTCTTGTTTTAACGAATCTCGCCGATGGCTGAGCATTGCACACTCTGCAGCATTGGCGGATGCAGGGCCCCTTGCAGCTCGCACCACAGAAGGCCCTTGCTCGACAGCCGACACACCAAGGGACGGTCAACACCGCACCAAAGACGGGGAGGGTTGGCGCTGGGGCATCCCTAGCGTCTCCTGCAAGAGTGCCAACAGCAGCAGTGACAACATCTGCGGGGCAGGCGAAGGAGGGCGCGGTGAGGCTAGGTGTGGTTGTGACGCCGTAGGTGGAGGCAGCAGTGTACATGGCAGACGTGCTATGACCGGGCACGACTGCCATGTCTTAGGAAGAAACATCACAGACAGTGTCGCTACCCACGTGGACGGAGGTGGCGGCGCCCGTGACGGTGGTGACACTGCTCGAGCTGTCGTTCGTGTGGATCACCGTGGCCGCAGCAGGCTGGACGGGAGAGGATGCGCTCAAGGCGCCCACTGTCGAGATGGTGCAAACAGAGCCATCGTCCATGCCAGTGTCTGCGTCCGTGACGGGACGGGCGGAGGCGGGTGCGTCTGAGGTGTCTGTGCCCATGCCGCCCAACCCTACTGCCATCGAACGGACCGTTTCAGCGAAGGCGTTGCTGTAGGAGGGGTCAGCGTCACCCAGCGATTTTGCAGGAATGTCCTAGGTTCTGGTTCTGGTGGGCAGTGAGCCACATGCTTGGGGAGGCCCCCGAATCCAGTGGGCCGAGAGGCAAAATCCGGAGTTAGGGTTCTTCGTCCTTGACAACAAGGAGGAGGCGAGAGATTGGGGCACCATCCAGTCAGCGGTTAGACTTGTGGTCCACACCCTGACGACCGCTTTGGACTCGTTGCGTGATGTCGTCGCCCCGGTCGGTTAGGTATGATCTGTTCATGCTCCCATGCTCCATTCATCCTTCGTGTGCTTCTAACCCATGTCTCCATCATAGGCCCTCATGGAACGTAGCCACGAGAAGTCCCTATTCCTCTGTCGTGAGAGGGAGGTTTGGGATCGTCTTGCCGAGGAGGCGCGGCTACGCGGGGAGCTAGTGGTGCAACTGGCTACCGCTCGTCAGAGGGTCACCGAGCTTGCCCTTGCCACTGAGGAGGAGGCCAATCTCCGAATCAGGGAAGCGGACTCGACATGTCATGGAGGCTAAAGAGAAGGCCATGGCCCTGGTTGAAAGGGCGCACAAGGTTGACGTGGAAGCCGAGCGGGTTTGGAAGGAGCGGGATGATCTGCTCGAAACCGTGGCGGGGCTCCATGTAGAGCGCGACTCGGCACGTTAGGAACATGATGGCGCTCATGGGTGGGTCAATGACCTCCTGGGCGAGGTTGAAAAGGAGAGGGGCCTGAAGTTGAAGGTCGAGGTTGTCTTTGCCGGACTGTAACACCCTCGGTGTCACCGCGTGTAACAACTCATCAAAACATTCATGAGCATCACGTAATTGTAGTTTTGCATTTTGAAGTGCGTGGAATCATTTTAGTGATTTAAAATAACCAATAAAAATGTTAAATGGAAGTTGACGAAACAGTCATGTTTATCACTTAAGGTTGGAAACTAATTTTTATAAACAAAAATGCTATAAAACATATATGTGAACCCTAAATAAAATGTGAAGTGCAAAGTGTGTGAGTGTTAATGCAACTTTGGTTTTAACAAAGTAATAATGCTTGCTAGAGTTTCTAATAGCTCGGAGATGGAAACTAAGTTAGGGTTCATTTAGGGACTTAGCTGATTTTCCGACCTTGACAGCAGTGTGACGAGCTTGCGTTCGTGGGGGTGTTCTGCATGAAATTGTTAGTAGCTAGTGTTGAGTCTTAGCCCTGGCAGGTAGCCTATAGTACCTTCTTGCGCATGGTGCAGGTGATCGTGATGGGTTTGAGCTGTTTTAGCCGGGGTGGATGCCTTAAAATTTGTGCGCGTGCGTAGCAACGGGTTATCGAGTTTCCGGTGCGTGGTCACCGTGCTCTTTCCTTGCCATAGCGTGCTCGGTCAGGTCATGCGTGGGAGGAGTGTGCTGTCGTCGTCGATCTCGGCCGATCGCTGCTGGCGCCTGCTGCATGGGCACTTGCGGCCGCCCCGTCGCCTCGCTGCCCTCCCTACCACTCGACCCCATCGCTGCGGCCTGCCGCCGTTGTATTGCTTCGCGTCACTGCTGCTCTGCCCCATTGTCTCGGACGTGTTGCCGATCGCCAGGACCTACCGTAGCTGCTGCCGGCCCCGCACTGCGCCGCTGTGTCCCGCCCATGCACTGGACGGCCACCGGCCACTGTAGCACCATCATCTCATGTCGCATCTGCACCTTGGCACAGCACCGCTGCTACCTAGCCGGCCGCTGCCGCTGCCACACACTCCACGCAACCCCACCGCTCGCGTGCGTACGCTCCCCGGCCGCGCAGCGCTCACGTGGGAGCCAGCTGCCAACCGCGCCACGACCATTTTGGCTCGGGTTAGCTAGCCGGGCCCCTCCCACTTTTCCTCCTCCCTACTCTGTTGCTAGGTCAACCGAGCCGCGTCGAGCGTAGCTTGCAGCACTGGCCCCCTCTTGCACCGGAGGAGAGTTAGGGCACCGGGCCACCCACTGAACAGCACACGGCCGTAATCGAGGCTCGCACGGCGTCAATTGTGTTGGAGCGTTGCCGCCACCATGCTGTTAAGGTCGAGCCGTCCTCACCGTGGTCAGTCCACCATCGGGTCACCTAGAGCCCTATCGGTTGCACCGATAGCTTCACCACAACCCCCGCCCCTCCTTGCACACCACCCTAGAGTCCCTATCACCACCTAGCCGTCGTTGGCACGGCCGTTCCACCGTGGTGCGCTACCAAGTCGCTCGGGCACACGTGGCCATCACTGCTTTGACCGTCTCCGACCTAACCATCGTCTCAAGTAGCTTTGTGGTGAGTCGCTAGTGCTCACTGCTCTTTCTATTGTTTCCCGTAAGCCCGTAGCTCACCGAAACGGGGATGCCGCCGTCATAGGTTGTCCGTCATCGTGGAGGAGCCGCCCTGCTACGTCCTGGCTCATCCAACTGCTGACTGAAGCTGCGCGTCGCCCTGTAGATGAGTGTTGGCCTCCTAGTGGTGTCGGGGGGGTTTCCGGTTGCTCGGGGCGGCGGACCTGAGCCTGTGCCATCGTGCTGGCGAGCGCAGGGGTGTCTAGGGACCTGGTCATGGTAACAAGAGGAGTTTACAGAGTCTTTGTTGCATTACCTAGCTCTCTTGGAATAGTACGTAGGAGCGCGTGTCGATTTGCTGAAAGCGCGGGAGCGTTTTTTTTTAATCGCCTGGGGTGCAGGCTTTCCCCTGCCGTGGGCCGCGTGACGCGATCGTGGGCCTGTCACATGGGCCACGTGTGCACGCTGCGCGCGGTTGGGCCGCACGGCTGGGCCGCTTTCGCGATCTATCAAGTGGTACATTCCATTCATGCGTTGCTGTGATGATGCTAAGTCGTTTAAATCGATGCATAAGGCAACAAGTATTAACACAATCAATCTTGTAGAAATTTTTGTGGCAAATCTAGGATAGCGTTAGCCCTAGAAACTTTATAGTAGCTTCATGTTGTTATTAGATGCTTGCTGTAATTTGTATAGCCATCGAATAGCTTGTTTGATAGGGAAGCTAAGTTTCCCTAGTAGTGCGGTGTAGTAGATCAGCAATCGATAGATGGTATGCATTTTAATTACTAGGGTTTGGCTAGTTCAGTAGCGTGGTTTAGTGGTAGCAATGGGTAACTTAGCCTTTAGCCTTAGGGTTAGCTAACTAGTTTGGTAGTTGTTATAAGAGCTTCTGTTGTCATCATATTAAATGTCGTATTATCATTGCATGCATTTAGATCACGAGGAAGTTGAGTACGTGGCTACGGAAGAGCAGGACTACGAGGAGGAGATCTTCGTACCAGAGGAGTTCCAGGAGCCTCCCATGACTGACACCTCTGACCTTGCGCCTGCCCAAGGCAAGCCCCGGTGCATAACCCTTATTTTGCAAATCTTTACATATTTAAATGTTGTGCATTTACGTTGCAAGAATTTTATAATACCCACTGCATATATATATCTACCCATGAGTCTTACTAGTACAGGATCGCATAGTGGCTTTGCTTAGGTTCATCGGTAGCGTAACCTGTCATTACTCACAAGAGAGGGTTACTCATACTATTATTACATTTTAGATAAAATGATGGAAAGAAAATGGTGATCGGGCAGGGATGTGGTATGGGTATTGGTGGGTGTAGCTGAAAGTCCCTAGTTTGGTTTTGGCTAATTGATGAAACATAGGACTAACCTTTATATCTAAGTGGATGATTTAGATAAAGGTGGTCATTGAATATAAGACATGACATTGACTCATATGACCAAGATGGTAAAGACCAAGATGAAGCTTGGCTTGATGGACCGGTTGTGAAGGTGAAGGGCAAGTCGAGGCTTCGAAGCGAAGGATCATGCGATGGTGAAGCACCCGGTGATTGGTCTTCATATTGTGTTGTTGTCAATATTGATTAATTGTATATCATCTTGGTGTTTGGCAACATCTTCACTCCACCGTCGGTATAAGAATCACAATCCTCTCTCTTGCACTTACTTTTACTAGATTATCTTGTGTAGCTCTAGTGGTAGCTTGCTAGTAGTGTTGTTAGCTTGCTCTCTAGTGTAAAATTAGTGACATAGCTCTTGTGTGAACTAGAGATCATAATCTACTAGACTTGTGGATAGGAGGCTTGCATCACAACCCTTGGCTAAGCAAAACTCGCTTTACGCCGTTTGTTATTCTAACAAGTTTGCTTAGTGGTATTTGTAGAATTTTTATAGGCTATTCACCCCCCTCTAGCCATCTAGGACCTTACAGTAGCAAGTTGTGTCCCGCGACCACGGGGCATGACTGGGTTGCACTGTTTCCCTGTCCATGTCAATTAAGGACCGTTCGTTGCATGGACTCTGGTCAAGTCACAGATTGATTATCCCGAGCACATACTTGCTTATAGGAGTGGAAAGGCTTGTTACTCTCTTGTCATGGGCTCCGGCTCTTTTCGGACCGACTGATTAGAGGCGGGGATAGGTGGAGGTCTTAGCACCGCATTGAGGTCGGGCCTCAAGTGCGGGAGCTAGGAGTCCAAGTTTAGACGTGGACCTGGAAACCCGTGACAAGAGGGGAACGGGTTGGTCTTGTTTGTGCCTGGGGTACAAGCGAGGCGTGTGTTTTTCAGGGTACCCAGCTAGGCACATTGATTCGTGAATCATTGTTTCTGCGTGACGGTACGGCTTGACTACGCTCTGGCACCGTAGTAAGAACTAGCAGATGAAAAATGGAGAAATGGTTCTATTTGCTCAACCCTTGCTTGATTATAGTCTAGGTGCTTACATAGAATATTGGTTAATGAGTAAAATACGGCTTCTAACAGTTACAGAATTAAGGACACACTTTAGTGCCGCTCTTCGCAAACAAGAAACCCACAAGTCATAAAGCCTATCATAATCCTTGAGAGTCGGAAAGCATATTTCCCAGTCGGGTAAGTCTTGCGAGTACATTGTGTACTCAGGGTTTATTTTACCCCTGTTGCAGGTGCACCTTTAGCAGTTAGGCCTTGTGTGGAGGATTCTTCTAGTGGGCACAGACGGATCCTTACTGCATTCCGCTAGACATTATTTTATTTCTACTGTTTAATTTATCACACTCTGAACCTCTGGTATTGTAATAAATTATTTCTGAGACTCTGTGTTGTATGAAATGGACTAAGTATTGTAAGTTTGTACTCATTATTGGATCCCGGGTGAAAAACATGGATTGTTCGAGTTCTCCCGTCGGGTGTGCTCGACGGAATCATCTGGTTTAGCTCACTTTTAGGGCACTTAGTGTCTAGTGAAAGACAAGCGCCCCTGAAAGCGTGCTAAACCAGGCGATTCTGCCACACGGACTTACCGTGGAAGTCGCTCGGGGCAAGGCAAAAATCCATGCCCTAGAGACTAAGGTGTCTCGACAGAACAGGGAGATTGTCAAACTTCAGTCAAACATCAAAGGTGAGCCCTTAGGCCCCATGTCGTTCTTCTTCCTGGATCTGAGGTGCATTTCTGACACAGTTGGCATAATGGCTTGGGTAGGTCACGAGGATAAGCTTGCAGAGGAGGTGGTGAAGAGTCGAGACCTAGGGGCTCCCTCTAGAAGGAACACGACGAGCATGAAGCCCTGCGCACCGCCGTTAGCCTGGTCTACGATGACCTCTCGCTGGTCCCGAAGCAGGAGGGAAGCTCCCTCACGGTTCATGCCACCCGGATCACGGACCGGGCGCGCAAGATCACGAGGTTTGCGCTCAGCTTCGGCGTCCATCAGTCATTCGCAATCGCCCGTTCTCGCTATGAGAACATTGACTTGGTGGCGATGAGCCAAGGCTACGCGCCCCGCAACATCGACACCCAGCTGCATGAGATTCAGAAGGTGGCAGCATCTCCTGCACGAAATTTAGAAAATCAGATAGATGATGAGATTGTCCCTTAGTGAGCTGAGGCATGGTGCCTAGGGACTTGTAATTCGAATAAGTATTTTGCCTTAAATTTGATTGAACAAACATTTAGCTTTTGTCGTTTAAACATCTGTCCCTTTTTAAACTAAAAAAGGGTTGACGTGACCCGATCCCTCCTGATGCTAAGTTTAGAGAGTTCAAGGCATAGGCGACAAACTCTGATCACACTGGTGAGCAAAGGTACGGTAGCCGTCGGGGCGTAAGCCTTTCGTAGTTTGACCAGGGTTACTCAGGGTTTGTTCCTATGATTCTCACCTCTAAGTCTTAGCATAAGGAGGGGTCAGTTGCAAAAAAGCGCTTAGGAATATTAGATGCCCACGACAGCTCTCCTGAGTGAGGCCCATCCCCTGGCCGTTGCTAGGGTCGAGCAATGCGGTCCGATTCGTCCCAATGCTAAGGTTACAAAGTTTGAGGTAGGGGCGAGAAAAACTCTGATCAGACTGGAGACAAAAACACCTTAGCCATGGGGACGTGGGTTTTTCATGGTCCGCCTAGTTTTACTCAGCGTTCGTTTTATGGCAACCTCTTGCTTTGGGCCCTAAACGTGAGAAGGGGTCAGATGCAAAGAGCGTTTCTGAATATGTATACCCTTACCAGCCCCAAGTTAGGCCCGACCCCTGGGTTGGGGTCAGTTGTCAATAAAAACCGAGGATACGACAATGCGACTGACAGGGGAATGTACTTTTTATTTTAGAAACATGATTTTTCACAAGTACGTTAACAACTCAAAAGAAACTAGGGGTAGAAGCGACATATCTGTTAAATATCCTGCGCATTGGTGAAGAGTTGGCCATCGATGGCCTTGAGCTTGTAGGCGCTTGGTCGGAGCACCTCCATGACGACATATGGTCTCTCCCATGGCGGAGACCATGGGGGTGTATGCGTGTGTCGTGCCATGGGGCGACCGACGGTCCCGGTAGCGCCGCACAGCCCGAACGAAAACGCTTGTCGGGGTGTTTCGGGTGAGATACGCTGGGGAGAGCGGTTCTCCTCGGGTGAGCTGTGTCATGTCATTGGTAGAAGAAAGAAATGTGATGTAAGTCCTCCCAGGACAGCTGGGGCCCTAGGAAGATGGAGAGCTGGCATTCCAGCCGCGCGTAGTTGAAACCGAGAGGCTGGTTGCCCCCGGGGGTGTGAGCCTCCGGGGCATGCAGCTTGCAACTTCTCGAGCCTTGACGGTGACGTCGAGGCTAGAGGAGGCTGGACAAGGGCGAGAGCTAGCGCCCGCCCTCCCTCCACAGTGGTGAGATAGTCCTTACCCCCCAAACGTGCGTGTACGCCTGGGGTCCAGCTCACGCCGTGGCTAGCCATCCGTGGCTTGAGTGTGGGCATCAAAACACGCAAAAGGCCCCTACCTGTCATGCCAACTGTCGGTGTTCGGAATCACCGACTAGTAAATTTAGTGGATTACACATTTGGGCACGGATGGTGTGCAAAGAGGACACGAAGATGTATACTGGTTCGGGCGGAATGTCCTTACGTCCAGTGGCGAGCCGTTCGTGTTACTTGCACTTGGATCTGTAATAGAGGTCACAAACGATCGAGAGAGGGATGAGCTCCCAGGTCTCTGGTGAAAGTGAAGTGGAGTTGAAGTGCTTCTCTGTGGTTGAAGAGATCGATCCCCCTAATGGGGCGCCCAGCCTTCCCTTTTATAGACCAAGGGAAGGACCTAGGGTACACGAGAGAGAGAAGAACAGAGGAATGAGAAAAAACATAGGAGACAGCCCCGGGGCTTTGCCGCCCTCCTCCTCCTGTAGGCGTGTCCTACTGGTCTCGTAGATCGTGATGGAGACGTCTCCACGTCGTGATGCTGATGGTGATGGAGACGGCTCCATGTCGTGGCCCTGTTTGCTGCTCGCGCCATGCATGGGCGTCGTCAGCCAATCCTGGCGCACTGTTCCATCGTGCCTGGCACTGTGGGCGGCGTGGGCTCCCTAGAGGTGGTCTGTCGTGGCTTCGAGTCACGTCAAGGTGTGCCCGCTCCCATCTAGTGTCAGAAGTTTGACCACGGGCTCAAGTTTTTTTGCTTCTGTGATGATCAGAGGCAGTGTGGGCCCCCTGCTGGGCCTGCACCCCCGTCCGAGGGTGATCGTGCGCCCTCAGGGTCGGGTGAGGCGGAGTTCCCCTTCTTGGGGTCGGGCGAGGAGCGGCCCGCTCCCAGGGGTCGGACGAGTGGAACCCGTCCCCCAGGGGTCGGGTGGACCGGGATCTGCCCCCCTGTGGGTCGAATGAAGCCGCGGTCACGCCCTTTAATCGTTCGTTAGATTCTGACCGTTGGGGACCGTCAGTTCCCCTTCTTCGGGTACCCTAAAATTGGTACCCGACATTAGTGTTTTTGTTTTTAGTTGAAATTGAATATTTCAACCCCCTGTCTACTCCCTTGATCCTATAGTAGTGATAGGTAGTAATTGTCACGTGCCACTTTTGGCTTATCATTAGTGATGTATCTAGGGTGATTCAACGACCATCACTATATTTATTTATTTTTCATGTAGTGATATCCTTCATAGAGTAAACTGAATGACCTTTTTACTAACACATTCTCCTTATACTGGATAACTATTAACTTAAGCCCAAATTATCACAATGGAGGCGGAGAACTGGGATCTTGTGTGGAAGCAGGTTTACTGGGCTTTGGCGATTACTACATGGTTTTTGCCTAGGAGGTTTAGCAATAGATTCTAAGTGCAATGGATTGCTATGTTCAGCTTTTGTTCCTAGAGAACTACAGTCTTGCTCTTACTATATGTGCATCTATTGTAATAAGGTACAACTAAAATATTACTTGATGTGGAGTTAATATGATGGTGTTACTTTTCCATTATAAATAAGCCTAAACTATTATTGAGGAGTGAGGAATCATTTCAAGTTAAACATAATAGGGGAAATCGAGTTGTCATTAATTTTCTTCTTCCTAGGGTGTTTTAGTTATTATTCTTAGGCCATGTTTGGTGTTTTAGTGACATCATAGGGGCGAAGTGGGATATCCCACTTTATGCTAGTGTTTGGTTGTGAAACAGGTGGGGCAGAGTCATCATTTTAGGAGCAATACCTCTAGATTCTGGGGCATGCTCATCCCCTGGAAAAAAGTTAGAGTTCATTCCCTGCAAACAGTGTCATCGTCTGTTTGCTTGCCCGATCACAAGTCACATCACTCCTTCGACCGCGGCACCACCGAGCGTCATCCGCTCCTCTTCAGAGCAAAGGCAATGATGCAGCCGGCTAGCCGGCAAAATAGACTCCACCGTGGTTGGCATTTAATGCGGCAGGGAGCAGCAGTAGCTTTGCAGCAGCGCATGCAAGCAATGAGGAGCGAGCCCAGCAGGATAACAGCAAATGGGAGTGCAGCTGGGCACATACCGCTTGCTTCAGGCTGGCGTTTCACAAAACGCCTGCTCCACACTCTCCCTCTTCTACCCTCTGCGCCAGCTAGGATTTAGCCGGCTTGCCGCCAACCGTAATACTTGCTCTCACACCACCATCCTCTCCCCTTTGCGTCACCATGGTACCCTCATGGCTGCCCCACCCATGCTGTGTCTGAGGTTGAGTCCACCTGAGGCGAGATCCAATGGCGCAGCAAGCAGTGACAGTAGGCGTAGCCAGTATCGAAGTAGTTGAGGACAGCCGCATTGGGTGGAGGTGGCTACGGCCGCACTTGTAAGGTTGAGGGTAGCGGGAGCGGACGGGGTAGGGTGGGGGCGGCCTAGATTGAGCTCCAAACTTGCGGATATAGTACATATACTTCTCAAAAAGAATTCAAACCGGTCTCTGTTCGTGTTCTACTCATATTTACCCGTGTTTTCTTCTTTTTTCCATTTTTCCATGGATCGGTGCAACAACAGCACGCTGTGGACAAGCTCTGATGATCGATGCTTATAGCCGTATCCACGCATGCATGCATTGCTGAATCACTGATTACTGGTACGTGCTCATTCATGCGCTCTCCAGAGTTCAGACTTCCGGCGAGCTTTCCCACCGCCATTAACATCGTTTCAGTGCTTCCCATTTACACGTACGAGCCCACGAGAAAGCAACTTTTCTCAGGTGGGTGAGACTGAGACTTGAGAGTACAGCCGCGCTCAGGGACGGACAACGCGTCGGCCGGCTTGCTTGGCTGGCAGCTCCCGACCTCCGTGCGGCGGTGCGGGTTTTGGCGAGGCGTCGAGTCACAGATATAAGAAGCAGCGCCAAGCAGGAGTACTGGATGCTGCGTCCTCTCGTCTGCCATATGGCAATAAATTCAGGGCTAGCTTGTGGGGATGGCAGGCAGGCAGGCAGGCATTGGTTTTCCTGGGTACTAGCTGGCTGCCTTTCTACTGCTCGTCTCTCCTCTGTGTCGTCTGTCCCTGGCCTTTGGCTGCCTTGTGTTAGGCCAGTCTCGATGGAGAGTTTCGTTACGTTGTTTCCAAGACTGCCACGTCATTTGAAATGAAATAAAACTTGAATGAAATACCTACTCTCAATGGAGAGTTTCATTCCGTGGTTTCATAGGCATTTAATTCTAAGACTCATAGAGAGTTGGTAATCGTGCCATGAGAGTTTCATCTAGATGAAACCCATTTCTTCTCTCTCTTCTTAAATACACTGCCATGTCATCAAAAATGCCTATGTGGCAATCCATTTAATGCAAATGAAACTCACGTGAAACTTCCACTGAGACTAGCCTTAAAGACACTGATAAGCAAGGTCAGATACCCCTAGTTTTAAATGCGTTTGGTTCGTTAACCTGGGCCATGTTAGATTGAAAAAAAATTCAACCCGATGAATAGTACCACTTTCGTCTTATTTGGTAAATATTGTCCAATCGTGAATCAATTAGGCTCAAAAGATTCATCTCGTGATTTCCAACTAAACTGTATAATTAGCTATCTTTTTTACCTACATTTAATACTCCATGCAAGCAGCTAAAAATTGATGTGATGGAGAGGGGGTAAAAAAACTTGGAATTTTGAGGAGAACTAAACGAGGCCCTGGTGTGTATCTGCAGGGGTCAGGATCAAAGCAGCGGTCATGCATGGAACAGTAGTAATAATAGCCTAATATGGGGAAGAAGTCAATGCGCATGACATGAACAAACAGTGCTGGACGCCGGCGGAGACTGTCAGGGACGACCAGCTTGCTCTCTTGTGTGGTTGTGCGCTGGCAATTGTCAAAAATTAAAATCGCCATCCAAGATTGCCATAAACCACCGAAGCCGGCAAGCAGGCTGTTTGCCTGTTTCTGCTAGCAAGCCAAGATCTGTCAAAATTTAGAAAGCTTGACCTGTCGGCCGTTCACGATTACCTTTATGTTCACGTTCTTGGCCATGCAAACGTTCGATCCATTCATGGCACGCCTCTCTTCCATCTCTGGTTACCACGCCGAGATGTCTGCCAATGACCTCAAAACCCGGCGCTAGACACCACCATCCTCAACCGCATTGACCCCGCCGCGCCACGGCCGCGAGGCCGGCGACGACGACGACGCAGGCGAGGCGGCAGGCAAGACGGCGCCGGAGGGTCTGACGGACCACCATGACGTCGTCCGTGCGGCAGTGGTGGCGCCGCGCCGCCGCGGCGCTCAAGGACAGGAGGAGCCTGCTCCTGGCGCGCCTGCGCCCGCGCCGGGCCGGATCATCGTCGTGGCACCACCGGGAGCTGGAGGCGGCCGTGATCCGCGCGACGAGCCACGAGGACCGGTGGATGGACTACCGGAGCGCCGCGCGGGTGTTCGCGTGGGCGCGCTCGTCGCCCTCGGTCCTCCGCCCCGTCATGTGCGCGCTGGCGCGCCGCGCGCGGCGGACGCGGTGCTGGGTCGTGGCGCTCAAGTCGCTCATGGTCGCGCACGGCATCCTCCTCCGCACGGGCCTCGCGCCCCGCGCAGCCCGCGCCGGGCGCGTCCCCTTCGAGCTCGCTGACTTCCGAGACCGCTCGTCGTTGTCGGCGGCGAGGTCCCTGGCCTTCTCCGCCTTTGTGCGCGTGTACTTCCGGTTTCTGGACTACCGCTCCCTCTTCGCCGCGCAGGAGGACACCGACGGCGATGACGACGCCAATAAGCGCTCGGATGATCCCCAAGCGGCCTGTCTTGATCGGGTAGCGAAGAAACAGTTCCTGCTCGAGCTGCTCCTGCAAATCCGTCCGTACGGCGACAGCATGGAGGTGCCGCTCGTCCTCGAGGCCATGGACTGCGCCCTCATCGAGATCTTCCAGGTGTACGGCGAGATATGTACCGGCATTGCGCGGTTCCTCGTCAGCGGCGTTCCAGGCGGACCGGCGAAGCCGACGATGCGCAAGGTGGCCACGGCGGCAGGGCTGAAGGTGCTCTGGCGGGCGGCGGAGCAGAGCGCTCAGCTCTCGTCCTACTTCGACCTGTGCCGCGGGCTCGGCGTGGCCAACGCCCGCAAGCTCCCGGCGGCATTCGTTCGCTTGAAAGACGACGACGTCCGGGACCTCGAGCGGATCCTCATGAGTGACACCCAGGAGGATAACAGTGACGAGGCGGAGGCAGAGGGGATGGCGCCGGCTGACGTGAAGGACGCGGGGCCAACGTCGACGACGACCACTACGGTGGTGACGACGACAACGGAATGGGTGGCATTCGACGAGCAGAAATCAAGCGCTGGTGCTGTCGCCGGCGGCGGGGGTCACGTCTCTAATCACTGGAACCCCTTCGTCGCTGCGCCGTTAGACGGTCGGGAAGTCGGAAATCTGATCGAGCTTTTCTAGTTTTCTATTCTAACCGGACGCAATCTTGGGGTTGAGCCTTAGAAAAATTGTTAATTTGTCACCACACCAAATTGTACTTTGTGCTCTTTGTAACGTGACTCGTTTGATCCAGCTTTGTTAGTTTGTATTGAGTTCAACACTCCCATGACGACGTGGAGACTCTTTTTGGGTCTCTAACGTGAAATATGAACAAGCAATAACTGTTTCATTTAAAATTACACTAGCAAGGATTTTAAACTCGAGACTTCTGGTTTAAGGCTATACTATTCAAGTACACGCACCAACCATTATTTTCGACCCAAAAGATTAAGGCCCTGTTTGGATACAAAGCATTTTCAAAATATTGGAGAAATACTATAATTTTCAAAAATACTTTGGTTTTTAAAGGTGTTGGGTATTGTTTGAGTTGTACTCAGTCCATTCCAAATTGCAGGCCATTTTTGTTTCTATAACTTTTATTACGTATCTAGACATAATATATATCTAGGTGTGTAGAAAGACTACATACGTAGAAAAACCAAAACAATTTACAATTTAGAACGAAGGGAGTGCATTTTATAATATCGTAGCAATCGATTGTGCCACCATGTACCTATTAATATTGGTTTCATTAGCTTTAGATTTAACATGAATTAGTTATGGATAAAAACATGCATACAAAAATAATTGACTAGAAATGTTGGAAAATTTTTATGAGATCAACATTTTTATTTGGTAGAAGATAATATTATGAATTCAATCAAATTTATTTCATATATTTTTTATAGTTTTTATGAATTTCGAAAAAAAAACTTTATCGCACAAACATTTACATTTTTTTCCACAATAGTAAACCCGAATTTCATTACCAAGGCAACAAAATTACACAACGTAACCAAAAACGAGAACAGCAAGCCTTCACACACATGATCACCAAGGGAACATATGCATGAGCGCACTAATGCTACTGCCATACTCACGATAACATCCAACAGGCCCAACTAAGGCAACCAGAAACGTTTCCATTACAGGGCGCCATGCCCAGGATCACAGAAACAACAAGCTGATATCACTAGAGCTATCCAACAAATGGCACCAGTTGACGCTCCCCCTGTGAATGCGCCTGCAGGTCTTGAGAGTGAAAGAAGAGGACCGCCATCTTCATCACCTCAGCTCCTTGGATCATTTGTTCCTTCAGGTCCTCCTTGAGTAATCCTGCCCAGTATGTTAGAAAAGCGCAGGTCAAGCAAATAATCTCAGTAGGAGATTTCACCCTTTTATCCTCAAAGCATACAACATTTCTGGTGTGCCAGATGACCCAGCAAACTGTTGCCAACCCAACAGTATGCAGACTGGGGGCATGAGGAAGGATCCTCTGAATCCACGGCTAGAATTGGTTCAAATTGCTGGGTCTACAATCCAAGCCCAGGGAATAAGCAATCAAACTCCAAACATATTTGACAGTTGGACACTCAAAAAAATAGATGTTGGCTACTTCCATTCTTAGTACAGAAAGCACAGGTAGTTGACCTTTTCCATTTTCGTTTCACTAGATTATCTTTAGTGAGAATCACATTCTGAGAAACAAACCACATAAAAATCTTGATTTTCAGAGGTATCTTAGCTTTCCAATTTTTCTTAAAACTGGGCCCATGCTCATGACTACACATGATTATAAGTAGATTTCACAAAAAAACAAGCCAGATTTCTCCCATTCCCAAACTGCTCTATCATTCTCAGAGATAATACCATACCGGTAAACAATGTCATGTAATCTTCTAAGTTGACATTGAAGGTCTTCATGCAACCATCTCTCAAAAAAAGGCACCAATTTTTAAGTTTCATGTAATCAACAGAGCACATTTGTTCCTCACTGATCTCATATAACTAAGGATGGCAACGGGGACCCGATCCCCGATTCTCCGTGGGGAATTCCCCTATTAGGGGATGGGGATGGGGAGAATTTGATCCCCACGGAAAAGAAAACGGGGAAAAACTTGGTTCCCGTCGGATCCAGCGGGGACGGGGATGGTACAGCATCCCCCGTCCCCAATTCCCCGATCTCCGCTTCCCACAGAGCACTATGCGCACGGCCTCATTGGCTCGGCCCAATGGCCCATCATAGCCCACATAGAAACGAAGCATATAAAAGCAGGAAAACCTAATTGTCCATCTTATCTGCTCCCCTTTCCAACTCTCGCTCGCCGCCGCTCACCTAGCTGAGCTATGCACAGCGTCGCCGCCCTTCTGCGATCCCACACGCGGTGCCCCACGTTCTCTCGTCCCTCCCGCCATCATGCATCCTCGCGCAGCGGGGCAATCGCGCTCCAACCGTGCGGCTCGCAGCGCCGTGCGGTCGTGCCATGCTCCCTCGAGATGTCAGTAGCCGATCTCCACGTATGCTTCAGATGAAGAATCGGCTGCTCAAGCTCGGCGTGGAGATGAGATGACGCCATGCCTTTGCTTGACGCGGCCGCTACAACCACGATATCTGTGCGTGCTGCAAATAGCGTCAGGTCTTGTCAGTGAGTTTAGTTGCGGAAGACAAGGGCAAATATGCTTCGTTATGGAGATCCGTGGCTTTGGTTTTTTTTCTTGAATGTGGCTTTGGTTTTTTATAATGTATTTATTCCTTGTATTTTCTCTTTTTTGTGCGACACGAATTAGCAATGTTTGAGAAATATTTGCACAGTTGATTTATTCCTTGAATTTTTGATGTCATAGATTGGATTTTGGCTCGCTCTGTAAAGCGGGGATGGGGACCCCGTGATGAGGACATCGCCACGCTGGACACACCGATGCTATGGTCTTCTCCAAGTTGCAATTCGTCCCCAACTCAGCTGCCACGTCACCCTCGGATTCAGCAGACATGTCGTCACTGTTTCGGTCATAACTCTCTCATACGACATCGAAACGGGGCGTTCTTGGATGCGTTGGAAAGGGGACGACGACGCCGTCGTTTTGGATCTGGTCCCAGCTCCAGAAAGTCCGTGGATCATTCTGTGTGACCACGACAAGGTGCTGCGTCACCTATTTGGGCCAACTTGGCCATGTATCGTGTCGGGCCTTAAGCCCAAGTTGTGGGCGCCCAACCCCTGGCCGTCCTCAACCCTAGGTCGAGTCTTAGACTATAAAAACAGCCGCCGCCGCTGCTAGACAATTGGGTTTTGTTTAGAGTTTAGTTTTCCATCGAGAAACTGAATCGTTCATTGTAACTGTGGTGACAAATCCTTTTACAGTGATCCAGGGCCCCTGTTCTTGATCTCCTCCACTGTGTCGATTAGTCCTTTGGAACCGAGTTCTTGAACCCTATTGATATTCGCATCATTCATATTTGCAATTTCAGATTGCGTGTTTTTACCTTCTTGCTTGTGTTCTTCGATTCGCTTGCAGGAAAAGCCTTCTTGGCGAGGTCAATCAAGTTGTGCTTGGTTGATAACCAACGGAGCAGTGGTGTAACGGTTGCGGGGTTCGAATCGTGTCTGATTTGAAGCCGGATCGCCAACGTCGAGATCTCCACAAGTCGAACTTACCGGTTACCTCTCGGAAGATCGGGCCTGTATCTCATCAATTGGTATCAGAGATTTTAGGTTTACCGCGAGGTATATTCTCGTTTGCCTTAGATTCATATTTGTTCATTACCTAGAGTCCACATAAAGCCTAAAAATATTTCAATTTCCGCTGTCCTATCACCTTTTGTGCCTTTGCAATTTCGTTTCAGATTCGCGTTGTTGAGTTTGTGTCCGTGGTCGAGTCTTGTTGCTGGTTTAGGATTGTGATCGTGGTCGTAGTTCAATCGCTCGTTGCTGTGATTTTTGTTTTCCGCCGCTATCCCATCCACCGTTCCCAAACAACAAGTCGAATCCACCACATTACTCGACTTGCCCCCGCTAGCCGCCTTGTGTGACTTCTCGCCGCCGCGCAAACCCTAGATAGGTTGCAAGCCGCTCTTATTTTGCCTGCATCGCAGCCCTCCTTACATCATCAGGCGCATACCTACTGTCGCTGTTGGAGTCACAGGGACGATCTTGTGATCGGTGTTGGAGTTTAGGGACGCTTTGCCCTAACTGCCGTTTTCGTGTTGTGCCTCCAGTCAAAACATAACTTGAGATACCTTCGGTAAAACAGGCATAACTTTTCGCTCGTTTATCAGAAAAATCTGAAATTTTTACAGCAGCTTCTTGACACCATTTGGAGCCGACCCAAACTCGGCTTCGCCCTGTTTGGTTTCGTTAAAATTGCCAAAAAAAATCAGGAAAATAAAGAAAAAAAATTGTTAAAGTTTTTGCACGCTTTTCAGAGAACGTGCTATTTTTCTGTAGACCACATCCGACCTCATTTGTAGGTGCCAATTTTTGTGGTTGCATCTTTTGTGATCCTTGTTCAGAGAAAAATATAAAAAAATAGTGAAAAAATAAAAAAGTTTGATTCCTACTAGTGCCTTTTGGGAAAATCAGGGAAAAATTCAGGAAAAAGGAAAAATCCGGTTATTTGCTTGTTCTGTGCGTTCTTTCCATTATCCTTTGTTTTCACCTTGTTGCGCTATGTCTCGACACGTCTTAGCCAGCAGCTGTGATTTGTACTTTGGATCCGGATTGAACAATCGCTAATCTGTATTCGTTAATTGCTAATCCTTGCTGTCATATTGTGTGCCTACCCATAGCTCCACATATTCTTCTGTCAGCACAGGTTCATCTTGCAACTGTTACCCACGCTCAGCAACAGATTGCTTCGCCACGTTGGTTTTGCTCTTGTTTGGCGTTGGTAAGAATACAGGCAAGACGGTGGTAAGCCGCTTGTGATTTTGCATTCCACTTTCACCACCACCACCACTTGGTTCCTTTTAGTTGATAGGGATAATACTTTGGTGTTGTCTTTTTCTATCTTCTAACCATGGCAGGATCTCCGACGGACTTCAATGATTGCGTGTCCAAGGGCGAGCTTACAACGTTCATGACTGAACAACGCAATCTTATGACCGAGCTGACGCGCAATGTGAACAATCTGGTCACCCGCATTGAACAACTCGAGCAACGTCCTCCACCTCATCGTGCTGTTGATGACGATGCGGATGATTTTGGTGATGACGATGCGGATGTGAATGCTGACGGTTATGCCCGTCGCCGCCTCAACTTCAACCGTCGCGGTATGGGAGGTAATAATCATGGTAATAATGATCCTTTTGCTAAAATTAAATTTAGCCTTCCTCCTTTTGCTGGTAATATTGATCCAGAGGCTTATTTAGATTGGGAGCTTGCTGTTCAACAAAAATTTGATTCTCATAATGTTCCTGCTGAGCATAGAGTTAGACTTGCTACTAGTGAGTTTACTAATTTTGCTTTATTCTGGTGGAGTGATCTTTGCAATGCTAATAATGCTGCTGCTGTGCCTCAAACTTGGAATGCTTTAAAGCAACGTATGAAATCTCGTTTTGTTCCTCCTTATTACCAACGTGATTTACGTTTGAAACTGCAAACTTTAAAACAAGGTGATAAAGGAGTTGAAGCTTACTATCAAGAATTGCTTATTGGTTTAGCCCGTTGTGGTATAAATGAAGATGATAATGATGCTAGTGCTAGATTTTTTGGTGGTCTAAATTATGATATACAGAACATACTTGATTACAAAGAATGGCGCAATTTTTCCCAATTGTATCATCTTGCTATTAAGGCAGAACGTGAAGTACAGGGACGCAAACAACACCAGCCTTTCAGGTCTAACAATGGAAGGAATTTTCAGCAGCGTTCAACGCCGGATACACCCAAGATTCCTGTTGCATCACAGCCATCTACACCTCCATTGTCTTCCGGGGTAAGTCAATTGTCTAATGTGCAGAAGAAAGGTGCCACTCCAGGTGCTTCTACTAGCTCCTCCTCGTCCAGCGCTAAAATCATTTGCCACCGATGCAAAGGCATGGGACATGTCATGAAGGATTGCCCCAGTCGTCGTGCTTTCATTGCTACCGAGGATGGATATGTAAGTACAAGTGATATTGAAGATGATTTAGCCCTTGCTGCTAACATTGATGCAGATTCCACCGAGGGCGATCAAGACAAGGAGGCTATCATCATTGACTCTGTGGCTGCTGCCGCAGATTATCCTAGCCTTCTTGTGCAGCGTGTGTTAAGTACACGTGTGGGACATGAAGACGAGATGAAGATCCAACGAAACAATTTGTTCCACATGTATTTCATTGTGCAGGGTTGTCGTGTTCTCACTATCATTGATAGCGGAAGTTGCAATAACTTGGTGAGTTCAGATTTGGTTGAGAAGCTTGGCTTGACCACACGACAACATTCGTATCCATATAAACTTCAATGGTTCAATAATAGTGGTAAGACTAAGGTAACTAAATCAGCACGCATTAGCTTTTTCACAGGTTCTTATCATGATACTGCTGATTTTGATGTTGTCCCTATGCAAGCTTGTTCTATTTTGTTAGGTCGTCCATGGGAATTTGATAATGATGCTATACACCATGGTAGAACTAATACATACACTATCGTACATAAGGATAAGAAAATTATATTGCTGCCTTTGTCTCCTACGGAAATTATTAAACATACTAAAGAGATTAAAAATAAACCTCCAACTGACATTGCTAAAAATAATGGGAATAAGTTAAAAGGAGGTACTTTTCTTGCTACAACTTCTGCTACTGCTGAGTTATGTGATAATCCTGATGCACCATGTTATACTATGTTTTGTCAACCTATTATGTTTGGTGCATTGCCTGCTGTCACTAACCTTTTGCAGGAGTTCGCTGATGATGGGATGCAGTCGAGGGCGACTCCAATTCTAGAAGGAGGGGATGATGAGGACATCGCCAAGATGGAGTCGAGGACGACTCCAATTCAAGAAGGGGAGGATGATGAGGACATCGCCACGCTGGACACACCGATGCTATGGTCTTCTCCAAGTTGCAATTCGTCCCCAACTCAGCTGCCACGTCACCCTCGGATTCAGCAGACATGTCGTCACTGTTTCGGTCATAACTCTCTCATACGACATCGAAACGGGGCGTTCTTGGATGCGTTGGAAAGGGGACGACGACGCCGTCGTTTTGGATCTGGTCCCAGCTCCAGAAAGTCCGTGGATCATTCTGTGTGACCACGACAAGATGCTGCGTCACCTATTTGGGCCAACTTGGCCATGTATCGTGTCGGGCCTTAAGCCCAAGTTGTGGGCGCCCAACCCCTGGCCGTCCTCAACCCTAGGTCGAGTCTTAGACTATAAAAACAGCCGCCGCCGCTGCTAGACAATTGGGTTTTGTTTAGAGTTTAGTTTTCCATCGAGAAACTGAATCGTTCATTGTAACTGTGGTGACAAATCCTTTTACAGTGATCCAGGGCCCCTGTTCTTGATCTCCTCCACTGTGTCGATTAGTCCTTTGGAACCGAGTTCTTGAACCCTATTGATATTCGCATCATTCATATTTGCAATTTCAGATTGCGTGTTTTTACCTTCTTGCTTGTGTTCTTCGATTCGCTTGCAGGAAAAGCCTTCTTGGCGAGGTCAATCAAGTTGTGCTTGGTTGATAACCAACGGAGCAGTGGTGTAACGGTTGCGGGGTTCGAATCGTGTCTGATTTGAAGCCGGATCGCCAACGTCGAGATCTCCACAAGTCGAACTTACCGGTTACCTCTCGGAAGATCGGGCCTGTATCTCATCACCCCGCGGGGATAAATTCCTCGCTCGGGTATGGGGATGGGGAAAGAACTCTCCCCGACAGTGTTCACGGGGATGGGGATAGGGCGGATTTTGTCCCCGCGGGGACGGGATGGGGGTGTCAACCCCCGACGGGGAATTCCCCGTTGCCATCGCGACATATAACCTTGGAAACCTCTCTAGAGACAAGGCCACACCATCCATCGTGCCAGAAGCTGGTAGATTTACCATTGCCCATAATCATGGCCCTACCCTTCAGATACACATGTCTCATCTTCAACAGATCATTCCAAACAGGGGAATTTTTGGGTTCTTGGTTAGTAAGGCAATTGGGACCTTTTTAAGATATTTCTTTTTAATAATGTCTTGCCAAATGCCAACAACATTTTCAGCTTTCCACCACCACTTACAAAGCAGACTTATATTCATTCTTTTTAAGTCTTTGATCCCCAAGCCTCCTTTGTTTTTTGGCTTTGTAATTTTGACCCACTTGATGAGATGATATTTTTTCTTCATATTACTCCATTGCCAAAAAAAAATCTTTTTCTAGTCGTGTCCATCAATAACTGACACAGGCAGCCAAAACATGGACATAGCATACACAGATAGGTTACTTAAGCAAGAGTTAATAAGAATCAGTCTACCTCCCAGACTTAAAATGTTACACTTCCAACCATCAAGCCTTTTGAACATTTTCTCACTAATAAGAAGCCAATCTGCCACATGCAGTCTAGAGCTAGCCACAGGAACTCCTAGGTACTTAATGGGCCATTAACCAATTGCACAGTTGAACATATTGGAAAATTCCAGGCTTTTAGTGTCATCTTGACTTATCATAATACCTCACACTTAGAGAAGTTAATTTTAAGACCAGACATATTCTCATAGAGGTAAAGAAGAAGTTTGAGATGAACAGCTTGCTCTTTATCATCTTGGATGCACAGAATCGTGTCATCCGCATACTGAAGAACCGTTACCCCATTTTTAATATATTCAGGAACCAGCCCCTTAATCAGATTATTACTTTGAGAAAGAGAAATCATTTTAGCCAAAGTATCGGTAGCTATGTTGAAAATGAAGGAAGATAGGGGATCCCCTTGTCTAACCCCTCTATCAGATTTAAAATAATTTTTGTTAGAATTATTCACCTTTGACACTAACAGTGCCAAAGCTCATTACTAACTTAATCCAGTCACACCATTTAACACCAAAATCTCTTTGCTTGAGACATTCAAAAAGGAAGTCCCAATTTAGTTTGTCATAGGCTTTCTCAAAGTCCAACTTGAGAATGAGCCCATCTTTTTTCTTAATTCTTGTATCATGTAAGATCTCATGCAAGGCTAGAATTCCATCCATGATGTTCCTATCTTTAAGAAAGCCAGATTGGCTTCTATTAATAATCCTACCCATGACCTTATCCAGTCTCAACATCAAAGCTTTAGTGAAAATCTTATATATTACATTCAGAAGACAAATAGGTCTATACTGTTTAATGTTGTTAGCTTCTTTAACTTTTACATTTACATGAATATAAATTTGAGGTAGCTTGTAAACTTATTGGATCTTGGAAGGCTAAAAGGCTCATTGACTGCCTACCTGACTCTTGTTATTAGGGCTTGTTTGTTTCTGACTTCTGCCAGCCAAAAGCCAGAAGCTAAAATAAACAGCCCAACGGTTAAGTTGGTTTTTAAAAAGCTAAAAAGCTGGCTCATGAGAAAATGAACTAAAAAAATGTATCATGTGTTTTGAGTAGTTTTTCTAACTTTTGGTATGCTTAGAAGTTAAAAGTTTATTAAAAAAAGCCAATAACAAAAAAAAACAACAGCTAAAAACAAAAAATCTAGCTTTAAACTAAAAGGCCAAAAGATGCAGCTCATACAAAAAAAATCTAGCCTTAAACTAAAAGGCCACGTAGACCGCTTAACAACTCTTGGCTAGCTAGCCGGTAAATGGTTAGGCATTGCAAATCCAGCATTGTGGTGTTGTTTGTTGTTGCTTAAAATCCATAAGACATCCTGCAAGTAAGAGAATCTTTTAACACTTTATCTATAGCTGTGGCAACTAAACATCTTTTAAGTTAGTCAAACTTTTCTAATTTTAGGCGAATCAAACTATGATAAATCATGGTTGTGAACCAAATATCTTCCTATATAATGATGTATATCAACATCTTAGACTTGGTTGGAGGTGCACGAAGTCTTAACTTTTTCGTCGGTTTTCTTCGAGGATTTATAGAGACGTTGTGATCGTACAAGTCCAACCCATTTATGAACTTATTATTAATTGTTTCATATCAGGAGAATGAAGAGAGCAATTTATTTCCCAAAAAATATAAAAATATTTATATATATAAACCATACGCTCCATATTTTCAAAAAGAAATGTACTAGAATGGATCGCGATCCAACTTTCGAGCGGGCCTCCATGAGAAACAAACTTCTAAGCGGGCCACGGGCCCACGGTACGCCGTCGGCCTGTCACAGCCCAACTCGTCGTGGAGGACGAAGAGCACTGGCCACCGTCGTCTGCTTTGCCCGCGCCGCACAGAACGCCGCCCGCCGGACCAGGCCCTGCGGCGCGGCTCGCTTCGTTGGTTATCTGTGTCGAAAGGCGAAACGGCAGCCAGGGAGACGGAGCCACGGCCGGAGGCAGTGTCGCAACGACGGCGCATCTGATCTCGCATCGCACCGAGGCCCCCCGGAATCCCAATCCTCTCCGCTGTCCGCAAGCATCCCGTCTCCGCCGCAGCTTCTCGTCTCTGTGGTCTGGCATCAGAGTTCCCGGGGGAATGGCTGCTCTGTCGGCAGGCGCGCTGGCTCCGCTCGCAGGTTGCAACCGCTCAAGCCTAGCACCTTTCCTCCCTCTGATTTATCGTCTTTCTTGGTTGCCTGGTTCGTTACTCTTCCCCAATTTTCTTTCGTTTCTAGGTCTGTCTCCGCTCCCGTGGTGCAGCCCGGCTGCGTTATACTGCCGAAGGAGTCCTCCACTTCTCAAGGTGCTGTATCATCAATGGCTCTAGAACCAATTATGCGCTATTTCCAAATGTCGTCACTCGTCAGTTTACATGCTTTATTACATTTTAGGTCTCCATCGCCAAGACGCGGCCTTCTATTCACCAATTTGCCCCTGCAAGCCTCCGAAAATGTGCGGCTATGTCAGAACATGGACGTCAGGAACTCGGGACCAATGAGTACCAGCTGGATGATGATGAGCCGCTTTGGCTGGCAGTGTTCAGAGAACTTATTGTGTAAGTGTGGATTGCCTCCCTTGTTGGTTTGTCTAAATGTGAAATTGAATTTGTTACTTTGTATTGTTAGGGGTTTGAAGGGATTGGTAGCTTTCTTAGCTGAGCAGCCGAGGCAACTGAAGCACCTGGAGTGGCCGGGCTTTCAGCACACGGTATGCCCCCTGCATTGGACATTATTGAGGTGTTTAGAGAATTGCCATGATGCATTGCTAAATATAATGTGATTTGCTGCCCATATTAGGTTAGTATCAGCAAAGGCAAGGAAAGTGCAATTTTAGCTTGTCTGGATGTGTTGAATTTGCAGCAAATGTTGTGTAGGAGCACGTGCTAAACGACCAGAACTAATTGGTAATGTATAGTGGCAGAGTGGCGCTGTAGGTTGTTATTGAGATTGAAGTACACTGTGCACATTTTTATGACTATTCTATAAAATCAAAGGGGGCAGCCATCTAGATGTTTTTTTTTGAAATAAATCAGCCATCTAGATGTGAGATGTGGATAAATTCGATTGATAACCTGAATTACCTTCAACCAACAAGTGCCAATATGTGTTTATTTTCAATAAGGGGCTAAAGTTTTCCTTGTTCTGATTCCTTTCTCGATGAAGTGTTAAATTATGTCCATATCCTGACATCCTTATTCTAGTTTTCACCATACTTACGTTTACCAATGCCAGTTTTCTCAATAAATCTTGAATTTATTGGCATGCCATATTCATATGCATCCTAGATGGGCAATGTGGATTCTAACCTTATGAGTATAAATATGTCTCCAGATGCACTTTTCATAGCTTCACATTCAAATGTTACTTGTAGAACTAGAATTTGGTCCAATCCTGTGTAGTTCTTTGACTGTGTCTAATAGGCACGGCTGGATTATAGTTTTCCCCCCTTCAAGTGCACGGCCTTAGCCGCCTTATTGTGATCATTTTATGCCGTAATTTTAAATATTTTGAAGCTGCTGCATCAACAAAAACAAAGAGAACTTTGCTTACCTCTTGATCTAATCAAATCGTCATCATTGGCAGATGAAGACGGCTACACTTACTCTTGTACTGGTAGCTGTGTTTATTGTTGCATTGTCAACTATTGATGCTGCCCTCTGCTACATGCTGGCGTGGCTACTTCGAAAATCTGCGTAGAATAATGGTATGCTACTTGTTTCTTAGACCCGAATTGTTTACAACTCTCTGGTCCATATTACATTGGACATTAGAATGCAGGTGATCTAGTCTCTTATGATTGATAAATTTAATAGTTAAACACAGGACAGTTTTCTTTGTACTTTGGGTGTTGCTAGTGGTGCACCGGTACCTTGCCATTCATGTTATTCATCTGAAGAAGTAATTACAAATAGAATGCCTTATGTTGTTTGCCATCAGACTTGGAGAATCAGATGAAGTGATCTTTAAGGATCACATCTCGCAGTTACACTGATTGCTGCTTAAGTGTTGCCATCTGGATGCTGTGGATTTACTGACACGTGATTCATTGATCAGCAGGAATATCCATGTATTGCTTGAATATGATTTAGCCGGGCTGGATAGTAGCAGGCACCAGGCACTGCAGCTGGAATGCAAGCTCTTGTTGTTGTAGGGGTCAGCAATGTTATGCTAGCAGGAAGGTGGATCTTGCACGGTGTACCATTTTATTTTGAGAGTACTGAGAAAATCAAAAGAGATGTCCTTCAAATAGTGCTAATGTCATGTGATGCAGAAGCTCATAGTAGCATTTGAAAGGAAGGTATCTGGTTTCAGATGAAAAAAAAAGAAGATATAGTTGTCTGTGTGAAACAGTTAAATAGGTCTAGCCAAAACTTGAGGTCTGATTTAACAGAGAAAGAGCACATCCTGGAGAGGATCAGAGAATTGTGTGTAGTGATTTGTAACTTCTTTTTTTATGTTAGGCAAACTTGCTTGTAACTTGCTGGTCCATCGGCTAGGATCTGGAGAAAAATATTTTTAAGACGTGTGGTCTACTTTGTATCTAGACATTTTGCTATGTATCTAGACATATTATTTATCTAGATGCATAGCAAAATGGATGTACCAAAAAAGTTAAAGTGACTTATAACTTGGAATGGAGGGAGTACATGCGAGAGTTTTGGAAGGAATAGATGTCAACATTTCATGCAATAACATTACTGGCTTTATCACATAATGTGCACATTTATAATTGATCTCAGTTGTGATTCAAGGACATGGATACCACAACTATCTGGTGATTTCCTGCGATCGTTTTGGCGTTTGAACCAAAAGTCACAGAGAGATGATAAAGATAAATTCTTCATCCAGGTACTTTCATAATCCTCTCCTTTACATTGTTAAAAAGAAAATGTTTGCTATAAGTGCTTCCAAATTAGACTCTGTGATTGTGCGTTACAATTAATTAATATTGATCCAATGAATCAATTCAAGAATCAATTAGAATGTGGTAGGAAAGGGTGGTGTCATGCTACCAAAGCCACAGTAAAGCTGATGCAATATGTTCATCTCAAATTCCACATCTTTATCCATCCTCTGCTTATTCAGAGCCATTTGTTCCAAACATTGCATTCCCCATAAGATCATACGCACCAGGCAAGCAAAATCAGATACACAGAATGGCAGCTCACAGAAGACAAATATTCTGTTTCACAAGATGTGGACTTTGGCTTTGTTCTTCGCAAAATGCGAGCTCAGGATGCACATCACCACATTGGGGAAAACGAGTACTGAAGTAGTAGATTCTGTACACAGATTTTTTCATAGCACCTGTACAAAGTTGCACACACAAACCAGTCACATAAGTTATGATATATTACAGCTGACTGCCCAAATCCAAATCGTTCCCTACATCTTTTGCCTAATTGTCAAACTACAAAGCCAACAGCTCGAAACAAATCAACTCCACACTCAACCCAACCCAAACCAAGTCAACCTATCCAATACTTAGTAGTCGAATACGAGCTAAATATATGACATCAGGAATGTACATGCTAGTGCAAGAACTTATGATGCCCATTTACAATACTCAATACTTCGTCAATCAGACCATTCAATCATCCTGCAAGAGGAAAAAGCAACACAAACAGTTATTTTAATTAGTGAGAAAATTGCCCAAGGTTGTTAGAATTAAGAATGAATGCATATGAAGTCTGATATAGTACCAGCAGTATGGTGTTCATCCAATAGAGATTCCGGTTCAGAGCCACTGATGGATGTAAATGTTGACAGTGAATCATCACCGAAGTTCAAATGGGAAGTTGATAGACGCCTCAAATCGCCAAAGTATCTATTATGGCCAGAGTATGATCTGGGCGTCAAAAGCTCAGGAGTAGCACTGCCAAGAGATGATCGACGAGGAGTTGGAGTCTTGAGTCCATTAGTGTTTCCATTTGGCCGGTACCCATTTGTCTTCCTACTTAAGCTGCTCGTCCTCTTTGGGCTTGGTTTAGATCCAAAGATCGCTTCTTTCTCTGCAAGTAGGATGCTCTCCAGCTTCTTCTGATCCTGCAAGAATGCAAAAGTCAGTTTAAAAGGTCCTATCATTTGAGAACTATTTTCAATCATCAAGTGTGGTTGGGTAAGCAATTCTACCCGGTATCGTCGATTTTCCTCTTCTTTCTGCTGCCGGCTAAGTCTGTACTCTTCAAGAACAGATATTAGGCGCCCCTATCAAAAGTACATGAAAATCAACAAATTAATCAAATAACTTGTGCATGCACACATTGGTCATCCAGTTGTAATGCTTACCCCATCATAGAGAAAGGGTTTATTTCTTGCGTTTTCCCAAGCAAAGGTTCGGTTTATAAGATTGCCCACCATACCTGAAAATTTTCTGGGTCATGAATTGAAGTAACTGAAATCTATACATAATTTTACAGCACACATATTGAAACTTACTTGGGATTTTTCTAACCAAAATCCGTGCCTTTTCTGCCCGTTTAAGGTTTATATGAGCACCCCTTCCAGCACTATACCTCTTTGGGTCCTGCAAAAACCCTTTGGTGTCATTTTTCATGATTTAGATGATTACAGGTTTCTCATGGAAAATGATAATGATTAGTCCATTGCCAAGTAGTTCCATCTTTCCAGCTACACTGAATTAGGTACTTTGTGTGTACATAAATGGTATGTGAAACTGTTAGAAGAGTCAAGGGCCTATTGGACCTTAGCCCGTTAGGGTTAATTAGTCGCTTGCTTAGGATTAAGTAAGACATCTTCTCTATATAAGGAGAGGACATGTATCAATCTAATCAAGCAAGAGATTAGAAGGAAAAACCTTCTCTCTTGCTGGCCGTGGGCGAAGCCCCGCGGCCGGCGTTCCCAGCGCCCCTCACAGCCCTAGCCGCCGGTCCTCTACCTCTCGCCAGCGTGAACAGTACCCGCGGCACTGTAGCGCGTGAGTACGGTAGCTCCGCCGCCGCTTCCCTCGACTCTCTCCTCCCAATCCCAACGACGTCCATAACAGAAACATTCTAATTCCATTCTAGGGACGCTTCCAGTACCTGGTTATATTCTTCAAGCCAAGCCTCTTCATCACAAGCAGCAATCCATTTATTTATCCTGTCCATTATATCTTTCCGGCTAAGAGACTCTTCTTTCGCTTTTAATATTTGTGACTCAATATTCGCCAGAAGCTCAGAAGGGTCGATGAGGCCTGGATGGAATAGGCACAAGAATATCATTGTTTGTAAAAAAAGAAAAAGAAGAAAAAACATGTGAATATAATATAGTAGCAGAGCAGGGTGCAAAAAGAACAACCAGAATCGATCAAAGCATCAGTTTGTTCAGGGGCTGTGCTGACATCAGGTTCTATATGTGCCTTTTGGCAGATCTCTTCTAATTCTGCCCTCCTTTTCATAACAATTTCCTTTAGTCTGCTGGTTTTTAGTTTTGTTAACCTCTCAACCTCAGCTTCCATCTGGATGAGAAATGAAAATCTGAATGATTACAGTACGCTGTGAGCAAAGTTTAAAGACCCAAACAACAGCAAAGAGGTAAAACCTTATCAATTGTGTCCTCGGAGAGAACTCCAGGTGATGTGATTCCCTCCTCAGGTAATATGAGAATGGTCATTATTTTACTAAATTGTCTCTTTTCTTCTTCAGGCGAGTCCATAAGTTTCCAAAGTTGACACAATGATTCCATTGTCTCTCTCATCTGTCAGTAATGGATCATTTGGAAATGTGTTATGAGCAATTGATAATAGCTTAAAACGAAGAGAAAGGAACCTAGAGAAGACCTTCTGGATTCTAGACTTTCGTTCTGCTTTTAACTTAGAGATTGTACTGGCAAGGCCCTCCAGTGTGCTATTACTGATATTTCTGGACTGCTCAATACCATTCTGATGTAAACTGGGATGAACTTCATGTACAGTACTTGCAAAATCGATTCCAAGGACTCCACATAAGGAATGCACTTCATTTATATACTCCAGAACCTTGCGAAGACGCTCAGACTGAAAAAAAAATGCAAACAGGGATCAGAACCTCTTTGGAAAGTGTACCCAAAACATTCAGAAGATATATTTTTCTGAGTGAAATGTGACAATTTATAGATGACCAAGCATTCTTTAGCATCTGTATTAGCTCTTTCTTTTTTCTGTAATGTATGCAGAAGAAGCACCTGCACTAACTCTATCGAACAGGAGTCATGCAATTAGCAATACTAATACCAGATGGTGAACTCACTGGGGGAAAATGTAAAGTGCCATGGCCAAAGGTCTGTACGCCCCAACCCAATGGTGGTCTAGGCATAAAAGACCTTGAGTACTTTAGTCAAGCACTACGACTACGATGGCTGTGGTTCGCTTGGGACAGTAGACAAAGGCCATGGGAGGGCCTGCAGGTCCCGGTAACTGATGAAGACAGAGCCATGTTTAATGCAGCCACGGTAGTCCAACTAGGAAATGGCAAAACGGCGTCCTGGAACTCGTGCGAGCTGAATGGCAAGACGCTGGCTGTGCACTTTCCGGTGCTGCACAAGCATAGCAGGAGGAAAAATAGAACGGTGGCGGAAGCAATTACCCTGAGCCAAGAGATCATTGTAGAGTACATCAATCTATGGGAGGAACTGGAGAATATAGTCCGACTCACAACAAGACACCATCTCCTGGGTCCTGAGAGCGGACGGCACGTACTCCGCCAAGTCTGCCTACGCTATGCACTTTCTAGGAAGGACGCAGTGTGCGACAGCAGCTCAAACATGGAAAACAAAAGCGCCGCCAAAGTGTAAGTTCTTCATATGGATCATGTTGCAAAATAGAATCTGGACAGTAGCTCGCCTGCTGATCCGAGGCTGGCCCAACGAATACTTCTGTCAGCTGTGCCTTAGGAACTTGGAAACTATGCAACATTTGTTCTGCCAGTGCCTGATGGCAAGAGAAGTATGGAAGCAGGTTGGGAATTGGATTCAAGCAGCCTCCTTGATGCCTGAAAACTGGGACCAAACTGCAGACATGGGTGAATGGTTCACCGGATTGGTGACTGCTGCAGCTCCATCAGTGCGACCAGGGATGCGTTCGATGGCTACTCTGACGATCTAGGAACTCTGGATAGAAAGGAACAGCCGTGTCTTCAAGAAGGTGGCAAGATCAGTCCAGCAGACTGTATACACAATTCAAGATGAAGCACGAACTTGGGCGTTTGCTGGGAACAGAGGCTTGGAGGTGCTTCTGCCGGCGCCTGTGTTCATCCAGACCTGCTGCTTCCAGGGGATCTTCCTTAGGAAGCATTAGATTAGCTGTAGTCATTACTCATTCATGTAAATCGACTTGTGTAACTCCAGGGGTGGCGACGGACTAGGCTTCTGAGTCCTGAGCGAAACTATAGCAGCACATCTTGTGCCACTAGCCTAGAACTGTAATTTGCTCTACTCTTACATCAATGAAAGCCGGTAACAGATCTTTCGAGAAAAAAAAAACCAAAATCTTCAGAAAAACACAATAAAAAAAAACTTCAGGGAAGCAGACAGGTAGACTCAGGATGTATACCTTATCTTTCTGAAGGGCACGAAGCTGTGCTTGGTAACTATTAAGCTTCCTCGTTGACAGATCATGTTCCTCAGCAGCAAGACTGCTCGCATTACCACCCTGATCATTGTGTTCACTCAACTCAAAGCGGATCTTCTCAATCTGCGATCTAATATCAGAGAACTGCTTGACCCTTTCCTCTTTCTTGCATTTCAAGTTCTCCAGTACTGGGACGACAACAGCAAGTTGTTCCTTGAGTGGTACAACGCCCTTGTCTTTCTGCCAAAGATGTTGAAAGGTTATTTCTCGGTCAGACATCGCATTATCAAGAGCTGTATTTCGTATGGCAATAAGCTAAACTCTGCAGAATATAGTGCAATCCAAACTACTGAATAACATTGGTAATGCTAATTCACGGCAGTTTAGAAAGAACTGACTGAAGCTTGGCATACTTCCCTAACTCTGACTGAAGCTTGGCATACTTCCCTAGCTTGTAAAGACTAAAGAGAACCTTCAGCATTCTTAAAAATGAAGTCTCCTCAAGAGGCTTCATATATCTACAATCTATATCCACTTCAACAAGAAGCAAACCATGCATATCCTTATGCAACCAACCTAATTAGTGCGTCACCTCACCATCAGTCCATCACCATGTATAGTTGTATACCTTCAAGTACAGCTTGTGCTCCCCTAGAGTTGCCATCAGAGATGCAACTTCAGCTTCTTTGGCAGCCACTGACTGGTGCAACTGGACCCTAGTCCGATTGGCATCGTCCACCTTCCTGCGGTAGACTTCCAAGCATTCTTTTTCGATGTCCAGCAACACCTTGTTCTTCTCGCCCTCACTTTCTCCTACCTCTGCCCAGATTTGCTGATTACAAGAAACAACATTGCATGAGTTATGAGCAAACACTATAGTAGACTTAGATTAAATACAGATAAAATGACACTGGCAGTTTCAGAGTACATTTTGGTTAGTAACTCATGAACTCTCTGATCAATAGCATATTAATTTGTAAAGGTAAACAGTATAAAGCTCAATTAGGTTAAAAGAGTTACTATTGTCCCATCTTAACTGCCTGCTGCACTAGAACCAACCAATTGCTTTTTTGGCTGCTGAAGAACTGTAAAGGTGAAAAAGGAGAGCCATCCACAATAAAGCTACTGCACTGCATCAAGGAATTCGCCTGCCGAGCAGTTCACCACCCGGAAAAGGAGAATACAGAGAAAATCGCCGTGCATAACTCAAGGGGCGGAATTTTTTAACTTTTCTGCAACTATGGAAAAAAAAAACCTAAACAACTGAAGAAACCAGAACGCACAGCTCTGAAGCTGCCTGTGTCATTTTATCTGTATTTAATTTAACTGAAGAAAAAAAACAACTAAAAAAACCCAAACACGTACAGAGATTCTAGACAACTAACAACTGAAGAAACCCAAAAATGGCGACAAAATCCGCAGAATTGCAAATTTTCACACAGTAAACGAGACAAAACCTGAAGACGCGCAAAGAGAGGACGAATTAACGAAGCGCACTAGGGAATCTCGGAAAACGAAGTTAGCAGTGCCATTTAACAAACACGTGGGATAAATATGGCAAAACGAATTTGTAAAGCAAGATGAATAATACCTGAAGCTCTCTGAGCAGAGCACCACAGCTGGGACCTTCCATGCCCAAGCCCAGGCCAGCACCTACGCCCACCATTGAAGAACTGGAGCAGCTGCGAAGGAGGCCTTCACTCTCCAGTCCCCAGAGACCAGCAAGACGCCGGGAACAAGAGCGAGGAGAGAGAAGTGAAAGGAGCGGGCAAAGGTTCAGACTCCCTGACGACCCATAGGCGTTCAGCTACGGCCTGAGCTAGGCCATGAGCAAAGCTGCAACTGCAGATGAACTTTCTAGCTTCCTATTCCCTCGTCGCCTTGGGATAAGAGAACAATACCAGCAGCTTACGAAAAAGGAGACACCAAATGCCAGCAACTCAGGGGCCAGAGAAGCTCTTTTTCATGGTGGTTTTTGGAGTTTTAAGCCATCTCTGTCTCCTTCCTCTCTTTTTTTGCTTTTCTTGCTGCTAGTCTGCTACATAAAGGGTGAGAGAGAGACTGTGTAGTGTGTTTATGAGAAATTTGCAGCTTTTCTCTTCCTCCGAATTTTGGTTGGTTGGGAGTATTTGCTAGGTGGTTAGGGAGGCTCTTCACTTGTTTATGTTGGGGAAGGTTGGGAGTGAGCCACAGCACTGAGAAGTGAGAAGAGACGGTGGAGGGTACAGGCAATGGATGGTGGCCTTTGTTTTCAGTTATTTAATGGTGAGGTAAGGCGTGCACCTGTGCTGTGCATGGAAGATTCCTTCAAACTTTTGTCCAAACTACTCCAACAGATGTGGTTTGGGTAGTGATCTTAAACTAAAATGATGTGACCAATCATGAAATGCTAGTGCACCATACTACCACGAGCGTTTAACATTACCCTCGTAGTTTTGTATAAGAATGTCCTCTCTTTTTTTAAAAAAACGACCGGCAGGAGTTCTGCCCGGCATATATTAATAGAGAAGATGAGTAAGTTAAAACATGAAATAGAAGTTCCAAATTGGAGTAAAAAATATAAAGTCAAAGAGCTCCGCTAGAGGACTACTCTCGAGATAATCTCCTTGAGCCTGTTGGCTCCCGCAAGGCACCAGGTCCTCGCTTCCTCCTTGATTTTCGCAATTAGGCTTTCTGCAGTGGAATGGTGCCATTGAAAAATCCTAGCATTGCGTTCCTTCCGGAGCTCCCAAGTCACCAGGATTGTCAAAGACCGAATGGCTTTAATAGGCATACCCTCAGCCTTTCCGACTGCACGCCACCAAATGGACACAGATTCAAAGGAAGCCTAGCCTGAAGGGTCTGGGAACTGTCCCTCGGTCCCAAGTCCTTACTGCAAACCAAACTCGTTGATTGTATTGACAATGTGCAAGCATGTGTACTATTGATTCATCCGTGCTATGACAAAGAGGACATAAACGTTGGTTTGGCCATCCTCTTCTAGCCAAGCGATCTGCTGTCCAAAGGCGATCTTGGACAGCCAACCAAACAAAAAACTTGCATTTTGCTGGTGCCCAGGACTTCCAAACTAGAGTATCTAGTTCGGTGTTTCTCGAGCCATGAAATTGCACCATGTAAGCTGATTTTGTTGAATAATCACCATTGGTGTTGAGCGTCCACTCGATATGATCAGCTGTGTTCAAATCGAGGTGCACATGCTGAAGACGATCCCAAAGGGCAACAAATTGTGTCAACTGCTGAACCGTGTTGATTGCTAGAATGTTTATGTCCTGCACCCATGAATTGCCCTGCAGCGCCTGTTGTACTGTTTTGTTCTTCCTTTTGCTTGCTGAAAAAATGGCTGGAGCTATGTCTTTTGGTGATGCACCATCCAGCCATGCCGAATGCCAGAAAAGAGCCTTGGCACCATCCCCAAGTGTAATCTTTGTTGCTGCATTGAAGAGTTGCCGATCAGTTTCATCATAGGGTACATCCATTGCTACCCAGGGTTTGCTTTCAGATCGCCAAGCATGCCACAACCAACGTAGGCGAAGTGTTCTTGCAAACCTGTAGAGGTCGAGGATATCCAGACCTCCGAGCTTGGTAGGGCAGTTACAACGCTTCCAATTTACCTTGCATTTGCCACCTGAAATGTGATGAGGCTCGACCCATAGGAAGCGGCGTCTCCTTGAGGACGTCCTTGGGAGGGTTGAGAGCAGTTAGGAAATAGATAGGCTGAGAGGAGAGGACAGATTTCACAAGAGTATTGCGTCCTGAATGGTTGAGTAGCCTCCCTTGCCAATGAGCTAGGCGGCCTGCTGCCTTGTCTGGAAGTGGCTGGCATTCTACTTTCTTCAAGCGGCTGAGAGTGAGGGGCAAACCAAGATATTTGAAAGGGAAGCCAACAAGAGCTGCCAGGAAGTCTGTAAGAACCGCTCGAACATCGATGTTATTACATCTGATCGGCGCGACCAAACTCTTGTTAAGGTTTGGTCACTAGGCCAGTCACCTGGCCAAAGTGGTGAAGGATTTCTTTGAGTGCAGCAACATCACTTGCAAATCCTAGGCTTCATGTTTAATGTACTTACCGGCAAAAATTCTGAACAAAAACCTATTTTGATGGTCCAGTACTGTAGTACACTGCGACTATTATGAATGAAGCAGGAAAAAAAAAGGAAGATGGGAGCAGCAAGTTGCATAGAAGATCACTGAATCCACCTGACCACGCCGGGCGCCTTGATGTTGCGACTAAAGGTACGCATGGGATCACGTGATAAGTCTGCTACAGTGTCGTATTCTCTCCGGCAACCGGCATCTTTCTGTGTTCGGGGCATGCAAAACGGCGCCCCCGATCGAAAAGGCATCTTTGTACTCACGTGGTACATGCACTGTTCGCTGCGAAAATCCGTGCAAAACTCCAGCGGAACCCCAAGAATTAGCCTCCCATAATGCAGCTCATTCCTCCCATGAAGCCATGAACTCACGCACGCCCGTCTTGATTGTCTACAGGTACCGAATCACTATCATAACGAAGTACATTGTGCATAGTCTACAGGTACAAAATCGCTATCGCATTCGCAATTCGCAAGCATTAGAGCCATGGGAGTCAAAGGCCTCCTTCAGGCTTCAGCAAACCATTGCGTCCGTTCCTTGCAGCCATCGGCAGGGCAGCAGATTCAGGTCAACTCGCTAAGGCCCCGTTCGCTTCCGCTGGAATCAACCTCGGGAAGAATTCCTGACCGGAATCATTAGTAAATTTATATTAGTTTTCATTAGCCGGAATTATTCCTGGCTCATACTGCCGTAAACGAACGGCCCCTAAGCTGAACCTCCCTCACCATGCATTCATAATGCACTCGTTTAATCCTCCTACAGAGTCCCTCCGTGCGAGCGCTTAGCAAAAATCATACAGGTATCTGCAGGTCTGGTTGGGCGTGGGAGCCCGATTAGGTCTGCTTGATTAATCATGCGCGTCGACGTCAGCGCAGCTGATTGGGAGGAGGAGGAGGAATAATGGATCCCGCATTCCAACGCGGGCTTGAGGTTGACGCCGGACCGAACGCCCGGCCACCACAGTGACCCCGGCAGCTTGAGACGGGTCTGTGTCGCGTATACACATTGCACTGCCGTCTACTACTGTCTGCATTGCATGCATGGGATGAGCGAGGATAAGATCATTTATAAATCCTTTTTATGGTTAGTGGGAGCTAGATAGCATCTTGTTTCTTGTTTTAAACGGGAAAAAATTGTTCAGCATTCCCCTCCTCTCTTATACTACGCATTATATACTGCATTTGTGCAACAGATAAATAAAAAGTAGTGAGGCACTACGAGGCGGTTAGTTGAATGATCAGTTTTGAAGATTTTTTTACTTGATGATGGAAAGGTGTACCGTGGAATCGAGTTCTCTGTCTGTGTCTGTCTGCTCTGCAGTGCTCTCAGAAGAAAGAACGAGCTCTGTCTGTCTGTTGGTGCCTGCCTAATGATATAGCCTCCCTTTTATTTAACTTTTGTCCAACATTAAAGTGAAAGACACTGAATTGGGAGTCAATTAGGATGGCATGATGATTTAAGGTGAAGCTGTCCCAGCCCTGAACCAGCAAGACGCCAACAAGGCGCAAGCGAATTCAGGGGGAGAGCTCGGAGCCGACCGTGATCTCAACTGACGAGCGGTGCCCCCTCCCCTCCCTGTCCGTAGCTAGCTGGCTACTCGCTACTACTCCGAAGTAGGACTCTGCAGGCCCCTCATCCCAATCAGGTCCTCCTGTTCTTCCTTATCCACTCATGAACTTATCTGCACAGATACTATCATCATCATTTATCTGAGCTTGCATACGGACGGGCCAAATGCATAAATGATTGCCTAATCCCGTCAGTGTATGCATAGACTGGACCACCGTCTAAGGGGGTTGTCTACTCTGCGGTTCTTCTCTTTACCTTTCCTCTTTTCTTTTTCTTGCATAGGACAATGTTGAGGTATGACCAAAGTTGAGCTACTCAGATTTTGAAATGTCAAATGTTCATTCGCTATTTTTTTTTGTATCTAGTATAAGTGTATAACCCACCTCCTTTTCTATTTCGGACTGCAACTAGCCTCCTTTTCTATTTCGGACTGCAAATTGATTCCAGCATCACCGAATGCAAAGATTAAAAAAAAACGTGCCTTTTAACTGTCGGTGGCCTTGCGTTGCGACTTGGGAGAAGGAAACAAAAGGAAAGGACCAAGACGGAGCCCGTGGCCACTGGGATGTTAGAGTTGATCTCCTCCAGCCCGGCCCAACGGCCGAGCTAGGCCTTGATCCAACGCCCTGATCGGGGGCGTCCAGCCTTTTAAGGTTGGTGGGGCCCCCGTCGCACTGCGCAGTATAAAGAGGAGGTGGGGTCTGGAGCACAAGTCATGAGGTGAATCACGGCTACAGTACCCCACCAACAGAACCCTAAGCCGATCTAGGGAAGCGCAGCCAGCAGCGGGAAGCGCCGCCGTCCCACTACTTCACCGCAGCCAGACTCCACTACGGCGACTCCATGACAGACTCCTGCTCTCAGGCCGACGGCCGGTAACGCCTCCCCGTTCCCATCCTCTCTGTCTTTCTCTCTATTCCACTGTCTCCCTTTCTCCAGTGAGTGTACTATGATTCTATTGGTTCTATCTCAAATGCAAAGTATAGTTCCCACTAGATCCACTGCTAGACGATTCTATGTTTCCAACAATGGTATCAGAGCTTTAGGTTCTACTAGTGTGTGGATCTAGAGTTTTGGGAAGAAAGGAATCACAGAAAAGAAGAGAAAAGCCGGATTCGATCCGGAAAGAAATTACCAAAAGCTAACCCTAATCACCTAACCCTAACCGGGAAAAAAAAAAGGGATCCGATTTTGAATTGGGTCAAAGACATTTAGCCAAACCCTAACCAAAAGAGAAAGGACCGGCGGACTTATTCTTGACCGCACCGCCGGTCGCCACCGCCACTGTCTTTTGGACACCGCGGGAAGACGCCCGGCTGCGCGCACAAGCTCACCACCGGCACAGAAAGTAGTGGCGCCATCGCACATCTCCGTGCGCGAGCGGACTTCGCCCTAAGGGCACTGCCGTGAGACCATTCGACAGAGCCGCGCGCTGGACGCACGCGAGCTCCGGCGAAGGGATCCACGACGGCGCTACCATCTTCTCCGCCACGCGCTCGATCCGCCGTACGGCATTGCCGGCGGTTGGTCGTGGACGTGAGAAGGGGAGGAATAGAAAAGAAAGAGAAAGGGAAGAGAAACAAGAAGAGGCAGAAGGGGATGGGCTCGGCGGCTGCGCCATCTTCTTCCTTTCCGGCCGCCATGGCCGGCCGGCAGCTAAGCTTCTCTCCTTTTGTGCGGCGCGGTTGAGAAGAGGAAGTGGAAGTGAGAAATGAGGTTTTAGGGTTAGGGAATCAACCGGCTGCGGTTTTGATGGGGCGAGGAGTCCGGGGAACCGTCCGATTGAGACGGACGGCTGCGATCGCTCGGGCCGGTTTCGGCCCAGGCGGGTTCGCCATTTCCCGGCCCAGGCCCAGGTTACGGCCTGGGCGCGGGTGTGTGCCGCGCGAGAGGCTGCCGAGCTGGGCCGCCGCTGTGCGCTGGGCCGAGCTGCTGCTTTTGCTGGGCCGCGAGCCAGTCAGCAGATGGCTGGGCCAGAGCGAAAGAAGGCGTGCAGAGTGCGTTTTTGGGCCGCGGGCCGGTTTCTTGGCTGGAAAGAATGTTTTGCTTTTGGGCTTATTAACACAGTATTGTTTACAAATTTGATTTAATTTTTTTTTCAGAAGCAAATTTGATGATAATTGTCTAGTTTTATCCCGTTGTTTCAAAATTGAATAGACAACGAGATAAAACTGTCAGAGAGCAAATGAGTACAGTGAAATGCTTCTGAAAAGTAGATGAATCTTATTTCAAGAATATTAAATGTTTCCGCTGCAAAGAAAAAGTTTTGTCTTCTCATTAAATCTGAACCAACGGGAGGATTTAATTTGAAGAGCAGTTACAGTTATTCAGTGAATGATGAAAAGTTTATCCTCCAGTTAAAATTGGAACCAACGGAAAATTTTTTTAATTGGAGGAATGATTGGTTTATAGTTAAAATAAATTATAATATTGTTATTTTCTGACCAACGTTGATGATAACAGTATTATAAGTTTATTTAAGAGTTTATGTTTAAAGAAAATTATGATATTGTTATTTTCTGACCAACGTTGATGATAACAATATTATGATTCTATGAGTTTTATGTTTAAAGTTTAAATCTCTGATGAATTTTGCATCAAAGTGAACAATTTTTCAGAGAATAGATGAGAGACAAAAGATGCTCCAGAGCGAGCAAAATGTAATGTTTTTCATGTTTCCGCTGCAATGATGATGATGATCTTCAAAATTAAATTAGAACAAACGGGAGAATTTAGTTTTGAAGAGGGTTATAAGATAATTGAGTTTTCATATGTTAATTCCATTTCTGCCCAACGGTGATGTGGAATTGATGTACAAGATTGATGGTTTTGTTCTATTTCTGCCCAACGGTGATATAGAATAGAACTTAAAGTTTAAAAGTTTAATGTGCATGTCTTTAACCAGACCAATGTAGGGTTATTTTCATGCTTATTATTGTTGATTACTGATTAATGTTTTCAGACAAAGAACTTCATGCCTTTATTCTTGAAGGGTGAAAAGGAAATGAGCTGGGTACTTGTGACTCAGAAGATGAAAAGTGCAATTTTTACAGAAAGAAGATCATTGTGTAAGGGACTACGGTCTCTTTAAAGAATGACTTCAAAAGTAAGAATTCTAGGATATTGATCCAAGAAGAAATAGAACAATAAGAGCTTAGTTTAAGAGATGTCTTTTATGTACTCTTTATAAAGAAGAATTTAGTTTTAGTTTTAATCATCATAATAAAAGTTGTAATAAGTAATATATTTTTAGACTTAATCATCTTGATTTGAAATGTAATAAGTGACATGCATGTTTAATTTGACCAACGTCGGATTAAGCATATGTGTTAAAGAGTTTTTGGATTTACTTCTAAATTGTTGATTGAATATGAGCCAATATTGACTTTTATGTCCCTTCAAGAAAATTATCTCGCATGGCGGGAAAAAGTTTGTGACAGTACCCGTATGACGGGAAAAGTTTGAGAAAATACCTGCATGGCGGGGTAAAGTTGGCATAGTACTTATGTTAATCAATCCTGCATGGCGGGAGAAATTTGACATAGTACTTATCCTGCATAGTGGGAGAAAGTTGTGATTACTCATGTGCTTTGTGTGTATTCCGCACAGAGAGAAAAGTTTAGGGTAGCTCTTATGCTATCCTAGTATAAGTTTAAGGAGAACAGAAAGCTACAGACGAACCTTAAGATAAGAATGACATGCAAGCGCGACTTGCGAAAGTATTAATGATAAAAGACTCTGTTGAGTTCTTGAAGTGAAATGAGGAAAAGTACTCCCAACGAATTAAGAAATAATTTCATTTGCATGATGTAATCATGTGGATGAAGAAAGTAATCAAAGTTTCCTCATTCACAAGAGTTCATAATAGTTTTGAGTTCTGAATAGTTTTCGAAATTGTGGTAGAAAAGTTCGTACCACATTTCGAGGGGGAGAAAGGTGAGATCAATTAAGAAAGACAATTAAGAAAGATACTTCCCATAATTCAGACAATGCGATGCATACTAAAGTGATCTATAAAAGATGAATGTGATCGTCGGGGGAGTAAGACGGTCATAATAACAATACCCCTAAAGTAAAGATATAGCTAAATTCATGGACCTTTTAAAGTTCCAACAGAAAGATAGCATAGTCAGCCAGTATTTATACTGGACGTGTTTTAGAGTTTTAAAGGCGGTGCTAAATGCACCATATGAGTTTTATCGGATTAAACCCAAAATAAGAAAATTAAAGATGGGACAATCTGGGGGAGCATGGTACAGAGAAACATGACTCCGCAAGGAGGATGAATAATGTAAACAAGGATCTTGTTACACAGGAACTTATAGAATCAATTGTCTTTTGGCAATAAAGGTCAAGAAATGCTAGTAGCTAAGGCCCAGAAAGTCTCAAAGAATAAGAAAGTCAGATATTTCTGATAATTATAAAGTCTATATTGGTGAAATTCAAATGGAGGGTAATCCCACCTAATTTGAAGAAGCCATGAGAGACGTTTACTCGTCTAAGTGGCAAGAAACAAAGAAAGATGAAATAAAATCGATAATACCAATAATATTTTGGGATCTAGAATAAATTCCTAAGGAGCCAAGACAGTAGGCTGTGATGGGTCTACAAGACGAAATGTGACTCCAAAGGGAATGTGTAAAGATGTGGAGCGCGACTTGAATCAAAAGTTTATTGCGCGAAGCGAATGAATAGATTACAATGAGTGCTAGTGGCACATCATGATCTGAGTTACATCAGATGAAAGTAAAGATAGCATTTTCCAATGGGATTTGTATGAAAATAATTACGTGGCATAACCCAGAGGTTTTGTCATGAAAAGAAAGAATGTAAGGGATGCCACCTGTAGAAATCTCTTATGGAATGGAGCAAATCTATAGACAGTGGCATTTAAAGTTGAAGAGTCAATTAGAAATTTTGGGTTAAAGAGAATGAGAGGACAATTGCGTATGTACAAAGTTATAGAAAGGGAAATTCATTTCCTAATCTTCTGTGGTTGACACCTTAATGGTTAATGGTGATGTCAATCTACTACATGAGAAGAAGTTCTTGTCCTCAAGCTTCAATGAGAAAATTCTCGGTGAAATGTATCTCGTTAAAAGAATTGAAATTCACCGAGATAGAAGAAAAGGGGTATTATGACTATCGCATAGGCATGCTAAGAAAAGTTTCTAAAGAAATAAAGTACCTATGCGGGTAAACCTACGCCTGTTCTCATGGTCAGGGTAATAGTTTTGAGAACTTTAATGTTCCAAAAGCAATGTAAGATTGTTATAGATGGACGTCCTATATGCTTCGGCTGTTGGAAGCTTAATGAGTACAAAGATAAGACCTTGCCCTGACACAGTTTACGAATCCGGGTTGTTTTGGCAAAAGTCCAGTCCAGATATAGATCACTGGAATGGAGTTAAAAATATCGGCCTCATGCTAAAAGGAAAGAACAGGTACTCTCAAGTAGTTGTGGGTACAAATGTTATATTTTGGCGAGATGTTTAGTGAAACCCACATAGTAGCTAACACTCGCAATTGGAGTTTTATTGTGGAAAAGCTCCAAAAGAAACAGTTCTAGTATCATCAGTGATGTAAAGTTATAATATAGCATGATATGAGGCTGAGGGACAGGCAAAATGGTTAAGGAACTTAAACCCGGAATTGATAATGGTTGTCAACAGCAATAACCATTTAAGTAGTTTGCTCCTATGACAACGAGTCAAGTGTGCTGCCAAACACATTGACATTAAAGTTATACGTTGTTAAGGAGAAAGTCCGGAATCATACCAAAAGGGTATTGAACATATAAGTAACAAGCAAGTGCTTGCGGATCCGCTTACCAAAGGCTTACCACCCAGTGTGTTCAGAGAACACACAGTCGACATGGGTCTATGGTATAGCCTATGATTTCCGGACAATAAAGGGCCCAAAAGTTGAATAATCTGTTTCAGATCAGAGATGTGTATTGTAGCTGTTAAATCTATCGGCAATTGACCGTGACGATGAAGCACGCTCTATGCACTGATCTGTGATGAAGTGGTAAAAGAAATGAATGTAAAGTTAAGTCTAAAGTTCAAAGTATAAGATGAGATCAAGGGGGAGAATGTTAGAGTTGATCTCCTCCAGCCCGGCCCAACGGCCGAGCTGGGCCTTGATCCAACGCCCTGATCGGGGGCGTCCAGCCTTTTAAGGTTGGTGGGGCCCCCGTCGCACTGCGCAGTATAAAGAGGAGGTGGGGTCTGGAGCACAAGTCATGAGGTGAATCACGGCTACAGTACCCCACCAACAGAACCCTAAGCCGATCTAGGGAAGCGCAGCCAGCGGCGGGAAGCGCCGCCGTCCCACTACTTCACCGCAGCCGGACTCCACTACGGCGACTCCATGACAGACTCCTGCTCTCAGGCCGACGGCCGGTAACGCCTCCCCGTTCCCATCCTCTCTGTCTTTCTCTCTATTCCACTGTCTCCCTTTCTCCAGTGAGTGTACTATGATTCTATTGGTTCTATCTCAAATGCAAAGTATAGTTCCCACTTGATCCACTGCTAGACGATTCTATGTTTCCAACATGGGAGACACCAACAGATGAGCTCTCACGTCCGGTGAGGCCACTGGTTCAGCTGAGCCTCAGCGTCCCTACCACTCTCTCATCCTCCCACAGCCACAGCCCACAGTGAACCAACTGGATCCAGCAGCGATCCGACCGCCGTAAACATCGCTCTGCGCGCGCGCAACAGCGCCGTGCCGCGCGTGTGCTTGTTAGCCGGACGACGACACACCGGAGCGCGGGACGGCTGCTCGCACCTGTTGCACGTCGGCAGGGCCGGAAAGGTCCACCGGCAAGCCATTCGGCCTGCTGCTACGCAGAAGCGTAGTAGGACGAGTCGGCGGTCCAGAAACAGAAAGTGGGTGCGGTCGTCAGCGGCGTACGTGCTCCTTTCATTCGGCCGTGACTGACACCTCGACGACGGCACGGCACGGATGCGCTCCAGCGCAGGGCCAGGCTGGCTAGCTAGGCAGATTACAGGCGCACGAACCGGACTCGACCAGCGTCGCCGTGCGGCAGCAGATACTACGTAAACGTACTAGTACCACGCACGAGGAGGGGGCCGCGTGGCCCGGATCGTACGCCACGGCGACGTGGGCACACCCGCTCCCCGAGCGGTGGCTGCGCGCCTGCGCCTTCGGCTTTTGCCATGCCGGCTCGACGACTTGGCTGCGGCGACGTACTCGTACGTACCAGGCGTGGGCCGGCGGAGTAGGTAGGCATCGAGGCCTAGTTTGCAAAAAAAAAAATTAACCCGATAAATAATACTACTTTCGTCTTATTTGATAAATATTATTCAATCGTGGATCAACTAGACTCAAAAAATTCATCTCGTGATTTCTAACTAAACTGTGTAATTAATTATTTTTTTACATACATTTAATACTCCATGCAAGCAGCTAAAAATTAATGTAATGGAGAAAGAGTAAAAAATTCTAAGTTTTGGGTGCAAGCTCGAGCTGGGGTCTGGGGACCGGGTTCTGGCTAGCAAAAGCCGTGCCGTACTTTCGCTGCCGGCCGTCGGCATCTCTCCGATGGTGACCAGGGTTAAAAAAACCGGCCGGTTTACCGCGGTTTACCGCGGTAACCGCCCAAACCGGGCCGGTCCGGTTCCGGTCCGGCCCGGTTAGGGTTTCCCCAAATTCAAATTTAAAATTTGAAAAAAAAAATGCTAAAAAAATTCCTAAAAATAGTCCATGATTTATAGAAGCCAATGGTGTAAAAATTTTTCAAATTTGAGTTCGTTTAGTATTTATTTATACGAATAGAAGTTTGAAAAAAAAGAAAAAAAAACAGTGCCGGCCCGTTAAGGCCCATGAGGCCCATTAGGCCGTCACGGGCACAAAACCAGCCGGCAGTGAGCGGGGGGGGGTCCAAACGCGCCGACACTTCATTTCCTCACCCCCAACGCGACGGTCCGAGCGAACCCTAGGCGTCCGGCCGCCGCCGCCGGCTTACCGCGCGGATCCGTCGGTTTACCGACCGGGTAGGTCGGCTTACCGAGGCCGTTGCGCGCGGTCGGTAAACCGCTCGGTTAGCTCGGTTAGCCGCTCGGTTAGCTCGGTTTACCGACCGGTTCGGCGGCTAACCGCGCAGGTAAGTTTTTTTTGTTTTTTTTTATTTAGAGTAGTTTTAGGATTTAGGTAGAATTTGTTTTAGGATTTAGGATAGTTTGTTGGTTAGGTTTTAGGTAAGATTTATTTTAGGATGTTTTTTTAGGATTTAGGATTAGAGGTAGGATTTGTGGTAGGATTTAGGATTGGTTAGGTTTTAGGTAGGATTTATTTTAGGATGTTTTTTTAGGATTTAGGATTAGAGGTAGGATTTGTGGTAGGATTTAGGATTTTAGGTATACATTGTGTGACTTTGTGTATATATTGTAACTTTGTGTATGTGAGGTATAGATTTGAGGTATATTTTAGGTATATATTATGGAGGATTTGTGGTAGGATTTAGGAAACATTTTATTTAGGTGTGACTTTGTGTTGTCCGTTTATGCAGGTAGAGTAGACAATGTCAGGCAGAAACAGAGACGTTGTATGGGAGCATGGTGACAATCTTGCTCCTGGATGGAGATGCAAATATTGTCATGTGACGAGAGCAGGCGGTGGTTGCACTAGATTTAAACAGCATTTGGCTGGGTACGGGACGGACACCTTGCATTGCGCCCGTGTGCCACCAGATGTGCGTGCGTACTTTCGGCGAGATCTTGACAGAGCTAAGAAGACGACTGCTGACTCAGACTAGATGGGTCTATGAATGGGAAGACCCCAGTTTTTATAATATGTTAGTTCAAGAATGGGAGACAACAGCAGCATGGACAGGACAAACTTGGCAAGATTACAAAGCTGACCTGCTTAGACACCAAGGTATCTCTCTTATGTCCACCGCCGAATATGAAATGTCGTGCCAACAAGGGGTCTTCCCATACATCCTACGTAGTTGACCATGCGAGCGGAAACTATATCTTTGTTTGTGTAAGCGACTATATATTGTATTTGTATGCTACTATATATTGTTGTTTTAGTGACTATATATTTAAGCGAATATGTATTTGTACGCGACTATATATTGTTGCTTTACTGACTTATGTTATTTTTTACCACATTGTGTGGTCTTTTTATATTAATTTGTGCAAAGGAAGTACCAAAATTTCTTTTTTATTCATCACAAAAAAAAATCCGGTTTGGAGCGGTAAACCGGACAAACCGGCCGGTTACCGCTCCAAACCGGCCGGTTTACCGGCCGGAAACCGAACCGAAGAACATTTGAATTCAAATTTGAATTCGTCCGGTTACCGACCGGTTACCGGTCAAATCGGCCGGTAAACCGCTACCGCCGGCCGGCGGTTACCGGAAACCGGTCGGTAAAAAAAACCCTGATGGTGACTGCCCAACCGTACAAAAACACAAGTTGGTGGTGACCGGAGAGCAGAGCAGGACGCTAGGACAGTGCGAGGATAAACATGGTGAGAGGGGCATACGTGAACGTGATGCCCCGTCCCCTTCCCCGACGCTACTGGCGACCTGGTGGCGCGAAACTCACTCGGATAACGCGTACAGTACGTATCTCATCTGCTACTAATCTTCAACTAACGAAAGCTGCCCCAAGGCTCCGCCCTTCTCCTCTCGCCACGTCGGTCATTGGATCTCGAACGGATGGCTCAAGCAACTCCAAAGGTTGCTATTTGAGCACTGTTTGCGTACTGTCCACGCTAGAATTGCTACGCGTACACGAGAAACGTACCCACAAAATGAAAGTAAACTCTTTTCCTTTTCAAAAAATTTCCAGAAAACCCCTATATAAACAAGAACCACTCCAAAACCTACCCAACTATTTTCCCCCTCTTCTTCATCATCCAAAAAAATCCAAAACAATTTTAAAATTCCTCTCATTCGCGTTTTGTCGATAAACTTAAAAAGTTTATATGCCATCCATCCTAACTCCAAATCACGTAATTTTTCCACAAAAAATCTCCTAAAATAAAACCCCACATATTCAAATCCTTCTCCCTAATTTTCCAACCCTTCTTCATCATCCAAAAATCAAAAATAATTTCAAATCTTCTCTCATTCCCGTTTTGCCGAAAAAACTTAGGAACTTTATATCGCATCCAACCTAACTCTGAATCCCATAATTCTTCAACCAAAAAACTTCTAAAATAAAAACCCTACATATTCAAATCCTTTTTCATAATTTTTGGTGATACCCCTTCTTCATCATCCAAAAATGCAAAATAATTTCCAAATTCATCCTTACTCTGAATCCCATAATTCTTCCACCAAAAATACTCTAAAATAAAATCCTACATATTCAAATCTTAGAAAAATTACATCTCATCCATCATAACTCCGAATCCCATAATTCTTCCACAAAAAAACGAAAATAAAATCCCACATATTCAAATCATTTTTTCCTAATTTTCGGTCATTCTCAATTTTCTCATTGGTAAATCATAAAACTGTACAACCACTACAAAATCAACACAGGCAGATCAAACATGGCGCGGCAACGCCGCGCCCCAAGTTTTCTAGTCTAATCGCATGCGCCAACTTGGTTAAGCAGCAAATGCCATGTCATCTTCAGCTATTGCATTGGTACTATTACTATACACACGATCATGTTCTGCACAGGTACTGTACAGCCTTTGGGTTGTATCGTAGTACTCCTACTTCACTGCCCAAATGCAGTGCAGCTGAGTGGCCTGTATTGCCTGCATTCGCGGGAAAACTCAAGATACGTATTGTTGGGCGGCGCCACGGAGGCGTGGAGCAGAGTAATAATGCTTGGCATTCGCAGGCTCATATGTTGCCGCCAATTGAAGTAGACGTTGGACAGAGCACAATAACGCATGGATACGATGGATGGCTTGAGGACATGGCACCTGCTTGCGCCTCTCTTCCTACTACTGTCAACTCGTGGCCTCAGCCACAGAACTGAGCTGCTCTGATTCTCTGAAGGAAGACAATGGTGACGCAAAGGACAATAGTAGGCGGGGCTGGATAGTGCATCAGTGCATACAATCTCTACAGAACTATAGCTAGGAGTAGTATACGTTGGGGGTATGTTATGCCGATCGATCGCACTTCCCATAAAAAACACGCGTACGATCAACCTTTGACACCGCGGCTCTGATCCCACGCGCAGCCAACCGCGAAAAACAGATGGACCGGAGGTTAGCGCCTTTTAATCATGGCCGCATTGAGCTTTGCATCTGCCGACATCCTTAGCATTAAAAATAAGCACACGAGTCCATCTAATCTAAGCAACATTCCAGGCGAGGACAAAGCAGGCGCGCCACTTACAGCTATCTGAAAAGATTTCAGCTGCAGCAGTGCAGCGTGGCTGGCTCTCCTTTCGTTCACAACGTTCCTCTCTCGCGTTCACAGTTCAGACACAGCCACAGCGCTGTCAGTGGTCACAAGTCATCGCCGTGGGAGACAGCGACTTCAGAAATCCGAGAGGAGTTCAAAGGGTTGGTATTGATCTAATCACTCAACACTAGCACTAGCAGCATGCATAATCTGACGGTACAGCCGTACAGGACAAGGTACAGTACACCAGTCACCACCAGACATGACCTGAGTCTGAGCGCTTCTCTAATTTATCTCTAACTACAGGCTCTTGCACCTTCAACCGATAATAGAGCACGAACAGCTCTGCTCTTTCTTTGGCAGTTTGGCCCCGCCTGTTGGACTGTGGAGTCTGCAAAGCTGGATTCCTTTTCTTTTCTTTTTTTTAGGAAAACTGGTTTCCATATCTGGTCGGCGGACCATGGAGTCGGCATCAAATGGCCCTAAGATACGTTGTGTTTTGCACAGCCCACTTCGTAGATCTTGTCTGCTTGAGTTTCGGGCCTGCCGATTCCGGGCTTTTGGCCCAGTTTTCCCAGTATGAAATTGCAAGCCTGATCTCATTCCGGTAGTCTGCCTAATAATAAATAGAAGAATACTAAAACTTCAAGTTGCCGTACAAGTTGTTTCCAGAGCGGAAATTCTCTGGCGAGGGCGTCCGTGGTGCAGGTAGGGGTGAAAACATTACGTATTTGAAATCGAATTCATCTAGAGGGGTTTAAATCTGTTCGTATCTGAGTCCGGATATTCAACCTCTGTATTTGTATCTGTATTCGAATACTCAAATCGTATATTTATAATGTCTTTATCTAATCATATCATATCCGGTAAGGTTGACACTGTTCGTATGCGAATCTGAATTTGGACAGAAATATAAAAACAAATGTAATATCAGTGATATCCGTCCGTATCCGATCCGTTTTCATCCCTACGTCCAGGCAGATCCGTCCGGACGGCCCGTTCTCAGGCCTGCGCTGCCGTCGGGCTCAACAGGACTGCTTGGCTGCTCCGCTCCACGGTAAGTGTTTCATGGTTTCTCAAAAATACAGCGACGTTTCCTTTTCCCACTGTCGCGCCCATGCGACCGCCACTGGCGCATTCAACGTGCCACTCACCTTCTCCCACCGCCGTGGCCTTATCCAGCATGGGTGCGTCGCACCCGACCCCCATCCCGCACTCCTTCGCGTCCCGCGTCGTGCCCCCATCCACCTCACGCCGTCGCGGCCATGGATCGCACCGCGGCTGGAAGGGGAGACCTGCGCCTACGCCTAGTTGTACGCTGGGTAACTCTCGACGCCCTCTAACCTGAGCTTGCTAACTACCGCAGTTCTCCACCAAGTAGGTCGTGGTCACCGGCGATGTTGTGTTGTGTTTCAGCCATTTTAGACTTGTGTTTCAAGTATTTCATCTGGATGCTGCAAAAGTGGATCTGGAATGTCATGTTGCAAGCATATGTTTCAGGTGTTTTAAGACGTATGTTTCAAGTGTTCCATCTAAATGTTACTATGGCTCTTCTCGCATGTTTCAAGTGTATGTTTCAAATATTTCATATGTTTCATCTGGGTGTTCCAAAATTAGATCTTAATGTTGCATATGTGCTATGCCTATACACGCATGTTTTAAGTGTTTCATCCGTTTTAGACGTATGTTACAAATGTTTTCATCTGGATTTCCTCATGCGTTTTGAAAAGATCTGGGTGTTGCACAGCGCCGGTGGCCGGCGAACAGCGGCCTGCCGCAGCTTGCTACAGGGGCGCAGCCGTGGGTCGACCCACGTGGGTTTCCTTGTGTGAGCATGGGGTTGCGGGTCCTGCGACGGACGTGGGCGCTGGCGCTGAGCGGGACGCGGACAATTTTTTTTCGAAAGATCCGTTACCGGCTTTTATTGATAAGAGTAGAGAAAATAAATACACAGCGTATCTGGCACAAACTGCGCCTGCACCATTTTTGCCAGAGCTCGGCAAGCGAGGTCCAGGCCACCCCTAGGTTACATGAAAACTAATTTACATACTGGGAAGAAACATGTTGCAGGCTGTTTGCCTGAAGGTCCTGCGCCTCACTATTCAGATGAAGCTCATCTATTTGCGGTAAGATCATCTGCAACCCTTTGTTACCTGCATAAGCCCACAACTTAGCTTCATCATATATCGCATCCATTATCTTCTGAACTTGCCGACATTCCTTTCTGAAGACCCTGCCATTCCTTTCTCGCCACACCTCCCAGAGTATGAGCATAATCAAGGATCTTATGCCTCCATTAACTGCTGGCAGTAAGCTATTTACGAGCTGTAGGAGCCATTCCATCATGTTTTCCGCAAGACCCCAACTGGATGGATTTAGGCTCGGCGTCCTCACCCAGATAGCTACTCTTTCCCAGACTGATCTCACCACAGGACATTCTACGAACAAAAAAAAAGCCGTTTCCAGATTCCGGATACAAAACTGGCAGAAATACTCGTTTGGCCACGGTCGAGCTTGGAGCCTTGCTGCTGTCCAAATCCTATTTTGGAGAAGCCAGGTGAAAAACTTACATTTTGGAGGCGCTTTGGTCTTCCATATGATCTCAGCCGTACTACAAGTATCCATTCCATCGAACTGTAACTTGTATGCAGACTGAGCCGAGTACTGGCCGTTTGATGAATGAAGCCAGATTATTTTGTCCTCCTGCATCTGTGTTAATGCAACATGCTCTAACCTGTCCCAAAGCTGCAAGTATTCCGATATGACTTGCTGGCTCATGTTGTGGTCAACATCTCTGACCCAGGCATTGTTTGTCAGCGCATCCACCACCCGACGATTCTTTCTCTTGCTGTGTTTGAATAGCTATGTGAACAGGTCTGCAGGAGCATCACCATCCAGCCATCGCGAGTACCAGAAGGACGCTCTACAACCATTTCCCAGGTCCACCTTGGTCGCTGCACAGAATAGTCTCCGATCACTCTCATCCACAGGCAACTGTAGCTCCTTCCATGGCCGGTCTCTATCGTCCCAGGCATACCACAGCCAACGCAAACGAAGGCTGTGTTTAGGGCCGGTTTAGTTGCCAAAAATTTAGTAAAATGACACTGTAGCCACTTTCGTTGTTATTTAGTAATTAGTATCCAATTATAATCTAATTAGGCTTAAAAGATTTGTCTCGTCCATTTCGTCTAAACTGTGTAATTAGTTTTATTTTTTATCTATATTTAATGCTTCATACATGTGTCAAAGATTCGATGTGACAGGGAATCTGAAAAATTTTACAAAATTTCCTGGGAACTAAACAGGCCTTTAGTTGCTTCAAAAATGCACTATGCAAAAAGAAGATTCTCCGTCACATCAAACTTGCGATACATGCATGGAGTACTAAATGTATATAAAATCAAAAACTAATTGTACAGTTTGGTTGTACTTTGCGAGACGAACGTTTTGAGCCTAATTAGTTAAAAGTTGAACAATTATTACCAAATACAAACGAAATACTACAGTGTCACTGCAGTGAATTTTGACGCTTCTAATTTGGGAACTAAACACAACAGAAGCGATTTGCTAAAAAGTTGACGCGGACATGGGAACGTGGGTCGGGATGCGGACGTGGGGCGTGGGACAGGATGCGTGCGGACGCGATATCCCATCGTGACGTCTGGGCCCCTTCCGTTTGCAGAGACGCGATAGGCTGCCGGTTTTCCCTGATCCGGGGGTTCGGATTCCGACGAAGGAAACGAAACGAGGCCCGGCATCGAGGAAAGGCGCCGCGCAAGCAGTGCAAGCACATGCGCCGTGGCCCGGGACCGGGAGGAAGGGGGCGCAGCTAGGCATTTTCACTTTCACCACGCAAAGCGATTCGAGCCCGGGGAGATCTGGTCGGGCGAGGGCGCGACCCGGCCTGCCTTGGACGCCACGTCCAAGCTAGGCACCCGATGCGGTGCCATCCCCGCGCAAGCGCAAGCGCATCGCTTCCTCCGGCCTCCCGGTCACGTCTCACGATCATCATCACAGGTATAAAGCCCAAAATACTAGGCTTCCCCGTTCCATCCCCTACTGAATCTATCTGTTTCCTCTGTGCCTATCGATCCTTTCCCTTCTCCAGGAATCGCGCTAGCCAGCTTCCGCGTTCTGATCAAGTTTGTTTGGTGCGTGACTACGAACGGAATCTGAACAGCAAGATGGGTAAAACATGGGCGCTCATCACCCACCTCCACGCGCTTGCAGGGTAAATGCTTGCTGATCCTCTCCTCCGTTCCTCTAAACGATCTTTAGTCCGCGGTTAGTGACCTTGCTATTGCTGATGTTCTTCTCTTTTCCCTTGTGTGCAGGCCGAGTCTCACTCTGATATACCCTCTGTAAGTGGACAAATAAAGATTAGCAATGGTGCTAGCTGGTTCATCGTGTTCCTTTTTCGCAATGGCGTAACTAATATACATGTACAAAATGGTAACGTGGATCAGGTACGCGTCAATCTGCGCGATGGAGAGCGCGACCAAGGTGGATGACGAGCAGTGGCTGGCCTACTGGATAATCTACTCCTTCATCACCCTCTTCGAAATGGCGGCCGCGAACATCCTCTACTGGTAATAAACTTGTCGCTTCTCGGTAATACAGTATATTCCTTTTTATCTGTCCCGCAAAACTGCAGTTTTTGGCTGAAATGCGTGTCGACGCTGTAAATTTACACGCATTCATTCTTGAATCCAAACGGTAAATTGTACAATGTCCTGTCCACCATCCTATAATAAGCATACTCAAAGACAGAGAGAGTTAAGAATGTCATTGCTGCTCCTTTCTTCACAGGATACCGCTATGGTACGAGGCGAAGCTGCTGCTGGTGGCGTGGCTGGTCCTGCCGCAGTTCAGGGGCGCGTCCTTCATCTACGACAAGTTCGTCAGGGAGCAGCTGAGGAAGAACGGGGTGAGGCTGCACGATCACCACGGCCACGCCGCCGACCACGTGCCGCACGTCTTCCAGGTATGTGTGTCAGCGCGCGCCGCGCCCCTCTTTGCGGTTTGCATCGATCGCTCACGCGAACGCCGGCTAATAAGCTTGTCTCTCTCGCACGGCGCTTGTTTGCCGAACGCGCAGGCTGAGCATCATGCCGTGCACTGATGAGAGTCTGAAGAATCTACTACGTTGTTCATCTGAGAAGAAACCTGACCGGCCAGAGTCATTCCGTCTTGGTACAGCTGAGCCAACGGTTCGTGTATCATCGTCTGAACTGCGCAAGACGGCCGTGCGGCCGTGTCTCATAAGTTACTTGTGTTGTACTCACTTGTAACAGCATCGTGAGAATACTTGGACATTGATCCAGTCTGTGCTCGTCCTAATTCAGATGGACCTGATTGTTCAGCTAGAGGAATTTCTTTGTGGCGAATAAATTTGAACAGAGATTGTATAACTGTATCGCTGAAACATTCCGAATATTGGATTGTTTGTGTATATGGTTGTTTGGATCACAAGCGATACTTTAAAAAATAGAGATGGAAACAAGAAATTACAATCAGCCAATCCTTACTAATCATGTCGTACCTTATATAATTGCTGGATCTCTACCGTATGCCTTAATGATCCACCCATAACCTACCTAAGATCCAAAAAAAAAACTACCTAAGATCCACCATTACTCGTAGTGTGAGCAACACGATTCTCAAATTAACACGATCCACCCATAACTAGAATTTTGTGTACAAAGGTTCCTGATAGATTTACTTAGCACGATTGTTTACTTTTTACTGATACAGACTTGTTTAGTATGACGGACCTAAGGACTTACTAACGTGTCTTCTTAAAATCTTAGGTACCATCATGCAAGTGAGAATTTAGAACTTTGCACAAGCTAAGATTGTTCTAAATTTCTAGAGCGTAATTCACCCTCTTTTGGACCATTTAGTCCTTATTACAACCACCTACTGGTGACCCTGGTCAGCACATGTGCAACCACGAACGCTGAAATCTAGAGGTACTTGACACCTTGTGCTCATAAGGTGGACCGGTGACGGTGATCTAACATGATGATGATGATGATGGTGGTGGTAGATGGGGCGAAGGACGTGTCAAGAAATACGTTCACCCAATAACAAACCTTTAGAGCAACTTCAGTAGAGTCCTCAAATAGGCCCTTAAACCAAAATTTGATGGGTTAGCATGGCACCTACTCAAACCCGTAGGGAGGCCCTCAAAATCTGACAGCAAGCCTTATTTCCATAGCTGTAGATATCAATTGTTGCTCCTATCCAGCGGTTGGCTGTTTTCCATCTGTGCACGAGATACTTTACCTCGCTCCCGCACCTGCTCCTTCTCTTCCCTCCCACTTGCCGTGGCACCCCTTCTTGTCGTGTCCCTCCCTGTCGTGCACGCCCCTCCCCATCGTGCCACTCCCTATAACCGAGCACCTCCTTGTCATGGAGCCCCTCCCCGTCAGCCAGCCGACGAGGCGCAACTCGGTGGAGAGGGGCCACAGCTGCCAGTGTGTGGCACAACATCGACAATGGTAGGGTGGAGATGCGTTAGTCGGGCCAGGTGAGGTAGAGGTCGACTTCTCATCAGAGGAGTAGGGGAAGGGAAGAAAATAATTAAGGAGAAAGAAGAGGGAGAAAGCCTTTCCAAAAAAAAGGAGAGAGAGGGAGAGTGTGTGTGTTTGTCACTAACAAGTAGGTCTTGCATGTCATATAGGAACAGAGGCCTAGATTAGTAATAGTAGCTTTAGAAGTAGCGTGCAATAGTTGATCCCTCTATGTAATTCGCAAAAAAATAGTTGATCCCTCAACGCGTAATGAAATGTAACTCTGCGAATTTGTATTTAGTAATAGTAAGATCAATATAGCATGACTTCACTTAAACAATCACAGTAGTGTCAAGTTTAAATTTATCTTGATTTTTTTATTGGTGAAAGGAGAATTCTAGGTACTGTTTTTGCATAGATGGGTCCATTTTGGCATGGTCCATACTCCACAATATCGATATACTGTATATACTTAGTCACTCGTAATATAGCTCTGTAATAGTAAACATATTACAGAACAGAGTGCGCTACACACATATAACAAGCTAGCAGGCTAACTAGCGAGCGAAGAAGAGCAGAGAGGGACCAAAGACACAGGCATGAACGATCATGCCGCAGAACAGAACGCCGCAAATACATCTCGAACACAGTAAACCAGAGCTAGGCGCAGGGACCAACTTTTACGCGATGGCTATGCAGTTGGAGCTGTCCGTCTCCACGGACTTGAACGCCTCGAACCGTGGCTCCTTGGCCTCGAACTTGTGCCGCACGTACAGCTTCATGTAGTCCTCGAACACGAACCTGGGGTACGCCCCCGCGGCCGCCTCCTCGGCCTTCACCAGCGCCGGCGCGGGGAAGATGACGGCGTCGCTGCCCGGGTTGTAGAAGGACGCGATGGACATCCTGTTGCCGTCGGGCTGCGCCACCACCCGGTGCATCACGCTCTTGTACCTGCCGTTGGTGATCACCTCCAGCTGGTCGCCCAGGTTGACGACGATGGAGTGGCGCAGGGGCGGCACGTCCACCCACGCGCCGTCCTTGAGCAGCTGGAGCCCGCCCACGCGGTCGTCCTGGAACAGCAGGATGATGCCGCCGGCGTCGGTGTGCGCGCGCAGGCCGCTCACGAGGTCCGGGCGCGGGCACGGCGGGTAGCTGCTCACCTTGGTGCCGAACGTCGGGGCGCCCGTGCGGGGCCCGCGGAACGCCCGCGCCAGGTAGCCCCTGTCGAGGCCCAGGTTCTCGCACAGAAGGTCCAGCAGCCGCTCCGCCAGCGCCTCCAGCTCGCCGGCGAACTGCCTCATCGCGCGCCGGTAGTCCTCGTCGAGGTCCGGTATCTCGGCGATGTTGGACTCCGGGAGGTGGCGGACGAAGAAAGTGCTCTCCCAGTCCAGGTTCTCCGCCGCCTTGACGTCCTGCGCGTCCTTGAGCGTCTTGCTGGCGAACTCGAGGAACCTCTGCTCGCGCACCCGCTTATAGTGGTCCTTGGTCAGCTTCTCTACCTCGTCCATCAGCTCCGTCGAGATGCCGTGGTTCAGAATCTGGATAGCAAGAGGGGATAACAAAATTAAACAAAACGGATATAGAACATTAAAACCCATCAACGACGATTATATTATATACTTGTGCAGCTTAATTGTTTGTTCTACCTCGAAGAAGCCCCAATTCTGGCACGCATCGCGCAGAAGCTCCATCGCTGCCGGCCTCTCCTCCCCGCCGAGCAGCCCCATGTCGATGATCGGGAATGACAATGCAGGCGCCATGTTGCTCTCTCTGTTTCTCTCGACGAGGTCGCGGGACTACTGGACTGGCTACTAGGGGCTCTCTCAGGCTGCTGTTTCTTCCTTGTGCGTGTCTAATGCTGAACGCTGGAGTGAAGTGAGTGGAAGTGGCTGGGGTCTCAGTCGCCATTTATAGGCTCGGCGGCAGCCAAGCCCAAGCTTTCTAGCGGAGTGGACGGCCTTACCGCCGCCGACTTGTCACCAGCAGAGTTTGTTTTTTATGCTTGTTGCTCTTGCTTTTGGACAGGACATTGACCTGTGGGCACCCACGCCCATGTGGGCGGCGCGTGTTGGCCCGTCTCATCCCGGGCCCTCAGCATGCACGCAACGCATGGGATTCTCTTGACGCCACCATCCGGTCGTGGCACGGCAAAATACGGAAGCCGCGTCGAGCACTCCAGCTGGCTGGCCGTCTGCTTAGTGCTTAGCGCGCGAGGCCGCGAGCGGCGGGGCAGGGGCGCAGGGCAGCCGTCGACGGTGGTGGATGGGGGCGAGATACGCATACGCTTCCGTGATCGACTCCTCGAGTTGGGGATGGCAAGCCATATGACGCAGTATGGCAAATGTCATTTTGTCACCCCTGCGTAGCCGTCTCGATCGCGGGACCGCTGTGCCGCCACCGCCCGCCCACCCCCGGCCGTCTGGCGTCTGCACAGGAACCTCATTCTCTTGGTTGGACGCCGATATGGCATCCGGTTTGGGTCTCGTTTGGATGTACAAGGAAAATTTATCTCAATTCACATGTGTCGAGGTGGATTGAAGTAGAATTAAATTAAGTTTCATTCCAATCCCTCTAACACATGTGAATTGAAGTGGATACACATGCATTTGAATAAAGCCTTAGAAAATGTATATACTATTGGGTTCGTGACTTCGACTTCCAATACTAGAGTCTAGATTAGAGTAACGACTTTTATAACCGAGTCATATTCTCCGTTCACAGTCGAAATTCGAAAGATGAACGGTGTACGTGGGGTGTCATATTGATGTGTAGCACTCCTGGTTAAATAACTGGGACCGAAAGATAAACCAACCAGGAGCGGTACATTTTTCATAAATAAAAAGGGAGGCTAGCACGTGATAGCGATGCAAGAGCATCTCCATCAAATCCCTCATCCCCTTCCCCTAGTACCCCCTCTATTCCAAATTATAAGTCTCTTTGACTTTTTTAGTACATCCATTTTGCTATGTATTTAGATATAATAATATGTCTAGATACATAGCAAAACGAATGAACCAAAAAAAGTCAAAGCGACTTATAATTTGGAAGGGAGGGAGTACAAGAGATTGAAAAAACTGAATTACAATGTATAAGGGATATATGTGCTCCAAAAGATTAAGAGAAGTGCATCCCCTTTAAATGTGGGACCCATGTGTTAGTTACAGAGAAAAATCTCTATTCCTCCTTTCTTCTCTCTTGTATTCTCTCGACGAAGCTTGATGCAGGGTGTGGCTGCCTGGTGCAGGGGTGTGGCGCGTCCGCCATAGAGGATGTGGATAAAACATTACTATATAACGTGTCTATATTAGTAGACACGAAATATAAATGTGTGTATAAAGTTGTCTCTATGTATTTTCTTGAAACATAATATTGTTATTACTAGCTAGACAATGCATCTATATTGTTAGACATGCAATATAAATGTATCACTCAAATGTCTCTATACTTCTTAATACACCATACGAAATTATTACACAACGTGACTACATTAGTACAAATAATATAAATGTATCTATGAGAACGTCTCTATACTTGTTAACACACAATACAACCTCATTACACAACATGACTACATTAGTACACACACAATATGAATATATCTATGAGAATGCCTCTACATTTTCTTATCATGTAACGAAGCGCTCCTATTAATGTAGCTACACAAATAGACACGTTATATAAATGTATCTATAAAAGTGTATCAATATGTGTAGGCATGCAAATAACATCTCTACAAAACGTCTATTTATCACCTTGACACGCTTAGGAAACTTGTCTCTACAAGTCCTGACATGGTCCATGCAAAGACACTTCTACCACGCTTTTATAAAAACGTGCCTACAGTCATGTAGAGATGAAATAAATCATGTCTTACATATAAATAAAGTGTCACTATAGGGGGTATTTCTAGTAGAGATTGAGCAAAGAGAAAAAAAGTGCAAATTAATGCATGTAAATTTTATTAGTCATAGATACTAAATATGCTTCCACTCAGTAACTTTTGTGCTAAATGCTAGCACATTCACACAATAAGGTTTTTGTTTGTCATATAAACTAAATTGTGCTTGCAAAACATATACCAATAAACATTATTCCCTTATTCTCCCCGCATATGCCCGCTTCTCAACCTTCCAGGCCTCCCACAAAAAGGAGAAGCTAAACTATGATCTTGAAACCTTGTAGTGGTAAAAGTAAAGTTGGAATTGGCCGACATTTTACTGGTGTCACACTTCATATAGCTCTTGTCACTTTGCAAGGGTAAATGGCGGACAAATTAACACAAGAGTTTGTGTTTTAGCTTACTTATTGAACCTTTTTATTAGGTTTCTATCGACATCCAACATCTGTCTTTTATGGGTAGTGGAAAAGGGTAGCAAAAAAAGTTGACACGAAAAGGAGAGAAGATGACCAATGCAATACGGTAAGATGTGATGGAATGAGACGTTGTGGAAATGTCGGCAACTTTGCAACGTTGATTTTGCTCAAATTTGAACATCCAGCTCGTTGTCTTACTCGCAACAATTGAAATGGACATGTCTTTTGCAATGTGAAGAGAGAGGAATATTGGGTGACTACATTTAGCAAGCATATATTGCTCCACAATGTTTCTCGATCTCTCAGATAGACAGAGATCCAGTTGCAATCGTGATCCAGCGCATCAGCACCGAGCAGAAAAAAAGAGTAGCCGTCCGAAGAAAAGTTGCGGCGGGGAGGGAGATCCTTTTCTTCGAGAAGTTGCTTAAGGCTTCCAGCACTAACCATCATATCTAGCTAGTATTTTACTGTAGCATGGTTCGGGGCTTTTTGTAATAAAGGCCTACAATCCTCAGCCGGTAGACATGTCCAGCTCTGGGACTGTGAAGACATGGTGTTGGATTAATTAGCACTTTTAGATGTAATTTAATCCAAAAATAAATCTAAACAGGTAAGCTCGATTATAACTCATGTAATGTAAGTATGTAACAAGTAGTATAGCAACGTAATATGAGTATAAAACAAAGCTACGCATGAACAGATCTAACATGCTTAAAACAGAGGCAGGAGACACATGATCTGCATGTACCGACCCTGTGCAGAACGGGCCTTTGAGATTTAAGGAGCTATTAAGCCAAACCCATATAATCCCTCATCAAATTGAGGATTCTGGAGCCTTCTGAAACCAGGCGTCCCAACAAGCAGGCCAGCTAGGGAGTAGCCCTTCCGGTGGCTGGTGCAGCATCAGTGTCCACAGTCCAGGTTGTTGTGTCTGGCAACATTACATATATGTCGGCCGTGAAACATTCGTGGGGTGCTATCCCAAGCACAACACATGACATGAGCACAGCATGATCGAAAAGGACTAAAGTATGACCAGGACCGGGAGGGAGCTAAATTAAAGAAGCGGTATACAACTTGGAAATGGCTTACTATTGACACGTAATGCGGAGCAAGCTTTGCAGTAGCTTTCTGGATTACTTTGGTAGCATAGCTTAGGGCCCGTTTGAATCCTATGGGATTCTATTATCCAGATTCTAGAATCTAGATTTCTAAAATCCAGATTCTGGATACTAAAAATCCCTACCTGTTTGGATATTGGGATTCTTCCTATGGATTATAGGTACTCAAATTATCTTTCTTCAAAATGCCCTCAACCTTTACATATCCTGGTCTACATATCCTGGATATAGCAGGGGCAGATTTGTCTTCTGGCATTTGACGATGGGAACTATCCCGAAATATCAAGGGTTCGGTGGATTGTGAGATTCTGGAAAACCAGCGCCGAGATAATTCTAATCCCTACCAGAATCCTACCCGTCTGGAGTCCGTGGAGATTTTTTTAATCTCCTTTTGCGCTATCCGGTGGAACCAGACGGGGCCTTAGCCCTAATAAGCCACACTGGGCTCTTGTAATGGACAGTTGCAATCGAACTGTTCAGACTCCACTACAAAGTCATGTATTCTCTGTCGATATCGTTTCGGTTAAAAGAGAAGTTCCAGAATTTGTTCTTGAAGAGGGCCATTGCCATTGGGCCAAGGAAACTTCTTGGGACTAGCGAGCGAGAACTGTGTCTGAAATCTACTAAAATGGAACTCAGCTCGTCCACGCAGAAATCCTGAAACTGACACTGTGTACAGGAGATATACACTAGGATCATGACCACAGCCTGCAGAGTCGTAACTCTGAATACGAAATCTGAACAAAAGAGGACGCTTTCCTGAAAGTAGCCAGGCGGCTACCTGATGGCGAACCCAAGTGCTTGGTCCCCCTCCCACCTAATCTGCAGCCGTCTCTCTCTCTCAAAAAAAAGGTTAATCTGCAGCCGTCAGCGCAGCCGTCCCAAATTAAGAAAAAAACATATCCCAAATAGTATATGGGAATCCGAGGCCTCGCATTGGAGTCATCGGTGCCATCTGTGACACCGACCGATTAGCAGCTGCTGATGTTTGATGGTGAACGCAGCAAGGCAGGTGCGTTGCATTGCATCTGCATCCGGGAATCCAAGTGGACCAAGGCACGGGAATTACTAGGAGTGCTACGTGTGTGTGGGCCTGTGACAATTAGAAACGCGGAAGCGGAATGAATGTTTGTCGAGCGCTGGAGCTCTATGCCGATTCACGACCGACCACCTATACAGTCACGATCGGGATGAGAGCCGCACGACATAGGGTAGTACCATCAGGTTGAACGAGTCAAAGGGCTGCAGGATCGACCAGCCGACTAGCCCAGGCTTCAATAGGCTGCCCATAGCCGTTGTGCCAGCGGCGGTTGGTCGGAGCAATACCATCAAGCCGCCGCGCGTCTTACACGTATGCACGCCCCACCCGCGCCGCTCGCGACCTCGCGTCGTCGTCCGGCACTCCGGCGGGGCCGCGAGGGCCATGCCTGCCGGCTGCCGCGCCTTAAATCCTTCACGTCGTCGGTCCACGGGCCTTGGTCTTGCGCGCGCCTGTCGATCCTCACATGGGAACGTGCATGATAAGCCCCGCACCGCGCCACGGCGTGTGGCTTGGCATGGCACGGGCGCACTCCGCACTGGCACGCGACGTGCTGGCTCCCGCTCCCCGCGCGGCGCGCTGCCGCACACAACCCCACGGCCCCACCCCACGTTGCTTGGTCTGCCGCGGCTCGCGCTCTAGGGCTGTTTAGTTGCTGAAACTTTTTTGCGAAATGCTATTGCAGCATTTTTTTTTTTGTTATTTAGTAAATAGTGTCTAATCATGACCTAATTAGATTTAAAAGATCCGTCTCGTGAATTTTGTCTAAACTGTGTAATTAGTTTTATTTTTTATGTATATTTAATACTCTATGTATGTGTCAAAGATTCGATGTGACGAAAAATCTATCATTTTTTTAGGAAATATTTTGGATCTAAACTGGGCCTAGGACACCGAGCGAGCGGCTCGGCAGGACGCGGGCACCCTCTGGCTATATCCGCTCTATCCACTATCCACCTGCAGTGCGAGCACAGGGCGGGACGGCGCCGTGTTATTCGGTGCATGGCAAGCGAACGCAGCCAGTTTTGCAACGGAGGATGCTCAAAGGAACTTGTGATTCCTGTGTTTCGATGACCGTCACTCGTCGTTTGGATCAAAGAACCAAAGCTTACCGTTCACAAAATGCTGTAACAACATCCACTCGCTTAAGACCGAGCCACCGAGGGATGCGTACATGTGCGTGAGAGAGAAAATTCCAATCGCATCTTCCATCTTCTATCTCGTGTCTTGACTCATGACCTCATCAGTCATCACCGTGCCACACTGCTAGCTGATGAGACGCCGCACCATGGAGGGAGCACCTCTTGTCACCTCCTGAAGACGCAACTGCGGAGGATTTAAGATTTTACGAAAGAGTATGCCACACTAAATTTTTCATATACAATATAGTTAAATTTATCTAGCAGTTTAATACATAACTACAAAAATCTGTCCCACAATTCGACTTATAAGTTTAGATTCAACAATTAAATTTAAAACCACGATTATAATATAAATTGAAACATCATACTAATAGTTGTAGATAGTTTACGCCTACAAATAGCTAGAAGAAGCAACTCTATGTCTCATACTAGTCATATATCAACTCTAACTCTATTTATAGGTTTCATGTAATTTCTTTGTTTTCTATTTCTTTGTCACAATCAGGCCTATAGGTCTTTTGTCAAATAGTAACCAAAGTTTGATTCTAGTCAAAATTCGTAGGCGGTACTAGATTACTGACGCAGGCATGTCCGTTTTCTAGTCTTTTCATGCTTTCAAGATTGAACCGAGTAACCGACAAAAAATCCATGTTATGGCTACACCAAGAGCACGATCAAAGGTTCACTTGTACCATTGCCAGCTCAACCAACGCATATGCATGTTGTAAAAAAACACATATGCATCAATTCAATTATATGACTAACCTCCGAACGAACGGGTTCTGTAACCACGGCTACCTTAGCCATGCATTATGCTTTGTTTTGGAAAAAAAATCTACTTATTATAGGATTTTGTGTTTGACTAATGATCACCATATCACGCATAGCAAATCAGAGATATATGACGCAAAGATTTAAACCGGTTCAGATACAAATGTTGAAGAACTTTCTTATGAACCTGGAGCGTGGGTGCCTATTATACAAGTGCTAACTCAGGAAGTTACTAAGTGCCTCTATATTGATCTCCCTGGTATCTTCATATTTGAGGGTTTCGGCTTCCTCGGACGCTATTATTACATGGATTGTTAGCTTCGCTCGACGCACGGATCCTTGCCTGCGGGGCTGAAAGGTCTTGATGGCCAGAGGGGATGAATAGCCTTTATAAAATTTTCTACAAAGACAAGCTAAACAAGTGTGAGTTTTACTTAGCCTACGGGGTGTTTGCAAGCCACCTAACCAATTCACAATTCTAGTATATTTGCACTCAACCGCACAAGTCAAACCGAGAAGAAAACTACAACTACATCTAGCAAGCTACACAAAAGAGCTACTCTAGCAAAGCTAACTAGCTAGCAAAGGTAACTAAGAAGGTAATGCGGAGTTGAGTTAGGAGAGTTTCACCGAGGGGTAAAGTATTGAGCTAACCAATATGATCAACAATGAATACCAAGACAACCGAACATCGGGATCAATCAATCACAATATGAAAGTGATGACACAAGATTTATCCCGAGGTTCACGTGCTTGCCGACACGCTAGTCCCTGTTGTGTCTCTCTTCACCACGTGGTTCGGTGGCTAATCAGTCACACACCGAGCCTCTCAAAAGACGCCACAAGAACCTACCAAATAGCAAGAGGTTGCAAATGACACGAGCAATCCACTAACGTTACCTTTGGCGCTTCACCGAGGTAGGCACAAACCCCTTACAATCACCGGAGGTGGCCAAGAACAATCACCAACTCTTGCCAACGCCTCCAAGCTGCTCCAAGTCGTCTAGGTGGTGGCAACCACCAAGAGAAACAAGAATTCCGCAGCAAATCAACCATCAAGTACCAACTAGATGCAATCTCACAATGCAAATGCACTTGGATCACTCAATCTCACTTCGAATATGCAAAGAAGCAAGAGAGATGAGCGGAGGGGAGTTGCTTAGCTTAAAGTGCTCACAAGTATATCAAATGTCCAAGAGAGAGAGTTTTGAGCCGGCCAATGAGTATTTATAGACGTACCCCTTCTAATATAGCCGTTAGACACGAGATTCAGCTGAAGTCGCGCTGACCGGACGTGCTGGTCGCGCGGACCGGACACGCGAGGCACGACCAGACGCGCTGGTCCCGTAACGGACCGGACGCGCTGGTCAAGCCTGAGCCGCGCTCCAGCGAGTCAGCGACCGAACGCACTACTGGACGAACCGGACGCCACAGTGCCAGCGTCTGGTCGGAGTCCAGTAAGCTCCCACGACGACCGGACGCGTCCGGTCGACTGTGACCGGACGCGCTGCGCGTCCGATCAAAAAGCTGAAACACGCGCAGACGCTGAACACTGACCGGACGCGTCCGGTCACACAGAGACCGCGTCCGGTCCAGCGTCCGGTCACCACTGTGACCTCTGTTCGCTTTCGTTTCTTCTCCGACTTCTGGCGTAGTGGAAAATAGTCGTTTCAACTCCTCGAAAACGCCTGAATCCCGCCTCGTAAGCTCAGCGGGAGGGAGAGAGGACCCCAAACCCTCTCTACCGCTCAAACTCCAATGCCATCGCAAATGTGCTAACACCACCAAGTGATCACGTCATGTGTGAGTGTGTTACTATTTTCACAATTATTTTTTGAGGCGTTATTAGTTCTATCCAAATGCATATGATTATGAAATGCACATCTAGAGGCACTTAGGATTTCAATAGCCGCGTCATTCCCCTCTTTATAGTACGGCTATCTATCCTATAATGTAACCACACCCACTAGGTGTCTTGGTTACTAAAACACAACCCTTAAGCATATACCTTTGCCTTGATCACGTAGGGTTGCGTTCAAAATCCAAGTGTGGCCATCATGATCACCATGTCCATCTTGCCACCAACCTTGGAATGTACTAATCCTCATATGCTACATACAACTTAGGTATAGGATTAGTACTTAGGCATTGTCACTAATTACCAACACCAAACATAGAGCTTTCAGGGGCCTTCTCAGCGTGCAAATCTTTACTTCCGAAACCTTCTCGTTGTGTAGATCTTCGTCTCCTAGACCTTCTTGACATGCAGATCTTCACTGTAACACCCCTGGTGTTAAGCATGCATTTGCACTTGTATTTCATGAGTATAAGCATCATTTATGCATATATGAGCATCACATGAAATAATGATGTGAAACATTGCTTTGCAACATGTCTTGTTACGCTTTGTTTCAATGTGTGCCTATGCCCTGCTCATGCTTGTCATGCCATGTTTGTCTTTGTTTGGTCACTGAACCAACTTAGAAATGTTTAGGGTACAAAATGAAGTCATGGTAGTGTTAATCACTTTGCCTAATTAAGTCATTAAGTGATGGTTGACCTAGATAGGCCCTAGAGTAGTTTTATTTGACCTAGTATAAAAGTTTGCTACAGTGCTTTTCTGTTGGTGGACCCCTAATAAAAAGTGTAGATAATTTTATAAGGAACAAAAGTTATTTTTAGGTTAACTCATGAAAATGTTTGGAACATGCTAAAAAATTGGTCCAAAGTCAAATTGAGTGTTGTTTTGGAGAAACTCTAATTTCTGTCTAAGTCTTTTCAATAGAAATGATCTTTGGAAATTTGTAGTTCAAAATCTAGGCAGAAATAGGTCTTGATTCTTTAATATGAAATGTTCTTCTCTTCAAACTCTATAACTTTGATTTTTGGTCCAAGTCTTGAAAATGCTTTTATATTGCTCAAAATATTGACTTTAGTTATGTTTTGGATTTTTGGAAAATAGAAATTGAAAAGAAAAGAAAACCCCCGCCTCAGCTTCCGCTGTAAGGTCCAAATGGCTAGAGGGGGGTGAATAGCCTATTTAAAAAATCTACAAGCTTCACTAAACAACCACGTTAGAACAAAAGATGGCTAAGCTAATTTTACACTAGCTCAACTATACTATGCAAGCCACCTATACAATTCTAGTAAAGCAAGGCTATGATCTCTAATACACACGAACAAGACTAAGTCACTAAGCTACTTACTTCTATGTGATAAAGGCTACACTAAGCAAACTACACTAAGAAAAGTACAAGAAAGTAAAGAGCAAGTGACTTGATTCTTATACCAACGATGTAGAGAAGTAATGCACTCGAAGAATCAATCACAATGATCAACCACAAGAAAAATCCTCAGCAAAGAGATGACACAAGATTTTTTCCGAGGTTCACTTGCTTCCCGGCAAGCTACTCCTCGTTGTGGCGATGCACCCACTTGTCGGTTCGCGAGCTAATCGACTATCAAGAGTGAGCCCTCGGCGGGCGTCGCACAACCGCACACAAGATGGGGATCCTCCAAGCCACGAGCTCCACTAGAGTATCCAATTTACGAACTCCTGTAGGGAAGGATCAAGAACCCCTTAAAACACTTGGTGAGGGCTCCAACAATCTCTAATTGCGAGCTCAATCACCTCTGCTGCTCCAAGCCGTCTACCGTGTCGGGAAACACGGAAGAGTAACAAGAAATCCGCAGCAACTCGAAGATCAAGTGCCTCTAGAATGCAACTCTCAAGCAATGCACTTGAATCTCACTCAATCTCACTCAAGATGTGCAACCAAGCAAAGAGATGAGTGGAGGGGTTGTTCTCTAGCTCAAAGGATGTCTCTAGGTCTCAAAATGTGCAAGGGTTGCCCTCAAACCCCGGACATCTTCTATTTATAGCGAAGGGGTACGCAGCTAGCCGTTACGGACGACACAGTTGAAATCGCGCTGACCGGACGCTCCGGTCAGGGTGACCGGACGCATCCGGTCACTACAGGACAAGCGTGAACAGTGCGCGTCAGAACTAGCCGTTGCCATGACCGGACGCGCTCAAACGTTTGACCGGACGCGACAGTGCCAGCGTCCGGTTGCGTTCCAGTAAGCTCCCATCGCGACCGGACACGTCTGATCGCATGTGACCGGACGCGCCAGCCACGTCCGATCGGAGTCCAGTAACGGTCCACTCGTGACCGGACGCGTCCGGTCGAACGTGACCGGACGCGCCACCGCGTCTGATCGCATCTGCCCTCCGTACTGAACTCCTGGGTGCATAACCGGACGCGCCGGTTCCGCGAGGGACCGGACGCGCCGGTCCGCGACCCTTCTCACACGCACGTCTGTCTGTGGTTTGAACTGACCGAACGCGCCAGCCGCGTCCGGTCAATTCGACCATAGCGTCCGGTCACTGTATTTTCAGTGATAAACATTTCGGACTTCCGCCACCTTTTCTCACCTCCGGCGTAATAGAAAATAGGCATTTTATTTCCTTGAAAACGCCCGAATCCCGCGCTCGCAAGCTCGGCAGGAGGGAGAGCGAACCCCAAACCCCTTACTACTGCTCAAACACCACCGCCTTCGCAAATGTGCTAACACCACCAAGTGTACACCACAATGTGCATGTGTGTTAGCATTTCACAAACATTTTACAAGGCGTTATGTTAGCTCTCAACTAGATCCTAATACATATGCTCAAGACATTGATCTAGTGGCACTTGATTCCCGAGCTAACCGTGATTGCCCCTCTTGATAGTCGGCTATGTATCTTAAATCCGGTCAATCACTTCTCTACTCATCTTAGACCGGTAAAAGAAAAACCCTATGGTTATACCTTTGCCTTGTGCTCTTGGATCCTTCTCTTCCACTTGATCATCATGTCCATCATATTATGTGTATCTCTACCATGATCGACATTTCATATCCATGCACCATTTCTTTGTGATCTTGTGGCCACCACTCCTTGCCACGTACACCTTCATCACATGTGTTGCTTATGCCCAACTCAAAACACTTAACACATGGCATTAGCAACTTGGCGTCATTAATTACCAAAACCAAACTTGGGCTTTTCATCCGCCCATGACTGAAAGCCGGCCTAGGCCCGCTCTAGCGCCCGAGCGCGCGCCGTGCCACGCCCCGACCGTGCGCCCGCCTCGCCCCTGCCCACGCTCGCCGCGTGGCGGACTGTCACCGGCGGCGAGGGGCGGTGCCCGCTTCGACCAGCCGCGCCTGGCCTAAATGGCCGGTCCAGACACGCCCCGCTCCCGCACGCCACTCCACTCGCTCCCTCCATCCTGTCCCCCTCCCCTCTTCTCCTTCCTCGCTCTCGTTGGTGCGCGGGGAGCAGCAGCAGCCGCAGCACCGTCGCTCGCCGTACTCCCTCGCCACCGCGTTCGCTGCCGATTCAGCTCGCCCGCAGCTCCGCCACGTCGTGCGCCCTCGTTTGCGCTCACGAGCAGCCATCATCGTCGAGGTGAGAGGCCGATTTGGCTGGTTTCTGCCACCGTGCCATGGCCGGAGCTCGCGGTCTGCGCAGTCGACCTCGCTCCGCTCCATCTCCCTTCCTCTTCTTGTGCGCATCGGCTTCGCCTCGATGCGTTGGTGCTCATGCGCCTCTCGCTTGGCTGTGCCAGGCTGGAAACGCAGCGCCACTGCGGAGCAGCGCCGCCGCGCCACCATAGCTGCTGGTGGGCTACGGGCCCCGTTTTCTAGCGCAACGTGTGCGGTTCGTCATGGGGAGCACGTGGGTGGTGACCACGTCGCCGGCAACCTCGCCGACGGCGAGTTTTCGCCGGTCAACGGCTGGCTCTGCTCAGTCCGGCTGACATGTGGGGTCAGCTTGACCGCGGGGCCCGCCCATCAGTGGATCTGGGTGCACAAATCCGGGTGCACCTAGTGGTTTCGGTTTATTTTGTTTTAAAAATGATTTTCAGAATTTGTTTCAATGCTTGTAAAATACATATCTTAAGTTATACTTGTCCAAAAAATGTGAGACAAATTTTGTTGTGTTTATCTTGAATAGATCTATAGTTTAAAAATATGAAATATCATTTTTGTGATACTTTTATTTAAAGATTTATTTAATTCATGATATGTTCATAAACTTGGAAAATGCATAAGTAATTATAGAAAAGTCAGAAAAATATGGTTCCAATTTTGTTAGTCTTTTGATGTTGTGTAGATTCCATGAAAAGTATATCTTATGCTTTGACTGTGAAAGAAAATGGCTTGGTGAATTAGGTGGATTAAATGCCTATTTCTTGTAAAATTGGTAGGGCCAAAAATATGTGAAATATTTTCTACAGTGTTCATAGGATGTGTAGATAGTGGAAAAAATATGAAATCTGTTGTTTGATACTTTTCATAGTACAAAGTATTTTCATTTGCAATTATGCCTGCTGGTTTGTCATTTTTGTGTAGGCTAAAATACTTATCTTTTTTATCTAAAAATTTTATGGTAGATTCCTGTAGACATGAGTAAGCTACTGTAATTTTCTCAGAATTTTCTGAGCATTGGAAAGTAATGGCTCTGTTATGTCCTTTTGTTAATAAGTAATAATTTATGCTTAAATGGATTAATCCTAGTCATGCATGATACTTTTGTATGCCTTTGAATTATGTGTGACCTGCTGGTATGATTAGTTTAGTTCAATGTGAGGTTTACATATGCAGCAAGTAGTTAGTTAATTAGTCTACTTATATGTATGTATACATGCTTTGTTTGTGGTATGAAATAAATAACTAGAGAGGAGATTTGCACCTACTCGGTAAAATAAAGTGAAATTGATCATCATCATTGAGTTCATATTCATTCATATGCAAGATCCATCCTAACATACGCATATGCATCCATACAGGATCGGTGGAGGAAGTGACACCCGCGGAGTACGGAGTTCTCGAGGAGGCCATGCAGCATGCAGCAGGAGGTGCCATCTCAGGGAGAACAAGAGGCAGGCGAGCCAGATTCATTCGTGTAAATAATGTGGAAGACAAAGATTTCAGCAGGAATCCTGATTATGTGTCCACTATTCCCTCACAGTATAGAAATCATATTCCTTCACAAAATGCAAGTGATAAATCGACTTCACAATCTGATACTCGGTGCTGTGCAAACCACTGTGGTAGCCAGTAGTGTGCAAACCACTGTGGTAGCCAGTAGTGTGCAAACTAGCGAGATAGATATGCTTTTTATGCTAGTGGGTGTCTTTATCATTATCTCAGTCGGGTGCAGTTCTGTTTTTTCGAGAAACATTGTGATTTCTTTCTTTTTCCAAGGAATGATAGTGATTTCTTTCTTATTTTTTAAAATTCTTTACTTATATAAGTTATTAGAACAGCATGCGTTGATGGTACATAGCCCTATTTTAGAACGCGTCAAGTGGCAATATAGAATAAAATCCAAAATATATTAGAATAAATGATGATCGTTGAATAAATCTTAGAACCACACATAGTCTTGGTGCCCATGCAACAAGTTGCACATCCAGTTGCAACACATAAATATTTCTGATAGTGTATAATAATGTCTATAACTAGTAACATTTTAAAAGTTTACTAAGCAAATTTTAGTAAAAAAATGTGGATTTTAGTAAAAAACGCTGTCACAAAAAGAATTTAATTCTACTTTTGAATCTAGACAAAGACTTGTTCAAATTCAAAGCTGGAATTATATTTTTTTAAAGACGGAGGGAGTAATATATTTGTGAGAAAGGAAGTACATGCTTTGGATCTTTTCACAACTTTGGATCCTATTACTGGGCTCAGAATGCCGACCTCTTGATAATTTAGCTGAAATCCGGTCCATGATGCGTTCCTTGCGTCCTTTTTTCAAAAGGAAAAAGTCTAATTGAGCCCCCCAACTATAAGGGGTGGTCTAGTTTACCCCCTGAACTATGAAATGGTCTAATTTACCCCTTGAACTTTGTAAAACCGGTCAAATCACCCCCTCGGGTGGTTTTGGGCGGTGGTTTTGCTACAGTGTCAGCGGTTTTGCTACAGTAACAGCGGTTTTGTATTTTTCTTTTTTATTTATTTCGTCTGAATCTTTGAAAAATCATAGTAAATCACAGAAAAATCATAAAATGGAAAATCTAATTTTATTGGACTCCACATGAGTAGATCTACACAGTGAATATATAATATAGTATGCTTTAGTACAAAATTTTTGTTGTATGAATTATTCAAATTAATTACAGAAAAAAATAGATCAAAATTTACAACAAAAACTTTGTACTAAAGCATATTGTATTATATATTCACTGTATAGATCTACTCATGTGGAGTCCAACAAAATTGGATTTTTCATTTTATGATTTTTCTGTGAGTTACTATGATTTTTTAAAGATTCAGACGAAATAAATAAAAAAGAAAAAGACAAAACCGCTGTACTGTAGCAAAACCGCTGACACAGTAGCAAAACCACCGCCCAAAACCGCCCGAGGGGGTGATTTGGCCGGTTTTGCAAAGTTCAGGGAGTAAATTAAACTATTTCATAGTTCAGGGGGTAAACTAGACCACCCCTTATAGTTGGGGGTCAATTAGACTTTTTCCTTTTTTCAAAAGGCCTTTCAGACCATATTTTGGGCAGACTCCAAACAACGATGCTAAGAGCATGTACAATAAGCCAACTCAGCTTGGCTTATAGCTGAGACACATCAGCAATGGCTTACGTGGCGGTGAGAGAAAAGAAGAGAGAGAATGGAATCGGCGCTAGCTGCGTCGCCGGTCGCAACGCATTCTCCAAGACGGTACTGGCCCCACACGCACTTTCTCTCCCCTTCGCTGACAGCTGCCGGCCCTCTCTCTCCTCTCTGTCTCTGCAAGCCGAGCTCGCCCTCGTGGCTGGAGAGGCGGAGAGACTCGTTGCCGGGCTCCTGCTCCGCCGCGGCGGCCGCGGCCCTGCTCCGTTGAGCGCCAGCGGCGGCGCGTGCCCTCCATATTAGCGTGCGCAAGCGGCCGTGGCCCTGCTCCGTTGAGCATCGGCGACCGTGCGGTCCTCCAGCTCCGCGCGCGCAGGTGCTGGTAGCTTGGCTCCGTCGCGCGCTGGTGGCCGCTGTCTCCCTCCCATCTCCGCGTACACAGGCCTGCGGTGGTTGCGTATGAAGATTGAAGACCGAGAGAGAAGAAGCTTTGTTGAAGATAAGGTGGGCCCCATGCAAATAAAAAAAGATATTTTGTAAAAGGAAGAGACTAGCTTATTGTATACCTTGTCTATTAGATTTGTTGGTTGCTTATGTGGCTTGGCTTAAAGCCAAGCTTATTGGCCTGGCTCTAACTGCTAAAGGCCGCACCCCGCAGTCCGCACCCGCACTCGTATCCGCTACGCCATCCGGTAAATGGGTGCAGGAGCATTTGGCGTAAAAGTCACCTGCACCGTTGTTCGCTAAAGCATCCGGTATGCAGCGTCGTCCGGTATATCTAGCGTGTTCCTGTTCCTCCTCTATCCATCCAGCGACAGAGACAGAGCGTGCATGCACGGGAGGCCAGCGAGAGCACCCACGCGCGCGAGCACAAGGAAAGAGAGAGAGTGTCTAGAAGTGCGTGTCAAACTTTTTTTCTGTATAAAAAATGCTATAACTCACAAACCAAAAATCCAAATTAAATTTCGATTGCACCATTAAATTCGTCTCAATAAATCCTTCAAAACTAGATCACTCATGGATATATTTAGATAAAGTGATAAGTGGGTCCCACAGTAGATAGAGTGGATAGAGGATGATATAGAGGATGGATGGGTGCGGGAGAATTGAGTATAGAGGAGAAAATCTTGCTGACTGGGACATATAGAGGATGAATATAGAGGACCATGAGTGCAGATAGCCTGATGGTCCAATGCCCTCGCGCCAAGGAAGAGAAGTCACTCCGACGTGGACAAACCTCACGCGTGGAGGGCATCGATTGGTCTGCACACGCGTCCGTCTCTTCGCGAGGATGCCGCTTAAATCGCAGCACTACGGCGAAACCCGAACGCCGCTAGTCGCCACTGCCGTTTGATTTGATTCCTCCCCCTCCCCCGCTTCCAGAAGCTTCGCGGCTCCGCCATGCGTCCCGCCGTCGTCGCGGCGCTCCTCCTAGTGGCAGCGGCCGCCTCCCCGGCCGCCGCACTCTACTCCGCCGGCTCCCCCGTCCTCCAGCTCAACCCCAACAACTTCAAATCGAAGGTCTCGCCCGACTCCCTCTGCCCCTCAGCCACCAGATCGGCGCCTCCATTTTAGGTTCTCTCTGAGCAGTGAGGCGCGTTTCGCCTTTGGTGCAGGTGCTGAACTCGAACGGCGTAGTGCTGGTTGAGTTCTTCGCGCCGTGGTGCGGGCACTGCAAGCAGCTGGCGCCCGCCTGGGAGAAGGCTGCTGGCGTGCTCAAGGGCGTCGCCACGGTCGCAGCGCTCGATGCCGATGCGCACCAGGCGCTCGCACAGGTGAGCGTGCCTCCTCATTCACACTCTTGTTTTATTCCCTGTAATTCGTCCACGGGCGTGCGAGTTGACCTGAATGTTCAATGGAGCGATCTCGCCATCACTTGCTGCAATTGTACGGTAGTTTGGTCGCATTAGGTGATAATTCCCTAGACTAATATGTGCACTGTCACACCAGTACTTGGATTCCATATCCAGATGCTAAACCGGGGATGTGGACAGGTTTTATTAATTTGTTCTGATCTTCAGCAGTGCAGTGCCACACTTAGGCCCTGTTTGGTTCGCCTCACTAAACTTTAGTCCTCATCACAGCGAATGTTTGGATATATGCATGGAGTACTAAATATAGACTATTTACAAAACCAAAAATATAGGGTGAGGATAATTTGCGAGACAAATTTTTAAGCCTAATTAGTTCATGATTAGCACTAATTGCTACAGTAACAAAATGTGCTAATGATGGATTAATTAGGCTTAATAAATTCGTCTCGCGGATTATCCACCGAATATGTAATTTGTTTTTTAATTAGTATCAAAAAACCCCATGTTCAACCCCGGTCAAAATCCGATGTAACACGGACTAAACTTTAGCAACCTGAACCAAACAGACCCTTATTTAGTGGTTTAGGTCTAGGAATGGTAAATTTATTGGTATTTAGTGCATCTAAATTAATGATTTTTTTTAGTATTTGGTTAAAGTTTAGCACCGTGCATAAATTAGAACACATGCCATATTTGTTATGCATACGGAATTGTTGTATGACAAGTAAGAGAGTGAAATATGGCGATTCTGCACAGAAAGTTATTTTAAGCGGGGAGGAGGGGAAAAATCCTTGTTCCATTACTATCAATGAAACCACCTTTTGTGTAGCAAACTTTATGTATAGGTCCCTTTAGTTAAGCAAATTAGTAGATTAGAAGTTTGTGAACTTTATGTATAGGTCCCTTTAGTTAAGCAAATTAGCAGATTAGCAGTTTGTGAGTGGTTTTGACTTTTGAGTTACTGTTAGTTATGGACTTGCATGTTGAATTAGCAATTTGTTGATAAATCTGATGAAAATTTTGAATTGGCTAGAATTTTATATTCTTTGGTGCATATGTTTAAGAATTTTGTTAATGTTTTGACGTTAAATTATTGCTAATGTGACTCTAAAACATACATACAATGAAATAGCCATATCAAAACTGATGTTGGCTGCAATAAGTTATCCTCCCTGTGGGACAGCAGAGAAGACAGACAAGCTCAGGGTGAACAATATGATCGAAACTAAAATGACCCCAGATTAGGATACCTTCTTTTTATACTATGGGTCTGATAAGTTTTCTGTTTGACTTCCCCAAATAGTCTTCTGGACTCATGTAATACGAAACTGACAACCGACAAATTTGATCTGACTTGCATAATTTTCATAGATCTGTGCTTGCAATGCTATCAGTTTAGTTGATTCTGATTGCATGATGTTTTTTTTATTTTTTTTGTTGCAGGAATATGGAATCAGGGGATTTCCCACTATTAAGGTGTTTTCCCCTGGTAAACCTCCAGTCGATTATCAAGGAGCAAGAGATGTAAAGCCAATCGTAGAGTTTGCTCTGTCACAGGTTTGTTGCATCAAATGCTATTTAGACGGCCTTTATTTTTCTTCTATTTGTTCATTGGATACATTTCACTATTTCAGTCACTTTTAGTATATACTAGGTCGTAGGTATGACTTATGCAGTTATGCTTTTGCTGTCCCATTTTACTGAACACATTTCATGCTTTGTCAGTATGATTTTCGGAAACCATTTAACTTCAGTGGCTTATAAGAATTACTTTCAATCTTATTGTACTATGAGAACAACTGCTATATTTATAGACTGAAAGTAGTTTTGTGGTTGAGTTCTTGATTGCGCTGTTTACATCGTTTAAACAAATGGCTGACCTAATCAATGCCTTGAACATTCAAAGTTCTTGTCTAGTAGGTGTTGAGTCAGTCAATGCATTCCTCTAGTTCTCTGTGTGTTCTGCTGTTCACAGGTCAAGGCCCTTCTTAAGGGCGTCTCCAACAAGGCTTCAAACAGGCAGCAGAAATTGTAGTTTATTCTCAACAGAGGAGAGAGAACGTTGAAAATGGACTCGCTAGTGACTTCTCAAGCAGCTAGCTCGCACGGTGTTCAAGAAATTTGGTGTCTCTGGCATCCTGGTGTCCTTTCTTGGCTGCCATGCATGTAGCATTTTCTTCTATTTTTATTTTCTCTCTCGCTAACGACTTGTATCTGGCCGTTGGGGACGCCCTAAGGCAGTCTATGCTTTTCTTAAACCATTTAATTTCAGTAACTCATAAGAATGACTTTGTATCTTAGCGTGCTATGAAAACAACTGATATCTTTCTATTGGATGAAAATAGTTTTGTGGTTAAATTCTTGATTGTGCTCTTTATGTCATTTTAAACAAATAGCTGTCCTAACCAATGCCTCAAACATATGAAGTTCTTCTCTAGTAGGCATTGAGGCAGTCAATGCATTGCTCTAATTCTATGTGTGTTCTGTTATTCGCAGGTTAAGTCCCTTCTTAGAGAGAGGTTGAGTGGTAAGGCATCAACAGGGTCAAATGGCAAGACATCTGGAGGTTCAAGTGAGAAAAGTGAACCAAGTGCATCAGTAGAATTAAATTCGCGTAACTTCGATGAACTCGTAGTCAAAAGCAAGGACCTTTGGATTGTGGAATTCTTTGCGCCATGGTATGCAGCTTGCTGTACACGTGCTGCTTATCATATAACTTGGGTTATTGTACATCTTTTGCTATCAGTTTCTCAAATGGAGTAGAAGAAAAAATAGGTCGCAGTGTAAAATTAAGTAATCTCTTAAAAGGTCACAGTAAGTTGTGTAAAATTAAGTAATCTCTTACTAAGAGTATTCTAGGGCATTCTCCTTAATTTTATGTTTATTTATCCTATCATTGTTCCATTGCCATTGTATGTTCTACAATACTCTTCATTTATTGTGGGGCCTTCAGAAGTTTGACATATACTTCTGTTCAGGTGCGGGCACTGCAAGAAATTGGCACCTGAATGGAAAAAGGCTGCAAAGAACTTGAAGGGGCAAGTGAAGCTAGGCCATGTTGATTGTGATGCTGAAAAGGTGTGTGTTTATTTGTTCTTTGAGCTTATGTCTTCTTTTGGTAATGACCTTTCCCATAACCCTACGTTTTAGTCTGTTGTGGGAATAATCACTGCCAATAGTCTAGGTTGCATCTTTCAATGCATTTGCCCATATTTATTAATCTCTTATCAAAACATCCAATTTATTCTCAAGCTGCTTGCTAATGAACAATGGCTATAAAGCTAATAAAATCTTAGTTTTGAATTCCTGCTGAGTTCTTTCCATTTTGGTGATCACCAGGACTTCAATGAAGGATATGAAAATTTTGGAGGCATTCACATTTTTGTAGCAATATAACCTGAGTTTTAGAACCTTAGGGCCACAATTGCAACTTCGACAAATATTAGTCTGCTAGCACATTGGCCAAGCTTCTATTCAAAAGCTATATGCCATTTGATTGGGATCTCACTTTTTTGTAGCAATATAACCTGAGTTTTAGAGCCTTAGGGCCACAATTGCAACTTCGACAAATATTGTAGTCTGCTAGCACATTGGCCAAGCTTCTATTCAAAAGCTATACACGCCATTTGATTGGGATCTCACTTTTTTGTAGCAATATAACCTGAGCTTTAGGGCCACAATTGCAACTTCAACAAATATTGTAGTTTGCTAGCACATTGGCCAAAGGTTCTATTCAAAAGCTATAATCCATAAGCCATTTGATTGGGATCCACATCCCATTTGTTTGGAATGCCACTTCCTCAAGGTTTCGAGATACATGATTTCTAGCATCTAAATTTATGTTGGCAAAGTTTCAGGCAGCATATGAGTACAGTTTAGAAGGTTGAATCTGTGCCTTTTAGAAGCATGGATGCATTCCTGGCAGACTGACCTCTTTTCTCTTCTTTCCCAAAATCCCAACTGCCACAGTGTAAATTATTATTAATAATTAACAATTACTCTCCTATTTTGCAGTCCTTGATGAGCAAGTACAAGGTGGAAGGTTTTCCAACTATTTTAGTATTTGGTGCTGATAAGGAGAGCCCATTCCCCTATCAGGGGGCCAGAGCTGCATCTGCCATTGAGTCCTTTGCATTGGAGCAGTTGGAAGCCAACTCTGGCCCAGCTGAAGTTTCTGAGTTGACTGGCCCGGTAAGGCCATGGTACATACAAAAATCTGATGGTCGTTTAGTCCACCATTGATATTTGAAGTGACGATTTGGCTTCTGCAGGATGTCATGGAAGAGAAGTGTGCTTCTGCTGCCATTTGTTTTGTATCATTCCTTCCAGATATCCTTGACTCAAAGGCAGAAGGAAGAAACAAGTACCTTGAGCTCTTGCTCTCTGTTGCTGAAAAGTTTAAAAAGAGTCCATACAGGCAAGTGTTTTTTTTTTCCTGAAAACTTTGGCAGGAGCTCTGCCTTTCAATACAGACCTTACCAAAATGTGTCTGGCTCGTCACTTTCAAAGAAAGGAAAAACCTCAAGAATTTAACCGATACAACAGTTTCCTTTAGTAGTTTAGTGGCATTTCAAAAAGAAACATTGATATTGGCATTCAACAGTAAAAGGTGTGTATTTTAAATGCTAAGATATAGAGTTAAAACAAGATACTGAGTAACCTTGCGTGAACATCGTTATATTTCACTGAACAAAATTTTAGTGTTATATTTCAAACCATAAACTGTACAAGCATACTGCAACGACGAGTGTTCTATGTTTAGTTGGCCTCAACAAAACCATGTCATGCAATCATTTGTTTTTCTTTCGAACTACACATCCTGAGCCGGATACTTTTTGCCTTGCAGTTTTGTCTGGACAGCTGCTGGTAAGCAAGCTAATCTTGAGAACCAGGTTGGAGTGGGTGGCTACGGTTATCCCGCCATGGTAGCTCTCAACGTGAAGAAAGGTGCCTATGCTCCACTCCGTAGTGCCTTCCAGCGCGACGAAATCATGTAAGCTCTCTGGTCTTATTGATTATTATACCTTCGCTTTTTTCATGTTGATTAGACTGATGATTAACGGAAAGTTGTCTCCTGCAGCGAGTTCGTGAAGGAAGCAGGGCGCGGTGGAAAGGGAAATCTTCCTCTAAACGATGCACCTACAGTAGTCGCGTCCGAGCCGTGGGGCGGCAAAGATGGAGAGGTCATTGAAGAGGATGAATTCTCCCTTGACGAGCTCATGGGCGACAGCTCCTCAGTAAACGATGAGTTGTGATTCTGATGATTCTGGAACTGGTCTGCGTTTCGATTAGCCAGACTGTAGGAACTCTTGATGTTTTAAGAACCCATTCCTTTATTGGGATAATTTTTCAGGTTTTGGGTGCTAGAATGGTTTAAAATTAAAGAGAACTGATGTGATAGGCACTCTTCTTTTGTGTTTTATTTTTTGTCCCTGAAATAAAGTCAGTTTGGACGTACGTGATAGGTTGCTTGCCACAACAAATGGTCTCCGCTTTTAGAACATGCTCTGCTGCTCACATTGGATAGACCCAAACTCCCAGTCCCAGAGGACACAGAAGACGAAACATACTGGAGCAGTACAAGCATTTGGATGAGATCGGCATCCGCATCATAGGCGCTACTGTTTCGCTTGGCTAGCTGCAACTTGCGCAAAGCCGAGCCGAAACTTGGAAGAAGCTGATGCTGATTGCAGGCTTGCAGTGTTTCTTGCCGATTTTCCATGTTTTTTACTGGAGCACTTTGCGCCAAATGAGAATGCAACGTTCTCATTAGAAAACCCGCTGATCTGCACACCTGCAACGTCCCTTGCCAAATGCACTGTGCTTCCGAAGACTCCAAGGCCTTGTCAAAATTCCAAATTTTTACTTTTTGTCCCATCACATCGAATCTTTGAACACATGCATGAAGCATTAAATATAAATAAAAAATAATTAATTGCATAGTTTTGTTGTAATTACGAGACGAATCTTTTGAGCTAAATTAGTCTATGATTGGACACTAATTACCAAATACAAACAAAAATGCTACGGTAGCTAAATTCCAAAAGTTTTTGCATCTAAACACCCTCTCCGTTGCAGGTAGTACCGGCTTGAACAAATTTGGAAAGCGACTGTACTGTACTTATTGTCAACTGGAAGCTTTTTATGCACTCTGTAGTCTGTACTTTCAGTCAGTCCTCTAAACCCTGCTTCAGCAAAGACGCAAACGCAGATGCAGCCGCTAGTTGGAAGCTAGTAGTTGGTACTAGTAGTAAGCAGAGTGCTCCATTATGCCAGCAACGGTAATCCTACAGGAATACTACATCCACCTGCATAGCAAAGCCAATCTGCCACTTCATTAGAAACACAAATATCCATAGAAAAACCTGTCTAGACTCTAGAGTATCAATCATTGGGAGTTTTTTTTTTTACTTGCTTGCTTTATATTAAGCACAGCCGCTTGGGGCCTCTGAAATTACAAGATCAGTAACACATGCTGGAGTCACGTACCACCTCTCCAGACAATGTGTATACATAAGCTACTTTATTACAAACTGTATGAACAAAAGAAAAGGAAAACTCATACAAGCCATGGCTGAGCTCCACAATCTCCTCCAGGATATACTCCTCCGTCTCTAAATATTTGCCGTTTACGCTTTCCGAGAAATAATTTTGACAAAATATATATTAAAAAATATTAATATTTATGGTATATAATTGGTATCATTGGAAAAATCTTTAAATCTAGTTTTTTAATAAATTTATTTGGAGATAAAAATGTTGCACACATTTTCGACGAATCGAGTCAAACTTACGGTATGAAAACCGAAAAAGACGTATAAATAGGGACCGAGGGAGTGGCTATCAATCATTGGGAGTTGGGACGGAGGAAAATCAGGCTGTGTTTAGATCCATCGAAAAGTGCACTATGCAAAATAAGATTCCCCGTCACATCAAACTTGCGATACATATATGGAGTACTAAATGTGGATAAAATCAAAAACTAATTGCACAGTTTGGTTGTACTTTGCGAAACGAACGTTTTGAGCCTAATTAGTCAATATTTAGACAATTTTTACCAAATACAAACAAAATGCTACAGTGTATTTTGGCACTCCAAAATTCGGATCTAAACACAGCCTCAGTAATAAAGGTGACACCAAATTGTCATGCCTGGCGTCATGATTGTCATCACATTCATGAACCATCTGAAATCCACTCAACTCGTACGCCGGGCAAAATGATACTCCTCGCCTTGGGCCATGTTTAGATGGCTAGAAATTTCAATTTAAACTCCTGTAACACTTTTGTTTGTATTTGATAATTATTGTCTAATCATAGACTAACTAAGTTTAAAAGATTCGTCTCATGATTTATAACCAAACTGTATAATTAGTGATTTTTTTACCTATATTTAATACTCTATATAAACGGCTAAAGATTGATGTGATGGAGAGAACGTGGAAAAACTAGCAATTTTGAGGTGACCTAAACAAGGGGTTGGTTGTGATTGTGAAGATCATGATCCACCAAACGGCCAGTGGGCCAGGCAGCAACAGCACCAGACTGCGCCGCGCCCAGTCCGCCCGCACTGACACCGAACTCGGCTGCGGGCCTGCTGCTGCGGGTCAGCTCACCGAACCCCACGCGGCGTCGCTCCGCCCGCCCTTAAAAATCGCCCAGTACAGGTAGGACCCAACCAAACCCACGAGTCGCTCGGCCCAGCAGAGAGAAGCATCGCAATTCACCACCAGCGCGACGAGAGGGAGAGGAGTTTCCCAGCCGCAGCCGCCGAACCACCCGCCGCCGAGGCCCTAGGCGCGCTTGCTCCCCCCGCCCGCCGCCCGCATGGCACCGAAGCGCCCGGCGGCGGCGGCCTCGGGGTCGGCGTCCGAGGCATCCGACGCGGAGGCGGACGCGGGCCACCACCAGCCGTCCTCCCCGTCCCCGTCCAAGACGCCGCCGCCCAACCCTAACCCTAAGTCCGCCGCCGCCGGCCCCACTTCGGCGGCGGAGGACTCCACCGCGGCCGGATCCGACTCCGAGGCCGCCTACGACTCTGACGCGGACCACCGCCCCCCGCCCCGGAAGGCGGCGGTAGCGGCGTCGCCGTCGCGCAAGCCCAGGAGCCCCAGGCCGCGGTCCCGCTCCCCGGACGCCGCCTCGTACTCCGACGTCGCGGCCTCAGACGCCGACGCCGACCCCGCTGCCGGAGACGGGGCCGACTCCGCCGACGACGACAACGCCTCCCCGCTCGCGCTCCGGCCCCCGCGCCCGTCCCGCGCCGAGGCTGCCGCCATCAAGCCCCTCAGCTCGCGCCCCATGGATCCGCCGCGCCGCTCCATGGTACCCTCTTTCTCCGAGCCGCGCTCAAAGCGCCCCCGCAGCGTCGCCGTCCCGTCATCCGTGGAGCAGCTCAAGAGGCCGACGCGGCTCTGGAGCCTCCGCGACGAGATCGTCATCCTGAGGGGCTTGGCCACGTACCGCGCCAAGCGGGGCGTCCTCCCCGGCTCCATGTATGACATTTCTAAGCTCCACGGACACATCCAGAGCGAGCTCAGTGTTAAGGTAACCCCCACGCAGCTCAGTGACAAGGTACGGCGTCTCAAGCAGAAGTACAGCCTGCTTGTGTCCCGTGGCAAGAACGGGCGGGAACCAGACTTGCCCACCCAGCATGAACAGAGTGTTTATGAGATTGGCAAAAAGGTTTGGGGAGCAACTGCTAATGGTGGAGGAAGTACCGGTGGTGATGGCTATGAGATTGGCGGTGGTGGTGACAGCGAAGAGGAGCACGAGATTGCAGAGAGTGATGACAATGTGGAGAGTGGGCGGGATGAACGCCCCCGCAAGAACAGGAGGGTTATGCCAATCGCTATGGCAAATGGAAACGGAGCTGGGTTTGGGGCTGTGAATGCCAATAGCAGAGGGAAGTTTGATATTGAGAAGGGAAAGGATGCATATCCATACCTTTGGGAGACTGTAGAGGATCTGTCAAAGGAGCACCCGAATGGGGTAGCATTCAAGAAGGCCTTTGAGTTGATCGAAGGCCCCAAAGCGCGTGGGATGGAGGAAAAGCTGCGAAAATTCAGGCTCACAGAGATCAGACACCAGCTGCGCCGTATGGAACTGATGAAGGAGACAGTCAAGATGGTGCTTGATGCGCTGGAGGGTTGACTGAGTAATGAATGATCTTCTGGTGGGCGAGTAGTGCAATGTTTAAAGGAGTAATCAGTGTCTTCTTTTGTTTCTAGATACAGTTTCTGTGGCTGAATTACTTAACTTTCATGGACAAGGTGCACTTGTCCCAGTAAGAATTTAGGTGCAGAACAGGGAGTGGGAGTGATGGTGTTTCCCTTGTTCTTGGTGGATCATAGTATTTTCTGTCTCTTAGGTGCTAACTTCTGCGTTATATGGTATACAGTTTTTATGTTTAGTTAAGTTTGGTTTGATGCATCTGCATTATGAAGGTTTTGTTCTATTTCACTCCTTTTGTGGTGCTTTTTTTTCTACTGTATCTACAAATTGGAATGCCATGCTTGGTGATCCGGCTGAGTATCATGGTTCAGAATCTACTAGATTTAGGTTGGTTTTTATATTGATATATAATGTTCAGAACCTACTAGATTTAGGTTGTTTGATGCGATAGGATGATTAATTTTAGATGGTTTTGTAGTTGATGGTCAAAACCAAGGAGGATCACAATAATCTTTCTGTGAAAAAGCATTTGTATCCTTTACCAAAACCCATCCTCCTGATGATCTCTTTGTGTTCTCCCACTAGTTTTATGGATATATGCATCTTGGTATTTTAGATGTTATTTGTACACATCCATGTGCCTATGCGCCTCTGTAAATGGCTCTTTACTTCAGGCATATTGGCATCCATGGCACTCGGTTAGGAGTGAATGTGTTCCTTGTTGGGTTGTTCTGCCTGAATCTGTTGGGTTTTTTTATACCCCCTCCGTTTTTAAATGCAGTATATGACGTTTAGGACTTTGAACTAATTGTGAAAATCAGGATGTATTTTGTTCTCTTGCTTAGCTTTTTACCTCAAGCTCTTTATTTGCTTTCATATTTCTGGGGATCATGATGTGAATGGGAGTCATGATCATTGTCTATCATGAAGTGCTCTTGTCATTCAGCAGCTTAATGTCAGTGTTGATTTTAGTTTTTGGTCCATACGTTGTAAAGTTTGCTGACGCATATGCTTCCAAACTTAGCATCTTCTATGGTGATATGATAATAAACAAGTTGAAAATCTGACACTTGAGCAACTACGATCCGGGTTCAGGATGAGTCCAAATCGGCAATGAAGTGAAGTTTGGCGTTTGATGACTTCTCTTGTCTTTCTTGATTGGTGCTGTTCACTATTATGTGGGTTTGCTGATTACTGTCATTACAGTTGCCCAAATGCGCTCCTCTGAACAGGACCACACTGAGTTACTGATCATAGCCTAACTACGGGCGTTTGGATTTTGATGTGACCTTTTTTTTTACCTCTACTCGATGTGATATTGTGATTGTTCGTTACGAGTCTCTGTATCATCAGTTTGTGGATCCAACTGGTTAACAAGATCTCCTCGCCTAGTCGCCTCAAAGGCACAGTACATGTGAAACGGCCTTGTTTAGATCCCTGAATTGGAGATCCCCGAATCACTGTAGCTGCATTGTGTTGTACTGTAGCATTTTGTTTTTATTTGGTAATAATTGTCCAAACATTGATTAATTAGACTCAAAACGTTCGTCTCGCAAAGTATAATAAAATTGTATAATTAGTTTTTGATTTCATCTACATTTAGTACTCCATGCATATGCCGATATTTTGATGTGATGAGGAATCTTCTTTTTGCATAATAAAATTTGAGGATGAATTTAGGGAACTAAACATCAGTTCATCACAACGCGGTAGAAACCTGCAAAAGATTTCAATCAAAAGCATAGGGAATCTAGCATGAGGGGACCGCGCTGCGCCGGCGGCGACCCAGTTACACTGGCCGGTGCGGTGCCGTGCCGAGGCGAGCGTGAGAGTGGCGGCGCTTGTCCTGTCCCTGGCGATTGGCGAAGACACGAGTACACGACTGCACGAGTATCGATCAGCGATCCACCCCCAGGCCTCCCCATCTGGAAAATCCATGGGTGGTCGCAGATGGACGACGCATCGTGGAGCCAAGTTTGTCCCAGGAGGAGGCAAGAGCTATCTCTGCCGAAAATCCAATCTGCCCTTGTTGTTCTGACAAGGCAGGCATGCAGCAGCATCATGCACTGATGCAAAACGAGGTCGCCGCTGTCTTAGATGGCGTCGTGAAGGTTGGCCAAAACATGCCACATCGGTTTAGCTGTGCTCCTGCCAACGATTGTCCATGCGGCATTCATCGGTTACCGAACTCCTAGTGACAGAACAGATCACTTAACATTGTCAATCTAATGGAACCGGTTAGAGCCTGTTTAGTTCAAAAAAGAAAACCCAAAAAGTGCTACAGTACCTGTCACATCAAATCTTGCAGCACATGCATGGAGTACTAAATGTAGACGAAAGAAAAAACTAATTACATAGTTTAGTTGTAAATCACGAGACAAATATTTTAAGCCTAATTAGTCTATGATTAGACACAAATTGCCAAATAAAACGAAAAGTGCTACAGTAGCCGAACCCAAACATTTTCACTAACTAAACAAGCCCTTAGTTTGAAATTCTGTGCATTGTCCAGTTTCACTTCATCAAGCTGGTATGCCAATGAAATCCACATGCAGAAAAAGTTAGAAGAAACTATCTTGTTCGGTACAAACATGGAATCAGAATATAGGTAGTCTATAATTCAAGCTCCAGAGCTCAACGAAACCATGTTCTTTGGAAGTACGAAGCTACAGATCTTCCATGAATACTCACAAGTAATAATACCCAACATTTGCCTTGCAAAATAATTGAAAGCAGTAAATGCAGAAAAGGCAAGATTTCGTTTTCTGAACAGGAACACATTGCATTCCATAAGAAACAGCTATGTCATACAATGGGATGGTGCACAAGAACAGTGCATCACATGACACACTAGAGGCTAAATGAATATGAACAAAGCCCCATGCCACTCAACCAGCCATTATCACTGTTATTGAAAAAATCCATCAAAGCTTAACAGTATGTTTCATTTCAAGATGACCATTGAGCATCCCCTGAGAACAGATGAAGACTAGTATTGCTTTGTCGGGTCAGAAATTGTGAATCGGCAGGGGGCCAAGTCGGGGATTCATTGTAAGATTGCCTGCAGGATCAACACAGGCTCTCACATTTCAGCGAGAGATCCAGAGGTTATGGATCAGTGGTTTCTGCGCTAGCACTTTGCAGTGAATTATCATTGGTAGCGCCATGACGATCACCACCCTCTTGCGAAGCAGCCACACGCTCATCAAACTGCAGCATGAGAGAAAATAACCTTCGCATAACCTCTGAAGTAGTTGAACAAATCATATCTTGCAATGAACTTCGAAATATAAGCCGCTTCCATCTGTAAGCATGTAGGGGGTCCACAGCTCGTGGGTTTGCAGAAGGGTGCTTCTTTCGGACATGCTTGCAGAGCTCTCTGTATGTGCCCATGTATGAACAGCCATCTTCCATGCAGCTCCTCCTCTTGTGATTCAGCTGCTTCCGAGCAGGCTCAACCAAGGTATATCCCTTGACCTCACCACGGCAAAGGGGACACGCAAGCTCTATTGCATCTGGGTCCTCAGAGGCTTCTTTTCTGCATGACTCTACAAGCTGATCAAGACAATTTGAGTGCTGGTAGTTGGAAGCACAAATATATGGACGACAGCCATTGCCATGTGATGAACAGAGTAGAAGAACAGCGTTGTGTGGGAATTCCATGCATACTGGACAAGTTGCATCTGTCCACGCACATTTCTCTATGGCTGCAAATGGTATCTCCTTGCTGGAAACTTTTTTGAATCTGGAACTACCGTGGGGTTTCCTGTGATGTGATGATCTAAGCTGATGAGATGAACTTTTTTTGTTCATCGTATACTTGGTCATCCTGAAAGGACTGTAAGATGCAATATCAAGTTAGATGCCATGGAGTCTATTAAAAGAAATACACTGTCCATATTACAACAAAAAACTGAAGGTACCTGGATGATAGTATGATACTATGATTGCTAGCACAAGGACATTTATATTTTGCTTAATTATTCTGACCTATCCCCTAGTAAAGAATCATAAAAAATTTAGTAGAGACTAAACTCATTTACTTTGTTATCCTGATCATTATTATATAAGCATGGAAAATAGAAGTTGAACATTGATACTACCTCATTCACAAAGAATATATATTTTTCCATTAAATTATCAATCAGTTCAAATACTTTATACTTACAAGTTACAGAAATGTCTGGTTTTGATCAGAAACTCAGTGGAGACTGTTTCTACCAACTTTGAACCTCTCGTTTTGGTTCAGGACAAGTTTCAGAGGAATAAAATCAGATGTATTTGGCATGTATAAACCAGAGATGCATAATTATTTTCACCACAGAGATTGCAAAGGTCCATCTTTGATATTCCTAGCAACCCCAGAAAAATGGACAGCATGTATATTCATGGTTGCTATACTGGAAAAAGATGGCATTTCAAACAGAAAAAATTTACGGTAGAGAGTAATTTCCATCACATTCTCATCATGTGGGTATGGCTAAGTTCAAACACTCAAATGTCCTGTGACTTGTAAGAAAGTAGAGACTAATAACTCAAAATAATATGGCAACTTAAAAGAACTTTAGTGTAATAGCAGGAACATGGATTTTACATGAAACATGCAAAGATCTATGTATCGCTCATCAGTGGTGATACATATAAAACTGTCAACCCAAATCCCAGCACACAGGCATATGTGTACATGTGGAAAATTGTGTCTGAGATTCCTAAAATCTTCTTTATACTAACCAAGCATTCTATAAAATGTTATCAGAACCGGAAACCAGGCATCGCGTGCATATAAAACTGTCAACCCAAATCCCAGCACACAGGCATATGTGTACATGTGGAAAATTGTGTCTGAGATTCCTAAAATCTTCTTTATACTAACCAAGCATTCTATAAAATGTTATCAGAACCGGAAACCAGGCATCGCGTGCACCAGGGCGGACCCAGCAAAGAGACATGGATGTCCAACCGATACTTTGTTGCAAAAAGTTCGAAGTTAGGAGGCATCAAATAGCCAAATAGCCTTAGATTAGGGTTTGGGTCCTCGGCTTCGCATAGCAGGAAGGGAAGAGAAGGGGTTGGAATACCTGGTGGGTGCTTGTCGCCGGCGACGAGGCCGGCGAAGGCCTCAGCACCTGGCGTTGGGGCGGCGGCGGCGGCCACACCAGTCGTCGGAGCGCGAGAGGGGGGAGAGGCAGAGAAACGAACGCGGCACGCGGGTTCGTGCGGAAGGGAAAAGGAAAATGCGGCGGACGGCCGGCCCAGTCTGGGGTTGTTCGGCCCGCGGAGAGCGCACTCGCATGCGGACCTCCTGGGCCGTTTCTTTTTCACACATTTCTTCTGCAAATATTTTCTTTCTCTCCTTTTTTTTATATACATTTCTTCTTGATTTCATCGTATCTATTATTCCCACTAATCGCACCGAGGCACGTGCCGACCAGTTTCGATGAAAGTTTTATGTGAGTTTATTAGCATTTGATAGACTGTTACATAGATATTTTTGATGATATAGCAACATTTTTAATAGGAGAAAGAAGAAATGAGTCTCTTGACACGATTACTATCTTTATATGAGGTATGAAATTAAATGTCTATGAAACACTAGAATGACCATTACATTTAAAATGGATGTTTCATCGAAGTTTCATTATACATACTGTGGCAGTCTTGGAAACAACGACACTAGGCTTTCCACTGAGAATGACCTTAGTGGGCCTATGGGCTGGACTACTAATCTAGGGTGCATGTAGGTCTGGTTGGAAAAGCACATAGACTAAAAAAAGTAGGTGGGCTTATGTAAACATTTTTTATTTCACCATTATGTTTTCTACAATAAATCCTTCAAAACAAGACCCTATGTAAATATATTTAGATAAAATTTTATTTAATGATATTTTCGTTAAGAAGATAGAAAATTTTCTTCTATTAAGCACCAAATTAAGATGATGTCCTAGATCCAAGATAAAATGTTTTGCACAGATGTTCTATGTTCAAGAGAACAATATTTCAAATTTATGAGAATAAAATTCACTGCTTTTGTTGGGCAAACCTTTTACTTCATTGCTTTTGTTGGCCAAAACTTTGGATAATTGTTTAGGCATCTAAGTGGTTTTAAATGAAAACTTTGTCAACTAAAAAGGTGTAAGGTTCCCCATAGTCGACTATCCTAGAGACCTCACCACGCCTAGAAACTTCCTCATTCGTTCACTATTTGCTCCAATGGCAATTCGTAAAACATTTTTGCAACATATGCATTGTTCACACTCGGCTCCTATCTGGTAAGTGCGCCTGCCAATAAATGGCTATTCAGTGTTGGAAGGTCCTAATTGGCTAGAGGGGGGTGAATAGCCTAAATTGAAATATACAAAACCACTAGACCAATTTGATTAGTACAACAAATGACGCAATGTAATTTTGCCTACTCATAACAGGAGTAAGTCATAAGATAAGATGTATATGATAAGCATTGATCAAGCATCATAATAAGTAAATCACTCAGAGCACTCCTATCTATGACAATAGCATGGTCAAGTTAGAATATTAGAGAAATAATTCCTAAGTCATCCTTAACTACAAGTCAGAGCATACGATGATTAGTGCAATTACACCTAGTAATCATAGCTAAGATCATCATTATATCTGCACATAAGGGGCATTATTTAGGGAAGTTTGAGTACAGAAACATCTCCCTTCCTTCGTAACCAGGCCCTACTTCCTCAATCTACACTCGGGGAGTGGACTACAAAGGACTCAACGTGAGTGTCACATCCGTGATCTACCACATGACCCAGAATATAGAGTGTATTCGTAGGTAAATAACATATAAGCACCACACTTACATGATCTCTACCACCCACTCATGGTACCTTATTAGGGTGAATGTTATACGAACTTATGCATAAACACAATGATAAACTAACTATACTAAGCATATAATCAAAGTAGACAATGAACATTGCAACCAAGAACATGAATAAGATAAATACTATATTGTCTTGACAATTATACCAAAGCATATAAAAATAATGGAGATAAAACGAGAGAGGGATACAAGAATTATACCGAACCAAGCTCTAGACGATGTCGGGAATCCAAACAATGATCTGCCTCCCTCCCTCTAAACTAGCCTAACTAGCTATGCCCTAGAAACTAGATGAGCTCTAAGGATATTAGGGTTTCTGGCTCTGGATGACTTGATCTCAAATGACTTGATGCCTCAGGGGGGCTGGGGTCTCCTTATATAGCCTAGAGGGTCCAACATGAGCCCTTGGATCAAACAAACTTGAAGGACGACGTAGATGCAGTCTAGGGAGGCGGTGGAGGAACATTCCAGAAGCTGACAGGTAGGGGCCACCGCCAGGGGCTGGGCGACACCAGGGTGGGCCCGGCCGGTCCCACCTAGCGGCCTCTCGAGCTCTGCCTCGGGGGGTTGCCTCCTGGAGTCCTCTGGAGTCTTCTAGAATAGTTTTTGTCGCGGTTAAGTGTTGGCGGTTCTTAACTCATATCTTACCCCTCCAACATTTGGATGAAATTCACCAAAAACAATATAGATAGGGCTTTGAAAGCTAACCATTTCTATAGTTTTGGTGGATGCACTTGTTTTGCAGGACAAACATGAAAACACATCATAATTGGGCCGAAAGAGTAGAAGAATTGTAGAGTTACATCTGGCCCATAGCAAAAACAAGCAAAACAAATAAAGAAGCCCAACCAAATACCAGAATTTGGGCCAACCCACCTCGGAAGCTGAGCCCAGACCCAACTAGGAGCCCATGGGCAAAAGCAGGGCAGAAGGGCCAGCACCCTAGGCGCAAGCGCACCCAGGGCACGGGCGCACCTCTATCTCTGCTGCCTGGCCCCACTTTCCTCCAGTCGGTACATTCAAAGCTCAGGTTGGCGGTGCGGGGGTGGATCCAGGGAATATTCCCCTATAACCGACCAGCCACCTCCTATATAAGGAGGAGCTCACCCCCTCACTACACACACTCATACACACTCAAGCAAGTGAAGAAGAGCCTCAAACACTAGCTTCGAGCTAGAGTAGAATAGGGAGTGAGTGAGGAAGAGTTGGAGAAAGAGCAGATTCGGTCCCTCTACCTCTTGTACCTGGTTCGCCGCGTACGCTGGGAGGAAGGAGTGCCGCGGTTGTCGGCTCCCTCCATACTTGTACCTTAATGTCCGTCTTACCAATTGGGGTAAGAAGTTTATGTTATTCTATTGGTTTGATTACTTTGAGCAAGTTATCATTATCGCTATACTCTTGTGGGTTCATCGTCCATTCCCGTGATGGAGGTTCTAGTAGAGGACTCTTGATAAAGAAAGAAGTTCCTGGCCAACGCTAGAACCGTAGCCGATAGCGTAGACGTGGTGTCTGAGCTAGAAGTTACCTTCGTTTGCCTCATTCCCCACGGTTGAGGGGTAGACGGCAGGTGGTGACAGCCCTGTCCATCCCTTGTAATCCCCCACGTTCGGGTTCGGCGTTGAGCTACAGGCCGACATCGCTTGGCAGACTAGGTATCTCCAGTGTCCGAAACAAGATTATAACGATAGCGCTACCTTTCCTTAAGGAATCTACCCTTAGAAGAACCTCACTACCCAAGTTATCCTTCTCTTGTTCTTGGGGAGAACTATCTTTAGAGACTTCCTACACTACCGTTCCTCGAGAAAATACGATACCCTACTTACCATCGGGTGAAGTGCTACAACGATATTTCCGTGCGCTTGTGGATTTATCTACTTCCACTAAGAAGTACCAACAAGCATTCCTGGCACCGTTGTCAGGGAATGGTTGTCGTAGTTATCTCTGAACCTAGTTCGCCCGTGTATCTTTTATTTTATCCTTTCTTTTCTTTTTATATTTTCTCTAATGGAGCAACCCATAATACAAAACCTTTCTGCTCCTAAGGGCGAGCTCGTTGAACCGCCACAATCCTCGAAGACAATCATAGCTTCTAGTTACGAGCTCTGCCTAGGCTTTATAGCCATGGTTCGGAACCAAGCCTTTTCAAGCTTGGATTATGAAAACCCATATCATCACCTACAGGAGTTTGAGCAGCTCTGTGCTTGCCTGACCATTTTTGGCATGTCACAAGAAACCTTGCGTTGGAAATTGTTTCCTTTTTCTCTTAACGCGAGAGCGAGACAATGGTACGACCATAACGTAGGGAAGGTAAATGGAGATTCGAAAGAATTGAGGAACAAATTATGTCTCTCATTCTTCCCTATACCTCGAATCGCTTCCCTACAATAAGAGATACTCAACTTCCAACAAAAAGATAAAGAACCCATAGGTGCAGCCTGGGACCATTTTTCAATTCTATCTTGGTCTAGCCCAGACTTGTCTATACCAAACCATGTGTTGTTACAACATTTTTGGTTAGGTCTTAACAAGGAGTCTGCACTGCAGCTCGATATAGCCGTCGGAGGGTCATTTACCCATAAAACCACAGCAGAAGGAGAAGCTCTCCTAGATCGCATTCTAGAGAACACTCCCCCGCTAGAACGCATTCGTGTTGAGCCTGAGCCGATCCATGAGGAAGTCTCTTCGGCAGAAGCCGAAGCTATCACACCAATAGAGAGGCCCTCACCCAAACCAAAAGATCTAGAATTGTAACAGAACCGACCAAATTATAAGAACGCAAGTACAAAAACAATGACTTTAGTGATCAAATTCCTGTACTTATGCTCCCATAATCCTGGTAGTCAATGAAATCATGAAGGATTTCAAACTTTTCAACAACTTAGCCAAGATCGTACATAGTTCAACATCCACAGTTCACATGTTACATAAGTTCGCACATAGTCTGAATACATCGGAGTTTAAACATAGAGTTATTACAATACCAAGTTCACAATTAAGTAGCAGAAGCATATCATTTAAAATCACACCACACACACTTAGTTTAGATACAGTGTCAGTTCATAATCAAGTCCAACAAAAGCAAATATATAAGACATAAGGAACAACCACGCCCGTAGTCCTAGTTGTCGCCCATAGCAGGGTAGAGACAGTTGATGCAATATCTATAGTACATCTAGCCATATGCAACGACAAGTGGGAACAAAGCCCTGAGTACGAGAGGATACTCAGCTAGACTTATCCATCTTAAACTAAAATAAATTGACACCAAGAAGTATGCAAGGCTTTCTTTCAGTGGGCTAGCTTGACTCCTTTTGCGGAAGCATAAGTTATCATGTATGAACCATTTTAAGTATCTTTGCATCAGCTTTATTATAACCTGATTAAACTAGGTGAGTACCTATGCTAGAGCAAACACTTGATTAATCATTAACATCAAAGGTTACCATCTCAAGTTCAGCATTTCCAACATCATCCACATAACCATCCGTGTTTCATAAACATTACTACAATAACGTAGGAGCGATGGCGATTCAAATCAATTACTAACAAGTTGGTGATTTATTCCCTACAAAAACCACACTCACCCGCTAAAGTGAGTTACAAGTCACCAATGATACTATTCTGGTAAAGTCGCGGGACAAATAGAAACCGCAATACCCAGGGGCCGTCCGACTGCCAGGAATTAGGCCTTGCCTACCCTTGGGCTCACTCTTCACGTCCCTATCGTTTCCCCATCCAGCTCCAATACGCGTGCTCATCAGGTCGATCCCGGCCCAAATAGTGCCACTAGCTTCACGGTCGGAACAACTTATCCGGCCAGCTAAATGTGAGGCATGTGTTCAACATGACTTGAGGGACATGCAACGACCGGTCCTTAACCGGCTCAGATGAAAACTACAAGCACACAAAACCCATGCCTTGCTGCCCATCATTCTGCCCGGTCTCCATTTATCCATCAACACTTGGTTATTTCTGTGATAGTAGTTCATAGCTAAAAGTATCCAGGTAACCACCTATAGCTTGCCAGTGACAGAAATCACCTGACTTCTACCAGTCTAAGCAGGGCTAAGCATTTAACTCGGTCCTAGACCTAGCAAGGTGAAACGGATATAATATATATATATCAAGGTATATATATATATATATATATATATATATATATATATATATATATATATGCAGCAACGGTTTCAAAAAACTCCTATAACTTAATACATCAAACATAAAAGAAGCAATTAAATTATTTGCAAACCGTAGAGAGTAAAATGCTTCGGGGCTTGCCTCTCTCAAAGGAACTAGGCTGGTGATCGGTGCACTCGGGCAGATCTACGTCCAGCTCCTCGTCCCCTGGCACCTCCTATGCTGGCCCCTCCTGCTGGTTTCCTCTAGCCTGCTCCTCTAGATCCGCTACGGGTGGTTCCTCCTGCGATCCTGTACGATGCACATGTGTATGTGAATACGAGAAGTGTGCATGACATGAAAATGATATATGATGAGCATGAGTGCTCTCATATGGATGAACTTATTACTTCTATTACACCGAGTACGTGCAAATCTCCTATCTAGTTAATTAAAACACACACAAAGCAAGGCATGCATACATACACACTACAAGCATATACACACATAACATGACACCTACACATAACTTCAAATTGAACCAAACCAATTATACCAGCAGGTTACACATACACCAAAAGCATATAAAAACATCATGCATGTTCAAGATTAAATCATTTAAGCCTTATTTAGCATTTATTAAAACAAGGGTATAATAGAGCTACTATTTTCCACTACTCTTTCAGAAAATTACAGGAGCTTAGTCATGCTTATGGAAGACCACCATAAAAATTTCAAGTCAAAATGATAAGTATATCATCCTATACAAAAAAAAAACAAAAAGCGTGGCATACATTTACATGAAAATACTTTGTACTATGAAAAGTATCAAACAATAGATTTCATATTTTTCCACTATGTACACATCAAAAGAACACCGTAGAAAATATTTCACATGCACATGTTATTCATATTTTTGGCCCTACCAATTTTACAAGAAATCAACATTAAATCCACTTAATTCACTTAGCCATTTTCTTCCACAGAACATGGAGGAGATATAGTTTTCACAGAATCTATATCACATAACTAGACTAACAAAATTGGAATCACATTTTTTCTAACATTCACAAAATTAGATATGCATTTTCTAAGTTTACAAACATTTTAAAGAATTAAATAAAGCTCTATATAAAAGTATCACAAAAATGACATGCAACATTTTTAAACTGTAGATCTACTCAAGAGAAACACAACAAAATTTGTTTCACTGGATTTGGACAAGTGTAGCTCAAGATATACATTTTCTAAGCCTTTTTCTTTATTTTTCTGGAAGTCTGAAAACCATTTCTTTTTTAAAACAAAAACCTAAAACGCTACGGGTACACTAGAGCTGCGCCCAGATGCAGCCAGGAGGAAGACCGGCATCACCAAGATCCTCCAACGGACACGGCAACCGCAGGTGCGGACACGACAACGACGGGCTCGATTGGGCCCAGTGGCGGGCTCGGTTGGCTTGCTAGGTTTTTTTATTTCTTAAAAACAATTAATGGAGGCGGGCAGCTTAATCCGACCGCCTCCATTAATCGATTAACCGAGGCGGGCAAAACAACCGCCTCCAAAAAGGTTGGATTAACCGTGACCTTTCATTGGAGGCGGTTGTAATGTCCGCCTCCATTAATCCAAAATGACCGTCGCCGTTAAGTTTTATGTACTAGTGATCAGAGCTCATAGAAAAAATTATGATTTTTTAAGATGCTATGCATAAAGAAAGATCTCGCCAATTAAATTATGTCATTCAAATTGGTGAAATATATATCTTGGATATTTTAGTTGGAGTGAGAAGTATATTTTTGCAATGCAAAAAAAATTCAAACAATTAATCTTGCATAAAGTGAATTAAAAAGTATAAAAAATTCATCGTTTCAAACAAATAGACGAGCCTCAGCAGGTCGCCAAGTCCACCAACATGCACATCTAGATCCTCTGTGGGTTGTTTGATAAGGAATTCCTTTAGATAATAGAAAAGTTCTGACATCAATCCTCTTTGAAAAAGAGGCAACAACCCATAATTAAGACATTCAAACAAGTAGACGAGCCTCAGCAGGTCGCCAAGTCCACCAACATGCACATCTGGATCCTCTGTGGGTTGTTTAGATAATAGAAAAGTTCTGACATCAATCCTCTTCGAAAAAGATGCAACAACCCATAATTAAAACAAATATATCCAATTTTAAATGCTCACAACAGTTTCACATTACTATTGTAATGGAATTTTTTTTAAAAAAAACTCCATGGCTCAAGACTTTAAGATTTGACACGTCGTATCATCCATGAGCTGCAATAGTCTAGAACTGAGGTCAGTTTTCCGGTGACATATACTAAACATTGCATCATTTCTTACGAGCCAAATTGCCCAACAAATAGTTACAACCCACATTAATAACATTACATTATGTTTGTGGCCTTCAACTTCGACCAACTGTCGAATAGATTGATGATAAGAATTTGAGGCGACTTGATTCCAAACACAATGTAAACTGCAAGCCAAATGAATCAGTCATACTGGCATTCAAAGAACAAATGCTAGATCATTTTATTTTTATTACAAAAACACCGTACTTTACTACCATTCAAGTTCCTCCTGGCTAGATTCTTTAGTGATAGTCGCTTCCTTTTGAAAAACCCAATGGGTTATTTATTTTTTAGGTAACCCTTATGTCGTTCTTGATTAGATGATGATGTTTAAACTTAACCGTGAAAGATTTAGTTTAATATGTTTTACTCTAATAACTAGGCCATTCCATTCAGGTAACTTGTTTCCCATTAATGCCCGCCTAAAGAATGCTTAAGTGGATTTAAACTAAGAGTTTTGTTACGGTGCTTGGGAGGAACCACCAGTTCATCCCTTGAAAATTATTTACGGCAGCTATTAGTTAAGAAAATTAATTAATTATGTCTAGGGGCAGTTTAGTACTTTCTTTCCTGTAAGCCATCTCTAACTCCACCCAGTTCCACGAACGGGAGTTGCTTCTGCCTGCGTCGCGGGATCTCACCGCCAGCAGGGCTGAGCCTAAGGGCGTGCAGGAGGTGCGACTGAACAGGGCCTCAAATGTCTAGGGCCCCTAGCTTCCAACGCTTAAGACCATTATATGCCCACTAATTATATATAGCCCAAGTCGCTAATATATATCTGCACCGTCCGTGCAATGTCTACTCGTTTCTATCACGACTCCATCGGCTCCATCCATCGCCGCTGCCCGCTGGTGCGCCGCGCCGCTCAGTTCGCACCAAGGGTTGGGCCCTGGAGTGCCCAACACGCGGCGGGTTAAGGCTTGCTGCTGCCTACGTGGTGTGCTAGTGCCATCCTGCCAAGATGAGGTTTATCTCCGACTCCGAACTCCCCATTTTTAATTGATTTTTCTCTATTCAGTTCTATTTCTCCCGTGTGTTGATGAGCTAAAATTGATTGGCTCCTATAAAAAAATTGATATTGGCTAAAAGGTTAAAATAATTGATTGGCTAACAGGTTAATTAAAAAATTGATTGGCTAACGGGCTATTCGGAGAATCTGAGTTCAAACGCTGCCTGCAGCATTTTACGTGGCTAGTAATATATATAGTACTTTCCAGTGGAGTGCTCCTATAAAAAAAATTGAAAGACGACATGTCCAGCAATTGAGTGTAACAGAGATACGTATGTTGCATTGATGTTGTGGGCACACAAGGAGGGATAGAGTCCGGAACGACAATATTCGGGATAAGCTTGGAGTGGCACCAATTGAGGAGAAGTTAGATTCAACATCGGTTGAGATGGTTTGGACATATTCAATGGAGGCCTCTTCAGGCGCCGGTGCGTAGTGGGGTTCTAAAGCGGCTCGATAATGTAAAGAGCGGTAGAGGTCGACATAAACTAACTTGGGACGAGTCCGTTAAGAGAGATCTTAAGGAGTGAAATATCTCCAAGGATTTAGGTATGGACAGGAGCGCTTGGAGACTGGCAATCAACGTGCCTAAACCGTGACCTCTTTTTGTCTTGTGCCCTTTATGTCCCTTTACGTGTCTTCCTGTTTCTCGTCTTTTTTAGGTTTCATCTCTAGCCTACCCCAACTTGCTTAGGACAAAAGGCTATGTTGTTGTTGTTGTTGGCGGCTAACAAGTTAAAATAATTGATTGGCTAACAGGTTAATTAAAAAATTGATTGGCTAACTGGCTATTCGGAGAATCTGAGTTGAAACGCTGCCTGCAATATTTTACGTGGCTAGTAATATATATAGTACTTTCCAGTGGAGTTTAAAAATGGAGTATGTTCCATTGGTTGGTCAAAATTTCCAAGGAGACCATGAATTTGATAATTTGTGGTCTTAAAGTTGAAAACCAACAAGTGAGTAGTGACCGAGATAAAGTCTTTCATATAAACTATAACTATTCATATATCTTGAAAGCCGGTAACGGATCTTTCAGAAAAAAAACTATTCATATATCCATTGCTATATAGGAATAATATATTATAACATATACACTATTATATAATTCTAGTTTTCTAGCCAGGTAGATCTGTTTCGAGTTTGGAACAGGGCGCCAGATTTTGCCGGCTCGGCCCTGATCGCCAGTCGGCTCACCGCGGCGATGCAGGCTGGAAACATGACAGGGCACTGCATCACAGGCCATGATTGTCCCTGCCCAACCACACCATCTGCTGCAACCACTCCGACAACCTCCGACATCTACCCCTGATCGGCTGAGCTTATCAGCACGGCTTATCAGCCGTGGAACAGTGTTTTTCTCTCACAACAAATCAGCCACATCCGGCTTATAAGCCAAAAAAACAGCCTGCCGAACAGGGCCCTAGTTCATGGCGGGCGACGTGCGCACGGACGCAGCATCCCTGTCCCTCCTGCTGTTCCCGCCGCGAGCATCAGCGCCGGAGTCTCCATTAAGAGCAAGACGCAGCAAGCCAGCATACTAGCATAGCAAGGCCGTGTTTAGATTCCCAAATCGGGGGCTGCCGAATTATTGTTTAGCACTGTAGCAATTTTGTTTTTATTTAATAATAATTGTCCAAACATTGATTAATTAGGTTCAAAATGTTCGTCTCAGTAAAGTACAACAAAACTGTACAATTAGTTTTTTATTTCATCTACATTTAGTACTCCATACATATGCCGACATTTTGATGTGATGGGGAATCTTTTTTTATAGTGAAATTTAGGGATAAATTTGGTGAACTAAACACGGCCTAAGTCACGAGGCAGCAAAGTTTTGGAGCTATCCGTAATAATAACCATTGGGCCCCATGGAGCGAGCAGCTAATACCAATGGAACAACCGGTGCTCCTCCGCTGATGAGATGGATCAATGGATCGATTGGGTTCGCTCCGTGGATCACCCACCCCAATGTATAATTCGGATAAGAGATGCTGAGATGAGCAGCAGCTCCTTTTTTACGGAGAGAAGCAGCTCCTTTTTTTTAATTTAGAGAAGCAGCTCTTGAGACATCACAATCCTGTTATACCCTTTAAATTTAATTAGAAACTAGTTCCATGTCCACATTTTTTTTCTTCCGGCCCACACTTAAGTTCCTACCATCTGGTTCCTCCTATTTTTATATCATCAGATCTAATAAAACGGAGGGCTCTTATTATTTCTATACGTAGTAAAATTTCACTTAAACTAAACACGCCATTGTTGCTTGCTGTCATAGTTCGTATGTTTGCCAATGATTCGTATGTTTGAACTTGTTCCGTGTGAAAAAGCTGTCATAGTTCAAAAAGAAAAAAAATGGAATCGCTGTGCCTTTTACACTCGTTCGTTTCATGATTATCAATCATATACACATCACATATCATCGGGAACGCTCATAGGATAGCCCCCCTGCTTACCGATGTGGTTGCCTGTTTGGTGGAGCTGGAATAGCCATTCATTTGAAGTTTAAACACCCCAATTCCTGAAAACAATATGATTTTTTAAACGAGGAAAGATCATGCTAGTTTGTCGTAAAGAATTCTTGAATATCTCGCAATTTTGGGCAAAGGCACTGCTAGGTTAGCATGTGCTACGTATACAATACTCCTATTACAGTACTGTACACTACTTAGTCCGTACACTCTGCTCCGCTAGTAATCCAAATCCTGCCGCACTGCACCAGACTGGCAATCGCAGAGGATCGGATCCTGCGCGGACACACCAAACCCCGGCCAAGAAGCCAAGATCCAAAGCCCGCACGCATTCCCAGCATCCGTCACACAGAGCTCGCGGTCTCCAGCTTCGCTCTCCACTCTCGCCAGCCGCCGCCCGACGAATCACCGATCAGCCCGGAGGCAGCGCCAGCGTCCGTCCGGTCGCCGCTCACTGACTCAGGCGACCCGCACCCGACAGCCGTCGTCATGCGGGCAGCAGCGGCGTCCCTACGACTACTACCCCACCTCCTCCTCCTCGTCGTCCTGCTGCTGCTGTCCGCCGTGCCCAATGCAGTGTCCAAATCGACGCTCGAATCCTGCGCCTCCTCCACCGCCTGCCCGGCGCTCCTCTCCTACACGCTCTACGCGGACCTGAAGCTGGCCGAGCTCGCGGCGCTGTTCGCGGCCGACCCGCTCGCCATCCTGGCCGCCAACGCCATCGACTTCGCGGTGCCGGACCCGGCGGACCGCATCCTCCCGGCGGGTCTCCCGCTGCGCGTGCCGGTGCCCTGCGCCTGCTCGGACGGCATCCGCAAGGCCACCTCCGTCCGGTACGTGGCCCGGGCCGGGGACACGCTGGCGTCCGTCGCCGGCACCGTCTACGGCGGGCTCACCACGCCCGACTGGATCCGCGACTCCAACGGCATGCTCGAGGACGCCGCCCTCGACGCCGGGACCACGCTGTTCGTGCCGCTGCACTGCGCCTGCTTCGGCGGCGTCGACAGCGGCGCCCCCGCGGTGTACCTGACGTACGTGGTGGCGGAGGGCGACACCGTGCCGGCCATCGCGCGGAGGTTCCGCACCACGGGCAACGACCTCATGAGCGTCAACGACATGGCCACCGCCGACGTCGCCGCCGGGGACATCATCGTCGTGCCGCTGCCAGGTGAGCTTTCTTGGATCTGGTTTTTGACATTGCTGGCCTGGACCGTTGCTCGGCCTGAGATGTACCCTGAACAGTCACTCTCACTCCGTCACTCGCGTGCGTGGTCGGTTGGTTAGATAGATCGGACGCTTGCCGACAAATTTGGTTAATAAAATTTGCTCGCGTAGCAGAGCAGCCAGCACTACCAGTAGCTGTCTAGCTGATCACTTACCTGAAGTAGCAAGGAGAATTCACGGCGTTGCTTCGCAGTCGAAGTGTCGCTTGATCGCGTAACATTTCTGCAGTAGTTCAGTAAAAGCCAGGCTGTCCGTGCAGTTTGTATACTCCTATTTGGCAAGGGCCCGTGAGTGTTTTTCTTTGCACGTGAAAAGGGGATGGGAAAGGGTGAAGCATGCAGCACGAGGACGGCGCCAAAAGTGTTGAGTTGGTGCTCTGTTTGGAAGACTGCAAATATTGTCCAGTAGCAACATAGTGCGCTCCATGTGTGTGCCGACTGCCGACTGCGGCTGCCAGTTGTATTATGGTGGAGTACTATTTGTGTGTGAAGAAAGGCACAAAGATTGTTAATCACGGACGAACAGGAAAGTTACATTCCATGATTGATCACTGACCGATACTGCATCTGTCATGTCCGCTCCATCATCATTTCGTACTTTTACTGACACGCTTAGTGCTCTTCTTCATCTACTGTTTCAGCATGCGCCTCGTCGTTCCCCGCGTTCACGTCGGACGCCGGCCTGGCCGTGGCCAACGGGACATACGCGATCACCGCCAACCGCTGCGTCCAGTGCAGCTGCGGCCCTGGCAACCTGGAGTAGGGGTCTAGTCTCCTTGCCTTTTTGTTTTCTACTGTACTCCTCTGCAGCCTCAGCTGCGCCGCTGCTGTCTCGTGTTTCAAGCCGTCGATCGTTGCTCGTTGCAGCTTGTTCTGCGTGCCGGCGCCGCTGGCGGACTCGACGTGCTCCAGCATGCAGTGCAGCAACAGCAGCATGATGCTCGGCAACTTCACCCTCCAGATGACCAGCGCCGGCTGCAGCGTCACCTCCTGCACCTACGGCGGATACGTCAACGGGACCATCCTCGCCACGTAAGCATTATAGACCCGACCCAAATTCACCTCGTCTTCATGATTTGAAGCTTGAGGGGGGAAAAAACCTTTTTTCACCAACAATCTTTCTTTGCATCTTGATTCTCGCAGGTTAACCACGTCACTGAAACCCCAGTGCCCAGGTCATTCTCCTTGCCCCTTTGTTTGCGCTCAACCATGGTCATTGGCCTCCATTGTGGATATAATCATATAAAGCAAAATAGTGTGTACAACTGCTCATCTTTTCTTAAAAAAAAACATTGTGTCGTTCGTGCAGGCCCACACCAGTTCCCTCCGCTGATGCCGCCGCCGACGTCGTCGTTCTTCGAGACGTACCTCGGCCCGTCACCGACGCCGATGGCATCTGAAGGAGGCATTGGTCCGCAGGTGGCTGGCATGGCGCCGACAAGCAGCCCGCCGGTGAGTTCAGGTCCTCCGATGGCAGGTTCACACGGCAGTGACCGTCTTGCACTGGTCGCTCTTTGCCTCGTCGCCAGTCTGCTGTGGTAGATGGACTGTGAGAGAATAATCGAGCAGCACTTGTCAGAAGCGAATTCTTTTGTACAGGAGCAGTCGGCCATTTTTCTGCGCGTCGCAGCGTGCAAATTCTTTTTGTTCTTCATTCGATTTGTCGTCCATGTAATATCGCGAACTCATGCCAATATGGAGCATTTATCTAGGAGGGTCGGTGACAATAATGTTCGTGTCAAGTGAAGCCGGATTGTGTGGGAGCTATTAGCGTAGGAAGGGCGAGATGAGATGGGATAGTGTTCTCTGTTTTTCAAATCACATCGTTCCTTACATGGAGTCATTTTTTTTTGCGAGGGATGATTTGGCTTGCCCGACTTGGTGAAGAAAAAGTTTGAAAGCACAAGAACCGAAGCAGCGAGCAAGCCAACCAAACGTCGTTGTGCTTGCCCAATCAGGCTAGGCAAGGGCCAACAAAGGATCCAAACGTCCCCTATGATACATGGGATGGATGACATTTGTCTACACCGTTAGATGGCATCAGTAGCGAGACCCACCCATCAGTCTCCCATGTACAGCTCCCTCTCGTTTCCTATCCCATTTCTCATTTCTTGAGTTGACAGAGCTCGAGCCCCAGGCTGCCCCGTGCCGCCTGCCCGTGTCATGCACCGGGCTTGCCCCACCACCTAGCTCGCGCCACTCCCACCATGCGTCCGCGGGCCAAGGCTTGGCCGCCCTGATCGCACGAGATGGACACCGCAGACTCAATTAGGGATATGGAGGAGCCATAACACTGTGAGCTCATCAGCCATGGCCCATGGAGGGGAGGATCGGCGACGCTATGCGCTCAGTTGCCGAGCTCCCCTGCATGTGAGACGCATCACGAATGGGTAACGATGTCCAAAGGGGACGAACCTGCTTGATTCCACGGGTCTGAGGGTATTCCGGATCTGAGGGAAACATTTCTCAATCTGCTTTCAATCATAGATGTGCTTACAAGTTACGATCAACCGTGCTTATTTAGAAAAATGAAGAAGACAAACAAATTAAAAAAAGATTGTTATATAACGATTGGATCGCGTAGGTTCTGGCCCTATCGGCCCAATTTAGATTTTGAGGCCATCCCTGTTGACCCGCTAACCTTGATTTTGTAGGTTGGGTCAACTAGTCAATAGGTCAACCCGGTCCATTCTCATTCCTAATTGGCATATCCTTGCCATCGGCTCCCTTCTGGATGATCTTGATGTGAAGAGCGCTAGTCTTGCCGGTGATGTGGTCCTCCATATGTGCACTATGCACAACAGTGAGCACTTGTGCTTGCCATAAGATATGATTGTTCTTGTTTAGCTTTTCTCAGATTTGATCGCGGGACAGAGGATTGTAATTGGAAGAGCTTGATGCCATGGGTGCAATCTATTGAATATTGGAATAGAAGCAGCTCTATACCATGTCAAAATTCAAAGGCGTGGTGGAGTTTATGGTAAAAAAGGGTCAGCGCCCTATCTTGGGTCATAGCCGGTTTCATGCTGATTGTTTACCGAAGAGTGGTGATGAGAGTCTACAAATGTAGTTAGCATTAGGCAAGATCGCTTGTACAATAAGAAGCTTTACGACAGTTAATATCTACTCTCCCCATCCCAAATTATAAGTTATTTTTTTCAATTTTCTTGGAGAGTCGAAACATCTCATGTTTGACCAAATTTATATAATAAAATAACAACATTTATGATACCAATTAATTATCATTAGATTTTTCATTGATTATATTTTTATAGTATACCTACTTGATATCATAAATTTTTATATTATAATTTTGGTCTAATGCTTGAGATGCTTTGACTCTCTAAGAAAGTTGGGATAAGAAAGATTTTTTTTCGTGATCGGACCATTCACCCATATTTCATTAACAAGGAAAGTTTCAAACAACAACTTGAGACAGGCTCGATGGCGAATAGCCATCAAGGCTGACCAAGGAACCACTTCCCTAGCTACTGGATACACACAATGTGATTATATGATGACAGAGTTTTGCGACCAAAACGCGGAGAGCGTCTTAAACCCTGCCTGCACTGGGACAGGGAAGTAATATACAGTAACCTTAACAACAACCCTTGGACCGCAGAAACTATAATTTATTTAGATTATTACAAATAAAAAGGTAAAGAAAAGAAAAACGTTTGTACGACCTTGCAGTATAGTTTTAGCACACGATCAAACGAGTACACCTTGTCTACACATTTCGGATCCGAACAAGAGTAGTGTCACTTGGTCTGCACTGCACGCCTGCGTTTCACTGAAACCGGCCCACACATCCGGATGTTTCCGTGCCCCACGCACGGTATCAGTGCCGTCCACAGCGTCCACCCATGCCAACCAAGTTGCGAGGTGCCTTGCGCTTCACTCCCGGGCTCCGCCGTCCGAGAGCGGCGGAGTAAACAAAATCTGCGCGGAGATCGGGGAACAAACTCGATTCACAGCTCCAGTTGCACAGTGCACATCTCGTGTGCGCCCCTGCTGAGTGCTGACTCCCATGGACGACGGGACGGAGCCGATCCCGGTGGCTCCCCGTTTCGTTTGCCGCTGCACATCAGCACATGGCACATGCCAGACACCGCGTTAGTCTGGAGCTCGACTGCTCGAGCCTTGTCGAGCCTCTGCCATTGGTCCCGTGCTTTATAGATTCAATGACTCATGGCCTGCCTCCGGCCGCCCGCTTCACTCTACTACTCTAGCTTGTGCATCTCATCAGCACCTCTGCTATGACTTACATGAATGTAAACTTCTGCCTGTCTACGATCGTGCTAGGAATGCGATCAGAGAATGGAAATTCTCTGGGATACCATCAGGCTACACTTGTTGCAGACACTCATTCTTTCGTGATAGGAGTAGCTTCTTTCCATGGAGAATCGTTGTGCTATCCTGTAGTTCTTCAAGTGGTTCCAACTCCGAATAGTAAAGTTGTATGACTCTGACCCCCCACTCCTGGATTACTGGACATAAACAAAAATCACGATTTCTAACTGGTGAAATGGGCACACAAACGCAGATCTCTAAGCCACCTACGGTAGCTAGCGTTGATGTTAAGGAACGCAGAGCTGGTAATATTCTACAGCGACGTTGCGTTCAAAAAATATTCTACAGCGACGCATCATTGCGACCTCGATTTGTGCCCGTATTCCTTATTGCTATCTACAATTCTACATGGCCAAATGAGCTAACCAACTTCCACAAAGCAGAAAAAAAAAAGAACTCATGTTCTCAGGATCAGTGTCGAGTGACGGAGTGATGCACACATATGCATGGACACGGTATTTATACATGGAGGATCCAAGAAGCCTTCGTGCTCACAGCATACCTTTCATGGTAGCTAGTGGCGTGCTGCGCTCGCTACCAGTCAACTCCAAAATGCCGACACTTGCGGCGTTCTTGGTCCTCTATCTCCCGCTGCTGCTTTCCGCGGTTGGTGCCGCAGAGGCAGAGCTTACCCGTGGCGGCTTCGGCTTCAAGGCCACGCTGAGGCACGTCGACGCGAACGCCGGGTACACGGAGGAGCAGCTGCTGGCCCGCGCGGTACGCCGCAGCAGAGCCCGCGTGGCCACGCTGCAGTCGCTTGCGGCGCTAGCGCCGGGGGACGCCATCACCGCGGCGCGCATCCTGGTGTACGCCAGCGACGGTGAGTACCTGATGGAGATGGGGATCGGCACGCCGACGCGGTACTACTCGGCCATCCTCGACACCGGCAGCGACCTCATCTGGACGCAATGCACGCCGTGCCTGCTCTGCGTCGACCAGCCCACGCCCTACTTCGACCCGTCGCAGTCCTCCACGTACAGGTCGCTCGGCTGCTCGTCCCCGGCGTGCAACGCCCTCTACTACCCGCTCTGCTACCAGAAAGTGTGCGTCTACCAGTACTTCTACGGCGACAGCGCCAGCACCGCCGGCGTCCTCGCCAACGAGACGTTCACGTTCGGCACCAACGACACCCGGGTCACCTTGCCGGGCATCTCGTTCGGGTGCGGGTACCTAAACTCCGGCTCGTTCGCCAACGGCTCCGGCATGGTCGGCTTCGGGCGGGGGTCTCTGTCACTGGTCGGCCAGCTGGGCTCCCCCAGGTTCTCCTACTGCCTCACCTCCTTCCTGTCTCCGGTGCGCAGCCGGCTCTACTTCGGCGCGTACGCCACGCTGAACAGCACCAACGCGAGCACCAGCGTGCCGGTGCAGTCCACGCCGTTCATCGTCAACCCGGCGCTGCCGACCATGTACTTCCTGAACATGACGGGCATCAGCGTCGGCGGCTACCTGCTGCCCATCGACCCAGCGGTGTTCGCCATCAACGACACGGACGGCACGGGCGGGACCATCATCGACTCCGGCACGACGATCACGTACCTCGCGGAGCCAGCGTATGGCGCTGTCCGCGCGGCCTTCGTGTCGCAGATCACGCTGCCCTTGCTGAACGTTACGGATACGTCGGTGCTGGACACGTGCTTCCAGTGGCCGCCGCCGCCGCCCCAGTCGGTGACGCTACCGCAGCTTGTGCTCCACTTCGACGGGGCGGACTGGGAGCTCCCTCTGCAGAACTACATGCTGGTAGATCCCAGCACAGGGGGCTTGTGCCTGGCGATGGCCACGTCCTCCGACGGCTCCATCATCGGCAGCTTCCAGCACCAGAACTTCAACGTGCTCTACGACCTTGAGAACAGCCTCCTGTCCTTCGTCCCAGCACCGTGCAATCTAATGTAGCTGTAACTTGAGTTGTCATGTACGTTTATTTCGTTTCCCATCCGTTACTATTTATGCATAGATGTGTGTTCTTAGGATTGGTGCTTGGTAGGGCTTTTAACTATAGGTCGGTGATCTGTATCACTAAAGTGGTTTACCGTTTACGTATTGTTGTCTTCTCAACATCTGATGATTAATAAGAAGATCATGTGTCTTTAGACGTGTTGTGGTGGATTCTACGGACCAGGGTTCGGATCTTAGCACGTGTGCTTAGTAGACGTACTTGTGCATTGTAATGAATGTGCAATTGACTTTGTGCTGTGACCAGAGGAGCGTTATTCTAACTCATATATGCAGGGATCATGGATTGGGCAATAAACCAATTAGGACTTTTTTATCTCTAATTGTTCATGTACTACTACTCTTAGTAAAACCGGACAAGACTCTTGCTTGGGGGAGCGATATAGGTCAGACGGACTCAAGAGAATGTGAAGGACAAAAATTTAGGGGGGGGGGGGGGAGAAACTTTCACTCATTAATATATATATATATATATATATATATATATATATATATATATATATATATATATATATATATATAGCACCAAAACTAAAATAGAAACTGTATCAATACTTCATATTCATACCTTGCCCTTTTTCAGTAAAGCTAAACTTCACTCAAATGGTTCAAGGCTCCCTTTCCCTTGATTTTTTTTGCCCAATTTAAAAAAGCCACGAGGTCTTATCCCACAACTCCGCCAAGGTTAGAGTTAGGGTTTGGAGGCTTACCTGAATTTGGTGGGCTTAAAAGGACTGTTGGGGTAGGAGGGCGGCCTGATGATGGTGGCGGGCGCGAGGCGTCATGGGGGCGTCATGGGGCGAGACGGCAGAGGCGCCGCTGGCCAAGTAAAGGGGGAAGGTGGCTGGACGGGGCAAGGATATTAACACAACAAAGATAGTCTGACAGCCTCCACCGGGTTGCTAAAGAATATGCCTCCAATACAATGGAATGAAGGTTTCTGCACTTGTGCGATGCGGAGTCTTGCTCTAGTGTTCCTATGCTTGTGCGCGTGCGTTATTTCATAGGATAATGATATGCCACGGGCCTCCATCCCATGACTCCAGTCCAGACACGGTTTATCCTTATCCACTCATCCGCGGACCTAGCCCGTGTCGTCCGCCCCTGCTCGCGGGATGGACTTCGCCTGCGCCGCTCGCCGACGCACCCCTGCCCACGCCCCACCCCCCCACCCCCCCTCCGCCCGGACTCGCGCCTCCCATCATGGCCGCGCTCCATCCGCCTGCCGCGGCCACTACCAAGGCCCGTGCCACCACCAAGCTCCGCACCCGCGACCTCCACGCACTCCATGGCATCGAGCTCCGTGCGGTGTTGAGCTCGACAATGATAAGCTTCATTCGTCCAAGCAGCAAGGTAACATTGAACTAAAAAGAGCATGTTGCATATACGTATGTTTCAAGTGTTTTAGATGTTTCGGAGATATGTTGCAAGTGTTGTGTATGGATGTTGCAAAAGTAGATCGGAATGTTGCAATGGTTGTATATGTATATTGCAAGCGTCTATTCCCATTGTTTCATATGTTTTTCCAGACGTATGTTGCAAGTATGTTTATCTAGATGTTGCATATGTTTCACACATATGTTGCAAGTATTTTATCTGGATGTTGCGTATGTGTTGCAATTTTTTCTAGAACGCGACTTCACGCGTATTTCATTAAGAAGAAGAAGCACAAATCCAACAAGCAATATCCGGGTGAGGTACCATGATAGCAAAGTTCACCGATACACGCACACACCGCAGGCTAGCTTAATGGACTACATCTTGACAATGAAGCGCTACAGGTGGCAAACAGGAACGCCCTTAACTAGCAACAATCAAGAACTCGACGATCGCCATGAAATACGATCGTAATGTGTTGCAATGGTTTTCAAGTGTTTTATATGTTTTTTGCAAGTATTTTAGGCGTATGTTCCAAACATTTCATCTGTCTTCGTACGTATATTGCAGTGTTGTGTATCTGAATGTTCCAAAAGTAGATCGGGTGTTACATCTCCCTCCTCGCCTTCTATTGCCTCGCCTTGGTGTCTTCTTTTCGCGTTCTGCTGCCTTGCATCCTTCTCAGACTGCGGAGGTGGCACGGCGGGGCCGGTGGAGGGGGGCGCGTCGGGGGATGGCGGCGCGGACGCGAGCGCACACTCTCCCCTTCAATTACGTGGGCACCTCAGCCGTAGTACAATGTTTTTCTCTCACAACAAAACAGCCATAGCCGGCTTATAAGCCGCAGAAACAGCCTGCCGAACAGGGTGAGCGCTTCGGTCCCTTTGGTTTTTTTTTTATTACGCAGGATGCTGGGATAGGACAGTCCTGTTGGTTCGTTTGGCTGAGCTGCCTTCGGATACGCTGCCGACGCTGAACATTCAGGCGCTGGTGCCACCGTATTTCATAACCTCTTCTTCTGGCGACTCGGGGCTCCAGGCCACTACACGCCTTCATAAAGGAGGCTAGCACTTCTTCCCATACCTGGTGGCTGTTGGACAGCATGCAGGAAGGAAGATAGGCAGATCAGGATTCGAGAATCGAGAGTACTTGGACTCTCTTCCAGAGTGGTGGTGTTGACTGCTCACTGCTGGAGGCCTGAAGACTGGAGTGCTGCTCGGCGTCAAACCCGACAGCGTCGATCAACGTTACACGGGCCGATGGCCCAACTGCGGAGTCCGTTTATGGACCGGCCCGAATAAGTGCTATAACTCCGATCGCTCGCGCTCTTGATCCATCCGGGTTCCGATCGTGACAAAGGGTCGGGCCGTCAAGCGTCGGGGGCGAGTCTTTCGGTCTTCTGTTCATGGTGAAGCAGGAACAACAAATACTTCTCGCCTGATCGGCCGAAATTGCAGGGTTGTAAAGGGTCTGGGACCGAGACCAAAAGTGGTTGACACACCTCCAAACCACGTGTACAGCGGCACGTTTGCAGTCACGTTACCGTCACACCAACCTTCATTCCATTTGTATTGGAGGCATAATTCTTTGGCAACCCGAAGCGTAGCTAGTGAGTGGTGCAGATGAAATTGGCTGGCATAGATCAGAATGCATTTTGGTTAGTGCTCAGTACACGCAACAGCCACTCATTCAGACAGACCCAATTAACCTGAAGATGCCATGTCTACTCATTTTACTAGATCGGAATCGCCTCTCAGGTCAGGTGACAGTGACAGCATCTTCTGATGGGCTTACTTTTTTTTTTTTGACTGTCAACGGGGGGAGGCGTTCCCCACCTGATTTATTTGATTATAATGGCCCCAAACGGCCTCATAATGTACAGAGACACCGAGGTGGTTACAAAATTACATAAGCGGTTAAAGTAACATAGGGTCCAACTCAGCCGTGACCTGTTCGAGCCATTTCTAAGATCTGGCACCATTCGTCGGCGACTTGCTTTTTCTTTCTTGGAAGTCTGAACCTCCATTGTTCTGCAGCAATCTTACAGCTTATGAGCACCTGATCAACAGAAGTGGATTCTTGTCTGAAGACCTTTCCGTTCCTGGCCTTCCACAGGTGCCAACAACCTAGCGCTACGAAGGCAGAGAACTCATCAGCTGGTATACCTCCAGACGTTGAGATGGTATGTAAGGATTCAGTTGTGAGTTGGAGCATTTCTGGTAGATGAAGCCTCTGCCAGAACTGAGTCGCAATGAGGCAGCCGTTGATGATGTGCGCCGGTGTTTCGTCGGCCTCGTTACATACCTCACAGGTTTTATCATCCAGTATTCTCTTGGTGTGTAGCACCGATCGCGCTTGGATTCTTCCCTGAACTAGAAGCCACATGAAAAGCTGCACTCTGGGCGGTGCATGGTTGTCCCAGACGAACTTAGCCTTGGGATCATCCGGTTGGCCCTTGGCTTTCAGCAGTTTATAAATAGCTGCACTGTCCAGCCCTGAATCTCCCTTGCTGAATAAAGATGTCCGTTGGTCCGGTGTTTGCGAAAGTGTGGTGGCCTGGATGATCTATAGTAGGTGATGCATGTCCAAGCTTGCCCGTTGAGACAGGCGCGGTACCAGAGTCTGTTGCAGGCCGGTTTGCAGCATCTGAGATACCGTGGCCTCCTTGAACGTACAATGACTGAAAAGTGCCGGGTAGGTGTCAGCTAGGGCCTCATACTTTTATTTACTTGCCGTGTTAATGAAAGCATGCTTGGATTAGGTCTGAATTAGATCTGCACATGCAGCCCCAGATCGATGGCTAGAATATTTGTGTCTCCACAGGAGCCCGGCAGCATCTCGGATCGGCCCTCTTTTCACCTGCAGCCACATACGTGCATTCCTCCTCAAAATTCGGCGGTCATGTCAAGAGTTGTAGCCATGGTATAGCCCCTATTACTGTCTAGTGCCCTTGTGCAGCTGGTGAGTTACAGGTCGCCAACTTTTCTCTTGATCTTCGCAGCTGGGTGCCCCAAGAGCATTCCCCGACTTATTCGGTGCCTAGACCACCATCGGCAAACGAATTTTGTGAAGTTTCATGGACAATCCTGCCCGTTGCTTTCCTTCCCAGCTTGCCTCGATGCGTTTGCATCAAGACGGTGCAAGAATATATATCGTGTGTGTGCCGTGCGCGGAGTATAATCACCTCGCACATATATAGCCATCACCTAGCTACAAGGGGCTAGCATGGTGCGCAAGCTATAGGGCATTATTAGAGAGCACAACAAAAACATGGAGCAAAGATTGGTAGTGCTGGTGCTTGCGATGGCGTCGTTGTACGCTTGCCCGGCGGCGGCATCAGCGTTCGCGGGGAACGACTTCCGTGTCGCGCTAAAGCATGTCGACGCAGGGAAGCAGCTGTCCAGGCCCGAGCTGATCCGGCGGGCCATGCAGCGGAGCAAGGCGAGGGCGGCGGCGCTCTCCGTGGTGAGGAACCGCGCCAGCGCCAGCGCCCGCTTCTCTGGCAAGAACAACGAGCAGCAAACGCCGCCTACGGGCGTGCCGGTGCGCCCGTCGGGGGACCTCGAGTACGTCGTCGACCTCGCCATCGGCACGCCGCCGCAGCCCGTCTCGGCGCTGCTCGACACCGGCAGCGACCTCATCTGGACGCAGTGCGCGCCGTGCGCCAGCTGCCTCACGCAGCCGGACCCGCTGTTCGCGCCGGGGGAGTCGGCGTCGTACGAGCCCATGCGGTGCGCCGGGCAGCTCTGCTCCGACATTCTGCACCACGGCTGCGAGAGGGCCGACACGTGCACCTACCGCTACAACTACGGCGACGGCACGATGACCATGGGCGTGTACGCCACGGAGCGCTTCACCTTCACGTCGTCGGACGGCGACAGGCTCATGACCGTCCCGCTCGGTTTCGGGTGCGGCTCCATGAACGTCGGCAGCCTGAACAACGGGTCCGGCATCGTGGGCTTCGGCCGGAACCCGCTCTCGCTGGTGTCGCAGCTCTCCATCCGCCGCTTCTCCTACTGCCTCACGTCCTACGCCAGCGGCAGGAAGAGCACCCTCCTGTTCGGGTCCCTGTCCGGTGGAGTCTACGGCGACGCCACCGGCCCCGTGCAGACCACGCCGCTCCTCCAGAGCCTCCAGAACCCGACCTTCTACTACGTCCACCTCACGGGCCTGAGCGTCGGCGCCAGGCGGCTGCGGATACCGGAGTCGGCGTTCGCGCTCCGGCCCGATGGCTCGGGCGGCGTGATCGTCGACTCCGGCACTGCGCTCACGCTGCTACCGGGTGCGGTGCTCACGGAGGTGGTGCGGGCGTTCCGCCAGCAGCTGAGGCTGCCGTTCGCGAACGGCGGCAACCCCGAAGACGGCGTGTGCTTCCTGGTGCCAGCGGCCTGGCGGCGCTCGTCGTCGACGTCACAGGTGCCGGTCCCAAGGATGGTGTTCCACTTCCAGGGCGCGGACCTCGACCTGCCGCGGCGAAACTACGTCCTGGACGACCACAGGAGGGGCCGCCTGTGCCTCCTCCTGGCGGACTCCGGCGATGATGGCTCGACGATTGGCAACCTGGTGCAGCAGGACATGCGCGTGCTCTACGATTTGGAGGCAGAAACCTTGTCGTTCGCTCCGGCACAATGCTGACACGCGCGCAACTAGTAGAAGGCCGTCGACTCACTGTATGCAAGTTAGTGTTAACCATGCAAATGCATGTCAACCATACCGGGTCTCACTTTGCACGCAACAAACAAACAAGGGTGTGTAATAAATGATCATGTTGTTTTAGAGGAAAATAATAAATATGATCTGGTTAAGAAAAAGGCTAGGGGAACCGTGAGGCAATCATGGTAAGCTACTATCAAGAAAAGGCAAGGAGAGGAGTAACGCTTTCTACACCAAAAATGTATTGCAGCATGTACATGTTCAGCATGCTCTATCTTCAACGCTGAAAATACTATGGGATTTATGTTGCTCACTTGTACTACTGTTTTAGATGGCACATATCTCGATGTGGTGTTTGGACGGTTGAGATACCACAGAAAAAAATGCTGCAATGACCATGAAACAATAGCATGTCGGCTAGCTAGGAGCCTAGCTGATGTTTGGAGTGGATTGGTGCTGCTTTAATTTCCCTTAAGGCTCAGGCATGGATGACAATCGTGACTTTCCTATTTTTACTCCCACTTTTTCTATATTTTAGGTGTCTAATTTTCCCGACAACATGTAATTTTGTTGTTGTTTGACTATAGTAAAACTAGACAAAAATCCCATGCGTGGCTGCAAGATTTGTAGAAGGTTTTTATTTATTTTTATAAATGATCAAACTAAAAGAAAAAGATGTAGAATGTATATATATCGTACTATAGTTTCACACTATAACTTATTTGACGGTATTGTTTGAATAATGTAAGATAAGCCAATGATGGATGGTGGGGGCTAAGCGTCCTGACCTGATGAGATTACACAAACACTTGATTATGCGCATTGAGAAAATACCATAATACTACTTAATTAGAGATCATGCAAATTGCAAGAGGTATTTGTTTAGATAAAAAGGAAGTTTCAATCCTTACGTGTTGTGGCAAAGAAAAGCAATGAAACATAGCAGCTATGACAGATGGTTGTGATCACGTTAGGTGCTGAAGATTGGACAACCAAAACAATGCTGATGACGTGGATCGCTGTGGTTGCAGCTTTATAGCAATCAATGATTGCTAGTGGCCTTCGTCTATATAGATGTATAGGATAGGATGTGTAAGATGTCATTTGTGAGTTGTTCTTTTAATTATACTAGTTGATTGTCTAAGAATTCAGGCATTTAAAATATAGAGACCCTTTGTTCCTCTTCAAAACTTCAACTATTGTTGGAGCATCCAATTCACCAGTTACTCAGTTTTTTGGGAGTGTATAGAACATTCGGGTTGTACTATTGTTGTAGCTGCCTGATTTGGAACCAATCACCAAGATTTTCATGACAAGAGTTGCTTGTGAGTTGAGCCAAATTTATATGTTGCGAAGGATTCCAACACGCTAATCATCAACCACATTATCATTAGTTGAGAGATACAACAAAAAGTGATTGTAACTTATGTGTGAAGTAAGTACAATTTCAATGTAAAGGAGTCATGCAGCTAAGGTTTAAGAAAAAATCATGTGATGAGAGGCTTGGCAAATCAACACTTTGCAAGATACAAACTGGTTGTGGTGATGTAGAGGAAGGTAAGACGTATTGCGGAATAGGGTCCACAAGCCCACACTACCAATATTGTAGGTGTGCCTTACACAACTAACTCATTTAAGTAGTTCTGGATATAGGCACAAACATATTGGCCACATGTCAAGAAGTATGGTTGGCTTATTCGACATTTGTTCTCTCTAAAAAGAGCTCAAAATAATGTATATTTTGAGAAGAAGCTATTTCGATCTCCTACAGAGGTTATTTATGTGGCTTGCTCATTTGTTTCCTACTACTAGGTAGGTCTACAACAAGAGGAGGATCATGACATGTTGGAGCAAGGAGTTGAAGCATTGAAGGTTGCTACACGTAGCTTTGATCCACAAGAGGCATGGCAAGATGATTGTTGAATGGTGTTGCTACACTAATAACGGGGTGCTAGACTTCACAACCTGAGACAATCAAAATGCTTGACAACCATATATATGATTTTGCTATGAAAAATTAGTTTCCATTGGGGACAAATTATGTGAAGCAGATTTACAAGTCTAGTTATGATTTTCATATTTTCTATAGTAGTTTCATCTTTAGTCGATGTAGAAACTAATATCCTTATAAATCTTGCCAGGTTATCACAAGACACAAGGTTAATTGGGTTCTTGGGGTATGGAGGTTTGGCTGTCCACGATAGCATTCAAACTGATCCAGTACAGAGTCTAGTGATCTAACCTCTAGAGGTGAAGCCCTTATCTGGTTGGTTGACCCTAGTTGACCAACACTATTGGGATATGTATATACTAGTGTTAAACAAGTAGCTCTGAGACTTGGCTAAGATTGGTTGCCAGGCTTGCCGATGACAATTCAACTAAGGTGTTTCAACATGGTTTGTTCCTATGGCCTCCTAGGTGGTTCTAGGACATATCTAGCTTTTTAATTTCAAAATGGACATGGTTTAAAAGCTAGGATCATTTATAAAATATGAGAGGTCTTAAGGGGGAGGGGACTTATGGTTGATTCTAGGGTTGACCAATATATGGGAGATATGTTGATAGGGAAACTTACTCATGGGAAAACTAGATCAAGGCAAGGGCCTCATGTTGGACTAGAGAAAATATTGGTGAAGTTACGTCCCCTTCCATGAAGCTTCAAATTCATGGAGAAGAGAAAAAATAGGATGTGGGAACTCCTTGCTCTAATCATGGCAAGGATGAAGGGGAGGAAGAATATGGCAGGGTTAATCATGTCTCTATTATCTCCTCCATTGATTTAGTGAATTGTAGGTGGTAGAGAGATGAAGATGTGGACCCTTACCTTGCATTATTTGCCAGGATATCCATGCTTGAGAGAGAAGAGGAAGGAAACAAATGGAAAAGAGTAAGGAGTGAAGGAGATGGGGAGTGAGTGCGGAAATTTGCTAGCATATGTATTTTGGCCACATCGACAAGTGATCCCAAGGGAGGTACTCAATCCATTCCAAATTATAAGTCATTTTGGCATTTTTAGATTCATAGTGTTTGCTATGTACCTAGATATATATTATGTTCAAATACATATTAAAAGCTATGGATCTAGAAATGCCAAAACGTCTTATAATTTAGGATGGAGGTGTAAGAGTGAGACACCTCACATATTGGATGGACAACTAGTCAAAACTAGCAATTTGACCACTAGAAGGTGTGGTCTAATCACTAGACCAATTGATAGTTCAATAAAGCAAGTCAACAATAGTGCTAACATGGGCATTAACTAGCAGGTCGGTTCAACAATTGGAACAATATATATGGCTAGCAGATCTTGAAGGATATTTTGAACTTGGATGTATGGGTGGGGATTTAGCCAACTAATTTTGAGAATGAATGAGTTTTTGGTCTAACTAAATTTTAGTCAAAGGAGGATTATGCAAAACTTATTTTTCAATAGTAGGTGGGTGACAAGAGTAGTCTAGGCAAGTAATTTGATATTGATGGTTGTTGTTGGTTATTTATGGCCATTTATCAAACATTGTATGATGTGAGAATAATACCAGCCCTTGGTAGGTAGCTAATGGCAAGTAATGTGTCCCAAGAACCATTTGAGGCAAGTACCCAAGTGGTCACACCAGATAATATCCAGTAGTACCAAACATGTACAAGATCTCATTATGCCAACCGTACCATATGGTCTTGACCTGAGGTATGTGTAATATGTGGATAAAGTTGTACAACACTATATGGTATATGCCTATTAGAATATATGTGGCTATCAATCTTTAAACCATTTGGTATAACTCAAAGATTAGTCAATCTCTAGGAACTATTCTAAATGTGTGAATTTCAAGCAATGTTGACTACCAAGCTAAGTGTTGGATGCTAGTTACTAAACTTAGGAACTAGTTTAGGGATCATTCTCCTTTCAGGATCATATAACTTGTTTTATCAATCATTTTGAAATACAAACTTTCTTGATCACTGCATGGTGAGATGATGTAGGCTTACCTAACTCTTGTTACTTTCATCATTAAAAATTCTAGAACTTGTTGAATACCTTAAGTGCTCAAACTTGCCTTAATCGTTACGTGAAAATTGATGTGCATCTCATCAATGGTGCAGATGAAGATCAGGTTATACAAACCCTAACATGGGTATAGGTTGGGTACTTGCACTATATCCCCTGTTGAGTTAGTGATGTCAGGCTGCCTCTATATACTAATATGTGATAGCATGGAAACCTTTTTAGGATAAAATTCATATATGGTTTTTAAGCTACCCTACGATTAGATGCAAGGATTGATGGAAACCTAAATCAAAATAAAGAAGTAAAATGCATCCAAATATGAGTACTTAAAGTTTGCCCAATTCAACTCACACTACAAATTTCCTATTCCTATCCAAATCCAATCCAATTATCCAACAATGAAAAGTCTAGAGTCCATCCAAATAAAAATATATTTCCAATGATAGTGTAGCGAGTAGAGGCATTAAATGACAATATGTGAGAGAGGAGAGGAGGAAGAGGAGGGAAGGGAGGTTCATGTGATGTGCATGCCCATGGGCATGGATGCCGAGTGCCCATAGGAGCACCACACATAATTGGATGCTCGCCAGGAAAGGTGCACAACATTTGGTAGCAAGCTGGCCGCAACAATAAAAAAAAGTAGTAGGAGATGGAGTTTGTAGGATGGCAGGTGGGTTTGATGGGCCTTGCTTGACTGATAACTCAAGTGGAAAAGCAAAAGATAATAGAAAATATATGAGGGGGTTAGTCCAAGGGAAGGGTAGTAGGAGCGTTAATTGGCCTAAACCGTGCACGAGTCCTAGTAATTATTTTGAAGTTTTAAAGGGCAGACTTAGTTCAAGTTTGAAACATATATATTCAGACTCTAACAAAGGAATGATAATCTAGGGCTTATCCAAACACATGGATAGACATGCGCATGTTTTCTACATGAAGTTTGAATCCAAAATACACTATAAGAAATGTGCCCTTCTATGATGTTTATGACATGACATTAGGTCACAATATCACTAAATTAACCAGTCTATGTGTCAGTGTTTTGTAAATTGGACTAGTAAATTTAAACAACTACGGCGCTGCCCTAGGAAGAGGATGGTAGCATCCAAAAGACACAAGGATTTATACTAGTTTAGGTCGGAGCCCTACGTCTAGTCTCAGAGATGATCGAGTGCGTATTCCTCGCTTGAATGCTCTGAAATTCTTACAATAGGGGTGCAAGAATGGTGGAAGAGGTAGGAGAGCTAGAACTAGAAGATGAACTACCTGAAGGGAAGCTTCAGGAGTCTGGAGATGTGAAGAATGAGAGAATATCCCGATGGTGGGAAGGATGTCCTAGCTGCCCTTATATAGAGTTTGGGGCCAGGGCATGTATAAAGAAGAAGGTTCTCCCGACTGAGGGGTTGTGAGCCTGAGGGAGAAGCCTAGCTAACTTGGCTTGCAAGCTACGCCGTCTTGTGGTGCATGTCTGGGCGTGGTTGTCGTCATGGTCCTATGCCCACATCGCGGTAGGTGTAAGGTCCAAATGGCTAGAGGGGGTGAATAGCCTATTTAAAATTCTACAAGCTTCACTAAACAACCACGTTAGTATAAAAGATGGCTAAGCTAATTCTAGCACTAGCTCAACTATACTATGCAAGCCACCTATACAATTCTAGTGAAGCAAGGCTATGATCTCTAATACACACCAACAAGACTAAGTCACTAAGCTACTTACTCCTATGTGATAAAAGCTACACTAAGCAAACTACACTAGGAATAGTACAAGAAAGTAAAGAGCAAGTGACTTGATTCTTATACCAACGATGTAGAGAAGTAATGCACTCGAAGAATCAATCACAAGAGAAATCCTCGGCAAAGAGATGACACAAGATTTTTACCGAGGTTCACTTGCTTCCCGGCAAGCTACTCCTCGTTGTGGCGATGCACCCACTTGTCGGTCCGCGAGCTAATCGACTATCAAGAGTCGAGCCCTCGGCGGGCGCCGCACAACCGCACACAAGATGGAGATCCTCCAAGCCACGAGCTTCACTAGAGTATCCAATTTGCGAACTCCCGCAGGGAAGGATCAAGAACCCCTTACAACACTTAGTGAGGGCTCCAACAATCTCCAATTGCGAGCTCAATCACCTCCGCTGCTCCAAGCCGTCTACCGTGTCGGGAAACACGGAAGAGTAACAAGAAATCCGCAGCAACTCGAAGATCAAGTGCCTCTAGAATGCAACTCTCAAGCAATGCACTTGAATCTCACTCAATCTCACTCAAGATGTGTAACTATGCAAAGAGATGAGTGGAGGGGTTGTTCTCTAGCTCAAAGGATGTCTCTAGGTCTCAAAAATGTGCAAGAGTTACCCTCAAACCCCGGACATCCTCTATTTATAACGAAGGGGTACACAGCTAGCCGTTACCGGACGACGCAGTTCAAATCACGCTGACCGGACGCTCCGGTCAGGGTGACCGGACGCGTCCGGTCACTACCAGACAACCGTGAACAGTGCGCGTCAGAACTAGCCGTTGCCCTGACCGGACGTGCCCCAGCGTCTGACCGGACGCGACAGTGCCAGCGTCCGGTCGCGTTCCAGTAAGCACCCGATGAGACCGGACACGTCCGATCACACGTGACCGGACGCGTCGCGCGTCCAATCAGCACTCCGCTCCTCTGGACGCCTGACCGGACGCTCCGGTTCCGTGAGGGACCGGACGCGCCGGTCGCGCGCTCTATTTCTGCGCTCAGGTGAACTGACCGGACGCGCTGGTCAGGCCAGACCAGCGTCCGGTCACAAACCCTAGTGCCCGCGCCGCGTTGAACTGACCGGACGGGTCCGGTCAAACCGAGACCGCGTCCGGTGCAGCGTCCGGTCACCACAGTGACCGCTGTTCGCCTCTGTTACTTTTCCGACTTCCGGCGCAGTGGAAAATAGGCATTTCATTTCCTCAAAAACGCTTGAATCCCGCGCTCGCACGCTCGGCGGGAGGGAGAGCGAACCCAAAACCCCATACTACCGTTCAAACACCACCGCCTTCGTAAATGTGCTAACACCACCAAGTGTACACCACCACGTGCATGTGTGTTAGCATTTCACAAACAATTTTTTTAAGGCGTTATGTTAGCTCTCTACTAGATCCTAATGCATATGCTCAAGACATTGATCTAGTGGCACTTGATTCCCGAGCTAACCGTGATTTCCCCTCTTGATAGTCGGCTATGTATCCTAAACCCGGTCAATCACTTCTCTACTCATCTTAGACCGGCAAAAGGAAAACCCTATGGTTATACCTTTGCCTTGCGCTCTTAGATCATTCTCTTCCACTTGATCATCATGTCCATCATATTATGTGCATCTCCACCATGATCGACATTTCATGTCCATGCACCATTTCTTTGTGATCTTGTGGCCACCACTCCTTACCACGTACACCTTCATCACATGTGTTGCTTATGCCTAACTCAAAATACTTAACACATGGCATTAGCAACTTGGTGTCATTAATTACCAAAACCAAACTTGGGCTTTCAGTAGGGTGTGGCGTGGTGCTACTGTGCAGGCTGTGGCCGCACTGTAGGCACGATGGTGGTTCGCCAGTCGTCCTTCGTGATTTGGTCTTCGTCATCGTCTTCGGATTTACTAGGGGCATCGTATAGGAGTTGGTGACCGCCTCCTGGTCATCGATTGCCTGGTTATCTTGAGGAGTAGGTGTCCACGATCCTGAGCTCTAGGGTCATGGCTCTCACCGGTCTGGATGGCCTCCAAGTCAAGGCCTCCGTCATGGATCCCATCCCATAGTGGGTAGAATCGTACATGCGTCTTGTCGGGCCGTATCTGGACGGTGGGCACCGTACCGGCCGTCACCACTGGGTGGTGTTGTCTTGTCTAAGCTGCGTGGCGTAGGGATGGTGTCTGACCGGACCGAGGTGTCTGTTATCTCCTCGGTCCTTGCGGGGTCAGTGTGGCGTGTCTATTTTTTTCAGAGCAGGCGCGGTTGGCTGGGCTCGACCCTCCCTGTTCCTTCCAGGGGTCATGACGGTGGAGAGGTCATGTGTCTCTTATGCGTCGTGCGGCTAAGGTAGAAGGAGGGGTTGTGGCTGACCCTGGTCTTAACGTCAGGCCTATTTCACTTGGCTCAGCTAGGCCTCGGTCGTTCGGGCCTTCGCTAGCTGATGTATTGTGGGCCGCTCGGCCTATCAACTAATCGATGTCTTGAGACACCCCCAGGGTTATAACCCCGACACTAAAGGTTGTGTATATTTTATATTTCACTTTAGGCTATATTTTTAATGAAGCTCTGAAAGTTTGAGTTGTTATTGGTAACTATATGTTTTGAGAAAGTAGGTATGTTACAAGACTTGCCAAACAATTCATATTGCATCCCACTTGAACCTCTTCTCAATAGGTAAAATCAGGCAACCATTTCACACCTTGATCTTTCTACGACGTCCATTTAAAACCCCCTTAATCTAGTTTCTACTCCCTCTATCCTAGAAAGGTGGACGTCCGAGCTTCTCAGCAGGTACATCGGTTCTTGCATGAATGTGGACAGAGGGAAGTCTAGATACATGGCACATGGTGTGAACGGAGACATTCTAATGATACTCCCTAATGTCATTTCATTGCGGGACAGAGGGAGTACTAATGTTTCTGCTTGTATGTGCTAGGGGCCATATCATGCTCCTACTATGGGTTGTGGGATCATGAGTAACATGGCAAAGATAAGGCAAGACTACAATAAAGAAGATTAAAGATGAGACACATCCATTTGGTCAGTAAAGGTGGTTTGAAATGTAACAATTTCATCTATGCATGAAATGGTACTATGAAGGCATCTTGGTCTATTCTTATTTTAGTCATATTTTATGTAATCCCATTGATCTACAAAATAATAAGGCATTCCTAAGTTATATTTGCATATACATCCATTTGCAGCCTTAAAATTTTGAGATATTTTACTTGTGTCTGCTAGGGATATGTGGTTTTGGCTACATCCCACTATAACAGAACCGATCAAATTAATAATGTAAGTACAAAAATAATCACCGAAGTGATCAAATTCCTGTACTTAAGTTCCCATAACCTCAGTAGTCCGGAAATCTCGAAGGATTTCAAACAACTTTCAACATACAAGCCAAGATCATAGTGATTCAATACAACACATCATTCGTTACAACAGTTCACAAGTAGCATACGGATTACATCCATCGGAGTTCCAAATAAAATATTACAAACCAAGTTTGTTTCGTGGAAGCAACATAGTTCGATACATAACTTCATAAGTTCAAATACACTGCTAGATTAAAGGTCCTACAAAGGCATCTTCAAGTAAGGACACTAGTAGAGACCGCGCTCAATGGTCTAGTCTTCATCCCTGACCGGGAGAAGGCAATACTTGCAGCACCCGTGATAGAATAGGTCATCTGCAACAGGTGGAAAATAAACCCTAAGTACGAGAAGGTACTCAACTAGACTTACCCGTCATAAACTAGAAATAAAAGGCACCAAGGATCATACAAGGCTGATATATAGTGGAGCTAAGCTTGACATAATTTGCATAAAAGCTGGCCTAGCATAAGTAACCATTTAGAGCTTAGCTTCAAGTTAATAATCATTAACCTATTATCTAGATTAACACTTGTACTAGAGCACTCATTTTATTAGGAGCAAACATTATTAACCATAGCAAGTATAATAAGGCCATCATCATATCATCATTCCTAAACCATCATATTATTTAGTGTATCTACTTTGGAGATAAGCCCGTCAAGTTCTCACTAACCGGTGAGAGATAGTGACTTGAATCGAATTACAACTCAGCTGAGGGGGTATTCCTAACACTCACCTGGCAAACCCTGCTAAAGGCAGCCGTCGATCACCTTTGGTACAACTCAGGAATCAACTTCGTGGGTCCGATCAGCGTCAGCACTCTCAGAGATTACCCTTGTGTCAGGACGTTCAGGACTTTTAAATCACCTGCCCTTGGACTCACGCCTATGGCTCCCTTTCGATGCACACTTTATACTTATCGACTCTCGGCCTGAGTTGAGCTACTCGGCTTCATGGTCGGTCACCAGACCCGGCCAACTAAGTGTTAGGCATGCGTTCAACATGACAAGGAAAGACTCTAAGAATTCTATCCTTAAACGACACAGACGGAGTCACCATAAGTCTACTACTCTACAAGCCTCCGCCCAGTCTTAATTCAAATTATATTAGGTTCTTTTCTATGATAGCAAATATAGTCAACCGTGCCATATGTATATTCCTATAGCTCGCAGGTGATAGGAAATCATCTAACTTCTACCGCTTAAAGCAAGGCTAAGCATCTACTCGAGCCTGAGCTACATAGGATTATCTGGACAAGAATTGAATATCAATGCAACAAGTGTTTTCATTCAACACTTATAACTTAATGCAACAATATATATATAACATAGTATTTATTTGTATTTTTAGAAATTAGGAGACTTACAATGCTCCGGGGCTTGCCTTTCACGAAGTTGCATGGCGTGTGGTCTGGACAGTCTACCACGTCTCCTTCTGTTGCTTCTTCGGGGGCCTGCACATCCTGCTCTGGTAGTTGCTCCTTTGGGTTCGACTCGAATTCTAGAAGAGTGACTCCCTCTGGAACACCTATTACATGCCAATGCATGAGATAAGTATCATGTATGCACAGGAGATGGCATGATGATCATGAATGACACTCAATACTTAGCATAACCTCACTAGACAGTCGTTGACCGAGTAGGTGCAACGCTCTATTCGAATCACTTTAAAGAGTAGGTGCAAATCTCCTCTCTGTAGAGTAAGAGTGCACACTCACCGAGTTTACACAACTTAAGGTATAATTGTTCATCCTCAGTTAGAGGCGTAGTACCTGCACCTATCAACTTATTTCAATTAGCCTAAGCATCTTAAAACATCCCCATCATGCTTAAGCAAAACAAATAAGCCATCGAGTTATTTCAGCAACTCTGAGCATACAAAAGCAGTCCAGTAATTTACTCATAACTAGAGATTTATAAATTTAAATGAATTACAACAAGACAATATGAAAAGCTTATGAAATTATCTATAATTCATTTATAAACATCATAGCATGATTCCAAAGTTTACCAGATCGAATTAAAGTAAACACAGAATCTGTTCTGTGCAAACAGAGAACAAGCACAGCTGAGAGTCAACTTTAAACAGCTATATCTCCTAAACTACATGACCAAATGCCACCAAATTTGAACAGCAGGTAGATGTATAAGTTATCTACAACTTTTGTATAACCAAGTTTCATAGTAAAGCAACATAACATGGAGAACTTTACCAAGTCCCCAGATCTATCCAGAATTAGCAGATTCACTAAATTAATTAATTGAAGATGTAGCAAAAACACATTTGAGCTAAACCAACTTTACCAACACATTACTCATGTTAAAATAACACCAGAAAGTGTGGTGCCAACATCTAAATAATTTCTTTAATACCCTTTATTAATTTATTTAGATAATTAGGCGAATAAAGGAACCTATATCAAAACTGTACAATAATTTCTATAAAAATTACAGCAGCTACAACATGCTTTTAGGAAGCTACCATAAAATTTTCATAGCATTTGAGCAAGTATATTTTCCTATACTAAAAATAACAAATAGAAAGGCTGATTTCGGCATAAATGAGAAACCCTATTGAAAAGTGTCAATCAACAAATTTCATATTTTTTAGGTTCTTACTAATATAAGAATAACACTCACCAAATTTCACCTGCACTGGATCGATAGATTAATTATGAAAATTCACACAAGATCCAATCATGCAAACAAGATAAATATATAACTCCATCACACAGTATCCAAAATTACTAAAATTTGAAGTACAGCCTACTCATACCATGAACAACACCTCATAAAATTTTCATAACTTTTGGAGCTGCCTACAGAGAGATATGATTTCCCCTTTTGCATGCATGAATAAAAGGCATAATAATAACCATCTCTTTTTCTAGAAAACATACATAGTTTTATATTTTTATTAAAAACTAGACACTACATGGAGAACAACAAAATTTGAACCACATCAATAGGACCTCTAAAAATCCCGATATGAATTTTTGAACTTAGCACTCAAATCTGTAAATAAAAGAAAAGACAAACAAAAATCTAAACCTACTCCTGGGCCGTCCCGCGTGAGCAGCTCGGCCCGAGACAGAAAACAAAGGGGAAGAAGGGGACGACGGTGAAGCTCGCCGCCGGTGAGCCGGCCGGCGAACCCGAGGTCGCCAACGTGATCTCCGTCCCAAGCTGCGTCAATAGGTGGTGAAGATGGAGCGGCGGGAGCACGGGTGGGTTCTTGCCGTCAGCGATGGCAGCACAGTGGTGGTGCACGGTGGTACGCCGGCATACTCCGGCCAGTAGGGGCTCGATTGGCTAGGGCTAAAGCTCCTACAGACTACGGTGACCACGAGACGAGCACAAGATGAAGACAAAAAAGCCCCGACGACAGCCGGCCATGGAAAGCTCAAGCTTGGGCAATGGCGGGTCGGACTTCGGCGAGAAATAAATGGGCAATACGCCCTGTACCTTCACATGCAAGCCCGGCAAACGCGAGGACGCGGTAGAGTGGAGCAAGGCGGAGCTGTGGGCACGATTTGGTAGGCAATGGCGCAGTGGAGAGCGCACACGAGCTCGCGGCGACGACGGCAGCTCGGTCTTTCCGCTTCGGTGAGAGCGAGGAGGAGGAGGAGGAGAGGCGAACTAAGGCGAGCTGAGGGTGTCGTGGTGGTCATGCAGGCCTCGACAACCTGACCAATGGGCCCATGCTGGCGTACGGTTTGCCACGGCACAGCCACGCAGCGTCGACAGCCTGTGGCCGGTCGGCCACCCCCCGTTCCAATTTTCAAAACCGTGAAACATGTGAAACATTGCCTTGAAACGTTTGCAACATTCCACAATCCAAAACAGCAGCTCCTTCTTGGCTCTATAGCTCCCATTCTGGCCCGAATCTCGAGATGTGACAATTAGCAAAGTTGTAGCTTAACAAATTCTCTACAACTTTGTTTTAAGGTGTCAAGTCCAGATCAGCATGGTTTGAGAGATATAGGGCAAAAAGAAGGAACTGGTTTTGGGAAACAACAGAATTTCAGTAGGACAGAAATGATGGAATTTGAGTGGGTTAGAGGGTGATTCATGAGATGACCCAAAAATAAAGTTTGTAGTTGATAAAATTTTCCACAACTTTGCTAGAGATGACTTTGGAAGATTCTATCTCTAAGTTGGACATTTTGAAAGGTAAGTTAGGAACACTCCTCTAATCAACTAGGGAAACAATGCTTAGTAACTTAATTAACGTAAATGATCAACAAGATTATGGTTCCATTAGCATAATTAAGTACTACTAAGATGTTTACAAGCATATAAAGCAAGTACTTGCATTGGCAACACATGATCATAGCATACAACATATGGAAACACAAAGTAACATGCTATGTTTCATTAGTGAAACAGAGATGTTGCATTAGTTCAAAAAGAATGTTTCAACAACATTAACTTAACAACCAAGATGCAATGCTCATGATATGAGTTGATGATGCTATGCTCATGCAATGCAAGTGTATAATGAGGCAAGATAACACCTGGGGTGTTACACCCACTCCTGCCACAAGTTAGAGGGCTACGAAGAATGCTACAGAAAAGATAGGACACGCCATATCTGTTACATACTAGAGGGTTATGAAACTAGAAGAAAGATGACAAAAGATAATTGCGACGATTTCAACCGCTAGAGTACTGGTAGAACATCAGACAAAAGTAAGATATGGTTTGATCACTAGAAGCATTTCGCCTTTGACTAGTAGAGATGTTGGGACTATCGTGAGGACAACAAAATATAAGATATATCAATTTCCGACCGCTGTAGGTTTACGCGACTACCAGAAAAACGACAAAAGATAAGATATCGTTAGGTGACTAGAGACATTATGAAATTGCTAAATTCTCGGTTCCGACCGCTGTAGGTTTACACGAGTACCAAAAAAACGACAAAAGATAAGATATATCGTTCGGTGACTAGAGACGTTATGAAATTGCTAAATTTCATATTTATGTGGAGAAAACAAGCAAGGACATTACAAACGACCGAAAGATTCTCACGATGCACACCTTACCTCTATTGTGTATGGGCATGTTCTACCGGTCACAGCACTATTGGCACCGATTGGACAGTAGTTTATCACTCGCAAGGGATGCATCGGCAGAACTGCCTTGAGTGCGTCTGTATTGGGTCTGGAAAAAAAAACTACCAAAATATTCTTAGCCATGGCGGGCTGCCGCAAGCCAGGTACAACCCAACAACCTTGCGTCATCAGCAAACAAAAACCCGGAAGCAACGGCAACGTTGTTGGGCTGCTATGGTTCTAACCATGTCAGCGTTCACGTTTCCCTCACTTGGCCAGTTCACTGGCCGCCGCGCGCCGCCTATATCATGCCATGCGGCCCCGTTCCCGTAGTCCTCTGAGCACTAGCGGAGCGAGATGGAGGGCGCCAAGGGCAGCGAGGCCGACGATTCCGGCGGCCGCGAGGCGGTGTCCGCCGCGTCCAGGCTCACCGACGACCTCGTCCTCCAGATCCTGTCGCGGCTGCCCGCCAGGTCGCTCCACCGCTTCAGGTGCGTCTCCCGCCACTGGCGCGACCTCATCTGCGACCCCGAGCACCGTGCGAGGATGACGCAGACCCTGGCCGGCTTCATGTACATCGGCTGGAGCCGCTACGACGACAACAACGGCAGGTCTCTCCGCTTCACCAGCGCGCGCGCGACCCCGGGCGGAGGCATCGGCGGCGAGGCGGCAGCGGCAGCGGCACCGCCACTGATCGACCTGTTAGCCCTTTCGTTGCCTCCCGGGTTCCACCAGCGCCTGTTCCGCATCCAATGCTGCAACGGCCTCCTCCTCCTGTGCGCCTGGGCTCCGTCGTCGCATGGCGCGTTCAAGTTCAACTACACCGTGTGCAACCCCACCACAGACGAGTGGACCACGGTACTGGACTCCCCGGTCTCGGACACGGCGGCGGCGGGGTGCACGACCGCGCGCCTCGCGTTCGACCCTTCGTCCCCGAGCTCCTCCGCCTACCGCATCTTCCAGTTCCAGAACGACGGGCCGCGGACGAGGGTGTCCCCCAAGGTGTGGATCTACTCGTCGGAGACGGGGGCCTAGACGTGCAGGGAGTGCGGGTGGGCGGACGGCACCGGGGTCGTCCTGCGCGACGAGACCAGTGGCGTCTTCTTTAGAGGCAAGCTGCACCTGTGCCCCAGCGAGCCGGTGATCGTGTCGGTGGACCGTGACGGCGAGAAGTGGTGGACCACCCCGAAGCCGGCGGACCCACGAGACGACGGCTTCCTCGGCGCGCCGCCCGGGTTCATCGGCGTGTCCCAGGGGCGCCTCCTGTTCCTCAACAACCCGGAGTACAACCAGACGAAGATGCGCGTCTGGGAGCGTGGCAGTGGCGTGTGGGTCCCCAAGCGTAGCATCGACCTCGAGAAGGTGGTTGGAGGCTGGGACTTCCGATTCGGGTTCAAGTGCAGTGTCGTTGGGATCCATCCGGACCGCAGCATGGTCTACTTCCTCGAGGGGAAGGACAACAGGCTGGTGTCGTACGCCATGGATGACGGCGACGGCGAGACCATCTGCGAGCTTGGGTACAAAAATTGCTATTTGCCGTTCCTGCCGTATGTCCCCGTGTTCGCACGGTCGCTCACAGGCCGGGCGGCCGCGTGAGAGCTGAGAGTTTTACTTGCACTTTGCTTTCTTGCTTGCATTGGTTGTCTTGTCGTGCACGGGCTCCATGTCTGCCGTGCGCGCGCGTTCTGAGGGCAAAGGCGTGCTAAGTTCACGTCGTGTCCGCGTCGTCTCATGTGCTCCTTCGTTCGCCGCGCGTACGTCCTGGATCAAGGCGAGCATGGGATGGCATGCTTCGTTTCCGGATCGTGGCGTGAAGGTCTACAAATGAAGGAGAGAAAATCACCCGAAAAGCTGCGGACTTTGTGCAGCACAAATTCGTTTTGCATGTTTTCGTTCCTCTGGGCTCGGGCCGTCGGGCGCTCATATGTGAGCGTGCATGTCCTCATGTTCCAGGCCGTGTTCCCGCCGAAAATTCGCATCAGAGCGGGAGCCGTTCGTCTAGAACTCCAGAATCCATCCAGCTTAGCCATGTCTTGGTCACTGGCTCTAGCGGGCACTCAAAGACTTCCTGGCGGCGACGCACGACGTACTCCAGCTCCCGCCGTCATGCCCTCCCAGAACCGTGACAGCGGTGGCCGCGCGGAGTCCAAGACTCCAAGTGCAATGCAACGCGTGGTCAAGCACCTAGGTTCTGACCGCGCACGCGCAGCGTCAGGTAATGCTACTCTCCCAGGATCCGTAGGAAGCCGATGATGGAGGGCACGAGCACGATCCGACCGCTCGAAGCCGAGGACGGCGACCAAGAGCCCGAGACCTGAATACCTGACGCGCGAGCAACTGCGCCAAGTTGGGCCACTGGGCCAGGGATTGTCACAAACCGAAGTGGCCCAGTGAGGCCCACATAACCCAAGCTGAAGAGTATGAGCCCACGAGAGTGTGCCGATTGTCTACTGACAATGCTGTTCCCGCCCTGTCGCCGTCGGATCTTGGTCGATCCGGTATGGTGTTCATGTCTGTTGCATTAATGTTATGGCCTTCTAGCAAATTGCCGTTTATTTCAGGTTCGGTAATGTTGAGGGACGGCGTCTCCCACGTCTCTCTCAAAAATATCCATCTACTTTCTCACCCATCGTACGCTTCACGACGCCATGTGGCTGTCTATCCGCTCCACTCTGCATTTGCCGCCACAACCATCTCCCCGCACGCGCCCCTACCTGTATTGTTCGCTTCTCGCTCCTACCCGTTGCACGCGTCCGCGCTCTCGCTCCTTGCACCTGCAGTCCTACTCGCCGCGATGCTCGCTCCCGTACCGCCCGCCTCTGCTGGTGCTTGTGGTGCCATCGCGCGCTTTAGGTCGGTCCTCGGCCGAGCCAAGGGCACCTATGAGTGCGGCCCGTGCCAGTGGTGCTCGCCCCTCGAGGCCAGGATCAACCATCCCGACCTCTCCTCCCATATGTTGCAAATATATGTTTCAAGTGTTTGAGATGTTTCAGAGCTATGTTGGGTCCTCGGCTGAGCCAAGGGCACCCATGAGTGCGGCCCGTGCCGGTGGTGCTCGCCCCTCGAGGCCAGGATCAACCATCCCCGACCTCTCCTTCCATATGTTGTAAATATACGTTTCAAGTGTTCGAGATGTTTCAGAGGTATGTTGCAGGTGTTTCGTATGGATGTTACAAAAGTAGATTGAGATGTTGCAAGTGTTTCAGAGGCATGTTGCAATCGTTTATTCAAAATGTTTCATCTATTTCGGACTTATGTTGCAAGCATTTTTTATCTGAATGTTGCACATGTTTCACAACTATCGTGCAAGAGTATGTTCGAAATGTTGCAGCTGTTTCAGTCGTATGTTAGAATAAGTGTTTTCATGTTGTTTTTATAAGTGTTTTATTTAGATGTTGTATATGTTTCATACACATGTTGCAATCATATGTTCAAAATGTTTTATTTGCTTCATTCGTATGTTGCATCCACGTGTTTCACGTTTAAGAGATATAGTCCTGGGGGACATCCTAGGCACCGGGGGATGGGGCGTGGCGAGCTGTGGGCAGGCAGTTGGGGCGCATAGCGCACCTAGGATCCTGCGGACGGGGCGTGCTCGTCCTTGTGCTGGCTCTCGAGTCCCGCCTACCCAGAGATAGAGAAGGGGATCAGGGGGAAGGAGTGGCGGGCGCGGCGTTTCCCGCAGGCGCGCGGGCGTCCGAACTCGCGGTCGCAGAGAGAGATGAGGGGGCCAGAGGAAGGAGCGGTAGACATGGCCTTTTCGCGGGCGCACATGATGAAGATGGCACGGGCGTTCGGACACACACTTTTGTCCGGACCTCCGAGCGCTAGCCTCTCCCTTTCAGGTTTGTTGTTACTCTACTAGGCTAGGTTGCACTCAGATCCATAGCTGCGTGTCTCTATCTGTTCACGTCGAATCATATAAGCTGGTTTCACAGTATCCAAGTGCTATATTCCATAAACTTTGTTGCTCTTTTGTTTTGTCCACTGATTTATGATCATGTCTATTTTGTCCCGACTTGTGCAATTTTTTGAGAAAACGTTAGGCAATAGTGTTGTGCATGCTGTTGCCACTAAAACCCTGAAAGGCTGAAACTGATAGTGAGTGTCGAAAAGATATTGTTGCAGAAACGTCTCTGATCCTGATCAAAGTAATCGAATATATTCTAAGAGGAGACGAATGAACTAACTGAATATCTAATTTCGTAACAATTTTGACCAAGCTGTTAATCAAGCTTATTGGCCTATAATCTGTCAAGGCTGCGGCGTCCTGTCTTTTTGGCAAGAGGACGATATTTGCTTCATTGATGGCGTTCAATTTAGCTGTCCGATGGTTGTAGAAGCCAGACAGTGCCTGAACTAGATCATCTTTGATGGCTGGCCAACATTTTTTGTAGAAAATTCCTATGAACCTATCTGGATCCGGCGCCTTTTCTGAAGATAATTTTTAATCACCGAAAAGATTTCTTCTTCTGTAAATGGGGCGTCCAAAGCTTCTAGGTCATGATTGACGTCACATAAAGCTGGTTTCACTGTATCCAAGTACTAAATTCGAATCCAAGTTACAAAGAAGTACTAAATTCCATAAACATTGTTACTCTATTGTTTTGTCCACTGATCTATGATCATGTTCATGCCTATTTTGTCCCGACTTGTGCAATTTTTGGAGGAAGTGTTAGGCATTAACGTTGTGCATGCTGTTGCCACTAAAACCCTGAAACTGATAGTGAGTGTCGAAAAGATAATGTTGCAGAAACGTCTCTGATCCTGATCAAAGTAATCGAATATATTCTAAGAGGAGACGAATGAACTAACTGAATATATTCGTGTTTCTGCACAGAAGACTTAAAAAACATGTATACCCACCCACATGTGCCCTGTATGGCTGTATAACCTATTTCTTAACCCCCCCCCCCCCCCCCCCCCCCCCCCAAAAAAAAAAAAAGACGTGCTCCAGTAGCTTCTTCCTGTATCAGAAATGCATGACTCCCCTTCTCTGAACTTCCTTTGTGCATACAACGCGAGTCTTCTAGGAACACAAGGCAGCTCTGGCCTGCACACAAGCGTGTGTTTTTATATATACCCCAGCCGAACAATGGAGAATCGCGATCATTCCCTCTTCATCCTGCACGCCCTTAACATCATCTTGTCAGAACGAGGCACTCCAAATTGCATCCTCCCCTTCACTGCATCTCGAGTGCACGTATTTTAGCCTCTCAACTGGATTGCAGACCCCACTGCACTGCCAGTCAAACGACGCAACACAAACGTTCCCGGCTTGTGCTTTCCACTCACAGTCTGAGAGGAAATTTCAGAAGAGCAAAGATCGGTTAGAACTTAGAAGTGCCACAATGACTTCCATATTCAGGAAATGGCGCTTTTATACAGAGGTGCTGAAGAAACTGACCTGGTGGTGTGCCACAACACATGTCCCTGTCGTCGATGTGCTCCACATCTAGGCCAATAAACCATGCGCCGAGAGATACATCTTCGTTTGCATATTTATGCAATATGGGCCTGGGCGATACGATGAACATACATAGCTGCATCAGCTGCCACTCAAGAAAAAAGAAAATTTGTCCGAGTGAGCACAAACCGTGCTCCGATCTTACTGGTTGATCGAGATGTAGGTGGCAAGATCCTTGGGGATGGCATATATCTGCCCTGTGGCATGGCGGAAGTACTTGTTCCCGTCTTCTCCAAACTTCCAGAACTCAGGCTCATGGTATTTTGCATTTCTGATGAGAAAACATCAGTGAAATGGAATAAACGTTAGTATCTAGAGAATTCAATGTGTTGGAACTTCAATTTTCTAGGCAGTTTTCAGAAGAATTACTTGTCAGAAAGGACTGGTCCCGACTTCATACAACCAATATACACCCGTGGTTTCAATTTATGCCGACCAAGGGTTGCGATGAGCATCCCTGCACATTTTACGCCAGTTAATAAATACTATGAATAGACCCTCTCCACTGTCGTCGGTGATTTTAGAGGTGTATATACTAATAGTCTATACTAAAGAGTAGTACCTAGGTTTACGTGAACATCGTCGTCCACCTTGACATAGAAATCTGCATCCCATAAGGCCACAGCAGTGGAGAAGAATATCTTGGTCTTTGCAGATAGCTTGTGGTACCCTTCAACATGATCCTGTAAGCATGTACAGTGTATCAGAACAATGTTTAACACAGATGGCAGTCCCTCAACCAGCGGCAGAAAACTGATTTGGATGTTTGTGCTTCAACTTAAAGGACAAATTAAAACAATGGTGAGTTATATAGTTAGTGAAGATCATCATACCAGCCTAAGAAAGTCGTGATGCATTTCATCCTCCACGTCTATAGCTTTATCAAGGACGCTGTTTGATGTAGCGCTGCAACGCATAAAAACCAGCTTTTTTTACTTCAGTAAAGTAAGTAAATGCATAGACTATTGAATATGTACAGCTTCTTAAATATGCGTTTGTAACGTATTCGCAAACGTTAAACTGAAAGACAATACAGTTAAGCATGCATACCTATGTCCTATCGTAAATCGGATGATGATTCCCTTCTCCTCCAGTTTCTTGAGTTTCTCACCTAATAAACAGCAGGTCAGTATGCAAGAGACAGCAAGCACGGTAAACTAGAAATAGCAGTCAGCCCTAATGGAGATTTCCTGTGGCATCGAATCTTTCAAAAAAAAGGAAAAAAAAAACAGAGAGAATCCTGCATCATTTCCTCTAGCTAAGAGCCTAGGAACAAGGAGCACAATAAACACTCGCTAAACAGCATCAGTCGGAAAAAAATTCGAGTCACAGTGCATAACACGAACCTTGAGGCATCCAGGTCTCCCTCACAGAATCCCGACGCTTCCTGCTACTGAAGGCGGTATTGATCCCAATCACTACAAACGCCCTTCTCCTCTGCTTACTTATGCCGCCTGTACTTTCCCCATGAAGCTCATTGCTACTGCGCTTTGCTGCCAGCTCCATCTGTAGTGTGTCAATTGACTTTTCCAAGGATCTGAAAACAAAATGATACCCAAATTAGTCCCGAATTGACAGTCCGAGAGGCACTGATAGACGAGAAACAGTTTCTATGAACAGTTTTCAAGATCGACGCTGACTTACTGTATGGCCTCATGAGTCTTTGACACCTCCCCCATAATGTCACTATCTTCAGCTGGTTTCTGAAACCAAGAAAGGGAGGTTATACAATCAGTTGACAGAATTATTACTCCTCGGAAGGATTACCTAAGAATTTGAGGGCACATGGTTTAGAAATCCATGTTAAAGAACATACTTCTTGACCTTGAAAAGCTTGCTTCACGTTTTCGCAATAGTACAATTTTATGTGCTTTATCGAACAGTGTAGTCAAATGCAGGAGATTTTTTTTAAAAAAAAACAAGTGGTGCCAAAAACTACAAGAGGTACTTAATTAGTGCATGAATGGTGCATATTGATTTCCTCGTGTTCCCTAAACCGCTATAGTCTTTAATCTACGTTTTCGTGCCTGATAAATACTGCCATAGTTCATATAGTAGTAAACAAGACATGAATATATATGATGCCTGTAACAATGTCGAATTCAACAATGTCTGAAGTAGCAGGCTGGTTAGGTTCAGTTCAGCGATTTATCGAGCAAATCAAGGATAATACACAAAGAAAAAAAAAACAGAAAGTTTCAGGGGTTAGGCAGGCCTACCGGCTTGGCAACAAAATCTTCGGAAAGGCTCTGCAGCTCCCTGTCGTGCTCGTGCCACCGGCTCTGCACCACGACCGGGCTCGGCACCGATCCAAACCTGCCACGAAAACCATCGCCGCCGCAGAAGGCAGAACCCGTAAGCCTTGCAGCAAGCACAGAACTCCCCGGGCATGGCTCCAACAAAGAAGCAGCAAGAACAGAAACCAATCTATTCACTCACAGGTCCGTGACGAGCATGCCGAGGAAGAAGCTGAGAAAGCAGAGGATCAGTATCCGGCGCGAGAGCAGCCTCCTTTCCGAGGCGGGGCCGCCGCTCTTGGGCTTCATCTCCGATCGCTCCGCCTCTCTCCTCTGCTCCGTCGTCGTGGTCGTGTCTATCCTGGGACTCGTGCTATGCGTTTCGTGAGTCACACCATAGGCGAGCAAGGGGAGGGGCGGCTTTATGCAAGTTCGACGTAACCGAAGCAGAGGAGGGAAACACCAAGAGGGAGACGACGACGACTAGTTTAATGGTGGACTCGGAGCAAATGCTACGTTCACGGCGAAAGGGTGAGAACGCTGTTTTTCTAGATGTTTACATAGTTGGGGAACGGGGATGCCTGCCTGTGGTTTAGAGGAAGGCTGTTACGGGGCTCCATTTTTTTTCTCTCATTATAAATAAAATACTTAAATACATCATCAATTACTTCCAAATCAGTTTGCCTTTTAAGACACAGGGAATTATTGATCAAGTCATAACCCTGTTCTTTTCGCTAAAATTTGGCTTATGCTGATTTGTTGTGAGAGGAAAAATATTTTTCGTTCGTTGACTACTAAAGTAATGTTGTTTTTTAAGTGTAGGGAGGAAACCATGTCATTTGACAACTCATTTTTTTCTAAATGAGATTTATAAAAAAAAACTTCCTTAAAAAGCAAGTTAATAGTAATTCTATCTGAAGGGTTCAGAATTAAAGAAAGCCCGTGCGTCACAAATGCAAAAGCCGAGACCTAAAAAAGTGGCATCATTTTTGGGCGCTAGGCTGCCGCGTTGGCACCGGCACGGCGAGTTCCGGGTCCGCGAGGAACGCGGCAAGGGACACGTGAGAATTGGGGAGACCCACGCTCGACAGGCGACAGCCACCTGGCGCCCATGGCATCGCTGACCCTGCCTGTCCCTCTCCGACGGGCCGGACGCGCCATCGAGGGCGCCGCGCCAGCAGCCGCCGGCGACGGCAAGGTGTACCAGAGTTCTCCTGGAAGGGGCAAGAGGGGTACGTTCTCATAGATTCACACCGTACGCGACGGCGACACGGGTAGGTTCATTCACCGAACTACCAAAGCAACTCAACCAAGGATGGCAGGTTTCACTCTCGCCGCCGCCGGAGAATCCACGTAGCATGTGCATGACCCACCGTGTCAGCTGGTGTGCTCGAGTCGATACTTGCAACTCAGTTAGCCCGAGTCGGACCATTTGTCTGAGATCCCTAGGTTGCAGTTGTGACCTCGACTCGACGCGATTACTTGAATCGACCCGTGGACCGTGGCTAGCCGACGTCTCTTTCACCGTCAGTACCCTACAGAAATGGCTGCAGATACGACTGGTAATTCCAAAGCATGTGTTGCCCGGTCTAACACTGCACGTCTGCACGCTTCAGGGAAGCGACGAGCCGACGAGGCTGAACCAGCGCCGCGAACAACGCGCCACACGCCAACGGGATGTTGTTACTTTCGACGGAACGCCATCGGCGGCTGTTCATGCTTTTTTTTTTTTACTAAAACCCCTACGTTGCTATCGACCGGAACATAATGGATTAAGAAGCTTTCGATCCAGGCAACACTGGGCATCGGAGCATGGCCTTTGTTGTTTTGTGATCGCGCCCAGCCGGCACTGGGGCCTACACCGTCATCAACAAAACATAAAGGAAAAGGGTTAAGTTCAATTTACACCCTTCAACTTGCAGCAAAGTTCGGATTTCAACCTCGAACTTCAAAACTGGACAACTTTGGCCCTCCAACTCTCGAAAAAGTTCAACTTTCGTCCTTCTAGGCGGTTTTTACGTGTGAACAGTAACTTTTGATATTTTCGGGAGCGCCAAAATTTTATATTATTTTTTCGAGTATCTTAACGTCCTCAAATGAAAAAACTCAAAACTACAAAGTTTTAGATCTCATCGAGGTCTACAATTTACATATAAAAATTATCTTTATCCGACATCGTATTGAAGTGTTTTCTATTTTTTGAAATTTGAGTCTCATCACATGAGAAAATATAGTGCTGAAATTTTATATTATTTTTTCAAACATCTTACTGTCCTCAAATGAAAAAACTCAAAACTACAAAGTTGTAGATCTCATCGAGGTCTACAATTTATATATAAAAATTATCTTCATCCGACATCGTATTAAAGGGTTTTCTATTTTTTTCAATTTGAGTCTCATCACGCGTGAAACAATTTTGTCGCGTGATGAGACTCAAATTTAAAAAAAATAGAAAACCCTTCAATACGATGTCGGATAAAGATAATTTTTATATATAAATTGTAGAACTCGATAAGATCTACAACTTTGTAGTTTTGATTTTTTTCATTTGAGGACAGTAAGATGCTCGAAAAAATAATATAAAATTTCAGCACCATATTTTCTCACGTGATGAGACTCAAATTTCAAAAAATAGAAAACACTTCAATACGATGTCGGATGAAGATAATTTTTATATGTAAATTGTAGACCTCGATGAGATCTACAACTTTGTAGTTTTGAGTTTTTTCATTTGAGGACGTTAAGATGCTCAAAAAAATAATATAAAACTTTGGCGCTCCCGAAAATATCAAAAGTTACTGTTTACACTCAAAAACCGCCCAGAAGGATGAAAGTTGAACTTTTTCGAGAGTTGGAGGGCCAAAGTTGTCCGGTTTTGAAGTTCGAGGTTGAAATCCGAACTTTGCTGCAAGTTGGAGGGTGTAAATTGGACTTAACCCAAAGGAAAAACTGGAAGGAAAAAGTCCGCTTTAGGTCCCTCAACTTTCGCGAAAGTCTACTTTAGGTCCCTAAACTCTAAAACCGGGTAAAACACATCCCTCAACTTTTAAAACCGTTCATATTACGTCTCTGAGCGATTTTGGACGGCGGTTTTGCTACAGTGCCGTGATTTTGTCTTTTCCTTTTTTTATTTATTTTGCCTTAATCTTTGAAAAATCATAGTAAATCACAAAAAAATCATAAAATAGAAAATCCAATTTTGTTGGACTCCACATGAGTAGATCTACACAATGTATATATAATATGATATGCTTTAGTACAAAGTTTTTGCTTTATTTATTTTGGCTGAATCTTTGAAAAATCAAATCACAGTAAATCACAGAAAAATTATAAAATGAAAAATCCAATTTTGTTGGACTCCACATGAGTACTACACAATGAATATATAATATGATATGCTTTAGTACAAAGTTTTTGCTATAGCTTTAGATCTATGCTTTTCTGTAATTAATTGAAATAGTTCATAGCTACAGCTTCTATAATTATTTTTCTGTTATTCATTTTTGCTACCTTGATCAATGTATTTGTGTTTTCCTGCTAGCAAAATTTAGTCACATTTATTTGGTAAGAAACAAATTTATGTACTGTTTAATTTTCAAAGATACAGTTTGCAGCTTTTTGAAAACAATTGGTACAAATCAAATTGAATTGAGCCAGAAGTTGATTAGTTTCTCACTTCATTTTAGGTCTCACTTTCTTTAGTTTTTTATTGCATCGCTCATCTTTTCTTCACTGCTAGATGATGATTGAAGATCCTGGTTTAACCAACAGTTGGATCGAATTCCATGAAATATTTATAACCAGGTGGGTTAAAACAGCATAGGTGAAACTAAGCAAAGGCAAAGTTGGATAAAAATAGTTTTACTGAACTTGCTTCATCTTACGGCATGTTTGTTTTGGAGTTATTTCAGGCGTGATACCAGTCTGCTGCTTACTCTAACGTAAGCATCAATCATCACAATGATGTTGTTCATTCTCTCTCATTTTAGAGATGCTGCTAATAGCATCAATTTTTTCTTGTGTTGAAGTGTGCAGAAAAGCCATTTTGATATCCCTGTTGGCTTCCTCGTCTACTTTGTGATGCTGATTCGATTCGTTCAGCGAACCGTGTTCGCAGAGGCCTTGGGAGCGAGAAGTTACTGTGCCAGCACCGCAGACCGGCTTGGCTGTGGGTCATTGTAGCTGCGCTGGTGATTGGCAACATCCGGCTCTGGTCCTGCTACTCCGTTCGTCTCCTCGGCACCTACAGGTCCAGCACTCGCCTCGCCCGCACCGTGTGTTTGCACTATGCAGGCATGTGCAGAACAATTAGCTAGCTGGGACACTTGATATCAAAGGTACACTGATGGTAGAAATGCCATGTGGTAACATAGCATTTACTAACTTATTTGGCTCATCTGCTGCACTACGTTTGAATTTAAAATAGGAGGGGTGCTATTTCACGATGGAGGATCTCAAACCATGCTTACTGGACCTCTTTTTTTTTCTAACTTTGTGTTATTTCACCTGCTTAAGATGAAGCCGACAACCTGTTTTTTCTTTTTGCAAGAATCACCCTCTTCGCTTGAACTTATCTGCCAGAATCAGTTAGCCGTTCAATAGTGTTTTTCTCTCATAATAAATCAGCATCAGCCGTTCAGCAGTGCTTTTACAGCCTGCCGAACGGGGTAAATATATTCCTTTGACCATCATTGTAGTAATCACACTGCCTTAACTTCTGTTCTTACACAGTAGACTGACTTATGCAACCTATGTTGATATAATTATTGGTGTGTTCAAAGAATAAGATCCGCTTAAATGTAAACACGTACCTTATTTGCTCGTCATTCTTAATTCAACTTAATTCGTACTGATAGAGTATATAGCCATTGCAGGTCCAAAAGGCCTATCGAATGTTTCTGATGTCTGGACATTGGCAGATTGGTAGCAATAGCTAGAATTGAGAATTTATGTTTTATAGCTAGCTAAATGTTTCTGATGTATTTTTTGTTAAATTTAGCTGTATAATACACATTCTCTGACTGGCGTATTAGTGTATGTACATGACAAATTTTTATAATATACTGAAAATAATGCAATGAATTGAAATCTCTCTTAATTGTCTTGTTATACTCTATTTATGTGATGAAATGCCACCGTAGTTTGATTGTTTCCATGTGTATCTCTCAAATGAAGCCGTAGCGTTAGCACGGACACTATACAATAGTCTAACAAGTCGACTGAGATATCACTCTTTCAGGCACAAAGAAAGCTGGAACTGGCACAAAGGCCACAAGCTCCAAAGGCCACAAGCTCCACATGACGCACTATGCCACCGTCAGAGGAAAAGAACATGCACTTCGCTGATGCAGTAACCAGAAAATAGTTATGGCTCCGATCCCTCACAGCAGCTACACTAATTGGTGCACAAAACAAGCAGCGGCAGCGGCTGCCGCTGTGCAGCAAAGACAGCCGATCAGGCTCACAGATTCACAACTAACAAGAAGCTGGGGCAAAAACGTGCACCGGTGTTAAGAAGCATCATTTTTCAAAACAGTCAGATATGCACAGATGAAATGTCTAGTCATCCCATTTAGCAGTGAACAGTGCACGACATTTCCATCACACAATCATATGCTGCCAGAAATAATTTTCTTCACACCACTGTGACCAAGACCAACCTTGCAAGCCTGCACATGACATTACGCCCTTTAATCTTCTGAGTGGCATGTCCAATACACCAGTCCGCTGCAAGGGTGATGGGAAGTCAGTACACAAACTGGACACGTATATGAGGGAGTGAATGAAATATTATAGTAGATGGAAATTGCAGGCATACCTTATCAACACAAGAACACATTGCAGAACGCCAGCAACACCAGTCCAGACAGAAAGGCCCTTGTTCGTCAGTGCGTCTTGCACCAATAAACCCACAGATCCAGCTAGGCAGACAAAAGAAACGACATATGCCACAAAAAGCCAGAGCTTCACTCTGCAATATAAAGAGACCAAGGTTAAAATATTCTATGCAGGTATCACAGGAAAAATCCTTCTTACACCTTAAATTCCATTTGAGCACATTCCAGCACCCAGAAATTGGTCTAGTCTTGTTATAGAACCAATGAGGCAGTTTTCAGGTATGCAGATATGTCCATTTGGGATTACAAGGACAACACCATGACTTACTGAACCTGATGAAAAGTGATGCATCACATAGCACAATGCTAGAAACTTGAGGCTCTTCAATTAGAAAGCACGAATTTACTTAAGGAACCTTTGGCTAGGTGGCACATGTACTTGCCACTGAATGTAAGGATGACTGAAACACAAGTCTATACTACTCATGTTGAAGATCCACTTTGAAAAAAATTCCAATGCCTTCTTTCAAATTTTTGAAGCAGACTGACTTAGAGGCATGGCCTGTATGACGCCTTACAATATTATCTCATCATGTAGGATATATGCTAAAGCAGTCCAGCCACTCTTTTGTTTACCAACATAAGGTTTTCTTCTAACAACTTTCCTTGATTTTGACATTTTGAAAAAAAAAGTGCAAATGATTTATTTTACAAGCTTTATGTTGCTGCAGGTGTCTTTAAAATCTAGATCCATACAACCTATCTGACCAGGATCTCAATCAGTGTAGTTGTTCAAAAAAGAAAAAAAAAACTTTCCTGGAAATAGTTCTATATCAACTGTTGGAAAAAAAAATCTTAATCTAATACTAATAGGGTAATAGATTAGTCTAAGATCTGGACCTTTAAGTTCAAGATAATTAGTAAGAAAAAACTATTATCAAACAGCAAACGGTCAACTATTGTCGGGGTAGGGGGGAAGAAAGGGGGCGGGGGTGTTTCGAAATGGCGTAACAAGGATACAAGATACATTGATGTAGAGAATCATGTGCATAACCAAAATCAAACACAACTGTGTCAAGATTTCATGGAGTAGGAACAATGTCCTCCAGTATGTCTATGTCATCCTGATTTAAAAAGCTAATGTTTCCAAATTACAACTCAAGTCAAACAAGTCTATTTGACCTATTGTATATTGGTTCTGCAGCATCAAGATCAATGACAGGACAGTATTTGAAAAACAAATGTATGTAATCCCATTGTGCAAACTCAACAGCAAAACAAATGGGGTGAAAAAACATGAAAACAGTGTCCTGGGTAGGACAACCCTACTAACAAGGAGTAACACTTAAAGTCATTGCTATACCTAAATACAGAAGTTATATTTGACAGAAAGAAATGCTATATCTTGATTGCATTACCTTAATAAACATATACGAGGATAAAGGCATTATGATCCATGATCATGGATAATTTGTAACAGTGGAAACTACCCTACTCCCGAAAGATATGAAATTCACAAATTTGTATGATTACCAAAAAAGAAGTCCAACTAGTTGTCTAAGTAGCTCCATAAGTCCCCTAGAAAAAAAAAATCTAATGACTTTCCACATGGTAATCCAACTAGATCCCACAAACAGCTGCCTCCTCCTTGCTATGTCCATAGCAGAGTTACCAGAGTGGGACGGCAGTTGTTTGAAACATGAGTTAGTAAGTAATCCCTCATAAAGCTGGTAAACTCCCTACAAGACCAAATCCCTCATAAAGCTGGGAGACTCCCTACAAGACCACACCTTTACAAAAAAATATTTTCAGCTCATAACCACAATGCTACATTCGGGGCCGTTTGGGAGAGCTCCCAGCTCTAGATTCTTCGTGAGAATCACTCCTAGACAGCCAAACGAATAAAACAAACTAGATTCTGCCATTCTGGTGGGATGACAAGAATCGTTTCTCCATTTAAACTGTGAGCTGGGAGCTGAAAGAACCTGCTCCCCATCGCTCCCCTTCAATCCCCACAAGAATCACTCCAAAATCACATCCCACTGCTCTCCACCAGAATCACTCCATCAGATAATCAGGGAGCTGGAGCTAAGAATCAAGAGTGAAGCTCCACCAAACAGGCCCTTATTAGTTTCCTAATTAGGGCAATTCTAAGTCCAGTGCCTGCTTATGAAGATGGAGATTGACCCAAATCAAAAGTCTGACATCACTGTAAAATGGTTTATTTACATCACATGCAAATTCACGTGATTCCTGAAACTGTGCTTATTTTTAATCGTACAGATAATATCAACTAACCCGGGCTCCACTGAATCATATGGATTTCAAAACCCTAAATTCATCCACCAATTCCATCAATCAAACTTTAAAAAAAATCAAGCAGTAACCTCACCTCCACTCGGAATCGTCCCCGTACGGCGAGTAATAGTCGTATCCGATCTCATCCTTGTTCACGCAATTGAACATGAGCGCCGCCAGCGAAGCGAAGATCCCTGCAAAACCCGCACGCCCAACGAAATCACACCGATCAATCGGACCCCAAAACTCGCACGCGGAAAAAAAAAGATGGGGGCTACTCCCCGAATCTTAGGGCTCCTGCTCTCACCTGGAAGGTAGTGGAGGAAGGAGACCTGGACGGCGCTGCAAACGACCGCGTCCACCCAGAACCACCATCCAGCCCCGAAGATGGCGCCGGACACGCCCGGACCGATGATCCCCCAAAGCAGAGCAAGGTTCTCCATGGTCGCGACTCGCGACCTCTCCTCACCAACTCCTCCCACCAAGCAATCTCCTCGTCGGGTCGTTCCGCCCTTCTCCCCCTTCTCCGCCGAATTATTTTTCCCAAGCGGAAACTGGAGCCTGGAGGTGGGTGGAGTAACACTGGGCCAAACAATTTCTGTCCAATAAAGAAAGCCCAACTCGGGATTTTTTTGGGCCTATTGCGCCACACATGTTTATGGGCCTTGCGAATCGCGTTGAGATGGACGGGGTGGCGCTTGCAACCCGCTGCTGTTGGTTGTTGGTGGTGGTGCTGCAGGAAGAGACGATGGCGAGGGGTGGCGCGTGGGCCGCCGCGGCGGCGGTGTGGTGGATGGCGGCGGGGGCCGGGGCGGTGTGGCTGGAGATTGCGCCGTCAGGGACTAAGTGTGTGTCGGAGGAGATCCAATCCAACGTTGTTGTCATCGGCGACTACTCCGTCCTCTACGATCACCACCACGCCCACCCTACCATCGCCGTCAAGGTAACCAATTGTTTGGACCTACAGATGCAATATCTAGAATAGACTAAAACGGCATTGCCACGTAATTAGTTTAAGGGAGAGAAATGAACTAAAATAGTTGACACCGTAATTAATTAATTAGCCGACCTAGAAAACACCATTGGGTTTGGGACTTTGGGTATCCAATTGCGTCCACCAGATCGGGATTCATCCAAGCAGTACAGCGTGGGAGGTGTTAGGCAAAAAAAAATATTGTTATATACATTGTAAATTTTGTGGATTGGTTGGGACTCCTATATTTTCTATGCTTTTGAGTACACTGGAATTGGAATGGAAGTGCATTATGTGTAGTAGCTGTTCTTACGGAAGGGAAGTGCATTATGTGCAGTAGCTGTTATTTCTTTGATGTTATGGATTTATGGTATATATTAGTTACTTTTACCTAACAATCGATGGCAATTGTCAACTTGAGCACATGGACATGTGATTATCCATTGGGATAAATCATACGTGTCTCCTTTCATTGTGGTCACGCTCACGCAGTCCTTGGGCGTACTCAGAAAAACACCATTTCAAAACCATTATGCTAGCTCACATCCATGATAAAAATCATAAAGAATTTTCTTCATAAAAGGTACATAACTCTCATTATTGTGTGAGAGAAAATCGTTGTGTGATTTGATTCATGCGGCTCCCCATTATCCTTAGGTTCAGTCAAATTGATCCTGAATAAGGTAAGTTGTTGATTCCTTTTGTCCTAGGCCTTCTCCATTTTTTTCTACTGTATTGTCTGTGGTACATCAAATGGATCACGGTCACATTGTTAGTTCTTCAATAATGAAACTGGAAAATGCTGTCCAAAACCTTGCTTATCTTGCATGGGCCATAAACTCACCTTTCAATTAGAGGGAACTACAAATAGGCAACATGGATAGAGTTGTGATTATGAATCAGGAGACATGGAATCCACCTCCATACTGTCATATTTATCTGCAAATTAGTTTGCAATTTGCATTCTCGATATTACATCTTGTGAATAGGTGTATGACTTGCAACAGTTTTATCCACAAAAACTTTTGACTTATTTAGTAGGTGGTGGATAAATCTATTGCCATTTTCACTTCATTGAGAACATGCTAGTAACTCTGGGAGAGGAACTGGACATTGGCTGGGAGTTGTCTGATTGAAGAGAATTACATCATCGACCTTTTATGTTCCACTAACATGCTTACATTTCTTTCCGGGATCATTATTTCAGGTTACATCGCCTTTTGGAGACATTGTTCATAAGAAAGAAAAGGTTTCAATGGAGCAATTTGCATTTACCACAGCAGAAGCAGGGAACTACCTTGCCTGCTTCTCGATTGATGGTGAGGACAGAGGGTTAGTGGTGAAATTAAATCTTGATTGGAAAATTGGGATAGCTACTAGAGACTGGGATTCTGTTGCTAAAAAGGAAAAGATCGAGGTGAAGTATATGAAAATGAGGTGTTATACTGCCAGTTGTTTTGTTTTATTCCCCTTCCATATGACATCAAGTTTTATAATCAGGGAGTTGAACTGGAGTTACTCAAGCTTGAAGTTGCTGTCCAATCAGTCCATGACAACCTGCTTCTTCTAAAATCCAAGTCTGTGCATCCACTTATTTTCCTAGCTTCATGTTTTGGTTATTCATGCACCTGGCTGATACCCAGGGTATAATAACAATCTATTTAACAAAATTGTTCTCGGTGCAGAGAAGCTAACATGAGGGATGTCAGTGAAAAGACGAATTCTAGGGTCACGTGGTTGAGCATGCTCTCTCTTAGTGTTTGCATTGCAGTCTCTGTTTTACAGCTGTGGCATCTACAACAGTACTTCCGAAAGAAGAAGCTCATCTAACTGATGTCCGTAATATAGTCCTCTGCAATAAGCCTATCTTTATGTTTTGTGTTTTTGCATACTGAGATCTGACAGTTTCGCCGTCGAGTCTAGCAATTGTAAATAAACTGGTATATAAAAACCTGAAATCCAAAGTCAGATGACATGCGACTGCTGTTTTCCTTGTTCAACTTAATTTTGCAGCATGCAAAACAGTGTTTTTCTTCCATGGACAACTCAGGGATACCTCTACTACAAACATCCAACCTCATGGTGCCACTGGCCCTCTTGCCACAGCCACAAGAAAATCTCTGTAATCACTCTCAGGCAAGTTTTCTTGGATGTAGTCTGCAAGGTTCCTTCCATAACTACTCTTGAACGCTGACCTGATCTCATCTATACCGACATCATCACTGCCCAAGATAGCTCTTGTTACCATCCTTTTATCTGCAGATAGCATACTTCTCTGCAGTAACTGGAAATATCAAGAGCAGAAGAGTGAATTAGAACAGGTACAAAACAGTCTGGTGTTTTATACTGATCCAAGGGTTTCCTGGATTTTATTACCTTGGAGTAATACTTGGAAGGGTTGTAGATGCACTTGACAACAACTCTCAGAGATTCTTCAAATTCACCAGACCCATTTATCTTCAGTGCCTGCACGCATACACATTGTAGCAAGGTAGTCATAACAGAGTCATTGAGCACGGCTGCGCGAGGTGGATGGCCCGAAGTAGCTGATGAGTCCACTTGCCTTGGTGTAGTCATGCCCATATATGCGCTTATAGCTGCAGAAGGCCAGCCTGAGCTGTGGGATGCTCCTCTTGCTGAACATCTCAAGGATGACAGCCTCGTCGACGACGGAGCCAGCACCACTGTTCTTCGTGTCGTGCAGCCTCCTCGCGTCGCATTTGGCTACGTGCTGGCTGAGGTCGTCGTGGTGCGACCTGCGGGAGGCCGCGAGAGCCAGCAGCAGCTGTTGAAACAAACAACAATGACGGTATAGTCAGGTTAAGTTCGTGGTTTAACACCATGAGTCCATGACAGCAGAGACGTGAAGAAGGATGGGCACGTGCCCTCTGGTAAGGGTGAGACGGCTCGGTGACCATGTCCTGGTCCAGGTTCCTCCTGAACCTGGCCATGTAGGCTTGCTTGGTGAAGAAGAGCTGGTCCTGCTTCCGGCGCGTGAACACCTCGACGAGGGCGCGGTAGCCGGCCACGGTGACGCCGCCCTCGACCGCCTCCCGCGCCACGACCGCGTCCCGCTCCGCCGGCTCCAGCGCCCACAGGTAGAGCAGCTTGCAGAGCTGCAGGGAGGAAACCGCGCGCTCGTGGTGAGCTGAGACTGAGAACTCGGTCGCCGTCACTGCGGCTGGGACTCCTGTGCCTCTGCGATGATTTTACGGTTACCTCGTCCTCCTGGTTGGACATGGCCATGAGGGTGCCGTGCAGCGTCACGGCGAGGTCCTCGCCGAACGTCGCACGGTACGCCGCCCTGATCTGCTGCCTCTCGGCGGGGCTCCGCGGAGCCAGGAGGAGGCCCAGGCGCCGCGGCGCGCCGCACGCGCCGCGGATCTCCCTGCACGCCTCCTCGGACCCCGCAGACGCCATGGTCGCCGACTCGCCGTCTGAATGAAGATGTTCGATAGAGAACTCTCGTTTATTAGGCCCTGGCCCGTCCAGAACGCGCGGCCCTATAAATACCAGGCATTGCTCGCGGCGGTTTCCTTTCCCTTGGAGGTGGAAAGGGAAAGGTATCTTCTTCTCGAATGGAAACGGGCGGACGCAAATCCCGGGTCGCACTCGGTGTGAGGGCAAGCAAGGAGCAGGGATTTCAGAGATGCTGATCTCGGGATCAGCCTTTTCAGCTTCTGGCAATCTTCTTTCTTCGAACGCAAATGGATCACGTACTAGATCAGTAGATCGTACGTTGTTTAAATACCATCCTTATGGTACGTACGATCAGGATAAAACATCGCGTGATTTCCTTTGTTTTGCAATGAAATGTACTAGGCCTTGTTTAATCACCTGATTTTGACTCCTTTTAGTCACTAAATTGCAGGTGTGGGTCATTCTCATTCACATTCACAGGCTCGGACGTCAGTGGTTGCCAGGCGAAAAGATCAGGAGTAGCACTCCTATAGTCCTATGCTATACGAGCCAAATATAGTACTAGTCCACTAACAAACGTGCCAAGGCAGCAGCCCACTGAAGTACTGAACTGTAGAAGGGGATCCATAAAGCTGGCCCTTTTCGTGGATTCCCCGTAGACGCCGAGTCAAGTCCACCTCCGCGCGCTCTGGTCGGTGGCTTTGCCTTCCGTTCCGTCGCTGGCCAGGCGTTGTTCCCTTTCACTGACCCGAGATGGATCGCCCGGCCAGAAAGAACTCGGTGCCTCGGTGGCCTTTCCTCGCCGAACGCCGAGCCTTTTCAGTTCTGGACTTGGTGGCTTTGGTGTGTGTTGAGTTCTTTTCGTTGGTAATAAAGCACGGTGCAGCTGGGAATGTGCGGGTGGCACGGATGCTTGCTTGGTGGGCTGCCCTGCCCCATCCGCAACGGTTTCTCCCTCCTACGCAGCACGCATGAGTGTGTGGAAAGTGTGGTCTCGAAACGCAAACGCTTGCTATCATTGCACACACTACGTTCTCGCACAAGAGAGGCAGAGGCCGCGTTGTCCACCTCCACCCGCCGGTGGCCACTCCGGCCCCGGCGTCCACCGCTACGCCTCGCCGCGGCTAGGCCTGCCGCGCGGACCACTCTGCCATGGACCCCGGCTCCTGCCCCCGCCGTTCTTGGGCGGACGAGGTCGAGGTGGACGAGGCCGCTAGGAGCGCGGCAAGATCCATACTGTCCGAGCTCCCCCCCCCTTGGCAGCGGCTGCCCACACCTCCCTGGTGCTCCGGGCGAGCTCCCTCGATCCTGAGGCTGAGCCCTACCTCGCCTCACCGGGCGGCGAGCGCATCCACTTCACAGACTCCGAGGCCTCCTTTGGAGACTCCGAGCCACCGCCATCGTCATCGCTCCGCAGCAAGGCCGCGGTGACTTCTCGCGCGCAGCGCCGCCGCCCCCCCCCCCCCCCCCCCCCCCCCCCCCCCCCCCCCCCCCCGTCGTGGCAGACTACAGTGGTGGGAGCCTGGGTGGCCGGTGCGGCCGCAGCCCCCGCCGCAGCGTTTGGCCTCCATCGTCGTACACCCGCCGCGTATGTCCGTCGAACCGGACGATGAGGGCTTTCGAGCTGTTCAGAGTCGTCGCCGCTGGAGGCGGGCTGCGACGCAGCGTCGGCCAGTGCCCTCGAACCTTGTGGGCAAGTGCTTTAACTGCCTCGTCGTCGACCACGTGAAGGCCGACTGCACCTTCCCCTCGAGGTGCTTCAACTGCCTCGTGGAGAGACACCAGGAGCGGGAGTGTCCTCTTCTGGGCCGCGGTGGCGCTAAGAGGGGTCGCTCACCCGGGCGGAGCTCCGGCCGTCGTAGGGGCACGCGCCGACGTTGCTCTACACCTCGCATGGGCTCACCGGCGGACACGATCTCGGGATGTTCCGCATCGACGGGCCGGGAACCCTCGGTGCCATCGGTGTGTGCCCCCTACTCCAGAGGTTCGTGTTGCGTGCACTGGTTCGCCGGCCATGGATCCGTTAGAGCCGCACGTTGCGCCTGCCGCGGCTGGTGCATCCAACGGGCCTAGGGGTGGGCATGCTGGTGCTGCTGCCGCGGGTCACACCGCTCCCGGCGCCGCGCCAACTGCGGAGGATGTCGCCGGGCCGAGTCGGCCGCAGGGCTACCCTCGCACGCTCCTGCGCCGCGTGGTGGAGGAGGCCCCCGCGTCACCAAGATCTAGGGCTAAGGCACCACTGCTTCAGCTAGTCGTCATCCTGCGCACCCCGGAGCTTTAGGCCGCCGAGGACGCCTTGTCGCTGGCCCTGGTGGCCCTCGTGCTAGGTACCAGGCCGGCTGTCACGCCGGCGGCCTTGGTCCAGTACCTCTACGATCACTACGGCATCCTGGAGGATCGGGTCGCGGTTCGGCGCACCAGGCCAGACGACTTCCTGGTTTGGTTCTCATGCCAGGACGACCTGCACCTTGTCCTCGACAACCAGCGGCCGGATGGTGCACCGTTCATGCTGCGGTGGCGCCGCTGGACGAGGCTCATCATGGGTTCGGCCGGGGCTTTCCGGTGCCGGGTCCTTGTCGGACTCAAGGGCCTCCCGTCGCACGCACGCTCGGAGGCGGTGGCGCAGACCATTCTCAGCTCGGCCGGTGCGAAGGTCGAGTTCACAAACCCTGACGCTGTAACGGATCAACGTAATTATACGAGATTAAGTAAGAAAATCTTCCACTGAGGCGGTTAATTTAACAAACTTAAACCCGTATAACCCGAGATTCCGTGAAATCACGAGGGATTTCAAATCAACCAACATACATCCAAGATCGTACTAATTTAGCAGCCACAGTTCACAAGATACGTATAGTTCGCCATAAAAGTGGAATACATCGGAGTTCGGGATAAAAGTTATTACAACATAGTTCAACATAAAATAGCGGAAGCAAGTAGTTTTACACACACACTTAGTTCAAATACAGTGCCATTAGATAGTCATGGTCCACAAAAGCATTAGATAAGACGAACAGAGTGACCTTTGCCCAAGGTCCTAGTTGTCGCCCATCGCCGGATACAGACAGTTGGAGCAGTACCCATAGTACATCTGACCATCTGCAACAACAATGGGAACAACGCCCTGAGTACGAGAATGTACTCAGCCAGACTTACTCGTCATAAACCAGAAATAACATGACACCAAGGAGTATGCAAGGCTTTATAAGTTGGTCTGGCTGGACTCATTTGCGAAAAGCATAAGTTATTATGAATAACTAAATTACGTACCTTTTTGCATCATTTTTATGATAACCTATTCAAGCTAGGTAAGCACCTATTGCTAAAGCAATCACTTGATACAGCATTAACATCTAGATTACCATATCATGATTAGCATTTCCAACATCACTCATTTAACCATCAGTGTTCCATTATTGTTACTACGATGCCGTAGCTCGAGTCAAGTGCTCACTAACTGGGAGCGACGGCGATTCGAATCGAATTCCTATCCAGTTGGAGATTTATTCCTCACACAAACCATACTTCCCCCGTCAGGGTCGCGTAGATCACCAATGACACTTTCCAAGAAGCCGCGGGATAACAATCATGGATCGCACTACCCAGGGACCGCCCGACTGCCAGGACGCACCTTGGGCTCACTCTTCGCGTCCCCGTTACACCCCCTTCAGCACCAGTCTGCCAACCCGAGTTTATCCTGACTCGAAAAGTGCCACTAGCTTCGCGGTCGAAAGGTACTTTATTCGGCCAGCTAAATGTGAGGCATGCGTTCAACATGACAAGAGGGACGAGCAACGATCGGTCCTTAATCGACACAGACGGAATCACTATAGTCCAAAACCCTATAAGACTCCGCCCGGTCTCCGTTTATCCATCAACACTTGGTTACTTTTCATGATCACAAATTACAACTAACCATAAACAGGTATCCACCTATAGCTCGCAGGTGACAGAAAATCACCCGACTTCTACCGGTCTAAGCATGGCTAAGCAATTTACTCAATCCTGACCTAACAAGGTAAAAAGTAATCCAGTGGACAAGGATAGTAATGCAACAACGGTTTCACTCAACTCATATAACCTAATGCGACAGTATATATAACTATAACTCATGTAGTAAAGAATTGCTTTTATAAAGTAGGAGACTTAGAATGCTCCGGGGCTTGCCTCTTTCGAACGAGGTAGGATGGTGGTCGACGCACTCTGGCAGTTCCTCGCCTGGCTTTTCCTCCTCGGGCACCTCCTGTGCCTGGGGCTCCTGCTGGTCCGTCCAAGCCTGCTCTTCCGGTACTGCTACCTGCGACTCCTCCTGCGATCCTGTATGATGCAAGTGCATAAGTAAACATACGAATGATGCGTCGGATTATGGAGTGCTTTGATGACATGAGATGCAGATGAGCACATGGAATGAGCAGTTTGGATATAACTACATCTTCTACAAGGTAGTCCACGTCATCCAAGAACATGTACCCTAAAAACATGTACCTTGTTATTCTACTAATTAACACATAACTTACACATACAAGTGACCCTAAATGACCAAATCTTACCAACCTAACTCATCCACAACATCAGCAAGGCATAGTGATGCTTCAAAGATACACCAAACATATTTTATTACTCTCAATTTCTCATAAAGAATAATCTTTTATTCCCTATTTAACTAGGGTTACACAGCAACACCTATATCTAGTATAGATAAAAATCTACAAAAATTACAGAAGATTACTCTTACCCTAACTAACCTACTACTAAATTTTCATGAGAATTAAATATGTAAAACTGCCTGTACAAAATAAACAAGTTATAGCCTAAATGTGAGCATGAAATTATTTTGTACTAGAAAAAGTATCAAACAACAGATTTCATATTTTTCCTATGTTACTAACAGTAAACTAACATACTACAAAAATTATCATATGCATGTTCTATACAAATTTTGCTCTCTACGAAAAATAATAAAGATTATCAATTAAAAGCATTTGAACTACACTTCAAAAATTTCTCACAGAACATGCTTCACTAGTATTTTTCCTAGAAAGTACATCACTAATAAAGATTAATGCCACAAGAATCACATTTTTCCTTTCATTATTTTATTTACTACATATTTTCTAAAATATCAGCATTTATAGCAATTAAATAAATTTGCACAGTAAAGTGTTACAAAAATAACATGAGATATTTTTAAACTGTAGATCTATTCAAGAGGAACATTTCAAAATTTGTTTCATAATTTTTGGAGCTATAAATTGTACACAACAATTTCTAGAGCACTTTCTTTTCCCAAATATAATAGGAATTCAAAAACGAAATTTGAAATCGCTGAACGGGCCGGCCCAGTCGGCAACACGGGCTCGCGGCCGAAATTAGCTGGAGCGCCGTGCGGGAAAAGCCAGGGGCGGCCCGGCTCGCCGGTTCGGCCCAAGGCCGGTGGCCCAGCAAAGCCAGGAGGAGGGGGCGGAACGCGGGGCGTGGGGAGCGGCCGCGCGGCTGCGACGTCACGGCGGCGGTGAAGCCCGCCGGCGGCTAGCGGCCGGTTCCGGTCGTGTGGACACCGGTGGCGGGGCGCACGGGAACACGGTAGGGGTGGCGGACACCTCGGGGCGGTGAGCGAGTGGCGAGGTGGGGAGAACACGCCGGAACGGCAGGGGCGAGCGCGCGGTGGCCGGAATGGCGCCGCGGCGGGGCGCGCGAGGTGGCGTCTTACCACGGGGCCGAGACGAAGCGAGGAGGCGCGTTCGGGGAAGAGAAGGACGAGGCGGAGTTGCTTGCGCGAGCAATCGCTCGGAGGTGGCCGGCCGGCGGCGGAACGAGGAGCGAAAGCACGCGGCGGCGGCAACGAGCGCGCGGAGGTGGGAGCGGCTGCGGCTGCTGCTCGCGCAAGGCCGGGAGAAACGAAAATGGAGGGCGTGCTGGCGAGGGAGAAGCGGGCGCGGCTTCAAGGCGCGTGGCGCGGCCGGTGGAGCCCACGGCTCGCCACCCGTACGCCGGAGGCGGCGAGCGGCGGCCACGCGGCGGTCGCGGCCTGAGCGCGGCGTGCGCTGGCGCGAGGCGCGCGCGCGGGCGCGGGCTGGCGCGCGAGGCGGGCCAGGCCAGCTTCGGCCATGGGCCGAGAAGTGAGGCTGCGGCCCAGTAAAGCGAAAATCCATTTTTCTTTTAAAATAAATATTTTCAGATTTAATTCCTTGTTTCAAAATTGAATTTGGAGATGAAAAAGGGGTTTTCAGAATTTTGGCCCAAAATAAAATTTGTTCAAAATTTTATTATCTACAACTTTCATGTAGAGCATTTTTCAAAATTCTCAATAGATTTTGAATTTGGGATTTAAAGCTAAATTGATAATCAAAAACCTATTTGTTTAGAATATTTTTAAAGCAAAATTTGAGGAAAACTTGAATTCAAGAATTGCTCCAAAAATCATGTTGATTTATTCTAGATTATTTAAAATTGCTAATACTCAAAAGCACACCACCTTTAGGCCTTTACATCAAAATTAGGGTTCTAATTATGTGTTTTTCAAGTTTAAATTTGAAAGAGCTACCTTTCATGCAATGCTAGTCATGAAATGATGTTGAATGCTTATGCTTTGAAATGATAATACATGCTTAACACCCAGGGGTGTTACAGACGCGCTCTCCAATCCAGATGACGAGCGCGAGCTGTTCGTTGCATCGTGGTGCGCTCACCCGGACTTGGTGCCCGACGAGGTCATCATGGTTGTCCCCGAGCCGGAGGAGGAACATGACGGCGCCCCCCCCCCTTTTCCTCAAGCCACACAACATTATCCACGACGAGATACCGGCGCTTCGGTACCTAGTCCAGATTCGTTTAATCGAATTTCAGGACTGGCACACGCCGCCGCCGTCCTCCGATGATGAGTACCACGGCGCTGGCGACGATGATGGAGACAGTGACGACATCAATTACAATGGGTTCCACCCAGGCTTCGGGGGCAGAGGTGGACTTCGCACACGGCCGCGCACGACCCGCTTTGCCGGCGACGGTGCGCCGCGTCTTGGCAGGATCAACGGGCAAGGGTTCCAGCCTCGGGAATAGGCTTGGGAATCGAGGTTGTTTGTCCGCGTGGGGGACTTTGCGTGCCCTGTCCAGTCGCCGCGCGGCGCCATGCCCTGCCACGACGCTGTCAGCGCACTTTGCGCTGCGGTAGAGACGCGTGTCGAGCCCGCCCTGGACCCGGTATTTGACTTCCCCCTCATACCTCAGAGCTCACCCTCTTCTGTCAATGAGGTAGCTGCTGACCCAATGGTGGACGAAGCCTCTCTATGCACGCCTCGCCAGGCTGCCAGGCCCCGTGACAGCGACTTCTGCCACTCCATCGACTTGTGCCCACGCCGCTGTCGCTCGTCAGCCGCGCCACTACGCGGCATGGTGGGGGCGCCCTAGAGGCGGAGACGGAGCTGCTCAACTCCCGTCTCCTGTGTGCGTCCTATGGGACAGGAGATGGGCCAGAGTTGCTTGGCCCACGAGATGAGGTGGTGTACTCGGCCCATTTATCAGAGGAGGACCTCTCGGTGGACCTGTGTCTGTCCGGGCCGGAAGGAACTGTATCGGGGCCCAACTCGCCTAGGCCTGGGTGGGATTGTGCCCCGTCCGATGATGAGGTTATCGTCGATGATGCCCTGGCTCCGCGGACCGTGACGCCATCGCCACCAGTTGCCAATGGCATCATGCTAGCGGGTGCGTGTGTGGACGCACGGCCACTTCCGCCTGATGAGTTCGTGCAGACCTTCAAGAAGCCGCTCGAGCCGCCTCCGGTCCTATCGGCGCCGCGGACGCGCGTCACCAGGGCCCGGACGGATGAGGAACTGATTCCAAAGCGCAGTGCAAGGTTAGCGGCGAAGAGCATGCATAGGGAACCCAAGCCGGAGGCTCAAGCACGCAAGGTGATGATGAAAAAGGCTTGGCGTCGAGGTAGAGACCGAGCGGCCATATGAGGCCTCATTTGATGAGTTCCAGTCTGCTTTCACCACGCCGCTGCCGGAAGTCACAAGGGAAGCCATGAATATCCTTTTCCCAGGAAGGAAGCAGCGGACACTCAGGTCCGTTAGCGCCGCCTGAACCAAGACTTCCATGTCGTCTGTAATTGTTTTCCCATGTTAGGCCACAACGTTTTCTTCTGGAATGTGCGCGGCCTAAATTCACGGGCGCGCCGTGATGTCGTGCGCGAGTTCTTGTTGCAAGAACGTGCTACAGTCGCATGTCTTGTCGAGACAAAGATTCATGTACTGCTGCCCTCCATGGTCTATGACTTAATGGGAACGGGTTTTGACTACTTGTGCTTGCCTGCTGATGGTGCGTCGGGTGGAATTATTGTGGCGTGGTCACGTGATGTCTGGTCCGTGTCGAGAACGGAGACTCGACAGTTCACAGTCACCATCGATCTATGTCTCGCCGACGTGCCTGGAACGGCATGGTCGCTGTGTGCGGTGTACGGCCCGGTCGACGAGGGGCTCAAACCGGAATTTCTGTCTGAGTTGAGAGCAGTCCATGACAACGCCGCCGCTCAGCTTCTCCTATGCGGGGATTTCAATATGATATACCAGGCGCAGGATAAGAGCAACACTCGCTTGAACCTCGCGGCCATGAGGCGGTTCCGGCGCGCGCTCGACGCCATGGCGGTGGATGAGCTGTATTTGCAGGAACGGAATGACAGAACGTTCTCGCAGATGGCAAGTGCCCACCCTGGCCTACTGCAGAAGGTTATCAAGGAGGCAAGCGACTGGGTCCTGGAAGGCTTCAAAACACTATCGGTCTTCTGTTCGTTGGTGTCGCAAAATTCGGTTGTTATGTAAATCATCTATTAGGGATCCAATAGCTAGGAGTAATTCTGGGAGTACCCTTGTTGGCTGCTCGTCATCGGGGAGTCTCCTTTCGTTTGTTTGCGAACTTTCCTCTTAATGAAATACGGGTGAATGGCCCGCTCAAAAAAAAAAAAAAAAAAGAAACGCAAACGCTTCGGCGCAGTGGGGCATTCCGTGCTTGCTTGCGTGTTTCGGATGAGGGCTGATTCTGCCAGTGGCTGGTGACTGCTGGCGGCTGGTGCGTGTGATGTCGTGACTCGTCATGATGGCTGCTTCAGTTCAGGGTCAGGGGGTGGCTGTCTGGCTGCCTGGCTGCTGCGCGACCCAAGTGCACAGGCACAGCCGCACAGGTCGAGCGTCTGTCTTAAAACGTGGGAAGGCTCATGCCAAGTTGCCAAGCGCCGCACACATGTGTTAGCGTGTTAGCCGGGCAGCTGAGGCCGGCGCGTGGAAAGGGTGCACGAGCGATGCAGGCCGGGTGGAGGGATGCCGACTGAGCCGACGACGAGCTAATGCTCACAGCCTCTCTCAACATAACAGAGATCAGGTCCAACAAGGTAAATATCATCATCATCAGAAACTAAAATCAATTCTACAATTTATTTTCTCGAACATGCAGGTGAGCTACGTATCATTTCATTAAAAAAAGAAAAAAGAGTCGTAAGACTCTTACCTCCTAATAACTTGAGAGACTAATCACCTGAAACTTAAAGGAAAGAAACGACTCAACCAAAACAAACTACACCTAAGAGGCCCTTCGTTCCTGCCAAACACCATAGCTCAGCTTCCTCCTTTGCAAGGAATAGCACCGTGTCCAGTCTAGGGGTGATCCCACTGAAAACACAATCATTTCTATGCCTCCAAATGGTCCAAGCACCAAACGTGATGAGGGTGTTCATCTTCTTGGTCACACAGCGGGCATTTGTTTAGATGGGAAAGGCTGCACCGAATTCCACAATTTAAAAACCATAAGTCAATCATAAATCTGCTTGCAACAGCGCAAAATAAAAAATGAAAGCACAAAACATAGTGAAGATGGATCGTTTTTATATGAAACTTGAGCTTCATCACAAAGTCACAACGGTAGACCCAAACTTATGATGGTTCCATATATGCAACCAATGAAGGGAGACCATTAGAACAGTGATTTTTTCCCCCTAGATGATTTTTGTTTACATGTAAACATAAGCGCTCTTATAGCATCGAAGACAAGCTCACAAAGATAACAGGCTCCGCAGTGCAAGAACGCAAAATTTGAATGCTCAGCAACTGCTCTACTCCCTCTGTCTCCAATTGTGTGTCGTTTCCGGTTTTTGTGCCCGCAAGTTTGACTCGATTTATATAAAATACGTGCAACATTTGTATCTCCAAATAAATTTATTAAAAAACTAGATTCAAAGACCTGTCCAATGATATTAATTATATACCATAAATATTAATATTTTTTAATATATATTTAATTAAAGTTGTTTCTCGGGAAGCGTAAAGCGACAGACATTTAGGGACGGAGGGAGTATATAGACTTACACAGGAACCGGTTTAGTTAGTTTGCAAGATGGAAGGTGTTATACTTAATACTTAATCAAGACCTTAATTAACCTAATCACATGGACATCTAATCTGTTGTTAGCACTTATCCCTTAATTGTGCTTAATTAAAACAAGCATGTGCAATAGCCCGCTGAAGGCCTCGTGCTTGCTTATCCAACAGGTGTGGTACTGGTGTATATATAGATGCAGAGGCGAGGTGATGTCGGTACTAGGAGGGCTGGTGACTGGCTTTGGTTGCTACACAGGAGCGCATGGATTCTATAGAGGCGGAAGCACAGGCTCTGCTTCTAGGTGCCAAGCTAGCAAGGGCTCTGAATCTACAGGATGTCAATTTTCTTACAGATAATGAAGTACTTGCTAGCTGGTTCTCGACGCTTTCATCCAGGACATTGGTCCATCAGACCCAAGGTACTAAATAGCGTATTGCGGGTTAGTAGCGGATTAGCGTCGAGGTAGCGGATTGCGGATAGCGGGCGATATTGCGGACGATAAGTTCCAATAGCGGCACCCAATAGTCCCATATAATTTTAAGCACATATATCATAAATAATGAGTATAAATAATTTTAAGTGCATATATCATGAATAATTTTAAGTTCCACAACCGATGCGTGAGTTTTGAATTTGGGGTGTGAGTCATAGTGGGCTGGACTAATTAGGGATATTTGCTTCCATGCTATTGCGGCCTGCTACGCGCAATTGCGGCCGCAATATCAGCCCACTATTCAAAATTGCGGCCGCAAAGTTCCAGGATGCAAAGTTCAGAACGCTACCTCATAGCGGTAGCGGCAATGGACCGCTACCGCTATTGCAGGTGCAATTGTGGCCGCTACCACCGCTATTTATTTCCTTGATCAGACCTACTCTTGCTCTACTTGCAGAAGCCACACAAGGGATGAAACATTCCATAATAAAGATTAGAAGAGAAAGCAATGGAGTTGCAGATAGGCTAGCAAAACAGGCAAGACTAGCTGCTATTCAAAGTGCTTGCCTTTTCTCATGTCAAGCTATCGTGCATTCTCCTAGTTGCTGTGTGCAAGTGGCACTTCAAAACTTTGAATGGAATTTGTTCCACCCCATTTCTGTACTATGCATTTAAAGTAATGAATGAAAACCTTTGCCTTTCAAAAAAAAAAGTTGATGCTCCACTAGATCGGCTTGGGGGTTAGAGAGAGCTCATCCTGAGCTTAGAGTAGGTCTCTCATCTTATGGCATAATCTGGGATCAAATAATTATGTCTGTTGAGTCCACCCACTGCTACAAAAACAATTTTTAGCAATGTGGGTTTTTTTTATAGAGGCAACTCTCTGTAGTGGCCGATAATCCCCGCCTCTAATCTAAAAATAGATTTGTAGGGACGGCTTCAAAACTAGTTGCCTCTACAAATGCAATGATCTTCAGAGGCGGCTGGTAAATACCAGTCGCCTCTGAAAGTTGCATTATTTTCAAAGACGGATGGTAACAACAGCCACCTCTAAAGATACATTTGTAGAGGTGAATGAAACATGAACTATTCATGAAAAGTTCCTCCGCGTTAAATAGGCTCAAAATTTGGTCTCGAGACGTGGTAAAGCCTAAGCATGGTAGGACACGCCGCTACATGCACTGTTGGCAGACCCAGGGCTAGGGCCACTAGGGCCAAGGCCCTAGTCGTGGTCTAGGTAGTCTAGGTACAACTCAGTAATTTTTTGTCCAAGTTATCAGTTTCTCAAAGTTCAGTCAACAACTTTCAAACCAACCAGCCCAGACAGATTAGGAACCGACATCTCGTGTTGTCTCGCCGCTCTCGCTCGGATGCTCGCTCACTCACGCGGCTGCTCGTAGCTAGTGCCCGTCGCCCGCCAATGCCTCACTGCGCCGTAGTCGGTCGAGTAGGTGACCGCCGGCGCCTGTCAGACAGTGAGCCCGTCCCTGCGCCCCGGCCATAAGATGCCTGCCTGATCTGGTGTACGGGTCACCGTCGACGAGGAGACGTCTTACACAGAGCGTGGGATTCATCTATGTGCAGGCTGCAGGACCACATCATCGCTGAGAGGAAGGACCAGAAGATCAACCAGCGCTTCATCGAGTTCTCACACGTCCTCAAGAAGGTCCTGATCCAATTTACGAAGTAATTGAATCCTGCAATTCTTCTACTACATATGTTCTGTTCTTAACAAAAACAAAACTCCACCGTGCAACACATATAGATTATGGAGTAGTTTTCGGCTTTTCAATTTGGCCCTAGTCTTCACTAAATCCCGGATCCGCCACTCTTGACTCGAAATGGCTGAACGTGCATGGGCCCTCCACTATAGGCTACAAACCATCAAGACTTATCTCTTCTCCGTTCTTACCCATCCCACCGTGCTTCTTCTCCCTCCCATCGGTTGTGCTTGCTGCAACGGCCGTTGCAGCTGCTGCTGCTGCAGCAAGCCATCGCTATATATAGCTATTGATTGTACAATAAAGAACTCATGCAGCTGCAGCGGCTGTAAAGAAGCTAGAGCGAACAGGTACTTGTTGCTCTCATCTCAGGGATGGCAATCACACTCAGGTGATGCACCCGTTAGGGTGCGGGCATGGGTGCAATTATCGACCAACAGCTGTCTTCGGGTTGGGGCCTGCAATGGTGTCAAGTTAGGTGCTAGTGTCATATTTCATATGCGGGTGACCTGTGGGGCCCGAAACATATGTTTTCGTATTTTTTCTCCTCTAATTGGAGGTCTAGAATTAATATTTGCATTAAACCCATGTAAAACTTAGTATGATTTATATGGACTATATTATCTACATAGTATGTACTAGACTAAATTTAAGTTGTTGTGAACTTCTGATTTATTGGTGATAAATTGGTAATTATGTGTTATTTTGCTCAAGTTTTATAATTATTGGTTGTATATTAGCTACTTATTAACACACCCGTGGGCACAGGCGAAGCTACGTTTTGACCACCGGATGCCCAGGCACCCAGGCCAAAATCGATACTGCCTTATGAGGAGCAAATTTTCACCGTTGGTGCATCCCCCTGGGCCAAAAGCAGGCACCCCCCCACCGGCCCAAGCCAGCCCACGTCGCACGTCGCAGATTGCTTCTAGGAGAAGGATGCCAATCGACACAGGAATTTTTGCCATGGCCGCGTGTGAGTCCGCGAGGGGCGAGGAGCCAAGGAGGCCGCGGTGTTTCCTGGGCGTTTCGCCTGACGCAGCGAGCGAGCGACGCAACTACGCAAGGGCGGGGATCGCAAGGCACCGACGCCACCACGCCGGCGATGATCCCTGCTGGTCGTGGTCGCTGAGGCCGGCGCCCCTTCCCTCGTCATCTCGTCGAGCCGAGCCGAGCGCCCAATGGTCGTGTCAACGGCCTGACCTGAGGGTGCTCTCTCTGTTCTGGACTTCTGGTCCAAAAGAAAAGGCAAGGAATCAAACCCTCAATTTATTTATCTTGTATTTCAATCAAGTTAAGCCTCACATCCGATTTCAATTCTTCCTGGCTTTATGTTGAAATTGAGTAGGTTGCAGTTTAGGGTTAGTGATTAATTGGGGTTTTCTCTTTTTAGTACATGCATATACATTTATGATAGTATGGATGTGCAATTTGATTATGCTTCCAAATGATAGGTAATCATGCTACAATTTATTTGATAAATAATTGACATATTTGTTCTCTTTCCTTTTAGGCTAGTGGGATCTTCATCAATCATCATGGTCTCCTGGATCAAATATTTTGCTATATGGGCATGTTTTCTTGATGATTTTGGGATTCTATCAATGACTACACTTCTTTTTTGTTAAATGGTGAGTGCTATGTTTCGACCAAAATCTCATATTCATTGCTAGAAGTCGAATTTGATATTAAAATATGGTAGTTGCACATTAGTTATGCTATTTTTGATTGAACATCATATCGGTTAGTGTAGTTATAAATTAAGTGAGGCACCCCCCGTCATTTTGCTCTAGCTTCGCCCCTGCCCGTGGGTGACCTGAAACTCGCGGGTCACCCGCAGGTGCGGGTGCGATATTGCACCAGTGGGTCTCATTGTCGGCGGACGTAGCCAAATATCGCGGGTGGGATGCGGGGGGGTTTTACTTCGCCCACAACAAACCCACCTGTTGCCATCTCTCAAGTTGAGCATCCCATGTAGCCTGTGGTGGAGGCGTGAAGAGCGGCAGCCCAGTGAGCGTGGCAGTAGCCTAGGCCTAGTGGCAGCGCACGACGACGAGAACTGCGGTGGCCGTCCCCGGTGAGCGGTGTAGCATGTGGTGGAGCACCCATCTGCGACAAGGGCGAGCGGGGCAACATGTGAATTATAATGAAGTAGCTACTGAGCTCAACATGAATTATAGTGAAGTACAAAATATTCTAGAATTATGATATTTCGTATGGTGTTTGGATAGTTGGCACTTTGCACTAATCCAATGGTTGTGTAACACTATACATATGTAGGGGTGCCTACACCACCAACACGTGAAGCCAAGATAAGCCATTTGAAAAATGCCATGTGGAGAGTTAGTGTATTATGCCATAGGATGATATGAGTAATAGAGCATGGTAGGATAGCTAACAAAAAAGAAGTGTGAGTCCCTTGTTGTGCTAAGTACATAAAAGTGAATAAGACTTAGTTATCTTGTATTGAGAGTCCATCCCACATACTGGTGTTGGTGTGAAGGTCGTCAACAAATAAAGTCTATATTTAAATATGTATAGGTTAATATAATAAAATTTGGGCAAAATTAGCTCCTGGACACTCTTGAAAGCTGGCTTTTGCCACGGACCACTACAAAAGGTAGCTTTGCCAGAAACCATTACAAATGCGATGTAATTTGCTACAAGACACTACAGCTCTTATAATAATATTTCACAACCAAACAAGTCATATAACACATAATATTGGACAAGTCTGCCCCTGCCCTTCAATTCACCAATAGAAGCGCATGTTTCAGCTACAAAATTCACTGTTCACGCCATGTTTCACCAAAATAAAACAAAATGCACAGTAAACAGGTTTAGCCACAACAAGCTATCAAGCGCACTACTAGGTCACACATTACAAGGTCATAATTTCTTCTTGGACCTGACGACCTTTGACTTCTTCGTTTTTCCCTTCTCATGGACAGCAACTGGTGATAGTGCTGGACATGTAACAGACTATATAGTGCTGGACATGTTTCACTTTTCCCAGTTAATGACTCTTATCCTTGACCAGTGGTTTGTTGTCATTTTGTTCTTCTCGAATTTTCCGGTGCTTTGACAAGTGTGTTTGTGAGGTATCCTTTTTATCTGCGTCAAAATCAGAATTAGAAAAAAAATATGAGAATGGGAATTCTTATCAGAATTAGAAAATTGCATTATTGTAGGGTTTTCTAAGTCAGTTGCATGAACAATTGGCTTACAACTACATGCATCATCCACAGCTAATTCATGCTCAAAGCCAGCGTATTCTACATCACCATCTAACTCAGAATTGCATGAAGCAGTTTATGGTCAGATGTAATTTCTTCATAGCTATGTCTCAGATTGTCCCAATAGGTGACACACAACTTGTACATAGCGCCTAGCTTAATTTCTGTACTAATACCACTTAGCAAATCACGGCATCACAGTATTCACGGCTGCCATTATTATCAGTAAAATTTGACATGAGCACCTACACGAACAGCAAGCCTGTAGGACGAATTGGGATCCACCCTACATAAATAAGGGCACAAATAGGACATGAATAAACACCCAATACGTTTTGATTCACAAATCTAAGCCTAAAGGCACACAACAATTTAACCCTAACCCAAAGGGAAAATAGCAGAAGACTCACCCGTCGGGAACCCATGAAAAATCAGCATGGTCCTTTAGGAAAATCTCGTCGAAGAATCCTGGAGGCTCCACCTGTGCGATTCCCTCGCCGGTAGGAACCGCAGCCCTGCTTGGAGGTGCCATCGGGGGGAACCTCTGCAACCAGCACCGGCCTTTGCTGCCGCCACCGCTAGAAGGAGGCGCCGCGCCACCAGGTAGTAAGGTCACTGCCGGAGAGGGGACGCCGCCGTAGCCAGGGCCCGGGAGGGGACGCCGGAGGGGATCGGACACCTCCGCCGCCTGGAACAGACCTCGCGTGCAGCCGTGCCGATTCAGAACGAGAGGCTTCTCTCGTGAGGAACTAAAGGGGCAAGGGCAAAATTGTCAATTCCCATGGCTTTGGATTAAAACTGAATATAATAAAAGACATAGTGTCTCCCAGCAAATTTACATCTATTTATAGTGTTTCTTGGCAAAGCCAAATTTTTTTGGTGGTCTACAGCAAAAGCCACGCTCCAAGAGTGTCTCTGAGCAAATTTTGCCTAAAATTTGAATCTAGATGATGTAGAGGCATAGAGCATGAATATTAAGGAATTATAAGGAAAATATAATTAGTTAGAAGTTTAGAGATTATTACTAGATGCACAATAATTTAATTAGAAAATATCAAGCCATATGTGCCATTGATGTGCTTGAGCCTCTTCTTTGTTAGAATAAGCCTTGTGCTATTTTTAGCTAATTCATGTTTCCCTTTAGCTTGTATGTGCATAAGCACCCGTCTGTGGTCGCCATGCGCCTAGGAATAGCTCGCCATGAACTTGAGCTTTCCGCCGTTAGCGATGTCGTGGGTGTGGGGATGGACACGCCAACCACGCGACGTGCAGCAATGGCTGAGTGTCTTTGCTTTGTAAACACTCTATTTATTCAGTTAATCACAACAGAAAACGTTGTCAGTTCTAGCAGCACCAAAAGGTTCTGTGTTCATCGTGTTCCAAGTGTTCGTGTGATTCTTCTTCACTTTGTTTTTCTCCGATGTGTGAAAGGTCCTACTATGGCTAGAGGGGGGTGAATAGCCTATTAAAATTCTACAAAACACTAGAGCAACTTGATTAGTAAGACAAATGGCGAAATACAAGTTTTGCTCTAGCTCTACAAGGGTTGCAAGCCACCTACCCAATTAATTCTAGTCACTATGATATCTAGGCACACAATTAGCTATGTCACTACTTGCTACACTAGGTGAACAAGGCTAGCAAGAAAAGCTACACTACCAATCTACACAAGAGAGTTAAATACTCTACTTTGCAAAAAGTAAATGAGAGGTCAAGATCGTTATACCGCCGCGTAGGGGATGAACCAATCACCAAAATGATAATCAATCAATACACCGGGAGAATACTATCGGGTATCAAAATAGCAGGGTACCCAACAAATGGCAAATACGGCACCCTACACGATCGCTAAAGCCCCATCGTAGGGGGGCTGGTAAAACCGGCCCACCAAAAGCACGGACAGCATGTCAGTCGCTTGTGGCACGAACGACAAAATCCATCCCACCCAAGCCTTGCGGAGAGGTCTCGGGCGAGATGGGCGCCTCGGGTGGCATTTTCCGCCTCGCCCGAGCCCCCAAGACATCATCAAAGCGCCCGACCCCCTCAGCTTACTCCCGTCTCGCTCGAGGGACACGTGGAACCCTCTAGCAAGACAAGGAGCCACGGGCCCCCCAAACCGCGGCACCCGCTCCTGTCGACGGGACGGACGTGACCGCGCACAGTCAACAGGAGCACGGGAACCATGCCCTGGCCCAACATGACCCCGGTCATTCCACCACGATGACATCCATACCTCTACAGCGATGGGGGTAACGACCACTATACCACCTAACCCTCTCTCTACGCAAATCCGGGCGCCCATGTCACCCGTCCTCAACGGCACAGAGGTGCATAGGTCAAAGCATGGCCATAGCACGCAGCACCAGCAGACAGAGAGGCCAAAAGATCAACATCTGTCGCATCTCTGCACTACAGGGAAACGGTTTCCACCGAATAAGGAGGAAGACGGCCACGCCCGAGGCCACCTCTTTCGCTTTTCTCTTTCATTTTCACCGTTTTACCACAAATGTAACCCGAGCCCTCTCCTTAGAAGCTATAAAAGGGGAGGCAGGGGCCACATCTAGGGCGGCGCGATTAAGAAACAACACATAGATCGAACCAGATAGAGTTCACCTCGCTAAGACATCGACACACACACCACCCCTCATAAGAGACCTGGGATCCGCTGCCTCTCTCGAAAGCTTGTAACCCCTACTACGAGTACTCTGGTGCAAGGCAACACGAGTAGCAGCAAAACCCACTGAACGTAGGACCGTTCATGCCCGAACCAGTATATATCCTTGTGTCCGCTTTGCACACCATCCAGGCCTAGACGCGCAGATACAAATTTACTCGTCGCTCTGTTTAGACCCCCCGGTTCTCTAGACACCGACAGTTGGCGCGCTAGGTAGGGAGACTTCTGCGCGTCACGATCCATCTCTTAGGTCTCGATGGCCAACCCCCGCATACACTTCACTCTAGGCTCCCATATCCGGTTCGGTAACCTAGATTTCCTCTGCACGGGAGTGGACTATGATCTAGTCCTTCTTTCCTCCTCCGTTGACATCAACGCCATCTCTGAGGCCCTGTCCAGCCTTCGCCTGTGCAACGACGAAGGGCAGGACCTTGAGAGCGACTCGCCAAGAAGTTCCCAGGGCAAAATGACATAGGTCGGTAAGCTGCACGACCATGGGAAGTCCCGTGGCCAGTCCTCGACTACAGTTCATCTTAATCCATCTGTGGGGGAGATTCTCGCGGATATACCAACTCACCATGCGCAGGCTATCGCGGGAGTACTCGCGACCACCGAGACAACCTCTAGCACCAGCTCCGACGAAGACGACGGTAGTTGGGTCAGCTCTGACTTCTCCAGGCTCGACAACTCGGGGGCTCTACGTCATTTCGTCAGCATCTGCGACTACCTCCTCGATGACGGCGACTCCGATGACGGTGGCTACGAGCTCACGTGGCCATAACGTCAGAGGGCGGAGTCTGCACACGGCGTCGACACGCCACGATCGGTAGATCATCGCATCACCCCTGCCCAAGATCTATTATTCTATTTTTTGGAATATAATCTGTTCGTGCATGCGTTCGAAATCTTTGCACGATTATCCGCTGTAATTTATTTCCTCACTTAAATCAGGAGTTAAATTATCAGCGATGATTACGTAATACGGTTTCTGCCCTTTACGGTCTGTTATGACACGAAGTTCAAAGGCTGGCCCGCGAAGGGTTCGACAGCCGCTCCGAGCCACCCGAGTGAGGGAGAGCATGAGAGCGGGCACACGAGCGGCCAGTACCCGGACGCGCTGAGCATCGTGGGCCTTCTCGAGCCATGTTCATGTCTAGGCCGGTTTACGGTTTGGGAGTTTTTTTCTGAAAAAAGGCAACGAGCCCTCGAGGTCGGTTGAACAACCCCGGGAACTCCCCGAACCAACCGCCAGAAAATTTTGAAGCCGATCACTATCTGTAACAGAACCGTCCAAATTATAAGAGCACAAGTACAAAAACAATCACCGAAGTGATCAAATTCTCGCACTTGAGCCCATATAACTCCGGTAGTCCAATGAAATCACGAGGGATTTCGAACCAACCAACATACCAGCCAAGATCGTAGTGATTCAACATAACAAGTCAGATGTTACAACCATTTCACAAGTAATTGAATATACATCGGAGTTCAACATAGTTATTACAACTTAAGTTAAAAAGTAGCGGAAGCAAAGTAATTTGAAACTAACATTTATCTTATTTCAAATACATGCCAGTACCAAGGTCGACTTCCAACAAAAGCATTAGAGAGAAGCTAACTCAGGAGGATCATGCCCGTGATCACACTCCGCCACTACGGCAGGAGCCAACCAACTCTTGCAGTAGCCATGATACATCACAACCTGCAACAAGTGGGGATAAAACCCTGAGTACGAGAAGGTACTCAGCTAGACTTATCCGTCAAAAACCAGAAATAAAGTGATACCAAGGATCATGCAAGGCTGATATAAAGTGGGCTACCTTGACAACATTTTGCATAAAAGCTTAATATGGATAAGTAATCATTAATGCTTAAGCATCAAGTTAATTATCATTAACCTGTCATCTATATTAGAACCTGTACGAGAGCACTCACTTTATTAGGAGCAAACAATATTAACCATAGCAGGTATAAATTGAGGCAACATTTCCATCGTTATCCAATTAACCATCCGTTCAATTTAATGGAATCTACGTTGCCGTTGCTCAAGTCAAGTGCTCACTAACCGGGAGCGACGGCGATTCGAATCGAATTCCTATCCAGCTGGAGGGGTATTTCTAACACTCACCGTGCAGACCCCTGCCAGGGTCGCACAGGCCACCTTTTCATATGATTCAGGAATCGCGGGTCCGAATGATGTCACGACCCCAAGGGCGACACTCTGCCAGGTGATAGGGACTCTAACCCCCCCCTTGGTCTCACGCCAATGTCCCCAAGCACATCCTTTCTCTCCTCCAAGAAGCAACCTACCATTCGATTCCCGGCCTGAACCATATTACTCGGCTTCGCGGTCGGAACGACTTATCCGGCCAACTAAGTGTTAGACTGCGTTCAACATGACTCAAGGACGTACAGCGAATCGGTCAATAAACGACTCAGACGGGGATAGATCCACACCCAAGACCTCCATGCCTTGTTGCTTCACTATCGCCATCCCGTCCGGTCTCATTTCATTTTATTAACACATGGTTCCATTCTACGATAGCAAATATAGCCAACCGTGTCATATATGAATATCCCTATATCTCGCAGGTGACAGGAAATCACCTGACTTCTACCGCTTAAAGCAGGGCTAAGCATCTACTCGATCCTAGTCTATGTAGGATTCAGGGATTCATATATCTGGACAAGGAATGATATAATGTAGCAAGGGTTTCTAACCAACTCCTACCACTTAATGCAACAATACTTACAACATATATATATAATTAATTGCTTTGAAGATAGGAGGCTTATAATGCTCCGGGGCTTGCCTGGGATCCGACTCAAGTTAGAGTATGTCAGAAGAAACTCGCTCGGCGAGCATCTCCCATCCTAGCACTTGTCCCGTCCTTCTATCTTCGGGATGGATCCATCAACTCCATCTTCGGGTTTGGCTCCACATCAGGTCCTTCATGTGGTGCATCTAGCGTACCTAAATGAGATGCAAGATGCAAGTGTATGAATACATGAAAATGCAATAGACAAAGCATCACATACAGTAATCAAGGCAAGTACGAGGTTACGCTAAATACACATAAGCACTTCACCTTGCTTAATTAAACATCACACAACCTATCATGCTAAGATAGCAAGGAAAGCAATACCAAACATGACACAAGATTTACAAAGTCTCAGGTGTACTAACTTCATCATCAAGAGCATGAATCACACTTATCAACATGCAAAGCAAGTCAAGATGAAGCAACAACGATAACTGGAATATGTCAATTTCTGGACTTGCAAACAGTAGCTTCATAAATCAATCATATCTGGAGTTCCATAAGTCCAAATGACTTGCAAGAAGACATTCTGGAAAGCTTAGGAAATTATCTACATTTCATTTATAATCATCACAGCATGAATCCAAAGTTTCACATGTTGAATTTACACAAACACAAAAACTGGTTTAGCAAGACAGAGAGCAAGCAATTCTGTAACCCAACTTTAAATAGCTATTACTCCTAAACCACACAGACAAATGCCACCAAATTTTAACAGAAGCTAGACACATAAATTATCTACAACTTTTGTATAAACATGTTTTACAACAAAGCACATTATCATGAAGAACATTGCCAAGTTCTCAGATCTGTCCAGAAACCTCATTTGCAAGAAATAATTATTAACTTCCGTTGCAAACATATAATTAGACAAAACCAACTTTACCAACATTCCATACATGACTCATGAACACCAGAAAATATAGTGTCTATTCCTAAATAAATTGTTTTAATGCATTTTCTTAATTTATTTAGATAATTAGGTGAAATTATGGACACATATCAAAAGTGCATAATAAATTCTACCAAAAATTACAGAAGCCTACACATGCTACCAAAAGTCTACTGTCCAAATTTGAAACCATTTGGACATGTATATCAACCTCTGAGAAAAAGACAAATAGCTATAGCAATAATTCATGTGAGAGCAAAATAAACCTAAAACTCCATATTTTCTATGAACACATGACCATAGTATGAATCAATATGATAAAGAAACATCATAATAAGGTGATGGGACAACATTTTCTATTTTATCATTTATATATTATTTGTAAGCTATTTATCAAGCCATAAACAAGTTAACTCAATAACTTGAGCATACAGTAAGCAATGGCTATGAAATTTATACCACAGTACATCCATAGCATGACAAGCCTACCATAAAATTTTCACATCAATTGGAGCATCACAACTCAAGATATAAAAATAACAAGGAAAACAAGCATTTATTTTCCATTTAACAAGATCTAGGTAAAACATCATGAAACCCGGAAACAACCTATAAGTTTTATATCTTTCTTAGACAGTGCATATTACTAGAAGACCAACAAAATTGGAATCACTAATTTTGGACTTCTAAAACTCCTGATATTGATGAAAGCAAGTTAATCCATTTCCAAAACCACTTTTCACTAATGAATTTCTACAGCACAAACACATGCATGCATGGCACAACCGATTACCCTAACATGCAGAGCACTTCACAAGGATTCCAACAAAACAAATTGCACAATTTTTAGAGCTACCAAATATGAGATATAGATTTTACAAGATAAAAGAAAATCTGTAGATTTGATGTGGTATTACTCTTTTAGGTGGGGCCCACTCGTCATAGGGACAGAACCATCTTCTTCCTCCGAACAGCGAGCAGAGGAATGGAGAGAGCGGCTCGGCCGTCCGGCGGGGTGGCTCTCCGGCGGCGGAGGAGCGGCGTTGAAGGGCGGCACGAGCACCGCTGTGCCATTTCGCACCCATGGGTGGCTGAGGAGCGACGTGAGACGGTCGGCAGCTGCTTCGGCCACGGCGTAGGCGGCCCGTCGGTGGCCGTGCCGGCGGCGGTGGCGCTCCGGTGACCGAGGCAGCCAATGAATGGGCGCGGGGGGTGCAGCGCGGCGCGGAGAAGATGATACCGCGCACGCCTGAGGACGGGGAGGTGTGGAGCAATGAGGGCGTCGTGGCAGTGAGCTCGACCCGGCCGTCCATGGCGGACGTGCTGTGAGTTGTGCGTTTGCGCGCTGACGCCGAGGCGGGGAGCGAGTGCAAGTGCAAGGAGGAGTGGGAGAGCGTCCGTGACCGCTCGGCGTGGTGTATGGAGGGCAGGGACGCGCGGCAAGGAGGTGGGGCGCTCGGCTCGCATGGCTGCCACGTTCCCAACACGCGTCGGCATTTTGACGATCAGGTGGCGAGCACGATCCAGCGCATCTTGGAGGCCGTTTTGGGCCAGCTCGGGTGGAAATTTGGCCATGGGCTTTAAAACAAAGTTGAAGCCCACAACAAACTCTACAACTTTGGTTATGGGTGCTCGGCCATTAGGGCTCTAGATTAGGAGAGAATTAACTTCCAAAATGGCATTGTCAAAGCATTGATGGCAAATAACAAACTTCAAATTTGATGGTCAAAATAAAGTCCCACTGATGCCATCTTATTGTATGCCCTTCTCTACGATATAAACTCCAATTTCTATTTTTGGCTCAACTCAAGTTGTTTAGTAAATTTTGGAGAACGCGACATGCCAACGTCGATGACTATGAATTCTAGACTTAGAATATTTTCAAGTCTGAAAACAGCAGTAAGTTCAAACTTGGGGCCTCAATTTGGAAAACTTATAAATGGAATTAGGGTTGGGCCTCTAAACAAAGCTTGCACAACCTAGACTAAACTACAACTTTTATTAAGGAATCAAGGTCTGGATCAGCTTGTGTTGCAAGATATAAAGCTCCAAAGTGGGGTACCCAAAACTGAAAACTGAATTCAGTTTCAAGCCGACTGAAATTGCAATCTTCTTCCATCTCCATCTCCCAAACCGAGCAAGCAAAGGCTAAACCAATTCCATAGCGTTGTAGAGCTATATGAGGACTACAACTTTGCTTAAATGATCTAGGTTTGGTTCGACTTGGTTTGAGATAGATACTATCCTAAATGAGGGTACATCAAAACTGAAATCAGCTCCAACACTTAGCCAAATTTGCGCAGTCCAAAAACAGCAGCTGAATCAATCTTGTGAGCTCTATTTGACTAGGTTAGAGGCCAAACTAGCTCTTGACCACTAAACAAAGTTTATTCTACACAAGATGAACTACAACTTTTGTTTAAGGCCAAACCTCATAACTGGTACAGAACTTAAACTTCCACTTTGGTCAAAGTAGCAACTCGATAAAGCCTAAACTAAGGTTTTAGGCCAATCGGGGCATTTTCTTGACATTTGCTCAACATGAACCCTTCATGACTTTTGTTGTAGAGTTCATCTAGAGTCATTTGGACAAGTTTTCAAGGTTTGGTTGATGGTCTATAATTCCATTCACTTAATGGTGCAAATTCTAATAGGAATAGAACTTATTATTTCATGTGACTTTTTGATTCCAAACTTCATGAAACTTTTTTAGGAGTCACTATAGATAGAGAGTGATGTGAGACACATGAAATAATTGACATCACACTCACTTGCATTACCAAGCATGAGCATCTAATATACACACAGTGAAACACCATAACAAGGGTATGTTGCATATGTTTCAAGGAGATGTTGCAAGCACATTCCATATATACATGTTTCACATGTTGCACTAGCATGTCTCATATGTTTCACTAGTGTGTCACATAAGTTCCATGCTCATATATGAACAAATGACGCTTAAGCTCATGCAATGCAAGTGCCAAAATGCAAGCCTAACACCTGGGGTGTTACACTATCTTACCTCCGTCAAATCCCCATGAACGGGAACTGAGGCTTCACTTGAACCGACCCGATTGTAACTCAACGGGCACCACGGCTCGACCCAGCGAGGGATGCCATGGCGTTGCCCAAACCCTCCTCTTTGTGAAAAAGTTGTGTGAGGGATATGCTAACAAAGCCACTTAACCGGGCCCACACGCGAGCGAAGATTTCGGGGGACCTAGGGGCAGGAATGTCCGACCCACGAACGAACTCTCCCAAGCGTCCCGATGAGCCTACGACCCTAGGCATTAGTAGAGGCATCGATGAGAGCGCATCTGACCCCGCCTCGAGATGCGGGAAACTGCTACACCTAAATGTCTGATCGTTCTGTCAAAAAATGAGAGCTACATGCACACGAATCCTTTCCTCAAACCGTCAACAGGCGAAGTCTCGGCGACCTCGTCGACCGCCATTATCGATCAACTCAAGGCAAAATGGTGGGAATGGGGAAACAGAATAATCACGACAAACAATCGGACAAATTGATTTCTTAGATAATAAACTATTTTACATTTCTAGGGGAAGGGATAAGTCCTAGACTAAGCCTACAGGTCCTCGATGAGGACCTAGTCCGCAGGGACCAGGGCAGCGATGACGCTCGCCGCTGATTCGAAGCCCTCGAGGAGGTCCTCGTAGTCTCCTAGCCCCTCCCCCATCGGGAAGCCTTTAACGTCCTGGAGCTCCACGTCGGTAGCGCAACGGCCGCTCCTCGACGGATGTCGTGCTCGATTGTCGCCCGGATCAGCACCCGCGCACTGAGGAGGTGCTCCTCCCGGTGCCCCGCTGAAGCATGCACGAAGTCTGCCAGGATGTCGGCAGCGCTACGAAAGGACTCCACCTCCACGAGCAGCTCTGCTCAAAACAAATGCCAAACATCAAACATCACATCGGCTAAAAAACAAAACAAGGAGACGAAAGCCCACTCACCCGCGCACCGACGGTCGGATTCCATTCGCTGCGAATGAGCAAGCGTCGCCTCCTCCTCTAGAGAAGTCACCACCGCCTTAACGGTAGCCAACCCCTCCCGGGCCTCCTAGAGCGGGGTAGGAACACCCCAGGACACCGCGTTCTGGGCCTGCCTGTACCCAGACATGGAGGCGACGTCGAGATTAAGGCGATGGCGGTGGGAGGGCGCCCCGTCTCCCTTAGCCGGCATGCCCACGTAGGAACCCCTAGAAGAGTCGTCGTGCTACATGACGATGGCTAAGGTGGCAAAGAAAGATAGAAAACAGGCACGGAGGAGGGGAGATACCAAGGTCAGGCACCACGGCTTGGGTTATAAAGGGCCCCAGGGACGCCTCTCGACTCCCGTGACATTCAATACGTCGCCCATCCACCCAACTGCCCAACTCGTCCCTCAAGGGAGCCGCGTCGGTCTCACGCCACGCCTTGGGAAGACGAACCATTCTCGCAGATGGTTCATGGCCCATTTAATCACGACAAGTGAGTCGTGTGACAGGGAAACCGACTAGGCACCAGTCGCCCAACTCCCCACGAACGCGAAAAACCGGGCAAACCAACTAGGTGCCAGTCGCCTAACTCCCCACGAACGTGAAAAACCGGGCACCTCCCACCTTCCCACGCACTAGACACGAAGCGTCACAACAGCAACTACCCGGCACAACCCCTCATCTTCTCCAAGCGGGCCCACTCGCTTGATTTAAAGCCCTTGAAGGGATAACTCATCCCTCCAAGGCCTCGGGGGCTACACCCAGCGGGTGCGCTCGCGCGCACCCACCGGACAGTTTCCTCCAAAAAAAAACACAAATAAACTACATTGAGCCCAAATGGGGTGACGAGGGCCCACGCATACCCCTCTGTTTTGCTAAAGAACACAAGGGATAACAATATGACAGCAGAGAGGCCACCTGGTCGGTCCCTTGCAATGCGCGGGGGCTCGAGGACTTCTCCCGCATCCCGACCTAGCGAATGGTCAAAGCCAAGGGCTCGGGGGCTCCTCGCACACCCCGCAGTCATACGGAAAATGTCACACTCGCTCAATTAAAGCCTTTGAAGGGATAACTCATCCTTCCAAGGCCTTGGGGGCTACACCCGCCGGGTGCACTCGCGCGCACCCACTGGATAGTCTTCTTCAAACACAAACAAATCAAAACTACCCACGGTCGCTCGTTCTCAAGCCTCTGAAGGAGTACGCCACTCCTCCACAGGCTCGGGGGCTACTGTCGGGTATCAAAATACCAGGGTACCCAACAAATGGCAAAATACAACACCCTGCACGATCGCTAAAGCCCCATCGTAGGGGTCCCGGTAAAACCGGCCCACCAAAAGCATGGACAGCATGTCAGTCACTTGCGGCACGAACGACAAAATCCATCCCACCCGAGCCTTGAGGAGAGGTCTCGGGCGAGATGGGCACCTCGGGCGGCATTTTTCTGCCTCGCCCAAGCCCCCATGATGTCATCAAAGTGTCCGACCCCCTCAGCTTACTCCCGCCTCGCCCGAGGGACATGTGGAACCCTCTCGCAAGACGGGGAGCCACGAGGGCCCCCAAACCGCGGCACCCGCTCCCGCCGATGGGACAGACGTGACCGCGCACGGTCAACAGGAGCACGGGAACCATGCCCAGGCCCAACATGACCCCGGTCATTCCACCATGATGACATCCATACCTCTACAGCGACACGGGTAACGACCACTATACCACCTAACCCCCTCTCTATGCAAATCCGGGTGCCCATGTCACCTGTCCTCAACAGCACACAGGCGCACAGGTCAAAGCATGGCCACAGCACGCAACACCAGCAGATGGAGAGGCCAAAAGATCAACGTCTGTCGCATCTCTGCACTACAGGGAAACTGTTCCCACCGGATAAGGAGGAAGATGGCCACGCCCGAGGCCTCCTCTTTTGCTTTTCTCTTTCATTTTCACCGCTTTACCACGAATGTAACCCGAGCCCTCTACTTAGAAGCTATAAAAGGGGAGGCAGGGGCCACATCTAGGGCGGCGCGATCAAGAAACAACACATATATCGAACCAGATAGAGTTCACCTCACTAAGACATCGACACACACACCACCCCTCACAAGAGACCTGGGATCCGCTCCCTCTCTCGAAAGCTTGTAACCCCTACTATGAGCACTCCGGTGCAAGGCAACACGAACAGCAGCAAAATCCACTAGACGTAGGTGAAAGGTCCTTGTTTGGTTTTGGTAATTGAGTGACAACTTAGGTGGAATAATTATGTTTAATGTGAGATACACAGGAGATTAGTCTATAGGTGATTGTGTCATAAAGGAGCTTATTGCATATGAGACATGACATGGTGTCATGTGACCAAGGTAGAGAAGATCAAGATGAGGCTTGGCTCGACGGACCGGTTGTGAGGGTGAAGGGCAAGTTGTGTGATGGCTTGGCGCCGAAGGACCAAGGCAACAGTGAAGAGCAAGTGAGGTCAAGATCGATGAACCAATAACGGTCACGTGATGATATGAAGTGGATCATATCATTTGGTGATTGGTTGGTGCATGCGTCGCATCAACGTCGGAGGAGATGGAATGGAATGCGCAAGGTAAAGGTATAACCATAGGGCATTTCCATTTCACCGGTCATAGGTGTGTAGAGAAGTTGATGACTGGGTTTAGGATAGATGGCCATACTATTAAGAGGGGTAAACTTGTTTGCATATCAGTCATCTAGTGCCACTTGAGCAATCTAACTTTGCATACGTGTTAGGATCGAGTTGCGTGGAAAGTAGAGTGGCTAACACCCTTGAAAATGTTTGTGAAAATTTGCTAACACATGTGCATGAAGTGGTACACATGGTGGTTGGCACATTTGAGCAAGGGTGGAAGAAGTGGTGAAGTCGCGGGAGTGTTTCTTGCCGAGAAACACTCGACAGACGCTGGTACTAGGGCGACAGACGCTGGCCCTGGCGTCTGTCGGCTTACCCTAGCTCGGGCAGCTGCTGCGGAGGCGATAGACGCGGAGGTGCTCGAGCAACGGATGCTGACGTCAGCGTCTGTCGATCAGTTCACGAGGGCGGCTTCGGTGCGCAGGAGCGACGGACGCTGAGCCGCGTCTGTCGCAGCTCCACGCGGTTTCGCCCTCTCTGTGCCGCGTCTGTTGGTGCGACAGACGCGCGCCCTCAACGCGTCGGACGTGTCTGACGCTCGCGAGTCGACCGTTGGATTCTTGAACGCGCTGGACACGTGGCGGCTTCTGGAGCGACGGACGCTGGGATGCCACGTCTAGTGGTTGGCGTGACCGCGTCTGTCACCCCCGAAAAACGCCCAGTGAATTGCATAACGGCTATATTCATTTGAGGACTTATAAATAGAAGTGGTGGCCAGCCTTGGGCGTTAGCTGAGCACACTTTGGCCTTGGTGGCTTATGTGGTAGTGCTTGGAAGCCCTCTAACTCACTCATGCTTGATAGTGTTCTTCGGATCGAGTGAGAGAGCGATTCTAGTGCATTGCGTCGTGAGGATTGCATCGAGTGGCACTAGGTGATCGTGTTGCAAGCCGGTGGTGCTTGTTACTCTTGGAGGTTGCCACCTCCTAGACGGCTTGGTGGCTTATGGCTCTGTCGAAGCTCGCAAGAAGATTGTGCGAGGCTCCGGAGAAGCTTTGTGAGGGGGATTGTGCTCACCCCGCAGGGATCACGAAGAGCAACTCTAGTTGAGCGTGTCATTGAGCTACCACACTTGATGGTGGGTTCTTACGGTGCCTTTTGAGAGGCTCGGTGTGTGACTGATTAGCCATCGAACTACGAAGTGTTGGTCAACACAACGGGGACTTGCTTGGTGGCAACCAAGTGAACCTCGGTGAAAAATCACCGTGTCAACTTTGTGTTCATCTTCTCGGTGGTTTGCTCTCCGATACACAAGCTTGTTTTTACATTCATATACTAGTGCTTGTGTAGTTTCTCTTGTGACTAATTTGCTTTGTGTAGCTTGCTAGTTATCTTCTTGCTTGTGTAGCTAGAAGTATCCCCTTGCGTGGCTAATTTGGTTTGTGTAACCTTGTTAGTCATATTGCTTAGTTTGTGTAGCTAAGTGTTTTGTGCTCTCTAATTTGGCATTGGTTGCCTTGTTATTGAGCTTTGCTAGTGAGCTTAGGCTTTGTGCGCTTTGCTTCACTAGTTTTGTGTAGGTGCTCCACGTTTTGTTTGAAAGTACTAGTTGCATAGGTTTGTGTGACCTTGCAAGCTAGAATTGTTTAGGAGAGCACTAGCTAGCCCGACACCTTTGTTGCCTAATTAGAATCATTTCTAAGGTGCTTGTGAACTTAGTTAGAGGGGTGAAGTCTTGGCTAGACCGATAAGTTTAATTCCGCATTTGTTTCGGTTAGCCGACGTGTTTAATTTTTTTAGAAAGGACTATTCACCCCCCTCTAGTCCGCCATCTCGACCCTTCACGTGGTATCAGAGCCCGATCTCTCATTTGTAGTCTTCACCGACCTGAGAGGATGGCGTCTAGTGGGATAGATGATTGTGTGGAACACATTTTTGATGGCACTCACTATGCACGGTTGAAACTTCATATGCTTGATCATTTTTGTGCTCTTGGTCCTAAGTTTTGGTGGATCACAGTTGTTGGCTTTACTCATGACTTGGATAGGAGTGATAACCATACCCAAGCTCAAAGGGATTGCCGAACACTTGATTTACAAGCTAAATTTTATCTAATCAAAGCTTTAAATGATGAGATCTTTGATAAGGTGATAGGCCTCACAAGTGCACATGGTATGTGATGGAACTTAAGCATCTCTATGGTGACTCCTCTAATTGGGATGATGGAAAATTCAAGAAGGAGGATCACATAGAGATGGTGGCGCACGAGGATGTTGAGCATGACACAACATCATGGTTGTGGAGGATTGCTCCACCTCAACGTCAAGTGATGATGATGAAGATCATACCACAAGCTCACTTGACAAGAAGAATGATAATGCCACAAGTGATGCAAGCAATGATTCTACTTCATGCACACTTGATGGTGAAGATGATGGCTATGAGAGTGATGCTTCAACAAGCTCTTCAACATCATCACATGGTAACACTAAGATACATGTTGGTGGTTTTGTTATGGATTGTGATGATCCAAATTTAGAGCTTCTATATAAACTCTCAAGAGCCTTGAAAAGGGAAATGGAAAAAGCAAGTAAATTGAAAAATGAAAACTCTTTTCTAAAGACCATATGTGAACAACAAAAGCATCTACTTTATGTTACTACTTGTTCACATGAGGAGTTAAAATTGGCTCATGAGGAACTAATGTTGCTCATGATAACTTGGCAGAAGAACATGCTTTACTCACTAAGAAGCTTTCTAATGAAGAAACCAAAACTAGTGAGAGCTCATCATTTGGGTCAAATGATCAATCACATATTACTAACCCTTGTGATGTAGGCAAAAAGCATGTATCCACCTCTTGTGATGATTTATTAGATATGCCATGTTCTTCACAATTAGATACTTGTTCTACTTCTATGTCTTGTGAGACTAACATTTTGAAGGAGAACAATGAGCTCAAAAATGAAGTGAAGAATTTGAGCAACAAATTAGAGAGGTGCTACAACTCAAATGTCATCTTTGAGCATATGTTGAACAACAAAAGAAGCTATGGTGACAAGAGTGGCATTGGTTTCAACAAGAACAAGGGCAAGAAAATAAAGAAGCAAGAACAAAAGAAGCTATCTCATTTCGTGTGCTTTAAATGCCATGAGATGGGTCACCTTGCCAAATCTTGCCCAACTAAGAAGCCAAAGATGAGGCCACAAGATAAAAAGAAGACACCCCAAGAGCAACCCAAGATCAACTATGGAGATGTTGGTGACTTGATGATGAAGAAGAAGAAAACAAGAAGGGGTGGTAGAGCAAGGCATCCAACTCTTATTCAAGATGCCAAGATGATGAGCAAGAATCAAATCAAGAAGAGAGATTTGGCTTGCATCAAGTGCTTCAAGTGTAGAGATATAGGACACTTTGCCTCGGGGTGTCCTACCAAGCTTGAGAAGAAGGCTCAAGCAACTCATGAGAGGCAAGGCAATGAAAAGCATCACATGAGCAAGGATGGAAAGGCTCAACCAAAGAGAAGATGCTATTCATGCTGGGAAAGGGGACACATGGCTCATTCATGTCCCCTAGGTGAGAATTCTAAGCCTAGTTCAATTGATAATATTAATATGCTTAGAAAGGATGGAAATGGTACCTCCATGGTTGCTATTGCAAAACATCCCGCTACCCATACTAAGGCAATGCCTAAGTATGTTGCACCTAACTTGAAAGGACCCAAACTAGTTGGGGTACCATCAAAAAGTGGATGAATGAATGTAGGTACCATCGGCATTGGAGGGTTGGTTCAAATGGTATTCATCATGTTGATCATATGTTTAAGCCAAGTAATGAATAGTGATGATCATTATCCCAATGTTATGATAAGTGAGTGAAGTCCGAGTGCTATAATATACAAGTGTCATTTATCAAGTTGTGGTGATTTGGAATCATAGATGGCTTGCAAATAATTTAGTTGAAGCTTGATAATTGAATGATCATGAGCTAAACAAGGTATATCTTATGTTGATCATTTCTTTTGGGTGCATATGAGTTGATTGAATTGGATAAATATGCTATGTTGCTTGCTATAAGATGTTTGAATGGATAAATGCTTAGCAATCAAGTTTGGATTGATTTGGGTTGGATAAGTTCATAAGATGATATTTAGTAAGTGGATTGAATGGATATATGTCTTGTGAAAGTATTCAAATAAGTTAGTTTCAAGTTTGATTTATATTTGATGAAAAATAGCTCAATGCATAGAAATCTGTCCTTTATTCAAAATCTAAGCTAGCAGTGATCAAGTCTGAGTTTGGATGACCAAATCTATTTGGATTGGCTTAAAATTTGGTATGCATGCTCTAGACTTATGATATGATATTCTGTTAAAATTTCATGATAATTGGATGAGAATTGCTATGGTTTTAGAGCACATCTTGTTGGCTATAGTGCAGCAGTTTTCAGCATGTAGCAGTGGTGGAAGATTTGAAATTTGGTAGCAATATTGAAGTCAAATGAAGCCCAATTTTTTACATCTGCTAGATGACTTAGTGAAGCACATCTCCACCCAATTTCATGGCTTTTGGATCTGTACATTGGGAGATATGAATTTTCTTTGAAAGGTACAGAATCTGCCAGAAAAGTGACAATTATTGGATAGATCAAGAGTCACTTTGATTGAAAGGTCCTCAAGTTAGAAACATGTTTATAAGTAATTGAGGTACCTAAGTTTGGTTTTGAATTGATCTAGAAGCTTGACAAGAAATGAGTACAAGACACTTGATTGTGGAATGTACTTGGTGTACATGTTTGGTACTCAAAATTGGAGATCAAGATCAAACTCAAGATGAGGATGAAGTTTAAGTTCTAGTGATGATTGGAGATCATTTGGTAGAAAGAAAAGGACTTAAACAAGTAGAAAGAAAAGGACTTAAAGAAGGATTCAGGATTACTCATCAAATTAAATCCATCATTTTGATCAATCAAACAATATCATTTCAATTGAGTATCAAGAGTGGTTCTTTGGAGAGAGGTCACTTCTCCCTAGTGATGGGCTTGCCGCCTTTGGTAGGTTAACCAAGTTTGGGACTTGGAAGACTAACATGGAAGTGGTGATCTGAGGAACTTGTGATGCTTAGTTGAAGAAATCAATAGGATTGATCTTAAGAGCAAGCAACACCCAAAAGAGAGCTAGTCATAGCAATTCAAATGGTATTCTAAGTGATTCTCTCATGCAAGCACAATGAGCAAAAGATGAAGCAAGCCAACCACAACAAAATAGTGCACTTGATCTTTAGTGGTTTTCATATCATATGGGTGAAGAATGGACTTATCAATGATGATTGGTCTTCATCAAGCTTATAAATGGGACCTCACATTGCTATTGGAGTAATGAATTGGAATCTATGTGACTATCCTCTACTCCAACATAGCAAAGGTATCATTGTAATGTGCATGATCATTTCATCCCTTACTAGTATGTGGTTAGTGCATATAGTACATGCTTATTAGGATCATGTATAACAAATGAAAATTTTAAATTCATAGCCTACCACTTTTGCTCGAATGATTACATGATCTAGTGGTATGTATATGAGTTTGTTCATGAGTTAGTGAACCCAAGTACTTGATCTAAATTGGATTGTTAACAAGCGACAAGTACAACATTGGCAAGATAACCCTTATTATGAGGTGTGAAGAAGCTTGTCATTGGATCAAACCAGACTTGGAATTTTAGGCAAATCAATATAGTTCAAGTCACATTATAAGCTCATAATGATGATATGAGTACAAGCTCAAGACAACAATAAAAATGGATATCTAGTTTTGTCAAGTGGTATCTAGACTCAATTGATTTCTTCACATGGTATCTACAAGTGGTGTCTAGATCATGATCTACAAGTAATATCCTTCATCAAGTGGTACTCATCAAGATAGCAAATGTTCAAGAAATGGTCATAATTGACAAGTCTAGCAAGTGGTTCCATGATAGAGGAATCCTCCAAAGTGATATCACACTCTCATTCATGGTATATCTACATATGGTATCAACCTATGCAAGAAGATGGTTCCATAAGTGATCATCAAATGAAGAATGTTCCCTCACGCACAAGAATTCAAGATTATCAAGTGAATGACACATGCTATGACATAGGGGGAGGAGCCCCACCGATTGATATCAAGGTCAAAGATCCTATGTGGTATGTCAAGAGCAATACAAGTAATGTCATTCCAACATGTGTTGTGACGTCCATCAAAAATGCAAAATTCAAGCCTCAACCATCTACCCTAATCAAGCCTTTGTATCAATTAAGAACACCCTTTATGGAAATTGATGACAAAGAGGGAGAAGTTGTACAAAGATATGAAAGCATTTGAGCTTCGGGGGAGAGATTGGTATAGAGATAAAAGATGGACAATGGACAAAGAGGGAGCAACATTGAGGAAAAGAGAAGGATCAAAACTCTTGAACAAGAGAAGCACACAAGTAGGGGGAGCAAGCTCATGAACATTGATTGGTTGCATTTGACTTGTGCATATTCATGTGCTTGCTAGCATTGCATAAGTTTTTATATTAAATATGCATGCTTGTGTGGTGTATGCTAGTTATAGAATTTGATTGATGCTTTGATAACTAGCATGCATAGGATGATAGCTAGACTTGTGTTTATCATGAAAAACTAGAACCTTGCTTATAATGTTGATCTCACGGGGTTTCTAGTGTTTTTGATGTCTAGCTACTCATGATGCTAAGGATGGTGGCAAACTTGTGTTTTCAAATGGTATCAAGCTATCAAATGGTATCGAACTACAAAGGTTTATTCTATACACCTTAGCATCACTTAGTAGTGCTAACCCTCCCACAAATTTCATATTCATGCATATGTGTGAGCTTGAAACCAAACCATTTGAGCACATATGTAGGGGGAGTTATCACTACCAAGTTGGATTTTATGGTGCTTATCCAAATCCTAACATAGAGCTTAAATGTTGGATAAGTGGCATAAAGTCCAAAAGAACTTAATTTTCCATATCTTTGTAGAGTTGTCATCAATTACCAAAAAGGGGGAGATTGAAAGGTCTTTGTTTGGTTTTGGTAATTGAGTGACAACTTAGGTGGAATAATTGTGTTTAATGTGAGATACACAGGAGATTAGTCCACAGGTGATTATGTCAAGAAGGAGCTTATTGCATATGAGACATGACATGGAGTCATGTGACCAAGGTGGAGAAGATCAAGATGAGGCTTGGCTCGACGAACCAGTTGCGAGGGTGAAGGGCAAGTTATGTGATGGCTTGGTGCCGAAGGACCAAGGCAATGGTGAAGAGCAAGTGAGGTCAAGATCGATGAACCAATAACGGTCACGTGATGATATGAAGTGGATCATATCATTTGGTGATTGGTTGGTGCATGTGTTGCATCAACGTCGGAGGATATGGAATGGAATGCGCAAGGCAAAGGTATAACCATAGGGCATTTTCATTTCACCGGTCATAGGTGTGTAGAGAAGTTGATGACCGGGTTTAGGATAGATGGCCATACTATTAAGAGGGGCAAACTTGTTTGCATATCGGTCATCTAGTGCTTCTTGAGCGATCTAACACACGTGCACGAGGTGGTACACATGGTAGTTGGCACATTTGAGCAAGGGTGGAAGAAGTGGCGAAGTCGCGGGAGTGTTTCTCGCCGAGAAACACTCGACAAACGCTGGTACTAGGGGCGTCTGTCGGCTTACCCTAGCTCGGGCAGCAGCTGCAGAGGCGACAGACGCGGGGGTGCTCGAGCGACGGACACTGACGTCAGCATCTGTCGATCAGTTCACGAGGGTGGCTTCGGTGCGCAGCAGCGACGGACGCTGAGCCACGTCTATCGCAGAGGCGACAGACGTGTCTGTCATAGCTCCATGCGGTTTCACCCTCTCTGTGCCGCGTCTGTCGGTGCGACAGACACGCGCCCTCGACGCGTCAGACGCGTCTGATGCTCCTGAGTCAACCATTGGATTCTTGAACGCGCTGGACACGTGGCGGCTTCTGGAGCGACGACGCTGGGATGCCGCATCTAGTGGTTGGCGTGACCGCGTCTATCGCCCCCGAAAAACACCCAGTGAATTGCATAACGGCTATATTCATTTGTGGGCTTATAAATAGAAGTGGTGGCCAGCCTTGGGCATTAGCTGAGCACACCTTGGCCTTGGTGGCTTATGTGGTAGTGCTTGGAAGCCCTCTAACTCACTCATGCTTGATAGTGTTCATCGGATTGAGTGAGAGAGCGATTCTAGTGCGTTTCATCGTGAGGATTGCATCGAGTGGCACTAGGTGATTGTGTTGCAAGCCGGTGGTGCTTGTTACACTTGGAGGTTGCCACCTCCTAGACGGCTTGGTGGCTTGTGGCTCCGTTGAAGCTCGCAAGAAGATTGTGCGAGGCTCCAGAGAAGCTTTGTGAGGGGGATTGTGCTCACCCCGCGGGGATCGCGAAGAGCAACTCTAGTTGAGCGTGTCATTGAGCTACCACACTTGATGGTGGGTTCTTGTGGTGCCTTTTGAGAGGCTCGGTGTGTGACCGATTAGCCGCCGAACTACAAAGTGTTGGTCGACACAACGGGGACTAGCTTGGTGGCAACCAAGTGAACCTCGGTGAAAAATCACCGTGTCAACTTTGTGTTCATCTTCTCGGTGATTTGCTCTCCGATACACAAGCTTGTTTTTACATTCATATACTAGTGCTTGTGTAGTTTCTCTTGTGACTAGTTTGCTTTGTGTAGCTTGCTAGTTATCTTCTTGCTTGTGTAGCTAGAAGTATCCCCTTGCGTGGCTAATTTGGTTTGTGTAACCTTGTTAGTCACATTGCTTAGTTTGTGTAGCTAAGTGTTTTGCGCTCTCTAATTTGGCATTGGTTGCCTTGTTATTGAGCTTTGCTAGTGATCTTAGGCTTTGTGTGCTTTGCTTCACTAGTTTGTGTAGGTGCTCCACGTTTTGTTTGAAAGTACTAGTTGCATAGGTTTGTGTGACCTTGCAAGCTAGAATTGTTTAGGAGAGCACTAGCTAGCCCGACACCTTTATTGCCTAATTAGAATCATTTCTAAGGTGCTTGTGAACTTAGTTAGAGGGGTGAAGTCTTGGCTAGACCGATAAGTTTAATTCCGTATTTGTTTCAGTTAGCCGATGTGTTTAATTTTTTTAGAAAGGACTATTCACCCCCCCTCTAGTCCGCCATCTCGACCCTTCAATAGGGTTGTTCATGTCTGAACTAGTATACATCCTTGTGTCCGCTTTGCACACCATCCAGGCCTAGACGCGTAGATACAAATTTACTCGTCGCTCTATTTAGACCCCCGGTTCTCTAGACACCGACAAATACCAAATGGAAAGAGACACAAGTATTTTTCTCCCGAGGTTCACGTGCTTTCCGGTACGCTATGTCCCCGTTGTGTCAACCAACACTTGGTGGTTCGACGGCTAAGAGGTATAGCATGAACCTCGTCCTCACGTTGGACACGGCAAGAACCGACCCACAAGTGAGGTAGCTCAATGACACGAGCAATTCACTAGAGTTGCCTTTGGCGCTCCGCCGGGGAAGATACAAGAACCCCTTACAATCACTGGGAGGTGGCCAAGAACAATCACCAACTCTTGCCACAACTCCTCCACTGCTCCAAGCCGTCTAGGTGGCGGCAACCACCAAGAGTAACAAGAATCCCGCAGCTCAAACGATCCCTAGGTGCCACTAGATGCAAACTCACAAGCAAATGCACTTGGAATCACTTAATCTCACTTTGGATTTACAACCAAGCAAGAGAGATGAGTGGGAAGGAGTATGCTCAGCTCAAGAGGATGTCAAGATGACAAAAAATGCCAAGAGAGGTCCCCCAGAGCCGGCCACCAACTATTTATAGAGCCCCCAAACAAATAGAGCCATTGGGGTCACGAAGGGGCTCACTGCGGGGTGACCGGATGCGTCGGTCAGGATGACCGGACGCGCGGCCTCCAGCGTCCGATCGCTCAGATGTCACCACGTGTCAACGTTTTAACCTCGTTCGTTCGATTTCAATGGTCGAAACTAGTCAGCGCTCAAGTCAACAAGGTGAGCGGACGCGCTGCTCAAGTGACCGGACTCTACATGCCACAGAGTCAGATCGATTCTAGAGAGGGATTTTCACCGTAAAAAAGTGATCGGACGTGTCCGGTCAGGGTTGAATTGACGTGCCCGGCGTCCAGTCAGCTCGCTCTCTCTGCTCTCGCGCCATGTCATCAGCACCGGTCGATGAACAGTGAACGTGCCGCGTCCAGTCTGCAGCATCAGTCGGCCCTCAACAAGTGACCGGACGTGCAGGTGCGCCGCAGCCCTGCGTCCGGTCGAGCTGCTCGCTCTCTGCCTCTCTGCGCCACGCCAACCGACACTGACCGGATGCTGACGTCGGTGTCCGGTCACTGCGTGACCAGCGTCCGGTCGGTGTTTCTCAGCGAGAAACACTTCCACGACTTTGCTACCTCCTCAACCCTTGCTCAAATGTGCTAGCCACCAAGTGTAACACCTTGTGCACGCATGTTAGCATATTTTCACAATCATTTTCAAGGGTTATGTTAGCACACTAGGTTCCTAAATGCAATGCATGAATTATGTCACCCAGTGGCACTCGATAAACCGTTTAGCCAAAGAATTCCCCTCTTTATAGTACGGCTATCGATCCTAAGTCACTCACACCCTCTATGATGTCTTGAGTGCAAAACAAAAATGGCCCTATCACATATACCTTTGCCTTGAGCCTATTTTTGTTTTTCTCTTTCTTCTTTTTCAAATGTGAAGCACTTGATCATCTTCTGGTCACCTCCATCACCATGACCATCATCTAGCTCCACTACTGAAAGCCCTAGTTTGGTTTTAGATAATTGATGAAACCTAGGGACTAATCATTGTGCTAATTGTGTAGACATGAAATGATAAGTACCATTCCAAGTGGTGAAGCCTAGAAGATAATGGTGACAATGGACATAGATGATCAAGTGCTCATCATTTGGAAAAGAAGAAAGAGAAAAATAAAACCCAATGTGGAGATCAAGGCAAAGGTATTACTTAGGATTTTAGTTTTGGTGATCAAGACACTATAGAAAGTGTGATCAAATATAGGATAGATATAGGATAGATAGCCGTACTATGAAGAGGGGAGTTTCATGGTTGAAACGGTTATCAAGTGCCACTAGGTATATTCATATGAGCATATGCATTAGGATCTAGTGGAGAGCTAACATAACCCTTAGAAATGTTTGTGAAAACATGCTAACACACGTGCATAAGGTGATACACATGGTGGTTAGCACATTTGGTCAAGGGTGGCGAAGTTTGGGAAGCAAGGACTTGTTTTTCTCTAAAAAAACATGCACTGGACGCTGGTCCCAAACCGACCGAACACTGGTTGGCGCTTCCGGTCAGTGCAGTGGTGGCGCTCGCAGGCAGCGGGGTCGCACCGGTGTGTCCGGTCACTTCTTGGCGAGCACCGGACGCATAGGATCGGACGCGTGACGTCATGTTCTCAGAAGAGCACGAAATGCAGCGTTAAACTGATCGGACTCACTCTGCGTCCGGTCGGTAGTCACTGGACACGTTCGGTCGATGAAAGTGCACTCTGGGAGCTCTCTGTTCGTGACCAGACTCGTGGCGCGCGGCGTCCGGTGCTTTTCTTCGTCGCGCCCAGTGCATCTTGTACGCGAGCAGAGCTGAGTTTTGACCGTTGGAGATCAACGACCGTTATTCAAAGAGGGACGCGTGGCGCTCATCCATCGGTTTGGAGTGGAGCGACTGGACGCTGGGGTGCGTCCGGTTAGGACGGACCTGCGCGTCCGGTCGCCCCGATTTCAGTGGCTGCAAAGAGCCAACGGCTCTATTCTTGAGGGGGCTCTATAAATACTTGGTGGCCAGCTCTTAGGGAGCCCTCTTGGCATTTTTTATTATCTTGACATCCTCTTGAGCTGAGCATACTCCCTCCCACTCATCTCTCTTGCTTGGTTGCTAATCCAAAGTGAGATTAAGTGATTCCAACTGCATTTGCTTGAGTGATAGCATCTAGTGGCACTTAGGGATCGTTTGAACTACGGGATTCTAGTTACTCTTGGTGGTTGCCGCCACCTAGACAGCTTGGAGCAGCAGAGGAGTTGTGTCAAGAGTTGGTGATTGTTCTTGGCCACCTCCTAGTGATTGTTAGGGGTTCTTGTGCCTTCCCCAGCGGAGCGCCAAAGGCAACTTTAGTGGATTGCTTGTGTCATTGAGCTATCTCACTTGTGGGTAGGTTCTTGCGGTGTTCACAGGTTGGACTAGGTTCGTGCTACACCTCTTAGCCGCCGAACCACCAAGTGTTGGTCGACACAACGGGAACGTAGCGTGCTGACAAGCACGTGAACCTCGGGAGAAAAATCATGTGTCTCCATTGTGATTGATTCTTTGGATCTCCCGGTGATTGGTCTTCATCTTATTGTGATTGGTTCATTCCTCGACGCAGTGGTATAAATATCACATTTCTCCCATTTATATTTTCACAAACTAGTTGTAATAAGCTCTTTAGTGTAATTAGTTTTGAGAGCTTGTATTATCCTTGTTAGTGTAGTTTTTCACCTAGTTGAGCTCTTTAGTGTAGCTAGCTTTTGAGAGCTCGTAGTGACTTAGCCATTGATTGACTTAGAGATTATAGCAACTAGAATTATTGGGATAGGTGGCTTGCAAGACTTGTTAGAGTTAGTACAAAAAGCTTTATATCCAATTAGTTGTCTAACAAGTTTGCCTCGTATTTTGTAGATTTTAAATTAGGCTATTCACCCCCCTCTAGCCAATTAGGACCTTCCAACTACTTGGCATGGGACTTATCATTTCATATCTATACACTTAGCACAATGATTAGTCCTTAAGTTTTATCAATTATCCAAAACAAAACTAGGGCTTTCAATCTCCCCCTTTTTGGTAATTGATGACAACCTATTTATAAAGATTTTCAGTAAAAGTCTTTTGGATTTATATTGCTTGCCCAAGCATTTTACCATGTGTAAGGGATATGGACAAGTTTCATAAACCCGAATTGGTAGCAATTGTTCCCCCTACATATGTGCTAAGAGTTTGGATTTAAAAGCTTGCACATATGCTTAGATAGGAAATGTAGGAGTCAATTTCTACCAAATGATGCTAAGGTGTAAAGAATCGACCTTTGAAGTGTGATATCAATCGGAGTTGTCAATATACACCATCCTTAGCACCATTAGTAACCAGACATCCATAAAAACTAGAAAACTCCCTGAGATCAACATTATAAGAGAGGGTCTAGTTTTTACAAAATAAGCACAAGTCTAGTTACTCTTCCTATGCATGCTAGTTTTTCAATTCATCATTCAAATCTTATAGCTAGCATACACCACACAAGCATGTATCGGAGAAAAGGATTTTTTTTTCCATGCAAGCAAATATATGTAATGCTCATACAAATACAACATACAAGTTTATGAGCTTACTCTCCCTACTTGTGTGCTTCAAATTTTAATTGATGATCCCCTTGCAATGTCATTTTATTTGCATTTGTTTGCTCCCCCTATCACTCTGTCTTTGTGATTCTATCTTTGTAAATTACTTCTCCCCCTTTGGCATCAATGATCACAAAAGGTGAGCTCAAATTTTAGATAGGTTGGGGTGAAACCACGATAAGTGAGAATCATTTTCCCAATTTGGTTCAATCTAGATCATTTGCAAAAGATATTTAACTCGGTTTGATCCAAGGGCAACCTTCTTCACATCTCCAAATAAGGGTTATCATGCACCATGTTGAGTTAAACACTTATAGCTTATTCTCTAGATCAAACACTAGGTTCACGAACCCACAAACATATCATATGCTACCACTAGATCATATCAAGCATAGAAGCAATAGTGGTACCATATAAGCATCAAATTCATTTGATTTTCATGAATGGACCTAAGACATGATGGGAATGATTAGATGCACTAAACAAATCCTTAGCAATGGATGAATGACATATCAAGTAACTTTACCTTGCTTAACTCGAATGAGAGGCATGTCATATAATAGGGTACATCAAAACATATTTGAGAATTATTTGAAGTACATTAGCGACGCAGGCCGGATGCGCCGAGTGAGTGATCAACTGAGCACACAGTTCACAGCCTCACAGGTGCGCAGTCCGCGTTCGTCAACGAGTTAAGCCTCAAAGGCTAAGATTTCTAGAGATGAGGCCCAAGAAGACAAATATATCATTAAACTCTAAACCAATACCACAATTTAACAATACGTCAATCATAAATCTGCATACAACAATTGCCAAAAAAAATGAGAAAAAACAACACAGTTCAGACAAATCGATGTAAGACGAAATTTGAGCTTCACAAATTCACAACGTTAGACCCTGAACTTACGATCGTTCCACGCAAGATGCAACCCACAAGCGAGACCATAAGAACCGTGATCTTTTTTCTAGATGATTTTTGTTTACATGTAAACGGAAGCCCTTACAGCATTGGAAGACAGAAGCTCACAACGAGATCAAGCTCTGAGTGCAAGAACACTGAATTCGAATGTTCATTCAGCAACTGCTCTATATATATAGAGTTATATAGACTTACAGAGGAACCGGTTTAATTAGCTTGCAAAATGCAAGGTACTGCACTATTCCGTGCTTTGAACAATCATCTGCCAACCGGCAGGGAAAACAAATCGGTCAGCCAAAAGGAATTTACAGGCAACACTCAGGAAACAAATATTCTGAGAGAATTGGAACTGGAGCTCAGCTCATCAATGAAGCTCCACAAAATATAAGGTTATTGTACAAACGGGCTATCCAGCATCACTGGAGCGACTACTATCAGGACGGCACCGCGAGGCGGGTTGCATCAGGCTCATAAATTGTATCATTAATCTTGGATGGCGGCCAATACCGGAGAATAGATCTCCCGACAATATTCCTCACTGGAAGTGGGCCCCTGAAATGGCAAGACATTCGATACAGTTCAGGCATATGTGTATCAAGTGCAATTCTAGTGTAACAGATCGAGTTTTAGTAGTTTGCAACGTACCAGTTATGGGAATCAAAGCTGTTGTTGCGGTTGTCTCCCAGCACAAACACATAACCTTCTGGTACAAGCTGCAGCAACAATCGACAAATATGAAATGCGTTAGGACCCAGCCACCCAGGTACCAAGCGATGAACCATCATGCTTACAGAAATGCAAGAATGTTAAGCAGTATGGCTATGGGAATAGGAACTCCATGAGATTCAGATTCTATGTGGCTATCAAGCATTCGATAATTCAAGTATCAGTCAAATAGTGGAAATGCAACAACTGATACTTCTTTATTGCACAAATCTAGAAATCTGAGTTTAGCATGTCAGTTACTTAGGCCAGCAAAGGCAAGCATTTCAACGAAAATATGTCTAATGTCTCTAACCTAAGTAAAAAAGAACAATATATGAAAGCAGAATCACACTACAAAAAACACAGTTCCTAGTGGTATAGAGCATATATCATACCACCAGTTCCAGCTCGTAGTTGTGTGGCTCCAGCACATAATCCTCATCCTGAACTACTCCATTAACAAACAGCTTGCCATCACGCACCTGTTAAAGAGCCAAGATTACCAGAGTTAGAACTCAAGTAAAAAGAATCGAGCTGTTCGCAGCATAATGACACGAACAAAAGCAAGGCTGCACTACCATTGGAATAAAAGCTTACTTCGACATAGTCTCCTCCCTTGGCCACAACTCTCTTGATGAACACATCACCTGAGCTGTAGCCATAAGCCTGCAATGAAAACGTTCAATTCAGACATCGTGAAAAAAACAATCCAGGGAGGCAGGAAATAGCACCTGAAGTCCTGGGGGCGCCCGGAAGATCACAATGTCCGAAATTTCCGGATCCCGGAATATGTATGAGACCTGCAGATCAACACCACCAAATCATTAACAAACATAAAAATGGCATGGTACATCTTCAAAAACCAAAATGTTCGTCAGACAAAGCTCTACTCTACCTTCTCGGCAAGAATCCGATCACCGATATCGAAGGTCGGGTACATAGACTTGGACGGGATGGACTTGGGCTCGGCCAGGGACGAGCCGTAGAGAAGTGGCACGGTCACAGCTGCAAACGCCGTCTTGGCGTCATCGGAGCAGGAGCTCACCCACCTCGACAGCCAGTTGCTCCTGCTCATCGCTGCACCAGCACCACTGCTCGTTGCAATTCCGGCAGAACCAGACGCACCAGCAGTAACAGCACCACTAGCACCACCAATCAACGCCTTCCTGGCGGGAGCCGAAGGCGCCAGCGAGCGGGGAGGGGAAGAGGGTGCCGAAGACGACGAGGTGGCAAGGTCGCTGCACGGGAGCCACTTCGCTGTCTGCAAGAACGGGAGGAAGGACGTGGGGTTGAAACCGAGCGAAATCGGCGACGAGCCTGCAAGAGAAGCCGCGGATCCGGTGGTCCCAGGCGTCGGTCCCGTCCTCTGCGCGAGCACCGAGAGCAGCCCCACGGCAAGAGACGGCGGCGGCGACTTGGACGATAAGCACGCACGCGTGAGCAACAACGAGTGAGCCCCGGCGACGATGGCCTGGGGCTTCGGGTGGTTGTGGTCGCCTCCGTCATGGCGGTCGCTGCCGCTGCCGCTGTTGCGGTGCTGCTCGGGCTGGCGGGTGGAGGTGAAGATGCAGAAGGGGCGCCAGGCGCCGTCGTGGAGGAGGCGGCTGCCCGAGGCGGAGGCGGAGGCGGAGGAGAAGCGGTGGCCGAGCGACGCGGCGAGGTTCTGCGCCACGTAGCCGGAGTAGGAGACGGTGATGCGGATCGCCATGGCGAACAGGCAGAGGAGCCGTAGCGAGAGCGAGAAGAGGCGGATTGGGCTGTCGAGGAAGCAAGCGGAGATTGGGGCTCGGGCCAGTTAGAGGCAGGCGGCCATTCCAGAGGGTTACAGAGTGGAGGGTTGCGTCGGGGAACTCGAGCTGAGGTCTTCCGGCGAGCTACCTCGCCGGAAGATAACGTCAACGGTGGCGGTCAATGGAGGAAGCGGCGAGGTGAAGGCGAATTGGGGGAGACAAGCGGAGGGCGAAGAGATGGGTGTGCTTTATTATAGACGCGTGGGCGACTTTTCTGAGAAAGAACGTGGAGGAATGGAGGCCCCCGGATTTTGGAGATGTTTTATGTTTTTTTTTTCTGCAAAATTGTGTGATAGTTTTACTCACGAATTTTGGGGTACAATACGGAAATTGACGTGAAATCTGATCAAATTCAACGTTTAAATTTGCTTTAAGTAACTACAAGCCAACATGCAGGTTCGTTGCGTGATACCTCGATGATTTGCGATTCCATCAATTATCACGCCATCTATTGCAACACATTTTAAAACCAAGCTCTATACCATTGTTAGACACGAGCTAAACTCACTCATACCAACATAGAGGGTGAGTCCAGATTACGAATGGGGCACGAGAGTATTGTGAGAACCAAGAATGGTTAAAAGAATCCACTTAATTTTGAGACAAACTTTCATGTTCAAACTATATTGGTCACACTACGCACATGGCAGACTTCTATTCGCCGGGGGACGTGCGGAGGGCCTCGCACCGGTGCATTTCATTACGCGTTGAGGGGTCAACTATGTGTTAGCAGAAACATATCCATCGCCGAAGTATAAGATTTTAATCCTGCGTACCACAAGGTAATGTTATTTATGTTTAGGTTTAATTCACATAATACATTCCTAAAGATAAGGGAAAAAGTGAGCATATATGCCACCATAATATTTGAGACACCTCTGTGATGGATTATTGAATTCTCGACCGAGTGACTGACAAACGGCCAACGACCACAGCCCACTAGTCGTTAGGTAAACAGCACCGTCGCTGCCCTGAAAAAGCGTGATTAGGCTGCGGAAAAACTAGACTAATCCACAACCCTCCGAGCTCAAAAGCAAGCACAGCCAAAACAGAGCTCCTCACGAGAGCGCAGCACCGAGCCACGAAAAGTCGAAAATGACTCTGTTCAGTGTTCATCAGTAGCCCGAACGTTGCTTCGTAGCAGCTTCCACCGTCCTAGCAGTATCACAGTACCAGACACGTCAATAGCCAGTGACGAAGCCACGGGCCCACAGCGCTAATCAAATCCTCGCGGAGAGAACTTCGGATGGAGCAGTGGCTCAGAGTGTCATTTGAGGACAAGCAAACGAGTCAAAGATCTGGATGAGGAAACAGATAGCCGTGCATTCACATAACCCAGAATCATCACTGGACAACTGGGAACCTAGTCCATACTCTTCTTTCCAGATAAACAACTTTTTCCGAAGATTCAGATCAGGAAACGATAAAACGTAGTAATGTGTATAGTATCAAAGTAAAATAATTGACACGAAGAAATGTTCATCGCAGTAAAATAACTGTGGTCAAATCTAGAAACATTCAACTTAACTGGGCTCAGTCACTAAAAAGCTTGTGCACACTGGCATGTGGGACCATTAACGTCTACACTTGGACTTCCCGGTTCGGCGGTTCCTAACCACCAGCAGCCACGATTTGCTTGCTTCAGCAAAATGTCAACCGCTAAATAATTGACTCCATATAAAAACCCAAGGACTCGATAGTTCTTCGGCAGATGATGTCTGCCATGTCGTAAGCACTTACGCTTTCCGAGCCCAAGGATAACAATCATATGCAGAGCAGAGGCATATATATATATATATATATATATATATATATATATATATATATATATATATATATATATATATATATATATATATATATATATATATATATATATATATATATATATATATATATATATATATATATATATATATATAGAAAACAGAAAAAGGATAACATGCTGGACCTCTCTGATACAACGACAAAGAAACAGGAAGGAGCCAGGAAGCATCGCAATCCGATGACGAATAGAAACGTGCTATACTTGCTGAGCTGCTGTCTACTAAGTTATGGGTGACAGCGTGAAGAAACCTAAACAAAGGAATGACGATCAAATAAGTGTAGTGAGAATGGTACCCGGATGAAATTGGCTAGAACTTACTATAAGGAACGAACTGCTAACATTCGTGTTCAAAAAAGAACTGAAATTTCAGCTGGCATGTTCAACTCTAGATTTGTTCAGTCCTATGTGACCGCGCGCGCACAGGCGGCACGACGCGCACTTGGAGATGGATATATCTCTGGGTGATGTCGAAACACACGAAACTAGCTTTGTCATGTTCAAGGTTCCGCGCTACCACATACTCCTACTTCAAGATCATGTCACAGTCGAAGCAGCAAAAAGCCCTGCTATTTCTAGGACCGGAACGAACCTTCAACATTGCTGCAATGCATAACATGGAACTTGAACTCATGCTTTGCTACAACTCTGATCTTAGAGTACATAAGTTTTCAGAACTGAGGGTGCGTTTAGTTCGCGAAATTTTTTGGCTTTGGCTACTGTACTACTTTCGTTTGTATTTATCAATTAGTATCCAATCATGAATTAATTAGGCTCAAAAGATCCGTCTCGTAGTTTTCTACCTAAATGTGTAATTAGTTTTTTTTATCTATATTTAATGCTCCATACATGCATGTGTCAAACATTCGATATGACTGGAAATCTTGAAAAAAATTTTGAAACTAAACATGACCTGAAGCCCGTCTAACTTTCCATCAACAATTACTGTCGATTTTGTATTTTTTTCATCACTCAACAGTCCAATCCAAAAATACTTCATAATTAGTACATACTTTCTCAATCCCAAATTATAAGATGTTTGATTTTTTTGACCCCAAATTTGACCACTCGTCTTATTCAAAAAAATTGTGCAAACATAGTCAAATTTAAGTCATTTTTAAAGAACTTTTATTAATAAAACAAGCCACGACAAAAAAATGATATTTTACACAAAATTTTGAATAAGACCAGTGATCAAACTTGGTGTTAAAAAAAAGTCAGACGTCTTATAATTTAGGAAAGAGGAAGTACTATATACTCTACGAGGTAGTTCTATATGTAGGTTACAAGAATTGCTTTCAAGAAAAATATGTCGGTTACAAGAAACATGAAATATGCCTGAATGCCTCAAAATTAAGCTCTATCATGGAGACCTCTAATTGCAGGATGTCAATGTGAATCCTAGTAGAAGATTACAGGTTTATTACCCAGCTTTTAACAATCCCACATTCAACAGACTGCTTCTGCTCCAGCATTTACAATACACAATCTACCTAGGAGCACCTCTCTAGCTTTTACCAGCTTGTGCCAGTTAAAAGCTAAGCTCTACCTGATCTAAAAGGTACCAGCTTTTACAATCCAGAAGCGACAGGTCAACTTTTAACAGGCTATGCTCATCCAAACAGGTCCATACAACATCTTAAGCTTGCAGTTCAACACTCAATATTCAGGCAAGATTATGAAGGGACACGGGGATTATAACTTTATGGCAACTAGTACGATAGTATCTGATAAAACAGTTAAACAAGTTACTTAAAACTCCACTAGAATTGCTGGGGAGAATTAGTTACAAATTTTGCATAAGATAGGGGAAAAGGGAACAGTCAAGAGAACCAATAGCATCCACATTTCACATTGGTTCATTTACATCTAGCGTCGACTCCGGGGCTTCGACCTTCCTTTCTGCACCATTGAAAATGGGTAAACATGGTAAGGTGAAAAGGGATTCAATGGGTAAACATGGTAAGGTGAAAAAGGAAGCTTAGCAATACGCAGAACCAACTAAAAACATGCCACATAAACTGATCAACTGATGTCAATTTTACTCACCGATGCACCACCAAAGCTGGAACCTGAAGCGGTAGCTCCACCTGAAAAATACATAGATGTGTCATGAAGTACGATTTGTCCTAATGTTGAATAGTCCTTTATAATGAAAGCACTGAACTTAGGATAAACAAGCAACGTGCAGGAAAGAAAAACGGTGCTAATACGGTTAATCTATATCAGTAAGTACATGCGGCTCCAAGTTGCTTTATAAGTAAAATAGCATGCAAATTTCTACCATACAGCTTGCAGCACATAACGTTGATTGAGAAAGCATGTGTACCTCCAAATGGTGTAGAAAATAGAGATGTTCCACCCAAAGATGTAGTGCTAGTCCCAAATCCAGGAGCTGGTGTTGATGTTAATGTAGGAGTGGAGGCTGTCCCAAATGGTGTGGTCAACTGAGCCGATCCAGATGCACCAAAAAGGTTGCCTGATGGAGCTGGAGTTGTTGGAGTTGCAAAGAGACCAGATGAGGATGGAGCAGAAGCCGGAGTGCTAAAAGTTGACAAGGCACTTGAGGAAGTCGCAGCAGATGGAAAGGAAGATTGCTGCGGTTGGCTTGTAGCTGGTGCAGCGATTTGAGCCATGGGCTGCGCAGGGGTAGGCAAATGCAGTGTTGGATGGACCCTTCTAGCAGCTGCTTCTTGTTTAGCTGCTTCTCGTCTGTTTGCCTCCAGAAATGGATTGCTCCCATTACTGATGCGGCGTTGTTCATTAAGATATTCAGTTTTCAATGATTCAACATATTGATGAAGATTTTCCACCTGAAAAATAGCAAAGATAAGGAAACCCCTTAGTATGAAGGTGATGCTAAGCTTAGTAAATGATAACTAAATAATGGCTCCTTGTTTTGTTCACAGCATGTTGCAATTTCTAAATGGTCAATCAGTTTAGAGTTTATATTTGACTCATCATAAGCAAGCAATAATTGTTTGACATTGGCACATCATCAAAGTATATTTCAGGGAAAATTTATCCTGAATTTATTTGTTTATATAACCTCTTTTTAGTAAGCTTACCTTAGAAGCAACATAGATGAAGTAATCATGCACATTTGACATAACTTTTGGAAGAGATTCTAGAGAATCTGATGATCTTTTATTTGTCTCCATTTGAACAAGCTGCTCTAGCTCACAGATCCACTTGCAACACTCCGCAAGATAGCACTCAAACCTGTTGACAGTGCGCTGCATAAAAATGGAAGGACGCTTTGGGACTCCACTGTAGAAATCTACCACTGGCTGATTGGGTGGAGCACCAGAAGAAGGATTTGAAGAACCACCATTTGCAACTCCAGCACCTGGACGGGTGAATCTTGGCCTCAACATCAGATATGACCTAATAGCAAATTCTGTGTTCCACATCATTTCATTGACAACAGTCATCAACTCTTGAATGGAAGCCTTCTCCCTCTCCATTACAGTGGTGGTCCCACCAAGTTCCTGCTAGAGCAGACATCGAATATTACTAATGGATCCAAGATCCTGCTAGAACAGATAACGACTAGCCTACCACTATGGCACTAAAATTGTATACAAAAGAAAATATTCAGCACTGGTACATCAATTCCCAGCTACCAACCAACATTATTTTCCACAGCAAGTCATTTTTCACTGAAAAGCATGTTAACATTCAAGTTGGATGGAAGTTTGCACTAAATAACCCATGATGATCTTATTAGATTTATAACTGCACTATCAGGGGAAAAGTGTCAATGTGTCATAGTCAAACTATGAAGCTTCTATTCTTACTAGTGTAAGTTCAGTTTCAGTTGCAACATAAGTTGTTCTTGTTCAGGACCAATGTTTTTAAGGCGGTAAGGTGAAGCGTGGCGAGTGACTACCGCCTTACGCTTAGGCGACTAAAGCGTGAGGCGAGGTGACGCCTTATGAATTTAAAAAAATTAAAACAGAAGCTCAGAGCAGTAGATGATGAAGAAAAAAGAAAATGAAAAAAGAAAAAGAAAGGAGGAGTAAGAAGTGGGCTGGCCTAGCCCACCAGGTGGCCCATGTGCCCGTCCCCCTCCAGGCATGGCTTATCCCAAACCCTCCACCGTTGCTCCTCTCGTTCTCCACTCTCCACCACTCGTTCCGCCTCGTCTCCCTCTCCACGGCTCCACCCCTCTCTTTCTCCGGATGCGCTCCTCTGCTCCCCTCCCTTGCTACTCCCCTTCCAGATCTACAGTCGCTGCCGTCCCCTTCCAGATCGAGCAGATGGTGGCGGAATCGAGCAGAGGACGGCGAGGAGGCGGCGGAATCGAGCAGAGGACGGCGAGGAGGCGGCGGAATCGACGAGGAGACGGCGGAATCGAGGGAGCGTCAGCTTGAGCATAAGGCGACAAGGCGCTGCCTTACCCCTAAGGCAAGCCTGGAGCGCCCCGACGCCTAAGCGTCGCTTAAGCAATGATTAGGCGACGCCTTGAAAACACTGTTCAGGACATGACTAAAGCATTAGGGACAAGCTTATATCTAATATACTCATATGATAGATCAAAAATTTGTGGAAAGTGGAAAAGGTTTAATCTTTTCAAAATTCACCTAATAAAGAAAAGGAAGGGGGTTCCAAAGTCTTGCCAGAGGTCAGGGGACACTATATTAAGGTAGGTCACTTATGGATCTTAAAATGATTAAAGGGTCTACAAGCGACTCTTGTCTGTCGCAACGATATAACAAATTCTGGAAAAATATTCCGTACTCTTTCAGAATGTGTACTAGGCTACTAGCAAAATCATGTGTCAAGCTATCAGCTAAGACAACAGTGATCTCCAGGTTGTGGAGCATGACAGAAACAATCAATCATGCACTAAAAGCTAAGAAAATCTAGAGAAAGTGAAGATCCTAACCTGAGCAATGCGACTCGCATCAAGCTCAAAATTGACATTCGAGATTGAGGAGTCATAAAGGCGACTGCACTGATCCAACCTCTCACTCTCGTCCCTGTAGTCCCGTATCTTGTCCCTGCAAAATCACAGTTAGGGGAAAAAACATCAGGGAAACAACTTATAGTTCATAATTGAAACATCAAATGCTCCAATAAACCCAATGGATGTAACAGGTTACACAAATTGGAGACAAAGTGCACTCCCTTAACCATAGGAGGCTAAAAACTCCTAGGATTGCCACAAGAACATCAAACAAACAGAAGCCCACCCCAATAGAAAATCTGACCGGCGGCGATTCGTCCGGCGATGTTATACGGTGCTGAGTGTTGGCCTACAAAAAGGCGACATGTCCAGCAATTGAGTGTAGCAGAGATGCGTATGTTGCGTTGGTGTTGTGGGCACACAAGGAGGGATAGAGTCCGGAACGACAATATTCGGGATAGGGTTGGGGTGGCACCAATTGAGGAGAAATTGATTCAACATCGGTTGAGATGGTTTGGACATGTTCAACGGAGGCCTCCTGAGGCGCCGGTGCGTAGTGGGGTTCTAAAGCGGGCCGATAATGTAAAGAGCGGTAGAGGTCGACCTAAACTAACTTGGGACGAGTCCATTAAGAGAGACCTTAAGGAGTGGAATATCTATGGACAGGAGCGCTTGGAGACTGGCAATCAACGTGCCTGAACCGTGACCTCTTTCTATCTTGTGCCTTTTATGTCCCTTTATGTATCTCCCTATTTATCGTCTCTTTTGGGTTTCATCTCTAGCCTACCCCAACTTGCTTGGGACAAAAGGCTATGTTGTTGTTGTTGTTGTGGAGGACAAAAGATGTATCATTCCGCCCAAAACCCAAAACTTTACAACAGTGGATCATGACAGCAGACTCAAATAAAAAACATTTAGCCCTATACAGGAAGAGAACAGTTTAAATACGCCATCCCCCAATACCTTTAATTTAAATCACACACTCATTTCACCGCAAAGAATCAGAGACATTCCACCAATCAGGCCTAGTAATCATGTACTTTTGCTAATTGGGTGAAGCAATTCTAGTTGTGGGTGTAAATCGACAATGAGTTCCATTTAAGCAATAACCGCGCTCCTTTGCAAGAAAACAAGAAAAAAAGAAAAAGTAAACATTTAGAGGAAGAACCCTACTCGATCTGGAGCAAAGCCTTCTGCGACTCGGCGTGCAGCTCCTCCCACTTGGTGTTGTACCCCGCGGGTTTCATATCCGTCGTGTACAGAATCAGCTTCTGCTGCTGAGGTTGCGCCGCCGGCGCCACCTGCTGCTGTGGCTGCGGCTGTGGTTGCGGCTGCTGCTGCTGCTGGAAGCTGAACTGGAAAGGCGAGGGCGATAGGGACGGCGCCTGCGAGATGGCCGGAGCCGGTGTCTGAAACGGATTCGGCGCCGCCGGCGTCTGGAAGGGATTGGACGCAGCTGGGGTCTGGAAGGGATTCGACGCAGGCGGCGTCTGGAAAGGGTTCGACGCCGTCGGCGAGGCGAAGGAGAATGCCATTGCCGTGCGCGGAGACGGAGGGGTCGGCTCCGGCGATGGCGGAATGCAGTGGGCTCTGGCTGGGCCGGCGCACGGCGGGCTCGGCGGGCTCTTTAAACCCTAGAAAACCGGAAGGACTGGAGTGGGATTGTGGGAAGCTGACGCCTTTGCCCCCTGCTAGTAGTAGTGGAGAAGAGAAGACTCGCAGGGCGCAGGAGCAAACGGTGGTGGGCGTGGCCGTGTTCGGATCGACTCATCTTCGGTCTAAAGTCCCTCCTCCGTCTCTTTCGTATTTATAAAAATTAGGAGAAACTCGAAGAGGTGCTCCATTGTCACGGTAGCGGTAGGGAGGCTTGAGCCCCGCCCGCCTCAGCGCTGGATCTGTCCCTGGGTAAGAGCAACTCCAAAGAACTTGCAAATCTGAGTTTTGTAGCAAAAAGGAAAAAAAGGCCCTTCAACAACTTATAGTAAAACAACTTCTTAAAAATAAGAAATTGTTAGATCTCTTCTTCAATTTGCAACTTTTTGCTATTATATATTCTCTCTTCCGATCAAGACAGATAGATATTCTTTCTCCTTCAAAAGAGAGGGGGGTCGAAATATGAACAGTTTCGGACCCCGAGTCCCGGCCGGTGTAGGACCGTTCATCAGTTTGGTTCCAATTCCATCTCCTTTTGCGAACCTCACGATGGATCGATGGCAAACCTTTTTGACGGTGGTTGAAGAATGACAAATGCTGGAAGCAAACCTGCCCAGCCCAAGAAGCCAATCACCAGTCCTTGCGATTGAGGCCACTCATGTATACGCTCGTCACCAGTCCTTCAGGTTTTTTTTTACGCCTCTCGTCTGGGAATACAAACTCACACCAACCATAGACACGCACACCACACTCACACTACACATACACAAACAAACATACAACTACACTCAGAACACATCGCGTCCTTCGTGAGATCACTAGGTCATCCATAGCTCCGTAGACGACGGACACGTCATAATTCCTTTGTGATTCCACGCGTGAGAGGGAACAGAATTCATTGAAGATGCACCCCAGTGAGAGACGCGAGTGCGATTACTGGGAAACGAACTCGCGCCGGCTGCACGCACACCGGCTGTGCTAGCCACCCGAGCGCTGCTCGGTTCTCACCAGGTTGAGGCCACTCATGTAGTCAAGTTACGCTGTTGACCCTGAAGACTGTGACAGTAAAAGATCAAATGATACTTAATTGATATCATAAATATTATTATCTTATTATATAAATTTGATCAAACTTGAGATCCTTTGACTCTCAAGATTCTTGGAATGCTTTATAATTTAGGATGGAGGGAGAAACAGCCTAACAGGTGCTGCCGATAGCCACTGAGCCCATGTCACAATGATGCTACAAATCCGGTGCAAGCCAGCATATAAAGAAAGGAGGTAATATGGGATTCAAATGACAATTCCACATGTTCAAATCCTGTTCTGAACAGTGCACTAGGAACGTGTCAACCTCAATTTGCAAAAAAGGGCATGAGAATCAATACATGGAGCAATGTGCAACGTATTTGTACCATAGATTCACTTGCATAGGATGAATATTTTTTCCAACCGAATCTTCAAATATATTGTGCTTACAGGACTGCAGTATATTTGCAACCTTATCGTTTCTAGAGTTCCCCATACTGACAAAACATCAGTCAGAATCATATGCTCCTACAACTGATGACTCCTTCCATTGTAACAAGAAGCTGGCTTTGTGTTGTGTTCTGACTCTGGCGCAGTGCATCCTCGGAAATATTAAATTAAATCAGTATATGAGTAGCTGCGCCATATTCCATTGCCACAACTAGTCGTCAGACATTTGATGTCAACTGCCATGGTTGAAATACTGAAGATAACCATGAGTCAACACACAAAGGTAACTTTTACCATTATGGAGGATATCAACATTTCATTGCAGTGTAATGTACAGGCTCTATAATCGTATGTTTGTTGGAGTATATGTAGGCCCATGAGGCTAAGGCCCATGTGGCCCATGTATGGAAACTATATAGCTGCCCTTCTAGGGTTAGCCAAGTAATGGAAAATCATTCCTCTAGCATGGTAATCAGAGCTTAGGGTTAGTCTTTTCTCTTCCCCTGCCTCCCAGCCGCCGCCCCTCTCCTGGAGGTGCCGCCGCCGGCCCCAGCCACCATGGCCGGCGGCCCTCCCCCTCCCCTTCCCTCTATTCCTACTTCCCCTCTTCTTCCTCTCCATCCTGGGCCCAGATCTTGGCCGGCGCCCCTGTGGTCTCCTCTCCAGGCACGGCAGTTCCCTCCCAGCCGCCCCTTCTTCCCGCCGGCCAACTGCTTCCCGCCGGCCACCCTCTGGCCGCCGGCCACCTTCCACCCGCCGGCCAGCCCCTGGCCGCCGGCCACCATCCCACCCTTCCAGGCGCCACCCGCCCCCCTCTGCTCCCTGTTCTAGGCGCCACCCGCCCCGCTCTGGATGCAGACCCAGCCCTCCAGCGCTGCCCCCTCCCTTCTTCACCTGAGGCTGCGGCTGCCGCTGCTAAGGGCACCGCGGCAGCCCATGCCTTGGCCACCTCCTCTGATCTGGGCACGGTGGGGGGCGGCACCGAGGACGTCGCGCCTGCGGGGGTGGTCCAGCCCGAAGCTGTCCAGCCGCTCCTCCGTCCCACAGCTGACCCGGGGGACCCCGCTGGTGCCGGTGCCGGTGCCACTGCTCCTTCTGTGGATCTTCTCGGTGGCCATCATCTTCTGCGCGCGCCGGGGACGGACTCCACTCTCGCTGCCGCCCTTGTGGCTGCCCGTGCTGCTGCTGCGGAAGGCCAGGCTCGTGTACGCGCGGCGGCTCTCGTGTGGGAGCGCGAGCGCAACGCGGCCGACGCTCTGGCTCGCCAGATCGCCGAGGCGGAGCAGCTTCTCGTTCCACCCGCCTCCCGGGACATTGGTGCCACCTCCTCTGCCTCGCCCGGGCGTCCTATCTCACACACCACCGTCATCTGGCATGACCCGGCTGATCCACTCGTGGCCCAGCTCCACTACCAGGCCGGGGGGGTCCAGAACATTCGACTTCTCGTCCCGGTCGTCCTCGAGCCGGAGTCTCCTTCCTACGCCCGTTGGCGGGATCTGGTGGTTCTCACCCTTCGCCGCTACGCCCTCGACGACCACGTCCTCCTCGACGCCCCGGTCACTGCCCAGACGTCGTCGTGGCTCCGACTCGACAGCATTGTCCTCTCCTGGATCCTGGGGACGATCTCCCTGGACCTCCACGACCTCGTCCGCACCTCCCCTGACGCGCGCCGGGCGTGGCTGGCCCTTGAGGGTCAGTTCCTGGGCAACGCTGAGGCCCGGGCTCTCCGCCTCGACGCGAGCTTCCGCACCTTCGTCCAGGGTGACCTCTCCGTCGGTGAGTTCTGCCGTCGGATGAAGGCCATGGCTAACTCGCTGGGGGACCTCGGGTGGCCCGTGGAGGATCGCATCTTGGTCCTCAACGTCCTCCGGGGGCTCAGCGACCGCTACACCCACCTCCGGACGTGGATCACCCGCCAGCGGCCCTTCCCCACCTTCCTGGAGGTCCGTGACGATCTCGTTATGGAGGAGCTCACGCAGGGCCTCCAGCCGGGTTCCACTGCTTCCCCGGGGGCCTCCTCGACGGCTCTCGCTGCTACTTCGCCGCGCACGTCTGCTCCACCGCCGTCGTCTCTTCTGGGTCCCCCTCCCTCCGGGCCGAGCGGAGGTGGGGGGGTCGTGGCGGCCGTCGTCGCCGCGGAGGGGGTCGCGGAGGTGGCCGGGGTGCACCTCCACAGGCCCCGGCACCCGGTGGACCACAGGGGGGGCACCATGGCCCTCCTTCCAGAACCCGTGGTCTGGGCGCATCTCCATGTGGCCCTACCACGCCACCGGGACCGCCTCGCGTCCACCGGTGGCCATGCTCACCGGCACACCTCTCGCTGGTCCTCCACTCGGCGGCTTCCCTGCTCCACCGTCTGCTGCTTCGTGGGTTCCTCCTTCCGGACCTTCCGGGCCTCCACCGGGGGTCTCTGGATGGGACCAGGCGGCCCTGGCTCGCTCGTTCGGCACCATGAGCCTGACACCTCCGGTCGGACCCGAGTGGATCGCCGATTCGGGGGCCACCTACCACACTACTCCTGACCCCGGTATACTTTCGTCGATTCACTCTCCCTCTTCCTCACTTCCTTCGTCCATTATGGTCGCAAATGGTTCTTGTATTCCAGTCTCATCTGTGGGTACCGTCGGTGCTCATGGCTCCTTTCGCCTTCCTGATGTTCTTGTGGCTCCCTCTATGGTTCATAACCTTCTTTCTATTCGTCGTTTTACAGCTGACAATTCTTGTTCTGTGGAATTTGACTCTTCTGGTCTTACTGTAAAGGATTTGGCTTCCCGGCGCCCTCTGCTCCGATGTGACAGCACCAGGCCCCTTTACACCCTTCGCTTCCCAGCGGCGTATTCGTCTTCTTCGTCGTCCCTTTTGTCAGCTGCCTTCGCCGCTTCTACTTCCTCTACTACTTGGCACCGGCGCCTCGGCCATCCTGGACGTGATGCCCTGATACAGCTCAGTCGTAGTTCTGGTCTTCCATGTACTCGAGCTCATGATGAGCAACTGTGTCATGCGTGCCAATTGGGCCGACATGTTCGTCTTCCTTTTTCTAGTTCTTCTCATGCGGCCCGCATTTTTGATCTTGTACATTGCGACCTATGGACATCTCCTGTTATCAGTATTTCTGGTTATAAGTACTATCTTGTGGTTATTGATGATTTTTCGCATTATTCATGGACTTTTCCTCTACGTGCGAAGTCGGATACTTTTACCACGCTCCTTCACTTCTTTACTTGGGTGTCTACTCAGTTCGGTTTCACCATCAAGGCCGTCCAGTGTGACAATGGTCGCGAGTTTGATAACTCCACCTCCCGAGCTTTCTTCCTCTCTCACGGTGTTCACTTGCGCATGTCTTGCCCATACACCTCTTCGCAGAATGGCAAGGCAGAGCGGATGATTCGCACCACCAACGACACCGTGCGCACTCTTCTGTTTCAGGCCTCTCTTCCTGCTCGCTTCTGGGCTGAGGGCCTGCACACCTCCACCTACCTTCTTAACCGCCTTCCTTCCGCTGCCTGTCCCGCTCCCACACCTCACCACGTCCTCTTCGGTACCCCGCCTCGGTACGACCACCTCCGCGTGTTTGGGTGTGCTTGTTACCCCAACACTGCTGCCACTTCTTCTCACAAGCTGGACCCTCGTTCCACGCTCTGTGTTTTCCTCGGGTACTCCCCGGATCACAAGGGGTACCGATGCTTTGACCTTACCTCCCGACGTGTTCTCATCTCGCGCCATGTGGTGTTCGATGAGTCCGTCTTTCCCTTTTCCAGCACCTCTACACCTCCGGTCACTGACCCACCCTCTCTGTTTCCCACTGACCCGGTGGTCCAGCCACCTTTTTCATGGTCTCCTGCAGGTACCGCTTCGCCGCGCTCAGTGCCGGCCACCGGTCCCGGCTCCCCTGCGAGTCCGGGCCCCTCGTCCTCCGACGCGGCCCCGTCCTCTCCATTTGGTGCAGACCCGGGGCCTTCGTCCCCCGCTTCTGCCCCGGGGGGTCGTGCCGGTTGCCGACGCCGGATCCTGTCTCGGCACCTGCCCCGGCGCCTCCGGCGCCTCCGTCGAGGTTCGCCGCGCCGGTACGGGTATACCAGCGCAGGCCGCGACCACCGCCGCTCGTGGTCCCTTCTCCACCGGGGACACCGACACCACCGCCACTGTCTCCGCCGGCCCGTGGTGCCCCGCCGGTCTACCACCCGCCGCTACTTCACCGACACCCGCGGCATGTTCACCCGATGGTGACACGACACGCGGCTGGCACCCTGCCACCTCGTGCCCTCGAGGCTTCGACCGGCGACGCGGTGGTCTCTCCGGTACCCTCCTCCGTCCGCGACGCCCTGCTGGACCCTCACTGGCGCCGCGCGATGGAAGAGGAGTACGCCGCGCTACTCGCCAACCAGACGTGGGAGTTGGTGCCCCGGCCGCCGGGCGCCAATGTCGTCATCGGCAAGTGGATTTGGACTCACAAGCGCCGAGCAGACGGCTCTCTCGAGCGCTACAAGGCTCGATGGGTCCTCCGGGGTTTCACTCAGCGCCCTGGCGTCGACTACGATGAGACCTTCAGCCCGGTGGTCAAGCCGGCCACCGTCCGTACCGTGCTATCGCTGGCACTCGCTCGGTCTTGGCCCGTCCACCAGCTGGACGTCAAGAACGCCTTCCTCCATGGCCTTCTTACTGAGACGGTGTACTGCAGTCAGCCGGCGGGGTTCGTCGACACCACCCGTCCTGACATGGTCTGCCGGCTCAACAGGTCCCTCTATGGCCTCAAGCAGGCACCTCGGGCATGGAACCACCGGTTCGCAGCTTTCTTGGTGACCCTGGGGTTCGTGGAGGCCAAGTCTGATACGTCCCTGTTCGTCTACCACCATGGGGCCGACACGGCATACTTGTTGCTCTATGTTGATGACATTGTCCTCACCGCCTCCACCGAGCCACTTCTCCGCCGGATCATTGCAGCTCTCCAGCAGGAGTTTGCGATGAAGGACCTGGGTGAGCTCCACCACTTCCTCGGTGTCACTGTTGAGCACCGTCCTGCTGGGCTCCTTCTTCACCAGCGGCAGTACACTCGGGATATCCTAGAGCGGGCTGGGATGTCTGACTGCAAGCCCTGCTCCACTCCGGTCGACACTCAGGGCAAGCTGTCTGAGGCTGAGGGACCACCGGTGGCCGATCCCACTGCGTACAGGAGTCTTGCCGGGGCCCTTCAGTACCTCACCTTCACCCGGCCGGACATCACCTATGCAGTTCAGCAGGTCTGCCTCCACATGCATGATCCCCGGGAGCCTCACCTCACGGCTCTCAAGCGTCTCCTCCGCTACCTCCGGGGCACACTCGACTACGGCCTCCTCCTACACCGGGCCTCCTCCACTGACCTCGTCGTCTACACCGACGCTGACCGGGCCGGGTGCCCGGATACTCGCCGCTCCACCTCCGGCTACGCCGTCTTCCTGGATGGCAACCTGGTGTCTTGGTCGTCCAAGCGCCAGCCGGTGGTCTCCCGGTCCAGCGCCGAGGCGGAGTACCGCGCCGTGGCTAACGGTGTGGCGGAGGCCGCCTGGCTCCGGCAGCTGCTTGCTGAGTTGCACACTCCACCCTCCAGGAGCACACTGATCTACTGCGACAACGTCAGTGCGGTCTACCTCTCCACCAACCCCATCCAGCACCAGCGGACGAAGCATGTCGAGATCGACCTCCACTTTGTCCGTGATCGGGTGACCATGGGCGAGGTGCGGGTCCTTCATGTTCCGACGACCTCCCAGTTCGCGGACATCTTCACCAAAGGCCTCCCGTCCTCGACCTTCGCCGAGTTTCGCTCCAGCCTCAACATCACCAGTGGCTAGTTGCGTCTGTGGGCGGGGTGTGTGTGTTCTTTCTTGTTTCAGCCTCGAACTCCGCTGCGACGGTAGTTCAGACTGCGGGGGGGTGTTGGAGTATATGTAGGCCCATGAGGCTAAGGCCCATGTGGCCCATGTATGGAAACTATATAGCTGCCCTTCTAGGGTTAGCCAAGTAATGGAAAATCATTCCTCTAGCAATGTTTGTGGACTTGTTCAACAGTCAGCATGTCCCTGAGATGACAGATATCTGGATTCATTCACAAATGAGCATAATACCACTAGGCACTAGCCACCCATTGTAAGTTGTGACAGAAGACCATGCCATCTGGAGATAGATGGCACGTATGGAAATACCTCATGATTTAGGAAATATGGACATACAATTTCTTCATGAATTCTGCAAAAGCTGATAAGAAAATATATCAGGTGTAGCTACACACAATCTGTGATTGGAATTTGCTGCATAAGTTATTGATATAAGTAAAAATGTGCTTGCTAATAAGTGTGATACCTCACAAAGCTCCAATTAATCGATTAATAGCTCAGGTGCCTAGGATGGAGAGGACTGAAATCGTTGCCTGAGCTTCCCATCTTTGACCAACAGGGCTTGATTCAGAATGATAAGATACATATTGTTCACACATTGCAAACCATTTTAATGAGGAAAGCAGTCTCCAATGCTAATTCCTTGGTCTGCAAATACTTGCTCTCCTCTACAACATCTGTTGTCAAGTTGAGAATTACCGGCCTCTCTGGATCATATAGAGTAAATTCACGGACTTTTGCAACCCATTTAGCTGCCTCCCATACACCAAACCTAGCATTTGTCAAATGCAACACATTGTTGATTTCAAGCATTTGGCAAAAAGTTGAATTAAGTGCAAATGGAATTATGGAAGCAATAATTAGATAGCTTCCTTTTATGCGCACATCTCTGCCAATCTGATAAGGAGCAAAGATTACAAAGCTGGAAGGTGGTTAAGGGGACTAGAAAGCAGCAACCGAGTATCCAGGTAATGTATACCTTGTATTGAATGATGATGTCACAAATACAGCTGGGTAAGGAACATCCTTCTGGATGTTATCATAAGGAGAATACTTCCTGATTGCAAGGAACTCCTCATGATCCACGGGAAACCCAAACTCTTCATAATCAATGGCTGTAAGAGGTAGAATAGGATGGAGAAGGGTGTTGCAAACATCCAAGAAAGGGACCTGCAGGGAGAAAATGGAAACTGGGGTAATGGAACATCAGCAGAAACAAAAGAAAAGAGTTGATAACTTCAAGATTACAGAGAAGAAAACATGACTATATGGCAATTCCAATCTCGAAGAGGAATCCAAGAGCTGAGTTCCAAACCTGCTACTAGAAATGATCATTAATTTCTTTTACCCAAAACTTTGATGACAAATAATGAACATAGACAAAACTTAAAAATGTATTAGGGTATAAAGCCTCTAAGCTTGCAATATATGGCCTACTGATACAGCTTTGCTTGGAACTGCAGCTTTGACCACAAAATCAGCTACAAAAGGGCACTGCAACTGCAAGTGCCAATGCAGTCTTACAGCAGCATAGTTGCCAAGATGGCAGTTTGTATAACATGGAGTAAAAATGTGCTACAATGAGAAAAATTGCTATATTTTGGTATTGCTCAGTTTCACTTGAACAGCATTTCAGCATCTTGATGGGTTTACTTTTTATCAATCAATATCAATGCAATTTTGGTCATATGGGAAGCCAGGAACAGATCGTAATCAAAGCGCTAATATTTCCCCCATCTACTGATTCAGGACTGTCAAAGGAAGCTGAGCTAGCTCAGTTGGACAAGGGTGTGGATGTATACCCAGACCACCCAGGTTCAAGTCCCCATCGAGGCGAATTTGGGTGCCTATTTTCTTCTTAATAAAATGCCACCTAATCCCCCCTAGGTTAGTCTAGTTTAATATTAAGGACTGTCAATATGCACACACAAATTCTTGTCTACTACACGTAGATAGTTAATTATATGCTTTATACCTTTAAAACAGCAGCACGAAACAAATCTGGACGAGAATTAATTGCCGAGGCCACCAGAAGTCCTCCAGCACTATATCCCCATCCAGCAAGCTTATTTTCTTGTATGATACCCTTTTCAAGAAGAAACTCTCCACAAGAAACAAAATCATATACAGAATTCATTTTTTTGGTACGTGAACCACCTTGGTGCCACTTCTTACCGTAACCTCCACCACCCCTGAATACACATGCTTTAGTGAGTATATAACCACATGCCATAAGTTCAAAAGGCTAAAGCTGGAATTATTTTAATAAAGCAACAGCCACCATGAATGAACAAATATTTTAGCTCTTTCTAAATATTTGTATGGCATGCTTCAAAATTATCCAGGCAGATGACGGAAATTAATATGAAGCTTCCCAAGTTCATTTCATAGCAATAATTAAGGTAATTAAAGTAGGCTAGACATACCTAACATCAGCATATGCAATCACCCAACCACGATCCAGTAGAGTCTTTAATTCACTGCGCCAACGTTTATCCAGAATCTCACCATAAGCACCATGTCCATGAAGTAATCCCGGATTTCCATCTTGCTTGTGCTTCCGCGAGTATACTAAAGTTAGTGGAACCAAAACACCATCTTTTGATGGAACATCATAGTATTCACAAGCATAGTATTCAGAGAGCTCATTCCAAGCACAACCAACAAAATCATCATTTGAAAAATCTGCTTTATCTGAGGATTGCCTGCCCATATTTGCAGCAAAAGAAGTTCCATATAGTGCTCTTGTTCGCTCATGAAGCATGTTTTGTTGTTGGACTATTTGCCACTGTCCATTCAGCAAGTTGTAGTCAACAACAGCATCAGGCATCTGCAATATGATAAGCTTACTGTAAAGAAGGAAAAGCATTGGAAACATCAATTTATGTAAACCATTATAATTGCAGCATATGCTAGGGAAGAACGAGAACAAAGTCCACACAATCTGTAAGGATATGAATTATGATATCACAATGAAATCACAAGTGATGTATTCAGAGAAGTAGTTTCAGTGCAATAAGGGTGCTATTCTAGTTACAAATGAATTATTGCTTCCATCACCATTAGGGTAACAACACACTAGTAGGTATGAAACTAGGAAAGCAGAAACAGAACAAAGCACATTCTTGACTAGCATGCAACAAAAAAATGAGGGATATAACAATCAATGGTGTCATAGAATAAATTATATGTAGTTTATATGAATTACTAACAATATCATGAATAAATGCATCTGTTCATATAGCTTAGGCACCAACAAGCATAAATAAAAAATCAAGATACAGACATGATCGACACTAAAAATATGATAAATGACACATATTAATGCAGTAATGCACAATTGCACCCATAAGATTATCAAAGATATATGACTTGCTACCAATTCACCACCATATGAAGACATGGCATCAAACTCCAAATATTAACACAAAATTATTGCTGGAAAGGGGTGATATGAATTGGAAAACACATAAAATGTGCAAGACCAAGATAGAAGTGAGTACTCCATCCGTCCCAAAAAGGATGCAAATCTAGCTATGGTCTGAGTCAATGCAAAGCAAAAGAAAATAAAAAATAATTCATGGTATGGAAACAATGAGGACAGCTTAACACGACAAAACAATGGCATGCACTTCATCAGAAACTACATGACAGAAATAAAGATGCTGTCATTTCATATCACATAAAAATAGTATGAGTGAATAAATTCTACCCTTATCTGTAAAAGTTACTTATAGAAGTATGGAAGAGAATATGGAAGAGAATAATAAAAGAAAGAGCAGAGGAATACCACAGGTGATGATATCGTGAAACGCATTGTTGAGGAATAATAATCATAATTCGGCCCAGATACAATCTGACACACATCACTGGGAAGAGGCAGGTCAATTGGATGCAAATCTGATAGATGAGTAGGTACCTGAGAAGTGAAATGAATAAGAATCATGGTTACAGTATATGCGTAAACCTTTACAGGAATTTTTTTTCAAGATATCCAGTTTCCAGATTTCCAATCTGTGGAATAATTATGGAGCGGGTAAAGAAATAAGCAAGAGATCTTTACAAGGTTATAATTGTACAGAAGAGAGAGGCTGTGGGAGACCATCAAGAATGAAATTGTAAAATGTCGCAACTTAGTTCAACCATAGATAAAGATAAATAATTCACTTACTTTGATATCTTCAGTTAGAGGCAATTTAACTGAACAAAGTCTAAGTTTTCTGCCTTGTCTCAGAGTAAGCACCATATGAGTATCACAAAAATCAACATCTTCAAGAATGACACCAGGTTCCTCGACAAAAACATTCTGGTCAAACATGTCAAATAGAATATACAAAGTCAGTTATCTGAAATAGTTCTTAGCAGAATGTACTCATACAGCAGTCATAACAGGTGCTAACTAGCTTAATTACATATGTCATGTATGTATTCGCCAAAAGTATATAATTTTTGGGAGAAGTGCTTCTGTATAGTAGCCACAAAGGGACTGCACTTATATATGTAGAGAACAGGGGTTCAGGAAAAAAAATCATCATAGCATAGGAGATGAATAATTTGAACCTTCCAACTATTTGGCCCAGAAGATTCCACAACAGACTGCATTACATAATGCGAATCAACAGGGACACCTTCTCTTGCAGCATCTGTAAACAAATAAAGGTGTCCACGATGATGCTCAACAATGCAATGAACTTGGGATTCCCCTTCCCATACAAGCGTCATTTGGGACAGGAGGTCAGAAGCATTTATTAAATACACCTAGAAAAAGAACAAATAGGCATGAGCAGCAAACAAAAGATCAAATAATAGGAGCACAGATAAGGTATACAATAAACAGTACCTTTGAGTAAGTGTCTGAAAAGACATTTAATGTTATATATCGAAAATCCTTCGTATGTCTGATATTTAGAAAAATATTCTCATCATGTTCTTCCAACATGAGAATGTCATCCTTGTTGGATCCAATCATGCTACAAAATAACCTAACCAAAACAGAAAAAAGATAACAGTTATTGTGCAATGAAAAAAACATAGATGAGCAGATTTATAAAGAAAAATCACTGACCTATATGGTCTTCTTTCCTCATTTGTAACAATGTAAACCAATGCTTTCCCATCCATAGCCCATGAAATATTTGACACCCGATCAGCACAGGGTTTATCATAAAGTGTGCCTGTTACTAGGTCCCTAACCATTAAAGTGAAGGAGTCCTTATCTTTGTCATACATTGTGTATGCAATGAACCTGTGATCTGGAGATACTTCAGACAGCTCCTCATATGAGTATCCTACATATCAATGATTGCATATATAACTTAATAATTGGTGCAATAGTGAGACAAACGATGTATTTCTACCTCCAAAAATGTAGTATGGGGCGTACAACATATCTATAATTCAATGTGTTGGACGTGCATGCAAAAGTTAGAGAAAGTTTTACACGAATCATATATTTTGCATAATCCTCTTATAACATGAAAATCAGACTGTAAACTTACAGATACTCGCAGACGCACATTAGGGCAGACCCAGTGCCATAGGCTCCCACACGAGTGGGGTCTAGGGAAGGGAATAACCGAAGCAAAGTCTTACCCCATAGAAATTATGCAGAGAGACGGCTTCGAACCCAGGATCTGGTGACTCGGCGAGCTAGCACTCACCAACTGCACCAGGCCTGCCCTCACATTAGATATGTGCAAAATACTACACTATCAAGTGCCAGATGGCAAGATCATAAAATCGAGAACATAATTCACAATAGTGAGTTGGTAACAATATTGCAGGACACATCAACTGGGGCGAATAGCAACCCACAGGGCAAGGCCTCGAAACAAACTGGAATTGTGGTAAAACTTTAGTAGTTACCTCCGAACCGCTCGGCCTCCTTGTTGTAATCCACCAATTTCTGCTCGATGCGCTTCCCAGCCGTGAAGTCGAAACCTGCGGAGGGGTCACTGTACGAGACGAACTCGCTATGGAGCGCGGCGGAGCGGCGGCAGAGCACGGGGTACTGCTTGCCCTCGTCCGCGCGCCGGTAGTACAGCCAAGGGCCCCAGCGGACGGGCGGCGTGCACGAGTCCGAGGCAAGGCAGGAGGCCATCTCGAGCTGGAGCTTCCGGGCGAGGCGGTCGGCGCCGCAGGCGGCGAGGCAGGCCTCGGCGTACTTCTCCTCGGCCTCCATGTGGACGTCCATGTGGCGCATGGCGGCGGCGTCGGAGAGCGCGCCCATCCAAGCATAGCTGTCGTGCCACGTCTCCCCGTGGATGGAGACGGGCTCGGGCTTCTGCGGCGGGCGCGGCGGGTTGGGGGGAGGGGGAGGGGGCGATGGTTTGGCGCGGCGGTGGACGTGGCGGCGGAGGAGGAGGCGCGGGAGGAGGCCCATACGACCGCGCATGGTTGATGTGGCCCGAATTGACGGCGGGGAGGGGTGGCGACCTGGCCGGCGGGGGAAGCCACCCACGTGAGAGAAGTGAATGTGAGAGGGATTAATTCACCGTGGCTGAGAGTGGTAAATAGTTAAATGTCCCCCGGAGGAGAGGTTTTAGGTGGGGTTTTGGCCTGTTGCCCTGTTGCTGTTGGGGTTCGCCGGATTCAAGCGAGGTGAACTGGCGAGAGGCCTGGGCATTCGGGTAACGGGGCAACCCGAAAAATAATCGATAGCAGTGGCCCTGTTTACTCCCCATGCCAACCCAAAATATTTCCTCTTTCATCCATCACATCCAATCTTTAGACGCATGCATGGAGCATTAAATGTAGGTAAAAAAGATAACTAATTGCATAGTTTATCTGTAAAGTTCGAGACGAATATTTTAAGTCTAATTAATTTATGGTTGAACAAATTTTATTAAATAATAACGAAAAGTACTACAGTAACTTCTCATCCTATTTTTCTCAACTAAACACAGCTAATTTTCAGGTACCCACTATTTTGGGTTCGGGTACCACCCGATGTACCTGAGATTTAAAATACCGGTGTTGCCGGTATGGACTCGTGGGCGTGGCGGTGCACCGATGCCGGCATTGGGGCACGTGTGCGTGCGCCACCGTCCACCGGAGGTGCTTGTGGAACATGGAAGGACGGAAAGAAACAAGATAGAAGCCGGGAGTAGGGCACGGCAGCGTCACTGCGTCAGGGTCCCGGGCGCTGGGCGCCTGGGCGATCGGTCGAGCCGTCGAGGGCTTCAGCGCCGCGCTAGCCCGCGATTGCGAATCGAATGCGTAGTGGACCGCTGGACTGGCTGGGCTCTCCTGTTGGGCCGTGATGATTAATCATTGAGAACGTATTTTCTCCGTACAAAATAAGTATAATTTTTTCTCACTCTAAAAAAGTATCGTTTTAGATTCTGTATATATCAAACTCTTTTTAAGTTTAATTAGATTTATATCTGCAAATAATTTTATTATAAAAAATATATCCAAACAATTATTCTAATAATATTCATTATACACAGTAAATATTTATAGTTTTTTAATATATTTGATCAAAGTTTAAACCATTTGACTTCTCAAGGAACGAGAATGACACTCTCTATGGAACAGTAGATTATTGGGCTCTACTAGAGACTGAAGTTGACTGTTAGAAGTTAGTGTTGCCGTTGTGTCTTACTTGGGCTCGTCTTCCTCGTGGCGGTCGTGGCATGCTAAGGACATGGCCGCGTGCAAAAAGAGGCTGACCCATGGGCCTAGAAGCGCTTTATACGATGGTCGTGCGCTCGTCATTGTCGCATTGCGTCAGGGGCTCGGACGTGACCTTGAGCCGAGAGTGGCCGATACAACCTCGCGCGAGCGAGGAGACAAAGTGTCGACAGGGCCTAGCGCCCCACTGCTTTGCCCCGCGTGTCAAGTTCAGGACATCTATTAAATTTCGAAAGAAGATTCCTCACGCCAGTCGGTGTGGGAAGATGAATCGAGCGGTGCAACCATGCCCGCGGCCTCCCTTGGTCGGTTGCCACATTCCAAGGTCAAGAATCTTTGGGTCCTCACCAAGCCCTCGTCGCGCGTGAAATTTGGTCGTGACCCGTCTCCCATGCCTACTTCGTGGAGGCTAATGCCTTTTCCCTAGAATGGGTCATCTTGGGCCCAAGCACCATAGCCCAGAGTGTGCATGCGACCGCACACGACGAATGTAGCCTCCAAGTCCCTAGCTGATTAGGAGGGGGTTAACCGCACTCTCTTGATACTATTCAAGGGTTTTAGGCAACCCCCTTGTTGGGTACTCAACACATCCGCAACAAATCTAGGACATCAGAGTGGCTTTGATCAATAACTAAATGAAGAATCTTTTTTTGGAAATGACTAAATGAAGGATCTTTAATGAATAGCTAAATGAATTCTCCAACCTTTTCGTTAACTGATTAATGCAAAAGCTAATATCACGATTTAAGTGAACACATCGAAAAATGTAATAGAAGCAAAAACATGCTATGAAGTAATGATCTGCAAGAAGGTAGCCAATGACAGATCTAAAATCATAGGCAAGTATATGATTTAAGAATGTAGCATAAATCTATCGACAAATCAAACTAAGGAAGTATGGTGATGCTAAGAATGTCAAATGCATAGAGAATTTCAAATTGTTGAGTCAACCTTTTTATTTTGCATCAACAGCTATTACTATAGACCAAAATCACGAAATTCTGAGCTATATATAGGAAATGTGGTGAGACCAAATTCAATCAAACTATAACAATATACAAAAGGGAAAATGCATATAGAAATTTATGATCCTGTGACTTAGATTTTATATTCTTTTCTCCATGAATGTTATTTTTTTCTCGTGAAATATTTCATAAAAAAAAACAGATCGACCGGAACATGACAATGCTAACGCGAAGCCCATTCAGGCTATCCGCACTCATGATCCTCTATTTTCATTCTCTATACATCCTGGTCATCAAGATTTTCTCCTCTATACTCATTTCTCCCGTACTCATCCATTCTCTATATCATTCTCTATCCACCGTGGGGCCCAATTATCACTTTATCTAAATATATCCATGTGAGATCTAGTTTTGAAGTATTTATTGAAACGAATTCAATGATGTAATCGAAATTTAATTTGGTCTTTTGGTTTGCGAGTTAGAATATTTTTAGTTGAAAGAAATAGTAGGACCCGTCATGCATGCATGCTCTCTCTCCCTACCGTACGTGCCCTAATCTGTCCCTGTCGCGCTAGATTTGGCGCACCGAGACTGGTAACGGACGGCTTAGACATCAACGGTGCAGCTGCATTGACACGGTATATACTGAGTTGTCTTGTTTACCGGATGTTAGACAGGCCGGTGCAGTCGGTCTCATCACCCGTCCTATAGCACACGGTCACACGAAACTCCAACCCACTTGTCCGCTACCACCACCACAATCTGGGCATCTGGCACAAGCCCACGAGCCCCGAACAAAAAGCTGATACACCACAGCCCTCCTAACTCAAATTGCACTCGCACAATGCCAAATGGGCCCAACAAACTTGCAGACCCACTCGTCATCCCCACTCACACATCCGCACCTCGGCATCTCGCTGGTGGGCTGGTGGCACCCCGGTCCTCGCAGTCTAGAGCAGCCGCAACCTTGTCGCTGTCGCGCTCGCGCCCGGCCCCTACACACCGGAGTCCGGGCGGCGCGGACGCGACTCGACTCGCCTGGGCCGCCCTCATGAATCTGGCCGCCTTTCCCTCCAGCTCCACCAACCTTGCCACGCCTGCGACGCTCCCCTGGCATGAGATGCCATTAAATTCCTCCGCCACTATCTCGTCCTCGCTGCTCCGCCGCTCGCTCTGCGCATCCCTCCGGAGGATCTCCCACATGGCCTCCGCCGCCGCCCCCACCTCCGCGCCCGCCGCCGCCGCCGCCGCCGCCACCGAGAACGGCGCCGCGAAGGCGACGGAGCAGCGGCCCGTGCAGGTCCGTGCGTCCGCTCTCTGCCTTCACTGACTATCCGGTTTCTGCGGCTGAGATTTGGTAGGCGCTTCCACATCGGGCGCTGTGTACGGTGTTCAGGAGGCTGGGACTTGGGTGGGGGTGGAGGGTTGGGGGAGCCGCTGATAACTGAAGCGTATTTTTGCCTGTTTTTTTTGTTTATTAGTGCAGTCATCGATTACTTGAGACGAACGATAGTTTATATAGAAGCGATTCCAGTCCGACTCCAAAATCAGTCAGCAGCAGTATTTTTCTCTCAAAAAAACATCAGCATCAGCACCGGCCAGTAAACAGGGTGTATGACATAATCACTTTTGGGCACATAATCATTTGTCTCGGATAAGGCGAGGAGAATCAGACGAGGACTTGATTGGTCGTTGAGTCGGTTTTTTCCCTACCTTCGATGGTGGCCGGGAAAAGTAACTGTACAGGTTCTTTTGTTAAGAGCATCAGGTATTCCAATATTGGCCCTGTTCGGCAGGCTGTTTTTTTTGGCTTATAAGCCGGCTGTGGCTGATTTGCTGTGAGAGAAAAACACTGTTCCACGGCTGATAAGCCGTGCTGATAAGCTCAGCCGAACAGGGGGATTACTTTTTTTTTACTATCGGGGGAGCCAATATCTCATGCCAATGTGGCCCATGTTATAGATTCGGCCTGCTTTGGCCCATATCACAAATTTAGCCTGTTTTGGCCCTATCAACCCTGATTTTTTTTTTATTTTTAGCCTAAATTTGAAACATATTTTGGATTTGACCCGGATTTGAATTTTTTTTTTAAAACTAGCCCGTTTGGCCCCGCCACCATGCATGGCGGGGCAATTGAACTGAATCCCGTCATGCATGGTGGCGGGGTGCAGGTGCCACGTGGCATGCAGCGGGTAGTGAATGCTGACGTGGCTGGGAAACGTGAAAAGACGTACCCCGCCACGCATCATGGCGGGGTACGCCTAACCCGCCACATGTGATGGCGGGGTACAGCCCCACCCATTTCTCAGAAGCGCGTAGGCAGCGTGTGGCCGAGCTTGTTGTCCTTCACTTCCTCCACCTGCAGGATGTCGGCGTGGCCCACGGAAAAGCAACTTCAGCAAGCAAGCACAGCTGCACAGGCCCTCTCTCTCTCATCGTGTGTACAGTAGTGCCCTGCTGCTGCTGTCCCGCAGCCGCAGGGAGCTCACGGCTACTCCCTCCGTCCCTATTTATTTGTCGCCGTTGGTGTTCGTGCCACGAGTTTAACTTAATTTGTAGAAAATGCGTGCAACATTTGTATCTTCAAATAAATTTATTAAAAAACTAGATTCAAATATCTATCCAATGATACTAATTATGTACCATAAGCATTAATATATTTTAATATATAATTAATCAAAGTTGTTTCTTGGGAAACGCAAGCGACAAATATTTAGGGACAGAGGGTGTACTGTTGGAGCTCAAGCACCGAGGAGGAGTCCAGCTGCTGTCCCACAGGCCACACAGCATCACTGCACTGCTAGCCTCAGGCCTTGTTTAGATATCAAATTCACCCCCAAATTTCACTATGCAAAAAGAAGATTCTCCATCACATCAAAATGTCGGCACATATACGGAGTACTAAATGTAGATGAAATAAAAAACTAATTGCACAGTTTTGTTGTACTTTGCGAGACGAATATTTTAAGCCTAATTAATCAATATTTGGACAATTATTATCAAATAAAAATAAAATTGCTACAGTATGACAGGACATTTACTATACAAAGTTTGAATCCTAAATTTGGAATCTAAACAAGGCCTCATTCAAGAATCTTCGAGCTTTCCCCAAACAGAACCAACCTTGGGCCATGGCTTCTTCTTGATCTGTGGTGGGTCTCTGTCTCTCCCTTCCCGGTGTCTCAATCTCGATCCAAGATCAGTGCCAATTTGCAGTATTTTGCCCCCTTCGCCGACCACGGTTGGACAAGAAAAAAAAATGTGATCAGCTAGTCTACATTCCTGAGGTTTAGAAGCTGAAAAAACTAGTAGCTTCTTTTGAGTTACTTCTTGCACAAAATTATACATATATATCCTACATGAAATTTATCGTATCGTACAGAAACACTTTCATCCACATCTCTCAAATAATTACTTTCCAAAGAAAGTCAGAAACATTGTTCCATGTTCATTTCTGCGCTCTCCGTTCTAAATTATAAGATATTTTGATTTTTCTAAATACGTAGCTAGCTTTTGTTACGCACCTAAATACATATTATGTCTAGATACATAACAAAAGCAATGTATCTAAAAAGAGCTAAAACATCCTATAATTTGAAACCGGTTGTATATAAAAGCGGTGGGCATATAGCTGCTGCCTGCAGCGAGCTTAGGCACCCCCTCCTTTAGTCACCCATGCACAGTAGCACGTTACTTCCACTAAGGCCCTGTTTAGTTCCCAAAAATTTTCAAGATTCCCCCGTCACATCGAATGTTTGAACACATGCATAGAGCATTAAATGTAGACGAAAAAAACTAATTACGCGAACTAAACAAATGTTTGGACACTAATTGATAAATACAAACGAAAGTGCTACCGTAGCCAAAGCCAAAAAATTTCGGGAACTAAACACACCCTAAACTTGTCACCATTGGTTACATGAAAATTAAACCACCTGCAGGCAATGAATGTATCGTACAGAAACACTTTCAAAAGGAGGCAATGAAAATTATATATGATCCAATCAGTATGAAATTTTTACTACAGTTCAAGCATACAATAATTAGTTCGCTATAAAAATTTAACCACAATTGGACCATAAAAGCTGTAGCTATGAATTATTCCAATTAATTACAGACAAAATTTGATTTTCTAACTAATTTAAAGCTAAAGAAAAATTTGTACTAAAGCATATTATATTATATTATATATTCATTGTGTAGATCTACTCATGTGGAGTCCAACAAAATTATATTTTCTATTTTATGATTTTTCTGTTATTTACTATGATTTTTCAAAGATTCAGCGGAAATAAATACGAAAAGGAAAAGTCAAAACTGCCACCACTGTAGCAAAACCATAGTTACTGTAGCAAACCCGCCGTCCAAAACGGCTCCAGGGTGTAATTTGAACGATTTTGAAAAGTTCAGGGTGTAAAATAGACGGTTTTATAGTTTAGGGTGTAGGTTAGACACTAGCTGATAGTTCAGGGGTTCAAGTAGACTTTTTCCTTTTGTTGTTCTATTGTTACACTTGCTAGTCCGGGCCTCTTTCTTTTTAAATATATAAACAACCAGCTCTCCTGCCGGTTTGTGTTAAAGAAAAAGGCATGAGGACCTCTACCAAAGTAGCCCTTGCTACTGCTGTGCATGTAACTGCATGTAATATAGTCTGTCACATGGTTGATATGAGGTTATTTTGGAATAGCTCAGCTTATGTAAGAGCTTACCGAGTCAATGTTGAGGGCCTTTTGCTGAATTGGCACCACGGATGTGGACCCAAATCGGGTGTGCCACGTACGTTGGGAAAATTGAATCCATCCAAAACCATCTGTGTCATGATAGCTCAAATAGCACACAGTATATGCCATGAAAGAGGGAACCTATTTGTCGTGAATAAATTTGAGCAGCGTTTCCTCAAACTAATTTATCAGTCATGCCATTATTTGTACAATTAGTTAATGTTGATGAATTCATCTAGTTTATATGTTTCATTGTACTTGAGAAAACAAAGTTTATATGGTTCCTTTATTTGTATGATATTGCTAATGAAAAAGGCAGCTAGCTAGCTAGCATATTTCTTATATAGTTTATAGTAAAGCTGAGAAGGTTTTCATCCTGCTGAAACTCTTAATACCCTTGTACCCATTTATACTTCATTACTGGTTACTGATTACTAGATGAGAAGTGGTGGCATTGCCCTCAACAAGAGTATCGAATTCTTGTCTTGCTTGCTGCACCCATATTACAGAGCATTGCTACTAATTTTATAGTTCATGCTGTTGATATTTTTTGTATGTTCCTTTTGTGCAATGTATTGCTATTTCTCCATCTGCTACTCCTTTATGTGTTTATTACTTTATTATACATCTGAAAGATGTATGCTTCTTAGTCTTGCTATTCATTAATTTTCATATTTTGAAACAAACCGGATTGCTGATACTAGTCAACCATCTGAATCTGTAACCATATCAGGCGGACCACAAATTCCCTATGCATGCAATACTGTTCATTGCAAGGAATATTTATCCAATAATATTGTAGGAGAAATGGTATCTATTCAATATGTACACTGCTCTTAAGATCTTTCTTGGTAGAATTTCTTTGCTGTAGAATTGCTTTGCCTGTATGCTCCAGTAGGATAGTGCCCAATAATAAAAAGAGCATAGACATGATGACGAACAGCCATGTCATTTATCTGAGTTTCCTATGTCATCATGGCCAACAATCAGTATGTATGGAAGTGTAAAATCTGACAGAATCCTGCAAGACATAGACATAGTTTTTACCCTGGATGTTTTTTTTTCTCCTGTATATGCTGCTAATTATCACCCTATTCGACAAGAATGCAGTGTTTAGATAACATCATGCTATATTTCCTGCATGCAGCCTTTTAGCTGTTTGGCACATTGTTGTATCACCATGCAGCCTGAATTTTCCCCTTCTTTTGACATGCCTGAAGCTTGTGAATTTAAAAGATTGAAATAATTCCTGCATAAAGAAGCAAGACACATTGACATAAGCATACATCAAAGCTACATTTGCGCGAACGCGCTCACACGCCTGTGTTCGAATCCTAGTTTGGGATGAACCAGGTGTTGCACTGGGGATTTTCCCCTGAGGGGGCGAGCGCACGCATGCGCGTGTGCTCGGTAGACGCGTTCTGAGATTCCTCAGGCAGTCTCACCTTTATTTGAGCGCGGTTAGTATAGGTGTCCATGCGAGTCTTACATGTAACATGATATGCCAGTGCTCCTGGCCAAGTTCAAAAATAAAAATCTACGTTTGCATTTTTGCGAGACACGGTGTAAAGCAAAGTAACTTCATCAGGAACTGATCCTCCGTCCATACCTCTAGCATAGGGCTCTGAGGTAAAGCCTATACTAGTGCACTATTTCAAGATCCATAGTTTGTGCCGTGGATTCTTTTGTGGGCCGGCCACCCGGACCTATAGGCGAAACAAGAATAAAAGACAGCAGGTGTCGTCCACGTAATCTAGGGAGAGTTTAGGAAAGATGAGATCTATTTTGATTAGTTGAGATATCTGAGGAAGGCCTGGATTATAAAGGCCAATGGTTTGTATTAGCAAAATTATCGAAGAAGAATAAGACTCCTATCAGGAGTCCTCTTCGGTCCAGCTGGGGAATCCACCCCTGCCATCGTGGAGGACAATCGGCCATTGCCATGCTACCCTCTTCGTTCTCTTCCTCAATCCCATCTGCTGCTGCAATCTCCCTTGCGCACACCTAGCCAACCACGCCACATCAGTTTGACATTGCATAGGTATAACCGCATAAGATTTCTTGACATAAAATCCAGCGGTCCATCCTGAGGTCATTGTTTGCCTACTTTGATTTCTTGTTGTCTCAGACCTTGAAACATTTCAGTTTGACATGAAAGTGTTCTATATCGTATTTGGATTTGTTTACAATTCATAAGTAATAAGTTGACTTTAGTTTCGGATTCTGGTTGACCATCGCTTGTTCAATATGGATATCGCAGATGATAACTGATGAGTATTTTTGACTTGTCAGCCTGAGGTCTCATGTAGAGTCCATGATCGATTTGCTGTTTCCAATTCCCACGCCCATTGTACATTGTGTTGAAGTCCAGCTGACATCATGAAAGAATATTTTATGAAAGTTTTAGTAACAGGGTGATCAAACGAAATTCCTGTTTAGACATGGTTTTATAATGTCTGTCCTTATAGCAGTGGGTTTACTTGCTGTCAAAGTAGACTACCTTGAGTTTGCAATTTGGCCGTTTTCTCTCTTGCAGGTTGCAAGACTACCTGTCAACCATGAGCTTGGAATTTGACCCATGTTCGATTTCTCCATTGCAGGTCGCAAATCGGTTGGAAAAGTTCAAGACAACAATTTTCACTCAGATGAGCATGCTTGCCATCAAGCATGGAGCAATAAACCTTGGCCAGGGCTTTCCGAATTTTGATGGTCCAGACTTTGTGAAAGAGGCCGCAATTCAAGCTATCAATGCTGGGAAGAATCAGTATGCAAGAGGGTTTGGTGTGCCTGAACTGAACTCGGCTATTGCTGAAAGGTTCCTGAAGGACAGTGGATTGCAAGTTGACCCTGACAAAGAAGTTACTGTTACATCTGGATGCACTGAAGCAATAGCTTCAACAATATTAGGTCTGATTAATCCTGGCGATGAGGTGATATTGTTTGCTCCATTCTACGATTCATATGAGGCTACACTGTCGATGGCTGGTGCCAATGTAAAGGCCATTACCCTCCGTGCTCCAGATTTCGCAGTCCCGCTTGAAGAGCTGAAGGCTGCAGTCTCCAAGAATACCAAAGCAATAATGATAAACACACCGCATAATCCAACTGGGAAAATGTTCACTAGGGAGGAGCTTGAATTTATCGCCACCCTCTGCAAGGAAAATGATGTTTTGCTGTTTTCTGATGAGGTCTATGACAAGCTGGCATTTGAGGCTGATCATATATCGATGGCTTCTATCCCTGGCATGTATGAGAGGACTGTGACCATGAACTCTCTGGGGAAGACATTCTCTCTTACAGGATGGAAGATTGGGTGGGCAATCGCACCACCACACCTGACATGGGGTCTTAGGCAAGCACACTCATTCCTGACATTTGCCACCTGCACACCAATGCAAGCAGCAGCGGCAGCAGCTCTGAGAGCACCAGATAGCTACTATGAGGAACTGAAGAGGGACTACAGCGCAAAAAAGGCTATACTGTTAGAAGGACTTGAAGCCGCAGGGTTTATTGTTTACCCATCAAGTGGAACATACTTCATCATGGTCGACCACACCCCATTCGGTTTCAACAATGACATAGAGTTCTGCGAGTACTTGATCCGTGAAGTCGGCGTGGCCGCTATACCACCGAGCGTATTTTATCTCAACCCTGAGGAGGGGAAGAACCTGGTGAGGTTTACCTTCTGCAAGGATGAAGATACGCTGCGGGGCGCGGTTGAGAGGATGAAGACGAGGCTCAGGAAGAAATGAAGGGCGGGGAAAATTCCATGTGGCTTGGTGATTGCTGAATAATCTGCTAGGTTTCAACTGCTCCCGGATGCTTGTACTACCTTTTTTCTAGCAATAGTTATCCCTGTCAGTGTCTTTACTATTTGTCCGTGTGTAAGCAGATGGTGATGGATCAGGATAGCTGCCGGTACACTTTTGTAACCTAGCGAGCAATTTGTGGCCGCTATGTTCTCACTGTTTTTTTTTCCCAACCGATCCTATCGTCACAGTCACAGCGGCCAATAAACTGATCAAACCAAATCCTTGCAACAGTGACATTGTTCTTCTACTTTCCTTCGAGCGCTCTCAGACTTTTTACTTGTCATCGATCGAGAAGTTAGCCAAGCACTAGCAAAGAACTAGTACAACAAAAACATTTTTATTTCACCTTTTCCTTGCTCTAGGCTGAAACGGTTGTCCACGACACGCGCTATCCTGGATAAACTCGTAGCCGTGAGACCTTTTAAGGGCACGACGACTTTCGGTTAAATTAACATCACTTGTTGCATTGCATCCCCGTCGCATGATTCCGCACGACTACATCTGCACTTGTTACATCTCTATCCAGCACCCTACACTACACTGACCATCCTGCCCAACCAAAACCGTTGAAGAAAACAACAATGGCATGGAAAAATCATTCAATCACTCGAGGCGTATGCGCCCATACGATACGACCATATCCTCTCACGATGCCTATCCCTTCCAGGTTCACACCTCGCAATCAGTCAGTCACGACGCCGGCGTGCATGTCTCGTGTCTGTGCCTGCATGCCCTTCTTTAGCTGTTCTTCTCTCATCACACACGCACGCATATAGCGACCGGTACAGCGAATAAATACATTATCTCTCGCGCCATAAGCTGATGAGCATGTTCGTTGGCCATGTTGGGCCCTCGTCAACCCCACCGGCGTCGCCTTGGCAGCGTCCGGCAGGCTCAGCACTCAACAGACGACGGTGCCTGATGATAGAAAGCCTGCCACCGGACAATCATTTCCGTCTGAGTGATGCGTCAGACAAGGCCGCGTACTTGTAAATTGGATGCCTTGGCGTAGCTGCATCCTGCATATGGGAGAGGCTGCACCAACACCATATGAGCCTTGTCTGCTGGGAGAGCCTGAGAGACTCCAATCCAATCGAATCCATGCGCTGGTTGCCGACCTCGCCCACGTGCCTAGAACTTAAAAGAGTGGCGTGGATGAGCAGTGGTTAAACTCGATTGAAGAACGGTGTAGTGTAGCGTTCCAAGACCAAGATCCTGGAGTATTTTTCTCCCACGAAGATTGGGGGGTGAGGTGTGTGCAGTTCCCGAATGGTAGCTTGAGAAACAAAAAAACAAAGTGCAGCAGGTTGTGCAGGTCCCAAGAGAAGAGACGACTGACACCGCCAGCATCGAGATGCAATGATAAGACATCCTGATTATTTTACGGTAGCAGTAGTACTATCTTATCTAGTAGTTATCTTATCGCCCTTGTTTAGTTCCCAAATCCAACCCCAAAATTCACTATGCAAAAAGAAAATTCCCATCACATCAAAATACCGGCACATGCATGGAGTACTAAATGTAGATGAAATTTAAAACTAATTGCACAGTTTTATTGTACTTTGCGAGACGAACATTTTGAGCCTAATTAGTCAAAATTTGGACAATTTTTACCAAATACAAACAAATTGCTACAGTGCGCATTTAATGCGCACTGTAGCTTACTGTAGCGATTCGGGGGCACCCGAATCTGGATCTGAACAAGGCCATCGCCAATTTTTGGTTTTGGAAACATTGGCAATTAGGCTGTCTGCTGATGATGGATGAATCAACAAACGTCATGAGCTTATATTATGCGACATACACAAATCAAAAGGGAGTATGATTATTTGAGAATAAACAGCTGTGTCATAGGTTCATAAAAAGGAAATGGTGAAGGCTCCGAACAATCAAAAGGGACTAGTATGATTATTTGAGAATAAACAGCTGTGTCATAGGTTCATAAAAAGGAAATGGTGAAGGCTCCGAACAGTATGCACTTTTGAAGCTACGGTTTGACTGGAGAAACCTGGAAAACTCTACCACTCCTGTACGATGGGTGTGTTTAGAGGGTAAAAAAGGTGTAAAAAAGTACTGTAGCACGTTTTGGCTTTATTTGGCAAATAGTGTCCAACTGTTGACTAATTAGGTTCAAAACGTTCGTCTCGTCAAGTACAACCAAACTGTACAATTAGTTTTTGATTTCATCTACATTTAGTACTTCATGCATGTATCACAAGTTTGATGTGACGGGGAATCTTTTTTTCGCATAGTGTTTTTTTCGTGGAACTAAACAGGGCGATGAAGTCCCGAATTCAACGAAGCTCAGAAACATCTCTTCAGCGCAGGCTGCTACTTCAGGTGTTGGATGTCAAAAAGTCGGAATCGCTCAACAAGTTCCGCTCCCCTCCTGTCAACAGTCAGAGAAGTGACCCAAGAATTCAGATTTGAAAATTGAAACGGCAACTCGCCTCTCTTTTCAACTCAAAATGCACCAAAGCGATATGAATATGATGGCCCGTGTTACCAGGCTCCATGATCCACCGCCCACCAACACCAACACCGGCAGTCAGCACACACGTCCGCCATCCACCTGCCCAGCGCGCCGGCGATGCAGACTGGGGTTCTGAACCGATGCACCACCAACAAACCGGAAACGAAACCGCAGGTCCAACCTGCGGCGTCACCACCTTTGACACGGGCAAAAACGCTCGTTCATTCATCAGCTTTAAAATTAAAAACCCACGAACAGCAAACCGACCGAATCCACGATGGTTTCCCACACGAATTCGACGAAAATCGTCTGGGTCACGGGTCACCAGCAGAGACCGGCCTCACCACACCTACTCCATGGACAAGTTTTTTACTCCATTCATGTTTTCTCTTTCTTTCTTTGGCCTTGTTTAGATTCCAAAATTCACCCCTAAATTTCACTATGCAAAAAGAAGATTCCCCATCACATCAAAATGTCGGCATATATATGGAGTACTAAATGTAGATGAAATCAAAAACTAATTGCACAGTTTTGTTGTACTTTGCGAGACGAACATTTTGAGCCTAATTAATCAAAATTTGGACAATTATTACCACTAAAAAACAAAATGCTACAGTACTCGGGGGTGGCACTGTACAGATTTGGCCACCCCCGAGTCGGGATCTAAACGAGGCCTTTCTTTCGGTGTGTGAAAGTGACTGTGATACATACACGAGGAGGAAAAAAAACAACTCCATGTCAATATATATATATATATATACACACACACGCATGCTGTGTTCTTTCTTCCTGGGAGGAAAGCCGGCAAAAGTGCTCTGGCTACCGTCCTACGAAGTGGTTGCGTCCAGAGACGCTTGCGACAGGCGAAAACTACAAGCCAGGCGATGCTTTCCATGGCCGGCTGCCCTTAGTTCCGCGCTCTTGTCGGAGCTCGCAGTCACGGTACGGCGCTCCCGGTTTTTCTAGTCGACGACGATGTCGTCGTATCGCACCTCATGAGACACTCATGAGTGATGGATGTATCATACTCGCACGGTCGCACCATGCGCATACTACAAAATGGCGAGAAATGCTATAGATTTTGCGAGGATGGCTACCTCACCTGATGGCGACTGAATGAAAAGAGGGGCGTTTTATTTGCGGCGTCGCCGTCGCTGAATTTGGAGCCCTGAACGGGGACGGCACAGAGATTTTGAGAGCCGGTAAAAGAAAGCGCGAAAAGAGAGGGAGAAGGGGTCACTGTGTGTGACCTCGCTTCTCACGCAAGCGAGCAAAACATGGTGGTCTATATCATTTCTTTCACGCAGGAAACTCTCACACACACCACAAAGAAGAAAGTTATATGAATAATTGGAGAGAATTTTTACAATGGTTGGAGAGGCGATGGGAACCGATTGGTGTGTCTATGATCGGTGGGCCCAGAACATGAGAGGCGATGAGAACCGATGGGGAGTAAGGAGATGGGAACCGATTGATGTGTCTATGGCTGGTGGGCCCTCATGCTTCCATCGCCTCCCATCGCCTCCGAAATTAAGTGGATTAGGACGCCCAAATAGAGGAGTGGTAATTCCTTTTTCGTAGTTCTCTTTTTTAACAAAGGATAAAAGGGTAAATGCATAATTGCAAAAGGAATAGTATAGTTGGGATGAATAATTGAATTAATAAAGTTAGATAAACATTTTAGATTTAGGGTTCATGACAGGCCCCTGATCCCCGCCCAGTCGCCCGTCCTGCGCCGTGGCCACCCGCCGCCGCAGCCCCTCCTGCTCCTCCCTCCCGGCCGCCGTCTTGCAGGAGGCGTCGCCCAGCCGCACGTCGTCACTGCCACCGTCCCGCGCTGCAGCCACCCGCCGCCACAGCCCCTCCTGCAGCTCCCTCCCTGTCGCGCTCTCGCAGGAGACGCCACCGGCTGCGCGCCGTCGTTGCCGCCGTCTCGGGAGGGTAGGACGGGCGGCAACGACCAAGGAGATGAAGTTTTGCTCTTCGACCCTGCTTATGAAACGTACGAGACATGCATTGAGAAATTCAGAGTTTTGTTTCGTTTTGTTTGTGGCGTCCCTGTAAGATCACTTTTCTAGTTCAGAAATTTAGAGTTTTGTTTCGTTTTGTTTGTAGCAACCTTGATGATTCAGAATTCAGTCTCCAATCCATGATTAATTTTTCAGGTGTATGTGCCATTGGATCCATCTTCTTGGACTCTGAACGAAGACAATTTTAGGAAATCTTTTACAAGTCGGACCAAGGCAGTGGTCTTGAACAGGTCATTGTTTTGACTTGTGAAACGACCAAATCTTACACTGCAGCCCACACAATCCAACAGGCAAGGTCTTCGGCAAAGAGGAGTTGCTTATTATCTCCTAGGCTTGTCAGAAAATGGACTGCTTTGCGATAACTGATGAGGTACATCTGTAATGAGCAACACAGATTGTTCTTATCCCCACACATAGCGAAAATTCATGAGCTTTTTTTATACATATTTTTCCAAAACAATTTTTCATAAAATCTGTCTGTTCCTTGTAACTTGTCTAGACATTCGGTTAGCTCCTCATGTTACTCTGGGACTGTACAATCTTGCTATGGACTGTTGAAATCATCTGTTCATCTTGTACTTATCTGATGAAATATGACTGAATGTCGTCTTGATAATTCAGTCAGCTGTTGATTCAGGAAAGATTTTAGCAACAAAGCAGAGTACCTGATACTGCTCTCTCTCGAGCTCTATATTGAGCCTCATTGGTTAATTCACAGGCTGAGTCAGCAACAGTTTGATTTTGTGACTTTTGCTTATTTGTTTAGGAGTGTGTATCAACATTTTTTTCCCTTCAACAAAACTTTGTAGCATGGGATTACTGAACAGTTGTCATGAATAACTTAATATATTTTGTCTGCCTCGTTTAGGCGCTCATATGCTTCAGGTGAACGAGATGCTACGAATGATGCAGTGTGACTGATATTACGTAGCTCACGGTACCTCTGTAGCCTATCGGAGTATTCATACATGGTGCTCTTCCTTATACGAGGAAATGCACTCTTGGCCCCCATTGTCCACCTTTTCAAAACACAGCATTTTGAAAGCTCGTGTTCATTCCGATAGCCCAATACAAAGAAGATGTGTGAGCAGGGGGTTCCAAGGGACTGTAACTTAAGACAAGAGCAAGAAATTCTCTTTAGCTTGCCTTCATCAACACATATCTCGCATTTGACAAAGTATTGTCTGTCTCCTTTATCGACCCTTCCAACAATATACGTATGCAAATCATAGCCATCTTGGTCTTCAATCATAAAACACTTGTTGGCTGCTTTAATGCTGAACTGCACCTTGGCAAAAATCCCTGGTGTGAACGACTTCGCAGCCTCTTTCTCAATAGTTGAAGCATCTAGTTGTACGCATGGCTTAGAATTATCTGCTTCAAAGTCCAGATGCAATTCATTACTACGCAGCCGTGAAAGGCAGTAGTCAAAGTGTTGTACCAGCTCAAACATTGTCATCTTACGATCTAGATTTTCCTGGAGCCTAGAGTTCAGGCTCTCACTCCGCTGGTTGCTCCTCAGTCCTAAATAGCACTTATCAGCATGATACGCAGCACACCAGATTTCTCTCCTCTCATACATCTGATACAGCCAGGACTCCTGATCTATAACGTTGTGCTTATCCAAGAATTCCAGCTATTTCCTCTCAATCACTTCTATGGAGCAAGAATCATAAAGGAAATACCTGAAATCATCCCTGACACCATCATCTTTCACATTATGCACAATGTTCTGCTCAATATGCCATGTGCACAGCCTATGCTCCAGTGCACAGAAATTCAGAACGGCATCCTAGTTTCAAGAATCAATTTCCTTGTTCCATTTATTGGGTGTTTGGTTGGTGGAATGATGTGATCCATCACCATCTCACTCTCTAGATTTTTGTTTGGTTTGCGGAATAGAATGAACTGATCCATGACCACCCCATTCCTCACAAGCTAATAATTAATACTAGTATGAGGAATGGGGTCATTCCACCAAATTTGTGGAATGTGCTCATGATGCATCACTCCATAATAAGTTGATTCCTCAAACCAAACACACCCTTAGAGTCCAGAGCATGTTACTTTAGCCCTTTTCCCCATCTTTGATAATTTGAATAACCCCAAACTGAGAACAGAATAAACTGATATTGAGCCAGATCTGCTTTCTTTTTCTTTTTTTTTTCATCTGAAATTGAATGTGGCCTTGATCTCCAATGAAATGCAGGATGCGCAAGGTACGCGAAATTCAGGAGATCCGTACACCAGGAGGCAACCAAAAGTGGAAGAACAAGGGCAAGAAAACTTCAGAATCAACTTATTAGATTCAATGGTGCTCTAATAAGTTGATTCTGAAGTTTTCACTGGACAAGTGTGCATCCTTACTTTGACTAATGTTTGTTTGCCGACTCAAAAAAAAATGCTAACTATGTTAAAAAAAATCATGCTAACTGAACAACTCTCTTATTGTAAAGAGCTATGGAGTTTCAGAGGTTTGTAGCTGCAGCTGGCTGCCGTTCTACATGATGGCAGAGGTATTTACCTAGTGCGACGGCTTCTGTGACACCGGCGTGACCAGCACTCGACCTCGGCGCCGGCGCTGTCCTCGGCCTTGTGCAACGCGGCGTGCAGGAGGACGAGAACGAGGACGAGGCCGATGAGCAGCGAGGCGTGCAGGAGGACGATGACGAGGACAATGTGTTGCGAGGAGAGGTAATTCGCAGTGGCGATCTCTCTGCTGGGCCGCTCGAGTCAGCCGGGGGCGCCGGCGAGGAGGAAGGAGGGAGGAGCGAAGGGATCCCAGGGCTTTGCGCAGGCGAGGGCAGACCGGCGGCGGCGGCGGCGGCGGCGGCGCGCGAGGCCGGGCCAAGGCAGGCCGCGCGATGGCGAGGGCGACGCAGCGATGAAGCAGGGCCTCCGGCGCGGCGCTGTGTGAGGGCGGCTGCGGCGGCTAGAGGGAGGGAGAGAGCAGTGCGGCGGCGTCAAATCGGCGATGTCGAGACTGGGCGTTGGGGGAGGGGCGGGCGTGGGGAGACAGGGGATTGAGAGGGGTTGCACAATGACCGTATTACCCTTCCACGAATTAAATCAAGAAAAATGATTATTTTGCGGAACCGATGGAAACCGATGGGAACCGATTCCAACCATTGTAAAGAGGCTCATAATTGGAATATGAAACTGATTAAATGAAATGATAATATTCAGTCCGAGATGCCCATCTTGTCGTCCGACTATCAACATGTCGCGATGATTGAGGGACCTGAACCTAGAATTACTAAGCAGGTTATAATGCTTTGTTCGACCCGTAACCGAGCTTAATTAGTCTATATGTGATGAGTGTGACCAATTATGATGTCTCGAGCCCGTTGCTCCCGTAGACAGAAGAAGAAGAAAAAGAAAAGCAAGGGAGCAAAGAGAAGCTCGAGTTGGATTGTACGTATGCTGCTTTCCATTCCATTCCAGTCACAGGGATACAGCCATACAGAAGAAGCTGCTCCTCTGACCAGAGCTGACATAAAACCAGCCGCCGTTTTCTTCAGGCCGCCCGTCTTTTTGGCTCAAGCTCTTGCCGAGCACAGTGGCCGGCGCCCGGCGGCGAGGAGAACAGAACGTTCTTGCCAAGATGCACAACTGTCTTGTGAAACTCCCAAGGAAAAAGAATCGATGCATGTTCTTTAGGACTGCATGATGGTGTGAGAAAGACCAGGTTGAGAACAGATAGCACAAGGATTAGTCTCTCCAAGAACACATGATTGTCGTTCAATGCGGCCCGGCAAATCGATGCCTGCGCAACAAGCTGCTGACTTGTACTATTGTTTTCACAGCCTTCCTGTTCAGAGTCAGCTTCATGAACGATTCAGCGTAGCATAGGTTCTGCGATGCTCTCCAGCGCATCGAAAACATAGTCCGAGTTCATTAGCACGCTCTGTCAAAACTCCAGAGCAAAACAGAGGCAATTAAATTTCACAAGCTCCGAGATTATCTCCTGTTCGGTCTGTACTCGATCGAGGTCACAAAACACAAGTCCGAGTGTTGAGCCTGTTGGATGTGTCTAGCCGTCTAGAATACATACAGTTTCTAGGTTAGAGCAGCTGGGCCATGTCTGCATGTTCCGATGTTCATGCCCCTGAACTCGACATTTTACAGGTCAACCCATTTCATCACCACACTGCTCCCGAAGCATAGTACTCCATATTGCTACAAAGAACAATGATCGATAAGAACATGTATACGGGGACAAAAGGTTCAGAATTATCACCATTTCTGACACTATGGATTGAGTGGCATATCTCACATGATGCAGTGGAAGGATAATTGAGAGAGGGATGGGCATAGCTGTCCTGTCCTAATGCAAGAAATTGAAGCAACAGGGGGGATCCCAGCAACCAACAATGCGTTGTGCCAGCTTCACATTTCCGGAATCCTTTCTCCGGCATTCATGCCCCCTGTGGTGCAAAAATCTGAAGCAGCAGCCACAGCCAGGGGACCCCAAAGCTATGAATGAATGAATTACTCTCCCTAGGTTTGAAATCAAAAACACAGTGGGCTCAGGTGCAGGAAGTGGATCGACAACACAGGCCACTGGAAATTATTTATGTCATGTGTGCCCTACACGACCAGAGATACAACAAGAACAAGAGGGAAATTTACAGTCCCCCATGTGCACCTCCAAGTACAGTTGCAAATGGAGAATCACCGCACATGGGAGTCCAACTAAGCAGTCAAGATTTAGGTTGAAGCAATGGAAACGCAGATGCAAAGCAACCACAGGAGTACGTACTCCTCTGACTGTGTGCAGTGCCCTGCACACATTCACACAGATAATTTAGGAGTAATAATAAGCAGTAATGATAATAATAAGCAGTGAATGAAGACTGAAAAGGGCATTGGCAAAACTCGCTCTTCCATTGGTACACTTGGATCTATGTACAGTTACAGCTTGTTGCAAGGAAGGAGGAAGGGAACGATAGCCATGGCGATATGGCAGAATCAGAGCCGCTTCTCGCAAATGGTTTTTTTGCCAGCTCCGCTCTTCGTCAGCTCCCGTTCGTTGCTGAAACCCTGACTCGGAGCATGCGGTTGTGCTGCCCCGGTCGTCTGACCTCACTAATTAGTTATTGTCCTTCACTACCCTAATGTACAGTTAGAAGTAGAGGAGAGAAAGAAAACATGATCTCGCACACAACAATTCACACATAGGTGTCACAAAATTTCCCATCCATCCTGTTCTGGACTGCCTTGATCGCCGCTACTCGAGCGGCCGTGGCCGCCCTGTTGGCGGCCATGACCGCCTTGTGGACCTGCTCATCAACTCTAGGCAAGCGAAATGCGTTCTCCGCAGCTCGCTGAGCGGCCTGAATGAATGGACAAGAATGCAACAACCACAATAAGAATTGCAGAAGGTAAATTTTTAGTCAGACAGATGTGCACAGGAAAATTGTTGTTTACCTGTACGGCGCGCTGAACGGAAGGATCAGCTGGGGGCAAGGGGGTCCTGAGAGTCCCAGAATCCCAGTCCCCCGATCGCTTGTCGCCATTCCGGAATGTGTACATCCCAAATCCCTGCTTCTTGCCTTCGTGCCAGGAGCCTTCGTAGCAATGGCCATTGGCGAAGCTGTAGACACCAAACCCGTGGATCTTGTCCCCAAAGTACTCGCCCGCATAACGATCGCCATTTCTGAAACAGATTTGAGCGGCACGGTCGAAATTAGCAACCCGTGTTCAGAGTTCAAGCAATAGCCAAGCAATGGATCAGCGTGTCAGGTTGGAATTGGACCAAATCAAAGCGTGGGATTTCGCTAATAAGCGCTCACCTGAAATGGTAGCTCCCGAGGCCGTGCTTGACGCCGCACTTGAATTCCCCGACGTAGGAGCTCCCGTCGGAGCAGGCCTGCGCGCCGATGCCGTGGCTCTGGCCGCCGGCCCACTCGCCCGCGTAGCAGTCGCCGCTGTAGAAGCGGTAGACGCCGTGGCCGTGGCGGAGGCCCTGGCGGTACTGGCCGCGGTAGCGGCTGCCCCGCGCCCAGCTCTCGATGCCGTAGCCGTCGTACTTGCCGTCGACCCAGTCGCCCTCGTACTTGCCCTTGCCGAAGAAGTTGTAGACGCCGCTGCCGTTGCAGCGGCCCTTGTGGAACTCGCCCTCGTAGCAGTCCCCATTGCTGTAGAACTCGACGCCCTCGCGCACGACGCGGCCGTGCGGCGCGGCGGCCTTGTCCGCCCGCTTGTGCGGCTTGTCGTCGTCGTCCCCGATGAACCACTGGACGGAGCCGGAGCCGGGGGAGCGGCGCAGGCGCAGGCGTCCGCGGAGCAGGCGCGCGGCCCCCGCGGCGGCGGCGAGCGCGGCGGCCGCGGACGCCGCGAGGAGAGCGAGGTGGTGGCCGTCCCCGCCGCCGCCGCCGCGGAGGAGGAGGAGCAGGAGCAGGACGGCGAGCGGGAGCGCGAGGACGAGCAGCGGGTGGGCGGGGCCGCCGAAGCCGCCGCCCCCGGGGTGGAAGTGGTGGGGCGGGGCCTTGGGGTGCGCCTGGGCCTTCTTGTCGTCGGGCTCCGGGTCCTCGACAACCACGGCCTGGAACGAGGAGCAGTTGCGCACCGTGGGCGAGCGCAGCAGCGAGGACGGCGTCCGCGTCAGCTTGCCGGCCCCCGGCCCCGCCCCCGCCCCGCCGCCGTGGCCGTCCATCCCTCGCCGCCGCCGCTCCCCGGCCCCGACGCCTCCCTCCCTCTCCTCAATCTCTGGCGGATCTCCGTCTCAATCAAATCCCTAGAGCAGACGCGCCGCGCAGGCGGGGCCGGCAGGCAGGCAGAGGATGGCAGATCGACGGGAGCAGAGCGGGAGTGGGTGGAGCGGAGAGAAGAGAGGAGAGGACGGGGCGGAGGGGTCTCTTATAACCACCGCGGGAGGGAAGGGGAAGGGGGAGCCTGAGCCTGGGAGGTGAGGTGACCAGCTCCGCGGGCGCAGCGCCGACCTGCCCGTCCCGTCTCGTCTCGCTGCCGCGTGGGCCCTATCTGCAGGGGGATGTTGGCGCATCCCGCGCCGCGGCCCGGGCGGGTGGTCTCGCGGTCGCGGCTAACGGACTTCGTTTGGTTGGCCTGGGCGGGAGACGCGCGGAGGGGTTGGGCGGCTGGGTGGGGAGCTTCGCCCGCTCGGGGCCGACGACTAGAGGCTTTGGTGGCGCTTGGCCGCTTGCGCAGGCTGTGCGTGCGAGCCGGGAAGAGGAGACAGAGGCGAGGGGAGGCTGTCAGAGAGGGTGGAGGTGGCGCCCACCGAATTCGGATCTGGGCATGGAGGGGGCGAGGGAGGCGTCGTGTGGGAGAAAACTTGTGTGTGGGCGATGGGAGCACCGTGCCGCTGGTGCGACCCCCAGCGCGATGGCTGCCGCGTGGAAGCCCGTTCCATCCGACGGCAGCAGTAAAGGGCGTGGCCGGATCGATTCCACATCGCATACGGCTCGGCTCCGCATCCGCAGACAGCTCGGCCCCATCGGCTCGACATCATTTGGCTCCGCATCGCAGACAATTCAGCCTTCACATCGCGGCCCAAATCTCGTCTGACTCCGCCGTCGCCGTGGCCAGAGCACGGCGCGGCCTGTACCCGCGGTGTCCGGGAGGTCACGAACAACCAACGCGTGGCTCGACGAGGCGCGTCTGCTGCGGCACCTGCGCAGACGGGCAGGGAGAGGAGAGGGAGACGGGAGTGGCGGCGGCGGATTGGGAGCAGCTCCAGAGGTGGCGGCGGCGGATTGGGAGGAGCTGCAGAGGTCTGTGCCGTCATCTCGGCGACCTGAGAACCTGCCTGGGTGCCCTCGCCGTCCGCCGCCACAGATCCCACGGATTTGGAGGTATATTTCATCTGGCACTCTTGCTGATTCATGTACTGACTAATGATTCAGGAAGCCACAGTTTTGTGTACTAGTAACATGTCAAATTGCTGGTGCAGGTGCACACGTTCTGTATCCATTGGTAAGTTGTCTCGATTTTTCTGAAAGGGAGTTGAGTTAATCAGAGTTATGCATTACTGAACCAGTTTGAAAAGCAGAATCAGAGTTCTGTATCCATGAGTTATGCATTACTGAAAAGCAGAACCAGAGCTCAAGGACAGTGATAAGAACGCCATGGTCTACTGCTGATGAACCGAAGCCTGTGTCTACAAGCTACCCAGAACCAGAAGCAGTAGGCGATGCTTTGATCGCATGACTCCTAACAAGATAAGCAGGCAACCTGCCTGAAATTTGATTTGCTTGGTATTGTAGTTTGCTTGGTTAGTGATAATCTGCTAGCTATTTGTTGCAAAAAGAATGAAGTTTTCTAACTCAGCTACTCTTGGCCTCGCTCTTGCCAGTCATTGGTGATGTTAGAGGAAGGGGACTGATGCTTGGGGTGGAACTCGTTACAGACAGAAAAGAGATGACCCCTGCCAAGGCAGAAACCACTGAACTGTTTGAGAAGCTGAAAGGTGTCGTTCTCATTCTCCCCCTCCATGGCCATGATTATTTATTGATCTCTACATGCCCTGATATTTATGTTTTTTTGCTTCATAATCTTTGTCAACAGATCACAGACCTCTTGGTGGACTGCATGGACTACGCAATGTCAGGGCTCTGAAGTATGAAGGAACATGCTCTGAATTGACAATGCGTCTTTGTGGAACCAACACTCCCTGCAACCGCAGGATTCATGGTGAAATGGAACCCCCCACAGGAATAAATGGATGAAAGGGGAGAAAACGCCAGAAAATCAAAATGTCTTGTCCAGCTTGGATCTGTTTGTAAAAGAACTATCGTTTCAGTGCATAGTGAAGATCCACAATTTTGCATAGTGAAGAACATACGCTTTGTCAAGTTCTGATGATTGGGTGCTTACAGGCTACTTCAACAATTGTTGGGACTGCTACTTCAACATGAATATAGATGTTTGAGAAGTACAGAGAGGTTGTCGACAATTGTATCATGTAGTTGTGTGGATAGGATCGACAGAGTATAGAATTCATTGATACTTGTAAATGTAAAATGTGATTTTTATATGAAATATATTTGGATGTTTTGAAATCATCACTGGAATGAATGTCTTAATAGTCTAATTGTGTCCAAAAGATAGGAATTGTCTGTTGTGCCTGACAGTAACTATAGGATGGTTGTCAAAGATATAGACATAGATAGTAGATGGGAAATCCTGGCAAAAGAAATGTATGTTGAACATGTTCCACTCCATGACATATTTTGAGCAAAAGAGACTTGCTAACAGCAAAAACCAAAGTTACATAGATTCATTATTCTTGTACTCCATGAAAATGTAACTTCCTAACAGCAGTTTGCATTGTAGCATCCTGATCATCTCCCATTAAGAGTCTTGTATATCCTCCTGGAATGTATGGAGCAGCCATTGTTGAAGGTTCTGGAATTAAATTGAAGTCTGCCATTGTAGCATCCTGATCACCTTCCAGATCTTTACCTACAATGAAATATATATGATAATTCATGATTTCTTTTAAAAATACAGACATAAGCAAAAGGTATTGGGCAGGTCAGTACCTTTCTTGTGAGCACCCTTATTCTTCTTCCCTGATGACTTCTTTTCAACAACACTTTTAAAACGTGTATTCTTTGGACCTTTTATTACCAGAGGAATTTTAAATGATATTACACCATTTAATGCATCTCGAACACTTTCAATTGGAACCGCAGGAACCTCACTGGATTTTTCATGCATCTCACATAGATAACTATCAGCTTCCAAGTTCAAGTTATGTATTGCTTCCTGCAATTTATCAAGAAGTTCTTGTGATGGCGAACACTTTAGTGCAAGAGATGTGGCCTGTCGAGATATAAGTGCTGCTTGTGTCTTCAAATCTCCCTTCTCAGTTCCTTGTTTCTCAATATAAAATCCAGTTTTTGCGTATTTTGTCCATCTAGACAGTATATATTGCGATGGCAAATTGTATACTCTATTTGTATTGAAGACTCTTAGAGCATGCTTGCACAATAGACTCTTAGAACTATTGGAGTGATTAAACTTTGCCTATCTTTACGAACCACCTCCTGTACATATAAGTTTTCAATTAAAGGTGTATTGAAAGTAAAAAAAGTATCATATATTCTGTAAGATTGTTAAAAAAAAATTAACCTTATCAAGTAATTTATTCTCCACTGAACCAGATGTCAGTGTAATGGCGTCGTTGGTCTCTACTCCCTTGGTAACGGTGTTGTTCTGTCAAATATGTGCACTACATCTCAGAAACCAAACAACATAGAAGAAAAGGCATTTGTAAAAAAAAATTGCAGAACGATCTAAACAGATAACTGATCTACCTGTTGTTCCTCTCCTCCACAACGATCACCAACAGCATCAAATTGTAGTGCACGTGAATCATCCATGAGAGAAGAAGATGCCATCCGATCATCCGTTGTCATTCCATCTTCTTGGCCTCCAACATCTTCCATGGAGCTCGCTGCTTCATCCATGGATGCGGCAGTGGGGATGTGCAACCGGGCCTAGGGCTAATGGCGGCGGCGGCGGCGGATTCGTAAGAGACGAAACAAAGACTTTTGAATAACGATGGAAGTGAGCCGATGGAAGTGAAGCCGAGCCGTCGTTCGTTTGGTGCCGGCTGACTTCGAGACGAAGGAATCGTGAAGCTGAGCTCCGAAAATTAGATGGCCACGTCGTTTGCTGCTGCCGTAGGATGAAGACCGTGTCCACGCGGCAAACATCGAGGTGGGGGGCGCACGCAAGGAACGGAGAGCCCATCGCCCACCCAAGTTTTTTCCCGTCGTGTGGTGCGGTGACGTGAGTGCGTCCAAGCTTTGGGCACGTGCCGCGGGGCGCCTTTTTGCTAGCCCGGGACCAGGGCGGCGCGGGCCACGGATTGGTGGTTGGCCGGGTTGGGCTGGGACTGGGATGGCCGGACGCCGGACGACGCTGCGCGCGGCGTGGCGCCGGTGGGAGAGAGGCGGCGAGACCGCGAGAGGGACTCGAGGCCAACTGGGTTGGGTCTCTCCCCTGCTCTGCTTCCGCTTAACCTTTGGAGTGTTTCGCCAAGGTGCGTTTGGTTAGGAAGATTGGGGAAATGATTATTCCATCTCGAGTTTTAACAAAAGAACGGTTTCATGTCTTTTTTTTTGTTTGGGTAGAGAGACAGATCTGTTAGACACCATCACATTATAAAAAAGAAATTGGGTGGCCTCTGGATCCAATCCATTTACCATGAGACCCCTCCCGCGTGGCGATCGGATCACACGAACAACAAGAGAGGCGCCTCCTTTGTGGCACATCGGCTCCTCTCGGTTCCTCGTGTGCTCCAGCGCGACTCTTCGGCTCTACTCCCTCCGTCCCATTGAAAGTGTAGTTGGAAAAGCGTGTCTCCCTCACAGACACGTTTTCCGGACGACACTTTTAATGGGACGGAGGGAGTAGACGCGAACACAGGCCCTCTCTCATTTCTACTTTGGTCTTGTTTACTTCCCATGCAAAACCAAAATATTTCCTCTTCCACCCATCACATCGAATCTTTGAACGCATGCATGGAGCATTAAATGTATGTAAAAAAAACTAATTGCATAGTTTGTCTGTAAAGTTCGAGACGAATCTTTTGAGTCTAATTAATCCATAGTTAGACAAATTTTATCAAATAACAACGAAAAGTGCTACAGTAACTATTCACCTAATTTTTCTCAACTAAACACACCCTTTCTCATGTATACATTGTACCCGACGCTCGAAGGCGGCAGCGGCGGGCCCGCGACCGTGCGGTGACGTGAGTACGTCCAAACTAGCCCTTGTTCTAGAACGGCGACAGTTGGTCGTCGTGCATGGCCATGAGGAGGCGCGCCCGCCTGGCCACCGCCGCAAGGACCACGTAGAGAGAGAAGACAACAAGAGACTTTGAGCGTTTCCATCGGTTTTTATGCTATATAGAATATAGTTTTTGGGCCTCATAGGTAAGGCAGCGTTAGGTTCCAAAATTTTTTGCAAAAGAACAGTACATTCCCCGTCACATCGAATCTTTAGACGTATGTATAAAGTATTAAATATAGATAAAAAATAAAACTAATTACACAGTTTAGACGAAATGGATGAGACAAATCTTTTAAGCCTAATTAGACCATGATTGAACACTAATTATCAAATAACAACGAAAATGCTACAGTTGCATTTTGCCAAAAATTTTGCCAACTAAACAACTCCAAAGTCAAAAAAAAAAAAGAGAGAGCCCAAAAAGCAAGCCGGACATTTTTGTGCCAAGTAGGTAATTTTCTTCTTTCTTTGGCACCTACTAACTAGATTACACAAGCTAGGGGTAAACAAGCACGCTAAACTTATCAGAAATAAATATTATATCAATGTTAAAAATATACCCACCATTTTTTTCATGCACTGACTTATAGTGAAGAATTTTTACAGGTTGCATGTTGTCCTCTTTTAGGGCCGGTTTAGTTGCAAAAATTTTTGCAAAATGACACTGTAGCAAATTTCGTTGTTATTTGACAATTAGTGTCCAATCATGATCTAATTAGGCTTAAAAGATTCGTCTCGTCCATTTCATCTAAACTGTGGCCCTGTTCAGTTCCCAGAAAATTTTGCAAAATTTTTCAGATTCCCCGTCACATCGAATCTTTGGACAAAGCATTAAATATAGATAAAAAATAAAACTAATTATACAGTTTAGACGAAATGGACGATACAAATCTTTTAAGCCTAATTAGACCATGATTGGACAATATTTGTCAAATAACAACGAAAAAAGCTACAGTGCCGTTTTGCAAAAAATTTTGCATCTAAACCAGCCCTGTGTAATTAGTTTTATTTTTTATCTATATTTAATGTTTCATGCATGCGTCTAAAGATTCGATGTGACGGGGAATATTGAAAAATTTTGTAAAATCTTTTGTAACTAAACCGGGCCTTAGATCGGCCACAACGTCGTCACCAAAAAATTCTCTATGTGTCAGCTTATACGGATGTCATGATTCCTATGTACTTCCTCCGTCCGAGAAAAGATGCAATTATGGGATGCGTGCTAGTCAAACTGACTCAAGTTTGACCAAGTTTATAGCAAATAATATTAACATTTATGTCTCCAAATAAATTTATTATAAAAATAAATTCTATAACTAATCTAATGATACTTATTTTGTATCATAAACATTAGTATTTTTTTATATAAATTTAGTCAAAGTTCAAACCGTTTGACTTCTCAAAGAGCGAGAATTGCATGTTTTTATGGACGGAGGGAGTACCTACAGCGTCGGCACCGATGCTTCTGCTACGTGGACCCATATTATACAATTTTCACTGCAGCCAGGACCAACGACCGGTTGAATTTTTTTCTTTCAGCATCAAGGAAAGTAGGGCCTCGTTTAGATGCACTCAAAAAGTTGAAATTTTTTCACTCTCTCCATCACATCAATCTTTGGACCCATATATGAAGTAGTAAATGTAAGTAAAAAAATAACTAATTACACAGTTTAGTTGGAAAATCGTGATATGAATCTTTTGAGCCTAGTTGGTCTACGATTGAACAATATTTATTAAATAAGACGAAAGTGATACTATTTATGAGATTGAAATTTTTTCAGCATGTAAACGAGGCCTAGATGACCCGAGAGTGTGTTTTTTGTTTCAGCATCGACGTGCACAATGATTTTACTCGATGCTTTGATATTCTCTCTCTTGTCTCAACATCAATAAAACACAACCACCCTGTTCGTTTCGCTGGTTTATTGTGCTGAAAGTACTGTTCGCTGGTTTATTTTGAGAGAAAAACACTACTGGATGGCTGCTGATTCTGCTGATAAATCCAAACGAACAGGGTGAACATTATGGCTAGTCTTATATGATTCTTAGTAATCAGGCACGGAGCGAGCGGTGGGGCTAGGGGGGCTCCAGCCCCCCTACCGCTCGCGAGCAAGCGAAGCCCCCTAGAGCCGCCGTTTGAAATTTCAGTTGTACATGTACAGGTAGGAGGGGCTGAGATTTGTTGAACCTCTTTTCTTGCTAATTGGGCCAGATATATAAAGGCAGAGGATTATACAGGCAAGGCCCAATCTAAAGTCCAATAAATGAAAGAAACCCTGTCTCAAGTTCTCAGTTGAGCAGTGGCTTCAGGCGCAGGCACGCGACTCCTACAACGACGCAGCGACGCAGGGTCTCGGGTGAGTGGGGAGCAACCGAGCGACTAGGCAGCGCCAGGCGCGGCTGGCGAGCAGTGAGCAGGCAGCCAGACGTGGTGGCGAGCGAGCGGGCGCTAGCGGCCGGCGCCCGGCGGGCACGCCAACACCATTGTTTAGCCCCTCCTAAATTTTTTCCTGGCTTCGTCCTGATAGTAATTACATTGTCCCTTTCCCTTGGATCTCTCCTGCAGTCATCAAATACAGCATGCTGACGTTGTGACTGTGAAATTAACCAAGTGATCAAGCGGACTACCTAATAAAGAAATGAAGCTCTGGATATGGATTTTTTTTGGGAAAAAACAACATAACCAAACATATATAGTCAACATAAAGTCCTAGTGAAACTTTGATTTGCGAATTGAAACTTGCAACAGCTGTAACTTTGTTGCTTGGACGACGACGTTGTCATATGTGAAAACAGGTGATAATGCCGCCTTACGAATGGCATAGTGCGATGGAGAAGACACGCTCAACCAGTCTTGAGAGTGCTTTCATAACGCCAATATTTTAGTATTTATACAGGCTTCACACATGAGTCAGCAGTCAAACTCCCGCTATATTTTTCATTGGAAGAGCGGAGACTTTGTCTATGTCAAATCCGTGACCCTGATTCGAGGAGCGTGGTCCAATTATTTTTGCAACGACGAATGCTCGTCGCTCGCCGGCCTGCACTAGCGTGAATCCATGGCCCAAATTTGGGATGCAAATTTTGCATAGTAAATGTCCTGTCACGCTGTAGTAATTTTGTTTTTATTTGGTAATAATTGTCTAAATATTGATTAATTAGGCTTAAAATATTCGTCTCGCAAAGTACAACAAAATTGTGTAATTAGTTTTTGATTTCATCTACATTTAGTACTCCATATATGTGCCGATATTTTAATGTGATGGGAAATCTTCTTTTTCATAGAAGAATTTGGGGTGGAATCTGGGATCTAAACAAGCCCATCGTTGACAGCCTCGGTGTCATCGATGTTGCCTGGCTGCGCCTACGCTGACGCTCACTCGGCTCGGCCGAGCGCATTGATTGCGGAGTAAGATTTGGTCCTCTGAACGGCCAACGACCAGGCCGACCACGTCCGGCCAGGGCGTGCGTCGCCTGATTCGTCAGGACTCACATCTCATGACAGACAGGAGCCGCCCTATACCGCGGGGTGGTCGGCCGGCCAATCCGTGGCCACCTCCGGGAACAGGACAGCAGTCGCTCGGCTCGCCTAGGTTCCCATTCCATGCCGGCGTTCTCTGGTTCGCTCGAGGAATTCGTCGGATCCGGATGCGAAGCGCACGGCGAATCCATGGGCGACTCGGGGGCGGGGTGGGCGTGCGTGGCCGCGTGTAGGCCGTAGGGATTGCAGCGTGCGGTAGGCGTGGACGACGGCACGTCAGACGTCACGTCGAGCCTTGTTCCTCCCCCTTGTTCTAGAACGGCGGGCATGGGCGGTAACGGTACAAAATGTTTTGGAACTTTTTTTGGGTTATATTATGCCATCATGGTGTGCGGTTATTGGCCGCGGACGCGAAGCCTATCCTCTCCGCTCGCAGTGACATCGTCTTCGCATCGGTACCAGGCGAAAAATTGCGTCTCTATGGATTTGATTTTTAGCTCCCAACTGAGCTCAAGTGACCTAGCGAGGATCATCTCCTTGGCAAATCCCTTCCAAAATTTTCAGCAAGCAGAGGTACGCTGCAGATGAATGTTAGGCGTGCTTCGATAGGATGCCATATCTATCATACCATGAAGGAAGGAATGCTCCTTGCACGCAATGCACCAGGCCACCACGGGAGAAAGAAACTCATGGAGTGGACTGAATGACCGTGGGCATCAGTCATCACGGACCACCGATGGTCCATAGCATATACCTGAGTATTTTTCGGTCTCCAGTGCTCCACAGCAAAGAGGCGGCGGCCGGCGAGAGCTATCTTTTCGCGTCCTTGCGCGAGTTGATCGATCAGTGATCAGATAGCCTTTTTGCACCCCTTCCTTTTTCTCTCTTTTCTTATTACTGCCGTGGCCCATACGTACTGCTCATGCTCTGACAAACCACGTACTCCTGTTCCTGTAGTCCTATTACCAAAAATATCTTGCTGCATACTTAGAGCCTGTTTGATGCCCGCCGCCGAGCTCCACGCCACACTTGCGGCAGCCGACAGCCACACTTGCGGACAGCTAGGCAGGTATTTGGTTGCATGCCGACGTCGTCACGCCAAAGACTGCGGCGGCCACCAGTTCCGCGGCTGGTGTTTGGTTCCTGACTGACTGCCACTACGGCTTCCTTCACAAAATCACGTCACAACTGTGGCGACGAAAATCATTGCCTCATCTTTGGTGCTGTGTGGTTACGGGGTGGCGAGCCAATGGCAGAGAGGAAAAGGCTTCGGCGACGTCACACCTAGCGAGGCAGCCTAGGGCTGCGAACCAAACAGCCCCTGATCTTCCCAAACTGCTCAGCACTCGGCAGCTAGCGCCGGCCCTTCCTCGACGTACTGGAGATGAACGTGGAGTGTGTAAAACTAAAACAGGTCGTGAGACAGTAGCAAACCGCCGAACCAGGTAGAAGCTTACGGTCCTGTCTCACACAAAGCGGTATGGGCCGTGCACAGAGGGAGGAACCGCACTTGCTTTTTTTTTTGAAAAACTGAACCGCACTTGCTTTTGCATTTGCAAAAGAGCCAGAGGTATAAAATCGCGGCAGCTCTACCCATACTTTTGTTTGCAAGAAAAGAGCTACCAACATTTGAAGCACAACATAGAAAGATCGGCAGAAATTTGTACCCGATCAAAAAAAAAAATCGGCAGAAAACACTGCATAGAAACAACATACTCCAAACTCCAAAGTATAATAACAACCGGCATAGGAGTACTAGTATATTGCAACGGATGATCCAAAGCTGCAACACGGTATCGATTCTACTTATAGAAGAGAATAATACTACTAGTAGGAGAGGAAAGACAGAAAATGAAGCAAAGCATCGATACTGATTTCAGCAAAAACAGATGGCGGATTTCAACTCGCACTCGTCACTCACCGACGTTGCATTAAACACTCCCTCCGTCCTTCGTTCTACGACGAAGCGGCAAAAAAGCAGCCTTTCAGTCTGGTCAGACTATGGCACCGTTTGGATGCCAAAATTTTTGGCAAAACGCTACTGTAGCGTTTTCGTTGTTATTTAACAAATATTGTCCAATCATGGTCTAATTAGACTTAAAAGATTCGTCTCGTCCATTTCGTCTAAACTGTGTAATTAATTTTATTTTTTATCTATATTTAATGCTTCATACATGTGTCTAAAGATTCGATGTGACGGGGAATCTGAAAAATTTTGCAAAATTTCTGGGATGCCCTATGATGCAACCTCTTTGCTGTCGTATGGTAACTACTTTTACATGGGGTGTGTTCACTTTCCATGCAAACCCAAAATATTTCCTCTTCCACCCATCACATTAAATATTTGAACGCATGTATGGAGTATTAAATGTAGATAAAAAAATAACTAATTGTACAGTTTGTCTGTAAATATCGAGATGAATCTTTTGAGCCTAGTTACTTCATGATTGGATAATATTTGTCAAATAACAACGAAAAGTGCTACAAAAACTTTTCGCCGACTAAACACACCCATTATTTCTCTAGCTTTTCCAGTCACGTTGATGCTTGCTGTCCAGTTTATTTAAGAAAAATCTGGCGTCCGACAGGAAGTAATGCACGGACCATGCAGTCGCTGCATGCCCAATTTGCACCGGCCGGGATCGCCATCGACGTCTCTAAAGCTGGCCTGTTGATAATCTGGTATTACTTCTCATTGCTGATTGTATGAAAAAAGATAATTTAGAACAGAGGATTCTCAGCACACGTGAATAGAAAAAAATAGAGGATTATAGTGCTCTAGCAGCTCCATCTTATGGAACGAAAAACATAGAAAAAAATGACTGTTTCAGTGTAGTATAGAAAAAGCATAGGAACAGATAGACTAAGGGTTGTTTTTCAAGAGCCCATGTGCCATGTTAGAAAATGTAACATAAGGTTGGACCTCAGAAAAAGAAGATTTTCTTTGTGTCTATCCCATTTACTCTCTTAATTGTAATTGTTGTGTGCTGGATGGGAAGCCTACGATTTTTTTCTACATTTTAAATCCGCATAGGATTGCAAGTTTTATGCACTTCAGTCCCGCTTTTTTATTTGTATTTCTATGTTTGTTGGCACAGATCATTTGTTCCAACCATATAATTGTTTTTCTGTAGAATTCAAAACCTGTGAAATTCCTCAATTTTTTTGTCCCAGAGGAGACTCTAATATTTTCTCAACTCAGAAAACCAAGTGATATCGCAAGGGTGGCAAATAGGCTTATTAGTTGACTAGTGTTGCAGAGTTTTCTTGAGAACTAACCTACACGAATCTAGAAACGACCAAGAACAGCTGTTCTTGGTGAAAGCAATTAGCACCGGAAGATTCTTAAAAGGGAAAAAAACAACTCCCGCTATCATCTTTTTTTTTTGTCGGAGGCCATCCAAGAACAGCTGTCAATAGCCTTCACCCTGAAGTTCCTTGGCAGTTGCCACTCCAACAAGAACCAACAAACAGGGGGGAAAGAAAATGCAGGAGAAATATCAGTGGTGCGTGCACAAGTCAAGCCGTATAGCTGTGGCCTGTGGGCGAAACGGAAATCCACCCAATCTGGCAGCCTGGCAGACTGAGTACTGACTGACTCACTGGCTGGGTGGCAGTGATTCCGGGGAATAAGCGATGAATTATTGGCAGTAGTAGGTGGTGGGGAAGAAACGCCTGCCTCGTTCCTGGGCAGAATGATGAGCCCTGATCGAAGTCTTCGCCTCCCTCCTCAAAAGGGCAGGACCGCACCCCAGGAGGTGGAATTGACAAGTAGTACGCCCGCCGAGAAGGCGAGGCACCGGAGCCGGGAAGCCCCCGGGAAAAGGCACGCCGACGCCGGCAGCTGCACGGCCTTTCAGAGAGGCGGAGGAGGCCTTTACTCATTGCCTCCGCGTAGTGCGATGCGTCGGGCGTCGGCGCTGATGGAAAAGCGATACAAGCAGCGTCACCTCGCCAGTCGTCGGTTTTCCTCGGCGCGTGTTTGATTCGAATTCGAATGAATGCAACGCCTCATCATCAGTCGCAGGATCGATCAGCTTTCAGCAAAGTCGTTAAGCTGTAGCTAGGCAGCTAGCTACTAGCTCTTTTCGCGAAACGCTTCTACCGTCGACTGTTCCTGTGCGATTCCCTTCACATGCGCTCGCTAGTCGCCAGGACACGCGCGCGACAAGCATCACCGTTGGGCACGATCGGGGATCCGTGTCCGCTTTTCGATTGCACAGTACGCACACCCGATCGCACTAGAGTCTATGGCGCGGCTTGGTAGCAGTGGCGGATCTAGGACAAAATAGTAGGGGGCTGAACTTTACGGCTGGCTCGATCTTCGTCTTTAACTTCTGTCCAGTGACCAACATCTCCTTACTAAACTCCAATGACCGAACTTTCATGGGAGACTTGGAGGGCTGGTCTCTTCTTCCACTCTTTCTCTCCATTTTTTTATTTCCTCTGCCTCTTCTTCTCCCTCACCCTTACCATATTTTCATTGATGCACCCGCTGTAGAGGGGCTAGAGCCCCCTGTAGATCCGCCCCTGCTTGGGAGCACTGTCAGGGAAAAGGTAGTTGCTGGTACTACAAGCCTACAAAGTACATTGTCACATTTTTGCTTGTCCTATAGGAGGTGGGGATAGAGAATCGCTCCCGCCAGCCGCTGGATCCAGCTGCCGGCTTCCATTCGTCCGGTTTCGCGTTTCAGGTTGCGTTTGTGGATCTCTTTTTTACTTGTCCTTTTACGTACAATTTCGACTGGTTGTGCATGCCTGTCTCTTGTAATGTAACTCAGTTATTATTAAAACGTAAATGTCACCGTTGTGCTACAGCCTTCATGCTAGACAGATCGATATGTTCCGACGGACCATTTGATCGTTTTATAGGACTACTAAAAATAATTATAGAATAGTACTTCCCACGTTCTAAATTTTAAGTCACTTTGATTCTTTTGATATATTTATTTTGCTATGCATCTACATATAATAATATGTCTAGATACATATTTAAATGAATGAACCGAAAAAGTCAAAGTGACTTATAGTTTGGAACGGAGAAAGTATCATGTTATTATATGGCAAAAAAAATATTTATCGTACTAAATATATACCATTAGATTCGTCATGAAACATATTTTCATAATATACTTAGCATTGTAAATATTTACCTACATATTTGGTCAAACTTTAGACACTTTAATCGAGAGTACATCTAGAAATATACTCCATCCATTCCAAATTATAAGTGATTCCATTTTTTTAGAGAGTGAAAACATCTAGAGTTTGGCCAAAATAATAGAGAGAATTAAAAAAATTATAAAATCAAATAGATATACTCTAAAAATATAATTAATGAAGAATCTATGTCACTTAGTTGGTATCATAAATGTTATTATTTTATTATACTAGCAAATATGCATGTTCGACATGCACATGTTTCTAAAAACTATTTTAAATGCAATGGAAATATTAATTGAATTGTCGATATACGATAAAGGTAGATGGCAAGTGCTTGATCGTTTTGATCGGGTCGTTTAGAACTAGGTTCAAATCATTGTTTTCATTAGTATGCCTCAGCTGCATACTCCCTCCGTCCAAAAATAACTGTCGTTTTCGCATCCCGAGAAACAACTTTGACTAAATATATTTTTTAAAAAAATAATATTTATGGTACATAATTAGTATCGTCGGAAAAATATTTGAATCTAGTTTTTTAACAAATTTATTTGGAGATACAAATATTGCATGTATTTTCTACAAATCGAGTCAAACTTGTGGCACACAAACCCAAAACGACAGTTAATTTGGGACGGAGGGAGTATATAGCTGCACTTTGATTTGACACCTTCTTAAACGACTCATGTTACCTCTATCTTATCCTATTTCAATAGTTCCGTCAATCCATTCTTGTATGGGTGGAGAACCCGTTGTACTCTCAGTTGTGCTACCGGAGGCTCCATGAAGGTCGGAGAAGAGAGTACTCATATTTGAGTGAGCTTACTACTTATACGTTTTAAGCAATTATCCTTTTTATATTTGGCTACCCAATATTTATTGTAGGCACGTACAAACTGTATGTGGGATTATGACTTTTTAAATAATATAATAAGATTGTGCCTAAATGAATAGATATAAATAAACAAGCATGTGTGGATGCAAAATAATTATGACTTAAAAATGTAGCATTAATTTATTTAGTAGGTCAAAACATAACTTTATGTTTTTTTTCTTTTTGGCCCCATAAACAACGTAACTTCATGTTTCTTTCCTTTTTGGCCACATAAAGTAGAGGATAAAACACATGTACATGATTTTTTTTCTCATTATTTCTTACAAACATGTTTAGATTTTTGTTTTTCACCTTTTTTTGTCATACATTATTTGGATTTAAGGATTGTCTGTCCCTCACGTGTGAATTGTGTTGTTTTGCGTGTCTTGGTTTTAGTTTCACCTCCACATTGCAGCTGGTTCGTTCACAATATGGTACTATAAGTAATGCAAGGTGTAGAAGGACCAGTGCTCTATTGGGCTGTCTAATGCGACTGGCCCATTAACCAAAAAATTTAATTTGTAATTTCTAATTATTTGAAAAAAACCGAATCTAAGGTAGGTCAACCCGTTATTCTTGGATCTAAAGCACCATTGAAACAGGCTCGGTAGTCGACATCTTCCTCACGTGTTAGTTTTTTCTTCCTTTTTTGTCATATAACAAACAAAATAACATGTGTTCAGATTTTTATTATTTTCCTTTTAATTGCTAATAACGGGGCTGGACTTAAAGTTTATGCATTGCACGTAATTTATTTATTAGTTGCATTAGAAAAAAAAGAAAACATTATCAAGACGAGCGATGGCTCCTTTGCATGCACAACCTTCCTTTTTTTTTCCCTTTTCGTGTCTCCTTCTTTTCTGGTTGTATTGTATCCTTTCTTTTCCTTTTATAAATTTTAATTTATTTTTACAAATGCATATATACATTGAAATATTTATGTATAGTTTTAATTATGTTTGATATATTAATAAACAACTAAAATATTTATTAATAATTATGTTATCTTTTGAGTTTCTTTAAACCAAATCTCCACGTGCAGTCCTACTAAAATAGTTGATATATCAGAATACGAAATGATATTGGACACGTACATATGTTGGGAACATATGTACGTTAATTGGGCACATATACTTGTGTGGCACATATATGTCTAAAAGAACTCATATTTAAGATTAAATATATGAAAGATCACGAATGACGGAGGGCTCATATAGCACGATGTGTAGATCAAACGGTTGTTATAGAGGAAGAGTAAGATCATGCATGACGGGGGGCTCATATAACACGGTATATAGATCGAAAGATTATTATAGAGGGAGAGCCCCCTCAGGAAAAAAAATTCGCTCTTTTATAATGTGATGATGATGATGATGATGATGATAAATTTAGTCAAACTTGAGATGCTTTGACTCTTAAAAAAATAAAATGACTTATAATTTGGGATTAAAGGGGTATCTTTTTTTTGACAGAGGTAGTAAAAGGTAGAGAAAAACTAGTAATACTTATTTACAAAATTACCAGCAAGCAAAGGCTAGTAAGTAGTAACCATAGGAATTTAACACACATTTCACATTAACTCTGTAAGGAAAAAGTCTACATTTCCTCTCTTAACTTTCGTGAAAGTTCGTTTTTCCTTCTTAAACTTCAAAAACCGGATAAAACACCTCCCTCAACTTTTAAAACCGTTCATCTTACCTCCCTAGCTCTGTTATAAGCAGTTTTGAAGGCGGTTTTGTCTTTTTCTTTTTTATTTATTTTGGCTGAATCTTTGAAAAATCATAGTAAATCACAGAAAAATCATAAAATAGAAAATCTAATTTTGTTGGACTCCACATGAGTAGATCTTTAAAGTGAACATATAATATGATATACTTTAGTACAAAGTTTTTGCTGCAACTTTAGATCTATGCTTTTCTGTAATTAAATGAAATAATTCATAGCTGCAGTTTCTATGGTCCAATTGTGGTGAAATTTTTATGGTGGGATAATTATTGTATACTTAAATTGTAGTAAAAATTTCTACTCATTGGATCATGCATAACTTAGTTATAGATTTTATTTAGGTTTATGCTTGTTAAATATAAATAGATATATAACTAAGCTATACATGATCCAATGAGTATGAAATTTTTACTATAGTTCAATCATATAACAATTAACCCACTTTAAAAAAATCATCACAATTGGACCATAGAAACTGCAGCTATGAATTATTTCAATTAATTACAGAAAAACATAGATCTAAAGCCACATCAAAAACTTTGTACTAAAGCATATCATATTATATATTCACTGTGTAGATCTATTCATGTGGATTCCAACAAAATTAAATTTTCTATTTTATAATTTTTCTGTGATTTACTATGATTTTCAAAGATTTAGCCGAAATAAATAAAAAAAGAAAAAGATAAAACCACCTTTAAAATTGCTTATAACAAGGCTAGGAGGTAAGATGAACGGTTTTAAAAGTTGAGGGAGGTGTTTTGCCCGGTTTTGAAGTTCAGGGAGGAAAAGCGGATTTTCACGAAAGTTGAGGGAGGTAATGTTCCACTCTGTAATAACTGTCTGACCGAACTCGGATTTGTGTTTTCTACGTACTAGTGCCTTTTAATGGAGAGATGGGCCTAAATTCGTGGGGCCGTGGGCTAGGCTCACATCACTGATCGTTCCAAGGCCCCCATAAACCCAGACTAGCCAAATCCGAGAATCTCACAGTGGGCCCCGGTTGACAGCCCCACGTACGGCCCTCCTTCCTATGCCGCCTCCCCAAGCAAAGGGAGACGAGAGCTCAAAAGGCGTCGCGGCTCCCCGGGGTCCACACACCCACGCAGGCGGTGGTACCCCATGGCTTCCTGGCTGTTGCTCCCTCTCCCCTCCTTCCCGTGGCCTCCCCCGCCCCCGCCCGGCTCCTCCTCCGGTCGCCGCGGCGGCGGCGATGGCGGCGGAGACGGCGATTGGCGGCCGAACGTCGTCGCGGCCTTCGCCGGCGCGCAACTCGGCCGCTCCCTCCGCCGCCGCTTCGCCTGCCTCCTCCGCTCACCGGTACTGTGCCTCGCCTCGCCTCGCCTTTCATTCCGTTCTCACTTTGGATGTAGACCATGATAGCCTTTACTTAGTCTGTTGTTGACTGAGCTCTCTCGCTCCTTGTTGATTGGATGGAGATTTTTTTTTTCTGGTGCTTGATCAAATACTTAATGTCAAGTGAACCTTGTAACTCTAGGAGGTGCGACATCTTGATGCCTTGCCGAAAATGGGCGACTTCTGGTTCGAAGGATCAGAACCGTTTGCAACATTCCCGATTCTTGGCGCGATAGGGAATGTGCTCTCTGCACCCTATGTTTGCAGCTCTGCTCTGTTCAGTGGGAACACGTCTGGGGGTAGATACATTAGTAACGGAAAGTTGTTGTCCAGACGGCCTCGTGGAATCGATTCGAAGAAGAGGCTCTGGACTAATGTCCTCCTTGTCCTTAATGTCCTGTAAGTCAGTGGTCAATAGTTTCTGCGATAGTAGCTCCGATCCTTTGGTACATTTGTTGTTTGACACCCTTTTGCTCTCAACAAAGGGCTTATGTCGCTCAGGTAGCATCACAAGGAAAGCTTCTTATGTGGGGAGCCAAGGTTTGTGTCTTGGTTGGAATTTCTAGTTCAGTTACCTGCTGTCAATTTCGTTAACCTAATACAGTTATGACCTTCATTTGTGATGAAAGATCAACAGTCTGATTGATAGAGGGCAATTTTGGCGTTTGGCAACATCATCTCTACTTCATGCAGATCTCACCCACCTAGCAGTATGTTTTTATGTTTGAATTGAGTTTTATATTTCATAGAAAAAATATTAGCTAACTTCCTACCTGTTGGCTATTGCCCATAATGATGCAGTTCAATTGTTTCTCTTTGAACTCTATTGGGCCCATGGTTGAAATGTTAACTGGTCCTAGAAGATTTCTAGCTGTTTATTTCAGCTCGGCGCTGGCAGGTGTTTGTTCTTAACCTCTTTTGGATTGGATGGTAGTGCCCTGATCTTAAGTTATCACTGTTCTTAATCAATTCTTGGACTTCAATAGGTTCACTGATGAGCTATCGCTGTAGCGCGTCACCTGCTGTTGGTGCGTCAGGTGCCATTTTTGGATTGGTATGTCTACTTCTCCTCGCACTTGTGCTCGTTACCCAGTGCCAGAATCATGTTACCCCTATAGTGTGGTATAATTCACTAGCAACATGAAACTGCTCCATCCGTTCCAAATTATAGTTCACTTTAGATTTGTCATAAGTCAAACTATCTAACTTTGACCAAGTTTATAGAAAAATACATCAACATCTACAATATCAAATTAGTTTCATTAATTTCTCCATGAAACATGTCTTCATAGTGCACTTATTTGAACTTATAGATGTTAATTAACATATTTTTTTCTGAAAAAATGGTGAAAGTTAGCTAAGTTTGACATAGGAGTTAGGACAAAGCTTAAGTGAACTACAACTTGGAACGGAGGGTGTAATTCGTAACTTCTAAATGGCTGGTATGATATTTCTTTGTAACTCAAAATTGCACTTCTTGACTGAACAGGCCTGAAACATGATTGATTTTGTAGTTTCTGTTTCTGCATTTCAGAGTTTTCTTTCTTATGTTTACCACATTCATATTTTGTGAACAAAGTCTTGGTCTTGTCCTATTGAAATATGAATTCCCTGTCCCTGATACAACTGACCATGAAAGTGTTTACATCAACTTAATCTGCATGATCAGGTTGGTGCACATGCAGTTTATATGTGGAGACATAGAAGATTCTTTGGGAATTCTAGGGAGAGTTTAGAACATATTGGGCGTGTGGTTGTCCTGAATATGGTATTGCTCCACTTTTTCCTGTTTATTTCATTTCGCCTTTGTTTCAAAAATATTCTTTGTTCCATCTGCAACATTTTTTTTTCATAGGGAATGGGCCTCCTCTCAAGGGGAATCGATAACTGGGGCCATGTAAGTCTCTCGATTTAGGTTAGGAAAAAAGGAAGAAAGCGGCTCCTGCCATGGAGGAGGTTAGGAATCTAAGAAGTGTATCTCCTAGTCCTTGCGACAAGGGAAGGTGTTGAGGCGGTCATAGATCGTGGTAAGCACCCCAACCCCCCGCCGGCGGCCACCCGGCCCCGCCGTCCACAGCCCCCCGCCGGCCGTCACTCCGGCCCCGCGCGGCCACCTCCCCCCGCTCCGTTGACACCCCCGGTCGCGGCTCATCCCCACCAAATCTACTCGAGAGCACGAATTTCTGCTATGTCCCCGGACCTCCGCTACGCTCCCCAACCCCCCGCCGGCGCCCAGTCCACAGCCCCCGCCGCCGGCTACTTCGGCCCCGGTGGCCAGCTCCCCCCGCTCCGTTGACCCCCCCGGTCGCGGCGCTCCCCCACCTCTTCCCCTCGACCTGCCCCCCAACCGGTCGATCCTGACCAGATCTACCCGTGAAGGTCGCCCATGGAGCCTGGGTCTTGCTCCCGGTTGTCCTGGGCGGATGAAGTGGAGGCTGCTGAGCGCGAGATGGGCTCTCCCTCGCCGGGCCTCAATGCCAAGGCCGCTCCTCTCCACGGCGGATCTGGAGGCACGCGGCCGCTCAACCCCCACGCGGTTCCGTTCTTCAGCTCCTCCCCTCTGTCCGACCTAGGGGAGAGGCTGTCCTTCTCGGATCTGGAAGACTTCGAAGACGACGAGCCGCCATCCCCGCAGCTGGACTGCACGGAGAAGCCTCAGGCTGGCCACCGTCGTCATCGCCGGCGACACCGTCATCGTCGCAGGGCGCGGAAACACGCACCCGGTTCTGCAGTTGCTGACCGTCCCAGCCAGCCCCCGCGCGAGGAACCCTCACGGCAGGGCCGCTCTTCCTCACCTGTGACCCACCCGGCGCGCACCACGGGCCCGCCGGACGCGGAGGGCTTCTACCGGGTCGAGAGCCGTCGCCGTTGGCGCAGGCGCTCCCCGCCCAAGCAACCGAAGGCCGTGCCGCCGCATCTTAATGGTAAATGCTTCAATTGCATGAAGGAGGGCCATGTTCGTGCAAACTGCGCCTCCAAGCCATGCTGCTTCAACTGCGGAAGCGAGTGTCACCTGCGCTCCAATTGTCCCTTTCCGCCGATCAGTACTCTCGGGAAGCGTCGTCGCTCGCCGCCTCGCCATACGTCCACCCGCCGCGCGGCGCCTCGGCTCCATGCGGAGCCTCGACGGCGCCCGGCGTATTCGGATGGCGCGGCGGGAAATCGCCACCGGGCGCGACGGCCACACGACGAGCACTGTCCGCGCCCAGGGTCCGCGGACGACCCGGTGTCCGGCAACTCCGTCTCCACCAGTCGTTCCACGCCTGTGCCGAGGTGCTGCGCCCCGTCTTCCAAGTGCGCCCCGTCTTCCCAGTCGGCCGTGGCGGGCTCCTGCCGCCCGGCGGTGGCGGGCTCGGACCGCCTGGAGGTCCGCCCTAGCGCCGCATACGGCCACCAACACGCTGCTCAGCCGCCGGACACAAAGCAACAACCGGAGGAACCCGGTGGACAGGCCGCCTCCACATCTCGGCGGGTCAGCGTTGAGGCCCAACCACCAACGCGCAACAACGAGCTCGTTGTTGTGCCTCGCTCTCTTGAGCTTGAGGCCGCCGAGCGGGAACTAGGTTATGCCCTCGTCGCTCTTGTTGCCGGCACCAGGCCACCTGTATCGCCGGACATGCTCCGCAATTACCTTTTCACATACTTTGGCCTTGGTGCCGATCGGGTGTCGGTGTGTCGTCACGACCCCGAGGACTTCATCGCGCGCTTCGCTCGGCTCGAAGACAGGGATCTGGTGCTGCGCACAGTGGTCCAGGGTGCTCCCTTCACACTAATTTGGCACCCCTGGCGACGCACATCTTCGGCGTCCGCCGGCTCGCTCCACTTCAGAGTAATGGTGGGCATGACGCAGGTGCCACTGCACGCGCGAAGCCTGGCAGTGGCCCAGCACATCCTCGGCAATGCCTGTGCTCAGATTGAAATCACACCGCCCGAGGTTACCCCTATAGATGATGATCGCGAGTTTTTTGTGGCGGGTTGGTGCATGGACCCTCGATCTATTCCGGAGGAGAAAACTATCTTCATCCCTGAGCCCAACGTGCGCGTGCCAGGGAACGCTCTGTACCTCCAAGCGGATGAAGTCGTACTCAACAAGCTCCCCGGACTCCGGTACATAGTGCGCATCAGGATTATCGAAATCCAAGATTGGAGCACCTCACTACCATCCTCCGATGAAGAGGGCTTTGCTCCGGATGATGATGAATGGGACTTGAACGACAGCAATTTCTATCGCCGTCACCCGGGGCTCGACGACCGCAGTGGGCGGCTGCGGGGGCCGGGCTACCGCACTCACAGGATGACGGATGCGGGGGACGCCACACCCAGGATGGGCGGACGCCGGGAACTGACTTTTCCTCCGCGTCGCGCCATTGCTATTGGTGAGTTCCTTTGTCCGATCCAAGATGGCGGCGCTGCACCTGCTGCTGTCAAGGCGAGAGCGGCCATAGTGGCCAACGAACCTCCTCTGGAGACCACGGTGAAGGCGGCTGCTATTCCGGTTGAGGAGCACCCTGCCCTCCTGGTGATGGACATGGCTGCCATCCCAGTTGAGGAGCGCCCAGCCCTCCTGGAAACCCGCCCACAGCCAGCCGTTATGCCCTCGGCCATCCGGAGCAACCTGCAACGCGTGGACATGGGAGAATCGGCTCTCATTGATGACATTTCCAACAGAGTACAACGTCTGGCTGAGAGTGCGCCCATTGGACCAGACGGCCTGGCCTGGGAGCTTCCTGGCGAGCAGCCAACCAAGATTGTAATGCACCGGGACGAATCGGATTCTGTGGGTTTCATCGGCAAAGGCCTGGGCACAGATCCGTCGCTCCTCGAGTTACCCCCGCGACGCCGGCCGTCTATTGGGGAAATTGATAATACCGTTGATGCCCTCCCCGTCATGCAGCGGTCTGGCCACGACGATCAGCATGTCCTCGATTTAGAGTGCAACGGATCCTACGGCTCGCGTCAGCGCTCGGCAGCTGCAGCCGCGCCCACGTTGGTGAACGCGGCTGCCCAAGCAGAAGGGAAGGACTCGACCCAGCTCGATCACGATGGCTTCGTGGCCGATGTATCTGGTGAGGACGCCACGCCGGTTGATCATGGCGCTCTGTTCATCAATTCCCTTCAAAGGCCGCTGCCGGATCCCCTGGTGCGCACTCCACCGCGCTCCCGGCGTGCACGCCGCGAGGCTGACAGTGTTGTCCCCAGACGCAGTACCCGTTTGGCGGGCAAGGCGGCGTCCCGCGACCCAAACCCAGAAAAACAAGCCAAGCGTGTTCTTGTCAACAAGTGGAAGCGAAGACCAGCAGATGCACCCATCGACGCCTCCGATGACCGAATCGCCGAACTCTTCCATGACACATTCCACGGACAAGTTGACTCTCCTACCCGTGAGGCTATGCGCGAGCTGATGTTCCCCTCGCCCTGCGAGAGGTTGAGCAACGCCGGTGCGTCCGCGTGCTAAGCGCCTCGGACCTCCTGTCGCACTGCTAGTACCCATGAGTGACAACCATATCCTTGTATGGAACGCCCGTGGCCTCAACAGCCGGGCGCGGCGGAGCGTAGTCCGTGACATCGTCGAACAGCAGCGCGCTTCAATTGTATGTCTGCAGGAGACTAAGCTCGAAAGTCTCCCCAACTCTATAAACATCGAACTAACCGGCTTCGACTACGATTACGCGTTCTTGCCGGCCACCGGCATCGCAGGCGGCGCCTATGTCGCTTGGCGTCGCGATCTGTGGAGTGCGGCCAACGTCATTGTCCGCCGCTTCTCCATTACTCTGCGCGTCTCGCCACTCAGCGGGCAGGGTGGGCCATGGTGGATCACGACTGTATACGGCCCTACGGAGCAGGCTGACAAAGGTGATTTTCTCCAAGAGCTACGTGACACGCGCAGCGCCCACCACGGACCATGGGCTATTTGTGGTGATTTCAATATGATTTATCAAGCGTGTGACAAGAACAACGGGAGACTTCACACCGGCGTCATGCGCAGCTTCCGCAGCCTGCTAGATGATCTACACTTGGACGAGCTGCACCTTTCCGGCAGGCTGTACACGTGGTCCAACCGCCGGGATTCTCCTACTCTGGAGCGCTTAGATCGCGTCCTCGCCTCCATTGACTGGTTGGAGCTGTACCCATCCCACCATCTACGCTGCCTCTCCAGCGACACTTCGGACCATGCGCCACTTCTCTTGGTGTTGAACACAGAACCTTGGGCGCAGCCCCGTTTTCGATTTGAAGACTTCTGGACCAGGATGGACGGTTTCAAGGAGGTGGTGCAGGCTGCCTGGAACGCGTACCACAGGGCATCCGATCCATGCAAAACTTTGGACAGGAAGCTGAGAGCGGTCGCTAGAGCCCTGCGGAGTTGGAGGGATACCAGCATCGGCAGTATCCGATTGCGCCTAGCTGCGGCTCGGGCGATCATCGTTGAGTTTGACACGGCGCAAGAGTCCAGGCCTCTTTCCGTCCAGGAACGCGACCTCCGGCGAGAGCTACAGCACGCCGTACTCGGGCTCGCCTCCCTCAGCCGAACCATGGCTCGCCAGCGCGCCAGGTACAGGCAGCTGGCCGAGGGAGACGCATGCACGCGTTTTTTCCACCTACAGGCCTGCCACCGCCGTAGAAAAAATTATCTCTTCGCCCTCCAGCATGACGGACAGACGTTCACAGAGGAGGACATCAAGGCAGACATTGCTTTCGACTACTACGACGGGCTACTGGGCACCACTTTTGCTCGCGCACACCTGATCGACCTGACGCAGCTAGATCTTCCCCGCCTCGACCTCACCGAGCAAGCTGCACGCTTCACCGCGGTAGAGATACTACAGGCTATCAAGTGCTCTCCGTCGAACCGCGCACCCGGTCCGGATGGTCTTGGACCTTCCTTCTACACGGCGGCCTGGGAGGTCGTGGGCGCCGACATTGTCAGAGCCTTCCATGCGCTATGGGAAGGGGACTTCAGAAGCTTCCACCAATTGAATGAGGCAGTCATGGTACTTCTACGGAAATCTCAAAATCCGGTTGGTCTACGCGACTACAGACCCATCAGCCTAGTGCACTCGGTGGGGAAGCTTTTTTCCAAATGCCTCGCTCTGCGACTTGCGCCGCGCATAGATGAGTTGATCAAGCACAATCAAACGGCTTTCATCAGAGGCCGCCAAATTCATGAGAATTTTAAAACGGTGCAGCTGATCTGCAAGTGGCTACAGGCACGCCGTCGCCCAACTGTCTTGCTCAAGATCGACCTCGCGAAGGCCTTCGACTCTGTTGCGTGGCCGTTCCTGCTGGAGGTCTTGGAGCATGCTGGATTTCCTCTGCGCTGGCGCAATTGGATCGCCGCCATGCTGCGCACAGCAAGCACAAAGATCATGGTCAATGGCCGCCCCGGAAGGCGCATTCTGCATGCTCGTGGCCTGCGCCAAGGGGACCCTCTCTCCCCAATGTTATTCGTCCTTGTGATGGAGGTGCTCAACGCGCTCATCCTTGAGGCGGACCGGAGAGCGGTCTTCGATCCACTCCCGGACAGGATCAAGAACCGCGCAGCCATCTACGCAGACGACCTCGTCATCTTCCTCTCACCTGATGGCAGCGACTTCACCAACATGCGCCGCACCCTGGACTTATTCGCTGGGGCATCGGGCCTCGTCACGAACGTCGAAAAGTGCATCATCACGCCCATTTGCTGCTCCCAGTCGCAAATCGAGGCCGTCCTTCAGGCGTTTCCATGCAGCCACCAGCCGTTCCCAATTAAATATCTGGGAGCGCCACTGTCTATCGCGCGGATTCCGCGCTGTGTAGAGCAACGGCTGATAGACGCGATCGCGGCGCGGATTCCTGCCTGGAAGGGCAGCTTGATCAGTGGCGCTGGACGGGCGACTCTGGTGCAGACCACACTGTCCGCCATCCCAGTGCACATTTCGATTTGCTGCAGCTTGTCGCCATGGGCAGTTGGCGAAATTGACAGGCTTCGGCGAGCCTTCCTGTGGGCTGGCAAGGAGGAAGTGTCCGGAGGGCGCTGCAGACTTGCTTGGCCGTCCGTCTGTGCTCCGAAAGAGTTGGGCGGCTTGGGTATCCCGAATCTCCGCACACTCGGGTTCGCGCTACGCCTCCGTTGGGAATGGCTGCGTCGAACCAATCCGAACTCAGCTTTGGCGATGCTGTCATCCAAGCCGGAGAAGCAGGTATCGTCCATGTTCCAGTGCTCCTTCACCGTGGTCATCGGTGACGGTGCATCCGCCAGGTTCTGGACGGACTCCTGGCTATCGGACGGTGCGATCCCCTCCTTCGCTCCGAACCTTTTCAAGGCAGTTGGACGACGACGTCTTGGACGCTCAGTCCGGGATGCGCTCACGGACCGCCGCTGGATAAGGGACATCACTGGCGCACGCACCGCGCCGGTTCTGTGCGAGTACGTCCGCCTTTGGCGGCTGCTACAACATGTACAACTACGGCCTTTGGAGGCTGATCGGTTTGTATGGCGCTGGACTGCAGATGGACAATATTCTGTACGTTCCGCGTATCGGGCGTATTTCACAGGGTGGACGACAATGGCGGGGGCAAAAGAGCTCTGGCGTGCGGCAGTGCCGCCGAAGGTGAAGTATTTTTTCTGGATCACCCTTCATGGTCGCCTTTGGACTGCAGATCGTCGGAAGCGCCACGGCCTCCAGGCTGTTGCGAGCTGTGCCATGTGCGACCAGGCGGACGAGACGACCGACCACCTCTTATGTTCCTGCGTCCTCACGAGGGAACTATGGACACGGCTGCTGTCCAAAATGCAACATGTGGTCGCGCCCCCCATGCAAGACTCCTCGCTGATCAATTGGTGGCTGACAAGTAGAGAGACTGCGCCACAGCCGCTGCGAGGGAGCTTCGACGCTCTCGTCATGCTCATCTCTTGGATTCTTTGGAAGGAACGGAACCGCCGCACATTTCAGCACACGTCCCTGTCTTCGAGCGAGCTGCTGCACGCCGTCCTCGTGGAGGCGGGCGCCTGGATCACGGCGGGCTACCGGCCATTGGCGCTACTCACGGCACTAATCGAGTAGTCGCGGGCCGCCGTTTTTGTCGCAAAATTTGTATCCCCTTTAGTACAACTTTCTTGTCCCACCGATCGCGGTGATTTGTGTTGTGTGTTACTCCGCGGCGTGAATCGGCCCCTCGCCGTGACCACCCGCCGAGCGTGTAAAACTCCTGTTTCCACTTAGTGCAACACGTGCAAAGCGCGTTTTCGAAAAAGTCTCTCGATTTTCTACGCAGTACATTTTACAATATGAATGATCTAGCTCATTAGTTCACTCGAATACTGACAGCTGGGAGGCTTGCTTGGCGGAGTTGCCATGGCATGGTTCCTAGGTCCGGCATGGCAATATCAGTATGTGGCAAAGAATGGTAGAGCGGTTTTCAAAGACAGGGCTCCAGTCCTCCGACTAATAAAGGGGTAGACTTGTGTTGTTTTGTATGTACTTACGAGGGTATTCGTGAAAATAGTGTGGATGAGAAGCAAAAGGGAGAATGGTGAAGACATACGCCGAGCAAGGGAGTGGCAGAAAGCAATTAACTTTTAACTAGTTTGGGTGTTGAAACATTTCACTCCAGGGCTAATTGCTGAGGAAACACACACGAGTAGCTAATTGCTTTGTTCGGATCGTGGCAATTGTTAAATCTTCAAAGATGAGACGGGTTGAGGCCTGTCAATTGTTTTTTCAGGTGTCACCAGCCCTTAAACACATTCTGTACTAACCATAGGTTCTACTGTCAAGTTCTGACCTCGGACATTGACTGTTACTAGGTTTCTAAAGGTCCTGTATTGCACGAGATGATAAAATATGTAAAGAGTGTTCTCAGCGAACAGCGATCCATTAAGTGATAAGATACTTGTTTTAAGAACATATGTTTTTTTTTTGCCCCAGCAAGATTATAGGACCAGTGCAAATTCACGGGGCGTATCAGCATGTACGTCAATTCACAATGTGTCACTGTAAGCATATTGAATCAACGCCAGGGATAAACTTCCGATGGAACCAATAACACTTATCTTCTTTTAGCTTTATGTCTATCTAGACAACAAAGAGACTAAATAAGCGTTGATTAAACGCTCGACGCACAATAAAACAAACGAAATCTTGCATGGAAGTTGTATGCATTTATGGTCAATACGTTACAAGAAAGTAATATTGCAGAACGTGGACCCGTGTAACAGGGTCCTTACATTCTCCTCTATATAAGCTCCCAACCCTTCGGTGAGAACTTAAAATTTGATAAGAGGCATAGGGCGTAGGGCAGCCACCTTCGTGGCGTAATACCCTGGTTAATTAGCATGATATAGATCTATATCTACAGTTAACCTGACCTCAAAAGCTTTAGAATTCATCATATAGTTACAGTAGTCAATAAACAAAGCCTGATGTTTGCATCATAGCCCATGATTGTGATTCATGGTTATGCTTGAAGCAAAATTGTGACCTTGTCTTCTGGCTAGATTTTTCCTGATGACGCATGACCAACAGTCGAAGCAACCCAGGTATCCAATCAAGCATAACTTCAAGTGTGAAGGAGACCTGCACATTGAGATACAAATAAGATAAACTTCTCAAGAAGATTCATATATACACGAGAAAAAGAAATGTGAATCCAACAAGCACCAGGATATGTTTTGAAACATTGAGTTATACAAATGTAAGGTCACATTGACAGGCAAGTGGAGTAAAAGAAACTAAATGTCTAACTGTGGTTGCAGATCGATCCCCATGTTAGTAGTGACAGTAGCATAGTAACAAAGAATCATGCAGTGCGCAATAAATACAAGAAAATAATATTAATGCTAAATAAATTGTTGTGACCATTAATATTCTAAAGCAACTATCTATGGCCTTCGCCACCGAATAAGAGTTCTAACATTAAGAAAACGGCAAAATGCTATAGAGATAAAATATCAAGAAAACTTACCATATGGCGATGGCGCAATTGAAGAGGACTTCGATGTTCTGCTATTCCGTTTTTTCCTTGGGGGCATCGAATGTTGAGACACTGGTCGTGGGGGTGACGGTGTTGGCATCATTTGAGAAGTAGGTCCAGAGACTGCTTTTGGAAAATGATTGGAATTAGGTAAGGGGCGAGGAGGATCTATGTGAGCAGGCGGTGGATCTGCTGGATGAAGGTATTTTGGCGGCGAAGGCATGATGGGGTCTCTAACAATGCAAGGAGGTTTTAGCATTGAACTACCAGCATGAGAGGGATTAATACACCTAAAACATGGAAAGCAAGGGTGTCTGCGCCATGAAGGAGCTAAAGCTGGACGAGGTGCAGGGTAAGGGATGCTCCCAAATGGTGACAACAATGGTGGCATGCTTGGAGAAAGTGATTGTGAAGGCGATGGAGCCGGAGCTGGAGATGGGCTAGGAGATAAATCAGAGATTTTGTGTTGTAGGTACGATGACAGCTGAACACCCTTTACTTTACCAAATACAGAGTGATTAAGCCCAAGATTCCTCGCATCAGGTTCTCTGATTAACTGAGCTAGTTGTCTCAATCTATCTGGTAAAAGATTACTGCTTCCATCTAATACCGATGCCACAATAGTTGCTGGAGCTTCAACTGAAGAACCAATCTGATTCCTCAACTGCAAATATATTTTCTGCAAATATGACAATCAGTGAGAATCAAATTGGAGCAACTGAGCCCTTTAAATATGCCACAACCTCAGTAGAAGAAACAAAACCATTAATACCTCGTATGACCTTAAATTTAAACCAAGTTTCAGCTGATCCTTGAGCTCTGTAAGATTACCCAAAATCTGATAAATGGAGCTGTTCAACACAAAGTTGAATAGGGGGTCTGTGTTCGCCCATGTAAAACCAGACTGTGCAGGAATGACTGTAATTCCTCCAGGGAATCTCAACAGCTCGAAAGAAGATGGATGCCCAAAAAGTGATGGTGTCAAGGACAGGTTCACCTGCTGGAGCATCATCTCTATTAAGGATGATCTCAACACACTTAGAGCCGGCAAACTTATTGAAGCATCTTTTGGATAAGGAAGAACACCAAAAACAACATGTGTGGAGTATTTAGAAGTTAAAGGGTGCATTGAAACAATGGAAACCTGCAAAAAAACATATTCTAATCAGCAAACACTGCAGGCAAAAGAAATTTGAGGAGAAAAAAAAGAGAGGACAGGCATCAGGCACCTTGCTATTAGGTACACCAATCTCTTCAAATATGTCATTCCCTAGTTTGTCTATGTGAGAAGTAAGGAATGACACTGGCTTTTCCAAAGTGAAACCAACTTTGATTTCAGCTGAAACAAAGGAGATGATCTTTATCAACAGACATCACAATGCCTCATCAACATGTGACTGTAAGTGTGATAAAGGGCAATAACCTAAAAGTACAAAAACATATAATAGCATTTTTTTTAAAAAAAAAACAAGAGCACACATAGGTTCTAGGGAAAATTTTGCAAAGTAAGAAAAGATAAATGAAACGAAATGAAATGTTTGATTACATTATCTACTGAAACAGTGAAGTGGAAGGTAAATAAACATCTCAGCAACAAACAGGATGAATTCTCCATGAATAAAATAATGAGCTTCCTATGAAACTTAACTGTTGGTTTCTGCTGATGGGAACATAAATAGGATATAAAGAAATTCACTTAATTATAGTAACAGTGCCAGTAAACAGAAAGGACTGGATCAGTAGTTCAAACAATTACTAGTAGTAAAAATGTAAGATGCATAGGTTCAAGATTGAAGGAGGGACTTCCCTCATGCCTCAGCACCCAGTAGGAATAGAAAAATGTAAACAGTGGGGACAGTGAACAAGGGATTGTCGGGGTCCAGTGTCCAAAAATTGTAAACACATATTAAAGATACTATATATCAACAATTCAACAAAGAACATTAAAATACATTCTAATCATGGTTTCAAAGGCAACTAGGTGTCCAGGCGAGTGCTGGGTTTGCCTGGACGCCTAGGTGACAAGGCACCATTGTTCTCCAAGGCGAGGGGCCTGGATGCCTAGGTGATGCCTTTGAATCAGGGATTCTAATGTTAGATTCGGCTGGAAATATTTGGAATACTTTTATCCTATCACCTAAAATCTCTAGAATTTAGAGGGTCAGCATGCTTAGTATCTTATGTTTCTTGAATCTAGTGATAAAGGTTTGAGAATTGAAAATGAGGTCGTAAGCCTCCCTCTCTCCTAACCATGTATGCCATCACAATGTTGAGCTGAAGCAGACATGTTTGTCAATATCCATTCACCATAGATATACAACATCTACATCTAAACACATCACAACACTTGGGATCTAGTTTTGAACAAAGTAAACTAAAATCTGGATCTTACAAAGTACCAGTACAATCCCAGACTCCTGTTATATTCCCTCCAGTCCAAAATACTGTCACATTTGACTTTGCATGGTCTATGATGTGTATCTTTGATCACTAATTTCTTCTAGAATATATTCTTAAAACACTTATTAAGAGATTTTGCAAGTATTCTGTATACAAATCTACACATATAACTTAGATGTTTCCAAACTAAATAATGTGATATGGTTTAGTTTGACCAAATCTTGTCCTAAATGACATGCTTTCATGACTGGAGGGAGTACCAAAAAATCACACATCTAAGAGGACAAACACTACCCTCAAAATCTATACTGCAGCACCAGAAAACAGATGAAAAAGCATATGTTACATGTTAACATACATAGACAAGAAGATGGTCTTCATATGTACCAAGTTGATCCAGCCATCCAGGTCTAGCATCTTCAGAGACATTGGGTGAGAGAATTTCTGGAATTTTGGGATCTAGTTCAAAATTATACGGATTCTAAAAGCCAACTTCTACCCGAAAAGGTAGTTCAATGCCATTTCAGGGCCCCCACATCAATTTGGAATTAAAACTTGCAAGTGGTAAGCAGGTGATCCAAAGCCAACAATAATTCAAAACTTTAAAACTACAATATGGATGAGCACAGAACTAACCAGACACACTCCCTTACAGTCGCACCCGGAGCATCAAACAACGAAACTGACTAGGAAATCAAGCGAATCCTAGCTCAACGGAGGTGGAATCGAAGAATCCTGCACCCATGCTGCGATCTCCAAGCGGTAATTTGCCAATCGACCCTACCGATCCGCCTCCCCACTACATCTAAAACCGAAATCACAACTTCCGAGCTCCCCAACTAAACCCACGAATCCCCAAACCCTTGCACCACCGGCTATCGCAACACAAGTCGCAAGGGCCCGAGAAATTACCAGCGAGCACGTCGTGGTCGTCCGAGAGGTACCCCAGCTCCTGGCGCGAGGGCACGAGCAGGAACAGCGCCGGGACGACCACCCCCGCCGCGAGCAGGAGCATGAAGACGCACCGGAACGAAACCGCCCGCCCGATCGCACCGAAGACTCGCCCTCCCCATGGGCCTCCGCCTCCGCCTCCGCCGCCGGCGATCTCGAGGCCTCCCGCGCCGCCGCCGAGCTCCACATCGACGGGCTTCCCCATTCCGAGCGCATCTGATTTGCTCGCTCACCCCGGCGCTCCCCAAGTCCTCCTCCTCACCACCGCCGTGCCCGTCACAGACGGACCCGCGCCTGCGCCTACGATCTAGTGAGTTGCGCCGGCGCCGGCGCCCGGGTCCCTCGCTTCCGCTTCCGGCCGGTGCGACTGATCAACAACTGTCGGTTGGGTTGGAGATGGACGCTCCTCGCGTTTTGGTCTAGGGTGCCTTTATTTCACGAATTTTTTTTTTTTTTTTTTTTTGTCTTTGGCAGCACTTTCGTTTGTATTTTTAAATTAATGTCCAATTATACATTAATTACTTGTATTTTTAAATTAATGTTCAATCATAAATTAATTAGACTTAAAAAATTCGTTTTATAGTTTTTTATCAAACTATATAATTAATTTTTTTATATATATTTAATGCTATATACTTGTATCAAACATTCGATGTGACAGAAAATCTTAAAATTTTTTGGAAACGTAGCCTTGCTATAACTTTTTTTTTCTTTTCCTACGACGCTGCTCGACCGACGTGGGCTCTCGCTGTCAGTCTCGGCAAAATAAGCCGCGGACTCTCGCTATCAGCTCGGCCAAATATGCGGGAGAATTTCGCATTTTGCCCCCTTGGCGTCTTTTCGCTTGCTTAGTGCGTAATCCAGGCGGCATTTCCGAAAAAAAATATTCGTGCTCGTCTCGTTCAGGCGTCGGGCTCAGGGAGCCTTTTCTTCTTTCCATTCCAAATTGCGAGTTCCAACTAGCCACGAGGGAAAATCCCACCGCTCCTCACCAACGCGCCGCGCATGTGCAGACAGGTGGCTCGCCAGGGCGCCTGCCAGTTTTTTTTCTTTTCGGCTGTGTTAAGTTCTCTGAAAAGAGATAAAAAAAGTATTGTAGCATGTTTTAGTTTTATTTGATAAATAGTGTCCAACCGTTGACTAATTAGGTTCAAAACGTTTGTCTCGCAAAGTACAACCAAGTTGTACAATTAGTTTTTAATTTCATCTACATTTAATACTTCATGCATATATCGTAATTTTGATGTGACTAGGAATTTTTTTATAGTGCTTTTTTTTAGGAAGTGAACACAGCCTTCGTTTCCATTAAAAAAATTGATCACTTGTCAACTGGGAGGGATCGTGCACAGTTGCACAACGCCGGTTGGTGCACGGGGTGTTTACTTCCTCCTCAACAAATTTTCATCCCGTCACATTATGCATAGAGTATTAAATATAAACAAAAAATAACTAATTACATAGATTGTGATAAATTTGGAAGATAAATTTTTTAAACATAATTAATCCATGATTTGACAATGTCGTGCTACAGTAAACATGTGCTAATGATGAATTAATTAGGCATAATAAATTCGTCTCGTGGTTTTCAAACGAGTTATGTAATTAATTTTTTTATTAGTATCCGAACACCCCTTCTGACATCCTATAAAACATCCGATGTGACACCAAAATTTTTTTACCCCAGGAACTACACACAACCCCCCTAGCTTGAGTTGAACCTGGCTATTAGAGTTGAACCTGGCTTTTTTTAGGCCTGTAATTGAACATGAATTTTACATAATTCAGTTCATTTTTATAGAAAAAAACACAGGAAAGGGAAAAAAAATCTCACGTTCCAAAGGGGTCTTAGTCAGGACTGAATCTGGGATGATTAGGTCAATCTTGGCGATAGTTTTATCTTACTACTTTAGACGCCTATGTGTTAAAAATATTATAGACAAGTTTCATCTTTTTAAAACTCATTTCATCACATAAATTTTTTACCAAAACTTATTTAATAATTAATACTCATGAAACTCCGTTGAGACCGGCTTGGCCTTTTGAGTTGTTTTTTCTCGTTGTGGCTGCTAGTTAGTGGATTCATACAAGATTTGTCATCTTGGTTAGGTGGACTCATAGTTTCATAGTTCCAGTCAATTAGTTGGAGAATGTATAACTTATCGTATGGTCGCTTGGACTGTTTACGGTTCATAGATTTATTTACACAATCGTGTAATCCAATACATCTTGAAATTGGACTCCATACCGTCACTAGAAACATTCTGTTCTAACTCATAGGAGCACAGGTCGTAAGTACTAGTCATGTATAGGATAGGAAGGGGCGCGAGGGTATTGTGGGAAGGAAAAATAGACTGTTGAAAGAATACCTTTTTCTCTTTAATATTAGGGATATATTATGAAATATAATTTCATAAGAAACCTATTTTAAGATATAGATGTTGATACTATATTTTATAAACCTGCGATTGATTGCCTCATTGAAAAGCCAATTGAAATATTTCTAAAAACAACCTAGACTTGGCATAGACCTACAACTAAGGGTAGTTTGGATATTAGATGCCAATCGTTTTATATAGCTGCTAAAAATAGCCCAAAGAGGGCTAACATTGGGTTTCTGCTAAAAATTAGCCAATCTCTTGACTAGTTCATTGCTAAGCATAACTAGCTAACAAGGGTTGATAGTTCATTATTATGGATGTATGCACATAGGGTCTCTTTGGTTGCATATACAACTCCTTATCTAGACTTAAGGCTATCTGCACTCATGGTCCTCTATATTCATCCTCTATACGTCCTAGTCAGCAAGATTCTCTCCTCTATACTCAATTCTCCCGCACCCATCCATCCTCTATATCATCCTCTATCCACTCTATCTACTGTGGGACCCACTTGTCACTTTATCTAAATATATCCATGAGTGATCTAGTTTTGAAGGATTTATTGAGACGAATTTAATGGTGCAATCGCATTTTAATTTGGATTTTTGGTTTGTGAGTTATAGCATTTTTTTCCTTGGTTTAGCTAGTAGGGCCCGCCACTGTACACTATAGAGTAAACACTGTGCTACTCTAAATATAGAGTAAGAGAAAGGATAGAGTATCGTTTTAGAGTATCCAGTGCAGCAGTTTTTACTCTATATTCATACTCTAAAGCTTTAGAGTATCGTTTAGAGTACGCCAGTGCGGACAGTCTAAGTAGTGCGGTTGATTCTTGTTTGGTTACCTGCACAGCATATGCAATCTAGCACTATCCTCAAAGCATGCTTAGCTTGCATCCCACGATTCCGTCAAATTATGTGTAGCCAGCTATTCACCCTTCCTCCTGCAACCGCTTTGCAGCCCAAGACACATTCTAGCCATTTACACACAAAACCAATCACACACATAACACTGTACAACTTCCTATCTAAGCAAACCAAATAACAACAAACTGTATTACCTTGTCCACTTTAAGGGTATGTTGCATAGCCTTAGTAGTTAATACAATGCATACTAATGCATGTAACCAAATCATACCCATATTAGCTAGGTATCCAAATATGCATTGGTTAATAGTTAGTTGGATAATGTTTAGCTCCAACTAAAGATTAGCCTTATGCACTATTTAGATTAGTTAGCAGCTAATAGTTAGTTGACTAATAGTTCAAAACTAATATTAACTAGCTAACTATTATATGGATGTTGTTTTGGATCCACCAACTAATAACTAATCGCGTAGATGGTTAAGTCTCTAATGCCATTCCTTTTCAGTTTGGTCTGTGGGAGAATAAATGTGTCTTCTTGCAATGTACTCTAACTATAACAAATGGAATATTAGCTAGTTAGGATAACCAATGAGATAATACTCCTTCGGTTCAAATTATAAGTCATTTTGTCTTTTTTATACATAGCTATCTAGGTATACAATATATTTAGATGTATAACAAAAATTATGCACTTAGAAAAGCCAAAACTACTTATAATTTGAGATGTATGGAGTACTAATTATCAACTAGATGGTTAATAACAATTAGATGAATTATTAGTTAGTCTGGTTGAATTCAAACCGCTAATTTTTACTCCGATTAGTAGGGATGACAATGGGTCGGGTAAGGTGAGGGTGGAGGAAAAATCTGTAACAGAACCGAACAATTATACGAAATTAAGTAAGAAAAATCACCCACCGAAGAAGATAATTTAGCAAACTTAAGCCCATATAACCCGGTAGTATGTGAAACCACGAAGGATTTCAAATCAACCAACATATAAACCAAGATCGTACAAATTTAGCAGCCACAGTCATATGTTACATAAGATTCGCAACAACACGAAGATACATCGAAGTTTGAAACATAAAGTTATTACAAACCAAATTCAAAATAAAGTAGCGGAAGCAAATAATTTTAAAACCACACACACGTTTAGTTCAGATACAATGTCAAACGACAGTCATGTCCAATAAAAACATCAGATAAGACATACGGAGCGACCATGCCCTTGGTCCTAATTGTCGCCCATTGCAGGGTACAGGCAGTTGATGCAATAATCGTAGTACATCTGACCATCTGCAACAACAATGGGAACAACACCCTGAGTATGAGAAAGTACTCAGCTAGACTTACCCGTCTTAAACTAAAATAAAGTGATACCAAAGAGTATGCAAGGCTTTCTTTTAGTGGACTAGTTGACTCATTTGCGAAAGAGCAATAAGTTAACATAATGAACCATTTAAATACTTTGCATCATCTTTATTATAACCTATTAATCTAGGTAAGCATCTATACTATAGCAACCACTTGATTAACCAATAATGTCCAATTACCAACTTAGATTTAGTATTTCCAACGTTATCCATATAAACATAAGTTTTCCATCATCATTACTACAATACCGTAACTCGAGTCAAGTGCCCACTATCCAGAAGCGATGGCGATTCGAATCGATTCCTAACCAGCTGGTAATTTATTCCTCACATAAATCACACTCACCGATCAAGTGAGCTACAGATCATCAATGACACTTTTCAGGTAAACGTCGTGGGATAACAATCATGGACCGTAATACCCAGGGGCCTCCCGACTGCTAGGAATCAGGACCCAACCTGCCCTTGGGCTCACTCTTCATGCCCCCGTCATACCCCCTTCAGCACCAGTCTGCCAATCCGAGTTTATCCCGGTCCGAAATGTGCCACTAGCTTCACGGTCGAAAGGTACGTTATTCGGCCAGCTAAATGTGAGGCATGCGTTCAACATGACAAGAGGGACGAGCAATGATTGGTCCTTAATCAACATAGACGGAAAACTAATAGCACCCCAGAATCCTGTCTGGTTGCCTCCAACTTTTTTGTCCGATCTCCAATTATCCATCAACATATGGTTATTTCCAGGATATCATCCATACCAATGCTAAAGTATTACAGTAACCAATTATATTTGCAGGTGACAGGAAATCACCGATCGCTACCGGTCTAAGCAAGGCTAAACAGTTATTCGATCCTAAACCTAACAAGGTAAGAATATAGTAAGGTAGGCAAAGATAGTAATAAATGCATCAACAGTTTCACTCAACTCCTATAACTTAATACAACAATATATAAAACTTATATATAAAAAATTGCTCTTATAAAGTAGGAGAATTAGGATGCTTCGGGGCTTGCCTCGCTCAAAGGAACTAGGTTGATGGTCCACGCACTTGGCAGGTCCTCTCCTTGCTCCTCTACCTCTGACACCTCCTGTGCCTGGATTTCCTGTGGGTCAGTCCCGACCTGCTCCTCTGGTACTGCTACTTGCACTTCCTCCAGTGATCTTGTATGATGCATTTGTATAAGTGAGGATGCAAGCGGTGTATTAGATGCGGTGGCATGTGATGATCATGATGGCATGCAATGCAGATGAACACACTTAGATTTATTGGATAGAAAAGAGGTAAAACTTTTCTACTAGGTAGTCGACATGAGTACATGTCATACATGTCATCTACTACATTCTCTTTTACTACTAACCCCCATTACTTTTCCGATAACTAACATATAGCCATAACACAAGTGCTACTACACTTCATCACCACAACTAAATTAACATGTCAAGTGACATCAACAAGTTATTTGATGCTTCAAAGATACACCAAAGCTACACCATTAAACTAATCAGGCATAAAGAATATTATTTTATTTCACTTTAAACTAAGGTTACAACAACAACATGTATTTCTAGTACATATAAAATATATAAAAATTACAGTAGCATACTCATACCATAAGTAGTCTACCATAAAATTTTCATGACAATTGGATAAGTAAAACTGTCTGCACAAAAATGACAAGCTAGAATGTAAAAATGAGCATGAAAATACTTTGTACTATGAAAAGTATCAAACAATAAATTTAGTATTTTTTCCATAATGTACATAGTCTAAAACACTATACAAAAAGTTTCATATACATGTTTTATTCATATTTTTGACTCTAACAATTTTACAAGAAATAGCAAATAAATGCACCAAAAATAGATAGCTATATTTTTCTATAGAACATGTATGACTTATATTTTTCACAGAAAGTACATATCAAGAATAGATCAACAAAATTGGAATCATATTTCTCTGATGTATATTCTATTTATTATGCATTTTCTAAGAAATTAGCATTTATAATAATTAAATAAAGCTACATATAAAAGTATCACAAAATTGATATACAATATTTTTAACAGATAGATCTAGTCCTAAGGAGCACAGCAAAATTTGTTTCATCTAATTTGGAGCCAATTTGACCAAGATATGAATATTTGAAGCATTTAAACAAATTTAGAAATTCATTTCTTTTAAATCTGAAAATCCACCCGGCCTAAATATGCTTCGCACACCCGGCGGCGTCACCCTGGACTTGTCACCGGTGGCTGACAGTGGGACCCGAGGCCCCACCTGTCATACACCCGATAGGGGGGAGCTCACCGGCGATGAGAACTCACCGATGATGAGGTCTTCGACCGATCCGTGAGCACCACCGTGACCTACACCGCGAGCCGCACCCACTCGGCTACGAAATGGAGCGTGGGAGCATGAGAGCACGCTCGCCGGCGTGCATGGTGGCACGGCGGCGCTGGCGCACGGTGACCAGCCAGAGTAGGGGCGCAGTGACGGCTAACGAGGCGTGCGTGAGCTCCGCGAGATGAAGGCAGACGCGTAGCCTGCGAAGGAGAAGGAAGAGAAGAAGCGAAGGGCTCCAGCCACAGTGGTCGAGCACGGTGGCCACCGCGCTGGTGGCGGAGAAGAAAACGTCCAATTGGGCCGTACCTCTGCACTAGGGGTGCCGCGAGCGCGAGCACAGAATGGAGCGGAGCAATACAGAGCCGAGGACGGGAGGAATCGGAGCATGAGGCGGCGGCGAAGGCGCACGTCGTCGGCAGAGCTATGCGGCGGCGCGCGGAGTTGCTGCAGCGCTGCGGCTTGCTCTGGCAAAAGGAGGAGGAGGAGGAATGAAGCGGATGGGGAGGAAGGGGCGCGGCGTGGCCGGCTTAAGGGCGCCGTGGGGGCCATCGGGCGCCACCCCGCCGGCGTCACTGGCATATGGCCGCCACGCAGCGGCCGTGGCCTGCGTTCGGTCAGAGCAGCACGCGGCGTGCGGGAGCGAGCGCGGGTGGAGCGGGTGAGGCCGAGCTGGACTGGGCTGGCTTCGCGCATGGGCCAAGAAGGGAGGCGCGTGGCCTAGTAAGAAAAGAAATTTATTTTTCATTTTATTTTGTGAAGAACAACAATATTTTTACCTTTTCGAGCAACAAAAATCATTTTTCATAAGTTGGTCCAAAAATAAAAGTTGTTTAGAATTTTTGAACTCTATAACTTTGCTTAAAGGTGCATTTTAAAATTCTAACTAGATTTTGAAATAAAGATTCAAAGTTCATTTAAATAAAAATCTCATTTTTCTAAGTTATTTTTAAAAGCAAAATTTAAGAAATTTTTTAATACAAAACTTGCTCCAAATTACAAGCTAAACATTCATAAATTATTTGCACTACCAAACAAACATGTTTATTGACCTAACAAGCATAATCATGGCATAGCAATTGCAACATCCATATTTCAGAGCTGTTACATATGTTTCAAACCAATGTTTCATTTATATGTCATGTGATTATGAAGGCAAGATGATGCTCATGCTCATGATTTGCAGTGTCTAATGCATGCTTAACACCTGAGGTGTTACAAAATCCACCCTTGACGACGCCCGCGATATTTGGCTACACCCGCCCTCAATATTTGGCTACCTGCGCGGCTGCCCCGGTGGGTGCGATATTTGGCTATTCAAGCGGACTCGTTGCTTCTCAAGCGTCCTAGATTTAGAAGGTTGAGTTTTTGTTTTTGGATGAGCGATTCAACATAAAGGTCGGTTTTGATGGATAGAATGTTGATTTGAGTGGCTCTAAGCTTGACTCGGTGGTGGCAGCGGCTAGGACTTATGGCGCTTATCTCCGGTGGTGAGTTGATGACGCACCTACAATATCTCTTGGCGTCTACACAAGGGTTGCGAGCACAACAATGGACATAGTAAGCAGGTGAGATAGAGCCTGAAGAGGGAGAAAATATTTATATATTGCTTATGACCTTCCCATAGTGGTATTCGTATCTTTAGAAATCTTTTATATTATATAAGAATCAATTTTGTAGACATTCATAGCACGCTATTAGGGCTTCCCCAACGCACTTACGTGGTGTGCTGCCCCAAACTCCAGCTCGGCTCCGGCTATCCATGTCACCTAAGCCAGTGGCCTCGCAGACCAGCAGAGATGCCTGTAGAAGCGACATTGGCTTGGTCTGACGAAAAGTTGAGGAGAACGCTGAAGCAAGCGTTGGAACGAGAGACTAGTGGCCTTGGTGACGTACTCCCTCCGTCCCGAAATAAACGTCATTCTAGCATCCGAAAGCTGTCCCTGAAAGAGTGTCATCGGAGGCATCGGTCCCACACTGCTCCCTATAACCGCACTGCATCGCCCTGAGCCATCCGCTCGTCCCCTCCAATCTCGGCGTCTCTCTCTCTCTCCTGCACTGGCGCCCCCCTCCCCTTCTCCTCCGCCGGTAGAAGGCCAGCGCCCGCCCTGCTCATCTCCTCCACCGGCGACGGTAGGTAGCTGAGATCCAGCCCCTCCCTCATCTGCTCCACCGCGCGAGGCAACGGGTAGACGAGATCCAGTCGGCCGAGATCCAAGCAGCCGAGATCCATCCGGCCCCCAACCTCCGCTGGCTTCTCTTCTCCTTCGTCGGTGCCACCTTCCCCTTCTGCTCCATTGACGGCGGGGAGACGCTGCTGCTTGGCTTGGAGGCCGAGATCCGCCCCGTCCCCCATCCACAACGCCCCGACGCGGAGCGGTCGCGGATGGCGCTGCCTTTGCCCATGGTGCCCGACGCGGAGGAGCCAGAGATGGGTCTCGGAGGAACCGGAGATGGGGGCTGATGCAGCATGGGGAGGGCAACAGCGACTGGACATCCATGGCGAGGAAGGCAGAGATGACCATGTGCGCGACAGAGAAGAGTAGGGGCACGTATGTCTTTTTCCTTTGGCCTTGGTCCGCGTGAGAACTCCTAAAACGACATTTTTTGTGGGACGGAGGGAGTACGTATACTACAACATAGGCTAAAGCAAAGATACGTGGTCCCGATGTAACGTAATATATTAATATACTGTTAACGTTTGAGGCTGCTCTTGTGCCGCTCGCATTGGAAGATACTACTAAATGCCTCAGAATGCTGCTTCATCAATATGGCGTCCTCTTTTATCTGAAACACTGTAGTGACACTGTAGCATTTCGTTGTTATTTGGTAATAATTGTCCAACCGTTGACTAATTAGGCTCAAAACGTTCGTCTCGCAAAGTACAACCAAACTGTATAATTAGTTTTTGATTTTATCCACATTTAGCATTCCATGCATGTATCACAAGTTTGATGTAATGGAAAATCTTGTTTTTTATAGTATACTTTTCAATGGAGCTGAACACAGGCTGTGTTTAGTTCTGAAATTTGGAGCGCCAAAATTTACTGTAGCGACACTGTAGTATTTCGTTTGTATTTGGTAATAATTGTCCAACCGTTGACTAATTAGACTCAAAACGTTCGTCTCGCAAAGTATAATCAAACTGTGCAATTAGTTTTTGATTTTATCTACATTTAGTATTTCATGCATGTATCGCAAGTTTGATGTGATGGGGAATTTTTTTTTTCATAGTGACCTAGCCACAGTCACAGGTCCTGTTTAGTTGGTGAAAAATTTTGGCTAAGTTTTTGTAGCACTTTTTGTTGTTATTTGACAAAATTTATCCAATTATAGACTAACTAGGCTCAAAAGATTCGTTTCGACATTTACATACAAACTGTGCAATTAGTTATTTTTTTTATCTACATTTAATGTTCTATGCATGTGTCAAAGATTCGATGTGACGGATACTGCGCAAACTTTTTTTTAGATTGGGTGGCTAACTAAACAGGACAATGTGCTGGTGCCCTCAACGGCGGCCTGGCGCTAGCTACCACGCCATGACGCCAGGGCTACACAAACTGACACCAAATCAAATCAACGCGGACACCCATGAGCGCCAGACCAAGGAATCCCGACAAGCGACAACCGATCCAGGGCCCGTGTTTAGATCCGAAATCGGGAGGTCGGAACAGTGCCCATCAAATCGCACTGTAGCAACTTTTGTTTTTATTTGGTAAAAATTGTCCAAACTTTGACTAATTAGGCTCAAAATGTTCGTCTCGTAAAGTACAACAAAACTGTGTAATTAGTTTTTAATTTCATCTACATTTAGTACTTCATACATGTACCGACATTTTGATGTGACGGGGAATCTTCTTTTTGCATAATAAAATTTGGGTGTTGGATTTGGGAACTAAACAAGGGCAGGGCCACGGCCCAGACCCATGATTCTCTGCTTGCCCGCATCATTGCTGCAGCGCCGCCGCCAACACGGAAAACCGATGCGCAAAGGAAACCCTCAGAGCTGGTCGCCTCCCCTCGTTTCAAATTCGCCGAATCCCTGCGAACGGTCGCCGAAATTTCAAAATCCCACCTCCCAATGAGCGGGATCCTCCCCCGTTTCAAGTTTCAAACCCACCCACTCCCACTCCTCACGAGCTCTCCCAGTATCTATACAACTATCCCATCCCCGTCTGTGCTGGGGCCTGCCTTTCGTCGAGCGCTGCGGATGGAATGGGACGGCGAGGTCGGCATGAACTCCGTCCCGGACGGCGTCGTGCAGCACATCCTGTCGATGCTCAGCAACGCCCGCGACGTGGCCGCCTGCGCCTGCGTCTGCCGCCGCTGGCGCGACTGCGTCCCCTACCTACCCGCGCTCTTCTTCGCGCGGAACGCCTTCGACGCGGCCGCCGCGGACGACGTCATCGGCCGGATGGTGGCCTCCGTCGCGCGCCTCAGGGAGCTGGTCATCTACTGCCCCTTCTCCATGGCGCGCCTCCCGGCCTGGCTGGCCGCGCGGAGCGCCACGCTCCGGGTGCTCGAGCTGCGGATGGACGCCGCCGCCGACAAGGTCGCGGAGGGTGGGCACCTCGACTGCATCGGCCTGGCTGCGAACCTGGAGGAGCTCAGGCTCTGGGGAGTGTCTCTCACGGCCGCGCCCGCGTGGGGCCGGATGGAGCGGCTCCGCGTGCTGGAGGTTGTCGGTGCGCCGCTGCGGGATAGCGCCGTGAGGGACGCCATCGCCGCGTGCACCAACCTCACCGATCTGTCTCTGCTTGGCTGCGACTGCTCTGGCACGGTGGCTATCGACCTTCAACTGCTCCAGCGGTGCCGGCTCGACATCCTCGGCGCCGGCAACTGCTCGCTCTTGCTCACCGCGCCTCGCCTGGAGTCAATCGAGATCCAGGGCTTCACCTGGATCACTCTGCGTGGTGGCCACAGCCTCCGCCGCCTCTCAATTGCCAAGAGCACCGGTGAGCCACACGCATCTCGAACTCGAATCTTGGTCACCTTTTAGTCAGTTTAGCATTTCCTTGACGTGATGAGAAATTTTGCGATGGGATGATGCAGGGAGGGTTCACAAGGTTGACACTGGGAATCTCCCAGATCTGGATCACCTCTCGCTGCGCGGTGTTCAGTGGAACTGGGCCGCAGTGATCTCGGTGCTGCAGTGCGCTAGCGAGGTGAAGCATCTAGTGATGAAGATCGAGTTCTGTGGGGACTTGGATGCACTCCAGCCATTCCCCGAAGTCGATTTGGTTGACTTCTTCGACAGCCACCCGAAGCTCCGCAAATTTGAGATCCATGGTGCCATGTTCGCTGCCCTGTGTCAGAAAAATAGCCTGAAAAATGTGAGTGGGCTGTCGTTCCTATAGCCGCATTGAAATATGGTTCCTAATTTGATTGGTATGCTAGACAGATGTGACATATAGCTAATTCGTATGAATTGTGCATGCAGTTGAATTCAAGGTTCCTCATCCCTTGTTTGGAAGAGGTTCTGATCACTGTACGCTCCCCGCTCAATGCTGAACAGAAGCTGAACACTCTCGAGTCGCTTGTGAAGTACAGCGTGAAGCTGCGGACGATGGTCATCAGGATCTCACAGATGAAGAATTGCCATGAAGCTGCTGATGAGTTCTTTGAGGAGATATGTAAGTTCAAGTACATGAACTACAGGAGAGTGCGAATTGAATAAGCGGAGGTGCTGTTTTGATCCTTTAAGTTAATTTGATTGGGGACTCAATTTTTTATATCATTCCAGAATAATTTTACTGTCATTATTGATGGAGGATCCATTTTCAACCTTTTGAGTGGTTTGTTAAGTTTTTTTTATATCATCTAGTCTATATATTGAGTACTAGAGGGAGTTGTTGGAACAATTTCATTGAGTATTGTGCCTGCAAATTGTTGTTGTAACCGTCTTTGTTGCCATAGCAAACATTTCATCTATGAACAATTTCAACCATGAACATCAGTGTTGCTTACTGTTCACTGTCCTTTTTTAAAAAAAGAATGTTTCTTCTTATTATTATGAATTATGACACATTCATTTACTTATTTAGATCTATACATTTGGCAACTGAGACACTTTATTCTATGGCTGTTTATTTTGCACAGCATTTTGAGTGCTTGTGTGGTCAATGTGGTTTGGGTTCTCATATATATATTTTGAAAGTGACACAAGTATTATAACTCCATGAATAAATTTAGAGCCCATATCTAAACAAACTTGCCCATCTTTGCCTTCTCTTATTTATGCATTTCTTAATAAAATACTCACATAGATACACTAAATTTATTGGTTTGCAACATGCTTTGGTTACCTATTAGAGAATCTCCAAGAGGCACTCTACATGGTCACAAAATTTAGAAAACAAACCCCCCCAAAAAAAAAGCTCCAATAGACTCCATATTTTCTGATCTCCAAAACCAGCTTTCTTGCTTTCCACTTTTGGAGAGGCTACACGGGTCTCTAAATGGAATATATGGTAGTTTTCTCATGAATTTTTTCACGCAAAGAAAGTTATGATAAGTTGTTTGAGTATAGTGAACAAAAATCTGAGAGATTTACAAAGATAATATGTATTGAATGGCTCTCCAAATAGAGATATAGAGATTAAAATTTGTAGAGGCTCTTGAAGTTGCTTTTATACTCTATATATATGCCTTTCTATCCTCACTCATAATTTTTCTTATTTGCATGATTGCATCACACATTTATGTATGTTAGACATGTGTTTAGTTAATACCTTAGCTTGAGCTATGTTAGCTCATGTCGCACCCCATCTAGCCTGGCCAATTTTAATCTTACCTACTAGAATTTGTAATGGATGTTTTCTCCTTCTCACTTATAATTGATCCTTCCGTTCCAAACTTTCTATCCCAAACAAGGCCTTAGATGCAGATCTAGGGGGTGTGGGTAGGTGGGGGTGGGGAGAGGGATCTATTTAAGTTATTTTTCGTAATGACAAAGATGAGCAATTTATATACATATTTGGGGCTACTTTTTTTTTGTTGCAAGTTAGCATGGGAGCATAGTATATTGACATTAGCGTTGCTCATTGAACGATATGACGTTTCGTCACCGTAGTGCAGCGTGATTTCTAATTTTGTTGCACAAGTATATTTGCGAGTTGCAGTGTCACATGTGGAAAGCTTGTAGCAAAAGGGTTGACTTGGGGCAGGTTTTATATATCATGCTGCACCTGAATAATTTTGTTCTTGCAATAGGTTTTCTATTGCATTGCTTGTTTTGTCTGTGATGGGTCTGTTTCATTGCAAGTTGCAACATGAACATATCTTTTTTCATATTACCTTTCGGATACCAGCTAGTATTTTTATATTGAAACGAGCTGCAAGCAACAGAAGCAAGAAAGCGATAGAACTTATAAAAGAAATGGAAGATTCCAGAGAATTGATCAATTGATTCAGTTCGTGAGCTGATGGTGTAAGCTTGCCTCACTGAGACAAATTGGTCGAACAGATAAGGAAGTTGTTTTACGGGTTCTCTCTTGAATCCAAAGGACTGGACCCGGAGAAAAGAAAGCCCGCAACAGCCAGACTAGCCGGCCCTAAGAACTAAGAAAGCTGTATTTTCCTTTTGATAAAAAGGAAGCTCTTTGTTGAGCTTTGGCAGAAGGTGATTATCTGAAATAGCTTGGGCCGGTTAAGGCCTTGTTTGGTTATCTAGGGATGGGCCTAGGAACCATTACAGCTGATCAAGGTTATACAAATTAGTGAACCATTCCGGCTGGGAATTGTTCGAGAAAATCGTTCTTGGATAAAGGCCTAAAGCTTCTCTTGAAAAGCGTTATATTTTGGCATGCTACAGAAAATTAGCATGCGTGTCAGGCGACAGCGGAACCTAGAAAGCGAAAGAATCCAGGTAGAACAGGATGTCCTACCAAAATTCCGGAGTATGAAGAAGGATTTACGAATAACCATTTGTGCACTGATGATGTGGCCATGGTGGTAAGCAAGAAAACAAACACCCTGTTCGTTTGAGCTATTCAGCGGAATCAGTAGCCATCCAGCAGTGTTTTTCTCTCACAACAAACCAGCGAACAGTACTTTCAGCCACAATAAACTAGCGAAACGAACAGGCTGAAAGAAATCGGTTCTCTACCACACCGCATGAAATTTGCGAAACTTTCAGAGAACACCACCATGAAGCAACTTCTTACCAGAAGGATGCCACCCTATTAGCTGTTCACTAAATTTTAAGAGATATATGTATTTGTACTATTTAATGCATCTGACTAATAAGATACGGAGTACTCTCTCCATCCCAAATTATAAGACATTCTAGAAATCTTGGAGAGTCAAAGGATTTTAAGTTTGACCAAATTTATATGATAAGATAATAATATTTATGACATCAATTAAGTATCATTAGATTCTTCATTAATTATATTTTCATAGTATACCTATTTGATGTTATAAATTTTTTGTAATTTTCTCTATAATTTTGGTCAAACTTAAGATGCTTTGACTCTCTAAGATTCTTGGAATGCCTTATAATTTGGAATGGAGGGAGTAATAGACAATGGATACTCCGTAGTTTATATTCAGTACCTGTTCATCTTCCTAGCTAACTTGACCAGAGCTTGGCTCAAGTACCTCTCATTTAACTCTATACGGGATTGGACAAAGCTCAGTGAGGCCTTCGTAGGGTGTTTCCAGAGTTCCTGATGCTCAAGTGGGGAGATGAATTAGGCTAATATAAAGTTCTCACAAAATTAAACCCTACCGTTCAACCCATCTCACCCTTTGCCTAAATAGTGCTTTTAGCTTATTGCACAAAGTTTTGCAACCTAGTTCTAATCCTAGACTAACATGGAATTCTGATAATGTAAATACATGAAACTAAATTACTCAAATGTAAAGAAGAAGGGATAGGAACGTAGCGATATTTTTCCGAGGTATGAGAGACGATACTTCCCACTAGTCCTTGTTAGAGCATCTTGCAAGGTATTGCTCCCCCTTAATCCGTGCAAAGACCAAGTGCTCTCTACGGATTAATTCTTCGACACTCCGACACAGAGAATTATCCACAGCTGTTTACACCATGAGTTGGGCCTCTCACAGTCACCACCAAGAGATCACCAAGCTCCACAACATCACCAAGTCATCTAGGTGACGTCGATCACCAAGAGTAACAAGCATAAACTCTCACTTCACCTAACTAAGCCTAATGAGAATAGATGATGCACAATTGATACTCCCTAAGCACTAATCAAGTCCTTAATATTGAATTAGCGAATCCAAATCACTCCAATATCCCCAACCTCTCTTGGACACCAACAAGTGTATTTGTATCTTCAGAATGCCAAGAGAGTCCACTAGCATGAGATGGAGGTGTATTTATAGCCCTAAGTCCAAGAACTAGCCGTTGCCCCTCCACTCAGGACAACTCTAGTGAAGCTCCAACGAAACATGATGTTGTGAACGTCACATTCAAAACATTGTTTTTTATTTATGGTACAACACACGCACAAAATACAATTATCATGATGTTATTTTTTATTCACATTGCAACGTATGGGTATAATCCTAGTTAATAATCATTCTTTAAGTAGTCAGCGGCGTGCCTCTTGGCAGTGAGACATCTGTGTTAACTTCAATTCATCAAAGATCTTCCATCCTAATCTCTCGAGAGGTGAGCAACTGTGCCACCTGTTTCACCAAAAAGAAATTGTCAATACTCAACACACAAACTTTTGAGTAGAAAGACAATTTTTAAAAGCATCGTGTTCCGTCTCCAAGGCTCACGGTCTCCTCAGGCTGGTCCTGGCGCTGGCGCGGGCGCAGGCGCTTCTGTGGCTCCTGCTTTGTAATAGCGAATAACGCGACTGTTGATTTTCTGAGCCGGCCGTGCATTTGGCTCCACCGATGACTAAATAAATGAGAAATAAACAAGGAGAAATGACAAGGGTTTAGGATCACTCTGGTGTGGTGTGAAGATAAAATTCACAATTTAGAGGAACGTGGTTTTGTTCAGTGTTCTCTTAGTAACGTACGTACCTCCTTCACTCGATCTATCGAGTCGATCTCTTCCTTTGATGCATCTGCTACCTGGTACACATTTAGGCACAGAATATTAACAGCAAAGTATAATAAGGGGCTGTAAGTGGACTGTATGCTAACATGGAGGAGAGAGAAGAGAAGCGGGCTGTAAGGCCAATCTCAATAGGAGTTTCATGAGAGTTTGATTGACATTAAATATGCTGACATGACACTATATTAATGAAGAGATATTATGAAAGTTTCATAGGAGTAAAGATAGTTTCATAGAGATGAAGCTCTTCTACATTGTTTTTAAAATATGAGTGCGTTGGTAACTAGGCCATGAAACCCCCACTGAGATTGGCCTAAGTTTACAGCCAGCTTATGCACAAAAACCAAGAAGTTCTGTGAGACAGATAAGTAGGCTATAAGCCGGCTAGATGTGCTATAAGTTTCTATATAGCCAGCTGCCGGCTGTATTATTAGCCTCGCTCTAAATTGAATCATTTTCGTATTCAATAAGTTCATCTTGTATTTAACAAGTGACATATTTAGCCAACAAAAAAAGGCTCCTTACTAGTTTCTAGTAAAAAAGAAAGAAATTCCACCACCACCACAACTACAAAAAAAGGTCCGAAATACCCCACACTTAATTTTAAATTATCCACCACTGCTATCATAATTACCCCAAAATACGCTTTGTACCTATTTATAAATTATTATGTACTACCCTTTTCATATATCCTTATACATGCCTCTCTATTATATTAAAAAATAAACCCAAAACCTGGGGAAAAGATTACATAATTTAGTTGAACATAAGTTTGTTAATGTATGCGAAAAGATTATAGTTGTACGTAATTGACATTATCATTTGTAAACTATATTAGGAAAATATAAACATATATATAGCTAAGTGCAAAACGCACACAGAGTCAGAGTTGCACATAGCTTGATGCATATGCAGCTCAGAATAGGTGGAAGTGAAAGGCACAATCATTCAGTTGTGGAACGTGGCATCCCAATCAAAACAAAATTTATTTTATTGAAATAGCAAAAATAACAAAAAGTGCATGTATAGGTATATAATAGAAAGAACAAGTTGACGATGGTAAAGCTCAAACAAATGAAAACATAAATATTTATAGTAGGCCTGGATTATTTTTATGAGTTCACAAAAATGGATTGTTTTCAGTTAAGTATATGTTTAGACATTTGGTCAACAACATATTAAGATCATTGTTTGCCAACAGCCGTTTTGTACAATTGTTATTTAGATCCTAAACAATGAATTAAACAATTGTTTTGTTTAAAATTGTTTAAACCGTTTAAAACCTGAATAGTCTAAATAGACTCCACTTATAACATGATTAAATGAGCTAACGACCATTTAATTAACCACTTTGCCAATAGGAGGATTACAACTACCACATTGTTACCTAGATAATTAACATCGTAAGTATATGAGGTGGAGTTGGATTTAGTTTCCTTCCAAAAAAATCTGATAAAATATTTATCTCTTACATGCATAAATATGCATACTTTCTCCCATATTTAACTTTTACACACATAATTATGTATATTTTAGTGTTACAGTATAAAATCGTCTAGGCCATTTAACCTCATTTAAACACCGTCTAAATGACATAAATGCTAAGCAAAGGATGACCAACTATTTACTGTTCATTATTTAGGATAACGCTGATTAAGATTACACAAGCTATTTGGCATTTGAAGCTACCATTAAAAAAATTTGAACCCTTTATTGTATTTAAAAAAAAGTGTAATCCTAACTAAAGATAATTTAGCTAGGAGGAACTAGAATTGTTGCAAGATTGTTGTTTCTACGGTCGAACTAAAACTATCTAACATTTTTCTTTGGCCTTCATTATATCAAGTTTTTTGGGCCTGTTGTATATTTAGTGCTTGGGTTCCCACCACTACTTAATAAACATTTTGTTTAGTAGTTGATCAAAGATTGGTCGCAAACACAATTTTTCACGCCACAACCTTTTAGGCCTCCTTTGGCTCATGGCTTAAGCAAAGGAAAAATCTAGGAACCGAAGTTCCTTTTCCTCTGGAACCATTTCCATTCCTTCACGTCTCTCTCCGCTCCTGAGGTTTGCCTCGGACTTCCGCCAATCCATGAGCTCGAACTGGATGTTTTTTTCCTGTGTTATGGTGAGGGAACGAATCCAAAGGAATGGATTCCTCCATTTCTCCTACGCGTTCCCAAACGAGTGATGACGTCAGCAAACCCATAGGAATGGATTCCTCCATTTCTCCTATGTTTCACCCGTGAGCCGAAGGAGGCCTTATTGGGCAATTTGGGTAACTCAAAACCATATTGTTTCTTTACCATGCTAATTCATTTTACGTTTAGCATCAAGAGAGAGAACACATGGTAAATTTGTGTGCATACCTTGCTCATGATAGTCCAAAGCACTCCTTCGGTGCAAGGTGGCGTCGTAAGCGAGCCCTCGTATCTATAGTAGCCAGAGGCTTTGTCTATCCAAGCCGACGGATCAACAGTGCCCTTCACTTCCTCTGTAGCATTCTGTTTACCAGCAAGCCTCTCGAAGTACGGCTTAAGCTGGGTATTAGCAGCAGCGAAATCGTCATAAGCTAGTACGGCTTTGCGTGATGATGATTTGGTGAATACATGGAGGAGATAGTAGTATATATCATATGAGGCACGTGCTACGTACATCGCCGAGCAGCTTGCTGGGCTTGCCTGCTTTGGAGCTGAACAGCACCGCGACGACGGCTTTCGACTTGGTGGAGTCCTCGTGCACCATGTGCATCTCTGCGTCAAAGCTTCACCCAACCGGCGGAGCCCCATCGTTCCAACACGCAGCAACAGCACAGGTAAGAAGACTGAAATGTGTGTTGCTACTCTGTATGCGGACTGAATGTGACCTTGCACTTTGATGAACGGGTTCCTATCCTATTGGCTGTGTAATAACCATCATGGTGTGGATGCCCATGCTCACCGGGTGCCGTTGACAGTGTGCTCAGAGGGAGCATGCCAGTGCACCTGCAGGAGCGTGTACTTCTTCCCTTCGATTGTCAGGTCGCCGTTCCCTCCTGTCCAGTTGAGCTAGACCAAGCAAGAATTGGACAAATTTACACAACAAACAGGATTAAACATTCACGTGTTATTATACTGATAAAAAGACGGCTTAGGCTTATCTGATCTGACCATGAAATCGTGGCCTCGGTTCTGCACGACGGCGGCGCCAGCCTTGTAGTTCTGCTCCAGTGGGCCTAAATCCTTGGAGACCTCAACCTTTGCGACGTCGATCGGAGACTGCTTGGTGCCACTGTCACAGATAGCCCAGTCCTTCTGCAATGTGGCCCATTTTTTAGGCCCGGTCGGGTCATCCTCCTTGTAGCTGAAGGTTGAATGCGGCGTGCCTGCACAACCAAAAGAAATCGAGCGCATGATCATCCTATAATGGAGATAAAATGGGAGAGATAGAGAGACAGAGAGAGATTGATTTCTGGATAATTTAATGGAGAACTTTTAGTACAACAGTAATTTCAAAAGTAGCTAGGTTTCTCATGCGAAATCCTTGAAGAACTTTTAAGAAGTTATGGGACGAAGAACTAATCCGGTCCCTTCGATGAGGATCTCCGGCCCCTGCAAAAGAAACTACGGGTGCTCCAGGACTTACTGCCCACTGCCGATGCATATCGCGCGCAGGACGCAAAGATCACAGGAAGGATGGCCAACGCGACGTTGTTCCTTCGCCGCGCCATCGCTGCTGCAGATTGTAGCCTGCGGCATCGTGGACACAAATAGCGGGCACAAATAGCTGTGCACTTACGGGAGGGCCGCCTTCAAAGTAGGAGAGGGATGATGGCCTCACATCCGTCAATGTAGTATTTTGGGCTATTATATTACACTGTGGCTAGCGTCCAGCCGTCCGGACGGACCCGCGTCCGGACGCCGGTGTATGTTGCTCCATTTCACGCGAACCGACGCTGCCTTCACGCCTACCATTCGGACGCCTGCGTCCCCTATGCTTTCCGCACCCGCGCCGCCACCCCCCTTGATTGCGTCATCTTGGGAGGCAGCGCCGCCATCCCCTTCGACTGTGCTGTCCTAGGAGGCCGGGCACCAAAGCTGCTGGTTACCCACGACAGGGCCGTGGCGATGGTCAGGGAGTTCGCGGACAAGGGGAAGGTGGTGGCCAGCCACCAACACCATTGCAAACATGTGCAACACCCGATGTACTTTTAAAACATCCAAAAGAAACATTTGCAACATACATCTAAAGACAGATGAAACACTTGAAATATACATCTGAAACACTTGCAAAAACACATGAAAATACTTCAAAAGTCATTGCAAAACATATACAACATCCAAATAAAAACGCTTGCAATGTGAAACATATGTGTCGGTTACCAATATTAGGGTACCCGGATGGAAGGCCACGATAAGTCATTAGGGCCGCCCCAGCAATTAGGGGGACGGACCGGACTCGGCCATAGGCCCTTACCAAGGAGGCCCGGAGTCGTTCAAAGAGGCCCAGGCGTCCATCTCAGCCCGCCCAGCGACTCGGACGTAAGTCCTGTCTTGCCCGACCCCTCGAGGGGCAGGACTCACGACGACCGAGGGTTGGGGCATAAGTTCCGCCCTGGTCGACCGGCCTCGGCCCACCTAGCCTCAAGGGTGCCGACTCCATTTCGCCCGACGGCTAGCGCACAGGTTCCGCCTCGCCCGACCCCTCCAAAGGGATCCTGCCTCACCCGACGGTTTGAGGTGGGATCCAAGAGTCAGACAATAAATGTTCGGGCCTGGGGCAGATACCAGCTGTTCGCCACTGTCCCACGCATGTAAAGCCCGTACTAAGGCATCGTCCCGCCGTGCGGGAGTTGGCACACCCCGCGCCAACTCGAGGCTGCGACAGGTCGCACTTAAGGGCGCACGCACGCGGCAGTGCATGGCGGACCGGCACTATGCCACCAAGACCGTGTGCGAAATTAATCGAAGACGGCGTACGCTGTGCTGCAATCCGCGCTGCACGGCATGGCGGCGCTCGACACCATGGCCAGGTGAGCGGCACGCCACTGCTGCCCCAGCTGCAGCAGAGTGACGACGTGGGGGGCTGCCCCCGTCCTCGACGATCGGGCCAGCAAGCCTCTGCTGGAAGAGAGAGAGTGCAGCACGCCACTGCTACCACAGTGGCAGCAGAGTGACGACGTGGGGGGCCGTCCCCGTCCTCCATGATCGGGCTAGCAGGCCTTTGCCGGCAGAGAGAGAGCGACACTGTCGTGAGAGCCTCTTTCTCTTTCTTCTTTTCCCCTTCTTTCTTCCTCTCGCCGTATACCCCAGGCTCCTCTCTTCTATCCTCCTTAATAATAAAGAGGCAAAATTTCAGGCTCTTTTTTTCGTCCATCCATTTGTTTAGTCCGTCTCCGAGGATAGAGAATTTCTTCTGTCCAGATTTATATATAATTTGTGTTTATACGAGTTAAAATAGCTCTTGCCTAGCGTGGTATGGAGTCCAATTTCAAAACATATTGAATCATGTATGTTGACATCTAAATTTCAAAATAGGCCAGCACGAGAATCCAGAGGTGCTACTGTGTTTCAAATTCAAGGAAATATAAGCAATAGAATTATTTTGGACTTTTGGGGGCGCTACGCGGAAGGTAATAACAGAGTCTCCGTATCCAACTTGATGAGAAAGATGTCACCGAATAGGAATTTGGGATGGTCACGGGAAAAGCCGCTGGACCAAGTCTATTTACAATTAATTTTGGACAGCGGTGGTTTAACCATATATATGCGTGGTATAACGTGCACAAGAAAACAACACCAAGATACACGTATGTGATATCCATGTTAGGAGTTTGATCAATTTGAGTATAATTACGGAAAATCAACGTGGCTGGTCTAGCCCAAGGATTTTGTTCTATTCTATATATACCAGAAGGCTAGCTGCACTATTATCTATACCTATTAATAAAAAGGTAAAATTTCAGCTTCTTTTTTTGTCTGGCCATTTTTCATCTAGCCCATTCTATTTAGTCTAACCACACGGCCCACTCGGCCACCCTACTGGCCTTCTACCCGCACGGCCTGCTCACTCACGCAGCCCGCTCGCTGCTCCTCTGCCTAGTCCGGCTCCAGCCGCTCCCTGCATCCTTCGCCCGCCCACGCTCGCCCGGTCCTCATCTACTCCAGCACAGGCACATCCTGGCTCCCCGTCCGCCCGAGCCCGATGAGCAACCCCAACAGGCTATGCACGTGACAGCAGGGGGGCGCGCATCCTACCGGCAAGCCGGCCAGCTACCGACCGGCGAGATTCAGAGTACCCTTTGTTTTCCCCTTATCGTCCTCTTCTCCGTGACTCCATGGCCAACGAAGTAGCCATGAGTGGCACCAGAGCATAACAATTACCGTCGAGAGGCCCAGAGGTCAAAGCCCATGCGGTGACGCGTACAGGCATCGAAGTTGTTGCTGCCCTTTATGGCCTTTCCTCTTCCTCGCATCATGAGCCGCGAAGCCGAGGTTGGATCAGCGCTTGCCGGTCAGCTTTTCTCAAATCACACCCATAATTCTTTCGGAGGTTGGATCGGTGCTTGCGGCAAAGCCTTGCCAACGGCGGACAGCCGCCCGCTAGCCCTGCGCAGCAGCAGACCAACAAGAAGCGGCCAGGGACAGCCGACCAGCGCGGCGCGGCTCGCCTTCTCCCCACATGGCATATGCTCGCATCCTGCCCACCTGCTCCCGTCCGCCCTAGCTCGGCCGCTCCCCTGCTCCAGTAGCACATGATCTCGTCATGGGGCAGCGTTGTACCAGAGGTGGCCACGGAGACGCCCGCTCGATCTGTGTCTGCCTCTCTCCCCAAGTCAATAGCCTCGCCACCATGTTGGCCTCGATGCGGCAACACGCCATTGTGGATTGGTGGAGGTACACTCCTGCCGACCAAACTAGCGGTGACACGCATCCATCCCGCCTAGGCCAACTGACGAAGAGGTCCGCCCCGCTGACTGCTCCTTTAGGCTTCACACCTCCGGTCTGGTGCCACGCCACTACATTTGGAGTCCGTCTTATTGCCTTCGTGTGTCATTGGCATGGTATAAATCGGAATTAAATCCAAAGCGAAGTTCCTGGTGTGTCCGTTATGGACTCCTTCCCTTTCTCTATTTTAAATTACCCGAGGGCCTCACGCTCGCTTCAATCCACAATCCGCCTGATCCACCGAGGTGCCAATGGTGCGAAGGCGGTACCATAGTTGGCGAGCGGGCGCGGCTACTGGCACTAGCGAGGTGAGCCGGATCCCAGTGGTGGCAACTTGAGATCATTCAACTATGCCCTACTCATAGGTAGATGTGCATCTACCTCACCTGTGTTGTAGTAGCACTGCACCCCGCTTCTTCTCCTTCTGATTTCTATCGTTCATCCTCATCCTGAGGAACAGTAGCTCCATATCTGCAACATCTGTGAGGAGGAGGTGGCCGCCACGCTGCGCATGTGCGAAGATGCACGCGGCCGGCTTGGATTAAATTGTGGTGGTGCAGTATTTGCTTTTCTTTACTCTTGACGGAGACTCTTTTCTGATTTGGGGAAAGGGATGAATAGTTATGGGAGAGAGAGCGTGTGCGTATGCTGAGTTGCTTTCTTTTGGTGCACATGAGATGGTGCTGGGAAATTTTAAAAGTAAATTTGCAGATGGGCATGAGTTAGGGGAGAACAGAGAGGAGCCAAACCTGATGGGTGCCTGGGTTGCAGTGCTCAGTGGAAGAAAACAGAGAGGTATGAGAGGCTGAACTAAACAATCAAAGATCGATTTCATGGTGTAGCCATGGTGTTATAGGTTAGCTTGAGGGACTGCGGCTGCTTTGAATTTTGGCGATAAGAGGCGGGGTTATGCTGACAGCTTTTATATTTTAACTTTTTTGCATTGAATCACACGGTGTGCTCTTTGTGCTTTCACTTTTTGACAATGTGTTTTCTAACTGGCAGTTCAGTTTGGTTCTTAAATTTATTCGTCATGAAATATAATCATACGGAATTACAGATACATGATATATTCTGTTTTTTAAATGCGTGGTTAATTGGCTGCACTTACTGTGGAGTGGACATTAGAGTTCAGAGCAAAGCCCTAATGTTCTCTTCTTGCTATATTTATTCGTGGTCGTGGGCTCCTTAGGCGCATGGAAATTGTTCCCGATGTGTTGTGCTTGGATCAGTTTAACTTTACATCTTGAACTTGAACATTTTCTTTTCTAGCATTTGGAGCTGTGATGCTTTGTGGGTTGGGACCATGCCTGCAACAAGTGAGTTGTGCAGCTCTGATCTCCGATCTAGCATTTTTTTAGTGCCAAAACTGTTTAGGGTAGTAATTAATTATGTCTTACTTCATTAACATGGTTGTTGGGCATTCTTAACGTCATTACCAAAAGTAGACTTAGTTTTCTAATTTTGATAACGGCGCCAAAAATGCCGAATCTATCCCTCATGCCACTTAAGCCAAGTTGTTATCCCCAGCATGACATGAGAGACGCGGTATTGAAATATGCAACTGCTCTTCTAAATAAATAATAAATAAGATCTGCAAGCGCACAGATTAATACCGATGTAGCATTTTAACCGGGAAGTATTCCAGGTATCGTTATTTATATTTTTACCACTGGGAAGGGATTACTAACATCAATGTTGATTGTGGAATGGAATATAGGAATGAGTATCAATAATTGCATGTATAAGTGAGAGCATTCATCTATCTCTTGCATACAGGGGTAAGTGTCACATAAAATATAGATAAAGTATGAATGGCGACAAAGATAATTAATCTGATCAGCTAGCCACATATAATAATGATAAGCACCTCAACAGATATTCTAGCAAGTCATTAGCATGGTATTAGGACGAACTACAAGGATATTTCCTAAGTTATTCTTAACTATAAAGTCTAGCATATCATAGTTAGTGCAAGTACACTTGGCAATCATTGCGAGAAAGGACTACGCCCATGCATAGTGATATTATCAAGGAAGATGAGAAACATAGCAATCACTCCCCCGTAATAATGTTGCTCTGCCTGCCTTACACACGGGAGGGGGACTATATAAGAACCAACGAAGCTGTCACCATCGCGGACCACCCCACGATCCGGCATATAAGGTGCAATCGTAGATAAATATGGTCTAAGCACCACGCCTACACAATATTTATCATTTACCCATGGATCCGATGGATAAACGCTATACGATCCTAAACATGTATATAATTCCAATCTAACTAAGCCAAGCGTATAACTACGATAAACTAAGAACAATATAATTGCAAACAATAACAAGTAGAGCATAGTCATAATCAATATATTGAAATAGAACAAAGTTGTATTCATAATATTGAAGAACAAAGATGAACAATGAAGAACAGTAAAGGAATTACCAAGAATCCTCTTGACAGATCCGGAAACCAATCGAAGATTGACTCCTTCTAGTTCTAATCCTATGTAGCTATGCTATACTAGAGATCTAGTTGATGTGGTGGCTCTAGGGCTTGATCAGAGACTCTCCTCCTGAGATTAGGGTTCGAAGAATTGAGAATGAGGGAGTGCCTCCTCCAGGGGCCAGGGGTCCTGCTTATATAGCCCCCTCAAGTGAACGTGGGCCGTCGGATCAAACCGACATTAATCGCACGGTTTTCCTTGATCCCTTAGGTCAGTGGAGCATAATCCGCGAGACGGAGCCTGATTGGATCTCAGGCCAGGGTGGGCGCCCTAGGGAGCAGGGCGGGCGCCCTGCCTCCGGGCCCGTTCGGCCTCCCGTTCGATCTCGTGGCTTCTAGAGTCTTCTAGATGATAGAAAATCGGTGAACACGTTATTATCTCTATGTAAACCCGACGTGTGGGCCTTTCCTCCGTATTTTCTGATAACCCCCTGCAGAAACAGACAAACACCAAAACTCGTGGAATTCTGTCAGATAAAACCCTAAGTCTAGGTGTTGGTTGCATTTGGATCCTTTTCTTTATTTATTTGATAACTATATTTGGTACTTAAGGACCGTCAGCAAACTCCCCCAAGCTTACCTCTTGCTCGTCCCTGAGCAAGGATAGACTCATTATGGATCAGAAGTTGCTGCAACGCCTTTGAACGTTGACGGTACATATGCTTTCAAATAAGGTCTCATCCCTGAGTTAGAGTAAACTGTCAAGACTTAAAACTTACTCATTTTACCTTTCGCCATGGGGCTTGCAACCGTCACCTGCATCTTGAGTGGTTAAAAGATAGAACGGTCTAGTCAAACTCCATGTCTCTTATTCTTGATCAGCTATAGCTCTGGAGTTTTTGCAAATTTTTCAAATAAAACTCAGAGATTCCTTGTATGACTTTCTCGGGTCTCTCTTTTGTGGTATTTCTGGATCCTTACCAAGGCAGTAATGGTATATGCCTTCTCTCTCAAAGTATGTGGTATTTATGGTATAAGGCGTAGTGACATTGCCTTCTCTCTCACCCTACTCTAATAAGGCTTTGATATCTGGAGCTAATAGGTGGGAGATACAGTATACATACTCATAGAACATTTATTGCATAGTCAAACCATGGATCCAGAGAAACAAGTCAATAAGTCAAATCAAGATGTGCATGTGTGGTGAATGAGTGGTGTATGGTGATGATGGTGATAACAAAAGTCTAATGCTCTTTTTGAGAGAATACATACCTTTCTTGCTTTTGAAACTTTTTGAGGGGAATGAGATGCTCTATTTTTTTTCTCCACCCATCTTGTACCCCTAATTCTACTGTCGGACACTTGTCCATTTTTACCTCTCGTCTCACTTTTTCTTTCTTCGAGGTTCCGAGCACTTGCTCCTTTTTATTTCCTCGTTTTTTTAGAGCAATCTCCCTCTTTTGAAAATATAGCAAGTGGTAGTAGAAATGACTTGAGCATTAACTTCACAGGGAATAACAGGAATGTTATAATGTTTTTGGCTATTCTCTCCCGGGTCAGGAGTAGAATAATTTTGGGTGAATCTGGAGATGGAAATGAGTGGATATATGTAGATGCGTACTTCCGGAGTAGAAGCAGCATGTATGAGTGAACGTGCAAGTGAATCTTGATTTTAACCACATGACAAGTTCCTAAGGGTCTACACAGCTTGACCACACTCAATGCCCATAAGCAGTAAGTAGTAAAAGTGCGGCTCCTAATCTAACAAGCATGTATATATGGCTGTGGTAGGAATTTAAATTCTCATCATACAGGAACTCATCATGCAATATTTTAAAGATTTTCAAAGATAAAATTCTCCAGAATTCTAGCATCTCTAGGAACAGATAAACAGCAGCTCAACCTTCCCATATCATATCCGCTAACAACTTAGACTTCAGATCAAGTTCTCTTCCCACTAGTTCAGGTTTAGAGCCAGTTTTAAATTATAACAGTTATGTCTAAACTAGAGAGAGAACAAATTTGAAAATTAGGCAGAGCAACTATTCATCATATCCATGCTAGAGTTTTATTTTCAAGATTCAGTTTAGCATAGCTACTTTATTTATTTATTAAACTAAGCAAATATATATAAACACAAAATATTTATTTGGGTTTTCATGATTATGCATCTTTTTATTTTAATAAAGCATTGGCATAAATGTAGATAAAAATACTTATCGGGATAAATGGGGGTACTCTCCCCCAAGCTGGATCTTGACGTAATTTCTTCTGATGTAGCTAGCAGGTGCAGAGGTGTATTTGAATGTCGGCAGCACCCTGACAACGATTAGGATGTCCTCCATCTGCTAGTCTTCCTGAATTCTGTGGAGCTCAAATAGACAACAAAGCTTCGTGGAACTTGATTAAGCGTTAGCATAAATATCTAGCCTTTATCATGTTTGAGCTTCGTTGATAAATGTCACTCTCTATTTTTATTTTCATTTTTATAGAACAGAAAAAATATATATTATTTTTATTATTTTTTTTATTATGCCACCACAGTGAATGTACTTATGGGTTTTATGCCACTCGCATACTCACATGGGGCTTACTGTTTTTAACATTTTTTTAGACAGAATGAACATGATTAACTAAGCAATAATTAAAGGGAAAATGATAACTACCAAGTTTACCTCTTGGCACGGCGTTCGGTGTTTTTAAGTCCTCCGAACAGGACTTCTTTTCTTCTTAGTTGTCCTGGGATTTGGGTGGCGTAGACGGTGGTTCCGGCAGCGCCTCCTCTTCTTGTGTAACTGTCTTCACTTTTCATACCCGACTTGGTGCTTCGGTCTCCTGTTGTGTATCCTCGGGCCTTATGACCTCTCCTTCATAGTCTGCCCATACGTCCTTGATGGTTTGCCTCCTTTGGTTACGGTTACGTCGCCTTCTTCTTGTCCTGACCTGCTTAGAATCTTCAACTATATAGTTAGGGTCATTAAAGTAGCGGCGTACCTTCTCAGAGGGGAAATGCATATGGACTTCTCCGGTTCCAATGTAGATGATTGCTTTGACGGTGCCTAGGAACGGTCTTCCTAGGATGATGGGTGGATCGTACTCGTCGTCTCCCCATGTCAATGACCTGAAAGTCTGTATGGACAAAATGATCGTTAATTTTAACAGGGACATCGGTTACTATACCTTCGACCTTTCGGGATGTCTGATCTGCCATCTGGAGCTGAGTGTATGTTGGTTTTAAGGGCATGGTCCCGTACAAGAGCTGATAGGTGACTGTGGCCATTATGTTGACGCCTGATCCAGTGTCGCAGAGCGCCTTCTGAAAGGAGTATCCATTGATTGAGCACTCAATGCTTGGCATACCTGGGTTGTCCTTCTTGTTCAGGAAGGGCGACTTGAGTCGACCATCTTGACCTCCTTGAACTGCAGTGACCATCTTAGCTGATTCGGTCCATCCTTGGTTGTTCTTGTTCTGCTTGTTCCTCCTGTTGGTCCTCTTTCTTGGTTCATGTTGGGGTTGCTCTGGGATTTGTGTAATCTTGTTCTTGAAGGAAAACGTCTCCTTCCTCCCCTTGATGTTGAAGTTGATCTTCGCAGCGCTGGCGTAGATGACAGCTCTCGAGGTGTTCAGGAATGGCCTTCCCAGAATAACTGGTGACCTCTCATCGGACCCGGTCTCTATCACCACGAAGTCGGCTGGAGCATACGAGGTACCAACTCGGACACACATGTTCTTTAATATTCCTTTAGGAAAGCTTAGTGTCCGATCTGCAAGCTGCAAACACATAGTTGTTTCTGATAAAGGATATGTAAAGAATTTTTCATAGAGTACCCTGGGCATAATGTTGACGCTGGAGCCAAAGTCGCAGAGTGCTTCTGGGAAGTCCACCATGCCGATGGAGATCGGGATGACGGGGCGTCCTGGATCGCCTCTCTTGACTGGCAGAAGGTCATTATATACTCCGACAGCGGGATTACTCCAATAGTTACCTGCATCAAACATGTCTACAAGATTTGCAGATTCTAATCCTTCCGGTTGTGATGGTATACCGGGGTTAGTAGCAGGAACAGCAGCAGCTATTTGATTTAACTGAGATTCAATCATTTTATTAAAGCTAATTTGGTTTTTGATGGCAGTAGAGAAATTATCCATTCTATTATTTATGTTTTCTAGTATTTTATCATTGGATGCCAATTTCTTAGACAAGTTATCCATTAGCTTTCCTTGATTAGACACTAACTCTCTCAGGGGTGAAAAATTATTATTGTTGTTGTAAGAGTTATTACCTTGATAATTACCTGAGTAGTTACCTGAGTAGTTAGGCCTCTGTTGATTCCAACCTTGATTTTGTTGAGGACGGTTGTAGTTGTTGTTGTTGTTGATGTACCTTGCATCCTCAAGCATCTCAGGGCAGTGATTGCCTGAGTGTCCAGTGTCTCCACATTCCTCACAGGTCATGTGAGAGTCGTAGACGTTCATGACTTCTCTTTTGTCTCCAGCTTTGTCATCGAGCTTTTTCATGAGTAGGTCTAACTTTGCAGACAGCATGTCTACCTCCTTGAGCTGGTGCATACCTCCACCCTTCTTGCGTGTTTGAGTCCTCTCTTCGTTCCAACCTTGGTTGGACGCCATCTTCTAAACAAGGGCTGTAGCTTGTGGTATGGTGAGTGATAGAAATGCGCCTCCAGCTGCAGCATCCATGGTCTCACGAGCACTAGTGATGAGCCCATGATAGAAAGTCTGCATAAGTAGCCAGCTTTCCATTCCATGATGGGGACATTCTAGGATGTAATCTTGAAAGCGCTCCCATGCTTCTAGAACGGATTCATCATGTTGTTGCTGAAAACTTGTAATCTTCCCACGGAGAGCATTGGTCTTGCCCATGGGAAAGAACTTAGCCAGAAAGTTCGTAGAGCAGAGTGCCCACGTAGTGTTCTTATCCTTCGTCGCGTAGAACCACTGCTTCGCTCTCCCCAATAGTGAGAATGGGAAAAGGCGAAGTAGTATGGCGTCTCTGGGAACATCTAATAAAGTGAATGTGCTGCAAATCTCTAGGAAGTGTTGGAGATGAGCACTTGCATCTTCGTGCGGCTTCCCACAAAACTGGTTGGCTTGTACCATGTTGATGAGCCCTGGCTTGAGCTCAAAGTTCTTGTCGATGGCCGCGGCAGGTCCAGTGCGGATGTTGTCCGTAGTGGGAGCTGAGAACTCGCGGATCGTTTTGTTCGCCATGGCTGCGAACTCTGTTGACAAATTCCGGATGAAACTTCGGCGGTCTTCTGGATTGGATGAAGTGTTGCGTCGAAGTGTTGACTTCTTGAGCTTGGCTCCTGCCTTTCTGATTAATGCTTCGGGGTTGTCAACAAAATTTTCTGGAAGATGTCCTCTATTCATACATCACCCTGCAAAACAATAAGAATGGAAAAAAAATACAGGGGTAAATCTGTATGGGAGAATTGATGATCTCAATCACTTAATGATGCGAATGATGACTCAAATTCCGTATTCATTCCTTGTTAGTAAATCAACCTTCTCCGGCAACGGCGCCAAAAATGCTTGTTGGGCATTCTTAACGTCATTACCAAAAGTAGACTTAGTTTTCTAATTCTGATAACGGCGCCAAAAATGCCGAATCTATCCCTCATGCCACTTAAGCCAAGTTGTCATCCCCAGCATGACATGAGAGACGCGGTATTGAAATATGCAACTGCTCTTCTAAATAAATAATAAATAAGATCTGTAAGCGCACAGATTAATACCGATGTAGCATTTTAACCGGGAAGTATTCCAGGTATCGTTATTTATATTTTTACCACTGGGAAGGGATTACTAACATCAATGTTGATTGTGGAATGGAATATAGGAATGAGTATCAATCATTGCATGTATAAGTGAGAGCATTCATCTATCTCTTGCATACAGGGGTAAGTGTCACATAAAATATAGATAAAGTATGAATGGTGACAAAGATAATTAATCTGATCAGCTAGCCACATATAATAATGATAAGCACCTCAACAGATATTCTAGCAAGTCATTAGCATGGTATTAGGATGAACTACAAGGATATTTCCTAAGTTATTCTTAACTATAAAGTATAGCATATCATAGTTAGTGCAAGTACACTTGGCAATCATTGCGAGAAAGGACTACGTCCATGCATAGTGATATTATCAAGGAAGATGAGAAACATAGCAATCACTCCCCCGTAATAATGTTGCTCTGCCTGCCTTACACACGGGAGGGGGACTATATAAGAACCAACGAAGCTGTCACCATCGCGGACCACCCCACGATCCGGCATATAAGGTGCAATCGCAGATAAATATGGTCTAAGCACCACGCCTACACAATATTTATCATTTACCCATGGATCCAATGGATAAACACTATACGATCCTAAACATGTATATAATTCCAATCTAACTAAGCCAAGCGTATAACTACGATAAACTAAGAACAATATAATTGCAAACAATAACAAGTAGAGCATAGTCATAATCAATATATTGAAATAGAACAAAGTTGTATTCATAATATTGAAGAACAAAGATGAACAATGAAGAACAGTAAAGGAATTACCAAGAATCCTCTTGACAGATCCGGAAACCAATCGAAGATTGACTCCTTCTAGTTCTAATCCTATGTAGCTATGCTATACTAGAGATCTAGTTGATGTGGTGGCTCTAGGGCTTGATCAGAGACTCTCCTCCTGAGATTAGGGTTTGAAGAATTGAGAATGAGGGAGTGCCTCCTCCAGGGGCCAGGGGTCCTGCTTATATAGCCCCCTCAAGTGAACGTGGGTCGTCGGATCAAACCGACATTAATCGCACGGTTTTCCTTGATCCCTTAGGTCGGTGGAGCATAATCCGCGAGACGGAGCCTGATTGGATCTCAGGCCAGGGCGAGCGCCCTAGGGAGCAGGGCGGGCGCCCTGCCTCCGGGCCCGTTCGGCCTCCCGTTCGATCTCGTGGCTTCTGGAGTCTTCTAGATGATAGAAAATCGGTGAACACGTTATTATCTCTATGTAAACCCGACGTGTGGGCCTTTCCTCCGTATTTTCTGATAACCCCCTGTAGAAACAGACAAACACCAAAACTCATGGAATTCTGTCAGATAAAACCCTAAGTCTAGGTGTTGGTTGCATTTGGATCCTTTTCTTTATTTATTTGATAACTATATTTGGTACTTAAGGACCGTCAACAATGGCCTGCTATGACAAGCTAACTGATATGAGCAGCGCATTTGTGATTGAAAGTTTTTGTGAGCATTGTGATTTATATTGGTCTTTTCATTCTTATATTATTATTACAGTTTAGAGTCATGGTAAATGTTATGTTGTGTATCATTATCCTTTTCACACTATAGTCATAATATTAGTGCATCTGATATACATTCATACCTCAACCTTTAGATACAAACATGAGCCATGCTATTTTTTCTCAATGAGCACTAGGATTTGTGATAGTAGGATACCTGTAGCAACGCACGGGCATATTTCCTAGTGATCTATAAAAGGGTGGTCGTGGGACCCTTCTAAAGAAGAGGCTCTCATAACTTCTTAGTTCACCAGCACACAATAGCAAATGCACACACCACAGAGACTTGGGAGCCCACTTCCTTTCTTGCTCGTTTGTAACCCCTATTGCAAACTCAACAAAGAGCGGGTAGCACGAGCACCACGAACTAGGGACATTCTGCCCAAACCAGTATAACCCTCTTGTGCCCACCTTAGCTCAGTCATCCGAGCCTAAACGCACAATCACACAAATTACTAGCCGGTGGTTTCGTGACACCTTGGCGCGCCAGGTAGGGGGCCTTTGCGTGTTTCGTCACTTCTATCACCAGGCCTCGAATGGCTTGCCACAACATCGACTGGGTCCCAGACACCCACATGCGCTTCGGGAGCCTGGATTTCGTCGTTACCACGGAGGGGGAATTGGAGCGGGCTCCCGCCCTGGTCCCGCCTTTGCCTGCCACGGGCCTCGACACGGTCTTCGAGACACTTGGGGGCTGCGGTTGCGCCCTTCTGAGAGCTGTGCCTTGGAGCACGGACAGCTCGGTAGCCCTGGCCATAAGAGGTCAGAGCACCAGCCCGTCACCTGGGGATTCTTTCCCCCGGGAGTAATCACCCGAGGGCTCTTTCCCCCTGGAAAACCCCACTTGGGGCACCATGGCGATGCCCCCGTTAGGCCCGCGTGAAGCTACAGGCAACACCGGATGCCCTACGGCGCATTTCGTCTCTCTGCCCCCACAAGCAACGAGCTCAACGGTATGGTGGACCATCTCATGGGCTCCATTTGTGACCTCCTCATGATGGATTTGGAACTACCCTCGGATTTCGATTGTCATCGGCGGGACCGCCGCTACACGCGCGAGCACCCAGAGGCGAAACACGAATGCATTGATCCCCATAAAAGACACGTCGTAGACATGCCCAACAAGGAAAACTCTCCCCCAGTACACATGGACACGGGAAGAGAGGGCGAACTAGGCCTTCCCAACCCACGACGGAAGTGGTTGAAGGCTTGGCAGCAGGAAAACATGAGCGTGTCACTCCAGCTAGGACCGCGGCGTGGGGGACCAAAGAAGGCGCCAACTGTCGTGTCGAGGGCAGAAGTCACACCCCAAAACCCATGCTACAGCCTCTCTCCGAGGCCACTGACCCAAGCACAGGAATCGCGCGGTCATCAGCATGAACGAGGCGGGCAGCGAAAGCTCACATGAAGGCCAGGGCGTGGACCACGGTGGACCCCCTGGAACCCTCCACGGAAGGATATCGGCCGCGGGGCCCCAGGTGCTACGAGGATGATGACGATGCCCCCGGCTGACATGACTGGTGGAACAACATCGACGTAATAAGCCTTGACAGCCCGGAGGCCCTCGGCCACTTCGTCAACAACTGCGACCACCTCCTGGAAGGCTCAGATTCTATAGGGGAAAGCGACGTGAGTGTCCCCTTGTACTCGGGGCATTAGCCAAGGCACCAGAGCCCGAGGGAGGCCACACTGCAGGACCAAGGGCGGCCGGTGGCGAAACTACCACTCCTGCAGAAGGCTCCAGGCAACTACGTCATCTCTTTTGCCTCTAAATTAGTCAAAGTAGTTGACATGCCTATGTAAAACCACATTCTCGCTAAAAGAAAGTCCTACTTTATTAGTCTCTAGTGGTTCTCGACCCTTGCGGTGCTTAGGGGTCAGGCCTCACTCAAGGGCCGAAAGGAGTGTAGGCATAATCAAAAACATTTTGTCTGGATTTATTTTCCTTGCAAGAAGACATGCCCATCATAAATGTCTGAAGTGTCTGTGCAAAACAAAAACATAGAGAACGAAAAACATGTCCATTATAAAGGCTCCTGGCGCCTTGGCCCGGGCTAACCCCTCCGGGGGAGCACGACATCCTCTATCTTGTCTGCCAAAGCTTGCGAGAGGGGGGCAACGTCGCTCTCCAGCCTCTCCACGGCCTCGTCATCAAGCTCTTCCGGGTAGCCTCTGCTCAGCGCCTCTAGGCTAAGGGCCCCCCTCATAGAGGGAGCGGCCGATCGCAAAGGCTTGGTTCACCTTGCCCCTCATAGCACTCCTCTTGAGCTCGCACACCCGAGCCATGATCTGGAGCATGTGAGCCGAGGGTGAATCCGCCGTCCCCCCAGAGGCACCCCAAGGTCATCACAGACCTGGCCGATGGCAGTGAGCAGCTCGACACGCTGGGCGATCGCCTCCTCCGAGCTCACCGTCACCTTGGCCAGCTCCTTCTGGAGGGCCTACAACCTCGCCTCGCCTGGTCTAGATCACCAAAAAGCCCGGCCACAGTGGCCTCAGCTTCAAGCTTCTGATTCTGCTCCTCCCCAAGCTCGGCTTGGAGCGTGACGACTTGGTGTTGGGCGACGTCGCACTCTTCGCGAGCCATCTCGCGCTTTGAGTGAAGCTGCCCCATGGTCATGCACAGATCATCCCACTCTTTGCATATATGCGTGAGTGTTGAAGTGTCTTGGTGCGCTTGCGCCTCGGCAGCAGCAAGCTTGGTCTCCATCGCTAGCTTTAGCTCCCTGTCATTCTCGGCTGAAGACTGGAGCTCAAGAGCCCGCTCATGTGCCTCGTCCTCCCTCCGGCAGAGTCCATCGTGCTCTTTCTTCAATGCCTTGATCTCCTGGCCGTCTGCCAGCAGCTGGTCCAGATAGTACGAGGCAGTCTGTTTAGCCTCGTCAGCATCCCGATGGATGTTGGCCAGCTCCACGGCTTGTTGATCCCAAGCCGCCTTGAGCTAGTGGATGAACCAGGACTTCTCCCGGCTCCTTGCCAGCAAGGCCTAAGGGGAAGGACTAAGTAAGGAACTCTGGATAACAACATACGGAAGACAAAATAGCGAACCTATCTTACCTTTTGGGCGGGGACCGCGCTGCTCAATAGACGTAGCGAAGTGCCCAGACCAGACGCAACATCTCCGACGGTGGCCTGAAAGTTATGCCAGTCCACCTCCTCCACGGGGTCGTCAAGGACAAACGGCGGAGCCCCCAGGCTCTGCAAGTCTCCTAACTCGACTCGAGGCGCACCCCATGCCACCGGGGGCTGGGCTGCTCGATCGTCACCACCGAGCGGGGCCAACTCCGCGTGGCGCCGTACTTTGACGGAAGCTGGCGAAACTGGCGGCGTCAGAACTGGCGACCTCCTTGCCCCCTCGACCTCCAGGGACGTCCTCAGCGCGCCCCTCTCTATCTGTCCAACCATGGGCGTCCCCACCCCCTCCTACAGCAGTAGGGGCATGGTGCCCTACAATCACCAGCACATACGCCTGCGCCGGTGACAGCTCGGTCCGTGCTGCCACTACGAAGGCCGTGACGACCGCCGACTGCTCCGCAGTCAGCACGGGTGCCACTGGCACATCTGCAATCGGCGCCATGGAGGCTCCGACGTCGCCTCCAACCACGATACCGGCCGACAAGGGTCGTCGAGCCACAAGCCTCTTCTGGGGCGCCAGCTCCAAGGGGACGAGTCGGAGGCCCGCGCTGCAAGAGAAGTGGAGATAAGCACACGGCTCTGATAGGGCGAAGGGAAGAAAGACCACGACTCACCTTGACACCCTCGGGCGCTAAGAGCCCGACCGACCGAGCCTCGGTCGGTCCTCATCAGCGCGAGGAAGCTTTGAGCCCTCCCTAGGCTCCAGGACTTTTGGCCGTGCGAAATGGCCCATTCCTGCTACCCCCTTCGAGGCGCCTCCAGGATGCTCTAACTTCGAGCGCTCCTATAATGCGCCGGTGGTGCGCCTCGTGTCCACTGGCTCCTAGGGCGTGGCATCGGTATAGCTTGCCCCCGCTGAACCTGAAGGCGCGCCCGCCCCTAGAAGGGACAGGAAAGACCTTGATGCGTCACTCGACGTCTTCAGGGGGTCTCCGAGGGCGAACAAGGGGGCATCGGCGGGTCCTCACACTCCAGCTCATCCCAGTCGACAACGTTTGCCACCGCCCACCCACTCCTCTACGATCCTCGATGGCGGCATGACTCGCCACTTCGGCAATGACATTCCTCGGCAGAGGCACCAGATGTTCGCGAAGAACCAGCTGCCCCTGCAGAACGTGTGCTGGGAGTCAATCGGGCATGCCTGAGAGGGAGAGGATAAGAAAAAGAAAGATACAGGGGAAGAGGGACTTACGAATTGGACGCAGCCGGGCTCGGGACACATTGTGGGGTGATCGGGCACTGGGAAGATGATGTTGATCACATTCCCCGCCGAGTCCTTCGTATTGCCCATTGCGCTCTTCATGCGCCAGACGACCTCGTCGTTAGACGGGACTTCCTTGGTGAGCGCCATCCCCTCTCGCGGTGTATCAGGCACCATCAGGAACAAGGAAAGCGTGTGCCTCATCAGCGGTGCCACTCCTCTCGCATGGTATGCCCCGATGACTCCTGCACCCTTCAGGCCACGCTCCTTCAAGATCCCAATGGTGAGAAGGTGGTTGGCGATCTAGTCCTCGTCGCACGATGGGACGTTGGCTTTCCACTCCATCAGAGCTTCAAAGATCCCGAGGCCGGTGTATGCCGGGAAGGGGGCATCAGGGTAGTCCTTGAGGTAGAACCACTGTAAATGCCACCCTTTGTTGGAAGACACCTGCTTGAGCGGCATGTATTCATGGTACCGGTTGTTCCTGAGGTGGATGCCCATGCACCCCATCGGGTGGTGACGGTCCGCCTGACCCTCTTTCCCCTTCAACTTCAACAAGTTGACAGCGAAGAAGTGTCGTCACAAGTCAAAATGGGGGCTGATACCCAGGTATCCCTCGCGTAGCGCGATGAAACCGGCTAGATGCTAAATCCCGTTGGGATTTAGATCCTGCAACTCGATTTGATAGTAATCGAGAAGTCCGCGAAAAAACCGGTGGGAGGGAGCCATGAGCCCTTGCTTATGGAATGGGACAAATGAGACGACGTAGTCGTCGGGTGGCACCGGAGGGTCGTGGCCCTCCGGCAGCAGCCACTCCTCCACTGCGATCTTTGCCGGAAGGAGACCGCGGCTGACGAGGTCCTCCATGATCACGGGGGTGACGCTCAAACAACTCCACGGCTCCATAGGAAGCAAGGGGAAAGCGGCAAGGGTTGCGATGATGGCGATGGCGGCACGAGGGCGAAGACTGCGGCTTCAACAACGGCGACCATGAAAATGAGGGGAGTGTGGGCACAGGTATGCAAATGAGCGAGCGCACCCAAGCCAAAACAGACTCCCGGTTTATATAGGGACGGGGGAGACGAGGAGCTGCATGCCCGTCTCGATCCGCACATCCGCCGTAACCTGTTACCGCGTCCTCTCATGGGGCACATGCATGCAACCCTCGCCCGATGCCTCAGGCGACGCGTGAAGCGCTGCCCCACCACACGGGCCATAGAGCAGCCACAGGTAATTTACGACTTAGGGCCCGAGACGCTCAGCGGCCCATTACGGTCCAGAAGTTTGAAGGCTGGCCCGTCAGTAGGCTCGATAGCCACTTTCGAATACCCTGAGTGAGGGGTGGGATTTGAAGGGCTCACTACCAGCCAATACCTAGGCGTACGGGCGCCATGGTCTTCCTAGACCGTTTTCAAGTCTCGACAGGATGCGATCCATAGTTTTTCCTCGAAGAAAGGCGATGAGCCCTTGGGACTGGTCGAACGGGCCTGAGAACTTTATGGATTGGCCGCTGGGAGCTTGGAGTCAGTCACCAGCTGACCCATGATGGATCCTCATGAACAAGAATCGAGGCTCCACTTGGACTAACCCATTTGCAACTCATCGGGCACCATGGTTCGCCCAACGAGGGAAATCATGGCATAGCCCAGCCCTTCCGTTCTGCTAAAGAACGCACGGAGGGTAGCAAACGCAAGACGAACCGAGCCCTCGGCCGGACCCCCGCCACGCGCGGGGGCTCGGGGGCTCAGAATCGCAAGGTGGCCAAAAGGCGATGGCCGCATCTGAACCGAAAACCGAAAGTCCAGTCCAAAGATTCCCCCAGAGGCTCCAGGGCTATGCATAACGTGGGGAACTCCAGAGCACCCTAAGGCAGTCACTCAAGCCTGACGCTGAAAAAGAGCCAACGGGGAGTCACTCGTTCCTCCATAGCCACGGGAGCTATGTTTGGCAAGTACGCTCACACGCACCCTCTGACGGACGAAAATACCCCCCAGGTGACCACCCTAAATCACTCAGTGGCTACTGTCGGTTACCAATATTAGGGTACCCAGATGGAAGGCCCTGATAAATCATTAGGGCCACCCCAGCAATTATCGGGACGGACCGGACTCGGCCATAGGCCCTTACCAAGGCGGCCCGAAGTCATTCAAAGAGGCCCAGGCATCCATCTTGGCTCGCCCAGCGACTAGGACGTAAGTCCCATCTCGCCCGACCCCTCGAGGGGCAGGACTCACAACGGCCGAGGGTCGGGGCATAAGTTTCGCCCCGCCTGACTGGTCTTGTCCCACCCGGCCTCAAGGGTGCCGGCTCCATTTCACCCGACGCCTAGGGCACAGGTTCCGCCTCGCTCGACCCCTCCAAGGGGATCCCGCCTCGCCTGATGGGTTGAGGCAGGATCCAAGAGTTGGGCAATAAACGTCCGGGCCTAGGGCGGATACCGGTTGTCCGCCGTTGTCCCATGCGTGGAAAGCCCATACTGAGGCATCGTCCCGCCGTGCGGGTGTTGGCACGCCCCGCGCCAACTCGAGGCTGCGACAGGTCACACTTAAGGGCGCACGCACGAGACAGTGCAGGGCGGACCGGCACTATGCCACCGAGACCATGTGCGAAATTAATCGAAGACGGCGTACGTTGTGCCGCAAGCGGCACCGCGCAGTACGACAGCGCACGACGCCATGGCCGGGCGAGCGGCACGCCACTACTGCCATAATGGCAGCAGAGTGACAACGTGGGGGGCTGCCCCCGTGCTTGACGATCGGGCCAACGAGCCTCTGTTGGCAAAGAGAGAGCGGCACACCACTGCTACCACAGCGGCAGCAGAGTGACGACATGGGGGCTGCCCCGTCCTCGATGATCAGGCCAGCAGGCCTCTGCCGTCAGAGAGAGAGCGACACCACCGAGCGAGCCTCTTCCTCTGCTTTTTTCTCTTTCTTCTTTTCCCCTTCTTCTTTCCTCCCCTCGCCGTGTACCTAAGGCTCCTCTCTTGATCTATAAAAGGGAAGCCTTGGGATCCTTCTAAAGAAGAGGCTCTCAGAACTTCTCAGTTCACCGGCACACAACTGTAAACGCATAGACCACAGAGACTTGTGAGCCTACTCTTTCGCCCGTTTGTAACCCCTGCTGCAAATTCAACAAAGAGCGGGTAGCACGAGCACCGCAACTGAACTAGGGACGTTTTGCCCGAATCAGTATAAACCTCTTGTGCCCACCTTAGCTCAGCCATCCAAGCCTAAACGCGCAATCACACAAATTACTAGCCGGTGGTTTTGTGACACCGATAATATGCAACATCCAGATGAAACACTTGGAAGCATACGTCTGAAAACAGATGAAACATTTGGAACATATATTTGCAACATACGTGCATAGTCATTGCAACATGTGTAACATCTCAATCTACTTTTGCAACATCCATATATATATTAAACACTTGTAACATACGTCTTAAACATTTAAAACACTTGAAACATGCGCTTGCAACATATGCTTTCAGCGCATGTCACCTTGCTGCTTCGACGAATAGAGGCTCATCGTTGCAGAGTTCGATGCCGGTGCGGAGGTCGGCGGCAGTGCATGGAGCTCGCCGGTGCGGCAACAACATGGGCAACTCGCCGACGAGGTAGCGTCACACGAAGCTCCTTTCCTCGCCTGCTGGCTAGAGCATGTGTCGTTGAGGCTCATCTTCTTGGTCGAGGCGACCGTGGCGAGCAGACAGTGCAGTCGAGGCGGCACGGTGAAGGAAGCACGGTAGATAGATTATTTTTTTTCATAATGGGCGTGCGCCGTGGGCGGGAACGAGCGGACGCACGGTAGCGAGTGGGGAAGCCCCATCCGTCTCTCCAAACGCCCTCACGAGAGCATTTGCGACTATACTATTTTCATTACCGTGCCATGACACATGAACAAATTTCAAGAGAGTTTGGGCCTTTATTTATGCAAAAAAAAAAGAATCCTTGGGTTAGTTGACAACAAACACCACTTCACGTGACGGAAGGAACGAACTCCGTTCATTATGTGAGCGAGAGCGACGGCTCGCTCCAATACAGCCAGAGATCCAGACGTACAGCTTCGAAGTAAATAGTCAGACAGACACAATCAAACATGGCGGCTTTATGTTTCGCGAGATTCTTGACCGTTTATTCCGTGTCAATCAAATATAAAGCCCGTGTTCAGTTCCGGAATTGGTAGCCCCGAATTGGCACAGTGCGCATTAAATGCGCACTGTACCAATTCGTTTGTATTTGGTAAAAATTGTTCAAATTTTGACTAATTAGACTCAAAATGTTCGTCTCGCAAAATACAACAAAACTGTGCAATTAGTTTTTAATTTTATCTACATTTAGTACTCCATGCATGTGCCGACATTGTGATGGGAATCTTCTTTTTGATATGATGGGAATCTTCTTTTTGCATAGTGGAATTTGAGGGTTGAATTTGGTAACTAAACAAGGGCAAAGAAGATCTAGACAAATTGAACATGGAAGTGCACCCGGACCCCATCTGGCAGCGGAGCAGGTACATACATGTGAGTTAACCGTGACCCAGTTCCTGCCTTCCAGGAAAGAGCCGATGCCGCCGCACCAACTCCACAGACCACACGCATCGTTCACCGGCCGCCTTGCTTTCCAAGCCGTCGCGCGGGTCAAACCCCAAGACGCCCGTCACGCACCCCCGCGCGAGCGCGCTAGACTTGTGCTCGTATAAAACGACACACCTGCGCGCAGGCGGCAGCCGCTCCAACCGACCGGGGAAGTCACACGTTCGCGTCGGTGAGAATCGCCCAGCAGGGCAGCAGCCCGCAGCCCTCCGCGCGCACGCCCCGCCTGCCTTGGTGAGTCCTCGCGTTCCTCGCGTTGTACGTGACATCCCCGCCAGCGTGCCGCCCGGGACGATGGCGCCGCGGCAGCCGCTGCTCCCCAGCTTCCTCTACGCGCCGTCGTCCGGCGCGAGCAGCGGCGGCAGGGATGCGCCTTCGGTGGTGGTGGCGGCGGCGCCGAGCGAGCCGTTCGGCAAGATCGAGATGTTCTCGCCCGCCTACTACGCGGCGGGCGCCATCGGCGGGGCCGCGGCCTGCGGGTTCACGCACGCCGCCGTCACGCCGCTCGACGTCATCAAGTGCAACATCCAGGTGCGTAACTGCGTGCGCTTGCATTGAGTTCACGGGAACGGGAACTATCGCTTTCTTTGACCGTCCGACTACAGCCAAATTCCGTGCCGGGGTTTCGCAACGAATTTTATGCTTGCTCCACGTCTCCACCTACTGTAAAAGTGTAAATAACTGACGTTTTGGTTGCGCCGAAAATTGTGTTTCGAAGACCACGAAGACGTCTAAAATTGTGTTTCCTTTTGACACCTCAACTGCGATCAAATCACCGTCAGACTTGTCGTTGGGCCCCGACGTCATCAATGATGCGAACACGCAGATGCTAGTTGAACATGCCAACATATATTCAGTGTTCTAATTTTGGCTCCCTCCCGGGGATCTGGGATCGATCATCTGTTCTAACAAAATCGTGTTATTCTGATCTCTGACGTGACCAAATGCAACATGGTATCGCTCGCAGATCGACCCAGCCAAGTACAAGAGCACCTCGTCGGCGTTCGGGGTGGTGATGAGGGAGCAGGGCCTCCGAGGCTTCTTCCGGGGATGGGCGCCGACGTTCGTGGGGTACAGCGCGCAGGGCGCGTTCAAGTACGGCCTCTACGAGGTCTTCAAGAAGAAGTACACCGACATGGCCGGCCCCGAGTACGCCGCCAAGTACAAGACCCTCATCTACCTCGCGGGCTCCGCCACCGCCGAGGTCTTCGCCGACGTCGCGCTCTGCCCCATGGAGGCCGTCAAGGTCAGGGTGCAGACGCAGCCCGGCTTCGCCAGGGGGCTCAGCGATGGCTTCCCCAAGATCGTCAGGGCCGAGGGCTACGCAGGGTACGTACTACGTAGGGGATCAGCTCAACTATCTGTTTTATGCATTTTGAAAAAAAAAAGGGGGTCCTAATAAGCTGAACGATGATGTTTGTGAACTGCTGCAGGCTATTCAGAGGACTGGTTCCTCTTTGGGGGCGACAGATTCCTTGTAAGCATGCCTTTCTTCTTCTTCTTTTCTTCAGATGCCATTCACACTGCATTTTGCACATGAGCTTTCCAAGCTGAACTTCCCCGACCTCTGTGCTGTGCAGACACCATGATGAAGTTCGCGACATACGAGAACATCGTGGAGATGACCTACAAGCACCTCATCCCGACACCAAAGGATCAGTGTAGCAAACCTCTCCAGCTCGGAGTAAGCTTCGGCAGCGGCTACGTCGCCGGAGTCTTCTGCGCTGCCGTTTCGCACCCTGCAGACAACTTGGTCTCGTTCCTCAACAACTCCAAGGGAGCCACCGTCGGAGATGTAAGTCCACATTGCACGTTGCAGAACACAGATGAACTCCAGCTCCTCCCGACTTTAACTGCTCTTTTTTACCTATATGCAATCAGTAATCATTGTGCTTTTTATTTATTTATTTATTTATGCATCAGGCTGTCAAGAACCTTGGCCTGTTGGGCCTCTTCACCCGTGGCCTTCCTCTTCGCATTCTGATGGTCGGTACCCTGACTGGCGCTCAGTGGGTGATCTATGATTCCTTCAAAGTTATGATTGGACTGTAAGTGATCCTGTGTGTGACCGTGATTATAGACTAATCTGTCTTTTTAAGACGGCTAAAACAACTGGTAATTTTTGCAGGCCAACGACTGGTGGAGCGCCTGCTCCTACTGTCCCAATCGAAGGACTGGGAGAGCTAAAAGCCTCTGCCTGAAGTTCTAAAGTTTGACAGAGGATATACTTCTTCCGACCATATCGTATATTGGTGAATGGTGACTGTAACAGGGACCTCACCCCCACCCCCACCACAAAGGATTGTTTCAAGCTGGTGATTTTTTTGATATAAAATAAGTTATTACTGTATGTTATGAGTACAGCATACGACGGGCAGAAGACTAGAAGTAATTACTAGACATAAAGTTGGATACAATTTATTTGGGTTCGTACTGAATTGGCTCTCCTACGTTCATTTGATTGCACTAAATTATGTGCTCTAATGTTGTATTCATATTGCATACACACCATGTACTCAAATGGTTTGTCTCTGTGGAATGATCTGCTGATCAAACAAACTAAGTAACAAACCAAACAGATATGCATGCCAGCAGCTAATTATAGTTAGTTCCATTCACATTCATTTCGATCAAGTTATGTAGTAGACCCAAGATACTTTATGTTATTTAAATTAATTGTAATGTGAATCAAGTAATCTTAGTTCAAAATCCATGCCCACTTCCTCAAAGCGAACACTTCTCCGTGCACAGGATGCCTTCCCTTGGTGTTCATCAGGCTGCTCTTCTACGGATTCAGAATTTCAGATGACAAATATTTGTTCCTTTGTTCAGTTTTGATCACTCAAGGTTAACATGTGATTACAAACTTACCAAAAAAAACATGTGATTACAAAGGCCTCCCATTTCAAATATATCGCGTTTGGGACAAGCTTGGTAGTTGATGCCTTCCGTGAAAGTTTGAAGCACTGTTCCTAGAAATGCAAGTTCAGTGTGCGAGTGTAATGCAGGAAATGTACGCTAATTATTTGATGGAATTGTTGCTTGCTTTATTAATCTTTTATGCTTCTGTGTAATTCAGGAGCAACAGAGTTACTGAGCACAACAGCGGGTGCCAAAGAATATTACACTGACGATTTCCAATAGGCACTTTGAATATACTCCAGATCAAGATAAGCTTCCTCATAACATGTTTCTGGTACAATAAGGATCTATCTGCAGAAGAACAACTAACTTGATAATAACCTTCAGCCATGTGCTAGACAAAAAAGTGACTACTAGTCTACTACACTCAAACAGTAAGGACCCAGAATAGCTCCAAACCAGTTCCTCATAGATGACCAAATCCTGAACTTGGACTATGAGCAGTTAAAGACCAGTAGTTCTGTTACAGAAACCAAAAGGAGTCTGTAGCATGGACAGTTCCCAATGAGCATGAGTAGAAATCCTACCATCTGTCTGAATAATATTGAGAATATTAAAACACTTTAATATGTTATAGCTGAGCTATGGGGCGCACTGCCACTATGTGCAGTGGCATAAGCATCTGCAAGCCCAGTAACAGAGTCGTTGTGAGGGTCGACAAACTTCAATCTGAAAGTCTCCTCTCCAGTTTTAGCCAATGTGTAAAAGCTCACATTTCTGTTGAGCAATCCCTTTGCCAGCAGGGCCTCATGACACAATGTCGGGGCACTAGTCGCTTCTCTAGGCTGTATGTGAAGAGGACAGGCCTTTGCAAAATGTAATGTGGATCCAATCCAACCTCGATGAAGAATTGGATCTTGCGGAGAAGACTTTCGTCAGATATTGCTATAATGTTTGGCTTCTTGGACACAGCAGTGGCAACTTCACTCTTGGAGCAGCCAAGAGTACTCTCCAAGAAGTCAAGCCTGGCAGCACAGATCTCTTTGGCTGGACAGGCTACAGCAGCCAACGCTTCTTTGAACATTCCCGAGCTGCGGGGCACCCCAAGCTCTTCCGCGCGCAGCATGAGCTCTTTCACACGCTCCGGGTTGAATGTAAGCAGCCAAGTGACCCTCGAACACAGCTGGGCAACATCTCGAACACTTAGGCCACACTGGAGAAGCAGGGCGATGTTCGGCTTGATAACCCTATCAACGTTCATGGCAAGAAGTGATTGGGTCTTCTTGATGACCACTAGGAACTGATCGAACGAGCCGTACAAGGAGACGAAGAACTGGATCTTGGGTGCGACGTCGCCGTAGTTGCGGAGCTCCCAGGAGCCGATTACGAGGAAGCGGGCGATCTGGCGAACGGACAGACCGACGCGGTCACGGAGGGCGAGGATGTGCAGCTCGAGTTTGTCCACCCGGGACCGGAGGAGCAGCGGGTCGGCGGCGACGACGTCGGCGATGTCGGCGCGGGAGAGGCCGGTGTTAGAGAGCAGGGCAAGGACGGCGTCGGGGTCGAAGCCGGGGTGGAGACGGGTGGAGGAGATATCGTTGAACGCCCTCTCGGACAACTTGGATGCCTCGGCGAGCGCCTTTTTGGATGCGCTCCTGGCCTGGGCTGGGGTGAGGCCGCAGGAGGCCACGAGGTACGCCTCGAGGGAGAAAGGGGCGGGGGAGGTGGAGAGGAGGCGGCAGTTGCCATGGTGGATAAGGGAGGGGAGCTGGGTGGCGGCGCGGACGAGAGAGGGGAGGCGACGGATCATGGCGGTGGCGGGCGGAGGGTCGCCGGCGGTCCTCGTCGGTTTGAACCACGAGCGGTCTTCTGTGCGATAAAATTCATCATTGGGCTGCTACAGAAGATGATCCAAACACATGATCCGTCCAACGGGCGGGCACGGCCCATGATCCAAACACAGCACGGGGTGCTATTAAGCATGATCCAAACATGACATGGCGTGCTTTTAGACCATTAGAGGGCCCCCAGCTCATGAAGGATGAATCCTTTAGGGCCTCTTTAGAAAGGAGGATTGCTCAAAAAAAAAAACACGTGAAAAATGTTGGAATCCCCTCAAAAAAATGAAAAATGTCAGAATCAAATATTTAACATCTTAAATGCTATGGATTGAAAAAAATAGTTTTTAGATGAAAGCACATTGATTCCATCAGCATGAAGGCTATATATGTATTGTCGATCAATTCCTTGGCTCGAAGATGTTGTATTTCTCTTCTATTCTATGTTTTTCTTACTCATACCTCATGGCTGAGCAATTTCTACTGATGCCAAATGAAGTGAGCCTTCCATTTGATTTCGTTGAGCTCCACTCTTCAATAAAACCACTATCCAAACCTGTCATAAATTATTTAGTTCCTTGGTTCTCTTCTAAATATCAAAAGGTATATACGTATTAGAAAAGTTAAAGCCTCCAATATAGATATAATTGGTATGGAAAAGAATAGTAGTGTAGAACTCAATCAACGTTACAATTGGATTTTGCCACAGTAATAGAAAACAAGGAAGGCACATGTAACATCTATGGGACTATGGGAGGGATTACGCGTATGCAAAAGATATCCAAATGGGACGCCAATGTTATATATCATTGAAAAATCATGGAAGCACTTCGAAGTTCGAACCCCCTGAAAGCCCAAGTTTGGTTTTGGTAATTAATGACACCAAGTTGCTAATGTCATTGTGTCAAGTGAATTGAGTTAGGCGTAACAACACATGTGATGAAGGAGCAAGGAGCATGATGGTGATGGCCATATGATCACAAGTGCTTGAAGATAAAGATGATGGTGAACATGCTAATAAGTGATGGACAAGGAATGAGATGATCAAGGCAAAGGTATAATCATAGGATTCTCTTTCGCTGGTCTAAAGATGAGTAGAGAAGTGATTGACCGGGTTTAGGATTGATAACCGACTATCAAGAGGGGCAATCACGGTCATCTCATGAAGCAAGTGCTACTAGGTCCATATTCTTGAGCATATACCTTTAGGATCTAGTGACATGCTAACTCCTTGAAAAATATTTGAGAAAATGCTGACACACGAGCACAAGATGGTGAATACTAGGTGGTGTTAGCACATTTGCAAAGGAGGTGGAGTTTGAGGGGTAGAGAGGAGGTGAAACGTCTATTTTCCACTGCGCCGGAGGCAAAAGGACCATTGGATGCTGCCCCGGACGCTAGCTCCAGAGTCACCGAACGCGTCTAGTGGCTAACCTTAGGTGCTGTGCAGTTGGGTGGCTGCACCGGCGCGTCCGACGGTCTTGCATTGGACGCTGGCTAAACACTATTCAGCGTCCGGTGCCTGCTGACGTGACGCGTGGCAGAAGAGCTGGAGAGCACAGGACATGGTGGTGCGTCTGCGTCGGACACATCCGATGTGCGTTTCCGAGCTCGGGGAGCTTATTGGACCGCATCGGACACCGCGTGTGGTGCGTCCGATGAAAAGCACCGGAGCGTCCCGTGTGAACTTCACTAGACGCGTCTTGACCGGTGCTCGTTGAAACGACCGTTGAACTTTGAACGGACGAGACACATGACGAGATCTGGTGCACTGGACGCTGCTGAGTGCGTCCGATGCCTATGCGTCGGAGCATCTGGTGCCCTCCGATTTTTGCCCAATGGCTCTATTCGTAGGGGGTATCTCTATATACTTATTTGGCTGGTTTTGGGAGGTCTCTTTTGAATCATTGAACACTTGAGACACACTTTGAGCTAGAGAACTTCCCCTTCACTCATCTCTTTGCTTGGTTGCATACTCTAGTAAGATTGAGTGAGATTCAAGTGCATTGCTTAGTGATTTGCATCTAGTGGCACTTGATCTTTGAGTTGGCTATGGATTTCTTGTTACTCTTGGGTGTCCCGACATCCTAGACGGCTTGGAGCAGCGGTGGTGTGGAGCTCGTGATTGGAGATTGTTTCGAGCCTCACCAAGTGATTGTGAGGGGGTTCATGAGCCTTCCCCGCGGGAGTTCGTGAATTGGCTACTCTAGTGGAGCTCGTGGCTTGGAGGATCCCCCATTTTGTGAGTGGATGTGCAGCACCCGCTGAGGGTTTGACTCTTGATAGTCAATTAGCTCGCGATCCATCAAGTGGGAGCATCGCTACAACGAGGACTATCTTGTCGGGAAGCAAGTGAACCTCAGTAAAAAAAAATCTTGTGTCATCTCTTTGCCGAGGATTTCATCTTGTGTATGTGATTGCGTTGATTGATTGGTTCATTGGACATATCTTTACTCATCAACGTCGGTATACAATCCTAGCTCACTCCTTTGCTTACTTATCTACCTTGCTAGTTGTGTAGCTTGTGTAGTTTTGTTCTTGATTAGGAGTAGAAGTTAGTTGTTGGTGTGGTTAGTGTTTAGTCTTGAACTAGACTTGTGTAGGTGGCTTGCATAGCTTAGTGAGCTAGTGCTAGAATTGCTATGCCGTTTGTTTTACTGCCCTTGTTCAGTTCCCAAATCGGGGGTGCCCGATTTGGTACAGTAAAAATGCGCACTGTAGCGATTCGTTTGTATTTGGTAAAAATTATCCAAATTTTGACTAATTAGGCTCAAAATGTTCGTCTCGCAAAGTACAATAAAACTGTGCAATTAGTTTTAAATTTCATCTACATTTAGTACTCCATGTATGTGCCGGTATTTTGATGTGATGGGAATCTTCTTTTTGCATAGTAGAATTTGAGGGTTGAATTTGGGAACTAAACAAGGGCACTAACTCACTTGTCTAGTGAAGCTTGTAGATTTTTAAATAAGATATTCACCCTCTCTAGCCATTTAGGATCTTACACCCCCACGCGTTCGCTGTTGTGCTCCATGCCTCATAGTCTTTTTTTTTAGGGGGGGGGGGAACATGCCTCGCAGTCTTGATATGTGCTCTCATCGTAGTCCTAAGGTCACCGAGATGCTCTTTCCTTGTGTTCCTGTCCAAAAAAGTTTTGCATCACATTGATGTCGCCAAGGGTAAACAATCTAATAGAACATGATTGTTACAACAGTAGCAACTCAAATCTAACATCTTTCACGGCAGTGACCTAGGGAGGAACAGGTTACGATAGCCATATTATGACTAAATAAATCACAAAAAGCATATTGGGTTTGATTTCTTACATACAATTGGTCTATTGATTCCCCGATTCGCATGCGTAAGAAGCTCATGAATAGTGTAATAACACACATCGTTTGGTTTTCTTCTTTGCAAGGAATTACAGAAACAAGTGTGGTCACATCATGGTTCACAGTAGTACATTAGAGCGGCATGGGTAGAAGTCTAAGATCAACAGATCACCTGTGGTTGTTCCATAGTTTCATTGAAAAGGCTTGATGTGCCAATAGATGCTAGCATGATGACAGGACTGGCTAGTGGCTCCAGCAGATACGTGCAACAATTTGATGAACTCGGTTATTTTTAAGGGCAAAAAAGGCAAATATAAATCTATGACAGAGTATAGAAGATGATCCAAAATTTATATTTAGAAGAGTTCCAATGAACTGAACAATTTATAAAACACTTGGATGGTGGTTTTATTGAGGAATAAAGCTCACCAAAAGAAAATAGAGAGCTACTTTGATATGATATCAACAGAAATTACATAGTCGCGCGGAATAGGAGCAGAAAAAGAAGAGAGAGGCACAATAGCTTTAACCAAGGAATTGATTTTGTGCTGATGATGGATGGACTGAGCCGAGTAGAGAATCATCATATAATCAAGCAAAGAAACAAATTGTTTGGTTTCAATTTAGAAAATCCAAACATTATATTAAAACAAAAGAAAAAACTAGCTACCCACATCATCGACGCGTTCCACTTGGTAGTTATGTATCACTACATCGACCGACCTTCTTTTCCCCGCCAAACAAGAGTATACTAGCAGGGGATCCCGCGCATTGCGCGGGTGGTCTGTTTCTTAGCGGGTTTTACTGTTTTTAGCGGATTGCATGAGTAATTGATGTACTGTTTATTAGCGGGTTTTACTGTTTTCTAACGGGTTTACTGTTTTCTTAACGGGTGTACTGTTCGGTAGCGGGTTTACTGTTTCTTAACGGGTCTGACTGTTCACATAATCCGTTACTGTACCTTGCGGGTTTACTGTTCTAAATCACTGTTGCGTCACTGTTGCGGGAACAGTGTCATGAGAGTGTGACGGACCCGTTCCAAAGCTACGACTTTTATAGATATGTATAGATACTATATACTAAGCAAATGCATCATATGCAGGCCATACAAATACAATAATCAGAAATCGGCACGGCAAGCCACCAAGAACATACCTAATCGTAGTTTAAATCCACTGCAAGTAGTTTATTGTTGTTTACGACCATCCTCTATGCTGTTGTACCTGTCGATTATCATGCTCTCCCTTCCAAAAAAATCAGCTGCTATACATGTCATCTCCTTGACCAAGCACTGCTACGCCAAAGCACGTAGGCGCCGTCACCTATGCAGCGTTTGATCTTTACCAGCTGCCACGTCGCAGGAGCTGAATCTTGTGGTGCTATCTTGGCGCTGACATGCTCTGCAGCGTGTCAGTCAACTGCGAGACGCCGGCCGTCGATGATGGCGTGCCCGCCGAGCCCGAGGTGCCAGCCATGGCGATCAGGGAGGTGTTCGACACGGTGTGGCCCCTCCCGTACAGGCGGAGGAACCCGAGCGCCTCCACGCGCGGCTCCGGAGGGGCCACGGTGCCTTCGAGCATCCGCACCACGGCGGCCATGCTCGGCCGCTGGGCGGGGTCCTGGTGCAGGCAGCACAGGGCGATGCGCACGGCACGCGCCGCCTCGGCCTCGTCCACGCGGCCCTCCAGCCTCGGGTCCACCAGGTCCAGGTGCCTTCCCTGCTGGTGGAGCTCCATCGCCACCATCGGGAAGTACTCATCGCCACTGCCGCTGGCGCCACTCGGCAAAGACGCCGCCGTCGCACTGCTCCACCCGGACGGCCAGTCCGACTGCACGCTGCTGCCGGCGACAGGGACGGCGACGGCGACGCTGTCGTTGGTCTGCTCACCCCTGTTCTTCCTCCCGTGTATCAGCTCCAGTAGCACCATACCGAAACTGTACACGTCAGCACGGTCCGAGATGCCGGCGTTGCTGAGCCACTCCGGGGCCAGGTACCCGCGGGTGCCGCGCATGGTGGTGAACAGCGCCGACTGCTCCGGCGACATCAGCTTGGCAAGGCCGAAATCAGAGATCTTAACCTGCCCGCCGTCGGCCAGCAGGATGTTCTCCGGCTTCACGTCGCAGTGCACGATCTTCTGGTCGCACCCGGTGTGCAGGTACGCGAGGCCGCGAGCCGCGCCGAGCGCCACCTCCATGCGCTCCCCCCACTCCAGAACTGGCCCCGTGCGGCCGAACAGCGACCGGTCAAGCGAGCCGCGGTTCATGTACTCGTAGACGAGCAGCCGGCGCGAGCCCTCCGCGCAGAAGCCGCGGAGGCGCACGAGGTTGACGTGCCGGATGTTGGCGATGACCGTGATCTCAGTGCAGAACTCCCGCTTGGCCTGCACGCCGACAGCCTCCAGCTTCTTCACCGCGACGAGCCCCTCGACGCCGGGGAGTTCACCTTTGTACACAGAACCGAACCCGCCGGAGCCGATTTTCGTCCCGAAGTTGGCGGTCATCGTAGCAATCTCCATGTAGCTAAACCGCGTCGGCATGCCCGGTACGACGACGTTGTCATCATCCTCGTCGTCGTCCGTGTTACCGGTGTCCTTTTGACGGCCCATGTACACTTGCTTGACGCCGTTCTTCCTCATTCTCCTCCAGAACGCGTAACATGCGATCACCGCGAGGAGTAGGAACGCTGCGATGGATGGCAGGACGATTGGGACGACACGGTTCGCAGACGACGAGTTTGAACTGTTTCTTGTACCATTGTTCGGCGAAGGGACCGTCTTGATGTATCCCAAGGCTGAAGCAGAAGAGCTAAAATACAGCGAGCCGAGCTGTTTTTCTTGGATCAGGTAGCAACTTAGGGAGGAGTTGTCGTAGAAGTAGGCGAGGCAGCCGCAGCTGGTGGAGCAGAGGCCGCGGCACGCGTTGTGGTTGACGCCGGTCTTGATCGGCGGATCAAACTTCGTGGCGAAGTAGGCAACTTGCGACTTGAGGGTAAGGTATGACGTAGACACGGTGCTGTTGCTGCTCTGGCACAAGGCCAGCGACGCGAGCGCCGAGCCGTCCCCCGGCGTGCACGCGCCGGGGGTCGTCGCTGAGGCGGCGAAGAGGGGCGGGCAGGTGCAGGTCGAGCTATTGCCCGCCCGGGAGCAGAGCCCGAGGGGCGGGCACTGAAGCGGGAGGTCGCAGTAGTCGGGCGGCGCCACGAAGTCGCTTCCAAGCGACGCCGAGGAGTTCACCAGCGGATAGCTCGTGATGCGCAGCCGGCCGTCATATTCCAGCTTCAGCACGGGGAACGCCGCCTCCCCGAGGTCCACGCGGAACACGAGGCCGCCGTCGGCAGCAACGACGAGCAAGGCCGACGCGTTCACCGACACGGACGCCACCGCGACGTTGCGATCCTTGTAGGACCGGACATCATTCGACAGCCGCCAGTACGTGGACGCCAGCCACGTCAACACCAAATCCGCGGTCGTCACGCCGAGCCGGTAGTTCCCCTCAGCGAGATCGGTGGCTCCCCTCGCAGCCGACAGGTACGCGCCGGCGCGCAGCTGCTGCCCCGGGAGCAGCGTGTCGGTGGCGTTATCGAACGACTGCCACAGCGTCGCGTTCCCGGAGTCCAGCAGCTGCAGGTTCCCGCTGTCCTGCAGCCGCAGCGCCACGACGGGTGAGCGCAGCTGCGACGGCGTCGACCACAGCACCGTTCCATCGGGGCTCGACACCGTGAGCCCCTGTGAAGTGAGCTTCACCGATCCCGAGGACGTCGTCGGCGCGTCGCGGTTGCCCGACCAGACCAGCGTGGCGGACGGGGCGTGCAGGACGACGAGGTAGAACCGGTCCTGCTGCTCCCCCTGCCCGGGGTTCAGCACGGCGGCCTTGAACGCGCCGTTCTTGGACTCTAGGAACGCGCCGCCGGTGTCGACGTAGAGGATGTTAGAGGCGGTGAAGGGAGGTCGCAGGAGCTCCGTCGCCAGCGGCCCAGCGTCCGCGGCGCGAGCGGGCAAGAGGATCAGAACCAAGCCCAGGAACGCGAGCGAGCGCGGCAGAGCGGGTGGGAGCGGAGACATTTGTGTGGCGACGGCGCGCTGGCACGCGCGGATGCGACCATGAAGCGTAGGAGTGCACGGCACGGAGTGTGGCGTAGGCGATTGGGGAACGTTGACCTTGGCTCTGGGCTATGTGCTGCGCGAGCTCTGGTTGCCGGCTTTGGCGCGAACAAAACCGGCGTCTGGTCCAGCGGCCGAAGAGCCGTTGGGTTCACACTGCTCGGTTGCCGCGTTTTGGACTTTGGAATCTAGCGGTGCGGCACTTGTTGGATTTTTGCGTTGGCTTCTTGTCGATTGAGATGGATTGGTTAAACAATGGAGAGGGTCGAGATGCTCGGCGTCCAGCTGAAAGGGATTCGGTTGGAGCACAGGTGCGACCTGATTGGAATTTGTCAAACAGAGTTGGCTGTGTGGCTGTACTGCTGTAGCCCTAGGTCGCTACTGTTGTACGTTGACATCTTCTCATCATCAAAGCTGGTTCGATCGTCAGCGCGGTGGAAGTCAACGGCCTTGCGAATGTCTACTTCAGCAGAATTAATACGAGGATAGAGTCCATGCTGGACCTGGATATAAAGCGTTCAGAATTCAGTGGTAGGGTAAGGGATCCAAAGTTTAGATCAATCAAGTAATAATAAGATAATTTGATATAAGCAGGTTAGGTTGTATAAGATGTCACATCACATTTGTGCTGAGATAGAGGATATAGCAGAGCAGCATGCTGTTACAGCCAACTTATGCACCAGGCTTAGAGTCCAATAATATCCAGACCATTGCAACCATTGGTCCAAGCTCAGATTTCAATATTATATGCCCCAAAATCAGACCTAACGCGTCCACTGGCCAGTGGCCACTGGGTGTGCTCGAGCCTAAAGTTCAGCCACGATGTTGGACTCAGACCAGAAAAACGCATTAGAATTTGTTTTATGAAAACAGTGAAATGTGCTGAGTAGCAGACATGCGTTTTGCAATCTGAACAAGTTAGTACTAGTAGTACAGATTCCAGAAAAATGACAGAAATAATGCAGAACTAGACAGCATCTTTCTTGTCCAAACCAGACGTTTCTCCCGTCTCGGTTTCAACTTTCACAGCACCGACCGCCGCCGGCGCTTGTGATTCCACAAGGCGGGCCGGCGCCGGTGCCGTCTGCGTACGCGCTCCGGTCATCAGGGACGGGTTACTCATGATCATGGCCAAATCCACAAAATATTGCTCGGCATTTACGTTCAAGCAGCGCGCCGCGCCATTCCTCCCGTTTGCTGCTCCATCGTGACCAGCCGCCTCCAAGGTCAACGCCCTGCTCTGGTAAGGGTAACTGCCGTAAGGCGTGGCCCCAGGGGCGGCGGCTGCCACGCGACGGTTGGCGTCGCCGTTGAAAAACAATGGCTGTTGCGGCGGCGGCTGCCGCGGCAGGAACGACGACGCCGCCAGCATCTGCGGCTGCGACGAGGACGCGTTGCCCGGCGGCTTCACGCCTCGGTAGTTCTGGTCGTAGTGGCACTGCAGGGACACCTGCGGCCTGAATGCCGTCCCTGGGTCTCGCCGCGGTGGGTTCTCCAGGCGGGCTGGAGGCCGCGTCGTCATCGTTGCCGTCGTGTGGCCGAAGGGGTGATCTCTCGCATCCGTGAAGGACTGATGGTATAGTACCGGTGTTTGTTGCGTTGGCTGCTGCACAAGTAGGCTCTGGCCATGGAACGCGCCCGCCTGCCGTTGCGGCATCTGGGGTGCCTGGCTACTGTGTGCACCCGTTGGCTGACCTGGTACACCGTAGTACGCTTCCGTCCTGGGGCAGCTCGCTTGTGTGGATGCACTACTGCCTAGGGTCCCTGGACGGACCTTATCGAGCATGGGCCGCTTGCCGGCCTGTTTCTCTGAAAGCATGGAGCCCGCCATGCCTTGGACGTGCTGCGTGGGGGCGCACGCTTGTTCTTCGCCGTCGTCGCCCTCGCACGCGGAGCTGGTGCCTTCCTCGTCGGCGTCACCCTTCTTTTTGTGCTGTGGGGACACGTAGATCTTGCACACGACGTACTCGTCCAACTGCAGGCAGTTAGCTTATTAGCGATCAGAGCATATATACATCGGCGCCTACAGAATCAAATTAAATGAAAAAAAGAAAAGAAAATAAAACAGTATAAAGAGAAATTCACCATGTTCTTTGGGCCGGCCTTGTCGAGCTTGATCTCGAAGCACGGGACCTTGAGCTCGAGCATGATCCACTTGGTGCGCACCTCCTTCTTGGGGACGCCCTCGAAGTAGTTGAGCACGCTCCGGCAGAAGGTGATGCCGTTGCAGACCACCTTCTGGTCCACCTCCTTGGAGGCCGTGGATGCCTTCCACCGGCCGCGGCCGTCCCGCGTCTTGCGCGCCGGCCTCACGCCGTTCCCGTACATGCGAGACCTCGGCGACAGGAAGTACCACTCCTCCTGGTCCACGCCCTTGTGCTCTGCCCAGTGCCATACGATGGCCACCACAATGCCCATGAGTTCAGTCAGGTACACAAACAAAAGGATAACATTTTTTCAGCAAACTCAGAAACAAGTCGCATCAATCGACAGCTACAAATAACCCTACCGTACCTTTGGTGAGCGTGTCCGGGTGGCACGAGTAGACGTCGCACTCGGTGACGCAGTCGTTGGGCACCGTCGGCTGGCGCCTCAGCCTGGGGACGAGATAGTACTCGACGAGTTCCTCGTCCTTGGGCTTGAACCGGAACCCGATCGGGTACTCCTCCTCCTTCTCGGCGTCTCCCGCCATCCCGACGACGGCCGACGAACTCACGGCGGTGGTGGTGCAGAAAGGTAGAAGAGACAGGTGCCTCCTTTTTGTGTTGGACACGGCGACGCCTCAAACATTTATAGTGAGTGGGCCGGCTCGGGCCTGGAAGACGTATTCGTTTCGGATCAGGAAACGGGGTCCGTTTGGACTCGAAAAACTCCGGTTCGGAGAGTTGGGCCAAGGCAGGATAGTGGGCCGCTGGCAGAACTTAGTGATTCCGACCTACAAACACAGAGGCAGCGCGGCAGCGGAAAGTTGGCCCAAGGCAGGTTTGTGGGCCGCTCGCAGATGCTAGTCACGGCCGAGGGCCTACCACAGACACACAGGCAGCGCTGCAGCGGGACTCCGACGGTCCAGCGCGCCGCGCCATCCGGCGGCCGAGCGAATCCGCAGGCAGGAAGGCACAAGGCAGCATTCGGCACTGCCCGCCGCCGCGCGGCCCCCTGGCCCGGCTGGCGTTACGCCATTGAAGGCGCCGCATCCGCATCTATGGTCCGGCGCGAGCCGCGTCTTATCGTATCTCATCATCATCGCCTAGTTGTTGCAGCTTGCAGGTTGCAGCTGCAGCAGCACAGCAATGCCAGCATCTTCATCTTGGGGCTTGTTTAGATGCCATTCAAATTCCAAATTTTTTCACTCTCTCTCCATCACATCAATTTTTAACCGTTTGCATGGAGTATTAAATGTAGGTAAAAAAAATAATTAATTACACAGTTTAGTTGGAAATCACGAGATGAATCTTTTGAGTCTAGTTGGTCCACGATTGGATAATATTTGTCAAATAAGACGAAAGTTGTACTATTCATCGGGTTCATTTTTTTTCCAATCTAAACCAGCCCTTGGGCAGGCCTTCAAATCGCCTAGTTGTTGCAGGTTGCAGCACAGCAATGCCAGCATCTTCATGTAGGGCAGGCCACTGCTGCACTGCTGCGTGATGGTGCGCCTACTATTCCCTGCCTGGCCGCTATACTACACTCGACGCTTTGCCACAGTGACGGACGCCGGGCTGGGCGGCTGGCCCGGGCTGGCAGGGGCCATGCATATCGTACTAGTATCAATCTGTTGCAGACTCGGGCCCAGGTCAGATTCAAATTCAAGTCCATCTTGCGAGTTGCGACCCACTGCACCCTCCATTCAATATATATATATATATATATATATATATATATATATATATATATATATATATATATATATATATATATATATAGAGGGAGAGTATACTCTATAGCTAGCTACAGAATAAGTTATTCTGTAGCCACCTCCATTTACGATAATTTTATATACTAGTTTACGACAATGTCACTATATATTTACGATAGTTGAATTACTATAACACATGGGGGTATTTACCATAATGTTATAGTAAATCACATAGTAAAAAGTTACTGTAATCTCGTAAATTAGCATAGCAATTATCGTAAATCAAAGTGGCTACAGAATAAGTTATTTTGTAGCCAGCTGTAGGGTAATACTTCTATATATATATATATATATATATATATATATATATATATATATATATATATATATATATATATATATATATATATATACACTATTCTATAGCCTGGGCTTCAAATAAGATTCAACGCTCTAGCGGAGCACCGTCCGCCTCCGGCCACTACTAATCAACAATTAATAAATTAATACTACTTCTCTCCTGTTATTAATACTGGTCCCTTGGGAATGTTTTAATTTCATTTGTCTGGCCGTGAAGACCGCACGCATTGATGCGAGCGAGTATTTTATAAATCACGTCGGCGCTTCCTCGTCCCTTCCCTTCCGCAAGCAGCGAACCCTCGCGAACAACGCGTTCCTGCAGTGGCGGCGCGCCCTCGATCGACGCGCACGACGTGCTCCGGCGGTGGTGGCGTGCCCTTGCCTCTCGCGGACAACGTGCCCCGGCGGTGGCGGCGCGGCCTCCACTCGCGCGCACGACATCCCCGGTGATGGCACGGCTCGTCCAGGTGCGCCTTGGGCGGCGCGATGGCCTCTCCGCACTCCGCGCCGCCGGTGCAGCCGCGGCGCTGTGCGCGCATCCAGGCCCGGCCCGGCGCGCCGTCCTGGTGCAGCGCGCAGCTGCACGCGATGACCATCTTCGGGCTGCTCCCCTCGTCCGCCACAGCCGCCGCCGGCGGCGCCGTGCTCCGCTTCAGCATGCGCGTGGCGACCCGCTTCGCCAGCGCATGCCGCATCCACGCCTTCGCCACGCGCTCCGCGAGGTCCGTGCCCGCCGTGGCGTCCAGCGAAGCCTACCAGGTTAGCATCGCGCCCGTCGTCGTCTCTGCTTCCCCCGGTAATCCTCCTTCTATTCTGTGAAGTAATCCTCTTTTACTCACAGGAGAAGAACACGGATCTGCTTACTATTCTACACGGCGACGAGGCAGGAGATCTCCGCGGCGACGAGGTGGGCTGGCGAGGTGGGCTCGGCGATGGCGACGCGGCGGACAACTGCGCTGGTGAAGCGGGTCCATGCGAGGAAGGGCGAGCTGGTATCTGCGACTGCTTCTTCGCCGAGTTCGTCTGGATGGGCGGTGGCCTGTGCGCGTCCATGCGAGGAAGTGCGAGCTCATTGCGGCTGACCGGCGGTGGCATGTGTGCGTCTGTGTGGAAGAGAGCTGCTTCGATTTTTCTTCTTTTCTTTTTTTTATCCGTGTATATTCATTCATAGGAAGTAATTGAGTAAACGACGATGACTGAGGCTCCATATATGATGGTTTCCAATAGATTTATTTAGTTCATAAAGTTTCGATGAATTTGCCGAATATTTTTGGTTTCGATGAATTTGTTGAACATTTTTTCCAAGACCGATAGTACTATTCGGGTACAATGACAATAGCTTACATTACCACTGGGCATAGTCAGTGAATAAAAAACCAAGCTTCACAAAATTTAAGGAAAGCATTTGAACGTAGGCCCTCATGATGGCAGCTTTTCAATGCAGCCGAGAATCAATGCTACCGACCTTGCATGTCACGCGCTAAGGTGACACCTAATCAAGGAAATAAAAACGCCATGCTTTAATTACTGCTTGTAATTATTTTATTACTATAGTTACGGTTCTTGAAAAAAAATACCGTGATTAATTTTATTACTAAGGTTAATGTTCCTTCGATTAATTTTATTACTACAGTTAATGTTTTCAGTAAAAAATACTACGATTACTGCCTCTGTAAATAGCACAGCTAAATTTAACGCACGAGGGAATTGTTTGCATAACATGCCATGAGAAAATTATTTGCTTAACAATTTGATACTATTAATAATAAAAAACTAGGCTAGCCGGAGACCGGACACGCTAGTGATTAGCACATAAAAATTTAACCGCTCACACACCAAGAGGTAATTATTTGTTTAACAAAATTATACTATTAGTAATAAAAATTAGTCTAAACATCGACCCGGCACGCTGGTCTTTAGCACAAGCAAATATACGGCTCACATGCTAGGAGGGAATTATTTGCTTAACATTTTTATACTATTAGTAATTAAAAAGTTGCCATGTCGATGCTGGAATTATAGCATAGGAAAATTTACGACTCACTTGCCTAGAAGGAATTATTTGTGTAACAATTTGATATTATTAGTAATAAAAAAAATTTAGCCTGGCCGGTGATCAGACACATCAGTTGATTAGCACATAGAAATTTAACCACTCACATATTAGGAGGTAATTATTTGCTTAACAAAATTATACTACTAGTAATAAAAGTTAGTCTGAACATCGACTTGGCACGCCGTCTTTAGCACAGGCAAATTTACAGCTCACATGGTAGAAGGGAATTATTTTCTTAACATTTTGATACTATTAGTAATAAAAAAAGTAGCCACGTCGATGCTGGAGTTATAGCATAGGCAAATTTACGGCTCATTTGCCATCAAGGAATTATATGCTTAACAATTTGATACTATTAGTAATAAAAAACTAGGCTAGCAGGAGACCAGACACGCTAGTGATTAGCACATGAAAATTTAACCGCTCACACACCAAGAGGTAATTATTTGTTTAACAAAATTATACTATTAGTAATAAAAATTAGTCTAAGCATCGACCCGGCACGCTGGTCTTTAGCACAAGCAAATATACGGCTCACATGGAGGGAATTATTTGCTTAACATTTTTATACTATTAGTAATTAAAAAGTTGCCATGTCGATGCTGGAATTATAGCATAGGAAAATTTACAACTCACTTGCCTAGAAGGAATTATTTGTGTAACAATTTGATATTATTAGTAATAAAAAAAATTTAGCCTGGCCGGTGATCAGACACATCAGTTGATTAGCACATAGAAATTTAACCACTCACATATTAGGAGGTAATTATTTGTTTAACAAAATTATACTACTAGTAATAAAAGTTAGTCTGAACATCCACTTAGCACGCCGTCTTTAGCACAGGCAAATTTACGGCTCACATGGTAGGAGCAAATTATTTTCTTAACATTTTGATACTATTAGTAATAAAAAAGTAGCCACGTCGATGCTGGAGTTATAGCATAGGCAAATTTACGACTCATTTGCCATTAAGGAATTATTTGCTTAACAATTTGATAGTATTAGTAATAAAAAACTAGGCTAGCCGGAGACCGGGGGAAATTGGAAAATTTGAATGCATGCACTGATGACGGCAGCTTTTAAAGCAGAAGAGAATCAACGTCACGCCTCATCATCTGGAAATAAAAACGCCATGCTTTTTTTTTTTTGGCAATTAATAGAACACGCTGCTCTCTGCGGAAGGAAAAGGAGGGCTGACGGGCTGTCAACGGTCGCCGTCAGGTGCGTTCAATATAAAGCAACGGCCAGGCTGCTAATTAGTAAGGTCATATATATATATATATATATATATATATATATATATATATATATATATATATATATATATATATATATATATATATATATATATAGGGAGAGTATACTCTATAGCTAGCTACAAAATAACTTATTTTGTAGCCACCTCTATTTACGATAATTTTATATACTAATTTACGACAATGTCAGTATATATTTACGATAGTTGAATTACTATAACACATGGGGATATTTACCATAATGTTATAGTAAATCACATATTAAGGAGTTACTATAATCTCGTAAATCAGCATAGCAATTATCGTAACTCAAAGTGGCTACAGAATAAGTTATTTTGTAGCCAGCTACAGGGTAGTGTATATATATATATATATATATATATATATATATATATATATATATATATATATATATATATATATATATATATATATATATATACACGGCAGTGCTATTCTACACCCTAGGTGTAGAATATTATTCTACACCATAAGCCAAAACTGAACTGAAAAAATACTGAGTACTACTGAACCACGTTCAGTATCAGTCAGTATACACCCAGCACCTCGAAAATACTGAACAATACTGAAACACGAGTACTGAACAGTACTGAATTTTGTTCAGTATAACAACTCGGTGTAGAATACTATTCTACACCTAGGGTGTAGAATAGCGCGTATATATATATATACTTTAAATAGATATATTATACTATTGGAACCATAAATAATATTACTATTTTTACCTATTTAGTTCAAGTTGAGACAGTTGACTTGATAAGATGTATAATTTTATTTTTCTTTTACGGAAGGAATAGTATATTATTACCAGTGCACTAATGTTTTTTTTAACCAAAATTATTGTCCTCATATGTGACGAAGGAAGGGCGTGGACGCATGCGGTTGGCGCTTTAGCCCTCGTTTACATTGAAGTTTTTTCAACCCGATGAATAGTACCATTTTCGTCTTATTTGACAAATATTATCCGATCGTGGACCAACTAGTCTCAAAAGATTCATCTCGTGATTTCCAACTAAACTGTGTAATTAGTTATTTTTTTTACCTACATTTAATACTCCATGCAAGCGGCTAAAAATTGATGTGATGGAGAGAGAGTGAAAAAACTTAGAATTTTGAGGGGAACTAAACAAGCCCTTAGAAAGATAAAAAAGCAGCCATTCTGATACATACTGCCTCATCCACTGCTACTGCATGCAGAGAAGTTGCATCCGAATATCCGACGCCAGCGATGGACGGACGGATCAAGGCCTTGCTTTTCCCTGCGCTGTGATTGACTTTTCATTTTTATAGCAAGCTTCTGGTTCTGGAGCAGTAGCTTTCGGCTTTGAACGAAGGAGCGCCGGTCCCCTTTGGCCCTTTCTCGCTCTCTCACGGCCTCCTCACCTCTCACCGGCAGACACAAGCGAAAAAAGCGGCAAGGAGGAAGAAACAAAGAAACAAAGATTGCTCAAAAAGACTCGAAAGGCATGCATGGCGCTAGGGCTGCCATTGCCAACCAACCCAAGTGTAGGAAAGGCGGGCAGCGATGCACGAGGGACTGACACGCCCACCACTCGGACGCAGTCGCGGTCAAAGCCTAATGAACCGGCCCGCGCTTTTGAGTGACACCGTGCGCGGTCAGGCAAAGCGGTTTTTAGTGACTGGCCATGGGATTCGCCGAAAGATGGTAGTCTACTGCTAATAGCAGTCCTTCAGACCCTCACATGTCAAAGCATGAGGGGAGAGCCTTCTTTTTTTCATGGCAAACGCCCCTGGTAATATTGCAATCACTGGGCTGCCGCGTTGAGCATGTTCGCTGTTTAGAGACAGAGGAAGAGACCTGTATGGGAGATCCTGCAGAACAGCGTTAGTACAGCGTTGGAGGTAATTGCAGAACAGCGTTAGTACAGCGTTAGTACAGCGTTGGAGATCCTGTATCGGAGCAGTGATGCATTAAACTAGTCTATCTGCGTTGGAGGGTGTCGGTTCCATTTCTGATCAACCTGGCGCTGCGCTGTGAAGGGATTTGCTTTGCACTCGCATGCAGACGACTAGACTACCACACAGACCCCGGACCCGCTGAGCACGAGACCTTGTGAGAAAAAACGGCGATCGATCGTGGCCATCGGGATAGCAGTCGCACCGCGCCACGACCGGAGGATTGGTCGCACGCACAAGCCCCAGCACGTACGAGCGATCAAATCGGCATCTCGGCGGACCACTTGAAGAGTAGTAGAACGAGCCATTGTACTTTACTCGGGCCATGTTCTCTATCCTTCCAAATTCTAAGTTTTCATTCTCTCTGTTACATCAATTTTTAGACGTATGCATAGAGCATTAAATGTTAGTAAAATAAATAACTAATTGCACATATTAGTTGTAAATCACGAGACGAATTTTTTAAACCTAATTAGTCTATGATTGGACACCAATTACTAAATACAAACGAAAGTGCTACAATAACCGAAGTTGAAAAAAATTACGGTCTAAACGAGGCCTCGTACTCACAACACCAAAAGCCGAGCAACCTCTCGGACTCGGTCCTCTCGGATAGGCGTCGCCTTCTCGGCTCCTCTACTCCCTCGCTCCCTCTCAGGACAGATGACAACTTCTACTAGATTTATAGAAAATACGTGCAATATTTATATCTCTAAATAAATTTATTATGCTAGTATACTCAACAATCTATTTAATGATACTAATTATATATTATAAATATTATTATTATTTTATATATAATTAGTCAAAGTTTAAAAATATTACTCCCTCCATCCAGAAAAACATACAATTCTAGCACAGTGTTATGTTTTAGGCTGTGTTTAGATCACTTGAAAAGTGCACTATGCAAAAAAAGATTCCCCGTCACATCAAACTTGCGATACATGCATGAAGTACTAAATGTGGATAAAATCAAAAACTAACTGTACAGTTTGGTTGTTCTTTGCGAGACGAATGTTTTGAGCCTAATTAGTCAATGATTGGACAATTATTACCAAATACAAACGAAATGCTACAGTGTATTTTGGCACTCCAAAATTTAGATCTAAACACAGCCTTAGTATCTTAACTTTGACCAATTATAGATAAAAAAGTATGAATGTTTATGATATCAAATAAATATCATTAAATTAATTATGAAATATATTTTCATAATAAATTGATTTGGAGCCATAAATATGAATATTATTTACTATAAACTTAGTCAAACATGAACTACTTTTTCTAGCACGTAACCTATAGTTGCATGTTTTTACGGACGGAGGAAGTAACTTCTAAGCGGGAATAACGTCTATTTTAGAACAGACAGAGTATCATCGATCACGACTGCGAGCCTGCGCGGCTGCGCCAAGCCGGCCCCTAGATCAAACGGCTAGCAAGAGCTACACACAGCTCCACGGCTGGCCATGGCATACGGCAGCAGCTTTTACCTATGATGATCTGGCCACTTGTTCAGAGATCCTGATCGGATCCGTCCATCTTTTGGGCTGCGCAGGGATGCTACAATACCCTGCCGCTGCGCCTAATTATATGCACTCAGCGGCACTCAGGTACCCGCTCCAGCTTCCGGCAAGCAAGCCCGGCTGGTCAAAGATCGCTGACCCTGCCATGCCTGGCCTAGCTGCGTGCTCCTACTCACACCAGCAGGCCGGCTACGGCGAAAGCGGGGGGGGGGGGGGGGGGGGGGGGGGGGGGGGGTTGGACATAGTAACCCAGAGGTACAAGGCGAAGCTCATAGGGGAATTAGTTGCTAAGGGCAACCTTAGTGTTTACTAGCACACACCACATTGCTAGGATATTTCCATGTTATTGCCCTGTTCGCTTGAGCTTATAAGCCAAATCAGTCAGTTATTTAGCAGTGTTATTCTCTCATAACAAATCAGCGAACAATACTTTCTGTCATGGCTTTTCTGCCAAGCGAACAGGGTATATGAAGTTTGGCTAAGCAAAATTTATTGTAACCTATAGCAAATGTGATAGCCCTACTGTTTGCTACTTACTTTATGAGATGAAAAAAATGAACTAGAAAGAGCAAGAGCCGGAGGAGCCATGATTTGTAGCTCCACCTGCCCCGTGCTACAGTGTGCAGAGCCGCAAGAAGCTACACCAAATAGCCCCTTAGTATCTTATAGGAGTTTTATGCCAAATAGTCGAAGCTGTATACAAGTTTAATCTAGATTTGTTTACGCATTAAATAATTTTGTCCAGATGTGCTAGAAATAGTGTAGACAAGTTTAATCTCTACGAAACTCATTTCATCATATGAAATTTTCACCATCTATCTTTTCATCCTATGAGATGTTAATATTACTCTCTCTCCTTTCTTTTGTGCACAAGGGAGTGATTATTATAAATTTGGTTAAAATTAAGCTAATACTACACGAGTAGTTGTATTCTTTGGTGGAGGGAGAAAAAACAAGGATGGTCGGAACTGTCTCGGTACACGTGTTCTCATGCCTTTATTATTGGCCCCTGGGCTAGTCAGTGCTAGGCATTATGAGAAGTGGTTGCCACAGGGCACAGAGCCCTTTGGTGGATTCGGGTCTCATGGCAACGGCCTTGGAATCGCGGCCGTTGATTGTTCCGTCCTCTTCAGCTTCTGGTCTCTGGGAACTGCGAAGGGGAGGACCCGCCACCAGACCAGCTCACTCCGTGTGCCAGAGAGCATCTTCTCTGAGGCAGGCAGGCAGGCTGACTGGTGGGGTAAGGGGGCTGGGCGGGGCCACAAATCGGGGTGATCTAGATTTGTTTACGCATTAAATAATTTTGTCTTGGGCGCTGTCTCCGGCCAGGAAACTGGTGCGCGCACTGAATCAAGTGTACACAGAACACTGATAGAACTCCAAAAACAAGTCATGCTAACTAACCAGTTCGAGCGTCATTTAGTAAATAAAAAATTGTACGTCCCCGTTACCACGTAACTTTTGCTATGCACTTAGATATACACCGTGTTTAAATAATAAATCTACAAAAGTTAAAACGTCTTATAACTTGAAACGAAAGGAGTGTAACTTTTCGTTCTAAACTATGATTTCAATAATCTTGGACTCTATGGAAAGCTTATTTTGAGGGTTGTTCATCCCAACTAAATAAACTCCAATACCACCATGTGCAAGTGTTGTGACATGTTTTTCTGTCAAGGAACTTCAATTCAGGACTGGTCAACACACTCAACTTTGCACCCCACTTTGTCTCTTTTTGCCTTATCAAATATTCTTGCTTCTTCATTTGTGACATGACATGTGTTTGATATGAAGATTTGTAATGAAACTATTCAAAAACTCATCAAACTCATTAGTCCTTAATTGTTTTGTTATTCAACCACTAAAACCCACTAGGTGGCCTAGATGCACTTTCAGAAAATTGGAATCATGACAAGTTTGTGTGATTCCACATACACTAGAGGTGTTATCATAGAAATGGCATTACCTAATTATAAAACTAGCAACCAAGGTTGAATAGGAACACATAGATGCGGTCATATATAACTACTCTTTTCTATTGCCAATATAGTTAATGATTCCCTAGATAAGTTTATATACACAAGAAATCAATTCTAGCTTCATCACAAAATCATGCACTTTTATAAGAAAAAAATGAATAAAATCATTTGGTAGCATCATGATTCAACATAGTCATGGTCATTGTAAAGTTTTAGGGCCCAAGGGTTTTTAGTATAAAACACCACAAATGCAGGCATAGAAGTATTGATGTGTGCTCTTTTTCCCTAAGATCCGAAATTGAATGGCGACCATGTCTTCCGTTATACAACTGTGATCATAAAAAAACGTGTTACTCAAGCATAAAAACCCAATGACAGGCCAGTATAATTCTATAAAGACTCACCCACATGGCCATATAACTTTTAGTTCTTTTATGTTACATTAAAACTTCAAACTTCATGCCTACACAAGTGGACAATGAAGACTTTTATTTATACTCGTAACCAACCCTATTTACTGGTTTGGATTCAAAATTAAGAGGATGAGGAGTTGAGAATGACCTTGTATTTTCTATACCAACGTTTGTGGAATTCTATACTAAAGAAATGCTTAATAGAACTCTCTCTCCAAAAGTGTAAATTTATGAATCTCAAGAGTTTTAAAAGAATATATTCACAAATGATTTCAAAAATTACACAAAATTATCTACAATCTAGTGGTGAAAATTGTTCTCAGTTGGATGTTCTAGTGAATAGTTATCATTAAAAGTTGGATTGGATTTAGATGGGTTTTGCATGCATGCAGAAGGTGGTAGGTGAGAGTAGATAGTTTTTGTTCACCTCTTTGCTTAGAGGTTTATATGCTCGACGAAGAAGTTTATGACCATAAACACTGGTTTTTATACACTTTTCAGGCTAGTGGTGCTATAGGTATTGGGGAAGCTGACGCAAAAGTTACAATTTTTTGTAACTATTAAGCAAGGGCGGAGCTTAAACTAGACCAAAGGGAGCCATGCCCCCTCCTTGATCTTCATACCTCCTATGGAATCACTTGGAGTTTAAGGAGCAAAATTTGTTTAACACAGAATAATTTACATAGCTTGTCTCCTACATTTGCCATGAAGCTATACCACTGCTATTAAGGGTTATGTACAATAACCAGAGACATAGTCATGTCTTTTAACTTCTCTGCTCTTCACTAATAAAAATTATTACTTAATAGTTGTACTGTCTAAGGTAATTACTAGTATATTTTAAAAAATATCTTTATACTCCGCAAACAAGATCAAGCAGTGGTGTCTAACTGCAAATATCAGTGTCAAGGAAAAAAAAATTGGTGCGAGAAGGAAATTGGTGTTGGGGTGCGTAGACATGTGGGGCCTCGGCCTGCATGCTGCGTACCGGGGGAATCTGGCAGAACTATCACGTTCCGAGGGAACGGAAGGCGGTCAGAGTCCCTTTTGGATTTTCGTGGAATATCGTGGGTACCCCGCGTGGCTGCCTTGCCTGCTCATGCTGGAGCGAGCTTGCAGCAGTGCAGCCGTGCACAGGCAGCGGTCGCAGCGGCAGAAGCCAGTAGAAGAAACAGAGCCCAATGCCAGCCAGCCCACAGCCCCACCCCTACACACCACATGACGCAGGCAGCAGCAGCTGCATTCAAGCCATCCGATCCCACTCGTTCGCAGGCACCACACCACCCACGCGGACTCTCGGAGACCCGGACAGAAGCGAAGCGAAGGGCCGAAGCCGATGCCGAAGATCTCGCTTCCGGCTCCGGATTAGACGATCCGCACTGGGGACCTGTATCGCGTCCTCCAGGAGCATATAGCGTACGCGAACGCCGCAGTGGGTACGCTAAATGAGACGGTAAAATAGCGGAGGTGAGCTGCGTCCGCCAAATCTGGCGATTTCGCGTTCGTGCGCTACGCGCGGATGTGGCGCGTGGGGCCCGCCGCCCACCACCGCAGAGCGCAAGGGCGGCCTCGCGACGGCACTCGATGACGGCCGGAGGAGGAGGCCGCGCCCGCGCCGGAGCCGGAGCCAGAGCAAGGTCGTCGCGGACGCGCCGTCACGAGCACCGCCGGGAATGAACGCAGCCGCCTCCGCCGCAAGTCGAGCCCGCCTGCTCCCCGCTCCCCGCGCCCGCGCCCGCGCCGGAGCCGGAGCCGGAGGCCGCGCGCTCGCCGGGGCCGGAGCCGGAGCCGGAGCCGGAGGCCGCGCGCTCGCCGGAGCCGGAGCCGGAGGACGCCGCCCGCGAGGCCGCGCGCTCGGAGGGAGACCGCAGCTCGCGCGCCCCCGCTGGCCGAGCTCGCCACCGCCGCCCGCGGGGAGGAGGGAGAGAGGCCGCGCGGGGAGGGAGGGAGGCCGCGCGCGGAGGAGGGAGAGAGGCCGCGCGGGGAGGGAGGGAGGCCGCGCGGGAGGCCGCGCGCGGGGAGGAGGGAGGGAGGCCGCGGCGGGGAGGGAGGGAGGCCGCGCGGGGAGGAGGGAGGGAGGCCGCGGCGGGGAGGGAGGGAGGCCGCGCGCGGGGAGGAGGGAGGGAGGCCGCACGGCGGGGAGGAGGGAGGCCGTGGGACCGATGGGGAGGGGGAGAAGGGAGAGAGAATGATGGTGTATAACATGTGGGGCCCACAATATAGAGGATGAGATATAGAGGACGGATGAGTGCGGAAGAAATTGGTATAGAGGAGAGAATCTCGCTGACTAGGAGAGAATATTCCTTTTAGAGGATGAATTTAGAGTACGACGAGTGCGGATAGTCTTACAGTAGCCCCTCGCTCTGAAGATCTCGCGCCTGTCGCCTAATCATGACGCGCTGCCCTTCTCTCGGTTCTCCCGCACGGACAGTCTACTGCAGCCTATAGCTACAGGTAGCTACTCCCTCCGTCCCAGATTAATTGAACGTTTGAAGTTCAAATTTTTTCCATATTAATCGATCACAATAGGAGGTGATATAGCCATATAGGTGTGGGGCAACGTGTAGCAGTACTGCTCTTGCCAGTTATAAGTCCATCAACGTACGACCAATATAATAAAGTATCAATTTCCCTCTCAAAGAAAATAGGCCTGGTCTCTTTGTTCAGCGAGTCCAGAAGCATCTGTGCACTTCTCTGGCAAACGAGTCAATCAACATCAGTTTCTTATAGGGGTAGGAATGTAATTTCGCAGCCCCAGGGCTTGTTTAGATGCCATCCAAATTCCAAATTTTTTCACTCTCTCTCCATCACATCAATTTTTAACCGCTTGCATGGAGTATTAAATGTAGGTAAAAAAAATAATTAATTACACAGTTTAGTTGAAAATCACGAGATGAATCTTTTGAGTCTAGTTGGTCCACGATTGGATAATATTTGTCAAATAAGACGAAAGTGGTACTATTCATCGGGTTCATTTTTTTTTTTGCAATCTAAACAAGCCGCCACTAAAAAAGTCATCCTCGACCCAGGTGTGTAAATATTTTGGGAAATATTTTGGGACGGAGGGAGTATAGCTGAGCTAGGGCTACCACTAGCTGATGACTGCGTGGGAGTAGTAGGAGAGTACTCCTACTGTGCTGCGGCCGCGGCAGCGCGGAAACATGACTGTACTGTACGCACGCATCGGCATCGCGCTCAACCCGACATGTACTCTTCTCAGTCGGCATGCAGTCCGATCGACCCGTCACTTTGTGACATGTGAGCTCGAGCAATGTCCAAAGCCGCAGGCGCAGCTGTAACTGCCTTTCACATCTTTGACTCCCATGAGCGCACGCAAAAGGCAACGAGGAAGGAGAAACGCTCAGGATCAGGAAAGCGGTTCAAATGAAAGAGAGATCTCTTTCCGGACTCGTCGCCCAAAAGATTGCTTTGCTCGCCCTGGCGCGGCCGGAAACATCAGAATAGCTAGCAGCAGCATCGTCAGAATAGCTAGCTACCTGAGCTGCTTGCTGCTAGGACCTACGACTACGAGTACTTCACGCTCGAGTTATTGACTACGACTACTTCGGTACAAAAACCTGGCCTGGATTACTTCACCGGAGCGGAGGATCAATGGCACCAGTCGCGAGTGCTTGGCACAGCAGTGCAATTAGTGCAAGTCTAGCAGGAACCCTAACCCAAAGACACTAGACACATCAACGAACGAAAGAACCCATCTGATCTGATCTACCAGTTGAAACGGAACACGTCGATCGAACTACAGCTAGTAGAACAACAAAACGGCCGCCCCCGCCGTTGCATGCACCAGCATGCAAAGTTGCAAACGCATCTGCTTGCGCGCCAGGTGAGTAGCCGACTAGCTAGTGCTAGCTGGGGACGAGGCGGCGCAGGAGGGCACCGCGACGGTCAGGCTTAGGTCGGCGCCCTCCAGCGCCAGCCGTGGCTTCCTGGCAGGCGACGTGGGCGGCTGGTCTGCTTCCTCCGGGGAAGCCGGCCTCTTGGTGCCGCCCGCGCCGCTCGGGGCGGCGCTGAGGTGCACGCCGAAGAGCATGGTGGTAGACCGCGCGGTGCCGCTGCTCCCGGCCTCCCCGCCGCCGCCGCCGCTCTTGTCGGCCTGCTGCTGCGGCGGGGGCGAGGGCTCCTCCGCGATGGTGAGCGAGCTGCTGGACGTGGTGCTCCCGCCGGAGTGGTTGAGCCCCGCGGCCGACACGGGGGCGGCGGCGGCGGCGGGCTTCTTGCGCGCTGCCTGCAGGCCGAGCCCCTGCAGGAACGCGGCCGCGGCCGGGCTGGGCGCCACGGGGCGCACGTGGTTCTGCACGAAGTAGATGATGTCGTTGTAGAGCTTGCGCATGTGCGCCAGCTCCTGCAGCAGCGCCGTGTTGCTGCGCCGCAGCCGCTCGTTCTCCTCCATCAGCACGGCCGCGGTGGCCGCGCGCCCCGCGTTGTTGCCTCCGCCGCCGCCGCCGGCGTCGGCGGCGGGCAGCGGCGACGGCGACGGAGGAGCGCCCAGGGCTAGGAGCCGCGTGGCCACCGGCGCGGCGGCGGCGTGCGGCTCCCTCCAATGCGGGTGCGGGAACGCGAGGCCAACGCCTGCGTGCGCGGCCGCCGCCACGACCCCGTCGTCGAACTGGTGGTGGTGGTGGTGCGGGGCGCCCGGGTGGAAGAGGGGGAAGTGATGAGGCGGCGCGAAGAAGGGCGGGGGCGACGGTGACGCCGTGGACGTCGACGTCTTGCGCCGGTGGATCTCGCACAGCAGCTGCTTCTCCCCCTTGCGGAAGAACTCGTTTGCGAACTCCCACCGCTCCGGAACCACCTTCCGGAAGCCCTGCATTGTGCATTGCAACATCACCGTCACCATTATCAGTCCGCGCAAGAACCACAACCAACACCTCGTAGGTAGCTCAATCAAAGCGAGCGAAGTGCAACTCACGTAGGTGTTGAGCTGCCGGACGAAAGAGGAGAAGTTGTTGTGCTTGAAGTAGTTGGGGAGGATGTCGCGTGCGAACTCCGGCGGGCGCCAGACGACGAAGGTGGAGACGCGGTCGTCCCCCCAGGAGACGATGTGGTCCGTGGCCGGGTCGTCCACCAGCTGGTACGTCTTGGTCAGGAACGGCGCCGGCACCGCCTTCTGCGCGGCCGCCTGCGCCGCCGCCGCGTCGCAGTCCCAGCTCCCGCACCTCTCCATCTCTCCTCCCTCCTTCCTACAGGAGTCGAAGCGTCGACGAAGGTTTCTTGGGGTTTTAACTTCTTCTTCCCTCTGAGGTGAGGTGGACGATACGAGGCGAGCGGAGCGGGTGACCGACCGTCTATTTTAACTGGAGGTGGCGGTGGTGGTGAATACGGAGGGAGGACTGGAGGAGGGAGTGGACGAGTGAAGTGTGGTGTGCCCCTGCCTCGGGGAGCGTGTGGGCGATGGGGGTGGTGGGAGGGAATATGTGTCGCTCTGTCTGTTTTGGAGAGAGGGATTGGAAGTTTGGAGATGCAGCTTTCAAGGCAGACCCGTGAGTCCGTGACACTTCCTTCCGCCAGCGAGCGCCCCAGCGTCGTCGGCGAGCCATCCAACCGTTCGTTTTCTCGGTTTCTTCAGGATCTTTTGCGCCCCCTTTTACCCCGTCCGCCATTTTCACCCCTCCAAAGCGAGCTTTTCTTCTTCTCGGAGGAGTACACGGACGAGAACGGGATCGATGTTTTCATTTTTCTTTCCACAGCTCCTGTCCTCGTGCATTTCTGGAAAGGTCCCCCCGGCCGGCGGACAAGCCCTGCTGCAGTTTTGGAAGCATCTCCAAAACCTGATTTCTTTTTCGGCGTCAGGAAAAAAAGAGATAGGGGAAGCCATGCCATACCGCGAGCCATTCCTATTGGCCGGTCAATGGTACCCTGACGTGCCGCTCGGATATTTAAAATTCTGTGTTACGCTTGTCGTACGTGGCGTCAAGTTGCGGGGATATGAATATGAGAAGACAGTTTTACGACCGGAACGCATGCAGCAGTTCTTCTGGGATCAGAGCACCGGTCCATGTGGCCCGAGCGGTGCCCAGTGCAGATCACGTGCTGTCGATGGAATGCAAGCCCAAACAATTGTCCTTGCACCACAGCCAGTGTTTTGATATTTGTGTGTGGGGAGGAATTATATTAAAACGTGGTATAGGATATCAAAATTGCACATGATAAATTTTTTAAAAAACAATATTCTATCTTGCTTTCGTTAACCTCTTTTCTAGTGACCTTTCGTCGATGCAGCCGATACTTCAGATTAACTGAGTCTAATCGAGCACTAAAGCTATAATAATACAATCGTTGTGTTAAATCCATCGACTAACCTCATAAGCTTCGATATGCTACAAAATCGAATTTTCTAGAACCAAACCAAAACATATCTAAATCGATTGTGATATCCAGTCTAATTTGAATTTAGCCCGTAGTGGCACATGTGTGTGTTGATGTGGGATTGTGGGGTTTTAGTCTCGTCTTAGTTGTTAAGTGTGAATTTGGATCAACATATAAAACTTCTAAAGTCCATACCACCATCCCTAGGTTAACCATTTTACATGAAGCGATGACAGAGATGAAAGTGGGTCGATGATATGTGGAGTTTACACATTATGCAATGTGGATCTGAGTCGTTTGCACTATAAGGCGTTACATCGATGAAAGAACATCCACAATTAAATCACCAGGTACATACATAGTTTGTAGATTCAACACCTCCAACCGTTGATTTATCAAGTTTGATGCTTGATTTGTTCTCCACGGACATTGACAATGAGGTCGATGATTCAGAGTTAATATCCATATCGCAACAGCCCATGGGGAGTGCCATGAACACCTTTACCCTTGCGTATATTAACCACAAGCTAACCTCCTACTTAACCTTGATCCATCAAGTTGGACTCCTGATTTGATTTATTCTCCATAGGCAGCAACAATAAGGTTAAAGATTCGGAGTCAATATCAATATTGTCACGAGGGATGCCCATGAGCACCCTTGCCTTTGTAGGTAGTAACCACAACTAACCTCTTGTTGATGAAATCGACTCCCTGAATAATAACTTTAGACAAAATCTAACAAGCTAAACCTAAAACGTCGCTCAACTATAAATGAGAGATGAGACGTCTCCTTCTTGCCGCTAGCGGTCTCACCAGAGAGAAAGAAAAGACCTCTAACCAATGACTCTGAGTGAAAACGAGGGATAGGGTTTCTCATTCTTACCATAGGCATCCTCATTAGAGAGAAAGAAGGGAATACTACACAAATGTTGTCACTACCAATTCATAAATTTATCCTCATCACTGTCGGCCATTTCATGCTATGACAGTGAAAGCGGGTGGCACAGGCATGGCAGACAACAGGGTGTCGTGGTGGCGGGGAGTGCAGCCGTAGTAGCAGGCGGGGTGCGGCCTCCACACCTAATGCCAGAATTGATGCAAGGATAGGAAGGGATGATCCAAATTGTAAATCATTTAGCTTTATTCTAAGTGAAAATTCTTTAGTGTGATCAAGTTTATAGATAAATACATAAACATCTATAACATCAAAACAAAATTCATTACGTACAAAATGAAGTTTATTTTAATATTTTTTATTTATATTATAGATTAATGTATCTTTTTATAAACTTGATCATAGTTGCACAACATGGATTGATGAAGACAGAACTAAAATAATTTACAATTTTAAATAGAGGCAGAGAACATATATTGCAAATATTACATTTTTAAGAAAATAAAATATTCACCTTTAGGATAGGTTTTGCCACCTTTAGTTTCGATCATGGGTACCCTTGAAAATGAAATATATAGGACGGATCATATGTGGATATGATTTTAAAACGTCTTACATATTTGTTTCATATGCAAATTGGATCAATGTAACTAAAACATTTATGGTTTTTGCCTCCAATGTCGACTGAGTTTATTGGCCAAGTCAACTATGGATGTAACCATAAATTAACCAAAACATGTTAAACTTATTTTAGTGTTCTCTAATGGTCTAGATCAAAGTAAATTGTTCACCTCGACATCGGTTGATAAGTAGCTAAAATTATAATAAAACATTAACTAAAATCAATAGTTTGATTCGATACGAATTGTTTAGTAAGATAGTAAATTATAGAGTCGATGTCCATATTTGAAATTTAAAATAATTTAAGGAAACATCTTTCAGTATGAATTAGAAAGTGTTAAATAAAGACTCAATTAATTGCAGTAAAATTGGATTAATATAAACCATTGATTTTGATGTCTCGAAATTATAGTGGTGCTTAAAGGAGTTTCTATATGAGAGAAATTAAGTTAAACAGTTAAGATTATTGCACGCTGAAACAAAAGAATCCTACTAGGTATCCATGGATTTAATCGAATCATATGGAGGTAAAGCTGGGTCGAGAAATTTAAAACATGGATTCAAGGAAACATAGAGTTTGTTTTATGGTCACTGGTGGATCGAGAAACAACAGTTGTTGGTCGAGGGCGCACGGCACAGCCGTGGACGCGGCTGCTCGGCCGCGATCGGAACGGCCTCGAGCCCTCGAGGTAACGCGTTTCAAGCCAAAACAGCTGTCCCAACCTCGCGTGTACCGGCGCGGCACGCAGGCGCCGCAGCAGCCGGATCATCAATAGGGGAGGGTTTGCCATTCGGGGGCTCCTGGCCACGGCGCTTTCAGGCTCAACATGCAGCGGCCTGCCCTCGCACGCAGCCTCGCTGCAGCACTCCGCATGGGCCTCCGCCTCCGCCTCCACGCGATCACGCGACGCAATTATGCTCGCGCGGATGCAGCCAGGGTGGCAGCGGGCAGCGGGCGCGGCGTTTATGGCCTGTGCACGCGGCATGCCTGCCTGCAGCGGCCCTGTGGTGTGACTGCCGCGCGCGGTCCTCTTGCGTGGGATTCAGGAGCGTAGCAGCGGATGTGCTTTCCTCCACAGCGCCGGGGCCTTGTTTAGGGCGTGTTTAGATGGTGAAAAAGTTTGGGTTCTGCTACTGTAGCACTTTTCGTTGTTATTTGGTAAAATTTATCCAATCATAGACTAACTTGACTCAAAAGATTCGTCTCGATATTTACAGACAAACTGTGTAATTAGTTTTTTCTTTCGTCTATATTTAGTACTCCATGCATGTGTCGCAAGATTTGATGTGACAGGTACTGTAGCATTTTTTGGGTTTGCTTTTTGGGTAGAGGTGTCAACTAAACAGGCTCGTTTCTCTCAAAATTCCAAGTTTTTTCACTCTCTTCATCACATCAATTTTTAGCCGTTTGTATGGAGTATTAAATATAGGTAAAATATAGGTAAAAAAGATAACTAACTACACAGTTTAGTTGAAAATCACGAGATGAATCTTTTGAACCTAGTTGTCCACGATTGGACAATATTTATCAAATAAGACGAAAGTGGTACTGGGTTGAAATTTTTTTAATCTAAACATGGCCCGGGTTTCGAAACGGATCGGCTGCGGCCGGCGTGCGTGCGTGGCACGGATGGCAAAAACCAAGCACACATTTGAATTGAACGTCCCTGATCCTATTCCCGTACGGATTCGCCGGGGCATTTATCAGCTCCACTGTGAGACGGGGCATTTATCAGCTCCACTGTGAGACGATGCACTGTGAACGATGCTGTCCAATTCGGCCGTCTTCCGGCGTTTCCCTACAACGAACGGACGGGCGCCCAAAGCATGCACTGCCGCAGCGCGCGCTGAGGAGGAGACTGACACTCCACGTTAGTAACGCCTGAGACGGTCTCATAAGGCCGGTGTCAGTGAGGGGTTTCATTTTGTTATTTCCAAGGCTGCCACGTCAGCTTTGCATACTTAATTGAGAAATGAAACTAACTCTCTCAGTGGAGAGTTTCATTTCACGGTTTCATAGACAACTTGCAGCATTTAATGAATACATGGTATGGTGATCAAATGTACCAAGTAAACTATATAGTCATCTATGCAAACTGAACGTTGTCATTGTGAACAATAGATTTCGCACTGTTATTGTTCAAAACAAAACAAGCTTTCGGATTACTGATCACAAGCATCACGTCCACACATACACTAGCTTTCTGAAGTAAGAAAGAAGAGGACACATGCACAGGAGTAGCTACGATTTTTGTTGCATTCACCGAACTGAATTTCACACCAGAAGTTTCAGATAGCATCAGACTCATAAATACGTTTTAGGTAACAAGTTGCAGATAACAAGTTTCAGATAATAACCATAACTAAGTTTCTGATAGCTGAGACTAAGTTTCTGATAGCTGAAACTAAGTTCCTCACGAGGCCTTTTGATGTACTTTCGCGGATGCAATCGATGATCGTCCGACTCTTTTTGAAGAGCTTCCAGGCTAGTTTCCAGAACCTCCATGGTTTTATCAAGTACCTTTTTTTTTGATGGAACAGGAGGGGCGAAGCCCCTACTGGAAAATATTTAAAAACAGCAGACAACAGCAGTTCTTACAAACAAAACTCAAGAAACAAAAAAAGTAATATAAAAAATGGCTAAAATTACACATAAAGCTCTATCCATTGATCAATTCCTGGATGGTAGGAAGCTTTTGCTCGTAGGTCAACTAGAGCAAATTCATGTCTGAACACCATCTTGCAACGTTGAAGAGAGTGAGCCACATTTCTGAAAATTAAGTCATTTCTCATCATCCAAATGGACCAGCACATTGTTACAATGATCTCCATCAAAAAAGGCCGCCTTATCTGAACTTTGAAACCTTCCAGGATCGTTCCTAGGTCATCCGTAGTTGGAACAATGCATTGCAAAGAGTACCAGCATGCAGCAGCAAACGGGCAATGGAACAACATATGTAATAAGTCTTCATCAACATTTGTAGTGCACATCACACAAGTATAATCATCAAGAACCATCTGCCGACGTCGAAGCAGCACTCTCGTACTCAATCTGTCAGAGAGAATGAGCCAAAAGAAAAGTTTTCTCTTATTCTGGCAAGAGGACATCCACAGCCATTTGTAAGAACTGTGGATATCATGGTGCCCAACAAGTTGTTTGTAAACCTTCCTAGAAGAGAAATCAGCATTTCCCCAAGAATAGGTCCAAGAATCATGGCTGTCTGACAAATGCAGAGATTGCAAAGCAGTCTGCAAAGTCTGAAACTGAGTAAAAACTTCAACAGAGAGAGGTAAATGGAAGAGATCCTCGAGGTGTTCAGAAGTCACAGCAGTATGCAGAGAGACAAAATGTGATTTTGCAAAGGAGAAAAGATGAGGGCATGCTTGACTCTAGAGAGTTTGATTCCAAGTGTCTAACCAGAGGAAGCAGGATCTGCCATTTTGTACAAGAGCAGTAGCTAGATTTTTGAAATCAGGCAAAAATTTAAGGAGGTCTCTCCACCAAAAGGATCCTCTAAAACTCAAATCCCAATGAGGTAAATTGTCTCTTGAAAAGTACTGATGCCACACTAATTGAACCCAGGGTGTGGAGATTTGGTTGAAAAACTTATGGAGATGTTTCATGAGAAGACTCTCATTTTGGAGTTGAAGATCTAGGACTCCAAGACCACCCTCAATTTTAGGCTTACAAACTAGGGGCCAAGCTGCTTTTGAAGGTTTTTTGCAGTTGAGGTCAGACCCCCTCCATAGACAATGTTTCCTGTACTTGTCTATTTGTTTGATGACTGTTTTTGGTAGCAAATAGGTACACATTGTAAAAGTTGGCAGAGCAGTAAGAACTGCATTCACTAACTGTAATCTTCCAGCTTCAGTTAGTAGAGAGGAAAAATTGACCATCCTTCTTTCACATTTATTGACAATTGGCCAGAAGTGAGCAACAGAAGGTTTTGTGATACTAGAGGCAGGCCTAGATATGTAAAAGGAAAGGTTTGTTTGGTACAGCCCAAGACAGATGCCAGAATATCCAATCTTTCCTCTGAGACATTGATAGGAGCAATGAAGGATTTTGCAAAATTCACTTTTAGGCCAGTGGATTCAGCAAAAGAATGGAGGATATCTTTGAGATGTTGGAGTTGATTAATGTCTCCTTCCATGAAGATGAGAGTATCATCAGCATATTGAAGGACTGGAAAGTCTGAATCGAAAGGCAAGGGAAGGGGTAATTTGATGAGATTGCTATCCTTAGCAGAGTTGAGGACAGACTGGAGAAGATCTGCTGAGAGAACAAAAAGGAGAGGTGAAAGAGGGTCACCCTGCCTGACCCCCCTTCTACAATGGAAAACTTTTCCAGGAACCCCATTTAGGAGAACAGAGGAAGTGCCAGAAGAGAAAATCATTTTCATCCAATTAAGCCATTTTGGAGGGAAGCCCTTGTGTTCCATAATTTTCAACATCAACTCATCCAGGATGTTATCCTCAGCGATGAAATCATCCAAAATATTGCTGCAAGATAGCGTCACAACTAAGTTTCACACCATAAATTTTCACCAAAATGTCAGCAGGTTTCAGCTAGCAAGTTTCAGATAACAACCGAGATAACAAAGCTAGTCTGAATGAGCAGCACTGAATGTATAGAAAGCACAATAGATGTAGCAGGCTAACTGTATATAAATGAATGTCACTCTGAATGCACCACTCTTTTAGCGTGTGTCTGCGGTAACTATTTTTTAATGACACAAAAAAATTTGTGGCTACAAACTGAAATTCCCGACATTCTTTTTAGATCTAACACAGATAAACAGGCTGATCTAAAACATGGTCTTATCTAAAACATATCAGAAACATCCCTCAAATAAAAATACATTTAATCTCACAAGATTTGGGGATCTGAATCCTACTCATACAGGAATCGAACTTACAGGTTTTCATGTGGGTATTGGCCTGCACGGCTGCACCGTTGTCAAATGCAGACCAGAGCCTTGTCGTAGAGTTGGGGAAGCTTGCTGTAGGTGGCGTAGATTTCGCGCGCGTCGCAGCTCGCAGGAGATCCCGTCGTGCACGATGAAATGAAACTTGACCGGCTCAGTGGCGATTTCATCGAGTTTCATTGCCTGGGTATCGGTGCCGGCTGGGTGTCGTCTGGACGACACTCGTTTTCTCTCTTTCCTCATTATTACCTCGCCAACTCAGCAAATTTGGTGACGTGTCACAGCATTGAATGAAAATGAAACTGGTTTGACACCGCCACTGAGACTGGCCCCCCTGCAAATCGCTGTGCTCCGTCGATGTCCAGGAAGATGTTAATGGCCAACAGTATATCAATTACTCCTATATTTGATTGCAGTGCAATAGCAGCGTTAAAAAAAACTCCCGCCGGAGTTCCTGCCGCCTTATCTAAAAAATGTAAATATTTGTGACAGAAAATAAACATATTTACGAAAAATATTATACTCATAGTGTATCAAATGATACTATCTTGGCCTTTCTCTGTAAATTTAACCAAAATTTTAAAAGTTTGACATAAAATAACTCTAGAAATTAATTTATTCGAGGACCGAGGGAGTATACCTTATATCTACACACCTCACTATCATGTCTATCTCTGCATGAAAATTATCCACATCAACAGCTGACTAACACATGTAATTATGATGTTATCTCTTCGTTCAAGCAATCAATGTCGGCCAGCCACGTCATCCACTAACGTGTATTTAGTTATTTACATCAGCGTGCAACATCATCTACTAACATTCATTTATAATAGTTTATCCCTTCATGTGAGTAATTATTATATTTTGGTTTGATTTCACTCCAAATCATCTGCAATCCTTGCAACAACGTATCAAATACCTTTCTAGTTATATAAAAAACATTGAAGTGCCTGAGCACTGACCCCTAGTTAGGATAGGACATGATGATATTCTTTTTTTTTAAGAGGAATGGACTCTCACTCTAATCATCCATAACAAAAGGCTACAAAATTTGGAAACATTGCATGACCAAACACCAACGGATCTTCTTGGGGCGCATCTGATACATTGAAAGAGCACCATCTGCCTCGTCGTAGAATATAATTAAAGGTCCATCAATCTGGCACCACAAGTCGAAGTCTAGATAACTTCTGGATGACCATAATGAAATCGGAATCCATCAAGCCGGTAATACCAAATGCAATTGAAGGACACAAACATCCCCACCAATTTACATCATCAACCTTGCAAAAACAAAACGCAACATGATGAATGTCTAGCTAGATGCTTAGATGCGAAAAACAAGATCCAGTGAGGAATCGACGAAGGCAGAGCATAAATTATCTAACCTAAACCTTAACTACTATGACTAGACTGAACGACAGAGGGCTCTAACGGCTCAACGCTGGCAAGGTCGCCTCACGGAGAACAGGAGGAGAGACGACTGTGAAGAGGTAGGGGATGCTTAGGACAGCGGAGACGAAGGCGATGCCATTTTATCACGTCTGAAATTATCATTTCCTATAGGTGTACTTTTTAGGAACAATAAGATCAGGTAATGACTACTAAAGCAGTACGAATTTAGTAATCATTTTCCCCCGGGCACGTAGTAGCGCCCCGAAGAAGCATCTGCAGTAGATCGCACATGCAAGTTGTAGGCTAGACAACAAGGTACAAAAAGCGACGGTAAACGTGCCACGGAAACGAATCTTTGCCTGTAGAAGTTTGGCCTCGTTTAGTTGCCCAATTCTCTCCCAAATTCCACTATAAAAAAAAGATTCCCCGTCACATCAAAATGTCGGCAAATGCATGGAGTACTAAATGTTGATGAAATAAAAAACTAATTGCACAGTTTTGTTGTACTTTGCGAGACGAACATTTTAAACCTAGTTAATCAAAATTTAGATAATTTTTACCAAATACAAACGAAATGCTACAGGAATTCTGATACAGTGTTTTTCTCCCCAATTCTCTCATCTAAACGAGGCCTTTGTTTAGCTGGGCTGCCGGTGGAATATATCCATCGATCTCCGCGACGGCGTCGACAAAGCATGGGGCATTAAAAAAATGCATGGAAAGCTTCGCGAGGACCGAGACGAAACAAAAAGAATGCAAGAAACTTCTGCAAAGCGCCGGGTTTTCTATGCCCGATGGAGCATGCAGTGTGACTGTGTGAGTGCAGAGCGGGACGACGACGACGACGACGACGAAAAGCGTAGAGAAAAAGCAGTGCTAGTACTACGTGCTCCTACTAAGATCCAGCGACAACGTGGTGGGGGGCTGGCGGGCTGCCCCTGGCCCTGGCCGAGTGACCGTGGGCGTCCGTGTATGCAGCAAAGGCCGCTGGCGAAGGCTGCTCGGTCGCAATACTATACTGTGCCAGCCAACGCTGCGCCGGTGCGGATCGGCCGGGAAAACGACGGGGGCCGGGCGGAATCGCCCCAAAAGGCGGCCGACCAGTGGGGTCGCGTTCCGCTTACGCTCCGTCGTCGGCACACGGGCGGACGCATCTCGGCGAGCGCGGCCAGCCACAGTGCTACATGCACGGATTATGCGTGCCATGGCTCTATACCTGGCATCTGGCAATGGCTGGCTAGAATAGGTAGATACTCCTAGTAGCTACTGTAGACTAGAGGCATCTGCGTGCATGCGCTGCAAGAGCTTGATGCCCAGTCGGGCAGCCCCCCTCGGCCGATTCTTGAAAAGTTCCTTCCCTTGTCCACTTCCTGTGGCTGCAGCCCCCACCCCTGTTCACAATTCCCAAGAATGGATCCGGAAGGAAGAAAAGCACGTAGGAGTAGCTACAAAAGTACCACGAGTACGTATACACAGCAACTGGATCCGTATGGGCCGTATCTGTACCTGTACGTGTCTGCATGCAGGAGGCGTACGAGTATACAGTATACTCCCCACGGAGCCAGGGGCAGTCCGTCGTCCGGGACCCGGGAGCGAGGGTCCCCTCCCAGGGTGGTCCAGCGAGCGCCCCGGCATGCGCTTGCCTGCCTCTGCCTCCTGCGCCGATACATCCCGTCTCTGTGCGCCGTGGACCGGGGTCTGGTCGGATCTGGCCGCTTCGTTCGGACGGGGGATAGACGTGTCATGTGTGTGGTGGACTGGTGGTCGCCACCAGTGTCCACGGCCATCCGCTCCATGCATGTCTCAACCGCGTGGACCACACGCACCCGGCGCTTCCGCTGTAGGGGCGCTCCGTCGCTCGGCACCGCGCGGCAGGCGGCAGGCACGGTGATGTCGCAACGATACGAGACCACTCAGGGCTCAGGATTTTATCTCGCGGTTAAACGTACGATAGGTTCGTCTACGATGGTGTACGGACTGGCTAGTCGTCGTACGTGTTGCATGTTGAAATGAATGGCTGATCATCAGTTCAGCCTAGCTAGTACGGTGAGGACAAGTACATGTACTCGTAGGTTGCTACCACGAATCGCCTGAGAGCGAGTGCAATTCGACCATATATATACTGTAGGAGTATACTATCTACTACCAGTAGGTTGTACATGTGTTGTGTAATAACGAACATAAAAGGAGTACCAATGCTGCCTTTCATCCGGCGACATCAGCACTAGTACATGCTTGACTATCATTTCGTTTTACAGCTTGGTAAAATCCTGGCCTTAACCTAGGATTTCCGAGTACGTACCAGTCTATTCACGCCCGCACTCTCATCCTAGTCCCATGCATGCATATGTATAGTGTCGTTTTATCTCTGCACTCGTACTACGGATCTCATTTCACAATTCAAATACTACTACTACAGCCTGTCCCAGGAACCGGAACTCACCCGTGTTAGTACTATTTACTCCAAAACACTCAGATTACCCGCTCCCTCTGTTTTTACCAAGTTACCCCGGCGCGGCCCGGCCGGGCTGCCTCCTCCTGCCTCAGAAGTCCTCAGACATCATATACGAGCACATTGAATGAACAAATCAATGAGGCCCAACCGCTGCGTGGGGGAACAAATCTACCCTTCCTGGAAGCTGTGAATTATTTCTTCAAAGACCTTGTTTAGATCGAAGAAGTTGGAAAATTTTGGAACTGTAGCGTTTCGTTTGTATTTAACAATTATTGTTTAATCATGGACTAACTAGGCTCAAAAGATTCATCTTGTGATTTACAATCAAACTGTGCAATTAGTTATTTTTTATCTACATTTACTGCTCAATGCATGTGTCTAAAAATTGATGTGATAGAGAGAGTGTGAAAAAATTCTAAGGCCTCGTTTAGATACCCAAATTCACCCCCAAATTCCACTATGCAAAAAGAAGATTCCCCATCACATCAAAATGTCGACACATATATGGAGTACTAAATGTAGATGAAATCAAAAACTAATTGCACAGTTTTGTTGTATTTTGCGAGACTAACATTTTGAGCCTAATTAATCAATATTTGGATAATTATTACCAAATAAAAACAAAATTGTTACAGTGTGATGGGACATTTACTATGCAGATTTTGACTCCAAAGTTTGGTAACTAAACAAGGCCTAACTTTTAGAGTAATGTAAACAAGGCCTCAGTCTCAGTCTCAGTCTCAGTCTCAGTCCTCTCAGAGCTAGCGAGGCAGCGAGCCATCAAGAAATCTGCAGGACCAATCACCACAGAGATTGAGAGAACAGTCCTAGACTTGCATTGCGGCGCCAGGCTCACTCACTCACACTGAAACAGCGCCTGGCACAAATATTCCCGTGGCATCGCAGCGCAAAGCGCTGCAGGCACACCCGGTAGTACTAATGACCACCCAAAGCTGGGGTACTTGCCATTGACATTACTGTAAAGGAAGGGAAGCATGCTGCTGCCGCTGCTTGTTTAGCTCAGCACAGATCTCGAGGAGACGGAGACAGTACTACAACCAAGGGTAAATGGCTGGACTGGAATGCATGAGCAGGGAAAAGCCTGGGCAGGGCGCTCTACTTTTTTGCTCAATTAGAAGTGAGCAAGATATAAAGCGTACTACTGCTAGTGTTAGTGTAGCGTAGCCCTACCCGCACATGAAAAGGAGGAAACGGACGGGAGAGTCTTGCTTCTAATCTGTCCCGGACCCAGCAGGCCCTGTATGTGAGTGCTCTTTGCTGGAAAAACAAATGTGGAAAATGATAGGAGAAATGACTTGCTCTTGTGTTCTTGAAAAGCGACGACGGCTTTCTCTCTTTCTACCGTGTGGTATGGTATCATTTGCTTCGGTCTTGGCGAAAGTGAAAAGGTAACGTATCTCAAAGGTGCTTGTGAGATCTTACATGCATTAGGCCCTCCACGAGTATACAGAAACTTCCCTCCTTTTCTCCCTCTCTCTCTCGTTTTTGCATAAGTAAACTTTTGGACAGTAAAGTGAAGTTTTATCTGCAATGTCCTTTCCCTGTCCCGTTTGTTACTAGTGCTAGTAGTACATCATACAGTACATAGTACAAAAGTCAGAGTAAACTTTGCACAAAATTACTGCACTACCGACTTCCCAGCTGATGAGGAGTACCGAGGCTTAACGGTTGCTGTCACTCACAACAATCGCTGGAGGTGATGGTTTTATTTCATGTAGCAGTATTATATATTACTACTATCTCTCCGTCTGCAACCAAACCAACCCACTCCACGGAAGCAGACAGACAGGCACGCTTATTGTGTCAGAGCAAAACTGGTGACGGCACTAGTCCAAAGATTCGTTGTCACGGAAGAAGAACACCACCAAATCAGGGACAATCCTAGATCGCTAGAAGCAATAGCCGAGAACAGAACTTTCAGCTCTTCTTGGCTTATTTTAGGTAGGAGAAAGCGCACCGTCTATTCACAACGCAAGGGGAAAAAAGTGAAAGTGCACATCTAGCTGCGCATTCTCTCTCGAAGTTGAAAAATGATTTCATGTACTTTCAGATCTTGGGCTCACAAGCATGAATGAGTCTAAGCGAGCTTTATTACTCCACTATTGAGGGCGGGAGCTGAGCAACTGCTCAGGCAGGCGATTGGTGCTCAGCAGTGGAGCTACAGCACGGGTACTACAAAGGACACTGACTTTGTTACGTCCCGCCCGCCGCGTATTCTTCTTCGGTGTTTGTCATCTCATTACGGCCCATGGGTCGGCGAATACAGAGAGATTCATCATCCACGATTCTTGAAAGACGGCCGGCCCCTCGTTCCATTTTCCTCAAAGCATCTGTATGTCCTTGCACGCCATCAAGATCATCCACGATTGATTCTTCTGCCAGTCCTCCTGTGTCTTGACTGCCTCTGAGCTCTTTTCGTCCATCTCTGCCTGCTGGCTGCTGCACCGGGCTGCTTTGGCTGGGCGGTGGGCGGTCAGCGGTGGCCGGTGGCCGGTGGCATGTTCGTCATCGGAGGCAGCGAGAAAAGCAAGACGAACGGAACGAAGCAGGCAGAGGAGGAGAATCGACGACGACGAGGAGGACGTCTGCAACTTTGAACGAGCCCGGGCATTCTTCTTTTCAGTTTCAGCAGACATCTTGAACGCACGCCGGGAAGGGTCAGGTCACCCGTGGGGGCGCGCGGCCGCGCAAAAGCTGTCGCCCATCACATGCCACTCACCACCACCACCGCACCGCGTCCGTCCATCCACCCGCCTGTACCGCCCGTCTGCGTGCGCGCACACATGAGCTGATGACTGATGAGCATGAGACAGGCCAGCGCACCGCGCAGGCAGGGCTTCCTTTTGTTCGCTTCTCTTCTTTTCATTCTGCTCCATCAAAAGAAGCCCTCTTTTGCGCCGGGGCCTTTGCCCCCACGCTCCCTAAAGCCTGCTGCAAGTGCAACACGGGAGATTTTAATGGCTCAATCACAGGGGCGGGGGACGAGACGAGATCTCTCTGGGCCAGGAGCTGCGCCCGCCGAGAGCATGCTGTTCGCTCGCTGCTGCTCATCATCCCTACCATGATAGCGCGGGGTTACTCACACGTGAGGGGCCGGCGCCCGTGCTGCCTCTGTAAACTCACACCCCAAACAGTTGTTGCTGCCTGTAATTTGGAACGGGGATGAGGAAAAAGCCATGACAGGTAGAAAGACATGTCGGGATGAAAGCACTGTGGTTAGTTGTTGTCATTTGTCAATGCAGCGTCAAGCAGTGGTATGTATGTATGTAAACAAAAAATGTTAACCGTCTCATTTTATTACCGTCATAAAGACTACAATCATCAATCGCCTAACCATCTCATCATACTAGAGTTTTTTTTTACAAGAAAAATTGTATTATCGGCAGCATGAAGCTGCTAGTATCGTTACATCGTTTAAGCCTACATGATTGAGGCTTTGTAGCACAATACAATGGGGGTGTGTGACTGAGTAGTGCAAATGAAATTGAAATCCTGAGCCGATAGAAGAGTTGTAGCCTGTCTTGCTAAATTATCAGCTGTCATGTTGAGTCTTTTGTCGATCTTGAAGATGTGTGGGTCTTTATCTGCTGTGATGTTGATGTAGGAGTATATTTCTAACAGTTAGCAATTGAAAATGTAATCTAGATATCCAAGCAAACCACATAGTAAGTAATAAATAGTACTCTCTCCATTCCAAATTATAAGTCGCTTTGACTTTTTTGTTTCATCCATTTTGCTTTGGAATGGAGGGAGTAATGTAGATATTGCTAGTAAAGTACTAAAAGTTATCCCCCTCCGTTCAGAATCACAGGTGCATGAGGTCTTGAAAAGTATTAAGTATTCATAGGAGGATTGATGACCCTGTGCGGCTACTTAGGCTACAGACGCTGGCGCATCACGTTGCTATAATAGCTAGAAATTATAGCATTTCCGATTTTCCAAAACCCACTCTCAATGTTTATTTTTTTAGTAAGATTGAAAAAACCGCTCTTCAATAACTCCTTATGACCTTATCTCAACGCAATATTTCTACACTTGGAAAAATTGATCCAATTGTGCCCATATCAATCGGCCATTCTCAAGTGGACGAATTGGAATGGAATTCACTAAAGTCAAAATCATATTGCAACAATATCTGTAGTTTCGGTTCCGTGCTACAATAGCTAGAACTCAGAGAAGTTAGAACGCATGAAGCAACAAAACACATATAGTTGTACCTTCTCTTATTCGTCTACTTGGGAGAAGGGAGAGAGAAACGGATTATCCTACACTACAGTGCGGCTACAGGAGCCTGAGCTATAAAATCGATGATGGGCGGATGGGCCTGCCTCGGCAAGTCAGCAAAAAGGCCGAAAAGCATGTTGGTTTTTGCAGCCCTCTTTCGGCCTTCGGTTAGTTGAGAGAAATTCGAGCGAGTCGATTTCTGGGCCAGGCTCTTTTGCGCACTCGCAAATGATTTCGGCTTTAGTGAATTCCTTCTCTAACGGAAGGACCAATGTGGCTATATCATGGGAGAATGAAACCCCTTTGCTTCCTAGTTTCGTGAAAGTGGCCCATGGCAACCCAATTGACCGCTACTTTTGTTTATAAATACTTTTTAACAAGCATATATCTAAATAAATCTATAACTAAGTTATACATGACCTGATGAGTATGACATTTTTACTACAGTTCAAGCATACAATAATTAGTTCACCATAAAAATTTCACTACAATTGGACCATAGAAACTGCAGTTACGAATTAATTACAGAAAATCATAGATCTAAAGTTACAACAAAAAAACTGTACTAAAGCATATCATATTATACGTTCACTGTATAGATCTACTTATGTGGAGTCCAACAAAATTGAATTTTCTATTTTATGATTTTATGTGATTTAATATGATTTTTCAAAGATTCAGCCAAAATAAATAAAAAAAGACAAAATCGCCTTTGAAAACTGCTTATAACCGGTTAGGGAGGTAAAACAAACGGTTTTAAAAGTTCAGGGAGGTGGTTTATCCGGTTTAGAGTTTAGGAAGAAAAAGCAAACTTTCGCAAAAGTTAAGGGAGGTAATGTGGACTTTTTCCTTTATTTTTTCTCTCTATTTTTTCTTCATTTACTTCGGCCCAAGTTGAGCAGGATTCGGCCCATCTAAGATCTAAGTAGAGTAATTTGACCTAACAAGCAGATGTACAAAACACTTTTCAGGGAATTTGTACAATAACTGTTCCCTAGTAGGAGTACAGACTTTACTCGAGTTATACAAAAGATGTTCCGGGAGTTTTTATGATCTATCCCATGGGTATATTTTTCTTTTGTTTCATGGGGTTTCATGATTTACTCTACGTCTACAATTGTTGTGGAATTTTCAATTTTGCTTAAATAAGTCTATTTGACAATATGAGCCAACAAGCTGCGGAAAAGCCCAATTTTCCTTTAGATATCCATTGTAAACAAACACAAATTGTGATAATCCCAGGAAATACCGCTATCACCTTAACATGCATGCCTCCACATGGACTGAATCTCACACACAAAACGACACAGCACCACAATTTCTCCTTAACAACCACCCACTTAAGCTACAGACTACATCTTGTGTCTATCCCTGCCCCAACAGCCACCGGACCTTAACCAACTAGGGGAGAAAGATACACAACTCTCACTTGTTGAAGTGAAGTAGAAACACATGTGTGTCCAAACCGGGGATGCTGCTATACACATATATAGACTCTACAGGGCATGTACGCCTATACCCACAAGATCTCTATCATTAGTAGCGCTCTGCCTAGGCTGACATTAGGTATTTGTCTAGCTGGTATGATAGCACCCTACCTTTAGCCCTTAGTCACATATATAGGAGTATCATTAGAACCTTGATGCTATGAAATATTTGGCCGCAGCGAAGCACTATGGGTCTCAGGAGTCTCAGAGTCTTCGCTCTGTCCTCCTACACATTGTCTCCTCCATCCTGTGCAGGTTGGTATTGCCCTAAGTCACATCCGACCCCTCCCATAACAAGACAAGTGGTGTGTACGAGCATTATCAAGACCTTAAAGGACCATGCAAGATATCTCCTCCAAGGGAAGCCCCACTTCCTGTGCCCATCACATGCACATCCTTCTCGAAAACTCACCTCACACAGAGTCTCATTCATGCGGAATCCTCGAACCATCGTACCCGCCATAGGTACCCTTAGAGAGGCACTTAGATCACATCTTCCTGACTTGACGTTTCCCCAAGACTAGTCACACCACCTTACCTGATCAAAACCTCACTATGCACCAAAGATGCACACTAATATTCTCTTGCCCGAGTATAACAATAAGGGTGGCACTAGGTGGGGGTGGCTAAGCCACACTCAAACACACCTATGTAAGTTTATAAAGCTAGATCGCACTAGATAAGAAAGTAAGAATTGAAGAGGTTAGTATGATTTCTTAATACCTCCGTTTTCCTATGTCCGAAAATGTCAAATATAAAGAAACAGGGGTAAGTAACAAATTCTTAAGAAGAAAGCCCACTGGGCCAAATGTTTAGAGGACTAGCCCACCAAAGTAGGCCCCTAATCGCAGCTGATGTGTCATGTGCATGCCGTAGCCCCTATCCGGATCGTCTTTGACTGGGCCTAGCTGATGTGTCAATGGTCTCTCGATACAGAAGAGGAGGAAGATGTGTGGCGGTGGCTGTGCGGTGTGGCTGTGTCTCAGAGTTTCAGTCAGGGATCGGAACAAGAGATGAGATCCTTGAGCTAGAAGCTGCAAAGTTACAACAGCCTTGAGTTTGATTGAACGTTGCAAGCTGTGCGTGGTAGAAGAATGAAAAGAAAGCGCTGATCGATGTGCATTCCGCACATTTCCAAATCATCTTTTAGCATCACGCGCTAATGCACCTTGACTGTTTCCTTGTTTCACTTGTGACTTGTTCCTAAGTAAAAAAAGTAAGCGTGGTAGTAGTGCGGAACCGGTCATGCACAGCTAGCACTTGACAGAGACAGGATGAGTGCAGCGAATGGAACAAAAGCTAGGCAAATATAAAACCACGCGCTAGCTAAGGGTGACGCTGCTGGATTAGTTAGGGACTTCTTTGACGGGTTCTGGTTGGTTAACACATCATGTTCATGCCTCCCCTAATAAAATATGCACCCTGCTGCCTTAGGAAACTTGATACAGAATGTGTAGAACTAGCGGCAACTACATACGGCAACGATGCGAATTATTTTGCCGTGCTAGGGTGCCACCTACCACTAGTACGCTCATCGTACGGTACGGCGGTACCTACACAGCATGTGCCAGCTCTGTAGACTGTAGTGCAGTGCACATTCGTCGACACGAACGTTGTAGTTGTAGCTTGTGGGAGCTGCAACTTGCAAGGCGATACGGCAAGCCAACAGACCGTGTCTGTACTCCGCAAGATCATCGCCACGTGGGCTGCTGAGCGCGGTCGGATCTTGCGCGTCAAAGATGCAACATGCAAAGGCGGGTCGGGGTCATTTAGACTGTCCGCAGTGGCATACTCTAAATGATACTCTAAAGCTTTAGAGTATGAGGCTATCCGCACTCATGGTCCTCTATATTCATCCTCTATACGTCCTAGTCAGCAAGATTCTCTCCTCTATACTCAATTCTTCCGCACCCATCCATCCTCTATATCATTATCTATCCACTCTATCTACTGTGGGACCCACTTGTCACTTTATCTAAATATATCCATGAGTGATCTAGTTTTGAAGGATTTATTGAGACGAATTTAATGGTGCAATCGAAATTTAATTTGGATTTTTTGTTTGTGAGTTATAGCATTTTTTTCCTTGGTTTAGGTAGTAGGGCCCGCCACTGTACACTATAGAGTAAACACTGTTCTACTCTAAATATAGAGTAAGAGAAAGAATAGAGTATCGTTTTAGAGTATCCAGTGCAGCAGTTTTTACTCTATATTCATACTCTAAAGCTTTAGAGTATCATTTAGAGTATGCCACTGCGGACAGTCTGAATATAGAGTAAAAACTGCTGCACTGGATACTCTAAAACGATACTCTATCCTTTCTCTTACTCTATATTTAGAGTAGTACAGTGTTTACTCTATAGTGCGCAGTGGCGGACCCTACTAGCTAAACCAAGGAAAAAATGCTATAACTCACAAACCAAAAATCCAAATTAAATTTGGATTGCACCATTAAATTCGTCTCAATAAATCCTTCAAAACTAGATCACTCATGGATATATTTAGATAAAGTGACAAGTGGGTCCCACAGTAGATAGAGTGGATAGAGGATGATATAGAGGATGGATGGGTGCGGAAGAATTGAGTATAGAGGAGAGAATCTTGCTGACTAGAACGTATAGAGTATGAATATAGAGGACCATGAGTGCGGATAGCCTAACGCGGGTACCGAACGCGAACCGACCACCCTGACCACCGTACCTTTGGGCGTTGACGGTGTCTGGAGCTGAATGCTACTGCTGCCTTACTTTTTGTCGGGTTTTTTTATTATTCCGGCCATTCTCGATTCAGTGCTGAAAGAGCAAATTGCGAGTGCCGAGAGATCAAAAGCGATAAAGCAAATTTGGGTTATTTTTTATCTCATACGTACTACTCTCTAAGTTTTTCTAAAAAAATACAAATTATTGCTTTGACTAGTCCAATAATTTTTAGTTTGATCAAATTTTAAAAATACTAGTATTTATGGTACCAAATAAGTATTATTACATTAATTAAGAAATATATTTTAATAGTAAACTTAAGATATATATGTCGAAACTATTTTCTATAAATTTAGTCACTATAAAAATTTTCACTTGATTTAAATCTAAAATACTCGTTTTAAAATGGAGAGAGTACTTGCTTCCTAGTTCTAGATCTGAATTTTACATGGACTTTCATTCTATGGATCATCTGTACATTTGGAGCCAATTCAGTTGAGTTATTTACCAAATATACTTTCTGCTGCATACTGTTAGCTGTATTAATTCTGAGTGACTGAATGTATGGTGATATGACTGAATGCTCTCACATACTACTTGCCGTTCTGAAAAAGTTAAAAACTGCATACTAATTTATTTTGTGTTGGTGATATGGCAACTAAGTAATTATATCAGACCGAACATATTGCTACTTGTTTGAATGAGAATGTGAGCACAAATGACAGCACTATGAAAAAAATGCAATCGTATTTTGTGTGTGTATATATATATATATATATATATATATATATATATATATATATATATATATATATATATATATATATATATACACACACACACACACACGTTCAATGTTATTTGAAGCCCAGGCTATAGAATAGTGTACCTAATTTGTGTCAATTAGCAACACAATGGTATACAAGAATGATATTCATGATTGATCATGGTTATACGCAAGCATTAAATAATTTATAGACAATCAAATAGACAACCCTTATCTGTGGGGTGTATGAACTGTCGTTTTAGTTGTCTATAATGTAAACTGCAAAAACTTGTAGACAACCCTTTATCTGTGGGATGTACATGCCCATGTGCCTAGATATGAAACGTCATATCAATAAATGTGAATGTACGTGTTTCACAGACATGATTTATGGGGCAAGGTTTCGAGCTCTATCTTAGTATTAGATCGAGTCATGGGAGCAGGCCCGTGGGGGTTGGGGAGGTGTGGAGGTGAAGGGTCGAGATGGCGGACTAGAGGGGGTGAATAGTTTTTTATAAAACTTAATCGCGTCGGCTAACCGAAATAAATGCGGAATTAAAACTATCTGTCTAGCCAAGACTACACTCGTCTATCTATAACTTTAGCACCTTACAAAAGATCCTAATCAATCGATAGCTCACCTATCTAATTCTAAGAGTAAGGTCACACAAACCTATGCCACTAGTACTTTGCACACCGGGGAGATCCTATACAACTAGTAAGTAAAAGCACAAAGCTCCTAGGCTCACTAGCGATGCTCAATGTCACAGAACCTCCTAATTATGATGGCCCACATGTACCTGTCATTGTCATAATGACCTCTGACAGCCGTACTTATGTTCCTCATAACTTAAAAGGCCTGCTTTCCTCCGAACAGGATCCAATCACAGGAGTATTGCAATATTACAACAGTTTATTCAAAATACCATCAGAGTAAAGTAGCGGAAGTCTTACAATAACTTAAGTTTACAAACCATAGTTTCCAAACCTCAAACCTTATGTAGCATTATTACAAACCGGTAGTAGAGAAGTATCAGTAGTAACTTTATTATAAGCACACAAACGAGATGCCTTGCCCAGAGGCCACACAACCTACTCGTCGTCACTTTCTTCAGCCACAACGGTCATGCAACAAGGCTCAAAGCAGACTTGTTCATGAACCGCACCTGCAACAAGGGGTTCAACAAACCCTGAGTACGAGAGTACTCAACAAGACTTACCCGACTAAGAAAAAGACTCCAAGGGCATGCTATCTTTTAGGGAATCAAGGTACGGGTATTCCAGAATCAAATTTTCTTTTACATAAAAGCTTACTAAAGTGAGTCCTTACTTTCAATGTTTTACTTTTACCATTGATGGTTCATTAACCAATTCTAAGTGATCCTAATCTACATCAAAGTAATTATCATTGAGACCTTTCTCATTCTCTTTCAATTCCAGTTCTTAACTACGATGTTGGTGCAAGGCCAAGACTCCTTTCTCGTGGAGCAATGACGATTCGAACCGCTTCATTTACCCAGCTGAGGATTCATAACCACATGACATATGTAGAACCGAATCTCGCATATATCAACTCTTACCCGAGTAACCCAAAACCAGAACGTGTCCATCGCTACCCGAGAGCACAGTACTCCTCAAATCCAGCCCAATTCTAGCCCCGAGGGTACACGCTACTCTCACCATCTCTCCACTCTCAGTGCGAGGTTAGACGTTCTCGTAATGGAATAGTCGAAGTAAGGCTTTACCCAACTTAGGTACATGGCTAGTACTAATAAAAACTCCATGACGCGAGGGTCAACAATGTACGGTCCTTAACTGATAAGGCGGAAACAATACATTGAGACTCCTCTCCCAATGTAAGTTAGCAGTGGCCAAACCACCCGCCCGATCTTACAAGTTCATTCTCATATTTTAATATTCATTAAGTATGCCGTCATGGCCAAGTAAACATTCATTTAAAAAGCTTAACTTATAAGCATAGCGAAGCATACTACGCATTTTCAGTAAAACAGGTATCAAGGGTGATATCGCAATAATCAAGGATGATAGTGCATCAATTGGGTTATCACTCAACTCCTAAGTACTTAATGCAGTAAACCATAGTAATAATAATAAAGATTTGTAAATTTCAAGGTAGGGTTTAAATGCACCGGGGCTTGCCTTGCTCTGATGAGACGACTGACTCGGACTCAAAGACTCCGACTTCTGGTTCGGAACCCACCGACGACAACTCTTCTCCAGAGGCTTGCTCGGCAACTTCAACTTCTTCGAAAGCGGGAACTACACGAGTATATAACATGCTTCAACATGATGCTCGATGATAAACATGATGCTTGATGATGATATGCCACGGTTTACGACTTGAGTACAACTTTCCTTCGCAGTACAGTCACAAAACAGTAAAACCTACTAACTAATAGCGATACTAGCTTTTATTACCAAGTATGCTACTAACAAACTCAAACATGAAATTAAGGTGCCAAAGATCACCAAGGATTAGTGACCTAAGGACATCACTCAATCAAAAGGGCACACAACACTTAAAGTTATCGATTTAACATTTATTTAACATTTAATTAATTAGGGCATAATTAATAATTGATCATACTTTATCTAAACAAGCTTAAACTTTTTCTATGGATTAAACATGACCTAAAACAGTGTCAAAATAAATTTCATGATTTTTGGATTAATAATTTAATTATTAAAATTCATGGAAGTTGCATTTAATCTTTAATGGAACTAATTAAATATCCTGCACAAAGTAATCAAATTTAGCATGTAATATTTTTCCTAGGTAGTTTACACCTTGAAAAGCTTACACAAAATTTTTCATGATTTTTGGAACTCTACACAATTTTAAATAAAATAAACAAATATCTGTACTATTCACATTTTGGAAAAAGAAAAATAAAAACCAACTCGGGCCGACTCCTCCGCTCTCCCTCCGGCTCGGCCCAGCCGAGCGGCGCGCTGCACCGCGCCCGCGCCCGCGTTCGCCCGCAACCGCGCGGCCCAGCAGCCAGCCCAGCCCAGCAACGCACGCGCACGCAGCTCTCTCTCGCGCTCGCTGACACCCATACCCCAGGTGTCATCCCTCACCTCCCTCTCTCGGTTTCTCTCCCGCGCGCTCGGCCATGTCCACGCGGTGGCCGGCTGGTGATCAAGGCGTCGGTCGACCAATTGACTCGACTAAAATGATCTACACTACTCTGCGAATCCACTACACCATTCTACAACTCGGCTCGAGCTCCGGCAACCCCTTACCGACGACGATGGCGGCACGGTGGCCACGGTGCGCAGCACACCGACGCAAAAACAACGGTAGAGATCAAATTGAGGGCACGAGGAGCATCAGTAGCTCACCGCGGTTGCAGTGGTGCTCTCGGTGATGACGGAGAGAAGCCGGAGTGGTCTGACCACGTGAGGGCGGTGATGGCGGGGAGGTCTGACCGGGCGCGAGGAAGACAGTGGCTATCCGCGCGATACGGGCGGTAGAGGTGGAGGTGAATGGTCGGGGAGAAGCGCGGGAGCGAGGCGAACGTGATGGTGCGCTTTGCGTGGCTGGAGGTGGCTCGACGGCGACAACGGCGAGCGGCGGAGCTGCGGTGGTGGTGGAAGTGGAGAAAAAGAAGAACACGCCGGTGACGGTGATCTCCTTATATAGGGCAACGAAAACGACCTCCAGGCGACGTGTGGCTCGACGCGAACTCGCTGAAGCCCACGCTGGCAGTTGAGGGCACTCCTGGAAGCTGGCCGAAGGCCATGGCGGTCGGCCGCGCGCCATGCCGCGCGGTGCCCGACGGCAATTGGTCGGCTACTGTAGCACTCCCCCCCAATTTTGAAAATCAAACTATTTTCTCAAATTACTCTCAAATTCATGTAACAACTTGAAAAATTCTCAAGATATGAAATCTTCAGAATTTAAAGCTCTACAAGTTTTGTATTGAACACTTTTTCAAATTCGAACTGGATTTTGAAATTTGAGTTTAAATTCAAAAGGGGACACTTTTTGGAAATTTGGTAATTTAGAAATTACTTTGGATTTTATATTGAAACTTCAAAAACTCCAAACACCAAAGTTATACATCTAGCCAAGACCTACAACTTTGCTATTCAAAACATTTTTAAATTCTGCCTCCATTTTGAAATTTAAGTTTGGGGACAAAAAGGGGTCAAATGTGAAATTTGTTTATTTTCAAAATTGCTCCACATTTTACACTTAAACTTTGAAAACTCAAAATACCAAAGTTGTAGTCCTTGAAAAGTTATACAAACTTGGTTTCAAACTTTTCCCAAATTTTGCTTATATTTTGAATTATTTAAATAGGGGCAAAACAGGGTTTTAAAATTTAGGGTTTTCGGAGGAATTTTCAATTGGAATTTGTTGCTACATTAATTAATGATTACTTAATGATCAAACCATCATCCAAGGGCATCATTTGGACAAGCATGACATGGTTGACCAAATGCCACTCTTGGTTGACCAATTTAGTTTTTAAAACTCTTTTAATATTTCCCCAAATTTGAATTTAAATTCGAATCAGAAAACTCGTGACAAGTTTTTGATTCCAATTCAAACTCAAACTTGGAGCTTCATTTTATGTGTTGTACTTGAGCTCATACCCTACACTTGACACTAGTGTGTAACACAGTCACACACCTCAAATTACGCAGGGCATGGACTAAGTATTTGCGGTGGCATTCGAAATTAGGGTTTTTTTGGTTCGGATCACACCACTGAGAAGCACATTCCATCTAGATAAGTAAACTCATTTTAGTTAATGCATAACAAGGTTGACCTAATCATGGATGCTTTGCGATGCATTATGATGACATGGCAGATTAATTAGCAACCATAATACCCGGGGTGTTACACTCAATAACAAGGCTACACAAGCCAAATTAGAGAGCGCAAACTACTTAGTTACACAAACTAAGCAATGTGTCTAACAAGGTTACACAAACCAAATTAGCCACTCAAATGAGATACTTCTAGACACAAGCTAGAAGGTAACTAGCTAGCTACACAAGCAAACTAGTTACAAGAGCAACTACACAAGCACTTAAGCATATAATGTAAATACAAGCTTGCGTAGAGAGGATGCAAACCACCGCGAAGAAATACACAAAGTTGACACGATGATTTTTCACCGAGGTTCACTTGGTTACCACCAAGCTAGTCCCTATTGTGTCGACCAACACCTTGTGGTTCAGCGACAAATCGATATCCACAACGGAGCCTCCCAAAGGCACCACAAGAACCTACCGTAAGTGTGGTAGCTCAATGACATGCTCTACTAGAACTGCTCTTCGCGATCCTTGCGGGGTGAGCAAAATCCCCCTCACAAAGCTTCTCCGGAGCCTCACACAATCTTCTTGCGAGCTTCGATGGAGCCACAAGCCTCCAAGCCGTCTAGGAGGTGGCAAACTCCAAGAGTAACAAGCACCACCGACTTGCAACTCAAACACCTAGTGCTACTCGATGCAATCCTCATGATGTAACGCACTAGAATCATACTCACTGGCAATTGATTCGCACTCTTGCAAGCACAAATGAGTTAGTGGCTCTCCTAGCACTCCCCAAGCATGGACATTAAGTCCCAAGAGTGCCAAGCTGCAGCAAGGCCGACCAAGGGGCTATATATAAGCCCCTCCATGAAAAGAGTCGTTGTACCCCTTCATTGGGCACAACTCGCGTCGACCGGACGCTCAGGTCGATATGACCAGACGCGCTGCACTAAGTCCGGTCACCCGTGGCCGTCCACGTGTCCTTCTCTGCAAATGATGAGCGCATGATCTCAACGGTCACCTGCCATGCGCCAACGGTCAAGCGCGACCGGACACGCCAGTGTCCAAGACCGGACACGCAGATCGCACAGTGCCTGCGCCCGCGAAGCACCGACCGGACGCGCCGATGCCACACACCAGACGCTACAGTGCCAGCTTCTAGTCGAGTACAGAGAGCTACCAGAGAGTATTTTTCATGACCGGACGCGTTCGATCGTGACTGACCGGATGCGTCATAGCATTTAATCAACCCTGCTCAACGCGCTGCTTCTCTGGGTGCCTGACCGGACGCGCCGATCCCGTGACCGACCAGATGCGCCGGTGCGCGCGCTCGCTGCACGCGTTGTGAACTGATTGGACACTCCTGTTGCGTTCGGTCCCCCCCGAGATCAGCATCCGGTCAATGGAAAAAATGCATTTCGCTTCCTAGAAATCGTCGAATCCCGCCGAGCTTGCGAATGTGCCAGCACCAATAAGTGTTCACCACCTTGTGCACGTGTGTTAACATTTTTTACAATCATTTTCTTCAAAGGAGTTAGCCACTCAACTTGCCACGCCACTCGACTCTAGCAACGATAAAAAGTTAGATCACTCGAATGACACTAGATGACCGATATGCAAACAAATTTGCCTCTCTTAATAGTACGGCCATCTATCCTAAACCTGGTCATCAACTTCTCTACAGAACCTTTGACCGGTGAAACGGAAATGCCCTAGGTTATACCTTTGCCTTGCGCACTCAATTCGATGTTGATGCAACACATGCACCAACATGATCAACAATGATATGATCCACCTCATATCATCACATGATCGTATTGGTTCATCGATCTTGACCTCACTTGCTCTTTACCGTTACGTCAGTCCATCGGCATCAGGTCTTGCTCAAGCTTCACCGTTACACGCGGTCTCTTGCTTCAAAGCCTCCAAGTTGCCCTTCACACTTGCAACCGGTCCGTCAAGCCAAGTTATGTCTTGATCTTCTCCACCTTGATCACATGACTCAATGTAATGTCTCATGTGCAATAAGCTCCTCCGTCATCACATGTGCAAGCTTTGCAACATTTCCAAGTCATTTCCACCACCATAACATATGTTGCTCACGCACATGTACCTGTAGACTAATCACCTGTGTATCTCACATAAAACACAATTAGTCCACCTAAATTGTCACTCAATTTCCAAAACCAAACAAGGACCTTTCAATGTGGTCTTTATTTTTTTCACAATTCCTATCCATCGGGTGCCTGATTATTTTAGTCTATTAGCTACCTACGATGGCTAGTGGAAACCCGGCTCCTTGCCACTTTTTTTTTATCACATCATTCGTCCTCTTGTGATTTATTAATTGTTTTCATATTATAATATATTATTAAAATTTTATCCTTGTCTAACTATATAAATAAATTATAAATTGTTAGTTGTTTTTGTGCTAACACGGATTAAATTTTGTCGTTTCATTTATTTTTGGACCCAAAAATTGCACATTATATCTATAGAAATTACAACAAACTAAAACTGCAATTTTAACATAAAATTTATGCAGTAACGGTTGCATGAAATGAAGTTAAAATTCAGGCATCTGAATTTTAACAAACCACTTATTTTTTTCTTCTCTGCTACAAAAAGCAAGTTGATCAATGTATGATGATGCCACGGCCCATGGGTTTCTTCTATTTGACAGGCTATGCTGCATTCTTTTTGGATAATAATGGAATAATTATCATAGCCTCTGTTTGTTCCCTCTGTTCTTCAAATATAGGCCATGTTCATCCAGCTTATAATCCATACTTTTCAGCTTGTTTTTTTTTTCAATTGGAACAGTGTTTTTCTCTCACAACAAATTAGCCAACAGTGTTTTTCAGCCGGCTTATCAGCACAGCCGAACGGGGCCATATTCTGCTCGGTCTAAAGAAATGTTTGGGAAGGAAATAAGGAATACATGCAAAAATGTAGGTACTCCCTCGTTCTAAAGAAAATTTGTCACTAAAATTTAAGACAGATTAGTATAAACCTCAAATGACCATGATACCCTTATTTAGTAGACATGTCACGTAGAAAGATAGTTGTTGCATGAGCAATTGGCTGATACACGCAGCTATAATTAAGGAGTCTGCAACTCTACATGCAGTCATGGGAATGGGGACTAGTGAAAGGTAATAGAAAAAAAAGGACGGGCTATCCTAAGGCTACAGTAACAACGTCCTGTGCAATCCAAAGTATTTAATTTAATTGTTATCGATCATGCTGTCATTGCGTGATTGTGCAATTTCAACTCTGACCAATTAAATCAGAATTCAGAAAGATTTTGAAACTGAAACCTGACGGACGAATTTTGGGTGCTTTCATTGTATCCGTAATCCGTGCAAGAATCTGACTACTTGAGCAGCGCAAGTCTGTACGATCCGGTGGCCTAGTCGTGTTCGTTGGGTTGAAAAGTCATAGCTGAAAGTACTATTTACTGATTTATTGTGTGAGAAAAATATTTTTTTTATTGACGGGAAAAAGTACTGCTTATCGTACGAACGTGGGGCTTTCCGTGGGATCTACCAGGCCAGGAATGCAGGACCAACGACCAAACCGCCGCCCAGTGACCGGACCACCCTCGATCGCAGCCGCGCTTTCAACTGTTCAAGTACCCTCCCAACCATCGTCGGTACGTCCGTCCGTCAGGCGACCCAGCCAGTAGCCCTCGTCGCTCATCGGCGGGCGGCGGCAGCACCACCGCCACGCCACGCCCCCAGCAGACGCAAACGTCGCCATTCAATGCGGCGCACCTACAATTTCCAACGACCGGGTACGCGATCCCGCCTGTTGCCGGCCCTGCAGTGGTGCCGCTCTGCAGCCCTCGTTGGCTGTCTGCCGGTCGCCGTCGTCGGGAGCGCTTGGGATGGGGGCCAACCGGCCGGCGGAGATCGACCAGAGCCGGCCCATGTGGCCCTTCGCTCATGGTCGGGCAGCAACGCTCGCTGCTGGGATGCCTGCTGTCCGTCCGGCTTGGTTGTATGACGACCTAGCAGCAGAGACGGGAAATCTGATACGGAACAATCGGCCGGGCACGACGACCTGGATGGTGGGGGTTCTCGCACAAAACACATCGCAAATTAAGGGCCTGTTTAGTTTGCAATTTTTTTTTGCAAAAAACCACTGTAGCATAATGTAACATTTTCGTTGTTATTTGGTAATTAGTGTTCAATCATGGACTAACTAGGCTTAAAAGATTAATCTCGTAATTTACAGTTAAACTGTGTAATTAGTTTTATTTTTTATCTACATTTAATGCTTTCATGCATGTGTCAAAAAATTGATGTGACGGGAAATCTGAAAAATTTTAGAAACTAAACAGGCCCTGATTGTAATTGCACCAGGACAGTCACCGATTGGGCATGCACGTGAACACAACGCACACTTCAACTGGGTGGTCATGGCGATCACGTGACGGCTGGGAAATGGCTGTCTCTGTGTTGTGTTTAGATTCCAGCTCGATTTGAAACTGATGGGTACTGTACACGTGTTGGGCCGAAATCTGATGACCCGTCGCTGGTAAAACAGGTACTGCTCACTGACTTCACAGAGTGGACAGAGAGAGTGTTTGGCGTGATCCTGAAGCGGGCAAATATCCAAGAGTGTAATGAATTTACGTCAAATCAACAGCCTATTCGTCTGGTTGAAAATAAGCGGTTGAAAGTACTATTGGCTGGTTTATTGTGAGAGAAAAACACTGCTGGCTGACTAAAAATAAACGGCTGAAAGCTCAAGCGAACAGGCTGCATGTTCTTAAGAAACATGTTGCATCATGGCGAAAGAAAAAAAATATTGGTTCAATGCTCATGGTAGGTAGACACGATCGACACACAAGATCATCTTGTGAAAATATCTTTTATACTATTATTTCACTGCCGTAGAGCTAAGTATAATGGATGTTCAAACATGTGAAGACTGTAACTTCGTTGGCTCGTTGCTTCTTCTCAATAATGAAATTCAGGTCCCTGGAAGAAAAAAAAATGTAAAAATGGAGTGCCTGTCTCCTAGCCTCCTAGTAGGGAATAAAGACTATTATTCCTCTAAATAGTTGTAGTGCTATATACGTATAATCTGCAAAGTTATATCTTGTTGTGGCCTACATTGCGTCATTATCTCTATCTACTTTGGTCTTCCCTCAAGTATTATGCAATGAGACATATACTGATATACCTATCAGGCTGGTCCATTGATCTCCATTGGTGCTTCAGGTGCATGCATCCTGCCCAAACACGCCCTTTCACGAGGGCAGCATCCACCAGCCTTCGCCCCAAGCAATTCCAACGCGGGTAGGTGCCCAGACCCAAATCAGGACCGGCCCCCACACAATGATCTTGATAGATAGGGCGACTCAAAGCAAGGATTATTGGGATGATGAGAAAGCTACAGGTGCTTAGGCCTGCCTGCCTCCAAATGCCCACATGTCTGTCATCCCTCTCAATATCCAAACTAAATGTTCCAAAATCAGGCAACCATCACAAAGCGTCAGTAGCGCCCGATGTGACATGTCTGTTCCTCCTCATCCATTTTGTATATGGAACCCCGATCATTAGCTGCAATCGTGTAATTGAAGCAGCCGATTGTGCATCAGCTCTGGATCACCGCCGGATTATCTGTCATAGACGAATCCTACTGTATTGGTGCATCTGATAATCAAGCCATAAACTTCTCTTGTCATCCATCTCAAAGACAAACTCAATGTGAACGAGCCGTATTTTTTTTAGACAATGAATAATGTTTTCTTTCAGCCTAGCGAACATGACCAAACAAGTAAAAGAATACTTTACACACGGCGCAGCCTCATTGGTTGGGTAAGAAAAAAGCGTGTTCAAGTTCAACAAACCTAAAACAAAACAAAAGGAAGCGTGGAGCAACAACTGAAGATCGGAGCGACCAAAGGGGACCGAGATCAGGTTGGTCGCGGGGAGATACGGCGCCGTCCGCCCGCGGCCCGGCCGTCCTGGTGCCTGGTGCGCAGCTGATGGTGCGATTCGGCCTTTTTTAGTGGGCCCAAATTAGTCCGGCCGAATTACTGTGCTTTACGTACTGTAGCATTTTGTTTTTATTTGGTAAAAATTGTTCAAACATTAATTAATTAGGCTCAAAACGTTCGTCTTGCAAAGTACAACAGAACTGTACAATTAGTTTTTGATTTCATCTACATTTAGTACTCCATGCATGTACCGGTATTTTAATGTGATAGAAAATCTTATTTTTGCATACTGAAATTGGGGGAAAAACAAAAATTTGGCATCCTGGGCCCTAGTCCGTGTTCCAACACTGCCTCCTGCTCGCTAGCCTCGGCGAGGAGGGATGCACCTGCGCCCCTGCAAGATCTCGCGCGGATCCTGTTCCGAGCCCGACCTCCCCGCGCGCGGGGCCGCGCCCACTCCCCACCTGACGCGTGTCCGCGGGCGACCGCGACCGAGCGCCAAAGCAGACCGGCCGCACTCGCGGCGACCGCTACGTGTCGCGCATCCGGCGGTGGCTCCACCAGGTGGCAGCCATCCGGCAGTCGCGGTGTTTACTTGGGGAGCTCGCCGGTCGTCGACGTCTCTGTTCCTCTCCATCACCTCAGACCGTCAGCTGCTGCTGCTGATTCGCCGTTCTTGCTGCCGACAGGCGATGGATGCACTGCTCTAGGAAGCTACTAGTAGCTTGAGAATATTCCTGCTGCATGTATCCATTACTCCATTTGATGAATAGGGTTAACTATTAGTCAAATCATTTTTAGCTCTATCTTATCTAAACAGAAGCTAATATAGGAACGCTAATATTTAAGCTAACTCTTTAATCAGTGGCAAAGCTATACTCTCTCCATGTTGGTAAAAGAAGTCGTTTTAGACAACGACACGGTCTCCAAAACATAACTTTGACTTCATTTTTCTATAAAAATATTTATTCAAAAGTGATATATGTATACTTTTATGAAAGTATATTTCAAGACAAATCTATTCATATTGTTTTCACATTTCCAAACTCAACAACTTAAAAGTTATTCATGATTTATATTCCCAATGTTTGACCCAAACCTTATCCAAAACGACTTCTTTTACCAATATGGAGTATATAATCTCGTGGTAAAATATAGAATATCATTGAGTAGATCAATTTTTCATCATGGTTACAACTTAAGTCTACGCATCTATAAGACAGGTGCATCATCTAATTTGCTCTAGGTTCGCCACTGTCTTTAACTAATTGTTAGTCAACTACTCACTTCCAACCTAAAATATAAAGTATCCAAGTAATTTTAGGACATAATATGTGGGAAGACAAATGACATATATAACCCTCACGGACCACCGTATTTAAGTTGGCGTTAGACATTATTGGCATGTATGCATGTGAATTGGAGTGTTTGTTCACCTAGGATTTCTTATAATTTTTTTTACAAATTTTGAACTCTGTGGATTCCTTATACTTCACGACGGAGGGAGTAACCAGCTAACCTTAGCTAATTGAGATTCATTTTTAATCTCAATAAATAACTATCCCTATTTTTTATCTAAACAAGCCCCTACAATGGATTGCACAAAAGGACCAGACTAGCTTTGACAGGTCGATCCTAACTCGTAGGACGATCCTAACTAGTTTTGACAGAGCAATTTTAGGAGGACCGAGCCGGCTAAACATGATTTTAATTGACACGTGTGACGATCGATCGAAATTCGAAAAGACAAGGATATGTTTAGATTTGTAGCATCTTTGAGATGCCGATCGATGAGTATTCATTGATCGGGCCAGTAGTGCTTCGTTCATCGTATGTGGAATCCGCTTTCTTCTTTTCCACCTGGGAAATAATAATCAGCAGTCCTCTGCTACAATGACATAGGCTGTGTGTAATTTATCATCTGTACTAATGCTAGTGTACAGTACTAGCTTCTTTTGATTCACCGTCACCCTTATCTGGCCATTAATAAACCACAGTGCATCTCTCGGCTTTGCTTTCGTGTCATACTCCTACTACGAAGCAATGCAAAATTTCAGCATCAGTCGTCTCTCCGGTCGCCACTCCGTTTTGCATGCCCATACGTCATAACTCGTAACTGGATCGATGCGCACGGTCCACAGTTCCATGCCGCCAACCGTCCTTCTCAAGTGGATGAAACTACAGTATGTGTCGTGAAAAAGATATATACCATCGAACGGCGACCGGACAGCAGGGGAATTCACGGCGGAGATTGCACACATCTCGTGGTCCAGGAGCAGGATGATCCAGCACGGCTTAGCTTGCTGTTGACCTAATGGTAGTAATGGTGGACGACTGGTGAGTAGGGGCGGATCTAGGATTTCACGTTATTGATGTCACAATAAACTTGTCAACTAATGATTATTGTGACCTATAGTAAATAGATAAAAATACATAATACATAATTTAATAGCTGTTCTAAAGAATATGTGTCAAATGTTTTTGATACTTTTACTTAAACAATAACTAAACTAAAAAATCAGTGGTATTTACCTCTCAAAGAAGCATTTACCGATTACAATTTTTTTGGCCACGAAGTACCTCTCCAACAGAGCCGAGCAGAAGGACGATGCGAGTAGAGGTGCAAACGGATCGGATAGGACGGATATCGATGATATTATATTTGTTTTCATCCGGACTCAAACTATCTTAAATTTGATTGCCTTTATATATATATATATATATATATATATATATATATATATATATATATATATATATATATATATATATTTGTGTTCTTTTTTACAATTTAGTTAGCTTTAAAATAATTTGACTTAGAAAAATATTGAAGATGATTTAATTTAGGAGGGAGGGAGTAGTGGAGTACCAGCAATCACTTCTCCATCACCAGTTGGTTGCCAGGTGCATGCAAAATATAAAAGTTGACTAGACTACCAGCTAGGCCTAGCTAGAGGATCAATTCAGGCCAAGTCGTTTACTTTCGTGATGGATTAGCACTGAACGCAGGCATGCATGAGTTTCAGTGCAGTGCGTCGTTTGGGTTTCTCTAATGTATGATGTGCTGCGATTCTTTGTGAAGTAATGGCAGGCAATCAGTTTTGGGCTTCAAGCGTGGCTGATTTTAATGGAGCACTGATGTCATCAGACTTATTGGACTGCTGTCATCCACTTCTGAATACAAAAACATACTCAGCCCGAGACATAAGGCATTGTTGTCAGGTGACAGCATTGCTTATATACTGGATCCGCCCCTGCTGGTGAGAAATCTACACGGGAGTTAATAACTTTCTACAGTATGTGTTTTGATCCATACGTGTGGCTATCTGATGGCGAAGTTCATCTTCGATTCAATGCGTACAGTATAACCTTTCAGACAGCAGCAAACCTGCTCTGTTTCGTGCTGCAGTAGAGAGATTAAATGCTTCTGACGAAGGTCCTAAATTATTTCGTTAGTGCATGCCCGTACTACAGATAAAGATGAACAATGATTGAGCATCATGAACCCCCCCCCCACTGTAGCTGCAAGATCAGCGGCAGATCTCTGGAACGGTTTTATATATTCCGTGCTGCAACTGCAACCATGTGATGCTTAAATTTTTTGCGATTCCGGCCGGTCCATGGTGGATGATGAACGAACTGACGATACACGCAGATGCTGCGAGGCGCGAGCCAACATTACCGAACACTATCCACGGTGGGCCCTGCCTAGTATAGCTCATAATTCCGCAACGGTTTCGAAACAACGGCAACCACCCTTCTCCTCAGGCACCAAACTCTGCTGGCGCGTGTATTCAAGGCCGGGCGGCCGGGCGGCGGACACCGCCACATGCGCCGACGAACCTGCGCCCGACAGAAACGGTTGAGCACCTGCATCTACTACTGCTACAGCCTACAAGCATGCATGCCAGGGCCGGCTGATTTACCGTTGCGTGTTGCGGCTCGATCGATCGCGAGATGTAACAGCACATGATTTTCTTCATCCTTCCTGCCTGTTTGCGTCTGCGTGACACAGCCGGTAGTGGGTAGTGGACGTGACGCGAGAATCGGCCGGCAGCGGAGACACGGCCACCGTCTCCATTGATGGACGGTCAACTAGCATGTCTTGTCGGCCGATTTGCGAGTCGCTAGCTTGCACCAGTGAAGGAGAGAAAGGACATGTGTGCTTCTTGCCCTGGGGCGCATGCGAACGAAATTTAAGGATCACACATCACACACACTGTAGTGTACGTACTGCGAAAGCTCGCTAGCGTGCACTCCATGGATAGAAGAAAACAAGCAAGGGGGTACAATGTAAATGTACAGCCTACGTGTACGTAGGGTAGACTAGCACGTACGTACTCACGCGCATGCACGGGCTGCGACTCCAACAAAAAATTGGAGCAACCACGTCGTATGCCGTATGCGGCTACAACAACAATAAATGTATCATGGCTAGCTCCTACAACTTTACACAAGCATGTGATCATCATGCTCTAGCTAGCTGATGCACACACAACGCTACAAGAGCATCAGCAGAGGCCGTCATGTCGTCGTCGTCGTCGTCCCATCGATCGAAGACGCCAACGGCGGGCGCTGGCCGATGCGCGCCGCGTGCGGTAGCTCGATGGTAACGATCGATCGAGACTGATGATGCGTGCGTTCGTCCGTCACATGTCGCCGCCGTGGGGCAGGGCGTACTGCCACGGCGCGTGGAGGGCCGGGTAGGCGGCGCCGAGCGCGGCGGCGCGGTGGGTGGCGGCGGCCGCGCGCTCCAGGGACTGCACCTGGGACTTGAGAAACTTGACGTAGTGGATGGCCTCGTCCAGCATGGAGGCCGTGTCCATCTTGGTGCCGCCCGGGACGAGGCGCTGCAGGGTGCGGATGCGCTCGCTGATGCGCTCCCGCCGCAGCCTCGCCGCCACGCTCTGCGGGTCCTTGGAGATGCGCACGTTGCGCCGCTTCGGGGGACGCACCGCCTCCGGGTCGATCTCCACCGGCTGCAGCGCCGCGATGTGGAAGATCGCCTCCCGCATCGCGTCCGCCGACGTCGGCGACGACGACCCCATCGCCTGCTGCAGCGCGGCCGCCGCGGCGCCGCCGTTGTTGTCGGCGCTGCCCGGGGACGACGACAGCACGTAGCAGTCCTGGAGGTGCTCGAGGCCGCCGGTAGCGGCCTCGTACACGGCGGGCGCCGGCGGTGTGTACTGCTCTGCTCGGTACCCGGTGGTGATCGTGGTGATCGTCGTCGGCGTCGACATATGTGGCGGAGGCGAGAAGCTGTTGTGACCTGCATGGGTTTGCATCGGGGATATCGGCGGCGAGACAGGTGCCATCGTCGGCGACTGATGGCCGTCGAGCGCAGTGAGCTGCTCCAGCTGGAGCATCGTGTTCATCAGCTCAAGCTGCGCTTCTGGGCTGTAATTCAGCAGGTCAAACTCCATCACAGTAGTTACGGTGCTGATCGAGCTGGTAGCTAGCTACAAATCCGTGTGGAAGCAAGGCTGATATAATAGAACTAGTGAGAGTGTATGATCACGAAGCAAAGGAGCTCGCTCGATCGGTCCAAGGGGAGCAGCTCAAGCTAGTGGCTACTATTTCAGGAAGGTGTGGAGGTTTTGCGAGCGCTCCGATGCTGTCGATGGAGCGCTGCAAGTGAAGAGGCCTATTTATAAGCAAGACCGCTACGGGTTCTGGGATCGTTGCGACTGGGCGACGCACTGAGCCGCTGTTTCCTCTTAGCATCAGCGAGCACTGACATTTTATTTTTATCTCGTTTTTTTTATCATTTTTATTAAAAAAAAACTCCCCTCTGTTCTTTTGCCCTTTCTGCTCCTTCCTGGAATTACACCACGCTGAAGACATCCAGAAAAACTTTCGCTTTCTTTATTTCTCGCGGAAAGAAAGATGCCTCTCAAGGAACACAGACCAGCCGATCTTGCAGCATATATCTCGATATCTGAAACTGAAAGCATGCCGACTACACTAAACTCATCACGGTACCCTGTGATGAGCGCGCGCCACACCGCACCCCCCCCCCCCCCCCCCCCCCCCCCCCCCCCCCCCCCCCCCCCCCCCCCCCCCCCCCCCCCCCCCCCCCCCCACCCACACACACAAAACGTCCTAAACAGCTCGGTTGAGGGGTCACGGTCACACACACACACAAAACGTCCTAAACAGCTCAGTTGAGGGGTCACGGTCAGCCTGATACTCAGGACCTCTGTATCCTCCCCCTTTCTGCACAGCGGCTCCTCGCAGCAGCGGCGACCGGCGAACGTTCGCCGGTGCACGACGGGTTGACACGTGGAAGCTGGTTTTGGCAATCGCTTTTCACACGTTGCGCGATCCACCTCTCGGGTGGGGCTTAGCTGGCGTCGGAAAGGAGAGCGGTGGGGTAGAGGCTGCTCGTCCGAGTCGGACTGATGGGGCTCTGGTTACGCTATATGCACCGAATCCTCTGTGTTTTCTTCCCCTGTATATACTACCAACACGCGTGTAGCTACGTCGCTGTGTGGATAGGTTTACTGGTCCTACGTTTTGTTGTTCTATGCTGGTACTGTTTGAAACTTGAAAGGAATCAGAGTGCTACAAGGAGAACATATTGGAATGATAATCAATATGTATGAGTTACATTACGGGCCTCTTTGGTACAGATTCTAGGTGCTCCGGATCCCTTTGTATTGTTTGCTAAAGCTATTACTCTCTCTCCTCCTTTCTCCACTCAAGAGAACTTGGAGCCGGATATTTTAGCTTCACCGGATCTGGATTTTCTGACACACAGTATGCACACAACGCTAGAGCCGGAGCATACGAGAGCTCGGCCAAACGGGCCCTATGTTTACCTGTTGTTTTACATTTAAATGTTGTTTTACTTCAAAAGTAAGATATTATGCTCCTCCTCTATTGAAGTCTTCAGGTGTGCTAAAACAATGAGATAAATCATAGAAATTATCATCAAACGACTTCAAATTCGATACGACCTCCATTCTAAATTGTAAATCGTTCAGGCTTTTTTAGATACATAATAAAAGTTGTGTATTTTGAGACAGTGTATATATAACTAAAAAAAGATAGATAATTGGAACGGAGGGAGTAGATTATAATCATCTGAAAATAATATCTACTAAATCTGTTTCATTTTCAAAAAAAATCTATAGTTGTCATTGGAAGAAAATATTCTAATTTAACCCTTATATTCTATTTCTTAACTACCTACCTTTTATTATGAAAATAATCTAAAGTACCCACTTAAATCTTCATTAAAGTTGCCTACCTATGGTATCTTGAAAAGTAATATAAAAGCAAACACTTAAAATTTATGTATGAATTACCCAGTTTTTTCATTAGTCATCTACCTTGAAATACAAGGTATCCAAGTAATTTTAGGACTAAATAAGCAATCTGGCAAAACTTGTCTCTCACTAATTAGTTAGTTTGGTTGTTAGCTAATTTAATTTCCTAGTAGCACATAGTATAAAAGGCATGTATGTCATTGATTTTGGCTACCAACTATAGGAGCCATTTTGGGCAAGATGGTGTTTATAAGGCATGTGTGGATGGGGTTAAAATGGCAGGCACATATGGATGGGGTTGAACAATCCAAAATACCTTATTCTTTAGGAAAGATTTTAAACCTTTGATACCTTGGATTTTAAGGTGGAGAGAGTCTCAAAAATAGGATTTGTGTACCCTACCCTAGCGAAAATCTTCTTCCGCGCACTTGAAACTTTTTATTTCCTTTTCTTTACATTTCTTCTTAGTAAATAGCATGAACAGAAGCAATAAACTAATATTTAATTTACACTCAACTCGTACTAGAGTTACAGTGACTATTTTGGTATAATTTTTAATAGAATTGGTGTAACTAAAATTCAGGTGTGACGAAGGAATTTCACCCCCATTCTTACAACACCTTTATTTAATCTAGTTGTGGGGTTCCTCAAAAACACCTAAATCTTTTATTATAACACGCTCACAAAATTCGAACATGATTTTTATTGCAAGGATGGCTCCCAACTCTCTACCTTTTAGCGTGTTAGATTTTTTGTGGGAAGAAATCAAGTCCATCTCTCAAAGCCCTTTGAAAATCATGCTTGAATTTTGTGACAGAAAGTGACTTTCGCCACCTCAAAGCCCTTATATCTTGGTGATGAGAGAGAAAGACCGACAGCGGAGTGTGCTACTTAAGGACAACGATAAAGCTTACAACATGGAGAAACATCACTACATGGCTTCAGAACTACTCCCTCCATTCTTCTGAAATATAAGGGATCTAAATTTGTCTTAAATCAAACTATGCTAAACTCAACTAAATTTGTAGAGAAAAATATTAACATCTTCCACGTTAAAAAGGTATATATTAAAAATATATTTCATAATATAACCAATTAAGCTAATTTAAATTCCTATACATTTTCTTATTTTATATAAACTTAGTCAGAGTTATTATAGTTTAATAAATTCAGATAAAATTAGATCCCTTATATTTTAGCACAAAGAAAGTATCACCTGAGCAATAACATGATGTCTGATGTGATATGAATTTTGCTCGCTCTTACTGTTTCCTCGAAAAAAATTGTAGCACGTAGGTTTTTTATCACTAGTTTGGATTGCTTTCCTGTTTGCTGGTATCCCAGCTTGGAAGTGTAAAAGCAGAGTTACTCTTGTAAAAAAAAGCCCACCCCTGTTTTAAAAAAAGCCCACGGCTGGGGAATAAAAAAAATAAAAGCCCACCCCAATAGCCTTCATAAGGCCCATAAAGCCCAATAATAACTACCATTTCGAACCGACTCCTGCTGTCCTCCGAGAAAACCTCGCCCCCCTTCCCCTCCTCTCCAATCCGAATCCCCGACGCAACCCTTGCGTAGTCGCGTCACCACCGAAATCCCACCACCCCGATCCGCCGATCGGCCGCCGCCATGTCCCACCGCTCGGAGCGCCGCCTCTCCTCCGCCGTGGTGCGCCTCCCCGGCCGCTCCAGGGTCTCCGCCTCGCCATCCCCGCGCCGCCGCTCGCAGTCCCCATCCCCGCGCCGTGACCGCCGCCGCCGCGACCGCTCCCCGATCTCTTACCGCGATCGCTCCCCAAGCCCTTATCGAAACCGCCGCCGTGACCGCTCCCCGAGCCCTCACCACGACCGCCGCGGCCGCTCCCCGAGCCCTTACCGCGACCGCCGCCGCCAGTGGTCGCCGTACCACAACGGCCGCGGCCGGGACCGTGATCGGGTCCTGCCCGTCCGTAGCGGCGGGGGCGTCTGGTCTGACGAAGATGACGACGACAAGGAACTCCAGGGCCTCAGCTACTTCGAGTACCGCCGACTGAAGCGCCAGAAGCTCCGCAAGAGCAAGAAGCGGTGCATCTGGAACATCACGCCCAGCCCGCCTCGTGTTGAGGGCGACGAGGAGAACTACGGTTACAGCGACGTGGAGGAGGAGAAGGTATCTCCGAAGGGCTCGCTGGAGGCTAGCGAGGAGGAGAGCAAGGATGCGTCCGAGTCAGTATCCGGTGAGTCTGATAGCCTGTCCGAATCCAGCGAATCCGAAGCTTCTAAGAGGAAGAAGAAAGGGAGGAAGAACAGTCGCCGTAGTAGCAAGCGCAGCCGCCGGCGCCACCACCACCGCTCATCCAATTCTGAGATTGAGGATGAAAGTGAGAGCGACGATGATTCTGTGGGATCTTATGATTCGGAGGATTCTAGGGATAGGAGCAAAAAGAGGTCGCGTAAGCATAATAGATCTAAGAAGAGGGGCAGGAGCTCCAGGAGGAAGAAGAGGAAGAGCCAGGATACAGCCTCCGAGCAAAGCTCTGAGGAGGAAGTGGAGGAGGATAGTAAGAAAAAGAGTAAGAGCTCGAAGAGGAAGCAGAGCAAGCGATCTGATTCCGAAGAATCAGCCCCCTCTGATGCCACCCCTGATGATGTAGAAGAAGTTGAAGAAACAAAAGTTCCAGAAATTGATCCAGAAGCAATCAAGTTCAAGGAAATGCTTGAGGCCCAGAAGAAGGCTGCCTTAGAGAATGATATGCCTGTTGGTCCAATGCCACTTCCACGCGCGGAAGGGCATATTAGTTATGGTGGTGCATTGAGGCCTGGAGAAGGCGATGCTATTGCACAGTATGTTCAGCAAGGGAAGCGTATCCCACGACGTGGTGAAGTTGGTCTGTCTGCAGAAGAGATTCAGAAGTTCGAGGATTTGGGGTATGTGATGAGTGGCAGTAGGCACCAAAGGATGAATGCTATCCGTATCAGGAAGGAAAACCAGGTTTACAGTGCTGAGGATAAGAGGGCATTGGCCATGTTTAACTACGAGGAGAAGTCGAAGCGGGAGCACAAGGTTATGGCTGACTTGCAGCGCTTGGTGCAGAGAACCATTGGCCACGATGTGGGACCTTCGCATGATCCATTTGCTACTACGGATGGTTGAGTAATGATTTCTGGATCAACTAATCACCTATATCATGTGTGCTTTACCTGTTTGTGTTTCCTTCCCTCTGTTGTAATTAGTGTTATTGAACTTGCCTAGTTATGCTGCAAATTTCTTATGAGATATTGCATGAGAACCATAGTAAAAAAGAGCTTATTGTTAGCTTGTATCTTGTATGGGCAATATTTTTGTTAAGATGGTTCAATGTGCTTACATTTGCTGTTATGGTTCCAAGCTGCTTGGTTTTACCATTGAATCTTAGGATTTTTCCTTTCTCCTTCTGGGGGTGAAGAGGTGGAGTTAGCACACGGCCATGACATAGTACCTCAGTATTCTCTTTCTATCATATGCAATTTTTCCTATGGCTGCGGCTGCAGCTATTCCTGTGCATCATCTTTTGTTAATTTGTTGTATAGAATTTTACAGCAACAGCTGCAGCAGCACCGCCGCAAAAAAAGGCAGCCGAGCAGGCCGAATAATGAACTTAGCTACCTTGCATCCTTTTTTGCAACATGCTAACTTGCAGTGATGGATTTTAGTAAACTTATTTAGAAACAATGGAAACCTACAATACCGTTCTTCACCATAATTCAATTTCAGTATAGAATTGGTGCAGAATGTTGGAAATGCATTCCCATGATCTGTTTTCCTGTGAATTAGATAGATGTAAAGTACTTGTGTATGTGATTTGATAGTTGCAATAGCTGCACTGCTCTATTTTATACTACATGCCTGCTTCAACTAGGGGCCTGTTTGGATCGCTTGGACTAACAACTAGTAGCTAGAAAATAGTCCTAGTTCATCCAAGCATATGGGTGGATTATACTTTATTGGAGTCCTCAACTAACAACTGGTCCATTAGTTGTGCAATCCACTTAATGGGACTAATAGGTGTCCATAAACTTTCAGTTGGGGGATCCAAACACCACCCAACTAAACTTTAGTTGTCTCAACTTTAGGCGACTATTTTTTTATTTGAACTAGCCACTAGTCCCTGGCAATCTAAAAAGGCACTAGACATTCTAATATTCGGTTATCATAAGTTTTTAATTTTGATTTCACATAAGAAAGGTGGGTTTCAAACTCTATTCTACACTGCTGATGGTTATGGAACTTGTGAAGAAACTTCATAAGCAGACTTACAGGCTCATAGCGCACATTTCTTGTGCTTATTTCAGCGAGAGTTTATTGTTATTATTATTTGATAAGTTTGTTTTGACATACATCTTGATTGGTCATTTCAAACCATTATGGGCAGTGTGACTCAAACTTGTGCTCGAGAACCAACAATTGATTTTGTTCCCTGCTACCTTTCATCTTTTTTCAACCTGATACTCTTTTCAGTTCCATAGTTCTTGTTTGGACTGCGATACAAACAGCAGTTGTTGTTTTGGAGATCCTGTCGCGGTCCAAACAAGAATTTGCTCTCTGGATCCTTCCGTTTGCTCTCTGCTGCTGTCTGTATATTCATGTCCATAATACCATGTTTATTGTCATAGCTTGGCAGCTAAGCTCGTTCTCGGCGCCCATTTAACACATTTTATAAGCAGTTCAGTACTTGTCATTGGTATAAACACAGTTGATGACTGATGTATATAATTGCACCACAACATAACCAAATGTCCAAATCCCACACCTCTGAATGGTGTGGAATGACGGCAGTGTTTATTCCAAGAACTAATCTAGGAAGCTCTTGGGAGTACAGACAGTAACACTCACTTGAGGTCACACACTTACACCAGGATCGGCTACAATCTAGTTAACGACTGTGCCGGAGCTAAGCCGTCCGATTTTGTGGCGAGCGGCTAGATCTTGCTGTGCCTGAGGTTGGGGTCACTGGTCCGCAAGGAAAGCAACCACTCGATCCATAACCTCAACCGCCTTGTGGCTGCCGGGGTTGAGGACGAAGAAACCGTGGCCCTCAGCTTCTGTCTCGAACCACTCCACCTTCCCGCGCCACCCGCTGGCCCGCACGGCCTCGCAGTATGCCGGCCCCCTCGGCGCCCTCGGGTCCAAAGACGCCGTGCAGACGAACAGCCTCTCACCCACTAGCTTCTCCTCAAACTGCAAATGGTGCGGTGCGGTGCGCACCACATCACGATCCTCCGCTCCGTTAGCACTGAAAACGGTTAAGGGGTCGAACCGCCCCTTTTGCACAGCTGCGCACGGCGATCCGTGGATAACCGAGGTTCGAACCTCCTCAGGTGGTGTCGCTGCTACGTACACAGTACGTCTACAGCTTGTTGGGCTATTGCGGCCATTCGAGGTCCAAATTAAACAACAGGTTTAAAGCAACTGAAATGACCTTACAGCTAAATAACCGATGAACCAAATTGCTACTGAGTAGCTAATCAAAAGCGATTGAGGATTTGGTTATTGCATTAGACAAACAGGATCAGTTATCATTCTCAAGCCAATTGCTACTGAGTACCTTACATATTGACGATAGCCAGATATTTTACACTCCAGTCAATTGCTTCCAGCTTGCCACCGATACAGTTATCATTCTCCAGGTTGAATGTTCGTTAACTACTTCAAGAAATGCTAATAAAACCCAAACTAAAGCTAGCTCATAGTGTCACCATAAGGGACTAAACTACTACACATATTATTAATATCAGTAAGTGTTTTCTGTCTCTCCTTGATCCGAAGGATAATTCCCTAATGTATGATTGATGATATATACATCATGAGGTTGGACATTTTCTTTTAGACTCCTTTACTTTTGGTGCACTATTCCAAAATAAAATATCCCTACAAATCACTCTAAACCTGTAACACCTGCAAAGAACAACATAAAAAATTAATAAAATTAATAAAATATCAGATTACGAACAGATCAAAATACAGTGGAGGGCAAAATGCAGTGGTTCCTTTTCTCAAATCTATTTCCTGAACTTTTCTCAAATCTTATTAATTGGTGCAGCTGACTCTGTGAAGCTATATTACCCAGAACAAACTCTAGGTTTAGCTGACTACCGTAAGATGTATTTGCACAGTCAATTGTCAAGTAAGTAGAGATAAAGGATCCAATTATTCAGCACAAACAGAAACAGCAGCAGCCAGCAAGCAGAGGTGGGTACTAGACTAGAACCAGGAATCAAAAGATAAAAACATAGTTAAACTGATCAGCATGCTAATTTCGCATTATATGCTTTCAGTACCAAAATATACCATTACGCTCCCACATTGTATCTGCCTATCTGGCTAAAGCACTAGCGCAGTGTTGCTCAGAGCTTCTGTGCCCCTGGCAACCATACTAAGCTAATATCACCAATATATTAGTAAAACAGCAGCACAACAAAGAAATTATCTCTACAGCTGAATAGAAAGCAAGACTTACCCCATCCCTCATCCTCGACATCACCCACCATTTGGGTTCTATCTTGAAGCAAAACATCAATCTTTTGTTTCTACAGGCATAGAAGATCGGAGTCCATGAAGACCAAAGAAATAGAACAGACAAAACTAGCATGTTAGTGACCAAGCAATCAATCCAAATTGATGCTATACAAGATAATGGCAATAAAGTTTTTAAACATGACAGTAGCTAACTTCCAAACAAGGTGTCTGCAAGTTAGAACCACTTGTTGAACCCACTTGTACATGCCAACTTCCAAACAGATTCACATTTCAGACAATTAATAGGCGCAACTCTCAGCCAAGTTTCCAGAATTTAGTAACCATACATGGAAAGTAAATGAAGTGTAATACATGGATATTACCTGTGAACTTCATGCTTGATCCTCTTCCATAATCAAATCATCGACTATAATAAGTGCGCCTGACCACGCCTGGCACCCATCAGTTCGTCACAGTATTTGCATCTTGCTTGCACAACAACTCCATCTTCAAGAATTGGCTCAAACTCTTTCCAACACTCAGACCTGAACTTTCTTGTAGCCTTTGCAATAGCTGCTTTCTCTGTTTGGTCATTCTCATTATCAACGACATCACACATTACATCTGAAACATTAACAAAGGCATCAATAATAAGTGATCTAAAGTAAAAGAGAAAATAATAAGTGCAGAAATCAAAATAGTCCTGTGAATCTATGAATCCAATGTTCAAAGAAAACAGGGACCTCACCATTGGATGAGCTAACACCAATTGTTGCTAGTGATGTGGTAGTAGCTGGGGATCCCACATAATCTCCCACACGCAGTTCATATGCAAGGTTTGGACTCCCACTAGACGACGGTGTAGAACTCTGCGGTGAAGGTATATATTCCCTGGAAACTGGCAACAAAGTCTCATTTTGTGTTTCCTCGGCAATAGCTGCAGCGGTCCGACGCACCTTGGTTGCACGGATCGTCTCATCCATGATATCTACAGTTAAATGTAGAAAAAAAATTATAAGTTGATGCTATTGTACCAAATTTAGTGGCATGATATCTCTCTCCAGACCATTTCGGGTAGATACAGGAGAGATTTTATTTCTTCCTTTTTTTTAGTGATTAATCAAATAAATTACCACCTAACTCCGCTCACCCAACATTGTGCTAGGTTGCTGCGTTGCTGCCTGCTAGCGTGCTACATACACAAGCGAAAATAAACTGGTTTCACTTGTACTATACAGGAACAATCGCTTGTATTGCAAAGTGTTGGCTGAAAGTTTTATACTAATGTCTCCTGAAAATAAACTTTTACGAAGGAGCTGCAACTCAGAAACTTGGTGTGCTAATCTACTGCACCTCTGTAACTAAGTGAAGAACATGATGCAAACAACACCTTCCCTCACATACCTACATCAGGATTATTTGATTAACAGGATAGCAACAGATGGCACTTCTGACCTATCTGATCAGAACTTGCTAGTCAAAAAGAAAATGCTTCTTCAACAAAATACATAGTTTTTCATGCAAAACAGTTGATTTAATCAAGAAAAGTCAGTTCATTATTGACAATAATTAAACAAGGAATCACTAAGACCCACAAGAAAAATCTAGCTATGACTGATCAGCTGCAAAACTTTACCCTAAACCATAGATCGAGGCAGTATAAGAAAAAATGGATCAGCTACCCAACTCAGGTCTTCCAAGATTCCAATCACAAGAGGAAGGAGCCAAGCGATCCTACCAGCGTGGGACTCGACGGCGACGGGAGGAGTGGCGGCGGAGGGGGGTATCGACGGCGACGGCGAAGGCGACGGGGAGGGACGAGCCGCGGCTCACACCAGGGGGAGGAAGGAGCCGCGCCACATGGCGCGCTGCAGGGAAGGAGGAGCCACGCCGCGGGGAGGGAGGAGCCGTGCCGCGGGGCTGCCGCAACTCACGGCGGCGGAGGACGAGCCCCAGGCTGCAGGCAACGAGAGGGCCGGAGGGGTGGCGGCGTCGTTGTCTCGTTGACGGTTCGACCCTAGGGTCGATTGGGGTCGACAGGGGTCCGACCCTTTCGAACCTCTTCGCATTTGGGTTGACCCGCTCCGAACCGAACACCCAAATCAGGAGCGGATCGTGTTTGAGAACGGGTCGACCCGCCCCCCTTGCAGTTTGAGCTTCTCCAGGCTCGGCGCGCCGGCCGCCATCGGGTTAATCCTTGGATCGTCCGCCCCGCCCGTCGCATCCGGGAAGATGACCGCCCACCTGTTATTGTTAGCTCGCCAGAACTCCCCTTCTTCTGCCTCCATCTTCTCTTCGCCGGAGAAGGAAGGGTGGAGCAGGACCACGCCTTCTATGCGCGGCGGTTCGGCGGCTGGCAAGCCGCTCACGCCCACGGAGACGGCCATGTTGTGGACGATGTTACCGCCGGCGCTGACGCCGACCAGGAAGACACGGCCGAGGTCGCCGTGGTCGGACAGCCACGGGTCCGCGCCGGAGACCGCCCACTTGAGCGCGGCCCAGGAGTCGTCGTAGGCTGCCGGGAGCGGGTGCTCTGGCGCGAGGCGGTAGTCGACGGAGACAGCGACGACGCGTGCTCTGGCGACCAGCGAGTTGACGTAGCGGTGGTACATAGGTTCGCCGGCTGAGCCGACGATGAAGTAGCCGCCGTGGAAGAAGACGACGATCGGGAGCTTGGTCGTCGTGGCTCCCTGGACAGGTGGTAGGTAGAGCCGCACGGTGGCGCCGGTGGCGACGTCGATGACGATGTCTTTGGAGGCCACGCCCGTGTCCGCGTCGAAGCCGGCGGGCACTGTTTCCATGCGTTGGGCAGCACGCTCGACTTGGCCGTCCATGTATAGTCGGAAGGAGCTGCAGTCGAAGGCGATCACTCTGCTGCTGGATTCCATTGCCCCGGCACCTATAGCAAACTGAGCGGCGGCGTGCACTGGAGTGGCTGGACCGGAAGAAAGGCTCCTTTGGATCTGTATCTGCAGCTGCAGGCGGTAGAGTATTTGATCAGGAATTCAGGATCCTCTCCGCTCTCAGAGCAACGTCATTCTCGTGATGTGCCTAGCTTTGTCGTTGCCTCGTTGGAATCAATTCTCACGGAGTCACGGTACGGCTGGGCTCCAAGAAATTGGCCCATACTGACGCACAACTGAGCTGTCACCAAACAATTGGCTGTCATGTTCAGTGCTCCGTCATTCGGTTGCTCAGCGATGCAGGTGGCCAGGTGGGTGGGTTAACGAGTGGTTTACCCACGTTACGTAAAACAGATATTTAGTTTTGGATTGGCACAACTGCTAACCCACGTGATCCATGAGATGTGTGACCAGCTTTGCTTGGCCTTGCTTAGCCAGGCGAGACTTGTCTTGCCCAGTGAGGAGAGCCAATTCGATCTCCTAGACCAGCAACGGAAAAACTCGCTTGCACGAAAATCGCGGAGTAAGGAAACCAAACGGCTCATTCTGATCATTTCCTTGTAGGCGAGGCGAGGCAAGATTGTTCGGTAGAACCAAACGTGCCCGAGGTAACCCAAAACACCAGGTCACATGGTGGGCTGCTCGCTGGAGCGGCCTGATGCCCTGATCGTAGATCGCCTGTCATAGCCAGGGAGAGCTCGCCGCTGCCTGAGCGATCGGGGTGGAGCTTGCCAGAGCAGCACGGGTTGGGCGGAACTCATTTGTTGTGGGCCTTGTGGCTCAGTGCACGGACACAGTGTAGGCGTTGACGCTGCATCCTATGCAGAGGTAGGGAGAAAAAAAAGATGTGAAACAATGCGTCTTACATGGGGAGCGATTGGGTTACCCAATAACCCACGTCGCTCGACACCGAAGTTGAGTGGGTCGGTCTAATAGTAAATTACACTAGGCTTCATATTTTGGTTACTAGACTTCATATTTTGTAAGTCAAAGTGTCTTATTGGCGATTTTATCTTCAAGCATTTGAAATTAGAATCGGAGGGAGCTATTTAATCAAGCGATTCAACGAGTGTGCAGGGTGAGTCTCTTATTTTACTCTACTATCAAATGATAGATAAGTAAAGGACTGCATATTATTCACCAAAGAGGCATCTGTCACCATGTAGATACTGTATCATGTGAAAAGTGGATATATGAATCCTAAGCCTAGGTGGGATTTAGGAATGTGTAGGATCATATGAAAGTTGAGACCAATCTAGGAGGTACAAGTTTTTTTAAAAAATAGCAAGAAGAAAAATAGGCACCCAATGGCTGAATGCATCACACATACCTCGCACCTAACCAGTTGGGATAATGATCAAATTGCCTAGAGGTCTATCGATGGCCACTGTCCAGCAATGAAAGCCACCACTCGATCCATCAGTGCGACCGCCTCGTGCCTGCCGTAATCATGGACGAAGAAGCAGTGTCCCGTACCTTTCGACTCGAACCACTGCACCTTCCCGCTCCAACCGCCGGTCCTCACGGCGTCGCAGTACGCTCGGCCCCTTGGCGCCCTGGGATCCTCCGACGCCGTGGAGACAAACAGCTTCTTGCCTGCCAATTTCGCCAGGCCCGGCGCACCAGCGCCGGCAGCCATCGGATTAATCCTGGGGTCGTCCGATCCATTGCTCGCGCCGGGGAAGATGACCGCCCACCTCTTCTTGTTAGCTTCCAAGAACTCTTCTGCTTCGTCTTCCATCCTCTGTTCGCCGCAAAACGAAGGGTGGAGTAGGATCACGCCTTCTATGCGAGCCGAAGCAGGCGGCGCAGCTCGCAAGCCGCCGTTCATGCCCGCGGCGGCGATGGCCATGTTGTGGGCGATGTTCGCGCCGGCGCTGGCACCGCCCACGAATACCCGGCCGAGGTCGCCGTGGTCGGACAGCCAAGGATCCGCGCCGGACACCGCCCAGTTGAGCGCGGCCCAGGCGTCGTCGTAGGCAGCAGGGAGCGGGTGCTCAGGCGCCAGGCGGTAGTCGACGGAGACGGCGACGACGCGGGCGTTCGCGACAAGCGAGGTCACGTAGCGGTGGAAGATGGGGTCACCGGATGAGCCGACGATGAAAAAGCCGCCGTGGAAGAAGACGAGGATGGGAAGCTTAGTCGTCGTGCCGCCGCCGTCGGACTCGGACCCCGATGACGTCCGGACCGTCTGGATGGATGGAAGGTACAGCCTCGCGGCGACGCCAGTGGCGGTGTCGATAACGACATCTTTGGATGTGACGCCGGTGTCGGCGTCGAAGCCGGCGGGCACGGTGCCCCTGCCGCCGGTACGCTCCACATGGCCGTCACTGAATAATCGGAAGAACACGCTCTCGAAAATCACCTCCCCGCTGCCGGAATCCATTGCTGGCCAGCAGCAAGGACTCGGTCTGACGTAGCAAACTGCGCGGCGTGGGCGTGCAGCGGACTAGAACAACCAGGGCCAACGCAGATATGGGCCTTGCTACTGCCTTAAAGAAATCAGACTACCCGCACTTATGGACCTCTATATTCATCCTCTATACGTCCCAGTCAACAAGATTCTCTTCTCTATACCCAATTCTCCCGTACTCATTCATCCTCTATATCATCCTCTATCCACTCTATCCACTATGGGACCCACTTGTCACTTTATCTAAATATATCCATGTGTGATCTAGTTTTGAAGGATTTATTGAGACGAATTTAATGATGAAATCAAAATTTAATTTGGATTTTTGGTTTGTGAGTTATAACATTTTTTTTTCTTTGTTTAGCTAGTGAGGCCCGTCACTATAGAGTATAGAGTAAACACAATACTACTCTAAATATAGAGTGAGAGAAATGATAGAGTATCGTTTTAGAGTACCCAGTGCAGCAGTTTTTACTCTATATTCATACTCTAAAGCTTAAGAGTATCGTTTTAGAGTACCCACTGCGGGTAGTCTCACAGCCGTTGACATTTTTTTTAAAAAAAATACTAAAAACAATACTGGAATCTCAGCACCACGGACGCAATAAATATTTTTGCCCCCTCTTTCCTTGTTTGCACCGACATTTGATGAAACCCCCTCCTTCCTTGTTGGTCAACTTGAACGGACATGCACACGGATTTTTTTTCAATTTTTCATGAGTAAGTTTGAGTAGTAAAGAGCATAATAAAACTACAAACACTACCACGACCCCGAATTACCTTAGTATAAAAAAACCGCCAAGAAAAAGGCTTAAACTGTCAAGAAAATGATATATTCCTTGAGAGTTTCTTGGCTGTTTGATTTTGGCCCTCAAGGAAACTCCTAATTCCAGTTTCTGTAGTGAAAGCCAATTTCATTCCTACCGCCGAATCCACGAACAGAACAGTGAAGAACAAGAGCTGCACCGCTTCCATCCTTTCGTTACATCTAAACAACTTTCATTTTTTTTGACGAAACTGGAGGGGTGTGAACCTCTATAGGAAGTTATTAAGAGTTTGAGTACAAGCAATTAAGAAACAAAGAAAGAAATGTAAAACACAAGAGAGCAAAAAGTTTACAAGAGATTTTGGTTCCACAAATCAAAAGTGATTGCAACTTTGGCCTTTGCCCTTAGTAATGACAGTTCATTTTTTAAAATTCTCTTTGCTGCTTGAATATCTGGTTGCTCATTGTACTTCATCGAGGGGCTGTAAGGTCCTAGATGGCTAGAGGGGGGGTGAATAGCCTATTAAAAAATTCTACAAGTACCACTAAGCAAACTTGTTAGAATAACAAACGGCGTAAAGCGAGTTTTGCTTAGCCTAAGGGTTGTGATGCAAGCCTCCTATCCACAAGTCTAGTAGATTATGATCTCTAGTTCACACAAGAGCTATGTCACTAAAGTTACACTAGAGAACAAGCTAACACTACTAGCAAAGCTACCACTAGAGCAACACAAGATAAACTAGTGAAAGTAAATGCAAGAGAGAGGATTGTGATTATTATACCGACGGTGAAGTGAAGATGTTGCCAATCACCAAGATGATATACAATCAATCAATATTGACAACAACACAATATGAAGACCAATCACCGGGAGACAAGAGACACAATATTTGTTCACCCGGTGTTCACTTGTGCACCGACAAGCTACGTCACCGGTTGTGTCGACCAACACTTAGATGGTTCCTCGGTGTGACCCTCAAGTCACTTGCCCCTCAAGGCACGCCCCGCAAGGCACCGCAAGACACCACTCTCAAGTGAGGTAACTCAATGACACGCGGATTCCACTAGAGTTGCTTTTGGCGTCCCGCCGAGGAAAGCACAAGAACCTCTCACAATCAAACCGGAGGTGGCCAAGAACAATCACCTTCTCTTGCCAACGCCTCCAACAATCTCCAAGCCGGCTAGGAGCGGTACTCTCCAAGAGTAACAAGAAATCAACCGGCTAAACCACCCACAAGTGTCACTAGATGCCCTCAAGCTATGCAATGCACTTTGGGATCACTCAATCTCACTTTTGATTTGCAATCAAGCAAGAGAGATGAGTGGGAGGAGTAGCTCTAGCTCAAAGGATGCACAAGAGTGTTAGAAATGCCAAGAGACCTCCCAAAGGGCCGGCCAACAGGTATTTATAAGCATCCCATCCAAATAGAGCCGTTGCACTCCACTTGTCCGTTTTTCGCGGGACCACCGGACGCGCCGGTCGTAACTGACCGGACGCGCTCAACTGCGTCCGGTGCCCCTGCGACGTCCACGTGTCCTCCGATTTCAAAAACGTCCGTTAGATCCTCCAACGGTCACTGCGCGCCAACGGTCAAAACGAGCGACCGGACGCGCTGCTGCGAACCACCGGACGCGCCGGTGCGCACAGAACCCGCGCGCGCGAAGACATCACCGGACGCGCTCCTCGCAACCACCGGACGCCACAGTACCCGCGTCCGGTGGGAGTCCAGTAAGCTCCCTGGACCACCGGACGCGTCCGATGGTGTGTGACCGGACGCGGACCGCGTCCGACGTCCTCGGTTCCTTCAGGGCGCATGACCGGACGCGCCGGTCCCGTGGGTCACCGGACGCGCCGGTGTCAAACCCTAGCTCGCGTGCCAGACTCCGACGCTGTATTGACCGGACGCGCCGGTCGAAACTGACCGCGTCCGGTGCAGCGTCCGGTCACCTCTGTGACCGCGTTCGCCTCCGTTACTTTTCCGACTTCCGGCGCAATGGAAAATAGGCATTTCATTTCCCCGAAATCGCCTGAATCCCGCGCTCGCACGCTCGGCGGGAAGGAGAGAGGAACCCAAACCCCTCTCTACCCGCACACCACAGCGCGACCAACGCCACCTTTGCAAATGTGCCAACACCATCAAGTGTACATCTCCATGTGCTTGTGTGTTAGCTTTTTCTCAATCATTTTCAAAGGTTTTCCAGTTAGCTCACTAGGCCCTACATGCAATGCACTTCATGAATTCACCTAGTGGCACCCATGCGTCGAATAACCGATAAGACTTCCCCTCTTAATAGTTCGGCTATCGACCCTAAACCACTCACACCCTCTATGGTGTCTTGAGTGTAAAACAAAATGGCCCTATGGTTATACCTTTGCCTTGAGCCCATTTTGTTTCTCCAAATGATATGTTCCACTTCATATCATCACATGACCGTCTCGATCCATCGACCTTGACTTCACTTGCTCTTCACCGTTGCATTGGTCCATCGGCGCCAAGTCTTGCTCAAGCTTCACCATCGCATGGTCCTTCGCTTCGAAGCCTCGACTTGCCCTTCACCTTCACAACCGGTCCATCGAGCCAAGCCTCATCTTGGTCTTCACCATCTTGGTCATATGAGTCAATGTCATGTCTCATATTCAATGACCACCTTTATCTAAATCATCCACTTAGATACAAAGGTTAGTCCTAGGTTTCATCAATTAGCCAAAACCAAACTAGGGACTTTCAATCTCCCCCTTTTTGGTAATTGATGACAACCCTCACAAAGATGATTTTGATAATAAAAATTTTGAAGTTGTCATACTTGTCCAATCATTTTGCTCATAAGTAAAGTTTGGACAATTATCACAAGCTCGGTTTTGGTAGCATTAGCTCCCCCTGCATATGTGCATAGAGTTTGGATTGAAAGCTTTGCACATATGCATGGATAGAAGTGTTGGGAGAGTAATTCTACCAAAATGATGCTAAGGTGTAAGAAATAGACCTTTGAAGCGTGATACCAATCGGAGTTGCCTTTTACACCGTCCTTAGCATCATGAGGTAACTAGACATCCAACAAAACTCAAGAACCCCGTGAGATCAACATTATATGTAAAGGTTCTTGGATCATTTGTAAAAACTTTAGGCACGCCTAGATACCACAAGTAAAACTATTCCTATGCATGCTAGTAGATCATTTCATCATCCAAGTTCTATACTAGCATTGCACCACACAAGCATGTATATTGGATTTAAATACATGTGCAATGAGCAAGTCATATGAAAATGCACAAACAAATGCAACAACTTTGTTTATGAGCTTGCTCCCCCTACTTGTGTGCATCAAAAATTTTATTTATTTACCCCTTTATCATGTTGAATCATCTTTTTCTCTCCCCCTTTGTCAACAACTTACCCAAAAATGGGATCAAATTGTGGAGAGAAGTAAAAAGTTCAATGGAGTAGATTAAAATTCATCAATTTTGGTTCAACCTAGAACACTTGCCAAAGATATTTAATTCGATTTGAACCAAAGACAAGCTTCTTCACACCTCATAATAAGGGTTATCTTGCCTATGTTGAATTAAACACTTATAGCAAATCTTCTAGATTCAACACTAGGTTTGCAAGCTCACAAACATGTCATATGCCACCACTAGATCAAAAACAAACATAGAGGCAATAGTGGTAACATATATCCATCAAAATCATTTGATTTATCATGAATGCTCATGCATACCACTTATTATGTCTACATGCTCTAGCAAGTCCTTAGCATAGGATGAATGACATGTCAATCAACTTTACCTTGCAATATCGAAGGAGAGGCATGTCAATAAGTGAGTGGGGTGCATTCAACTCATGTTTGAGAAATCAAGAATGTTCAATTCATTCCTTAGCTTGCAAAACCTCTTTTCATCAAGTGGCTTAGTGAGAATATCGGCAAGTTGATCATCGGTGCCAACACTTTCAACGGCAATATCTCCCTTTTGTTGATGATCTCTAATGAAATGATGTCTTATGTCAATATGCTTTGTTCTTCCATGTTGAACCGGGTTTTGTATCATCTTGATTGCACTCTCATTATCACATAGCAATGGCACATTCTTGAAGTTGAGGCCATAATCCTTCAAAGTTGATTTCATCCATAGCAATTGTGCACAACAACTCCCCGCACTCACATATTCGGCTTCGGCGGTAGAGATTGCCACACTATTTTGTTTCTTTGAGGACCATGACACAAGTGATCTTCCAAGTAATTGACATGTGCCACTTGTGCTCTTTCTATTGATCTTGCAACCCCCATAGTCGGAGTCCGAATATCCAATCAATTCAAACTTTGACCCCTTGGGATACCATAGTCCAACATCTCTTGTTTGCTTCAAGTACCTCAATATTCTTTTTGCGGCCGTGAGATGACTCTCTCTAGGTGAGGCTTGATATCTAGCACACATGCAAACACTAAACATGACATCCGGCCTTGATGCGGTGACATAGAGTAGACTTCCAATCAAAGACCGATATTCCTTTTGATTCACCATATTGCCATCAAGATCACTATCCAAATTGCCACTTGTACCCATTGGAGTTGAAATTGGCTTTGCATCTTGCATTCCAAACTTCTTCAACATGTCCCTTATGTATTTCCCTTGACTCACAAATGTCCCATTCTTCAATTGCTTTACTTGGAGACCAAGGAAGTAGCTAAGTTCACCAATCATAGACATTTCAAACTCTTTGGCCATCATAGCACCAAATTCTTCACAAAAAGCTTGATTGGTTGATCCAAAGATGATGTCATCAACATATATTTGCACTATGAATAGATCATTTCCAATCTTCTTGGTGAATAGAGTTGTATCAACCTTTCCCATCTTGAATCCCTTAGAGAGAAGGAAATCCCTTAGCCTCTCATACCATGCTCTAGGTGCTTGCTTTAAGCCATATAAAGCCTTCTTCAACTTGTACACATGGTTGGGTTTCTTGTCATCTTCAAATCCGGGCGGTTGCTCAACAAAGACTAACTCATTGATAATCCCATTAAGAAATGCACTTTTGACATCCATTTGATATAGTTTGATGTTGTGTGCACAAGCATAAGCCAATAGAATCCTTATTGCCTCCAATCTTGCCACGGGAGCATATGTTTCATCATAGTCAAGACCTTCTACTTGAGTGTAACCTTGAGCAACTAGTCTTGCTTTGTTTCTCACTACAATGCCATCTTGATCTTGCTTGTTTTTGAACACCCACTTGGTTCCAATCACATTGTAGTTATTTGGCCTTTCTACCAACTCCCAAACATCATTTCTAGTGAAATTGTTAAGTTCTTCTTGCATAGCCATGATCCAATCGGCATCCCTCAAAGCTTCTTCTATCTTCTTTGGTTCTATGGTTGACACAAATGATGCATGCTCACAAAACATAGCCAATCTTGATCTTGTTTGCACACCACTTCTAATATCACCAATAACACTATCAATGGGGTGATCTCTTGCAACATGTTGTGGTTGGAGTACTTGCACTTGATTGCTTGAGCTTGGTTGATCACTTGATGTATCTCGATGAGAAGAACTAGCTCCTTGATCTTGCACTTGAGAGTCACTAACTTGCTTGAATGGTGAATTGAGCACTTGATCTTTATCATCATCTTGAATATCAATTACTTGCTTTGCTCTAATGTCCCCAATGTCCATGTTCTTCATTGCTTCCACTAGGAGAGTTCCACCAATATCATCTAGATTTTCTTCTTCATCTTGTGACCCATTGGTTTCATCAAATTGCACATCATGGACTTCTTCTAGAATGCCACTTGAGTTGTTCCAAACTCTATAAGCTTTGCTTGTAGTTGAATAACCAAGTAGGAACCCCTCATCACATCTCTTGTCAAACTTCCCCAATCTAGTGCCTTTCTTCAAGATATAGCATTTGCAACCAAACACCCTAAAGTAAGAAATATTGGGCTTTCTTCCATGAAGTAGCTCATATGGGGTCTTCTCTAGCAATGGATGACAATATAGTCTATTGATGTAGTAGCAAGCGGTATTGATTGCTTCATCCCAAAAAGATTGACTCACATTGTACTCATGAAGCATTGATCTAGCCATATCAAGCAATGTTCTATTCTTCCTCTCAACTAGGCCATTTGATTGTGGAGTGTACTTGGCCGAGAATTGATGTCCAATACCATAATGATCACAAAGTTCTTCAATTCTTGTATTCTTGAACTCACTTCCATTGTCACTTCTCACTTTCTTGATTCTAATCTCAAACTCATTGTGAACTCTAGTGAGGAATGTCTTGAAGGTGTCAAACACTTCACTTTTGTCACTAAGAAAGAATACCCATGTGAATCTTGTGAAGTCATCCACTATGACAAAGCCGTACTTGTTGCCGCCTATGCTTGTATATGTTGTTGGTCCAAATAGATCCATATGCATCAACTCAAATGCTTTGCATGTGCTCATTGTACTCTTCTTTGGATGTGAGCTTCCAACTTGCTTCCCGGCTTGACATGCACTACAAAGCTTATTCTTCTCAAATTCAACATCTTTCAAACCATTGACAAGATTGTGAGTTGTAAGCTTCTTCAATTGTTTCATGCCAACATGACCAAGCCTTCTATGCCAAAACCAACCCATACTTGATTTGGAGACTAAACAAGTTGTCAAAGAAGTTTCTCTAGCATTGAAGTCAACTAGGTAGAGATTCTCATATCTAAAGCCCTTGAATGCCACATTTGAACCATCCACACTAATAACTTCCACATCATCAACCCCAAAGATGCATTTGTAGCCTAGATCACATATTTGTGCCACGGATAGAAGATTGAAGTCCAAGCTTTCAACTAGTAACACATTGGAGATACTCATGTCATTTGATATTGCAATCTTGCCCAAGCCAATAACCTTGCCTTTCTTGTTATTGCCAAATGTGATAGAATCAACACCACTATCATTGTCATTGATTGAGTTAAACATTCTTGATGTACCGGTCATGTGTTGAGTGCACCCACTATCAATAATCCAATGCCTTCCTCCGGCTTTGTAATTGACCTACAAGCAAATCAATGAAGTTTAGGTACCCATTTTTGTTTGGGTCCTTGTAGGTTAGTAACTAAGCTCTTTGGTACCCAAATAGCCTTCTTCTTTGGGCCCACAATTGGTGTACCAACAAACTTAGCTTGCACACCCTTCACACCCTTGGTAAGCATATAGCAAGAATCAAAAGGTATAGCATTAACAAGGTTCTTGCTTTGGTTCTTTTTATTGCAATTATGCTCTAGGTGCCCAACTTGCTTGCATCTATTGCAAAACCGACCATTGCCCTTCACAAAGCTAGGCTTTGGAGTTGCAAAGGCCGACTTGCCTTTCTTGGGGGTGTAGCCCAATCCCTCTTTGTTAAGAGAGAACCTTTGGCTACCCAAGCACTTAAGCAAGCGGGCCTCACCACCATAGGCTTTGCCTAGGGCGTGAGTGAGCTCATCCACCTCTCTCTTGAGAGTCTCATTCTCAACCATTAGTGAGGCATCACAAGTGAAACCGTCACTAGTAGTGGAGGTAGAGTTAGTGGTGGTGGATGAAGAGCTACAAGAAGGGTTAGTATTTGACATGATGATAGGTTCACTAAAGGATTCATCAATTATATCACATGTAACACCTATATCACATGATACAACAACCTCCTTCTTTGCTTGTTGCTCAAGTAGCAATGAGTGAGCTTTTTCAAGCTTGGAATGAGCCTTATCAAGATCCTCATGGTCTTCCACTAGACTCTCATGAGTGGTCTTAAGCTCACTAAGGACTTTCTCAAGTATTGCTACTTTCATTGAAAGCTTCTTACACTCTTTGTCCTTGGCAATAGCTATGTCTCTAGTTTGTTGCATCAAGTCATATAGTTGTTCTTTAGTTGGTTCATCATCATCATTTTCATTATCATTATCATTATCACTATCATGAGCATATTCCATTTCACTTTCATCATCACTCTCATCATATAATACCTTAGCTTCTTTAGCCATGAAGCATGAAGAGGATGAATCAAATAATGATGGCTTCTTGTTGATAGCAATGGAAGCAAAAGCCTTGTTGGATGATTCTTCTTCTTCTTCTTCATTATCTTCACTTTCCCAAGTGATCACATATGCACCATTTTTGCCTTTCTTGAATGTCATCTTGGCCTCTCTCTTCTTCTTCTCAAACTTGTCCTTTTTGCTCTTCTTCTTATCATAAGGACATTCCGCTTGAAGATGCTCGGTGCTATCACAATTGAAGCACTTTCTTTGTTGCTCATTTCTTTTGAAGTTGTCATTTCTCTTCTTAAAGCCTCTTCTCTTGATGAACATGTGACCCATCTTCTTGACTACAAGAGCAAGTGCCTCATCATCAATTTCAAATTCCCCATCTTCATTGTTGTCTTCTTCTTCTTCAATGATGGTAGCTTTGCCCTTGGAGGAGGTGGCTTTGAATGCCACGGTCTTCTTCTTCTTCTCATCTTCCACCTTCTCCTTGTCATCAACATCTTGATCATATTTGTCATAGGTCAATACTTCACCAAGCAAATCATTAGGCTTCATTGCTTCAAGCCCATCTCTTTGCAACATCATGATCAACATCTTGAATCTTCTAGGTAAGCTCAATAAGAACTTGTGACAAAAATCTTGATCTTGAGTCTTGTGCCCTAAGCTCTTGAGATCATTGACTATCACTTGCAATCTATGAAACATTTCAATGATTGTTTCATCATCCTTTTTCATGAAGTTCTCAAACTCACTCTTGAGCCCATATAGCTTGGCACTTTTCACAACCTTAGTGCCCTCATATGTTTCACTCAACCTTGTCCAAACTTCATTTGCCAAATCTAAATCCTTGATGCCCTCAAATACTTTTGTGTCAATACCATTGTAAAGTGTATTGAGAGCCATTCTATTGCATGTTCTATTTGCTCTATCTTCATCGGTGAGATGATCGGGATCAATGATAGCAAAATCATTCTCGGTGACTTGCAATACTCTCTCATGAATAGAGCCAAGGTACATTGTCATCTTTCTCTTCCAATGAGCAAAAGAACTAACACCATCAAAGAACGGTGGCTTGCCCCCAACATGATTGAACACAATTTGAGCCATTTTTCACACCGAAGGATGTTAAGCCTTGATTAAAACGGTGACCACGGCTCCGATACCACTTGTAAGGTCCTAGATGGCTAGAGGGGGGGTGAATAGCCTATTAAAAAATTCTACAAGTACCACTAAGCAAACTTGTTAGAATAACAAACGGCGTAAAGCGAGTTTTGCTTAGCCTAAGGGTTGTGATGCAAGCCTCCTATCCACAAGTCTAGTAGATTATGATCTCTAGTTCACACAAGAGCTATGTCACTAAAGTTACACTAGAGAACAAGCTAACACTACTAGCAAAGCTACCACTAGAGCAACACAAGATAAACTAGTGAAAGTAAATGCAAGAGAGAGGATTGTGATTATTATACCGACGGTGAAGTGAAGATGTTGCCAATCACCAAGATGATATACAATCAATCAATATTGACAACAACACAATATGAAGACCAATCACCGGGAGACAAGAGACACAATATTTGTTCACCCGGTGTTCACTTGTGCACCGACAAGCTACGTCACCGGTTGTGTCGACCAACACTTAGATGGTTCCTCGGTGTGACCCTCAAGTCACTTGCCCCTCAAGGCACGCCCCGCAAGGCACCGCAAGACACCACTCTCAAGTGAGGTAACTCAATGACACGCGGATTCCACTAGAGTTGCTTTTGGCGTCCCGCCGAGGAAAGCACAAGAACCTCTCACAATCAAACCGGAGGTGGCCAAGAACAATCACCTTCTCTTGCCAACGCCTCCAACAATCTCCAAGCCGGCTAGGAGCGGTACTCTCCAAGAGTAACAAGAAATCAACCGGCTAAACCACCCACAAGTGTCACTAGATGCCCTCAAGCTATGCAATGCACTTTGGGATCACTCAATCTCACTTTTGATTTGCAATCAAGCAAGAGAGATGAGTGGGAGGAGTAGCTCTAGCTCAAAGGATGCACAAGAGTGTTAGAAATGCCAAGAGACCTCCCAAAGGGCCGGCCAACAAGTATTTATAAGCATCCCATCCAAATAGAGCCGTTGCACTCCACTTGTCCGTTTTTCGCGGGACCACCGGACGCGCCGGTCGTAACTGACCGGACGCGCTCAACTGCGTCCGGTGCCCCTGCGACGTCCACGTGTCCTCCGATTTCAAAAACGTCCGTTAGATCCTCCAACGGTCACTGCGCGCCAACGGTCAAAACGAGCGACCGGACGCGCTGCTGCGAACCACCGGACGCGCCGGTGCGCACAGAACCCGCGCGCGCGAAGACATCACCGGACGCGCTCCTCGCAACCACCGGACGCCACAGTACCCGCGTCCGGTGGGAGTCCAGTAAGCTCCCTGGACCACCGGACGCGTCCGATGGTGTGTGACCGGACGCGGACCGCGTCCGACGTCCTCGGTTCCTTCAGGGCGCATGACCGGACGCGCCGGTCCCGTGGGTCACCGGACGCGCCGGTGTCAAACCCTAGCTCGCGTGCCAGACTCCGACGCTGTATTGACCGGACGCGCCGGTCGAAACTGACCGCGTCCGGTGCAGCGTCCGGTCACCTCTGTGACCGCGTTCGCCTCCGTTACTTTTCCGACTTCCGGCGCAATGGAAAATAGGCATTTCATTTCCCCGAAATCGCCTGAATCCCGCGCTCGCACGCTCGGCGGGAAGGAGAGAGGAACCCAAACCCCTCTCTACCCGCACACCACAGCGCGACCAACGCCACCTTTGCAAATGTGCCAACACCATCAAGTGTACATCTCCATGTGCTTGTGTGTTAGCTTTTTCTCAATCATTTTCAAAGGTTTTCCAGTTAGCTCACTAGGCCCTACATGCAATGCACTTCATGAATTCACCTAGTGGCACCCATGCGTCGAATAACCGATAAGACTTCCCCTCTTAATAGTTCGGCTATCGACCCTAAACCACTCACACCCTCTATGGTGTCTTGAGTGTAAAACAAAATGGCCCTATGGTTATACCTTTGCCTTGAGCCCATTTTGTTTCTCCAAATGATATGTTCCACTTCATATCATCACATGACCGTCTCGATCCATCGACCTTGACTTCACTTGCTCTTCACCGTTGCATTGGTCCATCGGCGCCAAGTCTTGCTCAAGCTTCACCATCGCATGGTCCTTCGCTTCGAAGCCTCGACTTGCCCTTCACCTTCACAACCGGTCCATCGAGCCAAGCCTCATCTTGGTCTTCACCATCTTGGTCATATGAGTCAATGTCATGTCTCATATTCAATGACCACCTTTATCTAAATCATCCACTTAGATACAAAGGTTAGTCCTAGGTTTCATCAATTAGCCAAAACCAAACTAGGGACTTTCAGGGGCTCGACCCCAAACTTGTAGGTGCCACACACCCTCCATTACCGGCTTTCCGGCATCTATGGAAAAGCATTTAGGTGGGGCCCTCACCCCTCCGGTGACGTCTTCAAAAAAAAGATGAAATCATTCCTGACTGTCCATATTGCCCAACACATTAAGATTGCTCTACCATCATGAAGAAAACTGGGTGAGATTGATCCCTGAGTTGCAGAATGCATTCTAAGAGGTCCACTCCATTCTGGAAATTGATACCTAGCAGGCTCGAGCAGTCTTTAGCAAAAGGACATTCAATGAATAAAGTGCTGACAGGTCTCTTCTATTGAAAGGTTGCACAGTATGCCTAAACAACTTTCATGCGTGATAGATCAAGGCATGTTTAGACTACCCGCACTGGGTACGCGAAACCGCGTGCTACCCGCTTTTAGCACAGCAAATTCGCTGCAGCGGCGTGCGCTAAGTGATGTGCTATCCGAGCGTGTGCGCCAAATTTACCGCGATAGCGCGCGTGCGCTACAACCGCGTCGAGCCCCACCGCGCAACCGTGCCCGCTCGTCCTCGTGCCTCGCCATGGCCGCGCGCCATCTCTGTCGGACGGGCACGATGGATCCGAGCACGCCGGACCCGCGCGCGCTCGCCCCGAGATCCGTTGGCGAGGAGGAGGAGCCCACCCGCTACGCTCGCCCCGACGCTCGCCATGGAGCTCGCCATGGAGCTCCACCATGGACGCCGCCGTGGGAGCTCCTCCGGCCGAGCTCGGGGAGGAGGAGGAGGGAGAGGCGCCGGAGATGGACGCCGTGGGAAGGGGGCGGCTTGCCGGCGAGGCAAGGAGCAGCGTGGAGGAGGAGCTCCGTCCGCCGGGGAGCGCCGGGGTCGCGCCGTCCGCTGGGGAAGCCATGCTGCGCCCAGCTCTTGCTGCTGCTGCTCGAGGTCGCCCGCGCTTGCAAGGAGCAGCGCGAGGGCGCCCGCGCCGGCATCCGCCGCTGCCCACAGCGAGAGAGAGGAGAGGGCCGGGCGGAGAAAAAAGAGGAGGGGAAAGGAAGGAAAAACAAAAAAGAAAGAAAAAGAAAAAGTGAGGAGAGAGAAGATGGTAGTTGAGATGGTTGAATAAAATATAGGGTAGTTGGTATAGAGTAGAGATATAAAGTATGGATGGATGCGGGAGAACTGGATTTAGAGTAGAGAATCTTGATGACTAGGATGGATAGAGTACGAATATAGAGGTCCATGAGTGCGGGTAGTCTTAGATGACAAAAAGAGCCAAAAAAATTTTATGCAGTACCCATCACATCGAATCTTTGGACGCATGCATGAAGCATTAAATGTAAGTAAAAAATTAACTAATTGCACAGTTTATCTGTAAATGTCGAGACGAATCTTTTTAAACCTAGTTAGTCCATGATTAGATAAAATTTACTAAATAACAATGAAAAGTGCTACAGGAATTTTACCCAAAAAAGTTTGCCATCTAAACAGGCCCTCAGTTAAATACATGTTTTTTTTCAAAGTTGTCACACCTGAGGAAGGGAGTTTTTCTTTCACGTAAAAAATCGTTGCAGGTCACCGTTTTAAAATGTTGTGGATCACGTTCTGTTTTCATAAAAATGGCTACACTTTAGATTTTATCCGCATGTCACAGTGAACATATTCACGTTACATTAAATAGGAATGTTATTTTATGCATGTATATTAGATCTAATAGTAAGATAGTTTCCCTATTTCTTCTATCACCACCAAGGAAGTAATATATGGTAATTAACACTCAGATCGATGGTCTATAGTTATTTTGGAGTACTATAGCAAAACCACGCAGGTGTACAAAATTGGCCACAGAAAAAACGTTGTCAACCGAATATGTTCCTCCTCCACTTGCGTGAGAAAAAACGTGAATTCGTTTGGCACTTCGGGGGCATAACCCACGTAAGAATCCATCCAAGAAGGGATTGGGTTAATCCCCTTCCACCACCCAATCCCCCTCCACCTGTGGGTTTAATCCCCTAAGCAAAATGCTGCTTTTTGGAAAGGCGGGGTTCTGCTTTTGGTATGGCGTGGCGGGGTAAGCAGCAGCAGGCACGTTCTTGGTTCTAATAAACAACCGCTAACACCCAAAGCGAACATCATTTGTGAACTAAGAGCAAAAGCAATACATAAGTTCATCTCTAAAATTTGGGGCAAAAAAAGCCATAAAAAGAGCAAGGCCAATCCAAGGCTGATCCCTAAATTTCAAAAGAAAAAGAGGAATATGAATCCAAAATGCATCTTTTTAAATTCAAAAAAATATGAAAAAAATAGAAAGCAAAGGTATACCATACATCCATGCAGAAAATTATATGTATTGCCATAAGATTTCTTCACATTCGCTTAAAAAAATGTCCCAAGAAAAGAGACTTCAACAAAAAGTCTGCCTTTCTTTGAGCAATATACAATCAGCCAATTACCATTTCCCACGATGTTTCTTTCTAAAAAATTACTATATAACTAGTGCCAAAATGCACTAAGAACTGATGACTAAAAAAATCAGCATCATGATTTGTTCAGCAACTGACGACTTCTAAAGAAGTTGAATTGAAAGGATGCTTGCTCTTGCATTCAGAACTGATGCCATCAAAGACCTTGACCCAATGGTCTTCAAAGCCTGCAATCAACAAAGTGTAAAGAATGTCATAATGTATCGAAATATGTTGACGAACAGCCTATAACCTATAAGCATGCATGTAAGCCTGATGCAATCTAAGCTTCATCTAGAAACAAGAAATGAAGTGTTGGAGATATATATATATAAAAAACTCTATAACTCAATTTATGCCTGATGCCTGCTATGAACAAATACTAGGAAAACATTTAGGCCTCCTTTGAACTGAATGAATATTTTTACTGCAGCTAGTCCAACATTAAAATGTGAATGTTTTTACTCCTAGGCTGAGGAGGCCCAGCTAAACTTAGCTGAGAAGTCCAGGACCAAACAGTGAGTGGCCTGCCGAACTGAGCAGTTTATTGAGCCATAGAAACTAAAAAACTAACCATTTCTTCCTTATCATAAAAAATAACCAATAAAAACAAACACCATAAAAAATGGTAATCTCAAGCCTACTTCTCCTGTTTGAGTAGAAGCAAGAGATACTAAATTTGTACTGCTTTTCATCAGAAATTCCAGGCTTATGTAAGAACTGGTTGCATTTCGGCACAGGTTAACAATTTACAATACTATAAGGTAATTAATCAGTAACTAGGCCATCAGTAGCACAAGGCTTTGAACCGCACCTGTGCGCTACTGACTGTGTTCAGATTTTCAACGGACAGGGCATGGACACAAAGCACAGATACACACAAGTAGTAAGAAAATTCCAAAGAGCTACTGCAACAGGCACAACAGTTTGATGCAAAATTAATTATTTCTGAAGGAATACAATTGGTTAAATTATCGGATATACAATAATATCGATGTCCACATGTATATAGGTTCCAGATATTAAAAAAATAGCAAAAGATCAAAGAACATGGAGAAACTAGTTCTTCTATCTACCTAAAAGTTTCTCCATGTTCTTCTTCCATTCCATCTGTCTCAACTGTCTGCACATGCTGCTATATGAGCATCAGCCCAAACAAATATCCGAGATATGAGATGGCGACGAGCTGCAGCTGAGGAAGAAGACCTACAGTAGGGAGTAATACGCAGGGACAGAATGTTATAAGCCAAATACGGCGACAAGCTGCAGCTGAGAATGGAATGTTGGTATTTTGGCAGCGCATACACTAACTGCAGCCTCATGTTGGCTTTCTGCGTGCTCCTGGATAGCAATTGCAGTTTGGAAGGATAAGGGGGTGTCCTACCAAAAAGGGAAAAGACACAGGCAAGGACTACTGTACATAAGCCGAGATCACAAAACTTAAGAAACTTCTCAAGATACTTGTTCAGGCATGCAGAACATAATTTACATTCTTCTGTACAAATATGAAGCATGAACTTGGTGCATCTACTGCAAGGAATAGCTCATTTGAGCAGCAGACATAGAGAACAAATGTGGCCTAAAAGGAAAAAGAAAGAAAGACAGCACACTGATTTTTGGGTAATATTAATTGAAGTCAATATTTTTAATAAAAATTGTAATCTTGGTGTAACTTTGTTATTAGTTTTATAAATTAATTGCAGCAGTTGGCGCTCCATTTTGGTATATCTATCCAATGTACATGAGTATAGTGACCGAGATATGCCTATACGCTAACCTCTATTTCCATTCTTAAGTAATTTGACCATCAGTTTACTGAAAAACACATTCTGCTGCTACTATTCCTACACAAGAAACTGAAAGATGTATGAGTGTTTCTTTCTGTGAGGTAAATTAGGAAATTAGGAACAATATGCAGCAGGTACAAACATGGCATCACACACAAGATATCACAAGCAAGAACATGGCATCAAGAAAACTATTCATTGGTCAATAGCACAACAAAGAACTTTGCAACACAACAGCAGAGAGTAGAGAGGGAGGGAGACCAAGCCGGACCTGAAAGAGAAAGTGCCCTTGTCGAGATGGTGCTGAGATCTTGGAGTGTATAGCACCACAGATCCAGATCTTGTTGGAAATAGCAGTGCTGCTCCTGGGAACACAGTACCGTACTAGCAGTTCAAACATCCCAGTGTGGTACTAGCATGTTCAAGCAAAACGAGACGGGGAGAAGGGTATTGAGAGGAGGAGATCCGCACCTCAGGACCTGGAGTTGCCACCTCTCCCTCCAAACCGGCAGGAACCAATGCGGCCGCCGGCCGCCGCGGTGTACTTGAAACCCTAACAAGGGAAACCGGCTGAGTAGAAGGGGAGGGAGGAGAGGATGAGGCCGAGGACTGGAGGAGGCGGAGAACATACCTTTTGCAAGCGGGAGCGGTGGCTGTGCCCTCGCCGGCAGACCTGGCGGTAAGTCAGGAGCGGTGGCGGAGTCACGTGCTGCGGGAGCGGTGGCGCAAGTCGCGAGGAGGGAGCGAAGTCCCGGCCTCAGGTGAGGATATTTCTTTGTAACACCCCTGGTGCTATAGTAACTAAAAACCTGCCATGTCATCATTTGCACTGCAAATCATCCATGATTAGGTTAACAATGTTATGCATCAACTAAAATGAGTTTGAATTCTTAGGTTGGATGTGTTTCTCGTTGTGTGGTTCGAAATCCGAAAACCCTAATTTCGACTATCACCGCAAATACTTAGTTTATGCCCTGCGTAATTTGAGGTGTATGATGGTGTTATACACTAGTGCCAAGTGTAGGGTATAAGCTCAAGTCCAACTTATAAAATAAAGCTTCAAGTTTGAGTTAGGGTTTGGAATCCAAAGCTTGTTACAAGTTTTCCGATTCGAATTTGAATTCAAATTTGGGGAAATATTAAAAGAATTTCTTAAGTCAAACTGGTCAACCTAGGGAGCCATTTGGTCAACCATGTGAGGCTTGACTCAATGATACCCTAGGGTGAAGGTGTGATTCCTAAGTAACCCAAGTTAAGAAAGAATCAAGTTTCAATTCAAAACTTTTCCGAAAACCCTGAAAAACAAAACCCTAGTTTTACCCCTTTTGGTATAGATCAAAATCTAAGCAAAATTTGGGAAAAAGTGTAAAACCAAGTTTGTAGATCTTTTCAAGGGCTACAAGTTTGATGTTTTGAGTTTTCAAAGTTTTAATGTAAAATTTGAAGTAATTTTGAAAAGATTCAAATCTCAAAATTGTCCCCTTTTCATTTTCCCTATCTAATTTCAAAATGGAGGCATCATTTGAAAATATGTTGAATAGCAAAGTTGTAGATCTGCCCTAGATGTACAACTTTGGTATTTTGAATTTTTGAAGTTTCAATACAAAATTCAAAGTAATTTTGGTTTTTCAGATTTCCAGAAAATGTCCCTTTTTGAATTCAAATTTAAATTTCAAAAACTAAGCTGAATTGGAAAATGTTCATATTGAGAAAGTTGTAGATCTTTGAAAATGGAACAACTTTTGTTTTTACAGATTTTCAACTTCTATTGAAGATTTGAAAGTAATTTGAAATTTACTTCCAGTGGCAATTCGGTAATTTATTCAAAATCAACGCCAACCACCGCACGCCACCTCCCGACGACGCCGGCGACCTTCGCTTCGCTTCCAGGCGCGCCCGCGGCGTCCCGCGACCGCCTCGTCACGCTCAGCTCGCTCCGCGTGTCGCCACAGCACCGCCTGGACTCGGCTATAAAGGCCATCGTCGTCGGCCAGGCCGATTTCTCTTCCTCCGCTTCTCGCCGCGACCGACCACCGCCCTCCGCCGCCCAAATTCGCCGCCGTTGTTGCTTCACCACCCAGCAGCTCTCGCCTCCAGCTCCGCAACGTGTGCGCGCAGCTCCTGGAGCACCTAATTGCGCCTCACCTCCTCTGCACTAGCCCGCACGCCATCTTCTTCCTCGCGGCCGGCAGCGACGCCACCGTGACCGCCTCACCGTGGACCGGCCATTCCAGCGCCTCTCCGTCGCCCCCAAGCTGCTCAACGTACTCACTGTGAGCCCCTGCACGTGATGCTCCCCTTACTTTAACCGCTACCGCCTTGTAGTCGTGTTTTGCTCGTCGAGTCGCCGTTCGGGTCGCCGCCGAGACCGCCATGGCCGCGGTAGGGTCCTCTCCGTGCGGTAGAAGCTCCAAGTCGTGTCGCAGTTGGGTTCGCGGGGTTCGGGTGATGGTGTTGGGACGGTTGATACGGGTCCGATTCACCGGAGACTCGTCGACGGTGAGTTCACCGTCGGTGGTCACCGCGGTGGCGAGTCCGCGTGCGCGGGAGAGAAGGAGAAGAGAGGGAGGGGAGGATGACAGGCGGGTCCCGGGAGTCAGAGAGAGAGGAGCGAGCGCGGGCAGGCCGCGTCGGCAGGCCGCGCTGGTGGGCCGAGCGGGCCGCGCGCGGGAGAAACAGGCCGGGCCAAGAGAGAGAAAAGGAGAAGAAGCAGCCCGCGTTGGAAATTTTGGTTTTTCCTTTTTCAAAATTATAAAATGATTTTCAGTTTTGTTATTTATGTTATAAATTATTTATAATTCCAAAAATTGTAAAAAAAATTGAGTAACCCTTTTTCACTGTATACTATTTAATAAAAATAATAAGTACCAATTTTAAGTACTTTTTATAGGTTAATTAATTAGTCCATTTAATTCTTAAGTGGTTCTTAATTGATTTTTCTAGGCTTATTTATTTATCCAAAAATCATGAAAATTGTTTTATCATCTAATTATGATATAAGCTTCTTAAATTAAAAATTTTAGCTTAATTGGATTAAGTTAATTTTTATTCTTAAACTTATGCTTTGATTAATTAATTGATTAATCAGGTAATTAGGGCATAATAATTAATGTTGCTTGACTTTATGATTGAGTGTTGACTTTAGGTCATTAACCCTTGATGACCTTTAGCATTCCTAATTGGTTGCTTAAGCTTTCCTAATCATGTTGTTAATTCTTAATTACTGTTATTTCATGTGTTTAACAAAATCCCGTATTAAGTTGATTAGGGTAATCGGACCCTAGACTAGGGTTAGGTTAGAAGCTTTTGTTGTTCAACTGTACCGTGAAGGGAAGTTGTACTCAAGTTGTTAACTCTGTCAAGCATCCATCGAGCATCATGTTTATTATCTCATCATCCTAAAGCATGCATTATCATTACGTATAGTTGAGGAGGGTACCGAAGCCGAACCCGTCCCCGCAGAAGAACCATCGTCCGTGGAAGTAGGGTTTGACATCTGCGGTACTGAACCCGAGCCTGAGTTTCCAGTCGACCAAGGCAAGCCCCGGTTACATCTAAACTTACCTTGCAATTTAAAAAATTTTACTTAACTTTTATTACGGCTCTATTGCATTAAGTGCTAGGAGTTGAGTGATAACCTAATTACTGCATTATCATCCTTGATATTCCAATACCATCCTTGTCACTGTTTTGATTGAAAAATACTTAGTATGCTTAGCATTGCTTAATGAGAAAACTTTAAAACTTTTAAACAAAGTTTGAAGGGTTGTTGGACAATCACTTGATGAATGTTAATGCTGATAATTTAGGACCGGTCGGTGGACTTGCATCGAGAAAGGAGTCCCCTGTAGTGTCTCCGACTGAGTCAGTTAAGGACCGTACCGTTGTTTGAATTGCGTGCGTCGAGACCTTGTAACTGATCACATGCTCCGGTAAGTCTAAGACCTCGGTAACGCCAACATGTGAACGGCCAACCGCGCACTGGGAGTGGAGAGATGGCGAGAGTAGTGTGTACCCTCGTAGCCAAGGGCTGGATTGGAGGTGTACTGTACTCTCGGGTGGCGCTGGATCCGGTCATATTTTGGAGGATCCGAGTGAAGGTTGATATATGTCGGTTAGAGTCCTACATATGTCGTGTGATTAGGAATCCCCAGCTGGGTTTAATCGATTCGAATCGTCGCTGCTCCTCGGTTAAGGAGACTCGATTCTCTGTTTAACATCGTAGATAAGAAATGAAACTTTGGTCGGAGAATCAGAAAGATATTGAATGAGTTATATGATCTAGATTAGGATCACTTACATTCTGATGATAAATAATATTGAAATAAAATCGTGATCTTAAGGATTCACCATTAGTAGCTTTTATGCAAAAGAATTTGACTTCCTGCTGGAACCTCACCTTGATTCCCCTAAGCCTGCATTCCCGAGTCGTTCCACTAGTTTTGTCGGTTAAGTCTTGTTGAGTACTTTCGTACTCAGGGTTTGTTAAACCCCTGTTGCAGGTGCGTCTCATGAGCAAGTGTGTTTTGGACCCTGTTGCATGACTGTCTTTGCGGCGAGCGACGACGAGTAGAGATGTTTGGCTCTTGGGCAGAGCATAGCGTTTTGGTGTTGTAATAATGTTAATAATGCTACTCCACTACTATGGTTGTAACATTAAACTTAAGTTGTATAAGTTTGGAACATCAAGTTTGTAAACTTATGTTATGTAAGACTTCCGCTTTTGTACTCTGATGTAATTTATTGTATAAACTGTTGTAATACTGTGATGCCTCTGTAATGTGATCCTGCTCGGAAGATTGTGGATGATTCGAGTTTCCCGAGGACACCCGACAGACTTCTTAAGATCTGTGGTACACTTGTACAGTGGTTAGAAGTCTTTAAGACAATAACAAGTACAGGTGGGCCATAGTAACTAGGAGGTTCTGCCACATTCTTACTCTCTTGGATCGACGTGGTTCGGGCGGGTTTTTCTCCAACCCGGCGTCAGCCAAATCCGCTTTTATGCATCCACGTGGGTGAAACCCCAGCGTGGGTTGGTTTCCATCCGAGACCGGGATCCACCCCCAATCCCCGCCGATCCAAGCCTATCTAAGGAACATATTCATTGTCCTGGTCTCGTCGCCCCATCATTTCTTCTTTGGGCGTGTTTGGGGTCACAGTGCAATATCGGTATAGTGGCTTTCCGTCCACGACATGAAAAATGCGAGTTGTAGTTTATTCTCGTGGTGTCTATGGCCGCAAATCCAATTTTAATTAATCGGAAACAAAGATGCCCGCCTTTGTTCAGATCATGGTTCCAAGAAAACGTTTGTTCAGTAGGCATGACCCCATAGACTAGCCGTGTGCACAGGGGCGGAGCCAGAAAATTGATTTTTTTAATGTTGGAGGGGGGCAACATTGTTAAATTTTTAAATTTTATTTGAATTTCAAAATTTTTAGTGGAAAATTCACATTTATAGGGGGGCCTAGGCCCCTGCCCACCCCCCTTGTCTCCGCCCCTGTGTGTGCAGATGCCGTGAATTCATAGCACATATCCATACAAATGTATTTAATACACAAATTGTTGCTTAAGTTTAGAAGGAATAGTTAGGGGATTACAATTCTCTCGTATATTGAATGCATGCGCATGGACACTTGTTGCGAACCCATGATAAGTACCCATAGGGACCGTCCCCACTGAATTTTTTTTCTCTCATTTCCTACCCCCAATGCGTATCTAATGATAGGGTGCATCTTTTGTTAGACAAGCACTAAAAACTAAACGCGGTGTTGCCGCGTAGCTGCCAGTATTAGGCTACCCCGCGATATCAAAGTGGAGTAGAAAGGACTGCATACACATTAATATATGTATTTACTTACGTAGTGATGCAAAATATAAAAGAAGCATTGTTAAATTGCAAGACTAATAAATTTTTAACACGTATCTCTTATTTTTGAAAGTAGGAAGTGGGAACACCATTTATATATGCGGTAGGCGTTGATGAAGGTTTATATACAACAAAATGCATTTTCCGTTGTTACATCAGCTTTTCATTATTATATCAATCATAATGATATTCCAGAAATGGAGGCATTTCAAAGGAGGTAAAGAGATGGATTTGTCTTGTAGATAATTAGAATCGTATTAAACATGAAGAAAAATAAGTAGGATCGCCATATAAAATGTGGCTGTAATTAAATATATATTGTATCTTTTCTGAACTCCAAAGTGAGTTTATGCTCATTGAGAAATATAAAAAGGCAGGAAAGGTTGCTGAGAGAATTTACAGCCACACTTGGAGTTTTCTCTGCAGTACTCCTCTAGAGATGCTGGTATGGATTGGACAAAAATTCAATTTTAGCATAGCTCATATGTCAATCTTTAGAAATCACGGTCACCACTTAACGCTTGTTACAATCTCTTTGGCATAGGTAGTGTGAGTAGAAGGTGAGTTGCTTGCCTATGCTCTGCATCATTAGTCGCCCCCTTTGCTGAGTCCACCACTGCCCCTGGATGGAGTCATGGCATGGAGCACAAAACTGATTTCTCATAATCAAACCAATCAGCAGCAGCTGCCTGCTACAAGCAAGTAGGGCATGGAAAATCCATCGAACTGAAGAAATATCAAATGCCTAAATTAGGATATAGGGATGAAATTCACGTGCAAAAAAACTAAAATAGAATCAGCACAGTGAAATCCACGAAACATCAATTAATCTCCAACACATTTTGTTCACATCCTGTTCTAGCTAACCTGCATAGAATGGAAATCATTTAGCCAACGACCATAGCACAAAAGAAAGAACCTCTCTAGAACACATGCTAGAAAGGTCGAAGCAAGGAAGCTTCAGATTTTTTTAGGAAACAGGAGGTGTGTGACCCCTACTGGAATTTAAAGAAAAATGGAAATAATCTCTTTCCCTGCTCCCGAGGATTGCATGCAATCTGAGGTGGCATTGTTTTGTGGAGGCAGACACCCTAAGCATAATCTGGATAAGTACCATAGAAAAAATAGAAATGACATTAAACAAATCTAGTAGCCAGTTGATGTGGTTGTTGCGACCCACAACTGTTGTTGTGTTGCCTGTTAGCAACGAAAGATTAAGGAAGAGGACCATACAACATTTGACACAATTAAAACAGTTGCTACCATGATTCCATATCATATCATGGGTTTGTGTTTATTCAGCATATTGTTCAAGAGTAGTGGTAAAAATGTGAAAATTAGTTCTCTGATTTTGGTATGTACACACAAGCCATTTAGTCTTGGAATTAAGAAGCTTAAACTTTTGATGAGGTGAATGATAAATTAACAGGACCTTTCTTTTTAGATTGGAGTAAGATTTAATAACTTTAAAAATAATAGGACTGCTTAATTCAATGTTTATGATCCATGATAACCAAGTTGAAGAAGGTAATTTTTGTTGAACCTCTAAGAAAGCATTAGTGCTCGAAGGAACCAGATGTCACATGTTAGTAACTATATCCAAACTATATGTTGAAAAAAGAAGAACCATAAACTTGGAAGAGAGTACACAGGTCCTATGGATTTTTTCAGAATGAATCATGCACATATGTCAATTAGCAAAACACATAAATATGTAAGTGTAAAGCATAGATAAAAAACAAATTAAAATGGGAGAAATATGTGACATGAATGATATTTCGAATCCGTTCAAATGTAGCTATCTAGCTTCAACTCTTTCACTCTGTCTTCAAGAACAACAACACTCAGCTTTTATAGAAACGAGATTAAGGCCTTGCAACATCTGAATAACAGGAATTTTATGCGCTACTAGGGACAGTCAAAACAATAGACCGAAACAGAGAGGATAATGCATAACCAGCACCACATGATCTAGAACTTGTGAGCTAAGAGCAAACCTCAAATTTTATAGTCTAATCAGCATAGGTTCACATAGCCTCCACTAATCCTAGAAATCAAGTTCATAGCTTCATCACGTTGTAGTCGAAGCAGAGGCCGAGGCCGGTGAACCCTAGGTCCTCGTACTCCCTTACCCAGAGCCACTCACCGCATATAGAATATAACTAACAAAGGACACATAATACAAGTTCTTTGTTCTGATTTATTATGCCTTAAGCCCAAGATCGCATAGGCAAAAATAATCATTCAGGTATGATCACACCAAGAAGCAATCAATTTTTAGATACAGTTCGATAAAATACAAGCTAGTGTCAACTGACAGGAAAAGCAAGCTTGCAGGAACTAAGCTATAAGTTAATCCTGTTACCTAGGTTCTACACTTGCTAAACCAAGCCACTCTGAAATCAGAGTATGAGTCTATCAAAAATTGTGAGGAACCATGATAGCCATAGGTACAGGACTACAGGAGGTCCTTTGTCAAACTATTCAACAAAACATAATGCAAAGATAATATTTAATGTCTACACAAATTTAATATTTCTTGGCAATATAAGGAAACTAAAGCATATAAATCATTATAATGCAAAGATGGTTGTGCATATGAATTTCTCCAGGTAAGGCCACATCACAACAGATCCAATAAAATTGGTGTTGCAATTTGTAGAGCCCTAGGGAATTTATTTTGCATTTATCAAATTCTGCATATTATGATAAATAAAGAAATTTTGGCTAGAGTAACATATGCAAACATATTTTCCACGGGTAGAGGATAAAGTTATGAATCTACCAAAATTAATTTCACATTATTTGAATCTATAAATTTTTCCTAGGATTTTCACAAGTTTCTACATGGATTAGTACAAATATGCAAGTTCTTATTAGCTTGTGCTGTTCATCTTCTGGAGAGGACGAAGGAGCAGACCTGCCGTAGGTCCACACCAAGAAGCATTCAAAGGGGTGCGTCCGGCTCGCAGCACCGCACTGCTAGCCCGCCTCCGGCATCCGCCAGACCCACCGCTCGCGCTTTTCGTGCCTGTAGCGCCGCCTGGGGACGCTGCGCCGGGGTCGTCGTGCCTGCGCAGGGTGGCCGTAGCTTCTGTGCCCGCGCCCCTGCTGGCTCCAGGGTCGCCGGAGCCACCACGGCCGCACCCCTGCTCGCGCCAGGGTCGCTGGGGCCGCCGCGCCCTCACCCCTGCCCACGGCGGGGTCACCGGGGTCGCTAAGCCCCTACTCGCGCTGGGAAGAGGTGTGGGACAGCGGGAGTTGAGGCCGAGGGGAGTGGGCAAAGGATCGGCCCACGAAGGTTCGCGTTGGCTCAGGTTGACGATAAAGCGGGTACGAGACCCGACCAACCCGCATTCGGACGGACCAAATTGCTTGCTCGCCCGATCCGATGGCTCGTGGCTTAGCGGACCACGTGGCACGATGGTTTGCCCGCTTTTGGTGCACGAATCCTATATACTAGAAAAAGAAGTATGAGACCATTTTTATTGTAATAGATTTAACAGGTGAACTGTGATTGATCAAATCATTCAAGAATGGGAGCATGTAACAAAGATGTAGCAGAGCTAGTATTATTTCAATTATTTAAATTTATAAACTGAGATATGCGCACCTGGTTAGGTTCGGTAAATTTGTTGCATGAGGGTTCGTTAACTATGTTTTTTCGCTATATTGCTATAATTGATAGAATGTTATTTCATACGTGGGGTAATATTTATGTGTAGGCGAACATATATATATTTTTGGAACGTAAAGTTGGTAAAATCATTCAACCCATTTTTATTTTATGCGTGGTATGGGTAAGCTACCGAAAAAATTTCATAGCAATTTTAATAAAGAAACTAACTCTATTAATTATTTTTAGAAAATTGTAGATAAATGTAGATCCACATTAATAGCAAAATAATTACACTACAAGATGTGATGTTACATGTTTACAGTGCAGTGGTAGTTGTGTAGAGTTTAACAAACTTGGGTTGGCATTTTTTTTACTTTTTTGTTTTATTATGTTCTTTGCAAAATTCCAACCGTTTTAGATAAATAATAAATTCGCAGAAAAATAGAAAAACGTCTTTGGGCCAAATTTGGCTCAGTAAGGCCCACGTTTGGCGAAATACAGGCCCGAACGGGAGGCAGGCCGGCTCATTTAAAAGGCCTGGATTGCGGGTTAATTTTGGTAAAATTCGAGGGCTTTTTTGCAAAAAAAACCGGGGCTCGTAGGCCTAGATTGTGGGTTGATTCCAGTAAAGTACGAGGACTTCTTTGCATAAATACCTGTGAGGATGCCTGGGGCTGCGGGTTGATTCGTCTAAAGTGTGAGAGTTTTTTTTTGCAAAAAGCTAAGGCTCGCCCGATCCGGGGCGTCCGCACGCCTGATGTCTTATGTCCATGCAACCAATGCTTATGTCCATGCAAAAAAAAAACACTTTCTGTTTCTTTGGCAGTTGTGTATGTCCAGCACCAAGGAGGCAAGGACAGGTTAATATTTGACTGTTTTAATTTGTATATAGTGGGTCCATAATCGATGCTCCTACGTAGCCGCAGATTTTAGAATCAAACCTTGATACGACGTGCCACTCTAGTCATGAGTCATCAATGCTGATGCCTCAATGTCGTGGCTGCTTTAGAATCGCTTTGAGAAAGGCTAAATATTGTCCTCTGCTGGCTCTATAGACGCTTACAGCCTATCTGTACAATAGAAGGCTCACTTATGATCCATATTTCTCTCATAATTTTTTTGGTTTCTTCTGTCTAAATCAGCTATACACTTACAACCCGCTTATCATCTTTCGTCCCTCTCTCCTTCACCTTAGCCCACCTACAACTCTTTACTATACTTCCTCTGATACGGCATACCATTCTATCTAGACATCGATACCGATGTCTCAATGCTATTATTGCTAATAAATTGGGTTGTAAGAGTCAAGCTATACAACAGTTATCTTTTATTTATTTTAAAAAACTTTTTAATCTGAATAAGCCAAAATGGATGTACTGTAGCTGCACACAGTAACTTATGTGAGTACATCTATAGTAGCTGTTGCGGCAACTGTCGTTGCTTTAGTACAAGCAAACGGGCCCAATACTTTTTAACAATATCTCACATTTTCTTTCCTATTTAACCCCACATCTAGTCTCCATCCCAAAAGAAATAATATTTTTGACTTTTAGATATCATGTTTGGCCATTTGGCTTATTCAATTTTTATACAAATAATAAAATAAATAAGTAATTATTAAAGTATCTATAATAATAAAATAAGTCATAACAAAATAAATAATATTATTAAATTTTTTTGAATAAGACGAACAATCAAATAATATTCTAAAAGCAAAAAATGTCATGTATTTTGGAATGGAAGGAGTATTTTTTTATCTGGGCCCATCACTGTATATGCCTAGCATATTGCTTGCATGAGCTAAACTCTCCTCTCTTCTTTATTCCATTTTCAACAAAAATGCTGACTAGCGTGGGCGCGTGGCTATAACTTTCCTGTCCCTGCTCCGTGCCTCGTGGTTTCTCCGAGATACAGCACATTTTTCTTGCTGGGTTTGCTTCCTATCTGATCTCTCTCCGTCTATTTCTCCCCGTTGGTTTGTGGGCTTGTGGCCATGATCACGATCAGCGCTGAGCCCATGGAGGCATGGGGCGTACGAATGAGAGCAGTCGTGGCTGCCGTGTCCTGCGCTAAATCATGCTATTGCCGTTGCCGGCTCCACAGGTCGCACCAGACCTCTAGTCCTGCTGAGACTGGTAGTTGCAGCACACTTCGATGTTGAAGTGCATGACTTTTCGTGAATATAGAGTAGTGTTTGAGTTTTTCGGTTGTCATTATTTTTCTAAAAATAAGAATATACAGAGTAGTTATAATTTTTAAGAAGAGAAGTCCAATTTTGACTTTGTTTTTTATCATACAAACTGTAAAACCAGATTATTTCTTAACATCCAACTTTTAATATCGAGGTGAGCTGCAAATGTGGTTTTGTATTTTAAAACGATAACAAAAATGGGTTTGTTTTCTAAAGTTCATAACTAATAATAGATCAATTCGGATCTAACTGTCGAATAGAAAATGAAATCACCGATTATTGTGGGTGATCCACATGTAACCCTATTCTCCTGTGCTCACCCTTCAGGGAGCACCGCAGTTATCTGGTGCATTTAGAACAGGAAACTCTCGACACAATGCAGTAAAGAACTTAAGCTCCTATGCCAACTGTCACTTGTACCGGTATCCAGTGGGACAAAAAAAGCCTCCATCAAGCCCTTCTCTCAAAACTATTTCAAATACACTAACTCTCAAATGTTGTCTAACGTGACAACAACTCCTTTGACCCTGAGTTAGCGTTTTCAAAGTCATTTTGCAAATGTTTCTTCTTACTTCCTTTTCGCACCACTCTACTTAATAAATGCATCGCCGGGTTAGATCTCACATAGTGGCACTAGATAATCGTTTAGCTCACAAGAATGCTACTCTTGATAGTACGTCTATCTATACTGAATCCGGTCAAGCACTTCTCTACTCAACCTTAGACCAGTGAAATAAAATGCCCTACAAATATACTTTTGTCTTGTGCACTTCATTCCATCTCCATGTTGGTGATGCCACTCAAGCATCTAACCTCCATCTTTATCAAATGAGGAACAATGGTCGTCCATAAGTGTAGCCAACCACACTACCTTAACCATTGCTCATAGCATGAAGCTCCTCCTTCATCAATCCATCAAGCCACTTGATCACACAAATCAGCTGTTGGCTTGATCTTCTATATATGAATGATATGATTTACTTCATAGCTTCACGTGGTCTTATTGGTCCATCAATCGTAGCCTTTCTTGCTCTCCATCATTGCCTCGGTGCATCATAGCCAAGCTCTCTACTCGCGCTTCCCTGCCTTGATGGTCTATTGTACCCAAGCCTCTTGCTTTCCCTTCACTCTCGCAATCGTTCTTTCGCAGGTCAAGCCTCACCTTGATCTTCGTTCTCCACCTAGCCATATGAGACTATGTCATGTCTCATATTCAACAAGCTTATTCATCTTCACTAGTTTGAGCGCTAGCATCACATGCACAACCATCTCTCCACCATAGCTTTCATTGCTTGCTCATCCTAGTGTTGTGTGGACTGACTTGTTGATCTTCGCATGACACACATTAGTCCACCTAAAGTTGTCACTCATTACCAAAACTAAACCAGGACTTTCAAGCCCCCTCAGCCCATGAAAAGTTCTGTCTTTGGAGCTAGGGAAGGAGGGGTTGGACACCAAACAGGAGGTTGAAGACGAGAAGTTGTTCATTCTTAAGTTGTCTTGGTGTGTTTCAACTCAACTAGAGAAGCCGAATAGCACATTAGAAAAAAGAAGAAGAATTGGCCTTTGTTCTCCTTTGTTTCTCCCTTTCTTAGCTTCTCGGCCAAATGCCCGAATCAGCATCACGCAAGCGCGTCTACTGTGAGCTTTAGGGCGGCGGGTGCTAGCATCTAGGGCTAAGATTGGCGGTGGGCGGCGGTGGCACAGGTTGGTGGATGGAGTCGCGATCATGCGAGGTAGCTAGCAGGGTGCAAGCGGACACGATCGGACATAGGCAAGAGGGCGGGTGTAAGCGGGTAAATGGCCGCAAGCGCCGACGCCGTGACCGTGGCAGCCAGGTCCGGCTGGTAGGCCACCTTGAGTGAGCAGGCAGCGGCCCAACACCCAAGCCAGATAGCCAACCAAAGGCTAGCCGCAAGCCGCGGCACGCTCGCATAGCCACACCAGCACGACAGTAGCCAGCCATGCTAGGGCCCAAGGGCCTGTCGTCGCATTGCCACAGCACAGGCGATACCGCAACATGTCTTTTTCTTCTCTTGATTTATCTCTTTTTACATATAACTAGTTGTTCAAATTTTGATTTACAAGTTCCTTAAAATATCTAAAAGAACAATGTGCACGTATTTTTCTAGTTTGTAAGAGTATATTTGAGCGGCAGGATGTGGTGGCCAGTGCGTGAGGCCAAACGCCCATGCCGGCCATTCCAGGTTCGAAACCTGGAGACCGCGGTATTTCCGTGCGCATTGCACGGGAATAAGGAGAAAAACTCTCCAGTTAAAAAATATGTTATAGAGGAAGGCAGGAAGCAATGATTGAGAGCCTTAGCGTGGTACTACTTTGATAACGCGGCACGTACGACCTCATATGCAGGGGCGGAGACAAGGGGGGCGGACAGGGGCCTGCCCCCCCTAATGTTGCACAGTTTTCATTAATACATCTCATTAGTTCTCACTAATAACTGGAAATTATAAGTAAACAAAGACTTCACAGCTAATTCTAAATTGTTTTTCTCAAATAAATCAAATAGATCTAGCAAGTTAACATAAGAAATATCAACCTTAAATTTTGTCCTTATCCAACAATTTCGTACAATAGCTTACTAAACAATTTTGCCCTAGGAGCCCCGAAATATTTCTAACTAACCAAACATTTTTAATATTTTATTTGTTTCTTACCGTTTTCTTATCTGAAATCCTTTATTTTCTGAATTTAAGCATCGTCCAATTTACTCTACTCTCTGGAGAAAAATACCACTCGACTGTGAAAACTTATAAGAGAGGATATTTGGCAACTTTTTATTTTTTTAAGCCAACATCAAGATTTGATGGTGATACCATATATTGTTTCTGGACACTCGATGATCCGTCCCCCTATATCTAAATCCTGGCTCCGCCTCTGCTCATACGTACTCACCTGGTTTCATATAAAATCTTAGGAACCTTCGTGTCTCATGCGCGCAACCAACGGGATGCCGACGGCAACGATATATCCCGAGTTCCATGACATGTTCGATGAACCGTACCAGTTCAAAAAAATACGGCATCTGTCGGCAGGTTGCCCACGATGATAAAAAGAATGGCATTGTCCAATCACCATGATCAGTGAACCTGACTGTAGGAATGGGGTGACCTTCTTGCCCACTCCAGAAAACAGGACGCCATCTGTTCGGAATCGTCTGATGCTCAACAGCCGACGCTGGGGTAACCCGTGAGGCCGTAACGGGGCGGCGACGTGGTCAGCGGCTCAGCGCAGGGGGTTCACCGTTCACGACCTCACGTCGTTTCCATGTGCGGGCTAGCGGTGGCTCAGGAAGTCCTGGGGCACGGTGGCGCAGGCGCGGGGCCAGGGGCAGCCGGGCCGCCGGGTAGGGCAAGGGCAGGGGACCGCGCGCGCGTCGGCCTCTGCCTGCCACCGACTCCACCGCTCGGCCGTCGTCGTCTTGCGGCGTTGTCATCTGACTATTACCATCGCTTGTCGATGCTGGTGCAGGATGGCAGCTACCTTCCCAACCGTTCCAGAATTAAGCGAATGCGTCATCTATCGTGCCGAGTAAACGTTGATCCCTATGCACCGATGGTTTGGACTTTGCTTACAGCCTCTCTGGAACACAAGAATTTCATATGGATTATATAAAAATTTCGCAAAATTCAGTTTATTTTTCATAGAAAAAATGTAGGAACGGAAAAAAAATTCCACGTTCTAAAGATGGCCTTAGTGTTTATAGAGACCGATCAAACTTTGTTTTACCAAGACGGGTATACTTGCTGTCTTTGACACAAAAATTTCACGGTAAAGAACTGTTAACTTCTCCCTCCCTTCACAAATGCATTCTCAGTCTCTAAAAAGTCAAATGATTTAAAATATGACCAAAATTATATAGAAAAGTACTACATTTATAACACAACATAAGTATAGTTAAATTTATTAATGATGAAATATATTTTCATAGTAAAACCTAGTTGAAAACATAAATGTTACTATAAACTTAGTTAAAGTTTAACTTTCACAAATTGTATAGTTGCATTCTTTCGTAGATAGAGTAAGGTGACGTTTGGTTCTATCGCCGGCAACATAATGTGAATGGAACCGATACCGGAGGGCAACAGAAAGGGAATTAATTATTCCTTCTTTGTTTGGTTGGCCATCCAAAGTTGCAGGTAGCCAACGTGATTGGCTGCCACCGAGGATTGGGCGTGAATGGATCCAGAGCAATCGTTTGCATCATGCATGTAACAAACATAAACCAACATAACCTGATAAAAGCAGTAAACAGATACGGGCCTAAAAAGGATGAACCAAACAACACCTAAGTACTAATGTCTATTGATACATGTCAGCAAATAAGTAATAATGAGGTACGCTACGAAGTGTAGTGAAAATCACCTAGGTGCTCAATAGAGATAGAGGATTGGAGACACTCTCACATTGAAATGCATGGCTAGGGATTGTTGTTTGGTTAATTACTATACTGGCTTCACGATCCGACGTGTTTGTTGTTCTGTTACCTAGCGCCGCGAGCCTAGTAGATAGCTAAAGAGTCTAGTTATGGATATTCAGTGAAGGGTGTGCACACACAGAGTCTGCCTCGCCCACACACATTCTCTTCTTTCTACAACTCTTCTCCTCGTGCTCCCATGACCATCACACCCTACTCTAACTGCGCCAACACCATCTTTGTCATCACTATCGCTAAATCAAAGGTAGTTTCTCTTTCTTTGACCGAGCGCTCTCGCCTTCACCACCTCCCACCGAGTCTAGTGACACTCCGTCACCGGCTTCGTCCACCACCAACGCTAATCCAAGCTATCATTTTCCTCCCAAACTGCCGTCTCTGTCACTAGCATCGTCCAACCGACCTCTTTCATTGCTTGGCGGGTGGCGCCACTGCCACCCCACCCCGTTGTCGTCTCGACCGCTACTACAACCGATCAACTAGCCTCCCCCAACTTCCTATTACAAGCGGAGAGCACAAAATCCCCAACCTAAAACCCTAGCCCCACCTCACATCACCATGTCTTAGGGTCATCAGATTTGAGAGAGGCAAGAGAGAGGTGGAGAAAGACAAAGGGTTAACCACACATCACAACTTGTTCTAGTCAATAAACAACTAGCCATTTATCACCATGGCTATAACTTCTGTATAAGCAGCCAATGTGTTGATGTCTATTTTGATCTTATAGTTCAGCCTACATTGGTGTTTAAAGCTGAGACTCTCTCAAAGGTTCTTTTCTTATTGCTTTAATTTATACTAAATTATTTATCACTGTTTTAGTGGTTTATAATCTGTGATAAGAGGATTCTCCCGTCACTGTACCGTGTAATTCTTTTTTCACGAGGAAACACGTACAATAGCAGGTTCACGGGGCAAAAAAAAAAAAGAAATCCTAGGCAACGAAACAGGTCCAATCACCGTGGCCACTGCACAGCACCAGCACCAGCACGGACGTGGGCGCCGCTCCAGGTCCAGGGCTGGCTCTAGGCGAACCACCACCAAAATTTTAGGGTGTGTTTAGTTGTCCTGTAAAATTTTTAGAAATATAATAACTCTTTCATTTGTATTTGATAATTAGTGTCTAATTATGAACTAATTATGTTCTAAAGATTCGTATCGTGATTTATAACTAAACTATGTAATTATTTATTTTTTTATCTATATTTAATGCTCTATGCATACGTTCAAAAATTCAATGTGACGGAGAATCTTGTAAAATTTTTTGGAACTCTAAAGGTATACCGTGTAATTCTTTTTTCACGAGGAAACAACGTACCATAGCAGGTTCACGGGGCAAAAAAAAAAAATCAGGCAACGAAACAGGTCCAATCACCATGGCCACTGCACAGCACCAGCACCGGCACGGACGTGGGCGCCGCTCCAGGTCCAGGGCTGGCTCCAGGCGAACCACCACCAAAATTTTAGGGTGAGTTTAGTTATTCCTGTAAAATTTTTTTAGAAATATAATAACTCTTTTATTTATATTTGGTAATTAGTGTCTAATTATAGACTAATTAGATTTTAAAGATTCGTCTCGTGATTTATAATTAAATTGTATAATTAGTTATTTTTTATCTATATTTAATGCTTCATGTATACGTTTAAAGATTTAATGTGACGAGTAATCTTGTAAAATTTTTGGAGCTCTAAAGTAACTGAACACACCCTTAATCCGGAAGCTGTCAGTCGAGCGCATGGTCACGCGACATTCTTGAAGCTCAGTTCACCTCACCTCACCGGCTCACCGCACCCCGTGTCAGTCTCCCTCCTCGGGATGCCGTTCCTGCCTCCACGTCGTAGTCCTCCCCAGCGACCTCTATTAAACGGAAACACCTCATGCTGCCCCCGCTGCCACACCCGCCGCTTATCATGCGCTGGCGAAGGTGATTGAGCGAGTTCAGCGGCTAAAATATTTCAGTTCTATTTCCGGGAGAATGCGGGGTGGCGGCGGTGCTTCCGGGCTTGCATTTCGGGGCGTGGTGGAGGAGGAGGAAGAAGAGGCGGTGGTTTCGGCTTCGGAGAGGCCAATGCAGCGGCGGCGGCGGAGGTGGGGAGCGGAGGTGGATGACGGCTACTCGCCGAGCTCCACGGGCGGCGGCGGGAGCAGCTGCTGCGATTCCTTCGGCTGCGACTCGGTTGGTCCTGGACTCCTGGTCCTTCTTTGCTAAGCTTCTTGCCCTTTCTTTCTGATGCTTTCATTTTGATGGCCCCATGGACGAATCTGCTTTTTGCTTGTTATCGAAATGATGCGTGCATTGAGCGCCATGGGGAAGGGAGACATATTTTAGCTGGCATTCACCTTTTGGAGTGAAAAGATTGAATCTTCAGCACTTGGACGTGATCACAGATGGAAAAGATCACTAGCTCTAGCTTAGCTGGTGGCAATTAGCGTCATGGCGCCATGCCGATCTAGGTTGCCTATGGCATGTCTCAGCCTCTCAGGTGACCGCAACCCTTTCACAGAGAACGAATGGTACAGGACGAATTTGTTATCAGCGAAGTAGACAAAGTAGGAGGGCCCGGAAATTTTTGACTCGAGCTATAGGAATCATCATCACCATCTTAGATCCTTATAGCAACAAAAAGGAGGGTGCCTTTTTTTTTCTGATGACAAGAAAAAACAAGAGCCATTGGATTCTCTTCACCTTTTGTTTTCCTTTTTCTGAGATCTACTTTTAATCACTGAGGCTATGATGATGGTTGCCTGCAGCCTTTGGCCGGGTTCGTGCGCCCAGATGGTGACCCAGATACAGATCTGGAGACAGATGGGTTGGCCACTTCCTCCTCCAGTGGTAAGCACAACGCTGTAACCAGCTCACAGTTTGGAGTCTTACTAGTGTCTCAATCGGTCTGAGAGCAACCTGACCGCCCTTTAAAACGAGCTAGTGTTGTTAAGCTTCTGCAGCCTTTACCGAGCGGCAGGACGACGAAGCGGAGGAGGTACTGTGCGGGTTGAAGGAAGAGGAGTGGGCTCAGGTGCAAGAACCAGCCAAGAATCCGGCAGGCCGTGCCACCCCAGGTACTGTATTAATTTTGAGTCTTGCAATCGATTGAGTTGTGCGGGGTTGCCAATTTTTTATGCTTGTATGTTGTTCGACAGAATGCCACAACCAGCGGTACCGGACGGAGGCTGCTGTTCTTTTGCATGGTAGGAAGGGGTCAAAACAGCGGCCAGCCTCCCTTGACCTCGGTAGCCCTGGGTTCCATGGAGCCACGTTTTCTCCAAGTTTCGTGATTGGTGGTGTGGGGTTGATGAACAAAGGACTTGGAGCATCACTCATCAGATCAGACGTGTTTCATAGTCCTGGGACGCCGAACTATCCGCGGCACCGTGCATCGGTGTTGGGGTGCCAGAAAGGGTGGAGCTCTGAGAGAGTTCCACATCCTTCGAAAGGAAGTAGGAGGTACCCAGGCAGCAGCATGGCATTTCCTTACAGCAATGGGAGGACATTGCCCTCGAAATGGGAGGATGCAGAGAGGTGGATCTTCAGTCCCAATTCCAATGACGCGCTTGGAAGAACTACGATTGCTCATGCTCGGCGACCAAAGTCTAAAAGTGGCCCCCTGGGGCCTCCAGGAAGACTTGGTGGACAGTATTCATCTGTTTCTTCGGTGTCATTGCTTGATAGTGGGAGAGCTGGACCTATTACAGCAAATTCTCCTTTTGCGGCAGGAGTACTAATGCCGGAACATGTTTGCGGAGGAAAAAATACAAATGGATCCTATTCAAGTAGGCCAATTGGTGACGAAATCAACATTGGAAGAGGAGTCAAAATTTGTCCACTGAATGGTGGGTCTCGTCCTATTCGAACTTCCAGAGTTCGCCAGCGATTAGATTATGCAGTCGAATCATCTGCTTCATTGCCTAGCACGCAAGAATCTATCCAAGGTATTTAGAAATTGTTTCCTGTGCACAGAGTACATGTCCATCATTATTTTAAAATCTAGCCAATTATTTAGTGTTGAAATTTGGTTTAGTAGTAATTAACAAAGCACAAAACACTTTGTTTGAGTTATGATCTATATTTGTTGAAGCATAGAAGGCATTGTGAAATCCCGCATGAATTGCATTATAAAACCAGTTTTTTTTGCAGTAGTAAGTTGAAAGCTATTTACCTTAAGTTGTGCAGCAGATCTTTATAGAAAGTTATCATAATCTGCTGCCTCTTTGTTGTTGTCTTGTTCAGACGAGCAGGTTGAAATCACAGAAGATTCAGCTTCTATTGCCTCTATAATTTCTAGGAAAGATGCTGCAACCCAGACCAGCCCAGAGCTAAGTAGGTCCTCTTCGCCCAACAATAGACCAACATTTAATCGTTCCCTGTCAACAGAACAAGTGAAAGATAGCGGGAGCTGTTCCTCAGATCTTGATATCAGGGATGTTCAGATGGATGATCGAGTGACTCTGACTAGGTGGTCAAAGAAAAATGTAACACGGTCATCTAACAAGAATTCAACAAACATAATAGAGTGGAAGGAAAAGACAGTGGAATCAAAATCTCCGTCCTGGGGCTTTGCCGAAGCGAAGTGCATATCTAAGTAAGAGAGATCACAGATCACTACATATTCAATTATTTTGCTTCTTGAAGCCAAATTTCCTAATACTTTTTATCTTATGCGTCATGAGACCTCTTTCATGCTTGTGTGTTCTAACTTCTAAATGTGTCCAAGCCCTAACCATTTCTCAAGATTTTTCTAAATTTTCAATATATATTTACACCAACAAATTGTGAAAGCTGACAAGTCTCTACAATGTTATAAGGATTGATAGAGAGGACACAAAAATTACTGCATGGGAGAATATTCAAAAAGCAAAAGCTGAGGCAGCAATTCAGAAGTTAGTGGTATGTTCTTTGCTCTATTTGAACTGTATTGCACTATTTTTAACTGAATTGATGCTAGGATTGTTTGCAGGACATTTTGTTTATATCTAATGTATCTAGTTGACCCTGAATTGTACCCACACTACTATGATATCAGATTAAGCTCGAGAAGAAAAGATCATCTTCTCTGGATAAGATCTTGAACACCCTCAAGTCTGCTCAAAGGAAAGCCCAGGTGATGCGTGAGCGTGAGCATGATGCAGTAATAGCAAACCAAGATGGAAAAGGCTCTAGGAAGGCAAACAGGAGAGCGCAGCTTAGTAAGAACGGACAAATCAGTTCGCTAAGTGGCTGCTTCACTTGCCATGCTTTCTGATACATGCAATTCCAAAATTGAGTAAGTTGCCATCAGACTGTTAATGTGTATTGAATTTTTCAAGTAATTTGATGTTCTGTTCCTTGAAGCAGCATCTATACCCCACTCTTTCTATTACATCAGGCAATACAGTGCCATGTTGACAACAACGAAATTGCCAACCAACCTTTTGCCTATAACATGACGACCACTTTAGTAGACTCATATTTGCAGTGTTCAAAATTGTTGTAGCCAATGTGAACTCACCATGGTTATTTTAATCTTCAGATTGTGCTAAAAGTTCTCTATTGGTGTATACATAATTTTTATAATTATTCCCACATAAACCACCCAATTTTTCACATTTGTGGAACTTTCTGTACGAAACATTACATTGATCAGCTCCTTCAGATTTATATATTCTTTTAAGGATACACACTGTTCATTATATTTGCAATGCAGGTCTTGAGGTTGTAAAATTGCGTTCAATAATATACTTTCATCTGTTAATGACTTCTCTGTTGAATACAAAGACAGATTTTTAAGCCTGTTAGTGTTACTTGTGGTCAAATGCCTTGTATTTCAGCACCAATTTCGTTTTCCTAGAACTGCTGACTTGTTTATGCTTTTAATATCAAGACATTTTATGTGCAGGAATCAGGATCCGAGACATTCCTTCGTATTCCCTATATCACCTTCATGTTCTCCACATCAAAATCTGGATGAAGTTCAGAGATCCATCACGTGTCAGTACATAATATCGATAATCCTGCAGCTGGAAATCACAGATTCAGATCTTTCGAAGATGCTAGCTGCAGGCCTCAGCTGCTATGATAGGAACAATGCAATATCTACAGTGCTGCTCTTTGTTAGTTTCGATTCTGCCAAGGGGACAAGAAAATGGAGCACGAAGGAAAGGAGAAACGGTTCTGCCTACACCCCATGTGCCCCGTTGATGCCTCCTTTATCATTGTGCCATTGCCTGGTCTGCCTTGTAGCTAGGCACTGTGAGCCTGTGAGGCTCTGATGGCGATCTTGTTGCCAAAGCTGTATCGATCATACTATGTGCAATTCCATAACAAGAGACAGCAAAATCTTCAGGTACCAAGAGAGCATGGCCTGCTTGACTGCTTGTGCGTGTGACTATGTGAGTACCATGCTGGGTACTGGAAGGGAACCACGCCCCTTTGTTTCTTTTGTTTGGTATATACAATGCTTTACGAACATGCCATGGTACCATGGTGGTGACTACTTGCATTTGCTTTTCAGCAGCGTCGGTTTGTGCCTCTTTTAGGAAACTCAGATGTTGGTTTGGCCTGGAAACTTCGGAATATCTTCCCATATATATGTACAGGTGCCTGTGCGTTGCTACAGAATAACTAAAATTTTGTACTAAAAACACACGGATCATACGATAAGATAACAATATTGTAAAATTAAATACTGACGTTAAAGTGATATTTAATCCAAAAAGTAAAGTTTGTGATATTAACAATCACGGAGAGCGCAATGCCGCATGCTCACCAACTCTACTTTTCGTGCATTGCAACGGGAACAAATAATGCAGTAGCTCATAGAGTATAGGATCATGCCAGTGCATTGCAATGGGTAAAAAATAATGTCACAATAATTCAAATTATAGTCCATATTTCGGTGCAAAGTAAAGCTATACAACGATTTTATCGTACTCTTAACTCTCTTATCACCAACTTAAAGTAACTTTTGCATCGATAGGTAATGGACAACTGCTAGCCCAATGCTATCGTATTGATATTCAATATTGTTTCGTGATTCGTATTATGCCATAAAAGAAGGAACTCCGAGGGTGGCGACCAAATTACGATAGAAAGTTTTTTGACACGTACCAGTGGAATATTCCACATGGTAATAGCTGTGCATACTCTACCATCGACCATCGAGCAAAGGCATAAAAAGATTTATGATGACACAAATAGTCATTGGCTAACATCGCGAGGCCAATCAACATTCTATCACTATACCTCAAATAAATCAAATCACTAGATAGATACTACCATAGAACCTCATATTTTGCTTTACCCGTTGAGCTTAGTAGTCAGTATTACCTGTAGACAATGATAACAAAAAGACTCAGGGAAATTTCATCAAACATACTGCCTGCAGAAAAGAAAATTTGATCTGCTAGGTGGAGCTGCAAGGGCATAATATATCAGATCAAAAATTTTAATACAAAAAATGGTTAAAGAGCAATGTCTGTCGATATTGTCTTCACTTATGTTGTCAACACACTACATGAGCTTGGTTTTGTTCTCTATTATTGAGTCCAACTTGCCCCCACTTATTGTCAATGTTTGTAAGATCAGTACCAAATGCCCAGTCATTGGGCATTGCCTTCCTAGGTGGAGTTACCACAACAATACTAACATTGTTCTGAGACAACGAAGATAGCACACTGGCAATGCCATATAGTCAAACTTTGGCTACAAAGTTAGTAGCAAAATTAGTATAGGTTGTATAGGAAAATATTTGCTAGAAGCATGCAACTATAAAAAATAAGAAATACATGTACTAACTTCTCATGTTGCTCTCTGCACCGTCCATCTCCAAGAGTCCAAGGAGAAACCTTGAAGCTTCATAAAGTGATATCGTCTCAACCTACACCAGATATAAATCCCATTACCTTTTTTGACCAAATTGTGGCAGGTATTCTGCACATTCATTAAGAAGGAAGCAAATGATAATGTATAAGGATCAGCGATCTTGCAGAAATCCGAGCGCAGCTGAAACAAAGAAAGAGAGAACTAACAAAGAAAATTTGTTCTAGGAACAACAACAGGCATCCCTCCTTTCAAAAAGTCTCTTCGGGTGCATTGGTTCCCCTGTATGTGACTATGTTCTGCCTGAGGATGGTGGACAAATTTTATGGTTTGAACACTTTGTTGTCAAAAACTATAAATCCCATTTTAGTTAGCTCAAGAGAAAACTAATCACCATAATATAGGGACAAATAGACTGAGTCTCACCTCCATGTAGTGAAACCACAACATATGCAAATCTGCAGTAGATATAATTCTAAAAAAATCAGTGAGGACCTATTCAGTGTTCAGATACATTTCCTTCAATAAGCTTGCATTGCATGGTATTCTGAATCCTGATCTTTTCAATCTTAATTGAAAGGCAGAGCTCCTGCCGCTTACATCATAAATAGTATTTTGGAGCCTGTTTTGCAAAGTAGTACAACAACACAAATCAGAAAGTAATTAATACTCACTCCTCAACATTTTCTTCTAGTTTGTAGTGGTTGTGATAGCTCATCCAACAGAGGTAATAGTGATAGCTCATCCATCAATTATCACAAATGTAGTGGTTGTGCCAGAAGTTTGCCCTGGTAAACATAAAAAAGGAGACATGAACATTCGTGATAGCTTGTAGCATGGTAGTAATTGCAAAACACTGAATGCAGAATCATGCCTTGGCTCTGGAACTCCTTGTCAGTAACAACCACTCCTTGGACAGGCCCAGTGACATCGCACAAAGACATGGTTGAACAAATTGTTCCTTGTGTATATCATAGTAGCATTGTCAATATGACCATCAAGCACCTGAAGATGGGAAGCTACAATAGCACTTGGCACCACTCCAGTCTACCCATGGTAATTGTTGCATGATGCATTCCCTAGGCCAGTATAGCAATCGAGCAGCCCCAAGACCTGCAGCGGGACACACAAACAAACTTATTGAGAAAAACCTGGTAAACATACATATCCCTAACAGTATTACCTCTTCCACGAGTACAATATTCAAACCAGTCAGTCTATGTTACCATGAACACATATGAAATAAAAGGAGACTGAAAAGTTCCACTAATTCTATTTCAACAGCAAATGAGACTGCTATTTTCATTATTCAGAGATGAACCTGCACTTAAAGCAACTGTGCCATGAACTAAATAACTGGAAAACTTAAAGCAACTGTGCCTTCATGATGAACCTACACTTATGAAGCTCTTCAAAAATTAAATCACGAAACTAACAGTCACACATGTACTAAATTGTTGTTGTCCCCCTCAGCCATTTCTTTCATAAAAATTTCATTACTTGAACGATGAACAATCATAGCATTTCTGACCTTTGGAATGATAATGTTATGCAAATCAAGTACCCAAGGCTGTATTCCTTTGCAAAAAAACAAAAACATCTCAGTTGCTCAGTTTCTGACAAACACTCTGGAGATGCAGTTTCATCTTCCTCTTTCTGAGCAAGCTTATCAAGAATATCAAAGTCTGCAAGATTACTTTCAAACATTTTAGGTGCAACAGGGAGCTAAGGATTCTTGGCATTACATTTGGGGAAACAGTACCTACACCTCTTCTAGGTTCTACAATTTCCCCTTCAGTAATATTCACCCACCTGCCCCCTTCATTTGGATTTGGGACTCCAAGTGTTGCAACAAGCTCAGAGTTTTTTCTTGGTTGCTTCTAATGGATAGACTAAATACAAGAAATATTCTCAAAAGAAAAAGGCACAAGCTTGAAGGAAACAACTACAATTGTGTGCTTTGCAACAACAATATGGAAGAAACTGCTTTTCATCTCTTCTTCAGTTGGCCTTTTAGTCAAGCTTGCTGGCAACACCTTGGAATTCAATGGGATTTCACCACTAGCTTCTTCCAGATGATGATTCAAGCCAAACAACAATTTTTGAATCCTTTCTTCATGGAGTTCTTCATCATTGGGGCATGGCAGATTTGGAAACAGAGAAACAACTTTATCTTCGATCGTGGCCGCCCCTCCTTTGATTCTTGGAGACAAAATTTCCTTGACGAGGCTAGGCTTCAAGCTTCTAGATTTTGCGATTACAAAAGAACAGCTTTTCTTCTCCTTCTTGACCTCTTTGGCTGAGTTTGTTTTCTTTGGCCTTGCTCGGGCCTCCTTTCTTTAGTCTTCCCTTTGTGCAACTCTTTGACCTCTCTGTACAGCAATAACAGCAGCAGTAGTAGTAGTTGTTGTTTTTCAATAAAATAAAATCTACAGTGGGGGCCTCCCCTGCTGTATTGACGACTCAAAAAACAATCATAGCATTGCTTTGATGATAAGAGAAAAAAATAAAATTGGCAGCCGAACCTCATTTTTAGCACTTTTTTTAAAAAGAAAAGAAGATGCAAGTCAAGCTATGCGGTTTATTTGCAAACAATAAGGTCAATTTCTCGGTTTCCACTTTAAATATCCATGACCAGTTGACCACTTCCCACCAAAGCACAATGGTCTTGGACACAAATAATTAATACCTTGGAGAAAGTTTGTAAAATTTTGCTACACGCATGAACATTTATACATAATAATCCTTCGCTCCTAGGCCTTAACTATACAAAGAAAATTACATGCATTGCACATTCATACATAATCATACCTCGAAATTAGGAAACAAGGAGGACAACATCATCCTGCAAGGAGAGATTGCACACGACTGGAATCTGAGCAAGTCTTTGCAGACTCTTCAGTGGGGTTGATTTGGTCGTATAGCGAGGACGTATTCCTGCTCACACCCGCATCCCAAACAAATCAGATAAAATCAAGGACCAACAACCACGAGAAAATAAGAACATCGACAACTCATGTCTCCTCAGTCTAACAAGAAGCCTGTATGTACCTGAGCCATGTGAAAGCCCAAGTTTGGTTTTGGTAATTAATGACACCAAGTTTCTAATGCCATGTGTTAAGTGTTTTGAGTTAGGCATAAGCAACACATGTGATGAAGGTGTACGTGGCAAGGAGTGGTGGCCACAAGATCACAAAGAAATGGTGCATGGACATGGAATGACGATCATGGTGGAGACGCACATAATATGATGGACATGATGATCAAGTGGAGGAGAAGGATCGAAGAGCACAAGGCAAAGGTATAACCATAGGGTTTTCCTTTTGCCGGTCTAAGATGAGTAGAGAAGTGATTGATCGGGTTTAGGATACATAGCGGACTATCAAGAGGGGCAATCATGGTTAGCTCGGGAATCAAGTGCCACTAGATCAATGTCTTGAGCATATGCATTAGGATCTAGTAGAGAGCTAACATAACGCCTTGAAAAATGTTTGTGAAATGCTAACACACTTGCACATGGTGGTGTACACTTGGTGGTGTTAGCACATTTGCGAAGGCGATGGAGTTTAAGCGGTTGTAAGGGGTTTGGGTTCGCTCTCCCTCCCGCCGAGCTTGCGAGCGCGGGATTCAGGCGTTTTTGAGGAAATGAAATGCCTATTTTCTATTGCGCCAGAAGTCGAAAAAGAAACGGAGGCGAACGGCGGTCACTGTGGTGACCGAACGCTGCACCGGACGCGGTCTCGGTTTGACCGGACACGTCCGGTCAGTTCAACTCGGTGCTGCTCGCTAGGGTTTCTGACAGGACGCTGGTCTGGCCTGACCAGCGCATCCGGTCAGTTCACCTGTGCGCAGAAGTAGAGCGCGTGACCGGCGCGTCTGGTCCCTCACGGAACCGGAGCGTCCAGTCAGGCGTCCAGAGGGGCAGAGAGCAGCGGAGTGCCGTTCGGACGCGTGGCGCGTCCGGTCTCGACGGGAGCTTACTGGAACGCGACCGGACGCTGGCACTGTCGCGTCCGGTCAAACGGTTGAGCACGTCCGGTCACGGCAATGGCTAGTTCTGACGCGCACTGTTTTCGCTTGTCCTGTAGTGACCGGACGCGTCCGGTCACCCTGACCGGAGCGTCCGGTCAGCGCGTTTTAACTAAGTCATCCGGTAACGGCTAGCTGCGTACCCCTTCGCTATAAATAGAGGGTGTCCGGTGTTTGAGGGTAACTCTTGCACATTTTGAGACCTAGAGACATCCTTTGAGCTAGAGAACAACCCCTCCACTCATCTCCTTGCTTGGTTGAACATCTTGAGTGAGATTGAGTGAGATTCAAGTGCATTGCTTGAGAGTTGCATTCTAGAGGCACTTGATCTTCGAGTTGCTGTGGATTTCTTGTTACTTTTCTATGTTTCCTGACACGGTAAACGGCTTAGAGCAGCGGAGGTGATTGAGCTCACAATTGAAGATTGTTGGAGCCCTCATCAAGTGTTGTAAGGGGTTCTTGATCCTTCCCCGCGGGAGTTCGCAAATTGGATACTCTAGTGGAGCTCGTGGCTTGGAGGATCCCTATCTTATGTGCGGTTGTGCGACGCTCGCCGAGGGCTCGACTCTTGATAGTCGATTAGCTCACGAACCGACAAGTGGGTGCATCGCCACAACGAGGAGTAGCTTACCGGAAAGCAAGTGAACCTCGGTAAAAAATCTTGTGTCATCCCTTTGCCGAGGATTTCTCTTGTAGTTGATCATTGTGATTAATTCTTCGAGTGCATTACTTCTCTACATCATTGGTATAAGAATCAAGTCACTTGCTCTTTACTTTCTTGTACTATTCCTAGTGTAGTTTGCTTAATGTAGCTTTTATTAGTGTAGTTTGCTTAGTGTAGCTTTTATCACATAGGAGTAAGTAGCTTAGTGACTTAGTCTTGTTGGTGTGTATTAGAGATCATAGCCTTGCTTCACTAGAATTATATAGGTGGCTTGCATAGTGTAGTTGAGCTAGTGCTAGAATTAGCATAGCCATCTTTTATACTAACGTGGTTGTCTAGTGAAGCTTGTAGATTTTTAAATAGGCTATTCACCCCCCTCTAGCCTTTTGGATCTTACAAGTGGTATCAGAGCCGAGGCACCGTTTATTTGAGGCTTAACAACCTACGGTGAAGAAGAAATGGCTCAATTAAGTTTGCACATCAACAACACCAAGAAGGCACCTCACTTTGATGGCACAAATTATGCATATTGGAAGGTTAAAATAACCGCACACCTCAAGTCAATCAATATAGAAGTGTGGAAGGTCACCGAAACAAAATTTGAGGTTGCTAATCCGGAAGCACCTACACCGGTGGAAGAGAAGAAACTCCAATGCAATGACATTGCCATTAGTGCTCTTCATGAGGTATTAGATGACAAGACATTTGAGCAAGTGAAAAACATAGAAGTTGCACATGATCCTTGGGCCAAGCTAGAAGAAACATTTGAGGGCACCGAAGGCACAAAGACCGCTAAAGCATATATCTTGCAAGAAAAATTTTTAAGCTTCAAGATGCAAGATGATGAGAGTGTACCGGAGATATTTTATAGATTGCAAGTCATTGTCAATGAGCTCAAGGCACTTGGTGAGGAAGTCAAGGACAACCAATTCTCTATGAAGTTCTTGAGAAGCTTGCCCAAGAGGTTTGATACATTGATTACCGTGCTAGTGAGGACTACATTGAAGGATTCAACTCCTCAACAAATATTTTAAGAAGTGATGACCGATGATTCATATAGAGAAGATGATGAGAAGGATGAGTTGGTCAAGAAGAAGAAGGAAAATGAGAAGAAGGATGATGAGAAGAAGAAGAGTGTGGCATTCAAAGCCACCACATTCAAGGACAAATCCAAGATTGAATCATCAAGTGATGAAGACTCAAGCTCTTGTGATAGTGATGACATTGATGAGAAGATGGCTCTCTTTGTCAAGCAATTTGGCAAATTCATGAAGAAGAAAGGCTTTCGTGCAAGAAGGAAGAAGAACTCATCCAAGAATAATGAGCATACCATGAGATGCTTTAGATGCCATAGCAAGGACCATCTCATTACAAAGTGTCCTTATGATAGTGATGATGAAGATGCTATCAAGAAGAAGAGGAAGAAGCAAAAGAAGAAGCAAGAAAAGAAGGAGAGTTCTCATAAGAAGAAGAATGATTCTCATGTTGCTACATGGGATAGTGATGACTCCTCAAGTGATGATGAGGATGACAACAAGAGCAAGAAGAAGGGACATGCTAGCATTGCCATCCAAGAGAAGGTCTCCCTCTTCGATACTCCATCGTGCTTCATGGCTAAGGCCGCTAAGATATCATCCGACGATGAGAGTGATCATGATAATGCTAGTGATAGTGATAGTGATGAAGAAGAATTCACTAAAGATGAACTAATCACTATACTAGAAGATTGCACTCAACATTTTAAAGAATCTAGAAAGGAGTGCAAGGGTTTGCTTAAGGAAAAGAAAAACCTTATACAAGAACTTGATGAGCTTAGGGCATCTTATGAGAGTCTAAAGGTAGACCATAAGAAGCTTCAAAAGTCTTACACTAAGCTTGAAGAAGCTCATTCCTCTCTAGTTGAAAAATATGAAAACATGCCAACTAATGTTGAGAAAGCTAAAACTTGCAACATAGGCATATCTTGTGATATAATTGATGAATCTTGTCATAGGCTCATCTATATCATCCTCATCTAGTAGTGATGGTTTCACTTGTGACTCCACACTTATAGTTGAGAATGAAAATCTCAAGAAGGAGATAAAAGAGCTCAATCACACCTTAGCTAAGGCTTATGGTGGTGAGGACCGCTTGCTTATGTGCTTGGGTAGCCAAAGAGCTTCTCTCTACAAAGAGGGATTGGGCTATAACCCCAAGAAAGGCAAGGCCGCTTTTGCTCCTCACAAGACTCGTTTTGTGAAGAACAATGGTAGCTATTGCAAAAGTTGCAAGCAAGTTGGTCACATAGAGCGACATTGCATGAACAAGAAATCCAATGCTAATGTATCCTCAATTAAGTTTGACTCTTTATATATACTTACCAAGGGTACAAATGGTGTTCATGCTAAGTTCATTGGTGCACCATGGATGGGCTCAAAGAAGAAAGCCATTTGGGTACCAAAGAGCTTGGTCACTAACCTTGGAGGACCCAAACAAGTTTGGGTACCTAAAAAATTGATCTTATCTTGTAGGTCAATTACAAAGCCAGAGGAAGGCTTTGGGTACTTGATAGTGGGTGCACTCAACATATGACCGGAGATTCTTGTATGTTCAAATCAATTGATACAAGTCAAAATGGTGGTTTTGATGCTATCACTTTCGGCAACAACAAGAAAGGCAAGGTTAAGGGGCTTGGTAAAATTGCTATCTCAAATGACATGAGCATATCTAATGTGTTGCTAGTTGAGAGCTTGGATTTCAATCTTTTGTCGGTGGCATAACTTTGTGATCTTGGCTTCAAGTGCATATTTGGTAGTGATGATGTTGAAGTCATTAGTGTTGATGGATCAAATTTGATATTCAAAGGATTTAGACATGGTAGGTTGTACTTGGTTGACTTCAATGATAGTGAGACACAATTGACATCATGCTTGCTTAGCAAATCTAGTATGGGTTGGTTATGGCATAGAAGGCTTGGCCATGTTGGAATGAAACAATTGAACAAACTTTTGAGGCATGACTTAGTTAGAGGCTTAAAAGATGTAACTTTTGAAAAGGATAAATCATGTAGTGCTTGTCAAGCCGGTAAATAAGTTGGAAATACACATCCTAGTAAGAGTGAAATGAGCACATCAAAGGCATTTGAGCTATTGCACATGGACTTGTTTAGGCCAACAACATACACTATCATTGGTGGCAACAAGTATTGTTTTGTGATTGTTGATGACTACACTAGATACACTTGGGTGTTCTTTCTTTATGACAAGAGTGATGTTTATGATCTATTCAAGTCTTTTGTCAAGAGAGTGCAAAATGAGTTTGAGACTACCATCAAGAAGATTAGAAGTGACAATGGTAGTGAGTTCAAGAACACAAGAATTGAGGAATTGTGTGATGATCTTGGTATTAGACATCAATTCTCTCCAACCTACACTCCTCAATCCAATGGTGTAGTTGAAAGAAAGAATAGAACTTTGATTGACATGGCTAGATCAATGCTTAGTGAATACAATGTGAGTCATTCATTTTGGAGTGAAGCCATCAACACGGCTTGCTATTGTAGCAACCGTCTCTATTGCCATGGAAAGCTTGGGAAGACACCATATGAGCTATTGAATGGAAGAAAGCCCAATATTGCATACTTTAGAGTGTTTGGTTGCAAATGTTATATTCTCAAGAAAGTCACAAGATTAAGCAAGTTTGAAAAGAAATATGATGAAGGATTCTTACTTGGTTATTCTACCACAAGCAAAGCATATAAAGTTTGGAATCTCACAAATGGCACCTTGGAAGAAGTTCATGATGTCGAATTTGATGAAACCCAAGGATCTCAAAATGAAGCTCAAAACCTTGATGATGTGAGAGGAGATCAATTGTCAAATGCAATGAAGAACATGGACATTGGTGATGTTAGGCCAAGGCAAGTTGATGATGATGATATTCATGTGATCAACCAAAGTGTGCAAATTGATACAAATCAAGCAAGCTCTAGTGGTACTCATAATGAAGCTCAAGTTCAAGGTCAAACAAGTGGAAGCAATCAACTCCCAATACTCCAACCTACTAGTATTGCAAGAGATCATCCATTGAACCAAATCATTGGTGAAATTCAAAGTGGTGTTCAAACTAGATCAAGGCTAGCATCTTTTTATGAGCACTACTCATTTGTGTCACTTGAAGAACCTAAGAAAATAGAAGATGCATTGAAAGATTCTGAAAGCCCAAGTTTGGTTTTGGTAATTAATGACACCAAGTTGCTAATGCCATGTGTTAAGTGTTTTGAGTTAGGCATAAGCAACACATGTGATGAAGGTGTACATGGCAAGGAGTGGTGGCCACAAGATCACAAAGAGATGGTGCATGGACATGAAATGTTGATCATGATGGAATGCACATAAAATGATGGACATGATGATCAAGTGGAAGAGAAGGATCTAAGAGCGCAAGGCAAAGGTATAACCATAGGGTTTTCCTTTTGCCGGTCTAAGATGAGTAGAGAAGTGATTGACCGGGTTTAGGATACATAGCCGACTATCAAGAGGGGCAATCACGGTTAGCTCGGGAATCAAGTGCCACTAGATCAATGTCTTGAGCATATGCATTAGGATCTTGTTGAGAGCTAACATAACGCCTTGAAAAATGTTTGTGAAATGCTAACACACATGCACATTGATGGTGTACACTTGGTGGTGTTAGCACATTTGCGAAGGCGGTGGTGTTTGAGCGGTAGTAAGGGGTTTGGGGTTCGCTCTCCCTCCCGCCGAGCTTGCGAGCGCGGGACCAGAGGCGTTTTCGAGGAAATGAAATGCCTATTTTCTATTACGCCGGAGTCGAGAAAAGATGGCGAAAGTCCAATTTGTTTTCACTGAAATACAGTGACCGGACGCTGCACCGGACGTGGTCTCGGTTTGATCAGACGCGTCCGGTCAGTTCAACGTGGCGCGGGCACTAGGGTTTGTGACCGGACGCTGGTCTGGCCTGACCAGTGCGTCCGGTCAGTTCACCTGAGCGCAGAAGTAGAGCGCACGACCGGCGCGTCCGGTCCCTCACGGAACCGGAGCGTCCGGTCAGACGTCCAGAGGGGCAAAGCGCAGCGGAGTGCCGATCAGACGCGTGACGCGTCCGGTCACGTGCGATCGGACGCGTCCGGTCTCGACGGGAGCTTACTGGAACGCGACCGGACGCTGGCACTGTCGCGTCCGGTCAAACGGTTGAGCACGTCCGGTCACGGCAACGGCTAGTTCTGACGCGCACGGTTCACGCTTGTCCTGTAGTGACCGGACGCGTCCGGTCACCCTGACCGGAGCGTCCGGTCAGCGCGTTTTTCGCTGCGTCGTCCGTAACGGCTAGCTGCGTACCCCTTCGCTATAAATAGAGGATGTCCGGGGTTTGAGGGTATCTCTTGCACATTTTGAGACCTAGAGACATCCTTTGAGCTAGAGAACAACCCCTCCACTCATCTCTTTGCTTTGTTGCACATCTTGAGTGAGATTGAGTGAGATTCAAGTGCATTGCTTGAGAGTTGCATTCTAGAGGCACTTGATCTTCGAGTTGCTGCGGATTTCTTGTTACTCTTCCGTGTTTCCCGACACGGTAGACGGCTTGGAGCAGCGTAGGTGATTGAGCTCGCAATTGAAGATTGTTGGAGCCCTCACCAAGTATTGTAAGGGGTTCTTGATCCTTCCCCGTGGGAGTTCGCAAATTGGATACTCTAGTGGAGCTCGTGGCTTGGAGGATCCCCATCTTGTGTGCGGTTGTGCGGCGCCCGCCGAGGGCTCAACTCTTGATAGTTGATTAGCTCGCGAACCGACAAGTGGGTGCATCGCCACAACGAGGAGTAGCTTGCCGGAAAGCAAGTGAACCTCGGTAAAAATCTTGTGTCATCTCTTTGCCGAGGATTTCTCTTGTGGTTGATCTTTGTGATTGATTCTTCAAGTGCATTACTTCTCTACATCGTTGGTATAAGAATCAAGTCACTTGCTCTTTACTTTCTTGTACTAGTCCTTGTGTAGTTTGCTCAGCGTAGCCTTTATCACATAGGAGTAAGTAGCTTAGTGACTTAGCTTTGTTGGTGTGTATTAGAGATCATAGCCTTGCTTCACTAGAATTGTATAGGTGGCTTGCATAGTGTAGTTGAGCTAGTGCTAGAATAAGCTTAGCCATCTTTTATACTAACGTGGTTGTTTAGTGAAGCTTGTAGAATTTTAAATAGGCTATTCACCCCCCCTCTAGCCATTTGGACCTTACAGATTCCGATTGGGTAAATGTCATGCATGAAGAGCTAAACAACTTTACTAGAAATCAAGTTTGGGAACTTGTTGAAAGGCCGAAGAACTATAATGTGATTGGTACTAAGTGGGTCTTTAGAAACAAGCAAGATCAAGATGGCATGGTTGTGAGGAACAAAGCAAGATTAGTAGCACAAGGATACACTCAAGTTGAGGGTCTTGACTTTGGAGAAACATATGCACCGGTTGTAAGATTAGAGGCAATTAGAATCTTATTAGCATATGCTTGTGCACACAACATCAAGCTCTATCAAATGGATGTCAAAAGTGCATTTCTCAATGGCTACATCAATGAAGAAGTTTATGTTGAGCAACCTCCCGGTTTTGAAAATGACAAGAAGCCCGACCATGTTTACAAACTCAAGAAGGCATTGTATGGTTTGAAGCAAGCACCTAGAGCATGGTATGAGAGGTTGAGAGACTTTCTTCTCTCTAAAGGGTTCAAGATGGGAAAGGTTGACACCACTCTCTTCACCAAAAAGATAGGCATTGACTTGTTTGTGTTGCAAATCTATGTGGATGATATCATTTTTAGATCAACCAATCAAGACTTTTGTGAAGAGTTTGGAAAAATGATGGCAAATGAGTTTGAGATGTCGATGATTGGAGAGCTTAGTTACTTTCTTAGACTTCAAATCAAGCAAATGAAGAATGACACTTTTGTAAGTCAAGGCAAGTACATCAAGGACATGATCAAGAAGTTTGGATTGCAAGATGCTAAGCAAATGAGTACACCAATGGGCACAAATGATCAATTGGGTGTTGATGCTAGTGGCAACATGGTAGATCAAAAGCAATACCGGTCTATGATTGGAAGTTTGCTCTATGTCACCGCTTGTAGGCCGGATGTGATGTTTAGTGTGTGCAAATGTGCAAGATATCAAGCTTCACCTAGAGAGAGTCACTTGAAAGCAACCAAGAGAATATTGAGATATCTTAAGGGCACTCATGATGTTGGATTATGGTTTCCAAAGGGGTCTAATTTTGAGTTGATTGGATATTCGGACTCCGAATATGGTGGATGCAAGATTGATAGAATGAGCACAAGTGGCACTTGTCAATTGCTTGGAAGGTCTCTTGTTTCATGGTCATCAAAGAAACAAAATAGTGTTGCACTATCTACCTTGTTTCATGGCGAGGGCGGCACACGATTTGATTTGCAGCGGAGATTGGGGGACCTTCCTTATTTTACAGGCACGAGCGGAAACAACGTGCGGGAGAGATATGTAAAATAAGGAAGGTATCGCACAGGCAGGGAGTTGTCTCAGTTACAGAGCACACACCTTGGTGTAACGCGATCCCCGCCCAGCAAGAGACGGAGAAACACTCCTGTAAACAAAGTCAATTTTAAGCAAGAGATGCATATATGTGAATAACATGAACGACTCATATTAGACAATGCTAAGCTCGATCGTAAATACAGACCAGAGTCATGTTGGTTCAGTCATATATATTAATTAAACATTTTTAAGCACATGCACTGTAAAAGAATCTGAGCACTGTAACACGGATTTCCTGATAGTGTGGAACTATTTCCACCGAGTGTGTGGCACTAGTAGAAGGCCTATTTTAGGCATCTCAAAGGCAGCAGGCAGGGAGCCAGGGAAATCAGAAGAATCAACTCATTCTATGTTTCTGTATTAGAATTTCTCATCAAACGTTTAGTCTGTGCATATGTAATAGAAAAAAACCCTCAAAAAAAGAAAAAAACAACGAAAATAGATAGACTGACATGCACAACCACACTACAACAAAAATCGAAAAAATGCCCTGCCTTGATATCAGCGGCAAGGCATCAAAGAGCAATGAACGAACAAAATCGACTTGGTGTGCAGGAGACCAAATCGGTATTATTATATTATCTTTATATAAGAAGCAGCCAAAAAAAACAACCACCATCTCCATTGAGGCTCAACAACACAATGCTCACACTGCAAAATAGGAGGGCACGAGCTAGTTAACAAATAGCAATAGAATGATAATTTGTGTACACATACACATATCAAAGAAGTATTACAATCTTATCTTTCTCATGTAACCCTTTTTTAAGTAAAGCGCCATAGACTGAACCATAAGACCATAAATTGAACCACGAGAAAAAAAAAAGCATCAGCAAGATAGCAGATGTAGTGAAGCACATAAGGTCTGAACATGATAGTTGATAAAGACATGATTTTGCGGCCTAGTTAACAAAATTCATGATTTTACTGAGATATAAATAAGGCTAAGCATCAAATGCACGTGTATCACACAGAGAACCATGTGTCAAATGCATTAGTACTAAAAATGTGGACGGGTAGAAAAAATGGATATTATTGACAATAGATGTAGGCAACTGCTATAGTAGCGCTAAGAACTAATCAGCAATACCAAAATAAAGAGATCCGCCGCCAAGTCTGTCGTGGAACCCGTCAAAAGCACAAGACTTCGGGATCCACTTAAGCAGTATGATGCTCCTATTTACCTATAGGCAGCCTGTGCTGATTCCTGCACATAACCATGCACGTCAATGAGATAAAAAAAATACATATTAACTTGAGCAATCTAGAACTATAAACTACCCGTTGAGCATAAAGAAGAAACTTTGCTTGTCACTCTGTCTCACCAAACTGAATGCTTGCGATAGTATCTGAAACTAAATTAACATTTGTTTTTTGTTATGTCCTGAAACTAAGTAAGCGATCCTTGTGTCCAATTATTCTCTATACTTACTCCACAGAGAGTTTGGTCATTTAGATTTCCACTACGGCATTTCATAGTGGAAGGCATTTGCAGACTCATAAGTGTAACTTTCAGTCCATGTGGACAGGAACTGGATAGAGGATAATTTCATCCACGAGCGACCATATAAGAGGACTTAAATCACAGGTTCAGTAGAAAACAATGGGACAAAAGGGAGGGGTGCCAGAGTCATGCTAATCGACTGTAGTAAAACCATCACTAATGGACACCCAAAATATTCCAAGGATTGCTGCATCTTTGGATGAAGAACTCTTGAGCACATGACCACGCACCGGAGCACAGGACCTAGCGAAGCAACGCACCATCCCATTATGACTACGGTGTGCCAAACGGATAAAAAAGCAGGTGCAATGGGCATGGAAAAAAACAAGAGAATGCAAGACAACACCTGAATCATGACATGATTGACATCTATCGGTTTGGCTGGCAAATAAGCAGAGAGCAGTGATGCTAGTAAATCTGAACTATAAATTACCCGCGCGCTGTTGCATTTGCCAAAGGACAAGCATTAATATTATTTTGGTTATACACACTGGCGGAGCCAGGGGGCTGGCAGGGGCCATGCCCCCCCCCCCCCCCCCCCAACATCACAACAAACTTTTTTTATATAATATATAATTTAATAATCTATATTAGAAAGATATAATAAAAGCTTTGTCATATATTTTTTGATGACTTCTGAACAACAAAATCACATAAATTTGCATTTTATCTTTGGATGAGCCTATCCACGGTGCAAAAATCCAAACAAATAAGCTACACTCAGTTATTTTATGGTTGAAACTCTTCGACCGGCCCCCCTATCTATAATTTCTGGCTCTGCCACTGGTTATACAATGCCTTGTTTGTTCAGCCCGCCTGCAGCATCAAGCATAGAAAGATACATACTGCATATGACCAAACTGGACTACAGTTACAGGCCTACAAGCGCAAGTGCTAGGAATATTCAGAGGAAAGAAGATCAAAGCACACAGAACCGCAGGCGTGGATCCAGTAAAGGACATTGGGTTCGTAGGCATAATACTTGCATACACTTGCAATTAGATCAGATAAGACTCGAATACCAAATGCTCGGGTCCGCAAAGGGTGGGCATACTTGTTGGGTTCTCATCGTAGGTGAAGGGCCTCATGAAGATCTAGCGAAGTGACCAACGAAGACAGGAGCTCTTGGCGTGTGACAGCGGCGGCGCGAGGACAAGGAGGCGCGAGTAGGAGGCGGCGGTCCTGGGTTCCTGGCGACGGCGGCGCGAGAGAGGGGGTGAGGTCTCGCGGTGGTGGCGCTAGAGTGAGAGGGCGAACGCTGGAGCCACAGATCGCATGCCATAGAGAATCCACGATTGGAGGGGGAGATTGCGTGATTGGATGTTTCTTCCCATACGTGTATGTGATTGGAGGGGGAGAATGCGTGATTGGAGGAGTTTTGCGCGCGGCGGGGAAAGTGAGCGGGATGAGATCGCGCGCGCGCACCGTGGGAAGCCAGGTTTCTTCCTTCCTTTTTCACAAGGCAGGGCGGAGGAGAGTGGGGGCGTGGGATCCCAGCAGAGAGGACGATGGACCCACGGTGAAATGTCGCACTAAAAAATATCTATTCTTTAGTTTTTTAGTTGTAGGAGAGTGGGAGATATGGCCATATGGGAATGAAAATATGATCATCACTATGCCAAGCATTACATCCTATAAAAAAATGATTTGATGTGGGTGTCATTTTACGGCACTTATTCATCTGGAATGTTAGTGGCCTTTTTAACATATTCTTCACTTGCTTGGCTTGCATATTTTACATTATCTTCGAGTGGACCATTTGGTCGGATAGGATAACATACTTTTGAGTCACTACGCTAGTTTGTTATGCACTTATGCTTCCCACCTCCCCCCCCCCCCCCCCCCCCCCCCCCCCCCCCCCCGCCCGATTGTGCTACGTGCATGTAGGTGTTGACTGCTGGCGTTTCCGTATTTGATGTGTGCATATATTGATCTGTATTTTTGTTCTCTTCAATGCCTGTTGCCTGGATCTGATATTCTTTTGACATTCCATGCTATCTGATATCTCATTCTAAATTGGACGCCGGGCAGAAGATCAACATTGACCGACTTTGGAGTTTGGATAGAAACTTATGGGTCCTTTTCGGTGTGAAGTTTCAAACACGGTTTAGACAGACTAGCCCATTAATCTTAATCTATGTGCTCTTACGTGGGCTTCCAAATTTACGATCATTTATGGTTAATCTTTTTTGAACAAGTTTCATGGATAAATTTGGGTCACCACTAATCAAAAGTTCTTATTTATTTTTCTTCTCTCATTTGCTTATATATAACACAATATCTGCATAGATATCACATGTTCTGTCCAGTAGCAGTGGATTTTAGTTACCAATTATTGTATGTGTTTTTCTACACTCATTTGTATATAGTTTTCTTCACCTCACACCGCACCTTTATATGTCCGAAATATGTTTAAAAGAAACATTTAGCTTGAGATATGTAAAATCTTGCTAGGATTCATCAGATTCTCAATCCTAATCTTACTTTGAGTTATTCATATATCATATTATTAATAATGTATATGGGGTCCCCGTGTATACTTTAAGTTTTTCCATATAATAATAATAATAGCAAAGTTGGATAAGTTGGATGCTAAATTAATGATAGGCTTATTTTCAATAATGATGTGATTTAGACAAAAAAATTAGAGGTATTTAGATTACTTTTCATAATAACATATATGAGTGTTATATTAGATTATTTTTATAATGACAATGTTAATTTAGAAACAAATTAGATACAATGGTATTGCTGCTAAGTGCTAACAATGAGCAAACCTACATAATTAATGGCCAGTTGCTTCTTTTTTTAGGATTAATCTCTTCTCTAACTCGTCATGTGAGGATCAATGTGGTTGCTCTAAAAGTATCCTCTAATTAGTATGAACTATTCCATCAAATCATGCTCATGCTCTTGAAGGAGCTAGTAATAATAGGCGACATAAGCATTAAAATTGATCAATAAATTTGAGACCCATAGTTAACCAGAATGCTTATTTTGGTTCTCTCGCGTTTGTTCTACACAATAAAGTAGCCTGGTCCTGGAATATCTGCACCTTTGTCATCAATCTAGAAGAGAGATCATTATTCTTAAATTAGATTTTGAAAAGGCCTTTGACAAGGTTGAACATGAGTTGATTAAGTTAATGGAGCATAAAGGTTTTCATGATAGATGGATTGCTTGGATGAGGCTGAGGGGGTGTTTGGTTTGGAGTGTTAAAGTTTAACAAACACTGTAGCACTTTCGTCTTATTTGACAAAAAATTTTCAATTTTGGACTAATTAGGCTTAATAGTTTCGTCTCGTAAATTACTCCTAATCTGTGACGATATGTATACAATTAGTCTACATTTAGTACTTCATGCATTTGAGGGAACATTGATGTGATTGGTGTTAAACTTTAACAAAAAGGAAACCCTCATTTTCAACTCTGGTACTTCAGCTGTCGTGTTTAATGGTGTACCAGGGAAGATTGCTTGGATGAGACTGATTTGAGAGAGAACAATGTAGCAAGTACGGTAGCTACAGTATTTTAAGAGAGAAGAATAAGCATCTGGAGCAGCCTCATCCACTTAGGCCGTGTTTAGATCGGCTGATTTGGGAGGCGTCGATTTTGCATAGTGCAAGATTCTTGACCGTAGCATTTCGTTTGTATTTGTAAATTTTTGTCCAAACATTGATTAATTAGGCTTAAAATGTTCGTCTCGTAAAGTACAATAAAACTGTGCAATTAGTTTTTTATTTCATCTATATTTAGTACTCCATGCATATGCCGGTATTTTGATGTGACGGGGAATCTTCTTTTTGCATAGTGGAATTTGGGGTGAAATTTGGTATTTAAACAGGCCCTTATTCTTGCAATCGAACACCCTCAGCGGACAGAATTTCTAGAGATTGTTGCATGATATAGATCGAAGGCGCCAATAACCTTGTGTGATAATATATTATGAAGTCTCTTGTCCATACTATAGAAGATTGATTGCCAGCATCACTCGCCCATTAGTTTGGGTCAAGGCACTAATCCCATTATTAGCTATGCCTATATGCTTATGCTTATCCATTTGACTAGCTTGGGCGACAAACTAGTCCTCATTTGGCGGTGAGTGTCAAAGCACACAGCGGCGCAGTGCAGCATCTACTGTGAATGCGCTTAGGAGAGTTCCAGGATACCTCTTTTGCGAGTGGTATCCGCCACGTCGTATGCTTACAATAACAGATGAATCTAGACCACGGATTCTAGCCGAGTGAGCCTCCGGGCTCTGGAATTGATTTTCTTTCCTCCTCCACGTATTTTCACAATTGAGTCACATCGAATGTTGGAAGACATGTATAAAATATTAAATATAAATTAAAAAAATAATTAATTACATAATTTATATGTATTTTAGGAGATAAATTTTTTAATCCTAGTTAGTCTATGATTGAATACTAATTACTATACCTAAAAACTTTACGGCCCTTGAACTAAACACGTCTGATTTTTATAACCTTCTTCAAAATTATAGTGAGATATGCTGATTAAGCACCGCATTTCTTTTCAAAGCCGTACCACCTGTCTTACTTGAAGTGAAACCTACCACTTTGTTCCCATCAGGGCACCAGGAGAACTGACACAGGGTCCCACTAACAGTAACAGATAAGCCGGGAAAGGCCCTACGTGGCAGCAACCCAGCACCAGCTGCTCCCGGGCTCGAGGATATTTTTGTCCGTATGCCACCATCCCAACAACTGACGGAGGCAAGGGCACCACGTGGCGACTTATGGTTGGCTGCTCGGTCGAGTGCCGGGAGACCACGACCTGTGAGCGCGCCACGTCCTAACCACCCGCACCCGACGGAGCACTCCCCGCTCCACTGCGCGCCCCCCAACAACCCCCCCCCCCCCCCCCCCCCCTCCCCCCCCGGATTCCCTGCGCCGCCTTCCTCTGCTGCATCATTCGCAATCACAGGTCACGGAACTCTACCCACTCGTCAGCACCAAGCTAGCTAGTCCTGACGCCTTTCCGACGAGAGGCGCATGTGGCTCGGTAGCAGTCTTGAGGTTTTGAGCTCTCCTCACCTGGTGTCCATGTCTTTTTGGTGCTGAGCTGAGACTGAGAGACAGGTAAGGAGGAGGAGGAGGAGGGAGGGGATGGAGTTCAAGAACTGCGGGTCGTCGTCGCAGCGCCGACCGGCGGTGGTGGTGGACGAGGGGGCGCCGTTGGCGAGACAGGGGTCGGTCTACTCGTTGACGTTCGACGAATTCCAGAGCGCGCTCGGCGGCGGGGCCGCCGCCGGCGGTGGCATCCCCAAGGATTTCGGCTCCATGAACATGGACGAGCTGCTCCGGAGCATCTGGACCGCGGAGGAGACCCAGGCCATGGCCTCCGCCTCTGCCGCAGGAGCGGGCGCGGGGATGCCGCCCACGCCGCTGCAGCGGCAGGGATCGTCGCTCACACTGCCCCGCACGCTCAGCGCCAAGACGGTCGACGAGGTGTGGCGCAATCTCGTGCGCGACGAGCCGCTGCAGGCGCAGGGGGCGGACGGCGGCGGACACCAGCAGCACCACCGCCAGTCGACGCTCGGGGAGATGACTCTGGAGGAGTTCTTGGTCAGAGCTGGCGTGGTCAGGGAGAACCCCGCTCCAGCTCCTCCAGCGCCACCACCCATGATGCCGCCGCGGCCGGTACCTGTTGCCCCTAAAAGCTCCGCCTTTTTCGGGAATTTACCTGGTGCCGACGACGCCGCAGCTGCGGCAGCGCTGGGGTTTGCACCGGTCGGCATGGGGGATCTGGCCATGATACCGCCCAGGGCGGCAGGCATGGGAGGCAGCGCCATGGCTGTGCAAACAGCGGTGAATCAGCAGCTTGATTCTGGCGGGAAGGGGTACAGCGACCTGTCGTCGCCGACGGAGCCGCTGCCTTTTTCGTTTGAAGGGATGATTCGGGGGAGAAGGCATGGAGGCGGAGTGGAGAAAGTGGTGGAGAGGCGGCAGAGGAGGATGATCAAGAACAGGGAGTCCGCCGCGAGGTCCCGAGCGCGCAAACAGGTCTCAACCTTTTGTACTGAATTCATGCATGTCTTACTGATCAAGCCATTTGTTAGTGAAAGACTTCAATCTTGTTGGGCCGAGAATAAGATGTTACGAAAATTTTATCCAAATTGCTTCTTGCGACTGTAATCAGAGTCATTGTACAGGCAACCTGAGCTTTCTCCTTAAACTGTGTGTTTCTTTAAAGCAGACAATTTTTCGACTTTCTTGTTTCGGTAAAAATTTCTTATTTTACTGCATAGGCTTATACAATGGAGTTAGAAGCTGAAGTTCAGAAACTCAAGGAGCAGAATCAGGAACTGGAGAGGAAACAGGTGTCTTTTCTAATTTTCTCTGCACACACTACAGTTTTTTAGATAAAAGACACACTACAGTTGCACTCCGTTCTTAAATTATAAGATGTTTTGATTTTTCTAGATAAGTAGTTTTACGATGCACTTAGATATACACCATATATTTAGAAAAGTCAAAGCTGTCTTGTAATATGGAATGGAGGGAGTACTTCTTAGAAAAGTCAAAGCTGTCTTGTAATATGGAATGGATGGAGTACTTCTTTAGTGCACCGCCTCTGGAGAAGCATTTATTTTTACTTATTCTGAAATGGGTGGTTTCAGCGTGCCCCATGTTGCTGGCATAGAGTTCCCGTTAATCATTCACTATCTACTCTACTCCTGTATTGTTCAGCGTGACAGCTATAGTACAGTGTGCATTTCTAAAAACAAAAAGATGCACGCTGTAAGGCTGTATATTTCTGGTTATCAATAATTGGAGCATCTTTCAGTACATCATGGACCATGTTTTGAAGTGAACATTACCAAGGAAGGAACACGGGAACAGTTTTTCAGCATATAAATAGACTTTACATCAGGACCACATTTCGTTTAGGTGTAATGATACTGCATCATAGGTTATGCTGAACAACTCTTAAGAATAGGCACACATTCTTGCATCGCGGCCTCTGTTCTTTCAATGTGCTCATTGTACTGATCGTTCCTTTCTTTATAATGCAGGCAGAGATTATGGAAATGCAGAAGAACGAGGTAAGTGTTAATTCCAAACTTCCTGTGTTTGACCCCTGTATATTATCTTGACGCTCTTTCTGGTTTGCTAAAACTTTGGCAGAGAAATATTCAGCCTGTAAGCATACTGCTTCTTCTATTACTTTGCCAATAACCAAAGATGAAAGAATGGCATGAAGTAAATTCCATATTATTCAAATATACTCCATTAGTCTCACGTTGTGAGTTGCTAGTTGAGCAACCAATCACTAAATAAATTGGTTGTAGGATTCAGTTGGGGACTCACACTTGCAGGGTTTCTTTCTATTCCGGATTCCGCACATTTAGTTCAACTTAACTTCTAATATACTACATTTTTCCTTTTACCTCCTTTTAAAATATTTTACTGCAGATATCTGAAACAGTTAGCAGATATACAACATTGCTACCAGCACATTTATAATTCTAACTTTTCATAATGATCCACTTGTTTTTGCATTTGGTACTGATGATTGCAAATTTTGCTCGACAGGTACCAGAAACGTTGAAGGATCCATTCGGACGGAAGAAACGGCTGTGCTTGCGAAGAACATTGACTGGTCCTTGGTGATGATTGTCTGGAACAGCAGATGACTTGCACTAGCTACATACCTGCAGTGGTGCTTGGGATCTGTACATAATTTCTCTCCTATAGACTAGCGATGAACATAGTCGGAATGATTGTACTGTTAGCTCCCTTCTGCCGCTTATGTAGTACAGCAGTACCATAGTGGTGGAATCGAAAACTGACATGTAGTATGTTACTAGAGAACCAAATGGAGTGAAGCCGGCCGCAAGAGTCAGCTTTACCATCCTTCAGTGCTTGTGTAGAGTTGCCTAGGTTTGCATCTTGCCAGAACATCGTATAGAGATTGGATGATTTTAAAAGATCAGTGACTGGGTGTAAGTAGATTGATGGGATCCAAGCATGTCAGCGTTCAGGATGCAGCCACGTCTTGACGACTGTATATCTGATGGCTATAGAGCAGTAGTATGCAAACTGTACCGCTGCTGCTTGTGTGTAATGGTGAAATTGGAATCCCTTATTTAGTTATTTGTATTGCTTAGCAAATATACTCACAAGGGCTTCTAAATACCAACATTGAAGTGGCGTGAGTTAAGTTGTTTTTTGAGTGGTTTAGTAGGGTCGTTTTGACCAAGCTGGAGTGGCGTGAGTTAGTTGGGTCGATTCGACCAAGTTGCAAGTGGTGGCGTGAGTTGTGGTAGTTGTATCAAAGTTGTACAGGATGAGTGCGACACTTTCCTTAGTTGTATGGTTTTTTTAGCCTAGTTTTCATTAAAAAACTGGGCTGGCACTTGCCTTTTTTTTTCTTTCTTCGTCTAATAAAAATCACGGCAAAGCTTTGTCATCATTTCTAAAAAAAATACCAACATTGAAAAGTTGGATAGAGTCTTAGTAAGTACATATTTGGGAGTAAAAATTCCCATTAGCAATGGTGCAAGCTTTAGGTAGGGATATTTTATATTTCAGACCATTCTGGAACTTCTGCTCATTGTGGTAATCGATAGTTGTTGACATTTGAATTGTGTTGGTTAACATGGGAAGGGTTCTATATTAAAAAGTGCAATGTGTTTGGAATAAGGAGACAAGAGGGTCCAACTCAATGCAAAGATGGCAATGCAAAATACAATGTTTGCGTTAGTACTTGAGAGGTTGGGAAAGAAATGAAAAGGCAAAATTAGATGAGAGAAAGAGGTTATTACAACTAACAAGTTTTGTTGATGCTTTAGATAAGAAAGCGGAATTTTCCTTTCTTTTGCCAAGACAGGATCTATCATATGCTGAGGGAATAAGAGATCGCATTGTTTCAACGCTCCAAATCTAAAGAAGATGGGACAATAATACAAAGTACTTCCAACCTATTGCAAATGGCAAGCATTGCAAAACTCATTTTCCAAATGGAACATGATAAAAGCACTAGGCCCGATGATTTTCTGGCAGAATTTTATCAAGTGTTCTGGGAGGTCATAAAAGTTTATTTGATGGCAATGTTTTATGACTTTCTTAATGGGAAACAAACTTGTTTAGCCTCAATTTTGGAATTACTAACTGAGCGCGGTCGCAATTTTTTTTTGGAATTACTAACTTTACTCCCAAAGTGTCAATAAGAAACCCTAATACAACAATTCAGGCCAATTTGTTTGTTAAGTGCTAATTTCAAAACTTTTACAAAAGTGGCAATGATTAGAATAAATAAGGTTGCTCAAAAAGTATTAGTCCCTCATAAACGACTTCCCTTCCTGAAAGATATACTTTGTAAAGGCTAAAGGGTAGTCATTTTACACGAAAAAAATCCATAAGTTACTCCATCCGTCTATGAAAAGATGTAACTATCAGATTTGTGCAAGTCAAACTAGCTTAACTTTGACTAAGTTTATAGTGAATAGAATTAACATTTATGTCTCTAACTGTGTTTACTACAAAAAAAATATACATTATAATTAATTTAATGATACTTATTTTGTCAAACTTTAAATTATTTGACTCTAAAAAATGACAGTTGCATCCTTTTATGGACAAAGGGAGTACAAAGTAAAATAGGTCAATGGGGTAATTTTAAAGGTAGACTTTGAGAAAGTTTGATAAAGTCAAATGTCCTTTTTTGGAGCAAACTCTTTGGATGAAAGGTTTTTCCACCATTGTGATGTCATTGGGTTCATCAATTTTGTTTGTGGTAGATGATCTTCGATAGGCTAAAAAACATGGACCCCTAGCAAGGATTCAATGATTTTGGTGGTTGATTGGCGATATAACCATTTAGACTAACAAGAGTAGCTAGTATATAAGGTATATTGGTCCATAGGATGGCAAGATGGACTTGGCTAGACTAAGGTGAAGATTAAGGAATCAACACCACAAATGAAAAGTCAAATAGGATCAATGAAATCCCTGAAAAACGAGCAAGAAGTTCAAGACATAAAAAAAGAAGCCTAGACAAAGAGACGCGAAGAAACAACACTCAGAGAGCAACAGAGTTCCCTGGTGGCACCATATTAACTCTCTAGTGTAGCACCAGACAAACAATTAGACAAAAGACTTCCAATAATCAGTTCAACGACTAGCTAGTGATATTCTTTGTTTCCTCTCTGTCTTTGGATTCATCTAATGACCCAGGACGTAATCCTGGGTGTGAGGAGTAAAAATCCAAAAAAGATTGAAAATTTTTCTTATAAAATTAAATTAGATTTATTTCGTACATTTATTTTTGAGAAAATCCAGGGGTCAGAATTCCATATAGTTTGAAAGTCCCAAATGATCATACCATTGTTTCTTATTCACCAAACCTATTCTTATCTCTATACTTCTAATCCTGAGCCAAGCTCAGGCCGTTCATTAGCCCACGTCACCGATTTTTCTCGGCCGTTCGATTCACATCCTGAGTTCAATCGTGCCATCCGTGCAGGCACCATTTGTTTCGGCCCAGTTCCAGAGCCGTCGGAATCTAGGGTCTTGTTTAGTTCAAAGAATTGGGAAGAAAAACACTGTATCAGAATTCCTGTAGCATTTCGTTTGTATTTGGTAAAAATTATCCAAATTTTGACTAACTAGGCTTAAAATGTTCGTCTCGTAAAGTACAACAAAACTGTGCAATTAGTTTTTGATTTCATCAACATTTAGTACTCCATGCATTTACCGATATTTTGATGTGATGGGGAATCTTCTTTTTGTATAGTGAAATTTGGGAGAGAATTTGAGGAACTAAACAAGGGGTCGAGTTTTGCCGAAGCTGCACGAACTCGCGGGACAGAGCCAGGTAGATTCGCCGATGTACGCTGCTGTTGCCGCCTTCATCCACCATGTCCAGCTCCTCCGAGTGCTCCAGCTACGGTGGGTTCTCGTCGCCAGAGGCGGAATCGTCGCAGCACCGCCACCTGTGGCCCATATGCACGAGCGTCGCCGCTGCCACGGTAGCCACGCGGGGGGCGAGACGCCCGCGCCTGTGCCGGAGAAGAAGGTCACCAAGAAGGCCGGCGCCAACATCCATGCCAAGCTGACAACGCCATCTCCAACGACAGGCGTGTGCCGGGGGCGTCGCATGGGGCGGAGTCCGCGTGCTCCACGGCGTCCTAGTACTGGCGCTCCTGCCTCAGTAAGACGCCGTCCACGCGAGGCCAGCAAAAGCGTTCCGACGCTGAGGCGCCGGCCGCGGTGCTGCTGCTGCGGGGTGGGGGCTTGTGGTCCCCACATGGAGCAAGTACTTCTGCAGTCTCTATGAGCTGTTCGTCATGGTGCACTAGCAAGCCAGCCTCTGCTCAAGTCCTCTTCGTCTACTTTTTTCACGTCCTCGTCATCTACCCTGCATGTCATATGTTCGACAAAATGCCTATACCACTTTGGTAACATGAACTGAGAAGTTTTAATTTGAGGACTTGCGATGACAATTCATATCAGATGTTTATGTCATTCAATGGCAATTAGTTCACATGACTACATCTGGGAATGCTCAACAAAAAAAGTTTTCACAAGTCCTTTTCGTGCCTTTTCTTATTGCTTTGCATAATCATTGAGTATTCTACTGTTTAACATGATTCTTCTAGCAAACATAGTTTGATCTAATTAAAACAGTTCTTTACAAATTACTATATGCAGAGATGGAACAAGGTGAGGATTACTATATCGACAAGCGAAGATTACTATATGGACGAGCCCTAGCTGCAGAAAATTACATCCAAGGAAGAAGCCTATTAAAATGAAATTTGTCTAATCAATACTTTGCTAAAATTCTTGGTAAGAGGTAAGATTCTCACTAGTAGTTGCTTTCGTTTTGTGCTTCTTTTGGGCATTTACCTAAACTTGCAGGTGTTGTTTCAACCAAACAGAGCCTGGTCAAAGAGAGTTGAACGTGAATGCCTTTGGAGAACGATATACCAGGTTAGCCATGAGGAAACAATAATGTATAGCTCAGTATGGCCTTTTTTAAGTTCAACTAATCTTCAGTACATATTGAGGACAATATCAGCATTGTCATATTTGAGATAGCTTCTTCATGTTTGGCCACAGTGCCACACCTATAGCAGCTGCGCATCTTAGTTTCCTCATTCCACAAGCTTAACTCTTTTCTTTAATTTTCAGCTCATCTGCACGGTTGATGGTTGCTTTTTAGTGTTCATATAAGTTTAGTGTACTCCAAATTTGTAAATTGATCAACTCGGTTTATATACGTTCGAATAGAAAACAAAGTAATGCCTATTCTCTTATTCTATTAACCAAATTTTGTTTGCCAACATACTTCCTGCAAGTTGTTCTTCCTCACAATAACAGTAATATACTTGTGTATGCCGAAATCTCTACACCCTGAGTCCTCCATGCAAGACACTGGGTACACTACGTCTTACAGAAAAGATAAGAAAAAGCGAAGCGGGAAGGGTCACACAGAGCTTATTTTGGGCTCTGTTCCTGAGGCATACTCAGATAGATAGATAGATAGATAGATAGATAGATAGATAGATAGATAGATAGATAGATAGATAGATAGAGAGGTGTCAGGCTAGCTTTCAAACAATATCAGCAGAAAACATCTATATAAATTCTCACACGTCTTCGATTTCCCAGGCCCACTTACATTATGTGCACTATCACCTTCTGGTAGGTAATATAGTTTTTACAATGGCTGTGAACTACTGAACTGGATGGAGAGCACAGATGAGAAGTGGCCTACTGGTATTTTTTTTTTCTTCTTCCTCTTGCTGAAACAGCCCTGATGCACATCATCTGTGGACTGCCATGATTTCACCAACAATGTCAAGTTCTGAGCTACACTCAAATATTTAGAATTACTGTTGTTAGACAAATGAACAATCACATCACATGTTAATTTTCTCCCATAAGTACCATAATAGTTTTATGAAGTTCCAGGTTTCAGATAATAGTACGAATCTAACATGAGCCATTTGGGCACCAAAAAAACACAAACGCTCTATCTATTCAATGATACTTGAGCACCAAATCAAACAATTGATGATGAAATACTTCTTTATCAATATTTGCAGCATTACCTTGAAAGGAACCTTGAAGCTACAGAAAGGGAACTCAATCTTGACGAAGAATCAAGCAGAAAACACTCAAAGGAAAAGCCAAGCCACAGGAATCTTAGAGATGGTCAACAGCTCTTGGGATAGTCCTTTCATCTTCTTATAAACTCGTCTTTAATGTTGTATAATTCACAGTTGATTGCATGTTTCCAAATTAATTAACTGTAAAGCCTTTCTATGCAACCCTTTCTCAAAGTTAAATTTAGGCCTATAACAGTTTATTCTGGCACCCGGGTGTTTTCCATGGCTCAATAGTTCATATCGGGATCTGCGTTTAATAAAATAATTATCAAAACATGATATCATACAAGTTTATCCATGAATTCAAATTTGATTTCAAGTGTTCCTATTATCTCCATTGGTGGCACATCATCAAGCCTGGATATAGGTAGAGTCAATGGTATAAAAGTTGAAGAAATTTCACATTTTCCTCAAATGATAGGCTGATTCAAGTTTAATAGCTGTACCACTGCAGTTCCATGATGAGGTACTTTGTGAACAAGCACCAATCCTTACATCTTTTATTATTTATCTTCAGATTTCGAATTTTTGCTCTAGCAAAGACCTCCACAATCAAATGGGCTGGTTCACTCTAGCAGCAGCGCGGCAAAGCCGCGCTTGTTTTCTAGTCTCTTTCTAAAGGAATTAAAAAACAAAATAAAGAATAAAAAATACTAGAATTTTGGATTTTTCAAATTTCTCTCATTAAATATTCCAGTATTAAGAATGGGTTTAGTTACTTAAATTCAAAAAGCGAATCAAAGAACTTCGGTATCTAGTTATTAGTTAAACATATTTATTAAAATTTAAAAAGATTGAATAATTTTATATGTAATCATTTTTGTATTTCTTTCTGTTAAAATAAAAGAGCTCTCTTGTTTCGTAATTGATTGAATTCCAAAGTTGACACTAGAAATTTTCACCAATCAATGGTTAGTTTTTGCTATATGAATTAGTGCTTTATTCTCATAAACTTGTTGGCTATTCATTAGTTTCTGCTTCATAGCCAGAGCCTGAAATTTGTAATTATGGGGGTGTTCGGTTACAGTCGCAGCCACAATCGTAGCTACTACAGTAACCTCTATATCATTTGGGTCCCTTAGCACTAAAATTATACTGCAAATTTTTAGCAGGACTCTGTTTGGATCCACCTGCTAATAAGTGGTTGGATATTGAGTTGAAGGTGCATATGAATTATTAGCACATATTAGCAACTCCAAGCATGCTAACGGAACGAATAGTTAACTTCCATCTAGCTAATAATTAGCAGATTTATTAGCAGGTCTATTTAGTTCTATTAGTACTAATTTTAGCTTTTTTTGAATATAGTACTAATTTTAGTTGCTAATTTTTAGTGCTAATAGACCAAAACAGGCTAAAAAAAACTAATGGTTATGGGTCATTGGGTCACCGATGAAATGGGCCGATCTGACATTGCTCCAAATACCGCAAGCAGCGGAACCCAGTCGACAATCTCTCTTACAGCCCACATCGATTCCGTTAGTCTCGGCCCAGCTTGCGCCCGTCGCAGCACCCAGTCGGGGATCGGACCGGCGGAAACTTTGTCACACACTCACAGAGAGAGAGAGCACTTCACTGCAGGGACGAAGTACACCCGTGAACACGGTTCACCGGTCATCATCCCGCCGACGATCCACCCTAGCCTCGCCAGCCAGCTAACTGCTAACCTACGATTTCATTCCCTGATCTATGTACTCTTAACGTATGCATATTTATATGAACTTTTCACAAAAAAAACCTACGAGCTACGTATTCATGTAGCGCAACAGACCAACAGTGCACGATGGGATAGGATAGACTAGAAAACAGGCGCGGCATTGCCGCGTGCCTCCCTGTTTCAGGCCAGCATGTGATATGTGAGTTGATTTGAAGATGATCAGTGTGTTATCTAGCCCGTGTGCCCCAACGATTGGAGCGAACTGATCCCATGGATATTTGTCACGTTCGAAATAAGTTGTTGATGTCTTGGGCGCATGCTGGGTGCCCTTATTGAGTTGTAATAGCACTAAACAGTTGCTATGTAAAATAGTGCGATGCAATTTGTATTCATTGCAGAATTTTTTTAGAGTCTTATTTTTTTTTATACTTGGATAGATTATCTTGTCAGATTTTTGTTAGACCCCTTGAAGAGCCTCATAATGATTGCTATATAAATATGAAAGTCACGAAGTACGTAGATGTAAGCACAATTTCTCATAGAAGAGAATTGTTTGATTCGAGAGAGGTTTTCAAGGAACTTTTGGAGATGCTCTAAAGACGGTAAACTGTACAGGTAGTGAAGAGAATTGACTCACTCATAGTCCCATAGCTGTAGCAATTGTGATTTTGTATCCCTATGCGACGAAATTATCAATGCGGATACCATTTTGTATCTTCTTTGATCAATACAATTATATGTTGCATTGTATTTACTGGGGTAAAAAGCTTCGTCAGTGGTCATTTCATTTTCACCGATGCAAAGATGGCCTGGCATGCACATATAATAATTAGTTTTATCAGTAAAAATGATAAGTTTACATTTTGTAGTTCCTAGCAATTTTAGGAATATAAGTTGTGCTGGAAATAGAGATATGAGAAAGACAATGATACAGAAGAGTGAAGGCTTAGGCAAACTTAAGATATATTAACGTAATACTTGATGGGATTTGAATATAACAGAGAAGAATAAAGACTGCACATCAGTTTCTTGTCCATATCGATTTTGTAGTACCTTAGGAACAATATAATACATAATATGGATTTCTAATCGAGTGAAAATCTAACTACGGTTTGAACAAATGGCAGATAGTTAAATAGTTAATACATATAGAGTATATAATAACTTTTGACGAAGAGGGGCATAGTATGACATCTTCTAGCCTATTCGTTAGAATAAGCAAAAACATTGCTAAAGTAAACAACGGTATGAATTTTAGAAATTCAGTGGTTCATGTTTAACTTTCCTGCAGATACAATGATGAGATCTCTCTGCAATTCTTGGCCAGCTGTGACCCGAGTAAAAAATCTGTTTGACCCCAGCAGCTCCCATCATATGTTGATTCAGTACGTAATTGATAGCAGGAAGCAGATAGTAGTCTAGTTTGCAAATGAGGACAGAGTAGATAAGTGGTCATAGCATCCTAGTCTTTTATGAATTAGAGCAAGCTTTGCAAGTTAAATGGCGATGTGAGAATTGCCGGCACCTATAACTCACCGAATCTTAAAAAGGACTCACAGGAAAAGATAATTAGGATATTATAATGAAGAACTATTTGGAGAGCTATACAGCCTGATTTGCATAATACGTGATCACTACAATGTGCAGTACGAATGCAAAATTGGAAGAGATTGAAGTGCTTCAAGTTGAGAATAGATACTTCAGAGTATGCTCTTTTGGGTATATCTTGTTTTATAAGTTACTAAATGAGGAAGTTTTTCACTGTGGTTATCCACATGGAAACAGCAACAGTGGATTTGTCTAGTACTTATGCCCATTTAATAGATAATGAACCTGAATTTATATCTAAAGTTGATAATAGGGTTAATTTAAAATTACATAGAGTTCATAAATCAAAAGGGATATTAGTGTTAATTTAATATTACATAGAGTTAGTGAATCAAAAGGGATATAGCAATCTGAAATAGAAAATTTCCTTGGAAGGTTGAGCCCGGTTTCCTGAATGGCTGAATAATTCTCTAATTCCAAGAGTCCATTATGATTACCCTTACATACAGCCAAGAAAGGTTGTGTACAGGGCACGGGTAAGAACACAAATGATACAATTGTACACGTCACGGAAGATCTCATAAGTACATTAAGGCAAAACAATTATTGTTGCATGAGGATGACTCCTACCGGAGAATAGGTGCCAGATTGACATCACTTGACAGAAGTGCAAGGTGCTATTATCAGCTAAACACATATGGCCTCATTAATTAAATTTAATGTGAACATCAGTTAGCCAGGCAACTCCTATAGGGTACTACACGGATAGGAGAATGAAACCAAATAAGTTCAAAAATCTGAGAACGTACTCTGAATCAGTCTGTGTATCTTGCAATCCTGTCAAAAAACTACTAAGTTGTCATGGATGTTAAATCCTGAATCCTAACCAATCTTAGCATCAATCGATGCAGGGAATCCAGAAACAAGCTGGGAGAGGGTGTTGGACAACAGATGCAGGGAAGAGGAACCGGACCTGGGGGGCACTTTGGACAGTCAATTGGGAGTCGGCTACAGCGACTTCACTCTGCAGTCGGCAACTCTTAGCCTCCGTTGTAGATCGAACGGCCAAATCATCACCGAAGTCATCTGGCAGGCCGGTTTGAGCGGCCCATATTGGCCCAGCACAGACACGCTTCCTTCGCTGCTTGTCGTAACTCGCAAACGTGCCCTTCGTCTCGGCCGCCGTCTCGAGTCGCAACCTCGCAGGTGCGGCAAGAAGTGGCGGCGACGTCGCTGGTGCTGCTGAGGCTGGCCATGTCCGGCGCAACACGGCGGCGCTGCTACGCCACGTGGAGTCTGTGGACGAGACAGTGGCCTGGCTGTCGTGCTTCTTGGCCTGTACAGCGATGACAATTGACAAGCACGTCAGATTCATGGCCGGCGGTGCTGTGAACTAGCACTGATGTAGTGTCTAGTGATGGCGCTGGCACAGTCGCCACGGGCGCGGCTATGGTGCGTCATTGGTGCTGGCACACCCCGGCCAACCTGGTGCTAGCGGGGATCGTCCTCGCGAGGCGGCCACGACCTTCTACAAACTCTCTGCAAGCAAGCTGTATAAGAACTGTCACCCGCAGTACGCGCCAGCGTGACGCCCATGCTTGCTGACTTCGCCGCCGCCTGCTCCGCCTCGGCGCCTCCTCGCCAAGTGCCACGAAGGGCGCAAAGAGCTAGGAGTCGGAGTTTTCCATCTTTGCAACTTGCAAGGCTCTGGTAACGGACGAGAGCTGCAGGATCATCAAGAACGCGGGCATGACACGTATCAACGATGACCTGTGTGACTTGGCGACTCCGTGCTCTCTGTGCACTTATTGGGTCAAGGCCTAGCCCATTGATGGATGGAGCGCGTGGGAGCTGGTAGTCGTTGGATCGAGGGGACGGTGTGGATCAGCTGACTGCAGAGTGAAGTCGCTGTGGCCGACGGCAGAGGATCTCGTTCCGTCAATTGACCAGGCGAGGGGAGCAGTCGGCGCTTGGGCGAGTGCGTTGTCGATGGGCTCCACGCGGCAGACCTAGGCGCGGCGTCGATGGAGATCTCGGCAGCGGGCCTCCTCGTGCGACGACGTCGATGGGCCTCGTTCGAGCGAGCAATGCTGCGGGCGTCCGCGTAGCCTCTTTCCACTCGTGGGTGCCGAAGGTGAATGACGGGGGATGGCGAGGTGGACGTGATGACGACAACGGAGGGGAAGGGGCCCTTGGGCTCCAGGCCTCGAGCTGTGGAGGAGCAGGGGAAAAGAGAGTATACGGGCAGGGGGCCGCCAGGGCTCCAGCGCTCGAGCCGTCGGGGTGGCCGTAGCCGCCGTGCCTGCGCCGGGAGCGGGCGACGTCTGGTGGGTGTTGGGGGTCCGGCCACGCGCGGCCGCGGCAGCTGGGCCAGGCGCGGCTGGTGGGGGGTGGGGGTCCGACCACGCGCGGCCGCGGCAGCTGGGCCAGGCGCGGCTGGTGGGGGGTGGGGGTCCGACCACGCGCGGCCGCGGCAGGGAGCCGGCACCAGCGCGGTTACGTCGCGCCGCCTCGCCTGTGGGGTGGTGGCCGCGTCCGACTGGGCCGCGGGGCGAGGCCCGCGCCGCGCCGCGACGCCCGAGAAGGCTTGCAAGGTTTCGAAGAAACTGGCGGGGACCCGGGCGCACCTGCTGGTGCCCGTGCCATAGCCAGGGATGGCCGGTGACCTCCCGGCCACGGGCAAGCGGCTTGAGCCCGCACGAACAGGCGGCGGCGGTCACCATGGCGGAGCCAGCCGGAGAAGGACACTGGAGGAGCGGCGTGAGGTGAGGGAGGAGCTAGCAGGGGCTTCGATTTGGGCAAGGATTCACGAATGAGGAAGGATGGGCGGCGGCAGTGGGTAGCTCGGCCGCCGGAAATGGCGTCCGTGGCTGTGCACAACAACAGAGGGCGATCATTCGGGAAGGCTCGGGAAAGGCTAGCTCAACGGTGCTTAATTGGACGGCGTGATCGAACTGAGCAGTTGAATCGGACGGCCGCGAGAAATGAAGCGACGTGGCTCAATGGCGTGCGCGAGCTTGAACTCGCGTTTCGAAAGGAAAAGATTTTGCATCGGATGCTATCCTGAATGAACTTCACAGTTCGTGCCATCATCGTGTCGTGTGGCAATGGCAACAGCTGCTCCCAGTCCCAGATCACGACGATAAATGTGCAACATTGACGTCGAGTGAATTTGGACTTGGGCCTTGTTTAGATGCTCGATTCGGGCATCCCGAATCACTGTAGCACTACTGTGCTGCACTGTATCAAATTTGTTTTTATTTGGTAATAATTGTTCAAACATTGATTAATTAGACTTAAAATGTTTGTCTCGTAAAGTACAACAAAATTGTGCAATTAGTTTTTGATTTTATCTACATTTAGTACTTCATACATGTGCCGGCATTTTGATGTGATGGGAAATCTTCTTTTTGCATAGTGGAATTTGAGGATAAATTTGAAAATCTAAATTTGAGCCATATGCTATGCCGTGCGCTAGCGTGGGTGAGTGGGTCTACTCCCTCCGTCTCATAATTATTTTCCTAGAGCGCTTTTATTTTCTTAGGAAAAGAAAAGAAAAAGGTAGACAAACTTGTAGATTGCAGTAGTGTAAAAAAATCTGTAGTGATCAAACTTTCTTAAATTTAGCTAGATTTATATTAAATATTAGAAATTAGAAATATTTTATAATCAAATAAGTATTATAAAAATTATATTTGATAAATGATATTAATTATGTACAATAAATATTAATATTTTATATATATTTAGTTAAATTTTAAAATACTTTATTTTTTAGAAAGTGAGAATGACACTTTTTATAGGACAGGGAGTGTATCTTACATTGCTAATTTGTTACTAGATGCGCTAAGAAAAAAAAGCTAAATTCTAGAAATTCTCATAATAATCAGAGATATCTGATCTTTAATTTGTTAGACTCTAATCATCCTCTCCTATAATAACCATTATATCAATTATAATTTATTTACACGGGCAATCTTACTAGTTAAAACAACTTTAGTGTCAGTTAGAGAGTGCTTCCGCATAGAACCATAGATAGGAGAGTACTAGTTTATTGGGCACACTAACACGATCCATAACTCATCATCAACGTAATCTGCAAAGCTACAACTACAACAGAGCTCCTATGTCTTCTGATGGCAATGAAACTACGGAGAAAACTAGCATCAGCAAAGCTGCCTCGCACGGAGGCCCCAACAAAAGAAACCAGATCGGCCCGCCCCCAAAAGCTGGGACAGCGCCACGCTGTGACCGAATAATACCACACCCGTCGACCGTCGTCGTGCGTCCAGCGTCCTCGGCTCCTCCGGTGTCGTTGGTGTGCTTCGCTTCCCACCGCGGTCGAGCGATCAGGGCATCGATCAGGACCGCAGCCACGACGCAGCCGTTTAACTTATTGGCGAGTGGGCACTGGCCCCAGACAGGACGCCTGGCATGTCCTGGAGCACGTGCAGGGACAAGAAGCGAAAGCACCAGCGCGGCCGAGCGTGCCGTGGTCGCAAACAATGCGCCAGCCCCGCGCGCGTGGTGGCGCACGGTGCCACAGCGCAGGCGGTCGGCCTCTCCCCTCTCTGCCTTTCTGGTACGAGCGGCAGGCTAGCGGTTGCCAAAGGCAGCGGCAGCCGTGGGCTGGCGCCCGTGTCGTGGAGCCGGCGCCGGATCAGCACGCAAGATCGTGTCTCGTCCGTCGTCTTGGCCGTTGGGTAATGTGCGTGCTCGACTGCCCGGTGTTCCCCCGCGGAACGAAGCGAACCGCGGGTCGGATCGGAGAGCGCGCTTTACAGCGGCGCGGCGGCCAGCGCGCGGCCGGTCGTTTGCCAGCTTTCGCCGCCGCCGCTGTGCGGGCAGAGCGACGAGGAGTGGCTGCATGCGCCGTGCAGGATCCAGGATCCGATCTCGCCTGGCCGGCAGGGCGTACGTACGTTCCCGGTGGCCGTGTGGTTGGGCATTATATCCTCCGTACCGCAAGCATATCATACCGCGGTCGTTCGTTAGGAAGGTGGCAGGGCGAATATTTGGCCGGCACGGGCGATCTGCCACTACTCACTAGTCACTACTGCCAGTCCGATCCGTCTGCTGCTTCGCGCACTTCCTTCCTCGGCCAATAACCGGATGATTAGGCGTAGGCATGCATTATTGCCATCCGATGGCGATTTGCTGCGGCACTAAACAAACGGTGTGGTCCAATGCCTTTTTCGTTTCTGTGCAGAGTAATACAAACTCCCACCGCATCGTGTGCCCCCTGCTCCCCCTGGGGAACAGATAAGCCCCGTGCACGTACTACGTAGTACGTACGAACTGCATACATAAATGCACGGATGTACATGTTGCATGCTGTCAAGTGTACTACGGCAGTGTTTAGTTTTCCATTCCACCTAAAAAATTTTAAGTATTAGTCTATTATTTTACAAAATGGAACTAAACGCTATGTAAAATTTTTGACAAAAAAGTATCAATTCTTCATTTTAGATTTTGGCCTCTTGAGGCAAAAAAAAAAAAAGCCAAAAAGTCAAAAAGGCCTCACCCATCCCACGAAAGATTTGGGCCCTATTCGGCAGGCTGTTTTTTTGGTTTATAAGCCGGCTGTGGCTGATTTGCTGTGAGAGAAAAATACTGTTCCACGGCTGATAAGCCGTGCTGATAAGCTCAGCCGAACAGGGGGTTGGTATTTTGGATGGAACTAAACACACCTATGAAAATTTTAGCATTTTGCATTTCATCGTTCCAAAGCAGTTGCATTTTTCATTATGCATTCCATACAAAACTAAACACAGCCTACGCACCTCTGCTACTTTAATACTAGTAGTTCTCTACTTTACATGCTCCAGTTGGTTATCGTTAGTTACAGATAATGAGCATCTGCTCATCAGCAGGATTGGTCCTCTCAAGTCTCAAGCAGGGGGAGCCGGTACAGAGCTAGCGTGGCAACTATAATTCGCCCGTCTCGTGCAGCATCTGCACGCGTGCCACTCTGAATAATCGCGGTTGCTAGTTCGGTGCATGTTCCCTCGCGAAGCAAATGAGCCAAACTGGAACATTACTATACAGTCGGATCACAAAGGGTGTTAGAAAACCGAGTGTGTGAACTGTCCATGTAGGACTTTAGCCAGACCGAACAAGGCACCAGGCGATACCGCGATATTATAGTTGAAGGAATCTCACTCAAGGACCACAACAGAATATGTGGCCCGATGGACTTTCAGATACTTACGTACATTGCTACAAGGTCAATTGTCGGTTGCATTGTAAAGGTCCACCAGGCACAGGCAGGCAGGTGTTTAAAATCCTTGCGCGCTCGTTACAGCGTGGCTGCAGGTAGACTTCCAGTTTCTTAGCCATTGTTTAGTTCCCAATTCCTACCATAAATTTTACTATGCAAAAAGAAGATTCTCCGTCACATCAAAATGCTGGCACATATATGGAGTACTAAATATAGATGAAATAAAAAACTAATTATACAGTTTTGTTGTACTTTGCGAGACGAACATTTTAAGCCTAATTAATCAATATTTGGACAATTTTTACCAAATAAAAACAAAAGTTATTATAGTACGACATGACGCGTACTGTTCCAAATTGGGTGCCCCAACTTTGGAACTAAACACGGGCTTAGGCATAACCATATAAGCCAGGAGCTCACAGACAAGCCTCGTTCAGCAGTGTGACAGGGCAATAGGTCCTGCGTCCTGGATTTGTATGCAGAAAAGTACACACACTTTATTTTAACGCATGGGCTCAAAGATCGTCGGATCGACTATCCTGATAGTTCGCTGAGGTTTTCTACTCCATCTATTCTAAATTGTAGGTCACTTTAGCCATGTGCTAAGTCAAATTTTTTTCTAACTTTGTTCAACCTTATACATCAACATCTATCAAATTGGTTTCACTAAATTATCCATGGAACATGTTTTGTTATTGCATTTAGTTGAAGCTGTGACGTTGATATATTTTTAAAAAGCTTGATCGAAGTTATATAAGTTTGAACATTAAGATAACCAAGGATTGGAAGGAGTATAGTATGTGTGATAAACTATCCTTGGAAAGTTGGAAGTAGATGAGAAGCGGTCAGCTTATTTGGCATACCGTCCTACCTTGCCGCAGATCTTAGTATTTCTTGGCCCTTGTCTAACAAATATTGGTCCATCAGGTGCAGTTTTGCCCAACAGTTCTATGCTTACGTGAATATCTGATAATGATAGCCGTATCTGTGAAAGTGAAGCGCGGATGTAAGACGATGGCAACACCGTACCATTTCCTGCACATCAATACTAGTACAGAACAACTAACACCATAAACAGTCAAGTAGAAATGCATGTGTCACCGTGTCAGTTCGTCAGCTGTAGACTGTAGAGCCAGCTGCCTCCCAGCCTCCCTTTTTCAGAAATGTGAACTGGTGGGCACTATCCTTGTCCATGACCATATCTACGCGCATGTCGGAGACGATCAGACTGAGACGGACACACGGGAGTGGGCAGGCGCCAACCGCAAGGCGACGCCGTGGGCTTCACCTTCCCAGCGGCAACGGCGCCGGTGCATTCATTAATGGCTGCCGCGCCACCGCTCGCTGGGTGCCTGCCTGCGTCACACAGCTCACAAGTCACAAGCAAAGCGAGAGGGCGCCAGCCTTGTTCACGTACGCCTCCACGGGCCGCTCGCGTCGCGCCCGTGCCGCGCGCAACTGCGACGGAGACATGACCCCGCCAAATGAAGCAAGGGACAAAGCCTTTCTTTTTGGGCGGGTACACCGTGGCGCACGGAAAGGGGGCATGGAGTGCGCCCGTCGCCCGGTCGGTCCGTGCATGAGCTAACTGCTTCCACGATGTTCGTTTCCTTTCAGATACGAAAAGGGTAATTCTGGTTATGAGTTGTTAATCGGCGTAGCTTAGCTTGTACCACGAAAACTAATGATCATGACCGCAAAGCTTAGTGCGCAGGGGAAGAAAAGCTACAAGGAACAGCAGAGGATGTCGCGACCGGGAGGCAACTGCACGTATGCTCCTCATGCCGGGCACCCAAGCAAAACATGCTCATGCTACACAGCCTGTGAAAGCGTGACTGCATTTCGATCATGGACCTCGCATTGCATTGTCTGCTGATCCATGGAGGCCATGCTAAGCTATCGTCGGATTGGACTATTGAAGGAAGGTTCGCATGATCTGTTTTCGGATAAACAAGGCTATAGCCAGTAGGAACACATCAGCACCCACCCACCGTGCCTGTTAAATCTTCGACGTACTAACGGTATCCAACAGTACGCACTCAAAGAAACGTTTAAAGATTCATTCACCAGTCCGTTGCAGAATATGGATGGAGGAGCGTTTTTATTTTTAACTAGTACTGTGCAAATGTGCCTTCTCGGTGAATTTAGCTCTCATTTCTGGGACACTGTATCTTACAACGAACGGTGCTTGGCGCACATGAGCACGGCATAATTTACTCTCGCGCTCATGCGCGCGAACATGGCCTAGTTTACTTTCTCGCTTATACTACTAGCGTACTTTGATTCGGACCAGAGATAACAAAGAATGAGAAGCGTCCGTGGGGCGGGAACGGGGAGATGGAGATCGATCGAGGTCACGCTCACGGGCGTGCCAGCGCTTGCGCGAGGCGCTGGACCTTGGCGGCGATCTCCGGCGGGATGCGCACGGCGGGCCGGGAGCGCTCCTTGCCGCGCCGGAAGTCGAGCCCCAGCGCGTCCGACACGTCCTCGGAGGTCCACCCGGCGCGCCGGAGCGAGTCCGAGCACCGGTCAGCCTTGAGGACCAGCGCGTCGAGGATAGCCTCGGAATCGGGTGCTGGGGCCCCGGCCTCCTCGCCGTCGAAGAACCCGGAGGCGGTGACCTCGACCATCTCGTCCACTTCACGGTCCCTCCACCCGCCTTTCTTCAGCATTGATCCGAGCTCGTCGAGGTAGTTGTCGACCCACCGCGGGGTTGACCGCCGGGGTGGCGACGGGCAGCCTGAGGACGACGACGACGACGAGGCGGTGGAGGCTTCCGAGGACGACGAGTCGCGGCGGCGGCGGTCGGACGCGGCGTCGCTCCAGAACTCGATCCAGCGCGGGGCCTGGACGGCGTCGAGGCTCCGGCGCGTGCACGACGACCTGCTGGTCGTCGCGCCGGCGGAGAGAAGAGGGGACGCGAGCGGAGAGGAGGAGACGATGTGATCCATCGCCGTCGGCTGGAAGGAGGAGTCGCGGGTGAAGAAGTGGAGCAGGTCGAGGCCGCAGCAGAGCACGCGGTCGTCGGCGACGAAGAAGACGGGGTTCCCGGCGAGGCAGGGGCGGCAGGGCAGGTAGCAGCGGTCGAAGAGCGGCACGAGCAGCGGCGCGCGGCGGATGGCGGCGCGGGCCAGCCGCAGGGCGCGGTCCGGGTCGGCGGGCCTCCGGCCCCAGCACCGCGGCCACAGCGCGCCCCTCGCGACCTGGAGCGACGCCGCCGCTGCGGGGAGGTCGAACGCTGCGCGGAGCCCCGCCCGGCCGCGGCCGCGCCAGTCCGGGAACCCGGGACCCGAGGGGACGCCGAGGGCGAGCACGGCGCGGAGGTCGGGCGGGAACGTGAACCCGAACTCGGCCTCCGCGCGGGCCAGCTCCGCGTCGGTGAGGCCCGGGAGGACGGCCACCCCGGCGGCGTCGCGGAGGTGGGCGAGCACCCCCGCCGCCACGGCGTGGAAGGAGTGCAGCCCGTGCCGCGGCGACGCGGACGCCGATGAGGGCCCCGCGGCGGCGCGCGTCGACAGGCGCCGCAGCGCCGCCGTGTGCGCCACCGACGGGGCCAGCCCCGCCATCCGGTGGTCCACGTCCACCATCGCTGCTGCCGCGCTTTCAACCGGAGTCGGAGTGTGTTGTGAGCCTGTTGCGTCTCGGGTGCGGTGCGGGAGTGAGGAGGAAACGGCTGTTGAGAAGACAGGAGGAGACGGGCGGAGGGGTGGGTTATATAGGGGAGGCGGTGCCGCGGTGGCCGTCGGTAAGACAAGGGTGGGGTCTAGGGCCGTGGACGTGGGGGCCTGCGGAGATCTGAGCTGAGCGTGGGGCGAGAAAGCGACGGCGTCGCGGACATCGTGTGCTTCGACGCGAGCTGGCTGCTGGTGGTGTTAACGTTGGGCGTCTCCGCTTGTGAAAACGCAAGCTCAGAGGTCAGGTACTCAAGAACGGCGAGGGAGCAATAAATTCTTGTACTCGTACGAAGGTATGATCGTATCGCGCATGATTACTATTTCACAGCAAGACTTTTCTCAATCTTGTACTGTTTCACAGCAAGACTATCTCCCCTCCTCCCAACGTTCCTTGGATGCTCAGTGGTGATTTCAACGTGAACAGATATGCCCATGAGAAAAACAATTCAAATTTCCAGATTGCTGAGGCCGAGGCCTTCAACAACTATATCAATGACGCGTCTTATTAAAGTACCACTTCTCCACATAAGCTTTACTTGGTTTAACAAGCGTAGAGCCCCCACCCTTGAACGGTTGGACAGAGTTTTCATTAATCTAACTTGGGATGAAAAACTCCCCGGCACTATTCTTTCTTCCCTTACCAGGACCACCTCTAATCACGTTCCTTTGAAGATTGAGATCACCGCTTCCATTCCGAAGTCCAAAATCTTCCATTTCGAAAACTATTGGGTTCATGCAGCTGGTTTTCATGCTACTGTGGGCACCGCCTAGAGTTGTCAGACGGACAACCGTGACCCATCGGCTGTAATCGCTGCCAAACTGAAAGTTACCCGATCCGAGCTGCGGGCTTGGGGGGAAGAATAAGCCCAACCTTTCTCAGCAAGAGACGGATTGTCAGATCGTGATCAATCTGTTGGATTATGTGGAGGAATCTAGAGCTCTTTCCCCACCTGAACACAATCTCTGAACCCTCATTGTCACTATCCTCAGCAGGGCTACTCAGGCTAAACTACTGCTTTGAAAGCAACGGAGTAAAGTGAGAGCTGCTCTTGAAGGTGATGAGAACACTCACTATTTTCATGCTTGTGCTAATCAACGCCATCGTCGCAACAACATTCAAGTGATCGAGCATGACGGCTGTGAGCTTCATAATCATGACCAAAAAGCGGTTGTCCTTCATTCGTTCTATGTCAACCTACTTGGAAGTGTACGTCCCACCAGTTGGTCATTCCAGATTGCAGACATCTACCTTGAAGAGGCACTGCAACTTGATCACTTGGTTGCGCCTTTTAGTCGGGATGAAATCCACCTGGCCTTCCGTCGTATGCATGCCAATGCCAACCTCGGGCCTTACGGCTTTGGCCCTCTTTTTTTCAAGGCAACCTAGGTCACCACCTCTCCCGCTCTTTACTCCCTCTTTGAATCATTCCATTCTCATTCCACTGATCTGGAAAGGCTGAATTGTTCTTACCTTGTTCTTCTCCCCCAAAAGGACAATGCTCGGAAACCTCGGGACTTCCGTCCTATTGCTCTATAGAATTCTACCATCAAAGGTATCTCCAAAGTTCTAACGACGCGACTGCAACCTCATATCCCCTCTCTCATTGGCTCCGACCAGTCTGGTTTTTGTTTTGGGCCGATGCATTGCCGACAGTTTTGCCTATGCCGCTGATATTCTTCATAGCTGCTATCGCCGCAACTCGCCCACCATTATCCTAAAGCTCGACTTTCACAAGGCATTCGACTGTGTGAATTGGGATAATCTCGATCGAGTTCTCCGAGTCGCAGTTTTCCTGATAAATGGTGCAATTGGATCCATGACCTACTTAACACCGGCAAAACGGTTGTTCTGCTCAATAGCATCCCTGGGCGATGGATCAACTGTCGGAACGGTCTTCGGCAAGGAGACCCCCTCTCCCCCTTTTTGTTATTGTTGCCGACATCCTTCGTCGGCTCCTCCATCAACCTAACTTGGCCAGTGCCATCGAGCACCCCCTTGTCCCTAATGCTTCCTGCCCCATGCTCCAATACGTTGATGATACCCTTATCTTTCTCAAATGCTCTACTGAATCCATTGCTCAAACTAAGCATATCCTGGAGATCTTCGAGGAGGCTATGGGGCTCTCTATCAACTACCACAAGACTACCTTCCTTCCTGTCGGTGCGCCTTCAGACACTGCTCATGCCCTTGCTACTAGTTTTGGTAATACTGTCTCCTCTTTCCCCCAAACCTACCTTGGCCTCCCCCTTTCCCCCCACAAAATCTTTGTTGCCGATTGCCTCCCACTCATCTCCTCCTGTGACAAACACCTCGCTGGCTGGCGTGCCTCACTGCTCAACAGGGCCAGACGTCTCACCCTCTCTACTGCTGTCCTCAGTTCGGTCCCTCTTCACTTTATGTCGGCTATTAACATTCCTAAGACAGTTATTAAAGCTATTGATCGGTGCCATAGGGCATTCTTTTGGACTGGCGATGAGGTCTGCCACAGTTCCAAATGCCTAGTTGCTTGGGATAACGTTCAGGCCAGGAAAGAGGATGGTGGCCTCGGGGTAAAAGACCTTCAACTTTAGAACAGATGTCTTCTCATGAAGTTCATTGACAAGCTACTTTGTGATGCGGCATCCTTTGATACTGCCATCAACGGGCCTCATAGCTACCTCGGGCGAATTGTTGATGAAGAACTTAATACTTACCGATCTATCACTTGTGTTACTGTCCGGGATGGCTCTTCTACTTCCTTTTGGTTTGATCACCGGCTCCCGGATGGTCCCCTCTTCTCTAACTATTCTGCCCTCTTCTCCCACACCACTCGCCCTAACGTATCGGTGCAAAAAAAATTCCAAAATGGGTTTGATTTGTGTCTCAGGCCGCGACTAACAAATGCTGCTGGTGCCCAACTAGTCAAGTCTACTATCTTGTCTACAGGAACTCACCCTCAGCGAAGGAGCAGATGTGAGGGTTCTAAAAACAATCAGGAAACCTTATACTAGTCAAGTCTACTATCTTGTGACACCTATGCGGCTCTCGACCGAAGACATGAGACTCCAGACACTCGTGGGCGCCGCATCTGGGAGACTCGTGTCCCAAACAAGGTTAAGGTGTTCGCCTGGCTATACTTCAAGGACAGGCTAAGTACAAGATCCAACCTTCATGCTAAGCATGTATTGGACAGCGACCGATGCCAAAGATGTGCCGGTTCCATTGAAGATAAGCACCATACGTTCTTCGAGCGTGCAGTGAGTGCTAGTGTTTGGCGAAAGATTGGCTTCGGCAGTGTCTCTTCTCTAACTGACGAAGATGTCTGGAACTTTGCCACACACCCTAGGTCTAGATGCTAAGCTGTGGCCATTTGTTCTTCTTACTATACTCTGGCACCTATGGGATGCCAGGAATGGTGAAATCTTTTGTGGAGAATACGCCGATAGCCGGTTGATCATAAACCGAATCTGTGATGATTTTGTAATTTGGCGAAAGTGCCTTCGAAATGATTTTGTAAACAGTCTGAATGACTGGCGTAGCTACCTTCTCACTTGTAACTCGTTGGAGCCTCCTTTCCGTGAATGAAAATCTGGTGGGGAAGCCCCACCCCCCTCACCCCACGTCCCCGCGTTTGTTTTCAAAAAACAAAAAAAAACAAATAAGAACGGGTGATATTCTATTTTAGCAGTGACAATACAAATCAGAGATGGAGTAGCATCAATCGATCGAGCTACAGCTACAGCCTACAAAATGATTTTTTTCGGTGCATTATTCGGTGCCTGGGCCAAGGACACCTGTGTTCATAACCCCGGGAAGCACAAGTACATGCGGAAAGGGAATCCCTTGCCAGAGATGGAGGCCATAATTTGCTTGGGAGCACTCGGATCAGATGTGCCCCAGCCCCCAGGAAAGCAAAGGGGATGGGGGATGCTTGCTTAGTTGGCTTGGGTGCTCAGGGTGGGTTTAGTTCATGAAAATTTTTGGCTTTAACTACTGTAGCACTTTCATTTGTATTTGTCAATTAATATTCAATCACGAACTAATGAGATTCAAAAGATTCGTCTCGTGGTTTTCTACCAAACTGTGTAATTAGTTTTCTTCCGTCTACATTTAATGCTCCATGCATGTGTCAAACATTCGATATGACGGAGAACCTTGAAAATTTTTAAGAACTAAACATGGCCTCATCTCTTATCATAGAACCCAATAATGCTGTCAGAGAAACAGAAACCCAACTGGTGGCCATGATTTTGGTCCCCCGGAAACCGTGCATCCGTTCATGGCTCCTCTTGGAGTAGGTCCGCCGCTACCGCGCTGCACCATCGCCTTTTTCGTGTACTCCGTGTACGGGCATGTGTACGTCAACTGATCTGACAAACTTCGCTGCAAGTTGCTCGTGGTTTCTCCAGACCATTGTGCATCGTGTAAACACAAGACACTGCGCGTGGCGTAGGATACTGAGACGAGACCGCACCGCACTCTGAATGACCGGCTGGCCGCCCGGGGGGTGTTGCTGCCTTGGCGACTTGTTGGCGACTTGGCGTGGACAAGGTGCTATTGCTAACTCACCAGCCGCGGTCACCTCCTCAATCAAACCACCAAAGCGACGGCTCGCCGCACGCCTGCAGGGAAGCTGCATCGCGATCGCGGCCGTTCCGACTTGAGACGGGCGGGGCTTGTCCTTGTCAATGTCACAGCAAACCCATCGCAAGTTTTTGGCATCTACGCGGTGGTGGCAGTGCCAGGCTAATCTTGAGCCCGTCAAGTCGACGTGATCCCCGAGATCTCGGCCGTCGCCGCTTGCCTGGCTTTCCGACGGCCGTCTGGCGGCGAGTCACCGTCACAGTAATCAGTAGATGCTGACAGTGTGGCGTGACCGGCGGTGAGTGAACCAGGGACTAGCATTTCTGGGCGAATTGCGGCGATTACTTGTTGCGATTGGATTTGGAAGCTGTATTATTATTGGGCGGATGGCTCTCTTGGGTCATTTCCGACCTACCATCTGTTCTTGTTCTTGTTGTCGCGTGGTTTGTCGCTGCCAGGATTCGTTGGAGGGATTTATGACAAAGCACGCAGAGTGATAAACATCAGCAAGAGAATTTTATAAAAAAAAAAGCAAGAGAATCACTAGCAGGCTAGTGCATAGTACTGTTTTTTTTCTGGTATTCGGTTGCACACTCAGGGCCTGTTTAGATTCCAGAATTTGCTTCCAAATTTTACTATGCAAAAAGAAGCACATCAAAATGGCGGCACAACATAGAGTACTAAATGTAGATGAAATCAAAAACTAATTATACAGTTTTGTTGTACTTTGCGAGACGAACGTTTTGAGCCTAATTAGTTAATATTTGATAATTTTTACCAAATACAAACGAATGCTACAGTATGCTACAGTATTACACAGTACTTTTGGCGGCACCGAGGACAACTAAACATGGCCCAGAACGCCTTTTTTTCTCAGGATCACAGGACAGGAGACTGGTCGTGCTTGCTCAATGATTGAGGTGAGGTCTCACTTTCGATCTTTACAGTCTTTGTTACTGTGCTCTGGTTGCAGGTCGGCGTCAGGGCATAGGGAATGAGCAGCACCTAATGACCTAGTAATAGCGACGTGGTGCACGAAGCGTTGGCTTAATCCAGAGACAAAACCGGCACTACCTTCAGACAGTGACCAGGCCTCCACGCATGCACTGCCACTGGGCTACATGTACATTACCTGACCTCTTTCTGCACATGTGAAAACTGCAGGCTCGCTCGGCACTCTGGACAGAAAAAGCAGTGGCGTGGCAAGTGGCAAAGCCAACACCACTGTCCACTGGCGCAGAAGAGCCTCTTGTTTTATTACTGCGGAACGTTGCTTGATGATGATGCATGCTGCTGGAAAACATACAGTAGTAGAGTATTATTACTATGAGTGCTGACACTGTCACACTGAAGAGTCTCAGACGGTGAGCCCATGTACACAGGCAATTGTTACTGTGATTGCTTCAGGATCCACGGCTTTTGTCACTTGTGTACAAAAAAACTGAAAAATCGCCGACGGCAGCTGCCATCTTCTGAGGAAAACGCTGCCGCCGGAAGCGTGGTGCCTGTTACACTCGCAACGGGCGATTCCTGCAACTCGCAGCAATGAAGATTACCAGCCACACCGAACGCTTGCTGGTACTCCTACATGCGGTAAGAAACTAAGAATGGCAGGTGAAATCTTTACTAGACGAATCCTGCGGACGAGCTTCGGCCGGAGAGCGTTCCACGTCACCTAAAAAACCACGGCCGTTGGATCTCGATCGAACGAATCAAAACACTCCATGAGTATCTATCTAAGCACTGTTAAAGCACTGTTCACGGGTCAGCCAAACTGTTCACACGTCAGCTCGAAGAAAATTGCTACGCGTATGTGAGAAACATACCAAGAAGATTAAAAATAAGCTCTCTCCCTTTTTAGAAAATTTTCAAATAAACTAGAACCACTCTGGAACCTACCTAAATATTTTTCACTCCTTCATCATCATCCAAGAAATCTAAAATAATTTTTAAATTCCTCTCATTCGCGTTTCGATAAACTTAACAAGTTTATATTTCATCCATTCTAACTCCGAATCACGTAGTTCTTTCACCAAAAAACTTCTTAAATAAAACCCTACATATTCAAATCTTTTTTTCTAATTTTCAGTGATATCCCTTCTTCATTATCAAAAAATCCAAAAAACAATTGCTAAATTTCTCTTATTCGCACTTTGCCGATAAACTTAGAAAGTGTAGATCCCATCAATCATAACTCCGAATCCCGTAATTTCTCCACAAAAAATAATCTAAAATAAAACCATACATATTCAAATCATTTTCCTAATTTTCGGTGATTGTCATAATTACAAATAGCCCTTCTTCTGAACAATTCCATTGCCAACCTAATCTGCATATACCAAGAATTTGTCTCTTTTCCAGCGAACTTCAACATCTATACTCAGCTAAGAGAAAATTTTAGATATATCGCGGCCATCTCTTCTTCAATTGCTAAATTAACTCACAATCACATATAAATGCAAATGCTACTGTTGTTATGCTGTCATTTTTTTCAACGTAAATTCTAAAGTTGTAAGAACCTACAAAATCACAATGCCAACTGTGAGATCCATCATATAGCAAATTAATTCTACTACTAATATATATAATATTATTTTCCTCATTGGAAAATCATAAAACTGGTGCGGCAACGCCGATACTCAGCTAAGAGAAAATTTTAGATATATCGCGGCCATCTCTTCTTCAATTGCTAAATTAACTCACAATCACATATAAATGCAAACGCTACTGTTGTTATGCTGCCATTTTTCTCAACGTAAATTCTAAAATTGTAAGAACCTACAAAATCACAATGCCAACTGTGAGATCCATCATATAGCAAATTAATTATACTATTAATATATATAATATTATTTTTCTTATTGGAAAATCATAAAACTGTTGAACCATTATAAAATCAATACAGGCACATCAAACTTGGCGCGGCAACGCCGCGCCCCCAAGTTTTCTAGTCGTAGAGGAGACTAGGGATTGGGATCCTCGCAGAGTCTCGGTTGCATGTGCGACGAGACGACTGACTCCTGGTTCGTGCGGGTGAGTTTGTCAACCCGAGCAGGTAGGCCGTGCACGTGCAACCATGTGCATGTGCATCAGGAGAGGACCGCGTACGTTTCGCCGTTTCGTACGTGCCTAGGGAGGGAGGGTATAACTCGGAGTCCGTCTGTCTCCACACGGGCGTGACTGAATTGCAAAAACAGAATACAAACTCATAGCCACCGGCCCAAAATTCTGTAATTTATCTATCGTTTTTTTTTAAAAAATGAATTTGTCTTTCTTCTCGCGAAAAAAACCGAAAGGAAGTACAAAATCTAACTCGGTAGCGAAACTTTCCCCTCAAATAAACCGGAAGCAATCGGGCCTGATTTTAAAATATGTAGCTGGGCTAGAACCAAAGCTACAGAAACCTCGTTTATTATGCCGATACAGAATGGGCTTCAAAATGAAACACTTCGACTTCTTGGGCCTGAGGTCTCGTTCGGAAGAGAATGTACGTCGTTTTGCTTCATCGATTTTTCTTGGGTCTTACTACAGCCTTGGGTAGGGTAGTATTCGGGCCCTGGGTCGATACTTTTGGTCCGTTAGCCTGTTATACACCAGCACTCTGCGGGGCCGCGAGCCCGGGACTACATGTTACAAGCTAGTTTTCTATTCTTTGCCTGATACCAGCTAGCGTGTTCGTGCGTTGCTACAGGATAACTAATATTTTGTACTAAAAACACACGGACCGCATGATAAAATAATAAAAATGACAACGCCTATTTCTTAGAAAAAAAGGTTGCGGTGGAGAAGAGAACTACAGCCGCCTCCATGATAATAAGAAAACTCGACCAGCTCACACTTGGAACAGAATGTCTTCATCATGCCTGACCCATCCTGAGTAAATTTGGTATTAAGATATTAGGTACCAAGTAGTTGAGAGGAAAATAATTATATTATGAAAAATATATTGGTCTATTCCAATATATAATTACATATGACGATACCGAACGTTAATTGCACATGGCAGGTGCAGCTAAATCAGCAAGATGATAATATGCATGCCTTCTCGTCACTACTAAAATATTTGTGCATGATTAAGTTTAGCAATGTAATGTTATGTAGGGAACATGGACAGCAACATGACATCTGCTACTATATGTATATGACAATGTCTTGACTTGCAATAATCATGTTCAAATCTGACCCAACGTGTGATACTGAAAAGTTATTGTTGGATGGAAACATCAATTTTTAAGTAGCGGTCTCTTTCCAGTATTCTGAAACAGGAGCTAATATTACCCTCTCCTTGCAACCAATTATCCAGAAACCAAAATACCTACTTCCAGCATGGACAAACTTACAGTTACAAAATGTTTCTCTGGTATAACTTAGTAGTGAGGGGAGAAGTTAGTAATTATTTATTTCTGGAAGAAACGTGTAATGACTACAATACATATAAGTCTCGCAAGAGAACTGTAAAATATAAGAACCAACAGAATAAAGGAAAATCACCTGGAGAAGATCCAGTAAACTGCTTTGCTAATTTTCAATCTGAAGGAGTTGTGTCCTTATTTCTGACAAGCTCTCATCCTTGTGAACTGCATATCTTTCCGATCCACCTTCAACTTCTGAAATCTCTTCCAAATTACCACCACCCTCGTACGGAACAACTCGTGACCCTGCTTTGTGTCCAGCCAGCTTAGCCGACCTATCCTTGCTGCCTTGGAAGAGTGTCCTCCTAGCCACCAGTGTGTCCCTCACATTGCCTCCTTTCAGTAGCTTCTCCTCCGTCACCACTTTGATTGGGGTAGCATCCGGAGCAACAGCAATCTCAACCTTATAGTCACAATTGTTTGCTTGGCGCACTTTGCGATATGAAGGCAATGACAGCTTCTTGTTCCTGATGGATGAAGGAGCTGCCGTGGCCGGCGAAGGGTGAGGAGCTATCACGGCCGCCAGCGGGTGAGGAGCCATTGCATAGATGGACACAACTGAAACATAAAGAATGACCAGTTAATTGAGCAATTGCATCAGATTTTATAAGATTCTGGGCATTCCAAACAGATATGCGAATAAACAAGATTCTTCATTGATTGCATATCTGTGAATGCAATATTGAATATCATTACTGATGAATCTTTCAAAAAAAAAGCCAGTAGCCAATCTAAATCTTTCAAAAAAAATTGCACAGGTAAAATCATTACTGATGAATCAACTATGAAACAAATGCATGACAAATAAAAAAGAACTTACTATATCTGTTGCCCAATAAGATGGTATTAGGCCATATAGTAGGAACTAACAAAATCTACGTGCATATATTTAAACCAATAAACCTTGATGGCCCTGCGTTCTTTAACAAATGAAGCTTGAACTTTGTTTTTCATGTAATCAATTTTCTGATTGAAGTACCACTTTGCGGGCCTAGGTTATATATTGTACTTCTTACATAATGGAACCCATTTTCTAGCAAACTCTGGAGTTTCAGAGCACATCAAAAGTCAGCATAGCAGCTCCATCATCAGACCTGCTGCCCCTCCCAAAAAAAGAGAGGAAGGAAAATATGTTCTAGAAACAAAATAAGACTACCTCCACAAATTGGGCAGGTGGCTCTTAGTTTGTTCAGTAATTTAACTGTAAATTGTCCCCCATTGTTTGTTTCTATTACCATCCTAAATTTTGCAAGCAGTATGATCACTAAACAATTGGCACAGACAAAATTGTAATGCTGACCATGCTTTCATATACCTGTCTACTTGGCCGCAGGGCCGAGTTTCTGCTTTCGATGATTGCTGTGCGCCAAGGCTCGACAAGTGGGTTGTGGTTGCTGACAGGGTTCCTACAAACATATATTGTTTGGTCCCTGAGATAACAAGAATCAACCACCTACAGTAACTGCACAGTCCATCCAAGCACTGCAGTATGACATGGTTAGATTGCACAAGTACTGAACAGGTAAAGAATCAAATCCTGAAAGGGAAGCTCAAAAACACTTTTACATGATATTATGATAATAACTATAAGCCAAGGCTGAAAATTTTAGGCAGGTCTAAGTCCTTCAGAACCCAAACTCTTGACCTTTCTAATGGCATAAAATCCATGCCATCAACAAAACCAAAATGAATTTAGTTCAAACTCCTGACATTTCTTCATCATCATGTAAGGAGTAACTAACAGAAAGGACAACAGTTTCTTTTTCCAAGCATGGGACAACCCTATATGCTCATGTTATTTTCCTTGTAAAATAGGCTGGTCTATCTAACCTAATGTAAAATAGGACGTATGTCAGTATATCAAAACCTGAGAAACACAAAGAACTACAGGCTATTAAGTAATGACATATATAGTAGCATAATAGTTCTCTTGGTGAAATAAGCCACTGGACAATCAACAATAACGATATTGCTCCACAATATGCAATTTTAATATTTCTCTTGAAAAAGTGCCAGGTCAAGTTGAAGACATTCAGCCATGACATTTTTAAGACAAGGAGATGAAAATCATCATCGACTAAATAAGAATTAGGCACCTTCAGTAACACATGAGACAACCAAGGTGGTAATAACAATCTTGTATAAACCATTCACATGGATTAACATGGTACCTGCAGTCCTGTACTCACCTATTTCTGGAAATATCCTAGGAAGATCATGCTGGATAGCACGCTCCAAGAACCCATATGCTTTGGGAAAATTTCAACAGAAGCTCATTTGTTAGCTGAAAAGTGGATGAAATTCACAAGGGTTTAATTAGCATAATGCAAATGGCAAAAACTACAGCTGCTGATATTTGTACATGCACCTCTGCAGCAATAAAAAAGATATATATACATTTCTGCAGAAGTGGATTTTGTACTGCAAACTGCTCAAAGGTACAATAAAATCAAAGTGGAACCACTTGCATCGGCTCTTCCTCGTCACTATGTGAAATCAAAATTGTCTCCTCTAAGTGCTCTTCCACTTGCATTGGTTCATCATCATCCTAAAAGCTATCTAATCCTATGCGATTTAATAATTGCAAATCTTGTTCATCTAATTATTTGCATACTTAATACGAAATTGAAAAATCAGCAATGTAGAACTGAGACAATTTTTTCAGCACTCAAAGGCAGTAGATAAAATATATGAGAAACTTGCATAGTGGAATAAGAATGACATGTATGACTTACCTACTAACTTCTCCCAGTAGCAGTGGTGATGGCGTGTTAATAAGCAATTGATCCTTATAACTGTAACAGAACCGCCCAATTATACGAGATTAAGTAAGAAAATCATCCAACGGACGGACAATTTAACAAACTTAAGCCCGTATAACCCGATAGTCCGTGAAATCCCGACGGATTTCAAACCATTTCACATCACAGCCAAGATCGTACTAAGTTTAGCGATTACCGTCATAAGTTACATAGAAGTTCGCGGCACAAAATACATCGGAGTTTAAACAGAGTTATTACAAACCAGTTTCAAATAAAAGTAGCGGAAGCATTAGTTCAAAGCACACACACGACTTTCCAAAATAAAGTGCCAGCTCGCGATCATCTCCCACAAAAGCATCAGGCGAGGAGTAGTGAGTGACCATTGCCCATGGTCCTAGGCTTCGCCCATCGCAGGGTAGAGACAGTTGATACAATAACCATAGTACATCTGTCCATCTGCAACAAGTGGGAACAAAGCCCTGAGTACGAGAAGGTACTCAGCTAGACTTACCCGACAGAACCAAAATAAAATGACACCAAGGATCATAATAGGCTTTTTGGTGGGGTAGCTGACTCATTTGCAAGAAAAGCATTTTTAGCTTAGCAGTTCTTTTACAAAAGCATGTAATATTTTAATTCTTTATTCCCCTGTCAACTATGTTTGCACTTATGCTAAGGTAACCATATGATTAACAAGCAGGGGTTACCATTGATCATTAACAATAATTATCATGTCATTTTCCACATAACTATCCAAGTGTTTCATCAATGTTACTACGATGAAGTAACTCAAGTCAAGTGTTCACTATCCAGTGAACGATGGCGATTTGAATCGATTATTGACCAGCTGGTAATTTATTCCTCACACAAACCTCACTCACCCGCTAAAGTGAGGTATTGGTCACCGAGTCAACCATTCAGGTAAAGTCGCGAGCTTGCCAGGAACCACATGTACCCGGGGGCCGCCCGACTGCTCTTTGGCCTTATCATCGCGCCCCCGTTTCCTGCCACTACTGCTCCGGTACAGTGCGTTGCGGGCAATCCACTCGGCCCGAATAATCTCCCGGCTTCGCGGTCGAAAGGTACTTTATTCGGCCAGCTAAATGTGAGGCATGCGTTCAACATGACCCGAGGCCCGACATCGGACGGTCCTTAATCGACACAGATGGAAGACACTACAGTTCAGAACCCTGCAAGCTTCCGCCCGGTCTCAGATTCATTTCGACACTTAGTTATTCTCACATGACATTCTTTCACATAAACCCAGGTAATCCCCTATAGCTCGCGGATGACAGGCAATCACCCGACTTCTACCGGTCTAAGCAAGCTAAGCAATTATTGACCGTGGACACCAGGGTAACAAGGATCGGGTAAAGCAAGGTGAAACAAGGTATAATGCAGCAACGTTTGCAAACAACTCCTAAACGTAATGCATCGAATTAAGTGAAGTTAATAAATAATTGATTGCAAACCGGGGAAGAAATGCTCCGGGGCTTGCCTCGCTCAAAGGAGCTGGGACGGTGATCGGGGCACTCCGGAAGCTCTTCACCGGTCTCCTCTTCTGCTTCTGTTGGCTCCGGCTCCGGCACCTCGGGCTGTTCCTCTGCGTCCTCGGGAACTACTGCCGGGACCACTTCCTGCGATCCTGTATGATGCAGAAGTATGAGTGCCTCATGCATGGTTGCATTGCATAGGTAACATGAGATGATGATGAGGATGAATGCATGCGATGTAATGAGCATGTTACGTTATTGGATTACGTGGAACCTATGACTCTTCTACAAGGTAGTCTACGTCATCCAAGAACATGTACTCAAAAACTACCACCACTATTCTCTACCATGCAAGAGTACTTGAACACTTATGATGCTTCAAAGATACACCAAAGTATATTTTACCAACTATTTTTGCATTAAGAATGAATGGAAACCCTAATTAGCCCTATGGTTGAACAGCAACACACATTTTTGTAGCTCAAAAAAATCTTAGAAAATTACAGTGGAGTAATAATATCAAAACTAGCCTGACACAAGATTTTTACTACATTTGGATTACTAGAACTGACTATACAAAAATAACAAACTAAGGCCTAAAATGAATATTTAAAATACTTTACATTATGAAAAGTATCAAACAACAGATTTAGAAATTTTCCTACTTTCTACACACTAAACAAACATTATACAAAAATTATCACTTGCATGTTCTATTCACATTTATTTAATTAACAAAAATAACAAATATTAGTAATAGAAAGCATGTGAACTACACCTATATATTTTTTCTACAGAACAGACATGATATACAATTTTTCCTAGCAAGTAGAGGGCACACAAAGATTAACAAACTTGGAACCACATTTTTCTGATTTTTCTACATTTTATTATCAATTTTTCAAGAAAACACCAATTTCAAGGATTAAATAAAACACTACAGAAAAGTAATGAAATATTGGCATGCAATATTTTTATATTGTAGATCTGGTTCAAATGAGTACATAGAAATTTATTTCACCATTTTTGGAGCTAAAATGACCAAGAAAACATTTTCCAAAGTGTTTTTCATCATGAATAATAAAAGAAACAGAAAATGATTTTTTTTCCGTTAATGATATTGGGCCGGCCCGTGGAAATCAACCGGCCCGTGGCCGTTCTCGGCCTGCTCGCGCGCGCGGGAGAAAAGGTGAGCCGGCCCACTCGGAGGCGCGGCCCACAGGGCGGTGGCCCAGAGGAGGCTGCCGGGGGGGGGAAGAACGGGGCGGCCTCGTCGGCGTCCCTGACCGCGACGGCGTGGCGGTGGCCGACGGCCAATGGCCATCTCCGGCCACGACCCGACCAGCGAGCCCGCGCACGGTGTTCACGAGGAGGTAGCGAACCCGAGAGAGAGGATCAGGGGGATGGAGAGGGAGCGAGGAAGACGGTGGGCGGAGCGCAAGCCCGGCGGCACCGACGCGGTGGCGCGGCGAGGAAAGCTCGATTGAGCCTTACCGTATGCGAACAGGGCAAACGGAGGTCCGTTCGGAGGAGAAGAGGAGGTGGCGGAGCTTCGTGCACAGTCAATCGAACGGAGGCGGTCTACCGGTGCCGGAACAAGGCGGAGGTGGAGGTGGTGCGCGGTGGCGAGCGACGTTCCGCGGTGGATGGCGCTGGAGGGAGGAAGAGAGGGAGCGAGTGAGTGGTGTGCGGGATGGAGACCAGGTGCCCGGGGCGATTTGAAGTGGGGCGCGAGCGCGGGGTCCACGGGCGGCCACGCGGGGCGTCGCCGGCATGCGGCCGCCACGCGGCGGGCGCGTTCTGCCGAGGCGCCAGCGCGCGCGGGCGCGGGCGGGAAGAAAAGGGAGGGGGGCCGGCTGGGCCGGGCCGCGGCGGGGCCCCGGGCCGAACCTGAGGCGGCGGCTTGTTAAGGCAAAACCGATTTTTTTCAATTTTTCAAATTTCAATTCAAATGAATTTCAAACTTCAAACTACATTTTGAACAAGAAGAAGACATTTTCTGGAATTGACCCAAAAATAAAAGTTGCTCAGAATTAAATTCTCTACAACTTTAATTAAGGGGCCAACTGAAAATTCTTGATAGATTTTGAATGGCAGAATAAAAGCTAAAATAGGGGATATTTTTGAATATTTTTCATGAATATTTTTGAACAAGTTTTGACAAAAAGTTGAGTCATCTTGTTGCTCCAAAAATTGAACTAGGGTTCCAAGTGATGTAAAATTTATAGTTGCAAGATTTTTGGTGCAATATGATTATCATATTAATACAGTCCATCAAATATATCATTTTTAAGCTTTTATTTTAATCAAATTATACCATTCTCACACATGATCATAATGATATGAATGTTATGCAATATGATTGCCATGCAAAAATGCATTGCGTAACACCGGAGTGTTACAGCCCTCCCCCTTATAAAAATCTCGTCCCGAGATTTGGGTTATGAACCATTTATTATAAAAATCTTCGTATGCCTTTTGTAAGTATTCACCCGTTTCCCAAGAAGCATCCCCTTCATCGTGATGACTCCATTGTATCTTATATGTTTTCACCACACTGTTTCAAGTAGCCCTTTCCTTGGAATCCAAGACTCGAACTGGCTGCTCACGATACACCAGATCTGACTTGAGTTTTATGCCTCGAGGTTCAATCCTTTCCTCTGGGACGCGCAAACACTTCTTGAGATGCGATACATGAAAAACCGGAAATATAGCACCCATTGACTCTGGTAATTCCAATTTGTAAGCCACGGGACCCTTCCTTTCCAAGATTTTGTAAGGTCCTACAAATCTGGCGGCAAGCTTTCTGCGTACACCAAACCGTTTCTTTTTCATTGGCGTGACTTTTAGATAAACATAGTCACCAACTTCGAACACAAGCGGTCTCCTTCTCTTATCCGCATAACTTTTCTGACGTGACTGAGCTGCTCTCATATTCTGCTGGATGATATGAACTTTCTTTTTGGCTTCCTCCACGAAGTCAATACCATAATACCTTCTTTCTCCTGGCTCAATCCAGTTTAAAGGTGTTCTACACTTTCGGCCATACAGAGCCTCAAAAGGTGCCATCTTGATACTTTCTTGATAGCTGTTATTGTATGCGAACTCTGCTAACGGTAACCATGACTCCCATGAACCTCTGGAAGACAACACACAAGCTCTTAACATATCCTCTAGAACAGCATTAACTCTTTCAGTCTGACCATCTGTTTGAGGATGATAGGCAGTGCTACGAATCAGACTAGTCCCCAAACCTTTGTGCAAATGCTCCCAAAAGTGAGCAGTGAACTGTGACCCTCTGTCAGACACTATAGTCTTTGGTATACCATGCAATCTCACAATCTCTGCAATATACTTCTCGGCATATTGAGGTGGTCTATATTCCGTTTTGACCGGCAAAAAGTGGGCTGTCTTAGTAAGACGATCCACAATTACCCAAATAGAATCGTGACCTTTTTGAGTAGTGGGTAGACCCGTGATAAAATCCATACTTATATCATCCCACTTCCAACTCGGTACTGACAAAGGTTGTAGCATTCCGGCAGGTTTCATGTGAATTGCTTTCACTCTACAACAGGTGTCACATCTGGCTACATACGCTGCAATTTCCTTCTTCATCTTGGTCCACCAATAACGAGGTCTTAGCTCTTGGTACATTTTACTGCTGCCAGGATGAATGGATAACTTAGAGAGATGAGCTTCATCCAAAATTTTATTCTTAAGCTCTCTATCCTTTGGAACAACAAGACGGTTGTCGAACCACAACACATCTTGCTCATCCACCTTGAAGTGTTTCGAGGGTTCTTCTTTCATTCTCTTTTTGATGTGGAATATCCCTTTGTCTGCTTTCTGACCTTCTATTATCTTACTCTCTAAGGAACAACTGACCTGAATACTATGTAGCACGGCAGGGTGCATTAGATCGAAACCATCTTCAAGCAAGGGTTGCATATTCAGACAATGTGACTTTCTGCTTAAAGCATCAGCTACCACATTGGCTTTCCTAAGATGATACTGTACATTTAAGTTGTAGTCTTTGATTAGTTCTAACCATCTTCGCTGTCTCATGTTCAATTCTGGTTGGGTGAAAATGTACTTGAGACTCTTATGATCAGTGAAAATGTTGCACACATTACCAAGTAAATAGTGTCTCCAAATCTTTAAGGCATGCACTACAGCGGCAAGCTCAAGATCATGTGTCGGATAATTGATTTCATGTTTTCTCAACTGCCGGGAGGCATAAGCAATGACTCTTCCTTCTTGCATCAGCACACATCCTAATCCTGTTTTTGATGCGTCACAGAACACATCAAAAGGTTTCTCGATATCGGGCTGTGCAAGAACTGGAGCAGTGGTCAACAGTTTCCGCAAGGTGTGGAAAGCTGCCTCACACTCCTCTGTCCACACAAACTTGTGATCTTTCTGTAACAGACTTGTCATGGGCTTGGCAATCTTCGAGAAGTCTGGGATAAAGCGGCGGTAGTAACCAGCTAACCCTAGAAAACTCCTGACTTCTGACACTGTGGTTGGAGTCTTCCAATCCACAACCTCTTGCACTTTACTCGGATCTATAGAAACTCCATTCTCAGATAGAATATGACCGAGGAAGGGAACTTTCTTCAACCAAAATTCACATTTGCTGAACTTAGCATACAACTTATGGTTTCTCAGCCTGGTCAAGACAATTCTCAGATGCTCTGCATGATCTGTCTCATTCTCAGAGTATACTAGAATGTCATCAATGAAGACAACTACAAACTTGTCCAACTCTGGCATGAAAACCGTATTCATCAGATACATAAAATATGCAGGAGCATTTGTTAAGCCAAACGACATAACAAGGTACTCGTACAACCCGTATCTGGTAGAAAAGGCGGTTTTCGGAACATCTTGTGGTCTAATCTTTATCTGATGATACCCTGATCTTAGGTCTATCTTGGAGAACACTCTAGCCTTAGCCAACTGATCAAACAGGACGTCAATATGAGGCAAGGGATATTTATTCTTGATGGTTACAGCATTAAGAGGTCGATAATCTACACACATCCTGAGAGTACCCTCTTTCTTTTTCTTCACGAACAAGGCAGGACATCCCCATTCAGACTTACTTGGGCGGATAAACCCCTTCTTTAATAATTCTTCCAGTTGTTTCTTCAACTCAACTAACTCATCCGGAGGCATCCGATAGGGTCTCCTCGAAATAGGAGCTGTCCCGGGGATTAACTCGATTCCAAACTCAACATCTCTATCTGGAGGAAGGCCAGGTAACTCATCTGGAAACATATCCGGGAACTCACACACTACCGGGATCTGGTGAATAGGAACAGCTTCCATGGCACAGGTCATACTCACAAGGTCTGTTCTTTTAGGCAACGGTACCTGGAAAGTACCCTCTGCCTGGGGATCCTTAAGGGTAAGCATCCGACTGCTTGTATCTATGACCGCTCCCCAGTCTTTCATCCAGTTCATTCCTATTATTACATCCAAAACTAGTCCAGGCATAACTACCAGGTTCACTCGGAACTTCCGACTACCTAACTCAAGGGTTGCCCCTCTAACCATCTTATTGGTTAACACATCAGCTCCTGCCGAACTTATGCGATAACCATAACTCAATTCTGTGCATAGTTGTGCATGCTTCCGTGCAAATGCTTGACTCATAAAAGAATGCGAGGATCCAGAATCAAAAAGAACAACTGCAGGGTGATGGTTCACAAGAAACTTACCAGCAGTTACAGGCTCTCCCTCAGGAACTTCATCAATGGTGGTGTGGTGCACACGAGCATTATAAGTCTGTTGCTTCTTTTCAGGCGGATAAGGGCAGAACTTTGAAAAGTGGCCTGGCTGACCACTATTGTAGCAGGGCCCTTTCACTGTACCAGCAGACCCTATAGCTCCCTTGGAGTTGCTCTGTTCTGTAGCTGCGTTGGTCTTTGTTGGCGGCACTGCCATCTTGTACGGCTTCTGTGGTCCCTTGTAGTTCTGGGTATTATGCTGTGGCGGCCTAAACCTTGCACCAGGTGCGGACGGACGATAAGATGAACGATTTGCAGTGACAACTCTGGACTGGGATGGTCCTGACTCAAACACTCTCTTGCGATTCTTGGATGCGGTGTAGGCATTATTGTTCTTTTCTTGCTTCAAACAATCACTGATAAAGTCGTTGAATCTGGTGCGGGTATTGGTACCCACATGCTTCATCATCTTCGGACTTAACCCTCTCTTGAAGCTAGCAATCTTCTTTGCATCTGTGTCAACCATGTCGGGAGCGTAACGGCACAAGTTATTAAAGGCATGCAGATACTGGGTCACAATCTTGGTACCCTGATTTAAGGCTAAGAACTCTCCGAGCTTCATCTCAACCAACCCTGGGGGAATATAAACTCCCTTAAAAGCTTCAGTGAAATCTCTCCAAGTAATCTGGGCATTGGGAGGAAAAGTGGTGCGGTGATGCTTCCACCACATTCCTGCCGGTCCCTGTAATTGATGTGCAGCATACTCTGTCTTCAGAACTTCCGTCAGCCTCAACACACGAAACTTATCTTCCATAGTGTTGATCCATTCTTCGGCATCGAGTGGCTCTGCTGCTTCCTTGAAAATAGGTGGCCTAGTATCCATGAAATCCTTGAAACTGCTGTATTGGTTCACTCCATGGCCACCACCTGGATTATTACCTCTCTGAATATTTTCAGCGATGGTGCGCAGAAAATCTTCCATATTCCTCTGTGACTGTTCGGCACTGCGTTGACTTCCAAGGAACTGCGTGAAGAACACTTCTGCAGTGAGCGGTGGAGGAGGGGGCAAATGTGGCTCTGGCTGTGGCTCCTGGTGGTTGACGTTATTTGCACCACTTCCACCAGCTCCTGCACCGTTGCAACCAGTTTCAGCGGCTTCATACGTGGCACGGCGAGTGTTTGCCATCTGCATATTTCAGCAACAAGCAATAATTGAGCGAAGTCGTAGAAACTGTATTCGAATGAACAATCGTGCCATACTGAATTCATTGGAGAGAACAAGTCATACAAGAAAACAGAGGCACAATCATCGCATTCCAATTAAAACAACAGCACCAATTAAGTTACTTCAAATGCAACATCGCGTTCCATACAACCACGTTGCCAGCATACATACACTGGACTTTCATGCGTTCGGGTATCGCATACACAACCCAGATCCAAAAGGTCGTCAGTCTCGTTATCGAACATGGTACAACATGATACAAGAAAACCAAAAGAAGGCCATCGCGACAAGCCTAGCTACTAACGCAGGACACTATCCTACTCCTCGGGGCCGTCGTCGAGGTCGGAGGCATCGCCATCGATACCTTCAGCAGCAGCGTCGTCGTCGATGTCCATCTGAGCGGCGTCCGGAGGAGCATATGGGCCCATCCCGTTGTAGAGGGCATGAAACTCTTCATGCAAGTTGGCATTGTACTCTTCTAGCTCCTCGACCCTCTGCCTCAGAAGGTCCCTCTCGTTCCAGGCTTCATTCCTTTCTTGTACTAGCTGTTCCATCAGGCGGTCTGCATTTCTGTTGGCCTGAGTCAGCCTCTGTATCTGCTGCATGGAACTCTCGCCTCTCTCGAGAGCTCGGTCCCGCTGCAAGCTCATGTCAGCCAACTGCTCCTGCAAGCTAGCTATGGCACGTGCTTGCTTTTTCTTCTGCTTTCTTGCTTCAAGCCGATCATCACCACGTAGGCCAGTCAAGGTCCAATAGGTATTCTCCAGACCTTGGTATGCTCTGATGGCTGCATACATGGCACTCATGGTGTGGTTGTCGCTAGCCCGTCCTTCACTGGGGCCTCTAACCAAGGCACTTCCTTGCGGCTGTACCCAAATGGCATCGCGAGGATCATCTCTCGGAAAAGTACCGGCCAAAGCTGCTGCCAACTCATTGGGGAATCTGCTCATGATGTCTCGGATGACGCGAAAGGCTGCGCCCTCTGCACCCTCGGATGGAGTGCGCCCTTCAAACTCCAGATGCCAACCATCCCATTCTGGTGCATCACCAAGAGCAGGGACGGTGATCTCCACAACAGCAAGTCCATCCTTAGCTAACTGGCTCTCGCTCCAAGAGTATACCGGCTCTTGACCCTCCGGGTACCCCACATCATGGAGCACTCTCCAAAGCAAGGTGGGCATGCCAAACTCGCTTAGAAAAGTGTCCGTGTTGCGGTGTTCCCGCGGGGCCAGCTGACGACGGGGTGCTCTTCCGCTAGTGGACTTACGGGCAGTCTGCTTCGTGCGGGCCATCTGTAGCACAAGTTTTAATTACCCGGTGAGAACATATTTTAGTTGAGGTCGCTTTTATCAAAATGGGATAATCCTTTTATAAGGGGAGGAATGCATGCCATGAATGGAATGCACAGACAATATGATGCATGCACGAGTCTTACGTTCTCACAAACTTAGGAAATAAAGACATCTAACGGTGAATTCGGTGGCATACAAACGATCTCTCATATACGTAACTAATTCGGTCTACACGATAACGCTGTTATGTACCTGCAGAAAATTCATTTCAGCCCATTCCCCATGAATGCATAAAAGCAGTAAATCTACCTACACGCTTTACACGAATCCCCAGATGCGTGTACAACGGTGGTAACTACCCAAACACATCGTCCTATTGACGGCATCGCCTCAACGGATGGAACACCCACACATGCGACACTTTCATAAAAACATGTGTAAAACATGTAATTATTTTAGTATCATATAAGCACTCTCCCTAGATCGGCGGTGTATCCGATCATGCTCTCATAGCTCACACTTACCGAAGCGTAGAGGTAACTGATCCATACATTACCACTCAATTAAGTGGCACTCATACAATAGCACGCCGTATGAGCAACGAAAAAGAAATATGGTGCAAGAACCCCAAGTTAGTACTTAAATAGCCACCTAGAGTCCTTAACTGGGCATACAGGATATGACCACTGGCACACTTTTAGTTTGAAAATCACACTTTTTGAACAGAATTTTGTTTTAAATACACTTATGAACAGTAATTATGCTAAACCATGCTCCGATGCCAGCTGTAACAGAACCGCCCAATTATACGAGATTAAGTAAGAAAATCATCCAACGGACGGACAATTTAACAAACTTAAGCCCGTATAACCCGGTAGTCCGTGAAATCCCGACGGATTTCAAACCATTTCACATCACAACCAAGATCGTACTAAGTTTAGCGATTACCGTCATAAGTTACATAGAAGTTCACGGCACAAAATACATCGGAGTTTAAACATAGTTATTACAAACCAGTTTCAAATAAAAGTAGCAGAAGCATTAGTTCAAAGCACACACACACGACTTTCCAAAATAAAGTGCCAGCTCGCGATCATCTCCCACAAAAGCATCAGGCGAGGAGTAGTGAGTGACCATTGCCCATGGTCCTAGGCTTCGCCCATCGCAGGGTAGAGACAGTTGATACAATAACCATAGTACATCTGTCCATTTGCAACAAGTGGGAACAAAGCCCTGAGTACGAGAAGGTACTTAGCTAGACTTACCCGACAGAACCAAAATAAAATGACACCAAGGATCATAATAGGCTTTTTGGTGGGGTAGCTGACTCATTTGCAAGAAAAGCATTTTTAGCTTAGCAGTTCTTTTACAAAAGCATGTAATATTTTAATTCTTTATTCCCCTGTCAACTATGTTTGCACTTATGCTAAGGTAACCATATGATTAACAAGCAGGGGTTACCATTGATCATTAACAATAATTACCATATCATTTTCCACATAACTATCCAAGTGTTTCATCAATGTTACTACGATGAAGTAACTCAAGTCAAGTGTTCACTATCCAGTGAACGATGGCGATTCGAATCGATTATTGACCAGCTGGTAATTTATTCCTCACACAAACCTCACTCACCCGCTAAAGTGAGGTATTGGTCACCGAGTCAACCATTCAGGTAAAGTCGCGAGCTTGCCAGGAACCACATGTACCCGGGGGCCGCCCGACTGCTCTTTGGCCTTATCATCGCGCCCCCGTTTCCTGCCACTACTGCTCCGATACAGTGCGTTGCGGGCAATCCACTCGGCCCGAATAATCTCCCGGCTTCGCAGTCGAAAGGTACTTTATTCGGCCAGCTAAATGTGAGGCATGCGTTCAACATGACCCGAGGCCCGACATCGGACGGTCCTTAATCGACACAGACGGAAGACACTACATTCCAGAACCCTGCAAGCTTCCGCCCGGTCTCAGATTCATTTCGACACTTAGTTATTCTCACATGACATTCTTTCACATAAACCCAGGTAATCCCCTATAGCTCGCGGATGACAGGCAATCACCCGACTTCTACCGGTCTAAGCAAGCTAAGCAATTATTGACCGTGGACACCAGGGTAACAAGGATCGGGTAAAGCAAGGTGAAACAAGGTATAATGCAGCAATGTTTACAAACAACTCCTAAACGTAATGCATCGAATTAAGTGAAGTTAATAAATAATTGATTGCAAACCGGGGAAGAAATGCTCCGGGGCTTGCCTCGCTCAAAGGAGCTGGGACGGTGATCGGGCACTCCGGAAGCTCTTCACCGGTCTCCTCTTCTGCTTCTGTTGGCTCCGGCTCCGGCACCTCGGGCTGTTCCTCTGCGTCCTCGGGAACTACTGCCGGGACCACTTCCTGCGATCCTGTATGATGCAGAAGTATGAGTGCCTCATGCATGGTTGCATTGCATAGGTAACATGAGATGATGATGAGGATGAATGCATGCGATGTAATGAGCATGTTACGTTATTGGATTACGTGGAACCTATGACTCTTCTACAAGGTAGTCTACGTCATCCAAGAACATGTACTCAAAAACTACCACCACTATTCTCTACCATGCAAGAGTACTTGAACACTTATGATGCTTCAAAGATACACCAAAGTATATTTTACCAACTATTTTTGCATTAAGAATGAATGGAAACCCTAATTAGCCCTATGGTTGAACAGCAACACACATTTTTGTAGCTCAAAAAAATCTTAGAAAATTACAGTGGAGTAATAATATCAAAACTAGCCTGACACAAGATTTTTACTACATTTGGATTACTAGAACTGACTATACAAAAATAACAAACTAAGGCCTAAAATGAATATTTAAAATACTTTACATTATGAAATGTATCAAACAACAGATTTAGAAATTTTCCTACTTTCTACACACTAAACAAACATTATACAAAAATTATCACTTGCATGTTCTATTCACATTTATTTAATTAACAAAAATAACAAATATTAGAAATAGAAAGCATTTGAACTACACCTATATATTTTTTCTACAGAACAGACATGATATACAATTTTTCCTAGCAAGTAGAGGGCACACAAAGATTAACAAACTTGGAACCACATTTTTCTGATTTTTCTACATTTTATTATCAATTTTTCAAGAAAACACCAATTTCAAGGATTAAATAAAACACTATAGAAAAGTAATGAAATATTGGCATGCAATATTTTTATATTCTAGATCTGGTTCAAATGAGTACATAGAAATTTATTTCACCATTTTTGGAGCTAAAATGACCAAGAAAACATTTTCCAAAGTATTTTTCATCATGAATAATAAAAGAAACAGAAAATGATTTTTTTCCGTTAATGATATTGGGCCGGCCCGTGGAAATCAACCGGCCCGTGGCCGTTCTCGGCCTGCTCGCGCGCGCGGGAGAAAAGGTGAGCCGGCCCACTCGGAGGCGCGGCCCACAGGGCGGTGGCCCAGAGGAGGCTGCGGGGGGAAAAGAACGGGGCGGCCTCGTCGGCGTCCCTGACCCGACGGCGTGGCGGTGGCCGACGGCCAACGGCCATCTCCGGCCACGACCCGACCAGCGAGCCCGCGCATGGTGTTCGCGAGGAGGTAGCGAACCCGAGAGAGAGGATCAGGGGGATGGAGAGGGAGCGAGGAAGACGGTGGGCGGAGCGCAAGCCCGGTGGCACCGACGCGGTGGCGCGGCGAGGAAAGCTCGATTGAGCCTTACCGTATGCGAACAGGGCAAACGGAGGTCCGTTCGGAGGAGAAGAGGAGGTGGCGGAGCTTCGTGCACAGTCAATCGAACGGAGGCGGTCTACCGGTGCCGGAACAAGACGGAGGTGGAGGTGGTGCGCGGTGGCGAGCGGCGTTCCGCGGTGGATGGCGCTGGAGGGAGGAAGAGAGGGAGCGAGTGAGTGGTGTGCGGGATGGAGACCAGGTGCCCGGGGCGATTTGAAGTGGGCGGGGTCCACGGGCGGCCACGCGGGGCGTCGCCGGCATGCGGCCACCATGCGGCGGGCGCGTTCTGCCGGGGCGCCAGCGCGCGCGGGCGCGGGCGGGAAGAAGAGGGAGGGGGGGCCGGCTGGGCCGGGCCGCGGTGGAGGCGGCTGCGGGCGCGCGCGCGGGAGTGGCGCGGGCCGCTTCTGGTCGCGGGCCAAACCTGAGGCGGCGGCCTGTTAAGGCAAAACCGATTTTTTTCAATTTTCGAAATTTCAATTCAAATGAATTTCAAACTTCAAACTACATTTTGAACAAGAAGAAGATATTTTCTGGAATTGACCCAAAAATAAAAGTTGCTCAGAATTAAATTCTCTACAACTTTGATTAAGGGGCCAACTGAAAATTCTTGATAGATTTTGAATGGCAGAATAAAAGCTAAAATAGGGGATATTTTTGAATATTTTTCATGAATATTTTTGAACAAGTTTTGACAAAAAGTTGAGTCATCTAGTTGCTCCAAAAATTGAACTAGGGTTCCAAGTGATGTAAAATTTATAGTTGCAAGATTTTTGGTGCAATATGATTATCATATTAATACAGTCCATCAAATATATCATTTTTAAGCTTTTATTTTAATCAAATTATACCATTCTCACACATGATCATAATGATATGAATGTTATGCAATATGATTGCCATGCAAAAATGCATTGCGTAACCCCAGAGTGTTACAATAACCTTCTTTTCTGTAGAAGGTTATTCACATCACAAAGTTAGTACAAAATTAGGTCCACATAAGCACAATAATATTATTGTGTTGACATCGTTTTTAGCACGTGTCAAGATGATCAGGAAAGGTTAATCAGCAAGGGAAAGATTGCCGTGTAAATTGATAGCCAAGGAGAATAAGTTTGTTTTTAAGCGGTGACAGTGTATGAATTTAATTTGGAATGTTGCCGATGAGGTCAAGGGTGTTATTGCCGATGCCGATGGAAGAGGGTTTGGAGACCGTTGCCGATAAGATAAGGGAATGTACCGATGAAGGAAGGTATGAAGACTGCAACCGATGAAACAGGGAATGTACCGATGGAAGGAGGTCGAAGGTTGCTGCCGATGGAACAGGGGCTGTGCTGGTGAAAAGGAGGTCGATAAGAATACCATCGTGATTAAGGCGGACTATGGAATAAAATAGGAGTTGATTTCCTTGTTTACGATTAGTAGAGTCTGAGCTGTGTCAAAGTCATGTTCTTTTCCTTAGACTTGGATTTAGTGTCCTAGTCGTATTTGGTTATGTTTCTGTAGATCAGGGTATAAATATAGAGTGAAGGGCAATGTAATAGGGAATCAATCAATACAATCAAAAAACAGCTTTTACTCTTATTTACATCTACTTTTCGGCGACTTCGTCAATTTGCATATTTTTCCTTTTTACGAGTTCTCATCGATTCGGCGAGTTGCATTGCTCTAAGTGCAATCTTTGTCGATCCTCGAGTTCCGCGTGAGTACCTCTTGACCGTGACTTCCGGACGTATCGCTGTTGTCAGGATCAAAGTGCTCGTATCTTCATCCTTGTCGATTAACAGGTCAAATCGACTGGCACGCTTTGGATATTGATTTCGGGTATTAGCCCTTTGTGTTTGCAGATTCACTTTTGCATCAACACATCTTTTGGCACGCTCGGTGGGACAGATCTTGTCAAGATGCCTAATCATGAGATCGATGATGGGAATATCATCGCAGTAACAGAAGAAGATCTTAAGGACGATCAGAAGCAGGCTATGGAGAGGGCTATTGAAGAATATAGACAGCTTTGCTTGAAGTCATTCAGCGTGAACAAAAGTGGACAAGTCATCCAGAAGCAGGACTTGCCGCTGCCTCGGCAGGTTACCTTTGATCCTAATCCTGGTAAACTTCAAGAGATGGTTAATTCTGCGGTGAATCATGCTTTAATTAATCACTCTAATGTGCTGTCCAATACTGTTCATAATGCTGTGATTCGAACTTTCAAAGAAGGGCAAGCGTCACATCATTACGTCGGGCCTGCTTATCATCAACCAGAAGCAGCATCTGCTGTTGCTCCATCGGCTCCTCCAGCCGTTGCGGGTATAGAGATTTCTTCTCCTCCAGTATCAGCAGGATTATCTAATGCACAGTCTACTCCGGTGCGTCTGTTGGGCATTCTTAACGTCACTACCAAAAGTAGACTTAGTTTTCTAATTCTGATAACGGCGCCAAAAATGCCAAACCTATCCCTCATGCCACTTAAGCCAAGTTGTCATCCCCAGCATGACATGAGAGACGCGGTATTGAAATATGCATTTGCTCATCAAGATAAATAATAAAAGGGATCTGCAAGCGCACAGATTAATACCGATGTAACATTTTAACCGGAAAGTATTCCAGGTATCGTTATTTATATTTTTACCACTGGGAAGGGATTTCTAAGTATCATGATTGATAATGGAATGAGAATATGAAACTGAGTACACATCATTGCATGTATAACCGAGAGTATTTATCAATCTCTTTATACAGGGATAAATGTCACATAAAGTAAAGGTAAAGTGATAATGGTGACAAAGATAATTAATCTGATCAGCTAGCCACATATAATAATGATAAGCACCTCAACAGATATTCTAGCAAGTCATTAGCATGGAATTAGGATGAACTACAAAGATATTCCCTAAGTTATTATTAACTATAAAGTCTAGCATATCATAGTTAGTGCAATTATACTTGGCAATCATGGTGAGAAAAGACTATATCCATGCATAGTGAATATTAGCAAGGAAGATGAAGAACATAGCAATCACTCCCCTGTAATAGTGTTGCTCTGCCTGCCCTATACACGAGAGGGGGACTATATAAGAATCAACGAAGCTGTCACTATCGCGAACTACCCCACAATCCGGCATATAGGGTGCAATCGCAGATAAATACGGTATAGACACCACGTCTACACAATAGTTATCATTCACCCACTGTACACATGGATAAACGCTATACGATCCTAGACATGTATATAATTCCAATCTAACTAAGCCAAGCATATAACTATGATAAACTAAGAACAATATAATTGCAAATATAATCAAGTAGAGCAAAGTCATAACCAATATATTGAAATAGAATAAAGTCATATTCATAATATTGAAGAACAAAGATGAACAATTGAAGAACAGAGAGGAATTACCAAGAATCCTCTTGACAGATCCGGGAACCAATCGAAGATTGACTCCTTCTAGTTCTAATCCTATGTAGCTATGCTAACTAGAGATCTAGTTGATGTGGTGGCTCTAGGGCTTGATCAGAGGCTCTCCTCCTGAATTAGGGTTTGAAGTATGAGACGAGGGCCTCTCCTCCAGGGGCAGGGGCCTTGCTTATATAGCCCTTTCGGATGAATCTGGGCCGTTGGATCAAACCGACATTGATCGTGCGGTTTTCCTTGATCCTCTAGGTCGGTGGAGCATAATCCTCGAGGCGGAGCCTGATTGGCTGAGCCAGCAGGGCGGGCGCCCTAGGGACTAGGGCGGGCACCCTGTCCCCGGCTCTGTTACGCCTCCCGTTCGTTCTCGTGGCTTCTGGACTCTTCTAGATGTAAGATAATTACGTGTTCGGTTAATATCCCGTCATTAATCCGATATGTGGGCCTTTCTTCCGTATTTCCTGATAACCCCCTGCAGAAATAGATAAACAGCAAAACTCGTGGAATTCTGTCAGATAAAACCCTAAGTCTAGGTGTTGGTTTCATTTGGATCCTTTTCTCTATTTATTTGATAGTTATAATTGATACTTAAGGACCGTCAACAAACTCCCCCAAGCTTACCTCTTGCTCGTCCCTGAGCAAGGAGAGACTCAGTAGTTGCTGAAATGCCTTTGAATTTTGACGGTACACATGCTTTCAAATAGAGTCTCATCTCTGAGTTAAAGTAAACTGTCAAGACTTAAAACTTACTCATTATACCTTTCACCATGGGGCTTGCAACCGTCACCTTTGTCTTGAGCGGTTAAAAGATAGAACAGTCTAGTCAAGCGCCATGTCTCTTATTCTTGATCAGCTATAGCTCTGGAGTTTTTGCAGATTTTCAAATAAAACTCAGAGATTCCTTGTATGACTCTCTCAGGTCTCTCTTTTGTGGTATTTCTGGATCCTCACCAAGGCAGTAATGATGTCTGCCTTCTCTCAAAGCAAAGTATGTAGTATTTGTGGTATAAGGCAGAGTGACATTGCCTTCTCTCTCATCCTATTCTAATAAGGCTTTTGATATCTGGAGCTCATCGGTGGGAGATAAAGTATACATACTTACAAGACATTTATTGCATAGTCAAACCATGGATCCAGAGAAACAAGCCAATAAGTCAAATCAAGATGTGCATGTGTGGCGAATAAATGGTGTATGGTGGTAGTGATGATAACAATGATGAAAGTCTAATTCTACTTTTGCTCTTTTTGAGGGGATACGTACCTTTCTTGCTTTTAAAGCTCTTGAGGAGAATGAGGTGCTCTATATTTTCTTTTTTTTCCTCTCAGGTGGGTATCTTGTACCCCTAATTCTACTGTCGGACACTTGTCTATTTTTACCTCTCTTCTCACACTTTTTCTTTTTTTTCATCGAGGTTCCGAGCACTTGCTCCTTTTTATTTCCTCGTATCTTTTTCTTTTCGAGGTTCCGGGCACTTGCCCCTTTTTATTTCCTCGTATAGAACACTCATCTCCTTAGAACAATATAGCAAGTGGTAGTAACCAAAATAGCTTGAGCATTTATATCACAGGGGATAACAAGAATGGGAAAATATTTTTGGCTATTCTCTCCCGGATTAGGAGTAGAATAATTTTATGTGGATCTGGAGATGAGAATGAGTGGATATATGTGGATGCGTACTTCCGGAGTAGAAGCAGCATGTATGAGTGATCGTGCAAGTGAATCTTGATTTTAACTGCATGACAAGCTCCTAAGGGTCTACACAGCTTGACTATACTCAATGCTCATAAGCAGTAAAAAGTAAATGTATGGCTTAAAGTCTAGCAAGCATGTATGTATGGCTGTGGTAGGAACTTAAACTCTCATCATACAGGAACTCATCATGTAGCATTTTAAGATTTTCAAAGATAAAATTCTCTAGAATTCTAGCATCTCTAGGAATAGATAAACAGCAGCTCAACCTTCCCATATCATATCCGTTAACAACTTAGACTTTAGATCAAGTTCTCTTCCCACAAGTTCAGGTTTAGAGCAAGCTTTAAATGATAACAGTTATGTAAACTTAGAGAGAGGACTTCAAATTTGAAAGTTAGGCAAAGCAACTATTCATCATATCCATACTAGAGTTTTATTATTATCTAGATTCAGTTTAGCATAGCCACTTTATTTATTTATTAAAACACACTAAGCAAAAGATATAGGTATATATATATAAGCACAAAATCTTTATTTGGTTTTTTTTCATAGTTATGTATATTTTTATTTTTATAAGGTAGAAGTATATATAAATATAAAGATAAAGATAGAAATACTTAGCAAGATAATGGAGGTGCTCTCCCCCAAGCTGGATCTTGACATAATCTCTTCTGATGTAGCTAGCAGATGGCGGAGATGTATTTGAAAGTCGGCAGCACCCTGACAGCGATTAGAATGTCCTCCGTCTGCTAGTCTCCTTGAATTCTGTGAAGCTCAAATAGACAACAAAGCATTGTGGAACTGATTAAGTGTTAGCATAAATATCTAGCCTTTATCATGCTGAGCCTCCTTGATTTTTTTATGTTGTTTTTTTTCTTTTATAAAGCAGAAGAAAATATTTATGTATTTATTATATATATATATATATATTTTTTATACCACCACAGTGAATGTACTTATGGGTTTTATGCCACTCGCATACTCACATGGGGCTTTAGGGTTTTTAATATTTTTATTTTCTTTTTAAGATAGTATGAATATGATTAACTAAGCAAACTATTTAAGATAAAGTAAATAATTGAAAGGAATAGGATAACTACCAAGTTACCTCTTGGCAAGGCGTTCGGTGTTTTTAAGTCCTCCGAACGGGACTCTTATTCGTTCAGTCGTCCTGGGACTTGGTGGATGGCGTAGTCGGTGTTTTCGGCAGCGCCTCTTCTTCATGTACAACTGTCTTTTCTTTTCATACCACTTCTCCTTCATAATCTGCCCATCCGTCCTTGATGACCTGTTGCTTCTGATTGTGGTTACGCCGCCTTCTTCTTGTCCTGACCTGCTTGGATTCTTCAAATACATAGTTAGGGTCAGTAAAGTAAAGACGTACCTTCTCAGAGGGGAAGTGCATGTGGACTTCTCCAGTTCCAATGTAGATGATTGCTTTGACAGTACTTAGGAATGGTCTTCCAAGGATGATGGGTGGATCGTATTCATCTTCTCCCATGTCAATAACCTGAAAGTCTGTATGGACAAAGTGATCGTCTATCTTGACAGGGACGTCAGTTACTGTACCTTCGACCTGTCGGAATGTCTGATCTGCCATCTGGAGCTGAATATATGTTGGGTTTAAGGGCATGGTTCCGAACAGAAGTTCATAGGTGACCTTGGCCATTATGTTGACGCCCAACCCAGTGTCGCAAAGTGTCTTGTAGAAGTGGGACCCATTAATGGAGCAATAAATGCTTGGCATACCTGGGTCGTCCTTCTTAGGCAAGAACGGTGACTTGAGTTGGCGATCTTGACCTTTGTGCACGGCAGTGACCATCTTAGCTGTCTCGGTCCATACTTGCTTCTTGCTCTTGTTCCTCCTGTTGGTCCTCTTCCTTGGTTCATATTGGGGTTGCTCTGAGATTTGTGCGGTCTTGTTCTTGAAGGAAAACGTTTCCTTCCTCCCCTTGATGTAGAAACTGATCTTGGCAGCACTAGCATAGATGACAGCTCCCGCGGTGTTCAGGAATGGTCTCCCTAGGATGACGGGAGCCCTCTCATCAGAACCGGTCTCTATCACTACGAAGTCTGCTGGAGCGTACGAGGAACCCACTCGAACACAGATGTTCTTCAATATTCCTCTTGGGAAACTCAGTGTCCTATCTGCAAGCTGCAAACATATGGTTGTTTCTAATAATGGTTGTGAAAAGAGTTTTTCATAGAGTACCCTGGGCATGATGTTGATGCTGGAGCCAAAGTCACATAGTGCTTCTGGGAAGTCTCGCATGCCGATGGAGATCGGGATGACGGGGCGTCCTGGATCGCCTCTCTTGACCGGCAGACGGTCAGTACTTACTTCCACGATAGGGTTACTCCAGTAATCTCCTGCATCAAACATGTCTACAAGATTTATAGATTCTAGTCCTTCCGGTTGTGATGGTATACCGGGGTTAGTAGCAGGAACAGCAGCAGCTATTTGATTCAACTGAGATTCAATCATTTTATTAAAGCTAATCTGGTTCTTGATGGCAGTAGAGAAATTATCCATTCTATTATTTATATTTTCTAGTATTTTATCATTAGATGCCAATTTCTTAGACAGGTTATCCATTAGCTTTGCTTGGTTGGATACTAACTCTCTCACAGGTGGATAATTATTATTATTATTGAAAGAATTGTTACCTTGGTAATTACCTGAGTAGTTAGGCCTCTGTTGATTCCAACCTTGATTCTGCTGAGGACGATTGTAGTAGTTGTTGTTGTTATTGTTGATGTAGTTCACGTCCTCCAGCAACTCAGGACAGTGATTGCCCGAGTGTCCAGTACCTCCACACTCCTCACAAGTCATGTGGGAGTCGTAGACGTGCATGACTTCTTTCTTTTCTCCAGCTCGATCATCGAGCTTCTTCATGAGTAGGTCTAGCTTGGCAGACAGCATGTCTACCTCCTTGAGCTGGTGCATACCTCCACCTCTCTTGCGTGTCTGAGTTCTTTCTTCATTCCAACCTTGGTTGGATGCCATCTTCTCCACAAGAGCTGTGGCTTGAGGTATGGTGAGTGATAGGAATGCTCCTCCAGCTGCAGCATTCATGGTTTCACGGGCACTGTTAATGAGCCCATGATAAAATGTCTGCATCAGTAGCCAGCTTTCCATTCCATGATGGGGACATTCTAGGATGTAGTCTTGGAAACGCTCCCATGCTTCTGGAACGGATTCATCATGTTGTTGCTGAAAACTTGTAATCTTCCCACGGAGAGCATTGGTCTTGCCCATGGGAAAGAATTTGGCCAGAAAGTTCGTAGAGCAGAGTGCCCACGTAATGTTCTTCTCCTTTGTAGCGTAGAACCACTGCTTCGCTCTCCCCAACAGTGAGAATGGGAAAAGGCGAAGTAGTATGGCGTCTCTGGGGACTTCAGCCATGGTGAAAGTGCTGCAGATCTCCAGGAAGTGTTGAAGATGAGCACTAGCATCTTCGTGTGGCTTCCCACAGAACTGGTTAGCTTGCACCATGTTGATGAGCCCAGGCTTGAGCTCGAAGTTCTTATCGATGGCCGCGGCAGGTCCAGTGCGGATGTTGTCCGTAGTGGGAGCTGAGAACTCGCGGATCGACTTGTTCGCCATGGCTTCGAATTCAGTCGACAAATTCCGGATGAAACTTCGGCGGTCTTCGGATTTGGATGAAGCTTTGTGCTGAAGTATTGATGATGTCTTCTTGAGCTTGGCTCTTGTTCTTCTGAATAAGGCTTCGGGATCGTCAACAAAGTTGTCTGGAAGATGTCTTCTATTCATGCATCACCCTGCAATAAATAATCAAAATGGAAAATACAGAGGTAAAACTGTATAAGAGAATTGATAAGCTCGATCAGATTAGTGATGCAAATGATGACACAAAGTTCCATATTCATTCCTACTTAGTAATCAACCTTCTCCGGCAACGGCGCCAAAAATGCTTGTTGGGCATTCTTAACGTCACTACCAAAAGTAGACTTAGTTTTCTAATTCTGATAACGGCGCCAAAAATGCCAAACCTATCCCTCATGCCACTTAAGCCAAGTTGTCATCCCCAGCATGACATGAGAGACGCGGTATTGAAATATGCATTTGCTCATCAAGATAAATAATAAAAGGGATCTGCAAGCGCACAGATTAATACCGATGTAGCATTTTAACCGGGAAGTATTCCAGGTATCGTTATTTATATTTTTACCACTGGGAAGGGATTTCTAAGTATCATGGTTGATAATGGAATGAGAATATGGAACTGAATACACATCATTGCATGTATAACCGAGAGTATTTATCAATCTCTTTATACAGGGATAAATGTCACATAAAGTAAAGGTAAAGTGATAATGGTGACAAAGATAATTAATCTGATCAGCTAGCCACATATAATAATGATAAGCACCTCAACAGATATTCTAGCAAGTCATTAGCATGGAATTAGGATGAACTACAAAGATATTCCCTAAGTTATTATTAACTATAAAGTCTAGCATATCATAGTTAGTGCAATTATACTTGGCAATCATGGTGAGAAAAGACTATATCCATGCATAGTGAATATTAGCAAGGAAGATGAAGAACATAGCAATCACTCCCCTGTAATAGTGTTGCTCTGCCTGCCCTATACACGAGAGGGGGACTATATAAGAATCAACGAAGCTGTCACTATCGCGAACTACCCCACAATCCGGCATATAGGGTGCAATCGCAGATAAATACGGTATAGACACCACGTCTACACAATAGTTATCATTCACCCACTGTACACATGGATAAACGCTATACGATCCTCGGCATGTATATAATTCCAATCTAACTAAGCCAAGCATATAACTATGATAAACTAAGAACAATATAATTGCAAATATAATCAAGTAGAGCAAAGTCATAACCAATATATTGAAATAGAATAAAGTCATATTCATAATATTGAAGAACAAAGATAAACAATTGAAGAACAGAGAGGAATTACCGAGAATCCTCTTGACAGATCCGGGAACCAATCGAAGATTGACTCCTTCTAGTTCTAATCCTATGTAGCTATGCTAACTAGAGATCTAGTTGATGTGGTGGCTCTAGGGCTTGATCAGAGGCTCTCCTCCTGAATTAGGGTTTGAAGTATGAGACGAGGGCCTCTCCTCCAGGGGCAGGGGCCTTGCTTATATAGCCCTTTCGGATGAATCTGGGCCGTTGGATCAAACCGACATTGATCGTGCGGTTTTCCTTGATCCTCTAGGTCGGTGGAGCATAATCCTCGAGGCGGAGCCTGATTGGCTGAGCCAGCAGGGCGGGCGCCCTAGGGACTAGGGCGGGCGCCCTGTCCCCGGCTCTGTTACGCCTCCCGTTCGTTCTCGTGGCTTCTGGACTCTTCTAGATGTAAGATAATTACGTGTTCGGTTAATATCCCGTCATTAATCCGACATGTGGGCCTTTCTTCCGTATTTCCTGATAACCCCCTGTAGAAATAGATAAACAGCAAAACTCGTGGAATTCTGTCAGATAAAACCCTAAGTCTAGGTGTTGGTTTCATTTGGATCCTTTTCTCTATTTATTTGATAGTTATAATTGATACTTAAGGACCATCAACAACGTCCAGATTCAGCATTATCAGGACGAGTTCAGCTTGGTACAGACCTATCAGCATCAGCTTTATCAGGTCCTATACCACAGAGTAATCAAACTCCTGCTAATTGGTGGGGATATGGTATGCCTCCGGAACCATTTACTGTCAATAACGGATTATCTCAAGTGTTTGACGCAGCGGGAAAAACTCCTATCCCATCGGCTGGTTTGCCGATAGCCCAAGCGCCTCAATATATTACAACTACTGTACAACCGAGTCTAGGAGGTTTTCAGGCGTCTTTGGGTCAAACATCTAGCTCAAGTCCATCGGCAAATTTGTTACCGATGCAGCAGAAGGCTTCTATCACCAGTCAACCTGGAGTTCAGGCTATGCCTCAAGTTGGATGTAATTATCCAGCAATGCCAACAAGCTACCAGCCATCGGCAAACTTTGTGCCGATGAATACTAATAATTGGTCAGGGCAGTTTCCTACTCAATATACAGTTCAGCCAAGTCAGCAAGCCACAGGAATTCATCAAGGTCACATGCATGCTGATTTTTAGAATCAAGCATCGGCAGCTCAGCCGATGAATCCTTTTCAGCAGGTTAATGGACCACAGTTAGTAGCAAATATGCCAATTGCTGGAGATCGTGGGCAACAAAGGTATACAGAAGGGTATCAACAGATACCTCCAGCAGAGATTCAACCATATCGTCAGCAAGAGGTCGATGTTTTTTGGGCCGATAAGATAGCAGAAATTATGAGGGATCAATTTGGGATCAAGCCAAGGTTAATACCTATTCATATCAGACTCCGTATCCTCCGGCATATGATTTAATTCCTCTCCCAAATCGTTACAAAGTGCCAGATTTCACTAAATTCTCTGGGCAAGACGATACATCAACCATGGAGCATGTTAATCGTTTTATTATTCAATGTGGAGAGGCAGCTTGTAGAGATGAATTGAGAGTTCGTCTGTTCTCGTCATCTCTATCCGGATCAGCATTTACGTGGTTTATTTCACTACCGCCAAATTCTATTATCACCTGGGCTGATCTGGAAAAGCAATTTCATAAGTATTTCTTTGCTGGAATTCATGAAAAGAAGCTTACCGATTTGGTAAAGATGAAACAGCGCAATGATGAATCGGTAGAAGGCTTTGTGCAAAGGCTACGAGATGTAAAGAATAAATGTTATAGTCTGGTATTGGATGATCGGCAGCTTGCCGATTTAGCCTTTCAAGGATTATTACCACACCTTAAGGACAGATATGCTTCTCAGGAGTTCGAAAGCCTAAGTCATTTAGTACAAAGGATTTCTGATCAAGACACTAGGGTTTTTGAACCTAAGAGAAATTGGAACAAGAAAGTTTCATTTGTTGAAGAGGCGGAAGATTCTGATTCAGATAATGAACCAATTATCGGTTTGGCAGAGTGGGTTAAGAATAAGAAGCCGATATCTTATCCCTTTGGTCACAAAGAGCCAGAAAAGTTTACTTTTGATGTCACCAAAGCCGATAAAATATTCGATCTTTTGCTTCAGGAGGGCCAGATTAAATTGTCACCCAATCATGTGATCCCATCGGCAGAAGAGTTGAAGCATATGCTGTATTGCAAGTGGCACAATGCAACCTCACATAGTACCAATGAGTGCAAGGTGTTTAGACAGCAATTGCAGTTAGCTATTGAGTCTGGCAGGATAAAATTTGGCAATTCCAAGATTCAAAAGCCAATGAAAATTGATCAACATCCTTTTCCAGCAAATATGTTGGATGCTGAAGGGAAAATTAAGGTGTTGACATCGGTAGCTGCTGAAAAGAATGCATCAGTAGATCCCCAACATCGGATAACTACCGATGATGCAAAAGGCAAGGGGCTATTGACGGAAAGTGGCGGTTCTGAAAGGCCTCCTCGATCTGGCATCGTGATTACTCATCGAAGACAACAGGAAGGTTGGCGTCAGCGAAGGGACTGGTATCAACGACAACAAGAGGAAAGGCGTCAAGAAGAGTGGAATTGGCATAAGGATCATTGGAATTGTCCATTTTTTATTCATTGTTGGGAAGAAGGTATTAAGTTACCTACAGTTGAAAATTGTCCAGAGTGCAATGGCTATTATGGAGATAATCATCCTGCAAGAAGGTTTCAATCTGGTAATCAAGGTTTGTTCATTAATGAGCCGATCAGAAGGAGAGCATCAGTACATGATCGGCTGGGGGGCAGGCTCAGTGTGCGCGAAAGGCTTGGTAAACGCGTTGCATATTTTCCAAGGAACCAAGAGGAACTCGAAGAGATGGCAAATGCAAGAGTTCCTGATGAAGAAATATTTTACAGGGATCCTAAGATACGTCGTGTGGAGACAACTAGGACTTATCAACCAGTATGGAAAACTAAGCTTCCTCAATGGTGTCCAGAAGGTTTGACAAAGACACAGAAGAGAAAAATGCAGCGAGAGCGTCAAAAAGATTTATATCAAGAAGAAAGCCCCTCCAATGAGAGATCTGGTAACCAGCAGTGGCAGATAAGGCATAAGAATAAAGGTCCATCGGCAGATGTCAATATGGTGTTTATGTTGCCGATGGAATTTTTGGCTCTGTCTGACAGTGAAGAAGAGGCTGTTTCCTCTGATCAGATAGCTCAATTAATGTTAGATCCAATGATGGCTGTTTTTGAAAAGCCTGCTGATGATGAGAGACAACACCTCAAGGCTTTATTTGTAAAAGGCAGAGTTGATGGGCAGCCTGTATCTAAGATACTTATTGATGGAGGAGCTGCGATTAATATCATGCCTTATGTGATGTATCGGAAGCTTGGTAGGAGAAATCAAGACTTAACTAAGACCGATATGATGCTAAAGGATTTTGAAGGCCATGTGTCACCAGCTAAAGGGGCAGTATGTGTTGAGTTGACCATCGGCAGTAAAACTTTGCCGACAACTTTCTTTGTTATTAATGGCAAGGGTGCATATAATTTACTTTTGGGAAGGGATTGGATTCATGCTAATTGTTGTGTTCCTTCTACAATGCATCAATGTCTGGTACAATGGATTAGAGATAAGATTGAAGTTGTTCCTGGTGACTCTTCTTATATCATTGCATCGGCAGAATCAGATACTTATGAACAAACCAAGTGCATATCGGAAGAAGCCTGGGAAAAAGAGTTCCTCAAGATTGCTGATTATGAAATTCTACCGATCCAAGCAGTCGGTTCTGAAGAAGAGTTTTAATGGATAGATTTGCCGATGATGGAAAATTAGGTCAAGGATTTACATCGGCAGATGATTTAATAGAAGTAGATATTGGTGAAGGTGATAGGCCAAGACCCACTTTTATTAGCTCTAAGTTAGATTCCAAGTGTAAACAGCAACTAGTTGATTTGTTAAAGGAATATAAAGATTGTTTTGCTTGGGATTATACTGAAATGCCTGGATTAGACCGATCTATAGTTGAACATCGGTTGCCTATTAAATCTGGATTTCGGCCACATCAGCAGCCGGCTCGCCGATGCAATCCTAATATACTCCCTGATATTAAGGCCGAAATAACCAAGTTAATTGAGGTAAAGTTTATTCGGCAGTGTCGATACGCAGAATGGATTTCTAATGTGGTTCCTGTATATAAGAAAAATGGAAAACTCCGTGTTTGTATTGATTTCAGGAATCTTAATAAGGCCACACCGATGGATGGTTATCCAATACCGATTGCTGATTTGTTGATTGATGCTGCAGCAGGGCATCAGATTATTAGTTTCATGGATGGAAATGCGGGTTATAACCAAATATTCATGGCTGAAGAAGATATTTCCAAGACTGCTTTTAGATGTCCAGGTCATGTGGGATTATTTGAGTGGATAGTTATGACATTTGGTTTGAAAAATACCGGTGCTACTTATCAGAGAGCTATGAACTTTATTTTCCATGAATATATCGGCACATTGGTAGAAATCTACATTGATGACATAGTGATTAAGTCTGGAGACATCACAAAGCATCTAACCGATCTACGGAAGATACTGGAGTGCACAAGAAAACATGGATTAAAGATGAATCCCAATAAATGTGCATTTGGTGTATCGGTAGGACAATTCTTGGGTTTTATGGTGCATCAGAGGGGCATTGAAATTAGTAGAAAATCTATTGAGGCAATCAACAAGGTTGTTGCTCCTGCCGATAAGACTGAATTACAATCCTTGATCGGTAAGATTAATTTCATCAGAAGGTTTATATCTAATCTGTCAGGCAAGATCAAAGCTTTCAGTCCATTATTGAAATTGAAAGCCGATCAGGAGTTTAAATGGGGGGATGAACAACAATTGGCTTTAGATCAGATTAAGAGTTATTTAACAAATCCTCCAGTGTTAGTTCCACCCCAGCATGGAAAACCTTTCAGATTATATTTATCAACTGAAGATGCTGTTATTGGTTCAGCTCTTATTCAAGAATTTGAAGGAAAGGAGCGTGTTATCTATTATTTGAGCAGACGATTAATAGATGTTGAAACCAGGTATTCGGCCATTGAGAAATTATGCTTATGTTTATATTTCTCCTGTAGTAAATTGAGGCATTATTTACTATCGGCTGAATGTACTGTCGTATGCAAAAATGACGTAGTCAAATATATGCTATCTATGCCGATATTAAATGGTAGGATTGGTAAATGGATTTTAGCGTTATCAGAATTTGACCTACGTTATGAATCGGCTAAGGCAGTTAAAGGACAAGTTATGGCCGATTTTGTTACTCAACATTGCAACACGGTGGATTCTTTGGAAGTTGCTCCATGGACACTTTTCTTTGATGGGTCTACTTGTGGTGAAGGGGCAGGCATCGGCATCGTGTTGATTTCCCCTCAGGGGAAGAAGTATGAATTCTCATTGCCGATCGTTGCTACATCAACAAACAATCAAGCTGAGTATCAAGCCCTGATAAAAGGGTTAGAATTGCTTAAAGAAATTCAGGCTGATGCTGTTGAGGTCTTTGGTGATTCTATGCTAGTTATAAATCAGTTGATTGGGGTTTATGAATGCCGAAGTGAAATTCTAATTTCATATCATGAAAAGTGTTTGGAATTGTTAAAAGGGTTTAGGAGTTTTCATCTGGAGCATATTTCCCGGATGCATAATGAAGAAGCTAACCGATTGGCTCAGCATGCTTCAGGATATCAATCTGTTCAAGAAGCATTGACATTGGTGGCTGATGCCGATGACTGGAGAAAGGAAATCATTAATTATTTAAAGGATCCATCTAAAAAGGTTGAAAGACGCATAAGGTTCCAAGCGACAAAATATGTACTCCTCGATGATGAATTATATTACCGTACCGTAGATGGAGTTTTACTCAGGTGTGTTAGCATAGAGGAATCAAAAAGCCTGATGAGTGAAATTCATGAAGGAGTATGTGGGGCTCATCAGTCAGCATTTAAGATGAAATGGATGATCAGAAGAAATGGATATTATTGGCCGGCTATTCTTGAGGATTGTTTTAAATATTTTAAAGGATGTCAGGAATGTCAAAAATTCGGTAATATTCAAAGAGCACCCGCATCGGCTATGAATCCCATAATTAAACTGTGGCCGTTTAGGGGTTGGGCTATTGATCTCATCGGTCAAATTTATCCACCATCGAGTAAAGGGCATAAGTTTATTCTGGTTGCTACCGATTATTTCACAAAGTGGGTTGAAGCAATTCCTTTGAAAAAGGTGACATCGGCTAACATGGTTGATTTTGTGAAGGAGCATATTGTTTACCGATTTGGCATCCCTCAAACCGTCACTACCGATCAGGGCACTATGTTTACGTCAGGAGAATTTGATGAGTTTGCTATAAGTATGGGAATTAAAGTTTTGAATTCTTCACCATATTATGCCCAAGCTAATGGCCAGGCTGAAGCATCTAATAAGGGAATTATCAAACTTATTAAGCGCAAGATCAAAGAATATCCTAAAAAGTGGCATACAATATTAAATGAAGCTTTGTGGTCATATCGGATGGCATGTCATGGTGCAACCAAGGTATCACCTTATCAATTGGTGTATGGACACGATGCAGTATTACCTTAGGAAATTAAGATTGGTTCTAGGCGAATACGCTTTCAGGATCAACTGACAGCCGATGATTATGATATTCTTATGAAAGATGAATTGGAAGATGTAGCAGGTCATTGGTTAAAAGCTTTGGTTAGTATCGAGGAGAATAAGAAAAGAGTGGCTAGGTGGTATGACAAGAAAGTGAAGGTAAAGGAATTTGCCGATGGTGAATTAGTCTGGAAATTGATTTTACCGATTGGGACTAAAAGTTCTAAGTTTGGCAAATGGTCTCCTAATTGGGAAGGTCCATATCGGATAAATCAGTCTGTTCCTGGTAATGCGTATATTCTTGAAACTCTCGAAGGAGTTGTATTTCCCAGAGCGTTAAATGGAAAATATTTAAAGAAATATTACCCTAATATCTAGATAGATGCATAAAAAGTACAGTTGCCGATAACAATCCTATCGGCTGGAGTTAAAACAAAGTATCAATTGTGCCGATGTGCTAATTTAACAAAGCCTGGATGGCTAATATCGCACGCAGGCGAATTTCATCGGCTTCTTTTAACTCTTTGGCATCTTCATCGGCATTTCCTTCCACAGGTTTGATTTTCTTTTTCAAGGCCAAGGCCTTGCGAGCTTGAGCATCTCGTTCCTGTTGAAGGGCTTTAATGGCGTCGGGAAGCTGGTCTTCTTCTTGTTTAGCTTGAGTCAGAGCTGTCTCAACCTTTTCCAGTTCAGCTAGCAGGGCTGCTTTCTTTGCCGATAGATCTGAGATTTTCTGTCTGATATCGGCACTGGAGGCTTGCAAATTGTTGATGCTCTTGTGCTTCTCGTCGGCAGTCTGCTTCAGCTGTAGCATTTCTTCTTTAAGTTGAGACTGAGCTGCTCTGTCAGCAATACGATGAACGGCCCTTTGATATTGAAGCTGTCTGCTCTCCAGATGGACTGCTGGAAAGATGATTTCTTCAATATTAGCGGGAACTTGGCCGCGGATCGCTTTGAAGATAGACCTCGCAGGATCCGAGTCGATCACCAATTGGGCAGTGTCTTGCTGTAGCAGATTTAGAAGGGTTTCCAGCTTGCCATAGGTGTCCGATGATATTGTTCCCAATGCCAGGGAGGAACTCGCTTCTTCTCCGTCGTCATCAAAAACATCGATAGCAAAAGAGAATAAGCTATCGGGAGAGTCTTGTTCCTATGAGATAAAGAAAATTAGAAATCCTGTTTATGATATTTGAGGATATAATAAACCAAGTAATTGATTGGTTTACCTGCTTCAGAGCGATTTCTTGAGCTTGGCTTGAGGGAGCAGCTTGTAAAGGGTCATGCGAAGGATCGGCAGAAGATACCGATGGAATGTCTTCTATGACCACATCGGTAGTCGGCCCTTGAAGTACAATTGCCGATGATGTATCTTGGGCAGGAGCAGTTTGTTCAGAGGGCTGATCGACGGGTGTTGGAGCAGACGCAGGGGCTGGTGTAGGTTTTTGTCGTTTCTGTTGAACCTCAGCATCGGTCAAAGCTTTACGTTTTTGTTGTGCTTCAACAGCAACTGGCTGGGGGGCATCAACATCTGTTGGTTGGGGAGCCTGTATGATCGGTGTGCTTACCGATGTATCCATTTGTTGCTGCAAAAACAGGTATAAGATTGGATGTTTAATAGAGAAAAATAAAAAAATAATAATAAGAGAATACCTCTGAAGGAGGAGTAGAAGTTGCGGTGCTTGGTAAAGTTGCCGATGATGATCCAGCTGCAGCTTGTACACCCTGATAGTTGTATGTTAATATGAAGTGTATCGGCAGAAAAGAGAGTAAGCAAGATTGTTACCTTAATAGCCTTGATCAGGCTTGAAGCAGCAGCCTTTGGAGAAGCCCTGGATGTTCCCAATCTTGGTCTAGAAGTGCTGATTTTGGTGCGAGCCCTTTGGAAGGTCAAGGCATCTAGGGTGGGGGCGTTGTAACCGATTGCTGAAATTGTAGAGGCTGGATGGAGATTGAAGGGTTTTCCGCTTTTGCTTATCGATGGAACTGGATCATCAGCCTGTTTCAAGGAAGGTTAGCTGCCGATACACATAATAAAAGGAAGGAAAAGGACAAAAGTTGAAAGGAACTTACTGCATTATCAGGAATAGCATAATCGGGGTCGATCAAGTGCCGATATGTGTGAACAGACGTTGAAAATAGCTGTTCTTTCCACTCCTGCCACCATTGCTTATATGACTCTGTTATGAAAGAAGCTGGTGACCAGGCGGAGAGATCGACATTTGAAATATCGGCATCGGGAGCAAGTCTTACTATCCTGCTCCATTCAGTTCCGGAGGTGATGATTTCTCTGGGTTTAATCACATCGGCATAGCACAGTTTGATGGGCAGTTGCCCAAAGGCCAGCTGGCGAGATACTGCCGATGGATTGTAGAATTCATAAGTAATGTGGGAGGCTTTCCCGCTGCCAAATGTGTTGACTGGGATTGCTCTGGGGGTGATAATGGCCATCATGAGATCATTGTTTTGGTTCAGATCACTATCGGTAAAATTGAAGAGGAGAGGGAACTTGTTATCCTCGTCAATATAAGGCACCCAAGCCCTGAGGTCACGAGGGAGGCCATGGTAGAGAGTTTGGAAAAATCTGCCGATTTGATCCTCATTGGCTTCTGTCCCGGGAAGGACGATGATTGCTTCACCGAAGTTGAGAGGAGGGCATGTTGCCGATTCATCATCCCTAAGGACGTACTCTTCGGGAATCTCTCGTGGGAATTCCTGAGCAAAGAGATCCCACTGTAAACGCTTGTGCATGTGAGCGTTTAACCACATATTAACAAACCACCATGGGCCTCCCAGATTGCCGATGGGTTCGCCAAGTATAAGCTTCTGAGATACTTAGTGGAGGAGGTGGTAGGTTGAGCTCAGGAGATATCGGCCAAGTGGGAATCTGACACCGTTGGCCAAGAGTTCTGCTGCTGGGAGGAAAGCGTTAGTTGGTCCTACCGATCGTCCGCAGAAAATAAACTTTTCCAGCCACATGTTCAGGAATGTGGCATGCTCCCTTTGATTGACGGTGCCAGTCTTTTGATACTCCTGGATATATCCCGTCCAGCCGCCGATGTTGCGTGTAGTTACTCTGTATTCAGCTTTTCTGCCGAAAATATGGCCTTCATCGACAGTTGAAATGTCTAAGCCTGTGAGCATGTATACATCGGCAAGAGTAGGGGCACATGGGCCATGACCGAACATGAAGGTGTTGGTGGTGTCAGACCAAAACTGAGCAGCAGCTATCATCATGGATTCATTTTTCTGCATATCGGCAATGGACAACCTGATACATTGATCTATTTTCCGCTCTGCCCAGAACATTTGCATTGATCTGTTGACCCTCAGAAACAAGTTTTTCCATCCTTTGGTGGGTTTGGGCCAAGAACGGAACGTGTCTTTCCACATATTCAAAGAGAAATTCTGAGATTTGAAGGGAATACGATTGGCCTCTGCATTAATCAAATCAGTTGGATCTGGGTCGCCCATCGGACCTAAGCAATGAAGGGGAGGTTGATGGGTTGGAATCACCAATGTGTTGCGAAGTTCCTAGGTTTGAAGGACCAAGAAAATAAAAGAGAAAGAAAGATGTCGACTGTAAGAATTCACAGGAGACCGAAAGGATTAAAGTAAAAGTAATGAGAAGAAGAACAAACCGCAGGGACGTCGAAGTTAACAGCCATTGCTTCAGGAGGATGAGGGCACGAGCTGGGAACTTGAAGATGATGATGGTTCTGATGAGTTGAAGACGCGCGGTCGTTGGTTAGGGTGCCGCCGGAGTGAGAATGCCAAAAGGTGGAGTTTGAAGGTAGAAGATGAACAGCCCGGAGGAATCTATTTATAGGTTATTTGGAGTAGGGGTATTCTTGACTTATCTCTATGCCGTATGCGGATGGATCGAGGTGGTTCAGTTGGATATGGTAACTGTTCGCACGACAATCAAGGGATGGTACAGAAGATTTGACGGTAAGTAATCATAACTTGAAGGATATCTTGATACAAGATTTTTCAGTTCTAAAAATGATGCGTTAAGGTAAGATATTGTTGATGGATTGTTATTTTGGTATCTCAACCGTAGTTAAGGCAAAGAAGGTTGGAAAAAAATGCGATATATATTGAGATACATGGATTGGATCTAGATTTGATTGAATTTGGTAACAAATCGTGTTATGCTTGGAGAATGGGTTAAAGAAATAGATAATAGCAAGCATCAGTTGGAATAAATTTCGGAGCATCAGTATCTTATACTCCGAAATTGGGGGGCATGTGTTGACATCGTTTTTAGCACGTGTCAAGATGATCAGGAAAGGTTAATCAGCAAGGGAAAGATTGCCGTGTAAATTGATAGCCAAGGAGAATAAGTTTGTTTTTAAGCGGTGACAGTGTATGAATTTAATTTGGAATGTTACCGATGAAGTCAAGGGTGTTATTGCCGATGCCGATGGAAGAGGGTTTGGAGACTGTTGCCGATAAGATAAGGGAATGTACCGATGAAGGAAGGTATGAAGACTGCAACCGATGAAACAGGAAATGTACCGATGGAAGGAGATCGAAGGTTGCTGTCGATGGAACAGGGGCTGTGCTGGTGAAAAGGAGGTCGATAAGAATACCATCGTGATTAAGGCGGACTATGGAATAAAATAGGAGTTGATTTCCTTGTTTACGATTAGTAGAGTCTGAGTTGTGTCAAAGTCATGTTCTTTTCCTTAGACTTGGATTTAGTGTCCTAGTCGTATTTGGTTATGTTTCTGTAGATCAGGGTATAAATATAGAGTGAAGGGCAATGTAATAGGGAATCAATCAATACAATAAAAAACAGCTTTTACTCTTATTTACATCTACTTTTCGGCGACTTCGTCAATTTGTATATTTTTCCTTTTTACGAGTTCTCATCGATTCGGCGAGTTGCATTGCTCTAAGTGCAATCTTTGTCGATCTTCGAGTTCCGCGTGAGTACCTCTTGACCGTGACTTCCGGGCGTATCGCTGTTGTCAGGATCAAAGTGCTCGTATCTTCATCCTTGTCGATTAACAGGTCAAATCGACTGGCACGCTTTGGATATCGATTTCGGGTATTAGCCCTTTGTGTTTGCAGATTCACTTTTGCATCAACATATTGTTATTATTTTGCATTTTTCACAACACAAGCAAAGCCTGTATGTGATAAAGTACCTAATCTTACATCTTTACAAAACAAACAGAGCATGTATGTGTTTGAAGCTCTCTTCTAACACTATAAAGTGGTCCTTCCATACTTTCTATTGTCTCACAGGTTGACAAAAACCACAAAACTAAATGCAAATGGCGAACCCTCCAATCACAGAATGGAAACCCTTTTTTTTGCAACTGTCCCTTTCTTTCTTCCACCTCCCTTACCTTATGCTGCCTCACTTGGGTTCAAGTACGGGAATGGAGCAAGATTTCGCCAAGATCTCATCCAATCCTATAACTTGCATCAAAATTGATAGCCTAGAATCAATTGGTGACTTCTCAAGCAAAGGATTGAAACAAAAAAAATACAAAAAGAAATATCCTTCTTTCTTCCACCTTTTTTTGTGTTACCTTATATGCTGCCCTGATTGGATCCAAAGAGGTGGATGGAGCACGGATCTGGGTGCCTCGTGACCTTGATGGGGAACGGGGTGGCGGCCGTCATCGCACGCGGCAGCGGCGTGGTGACCTCGGCAGGGGCGGGGCGTGGGCGCGGTGGCGCTGGGCGGGCAGCCGCGGCCGCGGCCACCAGCAGTGCTCGGTTGCACCGCGCCGTACAGGGAGTTGGGCTTCACGGGGAACTGCTCGGCGTTGATCCCCGCCACCATCTCGATCCTCGCCGCCGTAGTTGGAGGCATCGTGGGAGGGAAGGGGAGGAGGTGCGGGGACCGGGGCGGCGTCGGTGGGGGAGGACGGAGGGGAGCACGTGGATGGCGGTGAATCCGGCGATGGAGACTCCTGGGATTGGTGTGGGGCTCGCAAATAGTGGCATTTGGGGTGAAGTTTTCAACGCACGTGCAACACACGGGCATGACCGTGAGGGAGATCGCACGGGGCAGGCAGACGGACGACGAAACAAATGTCACACCAAAAAAATTGTCCACGCTTCGTTCTTTTTAGTTGTAGGAGATAATACTGATACATACTGTGTAGCTGTAGTAGTACACAATATACCATGGGACTTGCCCAAATTCTTTCCTTCCGAGATTTTATATTAAAACCACAACTTTAGTTTGTTACAAATTCCGGGGCACAATCTGTAATTTTCGCTTTCGAGAATAAAAATCCATTAGACAAAACCGCAAACTTAACAAAATCTTATTCATGTTGCCATAAAGACAATTAACAATTTATAATTTTTCTCAATCACGCAAAAGGTTTGCGTGTCTTTGTATTAAGATAGAAATAGTTTGAGTATAAGATGCTCAATTGGTGTCTAGGCTCTATATGGTTTGCAACTACCTGTTCGCTTGGCTGAAAAGTCATGACTAAAAGTACTGTTCGCTGATTTGTCGTGAGAGAAAAACACTGTTCGTTGGCTGAAAAAGTACGGCTTATAAGACAAGCGAACAGAGCCAAGCTTAAGCCCGCCCAAAGCTGAAAACGTCTATTGTATAACTCCGGCCAATAAACAACCTAGACTCCTTGCGCCGGCATAAACAATTTACAATTATTTTTGTTGTCAAATAAGGACAAATATTTGATATGTTATTATGACAAAAAGACAAATAACAAATCATGAATAATTTACATGTACAATTGCTTGAAACCATCTTCAAATTCAAGCTCTTGAAATATAGGACAAAGTGATATACTATGGTACTAAACAACGGAATTCTGTTCAACAATTTCCTCATGTGTTTTCTGACTATCTATTCTATTTTGAAAGTCGTAACAAGGGTAGCAGGAAGAGAACAGGGGAAAAAAAAAGAGGCGATGACAATTGTCAAGTTTGGATTTCCTGCAGCCAATTTCCGGTTCTGGGCCTTCAGAAAGTCACTAATTTGAACCGTTCAGCATAAGCCACACCAAGAAAATCCAGCTTACTCCGTATTTAGCAGTCAAACGAAACACCTAGCAGAACCTTCTCCAGCGTCATTATCCATTAACCATATCCCATTCGCGTCGGTTCCCGCATGAGATCAGCAAAAGAGGAAGCAATCTAGCTAGCGGTCGTTTTCGGTTCTTTGACTGACATACAGCAGTAGTACGCAATACAGTACTTTCCCGTTCTAAATTGTAAGTTATTTTAACTTTTTTTTTATTAATTTTGCTACGTATCTAGACATATTATTCGACACAACTAGTGCCCGGATGTTCGGCGCGAGCAACCATCCGGACACCCTTCGGGACCATCTAATTGAGATAATAGGAGTCGTCCAAATCTCATCAAATAAAGCAACGACGGAAATAAAGCGGATCTATCCGATGCAACAGAACGCCCAGCGTCTAAAAACGAGAGCGCCCCCACGTGCGGCCCGTCCCCCACTGCGCCGCCGTGCCTCGTCGCGTCGCCATCCCCCGTCGTGGTGCCATCCCCTGTGCGCCCGTTGCCCTCCACGCCCCATCCCCACCGTGCTCCATCACCCGAATGTCCAATGAGAAATTTTTCATCGAAAGATCTGTTTCAAAACTGAACAATGCGAGATGCAACATCAGAAGTATTACTTGTTTGTAACGTCAGAACAAGTCTGCAACATCAGAACAAGGCTACTACAACAACAGAACAAAGCTAATGCAATGCGAGATACAAGATCAGGAAAAAAAGACTAATGCAACAAATAAATATTATTAGTTGCAACATCAGAACAACGCTACTGCAACAACAGAACAAAGTGCAATGCGGAAGCAACATCAGGAAATAAAAAGAGACTAATGCATCAAAGAAATATTGCTTCTTGCAACATCAGAACAAGGCTACTGCAATGCGCGATGCAACATCAGAAACAAAAAAACAGACTAATACAACACAGAAATATTACTTGTTGCAACAACAATACAAGGATACTGGAACAGAGCTCGCCGGAACCCTAGCCACCGCCGCGTCCCTCGGATCCAGAGGAGGAGGGTTCAGATCCAGAGGAGAAAGAGGGGGAGCGCTCAGATCCAGAGGAGGAGAAGGAGGGGGCTCAGATCCAGAGAAGGACCGACCTACCTCGTCGGAGCTGCTTCATCTCCGGTGGGGGAGGGAGGGAGGGAGGAAGCGCGGACGGCAGCGAGCTGTGGGGCGCGGCGTCCGTCTCGGGGGCGCAAGCAGACCCGTAGAGCGGTGCGGCAGCGAGTGGCGCCCGAGGGGAGCGGAGTGGGTCACGGATGGCGGCAGGGGCGGATCCAGCGGTGGGGCGGGCGGGGCTCAAGCCCCCCTACCGTTGCCGCGACAATTGAGCCCCTCCTAATTTTTATAGGCATGAAAGAGATGGATGGACTTTAGATGTTGAAGATGAGTTGAGTCCCCTCTTGTATGAATTCCTAGATCCGCCACTGGATGGCGGAGAAGCAACGAGTGGGCACGGGGGAGCGGGGTGGGTCACGGGATGGGATAACGATGCCGATGGGATAAGGAGTGGGGGTCACGGGGCTGCGTCTGGACGCAAATTGGGGATGGACGCCCGGTTCATTTCAATTTCGCATATTATTATATCTAGATGCATAGCAAAATAGATATATAAAAAAAGTTAAAGTGACTTACTGTTCACTTAAACTACTCCGACAATACTTTTCAGCGAAGAAAAAATATTTACCTCTCACAATAAATTAGCATAAGCCAAATTTCAGCGAAACAAATAGGGCGATAATTTGGAACGGAGGAAGTACTGAACAATGCAATTCTATTCAACAATTCCTCGTGATTTTTTGACTTTTTCGGAAGTCGTAACAAGGGTACACAGACCGATACGAGTAGTAGGAAGAGAACAGGAAAAGTGTAACGACAAGTTTGGATTTCCTGCAGGCTGCAGCCAAATCCCGGTCCTGGATCATCAAAAAGTCACTAATTTGAACCATTCAGCAGAAGCCACACCGAGAAAAAGAAGACACGTATTTCCACTTTTCCAGCTTATATTAGAAGTCAAACGAACCACCTAGCAGAACCTTCTCCAGCTCCATTATCCATTAACCATACCCCATTCACGTCCGTCCGTTCTCGCGTGAGATCAGCAAAACAGGAAGCAATCTAGCTTGCTCGGCAGCCTTCTCTGTCCGGGTCCGGTAGCACCACTGGCCAGCTAGCCTTCGGTTTGGACTAGACCGACGGACCGGCCTGCAACCAAGGCCCTGTTTAGTTTAAAAAAAATTACAAAATTTTTCAGATTTCTCGTCACATCGAATCTTTAACAAATGCATAAAACATTAAATATAGATAAAAAATAAAACTAACTACACAGTTTAGACGAAATGGACGAGACGAATCTTTTAAGCCTAATTAAACCATGATTCAATACTAATTGTCAAATAACAACGAAATTTGCTACAATGTCATTTTGCTAACTTTTTGGCAACTGAACCGGCCCCAAGCGGAGAAGCGAAGCGCGCGGGGGTGACTCCAAAAGTCAGCAACTTGTCGCGTGGCATACTGGCATCGGTCAGCGAGAGGAGGCAGCCACCTTCCCCCGGCCCGGCGCTGGCCTCATTTTCTCCACCCCGCTTTTGTTTCAGTTGGTGAGGCGTTTACTTGGCGATCACCCAGTTGGACAAGCGACCAACCAAAACCAAACCCCTTCGGCTGGACTACTGGAGTGGAGAGAAAAACGCGCCCGCCTCACTTGCACGCCTGCAGGTCCAAGTTGCCCCCGCCATCTGTTTCTGCCTTTTGCAGTCTCGACTCGAGCTAAGCCATGCATGGTCGGGGCCGGGAGACGGGGGTTTTGGAGCGGATCAACGTGGAACGTGGAGCTACGTATGTAGTTATAGAATCTTCAGTACCATCCCTGGTAACATGATGGATAGTAGGGACTGTGTTTTGTGGGGGTTGGTGTAACAGTACCTGCTGTACTGAAGACATGATGCTCTAGTGTTGGTGCCCCGGACTGCCGGCGTGCCGCGTTTCGTTTCGACTACGTGTTCTCCCTACACACGAGGACGATCGAGATGGATGATGACGCATCAGCGGAAACTTGGGCATAAACATCCAATTACCTACCACTGCCAGCAGGGCCGTGCCCATGGGCGTGCGACCCGTACGACTGAACAGGCCCCTCAATTTCCAGGGCCTAAAATCAGGCCTAGTTTAGATTGAAAAAAATTTAAACCCGATAAATAGTACCACTTTCGTCTTATTTGGTAAATATTATCCAATCGTGGATCAACTAAGCTCAAAATATTCATCTCGTGATTTCCAATTAAACTGTGTAATTAGTTATTTTTTACCTACATTTACTTCTTCATGCATGGGTCCAAAGATTAATGTGATGAAGAAAGTGAAAAAATTTCAACTTTTAGAGTGCATCTAAACAAGCCTCAGTCCGGCAGTAGAAGCCTCATGTATTCGAGTGAGTCAAGAGCGCAGCTCGAGTCTGCGCACGCGTCTCCACGGCGACTTCGCATGTGTGGTGGCGGTTCGTAATCTCGGCGAGTCCCGAGGCCCCCACGGCGTTTCCTATTCATTCGCATATTCGTGACTTTTTGTCTGCTCGTCTCGTCTACGCGACTCCGCCAGCGTAGGCACCGTCCATTCATCTAGCGTAGGGAAACTGCGGCAAGCAAGGCAGCAACAGGGAGAGGGCGAGAGGCAGAGGCCCCTGCCGGAGTGCAGGTATTAGTTTCCACTGGAGTGCAGGTACGAGCCTGTTCGCTTGAGTGTTTTCCTCTCACAACGAATCAGCATAAACATCAGCATAAATCAAATTTCAGCATAAGTGAACTAGATATTAGTTTTTTTTTTCAGTTCCAACTGTATTGTACTAACTAAATCCTTCTTATGAAATTCTAGAACTGATGATATGAATCGATTTAAAGCCATGTCATCTGCAAATCGATTTAGAAAATATGAATCTAAAAACGTAAGAAGAAAACAAGTGAGATCAAGAAGAAAACGTTAGAAGAAAAAGTAAGCCATGTCATCTGCGAGTCTCTGCTGCATATACATTATTTTGGCTATATTTTGTACTATGATTCAGGCCTCAATTAGAGCTTTGAACAGGGCCTAGAAATCTGACGGCACGGCCCTGACTGCCAGCACCGTGCAGTCCGCACTTCCATTCTGGGTATGCATGCAAAGCGTGGTCTTGTTTAGATCCCAAATTTAGGGATAGCCAAATTACTGTTCAGAACTGTAGCATTTTTGTTTTTATTTGTTAATAATTATCTAAACATTGATTAATTAGACTCAAAATGTTCGTCTCGTAAAATACAACAAAACTGTGTAATTAGTTTTTAATTTCATCTATATTTAGTACTTCATGCATCTGCCGGTATTTTGATGTGACGGAGAATCTTTTTTTTACATAGTATATTTTGGACCCAAATTTGGGTAACTAAACATGGCCCATATATGCAGATGTATAGAACAAGTATGCCGAATTGAAGATAAGGTTTCAACTACACACATATCACTTCTATTATGGTTATCAAGGTGTGCATGAGTGTTCCTATACAAACTTTATTCTTTAGTGGATACATACCCGTGTGTTACACGGGGTCATAATTTTTTGAATTAAACTTTAGTAATTGGACACGGACACATAAGCTCTGGAAACTTCGTATTGTACGAGGAAATATATCTAATCGGGTAGGACACGGATGTGTAAGCTCAATGTATCTTAATCGGGTAGGACGCGGATGTGTAAGCTCTGAGTAGAGTATGATTTGTATCGGGCATGGATGCGTGAGGGATAATGATTTGATATCACCGGGTAAATGATGAGTTTAGAGTCTTTTTAGGTGTAGTAGATATGCATAATAATGAGATGGGTGCATGCTGATTTCCAAGCCAAATACATAGCTGGAGTAAAAAATTTACCTAAACACATGTTGAATATATATGCATGAAGGTGCGATGCAAAGGTGTCGTCCGCCCCCAGCTCGTCGTCGTCTTCACTCTCCGCCCAAGCTTCGCCCTTCCACCCAGCGGGAAACTCGGTGGCGCGTTCCAAGGCTCGCCAATGGGCGGTGGAGGACCTTGACGCCTCCCATGCGGAGTCGTCACCGACTATCTCCCCAACCCCATACCTCGACGCCGTTTGGCGAGAGTCGTAGCTACGGACATCGTCGTTGCCGAAATGTGCCCCGACACGCTCCACCATCGCCAGGGGCGTGCGCGACGGGGCCGCCGTTGGGTCACGAGCTGGGAGGCAGGGAAAGCACCCCAACCGCCGGCGGCCATGCCCGTAGCTCGTCCACGGCTTCCTGTTCGAGGCTAGGACAGCGGTAGTGGGACCGGTCGGGAGGCTCACGATCGTGCACAGCGTCGCCCGGTTCATCGGCGGCCAGGACCTCAACCTACTCCCGGCATCCGGCAACGCTTCTCTGCTCCAGACGCCGACGGCTGGCGCAAGGTCCTTTCGCGAGGGTCATCCGGAGGCCGAGATGGGGCTCCACTACCGCGACCGCCACGTCTAGTGCCCTGTTTCCCAACAGAGCTCCAGGGGAAATGCCTCAACTGCCTCTCCACCTCACAAAGTGTGGCGACCTACAGGCTGCCTCAGCGCTGCCTGTGTTGCAGGGGCTTCCGCCACCGCGCGCGAGATTGCAAGCGGCCGCGGAGGCCAAGTTTGGCAAGGAACGCCGTACCTGGCGACTTGGGCGCGCACCATCGACGTCCTTCCCAGGGTCGTCGCGACCAGCTACGCCTCCACGCAGGTACACCGGGCTTGGCGCAGAGGGAGGTATGCCGAGCTTGGGAGAAGCCGTGCCGGGCGCCGCTAGGCGCCGCGGCGAAGGACGGCGACGCCGACATCGACATCGCAGACGTTGGGTGCAGCCAAGGGATGATGGCAACGCTGCGGCGTCGGACAACACTGCGACCGCTGTCTGTGCTGCCCAGGAAGGTCATGATGAACCCACCACCGTGGCAGGGCATGGTGAGCTGGCCAACGAGATGGGCTTCGTCGAGCCCGACCTGTTGACGCTGACGCTGTACCCGGACGCCACACATGATCATGACATCAAGGAGGACCGATGTTAGAGGAGTTCACAACCTCGCTCGTTGGCAGTCGGATCGTCGCGTGGCCTTCCCTTGAGCGCCTATAGTCACCTTCGGCGCTGCCCTAGCTACAAGATGAGGCCCTGGCGGTGGCGGCCCACCAGCTGGAGGATGATGACCCAACGGTGGTCTCCTGTGAGCTGCGGACACCACCCCCGCGCCCCATTCAGTGGGCAGTGGACTCGCCGAAGACACACACGGAGCACAGCTACCCGTTAGGCTTCGGACCAGTCGACCTCATGGTGGATGCTGGCCCTCTCAGTTCACCGCCGGTGGATACCCACCAAACTGTGGACAACGACGGCTCCGCCAAACGCCGCCTCGACAGCTTCATCAACAAAGTGATGTGTAAGAGGGACTATCCGTTGATTCATGAGCCTCCCAAACAACCTCATGCTAAGCCGGTGTTGCCATGGCGGAGCAGGAGGTTGGCGGCTCAGAGCCTCTCCCGAGTACCTGCTTCCAAGCGAGGAGAGATGTTGATTATGCAGTGTGTGGGCTACACCAAGGGTCCATCAGCGCCATCCGCGTCGGAGCCAGAGGCCTTTGACAAACTCTTCGATGGCAACCTGTCTGCGTCCAATGTTGAGGCGATGGACGCGCTCTTCCCGGCCGTTAGAAAGGGCTCGTGCAGGCAGCCGCGAAGACACAAAGCCATCTGCTAGGTCGCACAGTTGCGTCGATATTGGTTGTTTCCTTTTATATAATATCGAAATAAGAGGTCTTGTGCTAGGATGGTCCAGCTACGGCTGTGTTAGGTCAACCTCTTTCGGCGCTCGATAGAAGCGCGTTGTATATTTGTTTAAACTCTTCTACTTAATACAATGATACGCAAATCTTTTTCGTATTCGAAATTTTTTTTTATAAAGCTATGGGTGATTAAAATTTATCACAAGCAGATGAAAAAGATAAGAAAGTATAAGTACTCTATTAGAATACGAACACATGAAAGTGCATCAACTAAGCACACTCCAAAAAAACACAAAGGAAGCGCGAATGGGAAAAATATGAATGAGGAGGGCAAATAGATGGAGCAAAATAAAGTATTTATGAGCATTATATGTTATGGTATACATACACTAGAGATAGTTTGAACTACATACTATATATCTAACTACTTCAAAAAATATGCGAGGCAAAGTGAACGATTATGAATAAGAAATGAAAAGTGCACAGGGCAATTGGTAGTAGCTGAACTCAATCACAACCGACTATGAATATGGAAAACATCCACATGATTATTATGCTAAAATATGAGCAAACGTGAAAAAGGAGAAAAATAAGCTATTTTGATTAGTAGCGAACCCTAAATTTATATATACACCTCTGATCCATAATACTTATATAGACAGGTTGATACTCTATAAACCAGTACTAAGTCAAGTGAGTTAGGCGAAATTTATTAGTGGTGTAACTAGTTAACACACGGAGAAGAAATTACGCATCAGTACGTCCACCTATAATCCGCCTCGTCAGTGTGACGGCACGGTCGACGCCACGGCCGGGCTAGCTGCGTGTCTGTGTCAAGCTCGGCCGATGATTTTTGCTTGCATGCGCCCGTAACGATCGTTGGTTCCGGCCTCACATTCTTTGTGCGCCGTTTCGTGTCGTGAGACGACGGAAAACATCTTGTTCGCACCTACCTCGATCGAATCTTTTTTCACGGACAAGAAATCAACGGCTGATGAAAGTATAATAACCAGTACGATCAATCAAAGTTGTACATCATCAGCTTGACCGCAAGCATCATCGACCGACGGCGTGCATACAGTAGCACTTTCCTTTTTTTTTCAATTCAAAGTCCACGAAATTTTGCGCAGTGGGATGGATGGGCGGTTGTATTTCGCGTACGTGTAGGGATCAGTGAGGACGGCTACCCACCTAACTTTTGGGTTGGGGTGACGTCCGTTGAAGTGAGAGATGTGGACAAATCGGAGGTGCCGCAGTGGAGTGCAACGAGAGCGCAAGCCATCGCCCATCGGTGTGGTGGTCTGCGCAGCACAAGTCCGCGCTCGTGCCTTTTCCACGCGCCTTTGGGTTTACTTTCTCGATCTCCCGGCGAGGCAGGCGGCAGCTTCACAGGTGCCAAGGAATTCCTTCCGGTCCTGAGGTTTCTGGAACGTGAGGTGCGGAGCGGCCACGGAACGGTGGCGCGGACCCAAAGGACATGCAATTCGTCCTGCAGCGGTCGAGCCGGGCCGCGACCCTCCTGGCCACTGCGTGCACCCGTCCCACCGCAAGGCCACCAAGCCAGGAGCGGCGGGCCCCGCTCGCGCGCGACGATTTTGACTCGGTTCACGGTGGAAAGAGTGCACGTACGCAATTGGAGGGGAGGGGACGGTGTCGGGGACAGGAGAGCGCGGCGCCCACGGCTTCCCCGGGACAAGCGGTGGAAGCTTCTTATTTGGACCGGCTGCAAGAAAGAGCGGCTCAAAGGGCGAGCATACGTACGTAACGTAACGTAACGTACCCGCACAACACAACACACACACTGATGACCCGCGCGAAGAAATAGACGCAGCTCACGCCTATGACACTCGGAAAGCAAGAAGCCCAACGCCGAAAGCAACCGCCGCGCTGGTCTATCGCCTCGCGCGCGACGGCGTGACCCGCGAGCCGCAACGCAAAGCCCCTCTCCTCCGTCGCATCCGCCCGCCCGCCCTTTAAATCGCCCGAGGAGGCGACGAGCGGCTCTCCCCAGCGACGCCAGGGCGGAGAGGTAGGTGGCCGGAGCTAGCCCACAGCTGGAAGCAGAGACCCGAGCGCGGCGGCGCAGGTGCTTACATGGGAGTAGAGGCGGGCGGGTGCGGGCGGAGGGCGGTCGTCACCGGGTTCTACGTCTGGGGCTGGGAGTTCCTCACCGCCCTCCTGCTCTTCTCGGCCGCCGCCGCAGTCTCCTACTAGCTAGCTTGCTACCTGCTTCTTTCTTTCCCTTCTTTCGATAGCTCAGCCATACACACAACGCACATACAAGTGATCAGTTACTAGTTACTAGTAGGCTATACAACACACAATCATATATACTAGCGTGTGAGTTCGTGTAATTAAGCAGCAGCCAGTCGCGCCGATCGATCGAGAGATGGAAGAAGCCGTGGCGGCGGCGTCGAAGAGCAGCGGCGGGAGGGGAGGAGGCGGCGGCGGGCCGGCGCCGTTCCTGACCAAGACGCACCAGATGGTGGAGGAGCGGGCGACGGACGAGGTGATCTCGTGGGCGGAGCAGGGCCGCTCCTTCGTGGTGTGGAAGCCCGTGGAGCTGGCGCGCGACCTCCTCCCGCTCCACTTCAAGCACTGCAACTTCTCCTCCTTCGTCCGCCAGCTCAACACCTACGTGAGTACACCACTTGCTTTGCTTGCTTGCTTACTTGGTTAGTCATCAGTTGCTACTTGCTAGTACCAATTAATTCCATCCGCCGCGCGCGACGTCATCAAAGCACTGCATGGTAGTAATTAATACATAATTCTCGTACATATGATCTATTCCATGCATGATCTCTCTCTCTATATATATATCATCTGTTGGCGAGTGAGATTTTTGCAAAGTACTACTGGGTTGCCTGATCTTGGGTTGTCGTGTTTAAACAATTAAATAATCAGCTAGCTAGATGATCGTTTTCTACTCTAATTGAATTGCTAGTTCTGGGCTTCTGGCCTGGGCCGGCGCGCTATCGTTGTCGCGGCCATGCTACTTCTTCTGTGTTCATAGCATGTTGTTTTCATGTGTGCTCGATGACTAAGCTCGTCAACAAAGGGTTGCGAAAAGTCCTCCATCCGTTTGCTTTGCTTCTGATTCGACAGCCGGCCCGTTCTTTCCAGAATTGCTGCCGCTGCACGACTGTTCTTTTTAGACGAAAGGCTGCACGACTGTCGTGTTTGGGGGCCGGGCACACCGTACGTCTTTGTTTATAAGCCGCGGTGCACATGCATGGTCGAATGCTAGCTCAACCAAATTGAAGCCTCTCGACGCGCGATGATGATAACGTGTGGTTAGTTGACGAGTCCAGAAACCTTCCAAGGCACCTACCATACGTCTTCCAATCCAAGGATTGAAACGTAGAAACTGATCAAAAGGCCGGGTTTCCTTTGTAGCGTTGCGCAACTGTTAGACACAGTTGAGTATTTGTATTTCTCGGTGTGTGTAGTACGTGTGCACGCACGTATAGTACCTGGACGTGAGTACGTGACCTGTGACCTTCGCTTCGATATAGAACAGTACAGGCGTACAGCAGACAGTCAATCTCAGATTATACAGTATTAATTAATTAGTATAGGTATGCATGCGTGTCGCAGTTCATAGGAAGGAGTACGTACGTGCGCGAGTCAATCTCTACCTCGATCCCTTTAATTCCTTTTCCCAGGCAAAGCATGCTTATCGGTTACTATGGTCCAAATGACGGGTCATCCAGCTGAATGCTTTATTAAGAAAAAAACAAAGGGAAAAAGGAGATCGAGGCGTAGAAAGATGAAGTAGCAGAGAAAACATGAAAAGGGTGGCTGAACCTCCTGCTGATGTTCGCCTCATTTCCCCCTTTAATTTATTCTAGAACTCTCGCTGTTGCTGCTGCTGCTACTGTGATAAGTTACTTTCAAGGGGCCCGGTCACTTGCTTCTAAATTATTGAACCTAATACGTACTAGGGCTTTGTTTAGATGCACCCAAAAGTTAGAATTTTTTCACTCTCTCTATCACATTAATTTTTAGCCGTTTGTATAGAGTATTAAATGTAGGTAAAAAAATAACTAATTATAAAGTTTAGTTGAAAATCACGAGATGAATCTTTTGAGCCTAGTTGGTCCACGATTGGACAATATTTGTCAAATAAGACGAAAGTGGTACTATTCATCGGGTTGAAAAAATTTGCAAACTAAACGTGGCCTAATATAGTATGATTTAACTTTCTTGCAAACACAGACAGTATATCTCTGCATGTTCAGTGTCACTCACTCACTCACTCAGAGCTAGCTGAAGAGGAATGGCCTGTGATAAAACTTGAGGGTATCTATCCATATCTTTGTGCCATACACTACTCCTATATAGGCCTAGCCGGGATGCTGCCATATCTTTGTGGTACATAGGGAAGTGGTTGCTTCATTTGGCCTCGCAAGATACCTGGTAGCAACACGCAAAAGCAGGCGCTAGCTGCGAGGTTGGGAGCTGGCAGCTCCATGGAATAAGCAAAGCAAATTAGGCGCGCGCCTGTCTTGATCAGGTCGCTTCACACGCCACGGTATTATAGTGGCGACAGAACCATGGTATTCTAGTGCGCCCGGGCCCTGCGATCGATTATTATCCAGCACAGATATAGATAGATTATCTATGGAATAGTCAAGAGGAATCTTAAGGAAGCTTCGGATGGATGAGCTTTTTCTGGGCTCTTCTGCATGGCCTACAACAAGAGGTTAATTTAGCTACGAATTGGACGTGTGCATGTATGCTAGCTGAACAAGCAATAATCATCCAAGCTAGGCAAGGCAGAAGGCACCCAACAAATGTGCTAATCTTTTCTTGCCTTCCATTTGTTAGTTTGGAACGGAAGTCGCTCAAGAAATTAATTAATTTGCAAGTTATTAGAATTTTAGTCAGCAACTGAATATGCGCTGTGATTGAGTCTTGTACCTTGTACGGAGATGCACGATGACTTGCCCACTAGCACAGTCAAAAGGTTCACACTGTTAGCGGGTTTGTTCTCACTGATCCTTGAACTATTCTAGAGGGAGAGCTAGCTTTCTATGAATGTGTGAACAGCTAAGGCGTTATCTGACTATGTGAGCAACATTTGCTAGTCAAAGTAGACAGGCCTGACCGTGTAATATATCCAACGAAATGGCTATTGGCCTTTCATTCCCTTCATCAGCAAGACAGCAACTTTTTCCGCGTTTGGTGGTGACTGGAATTTGACATTATTCACACTAGGCATTTCGCATAAGCTGGTAGTGGTAGTGATGATAAGCTTCTAGAGTTATCTCAAATAAAAATTATATGATCTTGACTCATACAGATTTGCACGGTTGATTCCGCCTCTGAAATTGACGTGCTAGAAATCAAGAATTGTTTAGGAACTGGCTGAATGGGACACCGATGAATGCAGCTCTTGTTCATTTTGCCGTTGTTTTTTTAATCATCGATTTGCTCATCTGCATTGGATGCTTACGTCGATGGCGACCATCCATCCATGCAGGGTTTCCGGAAGGTGGTGCCGGACCGGTGGGAGTTCGCGAACGACAACTTCCGTCGAGGCGAGCAAGGCCTCCTGTCCGGCATCCGTCGCCGCAAGTCAACGACGCCGCAGTCATCCAACAAGTCCGTCGGCAGCGGCGGCGTGAACGTGGCGTTCCCTCCGCCGTTACCCCCTCCCCCACCGCCTCCCGCGTCGGCCACCACGTCTGGCGTCAACGAACGCAGCTCGTCATCGGCGTCGTCGCCGCCACGGGCCGACCAGCTGACCAGCGAGAACGAGCAGCTCAAGAAGGACAACCGCACGCTGTCCAGCGAGCTGGCGCAGGCGCGCCGGCACTGCGAGGAGCTCCTGGGCTTCCTCTCGCGGTTCCTCGACGTCCGGCAGCTCGACCTTCGGCTGCTCATGCAGGAAGAGGGAGAAGACGTGCGAGCGGCGGGGGCCGCCGGTGACGACGCACAGCAGGCACAGCGCCGCGCAGCAGTGGCCAACCAGCTGCTGGAGCGCGGTGGCGGCGGCGAGGAAGGGAAGAGCGTGAAGCTGTTCGGCGTACTCCTCAAGGACGCCGCCGCGAGGAAGAGGGGACGGTGCGAGGAGGCGGTGGCCAGCGAGCGGCCCATCAAGATGATCAGGGTCGGCGAGCCGTGGCTCGGCGTCCCGTGGTCGGGCCCGGGGCGGTGCGGCGGCGAGAATTAAGGTATGACTGATGCGCCATGGCTGGCCGTGACATTGTCGCCAGCTTTACAGCGAGCGCGTATTCATTCATGCTTTTGTGCGTGTTTGCATTTATCGTCAAGGAGGTGAGGTTGATGGCATGGATAATTCATTCCATCGATCGAGCAAGTAGCCAAAGCCAGTGCTCTGGTAAAACTGTAAAGGCAGAACACAGGACACCGGAGGAGATAGGCATAACGCTTGTTAAAAGTTAATTATATATGGGATGCTTTGGAGCTAGGAAGATTGAAAGTAGTAAAGTAGAGATGAGTAAAACGGGCTAGAAGGAGAGCCCATGTGTTCAGAATGGAACATAACCGTTTTCCAAGTGTTTTTTTTATAACTTTTATGCTATTTGCAACTCCGGTTGATTCTGGTGACAGCAAAATGAAAAGGGTGTGTTACTTTTACCACCCGTATCTTATCTTTCTATTATTTGGTGAAGGCCACTTGACCACTAATAATCTCATCATTTCGTTAATCTTCACAAGACGAGGTTGAAAGAAAAGGATAAATCTAACGACTCCTACTAATGCCACTAAACAAATTATAAAACTTCATCTTTTGTTAATTTTAATACACGTGTGCACTTTAACTGAAACATCATGACATGCCTATATAAATAAAATAATACAATGGTGGTAAACACTCTATCTACCATCTACCATATACCTTAAAGTTGTAGAACCTGCCTCCTCTCACATATCACTGTACATTAACAGTAACGAGCATTTCTCCCTCTCCCTTCCCTATTCATCTACAGTATACCTGTTACTGTAGATTGACCCGTTAGTAACCAGTACCGCCCGCTAACCCAACAGTGCCAGATCTGTAAACCGTGATCTTACCCTCGGTGAACAGTACCTTTGCCTGCTACTGTAGATATGTGTGTGTGTTTTTTTTTTTTCTCCTCTTCTCATCCTCCTTCCTGGAAAAAAGACCCGTGCAAAGCACGGGTTCCCACACTAGTTTTTCTAATTATTGAGTATTAATAAACATACAATTATTTTTGATAAAAAATAGGTGAGGTTAGCACATACCAAAGATAGCTATGATCTCCTTGGTCTTTAAGATTCTTTTAGGGTAAACAATGGTCATTATAATTAAGCTTAAATATAATATCCTACTAGTGAAGTTAGCATGGTTGGACCTTCTTATATGTCTCCTTAAACTCTACAAACGATTTTAGCATTGTGGTGCAGGTTTAAATGACTGTTTATACCATCATAGTAATAAGGGTACGTGCAGCGGAAATCTTTATCTTTAGTAACATATGCATAATTAAAGAAAAGGTATAATAATCACAAGATTCCTATTAACTTGATTTGAGAACATAGAATTTGTAAAAACAAACAAGGTAACAATTAGAAAGTTGATTATTCATGTTCTTTTGTGGTAGTCGACTATTTTGTTGACTTGACATGGCAATTAAGTCAAGCCGTTGTTTCTCTACTTTTAGACCCTGGACATTATGTAACAGGGAAATACTAGACGAAGAGGTACTTTAATATAATTACTATTATTATTACATCATAATTCTAACAAACATTTAATGCATCTAAAAGTAGTATTTAAATAAATCAATGTATGATATTACCTTAATTTTTTCTTTCTAACATTTCTACAAGCGTAGTCGTTAGTGTTGGCATCAATATTAATCTCATGCAATAATTTTGTCTCAATACTCCACAATAAAGTTAAGTTGCTAAACGATCCAATAATTTATGCATGCTTTCTTTATGAGACACCAACACTAGAATTATTAAAAACAAGCAATTTACCAATGACATGTTTGTTTGAAGGTAATTGAAAGGAGGAAATGTGAGTTTGAAGTTAAGAGTTTAAAAATCTTTTGTTTATTTCATGGGGGTGGGTGTTTTGGTGAAAAGGTATGGGAGTTTAGAGGGCCAACTCCTACCAATCACTTCCCATGGGAGGGTGGTAATTGATTTGGAATTTGCTTTTAGTGGATGATGAATGCATCCTTACTGTCCATCATAACTTGTATTTTATATTTTTTTTCACTCAAAATAGGGGATATGAATTCCGCTTAAACTCCTCTTATTTTCCTCCTCAAACCAAACAATTGAGATTATGACTAAAAATCAAATTCACAACATAATTCCCTTCGTCAACTCGTAGCACTAATGTGTTGTTTGGTTGGCTCCAAAGTAACGTAAACGTTAATGAAACTATTTCAAACTTATCCTGCCAGTAACGTGCGTAGCTTATTATTATTTACGTTTGCGTTACATTTCTCCGCACCAAACGGCTCGTAATTTCCTTTCCTTCCCCGTACTTTCCAAACGCACCACAAAGGTACTTTGATCAACATTCAACTCAACAAAATTAGAAGATTACTAAGCTGCGTCACTTATGTAGAGTTATCAGCAATCAAGCTCTCTAATCTCAACGACCGGACTCTGAAGACTGCGCACAGAAAAGAGAACAGAAATTACGCTTGAATTTAATTTTTGTTAATCATTGAAGATCAAGGGGAAGAGGCAGAAGGTGTTGCCGTCGTCTCAGGCTCTGGGGTGTCGCCGCCATGCCGTGAAACCACGTCGGGGTTCGGGACGATCTGCGATGCCATCATTCTTTGTGACCATGATCAAAGAGCGCACAAGGGCTGAAGCGGCGGCGGGATCGGTGATTCGGTGTCGCGTGCGGCGTACGGTCATCTCCCTTCTTAACAGCGTTGGGCCTTCCTATACCCTGCATGGTACATACATGAGAGAGGCCCCTTTTGTTTTTAGCCCAGGGAGATTTTTTTTGTGTGTGAGAAGCCCTGCTGGATGCAGTTGGACAAAAAAAAAACATGGAGAGAGGCCCTCTGGCCCTGGATGCTTTGAACTAAAGGCCTATTAAGCTGACGAGCTCTTCGGCTCAAAGCTTGACTTGTCTCATCTATAGTTTGGGCTGATCTTGAAACAAAAGACCAGCCGAACGCGAGCACCAGGTCACAAGCCTTGATCGTTAGTTAGACCGGCCTACCAGTGGGCCAGGAGCCCAGGACGTTGGTTAGACCGGCCAGTGGCCCGTACCACGACACTTCCGAATGCCCGGGCGCTGCCCAGCAGCATTTTTCCTGGTACCCATGCATTCAACTAGCTACAGGGCTGCAAGACAGATGGCGGGCAAACCGGCAAGGGCGCCGGAGGTTGTTTGGCCACTGCCCTGACTCCTGATGCGTCATCGTCCTTGCTAGCTGGCATTGGAGCCGAGTGAGCGACGGCCCCCCATCCCTCCCGTCCTCCGCGACCACGGACCACTCGCAGCGCGAAAACGAATCGCCGAACGGCACGTACGGCCGGGCGGACGGATCGTGATGTCTGCCAGTGCGACGTGGGACGGGGAATGTGGCTGAAAAGGGATGCCGAACCGCCGGCTCCGGCGCCACGCGTCCGGCGTGTGCGGTCGAGGGTGGGGCAGGGAACTGTGCGCCCTGTACGGTGCCTGGTCAGTCTGAGCTGGACTCGAATTAAGAGTACGTGGTAATAATGAGTTTATAGTAACGAGGACTCGAATTAAGAGTACGTATAATAATGAGTTTATAGTAATGAGTTTATAGCCAAGACGTGAAAGAAAAAGGAGAGAAAAAATAAGAGAACTTGATTTTTATACGAGGAATAAGCTGGCCAGAGAAACGTAGACATCTGTGGTCCAAACAAAAGTACATATAAGAAGGAATAAGAAAGAGAAAGTAAGATATATTACCACATAATAATAAATTTTTTTATAGCTAAATAATTAGACTTATAGTTAAATACTTATCTCTATTATTAATCATGCTCTAACGGCCTTGTCCCGAGACTGCGAGATGGACGGGACGGGCGCCAACTCACTCCACAGCGCGTGGGACTCTAGAGGCAGACATCAGCTTGTACTCCTGCCGTGCATGGCGCGTCGGGGCGCTGAGGCTCTCATCGTCTCACGCCTCTGGCATTGCCTGGGAGTAGACATCGCAATGGATTTGGATTGTCCAATGTTTAAATGAATTGAACTCGATCGCTATGGACTTGATTTGATAGATCTTGTTTACACGTGGATATTCGTTGCCACAATGGTCTAACAAGAGGTAGATGGATTTAGAAGCCAGAAGGAAATTAAATATCCACAGATCCACTGAAGTTCCTTGCACACTGTCGGTGGAGGCATCGTCCACTCATTCCCGGGCAGCCGGCGGCGGACGGCAACCACACCAACGATTTCGGGCGACGCTAGTGGCGGAGTGCTTGGACAAATGCATAGCTGATGCATGCCGCCTTCCGAGCACGGCAGGGCTCGTTGACATCCGCCGCTTCTTCTTGGGAACGCATCGGCATAGGCATCCTCGCCAACGTGGCCACGAGGTCATGTGGTAAGGACACGACATCTCAGTACTTCTCCGTTCTAAATTATAAGACATTCTAAGAATTTTAGAGAGTCAAGGGATCTCAAGTTTAACTAAATTTATATGATAAGATAATAATATTTATGACACCAATTAAGTATCATTAAATTCTTTATTAATTATATTTTTATAGTATACCTATTTGATGTTCTAATTTTTTTTATAATTTTCTCTATAATTTTGATCAAATTTAAGATGCTTTGACTCTCCAAGATTCTTGGAATGCCTTATAATTTGAAATGAAGAGAGTACAATCATTGAATATAAGACGAGTTCATTCCTATATTTACGTGATATATAATATATAATTAAAATCATATTTCTAAGCATGTTTATTTGCCAAATAAAAAATGCTTGTGATTTGTGATTATATATCAATTTGATCTTATGCAATTTATATGCCAATTTGATTATATGAATTATGCTTATTTGTTTATTCGATGATATGCATTGTGAATCTATGCCATGATGAATTTCTATGCATAAATTAAGGAGTGCAAGTTATTACGAGACAACTAAAAGGACATCTCATTATAGTAAGTTGTCTATTAAGCTGACTCATGATTATGTGAAACTAAGACCCTGTCAGGGCTTCACTTCACTAGTGAAGCCATTTTTTTGTTTCAGCTCTACGGACGGCTCCATCGATAGAGCTAGAGTCGTTTTTATGACCCATTTGGCAAAACAGCTCCACACAGCAGATCAAAATGCTAAAATGTCTATAATACCCCTCCTCTGTCTATAATAACCCTCCTCTGTTTCTTCTTTCTCCTGACCTCTCTCATCCTTATCCACTCGTGCCCCGCACACGTGAACTCCCTAGGCGACCGCGCCCCTTCACCCGACGGTGGCCGCGCACGCTCGCACTGTGAGCCCTACCAACCACGTGCTCCCCAGTCGACTGCGCCTCTCCCCAAGCGGCTGCGCCCTCCCATCGGTGGCTGCGCCCCTCCCTTGGTGGCTGCGCCCTCCCGCCGGTGGCCGCGCCCCCTCCCAGGGGACCGCGCCCTCTTACCGGTGGTTGCGGCCCTCCCAGGCGACTGCGCCCCCTCCAGCCGACGATTGCGACCCTCCCGCCGGTGGCTGCGCCCCCTCCAAGGTGATCGCGCTCTCCTGCCGGCGACCGTGGCCCTCCCTAGGTGACCGCGCCCCTCCTATCGACGACCGCGCCCTTCCCGCTGGTGGCTGCGCCCCTCCCTAGGCGGCTACGCATCTCCCGCCGATGGCTGCCCCTGCACCGGCATGCCTCCGCGCCCGTGAGCCAATGGGAGCAATCCGGGGTTTCGTCGTTGTTGTGTCCATGTTGGTAAGCTGGAGCCAGGAGAAGCCATAATTTTTTGGCTCCACTCTTCACCTTTTCTTTGTCTCAGCACCTTTTTAGGGGCTCCATGCCTGAAGCTGTTTTATTTTACCTCCTTTGACAGAAAACAACTTCAAACGGCTCCTGAAGCCGCTCGAAAAGCCCTGCCAAACGGGGCCTAAACCGTGTGTTGTCAAGCTCCTAGCAGATCGCCAAGTCAGGAAAAGCATTATGGTGCATAAAATTATACTATAGGAAAAAAACTATAGATACATAATAGAAGAAGCAAGATCATCTCACATTTAAATCTATAAGAGACCTAGGGAACTAGATAAAGACTTCAAAAGTGCGGACATGCACGTAGCGCAGTGGTGATGCCTCCCGTCGTGGAGCGCACTCGCTCGCACCGGGTGCTGCACCGGGTTTTTCCCCCCAGAAATAAGAACAGTCTCTGCTTGGACCAGTTCCAAGCGTTTGCCTCTCACACGTGAAGTCACAATGGGATCGTAACGTACCCGTCGCTTACGAAATCAGTGGATTTCAATGATCTCAAGAAGGACGCGGAGTGTAGTTGTAGGTTTGTTTGTACACGGATGATGTGAGTACTGCGCGTGTGTTGAGTGAGAGTGCGTATATATGAACAGATGCTATAGCTGTACCCAGATGAGAGGCGTAAAAAAAAGACTTCAAAAGTGATTTTTATTGTTAATAGAGCTCACCAAGATGAGACCAAATGCTACTTGATTTGGCGTAAGCTGAAATTGCGCAGTCACGAGATAATAATAGGAAAAAGAAGAAAAAGATGAGAAAGATTACAATATATGGATCTTAATTAGAGTTTTTTTAAGCCTGGCAATAGATAGAGTAAAGACGCATCAAGAGAAAACAATTACAACAAAGAAATAAACGAATCTTTCCAAAAAAAAAAAAAGGCATTGAAATAAAAAAATCTAAATACCACAGTAAGCAAAGTAGCTCCCCACGCTATTTGCGCAGGCCAACTTGCTAGTTTTACATATTGCACAATCAATCGTTATTAAACATTGATAGCAGCACATATGTTATTGTTTTTTTTAATCCAGTTGCTACCATCTAATGAAGGGTTTTGCACACCAAGATTTAATTTCGGTGCGCTAAAAATGTTTAGCTCAACAGGTTTCGTAAGATGGCAACACAGATCATTGAGCAAAAGGGGCAATACCGCTCCCTGTTTCGGGTGAATGTATATAGCAACGATACTGGATCATTGATCGAGATCCAGATAGTTTACATTCTCATCATCATTATAGGGGAAAGGCAAAGAAAACGGAAAGAGAATGCTGCCGTTTCTTCTCCTTCAACGTAATTTTGATTGAGGAGAAGGGCAAGCAAAGAAAAAACAAGAAAGAAACAAAAAACCTTCTCTAGCTAGCTTGGTTAAATAATGCCTAATTTAAGAGTCAAACTATTATATCCTCCACATCGTCATCGGTCTCACGACGACCCTTTCTGTCCACCGTACTGTTCTCCTCTCTCCATAATTTGACAGGCAAGCCATGCTTGGGCACAGGGAATGGGCTGTACTCGACCTCATCACTGGATCCAATAATCTCCCACCTGCAAATCAAACAAAGCATGCACACGCCAATCAGTATCTCAGTGATGTATAAGATCAATGAATAAATAACTCAAACTGTCGTTATATATAGCTGTGATCAGTGCTGATGACGATGCTGATATAGGGGAAGAGCAGTCGTCACTGCACAGTTATGGTATAGGAGTATATATGATCGATCGATGCAGGCATACATACAGATACAGGAGGAGATTTGGAGCATGCACGGAGAGGTGGGCGATGGAGTGGCACCAGCCATGTGTCGTCCTGGTCCACAAGGTATGTACAAGAGGAAATATATGGAGGATCTGGGAGATGAACGCACCTGTAGGCGGTGACCAGGTGGTGGATGAGGACCAGCATCTCGAGCTTGGCCAGCTCGTTCCCGGGGCACGCGTGCACGCCGTTCCCGAATGGCAGGAACGTGTTCGGCCGCGGCGCCACCTGCATATGCAACGTGGTCGTTCCACAAACCACCACAGAAAAAGGAGGCTCATCAGCAACATACGTATATATTTTCAGTTCCTTGCTGATATATACGCGAGCATCGACGTCAACTACGTACAGCAACATATAAATTTACTGTACCTGGAATCTAGAAGGGTCGAACTTGTGTGGATCCTGGAAGTAGTCCGGGCTGTGATGGATGCTCCTGAAGAGCGGCATCACCTTCCACCCCTTGGGGATAAGGAACCCTACAACACGCCAAGGAAAATACATGGAATAATCCGAGTCAGAATTAAACCCCTTCTTGCTAGTTGCTACGTGCGGAAAAAAAGGAGAGCCAAGCAGCGCCTCTACGCTGACGTAGCCCCACGCCGACCGCAGGAGGCTAGCTTCAGCATGCGTGTGCGCACGTGCGTACCTTTGTACTCCACGTCGGCCACGGCCTCCCTGAATGTGAAGGAGATGATGCTCGCCATCCTTAAGCTCTCCAAAATCACCTGAGCAGAATAACGGCGCCATCAGTAACCACAAGATCGAACACACGCTGTCATCAGAGGTTTTATTTGCGTTTTCCGACCAGCACGCGCGCACGTACGTACCCTATGCGTCAGCGGCATGCTCCTCGTGTGCGCCCACGTCAGCGGCAGCCTCCCGCCGTCGGTGGCCTCGCGGACCGCCGCCTGCTCCGCCCGGACGGCCTCGAGCAGCTTGGGGTGGTCGTGGAGGTACTTGACGATCCAGGTGAGCACGCTGGCCGTCGTGTCCTGCGCCGCGAACAGCACGCCGATGATGTTGTCGGCGACCTGCTCGTCACTCAGGAGCGGCGCGCCGTCGTCGCCCTGCTGGGACGACTGCATCAGGCAGCCCAGCAGGTCGGTGCCCGGCTCGCCGCGCTCCCTGCGCTCGCGCATGATGTCGCTCAGTACGTCGTGCAGCCGCCGCCGCGCCTATAGTGTCGAACGGTTTCACACGCGTACGTGTCTCGTGTCAGGGTACTGCCAGAAGGTACTAGAGATCAGTTGAGTTGTAAATGCCGTTGCTGCGTGCTCACCTGCATCGCCTTGTAATAGAGCGTCCCCGGTAGGCTGTTGGGGAAGGAGTTGTACCCCTTCTCCACGATGGAGTAATTCTTCCTCAGCTCCGCCTTGCGCCTCTCGTCCAGCCGGCCGCCGCCGAAGATCATCACGATGCCCACATCAAACGACAGCTGGAACGTAACAAGATCGAGAAACAAAAACATTCTCAGCATCCGACTCATTCGACATTACCGACATCATTGGCCATGATGCATGCTTCAAAGCCTACATACATATACACTCTGGAGATCGAGTGGAGATTATCATGCATGCATGCTTGCTTGCTTACCGTCTTCATGGCGTGGAACGTGCTTCTGACGTGGCCGTCCCAGGAAGCGAGAGTGGACCGCACGGCGGCCTCGACCTCAGGGACGAGCGCGCGCAGCGCGTCGGGGCCGAGCGCGCCCTGGACGAGCTTGCGGAGGCGGAGGTGGTAGTCGCCCTGGTGGAAGAAGAGCGCCGACGGCCCGATCATTCGCTCCTTGCTCCGAGGGTAGGTCGGCTTGAACAGGTGCGCCTGCGTCACCAGGACGAACCGCGCCGCCTCCGGGCTCGCCAGCATCACGCACGGGCACCCCAGGAGGTGCGTCTTGAAGATCTCGCCGTACCTCTTCTGTTTGGAGGCGAAGAAGATGTTGGGGTCCTGGGAGTAGAGCTGGAGGGTCTCACCAAGGTAAGGCCAGCCCATGGAGCCAGGAGGCAGCTTCAAGGAAGAAGAAGAAGAAGCCTTCTCATGGCCGCCGCGGAAGCGGCCTTTCCCCTTGTGCCAGCGTGCGTACTGGACGTAGGAGGCGATGGCTAGAAAAATGAGGGTGCAAACAAGGATGAAGAAGAAGGCCATCCAACTGATATGCTGAGCAGCAGATCAGTTGCTGCGATTGCAGACTGTCCCGCTGCGAGTTTTGGTTTGCGCTTGTGTGCGTTCTGGGTGTGAGAGCCTGCTTTATATGTTGGTGGCTGGGAGGAGGAGAGATCGAGGCTGTGTTGTGTGTTGCGAGGAGAGCGCGCGAGAGAGGGACGGAGAAGAAAAATCTTTGATGGACGGATCTTTCGAATGGTGGAGGTCGAGGCAACGCCTTTGCGTGGTATTTATAGAAGGAGCGCTCAAGAGCATAGGTTAAAGTCAAGACCTGCGTGAGGGAGGATAAGTCCTAGTCCGGCTTAAGCATGACGTGCTTGTCCGGCAGCGCATAAATTTAAGCTAATACTCTCTCCATTTCTGATATGATGTTTTAGTTTTGTTCAGTGTTAAACTTTTCTGTTTTTTTTTTGAAAGGGGCGGCAAAAGTTTTGCCGTTCATTTTATTAGACGAAGAAAAGCAAAAAGCAAAAGAGAGTTACAAAATATTTACAATACCAGACCCCTGGAACGGCCCATATCTACAGAGTACCAACTAACCTCCTTACACAGGAGAGGCTAACCCAGGGGGACCTCTGAGCACAACTACATAAAGAACAACAACAACAACCATGAAGAAAACAGCCCTCCAACTATAAGCCTAGATCGAGAACCAGATTAGTGAAAACTTCCAGTACTATTTGACCCCAAATCATATTGCTGAATGTCCTCCTTGCATAGTAATGCCACTTGTCTTGGTTGAAGAGTTTTTTGTTGGAATGTTCTTCTATTTCTTTCTTTCCAAATATTCCACCAAAAATAGATCATGATGCCGTCAAATTTCCTTCTCTGTGATTTCTCAAACTTCATCCTGCATTTACACCAAAATTTTTGAAGAGATCCCGAGATGCCTATTGCGCTCAAAATCGACATTCCAAACCACTGCTTTACTAATTCCCAAACTTCTTTTGTGAATGGGCAGTCCTTGCATAGATGTGTTGGTGTTTCGTGCTCAATGCCACATAATTTGCAAATCGGATCATGTTGCCAGTTGCGCTTACTTAGATTGTTGGCTGTCAGGATCTTCTTGTGAAGCAATGTCCAGGCAAAAAAACGACATTTGGGTTCAGCTTTCGCCTTCCAGATCGGCATGATTTTCATTTTACTGAAGGTGCCCTCAAACTGAATACGGTAGGCACTCTTTGTAGTGTATTCTCCGTCTACAGTCCATCGCCACCGTATTGAATCTTCCCTAGAATTATCCAATGTGAATTCCCTGGTGAGTTCCCAAAGTGCAACAAATTCAGTCACCTCTTGTTGGGAGGATATAGGAGAAATATGATCAACCCATTTATTAAGTTCCAGGGCTTTGTTGACCCGGACATTTCTTCTTTTGGTTTTCTTAAAAAGAGTTGGAGCAATATTTTTTGGAGCTGTTCCTTGTAACCAAGAAGACTGCCAAAAGCTAGCAGTTGTTCCATTTCCCACCGTTACCAGGGTTGAGGCATTGAAAAGATCCCGATCCTCCTGATTGCAAGGTACATCTAAGTTTGTCCAAGCTCTGTCTTTTTCTTTCCACTGGTACCACATCCATCTGAGTCTTAAAGCGCGGGCAAAACGATCAAGATCAGTGACACCAAGCCCTCCTTTTTCTTTGGGTCGACATGTAGTTGGCCAGTTAATTAAAGAGTGCCCCCCATAAACTTTTTCCGGAGTCTCACCTCGCCATAAGAAGCTCCTTCGTAGTCTGTCAATCCTTTTGATGAGCCATTTCTGCGCCGGAAAGACTGTCAAGTGATAAATCGGCAGAGAGGACAGCACTGTTTTCACCAATGTTTCCCTGCCTGCTGTGGACAGTAACTTGCCTTTCCAACCCGGCAATCGATCTCCAATTTTGTCAATGAGGGGTTGGACCTCAACCTTGCGCAGCTTGCGAGTGTGCAACGGGAGACCAAGGTATTTCCCCGGAAACTTACAAACTTTGCCTGGAAAATTCTGGATAAGTTGGTTTACCACCTGCAGTTCCAGTCTTATAGGGAAAATTTCCGTTTTTGAAATGTTGACTCTAAGGCCAGAACATTCCCCAAAAAACATAAGCAGTCGATGCAGACGGTCAAGTTCTGTAGCAACCGGGGCGGCAAAAATTGCAGCGTCATCCGCATAGAGGGAGCATCGGAGATTCGCTGCTTTGGGTAGGACCGGCTGCAGGATTCCTCCCTGAGCAGCCTTCTCAATTAGTCGATGAAGTGGATCAATGGAGAGAATGAATAGGAGTGGTGAAAGGGGGTCCCCTTGCCTTAACCCTCTTGCATGTTTAAAACTTTCACCCGGCAATCCGTTAACTAGTACTTTTGAAGACGAAGTAGCTAGGATAGCTGATATCCAGTCTCTCCATTTCAAGCTGAAGCCCAGGGCAGTTAGTACTTCTAATAGGAAGGTCCACGCAATGGAATCAAAAGCCTTGGAGATATCAAGTTTTATGAACAATGCTGGCTGTTTCTTTTTGTGTAGCAGCTGGATGATTCTCTGTGCATAGAGGAAGTTGTCATGAATGCACCGTTTTTTTATGAAGGCATTCTGAGCGATAGAGACCAGCTTGTTCATGCGAGGTGCAAGCCGATTAGCAAGGATTTTTGTGATAATTTTGATCACACTATTTATTAAGCTTATAGGCCTGTAATCTGCTACAGTCGAAGCATCTTGTTTTTTAGGCAGTAGCACTATGTTTGCCTCATTGATGAGGTTCATTTTTGCAGTCCTGTGATGATAGAAGGCCATTAGAGCCTGGATCAAATCAAACTTGATGATTGACCAACATTTCTTATAGAACAAGCCTATAAAACCGTCCGGTCCCGGTGCTTTTTCTGACGGCATACTCTTTATGATCTCATAAACTTCATTTTCTGTAAACGGTGCATCTAGCTCTTCCAGATCATGGGACACATAACCCAACTCATGCCAATTGATCGCCTTTGTTCTTGGCCCTGGTGAACCCACTTGATTTGAATAAAATGCGTGTACGGTCCTGGCCTTGTCTGATTGGGAGATGGCCACACCATTTCCCAGATTTAGAGAACTGATGTAGTTTTTGTTTCGCCTTGCATTGGCGTGAATGTGGAAGAACCTGCTGTTAGTGTCCCCCTTGTGGATCCAGGTTAGTCTTGAGTGCTGCCTTGCTCTGGTCCTCTGAATTGCCGACATGCCCAGCGCCTTGGCTCTTAGGTAGGATTTGAACTCCTTCTCTTCAGTTGTTAGCATTCTGTTTTCCTGTGCTCTCTCGAGATTAGCCATAGTTATCTGCAGGATAGCCCACCTTAACTTCCAATCACTAAAGTGTTTTCTCCTCCAGATTTTTATCGCCTTGGCTGTTCTTAGTAATTTAACATGCATGCGTAGGAAGGCATCTTGCGTGTTGACCTGTTTTTCCCAAGCCTCTTGAACAGCTTCGAGAAATCCTGGCATGTTAATCCAGTAGGACTCAAATCTGAAGCCCCTGTAAAAATCAGGTGTATGGTCTCCTTGCAGGAACAAAGGGCAGTGATCAGACCCTAGAGATGCAAGTGCTCGTAGATCCGTTCTTGGGAAGAAATCAAGCCATTCCGGTGTGACAAATAGATGGTCGATCTTAGTCATCGTCGGAATTTGTTGGTCATTGCACCAGGTAAATTTTTTGCCTTGTAAATCAATAGGGGTTACTTGAAGATTGTCAATAGTTCTTCTGAAAGCATTAAGAAGCACCAGGTTGACACGGTTATTATTTTTGTCTTGGACTCGATATATCAAATTGAAATCCCCCAGGAGTAACCAAGCTGGGCGCATAAACTGTTTTAGGTTGGTAATCTCCTGCATGAATGCCTGCTTCTCTGCATCCGATTGAGGGCCATATACACCGGTGATCGACCATGTTTGATTATCAGCCAGCATTACGACATCAGCAGATACCGTATTTGTTGTGGTCTGCAGGTGCTGTAGTCTGAAGAAACGCTGTGATGCAGCCAACAGAATTCCCCCAGAAGCACCTATAGAGGGAAGGGTGACACAATTTTGGGCAAGATCAGGTCCCACTGTTTCCAAAATGAGATTAGAATTCCAAACCGGAATCTTAGTTTCCTGGAGACAGACTACCGTTGCACCAGAGGAGATAATTAAATTGCGAACACTTGCCCTCTTTACCCCATCATTGAGCCCTCTAACATTCCAACACATAACATTGCAATCTTTAGCTGACATAAATAAAAACCCAAGTCAACTGATCCAAGTTACTTAAATAGTCCAGGGGGTGCGCCCTGAATGCCACAACAAACAAGTACGAGGTCTGACTGAAGGCAACGTAGCCAGCAGGTCGGAGGTTAACCATCAATTTGTAGTAATTTGTATACTTTACCATAATAAGATTTGTGTTTTTAGGTTAACCAGAAATATTTTCGTAATATATAATTCAGATGTTAAATTATATCAAGTTAACTAGAAATACTTCCTCAATATATAATTCAGATATTGTTAAACTACATGAGTTTATAAGAACCGATGATAGAAAATAGAAATATTTAACTCGGGACAAAACTAGAACTACATATGGAACAAAAGGAATATTTTGGAATCGGCTAGATCTTCCTCGTGTCCCCACATAGTCCTTATGTTTCTAAATATTTTTGTTTTATAAATCGCAAATGTGCTTTTATATTGACCACAAATATGAAAAAATGTTGTTCTGACAAGTCATCTGAAAATGATATGGGGCAGACATTAGGCAAACCCTTGGCTATTCTCCATTCCTCTTGCTCCAACCCCATGGCTGTTCTTCTTTGTCCTTAACCTCTTCCCTCTTCTTCTACTCATGCAGCTCTCCTATCTCCATAGAACTTAGGTTGGGGCGATGGTAGGGGAGGAGCTCGATCTCCCTGTATTTGTTGGAATGTTTATATATAAAAGAATAGAAATGTAAATTATTTTTATTTTGATAAATTTTTAAAAAAGAAGCCATTGTTGTTTATCAAAGAGTATGACTGGAACCTCATCAAAAATAAATCTCATGCCTCACTACCTTTATTTACTTGCTCATTAGTATTTTTGAGATATGGAAATCCACATTGATCACTTTTCTATTTTATTTGCAAGAGGTGGGTAATCAAGAATTCACAAAATAAGATATAGTTAATTGCTCCAAAGCTATCACTAGCTGCGCCTATGTTATTTATGTTGAACACCATAGACGTTGTTGAGATATTTACCTACTACTAAATTACATTGGAAATTGATGTTATTAGATTGATATTCCAAGGACCTCACTTATTATTATAATTTTGTTATATAATGAAACACTAGAAAAAAACACCTAGCTTGTAACAAAAAAAATAAGGGAGAGTACATAGCTGGTCATAAGAAACTTTGGAGCAATTGTTGATCAAAACATAACTTTTTATCTTATAAATGAAATACTATAGAATAATTGTTGATCAAAGTCTTGTCCTAACTAAAAGAAAAATGCCTAGCTTGTAACAAAAAAGGAGTGAGTACATAGCTAGTCATACAAAACTCTGAAGAAAATACCATTAGTTGCTATCCATAATGAAGATAAATTAGAGCTTATGCTACAGGTTCATGTCACTATGTTGTAACGTACCGTTGGACACTGAATTCTAGTGAATGTCTTATGCATTCAAATCATATTATTGTGGAAGCAACAAAATGTTCACGCACCATACTTGGATAGTTGTGTTTTTTTTTGTGCTCCTCAGTCAAAAATAACAAACCATAATTTGGAAAGTAGAAGAAAAAAATACACAAGACAATTAAGTTTCACACATACAAGGTAAATGCTTAAACTATTTCTGTTCTCACAACACCATATATTTACAGGTGAAAACCACACGTAATTTCCATATAATATCTTCACAAAAAGAAAAAAACAGAAATTGACACATCTGACGCGCGCTCTAACCAATGCAAAATACCATATCTTCTTCCCAATGCGCGCAAGCAAACAACAATCTCCACTTGTACACAGTGCTGATCGCAAGATCATGTGTTTTTTTAAGATCACCGGGGAAGAGGATCCCCACCTGAATTTGTATTGCTAATTCACTGCCTTGAGGCAGGAGGTGCTTCCAAGTTAAAGTGTGAGTACATCTTTGACTTAATCTGTATCGCAAGATCATGTGTACGAAGGATCCAACGGTGTCAGATTAGTATTTGACATGGTCGCACCGATGACACCCCGGGGCCCTTGAGCCGACCCGCACCCACGCGGGCCGTCCTCGGCGCCAGGACGGACGGCCAAGCGGCATGTGACACGAGATGGCAGCCATGCAAGCATGCGCGCGACCTCGCCGGTGCCCGCGGGGCGCCAGCTGGGGCTGTCGTCGTGTGGTCTCCGCCGGGCGGGGGGCCGGGCCGCCAATCATGAGGACGAGCAAAAAGCCCCGGAGGCAGGGCCATCCCCGGGCCCGGGGCTCACGCACGGCATCAGCGGCGCGGCCTCGCGTATCTGCGCGAGATCGGGTCGGCCAGGTGGAGGCTCCCGAGAGTTCCAGCTGCGGACGTCGAACCTGGTGTGGGTCGACGTCGCGACGTCGCGGTCGCGGCCAGGTCGGACTCGGACGGGCTAGCTTCGAGACGGTTCTCGGCAGGCGCGCCCATCCTTGCGTTGCGCCTCCCGGATGGGCAGGAACTGCATGGTTGCCGCCCCGCGTGGTCCGTTGACGCCCCCGGCCACCTCCTGTTCCAGGACGTGAACAGCTCGCGACTTGCCAGAGCCTATTTGCATGCAATGCAACTCGCGTCAGTGATGTGCACGCAAACGCAATGCCTTGCAAATTGACTATTAGGAACACCGTGCCGCGAGCGACCAAACGGCGTCTGCAGTGGTACCTACAGTATATGTGAATGCCATTGTTATCGTTTTCACGGGAATCACGGCGGCGAAACCAAAAAAAAAAAAAGTTCGTTCGAGAACATACCAGTGGCTTCCGCTCCACAGTTGCAGAGCAGATTGTCCTCGGTGAGAAGCCATGGCTTCTCTGTGGCCGGCAGGGCCGCAACGCTGGTACTCTAAAATGATACTCTAAAATTTTAGAGTATGAATATAGAGTAAAAATTATTGCACTGGGTACTCTAAAACGATACTCTATCTTTTCTCTCACTCTATATTTAAAATGGTACGGTGCTTACTCTATATCTACAGTGGCGGGCCCCACTAGCTAAACAAAGAAAAAATGTTATAACTCACAAACCAAAAATCCAAATTAAATTTCAATTGCACCATTAAATTCGTCTCAATAAATCCTTCAAAACTAGATCACACACGGATATATTTAGATAAAGTGACAAGTGGGTCCCACAGTGGATAGAGTGGATAGAGGATGATATAAAGGATGGATGGGTGCGGGAGAATTGAGTATAGAGGAGAGAATCTTACTGACTAGGACGTATATAGGATGAATATACACAGGGAACGGTAACACATGCGCTACGATGACACCTTAGCCATTTAGCGTGCAAACGCTCCGCAGCGGGGGGACTCTAAACCACACGCTATCAGTCTGGTTACGCCAGAAATAGCACCTATGGCGGACGCGCGGTAAAGCTTCTAGTGGGCTCCACCCCGGTGGCAGAGCATGTGTGGGGGAGAGAGCAGCAGGCCCCACTATTTTTTCCACTAAAAAATGCTATAACTAAAAAAACAAAAAAATCAAATTAAATTCCGATTGCACCTTTAAATTCGTTTCAATAAATCCTTCAAAACAAGATGTCACATGGATATATTTAGATAAAGTAACAAGTGGGCCCCACAGTGAATAGAGGATGATATAGAGGATGTATGAGTGTAGAAGAATTAAGTATAGAGAAGATAATTTTGATTACCAGGCCTGTGAGAGGGTGAATTTAGAATACAACGAGTGCAGACCACTTGCATTCCATGACTGTATATACGATAGCTCAGCAGGCCAATGCATATCTGTTTCTTCTCACTACGAACGTGTTCTGGAACTCTGACGCAACTTGAGCTACATACAGCATATAGGGATAGATACTCATTATATCATCTCTATAATACTAAACGCGAGCCAAGCTCGTGCCAATAACGATGGCCACGTCGCCTACAAATTTCTAGTCGTCGGATCTTGATTGGACAGCTTCCATCAATATAAAAATCGTTTTTTATGATACTGTTTATGCACTGTTTATCTACTATTTACGCATCTTCGCTACGCGTACACGAGGAAAGTGCCCAGAAAATCAAAATAGACCCTTTTTCTTTGTAGAAAAAATTCAGAAAATTCGTAAATAAACTAGAACCAATCTACAACGTAGCTAAATATTTTCCTCCTCTTCTTTTTCATAAAATTCTAAATTCCTATCGTCCACCTTTTGTCGATAAATTTAGAAAATTTATATCTTATCTATCCTAGCTCTAAATCCCGTAGAATAGAAAAAATTGAAATCCTTTTGGGTAATTTCAGTCATTTTCAGAAAAATATGAATACTCAAAATATAAGTACCTACTAGCTATTCTATTACGCTTATAGATAATCACTAAAATCAAGACCCTTTTCCTTTGTGGAAAATTTTCAGAAAATTCGTAAATAAACAACAACCAATCTAGAACATAGCTAAATATTTTCCGCCTCTTCTTTGTCAAACAAAAAAAATTCTAAATTCCTATCGTTCGTCTTTTATCGATGAATTTAGGAATTTTATATCTTATCCATCCTAGCTCTGAATCCCGTAATTCTTCAAAAAAAAATATTGAAATCCTTTTTGGTTATTTCCAGTCATTTTCAGAAAAATATGAAAACTCCATGAATAAGTACCTCCTAGCTATTTTATTACGCTTATAGATAATCGATAAAATCTACGATAGCCAATCTCCAAAATAAACACCATTGTTTCATAAAAAAGGGTCCGTAGCAACATAAACGCATAACCAAACTGGTTTAAAATGCTAGACACCCAGCCTACTAAAAAATTAATCAACAATTGATCTAAGCATCTACATAACTAGTTTCACCCTACGAGGCTGCGCGGCAACGCCGCGCGTTGTTTCTAGTGCTCACAAAGACAGTAATGTTGCACGGTTTACTTAGCTTGGACTTCGCGATATACATTTCGTTTTCCCGCGGAATTAATTATAAGGGAACAGCTACTACATCTGTGGTGCATCTTGAAGCAGGGAACAGAAGGAACCAAATCATGCAATGCATGACATGTGATGATGTGTATCCCTTTCCCTGCTTCCATTCCCTGCATGATTCTTCAGTTTAGCGAACGTACGTGTCTCGGACATCACCACATGATAGGATCAAGGATAGTTTGTGTGTTGCTGTAAAAGATAATTTTGTAAGCACGTAACATTGAGGAATTGAAATTCAATCGTGTTTTTTTTTCTTATTTCAAAAAAAAAACATCGTGTCCTGTGATGGGTATTGCATTCTCGGGCAAATTATATACAACTACTAGTCTGTATGTGAACGTCGAAAGGAGTTGCTTCACGTGAACCTCTAGCTTTAATTCTGAAAACCTATATATAGTGATACTATACAGTCTTCCAAAACAATCGACAGGGGTCATGCCTGCAATCTCTTCGGACTCTAAATTTTCTAAGAAACATGCGAAACAATCCATTTTTCTTCCCTTATTTTAACAGTTTCATGTTTCTGTGTATCTACTACTCAGAATCCAGCCTCTTCTGAAGTCGTCATTCATGTGGATCAAGTTCTAGTCTCTTACACCACCTACGGACTAATGCTTTCGATTAGACAGGAAACTAGCACGCTCGAGCTTGGTCAGCTTTTTGATGTGATCTCGCATTGCTACAGACGTAACAAACTGAATAAGCTCTAATCCGCCCCAGCATCGATCGATCAAGAGAGTAGAATATAGATTGATCAAGATCACTCTCGGGCCCCGACTTGGCCGCTAATGGCACAGTAACTACTTTCTCCGGAAAGCTCAGTGCACAGCACCTGAGATTCGACCGCGGCATGGACGGACACGGGTGTGTGAGATTAGATGAGATGATATTACGTGCGCTGATCGGCGTGATCGACCTCGACGTGACCCGTCCTTTCAGGCCGTTGGCTCTTAGCTGGAAGCAGTGCCCGCCCATGCAAGTAGCGCGCCATAGCCAACAGGCCAACAGTAGCTCGGATGTTTGCACCTGCGCCGGCCACGGCCATCCTGGGTGGCGATCCACCGGTCGCTCCCGATCGACGTCGCTGTCGCGGAGATCCGCTCGGTCGGAGGCCGCGCTTGACGCTGCTCTAGAACCGGCCGCCCGCCGTGAGTACGTCTTGGTCTCTCGGGATTTATTGCGTCCCGCGGGACGGCAGCGCCTCCTGGCCACACCTCAGCGGCGTAATCGCCATGGCAACTGGCCGGGTGTCCCGCGCGCGGCCGCCTCGGCGTCAGCTTGGCCAGCCAGCCCCGCGCGCGGGCACATGAACGACCGCGACAACACCAGGCGGCGTCACATCAGCCGGAGCACGCCCGCCCTCATGAGTCATGTCACGCTGACGCGCGCCGGGATCGCCCCGATCGGTCGATCCGCCATCTGCTGGGTCCCCAGAGCGCTATCCGATTCGTTCCGCGGTGCAACTTGAAGCCGCGCCCGGCCGGAGGGCGGAGGGGAGTGGCCACGGCCGCGCTACGGACTACGGTCCACCGACCCAGCCGCGGGGGTCGCGCGCGTGTCGGCGCCTGGAGGACCACCGGATGGGCCTCACCGTCGCCGTCCGCGTGTTCCCGCGGGCGCCGGCCGGCCGTCCCGGTCGCGGCGCGGGCCATACATATGCATGGCTCCATCGCTCCGAAATACAGTAGCCCTTTTCGCGCGTCTCGAGCTCGTCCGGAGATGACAGGCACTGCAACTGTGCAAGCTGCCGATGGCGTGGACGTGACGGTGACAAGGTAATAAACAGTGGCGGTAGCGGCCGCAATTGCACCCGCAATAGCGGTAGCGTTCTGAACTTTATATCCTAAAACTTTGCGGCCGCAATTCTGAATAGTGGGCCGATATTGCGGCCGTAATTCTGAACAGTGGGCCGATATTGCGGCCACAATTGCGCGTAGTAGACCGCAATAGCATAGAAACAAATATCTCTAATTAGTTCAGCCCACTATGACTCGTACCCTAAATTCAAATACTCATGTATCGACTGTGAAACTTAAAATTATTCATTATATATGCACTTAAAATTATTTATACTCGTTATTCATGATATATATAATTAAAATTATATGAAACTATCGGGTGTCGCTATTGGAACTTATCGTCCATAATATCACCCGCTATCCACAATCCGCTATCTCGACATCAATCCGCTACCAACCCGCTATATGCTATTTATTAGCTTGATGGTGACCGAACAGTTTCGTGATCGGGGATCAGCATCCGGCGGGCACCGACCTCTTTGCAAGTTGGTACGGATCAAACTGTGCATGACTGTCGGCCCAAATGCACAACCGACCTCTTTGCTGCTGGTGAACGCTTGTACACAGTACATCTTTAAGAACGACGCGTTGTCCGTTGTGCATTTGGGCAAGATTAAACATACATGATGTACTGCCAGGCATGCGTAAATATAAGTTTCGGTAATTTTAGTGGCGCGATATTCAGAGTCCAAAGTAGACAAGTTGTTGAGTAGATCCCCGCTTACGACGAGTGGGTGACAAATCTGCATTTGGGCAAAAGTTAAGCATCATCCTGCTTCCTGCTATACATGAATAAATATAAGTTTCAGTATATTTAGTGGCGAGATTCACGGGCCGAATTAGTTGTGTAGATCCCCTTTATTACGAGGAGTGCGAACTCAAATAGAGTCCATGTTGTTTCTCATGACACGTGCTAGAAATAAAATCTAAATTTTTGCATAATAATCATAAACAAGTAATCTCTAATTTGATATACTCTATAAGCATCATCGCCAATAATAGACATGAGATTGATTCTATTTTTAAAAAAATTACAAATATATATTAACATGAATTAACAGCTTGGATATTTGCATCTAAATTATCATCCTTGCCGTTATGAAAGATAACTTACAATTATTCCATAAAATTGTATATAAATCACCCATCTATGCTAGTATGAAAGATAAATTAAAATAACACACTAAATTTATATCTAAATCACCAACATATGTTCTTATGGAAGATAATGCAAAATAACCTTCAAGTTTGTATCTAAATTGCTCATATATGCCATTATGAAAATAAAATAAAAGAATTCCAACGACCAATAAAAATAAACTAAAATATTCCTCAATTTATGTATTATAAATAAATCTATATCTATACCTAATATTAAACTACCAAATGGTTATGTAGTCCTAACTCTTTCCCATATCCATAAGAGTTAGAGCAGAATGGTCAGATATGGTGCAAAGTGGTCTGACCTGAGACGAAGTAGAATATGTAGCATTTTCCTGGTATGTCGTTCTTTCTCGTGCTCATACAAGTTTGTTTTAGGCATGGTGATTCCAGGATGAATTTGAACGCGTGCAACAATTATTAGATAAAGCTCTAAGCTTTCCGTGCCCATATAAGTTAGAGTAATGTGCTTCCATACATGATACATAGTCCAATTCGAAGATGAATTGGAATGCATTGACATGATCATTGAATAAATCTTTGAGCCTAGATGAGGTACATAGGCTTACCGAGGGCATGCAGTTAGTACGTTCAAACTTGATCACACAAGCCTACAATGAACGGTCCTCAATCGACACAAAAAGGCACTATGCCAAGACTCCATTCCTGATGCAATCCAACCAAAACCGCCCGGTATTAAATTATCATCCTTTTATATTCCATAAAGATAGTAACCGAATAAAGTACCATTGCGAATGATGAACCCTTCACTCGACTTTAAATAACTAAGCATGACTAAGCATTAATTAACTGAACTAACCTACACGTGCTACTGTGGTCACAAGGAAATATATCCGAATTCAAGCCAAACATGCAACGATTGGTATTCAACGAATTCCTAGTAACTTAATGCACAACTGATAAGACTCAAAGATGTAACATTTGCATTTAACAGGGAACATGTTAGATGCTATGAGGCTTGCTTGTGTTAGCCGAGAAGTCAGGCTCCTTGGAAGCATGTCCAAGTGACCACACAATAAACTACACATCCAATTTAAATGCAGGGGCTTGTTTGCTAATAACCATAAATTATGCTATACATATTTCTAAATTACACACCCTCGTTGAATTAATAGTAAGCATAATCCTATACAACATCATGTAGACCAAGTAACAAGCTTATATTAGGATAAATAATTATTTTTGTAATTGACCATACGGGAATAAGTATTCCTTCAATGGAACAAACTATGAACAATTACACTAATAATTCACTTTAAATTATACTATACTCCATGAAAATAAATGTTGTAAGTTGTTGCATGAATTGACCTAGACCAACTCTAGTTTCAAGGATGATACATCAAATTTAGTAAACTCTAACATAGGATTCAAGATTATTGACTATGCATTCAACCAAAGCTAAGTTAACTCAAACTAAACTAAATGTAGGTGTAAGAATGTTCAATGACACTTTCCTCGAAATGTTGTTCAAGCCTTGATATTTCTCTCTAGTTCAACCTTGATCGACTTATCTTGGATAGATGCAACCATCAGTACAAACATAAAAAGAGACTTAAAAATAGAACACCAGGTATGAGAAAAATACTATAAAGGTTTATGATGTATAGAGTTTATTTCTATGATCATGTGAGTGCAAAAATCGTTGAAAGCGGAGTTCAAATAAATGGAGAAGATATAAATATTTCAAGGTTTATGTAAAATTAGGGCATTCCGGGTATTTCACATGGAATGTGATGGCACAGATAAAACATATAGCAATGGCATGATCAATCAAGGCTAGGAATAAATAATAAAGAGTTGAAACAAAATGAATTTTTGAATTATATTCGAATGAAATCATGAAAGAAAGGATAGAAATTGAATGAATAAGAACTAATTGCACTTCTTATCACTGAATCGTTCGTCACACAGTGTGACATAGTGGCCAAGTCTCTAGACATTATCGGATGATCTGCTGGCCTTTTGCCTTCATGCACGAAATGCCCAGTAAGTGTTTCGGCGTATATTCTAGCATGGAATATTCCCTTAGACTCTTTTGTTCTTCAATTGTTTGGTGCTCTTCACAGTGCCTCTCACTAAGTCTGGCTGGACTACTCCTTTGATTATCTAGTGCATGTGTCTTTTGCTGCCACCGAATTGTCTGGTGCGCACATCTTAGTTGTACTAAGTCCTTTTTGCTCTGTTTCTATATCGGTCTTTTGCACAACTTTTTTCTTGCATCTGTAGGGCCCATTATAACCCGTCTAACACATATTTAAGATAAATGTTAGTCCTAGACTTGTGTTGTCATCTAAATCACCAAAACCAAAATATATGACCATGAGCTCATAATCTTACAATGTCACGCCTTTTTGGTGATTCATGACAACTCAAGTAAAGCAAGCATAGAATGTAAACAAATGAAGTACATATGCACTAGGCTTACCATAAGCTTGCCTAGATGTCTAACCTATCATCCAACTCGTCCAAAATATTGCTCGACTCGATACTAATTGAAGTACGAGCCGTACTTTTTTGGACTCGAGTTTGTTTCTCCTATGTCCAAGGGGTCATTAAATTTCCAATTCTCCCCCATCTTTGGACATAGTGATATGCACTCCCCCTTAATCCTTGATCTAATCCTTTACCTTGCTTAGCATACATTCTCTCCCCCTTTGTCATCTAATCAACAAAAAGGACTATATGGAGAGAGAGATGTTACTAGTAGCAAAGGTTTTCATTGTGTGGTATCTTACCATTTATCCACATAGGAGGACATGTGGTAGGGGTGTTTCCAATTGAATTCCAACACTCCCCTTTGTCATTTATTCCCATGGGTGGATCATGATAATGATCTTGGCCTTCTTCCCTGTGGTATTTACCTAAAGGGACTACATAAGATAGACTTGAACACATGTTAGTCCCAAAACTACAAGCTATAGATCAAACTCCCCCTAAATGTGTGCAAGAGGTGTTTGAATGACTTAGGGATAGGTGACCCCGATTTAAACATTGACACCGGCTGACATCCTTGCACATTGATAGATAGTCCTATAACTCGGGAAAAGTGTAGGAAACAAATTTAAACATGTAATGCAATCCTACAGAAGGTCATGTCTATATGATGCTAGAGAGATACCAATTGAGAGCATCAGGTTAAGCACACATTACCTTATGATAGGGTTGGGGAACTTGGGTACATGATCCTTACTAACCCATTTGTCATTTTACTTGATCCAATAGGATGTACACCCATGGTATACATCCCTGGTATGTCAAGTCTCCAAATTCCCCTTCATGCCATGCATGGCCTTCACCCATTAGGAACCCAAACTTTTTGAGGTCCATCCCTAAATCTTCCACCCAACCATTTTGGCAACCACTTATCATATTGCTTACCCTCTTGAGTATGTACTAGTTTCTTTGCCTTTGTTCGATTTTCTTATTAGGTTTGGTGTATGTGATAGTGGATTTGATGACTGAATTCATCTTTTTGTTCTTCTTGCTATCCGTCTTCTTGTTATTCTTGTGTCAGTGTTTTATAAACCGGACTAGTAAACTTATACAATAGCCGCGCTGTCCTAGGAAGATGATGGTAGCATCCAAAAGACACGAGAATTTATACTAGTTCAGGCCGAAGCCCTACGTCCAGTCTTAGAGATGATCTAGTGCGTGTTCCTCGCTTGAATGCTCTTACAATGAGGGGTGCAAGAATGATGGAAGAGGTAGGAGAGCTGGAGCTAGAAGATGGACTGCCCGAATGAGAGCTTCTAGAGTCCAGAGATGGTGAAGATGGGATGCTCTGGCTGCCCTTATATAGAGTCCGGGGCCAGGTCACATACAAAGAAGGAGGTTCTCCCGACCGAGAGGTCGTGAGCCTGAGGGAGGGAACCTAGCTAACTTGGCTTGCAAGCAACGTCATCTTGTGGTGCACGTCTGGACGTGGTTGTCGTCATGGTCCTGTGTCCATGTCATGTCATGGTGTGATGTGGTGCTACAGTGCCATTCGTGGCGGCACTGTGGGCACGTTGGTGTTTCGCCAGTCGTCCTGCGTGACATGGTCTTTGTTGTGGCCTTCGTCATTGCTTCCTGATCTCCTGTGGGCGTCGTACAGGAGTTGGTAACCGTCCCTAGGTCGTTGGTCGTCTTGTTGGCTTGTAGAGTTGGTGGCCATGATCCCAGGCTATAGGGTTGTGGCCCTTGTTGGCTTGGATGGTCTCTAAGTCAAGGCCATTGTCATGGATCCCATCCCGTAGTGGGTGGAGTCATACGTACGTCTCGTCGGGCCGTATTTGGATGGTGGGTCACTGGATTGACCATCACCGCTTGATGGTGTTGTCTTGTCTCTGTTGCGTGGTGCAGGGATGGCGTCTGATCGGACCGAGATGACCGTTGTCCCCTCGATCCTTGCGAGGTCAGTGCGGCGTGCCTGCTCCTGTCAGAGCAAGCGCGCTTGGCTGGACTTGATCTCTCCATGTTCCTCCTAGGGGTTGGGATGGTGGAGAGGCTGTGAGCCTTTGTGCGGTGTGCGGCTATGGCAAAGGATAGGGGCCATGGTAGGCTCCGACCTCAGTGTTTGGCCTGGTCCGCTTAGCTTAGTTGGGCCTCGATTGTTTGAGCTTATACTAGCTATCGTTCCGTGGGCCGCCCGAGCGGCTATCTAATCGGTTGAAAGGTCTTGATGGCTAGAGGGGGGTGAATAGCCATTTAAAAATTTCTACAAAGACAAGCTAAACAAGTTTATCAATATAACAAATAGCGAGATGCGAGTTTTGTTTAGCCTACGGGGTGTTTGCAAGCCACCTATCCAATTCACAATTCTAGTATAATTGCACTCAACCGCACAAGTCAAACAGCACAACTTAGCTACAACTAAAGCTAACTAGCTACACAAGCTAAGAGCTACACTAACAAGCTAGCAAGGTAACTAAGAAATTAATACAAGAGAGAGTTAGGAGGGTATCACCGAGGGGCGAAGTATTGAGGCAACCAATCAATATGATCAAGAGATGAATTCCACAATACACAACCACCGGGATCGATTAATCACAATAAGAATGATGACACGAAGATTTATCCCGAGGTTCACGTGCTTGCCAGCACGCTAGTCCCCGTTGTGTCCCTCTTCACCACGTGGTTCGGTGGCTAATCGGTCACACACCGAGCCTCTCAAAAGGCGCCACAAGAACCTACCAAATGGCAAGATGTTGCAATGACACGAGCAATTTACTAACGTTGCCTTTGGCGCTTCGCCGAGGTAGGCACAAACCCCTCACAATCACCGGAGGTGGCCAAGAACAATCACCAACTCTTGCCAACGCCTTCAAGCTGCTCCAAGCCATCTAGGTGGCGGCAACCACCAAGAGAAATAAGAATCCCACAGCAAATCAACCACCAAGTGCCAACTAGATGCAATCTCACAATGCAAAAGCACTTGGATCACTCAATCTCACTTCGAATATGCAAAGAAGCAAGAGAGATGAGTGGGAGGGGAGTTGCTTAGCTCAAAGTGCTCACAAGTATGTCAAAGAATGCAAGAATAAGAGCCTTGAGCCGGCCAACGAGTATTTATAGATGTACCCCTTCGAATATAGCCGTTAGGCACTCGAAACAACTGCAGTCGTGCTAATCGGACGCGCTGGTCGCGCGGACCGGACGCGCGAAGCTTGACCGGACGTGCTGGTCCTGTAACGGACCAGACGCGCTGGTCAAGCCTGAGCAGCGCTCCAATGAATCAGCGACCGGACGCGCTGCTAGTCGCACCAGACGCCATAGTGCCAGCGTCCGGTTGGAGTCCAGCAAGCTCCCACAACGACCGAACGCGTCCGGTCGACCGTGACCGGATGCGCCACCGCGTCCGATCAAAAGACCAACACGCGCGCAAACCCTGAGCACTGACCGGACGCGTCCGGTCAAACAGAGACCGCGTCCGGTCCAGCGTTCGATCACCTCTGTGACCTCCGTTCGCCTCCGTTTGATTCACCCTTTCACATATGAGCTAGACTAAGTATGCGTGTCACTTTAGCACATGTTTTAGCTCATGAAACAACATGTGACAACGCCTCCAAATCTCGACATTGGCGTAAAGGAAAATAGGCGTTTCAATTCCTCGAAAACGCCTGAATCCCGCCTCGCAAGCTCGGCGGGAGGGAGAGAGGACCCCAAACCCTCTCTACCGCTCAAACTTCAATGGCAACGCAAATGTGCTAACACCACCAAGTGATCACGTCATGCGTGAGTGTGTTAGTATTTTCACAATCATTTTTCGAGGCGTTATTAGTTCTATCCAAATGCATATAATTATGAAATGCACACCTAGAGGCACTTAGGAGTTCAATAGCCGCGTCATTCCCCTCTTTATAGTACGGCTATCTATCATATAATGTAACCACACCCACTAGGTGTCTTGATTACTAAAACACAACCCTTAAGCATATACCTTTGACTTGATCACGTAGGGTTGCGTCCAAATCCAAGTGTGGCCATTAAGATCACCATGTCCATCTTGCCACCAACCTTGGAATGTACTAGTCCTCATATGCTATATACAACTTAGGCATAGGGTTAGTACTTAGGCATTGTCACTAATTACCAACACCAAACATAGAGCTTTCATCGGTGCCTTAAGATACCCGGAGTATCATAACCTCGACATCTTGACATCCATCTTCTTGTCCTTCTTAACTTGCTTGCATTGGAAGGACTCGTGCCTTACTAATTACACTTGAAGGAATCACTAGATATGAATAGTCATATCAAATGTCGGGCCGAGTTGGGTTTGGGTTAGACTAGAAAATTTTTGGGTTGTCATATGAATTTTTGGGCTCGAGCCCAACCTAACGCACTGGTGGGTTGGGTTAAGTTCATAAGTTTCTTGGAGTTATCTATTTTGGGTTGGGTCTGATCATGAGTTGATACCATGACCCGAACCTGACCTGATACATTAGTGGGTCGAGTCAGGTTAAATGGCCCATGTTTAAATCTAGAAATGAATCCAATATATTTATTGATCACATATCGCTTTTCCTGCTCACCACTAGCTTATTCCATGGCATTGAGGTTGCCATTGACACTCCACGCGCGCCCATGCGTCCACGGCCACGGCTACTTCCGATCCAAGTACCGAACCATCATCCCCACACGCTAACATGGCCTCTTGTGACAAGTCCGTTACCCCCTTATTTCTTCATATAAGCTCTTCTATCTAGTCCTAATAATATAAGTATCTTCATGTGTGAGACTGAGAGGATCATTCAATCGTCAGTTCGTCACCCTCACAGGCTGTGTAGCGATGCACACAACTGGCTCCGGTTCGTACACGACCCGGCCACCTTGTGTGGAGACGGCGGGGCGACCAAATCCACATCAAATTCATCCCTCCACGCGATTCCACGATTCATTCCGCATCGCCCAAAAATAGATGCGTGTATGTATGTGTATCTCCCGCTTCCACACAGTGCACACACACATATGTGTGATACGTAGGTGATACCTTATCAAAAAAATATGTGATACGTAGGTAGGTGATACAGATACCACAAGCATCTCCCTATCGCCGCGGTCGATTCAGTGTAAGGACTAAGGGCGACCACACCGCCGGAATATGCCGGCTCGGCGCCGCGGCCGGGACTCTTGGGCCACGCACGTCGCATTATACGTACGCGGTCGTATCGTATACGGCCGAGACAGTAGAGATATTTGTGTACTTCGCGTTCCGTATACGGACAACACCGCCGGAATGCTGGACTCCATTAAGGTGCGTTGGATCGGTGCGTGAGCGTGACACGACGAGAATTCGAATATAGTTTCGCATGCCATTGCTGCATGCATGAAAACAGAAATTAGTTGGATTATAGCTGTGCTGTCGCTAGTCGCTTCCTCCTCGTACAACTCTGGCACGCTTAGGATCGGAAGAGCTAGGCCGTTACATGCGTGGCAACGCGCGCCACCACGAACGACGGAATCAAATGCGTGATCGCCGATGGCGAACGAGCATTGCAGATCCTGGCGGGGATATAAAGCGAGCGAACCACCTCGATCGGCACGCGGCATGTTTTAGTATTCATCATATCATTCACACCCACGCCTGGACAACGATATCCGCATTCCAGCGGCATACGGAGTACATGTCTGAATTTGACAGCCGAAAAGAGATGAGCCAATAGATCACGCAAATAAAAGAGATGGATATATATGATGGAACAATACGTTGCGAAAGATTATTCAAGCAGATAACCACGGCGCCGAAATCCAATCCAATAGAGGACGGTACACCGATGACCGATCGTCGAATCCCGAAAGGGACACTGTTCGGATCGACCGAATCGCCGTTGTCCTGTTCCCGGCCGCCGTTGCTGGAGCAGCGTTTCTAGACGTGATCCGCGTGGCCGGTCGTCTTGTACGGCGCCGCTTGGCTGGCTAGCCAGCTCTCGCGAAGTTTTCTTCCTCTTCGTCTCGGCATCTCCTTTTCGTCGCCGGAGCCTCGTGGTTTTCCACGGGCTAGAGAATATTCACCCTAGAGCTACCTACTGCTCGGAATGTCGTTGTCTTATTGTCTGTCACATATGGCCGGTCACTGCTACATCTGCCACCATGCATCGCATAGCATGGCATCGTAAGCTTGTACTAGAACATTACTGCCAACTGCCAAGTGCCGATGACCCAGCGAGGACAAATGGAACCCCTTCCGATCAACAAGGAAGAAGGCGCACTCGCGTTCCACACGTAGCCCCGCCGCGAGCTGCCTTTGAATGGTTGGAACTCGCGCCCGCGACCCTGACATGGCGGAGTCGCCATCACGAGGAATCCCGAGGCGGGTGGCGCTGGCGCGGAGACGGGAGATCTCTGCGTGAGCGCGCCTGCCTGACAGGGATCTTCACCGGCGTGCCGTGGCGCCCCGTGTGCATGCTATCGGCCTGTAGCTGTAGGTGTTCGTTCTGATGCGCGGTACGGTGGCGCTCCAGAAATGGTGGCGAGGTTGCTTTCCACGACGACGCAACGTGAAGGCATATGCGATCGTGTGACGATGGATCGCAAAGTGGTTCTTGGTTTGGCACGGAGAGTTTGCAGTGCCCATAGCCTTCAGTGCGGTGAGGTTGTTGGGTGGTAGTGAGTGAGAATCGATTTTGTAACAGAGACCGATGGCGAGTGCAACGCCGGCCAAGTGGTAGGTTTCAAAGAATGCATGCATGGGAGAATTGCACGTAGTGCAGATGGCAGAAGTCAGTGGTTGGCTTGTTGCCCACCAGCGTTTGAACCAGAGGTTCGACGTTGGTGTCTCACTAGGGTTTTTCCTCAACAGTACCCAGGCTGTGTCCTGGGTTTTTAAGTAGCCCCACGTGTGGATGTCACAATGATTAGGGTGACGTGCCCGTCACGTGTGAAGTCTAGATGACTTCGGATACCTCTCAGCCACGTGTAGTCTCTTCGTGTAAGTGTGTGTGTGGTGTATGGTGGTGTGAGTTAGTGCGTGAGTTCAGATATTACAACTTGTACTTGGAGTGTTGAGACATAAAAAAAGAATGCGTGCATGGAGCCTCTGCACTGCGGAACTGCCTAACAACACCAGCAAGAACAACATGTCAATGTCATTACCATTTTTATTTCCAGGCAAAACATGAAACAGCCGGCAGTTAGCTCAGGATTACACGGATAAGCAAAGAGCAACTAAACCAGCCTTAAACATTGTCCAACTCTTTTTCTTGGCATGCAGTTAAAGAGATACGGAGTACAGTTGTTGTGCATCCTCCAGCACCATTTGGCCGAATGAAGGGGGCACCTATATTCAACCAGAGAACTCAAGTAGGGGAAAGAGAGACCATCCATCCTTATGCCACTCAATTGGTGCAACCGAATTGAAGCAACGTACAATTCAGCGTCTCTATATAGAGAAAGTAATAGATTTTCCTGTGAGCTGAATGTCTATTCGTGTCGTGTCCATTAGCGACCTCACCTCCTTGCTGAGATCACCATCGTGTAGTAACTGCAGCATTGCCATGTCTTGTGGAATGTTGAGTGCTTATGTTCTTGTGTTGATAACTTGATAAGCTGACCTACAGATTTAGTGAAAGTTTGATACTCTAAAATGACCCGCTATACTTGACTGTCAACTGGAGTAGAAAATAGAGGCAGTCAAATAGACATAAGCAATTCATTGGGCTCATCAAAATCTCTTACCTGATGAAACCTGAGCCAAAAGATGGCCAGGGAGCGTGGCCACGTCGACCGCTTTCCATGGCCGTCCGATCGGACGAGCGGACGGCCCAGATCAGGTGAGCCTGGTCATTTTTAAAAAAAGTCATCGAACTTTGTTGAAATCAACCCGCAGTCCGGCTTTTTCTCTCAATTTTTTTTCAAAAAAACCCACGAACTTTAGCAAAATCAACCCGCACTCCAGTCTTCTTAATGGGCCGGCCGGCCTCAATCGGCCAAAAACAGCCTGTGACTCTTTTCCTTTTCTACGATTTTAACTTTTCTTTTAAAAAACAGAGAACTTTCAAAATTCATAAAAAATCACAGAAAAAACATAAAAATACCAAAACAGTTTTGTTGAGTTTCTTATGACTAGATCTATGCATTCAACTTAAAATATCATATGCATTAGTGTATTTTATTTGGTATAGTTGTAGATCTATGCTCTTATGTAATTGATTAATTTGTCGTTTGTATCACGAGCAAACATAGTTCTATGCTGAAAAAAAACAGGATCCTCTCAATAGCATTAACAAGTACACGCATCACTCTAAAAATATAAACCTTCAAAAACTACCACAGTAAAAAAAATCCAGTTTGTATCTTATTAATTCATTTCAAATTACAAGAAACATACTGAATAAGCTAAACCAAACATGTTTTAATAACAACATATTTCTATTGGTAAAGTCATATACTTAATATTTTCAAAATCCACTAAATTATACAAAACACAAGAACGCTGATACATACAACAAAGATTATAGACGGGCGCGGCAACGCCGCACCCCGGCTTTCTAGTAAGATTTGAATTGGGGGAATAATGAAACTGAGCTTCATCGTTCTGGATAAATGGAAACTGAACTTAACTGGGCCTAGTTATGGGCATACGGCCGGCAAAACGAGAAGGAGGGTAGCAATTTCAGATCGGGCCAACAAATTTAGGTCTGGTGACTTCACTCACCAAGATGGGAGCAGAGGTTTCTAGCCCTTACGAAATGGAGCCGAACCGGTTTTCCTGCCATAGGCCCGACCATAACAGAACACGGTGCGATTTCAAGCCCAACTGAGCCTGTACAAATTCAGAATTTTAGCCCTCACAGTCACAGCAACGATAAGTTGTCCGATAATTTCCACACGCACACAGTGGCATAGCCAAGACTTGTAATTAGAGTGGTCCATCGTTTATTTTTTTTTTGAATAACTACAAATGTATACACACAAAAACAATTCCACAACTGAAATGAAATAATCTAGCGTTGCACAAAAAAATCATGCAATAATCCAACACCCTAGAAGTCTAGAACTTAAACCATTTTTATATAATTCTACAATTCCAAGGATCTATTTTTTTTGCGAAGATTTCAAGGATCTAAATGAGACATAGAGACAAGTTCGAGAATCTAAATACGGATTTTAATAGTTTGAGGACAATTTTTAGGAATTGTCTATATATTTTATACTCCTATATATCAATAAAAATAGGTACTATTAGTATTGATTTTTTCAGAGAGAAGATGACTGGGTCAGTGGCCTATCGCTGGCTCACAAACATTGTATATGGTTCTGGCCGTCGTCCACTTTGGCTTTGACCGTTACACTACCATATCCTCAACCCTCGATGAGCACTACTGACCAGAAACGAAAGATGGATACTGCAATACATTTCCCAAAAAAAATTGCAATAATCAACCCCAGAGAACACATCGGTTAACCATGACGAAAGATAGCCAAATGTTACCCAACCTAAAGGCGACCCTTAACGGATCACCCATGCTCGTTCGCCGCGTCCCTGTACTACACGCAACCCTATGCATCATGCATTGTACGTACAACTGTGTATACACGACTCATACATACCTCACGCACCTTTTTATCCTCTTTTTAATGTGCCACGATAGCATCACACCTTCCCCATCATCCATATGTCGTTGCTCTCGTTTGAAGCAACGGAGCATATCCGTTGTTAGTCCGTTACAACGATCCGCCGGCGCCAAACGGCCGCTGGATCCAACCAATGCAACCTATAAATTCCATTGCACGGGCATGGTTCTCCACACACAGGCAAGTACAAGCCACCCTTGCATTTAGCAAAAGAGAGGTATAGTACAGGCACTATAGCAGAGATGGTGAAGCACTCGGGTGCCATGTGCAGCCTCCTAGTGTTGGTGCTGCTCTGCTTGGGCTCCCAGCTAGCCCAGTCTCAGGTCCTCTTCCAGGGGTTCAACTGGGAGTCGTGGAAGAAGCAAGGTGGGTGGTACAACTGGGAGTTTGTAGTGCCCATAGCCTTCAGTGCGGTGAGGTTGTTGGGTGGTAGTGAGTGAGAATCGATTTTGGAACAGAGACCGATGGCGAGTGCAACGCCGGCCAAGTGGTAGGTTCCAAAGAATGCATGCATGGAGCCTGCACTGCGGCACGGCCTAATAACACCAGCAAGAACAACATGTCAATGTCATTACCATTTTTATGTGCTATGTTTTGCAGGCAAAACATGAAACACAGCCAGCAGTTAGCTCAGGATTACCCGGATAAGCAAAGAGCAAACAATACCAGCCTTAAACACTGTCCAACTCTTTTACTGGGCATGCAGTTAAAGAGATACAATTGTTGTGCATCCTCCACCTCCAGCATCATATGGCCGAAGGGGGTCACCGGTATGTTATGACAGACTACCATATATTCAATTCAACCAGAAAAACTCAAGTAGGGGAAAGAGAGACCATCCATCCTTATGCCACTCAATTGGTGTAACCGATCGAATTGAAGCAACGTACAGTTCAGCGTCTCTATATAGAGAAAGTAGTAGATTATCCTGTGAGCTGAATGTCCATTCGTCGTGTCCATTAGCTACCTCACCTCCTGCTTGTCGTTGATCAGCATCGTAGCAACTGCAGCATTGCCATGTCTTGTGGAATGCTGAGCGCTGTATGTTCTTGTGTTGATGACCTGCTAATAATGTTGTTTTTTTTGAACAAGTCAGCAGAGAAGCTCTCTACCTATTTTTTTCATTTTTATTAATGAAATGTACAAATATTTACAGGTTACAAGACAACTAGGCCCAAAAAGAAAAGAGTAAAACATCATAAAAGACTCTCTCCACTGTTTTAGCAGATTGCTCCTGCTGGGCTTGGATTTGGTATACACCAGACCAAGCTCCTCTTTAAAATTACTTTTCCAAACTGAGAGGTTGCAAGAGGCATTATCAAATACTAGATAATACCCCGCGCGTTGCTGCGGAAATTAATAGCCTTGTATATCTATTTGAACATTTGAAAAATATAATGCATTTCATGATACATATACAATGGCCGGAAGGAAATATGGAAGTTATAAAATTGCAAAATAGTAAACAATTTCTAAAGTCAGGTTATGAAGAGCCATATGAGGAATATATGAACATGTAGTTACTTTAGATGTACGAAAGGAACTATGAGTACTAAACTACTAATTTATTACTTCCATTTGTAATAGATACCAAACACACAACTATTCAGTTTATTGAAACTACAAAAATACAGGATTCTAGGAAGCAAGAGAAAAAAATGCTAAACTAAAAAATAGAATAAATTGTTTTGCTGGATTCTAGTAAGCAGGAGAAAAAGAAAATGTTATCCTTGACTTACATCCATCAGTTACATATACAAAACACAGATACACTAATACTTTTTTTTTTACAAAAAGACGGATATATCTGTCTTCAGTGCCTCATCCATGGCATGCACATCGTAGTCTAGCCCACCCATGGATCCTGCTGTGTCTACCATAACCCGTTGTAATATGCTCCGTCAGCCATGGATCCGGTTGTGTTTTTTTGTGCATCTGAGAGTTGGAGAGCTTCGTAGATATGAGAGAGAGAGTTGGATTTAACAAATCGATAGGTCGAAAGCGAGTTAGGACTCAGGACTCATAAGGATGACAGCGGACCTTGGAGAAGAGCGAGCCTCGACGCAACAATGGTCGTGAACTATGAATGACGACTATGAGGGATTGAGGCTGATTACAACAGGATGCCAGACCGAATGGAGAGCCTTGGTGAGCGAGAGCCCCCACCCACCCCGCTGTCGGCGTCTGCCCGGGTGCCGCCGTCCATCCCACCTCGGCCCACCCCCACCCCCCCTTCTCAGATCCACTACCCCACACCCTGCTTGCACTGTCTGAGCCAGACCTAGAGCCCCTTCTCGGCACGGGCGACGAGGAACTCGTGGATTGGGGAGACGCGGAGAGCGCTTACCACATTTACGACACCTCGCCTCCCAACGCCAAAGCTGAAGATGGTGAAGAAGCAGAGGATCCGATGCCGGGATCCAGCTCCCCGGCCCCCACCGACACCCTTCCGGAGCTGGCGACTGCTGCTGCTGCTGTATCTGGCGGATTTGCTGCTGCCCCCGAGCTGAAGACCCATGAGCTAGCGCGTGCTGGTGGCGCAGCGCTGGCCAAGCTCAAATCGGTGCTGGTTCAGCTTGCCCGCGTGCCTGCGTCACCTGGCGCACCGCGGTGGCCTCAGAAGACCGTTTGGTAGCGCTTGGATCTAAATGCCATTTTCGCAGACGGATCTGGCAAGGTCAAGGCTCCCAGCTTCAGGACGCCGGCCACCCACTCTGGGAAGGGCCTTTACTGCTCCTCTGGTGAGAGATGGGAGGAGGGAGAGCCCTCAGGCGTTAATACGGAGCAGGCGGATCCACTTTCATCGGATTGGCAAATGGCAAAGACGGGACACGCGGAAGCGTGCTACAGCCGTACCCCTTCCAGACACCACCGCACCCAAGTCGATGCCCAGAGGAGCTCCATTCGTGGCCCTGGCGGCCTTTAAAAAGCGCTTCACCGGGCGATGCTTTCGGTGCCTCGCTTCTGACCACCAAGTCGCCAAGTGCCGAGACCCAGTTCGCCGCATCTCCTGCCGGAAGGTGGGGCATCTTTCCCGCTCCCGCCCAACTCGCCGTCCTCGCACCATCTCCGACCAACTCCGCGCCCACCTCATCTTTTCGCCTGAAAGGATCCACAGCCGCATCATCTTTCCCCCACTCCCGCACCGTGCTGATCCCACTGCTGCCAAGTTCGCCATGGCGTTCGTCCCTGGACTTGCCCACCAGTGCCCAGTTTGCAGCCGCGTCAATGTCATGTCCACGGAGATAATGTACCATGAGGCAAACAGGCTCAGGGCGCATGCTGCAGTCATCTCCTCGCCGCTAGAGGGCTATCAGACCAACGCGCCTGAGGTGGCCCACACACTGGCCGACCAGCTGCACCTACCTCGCCACACCATGTGCGCCACCAAGTACAGCAACACTGAGTTCGTGGCTGAGTTTGAGTCCCCGCCAGATAGAGACAGAGCCCTCTGTAAGGGATACATTGAGATCGGCGATTCCATCTTCCCTATCCTCCTATGGGTCTCAGCTGGGGGCGGTGCGGAGCAGACATGGTGGTACCATGTAAAGGTTGTCATGGAGCATGTCCCTCTGGAGGCCTGGAACGAGGATGGATTCAAGCTCATCCTTGGTGACTCCTGCGTCTTTGACAGGTTCGACAGGCACACGGCAGCAAAGGAAAACTCGCAGTTCCTTGGCTACTGAGTTTGGATGAATGACCCTGATGAGCTCCTAAGGTCCATGGAGTACACTATTGTCGGTGTTCGGTCCCGTGGGGGTCCTAAACCGACGAGTGAGTGCTGCGTGTCCCTAACCTGGATGGTGATGTAAGGAGAACACACGGGGGTTTATCCTGGTTCGGGCAGAAGAAGGCCCTACGTCCAGCGGGGGGAGAGTCTTGTATTTCCTTGCACTGAGGTGCTTGTGTAGGGGTTACAAGCATGCGAGAGAGGGCGGCGAGCCCAAGTCTTAAAGAGAGAAAAAAGAGTACAAAGATGATTGCTTGAGATGTTGATCTCTGTGTTGGGAGTCTTGGATTGCTGGCACTTGGCTTTGGACTTGTGTCTTGTCTGCTATCCGTGTCCCCTTGTAGGGTCCTGGCCTGCCCTTTTATAGGGTAAGAGGAGGCCAGGGCACCGGGGAGCCTTGAGGCGATGTTTTGTCGATCCCTGTAGGAGTGACTGTAGCGATGTGCCCCGGGAATGGCCGGCCATCCCTGGACACCGTGGTGACATTGGGGATGAGACGGCGAAATGACCCGGAGCACCGTGCCATGCCGGCCTTTCTTCCCTGTCGAACTGTGCTGGGCATCGAGGCTGGGTCGAGGCCGGGTCGAGGCCGAACGGATAAGACCGAATCCCCGAGATTGCGGAATACGGTCCTTGTCGTATCCTTTCTTGAGGGTGACTGACGATAAACAGTCCACGGTAAGGTGTGTATAGTGATAGGTTTCATCCCCCATCACGGGATGGGCGGTAAAACAGTGAGGACTGACACCGGCGTTGCTCCCACGTCGATCCTGGTTGTGGCCATGTCGGTAGGTGGTAGCAGGTAGTCGCATTAAATGCTCTGACTTTTGTCTTGGGGTAGGTGAATTGAGTGGGTCAAGCGCTCCGACCCAGGGTCATGTGAGTCGGAGTTTTTCCGGTGGGCGCACGAGCCTCGTGCGAGTCGAAGCGCGGTCGAGGTGCCTCGTCGTACGGGACAGGGCGCGGTCGAGGCGTTCCCGTTGGGGGAGCCTCGTACGAGTCGGAATTGGAGCGTGGTCGAGGCGCTCCGTCGAGCTGGCCTCGTACAAGACGGACCCGGTACGCGATCGGGGCGGGCTGCCTTTTGCGGTGGCTTAATCGTTTTGTTTTTTTATTATCATTGGTTGTGGGTACCCCCATACTGTTGGTACCGACAGTTATCTTTGTGGCAAGGGTGGGGCAGGCCATGGACATCAATGGCCTCACCATGACGATGCGCCTTCTTGCCTCCCCTCTGACTAGGATGGCAGGTGACAAGATCATTCCCATCCACATGGCGGGGTATGAGGACTGGAGTCCAAGGTCTCCGGATGGCATGGGCTCCAAGATGTCCACTGAGCACGGCAACTCCGCTCCAACGGTTGTCCCGTTCGATTGGGCAACTGGGGTCCTCGACGATCGGCCTGTGCCGGCTAGGCGTGCATGCCCTATTGGCTGCCACGCACCACCCGAGCAAAGGGCGCCAAGGGACAACAGCAACGACGATGACTTCCGCGAGCCACCACACCATGGAGACGTGCCCAAGAGCACTAGAGTTCGACAACTCTTCCCCTCCTGCACATCAGAGCGCTCGGTCTGGGTCTGCACCGGTCGCCACCAGCCTACCGCCGGGCCTGGAATGGTGACAACACCATGCTGGATCTTGGACGCCCTAGCTACCGCTCGCCGAGGAGGTCTGATCGTGGGTGGGAGGCCCTCCAGCATGCCTCGAAGGACTAGGAACGTCGTCGGTCATGTTTCCTATCACCAGAACTCGGCCGGTACGCCGTGACCCTCTGCTTGATTTCTTCAGGAGGCCCAACGAAGACCGGACAACCCGGACAGCCACCCTCTCCTAGGAGGATGACCCAATGCTTCATGAGTTTGGCTACAACAAAGCATCACCAACGCGCCACTGGGTTACTCCCCTGATAGCGACGATATCTGCGACGGCGGCAGGCATTGCTCGCCGGAGTACCAGCCCGTTAGCAAGCAATGGGCCGGCCCACCCTTGGCCCACCCAGCACAATCCCAGGATGAGATTGTGTTTGGGCCAGGAGTGCAGCTCGAGGAGACCAACAAGAGGCCCAAGAACCTAATGGGCGAGGTCTCCGACTGGGTTACTCGGATGGAGATTGATGGGGCAGCCCAGGCCAGCGACTTCAACCCAGGCTCTAAAGATGGTTCAGACGTCGATGACCCGGCCGCCAAACACGGTACAGACTTGGAGGTCGAGGATGTGCTCGAGGTGGAGGTGGCAGCGGCGGCCCTGGAGGACAAGGATCGTGAGGATTCTGACGAGTATGCCGCCTTCAGCGCTGGTATGTTTAAGGCCGTCCTGCCCTTGATTCTACAGAGGCCTGACCAGTCTGCTCTGACCAGCAGCCGCGGCAAGAGGTGGGTGGCAGCCCTAGCTGCTAAAGCACACGCCTGGCAGCCCGGGCGTCTCCGTTCCCGGTTGCTGAGCGTGCCCAGCACAGGCTCATGCATGAGCTCGCCTTCAGCAACAGCAAGTTAGCGGCGCCGGATGTAGCGGTCACGGCCTACATCAACATGTACGGGGAAGACCTCCCAGACAACGTAGTGTAGGCCATCAGGGCGGCGACGCGTCTGGGGAGCAAGGAGCTATCTGAGGCACTTGCGGCCATTGTAGCAGAGTCTGGTGTGGCACAGATGAAGGTGGCTTAGATTGTTCAGATGCAGGGTGACCAGTAGCAGTTTCCTTCAACCATGTATCATAGGATAGAGTCAGCGCCCGCCGGTCTTCAACCGGTTCAGTTAGGTTCTATGATCAATGATGTTTGTTCGATGGGTGGGATGTCTGTGTTCTGGTGGCTTGCTCCTGGATGCCTGATGCACTGGGTGACAGTGGGTGGTGGCTGGATGGCATGTGTACTGTGCTTTATTTTCAGTTTAGTTAATGGTTTGCTGACCAGATGTTGTTCTCCTTGCTGCCTGATTGTACTACTGGCAAGATGTGCTGTCTGTTGCTCTCTAATTGTTTCCAATGGATGACACCAAATTGCTTAACTGGAATGTTCGCGGCCTCAACTGCGCTGCACGCCAAGAAGCAATGAAAATCTTAATTCAGCAGGTCGGACCAAGCATCATTTGTTTCCAAGAGACTAAGCTGGACAGCATGGACAGATTTTTGGCATTGGAGTTCTTGGGACAGACATGCATGTGCTATGAATATCTAGCGGACGATTCTACTCGCGGCGGCATTCTGGTGGCATGGAATCAGGACCTTGTAAATGCTGAGGCACCAAGCAGACAGAGACAACATGTCTCTAAAACTGACAATGAAGCTAACAAATGCCTCATTCCTGCTTACTTCTGTATACGGACCGAATGAGGACAGTCTAAAGACATTGTTCCTGGACGAACTAATCGATCGTCGGCTGACTGCTGGCATGGTGTGGCTATGTTTGGGGGACTTTAATTTGATTTATGAGGCAAAGGGACAACAACATGGGTCATTTCCGTTGAGCCCTTGATGCGAGCGAACTGATCAAACTAAGACTGTAGAATAGGTGTATACTTGGAGCAACGCCCGTGTGTGACCTAGTCTCATTTATCTTGACAGGATATTCTGTAACAAGGAATGGAACGCAATCTTCCCAACTGCGAACCTGCAAGCACTGCCAGTTCCCTTTCAGATCACTCGCCTCTTTTTCTTGGAAGCCAACAACAAGCGCCAAGGATAATCAACTTCAAGTTTGAGCAGTTCTAGACACAGGTGCCGGCATTCCTTGACATCGTTGCTTCTGCCTGGAACAACCCAGTTAGAGGAACGTCACCTCTAATGATCTTGCACAACTGTCTGTCCGTCACAGCTCGATCGCTCCGCCAATGGAGCAAGAGACTTTTTAGTGAAGCTCGGACACAGCTCTTGATGGCAAATGAAATAATCCTACAGCTAGACACTGCTCAGGAGTCGAGAGCCTTAACCCCTCAAGAAATGTTGTTGCACAAAGAACTCAAAGCCAGAGTGTTGGGGTGGGCTGCTATTGAACGTTCTTGGAGGCGGCGGAGCTCCCTGTTCCTCCAAATAAAAGAGGGTGATGCGTGCACTAAATTCTTCCATCAGAAAGCTAAAGGCCGAAGGAGCAGAAACCTGATTGCCTATCTTAAACAAGACAGCGGCAACATTGTCTGGAACCACACGAAGAAGGAAAATATTATGTTCCAACACTTTGTTCAAATACTTGGAAGCACAGTATGGAGAACATGTACTCTAGACTGGGAACGACTTCAGCTCAGCTAGGTCCATGATCCCTCTCTAGACCTCCCATTCACAGAAATTGAAATCAAGAACACAATTCGAGAACTACCGGGAGAGAAGGCTCCCGGGCCAGACGGCTTCACTGGAACTTTCTACAAGGTCTGTTGGCACATCATCAAGGACGATCTCATGGCAGCCATTGGGTGCTTCTACCACCTTTGTGCTGGGCCGCTGGAACACCTAAATGGGGCATACATTGCCCTCATCTCGAAGACTGACTTACCCGAGCACGCAACAGACTTCAGGCCGATCAGCTTAATCAACTTGTTTGCAAAGCTGATCACCAAGACGTTATCCATACGATTATCAGGACACATTGACTAGCTCATCTCCAACTCGCAAAGTGCTTTTATCAAAAGTCGTTGTATCCAGGACGACTTTATGTAAGGAATTTGGCCAGAGCATACAACAGAACGAAGACACCTGCTCTCCTTTTCAAGCTTGACATTTCCAAGGCCTTCGACATAGTCTCATGGGAGTATGTCCTGGAACTTCTCAAGCATAGAGGTTTTAGCCACAGGTGGAGAGACTGGTTAAGCTTCCTTTTCAAAATCATGCACTCCTTGTCACTACTGAATGGAGTCCCGGGGAGAGAGTAAATCATGCACGGGGTCTTCATCAGGGCGATCCCCTTGTTAGATAGTGTGCATGCATTTATAATAGAAGATAGGCACAATCCCACCAGGACGATGTGCGTGGTCAAGAGCTATTGGTGGATGTGCGTGGTCAAGAGCTGTTGGTGTAACATGTGTGTGCATGTGTAAGATAGGCACAATCCCAAGATGTGAGTGGTCAAGAGCTATTGTAGATTAGTTGACAAGATCTCTTGTTGTAGCCTTGACCACTACTTGGAGGATGCCGATCTCATATATGTAAGCCATGGATGGGGCTGTTCCGTTCATTCTAATTAACACGCATGCGCTCGTAACCCAAGATAGGGTACGTCATTTCTCCTACGCGCCTCTGATATTTCTTACATGGTATCAGAGCCAGATCTCCACAAAATTCAATCCACCAAATCCAGCGCCATGTCTAGCTCCAACTCATCAACCAATTTTCTCTCTAGCCTAGTTGTCTCGAAGAAACTAGGAAAGCTGAATCATGCGCTGTGGAAAAGCCAAAGTTCGTTCAGCCATACGTGGCGCTTGTCTCCAAGGGCACATCACCGGTGACACCAAGGCACTCGAAGAGGAGCTCGTCGCCATTATTGATGGAAAACAAGAGAAGAGGCCGAACCCAGCCTTTGAGGAATGGGAAGCCAAGGACCAACAAGTCCTGAGCTTTCTTCTGTCATCGCTCACCAAGGAGGTGAAGATCCAAGTCTCCACATGTGAGACTATGACGACGGTCTGGAAGGCCATTGAGCAGATGTATCCATCTCAGACACGTGCACGCACCATGAACATTCGCATCGCCCTCGCCAACACCAAGAAGGGAAATTCCACCGCTGCTGAGCACTTCGCGAAGATGAAGGCACTCAGCGACGAGACGGCTGCAGTTGGACGACGGCTTGATGATGAAGAACTAGTAGAGTTTATACTCACTAGACTTGGAGAAGACTACACTTCTCTAGTCACAAACCTAACTGCTAGGGTTGAGCCCATCACAGTTGGGGAGTTGTACTCACAACTTCTTAACTTTGAGACCTATGGAGGCAGCCTTGGGTCTAGATCGATGAACGCCGCTAGTCAGGGACGTGGTGTCTTCACAAGAGGAGGAGGCTATAGCCAAGGAGGACACGATGACCAGAACAATCAGCATGTCCATGGGCGTGGCGGTGCATCAACACGTGGTCGCGCAACTACAACAATGCGTCACAAAAGGGGCGACAGGCGTGGTGGGTACAACAACAACCGCCACCATGCGCCTGTTGACGGTTCTTAAGTATCAATTTTAATTATCCAATAAATAAGGAAAAGGACTTATATGCAAGCAACACCTAGAATTAGGGTTTGATCTGACAGAATTCCATGAGTTTTGTTGTTTATCTGTTTCTGCAGGGGGTTATCAGGAAATACAAAGGAAAGGCCCACACGTTGGAATTACATAGAGATATTAACGTGTTCACCGATTTTCTATCATCTAGAAGACTCCAGAAGCCATGGGATCGAACGGAAGGCCGAACGGGCCCGGGACCAGGGCGCCCGCCCTGGACCCTGGGGCGCCCGCCCTAGGTCTGCAACCAATCGGGATGAGTCTCGCGGATTATGCCCCACCGACCTAAAGGATCAAGGAAAACCGTGCGATTAATGTCGGTTTGATCCGACGGCCCAGGTTCACTTGAAGGGACTATATAAGCAGGACCCCTGGCCCCTGGAGAGGAGAATCCAAGTCCATTATTTTCATATTTTCCAGAGAGGATTCAGAGAGAGAGGTTCCCTTAGGGTTCCCACCTCATTAGGGCTTAGCATCCAATGTGAGATTAGACTTAGTTCTTCTAGATTGAGAGAGATAGAGTGGAGGTATAGATCGAAGGAAGCCCGGCCTGTCGGTGACTACTTCGAGGTTGTACCTGCAGGATCAAGTTCTCCTAACCCGAGGCTTGCTCCTAGGATTCTTCAGTATTTCGACTTCTAAATTCTAGTAAGTTCTTTGTTTTATTGTTCTTTGGTTTATGAGTTTACTTTAATCTCTTCGCGTAGAGTTTAGAGTAATCATCTCTAGCGTAAACGAGGTGTTTGGGCTAGGATACTCATAGATATCCCCTGTCTAGCCGGACCGTGGTAGTAGCGAGGAACGTGACATTTCCGTAGCTACCTTTGTATTCTATATCCCGTTAGCAGGATCGATAGGATTTATAGGTGCGGGTCGAACATCCTTTGAGGTGTCTAGATTCCGTGAGCCTCCCCAATAGAGCAGTAGATCATCCTTACCAAGGTTAGAACGAGAGTGCAGTTGCAGTCTTCTTTATACATCGCTCACATCAAATCACAGTGGTTGTAGCCTAAAGGTTAGTAGTAATAGATTTGGTTAGTCAGATGCACGCTTTCTCCTAGTGGTAAAAAAATAAATACGATACTCTGGATAACATCCCGGGTGAAGTGCTCACCGATATCCGTGCGCTTGCGGATCATTTCCTAATTGTGTTACCAAATATCAACAAGCATTTCTGGCGCCGTTGCCGGGGAGAATCTTACTACTAGCTTGTACCTATACTTTTATCTTTCTTTATCTTTTTATTCCTTATCTTTTCTTTATTCTTACCTTATGGAGAACCAAGATTCTAAATCAATCTATCAATTTGCAACACCTTCGGAAACTGACCTTTTACCATGGGAGTCATCACAGCCTATCCAAACATCCCAGTATAGGTTAAGTTCAAGGTTAATTGCCATGATTGAGAACCTATCCTTTTCGGGAAAGGAAGACGAAAATCCTTACCTTCATATTAGAGATTTTGAGCAAACATGCGATTGTCTTCGCATTGAAGGCATTTCTGATAAGACTTTACGTTGGAAGCTTTTTCCTTTTTCCTTAAGAGGAGAAGCTAGACGATGGTATAGTCAGAAGGTAAGTCAACAACGAGGTAAATGGGGAGTCTTACGAGCCAACTTCTGTTTAGATTTTTATTCCCTCGATCATATCGCCGACCTTAGACTCGAAGTTCTATTTTTTAAACAAAAAGAAAATGAAACTTTGGGAAAATCCTGGAAACGTTTTTCTGATCTTTTAGAATCTGGTCCAAAACTCAATATTGAAGACCCTATTCTCCTTTTTCATTTCTTTCGAGGTCTTCAGAAAGATCATAAACAAATGCTATATACAATGTCTAGAGGTTCTTTCTTTCGTATCCCTACTGATGAAGCTAGAGCGATCCTAGATAGAATCCTAGAAGCTGAGATGGATAATACCCTCCATGATGAAACCTACGAAGCCGAAGTAGACACTCTGCCGAATTCTTCACCTACTTCAGCTATCCCAAGTTTTGAGCCACAAAAGGAAGAAATTCCACCACCTGATTTCATGCTGGATATAGAATCCGATCTTTTTGCCGATTTTGGAAACATTTCAAACTACCATTCTATAGACAAACCCCAAAGCGGCCATTATAGCATTTGTTTACCAAGTGAATATCAATTGAGAGAGCTTATCTCAGTCATGAGTAGCGAATGGTTGGAGGAGTCAAAGCTTTCCTCTGAAGTGATCCGTTTGGATACACCTCCTATCACTATACGCTGTGCTTATGATTCTGATCAATTTGATGCTCTCTATAATCCTGTTGTGGGGATCAATATCATGTCTGAAGCTTTTGCACTTAAATTATTTGGAAAATTAATTTTAACCCCCACAATAAAGTTCATGAAGGAATCTTCGGGACGATTGGTCCCTAGTCTTGGAATTGTGAATGTCCTACCCTTTATGGTAGAAGGCTCCATGATTCATTTGAACTTTTATATCTTTGATACATGGGACTTCGACCTGTTGATAGGACAACCATTTAGAAGACTCCTTTATGAAGGTCAAACTGGAAAGCTACACATTTCTTTTGGAAAGGATTTTAAATTCCCTATGACAATTTCTCACTCCTTGAATAATAAGATCGAGTCATCTCTTTTGCCTGATCCTATGGAAGAGGTAAAAGCTGCGTCTCTAGAGCTTTTAAATGACTCAGACTTAGAAGAAGAAGCCCCTTTCTTCATAGAAGAGGAAGCTGAACCTTCTGAACCTGAACCTTTAGATGAGTTTGCAGAAACACCCAGACCTCCTATAGAGCTTAAAACTTTACCACCCGGTCTTATCTATGCTTTCCTAAACAATAATCCAGAGTTTCCTATGATCATTAGTAATAAACTCACTCAGGAACAAACTCTGCGATTAATGACCGTTTTAGAAAAACATCACTCAGTCTTTGGCTACTCACTCCAAGATCTTACAGGAATCAGTCCTATGATTTGCACCCATCTCATTCCGACAGATCCTTCTGTTTCACCTTCTCGGGAACCCCAACGTAGACTCAACAACGCGATGAGAGAAGTAGTTAAAAAGGAAGTTATAAAGTTGCTGCATGCAGGGATTATATATCCTGTGCGGCATAGTGAGTGGGTGAGCCCTGTTCAAGTTGTGCCTAAAAAGGGAGGCATGACTGTTGTTACAAATGAGAAGAATGAGCTAATTCCGCAACGCACCGTCACAGGGTGGCGGATGTGCATTGACTATAGAAAACTGAATAAAGCCACGAAAAAGGATCACTTTCCTTTACCTTTTATAGATGAGATGTTAGAGCGGTTAGCGAACCATTCGTTCTTCTGTTTCTTAGATGGATATTCAGGGTACCACCAGATCCCGATCCATCCTGATGATCAAAGCAAAACCACTTTTACCTGTCCATACGGAACTTATGCTTATCGTAGAATGTCTTTTGGGCTATGTAATGCACCAGCTTCTTTTCAAAGATGCATGATGTCTATATTTTCTGATATGATTGAAGAGATTATGGAAGTTTTCATGGATGATTCTTCTGTTTATGGAAAAACTTTTGATAATTGTCTTGAAAACTTAGACAAGGTTTTGCAAAGATGCAAAGAAAAGCACTTAGTCCTTAACTGGGAAAAATGTCATTTTATGGTTAGGGAAGGAATAGTGCTAGGACACCTAGTGTCTGAAAGAGGTATTGAGGTAGATAAAGCTAAAATTGAAGTAATAGAACAACTACCTCCACCTGTGAATATAAAAGGAATTCGAAGCTTTCTTGGCCATGCTGGTTTTTATCGCAGATTCATAAAAGATTTTTCATTTATTGCTAGACCACTCACTCTTTTGCTAGCCAAGGATGCTCCTTTCGAATTTGATGATGCATGTTTAAAAGCTTTTGAATTATTAAAGAATGCACTCATCTCTGCACCAATCATTCAACCCCCTGATTGGTCGTTGCCTTTTGAAATTATGTGTGATGCTGGTGATTATGCTGTGGGGGCAGTTTTGGGGCAAACAAAAGACAAGAAGCATCATGCAATTGCTTACGCCAGTAAAACTTTGACAGGAGCTCAACTTAATTATGCAACCACTGAAAAAGAGCTTCTGGCTGTTGTCTTTGCCATTGATAAATTTAGATCTTACTTAGTAGGAGCTAAAATAATTGTTTACACTGATCATGCTGCACTAAAATATTTGCTCACTAAAAAAGATGCTAAACCTCGCCTAATTAGATGGATCTTGTTACTCCAAGAATTTGACTTAGAAATAAAAGATAAAAAGGGAGTAGAAAATTCTGTTGCTGATCACTTGTCTAGAATGCACTTTAAGGATCCACAGGAAACACCCATTAATGATTCACTCCGGGACGACATGCTCTATGGAATCAACAGGTCTGACCCCTGGTATGCAGATATTGTTAATTTTATGGTTTCAGGGTATGTACCACCAGGAGCGAATAAGAAGAAGCTTATTCAAGAAAGTCGTTCACACATATGGGATGAGCCATACCTCTTCCGAGTATGCGCTGATGGCTTACTCAGAAGGTGTGTGACCACTGAGGAAGGGTGGAAGATCATCGACAGATGCCATTCATCATCCCACGGAGCTATTACACTTCAAAACGACGAAGGTACGTTATTCAAGGTAAATGGTCAACGTCTTAAATTATTTTTAGAACCCAATAAAGAATTAGAAGAAATAGACGTGATCCATTTTTACCTTCCGATGGAGAATTAAAGCCCGACCTTTTTAATCTGACGTTTTTGGGCCACGTATATATTTTTCGGGATAAAAATACTTCTAGAAACACGCTCGAGCAAGCGGGCCCGTAGAGGAGGGCACCCTGCCCTGGTGTCCCCTCGGCCCCGGCCTCTTCCGACGTGCTTTCCTCATCTATGGTTATCCAGAAAATTCCGCGAATGGGTTGTTACGCACGCCCGGCAGCGGGATGGATCTATGGAAACCCTAGAGGCACTTTTTGACCCCTATATAAACAGACCCCTGACGTCAGCTTTCAACACCAATTCATTCAATTCTTCTCTCCTCCTCAATTAGAGCTTGTCTAGTTCCTTGCTTCTCCAATGGCCGACAAGACCCACCGCAACTGGGAGATCGTCCCTTACGACCTCAACCGCAAGCCCAAGGATGACCCCGACGCCTACGTCCCGGCCAACACAGAGCGACAGCTAGCAGCCCCACCATCAAACCAGCGCAGCTCAATCTCATCCTACTACGCCCAACCGGTTCTTACTACACCACCGAAGCGTCGCAGGATCATAGCAGATGTGGATGAGGACATCAGGACAGCAAATAGACATATTATAGAACTTCAGTCCACAGTTAGCTCTCTTAGTAGGCAGGTCTCCAACCTGAACACTACTGTGCTCGCGCTTAAACGTGACCTTTCTGATGCCCTTGCTAGGATCAGGGATTTAGAGCAACACTGAGCTATCTAGATTAGACCTTGAGGCAGTGTGTCTTAGTCTTCATCATTAGATTCAATTAGATTCAATTCAGTTTAGATTAGTTCGCTTCATTAGTCAGTGTAATAAATGCCTTAAGACAAATAAAGATTGTTATTATTATGCCTCGTGTATCTCCACTTTATTTTTATGCAAGAAAGCAGGAAACAAGTATGGGGGAATCTCTCCGACATGGTAAATGCACTTCGATTGCACCACTCCACGATTCAGGTACATACTCTGCACGCTTTATTTACATATATACAAATACATATTAGGCTGTGTAGAATATTGTTCCTAACATGATAATTTAAAAAGACAAAAATATTTTTAATCATGATCAATCTCACTCTGTGATATTTCTGAAAACCTGCATTTATTGAAAATTATTTTAAAAACCATGTGTTACTCAAGTCATTGTGGAATGTGAGATGGTAGAATATGAGTATCTTATTCTTGAAATCTTTGTCGCTTGGAGATTTTCTTTTTAAAAACTTCAAAAATATAGCTACCATCCTCAATATTTTATATGCCTGATAAACCTAAAAATATTAATTTGCTTTGTATTGAGTTTGTGCAAAACGAGTTAGACCCTTGTTGAGAGATTTATCATGCTCCCAAGATCAAGACATTTTTATTCAGAAAGATTCACTCTTCCGAAGTATTATTGCATTAGAGGCATGGGCTATGCAAAAATATATTTCGAGGAAATAAAAAGGAGCAAGTGCTCGACAACCTCGCAGAAAAATAGACAAGTGTCCGGAAGTAGAATTAGGGGTACCTCAGTATCCACCTGAAAAAAATGAAATGATAAAAATATATATGGTAAAAAGAAAATGATAGCCCATGGTCCCTCTAATAAGCAATATGCCAGTAAGAGTTGACAAGTTTTAATTTTCAAAGTCTTTGATCTAAGAGTATGGCATTCCTCTCCTCGGATCCCGTTTTGACCCAGGCAATATATGCAAAGTAAGTATGCTTGAGAATTTCTACAAATTAAAACAGCCTCAGTGAGATATACAAAAGATAAATGAGTGATCTGAGAGCCCCCATGAGGATAAAGGTATGCTAAGTTTTCTATTCAAAAATATATAAAAACTCCAAGTGACAGGGTTGAGAAGAAGAAAGGATCTCTACTTCAACCATATATTTCCCTGACTACAGTGCACAGTGGACATTCACAACACCCTGCAGGTATAAAAAGAATGCTTTACAATGTTTCAACCCCAGTTATTTTTCTGAACCATCCTTTTCTCGAGGACGAGTAAAAGCCTAAGTATGGGGGTGTTTGTTGACGGTTCTTAAGTATCAATTTTAATTATCCAATAAATAAGGAAAAGGACCTATATGCAAGCAACACCTAGAATTAGGGTTTGATCTGACAGAATTCCATGAGTTTTGTTGTTTATCTATTTCTACAGGGGGTTATCAGGAAATACAAAGGAAAGGCCCGCACGTCGGAATTACATAGAGATATTAACGTATTCACCGATTTTCTATCATCTAGAAGACTCCAGAAGCCACGGGATCGAACGGGAGGCCGAACGGGCCCGGGACCAGGGCGCCCGCCCTGGACCCTGGGGCGCCCGCCCTAGGTCTGCAACCAATCAGGATGAGTCTCGCGGATTATGCCCCACCGACCTAAAGGATCAAGGAAAACCGTGCGATTAATGTCGGTTTGATCCGACGGCCTAGGTTCACTTAAAGGGACTATATAAGCAGGACCCCTGGCCCCTGGAGAGGAGAATCCAAGTCCATTATTTTTATATTTTCCAGAGAGGATTCAGAGAGAGAGGTTCCCTTAGGGTTCCCACCTCATTAGGGCTTAGCATCCAATGTGAGATTAGACTTAGTTCTTCTAGATTGAGAGAGATAGAGTGGAGGTATAGATCGAAGGAAGCCCGGCCTGTCGGTGACTACTTCGAGGTTGTACCTGCAGGATCAAGTTCTCCTAACCCGAGGCTTGCTCCTAGGATTCTTCAGTAAAGATGAAAACGAACGGGATGAATCCCGTTCCGTCCGCATCCGTATACCGTATTTTTCCGTCCGTTTTCGTTTTTTGCGGGATAAACGGAAACGGGACCGAAAACGGGATGAGATACACCGGGGCCGGGACCGAAAACGGTTGAACATTTTTCCGTCCGTATTACCGTTATCCCGTTTTTTATCGGGATATTCCCGTTTTCATCCCGTTTATACGTTCACCGGGACAAGCGCAGAGGGCGTTGAGCCGACCTGTGCCGTGAGCGGGTGGTCAGCCAGACTTGCTTCTGCAGTCTGCGCTGTTCGGTTGCATGCAGAACATAACGTTATTCGTAACTCGTACATGTATATGTATTTAACCAAACAAAAAAAGAGTCTCGTACATATATGTATATATGTTACGCAAAAACATGTGTCAAATGTCTCTTTTTTTCTATGTGCTATGCGTGAAAGCTGCCTACCATAAAAGGGTTAAGCACAAAAAGATTAAGCATGGATACACACGTGTATTTTAGCAAGTGACGTACACGCAAACATATCTGAAAAAAAATGTTACAAAAAAGTTTAAAAATCATCTTAGCATGATATGTCACTTTATCATAAATATAGGAACAATTTACATCATGCATGCAAGTTAGATCTAATAGGATATGAAAATTAGATCTAATTGGAAGATATTTTACCTATTTTGCTAATATATATATTTCTTCATTCTATTACCTCCTAGAAGGTAATATGCGATAAAAATCATCTAGATCGACGGCTCACATTTATTTGGGAGTACCGTAGCAAGTCCTTTGGTTTGTCATACGTGGCATGTAGTTCCGGCTTAAGTTTTCGCATACCGTTCGTTTCCGTCTATTTTCCGATCGTATTTATCCGTTTTCGCATTACCGTTTATCCCGCTACCATTTCCGCTCCCGGTTGTCCGGCTCCCGTTCCCGTTTCCGTAAAAAAATATGAAAATGAAAACGGTAGAGCTATTTTCCGTTCGTTTCCGTTCGTTTTCATCCTTATTCTTCAGTATTTCGACTTCTAAATTCTAGTAAGTTCTTTGTTTTATTGTTCTTTAGTTTATGAGTTTACTTTAATCTCTTCGCGTATAGTTTAGAGTAATCATCTCTAGCGTAAACGAGGTGTTTAGGCTAGGATACTCATAGATATCCCCTGTCTAGCCGGACCGTAGTAGTAGCGAGGAACGTGACATTTCCGTAGCTACTTTTGTATTCCATATCCCGTTAGCAGGGTCGATAGGGTTTATAGGTGCGGGTCGAACATCCTTTGAGGTGTCTAGATTCCGTGAGCCTCCCCAATAGAGCAGTAGATCATCCTTACCAAGGTTAGAACGAGAGTGCAGTTGCAGTCTTCTCTATACATCGCTCACATCAAATCACAGTGATTGTAGCCTAAATGTTAGTAGTAATAGATTTGGTTAGTCAGATGCACGCTTTCTCCTAGTGGTAAAAAAATAAATACGATACTCTGGATAACATCCCGGGTGAAGTGCTCACCGATATCCGTGCGCTTGCGGATTATTTCCTAATTGCGTTACCAAATATCAACAGCGCCGTCGTCTAATGGTGATGAACGCCCTCTATGCCAAGTCTGCTTCAAGCTTGGGCACACAGCGGATCGATACTACCACAGGTTCGATGAGAACTACATGTCGGATGTGAAGCTAGTAGCGGATGCGATGAACTCCTACACCATTGACACTAATTGGTACACTGACACCGGCACCACCGACCATATCATGAGCCAGCTGGAGAAGCTGTCCTATAGAAACAAATACCATGGGGGTGATCAGATCCACACCGCTGATGGTGCAGGTATGGATATTAGTCATATTGGTCATACTACTGTTCATGCCCTATCTCGCAATATTCATCTTAAAAATGTCTTATATGTTCCACAAGCCAAAAAGAATCTTGTGTTCACAAGCTAGCTTCTCACAATGATGCTTATTTAGAATTTCATCCTGATTTTTTATTAAGGATCAGGCAACAAAGAGTATCATCTTGAAGGGAGGTGTCACCAAGGGTTGTACCCTCTTCCTGTACATTCAATAAAACAAGCTTGTGGCGCATCCAAAGCTCCTTTGTCAAGGTGGCATAGTCGCTTAGGTCATCCCTCATCAGTCATTGTGAAGCAAGTTATTAGCAAAAATAATCTCCCTGTTTTAGATCAATCATCATCTAGTGAGTCGGTTTGTGATGCTTGTCAACAAGCAAAGAGCCATCAATTGCCTTATTCTAGATCATCAAGTGTGTCTACTTTTCCTTCAGAACTTGTTTTCTCAAACGTTTGGGGTCCTACACCAGAATCTGTTGGTCAAAATAAATATTATGTGAGCTTTATTGATGACTATAGTAAATTTACTTGGATCTATCTATTGAAATATAAATATGAAGTTTTTCACAAGTTTTAGGAATTCCAAACGCTTGTTGGGAGATTGTTCAATAGAAAAATCCTTGCTATGCAAACCAACTGGGGAGGGGAGTATCAAAAACTTAATTCCATCTTTAATAAGATTGGGATTATACATCATGTTTCTTATCCACATGCTCATCAACAAAATGGAGCTCCCGTAAGAAAACATCGCCACATTGTAGAAGTTGGTCTATCCTTGTTATCACATGCATCCATGCCTCTCAAGTTTTAGGATGAGGCATTTCTTACGGCCACATATTTAATTAATCGCATTGCTAGTCCCACTATACACAATCTTACACCCATGAAACATATTTTCCAGCAAGATCCTGATTATTCCATCCTCCAGGTCTTTGGATGTGCATGTTGGCCAAACCTACGTCCCTATAATTCTCACAAACTTGAATTTCGATCTAAGCGATGTGTTTTCCTTGGGTATAGTAATCTTCACAAAGGATTCAAGTGCCTTGATATCTCCTCTAGTAGTGTATATATTTCTAGCGACGTTGTGTTTGGTGAAAATATATTTCCTTTTTTCAAAATTGCATTATAAAGCCGGAGCTTGTTTGCATTCTGAAATAACTCTCCTTCATCCAGCTTTGATAAATCCTGAGGCTATATCAGTAGTAGATCAATTAACTAATATTCCTCAAAATGATCCTACTGATGATGTTATTTTGCATGAAGAAAATCCGATACAAAATGCAGGAGAAAATTGTGGAAAACAGTGCTAGAAACCAGGTTCCAACTGTTGGCACAGGTCCTGGAGAGGAACGGCACAACCATACAGTGCCAGAAGATGGTACAACGCATGCACACATGCATACCAGGCCAGGAACTGGATCCTAGGAAATTTCCACACCAGAAGGTGGTACAACGCATGCACACATGCATACCTCGCAAGAACCTAGATACGAGGAAATTGTTGCTAGCATTGGATCCCAAGAAGAGCATGCATCTGGATCCTCCGTGACACCACTTCAAGCTAGGCCAAGGACCCGTCTCAAAAATGGCATTCGTAAGGATAAGATATATACCGATGGTACTGTTAGATATGGTTTTCTAACCTCTACTGGTGAGCCCTGCAGCATTGATGAAGCACTAGGAAATGAAAAATGGAAAGAAGCGATGGATGCGGAATATACTGCTCTTATGAAAAATAAGACATGGCATTTAGTACCACTGCAGAAGGGGTTAAATGTCATTGGATGCTAATGGATCTACAAAATCAAAAGAAAAGTTGACGGGAGCCTAGACAGGTATAAAGCTCGTCTGGTAGCAAAAGGCTTCAAGCAAAGGTATGGAATTGATTATGAAGATACCTTCGGTCCAGTTGTTAAAGCTGCTACTATTCATGTCATCTTGTTTGTTGCTGTGTCTCGAGGATGGAGCCTTCGACAACTTGATGTACAAAATGCTTTCCTTCATGGGTTCTTAGAAGAAGAGGTATACATGCAGCAACTTCCAGGTTTTGAAGATCCTAGAAGGCCAAGATATGTTTGCAAGCTAGATAAAGCTTTGTATGGGTTAAAACAAGCACCTAGAGCTTGATATTCTTAGTTGAGTGCTAAATTAATTTCACTTGGTTTTGAAGCATGCAAAGCAGATACCTCTTCTTCTACAACAAGGGGGGATTAATTATTTTTGTGCTAGTATATGTTGATGATATTATAGTTGCAAGCTCTATAGAAAGAGGAACTGTGGCACTTCTCAAAGACCTTCAAGAAGAATTTGCACTGAAGGATCTTGGTGATCTTCACTACTTCCTCGGCATAGAAGTGACAAAGGTACATAATGGGATTGTGTTAACACAAGACAAATATGCCTCAGATTTATTGAAACAGGTTGTTATGTCTAACTGCAAGCCTGTTGCAACACCTCTGAGCACTACTAAGAAGCTATCTTTACATGAGGGATCTTTGTTAGGTGTCCATGATGCTACTCGCTATAGAAGTATAGTAGGTGCCTTGCGGTACTTAACTCTTACCAGGCCAGATATTGCATATTCAGTAAACAAAGTATGTCAATTCCTTCATGCTCCTACTACTATTCACTGGGCAGCAGTGAAACGGATTATAAGATATCTATAGCAGGGTACTAAGTTGGGCTTGAAAATACACAAGTCAACATCCATGTTGGTCAGTGCATTTTTAGATGCAGATTGGGTAGGAAACACAGATGATAGGAGATCTACTAGTGGATTTGTAGTGTTTCTAGGCTCAAATCTTGTGTCATGGAGTGCACGAAAACAGGACATTGTGTCATGATCTAGTGCTGAGTCAGAGTACAAGGCTCTAGCCAATGCTACAGCTGAAGTAATGTGGATACAGATCCTTCTTAGAGAATTATAGATTAGTAGTCCACGGGCTGCTAAGCTGTGGTGTGATAATCTTGGTGTTAAATATCTGACAGCCAATCCTGTATTCCATGCTAGAACTAAACATATAGAAGTTGACTATCATTTTGTCAGAGAACAAGTTTCTCAGAAGCTATTGGAAATAGACTTTGTTCTTTCAGGTGATCAGGTGGCAGATAGGTTTACAAAACCACTGTCAGTTCGGCTCCTAGAGAATTTCAAATACAATCTCAACCTAGTACGATTATGATTGAGGGGGTTGTTAGATAGTGTGCATGCATTTGTAATAGAAGATAGGCACTATCCCACCAGGACCATGTGTGTGGTTAAGAGCTATTGGTGGATGTGCGTGGTCAAGAGCTGTTGGTGTAACATGTGTGTGTGTGTGTGCATGTGTAAGATAGGCACAATCCCAAGATGTGAGTGGTCAAGAGCTATTGTAGATTAGTTGACAAGATCTCTTATAACAACCTTGACCACTACTTGGAGGATGCCGATCTCATATATGTAAGCCACGGACGGGGCTGTTCCGTTCATTCTGATTAACACGCATGTGCTCGTAACCCAAGATAGGGTAGGACGTTTCTCCTACGCGCCTCTGATATTTCTTACACCACTGTCTTCGTACCTGTTCATCCTAGCCATTGATGCTTTTGCAAAGGATTCTAAATATCGCTACTGAAGACGGGATCCTAAGTCCTCTGCGTGGGAGGTATGCTAAACTAAGGTTGTCTCTGTATGCTGATGATGCCGTCATCTTCCTCAGCCCGGTGCAAGGAGAAGTCATAGCACTATTCAACATCTTGGAGCAATTTGGAAATGCTAGTGGTCTAAAACTAAATGTTGCAAAATGTTTGGTTGCACCTGTCAGATGCCTAGGAGTTGATTTGGACCAGATACTTCAACCATTCGTAGGCTAGAGGGTGTCCTTCCCAATTACATACTTGGGACTACCCCTCACTTTGGGTAGGCTAAGACTGGTGCACGTCCAAAGCATCATTGACAAAACAAGGACGAAACAAGCAGGGTGGCAAGACAGGCTCCTAGATATAGCTGGGTGACGTGAACTGGTACGTTCGGTCCTCAGCTCAATCCCAATGTACCTCCTGTCTGCACTCAAGGTGCCAAAGCACCTAATTGAAGACATAGACAAAGCACGTCGCCGTTTCTTATGGGCTAGTGATAATGAGATAACAGGCGGCAAGTGCAAGGTGGCATGGACTCTAGTTGCTAAGCCAATTGAATTTAGAGGATTGAGTATCTTAGATCTAGGGAGGTTCAGCAGAGCGCTTTGCCTTCGTTGGTTGTGGTACTCCTGGGAACAACCGTAGAGGGCATGGTCGGGGACAACAATGCCAATTGATGAGGTTGATGGCGCCCTATTTGCAGTAGCCACAACCGTCACTGTCCGCAACGGGCGCAAGGCATTGTTTTAGCACTCGAGTTGGGCAGATTGCCGTCCGTTGCTGGCCTGTTTCCCTCTACTGTACGATCACAGCAGAAGGAAGAACAGAACTGTCCAGGTGCTCTCCACAATGGCACATGGATCAAAGATATTGCCTACAACCTGAATAATGATCTCCTTGCTGAGTTCTTTAGACTCTGGGAGGTGCTACAGTCCTTGGAACTCAATATAGACACCCCAGAGGAAGATCAAATTTGCTGGAAGCTGGATAGCTCTAGGAAATACACTGCCAAATCCGCGTACAACATCCAATTCAGCAGCAACATACTCTGACTTCCCGAAGCTGATCTCGAAGGCGTGGGCACCCCCAAAATGCATATTCTTCCTTTGGTTACTACTAGAGAACCGACTTTGGACACGGCATGACTGCAGCTGCGCGGTTGGGAAAACAATTATTTTTGTGGGCTTTGCGTTCAGAATTTGGAGACTGTCATGCACCTGTTCGTCAAATGGGAGCATGTAGCTACCTGGAGTAACTGTGAAAATTTGCTTCCTATGCAATGGGGTGAATCAATGGATGTTGAAGATTGGTTCTTCAAGATGGTCAGGGAGCAAAAAGGCCCACACCTTGGCTATCCTCACGCTATGGTGCCTCTGGAACCAACGGAATGCTGCTGTTTTCAACAACAAATCAAGCACTGTGGCACAGGTGCTTGCTTGGATCAAAGATGAATCCCTCCTATGGGCTAATGCTAGAGCAAAGGTCCTCAGACCTCTTTTTGTTGAAAATAATTTTGTGAGTAATTAGCTAATGCTCTTAACTCCACTGCAGCGGTCTACGGCAGTGGGTTGCGCTTCTCGTGCTTCTATGTTGTAAACTCTCTCCTACCCGGGCAACCGGGTCTTTAAAAGAAAGAAGAGCGAGCCTGGCGCAGAGGAGCAAGGGCGTGAACGTCGCATGCCGCAAGCGCCACCGGCAGCGAGTGGCCTCTGCAAGCATCATAGGCCGCTAGCACCGGCGACCGTGAGGGGTCTCCGCGAGAGCGGCCGGCCTTGAGCACCTCGTCCACCTACGCGGGCGCTGAGGCCGCTGACTCCGCGTGCGTGGCCGGCCACAAGGGGACTCCGCGAGCGCCTCCTTCTCCGCTGGCGCCGGGGCTGCTGCCATTGGGACCACCATTGTCATTGTTGTAGACCTGAGAAGAGGAAAAAGTGGTTCTCATGGCGAACGCGCGTTGGCATGCTAGACCATGAATCCATGATAGTAGCACATAGCAGTACACATATTTAAACGTGAAGGCAGGCAGTGACGGTTCAGGTTTTGCATTTGTGGTGGGCTGGTGGTGGAGGAATCAAAGCGGCAGCTAATGACCATGCCTATTCATTTTTTTTGTGCACACAACTGTAGTGGCAGCTAAGGCCAGTCTCAATGGAAGGTTTTACCTCCCAGTTTTCAAGATATGAAACTTTGACATGAAATGGGTCTCTCCCTCGGTGCATAGTTTCATTGCACAGTTTCATAGGTTATTTTAGACTCTCGTGGGTCCCACCGGTCTCTCTCTTTCCTCTCTTCTTCCCTCTTCCCCGCACGGAGGCTACCAGATTGGGCAAGGAGGCCGAGCAGGGCGGCAGAGCCCACGCTCGGTGGAGCCTCCAACCGCCACCGCTGCCCCAGCCAAACCCCAGCGCACTGCCTATGGAGGACCTGCCGCCGCTGTCGGCGAATAGGATGGCGAGGAGGAGCCCCGGCCGGCGAGCCGCCACCGCACATCCCTGTCGGCTCCGTGAGCTCACCCAGCCGGCGGCATAGGCCGGCCACACCACCCCTCGCCCTGCTCCTAACCAGCGGCACATCCCAACCGCGGCCGTCATGGCCGCTCCAATCCTGGCCCGTGAGCTTGCCCAGCCAGCGGCGTCGGCCTCGTGGACAGCCGCGTCGCGCCCCCGCACCGCTCCTAGCTAGTCGGAGCTCCGGCGAGTCCACACCTGCCCACCCCAGCTGTGCCCGGAGAGGCCGCCATGGCCGGCCGCCGCGTGCCTCGCCTCGCGCCTTGCGTCCGGCGGCGCCTACGCGTGGTGGAGCTCGCGTCCGTGCGCGGTAGAGCTCGAGCTCGCACCCACGGCCGGCGGCGCTCGCGCTCGGCATCCCTTGTCGCGCCGTGTCCCATCCGAAGTCTATAGGAAGAAGAAGTCACGGATGAAACGAAGGAAGCCTCTCAGTGGGGATTTCACTCGGTTTACAATGTTTCAGAAATAACGCTCAAACGTTTCGTGGGGATGAATGTTTTCCTTCTCTCTCCTAGTTTTATGCAAAAAGCTTCTTTCTGTTGATGTGGCACCCTATTTAATGTGCATGAAAGCCCCATAAAACCCCATTGAGACTGGTCTAATGGTCATGCATGTTCGGTGCATAGCTGCATTTATTGTCTTCTGGTGCACAGCTGCATTGCGGTTCAAAGAATACGTGACGTGGCTGGCCAGTTTCAGAAATGGAGAGCCACCGCTGCCTGCTGTGAACACGCATGGGAAGGCACTGTTTGGCTCCTGTGTATGGACATGTGGTTGTGGGACCCTCAGATGACGTGGCTTCACGAAATCGCAGAGAAATCCTGTAGTGGGTTCCTCCTATTTAGATACAGTAGATTATATTGTTCCTTATCTTTCAAATGATCCAAGATGTTGTTATTACTATTCCTGCTAATAATGTATTGTCTATGGCTTCTGTAATCCTTCGTCGATCACTATTAGTGAAGCTGACCTATAGATTTTTAGGTCAATCTTAATGGAGGTTTCATGAGAGTTTCACAAACATTAAATATGCTGACATGGCACTGTATTGATGAAGAGAGATGATGAAAGTTTAATGTGAGTAGAGATAGTTTCATGGGAATAAAACTCTTCTGCATTGTTTCCAAATTATAAGTGTGTTGGTAACTAGACCATGAAATCCCCCACTGAGATTGACCTTAGCAGCAGTAATTAACTATCTCGGGCACGCAAGGGACATTAATTATCTGTATGTAAATGAGTGAAGGCTTGATACTCTAAAATGACGGGTCTACTTGACTGTCAACCAGTAGAAAATAGAGACAGTCACATAGACATGAGCAATCCATTCGGATCATCGAAGTTGGATTTCTACGGGGGAATGGAATTGAGCTTCATTGTTCTGGATAAATGGAAACTGAATTTAACTGGGCCGGAAGAAAGGTTTCTAGCCCATTTGAAATGGAGCTGAACAGGTTTTCCTGCCATAGGCCCGACCATAACAGAATACGGTTTCAAGCCCAACTGCGCCTGTACAAATTCAAATAAAATTTGCTTAGTAGAAAAATATAAATGTAACTTTCCTAGGGACATTGCATTCATCTGCTTGCATAATTTATTTGATTGAAAAATTAATTCAAAAATTCGATTAGGCCTTGAATATTTCTAATTTCAAAAATAAAGTCCAAATTTATGTTTCAAAAACTTGATCTCTCAAAGCGAGTTTACGTTTGAAGTTCAAAGGTCTTTTAAAATGTAGTTTAAACATATTTTAAAGTTTTACTTTAGAAAAGGGTTTAAATTCTCAAAATAGTTTAAAATGTATTTAAAAATAGGCTTAAATAATGTTTCAAAACAAAGTTCTAAAAAGGTTTCAATTTTATTTGTTTTTCTTAAAATGGCTTCAAAATAGTTTTGAAACATATCCTAGAATTTAGCTTTATTTTTCCCAAATATAGCTGAAAAGGATTTAAAAAATATGTATTGACCATGTCAGCATTCGATGTCATTTGAAAATTCTAAAATTTAAATTTCAAAAATAAAAAAATTGAAATGCATACTTGGGACTCTAAATGACTTTAAACCATAAAATTGTTAACTATAAAATTATAGACCACATTGAGAACTACAACTTTAGTATAGATCATGTCAATATTCAAGGTCATTTAAAAATTTTAAATTTCAAAATCTAACAAACTGCAATGAATTTTTTAGAATATGATAAGTTTTGAATAAAAACTTGCCAATTACAAAGTTGAATATTGCATTGAGCTCTACAGTTCTGGTATAAATTTAGTCTTCATCTTACTTCATATGGAAAAGTTATTAATTTTTTGGGACAACTATTTCTATTGACAAGCCTCTTAAGTGTACCTTCACTATTAATCAATTTTTAGATGGGGCACTCTTTGGGGGCTCAACTCTTGAAATCACCGTTTTATAGACGTGGTCACCCTAGAATACCTATCTTTAATAATACATTAACACAGCCAAACAACATAAGTGACACCTCTAAAATTGCCATTTTATATTCTCTGCTATATCAATAGAAATAGTTACGATCACTGTTGATCCATCGAAAAGGTGAGACGTGTTAGATTGATCTCCAACTCGAACTAGGCCCAACGGCCCAGTCGGGCTTTTGATCCGCGCCGTGATCGGGGCGCCCAGCCCATCTATGGCTGAGGGGCCTTTGTCACCCTACGCTATATAAAGAGGTGGGGACCGGCGGCTCAAAGCACGAGGTTCACCGTGAGCCTGCTCCCCACCGACAAACCCTAATCCGATCTAGAGAGGGGCGCAGCCAGTGACGGGAAGCCGCCAGCCGTCGCCCCTACTTCCTCTCTGCCGTCACCGACTTCGCCGGACGCCCCACCGCTACACCGACCGTCGCTGCCCGTGCGCAACCTCCATCACCGAACCAGCGATGGCCGGATCTTTCACCAACCCCTTAGATGGTCGGTAACTTTCACCTCTCCTCCTCTCCCACTATACCTCTCTGTTACACTGAGTTCTAGATTAATCCCACCTAGATCTACCCTAGACTGATCCACAAAACCTATCAATGGTATCAGTTGAGCCTACTGGGTGTAGATCTAGGGTTTTGGGAACCAAGAAAATCAAGAAAAGAGAAGAGAATGACGGATTTCGATCCGAACAGATCAAGAACCCTAACCCTAGCAGTCGAACAGAGACGACGGTGATAGAAAGGGGGCCTACCAGAGCTCTTCACCGCCACAGTAACCACCGTCGTGGTGCGGGTGGTGATCGCCGCCGCCATTGATGGCGCGTGGACAGAGGCCCGGCTCGGCGGTGGCTCAGGGCACCGGTCCAAAGCCGCTCGATGGCGGCGCGCTCTGCCAAGGACGAGCGCGCACACCGATGAGGGTCTCGGCACCGGTGCCGTCCTCCTTTCATCTCCAGTGGCGAGGTGGCCGCCGCTCGCTCCATCTTCACTGTGCGGCGCGGTGAGGAGAGGAGAGGAGAGGGGTGAAGAAGAAAATGGATTAGGGTTCAGGGGAGAGCGGCCGCCCGTGGGGTTTTGTATGGCCGAAATGGTCGGACTGCCGTCCGATGTCAATCTACGGCCAGGGACAGCCGGACCAGCTTTTAGCCCAGGTGGGGCAGGCTTTCCCGACCCAGGCCCACGTTGCAGCCTAGGGCGCGGGGCGCGCTGCGCGCGGTAGGAGGCAGGCCACAGGCCGCGTTTCAGCGCAGACTAGTCCGAAATGGCCAGATAAAATAGCAGTCACAGTTTTTTTCTTTTTTCTAGAAACTGGTTTTTGATGTATTTTGAACATTTTGAATCGAATTTGATGCAAATCTCCGTACAATTTTTGTTCAACGATAATTTGTTAAGAGAATAGTATAGTTTTGTAAAAGTTTCTGAAAAATAGAATTAAAAGATTTATTCATGTTTCCGCTGCGTATTCAAAGTTAATGTTTTTATTATTAAATTCGAACCAACGGGAGAATTTAATTTTAAAAACTAGATATATTTTTATATTATTATAATATTGTTATTATTCTGACCAATGTTGATTAATGACAATATTATGATATTATTTAAGAGTTTTATCATACATTAATTTTATTCTACCCAACGGTGATGTAAAATTACTGCAGAGGACAATTATTGGTTTTAATTTTGACCAACGTTGGAACTAAGGCATATGATTGTTGGTATTATTATGTTCTCACTTCACATGAATTGTGTTTTTCAGGAGGACGACATCAATAGACCACTTAAGTTATACTACGATAATAATCCGGCAGTACAATATGCTCACAACAATAGGTCAAGTGGTGCTGCCAAACATATTAACATAAAGTATTATGTTGTGCAAGATAAAGTCTGAGATCATATTATAAGTCTTGAGCATATAAGTACCGAAAAGATGCTCGCGGATCCGCTTACAAAAGGATTACCACCCAACGTGTTCAGATAAATGTAGCATGGGTTTAAGGGAAAGATTATAATTCCTGGACTATAAAGGGCCCAATAAGAATCTGTTTCATAATAGAGATGCGTATTGTAACTGTTAAATCTATCGGCGATTGACCGTGACGACGAAGCAAGCTCTATGCACTAATCTGTGATGGAATGGGCAAAAGTAAATGATATGAGGTTGAGATATGATAGGAAATCAAAGGGGAGAATCTTCTTATAACTAAATCTGCCCCATCGCTCGGGCCTCCTTCGTGTGCCACATCGCCGACAATTCCCGTCCGTCGAATCGGACGCGTATACCGTCCAGATTGGACGAGCCTCAGTCATTTTGCAAAAAAGCCCTCCAACTTTAGCAAAATCAACCCGCAGTCCCACCTCCTCTCTCAATTCTTTTTACAGAAAAGCTCTCTAGTTTTTCCAAAACCAACCCGCAATCCAGCACTTTTTATGGGCCGGCCTACCTCCCGCTCCCTGGGCCTTAGAGGGTTGAATTTGGCCCGAAGCTGGTTTCCCTTATCTATTTTTTTCCTTTTATGAATAAATAAATTTGCTAGAACTTTGAAATTGTGTAATAAATCATAGAAAAATCGTAAAATAGAAAATCAAATTATTTTGGAATCCTCATAAATAGATCTATGCAATGGATCCATAGTATAACATGTTACTAAAAAGTTTTTACTGTATATTTTTTCTATGTTTTCTAATGGTAAATATGAACTTCAAATAAAAATAAAAATAAAAAGAAAAAGAAAATCCAGTTGCCAAATTTCATAATTCAAGGTCGAATTCTACTCATTTCACAATTACCTTAATCTTCCGACTACTTATGCTCCTCTGTCCTTAAAGAGAATACTTAATCAATACTATACTTGCTTAAGTGAGACTGTGCTTGTGTTCCTCTCTATGTTCAAAGATGAATATTGACCACCCTCTGAGTTTTAACAAGATCAAAATAATATTAATGGGGGTGTCATGAATCCTCACATCAATCATGTAACATCCCTAAACCATTAGCAATGCTCCAACCATAATTAAGATTTCTTTTATGTCTCATCTGAAATAAAGACTTAGCCTGTGCACCCATTGTTAGCCTTAATTCAATTTCTTAAATAAATGACACGATCAAATCGACATAAACTCCATCTAAAAAGAAAGTCGAGTGTTATATATGAAAAAAGCTTGGCGCGCCAACGACGCTCCCAGTTTTCTAGTGTTAGATTGATCTCCAACTCGAACTGGGCCCAACAGCCGAGTCGGGCTTTTGATCCGTGCTCTGATCAGGGGCGCCCAACCCATCTATGGCTGGAGGGCCCCAGTCACCCTGCGCTATATAAAGAGGTGAGGGCTGGCGGTTCAAAGCATGAGGTTTGCCGTGAGTCTGCTCCCCACCGACAAACCCTAATCCGATCTAGAGAGGGGTGCAGCCAGTGACGGGAAGCCGCCAGTCGTCGCCCCTGCTTCCTCTTTGCCGTCACCGACTTCGCCGGACGCCCCACCGCTACACCGACCGTCGCTGCCTGTGCGCAGCCTTCATCACCGAACCAGCGATGGCTGGATCTTTCTCCAACCCCTCAGATGGTCGGTAACTTTCACCTCTCCTCCTCTCCCAATATACCTCTCTGTTACACCAAGTTACCGATTAATCCCACCTAGATCTACCCTAGACCGATCCACAAAACCTATCAAGACGAAGTGGCTAGATCTATGGACATCGCTGGATCACAAACATCATATATGGTTTTGATCACCGTTCACTTTGGCTTTGGCCACAAATAGACTATATCAGGAGTAAATGAAATAGTGGTCTAAGACTTGTTTTGGAGTGTTATAGGTCCCCAAACTCTTAAAATGCATTTTCAATTACCCAATCTTATCTTGGGGTGTCATATAAGTCTAAAACTCTCAAAATTTTCATTTTTAGGTTCTCAAATGGTCCATTTAGGTCCAAACAAGCTCCAACCAACTCACATGTTGGTCTCTAACGCTCCATCTACTACATGGTCTCTTTGTCTCACCTCCATATCCAAGCTCTCCCATCTCTTTGTATTTCAATCTAGTGTGGCATCTCATCATAATCGTCAATTCGCCATCTCTAACCCATGTCTTCATCCTCCACATCAAAGGTTACGGTATCATCAGTAGTGGTGGTGTTAAGGCCAAAGCTAGTGCTCCTTTGATAGAAGAGGCAGACGAACTATCGCTTTGTCATTAAGTTCCTACCCTGGTCAAGAATGAGGTGTGGACCCAACCATTGTGGCATGTGATACCATGACGCGGAGTAGATCAAGTCTATTTGAACATATTGACACACTATGGCAAGTTCAGGATCCTGGATGACATACTGAGATAAGTTTGAGGATCTAAAAATAGTATTATCAGAAGTGTGAAATCTAAATGACACATAGAGATAAGTTCGAAGATCTAAAAATATATTTTTTTTGAGGGCCTGCATCACATCCGAGGATAGGGACTGTCCATATATTTCACTCCTATATCAATAGAAATAGGTACAGTATTACTGATTTTTTGGAGAGAAGATGGCTGGGTCAGTGGCCATTATCGCTGGCTCACAAACATCGTATGGTTCTGGTCGTCGTCCACTTTGGCTTTGACCGTTACATTACCGCATCCTCCACCACCGATGAGCACTACTGACCAGCAACGAAAGATGGATACTGCAATACATTGTCCAAATTTTTGCAATAATCAACCCCAGAGAACACTTCGAAGTTCGAACCATGACGAAGGATAGCCAATTGTTACCCAACCTACCCAAAGGCGTCCCTTAACGGATCACACATGCTCGTTCGCCGCGTCCCTGCACTACACGCAACCCCATGCATCATGCACTGTACTTGTACATATGTATATATGTGTGTGTATACACGATTCATACCTCGCGCACCTTTCTATCCCCTTTTAAATGTGCCACGATAGCATTACACTTTCCCCATCATCCATATGTCGTTGCTCTCGTTTGAAGCAACGGAGCTTATCCGTTGTTAGTCCGTTACAACGATCCGCCGGCGCCAAACGGCCACTGGATCCAATGCAACCTATAAATTCCCTTGCACGGGCATGGTGCTCCACACACAGGCAAGTACAAGCATAGTTATCAATTCCATTCCGGGGGCCATTCCGGTTTACCCACTGGAATGGAACATACCGATACCGGTGCATTCCGGTGTGCCGTTTCGGATTTAATAATTTATAGTATGTATATATAAATTACTACTTTTTTGAGGGGAATATATAAATTACTACTAATAAATTTAATAAACATCAAAGCACATGTAAAGCATAGAGCCATAGACACAGGTGCAGGCCCAACAGCGGCCCAAGCTACATTGGCCTATCAAAAACTCATCTGCAAAACGGAAGGCATTGAACAACAGTAGTCAACGCATCCCAATCGAGTGCCTCGCCTGCTCGTCATAGCTTACGGCCGCCGCCGCTGATAGACGAGGGGGCTGCGGCGCTTGATGTGCCTCCTCCACACCGTGAGAGTTCGGGATTCGCCGCACGCTGCCGCCGGTGAGTGCTTGGGCTGTTGCCGACCGGTCGATACCTCTACGTGCTTCTTCCTCTTCCTTCTCTGGTTGCTTCTTCTCAGTTGTCAAAAGTTCTCCTTCGTTCTTTGTTGAGATGGGTTGAGACCTAGCCACCTGGGAAGAGTCGATGTTTCTTGATTTCATGCTTTCTTCTACTCTAAACTAGATTATTTCCTCCCTAATTTCCTCCCAGATCGAAGCTTCAACGGGATTGCAAAGAGATTGTATTCGCAGTTTCACACATGCGTATCTGACCGGTACCGAGATTAACGGCAAGCACGATTCCGTCCGGAATGACCGGGATTGTCCGGAACGACCGGAATCGCCCGAGATGCCAGGCGGTACGAGATGCAGTGAGTTGTGTGCCGTTGTGATGGCCGGTACGAGATGTTTCGGCCATTCCGGCCGGTACCGGAATGAAATCGATAACTATGAGTACAAGCCTCCCTTGCATTTTGCATACCAGCACAGAAGCAAAAGAGAGGTGTAGTACAGGCACTAGAGCAGAGATGGCAAAGCACTCGGCTGCCATGTGCAGCCTCCTAGTGTTGGTGCTGCTCTGCTTGGGCTCCCAGCTGGCCCAGTCTCAGGTCCTCTTCCAGGGGTTCAACTGGGAGTCGTGGAAGAAGCAAGGTGGGTGGTACAACTACCTCCGTGGCCGGGTGGACGACATCGCCGCAACGGGGGCCACGCACGTCTGGCTCCCACCGCCGTCGCACTCGGTGGCACCGCAGGGGTACATGCCCGGCCGCCTCTACGACCTGGACGCGTCCAAGTACGGCACCCACGGGGAGCTCAAGTCGCTGATCGCGGCGTTCCACGCCAGGGGCGTCCAGTGCGTCGCCGACGTGGTGATCAACCACCGCTGCGCCGACTACAAGGACAGCCGCGGCATCTACTGCGTCTTCGAGGGCGGCACGCCCGACAGCCGCCTGGACTGGGGCCCCGACATGATCTGCAGCGACGACACGCAGTACTCCAACGGGCGCGGCCACCGCGACACGGGCGCCGACTTCGGCGCCGCGCCGGACATCGACCACCTCAACCCGCGCGTGCAGGAGGAGCTCTCCGGCTGGCTCAACTGGCTCAAGTCCGACCTCGGCTTCGACGGCTGGCGCCTCGACTTCGCCAAGGGCTACTCCGCCGCCGTCGCCAAGGTGTACGTCGACAGCACCGCCCCGACCTTCGTCGTCGCCGAGATATGGAGCTCCCTGCGCTACGACGGCAACGGCGAGCCGTCCAGCAACCAGGACGCCGACAGGCAGGAGCTGGTGAACTGGGCGCAGGCGGTGGGCGGCCCCGCCGCGGCGTTCGACTTCACCACCAAGGGCGTGCTGCAGGCGGCCGTCCAGGGCGAGCTGTGGCGGATGAAGGACGGAAACGGCAAGGCGCCCGGGATGATCGGCTGGCTGCCGGAGAAGGCCGTCACGTTCGTCGACAACCACGACACCGGCTCCACGCAGAACTCGTGGCCATTCCCCTCCGACAAGGTCATGCAGGGCTACGCCTATATCCTCACGCACCCAGGAACTCCATGCATCGTAAGTCCCCAACAATCCCATCAGTCCATCACCAATTCAGAACTCACCATGAGCTCCAGCGACTGACACTGTCCTTGTGCGTCTGTAATTCAGTTCTACGATCACGCTTTCGACTGGAACCTGAAGCAGGAGATCAGCGCGCTGTCTGCAGTGAGGTCAAGAAACGGGATCCACCCGGGGAGCAAGCTCAACATCCTTGCCGCTGACGGGGATCTCTACCTCGCCAAGATCGACGACAAGGTTATCGTGAAGATCGGGTCACGGTACGACGTCGGGAACCTGATCCCCTCAGACTTCCACGTCGTTGCCCATGGCAACAACTACTGCGTTTGGGAGAAGAGCGGTCTGAGAGTTCCAGCAGGGCGGCACCACTAGACCGGGCCGTTCTACAGATATTTTTCTTTTCAGGTCTATTTGAGCCTGGAAAAGAAATTTAAGAGAGGCTAAATAACCGGCATACGATTGTACTAAGCTTCTTTCAGCTAATTATTGAAAGAAGAAGATTCTAATGTTTGGATGTATTAATTATGTTGGCATGGGAATTTTTGTAACCTCTTGAAATGAGGAAACAAAGACTATTCTTATTAAGCTGAAACTCCCGGTGATGTTAAAGACCAAAGAGCAACTCCTCCAATAATTAACTTGCTAAACCAATAAGCCTACAATATTCGTTCTGACCGGAAGTCGAATCCAGGACCTGAGGTACTACTAAGGCTCGTAGCCACTAGGCTACATGCCCTTTCGCAAACAATTTTGCATTGAGAACCCTGACTATTTAATAGTGCATTTGTCTTTTACCGTTTTCTCACCTAGAACCTTTAATTTTCGTAAACAACTCATGCGTCCAATTTACTACAAGCTCCCGAGAAAAACATCGGATGAGGAGGATACGGAGTCCCTTTTGACTGTGGAAACCGAGAGGATACGTGGTAACCTTTTCTTTTTGAGGAGTTTTTTTTACCAAACTACTGGAGGGGATTTTTTTTTCGTTTTGCTGAAAACTACAAATAGAGAGTTGTTTTACAAAACTCGTAGAGATGCTCCTGTAGCCCTTTCCTTGTGCATGTGTCTGGCTGCCACCAGAATCGCTGGTGCAATTTCTACGAGTCCAAATCAAGTTAGCATTTAGTTTTTCTCTCGGTGATGAGATCTACTCCCTCCGTCCCTTTATAAGCGTCGCCCGGGAAGCGTATTTGTGAGAGAAACATGATTTTCTAGAGACACATGTTAAGGGACAGAGGGAGTATTTTTCAATATAAAACCACTGTCAAAGTATCTCATTTTTTTAACCATAATGCTCCTGATAGGGCGTCTATCTGGACGGATGGACCCCGCCCGTGCTGCCCTCGTCCGCATCGCTTGCTCGATCTGCGGCGTCTGTGTGCTGCGCGCCCCTGCTCGCGGGACATATCCCGCCCTCCCCTGCTCAAGCCGCGCGCCCCTGCTCGTGGGACGGATCTCGCCGTCCCCCGCGCCGCTCCTGCCCGTACTCGCGCCGCCCGTTGCGGCAGCGCTCCATCCGCCTGCTGCGACTCCTGCCGAGGTTTGTGCCGCCGACGAGCTCCACACCGGCGCCATCCGCGTCACTCCGTAGCATCGAGCTCCACGCCAATGTCGAGCTCCGCGTCAACGAGCCTCTATTTTCGTCCAAGCAGCAAGTAGATGTTGCGCTTGAAAGCGCATGTTGCAAGCGTTTGTTTCAAGTGTTTTAGATGTTTGTATGTTGCAAGTGTTTCATATGGATGTTTGCATATGTTGTAATGGTTATACACGTATGTTGCAAGCTTTTGTTCCCAATGTTTCATCTGTTTTTTCATATGTATATTGCAAGTGTGTTTGTCTGGATGTTGCATATGTTTCACACATATTTTTGCAAGTGTTTTATCTGAATGTTGCGTATGTTTTTGCATTGGTTTCAAGTGTTTTTTCATGTGTTCTTTAAGTGTTTCAGATACATGTTTTAAGTGTTTTATCTGTCTTCAGATGTATGTTGCAAGTGTTGTATCTGAATGTTTCAAAATTAGATATGGTGTTGCATCTCACTCCACACCTTCTGCTGTATCGCATCGGTGTCTCCTCCTCCCTCTCGGCGCCGGCTGGGCATTTGCCACCTCCTCCCTCTCTTCTTGATATCGGTGACGTTAGGGGTGGCGCGGGCTCCACGTGAGCATGCAAAATGACTGTAGGCGCGGGTGTCTAGACGTCCCGTCTGTCCGGACGTCTGGGCGTTAGCAAACTCCTTTTTTTAATTCTTTGGCCGCTTGTAAATTTAAAATTTGGATCATATTGTTCCCTTGCTTGAGGATCCGTAGTTGCCTTTTTTTTTCCCCTAAAATATTACCGAACTTATCAGAATACAGCTTATAGCCACTGTGGCCTCCAGCAACTGTTGGACGACCCAGTCATCACGCCGACATCCATCGTTACTTCAAATCTTCCCATATAAATTGTGGAATCATCACTCCGGCCAGTGAGCTTTTAATCTTAGACATGCTATCTGTGCTACTATACTCACCCATGCTATGACCACATCAGTTTTCACTCGTCATTGGTTTTTTACAAAGAAAATGGCATACTCCCTCCGTCCCAAAATAAGTGATGTTTTAGGTTTGTTCTAAATCAAATAATTTTAATTTTGACCAGATTTATACAAAAAAGCACTAATGTTTATAATATCAAATAAGTATTATTAGATTTATAATGAAATATGCTTTCATATTCTACCTATTAGGTGTCATAAATATTGATATTTTTTTCTATAAATGTAGTCAAACTTAGAATGTTTTGACTTAGGACAAACCTAAAACATCACTTATTTTGGAACGGATGGAGTACTATGTATGTCACACTGCTCGTGAACTTATTCTCATGTATGCACATTGGGGAATTCATAGACCAAATGCAGGTAAGATATCAAAAGTTGATATTACTGTTGTGATTTTCTTCATAATTATGGGCACTGGAACATGCTCCTCCCTTAGGTCGCTTTCTTGAAAAGCCACCAGATTTGAGTTATGATTGTTGGAATCGACACATTTTATTTGGTTGTTTCCCTTTTATCGACGTCGATGGTGATGCCAAAATTTTTCAACATGAAAATGTTTAAGACTGACTCGATGAGCTTAGGGCTATGGCGAGTGGACATGCTAAGATGGTGAGGCATATATACCACTATAGGGGAAAGAGCGGCCTAGGATTGAAACCGGTTGAGAATGATTATTTTTATGTGCGTGTCAAGACTTCCGATGTTTGGTTTGGATAGCTCTTGTGCATTTGCATAGAAGTCCAATTGTAACACAATTCTATACCATTATCTCTTTCCATACTTGGATTCTTTATTCATTTCCCTTCTATATTTTGATGGACCTAAACCATTATAGTCCGGACCTATAGGATCAATATGGTATTTTATATATCCCTTATGAGTGAAAGAGTTTATTTCCTTAACGTTACTTAGAGTAACACGCCAACTTTTATTTAGCTTTTTTCCCAACACATGGGAAACGGACTACTATTTTCTTTAATTTTAAATTTTGAATTTAGTTATTCACTAACAATAAAATTTGCACATCAACTAAGATTTACTAGAAATGTTATAAAATGCTATTGTCCAAACATAGATATGTTATGGTGTGATGATTGTTTAAATTTATGACAGATCACGAAGAGAAAATTTATTTTTCATTTGCCTCTTTGATGTGGTATATGGTAGATCTTAATACTTCCTTTTTCTATGATTTAATTAACGGAAATGTTGTCGGCAGGGCGTCCGTTTCGTACGGATGTGCGTTGGTCGGCCTCGACGCCCGTTGAACGGTCCAACAAGGCAACACTACCATCCGCACAGAGATAAAAATAAAAAATCGCCGCTCTCACCTTTCTCTCGAATCGCCATTGTGCCTGCATCCATTCTCAAACCCACTCTTTACGCTGTCACATCCGGCCCAGTTTGGAATTTGGCCTATAGTAGCTCATGTGCATGTTATGAGATACTGTGGGGGTTTAGTCCCACCTTGGTTGTTGAAGGTGGGTTAGACCAACATATAAGGCTGCTACAGTCTATCCCACCATCCCTGGGTTAATCATTTTACGTGAAGCGAGGACGAAAGTGTAAGTGTGATGTGGTAGGTGTGGTTCGCTCAGCATGCAGAGTGGATCTGAGCCATTTTGACTCTAGGGCGTTACAAATGGTATTGGAGCCGACCTTCACGGCCACGGGCGCGAGCGGGTTATGGACGCGGACATGGGGTTCATTGTGCGCGTAGGATCTACGGGGTGCACGGCATGGCACATGTGCCGGCACTAGACGCACGGTCGTGTGTGCTAAGAGGGAACCTTCCTGGTCATCGTTTGCCCGGTTGTGGTTGTGTTGGGCCGACGAGCCGATGGGGATGTCAGTTCCTTTGAGGGGGGTGTATGTCGCATCCGGCCCAGTTTGGAATTTGGTCCATAGTGACTCATGTGCATGTTATGAGATACTATGGGGGTTTAGTCCCATCTTGGTTATTGAAGGTGGGTTAGACCAACATATAAGGCTGCTACAATCCATCTCACCATCCCCGGATTAATCCTTTTACGCGAAGCGAGGACGAAAGCGTAAGTATGATGGTGGTAGGTGTGGTTTGTTCATCATGCAGAGTGGATCTGAGCCGTTTAGACTTTAGGGTGTTACACGAGCCCGCATCACCGCGGCGTGCTCCACCACAACTGCGTTGCCACGCCTGCAATGTAGTGGCCTGCTGCAATGCGCCCGAGCGCCGCCGCGCTGCTTTCCTGTCCCCCGACCGCCACTCACCACTTGCTGCCGAGTGCTCTGAGCCGACGTGGTGTGGTACACGGCGACTGCTCTTGCGTGGCGTTCTTCGATACGCCCACCAGGTAGGCCATGGCTGCTGGCGACGTCATGTTTTAAGTGTTTAGGCCATGGCTGCTGGTGACGCCATGTGAAAGCATCTAGGCCCCAAGGTTTGGTTTCGGCAATTAATGACAACACTTTATTACCATGACTAACGTGTGTTTTGCAGAGACATTGGTAAGTTAGGTCATGGAGGTGATAACTGCTTTGGGCACCATGGTATTCGTGTCCCTCGATGGAAATCGTTTCGGTTTTCAAAAGAGTGACGTCAAGATTAAGGACGGTTAGTTCCGGATGTCGAGGTGTTGAGACACATTCGGAATAGTCGTTAGGATCTTCGTTTTTCTCTTTTGGCCGTACTATAAAGGGGGGCATGAATGGGTAGCTTGACCTAGGCGAGTCCTATGTTTAGGTGTGGTGCACACTTGTTAAACTTGGCGCTAGGCAACCCTAGAATAGCTCAAAGTTCAGTTGGAAGCAACTTGGTCGAAGTTGCGACGCGTTTCGGAAAGTTTCGGGCTGTTTTCCAGTCACCGGACGCGGTCTTCGGGAGCACCGGACGCGTCCGGTGTGTACGTTACCGCGGCTAGGGTTCGGCCCTGATCACCGGACGCGGTCCTCGCAAGGACCGGACGCGGTGGTCAGCGACCGACACGTGTCATCCAGGGAGAACGCCCGTCGGACGCGATCTGGACTTGATCGGCGCGTCCGGTGCGAGTCCAGTAAGGTCCAGAGAGGACCGGACGCATCCGGTCATCAACCATCGGACGCGGCCTCGCGTCCGGTGCAATTCCAGTAAGCTCCAGAGAGGATCGGACGCGTCCGGTCATCAGCCATCGGACGCGGCCTCGCGTCCGGTGCGCGTACAGTAAGCACCCTTGCACGATCGGACGCGTCCGGTCACCCCTGACCGGCGCGTCCGGTGGTTCGTTTCAAAAAACGCGTTTTGACCGTTACGGGCGACCGGCGCGTCCGGTGTGTTCGACCGGCGCGTCCGGTGACCCCGTGTCAGAAAATAACGGTTCGTTTTCTTTGAGGGGTGTATAAATACAACCCCTCCACCTCTTTTAGAGGTCTCTTGCTCATTCAAACATCTGAGAAAACCCTTTAGAGTGCAAGGGAGTGCAAGAGCTCTAGTGAGGATAGAGATTTGAGAATCAAAGTTTGAGATTCCTCACTAGTGATTAGAGAGTAGCAAGTGTGCATCCATCTCCTCATTTGGGCTCGTTGTGGTCAAGTGAGAGTTCTAGCTTGTTACTCTTGGTGATCGCCATCACCTAGACGGCTTGGTGGTGATTGGGAGTTTGGTGATCATCCGGCGGAGCTTGTGGATGACCCAACTCATGTTGTGAGCGGTTTTGGGTGATTCGCCGCGACGGAGTGTCGAAGAATCAACCCGTAGAGAGCACTTGATCCTTGCGCGGATCAAGGGGGAGCGACACCCTTGCGCGGGTGCTCCAACGAGGACTAGTGGGGAGTGGCGACTCTCCGATACCTCGGAAAAACATCGCCGTGTTCCTTGCCCCTTTACTTTCAAGCAATTACATTCTCGTATTTACTTTCATTGCTTGATTTACTTTCCTAGAATTGCCATGCTAGACTAGGATTGGAAACTAGGGTGCAAAACTTTTTATCGGTAGACTCTCTAGGAACACAAGTAGGCACTAGGGGTGAATTCCGGCTTGTAGGATTTAATTATTGCAATTAATTTTTAGAAAAGCCCAATTCACCCCCCCCCCTCTTGGGCATCTTGATCCTTTCAATTGGTATCGGAGCCGTGTTGCTCCTAATTTAGGCTTTACCGCCTAGAGCAAGATGTCTAACGGGGAAGGACCACCTCCCACCTTTGAGGGGGATGATTTTCCATATTGGAAAATCCGCATGGAGGCGTATCTCAAAGCCATAGATGTCGGGTGCCTTAGAGCCGCAACCCAAGGGCTTCCCGCTATCAAGGATCCCGCAAACCCCACGGGTGACGAGGAGAAGTACGACCAGTGGAATGCAAAGGCCAAAAATGCACTCTATCGGGACTTAGGCAAAGATATCTTCAATCGTGTGCGTAATGCAAAGAACGCTCATGACTTGTGGGAGAATCTTTGTGCTCTCCATGAGGGAACTAAGAGTGAGCGTGAGGAACGCTATCATATTGCTTTAAAGAAGATTAATTCTTTTGAGATGCTTCCCAAAGAAAGTGCTAATGACATGTACACTCGCTTGAATGTTCTTGTAGAGGACCTCAATGCTCTTGGGCTCACTCAAATGAGTCAATCGGATGTTGCAAGGAGGATCTTGAGTGTTCTTCCCGTTGAGAAGTATGGTCACATTGTCACCGTGCTTCATCAAAGTGATCTCTCCACCGCAACACCGACACAAGTATTGGGGAAGATCAATGCTCATGAGATGTACATGCACATCACTCCGGAAGAGGGCTCATCATCTTCCAAGAAGAAAGACTTGGCCTTCAAAGCTAGCCATGACAAGAAGAAGAAGAAGGGCCAAGCCATGATTGTGCAAGAGAGCTCAAGTGAAAGTGATATCGATAATGAATCACTTGCACTCATGGTGAGGAAGACCACCAAGATGCTTAAGAAGCTCAACAAGAGTGGCATCAAGTTCGATGGCAAGAAAAAGAAATTCTTCACAAGTAGCAAGAGAAAGCCCATCTCGGAGATGGATTGCTACAATTGTGGTGAACTTGGCCACCTAGCTCATCAATGCCCTAGACCACCAAAAGACAAGTTCAAGAACAAGAACAAGGGCAAGAAACATGATTCAAGTGATGAAGAAGATGAGAAGAAGAAGAACAAGCCATACAAGAAGAAAGATGGCAAGAAGAAGGAGTTCTACAAGAAGAAGAAGGGAGGAAAGGCATATATTGTTGGTGATTGGCTCACCGACATTGAATCATCTTGTGATTCCTCCGAAGATGAGAGCGATGATGAAAAAGAGAAGGTTGCCGCATTTGTGATGGGGCCATCATCTTCACCGACATCTTCACCACCACCTTCACCGCCTTCTTCACCATCATCGTCCACTACTCACCTATGCCTTATGGCCAAGGGTGAACGAAAGGTACAAAACCATGATAGTGATGATGATGATGATAGTGATAGTGATGATGAATATGATGCACCTTCTTATGATGAACTTGTAAAATTGCTAAACAAATACACTAAAATCATAAGAAGGACTAGAAGTGAAAATGATGATCTTCAAAATGAAAATGAATCACTCTCATCTAAGCTTGAACATGCTCAAAAGACTAGTGGTGAACTTAGAGATCAAAATGAAGTTATGTCTTCCACTCTCAAGGAGCTCAAAACCTCTAATAAAGAGCTTAAAGATCAACATGATAAACTTGAGAAGAAGCATGATGAGCTCATCACTAGACATAGCTCTCTAAAAGACAAATACACCACATTAAAAATTGACTATGATAGTCTTGTGGTTGCTAATGAGCTTGCTCTTGAGACACATGATGCTACTAACAATGTTGTTAAGTGTGATATAGCTACATCATGTGATGATTTGATCATTGAAAGCATTGAGCAAGGTTCTAGTAGCAAAGGCAAGAGTGTGGTTGAGTCATGCAACCATGATGATTATGCCAAGATCAAGTGTGAGAATGAGAAGCTTGCAAATGAGAACAAGAAGCTCAAAGGTTTGATGGCTCTTGAGAAGCAAACAACAAATGAGTCACTCATTGAAGAGAACAAGAAGCTTAAGCAAGAAAAAGAGCATCTCAAGACCGGCCTAAGCAAGTTCACAAGAGGCCAATATTTGCAAAGTGAGCTCCTCATGAACACCGTAATGAAGATGGATAGAAGTGGTATTGGGTACTTGGCAAATCAAGAGAAGAAAGCAAAAGCTCAACAACAAACCAAGTCAAAGCCCAAGCCAAAGAGATGTGTTGAGTGTGGTCAAGAAGGTCACTTTGCTCATGAGTGCAAAACTCCACCACCACAACCCTTGCCCAAGCATGCTAGACCCTTTGCCTTCAATGCTCATTACATGCTAAGAAAAGATTCAAATGGAAAGATGAAAGTCATGTTTTTGGGTCCCCCAAACAAGAATAGGCCAAAGAAAATATGGGTTGCCAAGTCACTAGTTGAGAAAGTCAAGGGCCCCTCTCAAGTTTGGGTCCCTAAACAAAAAGCTTGATCTCTTGTGTGTAGGTGAACTACAAGACCGGTGGATCTCATTGGGTTATTGATAGTGGTTGCACTCAACATATGACCGGTGATCCTCGTATGTTCACCTCCATTGAAGAGAATGGGATATGTCAAGAGAAGATCACATTTGGGGATAATTCAAAGAGCAAAGTCAAGGGTATAGGCAAGATTGCAATATCAAATGACCACTCACTCTCAAATGTGCTCTATGTTGCTTCATTGAGTTTCAACTTGTTATCCGTTGGGCAACTTTGTGACCTTGGCTTCCAATGCTTGTTCACACCAAATGAAGTTGAAGTTTCAAAGATAGATGACAAGCAAGTGATATTCAAAGGCTTTAGATACAACAATCTTTATCTTGTTGACTTCACCTCCGAAGATGCAAATTTGATGACATGTTTGTTCACCAAGACCTCACTTGGTTGGCTTTGGCATAGGAGGCTTGCACATGTTGGAATGAGCACTCTCAACAAGCTATTGAAGAAAGAGTTAGTGAGAGGATTGAAGGATGTGAAGTTTGAAAAGGACAAACCTTGTAGTGCATGTCAAGCGGGCAAACAAGTTGCAAACACTCATCCAACCAAGGCTTTCATGTCAACCTCAAGAGTGCTAGAACTCCTACACATGGATTTGTTTGGGCCTACAACATACAAGAGCTTGGGTGGTAATCTCTATTGTCTTGTGATAGTGGATGACTACTCAAGATATACATGGACTTTCTTCCTTCATGATAAATCCGAAGTGGCAAGTTGCTTCAAGAAGTTTGCAAAGAGAGCTCAAAATGAATTTGAAGTCAAGATAAAGAAAATTAGAAGTGACAATGGCAAAGAGTTTGACAACACCAACATTGAAGCTTATTGTGATGAAATTGGAATCAAGCATGAGGTTTCTTCAACCTACACTCCTCAACAAAATGGTGTAGTTGAGAGAAAGAACCGGACTTTGATCACCCTTGCAAGAACAATGTTAGATGAGTACAACACTCTGGAAAAGTTTTGGGCCGAGGCAATCAACACCGCATGCTATGCTTCAAATCGCCTCTTCCTCCAAAAGTTTCTTGGCAAGACCCCCTATGAGTTGCTTAATGGGAAGAAGCCGGACGTCTCATTCTTCCGGGTGTTTGGTTGCAAATGCTACATCTACAAGAAGCGTCAACACCTAGGGAAGTTTCAAAGACGTTGTGATATTGGTTTTCTTGTTGGTTACTCATCAAAGTCCAAAGCATATAGAGTATTTAACCATGCCACCGGTTTGGTTGAAGAAACATATGATGTGGAATTTGATGAATCTAACGGCTCCCAAGGAGCAATTGAGAATTGTGATGATGTAGGTGATGAACCCTTGAGGGAGGCCATGAAGAACATGCCGGTGGGAGACATCAAGCCAAAAGATGATGAAGACGATGTGCAAATCGTTGATCCACCATCTTCATCACGTGTGCCTCAAGATGATGACAAGAATGAGAGAGTTGAAAATGAAGATACTTATGTCTCTCATGAACAAGCCGAGGCACAAGCACAAGATGTTGATGCTCCCCATCCACCTCCTCAAGTGGTTGATAGAAGAAACTCACCTCTACTTCAAGCTCATCCACAAGAACTCATCATAGGGAGTCCTACTAAGGGAGTAATGACTCGATCTCAAAAGCTAGCTTCTTTTGTTGAACATCACTCTTTTGTCTCTTGTGTTGAACCTAAGAATGTAGAAGAAGCTCTTCAAGATCCGGATTGGGTGAATGCCATGCATGAAGAATTGAATAACTTCACCCGCAATCAAGTATGGACACTTGAAGAGCATCCTAAAGGTGCAAGAGTCATTGGAACCAAGTGGGTGTTCCGAAACAAGCAAGATGACCAAGGCATAGTAGTGAGGAACAAGACAAGACTAGTTGCAAAGGGGTTCTCTCAAGTTGAAGGCCTTGATTTTGGAGAGACCTTTGCACCCGTTGCAAGACTTGAAGCCATTCGTATCCTCCTTGCATATGCATCACATCATGATATGAAATTATATCAAATGGATGTGAAAAGTGCATTCTTAAATGGCTTTATAAATGAACTAGTCTATGTCAATCAACCTCCCGGGTTTGAAGACCCTAGATATCCTAATCATGTTTATAGGTTGTCCAAGGCGCTATATGGGCTCAAGCAAGCCCCTAGAGCGTGGTATGAGCGCCTCCGGGACTTCCTCATTGAGAAGGGCTTCACCATCGGGAAGGTCGACACCACACTATTCACCAAGAAGCTTAATGGGGAGATCTTCATTTGTCAAGTATATGTTGATGATATCATCTTCGGGTCAACAAATGAAGATTATTGCAAGGAGTTTGGTGAATTGATGTCGAAGGAGTTCGAGATGTCAATGATTGGTGAGCTCACATTCTTCCTTGGTTTTCAAGTCAAGCAAATGAGAGAAGGGATTTTCATCTCTCAAGAAAAGTATACCAAGGATCTTCTCAAAAGATTCAAGATGGAAGAATGCAAGCCAATCAAGACCCCAATGCCATCAAATGGACATCTCGACCTAGATGAGGGAGGTAAACCGGTTGATCAAACTCTCTACCGTTCTATGATTGGTAGCTTGTTGTACCTTACCGCATCTAGGCCCGATATCATGTTTAGTGTGTGCATGTGTGCTCGCTTTCAAGCGTGCCCTAAAGAACCTCACTTAAGTGCCGTAAAAAGAATCCTAAGATATCTTAAGTACACCCCAAGCATTGGTCTATGGTATCCCAAAGGAGCTAGATTCCAACTAGTTGGCTATTCCGACTCGGATTATGCCGGTTGCAAAATTGATAGAAAAAGCACATCCGGAGGGTGCCATTTGCTTGGGAGATCCTTAGTATCTTGGTCATCTAAAAAGCAAAATAGTGTGGCTTTGTCCACCGCCGAGGCGGAATACATTGCCGCGGGGGCTTGTTGTGCACAAATCTTATATATGAAACAAACCCTCCTAGACTATGGAGTTGTTCTTGAAAAGGTGCCACTTTTATGTGACAATGAAAGTGCCGTTAAAATTGCTAACAATCCGGTACAACACTCTCGCACCAAGCACATTGATATCCGCCATCACTTTCTAAGAGATCACGTTGCTAAAAATGACATATCACTAGAAGGTGTACGAAGTGAAAATCAATTAGCGGATATCTTCACTAAACCTTTGGATGAGGCTACCTTTTGTAGACTAAGAAGTGAACTTAATGTGCTTGATTCAAGTAACTTTAAAAAATGAGCGCGTGTTGTCCCTTGCATTGCATTGTATCATATGTCACGTTTACTTTATCGTAATGCATTTAGGGCTTGGCTAACACGGTTACGATAACCCTCCTTCGGAGGAGTGAAGAAGCCTAACCGTGGGTCAAACTTGACAAGCAACCTAGCTTTACTTTCTTGTATTGCATTGCATATGCATGGTTGTTTGTTTGTCGTTTCTTTTCGGTTTAGCTTTGAGCAACCTCTGTGTTCGTCCATGGATAGAGAGAGCATTTGACGCTCCTAAAGGTCCAAAAACTCTATTGCATGGCCATACGTTGCTCCTCGGGTGTTTATTGCCTATTTTCGTAAAAATGATACTAGCCTAAGGCAAAATATTTTAAAAAAAATTGAGGGTTTGAGTGAGGTCACTCATATCAGGTTCCAATTGGTGTTTATTTGTGTCTCTTTGAATTGGAACTTGATTGGGAGAAGTCGCGTCGAAGTTCGGAACGAAGAATGGCGAAGAACAGCGACCGGACGCTGGACCGGACGCTGCACCGAACGCAGTGATGCTTCACCACCGCGTCCGGTCCCGGCGTTCACCAGCGCGTCCGGTCATCCAGAAGACAAAGTCCAGATCTAGGCACCGGACGCTGCACCAGACGCGCCTCTGACGACCACTGCGTCCGGTCCCGGCTACCACCACCGCGTCCGGTGCTCCGCGATGAATTCCCGAGCACTCAGCGACCGGACTCTGACCGCGTCCGGTCAGTCCACACCGGACGCGTCCGGTCACTCCAGGCGCTTACTGGAGTGTCACCGGACGCTTCACCACCGCGTCCGGTCATTTTGACCACCGCGTCCGGTGATACCGTATCGAGCGGATCTGCGCCTCTCATAAAAACCGTTCGGCTTCATCTTTTTCTTCACCGAACGCGATTTCCGCCGCCAACCCTAATTCGCCGGTTCGCCGCCGTTCTCGCCGGAGCCGCCGCGTCCTTGCCGTCATCCTCCTCTCCGGCGAGCTCCTCTGCCGCCCTCACGCGCTCCAGCCACCCCCTTGGCCGCACGCTGCCCAGCCCCGCTGCGCCCGCGCCTCTGCCGCTGCTTGCTGCGCCCGCGCCGCCGCCGTACTCCGCCGCAAATCCACCTCGCCGCCGGCCGCCCACCAGCCACCAGTGGTCTCCAACAGCGCCGCAGCTCACCCCCGTGCGCCCGAGCTCCTCGTTCTCCATCTCGTGCCCTAGCTTGCCCGAGCTTTCTTCGGATTTCACCCTAACCCTAACCTAGGGTTTCTAGGGTTTGTCGAGGTATCGTCTCGATTCCGCTTTTCATTCAAGTCCTTTCAAATCTCATCGTTAGGGCTTGCCGTTGACCATATTTTTCCATTGCCTAACTCGCTCGGTCGTTTCAGTGCTCGATCGCCGATCTCGGGGGTTCTCGCGAACTAGGTCACCGCGTCCTTTCACCGTCGTCTCATCGATCCGAGGTAGTTTCGCGTGACGTTTCACTTCGTATCTCACATGCTTGCTATCTAGGGTTTCGTATCTTTAGATATATATGTGCTTATAGTATATCTCTCTATTCCATACGTGCAGCGAGTCAGTCGGTGTGTCAGGGTCTGATCTGTTCGCTAAATCCGAGGCCAAGCCTGCGGATACGGATTGAGGCCAAGCCTCTCGAGTGTCAGTTCATCATCTCACAGAGGTTTTCAGGCAGTCGATCAGCATGGTGCGTTGCAAGAACGCCGGTGGTGCTCCTGGTGACGGGGACAACAGTCCTCCCCGTCGTGATGAGATTGCGCGTGGTAAGCGCATCAAGATTGCAGCCAGGAAGAAGAGGAAGACACTTTCAGATGCAGAGGTTGCTCAGGCCGTGGCAGATGCTGCTGAGCAGGCAGAGAGAGGTGGCAGACGCAGTGGCATTCAAATAGGCGAGCGTCGCTTTCACCTTGAAGGTCGACAGCTCGGCACTGAGGCCACTGAGGGTTCTGAGGATACTAGAGCTACAGAGCAGATGTCAGTAGATCCACCCACAGAGCAGACAGAGGCTACACAGGCTATTGAGTCTACCCAGGCTACTGAGGCTCCACAGGACACTGAGGATACAGAGGAGCAGGCAGCTCAGTCTCCACCACGTCGCCGCTCCACACGTGCTCGTACTCAGGTGACACCTAGGCCAGAGGGCCAGCGTCGTGGTGCACGACCTCCTCCCAGAGTTAGAGGGTCACCCCCGGTCGAGCACTTAGACCTGAGGGGTGCTTCAGCACGTCAGGTGCACAGTTTGAGGTTTGTGGAGGTCAGCCGATGGTTTCCACCTGTCAGAGATTCCAGAGCTTCAGAGGGTTTCTATACCCCACTTCAGGAGGACTTCTACAGGGCCCTAGTTGACAGTGGCATTGCTTTCAGACCTCAGAGGGTGTGTCGACTAGAGGCATTGGTTGATGTTGTGGGAGAGCAGCTACGTCCACACCTGTCCTATATGCCTGGCTTATCTGATCTTCTTGGACGGACAGGTGCATACTGCGGCACATGGGTCAGGGAGTTCTATGCTTCTCTTTGGATTGATCCTGCCCATGAGTTCATACACTTTGCATTCAGAGGCCGCGATCACAGACTCTACAGCTCCAGAGCCCGAGAGATCCTCAGACTTCCTGCTTCTGACACGAGGATCCATCAGTTATGCTATGGACAGACTCCACCTCCCAGACGCCCTCACGGCGGTTCAGTGCCACCCACCGACCTGGTTCGACCCTGCTTTCGCGAGCCTTTTGGCGAAGGGTCACGTCGTACGCCTGCCAGCTTGACACCACTTGCCCGAGTCTTGGATGCTATACTCAGACGCACCTTACTGCCCAGACTCGGCTACAGAGAGGGACTGACGAGGATGCAGCTTTGGGTTGTTCACCACCTCCTTTCACAGCGACAGTTTGATATCTGGGATCTTATCCTTAGTGAGATGGAGGACACCATTGCTGAGGGCTTCAAGGGTAACCGTCAGCTGCCCTATGCACACTGGATTTGCTTTATCATCAGATCTTCTATCCAGATGCCACCAGAGATCAGGGCCGAGATAGCTAACACTACTACAGCTTTCCCTGATTATGATATCAGACAGCTTTGGGCCTCTGTTACTAGAGATCAGGCTCCAGCACCAGGACAGCGTGAGCGCCCGGATGTTCCTGAGACAACAGCTGAGCAGGACGCTAGAGTTGACGAGCTTGCTGAGGCAGAGCTCGCGGACCTTGAGGCTCAGACTGCTGGTATACCTGAGGATGTCACTTCAGACAGCACTGATGAGGACTATCAGCCCATCCCCAGGTACCGGTCCCCTCGGTCTCACGACCACGAGGCCGGTGGATCTGGCTCAGCCTCCCGCTCAGACCCAGCCATGGTGGCTATCCTTGAGAGGTTGACCCAGGCTCAGGAGCAGCAGCAGCAGCAGATACAGCGCCAGGCACAGGATACAGCTGCAGCACTTGCACAGATTCAGGCTCGTCAGGACGAGTTTCAGAGACAGCAGCTAGAGATCCAGAGGCAGCAGGTTGAGATGCAGCGACAGAGTCAGCAGCAGTACATGGATCTTCTGCGCCATCTTATCACAGTTGGGGTACCTCCACCTGCATCTGTCTTGGCTCCGGCTTTGCATTCCAGTGGTCCGTCGAGTCAGGGACAGCCGAGCTTACAGTTTACATCTCCACAGCAGCAGGTTCCCCAGTCTTTTCAGTCCCCGAGCTTCACTCCTATACATACGGGGTTTACACCGTCAGACCAGCCTCGCCCGCATCTCCTGACAGGCACACCTATTGGTGACTACAGTGCCACCTACAGCGAGTTGACTGGTCAGCCGACACCCTCGCACACTACTACGTTTCACACTTCGTCAGGGTTGTCAGCTCCCGAGGCAGCCGTTCCTCCAGTGACAGGGACCGGGACTACAGAGACCATCCCTTCTTCAGTTGCCTCGACAGATCCCCCAGCTACTGGCGCACTTCAGGCTCAGGTTACTCAGACAGATCCGCTTGTTGCTACACAGTCAGTGCCTGTTCCTGCTCAGACCCAGACCGCTCCACAGCCACGTGCTTCTTCAGAGGGTCAGCCAGATAGCTCAGACTCCGAGGATTCGCTTCACTTCGTGATTACTCCGCGCACCTCGGCACCCGACACGACTCCGTCTATCCCCCCGTCAGATTAGATTAGTTTTTTGGCGCTTGATGCCAAAGGGGGAGAGAGAGTAGTTTCAGGGGGAGTTTGTTAGTGGGTTTTCGTTCTTTGTGTGCTACATTCATGCATATCATGTTTACTTTTCAGCATTGCATTCGTGTGACATTGTCGTCGAGTCGTAAACTTTGAGTCTTAATGTGTTATCCGTCACAGTGATTAATACATGTCACCGTTTTAGCTATAGCTCTAAGGTTGTGCTTCCGTGCCTTACTCTGATTACTTATGAGCTATTTCTTTATGTGTACTAACGCTTTTTTGTCTTATCTTATAAAGTACACTCTTTTGGCTTGGGGCACATAAGCATTCCCTAACCCTTTGTGCTTATTGTCTTTTGCTTATGTGAACCAAGCATGCTCGAAAACCTTCACTCTAATCTTTTGAAACTTAGTGTTGTCATCAATCACCAAAAAGGGGGAGATTGAAAGCATCTAGGCCCCAAGGTTTGGTTTCGGCAATTAATGACAACATTTATTACCATGACTAACGTGTGTTTTGCAGAGACATTGGTAAGTTAGGTCATGGAGGTGATAACTGCTTTGGGCACCATGGTATTCGTGTCCCTCGATGGAAATCGTTTCGGTTTTCAAAAGAGTGACGTCAAGATTAAGGACGGTTAGTTCCGGATGTCGAGGTGTTGAGACACATTCGGAATAGTCGTTAGGATCTTCGTTTTTCTCTTTTGGCCGTACTATAAAGGGGGGCATGAATGGGTAGCTTGACCTAGGCGAGTCCTATGTTTAGGTGTGGTGCACACTTGTTAAACTTGGCGCTAGGCAACCCTAGAATAGCTCAAAGTTCAGTTGGAAGCAACTTGGTCGAAGTTGCGACGCGTTTCGGAAAGTTTCGGGCTGTTTTCCAGTCACCGGACGCGGTCTTCGGGAGCACCGGACGCGTCCGGTGTGTACGTTACCGCGGCTAGGGTTCGGCCCTGATCACCGGACGCGGTCCTCGCAAGGACCGGACGCGGTGGTCAGCGACCGACACGTGTCATCCAGGGAGAACGCCCGTCGGACGCGATCTGGACTTGATCGGCGCGTCCGGTGCGAGTCCAGTAAGGTCCAGAGAGGACCGGACGCGTCCGGTCATCAACCATCGGACGCGGCCTCGCGTCCGGTGCAATTCCAGTAAGCTCCAGAGAGGATCGGACGCGTCCGGTCATCAGCCATCGGACGCGGCCTCGCGTCCGGTGCGCGTACAGTAAGCACCCTTGCACGATCGGACGCGTCCGGTCACCCCTGACCGGCGCGTCCGGTGGTTCGTTTCAAAAAACGCGTTTTGACCGTTACGGGCGACCGGCGCGTCCGGTGTGTTCGACCGGCGCGTCCGGTGACCCCGTGTCAGAAAGTAACGGTTCGTTTTCTTTGAGGGGTGTATAAATACAACCCCTCCACCTCTTTTAGAGGTCTCTTGCTCATTCAAACATCTGAGAAAACCCTTTAGAGTGCAAGGGAGTGCAAGAGCTCTAGTGAGGATAGAGATTTGAGAATCAAAGTTTGAGATTCCTCACTAGTGATTAGAGAGTAGCAAGTGTGCATCCATCTCCTCATTTGGGCTCGTTGTGGTCAAGTGAGAGTTCTAACTTGTTACTCTTGGTGATCGCCATCACCTAGACGGCTTGGTGGTGATTGGGAGTTTGGTGATCATCCGGCGGAGCTTGTGGATGACCCAACTCATGTTGTGAGCGGTTTTGGGTGATTCGCCGCGACGGAGTGTCGAAGAATCAACCCGTAGAGAGCACTTGATCCTTGCGCGGATCAAGGGGGAGCGACACCCTTGCGCGGGTGCTCCAACGAGGACTAGTGGGGAGTGGCGACTCTCCGATACCTCGGAAAAACATCGCCGTGTTCCTTGCCCCTTTACTTTCAAGCAATTACATTCTCGTATTTACTTTCATTGCTTGATTTACTTTCCTAGAATTGCCATGCTAGACTAGGATTGGAAACTAGGGTGCAAAACTTTTTATCGGTAGACTCTCTAGGAACACAAGTAGGCACTAGGGGTGAATTCCGGCTTGTAGGATTTAATTATTGCAATTAATTTTTAGAAAAGCCCAATTCACCCCCCTCTTGGGCATCTTGATCCTTTCACCATGTTTCAAGTGTTTCATTGTTTTTTAGAAGTTGTTTTTAAGTGTTTCATCTGGATGTTGCGTATGTTGGGATGGCTATATACACATGTTGCAAGTATATGTTTCAAGTGTTTTAGTTGTTTCATACTTATGTTTCATCTGTATGTTGCAGAAGTATATCTAGATGTTGCATAACATGCATGTTGCAAGCATATGTTTCAAGGGCTTTAAGTGTTTCATACGTATGTTGCAAGTGTTTTATCTGCATGTTGCAAAACCAGATCTGGATGTTGCATACGTTTGCAATGGCTTTTAAGTGTTTTCAGGTGTTTTGCTAGTATTTCAAACGTATGTTGCAAGTTTTTCAACTGTTTCGGATAAATGTTACATGTGTTAAATCTTGATGTTGCAAAAGTAGATTTGGTGTTGCACATGTTACAATGGAACCACCTGCCGCAGCCGTCTGCTGCAGCTGCTGGGGCGTTGTAAAGCATAGGTCGGGCGAGTGGCACGTGCGGTCCCGGTGGTGCGGGCCCCCGCGTGGGCACACCGGGTGTAGGCATGGGAAACAGGGTACTAGCACCGGCATGAGCGTCGAGCGGTCTCTGCGTGTTTTCGGTCAAGCGAGCGACGTGTGCGGTCCGGGTGGTGCGGGCCCCCGTGTGAGCGCACCGGGTGTAGGCGCGGGAAACAGGATACTGGCACCGGCGTCCGGACGAACGCGTCCAGATGTCCGGGCGCTAGTAATCCCCTATAATTAAACTTATGATAATTTGGTTTAGGACAGTTGAAAATCCCTTGAAGTACGTCCTGCAGCAGCAAGGGAAACTCTAGTACATTACTACTTACTATAGTTTGGTCCTCTTTGGTAGGGATTCAAGTGCTTCGGCTTCAACTAACAAATCTCATGTTCACGCACGGTAGCACTCTTGTTCATAGAATCAATTTTCCTCTCACAGAGAGCTGTTGGAGTTGGAGCTAGTTTTTCTAGCTTCAAGTGCTTCTGCTAAAGTACCTCAACAGTGTGGGAGCTAGAGCACTAGAATCCCTACCAAAGAGGGCCTTCAATAGACTGGCCATGTGTTTTAAAAAAAAAGGATTGACCCTGTTCTTGAACCCGAAAGCCATTGGTAGCCGCCGTGGACGAGCCACGTCACCAAAATCCCCAACCTGCTTTGACTTTTCTCGGTAGACTCTTCCAACCCTCGAAATGCTGTCTATCACTCCGGTCCCTGTCTGTCACTGAGGTCAGCCTCTAATGCATCATTTGCATATGCCAACACGTCAGCACCACCTCCCATCGCGCACGGGCCGCGCACTAATCGACGGCGCGCCCGTGCCCGAACCGGATCTTTTACAATCCAGAGCTCCTCGCATCCACACGTTTTCCACAACCCGGAGCTTCTAACCGGAAGTGGAAAAAGATCCATGGACCAGTCTCGTTCCGAGCTCCCACCTGGCGCCGCTCTGTATCCGTGCACCGTGTCGCCGTGTGGCTGTCGATGGCTGTCAACCTATATAAGCGCCTCCACCCGCAACTTCCCGCTTCAGTTCAAAAAGTTCAAAGTTCAAACACACTCCAACTCCAAGCCTCAATCTCGAGCTCGGTAATGACCAAGAAGCTCATCTCCGCCATGGCCGGGAAGCAAGGTTGCAAGGAGCAGCAGTTCAACGATCAGAGGAGACAGTCTCCGATTTATGGAGACGCCAAGAGCGCGGTGGGGTTCGGCGGCAGGCTGATCTCCCATGAGCAGGAGGACGCCATCATCGTGGCGGCGCTGCGGCACGTGGTGTCCGGGTACAGCACGCCGCCGCCGGAGGTTGTCACGGTGGCGGGCGGCGCGGCGTGCGGGGTCTGCGGCATCGACGGATGCCTCGGCTGCGACTTCTTCGGGGCGCCGGAGCTGACGCAACAGGAAGCAGTGAACTGTGGCACAGGGCAGACGGCGACAGCAGCGGCGGGAGGGGAGCACGAGCAGAGGCCGCGGCGGCGTAGGAAGAAGAACATGTACCGCGGCGTGCGGCAGCGGCCGTGGGGGAAGTGGGCGGCGGAGATCCGCGACCCGCGGCGCGCAGCGCGCGTGTGGCTGGGCACGTTCGACACCGCGGAGGAGGCCGCCAGGGCCTACGACTACGCCGCGATCGAGTTCCGCGGCGCGCGCGCCAAGCTCAATTTCCCGGGCCACGAGGCGCTGTCGTCGTTCCAGCAGGGCCATGGCCACGGCGACACTCGTACCACCGCGGCGGCGAACACCGAGACGCAGACACCACCGATGCTGACGTCGTCGCCGTGCAGTGCAGACGCCGCGGGGGCGGCGGCGCCGGGAGAGTGGCAGCTGGGCGGCGGCGTGGACGGCGGAGCGGGAGACGAGCTGTGGGAAGGTCTACTACAGGACCTGATGAAGCAGGACGAGGCGGACCTCTGGTTCGCGCCATTTTCTGGCGCTGCATCTACTAGTTTTTGAGCTCTTGTACTGTACACAGAACTACAGAAGCGTGCAGTGGTTACTGACAGGATCTCAGCTAGACTGACCAGCATTCTTTTGTTGTGTATTGAAACTAAGCATAGCTAGTCGGTTCGTTGGAGGTGGATTAATTTGGAATAGGGGTGGCATTCTTTTGTTGTGTAGGAGTATTGATTGGTGGATAGAGATTTTTTTCCTCAATGGAATTACTTGGGGAACTGTGTTGATAGACTGAACATTTTTGTGCTCTGGCTAGTGAGATCCTTTGACGAGTTTACTGCTTGTCCACGGTACTCAGTTACTGAAAAAAACGTTTTTTATAAAGAAATAAAAAATTGTTGACCGGGCCATATATAACGGAAGAGGGCAAACGTCCCAGGTCAAAACAAACATGGTAAAGGAAAGTAGGAAAGTGCTGGAGAATGTTAATTCATCATAAATTTTATTTTCTTTCATCTGGCATCCTTTACTTACCTGCCTTTTTATCTCATCTTTGCTCGAAATAGGAGTATATGCCAGATGGCACTCGTTTAAGCATTCTATTATTATTCTCTTGCGTTGCGCCCTGAAAATCTTGTGACGGATTACCAGTGGCGATAGTGATAGGCTTTTGCTACTGTATCGAAAAAGGGAAGAAGAAAGGCTGTGTGGGAAACAAGAAAACGACGGGCCAACCGAGAGTGACGGACGAGTGGAGTGGCGCAGCCGAGTTGCGCGCGTGCGCGGGCGGGCTTACTACTCGTCAACTCGTTTCCAAGGACCGAGAGCGAAGAGCTACTCGTCACAGCCAACCGCCGGCACCTACGTGCAGTGCAGCGTAGGACAGCGGGCTGCGGGGAGCAAATAAAAGAAAGGTCAAGCGCGCACGGTGGGTTTTCGCTTTCAGCCGCGGGTTCCGGATAAGCACCAGCAGCGGTAGCCGCGCGCCGCCCGCGGCTCCAGCTGCACCGGGCTGGGTCCGCACCGTCAGACGAAACGGAGAGGAAGCGCTCTTGGACCTTGTATTCGACGCGACGGGACGCCGCGGGCGGGAAGCTCTAGACTCACTCACCTGCCCGTTCGCTGCTTAAGTTTTGACTAGTCTTTTCAGCCATGCGCCACACAAGTGGCTTCTGGATTCTAGGTTAACTTTCTACGCTTCTCAGCAGCACACGTATGACTTGTCACTTGCCCACCCGAATAGTGGGATGATAGAGTGGCAGGGGACCGTTCAAAACGACAACAATCATGCACTATATATAACAACTAAGTAAACATTTGTGTTGTAATAAAAAAAGCTAAAAAAACTTAAAAAGCACTACATATTATGGAGAAAAAGGGACAGATTAATTATCACCGATGAGATGATTAGTTGATTACTGAAATTGGATGAATGATAAATAAATCATAAGTGCTCGCCTTTTGTTTCCTTTTTGTTCTCAATCCTGGGGGCATTCGGTATCTCACTGTGTGCTTCCTGGATTTTGTATTGTCCTATCACTTCTCCGTAATGAAATACGGTCAATTACACGTTCTCGAAAAAATAAATCGTAAGTGGATAAGTACTAGGAAATTACAACTTACTGCTGTATTACAGAGATCAGAGAGGATTCACGTACCAGTTTTGTAGAGGCAGGGCAGCTGCTGCGGCTGATCGCCAGACCGACCGACTGGCCGAGGCAGCCAGGGGAGGATTTTATATTATTAATCCTTTTTATTCAATATTTTAATAATAACTATGTCTAAAAGTTTTTCACAGATCTAACCCTGGCGTGACCAAATAACACTGTCGTGCTACATTTGCGTTGGCGTGACAAGATATGTCACATTGGACGGCGTTTCCGACATGGAAAACTTTATCATGCCACTTTCGTTGGCGTGACAGTATCGTCTTTGATATGACGTCGAATGAAGATGATTTTTATATGAAAATTGTAGATCTTGATGAGATCTACAACTTTCTAGCTTTGAGTTTTTTTATTTGAGGATGTTAAGATGCTCAAATAAATAATATAAGCCAAGTTCATAGACCTAGAAATGACATTTTGTAAGTACGGGGACCCAAGTGACACCTAAAGAGTTTAGAGACCCAAAAATAACATTTTGAAAGTACGGGGACGCAAGTGACACCACCTGCCAACTTCAGGGATCACCAGTGAATTTTCCTCTTAGAAAAAATAATATGTTTTTATATGGTGTCAAATGAAGATATTTTTTATATCAAAGTTGTAGGTCCCAATGAGATCTATAACTTTATAGTTTTTTGTTTAACGTGCTTGAGAAAATAATATAAAGTTGTTAATCTCATTGGGAAAATGATCGAGAAAATAATATAAAGTTATAATGCTAAAATGGTGTCAAAATATAGTTTTGAGTTAAAACGAAGATGCCCTTTATAAAGTTGTTAATCTACAAATAACAAGGTGTTAAATGAAGATATTTTTAACATGCTCGAGAAAAATAATGTACACTTTTAGTAGCACGTTAGTTGTGCACCAGGTCTTCTCGCCACACGAAAATTATAATTTTTTTTTGAAAGTTGTCAAATGAAGATATCTTTTATATCAAAGTAGTAGTTATCGATGAAATTTATAATTTTTAGTTTTGAAGTTCTTCATTTGAGATGCCCTTAGGGAGGGGAGTTGTGCCCCTCCCCTGTCTATTGAGTGGTACGCATTCTTCCCATCTACACGTCTACCGCCCTCTATGCAATTATGTTGGAAGTTAATTCATCTGTAAGAAATCTTAGATTTAAGGTTTCTGATGCAAACTTTGATCAAATATTTTTTGTAGCTTCTTGTTAAAAAACATTATCTAGACGATCCAAAGCTTGAATGATGTTTGTATGGGAAGTAAAATTATATACGTACCCCACCATCTCCGACCACAGATACCTGAATAATAAATTGGATTCAGACTTTTACTTGTCAACGACTTAAAAACTACAAAATGAATGCAAATATCTGACTTGTCATACCAAATTCATGTTATCATGACAATCACAACATAAAAATGATGCATACATGCCTCAACAATATTTAATAAAAAGACAAGATATATTATCCTTCAACTTTATTAAACGAATGATTATATAAGCCTACATGAACAAACTTGTTGTCAAAGTACTAATTGTCAGCTAAAAACAATAAACAATTTTAGATTACATACCATCTATATCAAAGGTAACTAAACACAAAACCAAAGCATCATTGATAATCTTGTCACATGATTTGCTAAAATGAATCATTCATCATATTCTAATGATCAATCCATTAGCCTTCTACACATGGGTAGATAATGTTTTCCTGGTTGTTAAAATTCACTACCAATCCATGAATAGGTGAGCTACCCTTGCAGCTTTGTCACAACGTAGATGCCCTCTGAACATCGGTTGGTAAACACACGAAAGAAAGGAATAAAAAAGTCAGGGTAGTAGAAAGGAAAATGACTGAACTGAAACAGAGAAGGTAAACTGCAGCAGGTTGAGGAGGTTTGCTCTATCCTTTCAGTTGGATTTCGGAGCCAACTGGCCATCCTTGCAGCCTGTCGAAGGGCAAGATTTAATAAAAACACAGTAAATGAAAAACACCTTGGTGCCACTCAACGCTTACACTAAGAATGCAACTACTACCAGTAGGGTCTGTCAGGATCCAATCAACTAAAAGGCATCCCTTATGTCTGCTTGGTAACATCATTCCGTACTACATCCACAAGCATGATTCATTCATAATGGGAAAACCGGAACTATTGTCAGTTCGTCCACACCTTTCAGTTCTTGAGTTCGGTAGAGATTCACGCTTACGTGATTAAGCTGGCGTGGGGCAGGGATGGACTTTAAGGAATCGACGTCAGCCAGGAAATCCAGCGGGCGACGGTTCTGAGACGTCTCACTTGATGTAGAGAGGCTTCAGTATTCGGCGAAGACTCTGGGTGGGATCTTTGGGAAGTCGAAGACCCTGCTGGCTGCTGGCGCATCCTGTCCTCTCCAGGCGATCGACGACGTCCACTGTGACGATGATATGGACGTCCTGGAAGACCAAACCATGTGCACTGTTGATATGATGATGACGATTGGGTGACGATGATGCACATGTTGAGAAAAATTAGAATTAAATAGACCGATTTGCTTGACTGCATGACTATAGCCAATCATCACTATTATTGAGATCAATCACGCATTCACGTACATGATTAATCAGTTGGTCACGTACATTGAAACGTCTCATCTCAGTCCCAGAGGAAGATGATGTCATCGCCTTTGCAGCCGAAGAAGGGGGCGTGCTGCTGAAGCACGGTCATGCCGCGTAGGTAGTACCGATGGGGTCCACTGTCCACCGCCTCTAGAGCTCTGCGAGATCTGCAGGGGACCAAAAAAACTCCATGCCACAACAATCATCGTACATGCAATAGAGAAGTGGAGGATGCAGATAGATCAAGATGCGTACATGGCTTGGAGAGCTATTGTTGCAGATCGGGGTTGAGCCTCCGCTCCCTCTGGTGACGGGCATGTTGTCTGCCTCCGTGAAGGGTCCGGTGGCGGTGGCGGTGACGAGAACGATGACATGCTCATTCGCAGGCTGAAGTTCAGCCGCCAAACCCATATGATCTACCGAGCGAGGCGCTGGATCAGGAGGCGTCGGGCAAAGCCATGCCGATGTCGCGGGGGAGAGATGAAGTGAAAAAGTGTAATTGCTATGTATTATTTGTGTAGGTAATACTAAGTGAAAAAGTTTAGTAGGGACATATATGGCTCAGAGTTTGAACCGTCTTTGTTTCATTCATGTAATGCCCTCAGATGTTTTTGGTTTTACACTCCACAAAAAAATCTATTTTTTTGTTCTTAGTTTTTTGTTTTTAAATATTCAATTGACAAGGTTTTCGTATTTATAATTTAGCAAATTCTTGCTGTTTTTTATCGTCCATGAAGGTGTGCTGATGGAATGCAAAATTCATGTGATTTCAACTCCTGTTTCACTCGAATTCTGTTTCTATTTAATTTTGAGTGATTTGGCCTTTATGATTATCCATGTGACCATAGGGCCTAAATCACTCAGATTTTGTTTTTTGTTTCATTTGTGTGATTTGTTCTCTCAAATTGCTTGAGTGATTAGAGAGGACAGATCACCTGAGTTTCAAATAGACAGATCCTAACGCTAGCTCCCGCTTCATATATATGCACCAACATATGTTATATTCTTTTGATGAGAATATAAAACTTTGTACTTACTTACATATTTGGAGCTAAAACTGTGTGTGTGCACGTGGTTCCTATAGGAAAGAAATGAAAGAGAGAATACAAAGGCATAAAATTACTCAGTGATTAATTTGGTGCATCCAGTTCCTATAGGAGCTTTGCATGCAAGAGATGAAATTTAGAGCCTGCTAATGTTACCAAATTAATCAGTGATTAGTTTAACTCGAGATGATGAAAGTGATACAAGTCGAGGACTCGACAAGATCTTACACAGATGTGTACAGATGCTTGCTGGAAGTTTAGAACAAAAACATCTGGAAACCCTAGGCTTAAACGGCCAGGAGCCTATGTTTTCGTGAAAAAGCGATTCAAACGTAACAGATGCACAATGTCACTCACAAGGTCAGCACTACTGGTCCAGAGGCCCCTGATCAGTCTGAAGGGAGCGCCGAAGCTGAAGACAGCCGGGCTGTTTCTGAGGCCGGCCCAAGGCCCAAGCGTCAAGCCTGACCCAACCATCGGTTCGTTGGCTCCGAGTGGGATGTGTAGCTATATGTTTGCTGTGGGCGACAAAGTCTGTAACGAAGAACAGAAAACTCAAACTGAATCCAAACAATCATTCCTCGCCCTGTTCTTCTCCTACCTCCCGCTTCATCCGGCTTCCATTCCTCCTCCCTCCTCTGGTGCTAACAATCTGGTATCAGAGACGACGGCGTCCTGCTTGGCCCACCTCACGTCGAACTTGTGGAACAGCTTGCGGATTTCGTTGAGAAGGAGTTGGGTAGAAGGAGAGATCTCGGTAGGGGCATTCATGGTGCGAGGAACCGAGAATCGATGGCTCTGGTACCACTTGTTAGCAATTGGTAGCTGGATTGAAGAGAGAGAGGAGAGGAGAATTAGAGAGAGATAGCAGAGGAAGGATAGGGTTCTAGAAGAGGAACAGTAGAGCAAAGGGAAATATCGGGAGGAGGAAGATAACCTGTTTGGTATATTCTGAATATTTGATGCTCAACCTCCCCTTGCCTTCTTCCCTTTGTATTCCTCCAGCAAGGTCTAGCCTGGGCTCAAGGCCCAGGGCCCATGCGTCGGCCCAACCTATGCTAGTCCCTAACACCGCAGCCATGAGTGGCCCGGCCGGGGGCCGTGCGACGGTCACGGCGGAGCGGCGAACGTAGTAACCGTGAAAAGTAGCTAGTAGATAGGCAAAGGGGTTAACTGTAAGCAGGGTTGTTGGAACACACCGTGGATGGTTGCCGGCCGGAGCCTCCATGATCCTGATCCTCACGACACGTCGTATGTTAGCGGATCTCGGAACGTGTACTGGTGGTGGAGCGAGGGACTGGCAGCGGCGGGTGTGCGGGCGGTGGCAGAGAGGTGGGAGTTGGTGCTTGCCGGTCACTGCCGGGGCGGCGTGGGGTATTGGGACAGAGAGGGGAGGGGAGGAGAGGACACACTGAGGACTCAAATATTTATTGAAGTGCTATTAGCTAGGGCTCAAAAGCTTTGTCTCCCGAAATAGGAGAACGGCAAGCACACACCACTACTAGTGGTTTGTTTCGGAATGGAACGCAGCAACTACGGAAGTAAACATGGAACGAAACAGGTGGCAAGGGAGTTCTAACCTCTTCGGCTCGTTTGGTCGGGGTAATTGAAAGCAGGGAATGGAAGTTTAGAGATCGGAGTTTAGGAATCTTGTGTTTGTTTCATGGGAATGGAAGTTTGGGTGGGAAGGGGAAAGGAAGTTTGGAGGACCAACTCCCACCAATTAATTCTCTAGGGGAGGAGTGGGAATTGTGTTCTCGATAAAAGAACAATAGATCCTCACCGTCCATAATGATTTATCTTTTAATTTCCCTCTGAAAACCTCTACACCAAACAAGGGATATAAATTCCCTCTTCAATTTCCTTTCTTATTTCTCTCCATGAATCAAACAAGGTATTATGACTAAAAGTCAATTTCCCACCTTTTAAATCACCTATCAACTTCCACGGTTAATTCCCATGCCCCTTCTTGCGAAGGTAAGTAGAAAGAGACACAGGCTCACAGCATTTCTATCCCGAGCCCTGCTCCACCCGCACCAGCACCATCCACCGCCTCGCCCAGCCCACTGGCCCGCCCTGCCCTGCTGCCCCAGCACCGTGTGGCGGACAACACGCGCATTGTTTTGTGCTTGTTTTCGTCTCTCCGGGAAAAGTAGCATGCACGACGACGACGACGTGTTTGGTCAACGTACTTCCTCCGCAGGAAAGAATGTAATTATAGGATTCGTGCCAGTCAAATAACTCAAGATTAACTGAGTTTATAGTAAATAATATTAGCATTTATGTCTTCAAATAAAATTTATTGTCAAAATATATTCTATAACTAATCTAATGGTACCTATTTTATATCATGATTGATAGTAGTTTTTTATATAAATTTAGTTAAAGTTTAAGCTGTTTGACTTCTCGAAAAACGAGAATTATATTCTTTTATAGACGGAGGGAGTACTGCCTTTCCGATTGAATTCTTTATGCCATTGACGACGATGCATTCTTTTGGTTTAACGAGGATCTGTACACTCTTTTGGTTTCTGAAGAACTCCTCTCAAATGTTTAGGCCCCGTCATTGACGACGTTGCATTGCATACTAACTCCGTTCAAAAAAAAAAAGATTCTAGTGCATTCCCGGTTAAAGTAACTAGAATTTAATTAAATATATAGATAAAAATAGTTAATATTTATGACACCAAATAAATATATTACAAAAATAAGTTCCATTACAAATCTAATAGTATCTATTTAATATTATAAATTATAAATATTAATAATTTTTATGTAAATTTAATCAAACTTAACATAACTTAATATAGCAACACTGTTCTAGAATTATATCTTTTTTTAAGCAGAATTATATCTTTTTTTAGAGGGGAGGAAGTATGTATTTTTTTTATCAGACCTTTCCTTGCTGTACTAGTGACTAGGACAGTACGCGTGTCTTGGCATCACGTTTAGTCACAGAACTACGTGATTGGGATGTCTTGGACGGCGGCAGTCGCAGCAAGGCATGGCATGTGTCATGTGTGCGTGTGTATCCAAGGCTCAAGCGCGGGCGCAAGAGCTAAGACTCCTAAGAGGATGCACGTGCATGGGCCAGGCACATGAACGCAGTTTTTTTTTTCCGTATCCACGACTCAAGCGCACATGAACGCAGTTTTTTTTTCTTTGCCCCTAATTAAGGGTACATGCACTGCTATCGTGGACCACAAGATTTGTACTAAAATTCGTGTCTAGCAGGATTTGCTGGGCACGAATCTTAGTACGAATTTTATGGTGCACAACAGGGCATATGTCCTTGAGTCAAATTTACTTTTAACCCTGGCACCTGCAAAGCCTGTCGTAGGTGGTCTGTTTTTTTTTTAGAAACGGAAGATTTTATTGCATTCCAGTAGCAGTACATCGAGATGATACATGACTTGAGAACGAAAAGCTTCCAGCCTCTGCCTAAAGGATAGGCACACAGCTAAAATAAAGATGAAAGACTGAGCATACTCTAGTGACATTCAATCCTAAGACTAGATCGTCACACATATGCCCGGATAAAGATATCCTTCGCCACCTGCTCTAAACGTCGCGATGCTGCCACAACTATATCCTAGAACTCCGAATTCTGAAGGATAGCCCACGAAAGGAGCCTGTGGGAGATTGCATAGATAACCTGCAAAGGAGAATTAATTTCTTTCTTTTTAAAAACAAGATCATTCCTGTGTAACCAAATAGACCAACAAGTCACAGCTGCCCCAAACAGAACTATAGATCTCAGATGTTTTGTAACACCATTTAGCCAGCTGTCGAACATATGTTCTACACTTTGGGGTTTCGTTAGGTTAAAGGCTACTTGAGAAAAACTCCAAATGAAGCGCGTGGAACGACAATCAAAAAACAAGTGCTGAATTGTCTCCTCTTCGTGACAAAAGCAACAAGTTTTGTTACCATGCCAATTACGCTTAATTAGATTATCCTTTGTTAGCACTACCCCTCCTAAGATATCACAGAAAAATCTTTAGCTTAAGAGGTGCTTTTAGTTTCCATAACCGTTTATTCAGATTAGGAATATATTTTTTTTTTGTGCAATGTCACCAGGAGTTGGATCGGACTTGTTTTTCCTTTTTTTGTGAGATCGAGTATGCATGATGGGGACGGGACGGGACGGGACGGGACGCTGCGGGCAAGAAGCGGTACGATATGACTCACCATCTGCCCGTATGAGCTGTCCACTTGAATAGTGGGACGATGAGTGGAAGCGGAGAGGTAAAGCTTCCTATCTAGAGTAAACACTGGCCACACTTTGGCGGAACATTTTTTTCTCAAACGGGGATGTTTATATGAAGAAAAAAAACGCTAAAAAGCAGGAAAATGTTCTGATAGAATAAAAAAAAAGTTTGGCATTGATGATATGGTGATTTCTTGTGCATATGCGAGGTCATAATATTCCTGCCTCTTTTTTCCCCATACGATTTCAATGACATGGTCGCAAGCATAGGAGGTGGGAAGAAGCAAATAGGTCAGTGATTTGAGGCCGCGAGAGCAGCAGGTCATACAATTTGAGGGGAGGTTCATGTGATGGAGGCAGTGACTAGTAGTGACAGTGCTCGAAGAAGTAACAAGTGGCAAGGCTTGGGGGGGGGGGGGGGGGGGGGGGGGGGGGGCGTGGTGCTGACTGGTGGTGGGGATAGACGCGGAGGCACTGGATTGTGGCAGATACTGCTCTCAAGCTCTCTAGGGTAGCACACGATTTTCTCCCCTCTAGCTTCAATTTCGGAGTGTATTTTGGGCCTATGGGTCCATATTTCTCCCTGGCTCTCCACTAATCTAGGAGGGAGGGAATATTGCGGAGCAAAGGTGCTGCCCTCCCAAAAATAGTCGGGATTACCTTTGGTTTGCTCCTGCTCCTTCTCCATGCGGCAACGCCTAGCTGCCACTTCTTTTCCTTCTCTTCCCAACTTGGCCCATATCTGTTTTTTGTTCTTCCCTTACCGTCGAGAAACCACATGCCATGAAGGGAGATAATGAAAAGGGATTTCAATGAGGTATTGCACATTGCCTTTCTCCTGTATCTTTTTGATTGATTAGTGGAGTTGTTATATTTTGTTGTTCGAGTTGACCTGTGTGTATTCAGATTGGGCAAAAATGAATTGCATGGATTTATCTAGCATTGTGCATTACGGGCGATGTTTTTTTTCTCGATCACACAAAAGATTTGCGCGTCTTTGTATTAAGGTAGAGAAAATGTTTAATACAACACGCCTTAGCGACGCCCTAGGAGTCAAAAGAATTGTACATGGACGCTCAGACCCACCCTAGTGTACTGGAATCTATGTTGTTACATTGGACACAAATCAACCCGGAAAGATGCGCTGGCTAGAAGGCCTATGCCCGGGCAGCCGAGTGGCGACGGCGCCGCTTGCGCGCACCCACGTCACCTTCCGGTGGGAACAACTCACGAAGCGCCTGCATGTTACCGGGGTCACCGCCGTAGATTTCTTCGTACGCATTCATAGCCGACGTGGACGGAGACGACATCCCGCTGATTAGTCCCAGACGCTTTAAGACAAGGTGCTCACCTCGCTTGGACGCCGGGATATGCGATAGGCTCTGCGCCACTATCCGTTTGCTCCTCTTGGGGAGCGCAGCGGTGCACGTCCGCCGTGCTCCACATCATCTCCAGGCAGCTCCAGGAGAGGTGGCTGCCTCGCCTTTGTGATTTGCTCGATGAAGCGCTTGAGACGCCCGTCGACGGGGGTCGCTTGAGGGGATGGAGTGTGGTTGTTGACGTCCGTGGCATCCATGACCGTCACGCCTCCCGGGGTGGCAGCCCCGTACAACGCTTGGTCCAGGCACGCCTCGGCATCCATTACGGGTGATGTGAACTTGTGTTTTGAGAACAAAGTCAATTCTTCTCCTCCTCAGAAGTACAATTGTTTTAATCATAGGAAATTTACTCTAGGATGATAATTCTAAGGACAAGGAGGATTGCAACATTATTACTACAAATTGAATGTGCACGTGATTTTTTCTAAACAAGAAGCACATTGTACCACTATTTTGTGCATTGTGTGTTGAATTTTATTCAATGTGTTCCCACCAATTTTATTGTGATGAGCCATGTAAATTTATAAATTTATTCTACAAACACAGACCATATCAATAAAATATACTATTATTTTACTCAGGTATTGCCAAATAGTAGTAATCTTAGTTCAATAATGGGTGCACGACCGTAAATGGTCGTAATTCTTGTCGATGGCCAGCCATTTTTTTTATCCTAGCAAGCCATATAAGAGTAAATTTGTACATATAAGATATTTTAACTCAACTAGACAGACCATTTTTTATTAAGCAAATGGATTTTTGCCTAGTAGTAACAAAAACCCTAAGAATAATCGTTTAAAGACCTGGCGTGTGACTCATATTGTTCGTGTAGATATCATAGTTTCAATACAAATGTGTGACCCTCAATCTTGGAGGGTCAAGTAGTCGCAGCTATCAACTAGTTCTTTAGCTTTACACCTATGTTCATGAGAATGAAACATGCTACACACCTCATATTGACGCCTTCTACGTCAGATCCAACCTACATGATAACAATTGAATAAACCTTCAAACACATCTTGAGCAAACTAAATAATCTTATACTCTTATAAAAGCAAAATCCCACTAACTATTTATCTCAACACACAAGTTGTCCAACTAGGCAATGCACTATCACATACAATTAAAATCCACTAAGCAAAACCCCACTAGCCATTTATCTCGATAGGCAAACTGTCTAACTAGGCAATGCACTGTCATATACAATTAAAATCCACTAGCACATGCAACTGCAATGTCCACGTCAACAAGACACATAAGCATTTTGTTGTCCTCGTCATCATACAATGCAATCCATTAATATGCAATTCCCACGGCATGCGCGGGGTATGCTTCTAGTCAATTACTATTAGAAAACATGGTAACATTCAGCTTACCTCAGTGATATTCATGTTGAAGGAAGCATTAACAACAAAAGATGGACCAGGTTCCTCACCATCGATCAAGCACATTTCCTTGCACCGTAGATAGGCACTGTAGTTGTCTCTTGACTTAATCTATGGTGGGATAGGTGGATCATCTTTACAAAAGTGTTTGTTGAACAATTCAATGAGGTACCTACGGAATTCTCCGCAAACAAAAGATAATAGCCACTATGTCCGGTAGATGTGTATATGTAGGTTTGTGCAGCTTGGACTATATAAATGATACATATATATGTATATGTAGGTTTGTGCAGCTTGGACTGGCATATTTTGAAACCAAAGAATTGAATGCTTGGTTATTAGCTGGTTTATCTCTAGTTGTACATTTGGAATATTAGGATATGACTGATTAGGTTTTCAAAAAAAATAATAGTTAGGTGATATATGTGTATCAACATTGACGCAGGTGTTAGTGTCTTAGTGGTGATTGTGTTGGTCATGCAACTACCAAGACAATTATTGTGCAATCACTAGGACAACTTGTGATAAAATCAAGTGCTCAATAAACCCACAAAAATATCATATGACATGTACATAATGCATCAATTTGAGTGGAATCTATATGACATAAATTAAGAATCGCAACAGAAGAGCAAACTATAGTGTATATGGGGGATTAATTTAGTTCCTAAATCAAATAAAGGACTACATGTAGTCAAAATCAAGGGATATGCTCAGAGCGGAACAATGGCGATACAAATTCGTAGTTAGGGTGTTTCTTCGTGAGAGGTTAGGGGAGACTCCTCTGGCGTGTAGTTGAACGGAGGAGATCCCACTAGCTGGCCAAGTTGACAACTCGAGGCGACCATAACGAACTACAGGTCTACGGAAAGGGTGTGCTAAGGTGCGCCGAATTGGATGACTACAGGGGTAGCAGCAAAGACAGGGTCAATCGGGGCGTGGTGGAGCCTGCATGGTATGAGATCCATGATGAGAACTCCACTGAATGTGGGGATCATATGTGGCATTATGATGCTACTCCAGTTGCGGGGTTGTGGATTGGGACGATAACTGAGAGGAATTGATGTTTTCTCGTGACATCATTGACATGATTACCAAGATTTTCTAAAAGATTTATTCTGATGAATAAAAAATAATACTTTATTATTTACAACAGCAATCTAAGCATTTTACGGTTTGGACATCATTGTTCATGGTTGTGGGAGAGATCGTCCATTTAGAAATGCTTACTATTTTTGAATGACGAAATTTACTCTTATGTACAAGGAGTAGTTTTTCTATCATTTTAATGTGGTGACCTTTTCGCATAGAGGATGTAGTAAATAAGGATATTTATAATCCGTTAGGTGGACGTGGTTTTATGTTTGAGAGGTACCTTCGAAGGATAGTGGCGCTCTGCTGGCGTATTGAATACTATTCAACGTGCAAGGCGTAGAATTGTGTGTGTGTGGGGGGGTGCTACTCATATTTGTCCTTCCTTATTACTTCGCTCCTGAATTGTAGAATTTTCAAAAAGTGGCATACTAAAGCAATCCCAAATATATATCATTTCCATTTTAATGAAAAATGCATGTTCCCAATAACTTTAGTAGATGAAATTGCAACTGATTTGATTTGCCTTATTTTTCTTGTTGTTAGAGTCAGTGCACATGGACTATTTTGACAGAGTTACTACACTTTCTTAAGAAAAAATATACAATTATATATATGGTAAATTTGAAGAGGAGTTTACTCACAAAATTATTCAAAATGTTTTCTTTATAAAGCAACCCATTTCTTTTTTATTGTTGGGGAAACATTGTGAGACTACATATTATATAAGTAATTTTCTTGAACCATGAGGCGGAATTGTGAAAACACTTCCTTTTATAACGTAACATGGTGATTACTTTCCAGGTACCCTATGTCAAGTATATCCATGATAAATTTCTGAATCGACCACTCAGTGAGCTCCTGCATCCTGCATAATGAATGGAGTGAATGTGGAAAATGTGCCACGGATATCTGTTCCTTCTGAATCTATCGATTTAGTGGCAAGTTTGATTGATTTGGAACCTCCTGTATCCTGCACAATGAATGAAGTGAATGTGGAAAATGTACCACATATATCTATTCCTTCTGAATCTGTCGATTTAGTGGCAAGTTTGATTGATTCAGAACCTCCTGCTTCCTTTGATTTCACTAGAAGTGCCCCGGTTGTTCATAGTAGACATTTAAGTGAGGATTTAAGTGCCCTTTCAATTAATGATTTGCGTTTGAACAATGGAGAGCAAAATTGCAATGACCAGATTGAACAGAAGGGCATAAGTAGTCACTCTAGACATTTTAGTGAAGATTTAAGTCGCCTTGCAATTAATGATTTATATGCAAACAAAGGAGAGGAGAATGGCTATTACTTGGGTGAACCAAAGGTAGAAAGTCGCCCTAACTCTGCCGAAAGAAACATTTATAAGGCGGCAGAGATTGCTGAGCGGTTCATTCAATCTATAGATAATAGGGTGCTTGTTGACACTGGAGCACCAATAGAATCTGTTAAAGAGGCTGTAAGCAAATTTGGAGGCATTCTTGACTGGAAAGAGGTAATGTCTATTCTCCTAATATGTTCTTTGAATGTCTCAATACCATTGTTTTTCTTGTTCGTGTTAACTTATGAAATTAGCATGTCTTTCCATTCCATTTGTTTTGTGTAGAGACGTAAGAATGTCCAAAATGAGCTTGACAAGGCACTGGAAGATGCTCCTAAGTACAAAAGAAGAGCGGAAGCTGCAGAAGTTGAGAAAAACAAAGTTGTCATGGAATTGTGTACCACTAGGAGAACCATAGAAGGGTTGAAGCTAAATTTGGAGAAGACGCAAACTGAGGCAATACAAGCACAGCAAGACTCAGAGTTGGCTGATATACGGTTTAAAGAGATTCAACAGGGAATTGCTTGTAGAGAGAGTGCTGCAGCAAGAGCAGAAATTGAGCTTGCAAGATATCGCTATGCTAGTGCGTTGGCAGAACTACATTTAGTGAAGGATGAGCTACAACAACTTCAGAAGGAGTACACATCCATAAACACTAAAAGGGACAATGCTAAAACAAAAGCATGTGAATCCAGTGTTGCATCTCAGAAGATTGAGAAAACTGTGGATGACCTTACCCTTGAAATTATCAGATTGAAAGAGTTGCTCACCTCTTCACAAGCTACTCATATTATAGCAGAGGAACAAAAATTGAATGTTTCTTTGGTATATCAACAAGAAAAGGAGAATTGGCAAAATGAATTGAGGCAAGTTGATGAGGAGGTTCAAAGTATGCGTGATGCGGCTTCAGTCAACAAAGATCTCGAGTCTCAGCTGAAAGCTGCCTCTACACTACTCATGAAGTTGCAAGATGAGTTTTCTAGTTATTTGAAAGGGGAATGTCCCCAAGAGGTTAGTATAGATGGAGATGCAGAGGGACCCATGGTTATTACCAAGATGAAGCTAGCAAATGCTAGGAAGGAGCTTGAGGACATGAGGGCGGACATTAAAAAAGCCAAGGATGATGCTAGAATACTTTGGAATGTTGCTGTTACATTACGAGATGAAATAGAGAGGGTAGAGGCAGATTTGTTGGCATTGAAACACAAAGAGCACCTCGCTTCGCTTTCTGTGTCATCACTCCTGGAAGAGCAAAGCAACATGACATATGAGCTCAACATCGTCCATGAAAGAACAAAAGCATCTAAGATGCCTGCAGAGCTACAACAAGCAACTGAAGTAGTGGAACAAGCACAGGCTAAGGCTCAGATGGCCCGTTATGAGGTGGCAAAAGCTAGGGAAGAAGCGGATCAAGTCAAGGCACAATTTAATGTCATCAAATTGAGGCTAGAAGCGACATCAAGGGAGATACTTGCAGTGAATGCATCTAAAGAAATTGCGACCACCTCAGCAAATGCATTGCAAGAATTCAAAGATGAAGCACAAATAGAGCCCCAAGATGAACGGATAAGCGACAACTATATGACATTATCACTTGAAGAGTATGATGCCTTAAGCAAGAAAGCCCAAGATGCTGAAGGCCTCGCCAAGAAGCGGGTCATCAAGGCTGTTGAGAAAATCAAAGAATCCAAGGATGCAGAGGTGAGGAGCTTGAATCAACTAGAGCAGTCGACCAAGAAGATCTATGAGAGGAAGTTGGAGCTGAGGGCTGCGCAGGAGAAAGCCAATTCAGCGCAATATGGCAAGCTCACCATGGAGAACGAGCTGAGGAAGCGGAGGGCCAAGCATGAGCAGCAAAGGAAAGTGGGCGAGTCAGGCCATGTCATTTCTGACATCCCTAATTTGAAGAGCGCTTCATTGTCTTTTGATGCAGCATCGTCAACCTCCAATCCTCACATGGTTGGAACATTGTCTAGAGCTGACACTATAGGAGCAACTAGGGTGAAAGAGCCAAAGGCACGGAAGTCACTCTTTCCACGGTCCATAGTGGCCATGTTCGTGTCTAGGAAGAAGACACATTAAAAGTTACATTCCTTTCCGATGATAATCTTGTGCTAAATCCTTTGGCATGATTTATTTGTAAATGTACTCCCGTAGAAAATAGGTTACAATTCATAGAAGTGTTTCTGAAATTTACTCTGATTTGTGTTGTAGATTATATCGAACACCATTGAGTTGCCCCTCTAACCACTGTGCTAATATTGTTAGGAGCATGCAACATGACTTATTGACTGCTGTAATCTAGCTAGCTTGGGCAATCTTACTTTCCTTTCCAGACATGACAAAATTGCTGTTTGTTTGCTTTGAAAGGCAGTTCAAGAAATTGCATAAGTTGTATGAGAAACACAAAATTTTTAGACCGTGGAGTTGCATATACACAACTTCCTTCCAAGTCCCAAGCAAAAAAAAAATTAAGAAAAGAAGATAAGTTATTCTGAAATTTCTTTGGAATCTGACTTCTGGGGAAAAAAAAGTGATATGTTACGTACTTGATCGGATCTGATCAAACTTCGTCCAAATCAATCAAACAATTTAAGGCCATCATCCACGTCCTCGCAACGCTTGAGATACCGGAGAACGGCACCGAGGTCGCCGTTTGTCTTGGCCCTGCAGTCATAACTCGGCGGCGCGTGGAAGCACGGCTCCATGGACATTGCCCGGACACAGGGCGGGTGTGCCACCGTCTGGTTCGTCGGCGGCAGTAGCAGCCACGGGCTCAACCCGGCGAGGCCGTGGCCGACGTAGCCCACCGTTGACCACCCGCTCACCACGGACACGTCGCAGTAGCTCTGCAGGAACATCTCCACCAGCACCTTGTGGTTCTGCGGCTGGTTTCCGGCTCCCGGTGGCTGCAGCACGCTGACAGGCTCGCCGGTCACCGTGGCGTGCTCGTAGTACATGGACTTGAGCCTCTCGGCGTACTCCGGCTGCGCCGAGATGACGAGCACCGCCTTGGACGACGCCGCAGCCGCCTCGTGCTCACTCGACGCCACTTTGGGATCTACCCCGGGCAGGATCTTCTCCTGGCTCGTGCACGCCGCGATCTGGTTGAAGTACGCCTCCGTCGACACGGGGTTCCAGGCGAGGGTCGTGATCTGAATCCCAATCTTCTCATCGAACTTGGCCATGTACGACGTGTAGTACCCCTGGATCATCTTCCACACCTGGTTGGACGGGTGGAACAGGTACCTTCCGAGGTGGTGGAACACCGTGTCCGTGGCCGGGAACATCCACCGGAGCTCGTCCTCGAACTGCGGCACGAGGAACAGCCCGGGCGCGAAGTAGAGGTCGGACCGCAGTAGCAGCCAGTTCACCTTCCCCAGCACGGTCTGGTCGTCGTCGCAGAAGAAGCGCTGGTCCGGCAGCTGGTAGTCGTGCGCCAGGTGGAGGTACGCGTACGACGGCAGCGACTCGGACCGCACGCCGACGGGGTCCTCGTTGCTGATCTTCTTGGCCCCCAGCAGGCTCCCGTAGCTATGCTCGCTGCCGCGGCGGAGCTGCGTGAGGTTGTGCACGGGGAAGCCCGGGGGCAGCTCCCACGACGCGCCCGGGAAGGGCTCGCAGAAGAGGCCCGCCATGTCCTTGGCCATGTCGACGAGGAAGACGCGGCGGGTGAGCAGCGCGTAGAGGAAGGCGGACGCCATGGAGACCATGCGGTCGCCGAGGTGGTTGCCGGGCGTCCACACGAGGTAGGTGCACTCGGCGAGGCCCATGCTGTTGTGCGCGGAGGCGAGCTGCCGCACGGACTTGTCGTACAAGGGCGTGCCGGGGCCGCACCTGCGGTGGAGCGCCTCGTACTTGCGCAGCCGCGACACGAGGTACGGCGACGGCGAGTGCGGCGACGCCTTGCGGTACAGCGAGGAGAGGTACCGGCTCAGGCAGGTGCTCTCGCTGACGTCCGGCGACAGCAGGCCGCCGAGGAGGATGTCGCGGCTCTCCAGCGGCGAATCCGACGGCTCCGACGACGGCTTCGGCTCATCATCTGCGTGGATCGGGCGTAAGCGAACACGCGTTGTTGTCTGCGTTTGCGAATGCTGCGTGCGGCACGCGAGGGAGACAAGCACGCACGTAACGTACCGTAGTGCACGGCTACTCTGATGCCGATCTGCTGCCACATGTCGAACAGGGTTGGCCGCCCGGGTGACAGCGCGAGGAAGAGCGGCAGCGTTGTGAAGCATAGCGCGAAGAGCAGGCCGACGGGCCACGCGGCCCTCCTCACCGCCGGCTGCTGCAGCGGCCTCGGCTTCCTGTCCATTCCTTCGTCGATCGCCCCCTTGTCTGCGCCCGCAAAGAGAAGCTAGCCTTGGCGCACGACGGGAGCAGAGGACTCAGATGTCTGATCTCCGCTTCAACCAGATGAACAATCTGCAGAGACTTGGGATTCGAGGCGAGCGCACTTTTTCGCCGCTCGAAGTAACGGCGAGTCGGTGGCATGGTGTAAGATGCAAACTTCCATTGTTTATGCAAATGCAAGTACGCCTCGATTGTTTTCTCCGAGCTGCTGCTTCGGAGTTTGGAGTGAATCCAATGGTGCGTGTCGCGCCCAAGTAGCGTGAGCTCTAAGTCTGAACCCATCATCGGACATGCGTGCGTATAATCAATCAATAAGTTCAGAAAATGCAGGCCAGCCGTTTTCCAAAGGGTTGATACTAATTACAAAAATAAATACATCGGATGTTTGATACTAATTTAGAATATTAAACATAGACTAATTACAAAACTAAATACACAGGTGGAGACTAATTTATTAGATGAATCTATTAAGCCTAATTAGTCCATGATTTGACAATGTTGTGCTACAGTAAATGTGTGGTAATGATGGATTAATTAGGTTAACAGATTCATCTTGCAAATTAGTCTCCGTCTGTACAATTAGTTTTATAATTAGCTCATGTTTAGTCCTCCTAGTTAGCATCCGAACTTCTGATGTGACAGAGACTAAACTTTAGTCAAATGATCCAAACACCCCCTATTCGGCCCATTTCCCTCACTAGTGCCCTGGCTATTCGCTCACTCAATGTGTTGGCAAAATCAATCATCAGTGCTCAATGGCATTAGGGCAGCACCGTCAGCTCTGATGGTTAGTCATCTACTCTTTACAGATGATAGCCTGCTGTTTTTTAAGGCGGATGGGCGAGCGCCTGAGAGGTGAAGGATATGTTGAACACTTATTGTCAGGCTTCGGGACAGCAAATAAATATGGACAAATCTTGAATCCACTTTGTCAAGAGTTGCAGTCAAAGCTTGAGAGGAGATATCAAGGATATCCTTGAGGTACAGAATGAAACATTGAAGGAGAAATATTTAGGTATGCCTGCAGACGTGGGGTCATCGTTAAATGGAGCCTTCAAATATTTAAAGAACCACATCTGGGACAGAGTACAAGGATGGATGGATCAATGCCTTTCTGCTAGCGGGAAGCAAGTTCCCAGCAAATTGGTAGCTCGAGCTATTCCGACCTTCTCCATGTCTTGCTTCATATTGCCCCGCGGTTTGTGCCAACCAGGGACGGAGCCAGCGGTAGGGCAGCCAGGGCTAGAGCCCCCCCTACCGCTGGTGAGTCCATGGAGCCCCCTGAGCTCCGCCTACAAATTTCTGTCATTGTTGTCTTGAGAAGGAAGGCTAGACGTCTGAGATGCGTGTTTAGCCCCTGCTAATATTTTTTTCTGGCTTCGTCACTGGTGCCAACATATAGATGACCTGTTGAGGAAGTTTTGGTGGGACTACAAGAATGGAAATCGGAAGACATGTTGGGATCGGGTGAAGCTAATGGAATTCTTTACACCATCGGATGTGAATTTGATATCGAGTATCCCACTCAGTACGAGGCAACAACAAGACTTCTAGGCTTGGCACTTTGAGAAGCGTGGTGTTTTCTTGGTCCGCTTGGCATATAGAATGCTTGCACATCGTAAATCTCTAGCCAGATCGGCGGGGGCCTCGGACAGACAAGCAGTTCAGAAGGAGTGGTCTACATTGTGGGGAGTTTAACTCCCTTCCAAAGTGCGGATGTTCTTGTGGAGGCTTGCCAGATGCTCCCTCCCATCGAAGGATCTTATTCTCCACGGGAATATAGCCGATAGCAGTGCATGCCCCATCTGCGGCGTCAGAGATTTGTGGTGGCACTCACTCCTTGAGTGCAATATTGCACACTACATTTGGGCGCTGGAGAAGGAAGAAATAACCGAGCATATTATTCAGCTTCAGGATCTTGATGCAAGGGGCTAGCTGGCCATAGTTATGAAATCTTTGAAGCATGAAAACGTAATTCGGGTTACTGTTACTCTTTGGGCGATTTGGTATGCAAGATGGAAAGCTATTCAAGAAGATATCTACCAAAGCCTGTTTTTGACACATAGTATTGTGGCTGATCTTCAAGCAGTGAAACTACAAGCTAAGAAGCAAACTGTAGTCCAGAGAAGCTCCACCCGGTGGATTCCTCCCCCCACGGGGTTGATGAAGATCAACGTTGATGTTGCCTTGGCCAAGAGCTCAGGAAGTGTGGCCGCTACAACGGTTGCACGAGATTTCACTGAACATTTCTTGGGGGCCTCAACGGTTGTGATGGAAGGCAGCTTGGAGCAAGAAACAATGGAGGCGATGCAAGGAGGGCCTGGCTCTTGCTAGCGATCTACTTCTGCAGAACTTATGTGATGACCCGGAGTCGTCATAAGCATTCGTGAAGGAAGTATGGACTCTTATGGGCATGTTGCCCAGGAAATTAGAGCTAGATCAAGTGAGTTTAGATTTGTTGAGTTTGTCCATGAAGGGAGACAATCAAATGTGGTTGCTAATAATCTAGCTAGGAGTTGTATCTATGCTGATTTAGGGAGGCATGCTTGGTTTGTATCTCCTTGTGGCGTTTGTACTTCATATGAAGGTCAATAAAAGGTTCCATTCCCCTAAAAAAACTCAATGTGTTGGCAATAGAGCCCAAATGAACAGCACCGCAGACCCGAGGAACCAGATTGGCGATTCAATTTTAGCTCATCAACTATGGTTAGTGTGTGTGTGGAGTCTCAAAACAACTATGATTATTGTGGTATGGTTTTTCTCCTTTACTCTACAATCATATATATTATCCTTAAACTCTCAAAACTGTTTTAATTACCTCCCAACCCTGAATTAAAGTCAATTTGAAGGTGGTTTTATCTTTTTTAGTTAACAAAAAATTGATAAATACTTGATGAGATTTTTAAACCGCAAAAAAAAACTCTAAGGTTCTAAAAATTCAAAGAAAACAATTTAGAGATAGACTGGGGCACCAAAAATCCAAATAAAATATTTAGAGCTTATGAAAATATCTCTACAAACTTCAAAAAATAGATTTAGGTTTGAGAAAATGAGAAAAATACCCAAATAACTAGAAATCTCCGAAAACATTCTAATCGATGCCTAAATGTGTTTTAAAAACTTTTCGCGTCAAAAACATCAAATGTAACCATGCTATGCATTCATGCTAGTTCTGTCTTATGTTTTTGTTCTGAAAACTTTTCAAAACGTGTTTAGATATCAATTAGAATGTTTTAGTAATTTTTGTTTTTTTTTGTCTAGATATTTTTCCATTCTCCTAGAACTAAATCTATTTTTCAGAGTTTCTAGAGATATTTTCACAAACTCTATTTTATTTGGATTTTGTGTATCCTAATCTACATCTCTGATTTGTATCAAAACTTTTAGAAGTATAGAAAAAAATTGTGTACTAAAAGCCATATCAAGTTTTAACAAAAAAGGTCAAGACTATCTTCAGAACCCATTCAAACCGGATAGTGAGGTAATTTGAACTACGGAAGTGCTAACGCCTGGACGTCCGTATGGACGCGCATGTCCGGACAGCCACGTAGCCTATCGTTGATTTTTTTCCCGCCCTGCACGCGCACCCTGCCCCGTCACAACGCCCGCGTGTCCGGACGGCTCGCCTCGCACGCGCAGCCCTCCCTGTCTGCCTCGATTCGAGGCCATTCGCCCCACCCCGCGTGCGCACCTCGCACCCGTCGCACACCGACCGCCGGCCCCCGCGTGCCCCATTCGTAGGACACCATGTGCACCACACGCCTTGTCCACTGGCCCCTAGCTCGTCGCGCCTCATTCCCTGACACCTGTGTAGTGTCACCATCACTCCCTCGCGCCCTTGACTCTCCGAACAACATGAAACACGTACAACATGAATCACTTGAATGCAACATACGTATAAAAATAACGAAACATCGGGAACATACACTTGCAATATATGCGACATCCAGATAAAACACTTGCAACTTGCAACATGAAAACATTTACTGTAACATAAGACTAAAACAACTGAAACATTTGGAACATATTGCAACATATGTGCGAAAACATATGCAACATTCAGATCATAATGCTTGCGCCATATGTCTAGAACAGATGAAACATTTTGAACAAACCTTCGAGACACTTGCAACATGCCTATGAAACACTTGCAATATATGCAACATCCCTGATCTATTTATACAACATCCATAGAAACAATTGCAACATACTTCTGAAATACCTGAAACACTTGAAACATATGCTTACAACATACGCTTTCATTGTAACATCTCCTTGCTGAGTTGTGCGTCGTGGCGGCCACGACATTGACAGCAGCCACGACCTTGTGGTGGGGGATGGCGGCGACGCGGCGTTGGCAGCACCCTAGCAGCACCTCGGCGCGCAACAGCGGGGGCCGGAGCGGGCATGGTGGGGGATGAAGCATGGCGACGGGGGAGCCGCACGATGCAGGGAGGGGGGTGCGCAGCAAAGAAGACGGCAGCAGCGAGCGCACAGCGCAACAATGCGCAATGGGCGAGCATCGGAGTGAGAAATATTTTTAAGGGAGATGGGGAGACGCAGACAGAAAAGCAGCTAAGGAGGCCCGTTGGCCCGGAAGCGTGTAGGCTTGGAAAGCGATTCCTGAGCATTACCGTTTGAACTATCTTAAGAAGAGTCTTATGGGTTAAAATGTCTCGTTTTTGAAGTTTGAGGTGAAAATTCGCTCGTTGAACGTAGGTACTCTTTTCCATGAAGGTCCGAGAAAATCTCCAGGCCTGGATGCCGGCCCGGCCCACATAGTTTAGAGGCCCTACCTCTGACGTAAGCACAGGTGTGACCCAACCTGCGAGGGCAGAATCAGAATGCAGATCATGCCAATTTCGCCGCGCGGGCGTGTTCCATTTTGAGGCACCTCGCAATCTCCACCCATCCCCATCATCATCATGATCATTGGCGGATTGGCCTGTCCGTTTAGGCGTTTATGTTTTTTTTTTTTGACCAAATAGAAACAAAACCTAACCCGTTTTCAGATTGGAGTTGAACCAATCACGATTGACGTCGACACGCCTGAGTCGCTGATAGATCGATAGCGGATAGGATCACATGTTACATCAAGGGACGGCATATACAGTCGTTGGTTGATACAAAACGCCGTGTCCTGGCTAAAGCGAGCCCAGCCGTCGATCACCAGTTCACCACGCTTATAAAATCTACCGCCAAAAGTCTCTAGTTCGCGCGGCGTGCAACGGGACAGCGACGGCGGCCAACGTTTCTCTTCATCAGCAGACAGCAGGTTAGTTGGGTAGTTGATCCCAGCACGTCCTGCACGGGGGTGATCGATCAAAAGCCAACCCAGGCACCATCTGATGCTACCGCCGATTTCAGCTGGACTGGTCTCGCGCAAGCAAGGAACAAACGCCCCACCACGTCCGCGGAGAAGGCGAGACGCAACGAATCATGGCATCCAGGCATGATCGAGCTCGAGCGCCCGCCGGCTCCTCTCCTGCCCGCGCCAAATGCTTTCCATCCATCCAAGCAAACCCAAATAGCATCTCATATACCTCGTCAAATATTTTATTAGGAGCAGTAGTTCCGTTCTTCTTCCAACCAACCACTGTAGACTTTCAAAATTAATTATCTGTCCCCTAACGAATCGCACCAACGAGACATGGAACGGGTCCGGCGTTTCAGAGGAACGTGTGGGTGCACCAACCACTGCGAGTTTCAAAATCAATTCCTGAACAAGCTGTCGCCCGGGCAAAACAAAACAAAAGTCGCGAGCCGGCGGCAACCGCAGCCGCAGCTGTGCGTCCAAGTCTTCGCTCATCTCTTCGCCGTTGCACCACCCTCCCATCCTGCTCGGTCCAAATCCGCGTCTTTGTCGCGCATTGCATTATTGGAGGATCGGACTGGCGCCCCCGCACTAATGATCCCCTTCTCCCTCCTCCTCCTCGCCGGCGCCCTCGTCTTGCTCGTCGGCGGCGTCGCCGATGCCCTGTCCGGTGAGCCTCTCATCACTTCCGCCATTATTCTCTCGTTTCCTCCTGCACACGTACTTGATGAGCTGTTCGGCGTCTTATTATTCCCTGACCCCGAGGGGGCTCGCTCACCTCGCGCGCAGGGTACCAGATAAGCTGCGGCGCGACGTCGGCCAAGGTCGCCGGGAACGTGACATGGGTCCCCGACGGGGCGTTCATCCACGTCGGCAAGGCCGCGGAGCTCACCGGCTCCCCGGGCGTGATGCCGATGCTCTCCTCCCTCCGGTACTTCCCCCCGGACGACGCGTCGTCGTCCGCCGCCACGACGAAGTACTGCTACGTGGTCCCGGCGGCGATGCACGCCCGGTACCTGGTCCGCACGACGTACTACTACGGCGGGTTCGACGGCGGCGGGGCGCCGCCGGTGTTCGACCAGATCATCGACGGCACGCGGTGGAGCGCGGTGGACACGGCGGGGGGCTACGCCCGGGGCCTCGCCACGTACTACGAGGCCGTGGTGGAGGCGACCGGGAAGGAGGTCAGCGTCTGCCTCGCCAGGAGCGCCGCCACCGCGCCCGGACGGAGCCCCTTCATCAACGCGCTCGAGGTGGTTCCGCTGGAGGGATCCGTGTACAGCGCCGTCAACTTCACCGCCTACGCGCTCAGCACCGTCGCGCGCCACAGCTTCGGCTACAACGGCTCCATCATTGGGTATCCAGGTGACCGGTTCAGCCGGTACTGGGAGCCGTACAGCGACGACGGGAGCATCCCGGTGGTGGAGAGCCAGGCGAGCGTGGCGACGGAGGCGTTCTGGAACAAGCCTCCGGAGGCCGTGTTCCGGCGAGGCCTGACGGCGAGCCGAGGCAAGAGCCTGGACCTCCAGTGGCCGCCGGCGCCGCTCCCGGCCGCGAGCTACTACCTGGCGCTCTACTTCCAGGACAACCGGGGGCCGAGCGCGCTCAGCTGGAGGGTATTCGACGTCGCCGTCAACGGCCAGCCGTTCTTCACGGGCCTCAACGTCTCCACGGCGGGGTCCATGGTGTACGGCGCCCAGTGGCCGCTGTCCGGGCAGACGAGGATCACACTGACGCCGGCGCCGGGGTCCCCCGTCGGGCCGTTGATCAACGCGGCAGAGCTCTTGATGGTCGTTCCGCTCGGAGGGAGGACGCATCCCAGAGACGGTAACCTCCTGTCCTGATCGGTGCACTTCTCGGTGTCATCCATGGCTGATAGATACACGAACACTGTTTGCTCACATCACCCATCTCGTTGCTGCTGCAGTGATCGGCATGAAGGAGCTGGCCAGAGGATTCATGAACCCGCCGTCGGACTGGAGAGGTGATCCTTGCTTGCCCAAGGGGAACTCGTGGACTGGCGTCACCTGCAACCAAGATCCACTCGCAAGAGTAATGGGGCTGTAAGTTTGCACTTTGCAGCACCAGTCAGTCATATGACAACGGAATGTTCTCTTGTAGTATATACTTCTGATGAACAATGAATAATGGTCAATTTGGTCATTGCAGCAACCTCACGAATTTGAGAGTTGGAGGATCGATATCTGACAACATTGCCAACCTGACTGCAATTTCGAGCATGTAAGCTTCTGGAACAAAGTGATGTAGATTTGCACGCTAAGTGAAAAAAAAATGGATTGCTAAAATTGAAGCGATAACTGTTGCAGTTGGCTTGTCGGGAACAATCTGACCGGACCGATTCCAGATATAAGCCTACTACATCATCTAGTCTCTTTGTAAGTATAATAATAACGATGGGTAATAAATATAATCACCAACGGCTAAATACCCCTTCTGTATAATCTGACGTTGATGATAATGGTTGCTTGTTTTACCTAATCCCGTTGCATTCCTGATTGGAAATTTGAAGGCACCTGGAGGACAATGGACTGACAGGCTCGCTCCCTGAATCGCTTGGAAACCTTACAAGACTTGAGGAACTGTAAGTGCCTCTAATGTTTATTAATCCACTCTACTGTACGTAAGACAAATAGTTGCTCTATTACTCAGTGATAATCCTTCGTTCTTATTAACCTACTGACCACTCGAATTAATTCCTGTTTCGCAGGTCTGTGCAGAACAATAACCTACAAGGAACAATCCCAAGCAGCATCAGGAACAGAGCGACGGTGGACACAAGGTTTAGGTTCCAGTAAGTGACTACATTTGGCGCTTGTCGTTTCGTAGCATCCTGCAGTGAATGACGAATTACTTGCTGTACGCTGACAGGTACACACCTGGGAACAACCTTAGCTAACAAGGGCATTACAAGAAGGCAAAATCATCTGACTGGTGGTCTTTTATCATGGTGTTGTTTTTCTTACCTAATTTCGGGTGCTTGGGACCCTTTTCCTATTCGTTTTGGAATCATGGTATTTTTTTTGTACTATTAAATGTAACCTAATTTTTTTTCTGTAAAGATGCATTTTGTCAAAGAAAAAATGGACACTATATTTTCTTGAATGAGAAAAACAAGAAGGCAAGTTACTTAGACAAATTCATAAGAGCAATGCGTGTACAACCCATCCGAACAACTTCTTTGTCACCGGAATGTCAATCGTTGAGTGATCGCTCACTTATTATTACAAAAATAAAAAATGTGAAGCATTTTTCTGTTCAGAAATGCTTCTATGGCAGGCCATGCAATCCAGCCCGGAATTATTCTGCAGCCCATGAAGCTCAGCCCAGCCCGTTGTCCCAATAGGCCCGTACTGTCCCAAGATATCGAGTCAAGATATCTCCCTCGTGTCTTACTCTTGTCGGCTCAATTATCTCCTCGTTCCTCGCGCTCATCGCCCACTTCACCGTCGCTGCAACTCCCACTCCCGCCTCTTCGCCGGCGATGACCGCCGCTTCCCACACCCAAACCTCCCCCGCATCTCCATGACGACTCCGCCGAACCCGTCCCCGCTCCTCTCCTCTCGCCCCACCCCCTCCCTCACTCTCCACCGCCGCCCCCGGTTCCCCCGCTCTCCGGCCGCCGCCAACACCACCGGCGCCGCCTCGGCGCCGGACTGGTTCCGCCCTCGCCGTCCTCCGGATACGGACTCGTCCACCTCCCCCGGCGGCCGCGTCGTCGCGCGCGATCCTGGCGTTCGCGTCAAGGCCAAGGAGGGCGCCGAGGAGGAGAAAGATAAGCAGGGTAAGAGGAGGAGATGGTGGGAGCGGTGGTCGGGGGACAAGGAGAGCTACCTGGTGGATGATGTGGAGCCGCTCCCCATCCCCTTGACCGTGCCAGGGACCGAGCCCATGTCGCGGGAGGAGCTGGACCGCCGGCTCAGCTGCGACGTCGAGATCGAGGTGAGTGCGGCAGGCCGATATGAAAGCTTCAATTTCTGTGTTCTTGGCGGCTTGCGTCTGGGCGAGGTGATGAGTTTGGGATGTGTGAATTTGGGTCGTAGGATTGCAAGACGGTTTCGTACGAGTGGACGGGCAAGTGCCGGAGCTGCCAGGGGACGGGGCTGGTCAGCTACTTCAGGAAGAAGGGCAAGGAGACCATATGCAAGTGTGTGCCATGCGCCGGCATTGGTAAGATGAGATTTCTCGAACTTGATTTCCTTACATGGTACAATATTGATGCTTTTTAAGAGTAAAACATCTCTAGAGAACAAGGACAAAGGTACCAAGAATTTCTTACTGGTAGATCTGCCATGCTTTTAAACCGTAAGTGGAACTAAAATCAAGACTTGAGCTTTGTGAAGATGTGATGTCATTGTGATGAACTACTAGTAGGACAGATAATATACATTGTCATGCATATAGATGTTATGATGGAGGTGCAATTCTATTATAGATCATACCATAATTATAAAATTATTACACATTAACACTAGAGTGGTCTGAATTTTGAACCCCATGGCTAAGTCATTTGCTGCACCTTGAGTTCCTAAGCTTGGGCATTAGGCAATGCCCTTCTGAGAAGAACCTTAGATTGTCATAAATTGGACTGTATGTTTAGGAATAAACAACCTATTGCCACAGGCTGTAATTCCTAAGAGCTCCAGCATTCACTATTTTGGCCGTACGCCATATTCATTTCTGTTTGCATTTGTGTATTGATTACCAATTGATTATAATACACCATAGATGTCTTGGAAATCTGTTCAACAGTAGGTCTGATTATTGACTGAATTGTCTTGTGAAATGGTGCTTATTCACAGTCACAGAAAATATAACTCAAGTTTCTTTGCAAAGTTTGAGATCCTCATAATCTTTTAGTTGTGGAGTTGCATTGGTGTATCATCTCCCTGGTATTGTATGAAGTAATATAGTTCATGGTTAGTGTCCTATAGAAAAATATGTACATGAGAATAGTTCTGGGGATATTTCGTATCATTGCTTCTCTGTGCTGTTCAAACATACTGTCTTTGGTTTATACAAGTATACCATGGATGCTAATCACACAAGAAACTAGAATGGACATGGTTGCAAGTTTTAGTTTGTAGGCATGATGACAAATTATCAATGTCATAGTAATAAATTACTGAAAAACTGTACTCCCTTCGTCCCAAAAATATTGCAATTCTAGGGTTCAAATTTTGTCCCATAAATATTGCAATGGAAGCTAATAGCTACTAGGCCGTACAATGCACCAGGTTGTGGGCCATAGTGGTGTGGACATGGTACAGGCGTCCAGAAACTTCAAGTCTATTTCCTGGCCACGAGTTTTGTTGATGTTGGCTTGTGCAAGTCTGGACTGCATGCAGCAGTGTACCAGCACATTAGAGTGTCAGCACTATTTTGATGGGGGTATTTTTGTAATTTTGAGCAAACGTTGGTTCTCGTGCATGGTCATAGAATTGCAATTTTTACGGTACGGAGGGAGTACATTTCTTGGTGCTTAGGACAATTCAGTGGTGATTGAATATGAGATTTCTAGTTTATGCAATGAATAGTGATACAGGATAGTCCCTCAGCTCTTATCCTTGTGGGTTTACATACGGGACATCTGAGCTGAGCTAACCCTGTTAATTGGCAACATGTATATGAATGATAAAGTATATGCTAATGATCTGAAGACAGTAAATATGCAGCAGTTCTTTTCTAAACAGGATTGTATTATACTCCCTCCGTCGCCAAATATAAGGCATGCATATGAATGATAAAGTATATGCTAATGATCTGAAGACAGTAAATATGCAGCAGTTCTTTTCTAAACAGGATTGTATTATACTCCCTCCGTTGCCAAATATAAGGCATGCACGTATTTTAAAATTCAACTTTGTTATCTTTGACTAACAATTAGCCTAATTATATGAAAAATTTGTAACAAAAGTAGTTATATTAGATTTGTATTTAGAAATACTTCTTAATGATCAAACCTTTGTTCCTATAAATTATATATTATGAGAAATTATAGATCAAAATCTGTTCTTGAAGACCACACCAAATCAAATCATGCCTTATATTCGGGGACGGATGGAGTAGCGTTAATATATAGAGCAGTAAATTCGCACCTTCCATGAAGGTGTAGAATACATCCTCAACAAGCAAGACCTTACACCAAGCGCAATGATGCGAGCACTTGAACAGGAAGATCCTGGAGGACACGAAGTGTAGAAGGGTGTGGTCGAGTTGGCCGCACTGGGGTCACCAATATTTGTGTCATAGGGACTGAAACTGACTCCGCTGGTGTTGGGGTGACAGGGCCTCTCCAACGGAGGATTAGGCAGACCTCGCTTGCCGGCTTGACAATGCACCTTCCCTGGAAGACTTTTTATGTGATTGCCAGTGAAGTGTAGGAAATGGAGAAGATGGAACCCTTGGTGAAGGGTGCGCAGATCAATGAATGACGGCATGGACAAATGCAGTGAAGACCTTGATGAAGACTTGATGTTGACAACTGTTCTCAGGTGCAGAAAGTCGAGAGGAGCGCACCAGATGTCGATGCACTAGCCGGCAAGCAGATATGGCGGTAGGGTGGTTGAACTGGCTGCCTGCCAGAGGGGAGGGGGGAAGGGAGGAGGGAGGAATTTCTGGAGATGTGTTCAGTGGCAACCGACAGCAACTTTTAGGTTATCTGAGATGAGATACTAATGATAGTACATAAACTACAGAGTATGGACAACTCTTTAATATGTAGCTCTAGGCATTTCACTGACAGACAATGGTAGAACTTGGGCAACTGTTCCCTAGATAGATATATTCCTTGACTATTTGGTTTAATTGTGTTGTCCTATACTTTTCACTGTTTCGAATGTTCCCATTTTTACTGTCATACTAGTCAGAAAAAAGGTTGTATCCTATGCAACAGGTGTTTAGGTGGAACCTTGGAAAGTTACCCATGGCCATTCAGTTTTAGAGCAATGGATGATGTTGATCAATTAGGTGTCTTATTCACAGCAAACTTTTGACTGTAGGGGTTTTGCATTGTATCATGAACACTACACAAGCTCCTATCATCACCATGAATTCATGTTAGTGATACTTGTAGATATGCTTGTATAATTTATTGCCTCCATTGACTCACTGCATTCTTGCTTTACTATGATCACTGAACACAAGCATGGTCCATGTCGCTGGTGGCTGCAGCCACATTTTCGTTGGAACTGGACCCTAGTAGACCCTAAGTTCATGTCCTATGTCCTTTTCTAGACTAGCCACCAATCATTTCACACTTTAAACCTTGCCTGAAATAAACTTTGACCTACTAGATTCAAATATCAACAGTTGATCCATTTGCTTGTTTCAGTAAGGATTTCCTACTCACAGGACCGCTTCAGTGATTTTCTTTTTAACTTCTACAGAACATGTACCATGGTAGATACTAAATATAACCTCGCAGGGATTTGAGAAATAAGGAATGATATGTAGTACTGAAACACAAAGTACTGCCACCTTACCTGAGATAAAACCCAGACGAATACCTTTCCTGATAGATGAAACCCCTGATGCGATTGGTATTTAGTTTGTGAGTATAGTTGTCAGTGCCTCAATGGTCGACATATAACTGTATTTCATTTGTCTAGCAATAGTTTCACACTAGGATGTTCTGCTGATGCTTGCTCATTTTGTTTGTTTTTATGCCATGGAAAAGTAAAATTAGAATTAGACTTTCCTGTAGAGCTTGAGGGCATATGACATGCCAAAGTGTTGGGCTTTCTTTCTAACAGCTTACTGCTCTATTATTTTCTTCTACGAGATTATACGCTGACTTCTTCCCATACCTGTGGAATGGGAACATTATTTGTTGTGCAGGTTATGTGAGGAAAATTACATATCGTGAGGACGTTCAAAAGATAGATGAGCTAGACAATGACAAACTACCATAGTTTGAAAGGTCTGAAGTCATTCGGCTGCTGTAATTTTGTAACTGCTGCCGAATAGCTTGTGCTCGCAACTTACAAATTGACCAATGATTCTTTCCACTGCACATTCTACTGTTCAGGCACGATACATGGAGGGGTTGTTCTTTAAGCATTGTAAACATTACGTTCAAAAAAACGCATTGTAAACTTAGCAATGGTGCCTAGTAATTGTACCCCTTTTACCTTTGTTGGTTGCTGACATATATATATATGTGACAACGACCGTTACGTAAAAGAAAAGAATAAATTTCAAGGGGATTCTTATCTCGGCTGTATAGAACCTTTTTGGTTCGCTGTACGTTCGTTCCCAAGCAGCTTCGTATTAGAATCTTATACTTCGCACGTTGGCATGGTCCATCTGTTGTCCTCATTTCTGATTTGAGGTTGCCTACACTGCAAGCTCTGGAAGAATCCCACATTCTGAAACTTTCTGCAGCTCTCAGGCATATGTATTCTCTCAAACTTTGCTGATGGCAGGCGACATATAAACTTTGATGGAGGGCCATCACCTCTAGCTAGCCGCAGCAGAACAATTATTCATCGCCAAAAAAAAATGTCTCATCTGAGCATTCTCTCCTTCAAGTACAATCTCGCGAAGCTCCGGGCCAAGGCCGGCCCGCTGTCGGCCAGGGACCGGCAGTTCTCCGACCTGAGCACCTACAAGCCCGACGACGAGGAGATGAAGAAAGTTTTCAACATGATAGCTAGCCAACCCCGTGGGATCAACAAGAAAGACCTCCAGCAGCTCCTGAAGAAGTTGGGGAAGGCGGACGCCGCCACCGAGGCGCGGCGGATGATGTGCGTCGCGGACCACAACAAGGACGGGTACATGGACCTGGAGGAATTCATGGAGGTGCACCGGAACGGCGTGCAGCTCGGGGACATCCGGCGGGCCTTCTTCGTGTTCGACAGGGACGGGAAAGGCAGGATCAGCGCGGAGGACGTCCAGACGGTCCTGCACAACCTCGGGCAGAGCTGCAGCCTGGACGACTGCCAGAAGATGGTGAGGGAGATCGACAGGAACGGCGATGGTTTCGTGGACATGGACGAGTTTATGGTCATGATGACTCGCCCGCGGAGGAAGCCGTGAGCACCGAGCTAGCTAGCTTCCGTGCACGTCCTGATGTAAATATGCCATATGCAGGTCGTATCCTGAATAAGATGATCATATTCAAACCAGCTATCTTCTCTTCTGCTGTTTATCTTTCTGCAGCTTGCTGATGACGTGCTATTAGACCCCCCCTGTTCGGCTGAGCTTATCAGCACGGCTTATCAGCCGTGGAACAGTATTTTTCTCTCACAGCAAAACAGCCACAGCCGGCTTATAAGCCACAAAAACAGCCTGCCGAACAGGGCTCGAAATTTAGGGGTCTTCTAAGCCTGGCTGTCACTGCTCCTTGCAGTTGCTCGTTTGCTCTGCACAGTAGAATTCCCGCTGCAACTGCAACAACAGTTGCTTCTTCATCCGGAAGCACAGAATGGTTGTACATAGCGATTACAGTCTTGTCGATGACCTGACAACTTGCAGTGTCTGACGTAGAGACGAGTCCAATAAAGCTACCGAAAGTACTGAAACGAAGTGCCCATGAAACTTTACCAAAAATTTCAAAGTCAACGCACGGTTGTAGCGCATGCATGGGAAGTTGGAACCTAGTCCCTCCTTGGTCTCTGAATAACTATCGTCGATGGTATACGTGTCTCATGTTTAACTCAATTTGTAGAAAATACGTGTGATATTTTTATTTCCAAATAAATTTATTAAAAAACTAGATTCAAAGATCTTTCCAATAATATTAATTATGTACTATAAATATTAATATTTTTTAATATATATTTAGTCAAAGTTGTTTTCGGAAAGCGAAAACGATTGATATTTAGGGACAGAGGGAATAACACGGGCTGTCGTCCCGATTATCCTCTTTTTCCGTGTCGGGCTGTCGTTATGCTTTTTTTATGTTTTTTTTTGTTGGGTTCGTTTCAACTTTATATTACATTTTCTTCTTAATAAATATATGTACTCCGTGTGTTAAAAAAAGCTAATACTCCATTTGTTCCAAATGGTAAATCATTTTGCCTTTCTTTAGTTACATATATTTTGCTGTGGACATAGATGGATATATACTATATCTAGATATATATATATATATATATATATATATATATATATATATATATATATACACACACTATCCCTCTCTAGAGAAATATTTTTTTGGATTAATATATACTGAAAAAATGCTGTTTTTTCTAAAAACATAAAACGACTAACAATTTGGAATGGAACGGAGGGAGCACGACAGAGGGAGCACGCTACTTTCTTCAAGAAACACCATGCCACCACGAGAAAAACGAAGCGTGTATGGTTGCAGAGTTTAGACGAGAGGGCAATAATGCAGGGCCTCATTTCAGCATCCTATTCCATCTCTCTTTTTAACACGATAGCACTATACAGTATACAGTATGCCCGATTTTCCTCTCTTTGCAGCAGATTCCCACATTGTGCGGCTGCCCGTCCTTACCTCTTGCAGGTGCACAGCTTACACGATTCTATTCCACGACGCCATCAATCAGCTGGATGATGAATGCAGAAGCTCATATCTTCAGCTTTTTTTTTTTTAATTTTGTTCTTTTTCAGCCACTTGTGGGCGCAGATTCTTGCTCCATTCATCAACGAGTAGTGCACGAGGATCTAGACGGCTCGATCTGATCGGCGCGCGATAGATGCCGTTGTGTTGTGCTCTTGGACCTGGCAGTGGCCTATTTGTCGACCAACAAATCTGCGTAGAGAATAAGCTAAGCTGCAAAAGGTCACAACAAGGCAGGGGTAGATACGTACAATACAAGCCGTGATAAACGACGTTACCCCAGAAAAAGTGACGGCAGCAGGCGTTGTGTTGCACGCGACAGCCTTGTCAAATTGGCTTGCTTATATAAGAGCAGTAGGTCTCAACAAGTTGCTGCACACACATACAGGCAGGAAGAAAGGGTATATCTAGGTCATTTGCAGAGGAGCTAGCTTTCTGTGCTGGTAGTGTTGTGAGCGCCCGCTGCTGCTGCTGCTGCTGCGCTCGACCGACCGATGGCGATCAAGAACATGACGGTGGCGGCGACGACGACGCGGTCGCTGGACGCGGACATGACGGTGGACGAGTTCAAGGAGTGGCTGCGGCGGTTCGACACGGACCGGGACGGGCGCATCAGCCGCGACGAGCTGCGGCGCGCCATGCGCGCCATCCGTGCCCGGTTCACGGGGTGGAGGAGCAAGCAGGGCATCAGCTACGCCGACACCGACGGCGATGGCTACATCGACGACAGCGAGGTGGACGGCCTCATCGAGTTCGCGCAGAAGAACCTCGGCCTCAAGATCGTCGCCTACTAATCTCGCGGGGGGCGCGGCGGCGTGCGGCGGGCGCTGGCTCGCCATGAGCTAGCTATATAGCGACAACTCACCATCACTCTCCCCAGCTAAAATAAGAAAGGGTTGATCTATCACTTGTCTTCTGTTAAAAAATGCTTTCCATGTACTTAGTCAATACGAGTTCGAGATCATGCACTAGCTCTCTATGTTGTTGTTGTTGTGTGATCTATGTACGGTGTGTATGGTACTCATGGGTGTTGTGGATGTTATTTTGCTCTAGTGAAATTGACGGTATAATGCTTGACCATCCCGCTACTCCTATATTGAGGATATCTTCGAGTTATCCATTTTGCTACTTGGTTAAATTAAAGTTGTGTGTGCAAGCTCCGGTTGATGCACCTTAGACCTCGTTTGTCAGAGCTCAGCTTTACTAGTGAAGTTTTTTTTTCAGCTTTACGAGCAGTTTTCTTGGTGAAACTAAAGTTATTTTAGAGACATGTTTGGCAAAATAGCTCTGCATGTAGATTTTCTTAAAACATACTCCCACAGAATTCCACAAACAACCCAAGTGTAAGGTGAAGCTGTGAAAAGTTATTTTCAACTTCAACCCATCCCATTCCCATGTTAGACCCTGCCACCGCCAAGTTATTCAGGTTACAATCGCCGTCTCTTACAATATGGCGTTCCACCGCACGAGTTGTACGTACCTTGCCGGAGATGTACGCAATAGCCTTGCGTTGACCACTGACCTGAACGCTTGGGATCCACTTCAGTGTCGACCAAGCCCATTTCTCAGTGTAAATCTACCTTTTTACTACAAAAGACCCCCTAGGCAAGGCATCATTGTCATGTTACCTGAACTTGTATAAAAGAATACAAGAACAAAACAGGCTACATAAAAGAGAAAATTATAACTACATTTGATGAAGCCCTCACTTCCACTGCTTCCATTCCAAATGCAACCACGCTAGCAGAAATATGGTCCAACGCAAGAGGGATGCGTTGTCAAGAGTTGGACTCCTCACGATTGTCACTTATAACTAAATTTGATGAAGTCATCACTTCAACTGCTATCATTGCAATTGCAACCATGATAGCAAAAAATCTAGTCATCACTTCAACTGCTATCATTGCAATTGCAACCATGATAGTAAAAAATCTGGTCCCACACGAGAGCTCCTTTTTTGCCTTCATTTTTCACAAGGCGAGTCCCTTGCAAAGAATCTTTCCACCATCCATCTTTTTTTCTTTGTCCGGTGTGGTGTGTCTCACACCCATTTTCATCACGCGGTCTCCTAGCTCTCGCACGATGACTCATTTCCCTCGTTATGACAGTAGAGTGGCCTAATCTTTCGGTTGAAATGAATATATCGATTGGAGGTTGAACATGACATTAAGGCCCTCTCGCATGATGACTCATTTCCCTCGTCATGAGAGTAGGGTGGCCTAATCTTTCAGTTGAGATGACTATCTTGATTGGTGGATGAAGAAGACGTTAAAGGCCCTAGTACAACTGACTAATGACGCTGCGTCCTAGCGACAGATACACCACCTCTAATGGTTGCTCATGATCTTGTGCAGGACGATCAATCGGCCAAGAGCACTCATCTTGCAACTACAAGCAACTGAAGAACCAACAGGAAAAAAATAGAGCATGCACTTGAATTGCTAGATTAATATAAAGGTTTCCATCTAAAAACACAAGATGGTTGGGTTCCGAAAACAAGTAGACAGAAAGTCTAGCCGACTGCTAAGCAAAATAGCAATGGCTAAATCAAAATAAACAAAATCCAATCTGTTCTTGGTGGCCAAAGACCTATCAGTAGATGGGTGGATGACCACAAGAGTGTTGGGGTCGTGCCTCAACCCTAGGGCGCTTCCTTAACAGACTCAACTTGATACATAGGCCATTGACCTAAAATAGAGTGACGTAGCACCGTGTGGCAGAATAGGTCTCGACATTGAAACGATGCTTGCAATCGAATATGATTAGATATGAACACATCTGAATCTATTAGAAAGTAGACTTGATTTTTTTCCGAAATATGTGTAAGTCGTGATGACTGTAATAAATTGGTGTTGTCCTTTAGTCCGAATCTAGCCTACGCGAATCCATTTCCTTGTTAATCTTCTCCATTGTTTTTGAGGAATACAAAAGTGCTCAGATCTCTATGTTCTAAATAAGTTGGGTACAAGCTTAAGAACGAACTCATATAATAATTGATTTGACGCACGAGCAAGTAACCGGTCCAGATGGTGTTGATGTCCTCATTATCGTCTCCTTCTATTTCTCCTGTGCCAATTTTGTTTTCAAATTTTTGTAAATTTTATTTGTTTTCTTTGCATTTTTTTCGTTTTTTCCGAATTTTTTGTCAATGATTTTGAATATTAGTTTTCATTCCGTCGAAATCTTTTAGAGGATTTATTCACATATATTTGCGTATGCATATCGTTTATATATAAATTTGTATATATATAGTTTCTTATATATATAGAAAAAAAATGGCCTCCAGGCTCCTGGTGAGTCCGAAACGTGGATTTGCTTCGTTAGACTCGACGGCCCATGAAGCAGAAGGTGTTCTGCGGTCTTTCCCCTTGTGCTCCGCATGACCCACCTAATAAGACAAGAGACTGGGCCTAAAAAGCTTGATCTGGCGCCTGTCCTTGGGCCTTAGTTCTCAATTTCGACTGTGTTTAGATCACTTAAAAAGTGCACTATGCAAAAAAAGATTTCCCGTCACATCAAACTTGCGATACATGTATAGAATATTAAATGTGGATAAAATCAAAAACTAATTGTACAGTTTGGTTGTACTTTGCGAGACGAATGTTTTGAGCCTAATTAGTCAATGATTGGACAATTATTATCAAATACAAACGAAATGCTACAGTGTATTTTGGCACTCCAAAATTTGGATCTAAACACCGCCTCGTTGCATACAGTATGTAATAACGTAGTACTACCTCCGTCCATAAAAACATGCAATTCTCGCTTTTCGAGAAGTCAAACAATTTCAACTTTGACTAAATTTATATAAAAAAATACTAATGTTTATGATATAAAATAAGTATCATTAGATTAGTTATAGAATATATTTTTATAATAAATTTATTTGGAGACATAAATGTTAATACTATTTTCTATAAACTTGGTCAAAATTGAGTCAGTTTGACTGGCACGCATCCCATAATTGCATCTTTTCTCGGACGGAGGAAGTAGTAATAACTAGCGCAGTGCGCAACAGTGGCAGACCTTTCCCTCTCTGTCATTCGTCATCAGAAAAAGGAAGGGCTAGGGCAGCAGCGCGTCACTGACTCTGCTTCGTCTGCCCGGCCCGGGGCCCGGGCCATGCCCACGCCGCGCCAAACCACGCGCAGCTGCCCTGCACGCCTCCACCTCCCGGCCCCCCGTCTCGTCTCCCTCAAATCGGATGAGAGACCGCGGCTGCAGGCTGCTTTAGCGCTGTGTCTGCAGCGGCCGCTGGCCGACCGTGGCCCCCCTCCCCGCGCGCATGCAGCAGATGGCATGGCATGGCAATTGTTTTTGTCCCGTGGCCACGGCCGGTGGCATGGCATGTCATGGCAGCTAGAGATGATGGGCGGGCCGGGGAGGAGGCAGAGGCAAGATTGACAGCTAAGTCACCTCATAAATTTGCGCACTGTGGCGGTGATCACCAGGTAGGCGGAGGAGGGAGGGCTTCTGCCGGGCTGGAGGAGCATTACGCGACAGGGCGGGAGATGCGATGGGGCCCGGCCGGGCAGCTGCAGAGGCCAGACCGCCAGAGGCAGAGAGGCCTCCTCCGCTCCGCCCGGCCTACCCCTCCCCTCCCCGGCTCGGCTCCCCCGCCCCGCGCCGGCGCAAAAGGACAAAGAGGTCCGCATGCCGGACGCGGACGGTACGGGATGATTAGCAGATACTAAACGCTCCCTCGCGTGGATGCGGCTGCGTGCCCGCAGGTCTCACCACGCTTTCCATTCTTGTTTGAATCTGCTTTGACCACGTGCCCAGCACCAGCTAGTACAGTCCTTACAGTACTAGAGATAAGCACACCTAGTACTTGCATTTTGTAACAAATGGATCACAGACGAAGACTCATGTAATACTAACAATTTTGCAGATTTTTTATAAAAAAGCACCATTGAACTGAATGCAAAAGCTAGCTACTACTTCCTCCGTCCCTAAATATGTATCGTTGTTGGTGTACGTATCATAAGTTTGACTCGATTTGTAGAAAATACGTGTATTTGTATCTCTAAATAAATTTATTGAAAAGCTAGATTCAAAGATCTTTTCAATAATACTAATTATGTATCATAAATATCAATATTTTTTAATATATATTTAGTCGAAGTTATTTTTCGAAAAACGAAAACGACAGGGACAGAGGAAGTACTCATGATTACTACATCTAGGCTGTGTTTAGATGCAAAAAATTTTGCAAAATGCTCCTGTAGCACTTTTCGTTGTTATTTGGCAATTAGTATCCAATCATGGACTAATTAGGCTTAAAAGATTTGTCTCGTGAATTTCGTCTAAACTGTGTAATTAGTTTTATTTTTTTATCTATATTTAATACTTCATAGGGAATGTTGAAAAAATTTATAAAATTTTTTGCATCTAAGCTGGGCCTAGCCACCGCCACCAGCCAGCCCACCAACATGCAAGCGCTTTGTGGAGCGAGCTGAGGCTGAGGCTGAGGCTGAGGGCTGAGGGGCGGCTGGCTGTGCCAAAAGCAGACAAGCATGGGAACAGCTAAACAACACGTCCATCAGGGACCACACCATGTGAGGGTGAGGGGGGAAAATACTACTGCATTTAACCGGCCCTTTCAAAACATCAGAGATAGGCACAGCTAGCGGAGAGAGAGTTAATTTGACCACTAGTACTACTGCCCTAGTACACTAGTACACGCGACCATGCATTACAATGCAAAGCTAGCATCCATGGATGCACATCTACTCGACCAACGAATTACTGCCAAGAAACAAATGATCAAAATTCCCTTGTACACCCAGAATAAATAAATAAAAAAGAAGGAAACAAGCTGCGGCAAAGAGGGAAAGGACGAAATGCACATTGGTGTGAGCCACCAGAGACGTCTTCGTGTTTGGCTTCATCTCCGGTAGGTTAAGCCACGTACTGACATGACCGAGATATAGATCATCAGCTAGCTAGCGGATGCCAAATCATCAACAATCAGATGATGAGCAGCCAGCTGAAAGGCACACTTTACCACCCAATACTTCACCGCTAACAAGGAAGTCACAACTGATCCTGCTTCAGTCTCTCGCGCTTCACTGGCCTCCAAGATCCTGCGAATGTAGCATACATTATTGTCAACTCTCAACTGCCATTGATTGTAATTTGAAAAATTATAAGAAATATGTGCAATCTGGCGCTCTGTACTGTTAATTAAGTTCAGCTCCCAGTTACTAGCATGAAGAAATCGATATTGGATGCAGCAAGCAAGTACTCTATGCCCCATAGTTGCAGGTAGTTTCAACTCTCAACAACGATTCAGAAAACGCCAACGGTGGCAACAGGGCAACGGGACAATGCACACTATACCCAGATAGAGTGGCACTTGGACTACTGAGTGATGCGAAGAATTGTGAACAAAGATGTATCCGAGATGTTAGTGTTATTAGTGACGACCTACCATATGGGCGTCGGTGGACGTGCCGGCGGCAGCGTCGGCGGTGGCGGCGGCCTGCTTCTTGGGCGCCTTCTTGAGCCCGAGCAGCTCCTTCCACCGGATGTTGGGCGCGCGGGGCACGCGGCCGTGGCGCTCGTCGGCGCGCAGCTCGTCGCGCAGCGTCACGGGCCGCCCGCTGGCGCCGGCCTGATGCGGCGCCTCCCGGAGCGGCAGGAGGCGGCCCTTGGAGAAGAGCTGGTCGGCGGCCATCATCGGGTGGCTGCCGACGGAGAACTCGAAGTCGGCGTCCCCGGGCGCCGGCGCGCCACCGCGAGCGGCGGCCGGGGGTGGCGGCTCCACCGCGAAGTCGCTGGAGAAGGACATCCGCGGCGCCATGAAGGGCGGCGCGGGCTGGTGCTGGTGCTGGTGATGCTCTGGGTTGTACATGTTATTATGTTAACACATGCCATGCATCGCCACGCACACGCGCTCTAGCTGGTTTTTGTCCCTCTCCGGCCGTCCTCTCTCCCTAGCTAGCTCTCCCACCTCTGAGCTCTTGCTCGCCCGTTCGTTATCAAGCTTTGAGATCAAGAGCGGAGCTAGCTAGCTGGCTAGAACACTCTGGTGGGTCTCTGGCTGGCTTGTGAGTGAGCTGCTAGCGGAGCAAGCTCTCGTGTAGCCACTGGCTAGTGGATGTACTTGTGACTAGTGAGGAGAGTGATGGCTATGAATTGTGGAGCAAGCTCAGATATCTCTCTCGTGGAGTGAAGGGGTTGGGTTGGTCCGGGGACGGAGCGGGGCACGATATATAGTGGGAGCCTGCCCTGCTAGGAGGCCGACCGGGTAGCTAGGAGGCCGGGAAGCAAAGCAGCTAGCGAGCGGCGTGGGCGCGGCCGGACGGATGGGCAACCGCGCGCGCGAAGCCGCGAATGCATGGGAATGCATGATGGACGAGAACGGGCCGACGGAACGGACGGGCGCCGGGGCCTCGCCGGATGTGGCGGTTTGGATGCACTCGGAATGTGCGCGCGTGAAGCAAGGCACGCGAGGAGGGTAGCATCTAGATGTGCCGTGTAGGGCGCTGGCTAGGCATGGCGCTGCGAGATTATTTTTTTTATGTGTTGTTGGGGGCGCCTTGGATGTTCAGGCAGGGAACTGGATGAGGATAATGATGAGCTAGGGATGCATGGGCTCGCTCTTCGTACACTTGCTTCTTTGGAGGGTTGTTGCCGGTGCCGGGTAACAAAAATGGGAGTATTTTATGAATCATTGCACATTGTCGCTCGACGCTTCGGTGGCGTTACGACTTACGTTGCCCCGGCAGCAGGAAGGTGTTTCTTTTCTTTTTCCCCCAAAAAACAATAGATATATACACGCTCTTACCTCTAAGAATACATGCGTGCATACCCTGCCCGTAAGGAACTACGAGAGATAGGGGAAGGAATGGCCTTAGGTTGTTCCTTGTTATCAATGGACATGTCAACACCACTAAGGACTTGTTTGCATGCACTCATATTCAACTTAATCCATATATATTAGAGTGGATGGAGATGTAGATTAGTTTAATTTTACCCTGATTCACTCCAACATACATAGATTGAGACGGATACAAGTGCATCCAAAAAAGGCCTAAACGAGTATAATTGACCATAATTGTAAGCATACATACATAGTCAGACACTCGAACCACCAGATAAACAGGTTTAGAGACTAACAAACTAAGCTATGTTTAGCAAAAAAAAAGATGTTATTTGGTGTGGTAAAAGTTCATCTAGCTAGGCCCCTAAGTGGTTTTTGCTAGTTAATGATATTTCTATATTAATGGTCTAATGAGTTTCGTTGCGCACAAGTAGGTATTAAAGCAAAAGGATGAGATGCTTATGCTTAGCAACGTTTTTCCACTACTACAAAATCAGTAAGCCCCACTGATTGTCAACTCCTATCGGTTTTGCCAAACGCCGGTGTTGCTCATTTCATAAAACAAACAAAAGAAAAAGAAAAGGCTGCAGCTCGTAGCCCCCCTCTCCACCGGCGTGTGCCTGCGCCACTGTGCCTATCTTCCATGTGCTGCTAAGTCAATCAGGGAGGGAGATGGAGAGATAGTGAGCCTGGGCAGGGAGAGAGAATAGAACTTACGTATGGACGAGCACCAACGGATTTAACTAGATTAAATGAGCTACGGATGTGAGCACCTACAGACTCAACTGCAATGAAATGAAATTTCAGGTCTATCATGTGCTGCCAAGTCTGGGAGGGAGATTGAGAGATAGTGAGCCTGGGCAGGGAGAGAGAAGAGAACTTGTCCATGGACACGAGCACCTGGAGACTTAACTAGATTAAGGGGATGTTTGGTTGGCCGCCAAAGCCTGCCACTCCATGTGTGGCGCCGCGGAAGCTTTTTCATTTCTAGCTGTGGCTCGCCACTCCGCAACGCCGGCAGCGCTGAATCTTAGCCGATGAATTTTGGCGCCACAGCTGTGGCGTGGTTTTGTGTAGAGAGTAGCAGTGGTAGCCATAGCTTTCATAGAAACCAAGCAGCAGCCACTAAACCGGTGGCAGCCACAGACTGTGGCATGGCTCGCATCGGCATGAACCAAATAGCGGCCTGGCTCCGGTGGTAGCCACATGTGTGGCGTGGCGCATGTCGGCCGGCAACCAAACAACCTCTAAATGAAGCTATATGGACGCAAGCACCTACAGACTCAACCGCAATGAAATGAAATTGTAGGTCTGAATTTCCTATATATATATATATATATATATATATATATATATATATATATATATATATATATATATATATATATATATATATATATATATATATATATATATAGGAACAAGAGATGCTTTCACCAAGCCTCGTCCACGGTAATGCAGATCATCACGCACATCAAGCACATCGCAGACCAGTGGATCGACGCCAGCGCGGCGAAGTTACATTGTCTCTTGCGTGAGTAATCAGCTTGTATTTAAGTCTGCTAGGCGGGGAAAAGCTGCTTGTATGATGATTTGCCCCACCTAGTGCGCCACATAGTGGCGTGTCGATGTAAAAACTCAAATTTCTTGATCTTAATACAATGATGTGCAAATCTTTTGCGTATTCGAGAAAAAGATAATGAGTTATCGCTACCCGATTTCAAAACAATTGATTGCGATAACATGTCACTGTAGGTTTTAATAACCGACAATGGTAATGCTAATAGTAATAACCACTCTTGTAGTTGTGACCTCCCTTGCAAAAAAAGGAAACTGGAGAGCGTCATGTGAAGATCAAGAAGAACATATTACTTAAATTCATTCACCCTTTGAAATAGAGTTTAGGATGTTGTACTATAAATGGTGACACATTTTCATGTGCTTGCATTGGAATCAAAGGTGTTCAAAAGAACTAACATATCCATGAGAACCATACTTAGTCCTTTAGTACACAAAACTTGATTTCTATCCGGTTCCAAATAATCTATGGGTTCACATAGATAATTTGGCAGATGGTGTCATAGCCTAACCATGTTAGCTCTAGAATCTTGAAACTACGAGCCTTGTATCAAGTTAGGAATCATCCATGCATTTGCAGTTTTTCTATTGTTCATCTTTGGTGGCATAGAATATATGTAGGTTTGGTTTTTTAAGTTAAGGATTCTTTGCAAATTTAAAGATTATCTGCACTTAACAGAACCAATAGCTAGTTTTAGGCATGGGGTATAAATACTTCTTGTCCCTTACCTCTCAATGTGTCGGATTGTTTTGCTCCGGCAATATCTAGCAACGTGATCGCATAGATAAAATCAGATGGTAGCACGCGAGACACAGAGATTTATACTAGTTCGGGGCGTGGTGCGCGTTAATCCCTACTCCAGTGATGCGGCTGCTTTTGTATTTGTATGCTCAATTATAGGGGTTGTTGATCCTAGCTACGTGTAGATGGAATATATAGGTGGAAGATGGATAATCTGGATCCTGAGCCCGAGGTCCCTACCCCATTTATATAGGCAGGAGAGGTAGGGTTACAGAGAGGGCGATCGGGCCAACAGATCATTTCCTAGCTTGTTACACAATATGCGCAATAGAAAGATCCTAGCTATGGTTCAGATATGCCTGCCTTGGTTTGCCTTGATCTTCACATTGGTCGATGAAGTCAACCCTCATGGGCCTTTCTCTTGACGGCCACTGGGTCGATAGTTTGGCAATGGTCATATATACGGGCGGTGCAGGTACCCCTGCCTATATTTCTGACAGTAGCCCCCATAGGACTTAATGATAAGCTAGCAAATAGCTTCAAGCCCTCGGGACGTCGCAGTCTCCCCTGTAAGTTCTGCGTACTGTGAGTACATAGTGAGCATCTTCGGGTGCCGAAGTTTCAAGTAGTGCAGCTAGATATTTCCAAGCATAGGGGAGCCAGTATGTTGCCGTTCGAGTACCAAGAGCATTTCTCAGGTAGCGAGAATCTTCTTCAAGCATCGAGTGCGGTGGTGGTACACCGTACATCAAGGAACGTTGTTCCCTGGCGGCTGTAAGTGCCTGACTCGGGTAGTGCACCCCATATTAGGAAACATAGTTTCCTGGGTTTGGCCCTCGGGACGTTGTTAACATCACGTTCGGGTGGTGTACCCGATAACCGGAAGCATAGCCTCCAAGACATCGTAGATGCCATGCTAGGGTAAAAATATCGATGTACTCGAGAAATTGGTTCCCAACATTCTAGCGTGTAAAATAGTGGTTGCGCATCATTAAGCCCTAGCCATAAAAAAATAATGAGGATGGGGTAGGTGCACCTCCATCGCCCGCGCGTCACTAGGCTAGTTGATTTTTAGGGTGACCTGTGTGCAGGTCATTTGTTAACGAGCACTAAGGATGTCATGTTTTTCTTCGAGATCCATCGAGTAATGTGATTTGAATTTTCATGAGCCTCCTTAGTGGAAGAGCGAGGACATTGTCTCGAAGCCCTGAGGCCAATATAACAGTGTCCCAAGCGGGGCACCACTGTGGGCGAGTAACGAATGCATGAGCAGCTGTGGGCAGTTGGACTCATTACACTTCGAGCTAGTAATGGGTAGAATGAGTGAACGTCCACTATCACTAAAAGGAAGCACAGGACAAAGCCTGACCAGCGGGGGCACGTCATAAAACTCTTTCTAGATTCTAGGAGCTCGTACTTTGGTTACAGTCATGGGCCAACCTGTTTTTTGGTTTCCCACAAAGGGGCACACATCCGCTGAAATAAGGTACTTCAAGCTCGTCTGGGTATTGAGGGATTTACGTGACATTGAGTGTCAGAGGTTTTAGGATCATACTGGCGACCCCCTAGAAACCCCCTGACTCTAGTAGGGGAAGGGTCGATAGTGAAGAAGTCAGTACCGCTTACACCTGCTGTAACGGTAAGCCGGGCCGAGTACCCGATCTGAGTGTTAGATCACTCTACTACACCGGCTCGGGTGACGGTGCGTCGGACTTCAGGCCATGAGGCCCTACGGTTTCTGCGGTTGTGAAGAAGGGTTCCTTCTCGGCGAAACTGAAGTGTTCGTTTTGGCGGCACATTTCCCCACGTATGTCTCTCGGGAGGCGTCCCTCCGGAAATCGTGGGGACGTGGCATGGCCTCAACGGCACAACTACTCAGAGAGATTATTGGAATTCCATCGGCCGTGTGTGTCCCTTGTCTATAAAAACAGAGGAAGCAGAGGAGGGTTAGTAAGCCTTGTTGTACATTTTGCATTCTTACCTTCCGTTGTTTGCCGTGGTTTTCCTCGAGCTTTTGTTTGTCATCCATGGCCGACAACAAACGTGCGAGGGTGGAGACGGAGGAGGAGGAGACAACCAGGAAGCGTGTGTTCCAGGATCCCGTTCTTCTCCGCGAGGCGCTGGTGTGACTTGGGTAAGTATGAATCTGCCTCTTGTTTTGGTTGGCAGGAGGGATCTGAGAGAGTCATCCATTACAGGGTGGTATCAATGGTGCGCCCTGCTCTAAGACCCTCCGCTGATGGGGGTGCTCCGTCATCGTCACAAGTCCCGTCAGGACGGGGCAATGACGAGGGAGGCATTCTTGCCATGGTGCAGGAGGCCAACATGACGTGTGAAGCCCTCCATGATGTCACTCAAGAGGAAAGGCGACTGAGAGAGTATACCTCAGTCACGAGGGTGGTGCTTCACACCGCGTATGAGGAGGCCGGTGAGGCAGGACCGCGGCAGCGTCGGCCGAGGTGGAGCTCGCTGGTAAATTGGATTCCGCCTTCTTTGGGTTTTATTTGATCTAGATGGTGCGATTCTGAGTTTTTTCCTTTTTTCTCCCCAGGTGTTAGGGAGCAACTAGCCGTCGCGCAAGCCGAGGTGGCAGAATTGCGACGGGCCAGCAAGGGTCTGGCCGGGCAGTTGGCGGAGGCTGCCCGCGAGCGGAACAGTGCAACTGCCTGGGCGCGTTCCTCTGCTACCCTGGTACAATCCAGCAGCGAGCGTCACTCGGTGCTTCATAAAGCGGTGATCGCCGCCGTTACGATGATGCTATCGGTGGGGATGAGCATTCCCGTTCGGCTTTGATGCCTCCCGACACAGATCTGGGTGGTGGTGGCTCATGGTGTCCGCTATGGGGCCGCAGGAGCCTTGACCACGGCTCATCTCTGTCTTAGTCATAAGATGGATCTACGCGAAGTGGCACCCGGGTTCCCGACGATGGACGAGATTCCCGATGACATCGACATCCGTTGGTTGATTGCCGAGCTTAGCGATTATGCTAAGGCGATTGTCGCCGTTGTTGACGTGGAACAGGTCATCAAGGACGCCCCCCTTTAGAAGTAGATTATGTACCTCTTTGTGAAAGAAGGCGTAATAAAGTTTGGGCTTTGCAGTTATTCGATGTCTCTGCAAGTCGGATTCTCTGTGCATGGTGATTGTGTGTGATAGCATGTAGCCCCCGAATGCTCGGGTGGGTCAGCGTGGCACACCCGAGGGTTGGAGTCACATCACAACCGTCATGAACCCGTAGGGTAGTCGACGTCCTGAGACCGTCTTTGATATTGTGACAAGTATTGTCATGTGCACATAGCCCCCGAGTGTTTTGTTCGAACATCATTTGACTGGTTATCGTCACACTTGAGGTGGCATGCTAATCGGTTGGTGTAGCTGCGCCGATATTAGCTTCAAGACCCACAAATATCCCGTGAGACTTTTAGGGTCAAGGTGCTTGAAGGTATTTGTCACATGGGACCAAGGCTTCACTCAATCTAGGGAAAGAGCATGAAGCTTTGGTTCGTAGTGAGTTTCGATCAAATTCGGGTGGCTCACCCGGCTTGTTTGGAGCAGAATGATGTTGCTTGAAGCAAGCTTTTGTTCGGCATAGCCTGCACACCTTTTCATTTCTCGTCTTCCTTTATCTTTAGTGTTTGATGCTGGTTAAGACTTTAGACTAACTACCTGGGGATTATTCGACCAGAACGAAATGTCCTGGTAGAGTCCATGCAAGGTCTTGTTAAGTTACTTATACCATTTCAAGGCCTATGAGACTTCGATCGGCTAAAGGAAAAAAGGGAGCAGGTGTGCGGTCAGTAGGACGACCTCTTACTTCCCTGATCATAACGATAGGTTAGTGTAACCTTTGACCATAACAACTATAGATGTTCATAACTGGGTCAGTCTGATACAGCCAGCCCCCGAGTGATTTGGGGATATCCTCCTTGAGGTGCCCGGGAGCTATCAATACACATTTGCATCAAATGGATATATGTGAATTCTCGCAGAATGTAATGCAATGAGAAAAACATGAATCAATAAAGGTGAATTAGACATAACTGATCGTTGTCGACTGTCGTCCTGATGTTCTGCGTCCTCAAGGGCAGGAGTCGCCATCGGATCCAAGGCTGAGGAAGGTGATGCCGTTGTTTACATCCCTATGACCCTTCGTCATTCGTCTTGCTTGAGGGTAGCCTTTTTGTCAAAGGTGGGAGATCCGTTTAGATCCCGACCCTGGACAAGAAATGAGTCAGGAGCGATCAGATCCTTTGGTGGGCAAGAACATAACAAGACGACTAGTGCAGCCGCGCGGTTATGCATGTAGGCCAACTCGTAGATTTTTCGGCCTTGCTCGGCTTGGGAGGTGCTTTCGGTTGTACGGGCCCTCCCCTCGGGTGATTCTGCTTGGTAATCTGTTGGCTAATGGGGGTTCCCTTCTCGCCGAGGGAGGGATGACATCCCTCTCCTACCCGCGGCCGTTGGCCGCCAGATGCAAGTGTGTAGCTTGGATCGGAAGTATCCCCAAGCAGGGTTAGTGCTCGTTTAATCGACCGCATTGCCCTCTTACCCTTTTCGGTTAAGGAAAAGGTCTCACTCTTTCATCAGTGGGGACTGTCTGAGCTTCGGCTGCTTGTCCGGTGATAATTCGGTGTTAGTGCCCGATGCACGTGGGATGGCTTCATCGTCGTCGCTGTCAGAGTCCGAGTTCTCGAGTAGTTGGTTGCAGCTATAGTGAAAACGACAGAAAGCCTCTGGATCGATGAGTCCGGATACGTCGGTGTCATCCCACCAACCTTGTTGATTGGGGTGTCATCGACGTTGTCTCGGTTTGTTGGTTCTTGCGGCGGGTGTTCCTCCGTGGGAGGGTCAGTGGGTTCCACCGCCGCCTACGAGAGTGTCTCACCATGGGTTGTCATTGTATGCCCCGATCTTGTCAAAGATTGGGGGGAGTGATGGTGAGGTATGGGTATCGGATCTGAGGCAGAGTCGAGATCCATGGTTTTGCTGATGTGGAAAGTGGGGACGATCTCACCTTCTCATCCATCTTTGACAATAAGATGAGCGTAGTGCTTCAGGTATACCGCTAGAGCGGCCGGTCCAGCGTACACAGCCTCCTGTAGCCTGGCGGTGAAAGCATGGATCTGAAGGGACTATTCTCCTTCTTCGGTCGGCTCGGGTTCCTAAAGGCACAGGTCCCCGAATTGGTCGGCGATGAAGTCGAGCTTGCCGAAGGTGATCCTCTTGCCCGGCTGCTCCTATTCTGGTTCGTCGCCGATGTTGAAGATGACTCCCATCTTAAACACAAGATTAGTCTAAACGCAAAAAGGCCCCTACCTGTTGCGCAAACTGTCAGATTGTTTTGCTCCGGCAATATCCAGCAACGTGATCACATAGACAGAGTCAGATGGTAGCACACGAGACACAGAGATTTATACTGGTTCGGGGCGCGGTGTGCGCTAATCCCTACTCCAGTGATGCTGCTCTTATATTCGTATGCTCAATTACAGGGGTTGTTGCTCCTAGCTACGTGTAGATGGAATAGGTGGAAGATGGATAATCTGGATCCCAAGCCTGAGGTCCCTACCCTCCTTTATATAGTCAGGAGAGGTAGGGTTACAGATAGGGCAATCGGGCCAACAGATCGTTTCCTAGTTTGTTACACGATATGCGCAACAGAAAGATCCTAGTTGTTGTCCAGATGCGCCTGCCTTGGTTTGCCTTGATCTTTACATTGGTCGATGACATCAACCCTTGTGGGCCTTCCTCTTGATGGCCACTGGGCCAATAGCTTGGCGATGGTCATATATACGGGCGGTGCAGGTACCCCTTGCCCATATCTCTGACACAATGATTACCCTAACATTTACTCAAACCTAACTTCAACCAAGAACTTCTCTAGCATTTAAACCTTCACCATGTTCCCTGCTTTGTTTCCTTTGAGATCTAGAGTAGAGATTGAGTGATGATTTTGAGGATTGAGTGAGAGCTAAAATTTCTACCCTTAACCAATCAATTATTCATGAAGCTCATATTTGTGTTTATTGCTCTTTCCACCTAGACAAATAGGGGGTCACTCATCAAGTTTCCAAGGTCGTAGTAAGCCTCGGAACGTTTGTATAGCCCTGACAAGCTAGTAAGTAAACTTGGGCTCAATCTTTGTGGTTCCTTGAGCGAGATTTGGGTTGAAGGAGGTCTAGCTCTTTGTAGGAAGCATAATGCAGAAGGAGGTCTAGCTCTTTGTAGGAAGCATAATGCAGCCAAAGGCATGTCTTATGGTGTGATCAAACTTCGACAATCAAACCCTCTGTGTCTCTTGTGCCTAATTTCATGATTTCTTTGTTAGTTTTTGTGTGCTCAGTGAATTTTTAGGGGTTTAGATATAATCTACTCGTGTGTGGATTTTGTGTTGCATGTGACATGCATGGAATAGGTCAAGACACTCCCATAGGCCCCTAGAGAAATTGTAGACTTGATTTAGAATGTGTTGTAAGAGTGTCATTGTTAGAGTGTCATTGTTACATAGCAAAAATTGCCAACGATCTACAAATTTCTATGGATACATCACACATTTACAAAACATCCTCGACAACCTACGGATAATCTACACCTGTGATATCTCGTTGCTTGGAGTATTTTCTTTTCTTAATCAATTACATGAAATGGCTCTTTTTGTGTTATTGGCAGTAGCAAATAAAGGATTGGGCAAGCAAGATTGCAATGGCAGGAAATAAATTCATCCTTTTCAGATAATGAAGAAAATAAATGTACCCTAATATCCTATAAAAAAAAACAGAGTGTCGTTTTGATATAACAAACTAACCCCGCCCGTGGCTACTGAGACTGATGACTGAGCAGCATGTCTGCATTTGTCCGAACAACTTCTTCGCTGAAACCAAGCGCTTATTGTCATTCATGTCGTCGTACTACGACTCACCCAGCTGGTCTCATATAATTTCTCGCTTTGCTTGTCTTGTCTCGACGCGAGCACAGCGCCCTCTGCCAAGATGTCCAAGAGATCCTGAACAGCAATCTAGCAAAACGATAATGATCAGACTCAGAGAGGTTAATGGATTGTTTGATCACTACTACTACATGCTGAGAAAGGCTCATCGAGCCAGGACAAGATGAGGGCACATGCTCGTTTCCTTTGGGCAAGTGGGAGCGCACCAGCTAATGCTGCTGAATGCTCCCGGCCGGCCGGACACATTCTCTCTGCTCTGCAGCAGCACTCCACTCCATGGCTGGCCGCCCTTTTCGGTGGTTTTTCTATGTACGTGGCCCGGCCCGGACGCCTCATAAGGCCGTAACTATGGGTTTCGTTGTAGTGGTATTTTATGGGCAAACCGCATTATTAAAGCATGCAAGCAAAGCAGCCGGACTAATCACGTCCCACCTACATGATGAGTGACTCAAAAGGAGGGTTTGGGCATCCTGATTCCTGCGTCGCGACAGACAATATGAGTGCTCGCTCGGCAGGTATTCTGCTAACTGCTTCATGTGTAGTACGTATATTTATCGTTTTGCCTCCAAGAATGGTTAAAAACGCGACTGTAGATGTACTGTGCGGTGTTACACTGTTACTAGTACAGATACGTTGGGAGGAGCTTTAGAATCTAGGCAGAGAGAGAGGGTTGACTGGGGTTTGACTGGGCGCATGCATGCAGGGGATAAGCTGGCGACGTGGACAGGTCGAAAAGACCACGTGATCCGCAGCGAGATCCTCCGCTGAGGTACGGCCGGGCGCGCGGTACTCGCTATCCCAGATCCGCCACTGCATCCATGCGTCCATCGCGTGGCAAATGACACGGCCACTTGTGCAGCAGGGCAGGTGCAGCCTTGTGCGGTCTACGTTGCGTGGTACACTTCTGCCGTTGCTGCAGCTGCTGGCTGCTGCTTCACCAATGGAACTTTGCAGCCTGGCGTCCTGGCCGGCGACGGAGAGGATGGTGTGATCGTCGTATATAAAGATGCCGATACTGTTCCATCAATCAAATAGGAGTACATGCAGATGCATGGAGTGAGGATGCCGTCCATCGTTTGTTGGTTTTTGCCCGGTGGTCTTTTTGGTGGCTATCCGTCGTCCATCAGTGCTGGAGGACTCAGTACACAGTGCGACCTGAACGTAACTATGAGTTGTGTGTGTGTCATGAAAAGTGGTTCGATAAAGTTTTTAGTAAATAATATTTACAGTTATATTTTTAAATTAATTTATTATGAAAATATATTTCATAATTAATCTGATGGTATTTATTTGGTATCATAAATATGAATATATTTTTATCTATAATTGGTCGAACTTATATATACCTCTATATCTAATAATAAAGAGGTAAAATTTCAGGCTCTTTTTTTTGTCCATCCATTTTTTTTTGTCCGTTTTCCTCTAACTACCGAACGATGGAGAGTTTCTTCCGTCCGGACTTATATATATAGCTCGTGATTCGCGTCTAGATTGATATGGAGTCGGATTCTGAGATATAAACTGAATAGGAATAGATATCCTAATCAAATAGAAAAGAATAGATAAATACGACAGTTTTGTGGCCGGTTGGACTACATCACGTTTGTCATGGCCGTCGTGATCTATTTCGCGCTGGATTTTCTTCTCTAGCCGTTTTTCATCTATATATTCTATTGATTGTCCGTTTCTTAATTTTTTCTATGGCTTTTCTCAAACAAAGAGAAAGGAAATAATTATGGACTACAATGGATATAAAGTTCGATTTCAATACGCATTGGTTCACGTTCTTCATATTGCTTTGTGATTTGGACTCCGTGAACCAGGCAACAGCTCGCGTTGCCCACGTAGTGGTGTGCTCTAGTTGTCCGACCTCGACCTCGTCGCGTGAAACGGCTACACCCTGGTCTACTTGTTCCACCGCCTAGGGAGGCAGCGACCAGCCTCAGCCGGACTTCTTCTCACCCGACTGGGACTGCAATGTCGTTGGCGCGCTTCTTCATCATCGCATGGTCCGCGGCCAAGCTCAAGGACTTCGACGACTTCGCGCCGTCCAAGGCTATGAATGACACGTTTGTGCCGAAGTACGACTCCGTGGGCCCCGACGCACCTCCTGCTTCAGGTTGCTGCACGCGCTGACTTCCTGTTTGTTGGAACAAATCATCGCTTCCTTGATGGAGTTTGTGCATGCATGGCATGATTAATGAATAGAATGATTCAACGAGATAAGGATGGTGGTAAAGATGAAACGAAGTTGGGTTTGGGATTTGGCTGATGACCTTCTCCAGGTGCGGCGGTAGGCGCTCATCACGAAGATGCTCCACTTCGTCATCGACGGCAGTAGTGCCGTCCACTTCGTCCGGAGTTTCAGACATGGTCCAGCATCGCCCGCGGAGACATCACCATCACCGTCGTGCCCCAACCTCTTGACCGCATTCCTCATGCCCCTCCGGGAGTCCAGGCACGCCCAAGGCTGAGTGCCCTATTCAACCACACCCACGAGTATGGCGTGCGGTTGCACCTCCAGGCCAGCAATAACCCGTGGCAACAAGGCGGATTACGCCAGCACGATCCTACATGTGACCGGCGCGGTGTCCACCTTCCACGCGCTTGTGATCCACGTCTAGCGTTGCGCGTGCTGGCTCCCGATACCGAGTCCTGCCTCGGTGGTGCGCACCTCGCTCGGTGTCCGGCCACGTCGGCGACCTCCTGAACAACCCGCTGGGGTTTTGGCACTCGTTGGCTCCGCGGGGCGATGGGGCACGGGGAGGAGTATGCGCGGTCGCTGTTGGGCTACGCGGATCTGGCTGCGCTACCGCAGGGCGGGCTATCGGGCACGGACCTGCGCGTGATCAGCCTGGGGATGCTGGGTGGGGGCGAGCCAACTCTGCTGGGACCGACGCTCATGTACTTATATACAAAGTCATGCATTAATTTGATATACAAGCTTAATAAAACATTGTCATATTATTGATTGTAGCTTTAAAAGTAAAACACAAATAGATCTACAGCATTCCTATTCTCATTTCCTATGAATATTCAATTGCTTATGTTTTCTGTTGCAACGCACGGGCATATTTGCTAGTAATAATAAAGAGGCAAAATTTCTCATCCCTTTTTTTGGTCCGTCCATTTTCTTGGTCTGTATCCTCTAACTAACGCACGGGCATGTTTGTTTTGGATTCCAAAATTTCTCTCCAACTAATTTTCGTCCATCCAACTTCTTTTTCTCTCCCGAGTCACGAATGCATCCCCACGTCGGCTCCGTCTCCTATCAATGTACGTAACGTAGTCCAATCGGATGCCTGTTTCCGTACGTTCCGATTTCTTTTTCCTTCAAAGCATGTTCTTTTTTCCTATTTATTGGCTGGTCACATATAGAGGAGAGAGCACAAGTTCTCTCTTGCTTCTCGCTTTCTTATCCTTGAGCCTGGATCGATTTAGACTTGATTTGGATTTGGACGTAGACTTGATTTGGTTTTTTTTCTGACAACAGACTCGATCTGGATTTGAGATCGGACTCGATTTGGATTTGGAGGTAGACTCGATTTGGATTTGAGATCGGGCGCGCACACAAAGGCCTGTGGATGAAACCCGTCGAGGCTTTTTAGGTGGTAATAGATTGTTTTGTTCTCCCTTTCCCTTATCATATCCTGTTTGGTTTTGGTTCCTCTACCCAAGAGTGCATCTCCATGTTCTACTGTCTCGAGCTCAACAATGTGTAAGACAGGAGCGTTAACGGCGACGAGCCACACGCACACACACATAGATCGGCAACTGGATCCAACGCGCCGATGCAGATCCAGTTGCTAGACGTCATGCTTCACGTCGACTCCGCAACAACAACAACCACACCCATCGATCCGTGGGCTGCACCGTGCTATGCGAAAGGTTATTAATAAAATCTAAGTTGCAAGTTAACTAGGTGACCGCGCAATATGTATATTCCGTTGCAACGCACGGGCAGATACATTGAGAGGAGCTTGTAGAATCTAGGCAGAGAGGGAGGGAGAGAGGGGGTTGACTGGGGTTTGACTGGGCGCATGCATGCATGCAGGGGATAAGCTGGCGACGTGGACAGGTCGAAAAGACCACGTGATCTGCAGCGAGATCCTCCACTGAGGTACGGCCGGGCGCGCGGTACTCGCTCCCGCTCCCGCTCCTCGGCCTTCCCATCCATGCAGTGGCGGATCCATGGGGCTAGGTGGGCTACAGCCCTTAAGCTTGATTTTTGTCTTTAAATTACTGTAACTTAACTTCAAATCCATCATTAATCTTCAGCTTTAGCACCGCCACTGCATCCATGCGTCCATCGCGTGGCAAATGACACGGCCACTTGTGCAGCAGTGCAGGTGCAGCCTTGAGCGGTCTACGTTGCGTGGTACACTTCTGCCGTTGCTGCAGCTGCTGGCTGCTGCTTCACCAATGAAACTTTGCAGCCAGGCGTCCTGGCCGGCGACGGAGAGGATGGTGTGATCGTCGTATATAAAGATGCCGATACTGTTCCATCAATCAAATAGGAGTACATGCAGTGATGCAGATGCATGGAGTGAGGATGCCGTCCATCATTTGTTGGTTTTTGCCCGGTGGTCTTTTTGGTGGCTATCCGTCGTTCATCAGTGCTGTCCGACCTGAATGTTACTATGAGTTACGTGCCATGAAAAGTGGTTCGATAAAGTTTTTAGTAAATAATATTCACAGTTATATTTTTAAATTAATTTATTATAAAAATATATTTTATAATTAATCTGATGGTATTTATTTGGTATCATAAATATGAATATATTTTTATCTATAATTGGTCAAACTTATAAGGTACTAAAACGTGACACTGTGCTAGAATTGCATTATTTTTGAGACGGAGATAGTTCGTATATATGCTCATACGCTTTCTGACTGGTCCATCGTGGGGCTTGAAATGTACTGTGCTATGTACTATTGATCGAGATCAGTGGTGTATGCCCGGTTGAAAGGCGGCACCGTACCATAGAAGAGCCACTGTTTGGTATGTACTATTCCCTATTCGGTCCGTGGCCTCATGCATCACTCTCAATCCTCATCAGGTAGCATACGTACATGCGCATCCCATTGTATTACGGCGTGGATAAACATTACTCTGGGTTTGGGGTTTCTCACAAATCTCACGTGACTTTAGGGCAGCTAGTAGTGTGGACGCGGACAACGTGTCTATAGTGAACTTGTTTGTCGCCGAGCCGGACAATTACTGCTACTCTTCTGCTAGTATAACTATTCTTTGCACCCTTGCAAGTCACTAGGTTCCCATTACGATAGCGGTCCTAGACAGCAGCGAAGCTAGAGCAAATAGCAAAGGGTGCGCTTGCTTTATGAGTATAAGCATTTGAGTTGTAACTATGATGAAAATTTGGTTATAGCACCCACAACAATCAATGTAGTTTCGCCATTGTTCCTAGATCTCTAGGAGCAACTTCACAACTTCAGCAACTAAACGAGGCTGAAGGGCTGAGCTCTACACCATTTCTTCCACAATTTCGTTCTCTAAAGCTGAATGAGATCGAGGGAGTCTAAAAAACTGCTTTCGTCAAGCTCCTCAATCATGTGCGCGTTTCTTCTTCAAAACGCCCTCTATGGGGCTTGGGGCCACCGAGGCGCGCGCAGGGCTTCCGGGGGCTAGGGCCGCCAAGCGCAAGCACGTGGAGCACCAGGGGGCGGGGATGCGTGGAACCGCTAAAGCTTCGGGGCGCCGGGTCTTCTGCATGAACGAAGCTAGAGGCGGCGTCCTCACGAAGGGCTCACGAAACGATAGGGATAGGAAATCAGAGAAAGAAAAGGAAGGAAAGAAATCAAGGAAGAAAAGAAAAGAAGATAAGGACATTATAGGCATTTCACGTTTTTATTTACCACGAGGAACTATTTTATCAAATATTTTACCAAAACATTTTGATCTCCACCAATGAAGTTCCTCGTGGAGCCAAAGTTTAAAAAAAAAACTTCTTCACTAATGAAGCAAAGCTATATATACCAAACAAGCCCTAGCTAGTGCGTACACATTTTGCGGCCATTGGAGCGATATCATATCGTATGCGCTACTCCTGTGGTAACATTATATTATTAAGCCTCAGTCCAACATTTCAATGAGATAAACATTTTTAAGTTTGATTCTAAATAAATTTATGTATCATAGATATTAGTATTTTTACATACATTTAGTTGAATTTTTTTAAAAAAGTTTAACTCCTCGTTCTTGAGACGTGTATGTTTTTTTTTAAAATAGAGGAAGTAGTATACTAGTAGTACTACTATGTACGAGTATATAGTACAATCCTATCGGCCCTCCTTTTCAAACTCAACCGATATGATGTACTACAGTCCACGACACTCCAACTAGTACTACATACGTATAGTACAGTGCAGGGCACAGTGTATACATGTTGCTTTTAATCCTTGTTGGTCCTCTGGCCAAAACTGGAAGAAATAATGATATCGTCACTGGAGTAGTATACGCACAAGGTGAAGACAATGGCTACTGTGCCGTGAACATTAGCGACGTAATGTGAGCGTGCACGCAGCCAGCGCGTAGTACTCATCTCGTCTACATTTTGAATCTTGCCTCGATCCATATCTACCATACCAGCCTCTCTCTCTCTCTCCCCATTGCCGCCCTGGATCTTTCTCCCTAGCTACGACCCTAGTCAAAGTTTTGGATCGGCCTATGTGCACTGTGCAAGCATCGATACGAGGGCCTTGTTTAGATTGAAAAAAATTTCAAACTGATGAATAGTACCATTTTCGTCTTATTTGATAAATATTATCCAATCGTGGACCAACTAGGCTCAAAAGATTCATCTCGTGATTTCCAACTAAACTGTGTAATTAGTTATTTTTTTACCTATATTTAATACTCCATACAAGCAGCTAAAAATTGATGTGATGGAGAGAGAGCGAAAAAACTTAGAATTTGGATATAATCTAAACAAGGGCGAGCAACCGAGCATCGGAGCATGCATGCAGATGCAGCTGACCCGGCGCCGACGGATGCGCGAGGCAGAACCCATGCTGCCATGCATGCGATGGGCACTGTGCATGTCCGCCCCGGCCGGGCCGCGGCGCCATATGTCCATCGTGCACGCACGCATGCCCCCGCCACGAGGGGGCCGTCGTCCTTGAGGGCTGAGGCTGCATGCGCGCGAAATTGAAGGCATCGATAGTGACGCGCCCTAGACGGCTAGACTACACGCATGTCGACGTGGATCCCCGGAAGAATGATTGACACGCCTGCTGGACCCTTGATCCCTCATGTAGAACTGGAGCAGTACGTAGTCACCTTGCCTGTAGCTGCGGATCATGGCAGTGGCACTGTCTAGGAGTATATATCGATTATTATCGAAGCTGCTATAGCTAGTTACCTCAGCTCGTCATGATAAACTTATGATACCTACACGAAGTGTACATGCTTTGCTCTTGGTTCTCACCGTACTGTATGTACGTACGAGTACTCCTATGCCTTACGGAGTAGTAGTAGCTGGTTAGCTTCCGTCCAGCATCCAAGCGCATAGTCCATGATATCGGATATGCTGTGAACGGTGAATCCGTGATCTCCCTGCTAGTGATGCCAGTACTACGTAGGTTACAGATCCGGGTAGCATCTAGCTGGGGCACACCGCACTTGTCAGTGCCTCAGCTCCCTAGCTGATGAGGTGAAAAGAAAGGTACGGTGTCGTAGGGCCAGCCGGCGGAGCCGGGGGCGGGGCCATGGCCATCGTCTCTCTCTCTCTCTGGGCGTGAATGTTACAAGAGCATGCAGCACTACGGCCATTGCCTACTACTGTTCCGCCACGTGAAATGCTCAGCCTAATGGTCGCCAGGGTGAGTAAACCGTACCGGCCGGAGCGGCAGCAGTTCTTGTAGTTTTGCTCTAATCGTACGTATAGTACGTGCTAGTGTTAGTAGTACAGTACAGCAGTAGTAGTTAGCGCCTGCAACTGCAAGGTTATTAATTATTAATTAAGATGTACGTACGTCGGTACCTGCGTGCATGAGTACGTACAGACCCAGTATACCAGCAGCGCCCACCTGCATTGCAGTTACAGGGCCAAGAGGCCAAGAGGGAGAGCAGCCCCACCACCGTACCTTGCAGGCGCCAAACGAGACACGTTTAAAACCCGTGGATATACACAGCGGTCGGTGACGCCCGCTGGCTTTCTGCACCGGCGCGCGCGTCTTTCCACGTAAAATAACGGTAAGCTAGCTTGCGTTCAAAGCCCGGTCGTTTTTGGGTCCTCGCGCTCGCTCGCGTCCTGAGTCCTGACCAGGCGGGCGCCCCCGGCCGGCATCATGCATGCATGGGCCGGCCGACGACCGGAGCGCAATGAAAGACGCCATGCGCATCGGGAACGCCGCGTTCCAGAACGCCTGCACCGGCGCCTCTATCCTTGCCTTGTCTCGCAATCGCAATGAAGGATGACTGGATTCAATCCCGCTGATCGGTGACGCCTATGCATGCACAGACGGCGGGGATAGGTTCCCAGCTCTTCTGCAGGCACTCTGTCTCCGTCCCAAAATAACTCAATTCCTAAATTAATTTTTAAATCAAACTAAATCATTTTAAGTAAACTATCATAAATTTAACCAATTTTATATAACACAGTACTCTATTCATCTTAAAATAAATACATATATTTAAAATTTACACTAAAATAAGTACACTTCTTACTTCTAGGTATGCAGGGCCCAAGTCATGTTAGACTATCTCCAATGACGACACCCAAAATACAAAACTCATTCCATGTTTGGTAATGCTACAACAAAACCCAAAAGAGAACTCTTTCTACAAATGGGTCTTCAGGAGAGATACTCAAATTTAAGTTATGTCTCTCTTGCACCCAAAATGGGCCTCCTATATAGGTACTCAGTAGGAGGCCGAAATAGTACCGTCGGAGACCATTTTGGGTTCGGGTGCCCTAATGGGTCACCTGTTGGAGACAGTCTTAGGCTAAGATGTTGCATAGGCACCGGGGTCTACAATCTCTCTCTCGTTGACAGCTAATCTCTATCCTTTATGCACCACTTGACCCAATGGTGTGCACCAGGCGCCAGCTTCGTCCTCAGCGTTGCCTAGCCAAATATTAAAATGCAAAGTAGTTTGCTCAAAAATATGCTCAGCTCGTGATGGCTGGATTCAATGTTTTCTCCGTTTGGATTTCATTCTAATAATTATAATTAATTTGGGCACAGATTAATTAAGCTAATATAGTTGTATATGGAATATATTTGTATACTATTGTTAACCATAAAAGACAGATACTTATATGTTGCATTTCTACTGTAGGAAACGAGTTGAAGAGCATGCTATATGTTGCTGAGTAGAAACATAGCATGTTGATCCATAAAATCAATTGCTATCTCTCGTCCTATGAATTTAAGATAATCTTATATGTGAACTTGAGAAACTTATGAATGTCAAATTCCAAGCCAAATAGTCTAATCCATTAAATAGATTCCAATTCCTCTAAAATGAAAGGATCCAAGTGGCCCCTTAGAGTTTTTCTACATTTGACTCTTCCTCGTTCATATTTGGACATTTTAGCTATATATTTTACATTTACTTTGAGTTTTCTATTTCACAACTAATGGACACGCACATCCTCCACACGAACACATCCACCCACACTTCATAGGTCATTCACTTTGTATCACATGCATAGCTTCTAGTCATCTTTTAATAGTTACTAGGTGTTTTACAAAAAAAATAAGATTATAATATTATTACCTCTTGTTATAACTATTATGTAACGTGAACAATTAATTTGAGTGTAGTTGGTTACTTTTTACTATGTACGTGCTCGAGAAAAATACTTTTCCTATGTATAAAATGTCCTCAAAATATGATTTAAGCGAGCATTTTTTTAATATATGTATATATGTCATAGTAATGTATTTAAAAATATCATATCTTCCTAACTAAGCGTAGCTCATTTGTTTAAGATTCCTTATGGTAGAACAGGTCCACCTGGGGGTGTCGACTGCAAGGCGTCTGTGATGAATTTATCAATCTTGAGACTTGCTGGCTCAGCTTTTCGAAAAAAAAAATCATAGAGGTAGAGTTTAGGGTCTGTTTGGATCACCGGACTAAAGTTTAGTACGTCATTGGATAATAGGCTGAATGTGGACTAATTAAAAAAATCTTTTTCTAATGAGTTATACTCATCTATTAATTTTTTAGACCATAATTAGTTAATGTTTTGGCTTTCTATTTGGCATCAAAATGACTAAACTTTAGTTTAGTTCATCCAAACAGGTCTATGTGTGTACTATCATAGGGGTATGTGTTTGTGTGTTATAAGCGTCCACGTTTGTACTACGTATCGCAAAAAAGAATACCATATCTTATACTTTGTATATGGAGGCAGGGTAAGGTATTTGCTAAGTCAGCACTAGGGTCAAGTTTACTCTAGCTTTGCCCCTGTAGGTATATATTGTCCACCATTATGTAGGATTTTTTTTTACTTTCTCTACTTTTAAAGTGCAACCATTACATGCTCAAATTACTTTTAACAGGGTATATATGTAAATTCCAAATTTTTAGATGCCTTGTTTAGATGCCTTCAAATTACATTGTTTAGATGCCTTCAAATTACTTCAAATTTTTGGAATTTTGAAGGCATCTAAACAAGCCTTGTTTAGATGCCTTTAAAATTCCAAAATTTTACTTTTCGTCCTATCACATCGAATCTTTAAACACATGCATGGAGCATTAAATATAGATAAAAAAATAACTAATTGCACAGTTTGGTTGTAAATCATGAGACAAATCTTTTGAACCAAATTAGTCCATGATTAGACACTAATTGCCAAAATACACACGAAGTGCTACAGTAGCCAAATCCTAAAAGTTTTTGCATCTAAACAGTCCTGAGATCCAAACATCCCTAAAGATATTAAGCTGCATACGGCAGTCAGCAACAAGCGATAGCTACCTAGTACTCCCTCCGTCCTAAGATATAAGGCGTAACCATTTTTTATTCATGTCCCATGATATAAGGCGTGTTCTCTCACAGACATTAATGCAGTAGTTCTAGTGCTGAGAGAGAGAATTAAATGTGTTCTTGGTCTTTGAACCAGAGGTGGTTACGCCTTATATTTTAGGACGGAGGGAGTAGTATAGTACTCCCTCCGTCCGGTTGAATATGCAACTATGGGAAACGTGTCGTTCAAACTGTGTCAACTTTGACCAAATTTATAGCAAAAAGTATTAACATTTATGTCTCGAAATAAATTTATTATGAAAATATATCTCATAACCAATCTAACGGTACTTATTTTGTCTCATAAGAGTTAGTATTTTTTTATATAATTTTAATCAAAATTTGCGATGGCTGATTTCTCGGGATGTGAGAATTGCACCTTCATTGAGACGGAGGGAGTATATCTACTCTGGAACAGTTGGAGTACCTAGGCCCCTCAGTTTGAGGGGACTCCTCCCAAGCTCCGGTTCCTTCAGTAGAGCAGGCGAGCAGCTCTCCGAAACAAGCTCTTGCTACTCGTGTACTCCGTACTCCCTCCGTCCAGTTGATTGTGCAATTATAGAAAACGTGCCGTTCAAACTGTATCAACTTTGACCAAATTTATAGCAAAAAGTATTAACATTTATGTCTCGAAATAAATTTATTATGAAAATATATCTTATAACCAATCTAACGGTACTTATTTTGTCTCATAAGAGTTAGTATTTTTTTATATAATTTTAATCAAAATTTGCGATGGCTGATTTTTCGGGATGCGAGAATTGCACATTCATTAGGACGGATGGAGTACTGATGTACGCCTACGTCGATCAGACGACACCAAGAGAGGAGAGGCAGGGCAGGGAGAGCTCTCTTTTTCGTGCTCACTGCTCAGCTTTAAGGTGCTGCAGCAAAAGCTTTTGTGAGGTGTGTGTGCATGGGCAACAGTACAATACTGCATGCAGGCTAGGCTGGAGGTGTAGGATTTGACTGCTTGGCGCCCTTTGAAAGGAAGCAGTTGGAATTTGACTGCCTGCCTGTAGAGCGCGCGAGAGCTCTACAGGCTTTTGCTCCAGCCTAAAGTTGCTGCCGGATCCGTAGACTGCATGCAGGGCTCGTCCAACTTGAGAGCATGTTTAGTTTGCAAAAAACAAACCCAAAAAGTACTACAGTACCTGTTACATCGAATTTTACGGTATATGCATGAAGTACTAAATATAAGCGAAAGAAAAAACTAATTACACAGTTTGGTTGTAAATCACGAGACAAATCTTTTGAGCCTAATTAGTTTATGATTGGACACAAATTACCCAATAAAACGAAAAATGCTACAGTAACTGAACCCAAACTTTTTCACCAACTAAAGAAGCGCTGAATTGCTGAGAGGTCGCCCGGCTGGAGCTGCACCGGCCAGAGCCTGGGTGCAGTTTGACCGTCCAATGGATTGCTGCGGTTGCAACAACGTTTTACTCCGTCTCTTAACGTGTGTCGTTCGGAAAGCGTATCTGTGAGGAAAATACGGTTTTCTAGAGACAAACATTTATAGACAGAGGAATACATGACAAGATTCTAAAAAACGCACAGGACTATCGGAGAAAAGGCGGCCAGCCAGCCGGGTCCATTGATAATAGCAAGTTGGCGGCACCCCGACCCTGAATGTATATGGCTACGGGTTTGCATAAGTGCAAAAACTATCGTTCGGCTGTGCTGATAAGCCGGCTGAAAAACACTGTTGGCTGATTTGTTGTGAGAGAAAAATATTGTTTCAGCTGAAAAAACAAGCTGAAAAAGACAGATTATAAGCCGAATGAACAGGGCCTATGAGCCAATTCATGGATGAATAAGAATAGCATGTGGTTCGTGGACGATTTGGACAAAAAACAATCACCAAAAGAAAATATTCTTTAGAGATGCTGGATGAGCATGCCCCTAAAACTCTATTGGATGAGCTCATTTATATTTTCTAAGCTTAGTTACTAGTAAATAAATTAAGAATTATTAGTATGTTGTATTATTACTTAGTAATTGCCATGACAAGATTAGTTTTGATAAATGTTAATACGTTGGTTAATGCATGATTTGTGTGCCAACTAGGGTAGTAGTAGGAGTGGTAATTAACATATTTCATTTTAATTGAGTAATTATCATGATAAAATTAGTGTTAGTGCATATTTATTAGTGTACAATTAGTTTTTATTATTGAGATATGATTAGGCAGCTATTCTCATCGCACCCACTCTCATCCATCCAACCAAAAAAAAGGCTCGTTGAGATAAGTGTTGCAACACATACAAAGATTTTAGATCTCCAAACTCAAAACGAGCAAGGTAACCTAAGAGGAGTGAGGGCGTGATGAACAGACAGAAAGAAGGTGTGGAGAGAGTGAGAGATGGAAGTTTTTTTAAAAAAAACATATTACATGTAGAAAAAAAATAGAGAGATTCGTGTATGTCCGCCGTGGCACTTATTTGCAGTAACATTTTCCTGCAATATCTCTGTGAAGTTTGCATGTTCAAAGACTATGTACTACCCGACCACACCTCCGGATTTTACATCTCACTATCTAAAACAAAAAAATGTTGGATTTAATATGAGAGGTCCATATTTAATTTAATTAAATCAAATAAGTTCTAAGGCAATGCTAGGTGCAATAAAATGGTAGGCTAGATGTAGTGTGAACTTGTAACGGTTATAATTATGCTTGCGCGCGGTTACTAGTAACTCCAATGGTTGTGCTTGTAGCTACCAGTAACCCCATGTTTATGACAGTGGTTACTAGTAATTGATGGATGTCTCATGATGTCTAGGTTCATCCTCTACACTTCATCATCCACCTTCCGCGTTTATAAGGAATGCTTGCCTTCAGCCACGCGTACGAGACACAGATACTACACCCGCTCTTCTCTGCCAAGTTGCTTCCAAGTTTTCTCTGCTTCGGCCTTGTGTGAACGTAAGATTTGAAGCACCCGCGTCTACGACATCTGCACGGGTGTGCCTGGCGATCAGGCTTTTGGGGAGGGTCTAATGCGACTGCTCGCTGCTAATCCGATCGACGACATCGTCTTCTTCTTGCTGGACATTTAAGGGATTGCACTGTGAACATCGTCCTACATCAATTGTGGTCCGCGACATCGAGCAATGCACTATGTCGACCAGTGCTCATGGAGCCACCGGTGCCTTGAGCATGGGTCCCTCTACTGTGTATACATCTCTTAGTGAATATGTCCAATTCAGTATAATATCTGCTATGACTAGTATGTTTGTCATGTATTTTTTTTTGCTACTGTTGTTAGTAGTAATATATCACACATGCACATATATGTCGTTACAAATTTGCTATGATTTTTTTGGATTAAATTAAACATCAAAATACCTAATTTCCTTTTTTTGAGGGGAATAGAACATTTTATTGACCTTCATAGGAAGTACAAACGCCATCAGGCTGAGATACAAACCAAACATGTCTCCCTAAATCAGCATAGATACAACTCCTAGCTAGATTATGAGCATCCACATTTTATTGTCTCCCTTCATGGAAAAACTCAACACATCTAAATTCACTTCATCTAGCTCTAAATTTCTGGACAAAATGCCCATAAGAGCCGATACTTCCTTCACGAATGCCTGCGACGACTCCAGTGTTGTCATGTGCCAATCTGAAGTCCTACAGGGGCAAATCGCTAGCAAGAGCCAGACCCTCCTTGCATGCTATTGCCTCCATTGTTTCTGGCTCCAAGCTGCCTTCCATCACCATTGTTGAGGCCCCCAAGAAACATCTAGCGAAATCTCGCGCAACAGCTGCAGCGGCAACACTTCCTGAGCGCTTAGCCAAGAAATCATCAACGTTGATCTTCATCAGCCCTGATGAGGGAGGAATCCACTGAGCAGAGCTTCTCTGGACTACAGGCCACTCCTTAGCTTGTTGTTTCACCGATTGAAGATCAGCCACAAAACTGGTAACAAAACTATGTGTCGAAAGCGGGCTTTGGTAGATATCTTCATGAATAGCTTTCCGTCTTGCATACCAAATCACCTAAAGAGTAACAGTAACCCGAATTAGGTCTTCATGCTTCAAAGATTTCATAACTACGGCCAGCCAACCCCTTGCATCAAGATGCTAAAGCTGAATAATATGCTCGGTTATTTCTTCCTCCTCCAGCGCCCAGCGCCATATTGCACTCAAGGAGTGAGTGCCGCCACGAATCCCCAGCGTCGCAGATGGGGCAGGCACTGTTATCGGCCATATTCTTGTGGAGAAGAAGATCCTTCAATGGGAGGGAGGATCTGGCAAGCCTCCACAAGAACACCCGCACTTTGGAAGGGACTTTACTCCTCACAATGTAGACCACTCCTTTTGAACTGCTTGTCTGTCCGAGGCCCCGCCGATCCGGCTGGAGATTTACAATTTGCAAGCATTCTATATGCCGAACGGATCGAGAAGACACCGCCCTTCTCAAAGTGCCAAGCCTAGAAGTCTTGTTGTTGCCTTGTACTGAGTGGGATACTCAATATAAAATTCACATCTGATGGTGTAAAGAATACTATTAGCTTTACCCGATCCTAACTAGCCGCCATTGAGTCTATGAACTGACTGACCAGTTGAGGTGGGTTAGGCTAGCTGCTTGGCACCGACCTCCTCAAACCTGACGAAGGTAGCTAGTCCATTGTCCAGATGCTAGTTGTTTCGCCTATCCCAATCCTCTGAATCAAACCCTCCTTCAACACCTCTCAGCCATCAAGAATAGAACGCCAAATGCAGGAGGGATATGGTCCAACCTCGGCTGCAAGGAAATCCCTATCAGGAAATAAACTGATTTTGACACCCTGGCACTCAGCAAGCTTCCATCCTGCAAGATCCTCCATGCTTGTTTCGCTAATAGTGCAAGGTTGAATAACTCCATGTCTCAAAAACCAAGTCCACCATGGCACTTTGGTTGAGTCATCTCATCCCACACCACCCAACAAGTCTTCTGCTTCCCATCCATGCAACCCCACCAAAACTTCCTTAACAAGCCATCTATATGTTGGCACAAACCGTGGGCCAATCTGAAGCAAGACTTGGAGAAGGTTGGAATGCTTGAGCTACCGATTTGAAGAGAATTTCCTTCCCGCCAACAGAAAGGCATTGATCCATCCATCCTTGTACTCTGTCCTAGACATGGTCCATTAAATATTTGAAGGCTCCGTTTAACGATGATCCCAAATCTGAAGGCATACCTAAATATTTCTCCTTCAGTGTTTCATTCTATACCTCAAGGATATCCTTGATCTCTCCTCCCAAGCTTTGACTACAACCCTTGGCAAAGTGGATTGAAGATTTGTCCATATTTATTTGTTGTCCCAAAGCTTGACAATAAGTGCTCAACATGTCCTTCACCTCCCGGGTGCTCGCCCCATCTGCCTTGAAAAATAGTAGGCTAACATCTGCAAAGAGTAGATGGCTAACCATCGGAGCTAATGGTGCCACCCTAATACCATTGAGCGCTGGTGATTGATTTGTTGATTTCAAGAGGCACGAAAGGCCTCTGCTGGTAACAAGAAAAGATATGATAAAATCGGGTCGCCTTGTCTAATTCCTCATGATGGCACAAATGATTCCAGGCAGTCACCATTGATCTGAATTAAGAACAAAATGACGTAACCAACCTCATAATCATCTCCACCCAAACCTGATGAAAACCCAGCCGAAGCATAATAGCTCTCAAGTATGGCGATTCAATCTGGTCATACACCTTTCGCATGTCCAACTTGAGTGCACAACGTCTCTGGTCCTTGGCACGCTTCTTTTTCATAAAATGTAAACACTCATATGTCGTGATAATATTGTCTGTAATTATCCTATCAGGTACAAAAGCATATTGCTCTTCTAAAATTATCTCGGGAAGGATCACCTTCAGTCTGTTCGCCACTATCTTAGAAGCTATTTTATAAATTACATTGCACAAGCTGATTGGATGGAACTGACGGAGGTCCTCTGGATTCTCCACCTTTGGTATCAACACTAAAATCGTGTCGTTGATTAGCTTAGGATCATCATCCCCTCGTTGCACCCATAGTACTACCGAGGTCACTTGCGTACCACACAATTCCCAGTGGCATTGGAAGAAGTGAGCCGGGGAAACCATCTGGTCCTGGGGCCTTCATGGGAACATCTGGATCGGAACAACGCTTCCTTCACCTCTGTCCTCGAAAAAGGCTGCAACAACTTATCGTTCATCTTTGAGGAGACTCTCGCCAGGACTGTACTCAAAATAGGCTCCATATTGTGCACGCCTTCAAAATGAAGTAATTTTCCATATAAATTTGTTGCTAGCTCCCTCAACTCCTGCTCATCCTCGGTAAACTGCCCACTAGCTCTCTTTAGCTTGGTGATTTTGTTTCTCCATTGCCTACGGCTTGCACGTAGATGGAAGAACCGAGTGTTTCTAGCACCCTCCGCAAGCAACATAATTCTGGACCTTGTTGGCATTTCTTAACATGATCACCAAGAATGAAGGTTTTAAGTCCATCCCCGATAACGGTGTTAGAAATGCTTGTTGGCATTCCCTAGCATCGCTACTAGAATTGATTTATCCTAGCAGTAATACTAAGGAATATCAACCAATAGGTCATAACGTTTACAGAGGTTGTCCGCAAGCGTACGGATCTATCGTTGTAGCATTTCACCCGGAAGTATTACCAGGGTATCGTTATTTATATTTTCCTGTAGGAAGGCATGTAAGAGTTCTAGCATGGATATGAGCAAGATAGACATACGTGTATAACTAACCAGATGATCATACAAGGATAAACAGTCGTAGTGTAGATAGTGGACACACATACACATCTGATACTTCACTTAAGGGGGAGAGGAAGAATGAATAAAGAATAAAAGAATGACCTAATGGAAGTAGATATATCCTAATACAGTTATATGCTATGAACAAGTTGGATCATACATGTACATGAGCTAGAGTTGGGCCTATGTGAGATGGATCAGGAGGCCATCAAGTACTGATCTGTCATCAACCTCATGTGACAATTTATGTACTCCTACACCATGGCCAAATGTGGGGGATTACGAAGGACGGACAGGCCTGTCACCACCTGCCACCTTCCCCTCAACCATGGGACATGAAATGCATTCACCTGCCTCTATATATCTAGGCACCTCACCCGCATACATAGGAACCACCCAAATCCCCCTGGGTCCCCGACCCTACGGATCGACAGGTAAAGGACCTGGGCGTACCCGAAAGCATGATGAACCACCATCTCAACGTAAGTCTAAATCTATTCATGAACATAATATGAACTATGAAGCATCTAGTCAAGTATGACATGATCATGATATATGGACTATATTCTAGTTCATATAACCATGAATATATCAACTTGACTATACTCTAGATCATAACCACAACTATATTGATAAGATGAAGACATGACTATTTGGAGAAAAAAATAATTCTTTAATCTCACCCAATTCTTCTCCAAGGAGCCAAGCCCTCTAAGGTAGCTCTACTACTCCTCTACACTACACTACTACTAATCTAAGAGAGTGAGAAGTGGAGAGGTGGAGGTGGAGCTCAAGTGTGTGGTGTGTGTGAGAGAGAGCCCCTCCCCTCTCTTATATAGGGCCTAGTCAGGTCGATGTGGGGGAATATTCCCTAGCGCACCCCCGCACAACTAGCCCTTGGAGTAAATGTGCCAACACGTGAAGGCTGGGCCGAGGCGGCAGGGGGAGGGCGCAGCCACGCCCCTAGCACGCCCACGCCTGGGGTGGCCTGGCCCACCTCCTCCTTCGCATGGTTGCCCTGGGTCATGGTGGCACCGTGGGCTAGCCTTGGTTTGGTCCTGGGTTGGGCTTCTTCACTTGTTTAGCTTTTACACTTTCCCGAGTGGCGCCTTTTCGGTACTTTCCACTTGCATTTGATGTAAATTTCTGTAGAGTGACAAGTCTTTTGATACAAGTGGAATTCAGTTAGTAGCAAATGTATATGTGTGTAGAAACATGTAGTTCTTTCCTTTTTGGACTTATATTGACGATATAAATGTGTCGATAAGGACCGCCAATAGACCTTTGCTGCCATAAGATCTCCTCTCTACGATTTAGCTCCAAAATACGTTCCTTGATCTTTAGCTCAGCATGAGAAGGTCCAACTCGCCATCGGTCTAACTAGAGCTGCTCCAGCCTTACAGTTAGCTTGCGTAGCTACAATCGCATGTTCCCAAATGACGACTGTTGATGGTAGTTATCGTTCACCACAAACCGTCATTTTAACTTGAAGAAATGATTGAACTGGATCACCAATAGAAACTTAGGGGTTTAAATTAAAATTTTCCATGAGTTTTGGTGAATCTGTATTTTCAACAAGGTAATTCTAGAAAACCGAAAAGGAAGATCAAAATGTCAAAAAGAACCAAACTTAACCGCGATGAAAACTACTCCAGAAGGTTTCAGAGGATACCAGAAGATACCACACCACGTTGGACCATGAGAGGCTGCCAGGTGGGGATGGCTGGCCCCACCATGGTGCCGCCCGGTCCCACACAGTGGCCCCTGCCTGTCAGCTTCCACAAGCTTCCTCCACCGCCTCCTAGGATTGCATCTATACCGTTCTTCAAGTCGGTTTGATTCAAGAGCTCAAGTTGCACCCCAGGGCTATATAACCAGGCCCTGCCCTCCCTAGAGGAGACCTCTACATCTGCCATAAGTCAAGATTAGACCAGAAATTAGGGTTTCCAAAGATTAGAGAGAGGTCTAGTTCTTCAAGTTCTTAGTATAGGCTTTCTAGCAAGGTTCAAGTAGAGTTTGGGCTACTACTTAGGATTTCGGATCTGCCATCTGGAAACTGGTATTAGCCATTGTACCTATTTATTTATGACTTTGTGCTGCTTTAATATTATGTTATTACTTATTATGTTCCTAGTTTGCTCTAGTTTATTGCTTGATATATTTATGATTGATAATGAATATATGCATATGTTCGTAGAGCGCTTAATTCAGTACTCGAGTGAGTTAAGTGGTCAACACTATGTAAGCGTGGTGCTTAGATATTGTTTGCTTGTGGATGCACTCTATATGTCGGGTCATGTGGTAGATTGCGGATGTGACACTCCCGTTGAGTCCTTTGTTGTCCATTTCCCGTGTATAGAACGAGTAGAACCTCGATTACGAAGGAAGGGAAAGCTCTGTTCTCGAACTTCCCTAAGTAATGTTCCGTAGGCATAGATCCAAAGTTAGTTATACTATAGATGAGAGTAAATATGCTTGAGTGTACAAAAGGATTAGTAATTAGGAATGACATAGGAATCTTTTGCTCTTACCGGATCTCGAGCTTAGTCATACTACATTTGTGAGTCTTTATTTGTATCTCTGAAATACCTTTGTTACCTTTTGTTTATCATTTATTTATCACTTGACTTACCCCTACTAAAACATAAGAGTGGTTTAGATCATAAGTATACATATTAGTCAATGTCTCAATGTCAACTCAACTTCATAGCTCTTCCGTGTGGATTAAATATAAATAACGATACTCAGTATACTCCCGAGTAAAATGTTACAATGGTAATTTATTTGTGTGCTTGCGGATACTTAACTTCAATATTATTTTCTCAGAGTTTATAAGTGGCATTAATAATTTGTCAACAAAGCATTTTTGGCATAATGCTAGGGATGACAACTTAGTAAGAGTGATGCTAAGAAATGCCAGCAAGCATTTCTGGCGCCGTTGCTAGGAAAGAGCAATATGGCACAAGAGAATTGAAAAATAAATACTTATTGATAAAACCATAACTTTTGCTTTAGCGGGCTTAGCCTTGTATGTTTTTGTTCATATCTTATACAGGATAAGTGTAAGATTGGTTGTGATCCAACAACTCTCATCAATTAGAACAACCAAATCAAGAGGAAACTCAACACTAGTTTCTGAAGCTATGGCTGACAAGACTCTACGTGAGTTCTCTGCTCCAAGTACCGAGAACATTCGCACTGGACCAACACTCAAAACCGATAATCTTGAGTTTGAGCTCAAGCCAAGCCTCATCAACATGGTGCAAGCTACCCTATTTAGTGGAAAGGCACATGAAGATGCTTGTGCTCATCTTCAGAATTTTCTGGAGATTAGTAGCACAGTCGTTATCAAGAATGTTGCTCAAGACATCATACTACTTCGTTTGTTCTCCTTCTCACTTGCGGGAAGAGCGAAGCAGTGGTTCTACACCAACAAAGATCACATCAATACATGGACAAAATGTTCAAAGGCCTTCCTAGAAAGGTTCTTCCCTGTAGGCAAGGCTAATGCCTTAAGAGGAAAGATTTTAAACTTCCAACAGCAGAAAGGAGAGACCATTCCAGAGGCATAGGAGGGTTTTCAAGAATATGTTTCAGATTGTCCCCATCATAAAATGGAAGAATGGTCGCTCATGCAAAATTTCTAGCATGGATTAACTCATAAATCTCATGAATAACTCAATGCCACTGCTGAAGGATCATTTATGTCACTCACCCTTGGGAAAGCTGAAGTTCTTATAGAGAGGATAGCCTCTAATCAAGGCTGGTCATCATGCAAATGCAATAAGAGCGAAGAAGTACCAGAAGAGGTGTGTGCATTGTCAACCAAGATGAACGTACTATTGAATTGGCTCGAACATCATGACAACTATAAGAGAGATCGTCAGGCCATTCAAGACGCATTCAATGCTCAAAACAGATGTGGAGAATATTTAGGGGTTGAATTTCCTAAATCTCATGAAGATATAAACATTGTTATCAACAATTCTGCTCCACAGTAATAGAGGCAAGGATGGAATCAACAACCACGGTCTACCTACTAAGGTAAGTACCAAGGTAATTACTATAATTCTTCTAATTCTGAACAACCAGCCTTGAGGGATTTAATCTTAGAACAAGCCAGGATTAATGATAATATTTCAAAAAGGCTTGCTTTTAATGATTAGGTCCTAGAAAGTATAAATGCTAAAATGAATTGCTTTTCTTTTGCTATGAAAGATCAATTGAGCTTTAATAAAAAGATAGAATCACAATTAGCCTAGTTGGCTTCTGCTCTGCCTTTTGTCACTAATCTTGAGAAGGTCAATGCCATAACCACAAGAGGTGGCAAGTCTACTCGTGATCCACCAAATCCAACAAGGACAGGTAAGACACGAGTGGTAGTGCAAGAGGAGAAGAAGGACGATGAAGTTGAAGAAGTTATACCACAAGAGCAAGAGTTGCTACAAGATTTTTATGACACCACTCTCCTACCATTTCCACGCAGAAATCAAAAAGTCAAAATGGATGAGCAGTTTGGTAAGTGTGTGGAGGTAATTCAAAAGTTATATATCAATATTTCATTACTAGATGCCATTCAGGTACCTACCTACACGAAGTATCTCTGAGACATCCTCAACAACAAAAGACTACTGCCCTCCACTGAGATGATCAAGTTAATGGAGGAGTGTGGTCCGGCCATTCTAAAGACGTCACCTGTCATGAAGAAGGATCCAGGATGCCCCATGATTGATTGCTCGATCAAAACCCAGAACTTTGAAAATGCTTTATGCGATCTTCGAGCAAGTGTTAGTGTCATGGCCAAGAAGGTCTTTGACAAGCTTAGCTACTCAACACTCACACCAACATCGATGTGTCTACAACTAGCCGACCAATCGGTCTGCTACCCTGCAGGAATTGCCGAGAATATTTTGGTAAAAATCTAAAACTTTTTTGTTCCTATAGATTTTGTAGTACTTGACATGCAGGAGGACATGAAGACACCTCTCATCTTGGGAGACCCTTCTTGAGTACCACAAATGCCCACATTGACGTTGGAGCCAGAGAAATAAAATTCAACATTAATGGAAAAGAAGAGTGGTTCGCTTTCAAGCCAAGACCGAAACAATGCTCCAATTTGGAGTGTCACGAGAAGCAAGTATCAAGGTCTCCATCTTCAGGACCGAAGAATACAAACGAAGATTAAACCTGAATGGAGAAGTCCGGTTCGGCGGACTTAAAAATCCTGAACCCTTGCCGGGAGGAAGAATGAGTAAGTTCGTTAACAAGGTCAAGAGTGCGGTGTCATTCCGCTCATCAAGGAGTCGTTCTTCATCCTGTACGGGTTCTGATATGGAGGTTGTAACACCCCGGGTGTTATAGTGCTAATTAATCTGCCATGTCATCATAATGCATTGCTAATCACACCTGTTAGGTTAACATTGTTATGCATCAACTAAAACGAGTTTATTTCATTAGGTTGAATGTGTTTCTCAGTGGTGTGCTCCGAAATCGAAAACCCTAATTTCGAATACCACCGCAAATACTTAGTCCATACCCTGCGTAATTTGAAGTGCGCGACTGTGTTGCACACTAGTGTCAAGTGTAGGGTATGAGCTCAAGTACAACATCTAAAATGAAGCTCCAAATTGAGTTTGAATTGGAGTCCCAAAACTTGTCGCGAGTTTTTCCGATTCGAATTCAAATTCAAATCTGGGGAGAAATGTAAAACAATTTCAAAAATAAATTGGTCAACCAAGTGTGACATTTGGTCAACCATGTCATGTTGGTCCAAATGATGCCCTTGGGTGAGGTTTTGATCACTAAGTAATCACAAATCAAAGTAGAAACAAATTCCGATTTGAAATCCCTCCAAAAACCCTAAATTTTTTAAAACCCTGTTTTACCCCTTTTGAAATAATTCAAAATCTAAACAAAATTTGGGAAAAAGTTCAAAACCAAGTTTGTAGAACTTTTTAAGGGCTACAACTTTGGTGTTTTGAGTTTTCAAAGTTTTAGTGTAAAATGTGGAGTAATTTTGAAAATAAGCAAATTTCAGTTTTAAATCATTTTTGTCCCCAAACTAAGATTTTAAAATGGAGGCTGAATTTGAAAAAGTTTTGAACAGCAAAGTTGTAGATCTGGTCAAGATAAACAACTTTGATGTTTGGAGATTTTGAAGTTTCAATATAAAATCAAAAGTAATTTCTAAATTACCAAATCTGAGAAATGTGTCCCTTTTTGAATTTAAACTCAAATTTCAAAATCCAAGCAGAATTTGAAAAAGTGTTCAATACCAAACTTGTAGAGCTTGAAATTCTGAAGATTTCATACATTGGAAGATTTTCAAGTTGTTATACAAATTTGAAAGTAATTTGAGAAAACAGTTGGATTTCAAATTTGGGGGGGGCAGCTACAGTGCGCCGGCGTATCACCGACGACCACCGCGCGGTATGGGCGCCGGCGAAACGCCGGACGGCTTCGGCCGGCTTCCAGGCGTGTTCTCGATCGCCAGCTCGATAACTCGCGTCTTCTGGTGAAGTAACCGGGGTCGTTGCCTATATATACGTGAGTTCACCGTGACATTTTTCATTTCCGCCATCGCCGCCGCCGCGCAGCTCCACCGCTCGCCGCTGCCGCCACCGGACCGCCTCCGGCCACGCCAGTCGCACCAATAGCATCGCCACATCCTCGCGCACCTCGTGAACCATCCGTGCCAGCCCAATTCCGCCGGAACCACCGCGACCACCGCTTCCCGTGCTCAACTCCGGCGACCAAAGCCGCTCTCCGTGGCCAGAGCACTCCAGCCGCTCCCCGTCGCCACCAAGACCTCCACTGCAATCGCTGTGAGCTGCTAATGCTTCCCGACCCTTCAATTTGATCTCTACCGCCTTGTAGTCGCCGGCGTGCTGCTTCCGCGGCCACCGTGCCGCCACTGTCGTCGGTAATGGGTCACCGGAGCTCGAACCGTAGACCTACCGAGCAAAATGGAGTCGTGGGGAGGTGTAGTTAGCGTTGGTGAAGTCGGTTTGCCGTTTGGGTCACCGGTAGCCGGCCGGCCACCGCGGGCAAGCGCGCGAGCGCGCGGGAGAGCGAGAGCGAGCGGGAGGTGAGGGATGACAGGTGGGGACGAGCTGTCAGCGAGAGAGAGAGGGAGGCGACGCGCGCGGGCGAGCGAGCAGGCTGGGCCGCGGCTGGGCCGTCGTGTGCGGGCGCGGGCGCGCTAACGGGCCGCCGGGTTGGGCCGGACCGAGGAAGACAGCCCGAGTTCGTTTTTCGTTTTTGTTTTTCCTTTTTCAAATAAATGAATAGTGTTGTTATTTGTTTATTTGTTTAAAAATTGTGTAGAGTTCCAAAATTCATGAAAATTTTTGTATAAGCTTCTCAATGTATAAACTATCTAGGAAAAATATTAAATCATGAATTTGAATACTTTATGCAGTAGAATTAATTGGTTCCAATAAAGATTAAATGCAACTTCCAGTAATTTTAATAATTAATTTATTTATCCAAAAATTATGAAATTAATTATGGCACTGTTATAAATCATTGTTAACCCATAGAAAAAGTTTGAACTTATTTAGATAAAGTTTGATCAACTTCTAATTATGCCCTAATTATTTAAATAGAAAATAAATGTTAATTTGAGAACTTTAAGTGTTGTGTGCCTTTTGATTGAGTGATGTCCTTAGGTCACTACCCTTTTGTGATCTCTGGCACTTTAATTTCATGACTGAGCTCGTTAGTAACTTGTCAGGTTAAAAGCTGGTATCGCGGAAACTCGTTGCTACTAGTTAGTAGGTTTTCTGTTTACGACTGTACCGTGAAGGGAAGTTGTACTCGAATAGTAAACGTGGCATGTTATCATCAAGCATCATGTTTATCATTGAGCATCATGTTAAAGCATGTTATGTATTCGTGTAGTCACCGCTTTCGAGGAAGCCGAAGTCACCGAGCAGGTCTCCGGAGAAGAACGATCGTCAGTGGGTTCCGGACCAGACGTTGGAGTCTCCGAGTCTGAGTCAGTCGTCGTGTCCGAGCAAGGCAAGCCCCGGTGCATTTAAACCCTACCTTGATATTTTTACAAATGTTTTATTATGGGTTATTGCATTAAGTAATTAGGAGTTGAGTGATAACCTAATTGCTGCATTATCATCCTTGATTATTGCGATATTAACCTTGATACCTGTTTTACTGAAAATGCGTAGTATGCTTTGCTATGCTTAGAAGTTAAGCTTTTAAATGAAATGTTTACTCGGCCATGACGGCATACTTAATGAATATTGAAAGACGAGAATGAACTTGAAAGATCGGGCGGGTGGTTTGGCCACTGCTAACATGCATTGAGAAAGGAGTCTCAATGTAATGTTTCCGCCTTGTCAGTTAAGGACCGTCCGTTGTATGGCCCGCTTGTGTTTCGAGACTTTGCAACTAGCCTCATGCCTTGGGTAAGCCCAAAATGTTGGTGATTCCATTACGAGAACGTCCAACCTCGCACTAGGAGTGGAGAGATGGCGGGAGTAGCGTGTACCCTCGGGGCTAGAATCGGGCCGGGTTCGAGGAGTACTGTACTCTCGGGTGGCGATGGACACGTTCTGGTTTTGGGAGATCTAAATGAGGGTTGATATATGCAGATTCGGTTCTACATATGTCGTGATGTTAGGGATCCCCAGCTGGGTATAATCGGTTCGAATCGTCGTTGCTCCTCGGTTATGGAGACTCGATCACCTGTCCTGCATCGTAGTTAAGAACTGGAATTGAAAGAAAGAATGAGAAAGGTTTTGATGATCATCACTTTGATCTAGATTAGGATCACCTAGAGTTGGTTAATGAACCATCAATGGTAAAAGTAAAATGTTGAAGATAAGGATTTATCTTAGTAAGCTTTTCTGCAAAAGAAAATTTTGATTCTCGATCACCCGTACCTTGATTCCCTAAAGCTAGCATGCCCTTGGAGTCTTTGTCTTAGTCGGGTAAGTCTTGTTGAGTACTTTTGTACTCAGGGTTTGTTGAACCCCTTGTTGCAGGTGCGGTTCATGAACAAGTCTGTTTCGAGCCTTGTTGCATGACCGTCGTGGTTGAAGAAAGCGACGAAGAGTAGACTGTGTGGCCTTTGGGCAAGGCATCTCGCTTGTGTGATGTAATAAAGTTACTACCGATACTTCTCTACTATGGTTTGTAATAATGTACATAAGGTTTGAAGTTTGAAAACTGGTTTGTAAACCTATGTTATTGTAAGACTTCCGCTACTTTACTCTGTTGAATATTTTGAATAAACTGTTGTCATATTGCAATACTCCTGTGATTGGATCCTGTTCGGAGGAAAGCAGGCCTTTTAAGTTATGGTGAACATAAGTACGACTGTCAGAGGTCATTATGGCAATGACGTGTACTTGTGGGCCATCATAATTAGGAGGTTCTGTGACAGCTGGTACCAGAGCATAATCACTCGAGTTATTGTAGTATTACTTTGCAAAACTTCAAAACGTTTTGGGTCAAATAAACTTAATATTGATATTTTGGGTCCAAATTGCTTTTGCTTATCTTAATCTATTCTATAGTTTCCTTAGCTCATATTTGAAAGCTTCGTAGTGAAGTATCATGTATAGTGCCCTATGTTATAAAGTTTGCTTGTGTTACTTAATCTTTCTGTTAGATCGTAAGTACGGTGCATGCATCATATTTAATTAACCTGCTTAAGTTACCTTCCCTTTTAAAGTGGTTTGGGTTAAGTAAGGTTCAATCCTATTCATGCTAACCTTCAGATCCCTCTATCTATTCTCATCGTCCTAATTCTATCTTGCTTTAGGATGGCACGTGTGAAGACAACTCCTCGCAAGAAGAGTGGACCGCAGGGAGTGCCGCGTCATCAGTTGACTGCCAGAGGTGATGGAGCAAGCAGTAGCCGTAATCCGAACCCGGATTCGGAATCAGAGGTTGCGAGGCTTACATCAGAAGTGGAGCGACTGAAGCGCAATATGCGTTTTTGGAAGCAGTTCCAGAACGAGTCTCTGGAAAAGGAGACAGAAGCCAGAGCTCGTGTTCGTGAGTTGGAGCTTTATGTGACACACCTGGAGCAGTACAATACTGTTCTGCATGAGGAAGTCCATAGGCTAAATGATCTGATGAATCCCAATCATCAGCCCCAGGCAGTAGAAGATGATGTTGGTACCGTGGTTGTTCCTGATGGAGAGGACAATGAGGAAGATCCGAATGAAGATGAACCCATGATGGAAAGTGGGGATGATGCAAGTCATGTCACTGGTGCAAGTGTTCCAGAGATTGATGATGAAGTGATCGTGATCAGCGATGATGATGAGGAGTGAAGTGTTGACATGGATGGCTATGTAATATAGTAGTCTTTCCTGCTTTCTAAGAACCTTAGTGGGTAGTTTCTTGCTTGCGAGCAAGTTTGTAATAAAATAATGTAAGATAAGTTTGTATGTGTATACAAGTACTGTACTAACTGCTTTTTAATTCAATAAAGCGATGTAAATAAATATGGTTTGTGTACCACAGATGGACGGTACCGGAACTTCTCAGCAAGGGGACAATGCTCCGAATCCCCCACCGTTTCCACCCACCTTGGCAGAGGCTATTGCCGCTTTGGTTAATGCCACTACCTTGATGGCTCAGAATCAGAATCAGAATGGAAACCAGGGTCGTAGAGGCCGTAACAATGGAGGGGAAACCACTTATGTGGATTTCACCGATACCCGTCCACCAGTGTTCTCAAGGGCAGATGAGCCGCTAGAGGCGGATGACTGGCTCCGTACCATGGAGCAGAAGTTTGAACTGTTACAGTGCACAGAGCACCAGAAGCCCGTGTTTGCAGCGCAGCAGCTTAGAGGTGCCGCAGGGGCGTGGTGGGCGAATCTGGACGCCGCACGGCCTGCTGGCCACCGTGTCACTTGGCAGGAGTTTCGTGAAGCCTTCAGAGCACATTATATTCCAGATGGTGTCATGGCCATGAAGCTAGAGGAGTTTCTCTCGCTGAAGCAAGGGAATCAGACAGTTCTGCAGTACGTGGGCAAATTCAATCATCTATCCCAGTATGCAGCGGAATATGTGAACACCGATGCGAAGAAGAAAAGCTGTTTCATGAGAGGATTGAGTACCAGAATCCAGGAAGCATTAGTCACCTGTTACAATGCTACATACCATGAGATAGTCAACGTGGCTATTGCGTCAGAAGAGAAGTCCAGACTGCACAAAGAGTCGAAGAAAAAGAAGCCAGTGTTTTCAAGCCCGTCTGGCGGCATTAAGAAGCGCCAGAAGTTTATTTACCACCCTCAGAACCATTTCCGCCCAACTTATCGTCCACCACAATACCAAGCTCAGCCGCAGACGTTTTATCGTCCTGCCGCAACCCCGCAATATCCACTACAGCCGAATGCCCCTGGTATTCGAAACCAGACTCCAGCCACCCATAACTTTCCCTGCTACAATTGTGGAAAGCCAGGCCACTTTTCCAAGGACTGCCCGTATCCAAGGCAGTACAATCCTAACTATCCCAGAGCTCCCGTACCACAACAGCAACAATCTCAGAGCAAGAATAATAATCTGAATGTTCAGAAGGGTAAGGGTGAGAAGAAGAAGACCGGACGTGTGTTCTATACTCAAGCAAGTGCAATCCCAGAGGGAGAACCTGTTATGATGGGTATGTTCCCTGTTGCTAATCATCCAGCAGTACTGTTATTTGATTCAGGTGCATCGCATACATTCATAAATCGCACCTTTGTTGTTAAGCATGACATTCCAATCATGGGAACGCAAGAAGAGTTCTTTATCCAGTCGCCCGGGGGACGACTGTGTACTAAGGAGATGGTATGTGACGTACCTATAGAGTTAGGTGGGCATATATTCCCTACCTCAATGATAATATTACAGAAACAGGATATAGATGTAATCCTGGGTATGAATTGGATGTACCAAAGAGGAGCCCTTATAGATGCCCTGCACAGAACTATAAGGTTGAACCTGCCAGATAATAAATCTCATCTTCTTATCCAACTTCCTATTCCCAAAAGAACAGTTGAAAGGATATGTGCAACTGTAGTACAAGAGGTTTGTGATATACCGGTAGTCTGTGAATTTCCAGATGTGTTTCCAGATGATCTACCAGGTCTGCCACCAGACAGAGATGTAGAGTTTGTGATTGAGTTAAAACCGGGTACTGCCCCAATATCCCGGAGAGCTTACAGAATGCCACCCAATGAATTGGCAGAACTCAAGGATCAGTTGCAAGAGTTACGTGACAAAGGTTTTATCAGGCCCAGTTCCTCACCATGGGGATGTCCAGCTCTGTTTGTTAAGAAGAAAGATCAGACCTTAAGGATGTGTGTTGATTATCGACCGCTAAATGAAGTAACCATTAAGAACAAATATCCGTTGCCGCGCATTGATCTGCTCTTTGATCAACTTGCGGGGGCAAAGGTATTTTCAAAGATCGATCTTCGATCAGGGTACCATCAAATCAAGATTCGACCTGAAGATATCCCAAAGACTGCATTCACCACCAGATATGGGCTGTATGAATACTTAGTTATGTCTTTTGGTCTTACCAATGCACCGGCACATTTCATGTATCTGATGAACTCAGTTTTCATGCCGGAACTTGACAAGTTTGTGGTTGTGTTTATTGATGATATTCTGGTATATTCCAAAAGTAAAGAAGAGCATGTTGAGCACCTCAGAGTTGTTCTGAATCGTCTGAGAGATCATCAACTGTATGCCAAGTTCAGTAAATGTGAGTTTTGGTTAAAAGAAGTGCAATTCTTAGGCCATGTGTTGTCAGCTGAAGGAGTAGCAGTAGATCCTGGCAAGGTGAAAGATATTCTGAATTGGAAACCACCAATCTCAGTTCATGAAGTTCGAAGTTTTCTAGGAATGGCGGGTTATTACCGTCGATTCATACCTGACTTTTCAAAGGTAGCCAAGCCAATCACAGAGCTGTTGAAGAATCAAACCAAGTTCATATGGTCTCCAGAATGTGAGAAAGCTTTTAGAATTCTAAAGAAGTCATTGACAACTGCTCCAGTTTTGGCACAACCAGATATAGAAAAGCCATTTGATGTTTATTGTGATGCCTCGGGTATCGGCCTTGGTTGTGTATTGATGCAAGAAGGCAGAGTCATTGCTTATGCCTCGAGACAGTTGAAGCGCCATGAAGAACATTATCCGACACATGATCTTGAACTAGCAGCTGTGGTTCATGCATTAAAGATCTGGCGTCATTACTTGCTAGGCAATACTTGCCACATATATACAGATCACAAGAGCTTAAAGTATATCTTTACTCAGTCAGAATTGAATATGAGGCAAAGAAGATGGCTTGAATTGATAAAGGATTATGATTTGGAAGTACACTATCACCCCGGAAAAGCAAATGTGGTTGCTGATGCACTCAGTAGAAAGGATCATTGCAATTGTACGACTGTGAAGCCAATGGATTACAGTTTGTGCTACGAATTGGAAAAGTTGAATATTGAAATAATTCAACAAGGTCAGTTGACTAATGTCACAGTAAAATCAACAATCAAAGATCAGATTGTATCTGCTCAGAGAAATAATTCCGGAATAACTCACATCAAAGAAAAAGTTAGAACAGGTCAACAGACAGATTTCAGTATTGATGATACAGGTGTGCTGTGGTTTAAGAACCGGCTAGTGGTCCCAAAGATTCCAGAGTTACGTCAGCTCATTCTAGATGAGGCACATAGTACAAGGTTTTCTATTCATCCAGGGAGTAATAAGATGTATCAGGATTTGAAACAGAGATTCTGGTGGACCAAAATGAAAATTGAAATTGCGAAGTATGTTGCCAGATGTGATACATGTCGAAGAGTAAAGGCTGTACGTCTGAAGTCAGCAGGGATGTTGCAACCATTGCCCATTCCGTCTTGGAAGTGGGATGATATCGGCATGGATTTTATTACTGGTTTACCCACAACTTCAAGGGGGTTTGATTCAATCTGGGTTATTATAGATCGACTTACTAAGTTAGCACATTTTCTTCCAGTAAAAGTGAAGCACTCCACTGTGACACTTGCAAAATTGTACTTTGAGCGGATTCTGAGTCTCCATGGGGTACCAAGAACCATTGTATCTGATAGAGGTCCACAATTCGTCTCCAAATTCTGGATGGAGTTACATAAGTCAATGGGTACCAAAGTTATACATAGCTCAGCCTATCATCCTCAGACTTCGGGACAGACTGAAAGAGTAAATCAAATACTAGAAGATATGTTGAGATCTTGTGCTCTCACTTTTTGAGATCAATGGGATGAATGTTTACCCTTAGCAGAATTCTCATACAACAATAGTTATCAAGAAAGTATCAAAATGGCACCGTTTGAAGCATTGTATGGCCGCAGGTGCAGAACTCCCTTGAATTGGTCAGAACCGGGAGAAAGATGGTTTTTCGGTGTTGATCTTGTGAAACAAACAGAAGAAAAAGTTAGACAGATCCAGAATAATTTGAAAGTTGCTCAGTCCAGACAAAAGAGTTATGCTGATAAAAGGCGTAGACCTTTGATATTTCAAGTAGGGGATTATGTTTATTTGAAAGTGTCACCCATGAAAGGAGTTAATAGATTTGGAGTCAAAGGCAAACTCGCACCACGTTATATTGGCCCATTTCAAATTGTTGAAAGATGTGGACAGGTAGCATATAAGTTAAAGTAGCCTGAACAACTGTCGGCTGTGCACAATGTATTTCATGTATCGCAATTGAAGAAGTGTCTTCAAGTGCCTGATCAAATTGTTGATGTTGATGGGGTTGAACTTGAGCCTGATTTGACATATTCTGAATATCTTGTCCGAGTCTTGGATCGAAAGGATCGTGTTACCCGGAGTAAAACAATTAAATGGTACAGGGTACAATGGAATCAACATTCAGAAGAGGAAGCTACTTGGGAATCGGAAGACTACCTGTTAGAAAAGTTCCCGGAGTTCTTTGCTTCTATCTAGGTTGCAATTTCTTCTTTAAATTGTAACCTATCCTTTTAAAATCTTTGTAATGCAGAAAACCCCTATCGGTTTGTAGACAAGTCTTGGACGTGTTTGCTTGACACGCTTCCTGTTCCATTACTTAACTCAAGGCTTTAAATCTCGGGACGAGATTTCTTTAAGGGGGAAGGGCTGTAACACCCCGGGTGTTATAGTGCTAATTAATCTGCCATGTCATCATAATGCATTGCTAATCACACCTGTTAGGTTAACATTGTTATGCATCAACTAAAACGAGTTTATTTCATTAGGTTGAATGTGTTTCTCAGTGGTGTGCTCCGAAATCGAAAACCCTAATTTCGAATACCACCGCAAATACTTAGTCCATACCCTGCGTAATTTGAAGTGCGCGACTGTGTTGCACACTAGTGTCAAGTGTAGGGTATGAGCTCAAGTACAACATCTAAAATGAAGCTCCAAATTGAGTTTGAATTGGAGTCCCAAAACTTGTCGCGAGTTTTTCCGATTCGAATTTAAATTCAAATCTGGGGAGAAATGTAAAACAATTTCAAAAATAAATTGGTCAACCAAGTGTGACATTTGGTCAACCATGTCATGTTGGTCCAAATGATGCCCTTGGGTGAGGTTTTGATCACTAAGTAATCACAAATCAAAGTAGAAACAAATTCCGATTTGAAATCCCTCCAAAAACCCTAAATTTTTTAAAACCCTGTTTTACCCCTTTTGAAATAATTCAAAATCTAAACAAAATTTGGGAAAAAGTTCAAAACCAAGTTTGTAGAACTTTTTAAGGGCTACAACTTTGGTGTTTTGAGTTTTCAAAGTTTTAGTGTAAAATGTGGAGTAATTTTGAAAATAAGCAAATTTCAGTTTTAAATCATTTTTGTCCCCAAACTAAGATTTTAAAATGGAGGCTGAATTTGAAAAAGTTTTGAACAGCAAAGTTGTAGATCTGGTCAAGATAAACAACTTTGATGTTTGGAGATTTTGAAGTTTCAATATAAAATCAAAAGTAATTTCTAAATTACCAAATCTGAGAAATGTGTCCCTTTTTGAATTTAAACTCCAATTTCAAAATCCAAGCAGAATTTGAAAAAGTGTTCAATACCAAACTTGTAGAGCTTGAAATTCTGAAGATTTCATACATTGGAAGATTTTCAAGTTGTTATACAAATTTGAAAGTAATTTGAGAAAACAGTTGGATTTCAAATTTGGGGGGGGCAGCTACAGTGCGCCGGCGTATCACCGACGACCACCGCGTGGTATGGGCGCCGGCGAAACGCCGGACGGCTTCGGCCGGCTTCCAGGCGTGTTCTCGATCGCCAGCTCGACAACTCGCGTCTTCTGGTGAAGTAACCGGGGTCGTTGCCTATATATACGTGAGTTCACCGTGACATTTTTCATTTCCGCCATCGCCGCCGCCGCGCAGCTCCACCGCTCGCCGCTGCCGCCACCGGACCGCCTCCGGCCACGCCAGTCGCACCAATAGCATCGCCACATCCTCGCGCACCTCGTGAACCATCCGCGCCAGCCCAATTCCGCCGGAACCACCGCGACCACCGCTTCCCGTGCTCAACTCCGGCGACCAAAGCCGCTCTCCGTGGCCAGAGCACTCCAGCCGCTCCCCGTCGCCACCAAGACCTCCACTGCAATCGCTGTGAGCTGCTAATGCTTCCCGACCCTTCAATTTGATCTCTACCGCCTTGTAGTCGCCGGCGTGCTGCTTCCGCGGCCACCGTGCCGCCACTGTCGTCGGTAATGGGTCACCGGAGCTCGAACCGTAGACCTACCGAGCAAAATGGAGTCGTGGGGAGGTGTAGTTAGCGTTGGTGAAGTCGGTTTGCCGTTTGGGTCACCGGTAGCCGGCCGGCCACCGCGGGCAAGCGCGCGAGCGCGCGGGAGAGCGAGAGCGAGCGGGAGGTGAGGGATGACAGGTGGGGACGAGCTGTCAGCGAGAGAGAGAGAGGGAGGCGACGCGCGCGGGCGAGCGAGCAGGCTGGGCCGCGGCTGGGCCGTCGCGTGCGGGCGCGGGCGCGCTAACGGGCCGCCGGGTTGGGCCAGACCGAGGAAGACAGCCCGAGTTCGTTTTTCGTTTTTGTTTTTCCTTTTTCAAATAAATGAATAGTGTTGTTATTTGTTTATTTGTTTAAAAATTGTGTAGAGTTCCAAAATTCATGAAAATTTTTGTATAAGCTTCTCAATGTATAAACTATCTAGGAAAAATATTAAATCATGAATTTGAATACTTTATGCAGTAGAATTAATTGGTTCCAATAAAGATTAAATGCAACTTCCAGTAATTTTAATAATTAATTTATTTATCCAAAAATTATGAAATTAATTATGGCACTGTTATAAATCATTGTTAACCCATAGAAAAAGTTTGAACTTATTTAGATAAAGTTTGATCAACTTCTAATTATGCCCTAATTATTTAAATAGAAAATAAATGTTAATTTGAGAACTTTAAGTGTTGTGTGCCTTTTGATTGAGTGATGTCCTTAGGTCACTACCCTTTTGTGATCTCTGGCACTTTAATTTCATGACTGAGCTCGTTAGTAACTTGTCAGGTTAAAAGCTGGTATCGCGGAAACTCGTTGCTACTAGTCAGTAGGTTTTCTGTTTACGACTGTACCGTGAAGGGAAGTTGTACTCGAATAGTAAACGTGGCATGTTATCATCAAGCATCATGTTTATCATTGAGCATCATGTTAAAGCATGTTATGTATTCGTGTAGTCACCGCTTTCGAGGAAGCCGAAGTCACCGAGCAGGTCTCCGGAGAAGAACGATCGTCAGTGGGTTCCGGACCAGACGTTGGAGTCTCCGAGTCTGAGTCAGTCGTCGTGTCCGAGCAAGGCAAGCCCCGGTGCATTTAAACCCTACCTTGATATTTTTACAAATGTTTTATTATGGGTTATTGCATTAAGTAATTAGGAGTTGAGTGATAACCTAATTGCTGCATTATCATCCTTGATTATTGCGATATTAACCTTGATACCTGTTTTACTGAAAATGCGTAGTATGCTTTGCTATGCTTAGAAGTTAAGCTTTTAAATGAAATGTTTACTCGGCCATGACGGCATACTTAATGAATATTGAAAGACGAGAATGAACTTGAAAGATCGGGCGGGTGGTTTGGCCACTGCTAACATGCATTGAGAAAGGAGTCTCAATGTAATGTTTCCGCCTTGTCAGTTAAGGACCGTCCGTTGTATGGCCCGCTTGTGTTTCGAGACTTTGCAACTAGCCTCATGCCTTGGGTAAGCCCAAAATGTTGGTGATTCCATTACGAGAACGTCCAACCTCGCACTGGGAGTGGAGAGATGGCGGGAGTAGCGTGTACCCTCGGGGCTAGAATCGGGCCGGGTTCGAGGAGTACTGTACTCTCGGGTGGCGATGGACACGTTCTGGTTTTGGGAGATCTAAATGAGGGTTGATATATGCAGATTCGGTTCTACATATGTCGTGATGTTAGGGATCCCCAGCTGGGTATAATCGGTTCGAATCGTCGTTGCTCCTCGGTTATGGAGACTCGATCACCTGTCCTGCATCGTAGTTAAGAACTGGAATTGAAAGAAAGAATGAGAAAGGTTTTGATGATCATCACTTTGATCTAGATTAGGATCACCTAGAGTTGGTTAATGAACCATCAATGGTAAAAGTAAAATGTTGAAGATAAGGATTTATCTTAGTAAGCTTTTCTGCAAAAGAAAATTTTGATTCTCGATCACCCGTACCTTGATTCCCTAAAGCTAGCATGCCCTTGGAGTCTTTGTCTTAGTCGGGTAAGTCTTGTTGAGTACTTTTGTACTCAGGGTTTGTTGAACCCCTTGTTGCAGGTGCGGTTCATGAACAAGTCTGTTTCGAGCCTTGTTGCATGACCGTCGTGGTTGAAGAAAGCGACGAAGAGTAGACTGTGTGGCCTTTGGGCAAGGCATCTCGCTTGTGTGATGTAATAAAGTTACTACCGATACTTCTCTATTATGGTTTGTAATAATGTACATAAGGTTTGAAGTTTGAAAACTGGTTTGTAAACCTATGTTATTGTAAGACTTCCGCTACTTTACTCTGTTGAATATTTTGAATAAACTGTTGTCATATTGCAATACTCCTGTGATTGGATCCTGTTCGGAGGAAAGCAGGCCTTTTAAGTTATGGTGAACATAAGTACGACTGTCAGAGGTCATTATGGCAATAACGTGTACTTGTGGGCCATCATAATTAGGAGGTTCTGTGACAGAGGTTGACCCTTCATCCCCTACTGTCAGATCGTCCTCACGCTCGGCCCTAGAAAAACTTTCACCCTCCTGAGGGATAAGTAGATCAAGCTTCAAGATGACCGTGAGAAGAAGATTTTCCGAGAGTTGAAGACCGAGAATTCACTCACACTCCCATTTTCAACCCAGCACTCCTACAAACGATAGGTGTGGATTCCAAATTTGAGTTTGTTTTTAATAATGTTGGATGGGAAAATGCTTGGGAATTAAATGAACAAGGGTGTAGGCTTTTCACTATTGAATTTATATGCACCCTGCGACCCGAAGATACTGAAGTTTCCTTTAGGATTTTCAATAAAGAATTTCCCCATCATGGAAGTAGTGTGTCTCCGCCCCCACACTAATGAACTGCATTACCCCACTTTGCGATTTTTGCATAAGTGCTTCGGTTTCACTCTTTTTCCTAGGGAAGATTTTCGTGTAGTCAGGATAGAGGAAATAAAATTGCTTTATGCTATGATCAAAAAGAAGAAAGTTTCTCCTGTAAAATTAATGATGCATTATTAGTTATCAATTCCTAGGCTTAAGGGGGATGTTTGGTGCACTTCATGGGTGACTCGTTTGGCTAGAAATTTGGGTCTGTTAGCTAATGCCACTATCACATACATTACTACCCCTCACTAGATTATCGATTATGTATATTTTAACACGACTCATATGCTCAAGAGGGGTAAGAATGGCAAAACTATGATGATGTATAAGGACTACATAAATGAATTTGAGATGCCAGACTAAAATCTCAGTCTGTATGTGGTGGAGTATTTTGTTTTTGATTTGTAGAAGAAAGGACAAGAGCCTCACAGGAGTGCCTCTGCCAGATTCACACATAACCCGAACCCGAGGTATCGTGGTGAAGACACTGCTCCAGCAGGTCCAGCCTTCACTAGCTATGTTGGATTCAATCAAGCAGGACCGTCCGTAGTACATCATCTGGGGCAAGATGGTTGGGAGCAACCTGCTCCCCATCACTCGGAGGCATCATGGCAGCAAGGATCTAGTGCACAGTGGGAGCATGGGAATTTCAACTACTACCAGCAGCAGGAGTACGAGGACTCCAGCGACATCCAGGGAGGACGTATGTCCTTCTCTGCACGGGGCTTCCACGACCATACGTCAGGCTTTCATGGTCCATACATGGGTCATCATCATCATTATCATTATCATCCACCTCCCATGGGCCATGAGCAGCCGGTGTATCTCGCTCGTATCAACACCAGGCTCACCACAATTGAAGAGGGCCAGCAAGAAATCCGCAACACTCTCCATCGGCATGCCCAATGGCAGGAACATACGACACAGACCCTTGCCGATATTTGACAGCACCAGCAGCAAGAACAGAACAATTGGGATTGGTTGTTCAGTGGCCTCAACATTGGCCATCCGCCGCCGCCTTAGTGAGTACCACTTCAGCACCTAGCTTGGGGGAGGACCCTTGTAGCTGAGGTAAGTTTTTCTTCCTAGTATTTTATTTTTTGTTTGTTTCCTATCTAGTTATTTAAAAAATACATAATCAGAAAAATAATAAAAAATTTGCTACTATCTTCTACTTTTGTTTGTGTTTCTAGTATGTCCAGTTAAAACAAAAAAACCAAAAAGAGAGTGTGTAATATAGTTTGCCTTTAGCTTTAGTTTGCTTAAGGTGTGCTTTAGTTTGTCATCCTGTTTTTAAGGGTAGAATAAATAAATGGAACTTGAAGATAATCTCTCATGATGGAAATGATGAATAGTCGCTCTGTTATAATTTCTTTCAAGTACCTAGTATTCAGCTTTGAGTTCTCCCGAGTCTTGGATAAAATTAATTGGACATGAGAATTTGCTCTGAACTTGAAACTCGTGGGTAGCATATGCTTGATCTAAGCTTAGGTAATTGACAGATATGATCTAAGAAGGTCTGAGCTGCTATTTATCTTGTTCTAAGTGATACTTGAATTCTGGAGATTTCTTTTCAAAAACTTGAAAATCCACAGGATGAGATTCTGTATGACAAAGCTTGAATTCCAACCAGAGCCTTACATGCTTATCTAGGCTAGGAAAAACTTCCACATATATGCTACTTGCTTTGCATTGAGTTTGGTCAAGCTTTGTTGATGTCTTATGAGAGATTTGTCATACTCTTAAAATCAAGATCACGTACACACCACCCGCATATGCACTACTCCTACACTTGGGGTAGGCACAGAACATGCTTTCCATTTAGATCTACTCAAAAATATTTTACTCCTACACTGGGAGAAAACACCAAAAATATTCCATATAGGTTTCCACCAAACAAATGCTCCAAGTTCTTGTGCTATCTCTCAAATATTTACTATGCAAAAAAGAGACATGGGCTATGCAAAAGTTATTCACAAAAGAAAGAAAGAATTGAAAAAAATGGACAAGTGTCTCAATGATTAAAACAATGGGTACTTCGATGCCTACCTAAAAAAAGAGAAAAGAATGAATAAGATAGCCCATGTTTTCTTGCAAATATTTTTCAGTTTCAAATGAGAGATATGTTTTCAAGGAGCAAAGTAGAATTAGGATAGCCACCATATATTTCCATCACTCCACACACATGCACATCTTGATTTGATTGTATGACTCAACTCTCTTTGGATCTGAGGTTTGACTTTACAATATATGTATTGTAAGGATGCTCTTTCATGCACTTATCCATTCCCATGAGCTCCACATATGCCTTAGTGCAGGAAGAAGGCATAACATTATTCATTACCTTGGTGAGGATCTAAAAATACCACATATATGAGAGACTTGAGAGTGTCGTGCAATGAATCTCTAAATTTTATTTTGGAAACTTATAAAAACTCTGAAACTATGGTTGAATAAAGAGTTTGAGACTTAGTGCTTGACTTGATTGTTCTGTCTTTGAATTGCTTATGATTCAAGTGAAAGCTCAAAAGCCCCATGGTTGAAGGTAATATGAGTAAGTTTAAAAGTCAGATCGGTAAATTTCAATCCGAAGGAGAATTCCTTGTTGATTGCATGTGTACTTTTGAGGAGTTGCATCAATGTTTAATTTTTAATCTATCATTAAGATTAGCTTTGCTCAAGGACTAGCAAAGGTTTAGCTTGGGGAGCTTGTTAACGGTAGTTATCATTCATCACAAACCGTCAATTTAACTTGAAGAAATGCTTGAACTGGATCACCAATAGAAACTTAGGGGTTTAAACTAACAATTTCCATGAGTTTTGGTGAATCTGTATTTTTAGTAGGGTTATTCTAGAAAACAGGAAAGATGATCAAAATGTCAAAAAGAACCAAACTTAACCGCAACGAAAACTACTCCAGAAGGTTCCAAAGGACACCAAAAGACACCACACCGCGGTTAACCCTAAGAGGCTGCCAGGTGGGGCCGGCTGGCCCCACCATGGTGCCGCCCGGTCCCCTATAGTGGCCCCTGCCTATTAGCTTCCAGAAGCTTCCTCCACCGCCTCCTAGGATTGCATCTACACCATTCTTCAAGTCGGTTTGATCCAAGAGCTCACGTTGCACCTCCAGGGCTATATAACCATGCCCTGCCCCCCTTAGAGGAGACCTCTACATCTGCCATAAGTCAAGATTAGACCACAAATTAGGGTTTCTAGATATTAGAGAGAGAGCTCTAGTTCTTCAAGTTCTTAGTATAGGCTTTCTAATAAGGTTCAAGTAGAGTTTGAGATACTGCTCAGAATTTTGGATCTGCCATCTGGAGACTGGTATTAGCCATTGTATCTCTTTATTTATTACTTTGTGCTACTTTAAAATTATATTGCTACTTATTATGTTCCTAGTTTGCTCTAGTTTATTGCTTGATATAGTTATGATTGATGATGAATATATGCATATGTTCGTAGAGTGCTTAATTCAGTACTCGAGTGAGTTAAGTGGTTGACACTATGTAAGCGTGATGCTTAGATATTGTTTGCCTACAAATGCACTCTATATACTGGGTCATGTGATAGATCGTGGATGTGACACTCTCGTTGAGTCCTTTGTAGTCCACTCCCCGTGTATAGAACAAGTAGAACCTCGCTAATGAAGGAAGGGAAAGCTCTGTTCTCGAAGTTCCCTAATGTCGATGAAATGTGGTCGGCAGTCCATCGAGGGATATGCCCATGATGGTAGATTAGTCGGTAGATAGGTGCACAAGACACGAACCGGATGGTAACAGGACACAAGACACAAGATTTATACAGGTTCAGGCCGTCAGCATGATGTAAAACCCTACATCCTGTGCTCTGTTATATTGTATTGAGTTATGTGGTTTTTTGAGACATATGACTTGTCCTCTAGGGGACCCTTCCTCTCCTTATATACTCTGGAGGAGGAGGGTTATAAGTAAAGTATCCGATTTGGTACTATTACAATATCTAGTACACCTTGTAGCCTTGCGGTGCATGCCTTGATCTTGTGGGCTAGGCCACCTCGGATGGTGCGGCCCATGTATAGCCATGAGGGTATCAGGGGTATATCCCCCATAGCTAGTCCCCGAGCGCCATGTATTATGAAGCAACACGCTGATGACCTTCTTCCGACCAGTGAGGCTTTAGCTTCTAGAGTCTTCGACCACTGAATATACCATCCAAGCAGTTGCTGACGGTCTTCGACCTGTCATGACATTAGCCAACTGGATTTATTGAAGAAGTTGGTTGTTCGAATAATGCATGGTTCTCTTGAGAAGAAGAAAAAGATTTCCTTCCTAGGAAGTGTAGCCATTTAGACTCCTTGGTCGATAAGGAGTGTAAGCCAGAAGAAAAGCACTACATTCACCGCGAGGTGAAGTGTGGCCACTTAGTCCCCGAGCCTGGTAGTAGGTGACGTAGACACATGGTGCCAGGGTCTAAAGAAAATAAATCCAAAAGCTTGGCAGCCAACGTCACCAGCGATGTACGCATCAAGTCCCCTGATGTGCCTAAGATCAGCACCCTAATCTAAACAGCATGGAGTAGATTGATAGTGCACTGATGAGACGTTGTGACGAGAGCTCGATGAGGAGTCCCCAGCGTGACCGGAGACATGGTCGAGTGGCAAGAGCTCGGCGACGAGCCTGACGAGGAGCGACAAGAAGCTCGGCGAGGAGTCCCCAGCGTGGCGGGAGACGTGGTCGAGCGACGAGAGCTCGGCGACGATCCTGATGAGGAGCGACGATAGCTCGGTGAGGAGTCCCTAGTGTGGCCGGAGACGTGGTCGAGCTGTGAGAGCTCGGTGACGAACCTGACTAGGAGAGATGAGAGCTCGGCGAGGAGTCCCCAACATGGCTGGAGACGTGGTCGAGCGACGAGAGCTCGACGAGGAGTCCCCAGCGTGATCGGAGACATGGTCGAGCGGTGAGAGCTCGGCGACGAGCCTAACGAGGAGTGATGAGAGCTTGGCGAGGAGTCCCCAGCATGGCCGGAGACGTGGTCGAGCGACGAAAGCTCGACGAGGAGTCCCCAGCGTGACCGGAGATGTGGTCGAGCGGCGAGAGCTCAGCGACAAGCCTGACAAGGAGCGACGAGAGCTCGGCAAGGAGTCCCCAGCGTGACCACAGACGTGGTCGAGCAACGAGAGCTCGACGAGGAGTCCCCAGCATGACTGGGGACGTGGTTGAGCGGCGAGAGCTCGGCGACGACCTAACGAGGAGCAACGAGAGCTCGGCGATGTGGTCGAGCGACGAGAGCTTGGCGATGATCCTAACGAGGAGCGACGAGAGCTCGCCGAGGAGTCCTCAGTGTGGCCGGAGGCGTGGTCGAGCGACGAGAGCTTGGCAACGATCCTGCAATATAAATATGTAGAGCGGTAGTACGTGATGTAGGAATATATGAATTTCGGAGAGAATCAGTAATGATGAAATAGTATATGACACTCAACAGTCAGTTGCAAATGAGCATGATGTGATAAAGCAACTGGTGCTTTGTAAACATCAGTGTTGATGTGAAATTTGTGTTTACAGCCCTAGCTTGCCCGCGTTACGCTGAGCGCGGATCCCGTGTGTGTGGATGGCGTCGCTAAGGAGCCGCTGCCAACCACCCGTAACGCAGAGGGCAGACGCTCGTGCACGTGTGGGGAGAAGCCGAAGACAGGGCCGTCTCTAGAGACATCGAGCATTAACGCGACTGGTCAGGGATTTGTGTTAAGCATAGATGTATGTCATCTTTAAGATGGTATATATGGACAAATATTATTTGAAGAATAATCATGACGAGGACGTTGTGGAGAAACATCGTAGCGAAAACATGACAAGGACATTGTGGAGAAACGTCGTAGCGAAAACATGATGAGGATGTTGTGGAGAAACGTCGTAGAAAAAATTGTATTAAATATAAATATTGGAAGTGTACTTAGCTTTAGTCGAGACGTTGTCTGGTCGGTGGTGATGAAATTGTCTGGCCCTCGAACTTTCTGATCCATCATGATGATGGCATCACAGTTATCATAGCGCATTTCCTTGTGGCAGTTATTATTGCGACGTGTAGGTGGTCAGGGCAAGAGGTCGTGGTCATAGTCAGAGCATGTTGGAACTGCTCTCCTGCCGCTGAAGCTGCCGAGTCCGTCGTTGTTGAGTTAATTCTCGATATTAATCCCAGCGAGCTCCAGGGCGATGTTAGAGAAGTAGATCGCGAATGAGGGAGATGTCGTTACATGCAGAAAAATCAATATGTATTAGATATTCGAAGAACAGACTGATCCAATCAACAACGTAGAACGACTCACTCGGTTTTTAGTAGAGAATCCCATCTGGCTCGCATGGGAGTCTGTACGCACACCCGCTACCTGGCGCGCCACTGTCGACGAAATGTGGTCGGCAATCCATTAAGGGGTATGTCTGTGATGGTAGATTAGTCGGTAGATAGGTGCGCAAGACACGAACCGGATGGTAACAGGACACAAGACACAAGATTTATATAGGTTCAGTCCGTCAGCATGACGTAAAACCCTACATCCTGTGCTCTGTTATATTGTATTGAGTTATGTGGTTTTTTGAGATGTATGACCTGTCCTCTAGGGGACCCCTTTCTCTCCTTATATACTCTGGAGGAGGAGGGTTACAAGTAAAGTATCCGATTTGGTAATATTACAATGTCTAGTACACCTTGTAGCCTTGCGGTGCACGCCTTGATCTTGTGGGCCAGGCCACCTCGGATGGTGCGGCCCATGTATAGCCATGAGAGTATCTGGGGTATATCCCCCACACCTAAGTAATGTTCCTTATGCACAGATCTAAAGTTAGTTATACCAAAGATGAGAGTAAATATGCTTGAGTGTACAAAAGACTTAGTAATTAGAAATGATATAGGAATCTCCCCACTCACGTGTAGTCGTGCACTGCGAAATGTGGGTGCGTTAATCGAAATGATATGGAAAAAGTGGGAATCCATAAGGCTTACTTGGTTCGCTCCACTAGGTGGGCAACCACCGCTTCGCGTTCTCTCCGATCGCTCCTCCTGTGCTGCGAGATTCTCAAGACGCTTGTGAGTGAGCACGCATGCGATCGAGCTATCCATCGTGTCTGGTCCTTGTGGCTATAAATAAGGAGGGGTGGCAAGGAGAGTTATCTGCTCTTGGGCACTCATTCCGCTACTTCTTCCTCCACGTGCTCATTGGCTCTTGACTTCTTCTTCCTGTCAAGCCGATGGATCACGGCAAGCGCCTGTGGGAGGAGTCACCAAAGGCTGATGGGTTGCTGCCGCACCTTCGAGCCTACCTGCGTGAACAGGGGTGAGTGTCAAAATTATGTCTAAGTTTAAGGTTGGACCTACCTTGATCGTGCACGCTTCTAGGGACGCTTCCCATGCTACAGTGGCGACTAGAGGGTCATCCCATGCTCGTCGTGCTATGACCCCGCCAACGGAGGGGTCAGGCTCATCGTCATCGTTGTCATCTTCAGATGATCGGCGGGAGTTTCGCGAGCTTGTCTGCACGTCGGACGAGGGCCACCAGCGCTACTCCAATGCCACCCACGAGGTGAGCCGGCTAGAGCGCTGTCTCGACGCCATCAGGGTGACCCTCGCGGCCTCAGAGAGGGATATCGCTGCCGCGCATGTGGCGGCCACCGACACCGAGGCCCGCATCATAGGTGAGGGCGCTCTTCGTCTTATCGCTCGATTTGTCATCCACAACTTCTGACCTTCTTGTCGTCTTGTTGCCAGCGCTGGAGGAGCAACTAGCGGTCTCCCGCCATGAGACGAAGGAGGCCCACCTCTGGGAGGTCCTCATGATGGAGGATCGCAAGTGCGTGGTGGTGGCCAGAGTTTGACAGGGAGCCGATGTCGCCCTCGCTGCCATGCAGCTCCGCACTAGCCAAGACTTCTACCAGGTGGAGCCTGGGTTCCCGGCCCATGCCAGGTCGAAGGAGCTGGCAGAGCTGGTCGGTGACTTCACCGCCGCCATGGCCGCCGTTGTGGCCACCGTGAACGTGGAGGACATCCTCTGTGGCACTGACCTGGGGCCTTAGGTTGTACCCAGGGCCTATTTCCTTTAATGAAGCAATCTCCTGAAGGGTCGAGATGGTAGACTAGAGGGGGGTGAATAGTCCTTTCTAAAACTTAATCGCGTCAGCTAATCAAAAGAAGTGCGAAATTAAAATTATCGGTCTAGCCAAGACTATACCCCTCTATCTATAACTTTAGTACCTTACAAAAGATCCTAATTAAGCAACTAAGGTGTCAAGCATAGCAAGAGCTCACCTAATCAATTCTAGAGCAAGGTCACACAAACCTTTGCACTAGTACTTTGCCAACCGAGGGAGCTCCTACACAACTAGTGAAGCAAAAGCACAAAGCCCCTAAGCTCACTAGCAATGCTCAATAACAAGGCAACCAATGCCAAATTAGAGAGAATAAATTACTTAGCTACACAAACTAAGCAATGTGACTAACAAGGTTACTCAAACCAAATTAGCCATGCAATGGGGATACTTCTAGCTACACAAGCAAGAAGGTAACTAGCTAGCTACACAAGCAAACTAGTTACAAGAGCAACAACACAAGCAAGATATATATATATATATATAAAAATAAATACAAGCTTGTGTTGCATGAAGGCAAACCACCGAGAAGATGATGAACAATGTTGACATAGTGATTCTTCTCCCGAGAATCACTTGGTTTCCACCAAGCTACGCCCCGTTGTGTCGACCAACACTTCGTGGTTCGGTGGCTAATCGGTATCCACAACCGAGCTCTCCCAAAGAGCACCGTAAGAACCCACCATCAAGTGTGGTAGCTCAATGACACACTCTACTAGAGTTGCTCTTCGAGATCCCCGCAGGGTGAGCACAATCCCCCTCACAAAGCTTCTCTGGGGCCACGCACAATCTTCTTGCGAGCTTCGATGAAGCCTCAAGCCACCAAGCCATCAAGGAGGTGACAACCTCCAAGAGTAACAAGCACCACCGACTTGCAACTCGAACACCTAGTGCCACTCGATGCAATCCTCACGATGCAATGCACTAGAATCACACTCACTTGCAATCGATTCGCACTCTTACAAGCACAAGTGAGTTAGAGGCTCTCCTAGCACTCCCAAAGCATGGACACTATTGAAAGTCCTATGTTTGGTGTTGGTAATTAGTGACAATGCCTAAGTACTAATCCTATGCCTAAGTTGTATGTAGCATATGAGGATTAGTACATTCCAAGGTTGGTGGCAAGATGGACATGGTGATCATGAGTGGCCACACTTGGATTTGGACGCAACCCTACGTGATCAAGGCAAAGGTATATGCTTAAGGGTTGTGTTTTAGTAACCAAGACACCTAGTGGGTGTGGTTACATTATAGGATAGATAGCCGTACTATAAAGAGGGGAATGATGCGGCTATTGAACTCCTAAGTGCCTCTAGGTGTGCATTTCATAATCATATGCATTTGGATAGAACTAATAACGCCTCGAAAAATGATTGTGAAAATGCTAACACACATGCACATGGTGATGGTCACTTGGTGATGTTAGCACGTTTGCGAAGGCGGTGGAGTTTGAGCGGTATAGAGGGTTTGGGGTCCTCTCTCCCTCCCGCCAAGCCAGGCTTGGCGGGATTCAGGCGTTTTCGAGGAATTGAAACGCCTATTTTCCACTACGCCGAAAGTCGGAAAAGAAACGGAGGCGAACGGAGGTCACAGTAGTGACCGGACGCTGGACCGGACGCGGTCTCTGTTTGACCGGACGTGTCCGGTCAGCGTTCAGCGTCTGCGCGAGTTTTAGTTTGTCGATCGGACGCGCAGTGCGTCCGGTCACAGTCGACCGGACGCGTCCGGTCGATCAGGGAGCTTACTGGACTCCAACCGGACGCTGGCACTGTGGCGTCCGGTCGGTTCTCCAGCGCGTCCGGTCGCTGTTTCGTTGTGCGCTGCTCAGGCTTGACCAGCGCGTCCGGTCAGTTATGGGACCAGCACGTCCGGTCGAGCCCAGCGCGTCCGGTCGGTGCTTCGCGAGTAGCCGTTGTGCGACCGGCGCGTCCGGTCAGTTGGACCAGCGCGTCCGGTCAGCGCGACTTCGGCTGTTTCAAGTTCCTAACGGCTATATTCGAAGGGGTACGTCTATAAATACTTGTTGGCCGGCTCAAGGCTCTCTCTCTTGGACATTTGACATACTTGTGAGCACTTTGAGCTAAGCAACTCCCCTCCCACTCATCTCTCTTGCTTCTTTGCATATTCGAAGTGAGATTGAGTGATCCAAGTGCATTTGCATTGTGAGATTGCATCTAGTTGGCACTTGGTGGTTGATTTGCTGCGGGATTCTTGTTTCTCTTGGTGGTTGCCGCCACCTAGACGGCTTGGAGCAGCTTGGAGGCGTTGGCAATAGTTGGTGATTGTTCTTGGCCACCTCCGGTGATTGTGAGGGGTTTGTGCCTACCTCGGCGAAGCGCCAAAGGCAACATTAGTAAATTGCTCGTGTCATTTCAACCTTTTGCCATTTGGTAGGTTCTTGTGGCGCCTTTTGAGAGGCTCGGTGTGAGACCGATTAGCCACCGAACCACGTGGTGAAGAGGGACACAACGGGGACTAGCGTGCCGGCAAGCACGTGAACCTCGGGATAAATCTTCGTGTCATCACTTTCATATTGTGATTGATTGATCCCGGTGTTCGGTTGTCTTGGTATTCATTGTTGATCATATTGGTTGGCTCAATACTTCGCCCCTCGGTGAAACTCTCCTAACTCAACTCCGCATTACTTTCTTAGTTATCTTTGCTAGCTAGTTAGCTTTGCTAGAGTAGCTCTTTTGTGTAGCTTGCTAGTTGTAGTTGTAGTTACCTTCTCGGTTTGACTTGTGCGGTTGAGTGCCATTATACTAGAATTGTGAATTGGATAGGTGGCTTGCAAACACCCCATAGGCTAAGCAAAACTCGCATCTCGCTATTTGTTGTATTGATAAACTTGTTTAGCTTGCCTTTGTAGAAAATTTTAAAAGGCTATTCACCCCCCTCTAGCCATCAAGACCTTTCAACTATATCCCAAGGGTGCCAAGCACCAGCCAAGGCTGGCCACCACAAGTATTTATAACCCCCCAAACGAATATAGCCGTTGGCCCATTCACTGGGCGTCTTTCGGATCGACTGGACGTGCCGATCGAACTGACCGGACACGCTGCACCATGTCCGGTTACTCGCAGCCATCCATGTATCCCCCTACGTTCAACGTCGTCCGTATGATCTCAATGGTTGACTCAGCGCCCCAACGGTCAACGAGCGACCGGACGCGCTGCTCAACTGACCGAACGCGCCGATCGCACAGCGCCTGCACCCGCAAAGCATCAACTGGACATGCTGCTAGAGTTGACCGGACGCATTACACCTGGTGTCTGGTTTGAGTCCAGTAAGCACCCACACACGACCGGACACGTCCGGTCGATCGTGACCGGACGCGCCACCATGTCCGATCGACCTCGTGAGTTTCGCAGTTTCTCTCGGACTTGACCGGACGCGCCGGTGCGCGCGCTGCCTCTGCTCGCGGGATGAATTGACCGAACACGCTAGCCGCGTCCGATCCAGCGTCCGGTCACTCCTGTGACTTTATTTTGCCTCCGTTTCTTCGCCTCCGACGCAATGGAAAATAGGCGTTTCACTTCCACAAAAGCGCCGAACTACACCTCTCTACCACTCAAACTACACCTCCTTTGCAAATGTGCCAACACCAACAAGTGATCACCACCTTGTGCACGTGTGTTAGCATTTTCACAATCATTTTCTTCAAAGGAGTTAGCCACTCAACTTGCCATGCCACTCGATTCTAGTAACAATGCAAAGTTAGATCACTCGAGTGGCACTAGATGACCGATATGCAAACAAGTTTGCCCCTCTTGATAGTACAGCCATCTATCCTAAACCCGGTCATGCACTTCTCTATACAACCTTTGACCGGTAAAATGAAATGCCCTAGGTTATACCTTTGCCTTGCGCATTCCATTCCATCTCCTTCGATGTTGATGCAACAGATGCACCAACCAATCACCGAATGATATGATACACTTCATATCATCACGTGACTGTATTGGTTCATCGATCTTGACATCACTTGCTCTTCACCGTTGTGTTGGTCCATCGGCGCCAAGTCTTGCTCAAGCTTCACCGCCATATGCGGTCCCTCGCTTTAAAGCCTCTGACTTGCCCTTCACACTTGCAACCGGTCCATCAAGCCAAGTCATGTCTTGATCTTCTCCACCTTGATCACATGACTTAATGTCATGTCTCATGTGCAATAAGCTCCTCCATCATCACATGTGCAAGCTTTGCAACATCTCCAAGCCATTTCCACCTCCATGGCATATATTGCTCACACACATGGACCTGTGTACTAATCACCTGTGTATCTCACATAAAATACAATTAGTCCACCTAACTTGTCACTCAATTACCAAAACCAAACAAGGACCTTTCATCTCCTTAGCTTGTGCTTCTGCTCCTTGATTTTTTCCTTCTTGCGCATCATTGTTTCGCCATGATTGCCGATGATCTGGTTGTTCGAATGTCGTAGTCGCGTGACCTTGCTCAGGGATCAACCCGTGAGGTTCAGCTTGATGTGACTCCATTTTCATGATCGTGATGTTTGTAGGATAGACTTGGCAGCATCGCGCCTTTCTTTAGCTTTCTTTCCTCAGGTCGTGACGAAGATTCCGTTCCCTTTCCTTTTAGGCGTGTACTTAGCCTCGCCCGGAGCTGGCTCCGAAGGTTTGGCTTCACACGGCTCGTGGATAAGCGATACACCGTGGTGTAGCCCCCACAAGTGGGCCGTGTTGTCTGACACGCGCCGATCGACATGGGTCATTCGGGATGGAACACGTTGCTAGCGTCGCTTTGATGTTTACTCCTTGACGCGTCGTGGCGGCTACACTACGATCTCTGGGTGTGGGACAAGATTTACATGAATGGTTATGTACAGAAGTTTGGCCGGGGAGACTCATGTCCTGGAGTGTCTTTGATGCGAACATTGGGTGCTCGCACCGTTGATTGCGGCCCTTGGTCCCGCCGGTGTTTGGCGCGGCGAGGCCTGGACTGCATGGCTTGTCGATACAAGGAGTGTGTTGTGTCACGAACCCTCTGGGGCTCATCGATCACGTCGTCCTTGCACCGAGTCGTCGCAGGTCTCGTCACACGCCGTGGTTGAGGTCGTTGGGCATGATCTTCGCGTGCTCCCCTACCGCGTAGGGGAGTCACGTTTGAGCCTAGCCCTGGGGTTGCCTCTCAGGCCTTAACTCTAGCACGGCACTGATTGGCGCCGCCCAGGCGAGTCATGGCTCCGGGGGTTGGCGTGTGGCCGTCATGATGTTGTAGTTCTCCCGTTCACAGAGGTGAGCCTGTTGAATGTCACCACCTATGGTGATGATCCCGTAAGGAATAGACATTTTAAGCTTGAGGTAAGTATAGTTAGGAATGGCCATGAACTTAGCGTAACATGGTCGGCCTAGGATGGTGTGGTAGGTGCCGGGGAAGTCCACTATCTCGAAGGTGAGCATTTTCATGCGGAAGTTGCCTCGATCTCTGAACGTCATGGGCAAGTCGACCTACCCGAGGGGAATGGCTTGAAGCCCGCGTATGACTCCATGGAATGGAGCACCAGATGGTCGTATCACCACTCGCAACAGCCCCATGGCGTCATAGATCTTGGCGCAGAGGAGGTTGAGGCTGCTCCGACCATCCATGAGGACATGAGATAGGCGGGTCTTGCCGATGATCGTGTCAACGACAAGGGGGAAGTGTCCCGGTTGTGGAATGTGATTGGGGTGATCCTTTCTGTCGATAGTGATCGCAATTTTTGACCATTTTAGGAAAACTAGGGCGGCCTCACCTAGAGCGGCCGCATTGACCTCCTTGGCCGTGAGCTTTTGCCAGCGCTTGGATTCATACGCCACCGGTCCGCCGAAGATCATGAGGCACCCTTTTGGGCCAGGATATACGTATCCCCTTCTCTTCATTGCTAGCGGGTCCGGACAGCGCGTTCGTGCCGGTTGACTTGTAGTCGCCCTTAAAGTAGCGCTTGATGATGTCGCACTCCTCGAGGGTGTGCTTGACTAGATTGACATGGTTGCGGCACGGCAACATGACTATCGTGTTGAAGCTGACCTGGTTGAGCTTGCCAATCTTCTGCTTGTGGACCCTATCAACCACCATGACGAACTCGTTGTCTCGGCTTCTCCAGCTGTCCTTCTTGCCTTTCCCCGCCAATTGCAGTCCTTAGCCTCGTCCGTGAGTTCGGCTTGAGCCTCACCCTTGTATTTTGCAAAAGATTGCCCGGACGGCCTCCTCGCTGGAGGCATGGCTTGTCGCGAGGTCGAGCAACTCCTGTATCGTCAGCGGTTTGCTACGTCCGAGCTTGTGAACAAGTGCTTCATTGGTCGTGCCAGAGATGAATGCCCCGATCATGTCCGCGTCCATGATATTGGGAAGCTCATTGCACTGCTTGGAAAAGCGACAAATGTACTCGTGCAGAGTCCCTCCCACTTTTTGCTTGTAGGCTTGAGATCCTAGGAATTTCCCGGGCGCACGTATGTGCCTAGAAAGTTCCCTACGAAAATGCGCTTGAAGTTTGCCCACAGGTGGATGCTATCTGTGGGGGATTGCTCGAGCCACGCTCGGGCACTTTCCGCGACGTACAGTGTGTACGTGGCAAGTATTGGATGATGAAAAGATCATCGTCTGCCCCGCCTGCTCGATAGGCAAGGCGAAAGTCTTCCAGCCATATGGCGGGGTTGGTGTCCCCGAAGTATTTGACAATGTTCAGCTGCGCGTGGAAACACGCTGGGAATGGTGTCTTCCGGATCTTCTTCGCGAACGCCTGCGGGACGCAAGCGTCCGGGCTTGGACTATGTCGGATGTCTCGAATCCAATGGTTTCGGCCATGGTTGCCCGAATCGCTGTCACCGTAGTACGTTAGATCATTGCCTGCTAGGTCTGGCCCCGGGCATCGGGCGCCTTGAGCCGGACGGGCGCTATGGTTCCCGACGTAATGGTTGCATGCTAGGGAAGGCTCCCGCCTGCGCGCGGCCATGTCATCGCCGGGTTGGAGCATGCTCGGCGTGTAGTGCCCCTCAGGGGCACCGCGCGCGGAGGAGATGTGCACAAGGCTGGCCTCGGGATGCCGCCTCTCCATGGAGCTTTGAGCCTGCTATACCACCGTGGTTTCCAGCAGGTCTCACAGCTCCTGTTGACCGCGTTCCCGTCATCAGTCGAGGGTTCAGGGGTTGTCCGCGTGAACATGGTGGCCGCTGCGATGTTCTGGCTAGCTCGAGGGAAGACGAGTGTCTCCCTTCTACTCTGCTAGATCTGATCGTACACACGGCGTGCCCGCGCCTGCGCATCCTGGGCATCGAGGTGTTGCAGGCTAGGGCATCCGTCATCACGGTGTTCGTCGGGAGTTGATGGCCACGATCCCGAGCTCCGGGGTCGTGGCCCGTATTGGCTTGGATGGCTTCTAAGTCAAGGCCATCGTCGTGGATCTCATCCCGTAGCTGGTGGGATCATACAAACGTCTTGTCGGGCTGTATTTAGACGGTCGTTCTCCGTACCTACTGTCATCGCTGGGCGGTGTAGTCTTGTCTCTGCTGTGTGGCGCAGGGGTGGTGTCTGACTGGACCAAATGGACCATTGTCCCCTCAGTCCTTTAGGGTTAGTGCGGCGTGTCTGCTCCTGTCAGAGCAGGCGCGCTGTGGCAGGCTCGATCTCTCCTGGTTCCCTGCACAGGTTAGGATGGTGAGAGGTCATGAGCTGCTGCATTGTGTGCGGCTAAGGCAGGAGGGAGAGGTCGTGGCTGACCCTAGCCTTAGTGATTGGCCCAGTCCGCTTAGCTTAGCTGGGCCTCGGTCGCTTGGGCTCAAGCTAACTTTGGTATTGTGGGCCGTTCGGCCTTCCGGGTAGTCGATGCCTTGAGACACCCGGGGATCATGACCCCGAGATAATGAATTTTAGAACATCCCACGTCTTATACCTCTCGCTGGTCCTTGCTTCACCATACACACAAGTTAGTCTCCATGGATCTAGATCACCTTCTTGACCAATGGCATCAATATGACATTGTGAGTAGGGTAAAATCTGTAATTGATATTATTCTTCCAAAAAAATTCCTAGGCCGCCACTACGACCTGAACTGCTAACGGCAAAAGCAGAATCGAAACCCAAAGTGGTCTTTAGTTGCTCCACCCTCGCCTTGTGCACTTGAGTCTCCTGGACGCGAAGTACAGAAGAGGCAACCCGCCTCGCCAATTCATGAAGCTCTTTCACTGTCGCGACGTTGCCAAGCCCGCGACAGTTCTAGCTTAAGCAACTCATTGCGCTGGGTGGACTCCCTCCTCGAAGCCCGCAGGAAAAGAACTGCACCGCTGCTATCTTGCACCTTCGCCTTTTCTTTCTTATCCTTCAACTTTGCACCTAAAGGTCCCACCATCGCTGTCACGATCAGCTTCCTCAAGTCCGAAAACCTAGGTCTTGTCCCACCAAGGCTGGACAATTGCGCGCAAGTAGTCCCTTGATCATCCCAAGTAGGAGAGAGAAAGGAAGGATCACGTAGGAGATCCGACGTCAGAGCCCTCCATCCGGCAGCGTCGCCGATCCCGCGTCTTGTGGTCGCTCATACGTACATCACGCAAATGCCTGAGTACATGGTACGTACATGCTATCAAAATACCTAAGTTCCTAACAAAAGAAACTATTTACACATCTAGGGCCACGGCCCACTGTATATATACATTTAAAAATTTGAAAGTAATATGCATCAATCATTGGTTGAGTGGCCTTAAAGCATCTCCGACAGGCTACCTAAACCCACTACATATCCTATATTTAGGTAGTGGGAGTCAAAACACCACTCTAATAGGCTACCTACTTGACTACCTATTTTTGTTGGCCCAACAAATTCTCCTCCCCACTACCTACATTTGTTGGGCCAACAAACTTGTCTACCTACTTTTTCTCTCTCCCAAGTGCCTCTCTCTCCGCACTCGCACCGTCGCACGCCCGCGCCTCGCCCACGCTACTCGCCAGCGCTACTCCCCGACGCGGAGGCGCTACTCACCGGCCCGCCGCCGCACACGCCCACGCCTCGCCCTCACCACCGTGTCGCTGGGGGTGCTACGCCGCCGTCGCCCGGAGGCCATAGGGGTGTCGCGCCGCCACCCGCCCTTCACCGGAGGCCACAAGGGTGCCGCGCCGCTGCCCGCCCTTCACCGACGGCCGCAGGAAGACCTCGCCGGCGCTGCTCCCCTGCCCGGCGCTGCTCCACCGACCTCGATGACAGTGGCCGCATGGATCCGGCCTCCACAACGGCGGTCGGACCTCCCTCCCCGACCAGCAACTCCCCTTCCCGGGCGGATCTCCTGGAACCTCCCTCCCTGGCCGGCAACTCCCCTCCCCGACCGGCAACTCCCCTCCTGGCGGCGCGATCCATGGCCGAGTTTGTCGATGGCCACAAGGAAGAGGATGACACATGGGTCCCACATGTCATAGATTATTAAAATGAATTTAGGTGTCATGTTTTAGGTAGTACCGTTGGAGTTGAAAGTAAAATATAGGTAGTATAAAAATAGATGGCTAACTAAACAGATATTAGGTAGTGTGATTTAGGTAGTAGTATTAGAGATGCTCTTAGACTGCTGTGGTGTACCGTGTACGATGTACATGCAGAGATGTGAAGGAAGCATCAAAAATGTTCCAACCAACGGTCAAAAGGGACCAAACAAATAATGTACTAGCTACTCGTAGCTAGTAAGCTATAGTACACATCTTCAGCTGCTTCTGCCTCCAAGTAAAATATGGTCACACAGCCATCATCGCCCCATGATGCCATTCCACTCCTTTCTCGCCAACGCTGAGCCTGTCCGGTCTCCGATCTCGGGGGCATAGCGCGAAAGCACTGTGTGCACCCCTTGAGCAACGCGTCGGCGTTGCCTCGCCCTTTGAGCAATGTGTGTATCGTATGAGGCCGACCTCGCTTAGTTTACTGGCGATGGCTTTGGAGCTTTAGGGGAGGCCTGAGTGCGTGTGATGTTCTCCAAAAGCTCAGAATGGGCCATCGGGTTGCTGGCCTAGTTTATTCCTGTACATGTTCAGAGCCAGAGAGTCTGAGGCTGGAGGGAAGTCAGGCAGGGTCACATGCAAAAGCATGTATGTCTTGTTGGGTAGCAAAGGTGGAAAAAAAAACAAGAGAAAGAGATGCTGGCTGGGCCGCTGGGCCATGCGTGCACGGGTCACCAGATGCAGATGGAGAAGGTGTGCGTGGTCAATCCTCCCAATAGTCAATTGCGTGGTAGTAGCGGCAGCTAACCCGAGGTTGATTACTTTCCAAAGCTGGCTGGCTATAGGGTGATTTGTTTTGCGAGGAGGGCCATACCATTAGTCCATTACCTCGGCAACGCGACAAAAAGGCGCAGCTTTATTTGTGATCCTACTTGGTTTGCGGCTTGCTTGGTAATTGGTGGATGGTGATCATTTGAGTATTGGATCGATGAGCAATCTTTGACCCGTCAGTGATTCTTGTTTTTTTAATCTTTTTGAGCAGATGAGATGACCCGGCGGAAAACTTTTCTACCACACTACGCCAAATGGCAAGATCTGCGCCATCTAAAGTGCCGGCACCACAGAAAAAGATTAAAAAAAACACTCGACTGGTTAAGAACTCAAACCTCCCGGCCGGTCCAGGCAATTGTGATCTTTAACTAGGTTGAGCTGCCTGCTTATAGTGGGCTGGCTCTCCCCAAATGGGCTATTCATATCTCGATAAAGGGCGTATGACCTATTGGGCTCACTCTAGGTGTAAACCGTCTTGGGCTACGGCCTTATTGGTTGGTCTAGTCCTTTTTCCTTTTATTATTACGCGGCAGGCTTTCTCTTTCTTTTTTTGACAGATCAAATTTGCAGCGGCAAGATTTTAATGAAAGAAACCAGAGGCGCTTGCATATATATGGGTGAAATGTCGTATTTTATGGGTCAAATGTCGCCCCTATCTCGAAGTACAACTTGCTAATAAAACTGTTGTTGTTTTTAACCATGAAGAAACAATTCAACGCTTCGTTTTTCAATGTCATTGTGTCAACTTTCTTTGACGTGCCATTTTTCTACTTTCAGAATTACACTGCCGAGAGATTAAATCACCACTAGAATGTATCTGTGAAGCAAGATAATGTGCTAAAGTTATTGATAAGTTTGTTCAGCAATTTGTTGGGCTTTAATGCTTTATGGCTGTCCAAAAATGACGTTGCTCTTGACAAATGCTGATCAAAAACTTTCTGCAAGTTTTTATTTAGGGGACGTACTTGCTATGGCGTTGAGAACCATAGCAGCAACTTGAAGATCAGCAGGAATTGCAGATTTTAGCCTCGGAACTTAGACTCGATAGCTATGCAAATTCTTTTTGAGGAATTTTACAGTGCTTGAAAAAAACTAGGGTCATCCATCTAAACAAATCTAATGGTTATAAAATGAGAAGAACCAATACAGAAGAACTTAGGTTGTGGGCCGGAGCCTGGGCCGGAACCTGTAATACGTGGGCTAGGAAATAGTTTCAAATTTAATCGCAAGGGTACCATAGTATTTTCACAATATGAGCAGCTCCTCATTATCTCCCGTGTGCGTTATCTGTCTCTGTTCTTGTTCTTATCGGAGTCGCCACCTGGCCCGCTCGTCCACCGCCACCGTGGCTGCCCACCGCCAGGCTGCTGCCACGGTCGCCCGACGACACCCCAACGCCGCGCCGTCACCGGCCAACGCCACCCCAGGTAGGCGCGCCAGCCATGGCCGAGTAGACATCAACCCCCAGCTCGAACCGTCCAATCGTGGACCTCCAGTGCAAGAGCAGCGGCTGCGGGCTGGTGTTGGGGGCGGCGTAACGGGCTCGGCTCAGTAATTGGCTCGAGCTACCTCGGTAAGCCCATGAGCTAGAGAGAAAAAATTTCACTCAGCAGAAATCAACGTTCAGTCGCTCACGTATCTTTGATTCAGTATAGCAAATTAGGAAAATTTCACTTCAAGGAACAAATCAACAAATAAGTGATTCACGTGTCCTTGGTTCAGTGTCAAAAGCAAGAAGCAAATTAATGTATTTCGAGAGAATCACAAAGCAAGATCCGTAGAATCCATGAAAGACATGACCGGAAGTCACAGCGCAGCAGCTCAATCTCAAATTAAAAGCAAGCAGAGTTTTCAGGGAGCGTCCTAACTGCTCTGCACCTTGGTGCTCTTTGGGACCGGCGGCGGCGGGCGCCGGCGCGCAGCTTGCGCGGCCACATGGGGTGTGCGGCCGATGGGGTTGTCGCTTGGGCTTGGGCGCTCGACAACCAAGCGCCAAGCGAGGCGTCGCCCGGTGCACGGTGGAGGTGTTGCTCCTGCTCGGCAGCTCATGGCGGCGGCGGCCTCAGGGATTCAGGGAGTTATTACATAGGAAAAGTACTTAACTGCCCTTAAACATAAGTAATTAGTTTTCCTATTCGTAAGAGAGGAACCGGTGGTTCCTTCCCAGCACCGTAACAAACCTCATTTTTTTACCTCCCACAGATGGTCATTTATTTTCAGGATTGGTCAATAATCAATAATGTTAAATTTTTTTCATGGTGCAGTTTTTAGAACTATTGTGAGTGATTTTTGTAGTCATGGTTACCTCTTTGTAATAAACTACTCTCTTCATTCAAATTATAAGACATTTTGGATTTTCTAGATACAAAGGTTTTGCTTAATAAAAGTAATGTATCTAGAAAAGCTAAAACATATTGTAATTTGAAACCACGGAAACATCTTATAATTTGTCTAGTGCTCATAAAAGAAAAAAAGAAAACAAGAAGATCAATTCACAGAATCGCAAAGGGGTGCTATACGTAAGTTTTTTTTCCAACTTCAAGTAACAGTAAAGTCAGTCAAGATCAGGGGCAGGAACATGATCATACTTTAATTGCACAAGTTGATACCAATGAAGGCGCATGTTACAGGGGACCAAAATTTAGATGCACAAACTGATGCCAATGAAAGTGCTACAAGGGAGTAAAATTTAGATGCAGAAGCTGATGCCATGAGGGCACTTGGGAGGTGAAAATTTGCAGCCTTCGGATGATATGCAAAATGTAAATATTGATGAAGAGGAAGACTCACTTTTGACTATCTTTGATCCTAGAACATGGGAAAATCTTGAAAAGGCATTTGAAAAAGTATTTAGTTTCTTATTCAACTCGGAAAAATTTGAAGTCCTTGGATGGTACTGATCTATGAAAGTGTTGCACTACTTTTATATAAACTTTTTCTCATGACAACAAGTCTGATGTGCGAGAATTGAAAGTGTTGCAATTAACTTTGCTCGATGAATTAATGTCAGCACCTGCGATTCTTCACTTTGCTAAAGTTGCAAATTGCTATCCGAATGTCTCTATTGCATATCAGATTCTCTTAACTATTCCTGTGACAATAGCATCAGCCAAAAGAAGCTTCTCCAAATTGAAGTTATTTAAAAAAAATTGTTTGAGGTTTCAACTATGCTACAAGAAATATTGAATGGCTTGGCTACGTGCAACATTGAGAAGGATGTTTTGGATAATATTGATCCTGATAATGTTCTTGAAGATTTTGCATCAAGAAATGGCCGAAGACGGTTTTTCAAAAGACATTGAAGCATTATTGTTTGAGGTAATCATAATAGTTATTTTACCGTTCTTTTAGTCTCTTTCTTTATTGTACTATCATTATTTTTAATGAACTAAATATACATTGTAAGTTAACTCTTATTAACAGTACTATATACTTCAAATGTCATATTTAAAATTAGATTGTTGGGCCCTTACTATCTTACTTGTCCAAGGACTCTTGAAATTATTGAGACGACCTAATGACTATGGGGTATCGCTACATGACCTTTATATTACACACTCACGCGTGCGGCGCACATACACATAAACCAAAGGAAGACATGATAGGATGCGTGTACAACAACCAGAGATTATCCTACATCAAACTAACGAAGCACATCTCTCGGGACTTAGCAAGCCCCACGAGTGTAACTTGAATTATAAAACCGAAACATGTTTCATCTAACATTTAGCACCATATTTTAAGGGTAGTACTAGCACCCGGACGGACGCCCATGTCCGGACGCCCGCACCAGGCGGGGACCACCTGCGTCACTTCCCACGCTTCCCCTTTCGCTTCCCGCGCCCACAGCCGCGCAACGCTCCATCCCTCCGGTTCCCACACCATGCATGGTGCCCCAACAGCTGCAGCAGGTGGCTGTGGCAGGCGGGTCACATTGCAACATGTACACACCCGATCTACTTTTGAAACATCCAAATGAAACATTTGCAACATGCATCTAAAGATACATAAAACACTTGCATGCATCTAAAACACTCGCAAAAAAACCTGAAAACACTTGAAAAACCATTGCAAAACATATGCAACATCTAGATAAAAACACTTGCAACATATGTGTGAAACATTTGCAACATCTAAGTAAAAACACTTGCAGCATACGTCTAAAAAAACAAATGAAACATTTGAAACAGACGCTTGCAACATATCCCGATCTACTTTTGCAACATCTATATTAAACACTTGCAACATACCTCTGAAACATCTGAAACAATTTAAACATATGTTTGCAACATAGAGGGAGAGACCGAGGTCGGTCGATTCTGGCCGTCAGGGTGGGAGTCGATCGCAAGTGCCGACACATGAGTAGCACCAGCACCGTCGCGCTCGTGGGTGCCCCTTGGCTTTTCCGGGGACGACCTGAGGCGCCTCAGCACGTGCCCCCAGCCGCCATCGGCAACTGCGACGGGGTTGGGGAAGAGACCGAGGAGACGCTGCACGAACTGAGGGAGGAGGCGTGGTCGGCTTGGGTGGAGGAAGGAGGCAGCTGTGGCAGGGTGGGGCTCTGCTACTGCCAGCGGACGCGCGCGCGTGAGAGAGAGAGAGACTAAGAGACAGGGAGGGCGAGACGGAGCGGGGAGATTTTTTTCTTGAGAGAAGCAGATGAGGCAGAGTGGGAAGCCACGTCTGGATGGATGCGGACGAACGGGCGCCCGTGTTAAAGTATTTCGGAATATCTAAAGGTGTTTTTAGGCCTTCCACCATGCAAAGTGATGCCCAAAATAAAATTTAGGGCTCACGTCACAGAAGTAGGCATCACTTGCTTGTGCAGGCCAAGGGTTGCATGTCGCGCGTGAGAAATAATAAACAAAGAGAAAACGACCTGTGCAAAAGCTCTACCAAATTAAAGTTTGTGTGATTGTGTCAATCTCTCTTCTCTCTCTTCATATTTTATCCAATATAGTTATCCAAGCCTGATCTCTCGCTCCGAATTTCCTAGCGATGGCATTGCGACTTGCGACTTTGCGTGTTGCATTGCAGTGGCACAAGCCCGCGTTGTGAAGTGTCAGGCCAAAATTAAACACCAATACAGTGATTCCCGAGTCGAATTTATATATACTAGCCGTAGCCGATGTTGTTGTCAGGCCAGTGTCGATGCAGATTTTATGGGGATTCATACACATTAAATAGGGTACCACATCAGCAAAAATAAAGCTTTTGTATGTATCGACAAGGAGAGAGAAGGGAAACGTTTCATGGGGATGAAACGAGTGAGCGTTGTTTTCGAAACGTTGGAAACCGGATGAAACCCCACTGAGAGCCTTCCTTAGTTTCATCCCATGCGCGACTCCACGGGCCGCGAGCTCCGCCGGCCACGGACGCGACTCCGCCAGCACTACTCCACCGGCCGGGCACGACCTCCGCGGGATGCGAGCCTCGCCGACCGCGGGCGTGACTCTGCCGGGCGCAGATGCGACTCCGCCGTGGACGCAGCTCCGCCGGATGCGACCTCCGCCGGCCGTGGGCTCCGTCGTGGACGCGACTCCAGTGCAAATGCGACCCACCGTGGACATGACTCTGCCGGCCGCGAGCTCCGCCGGCCACGAGCTCCGCCATGGACACGACTCTGGCTCAGACGTGACTCCGCTGTGGACACGACTCCTTCGGCCACGGGCTCCGCCGGCCGTGAGCTCCACCAGCTGTGGGCATGACTCCGCCGGGCCGCAGACGCGATCTCCGCCCGTGGGATTCGTCATGCATGTTCGCAGGCGAGCAGAGTCTTGCCGGCGGCGGGAAGAGTGGGAAGAGAGAGAGACACCGGTGGGACCCACGGAAGGCTAAAATAACCATATGAAAATGTGTAATGAAACTATGCACTGAGAGGGTCCCGTTTTATATTAAGTTTCACGTTTTGGAAACTGGAAAATGAAACCTTGCACTGAGACTAGCCTTATGTCTCTACTGCCCATCTTAGCAGACGCGGCTAAAAATTAAAATCATCTGTATACCATGCCAAAGTACAAAGACAATAATAATTCTGACAATATCGCAAGGTTTTGATGAGGAAAAAAAAACTATGTGTATACCACTCTTATCTCTTCTTACATCTTAATTTACATGCGCCTGTGTGAGATCGAACCAACAAAACGACTCGGCTTCTGAAATTTTGATCTGCAAGCTCGATCAAATCATCCGTAAGTGCAGCACGTACGTCGCTTGAGCTGCAGGCTGCAGCGCTCCCCTACCAACTACGGTTTACTGAAGCTTGCTGGTGTCGTCCCCGGCCGTTGCCGTCTGCTTGGCCACGGAGATGGAATTCTTGCAGTGCGCGATGGCGGCCTCGATGGCGCTCTGCAGCTCCTCCATGGTGCTCTCCTCCGACGACGTGGACACCTTCACCGACCCGCCGACGGAGAGGTGCCCGCTGTTCGCCGGCGACACGCGCAGCGACGCCGGCGCGGACGACAGCTGCCCACGCCGCCGCCTCCACCGCTCCCGCTCCCTCATCTCCCTAGCGGCGCCCGGACCGTGGCCCGAGAACGAGTGCGGCCGGCGCCGCTGCTCCCGCCTCTCCCTCTCCGACTGATGCCGGGAGAAGGAGGCGCGCAGCTGCTCCACCATGGACGCCATGTGTCGCTTCACCCACTGGCCCACGTCCAGCGCCCTCTGCTTGGCCCTATCTTTCCTCTTCTCCTCGGCCTGCTGCTTTCCGGCCACGTAGCTGCCGCTGCACTCCTTCCTCCACGCGGCGCCAAGGCCGGAGAAGAAAGGCGAGGCCTTGCTCTTGGTCCTGTCCTTGTCCTTGCTGCTAGTAGTGATGCCGTTGCTCGTGGTGGCGTGGCGATGGCTTGCTCTGGCGTGGCTGAGGTCGCTGCCGACGCGGCCGACGGGGGTGCGGGACATGGAGAGCGGGTGCAGGTGGCCGCCGAAGGGAGAGGGGAAGGAGAAATCGTCGTGGGAGAGGGAGGTGGTGGCGGAGGAGATGGGCGGCGGTGGGGGAGGGGACGAAGGTGGGTTTGGCTTGGACAGTAGTTGAGGTGGACGTGCGCGTGGCGACTGCGGTGTGTCCATGGCTTTGAGCGCCGCGGTAGGGTTAGCTTCCGCGCCCGCGCGCGTACGTGTCGGTGACAATGTTAGGTGGACAGCTGGTGTGGGGGAGGGGGGATGCATGGCAAGAGCTACCAGAGGAAACAAGAGAGGACGCTGGGGTGATTAGCAAGGACGACGACGACACGGAGAGGGTTTAACCTGCTCTTTGCTATGTGAATTTGGGACGGTGTAGAAGATGATAATTTAAGCACGCTGCGAAGAAGAACTGGGGTGATGTCGCCAGAAATGTTACTATATAAAGAAGGAAAGCGTGGGATTGAACTGACACGTTGATATGTTGATCGGAGGAAGAACAGTAAACGGTTGATGCAACGTAATAAATCAACCCTGTTGAGATAACGTGTGACCTGATTACGTTGATGATAAAAAGCATCATGTCATTACTACCACTCACACTCAAACAACTGTAGTTTTACAGAGGATAACCTTTAGTTGTACTAGTTGATCTGAATCTGAGATCATAACATGTCAGAAGTACAAATGGTCCAGCAGTTGGCCAAGCTTCTCATTTTTGACATGTAGCCCGATCAAGCTTATAGTAAAGGTACCCACCCATCATCAGTCTAGCAGACTTAGCGGCAGAGAATTGGACTTCCATCAGCCCTGAACCAGCATAGTCAACCCGGTGGATGACACGCAATTATTTCATGATAAGCCCAAATGGACCGCACACTAATTGTGATATAGCTCGATCATCGACTGACGTGTACCTGTATCCGTAGCTCCCTACGGACGACCATGCATGATATGATGCCGTGTCCCCAGCAGCTCGCTCGCTCGCTAGTGCATTTCAGACTCGATCGAGACACACACACACACATTCTACTACTGTTAATCTGACGGCAGCGGCGCGAGCCCTCACGGCTCACACACGCACGCAGCAGGGCCCTTGCTTGCCCGCCTGCCATTAGAGGCACGGTGGGCGGCGGGGGTGTCGCTGTGCATCACTTAATCAGCAGCGACTGCGACTCCGATCCGTCGTCATTTGCACAGCTGCAGCTGCCGGTGGCGATCGAGCTCAGGACACACGGACCAACCTGGCGTTGGCGTACGCGCGCCCCTGATGACTCGGACATGTATACATGATACAGCTGGTCCAGGAATGATCCAAGGAAACATGCAACATGCGTGCTGCCCACTGCTGCGGCTGCGTAATCCGGTCGAGCTGAAGAGAGGTACGGTTACGGCATCTTATGGCCTGTTTGGTTCATGAACCATTCAGTTTAACTCCCATTACATCAATGTTCTCTTAAATGCATAGAATACTAAATATAGATTAATTACATGCATATCGGCACAGATTAGGAGTAATTTATGAGACGAATCTTTTAAACCTAATTAGTCCAAAATTAGAAACTTTTTGTCAAATAAGACGAAAGTACTACAGTGTTCGTTAAACTTTAACACCTCTAACTAAACATGATGAAGAGATGTTTCGTCATCTGGTTGCGTAACTGGAGAAATGAAGATTCACAGAAAGAGAGAGAGAGAGGAACTCATTTAAATCTGAGAAGGATGTGATGACCCAGGGTCCAGGGACTACGTCCAATTGATGAATGGGCCCTTCACCCTTTTGTGCTCTTCCGTCGTCGTGTCCTTGGCGAGCTGTATCATGTTCCTTGATTTCTCTAATCCCCTGTAAGCAATAATCCCAGTTATGACATTTCGCTCGCAGACATAACTAGCACCACCAAGAAAAGCAGTGTGCCTTTCTGATGTGTTCATATCAATGGCAAGGCAAAGCGAGGCTGAGGGTTTCTCATCAATTGGTACTCAAATAATGGAGAAACCGTGTACTGCACCTCAGCAACTCCGTCCCAAATACAATGGATTCTGAGTTTGTCTAGGGCATGTTTGGCAAAACTCCATCAGCTCTAAATCCAGATTTACTTTTCTTAGTCAAACACTAGATCCAGCCAAAGTTTTAAATAGCGCGCTATAGCGGCCGCTATAGCGCTATTTAGCAGATTTGGAAGAGCAACGCTAAGCTATGAAGATTTTAACGCTAAACGATTTTTCCCGCTATTAGCTGCTAATAGCACGCTAAATCCGCTAAATCATGGTTAATTTAGTGCCGCTATTTGGCCTGGGCCTTTATTTCCGTCGACCCATTACACTTACAGGCCCAAATCGTTAGGATATATACCGATGGTTAGCATCAGGGCAACAGTAACCTAATGTTTGTCTGGCTGTCACTGTTTAGTTGATTTGCAGTGTAATGTCTGTCAACTTGGTATGAACTTTGAACTCATGTATGTCCCTATGTGATGTATCATGTATCATGTATGAACTACGAACTTTGATGTAATATGTTAGTGAGACTTTGAACTCTTTGTCCCTATTGGTATTTGTAATGTTTTCATCTTCTATATCTTTATTATGTGTAAAATTACATGATGTTTGATATATTCTTTTCTCAGCCGCTAAATGGCTTAGGCCGCGTTAGCCTTTCTTAGCATTTTAGAGAGGTAGCCGCTAAGAGGCTTAGCCCGCTATTTAAAACTTTGGATCCAGCAGCTCCACCATCAACTAGCTCCACCATGGAGCAGCTCTATAAAAACCATAGATCTATCCTCGATCACCTAAAATTTGATGGAGTTACAGAAAATTACCCACAACTGTCACCGGTTACCCAGAAAAAGGGTTCATTCTGAAACTCTAAAAAATGATTCATTCCCTTTCTTCTTTCTCGCAACCGAGCGTCGAGGAGCACCGCCGCCACACGTGCCGAGCCGCCAACCGTGCACCTCGCGTGCGCCAGCTCCGCGCTCGCCGTGGCCGCGAGCTATGGCCCTCTAGCGTGCGAGCTCGTCATGAGAAAGAAGAAGAAGAAGCCTGTGGATTTTTTGCATTTTTTTCATTATGCCCCCTTGACGCGTGAGCCCAAGTGGCAGTGAGGTAGAGAGAAGCAAACTTAGAGCTAGAGCTGTACCAAACACTTGGATGAAAACCAGATCAACGGTGGAGCTGCTCCATGGTGTAGCTGAGTGGATCTAGAACTGTTGGAGCTCTGCCAAGCAGGCCCTAAGTCTAGTTATTCTAACTTTGGTTAAGTTTTAAATATGAGTATTCTAACATCTACAACACCAAATGAGATCCCCATTCATCTTATTTCGGGAGAGATTATTTGAAACGAAAGTACGATCATATCTTGCCCCCCTATCGTCCCTAGGGTAACTCGGGTGGTGACCAAATCTCAATGCCGCATGGATTCCCTCCCCCACCAATGCTCTTCCATGATTGATGCCACCATTATCCGTGCGGTGCCGGTACCATCGATCTTTCTCCCTTCTAGTTCAACTTAGATCGGGTCTTCCATATGTTTTGATCTGGGCTTGTGACCTTTCGTGCCATGAAGTCTTTGGTCGGTGTCTCTCCTGGGTTCCCTTCACGGGGCTTCCTTCAAAGGTTGCATGAGCCTGGCCTCAAGGATGGTCCCAAGCGGCAAGTGGCTTGGGATTTTACTTGCCAGTTTTAGGGTCCATAGCCAATGACCTGACTGTGTGTAAGACAACTCTAGGATTTTAGGATCTATTGGTTGGCGGTCTTTCTTACAAATCTACCATTAGGCCCCTTATGTTAGGAGCCTCAACAATGGTGATCTTGGTGGTCCCGATGGCCAGTGGGCGGCAGTTGTAGGAATGGTGGCGGCTTTTACGTTTGCCCATTGCCCATCCTTGATGGCAATGACACCATCACTCTCTCCTTGTTGGAGGCATTCCTCACCCTCAAAAGAAACATGTTTACTGGTGATCAATTCTGAATTTTAAGCCTTTTTGGATTTTGTGCCTACTTTTCGTCGCACTCTCTTGCTCCTACGTATACACCTTGTCAAACTCGGCTAGTTAACAGCTTAATATTGTTAGACCTATTTGGGTCGCAAATCACAATCAGAGCCTTTTGGGTTCTGTTCTTTTTTAGGTGGGTTTGCCTTTTCAGTTGATTATTTGCTATCACCACACCTGTAAGTATATCTTGCTACACATTTCCTCGTTGCCCACTTGTCATAGACACGTAAACTCGCCTAGTTCTGTTCCCCTAATCGCTAGCCACAACAATGGAATCATGTGGTTCGCCACATCAAAGTTCCAAACACAGCAGTCCAACGCCATCCGTCTGAGGTACAAGTTGGCCCTGGCCGTACGCAAAAGTCTCCATGGATGCTAACAAGTCTAGAATCCAAACCTGACGTCTGACGACAAGGGACGGGCGCGGACGGCAGCGGCAACGCTCTTCGCTCCCACGGCGTCCCCGTTCCATCCAAACAAGCGGAGCGATCGGCACGTGACCGCGCGCGGGGGTCTCGGGATCGGAGTGGACAAGCAGGACATGACTCGGCACCAATCGATCGCCATCCCTATCAGTCCCGCGTCGCGTTCAGAGTCCAGAAGCGATCGAGGCCACGGCTACGGTTTGGTCGCCGCGCCTAAATCAATTAGTCGGTTAAGCATAGCGATCGGCGTGGCGCGTATGTGCAGATCCCACATCCCAGTAGGTGAGCTGTAGTCCGGCGGGAGCAGTGGCGCGCTGGCATGATGCAGCCGTGCAGGTGCGATGAGCAGTCCTCGCGTCGTCGGCTCGTCGCTCTCCCGGGCAGGGGCTCCCGTCACCGGCATGTTCCTCCGCTCCGGAGGAGACAAACCGATCCGGAGACGGATGTGCCAAATGACAGTGCATGGGGAGAGCGAGAGCGATCGATCCCCGCAACAGCCAGAGATTCCCTTCCCTGATTTTGTCACTGGATTTATTAATTAGAAAATGTGCAGGGTGAACACTGGTGCGCCACAGTGCGCAAATAAATGGCTTTGGCTGGCCGTTTGGCGCAAGCGCGCGTCAATGTGGACGCATATGGATGAGCAGGAGCGCGTAGACACGGTCCATGCTGAGGGTGGATGATAGTTACATGATGAGCAGCACAGACGATAGAGATTAGTTGTTTATATCCCATACTATATGTACGCTGGAATGGGTCCGACGTGCAGAAATTCTATTGAATATCCCAGTGATTGACAGTGGATGTTTAGCAACAACGGGTACGGCAATTCAAGTGTCATCGATCGACCTCTCTTTCACCAGCTAATCTCCAATAAGAATTTCGTTAAGCTAAACATTTTTTTTCTCGGGCGTAGTCAGTGAACTGGGGCCTCAACAAATTACAAGAAGACCAATGATCATTTAGACCTCTATACAAGTAAAACGACCTCTGTAGAATATGTACACTGAAATGCGTAGATGCGGCTTTCAGCTGAGCTGAACCTCTGAACACAACCGTAGTCCTTTGAAAAAATAAGATGGGCTTTGCTAATTCCTATGCTACTCCAACTGATGAATAAATCTCCAGGCTGTTTGTCAAGAATACTCTGTGTTACTCGACTGAAACGGCCAATTCTAGACAATGAATTGTTATGGGCCGACTATTGTTTCCAGCTACAGATGAATAAAAGAATCTTTAGTGGTATGAAAGAGTGGTTCCGTGAATTAGGCAGGCCTAGCACATGTGACCGAAGACATTTGTTGAAGATCCTGGAAAGACAAATAGGAATCCAAAAACGAATGAGCAGTCTGAGGGTTTAGCTACAGAATGTAGTTCAGGTATATATACCAATTATAATGATACCTCTTGGCCGGCGTTTCCCTTCCATTGCTTCTTTCTTTTCATGACAGCTCAGGCACAGGAAAGGACCCTTCCAACCTTGTAGTTTTTCATGTTGCAATGGATTAGCATGCACTGAAATTCCCTCTCCAGATTTCAACCGTACCAGACAAACTGCACAGCTGGAGGGTGCAAAAATTTTCTCTAGTGTATATCCGATAGTTAGCCTGCAGGTAGTGAATGAGTGACAGAAATCAGAAGCATTATGAGATAACAGAACATGTAGTAAGAAAAATCCTTGACGTTAATAACCAGGGATTTGCTAGCTTCTCATGTTGAGTGCAACTTCTAAGGTTGCAAAATATCTGTTGACTATCCTGAAACTACTTAACAAATTACTTCAAACTCATACAAGAATCAAATTAATCATAAGGTTGCAAGTTGAGCTGCAGTGCTATATACATAGAACAGTGAAAGCAAAGCTGGAAACGTCGAGATTTCAACTTATTTATTTTGTCAGTATAAGTGGTAAATAATTTAATTACATTATCTGAAAATTAGTACGTATTGATGGTTTGATGACAGCACCATGTAAATAATCAGAAGAAAGAAGAGGATCCAAGGTTGTAGGTGTCGGGAAAGGATTCAGCAGATGAGCAGGCAATCCTGATCATTAGCATATATGGAAACAAAAACGGGGCTGTGGCTGATACCGTCAAGCAGCAGTGCCAACTCATTTTTTGTATCCAATAATTACTACTACAAGTCCTAAGATCCTTTAGCAAACAGCAAGATCTGACAATCTAATGGAGTACCATAGTAATTGTACCAGCTGAGTATGCATAAGCTAAATATGTCTCTTTCATTGCCATAAACATAAGGACACAATCATAGTAACCAGATCTACTCTACATTGATGCAGTGGTACACATAAGGACATCTTCATCACAATTTATATGGATGCTAGTACTCCAATGATTTCAAGTTGGCATTTTCATTTATCCAACCTTTCAAAAACAAGGATAACTCTACTATATTTTTCTGCAATGTTGTTACTTTTATAGCTATATATACATGATGAGGTCGAACTACAATACGAGTGAAAAGGTGAAACAGAAAAATTGTTAAGCTCGTTATATGTTACCTTTTAGAAAGCATCGGAGAGCCATCTTCAAATATTTCTTCCACCACATCCGGTTCAGCATATTCTGATCTATTTGTTTTGAAGGGAGCATCTAGAGATCTTCTGCGAAACATATTGTTAAATGCAATCCTGCCGGATCTCTTAGGAGGACTCGGGGCTATATTTTCTGGTGGTAGAATGTCAATTACGATGCAAGTAGTATCATCCCTGATTCCTCGAGGCCGGGTTGCTTCCTGAAGAAAAAAAATAACGAACCAAGGATCACAGATTGTTGAGATTAATCAAAGAAATAATACGACCTTTAAGGAAAATGCATGTTAGTTAATTACATTAACAATTCGATGGGCAGCTACATCTGATGAGAACCCACGGGAACAGTCAAGAGCCATTTCACAAGTCAGATCATCCCATACACCATCGCTTGCAATGATAATTCTGCCTCCAGCATTAGAAAGCTGATACAAAGAACAGCATCACAGGGGTCATGAACTGTAGTGGTCATGATTAAATTCACGATATAGTAGAACTAAAATTGCTGTTTAATTCTATACATGACATGATGACGCCATCTTGAAGGGGAGACTTAATTAAGTGGTATCTAACCGTGAATGGACATATATAATGGCACATGCAATGTTTGGAAGTTGTAGGTGTAGAGCAGAATTTTCAGGTGAACAAACCTTCACTTGCTTAACATGAGGAACAGCAATGATGCATTCACCAACATCAAGATCCCCTATGGATCTAGATAAACACAGGCCACCTGGCCAACATCTTAGAGGACCAACCTGAAATGTCAAAAGGAGAAACCTATTTACACCAATGTACTATATATATAATATAACAAAACAAAACAAGGAGACCAAACTATACCAGGAGGGCAATAAAATGGATTAAATAAACACAAATGATAATTGCATTAGAGACAGATGAACTTGCAGTGTCTGAAATAAGATAAAGGTTGCTCACTTGCACTAATTGAAGTCGCAGATTGAAACGATAGTGCAGTATTTTTTTCAAACGAAAAACAGAATTAATACTTTGTGTCAAACAATTAGCAAAGACCAAAGAGGGTGGCAGTCATATCATGAAATAGAGAAAAATGGTGAAATGGTTCGGTGCAAAATATAAACTACCATAGGACTGAAACACACTGCACAAGCTTTTAATTTCTGTCATAATTTAAGATACATTTGGAGCACATTAGAACACAGCAAATTCAATAATATAATAATCATGGAGTTACAGTTAACTGCTGAAATTGGGAATCATCACCATGGTAGGTTATACGCCAAACATACACAAAATCCATTCAGGAGCACACAGGGTTAAGGTGAGACAGAGACACAAACCTCTGGACCACCGACGATGTCCATTTTCCCAACTTCGCTCCCACATGCTGTCACGCGCTTGACCCTGAAAAATAGGAAGATTATAAACATCGAACAATTCTTAATAATAAATATATAACATCAGGAGCAAAACTTACTCATCTGGGTTGGAGTCAAAGCGATGATCAGCTGATAAAAAGTAGATTGAGCCATCGGCAGATTCTAGTATGCAACGTGAATCACCGACAGATGCTACAGTCACAACCCACTCGTCTATTATCACAAATGTCACAGTTGTACCAGAAGTTTCAGCTGAAACAGTAAAGAAAATGTGTCAGAAACATTTGAAACAGCAAAATCAGTTACGAAAGGAAATTCTGGACTATAAACAGAGCTCTCATATGCTCTATTCCCACAGGAAAAGAGAAACTGACAAATTTAGTACACCTTGTGCACTGCATTGGCTTGAAGAAGAAAGAAAGAAATCATGTGTCTGCCTAAGCAATATATGCTTTTTTAATTAAGGACTAAATAATTCTATGAAACCTGTTATCATCAGTGTTATTAAATATGCTAAGCTTACCCACTGCCTGCAAATCTTTATCGGTCTTGACGAACGCTGCAACAAGCGCACGTGGGAGCACGGCAAGCCACTCCTCTCTGCAGAAACATGTAGGAATGGCACGCAAGACGTTGTTCAACAGATTCTCCCTTGCGTATATGGCAGCTCCTGATCCGTTGTGCCCATCGAAAAGCTATCAATCAACCAAACCAAGCACAATTGGCAATCATCAGATGGGCATCAGAAAAAAAAAATACAGTCATCATCGGTGTACCATCATCAAGCTATCGCCAAAACAGGGCAAGAGACGAAATCTGATATGTTTTTCCATAACATCACATAATTAAGATACGATGCTTAGGATCAAATCAAGGTAAAAAAGGTCTTCAGAGTCGTCATGCTTCCACCATGCATGCACTGGCCTATGCGCATAACAAAAAAAACGCAACAACTATTTCTCTTTTCTTGACTAAAAAGTTGAAATAACTCTGCCAACCAGAAAAGGCGAAAAGCAAGCGCGTAGTGGCAGCCACGTAAAAGGCGGATGCCCAAAACCCCACGACCGACTCAACTCCAGTAGGCGAACGCGATCTCTACTTCCCAGAATCTGCTGGACATGGACAGAGAGCAATGTGGGTTAATTACCGCGAAGACGGAGAAGGAGGTGGAGGGGTCCCCGGGGATGCGCTGGCCGGCGTCGGCGCGGAGCAGCGTGAAGTCCTCGCCCTTGCGACTGCGGTTGGCCTCCCCGCACAGTACGTCCGGCCGCTCCATCCGCTCCTTGGTCACCTCCCGCCGCAGCAGCACTCCCAAAGGCACCGTCCCCGGCGACAACGCCGGCGCCGCCGCCGCCGCCATCGCCATCGATCTCGGGGGCTTTCCTCTCAAAACCCTCGGCCCTCGTCCTCAGATGACCCGGGGGAGGGAGGACTCTGCTTTGAGACGGCTAGCGACTCCCTGCCGCGTTACGCAAGCGCCCCCTGAATGAAGAAGAGATCACGCAGCGAAAAAGGTCCCCGCGGGTTATGGTGTAGCGGGACGGAGTACGCGATCGTGGTCGCCACGCGGTGCGTGAGCCAAACCACCAGCTTGATTGGGAGAGACGACGAGGTCAGGGTGACTTTGTTGGAAGGCAAAAAGGAGAGAGATCGCTCGATCGGCGCAGCCGTTCCGATTTTATCGGCACGGCCACGCAACGCAGTTTGGATTCGATTCGAAACGGCTCGTTTGCGTGGTCGCTTCCGACTCCATTTCCTCTCTCGCGCTCGGTGGCCGTCCGCCCCTACACGTGCCAGGTAAATTTCCAACTGCAAAAAGCCGCTGCTCCTCGGATGAGCTGGTCTGGGCTGGGGCTGCGTCTGAGAACCCGAGAAGGCCGGCTTTGTTCATGGCTGCTACGCCCAGGTCGTGTTTGACGGGGTCAGGCGTACGCGGACGTTGCAGGTGGCTTTTCCTCTGGTGGATGTGGAGCGCGTTCCGAAACGCTACCAATTTGAAATTGAACCTTTGATCCCAGGTGGGTATGGGCTGGTGTGCATTGAGTCGTTAAAAAAATGCAACAAGGCCCCGTCTCCGTGCTGAGGAAGCTACGTCCAAGAACGGCGGCCAGGCCCATTGCCGTCCAGCGCGCGCGGCAGCCGCACGTGTGCCGCCGGATCTGCCGCGAGCCAGCGACCCGCGTCGTGTTGTGTTTTAACTGTGGCGTAAGGCATGCATGATTTGGCTAACGACTTGCGATCCAATTTCGGGACGATCGATGTTGCGTGATAGACATTCAGTTCGTAGGTTGGACTACCAGCTGCTGCTTTTTGGTAAACCAATTGTGGATGAGCTTCCGGATCATGGTTGTTATAATCGAGTGATGATGAGCAAGAGCGAGCCGGGCTCGTGACCTGCCACCGCTGCCTGCGTCGCCCCAGAGGCTCGCCCTTGCCCCCGGCTCCGACGGCGCCGCCCGCAGCAGCGGACCCCGCTTGGCGCCTCCCCCTCTGGCGTCAAGCTTCTCGTGGCTACGCCCAGTGGGGCGGCGCGGGGAGCCTAGGGTCGCGCAGGGAGCCCAGTACGGCAGCGCTGGAGGAGCCCCTGGGCGGATGGGGATCAGCGAAGGGAGGGAGGAAGAAGAAAGAGCCAAGCGCAAATCGGACATTTCACTACTGTTCTCTCTCCTAGGAGCCAAAAATTAATATTTTATTAGGCGCGGTGTCTAGGAGTAAATTTGACAACCATCAGAGTGTCCACCAGTAAACTACGCCATTTTACATGTCCGCTAGCAAAGAGGGGTGACTTTCAGCGTCCCGTAGCTAATTTTGCCTATTTAAAAAAATCACAGCCCTTAATTTTTTAGATAATATAAAATAATTAATAATTAATTAAATAAAGGACTTCTAGAATCTCAACGTCACTCACGCTAACAAATATTTTCTCCTCCTTTGTTTGCACTAACGTGATCAGGTAAATTAAATCCCTCCTTGTTTGGTCCGCATGATGAGCGTACATAGGTCCTCACGATGTCACGATGAGCAATTGAGCATACAAAGGTCTGCACGTGGATAAATAAATTTTGCACCGACTTTGTATAAGTTTGAGTAAGTATACTAAAGAAAGAATATGACAATAGTATACAGACCTAACTTCATTCCTACTTCCGAAACAGCGAAGAACTGTGCACCTGTCATGATAGGGTTCTATGCATTCTTTTTTTCCCTAAAGTTTCTTACGTACTCCCTCCGTTCGTTGAATTTTTTTTGTGGGTACATCTATTTTGTTATATATCTAAAATATATAACATATGTTTAGATATGTAGCAAAATCTATGTAAAAAAAGTTTAAATGACTTATTATAATTTAGAACAGAAAGAGTATTGAAAGGACAGAGGATGTCCCCCCCCCCCCCCCCCCCCCCAAGGAGGGTGAATAGGTGTTTCTAAAAATTAACACCTTCAAATGCGAAAACAATTAGTATAGAAAATTCAAAATCAGAGAAATAAACCCCTCACAAGTTAACCACAAAGTGTATGAAACACAAAGATAAGAGTCTGCAACACAAAGATTAGTGCATTGAAAGAATAAAATCAGCGCTGGAGTCTAATACTGGACACGTCCGGTATACCGGACACCAAGCTCCAAACTTGTTGCCTTTGATCACGATTTGTTACTCCAAGTTGCAGGCACTCACTAGTAACCTGTTCACAAGCTCAAGTAACACAAATAGATCACAAAAACCAAATGAGAATGAATTGAGACACAATATTTATTTTACCGAAGTTCGGACTTCGTCGAGTCCTACTCTCTATTGAGGGGGCTGCGAGCAACCCAGTAAAGGTCAGCTCTAGAGGACCCACGAAGGTCACTCTAGCTGTAGTCATTTCAAAGTCTTTTTCCTCCTTCCACTAGTTGATTCCTTCCCTCGTGACGGTGGAATCGATCGTAACAAACTTCCCAAGGCACACCACAATCTCTTGGGTGCTCTCCGATGATGCCTAGCCATCTAAGATCGAAGAGTTCAAGAATAACAAATGCAAATCACGGGATCGACAAATATGCACAAGTGCTCAAAGGTGGCTTGCTCTCAATTTTGAATTTCTCTTAACCAACAAAATGATTTTACAAATTGGATCAATCACTCACTAAGAGAGGGTTGGGGAGTGTTCTCAAGGCACAAAAACGTGTAAGGAAGTTAGCAGAATCAGCGACCTCCAAAGGTGGAGGCTTAGGGGTATTTATGGCCCATTTTGAAAAACTAGACGTTATAAAGCCGTTGGGACATTCCGGACACGTCCGGTGTTGCCTGCAGAGCTCCAACGGTTAGAAAGTTAGCGGCGCGTGAGGCGTCGGAACTCCCAGACTTGCCGGGACTTCCGACTCCCGGAACTCCCGACTCTTGTCGGAGCTTCCGACGAACCAAACTCGAGAGCACAAAAAAGTTGCTATGGCTGACCCCATACCGGACAGCTATGCCACAGCACAGCATTAGCTCTAGTGTCTCGTTGTCACTCAAATCTCACATGGGTTGGCTTGAGCACTTATGAATGATCATCTATCAACAGGATGTATCCCTCTTAATAGTACGGTATACATATTAACCCAATATCAAATGAAAACGGAGTTTGAATCGCTTGAGTTGATTTCCTTCAAACCAAATGCCATAGTTCTAAATCTTCATCAAAGTGATGGTGTCAACATGTCAACTTTGATTTTCTAATCATAGTCATCGTGAGCATGTGACTTGATTCTATTCAATAGATGAGAAATAATTAACTTCAAATGTATCAAGTCTCTCCCAACAATTTATCCAATAAATTTGATCCTCCACTTCAACGTGACCATCATAGTTTGATTAGTACCTTAACTAAATGCAAGTACTTTTTTCTTCACCTTAGCTAGGTTCTTCGGCCGCCAAGCCATCGCTTTCCCTTCACCCTTGTTCAGTACCTCGAAGCCTTTCCTTGCTATCTTCACCATCTCAAGCCGTCAAGTCACATCTTGTGTTGAATCACTCATTCATTTGTATAGTTGTCTTTTCATTTCAATGTGGCAAGCTTCAAATAAGAGACCATTCCATATGCAATTCCTCATGTCTCATTAATCAATTCTTAACATGCTTGCTTTCTCATAAATCATAGAAATCTCACAATGAATAAACCTTGCACGAATTACATTTGCATTGTTGTCTTGTATTTGAACTAGATTGTTTACACAACAACACAACATTTTGGCTTTTATCAAGTACCTGTGAGATAACTAATTTCCTGTTCAACACTTAGCAAATAGGTTAGACCTTTAATCATATTATCATTCAATCATCCAAAACCCACTAAAGGGCTAGATGCACTTTCAAGTATATATGACAAAACAGTTGTATGCATGTTATTTTAGTTGTCACACCTCACACGAGTTCTTCTTCCCCGATAAAAAAATCATTCCGGATCACATTAGTTTTTTCCATATGCAAATTGTAACAAACAAATCACGTTTGGTTTCTTTTACAAAATAAACTTGTTAGAAGAAAGACATTTTAGATTTTATCCACATGTCATGTTATATCAATTAGCAAAGTTAGATCAAATACATATATTAGATCTAATAAGAAGATGTTTATCTTATTTCTTCTATTACCTTCTAGTAGGTAATATGTGCTAACTGATATCCAGATCAATAGTCCATATAGTTAGTTTAGAGTACCATAGAGCAAGTCGTCCATAGTCTAAACATCAAATCAAAGAAAGATGCAATTGTTTGGCACCTCTTGTGCTCTGCTGGCAGCTGCTACCTACGACTTGGTTGTTCACTTGTTCCTTTCTGTGCTCCGCGGGGAGAGTGATGGGTGAAGGCGGCGTGGTGGAACCATATGGAGAAGGGAGCAAGAGCGGCCGTGCAAGAAGGGGCCGCGCCAACATGAATCCATGCACGGCCGTGGAGGTTGGGAAACGGCTGATGGATATTGCATGGGATTGAAAGAGGGGGAGATGTGTTAAATTTTTTAAAATATTTTATCCATTTTAAGTTATAGAATATTTTAAATTTTTGATTTAGTTATACATTGTTTTTACTATACATCTACACATAATGTATATCTAAATACACAATAAAATCTATGCGTCCAGAAAAGCCAAAACATCTTATAATTTAGAAATTAGAATGAAGGGAGTACTATTATTTTAATGAACAATTACAAATCTAGGTATCATTAAACAAAAAATTACAAAATTAGCATCATGTCGGCTATTGGAGAGTCGATAGTGGAGCTATCGGCAATCCTCTATCCAACAAAACTATGTAAACTGACATGGTAGTTATTGGGTGCCCATGACCTTATTGGCTTTCAAAACGTCAACCGAGGGCCTGTCGGTCCCTAGCTCGCCAATGAGGCTTGTCATCCCATGGAGAGCCGATTAGCCAGTCCACAATTGTAGAGCCCACTAGCCTATCGACGAGTGGATGGCTGAGAGGTTTTTTTCTTATAAATTTTGATATTTTTAAAGTTGTATCGAACTAGATCTCTACTTTCTTCATATTTGATTCTCTTGTGTTGCTATACACTAACAAATTGTCCAATCAGTTCAATAATCTCACCGCCAAACCGTCCTTTTTGTGCATTTTTTTATTTCACCTCTAACTTCTTCATATAAACTTTGACTGAGACGAACCTTGTTCGGTTCAATTCGTTACCACATTTTCAAGCTCTCTAGACCATTTGCTCATCAAGTTTGCACCACCAAGCATGTTGAAAATTTGGTTGAGCTTCTCACGTTCAAAGTCCTTTCTTGATAATGCTTAACTCTTGACAAAAGGTCTTCAATTTTTGAGTTTTTTTATCATCTTGTCATTAACTCTTAGGGTTGTCTTCACCTTCATGCATTGTGGCTTAATGTTAGACTTGATTATCCAAATCACACGTTAGCCATAAATGCAAAATGTCCTCGGTCTTTTATCATCATCATTTGAGGACACCTTCTCATCTCCATGCTTTGTGACCTAACCTGTTTATCCAAAATACACACGTTAGTCACAGAAACAAGATAGTTATGAACCATGAAAACCACTTTTCTGAGGGGTCTAGAAGCTTACAAACACATCTACACACAATCATATGCATCAAAACACATGCATCCATTTGCAAAAAGTAATACACAAACACACACTTGCATCCAAACACATGCACCCATTTGCAAAAAGTAATACACAAACACACACTTTTCCCGTAAAACTGAAAGACATTATAGACGCAAATGTGCTCATATCACTCGTTCATGCACGCACACTCAGTCTACTCCTAGTCCTAGTCTTAGAGCACATTCGTAAAGACTATGCCAATAGATCTCAAGATAACGAAGTTACCGTAGATGCTTCGCTGTCAACGGGTATACCATCTACCATTAAAAGAACAGAGCCACTAAATCTTAAAATAAATAGATCTAGAGAAATACGAGGGCCCCCGTGCATGTCACCTACCACCGGAAGAATATAACTGTTAAACCCCACAAAAAATAAACTTTAGAAAAAAAATATAAGCATTGATACCAAGACTTGAATCTAGATAGACAAATTTCATGACAAGAAATGTAACTAGTTGAGCTAAATTCCGTTCGCAAATGTATACATATTATTCAACACCCATGTGCTCCACATGCCTCTTCCTTTCATCTGTCCATGCATGCACGTATTTTTTTAAAGACAAAATAGACACAAATATTCACATCCCTCATATACATGAACGTACGTACCTCTATGAGTACTTTCGAATGAGAATTATTAAACTAATAAATCTCGAGAGATTGACGAAATCGTCATAAGCCTAACCAACCGAGCTACACCTTCAATTCACACACATGCACATATACTGATCAACAGTTGTATGTGCTCCATCGGTCTGTTCCCTTCCTCCGTCCATGTACTCCATATTCCTCTCCTGAACTTCCATTCCATAGACCATAGGTTTGCATCAGCGGCGAAACCAACAATTTTGATTAAGGGAGCCAAACAAATATGATGACATCTTTAAATATGATAATATGTCTCAATGATTTTTTAAATATTTTTACACTAGTTATAACCAAAATCACAACTTTTTAATAAAAATTTGGTGAATTGATACTTTATTGTGCTGTAAATTCATATATATGTAGGGGTATTAAACAAAATCTACTGTGCTTGGGCCCCTGGTTTCGCCACAGCTTGCATCATGCTGTTGTACTTCCTTCCGTTGTTCCCATGCTGTCAATCGTGGAATCTATCGTTCGGGTTTGTGACAAAATACTGAAACGATAGACCTCGTTTAGTTTTAAGGGCGCAAAGTTTTGGGGTATATATCAGATGTCTTATGAGATATTAGTAGGGGTATTTGATACTAATAAAAAAACTAATTATAGAACTCGTCTATAAACTGTGAGATAAATTTATTAAGACTAATTAATACGTCATTAACACATGTTTACTATAGCACGACATTGTCTAATCATGAACTAATTAGGTTTAAAAAATTCGTCTCGTAAAATACATGTAATCTGTATAATTAGTTATTTTTTAATCTATATTAAATACTCTATACATATGCACATCTGATGTGACATGATGTAAAGTTTTGGAAAGGAGATAGACGAGACCTAAACTGATGATAGCACGAACCATCGGCCCAACTGCAAACTATCGGCCCGGTAGTGAAGCCGTTGGAGCACGGCTTTGGTGTGCTCTGTGCCCGCCCCGTCACATCTCACACGAGCTGTCTCGCCAAGGCCACGCGGAATGAGACGGAAACAGGGACAGCAGACTAGCAGAGGGAAGGATACGGCACGAGTGACGAGATAAGCTCCGCGCCCTCGTCTCCTTCCCCACTTCGACCTCGGCAGTTCCGCGTGCCGACCGGTTTATATACCCAACCGATTCGCCCTGCTTCGCATCTCGCGCCTTCGCCGCTGCGATTCCTCAGCAGCTCCTCGGCCGCTCCCCCCACCCCTGCGCCGGCGAGATGGAGCTCAAGCCCGGCATGTCGGCGCTCGTCACCGGCGGCGCCTCCGGCATCGGTAAGAGGCGCCCCCCTCCTCTCCCCCAGCAGCCCCCAGCGGCTGTCGAAACGCTGTTCAGTCCCGAGTCCTGATGCGCCGTGCCGCTTTACTTCAACCTGTACAAAGGGGTCCATTCCTACGAACTAGGAGATGCTAGTGCGCGTTTATTCGCGGACTGATTTGCTTTCCTCGCCTATGTCGATCCGAGCTGAATGCGGTAATTGGGGAGGCGATGCGCTAAGTATGCGGTGTAGCACTCGAATGGAGGAGGCGGATGTTTTTTTTTTTGGAAAGCTTTGGATTCAGATCACGGTCGTCAGTGTAGTATTGTTGTGCAGGGGCACGTAGTTGCAGTGCTGCACCGCTTATGGTACAACAATAATGAGTTACCTTTACCTAGTATAGTGATACCTCTGTCTGGGAAAGGATGCCATTCTAGCTCTATCATTAGTCAAACTTTCTAAAGCTTGACTGAGATTATAGAAAAGGTGTCAATATTTATAACACAATAGTGAAGCTATGGAAGTTTTACTGATTGGAATTCTAACGACCAGCAATTATATCATATCAAAGTGATCTGGCAACTATTGGAATTGGTTGCAATTATAATAGCATAAAGTTTATAGAGAAGCTTTTCTTGAGATTTGTATGCTTTAAACTGCAGGTTTACTGGAAATAAAGTAGCCTAATAGAGTTCCTTTTTTGGGTACTAGTGTACTACACGTCTACACATCATATAACGAGCATCCATGCAACAATATGTGCCCAGAGCAAACCCAAAGAGCAACTTTCTGAAAACTGGCATGTAATTGGTAGCAAGGTTCTTTGTTTGTCAAATCTGAGACCGCAAGGTTGCAACTGCAAGTATAGGATGGTTTAAACGAAACTGAAAGTTGACGAGTACCAGTAACACTGGATCGAACTAGCCTTCCTATATTCTAGCTGACCATAGAATCAGATTGCTTATACTCAGCTAACGATAGCAAATATGTTTGGTATTACACTGATTATTGATTGACATCTAGATCTTAAACCTTTTGTTTAATGCGAGGAAATTTTTTACCGTAGGTTCTGCTCCCTCTTATGGGTTTAATCTCCCCCTTCAATTCACCAGCCTGTGTAGATACCTTCCAATGTATTAACTTAAGAGTTCTTCTCTATTTTTCAGGGAAAGCACTTTGTATTGCTTTTGCAAGGAGGGGTTTATTTGTGACTGTCGTTGATTTCTTAGAGGAAAATGGAAGAGAAGTTGCAACATTAGTTCAAAAAGAAAATAGCAAATTTCATGGAGATCTTAGAGTTCCGTCTTCTATATTTGTTAAGTGTGATGTTAGTAATGCAGGTAAGAGTTTTTAAGTTTCGGATGTTAACTGAAAGGTCTGCCTGCCATGATCTTGAATATACACTATTTAATATGCAGATAATCTTGCTGCTTGTTTTGAGAAACATGTACACACTTATGGTGGACTAGATATCTGCATCAACTGTGCTGGAATTGGCAATAAAACACTAGTTTATGATGATACATCTGATGGAACTAGAACATGGAGGCATGTTGTTAATGTGAACCTTGTTGCTGTCATTGATGGTACTCGCATTGCAGTAAGTCTACCGTTATTTGTCAAAAGAAATTGTCAAATTGATCTTTCAGTAACTCAAATTGTTAATTTGTACCAACAGTTATTGCTGGTGTGGCATATCAGTTACAATAGGCAGATCATGCTTGCATTCTTTGGTTTAGTTTGATTTCTTCATCTTTGTACAACTATTATGCATCATGTTATTAACTGTCAGGCATGTTATCTATATTTTCTTCACATCCAAATGCCACATGCACATGACTTTTGGTTGAATTTTTTATTACCAGAGTCAAATAATGCGAGATCAAAAGAAGCCTGGTGTCATAATAAATATTGGTTCAGCGGCAGGTCTTTATCCTATGTTCTTTGATCCCATATATAGTGCGACAAAAGGTATATGATCCCATATACTGTTTTCTTTTTCTCTCTTTCTTGTCAGCAGATTGTGATTGCAATACTAGCCTACTAGGCCAATTTGGATATTAACTATGACTATTAATTTGTGGAGAATAATATGTACATAAACCATCTGTCGCATGGTTCCAGATGCCTTATGACCTCAAATTTGTTTCTTGGCAGGGGGTGTGGTTATGTTTACAAGATCACTTGCTCCATTGAAACGCCATGGTGTTCGTGTCAATGTGCTCTGCCCAGAGGTATTAAGAAACCATATGACTGAATCAAATATTTATTATCTGTTCTATAATTTGTGTACTTGCTTGTTTTAGTATTGTGTTTTTTATCCTAACCTTGTTACTCTTTTTAGGTTTTGTATTTCAAAAAATTAATTCAACAGTGGTACAGCTGTGAGCACAGCACACTGTATTCTCCGATTCATAAATTGACATTAATGGACAAAATTAAAAGCGACAGGGTTTGTAGCCTGGGTGCGGCAACCTTAGTAGCACTTTAGGTCCAAGGTTTGACTCTCGTGGGAGCGAATTTAAACAGGCCTAAATTAGAAAGAAAAACGCTTATCGTCAGCTGTATTCCTGAGTTATACGTGTAACCATCTGATTTGTTTTCAGCGAGATACACATGACTGCAGGCATGTGTTCTGGGCGCTCGATGGCACATCGAGGGCAGCCTTCGGGGTGTTTCTGGGTCAGCATCTGAGAAGCTTCACCTTAGTACAATGCCTGTGCAGGCCGGGTGGGGGGGGATCTTTCCCCTGCCAAGTTTTTTTAGACAAGATTAAAGATTGACCAAATAGTGTTACTGGTAACTATCTTAAGGACCACCAGTGATATCGATACCTCTGGTTCCCACCACTGCATGTGGATGATCTTATATAATTCTAGAAGCAGATTGGTATGACAAGATCAAATACTAATTAAAATCAATAAGTGTGCCAGATGAGTTGGTTTCATGATTTCTAGAAACTCTCTCTCTCTGTTACGATGGATCATGATTAACAGCTAGAAGGGACAAAGGTGAGATCGATTTGCGATTATTTGTCATGACGTAGTCATGTACTGATTTATGCAGTTTGTCCAAACCAATATGGCGGAACAAATGAGACGCAAAATTATAGATTCAACTGGTGGATATTTGAAGATGGAAGATGTTGTTAATGGTACGTCATTTCTGTAATCAAGTGTTATTACAGGACTATTAGCTTTGTAACCATATTTTATGTGCCATGATGATTAATGCAAGTGTTATGTGGGCTGTTGGGATCGAGAGGGGAGAGTTGAGGAGAGCGACGGCGACGGACGAGCTACAGTACCATATGGCGCTACAGTGTCGCGGGTACTGTTCCCGTCGGCGAGAGGCTGAAACCGGTGGCGAGGGCTGTGAGATGCGCTGGGAACGCCGGCCGCGGGGCTTCGCCCACGGCCGGCAAGAGAGAAGGTTTTTCCTTCTAATCTCTTGCTTGATTAGATTGATACATCTCTTCTCCTTATATAGAGAAGAGGTCTTACTTGACCCCTAAGTAAGCGACTAATTAACCCTAACGGGCTAAGGCCCAATAGGGCTCTTGACTCTTCTAATACTACACCCACCTGGATATGCAGCTCGTCCCTCGAGCTGCAACTTAACGATGACACTAACTATGACTCCGCTAGACACAAACCTAACACCTAAAAACAAGCCTTTTACATCTCGGCTTATTTTATTGACCTGAAATAGACTACGACTCTTTATTTTTGACTCCTGAAGATACGGCGGACACCCTCCGCGTGATGGACCTGCACGTGTGTAGCCACCTGTATCCCATGGAGCCCACCGGAACGAGGGGGGTGCACGGGTATAACCACCAGGAATTAGTCGCGATAGCGACCAACGGAGACGTCCTCGCGGCGGCCGGTGGCGGAATGCGGTGGCGCTAGGCAGTGCATCCCCGTCGGAGACATGGTGGGGAGCGACTCCCCTACCGCCGCTGCTGCAGAGTTGGAGGTCGCTGCCCGCGGGAAAATCACCATGCTCGCGCCTGAAGACAGCAGCGGGTCGGCACAGTTGCTGGTGGCCGTCCCACGGGGCGAGGTCGCGCTTCGCTGAGCTGATGTCGACCGTCGTCAAGGTCGCCTCGTGCATAGGCTGGTGCATCTCCTGCAGCAGCTGGCGCGCTAGGAGGCCACGCGCCGCAGCCTGTAGCCGCACCACCGCAGACACCTTGCAGGTAAGCATCTTCCCTGCCGGCTCCGTCGTGAGGTCCATCGCCTGCTCGATCTGTTGCAATGTTGGTTGCACGTCCTGGAACGACAGCAGCGACATGCCGTAACCTGGCATCCCGTAGGGGAAAACCGGTGGCAGAGAGGCCACAGCCGATTGCGGCAGCAGCCAGCTGGCTGGTTGCAGCGGCGGTATGCCGAGGTACGACTGGATGACGGCGACGGAACGGGCGAGATCGGTGATGGCCGCGGTCAACTGATCTGGCGTCATCGGTGAGGAAGTGACCGGCAGCTGCTCATCGTAACCTGGCATCTCCGATACCAGATTGTTATGTGGGCTGTTGGGATCGAGAGGGGAGAGTTGAGGAGAGCGACGGGCGACGGATGAGCTACAGTACCCTACGGCGCTACAGTTCCGTGGGTACTGTTCACGTCGGCGAGAGGCTGGAACCGGTGGCGAGGGCTATGAGATGCGCTGGGAACGCCAGCCGCGGGGCTTCGCCCACAGCTGGCAAGAGAGAAGGTTTTTTCCTTCTAATCTCTTGTTTGATTAGATTGATACATCTCTTCTCCTTATATAGAGAAGAGGTCTTACTTGACCCCTAAGCAAGCGACTAATTAACCCTAATGGGTTAAGGCCCAATAGGGCTCTTGACTCTTCTAATAGCAAGCCTCTGATGAATTGTTCTAAACTTCTAGTGTTATGTTGAGATGGGGTGTTTTAAAGATTGAACTACACAAGAACATTTGTTATCACTGTAAAACATGTGAATTGTGAATTCCATTCCATTGATAAAAATTGCATAAAGTATGGTAGGTTGCGTAACCTGCATGAATAGGTCAGTTCTGTCTCTGATATTGAGAACTTTAGAAAGTGATGGTTAACCAACGAAACAGTATGGTATCCCCTGGTAGATATGGTTCAGGGATCTTTTGCATATGATGTTCTCTCTTTCTCTTGTGATGTCATTTTAACACCAACACTAACACCAGCCCGACACCCCACCTCCTCATTTTTTTTTCTTTATTGTCCTCAGGCGCATTTGAGCTTATACAGGATGAGAGCAAGGCTGGTGCTTGCCTTTGGATAACGAAACGGCGAGGGATGGAATACTGGCCAACACCAGAAGAACGAAGAAAGTATATGGTGAATCCTAACAAATCAAAAGGGATGCTGACAAATAATATATATCCTAGCATCCGAATGCCTGAATTCTTTGAGAAGATGTAAGTCTTGCTATGTTATGTTTCTTTCTTTGAGAAGATCTGGAAGCTGAGGTAGCTCAGTTAGTCAAGGGGGTGGGCATATTCCTAGACCACCCAGGTTCAAGCAGTGGCGGATCTACGCTTAAGCTGTGGGGCCACCTGGCCCCACAGGTTTTGCCACAACATATTAACCCCCCTACATAACACTTGTTAATTACCTTGCAATTAATTGATCATGTACATATCTGTGTAAAACTTGGCCCCACAGGATTTGGATCCTGGATCCGCCACTGGGTTCAAGTCCTCGTTGAGGCGAATTTGGATGCCTATTTTCTTCTTAATATAAAATGCCACCTAGTTCCTCTTAGGTTCGTCTAGTTTTTTTTCTTTGTTTGAGAAGGTATAAGCTCTCCGACTGCCCCCAGCACATTAGACTGCTTTTCTTATCCCTGCAATTCCTTATGGCGAGTTAAGGAACTAATTAAACCACTTTAGGTCCTACTTTTATCATAGTACTCAGCATTTGCTTAGGATGTGTCTCAACTGTTTACACAAGATGACATATGGATGATCTTTTTTTTTTTTGACACATCACATTTTCTAGTAGTTTTTTAACAAATAGCTGAGCTTAGACTGTGTATTGCATATCAGTTATCATGTTGCACTTGCCAGAAATTTCCTCAAACGGCAATAGCCTGCCGGTAATTATATCTCACAAGCTGGAAAATTTGTGCAGTATTCAAAATTGCATTTATTTTATTAATGATTGTTTCTTATTGATGCTTGTGTAGAGTTGTTCACACACTCAGCCATAATTTTCGCAATGCTACAAGACTTGAGCGTGTGGAACTGAGATTTCCTATCAAAGCACATAGTGCTCTGGTTAAAATAATATATGCTGGCGTAAATGCTAGTGATGTAAGTCTTTTGATCTCATTTTCAATTGCTTTTCGTTGATGCCTGATGCCATTAACTAACCTTTGGATGATTTTATGGTCTTTGTACAGGTCAACTTCAGTTCAGGACGTTATTTTAGTGGTAATCCTAAAGAAACGGCTTCACGCCTTCCATTTGATGCTGGTTTTGAAGTAATCAATTGACTTTCCTCATTAATTTTCTGCATAAATTGTTTATTACATTTAATTACAACTTTTTGGGCCACTAGGGCGTCATCGACTTTGCTCGTTATTTTTCTTTTCCTTTTTTCCTATGAGGAATCTCAATGTATGCAGGGTGTGGGAATTGTTGCTGCTGTCGGAGATTCAGCCAGTCATATCAAAGTTGGCACTCCCGTGGCCCTTATGACTTTTGGGAGCTATGCTGAATTCACGGAGGTCCTCCATTTTGTGCCCTTCTATTGCTCAACAAATTACCTAGTAGCTTCTGTCCTCGAAATGGGATCATCTGCAGCCTATTAAATTTTGAATAAGTTATGTTTGTCTATCAGTACTGGTTTTTATCTTTGCATTTTTTTCTTGTGAAGGTTCCAGCCAAACATCTTCTTCCAGTGCCAAGACCAGACCCTGAGGTTGTTGCTATGTTGACATCAGGACTGACTGCTTCAATTGGTCTTGAAAAGGTTTACTTTATATAAACCCCTGCTTGTTTTCTTTGTCTCCTCTGTGGTCAACCAAACTTTTGAGCATCGTAGTATCTGTTTTCCATCCTAGACTAATTTGGTTGATTCTTGCTTGGCTTTAGGCAGGACAAATGACATCTGGGAAAGTTGTTTTAGTGACAGCAGCTGCTGGTGGAACAGGACAGTTCGCCGTTCAGGTCAGCTGAGACCATTTTGACATCATTACTAGATTCTTTTCGATGTAGCCCTCAATTGCACATATTTTCCTATGGGTTGTGAGGAGATATAGGATAAACATATACTGTTTTATACTTAACTTATACAGGATAAACATTCCCTGTAATTTGGGTTTCATCTAATTCATCTTTCACTTGGATAGTTCTTAGGGACATGCTTTGGTAACTTGTATTTTTACTGGATTGAGCAATGAGCATGATATTCTAGCCTTCTAGGACATGGGCAAGGTTATCATATTTGGTTCTATTGGTTCTGGTTTCCTTTCTACATATTCTTCTGTTTCGTATGCAACTTTATTAATTTAACTCTGAACTATATCCTTACTTTTTGAATATTTCTTTTCATATCTTCACTAGCTGGCGAAACTAGCAGGCAACAAGGTTGTTGCCACATGTGGAGGTGAAAGCAAAGCTGAACTTCTGGCTTCCTTAGGAGTTGATCGTGTTATCAATTACAGAAATGAACGAGTCAAAGATGTATGTTTTTGCATTCTGTTTCAGTTTGTCCTACCTCTATTCGCAGTTCTGCAATTTTCAAGGCTTCAAACCATGTTGTGCTTACTGCATACACTAGCATAACCTTTCATGTGTCATACAGAATGCAAAATATTTGATGTGCATGCTTGAACTACACTCATGTTGTAGAAACTATAAGTTATTTAGATCTCTGATATTCTGAGTTACATTTTGAAACCTCAAGCGATTGCAAGCCACTTAAATTGATGCCTCGTTTGTTTTCTTTGATGTGTTTATTAATTTAAAATGTATGAATTCAGGTTCTGAAGAAAGAGTTTCCAAGAGGTGTAGATATCATATATGAATCTGTAGGTGGGGAGATGTTTGACTTGTGCTTGAATGCACTTGCAGTCCATGGGCATCTCATTGTAATTGGTATGATCTCCCAGGTAACTCCGGCAGCCCTTGAGATCCATGTCTTTTAGCTTATATGTTGTGAGTGGCAACATCTGAGGGTGAATATTTAAAACTGTCATGTGCTCCACCATGAGTTTCTAGGAATACTGAAGCCTGGGACTTAGTGTCAATGGTTCTTGCCTTTTTCTATTATTTGGTGGAAGAATAAACTCTGGAATATTTTTAAATGTGCTAAGTGTTAATAAATACTTAGCGTATTATGCATCTGGTTAATAGTTGGAGACTGCGAGTTTACCTAGGAAATATTTCTTCCTTAAAAAAAATCTATTGTGGTTATGTTGAAACCTTTTTTGAATTAGATTTGGTTACATCCTGTTTTCATTGTAATAGTTTTTTAGTAACATGTCATAGATTATACCTGAATTAATAAAATTGGTGACTTCCGTGTTTTCAGTATCAAGGAGAGGATGGCTGGAAGCCAAAGAACTACACTGGACTATGTGAGAAGATTCTGGCTAAAAGTCAAACTGTGGTATGTCTCAGTAACTTCGTTTGTTAGAACGTACTGGGCCAATATTTGGTGTTCATTAAACAAAATTGGTTAGGAGGCAATGCATGTAGTGTATTTGTTGGAGTATATGTAGGCCCATGAGGCTAAGGCCCATGTGGCCCATGTATGGAACTATATAGCTACCCTTCTAGGGTTAGCCAAGTAATGGAAAATCATTCCTCTAGCATGGTAATCAGAGCATAGGGTTTTTTCTCTCTTCCCCTGCCTCCCAGCCGCCGCCCCTCTCCTGGAGGTGCCGCCGCTGGTCCAGCCACCATGGCCGGCGGCCCTCCCCCTCCCCCCTCCCTCTACTCCTACTTCCCCTCTTCTTCCTCTCCATCCTGGGCCCAGATCTTGGCCGGCGCCCCTGTGGTTTCCTCTCCAGGCCCGCAGCTTCTTCCCGCCGGCAACCCTCTGGCCGCCGGCCACCTCACACCCGCCGGCCAGCCCCTGGCCGCCGGCCACCTTCTTCCCGCCGGCCAGCCCCTGGCCGCCGGCCACCATCCCATCCCTCCAGGCGCCGCCCGCCCTCCTCTGCTTCCTGTTCCAGGCACCACCCGCCCCCCTCTGGCTGCTGACCAGCGGTGCCCCCTCCCTTCCTCACCTGAGGCTGCTGCTGCTGCTGCTAAGGGCACCGCGGCAGCCCATGCCTTGGCCACCTCCTCTGACCTAGGCACCGTGGGGGACGGCACCGAAGACGTCGCGCCTGCGGGGGTGGTCCAGCCCGATGCTGTCCAGCCGCTCCTCCGTCCCACAGCTGACCCGGGGGACCCCGCTGGTGCCGGTGCCGGTGCCTCTGCTCCTTCTGTTGATCTTCTTCTTGGTGGCCCTCATCTTCTACGCGCCCCGGGGACGGACTCCACTCTCGCTGCCGCCCTTGTGGCTGCCCGTGCTGCTGCGGCGGAAGGCCAGGCTCGTGTACGCGCGGCGGCTCTCGTGTGGGAGCGCGAGCGCAACGCGGCCGACGCTCTGGCTCGCCAGATCGCCGAGGCGGAGCAGCTTCTCGTTCCGCCCGCCTCCCGGGACATTGGTGCCACCTCCTCTGCCTCGCCCGGGCGTCCTATCTCCCACACCACCGTCATCTGGCATGACCCGACTGATCCCCTCGTGGCCCAGCTCCACTACCAGGCCGGGGGGGTCCAGAACATTCGACTTCTCGTCCCGGTCGTCCTCGAGCCGGAGTCTCCTTCCTACGCCCGTTGGCGGGATCTGGTGGTTCTCACCCTTCGCCGCTACGCCCTCGACGACCACGTCCTCCTCGACGCCCCGGTCACTGCCCAGACGTCGTCGTGGCTCCGACTCGACAGCATCGTCCTCTCCTGGATCCTGGGGACGATCTCCCTGGACCTCCACGACCTCGTCCGCACCTCCCCTGACGCGCGCCGGGCGTGGCTGGCCCTTGAGGGTCAGTTCCTGGGCAACGCTGAGGCCCGGGCTCTCCGCCTCGACGCGAGCTTCCGCACCTTCGTCCAGGGTGACCTCTCCGTCGGTGAGTTCTGCCGTCGGATGAAGGCCATGGCTGACTCGCTGGGGGATCTCGGGTGGCCCGTGGAGGATCGCATCTTGGTCCTCAACGTCCTCCGGGGGCTCAGCGACCGCTACGCCCACCTCCGGACGTGGATCACCCGCCAGCGGCCCTTCCCCACCTTCCTGGAGGTCCGTGACGATCTCGTCATGGAGGAGCTTACGCAGGGCCTCCAGCCGGGTTCCACGGCTTTCCCGGGGGCCTCCTCGACGGCTCTCGCTGCTACTTCGCCGCGCACGTCTGCTCCACCGCCGTCGTCTCTTCTGGGTCCCCCTCCCTCCGGGCCGAGCGGAGGTGGGGGGGGTCGTGGCGGCCGTCGTCGCCGCGGAGGGGGTCGCGGAGGTGGCCGGGGTGCACCTCCACAGGCCCCGGCACCCGGTGGACCACAGGGGGGGGCACCATGGCCCTCCTTCCAGCACCCGTGGTCTGGGCGCATCTCCATGTGGCCCTACCACGCCACCGGGACCGCCTCGCGTCCACCGATGGCCATGCTCACCGGCGCACCTCCCGCTGGTCCTCCACTCAGCGCCGTCCCTGCTCCGCCGCCTGCTGCTTCGTGGGTTCCTCCCTTCGGACCTTCCGGGCCTCCACCGGGGGTCTCTGGATGGGACCAGGCGGCCCTGGCTCGCTCGTTCGGCACCATGAGCCTGACACCTCCGGTCGGACCCGAGTGGATCGCCGATTCGGGGGCCACCTACCACACCACTCCTGACCCCGGTATTCTTTCGTCGATTCACTCTCCCTCTTCCTCTCTTCCTTCGTCCATTATGGTCGCAAATGGCTCTTGTATTCCAGTCTCTTCTGTGGGTACCGCCGGTGCTCATGGCTCCTTTCGCCTTCCTGATGTTCTTGTTGCCCCCTCTATGGTTCATAACCTTCTTTCTATTCGTCGTTTTACAGCTGACAATTCTTGTTCTGTGGAATTTGACTCTTCTGGTCTTACTGTAAAGGATTTGGCTACCCGGCGTCCTCTGCTCCGATGTGACAGCACCAGGCCCCTTTACACCCTTCGCTTCCCGGCGGCGCATTCATCTTCTTCGCCGTCCCTTTTGTCAGCTGCCTTCGCCGCTTCTACTTCCTCTACTACTTGGCACCGACGCCTCGGCCATCCTGGACGTGATGCCCTGATACAGCTCAGTCGTAGCTCTGGTCTTCCATGTACTCGAGCTCATGATGAGCAACTGTGTCATGCGTGCCAATTGGGCCGACATGTTCGTCTTCCTTTTTCTAGTTGTTCTTCTCATGCGGCCCGCATTTTTGATCTTGTGCATTGCGACCTATGGACATCTCCTGTTATCAGTATTTCTGGTTATAAGTACTATCTTGTGGTTGTTGATGATTTTTCGCATTATTCATGGACTTTTCCCCTACGTGCGAAGTCTGATACGTTTACCACGCTCCTTCACTTCTTTACTTGGGTGTCTACTCAGTTCGGTCTCACCATCAAGGCCGTCCAGTGTGACAATGGTCGCGAGTTTGATAACTCCACCTCCCGAGCTTTCTTCCTCTCTCACGGTGTTCAGTTGCGCATGTCTTGCCCATACACCTCTTCGCAGAATGGCAAGGCAGAGCGGATGATTCGCACCACCAACGACACCGTGCGCACTCTTCTGTTTCAGGCCTCTCTTCCTGCTCGCTTCTGGGCTGAGGGCCTGCACACCTCCACCTACCTTCTTAACCGCCTTCCTTCTGCTGCCTGTCCCGCTCCCACACCTCACCACGCCCTTTTCGGTACCCCGCCTCGGTACGATCACCTCCGCGTGTTTGGGTGTGCCTGTTACCCCAACACTGCTGCCACCTCTTCTCACAAGCTGGACCCTCGCTCCACGCTCTGTGTCTTCCTCGGGTACTCCCCGGATCACAAGGGGTACCGATGCTTCGACCTTACCTCCCGACGTGTTCTCATCTCGCGCCATGTGGTGTTCGATGAGTCCGTCTTTCCCTTTTCCAGTACCTCTACACCTCCGGTCCCTGACCCACCCGCCCTGTTTCCCACTGACCCGGTGGTCCAGCCACCTTTTTCGTGGTCTCCTGCAGGTACCGCTTCGCCGCGCTCGGCGCCGGCCACCGGTCCCGGCTACCCTGCGAGTCCGGGCCCCTGCGGGTCCTCCGGCGCGGCCCCATCTTCTTCAGCTGGTGCAGACCCGGGGCCTTCGTCCCCCGCTTCTGCCCCGGGGGGGTCGTGCCGGTTGCCGACGCCGGATCCCGTCTCGGCACCCGCCCCGGCGCCTCCGTCGAGGTTCGCCGCGCCGGTACGGGTCTACCAGCGCAGGCCGCGGCCTCCGCCGCTCGTGGTCCCTTCTCCACCGGGGACACCGACACCACCGCCACTGTCTCCGCCGGCCCGTGGTACCCCGCCGGTCTACCACCCGCCGCTGCTTCACCGACACCCGCGGCATGTTCACCCGATGGTGACACGACACGCGGCTGGCACCCTGCCGCCTCGTGTCCTCTAGCAGTATTTGATCCTACCGCTTAGATTTTCATTGAGGCAGATCATCAAATAAGGTTTAGATGTTTGATTTGGTCTATGAGAACCTATGTTTAGTTAAAAAACGAAGTTGTTGCATGATAACCGAGAGAATGGCCATACTAATTCTATGCATGCATACATTTCTGTATGCCCATAGTAATATGTGCATCAGCAGCAATGCTTCGGGCATCCACCTATTTCTTACTATAGTTGAGACGTGAAACTGAATACGTCACATCCCTGGGAGAAGGAATGCAACATGTAGCTGTGAGAGGTTGCTGGCTGATCCTTGGCTAGTTGGCTGGCTGCTGGCATCCTGCCTGTGTCTGATGATGTCATTGAGAATGGTGCATGTGAGAAGGTAGATGAGAAGTAGAGGATGGTAGTGAGGGAATAGGTTGATCTTTATGATTTCCTATTGATAGTAGAGGCATAACGGAGCAGGCAAATATATATCTCATGACTCGTCTAAGTGACACTAACACCGTAACACGTGGGATCCTGAAGGGATGTGTACAAAATTGCCTTGCTGAACTTTACATAGAAGGATCAAGTGTGAATGTGTGATCCTGTGGAACAGCCACTGTACACCTGGACTTGCATGGTCAAAGCTTGTCTTGGCCCTGGCTATGCAATTGCCTGCATTATAGAATGAGCTGCTGTGGTGGTGAAACTGTGATGTCCATTTAGCCCGTTACTAAATTGAAGCCAACATGACATACATTCGTTAGCTCCTGCTTTTTCAAATGGTATGCTATTCCATCCATTTGAAACTACAAGGCTTATTTCTTCTCTTGGACAAGCCTTTGACCAGCAATTGGACTATTAATAGAGTTTTCGGGACACAAAATTGATGTCATATTTGTAAGCAAGATATGGCACGGCAAATAATATATTGATTATGGATGCTGCAGGGTTACACATACATATGCAAGATAGGGGATTGACTTATAGGATCAGAACCAATCAATGGTAATCATTGCCTATAATGACTCGGTATCAATCATAGTAATCACCTATGACCGCAGGCCCATAGGAGAGTATCAACCGTGAGGCCATGACCTGGGACATCTAGCAATATTTGTATTAAAATATACTTGATTATGTCTCTTTGGAGACATCCGATAAAATATACTTGATTACAATTATAATTTTATATCACATAAATGAAATATCAGTAGAGTAATTTCGATTAAAGCCTTGTCTGAGTGAAACGAAATATGCCTTGTAAAACACTGGAGGGAGTAGTAAAGAAACTATATAGAACAATCATTGAGCTACATTGATAGATGTTGGATCCAATATTCTAAAAGCATTCTGTTGTAGACTTTGAATTCCATTTCAAATTGCAGGCTGGATTTTTCCTTGTTCAATATGCTCACCTGTGGCAAGATCATCTTAACAAACTTTTTGACCTGTATGCCTCTGGAAAGCTAAAGGTATGCCACTTAAAGCAGGGCCTAGCAAATGGAAATAATCAGATAACTACCTCACTCCAAATATTTTGTGCTCATGATGGCTCATAAATTCGTGAGATAATTTTAAATCTATAATTTTACCTTGTAACTTATCTTTTCATGACATACCACGATATGTCATATAACAGGTTTCCCTAGACCCCAAGAAATTCTTGGGTGTTGCTTCAGTCCCAGATGCGGTCGAATATCTTCATTCTGGCAAGAGCGTTGGCAAGGTATAAGTTGTCTATCTTTGACAGCATGAGAATCTATTCCTTTGCAACTTACAGGTTTTCATCCTGGACATTTTCAGGTCGTCGTGTGTATTGATCCATCGTACAGTCAGATCGTTGCAAAGTTATAATCCATGGACATGATGCTCGTTATCTTCCATGGTCACGTAGGTTACACTGTTATAGGCACACATACAGCAAGACCGTATTTTCCCAGCGGGGGAGAACTGAATAAGGGAATAGGTTGGTGTATAGCTTAGTTTTTTTTTTTACCTGAAGTGTAAGATGCACGACTATACTGAAGGGCAAGCATGGGCATGGAAATCGAATGAGTTTCTAATCCAGGATGCAATCGTGTGGCCAAGTTCCACGTTTTGTGTATAATACCGTATATTATATAATATTATATAACTTGTCTCAGTGCCGCATGCTTCAATCCGAACCCGTAATTCAAACAGAGCTGATGCAGATGCATTCCCAAATACACAGCTTGGAACATCTGGATAGACAAGTGTTTCATGTGGGGAGCCAGAGCTCTTAAAAATATGCTCTCATAGAGGGTGCGCTACACGTGAAGCTAAGGGTCCGATCAGCTGCCCTTTATACAGCCATATAACAGTGAATGAACACACAACAACAGCAACAGCCTGTAGTAGCAGTCCCCGGTCAGGCTGTAAGAAATAAGCTTCTCTCGGCCCCACAAAAAATTGTCCTCTCAAATATTTCTGACATGAGCTTTTACCAAAAACAATTTGAACTCCACTAGCGAAGCTACTCCTTGAGACGAAATAAAAAAAGCTACTCCGCTAGTTGTACCAATCGGTGCCAAACATGTTTATAAGTGCCAAAAATGCATCTTTTTAGTACTATAGGAAGTAGACCAAAAAAGACAATTCATAGATCGTCAATATTATTTTTCTCAATTTCAAATCCATCCCGCGGTTCAGACTTTAGACGGAGAGATCATCATCAGAGAGGAGCTCGTGACGAGGGAGATAAACACGAGGAGATCGAGCCGGCCGGGGCGGGCAAACCGCCGTGCGCAGCTCGGCGCCCTCGTTGCCGTCGTCTGTCCCTATCCAGCTTCTCGACAGATCCGCTGGCCCGCACCCGCAGGCCGCACCACGTACTAGGTACTACTCTGATCTTCTCTTGCCCTTGTCCATTTTCCTCGTCTCATTTCGGCGGACTTTTTCCGAGTCTCGCCTCCTCCGTCACCCACGATCTCCCCGCCAGAGGCTCGGGCGGGATGGAGCTGAAACCAGGCTTGTCGGCCCTCGTCACCGGTGGCGCCTCCGGCATCGGTGAGCAAGAGCAACGCCGCCCCGCCAGCCGCCTGCCAGCCTCCGCTCGCGCGCCGTGTCGATTCCGCTCCTTTCCTGGTGCAGTTGGGCCAGGCCCCAATCAGCCACGGGCTCTGTAGCCTGGCCCGTTGAGACGTTGAGTGCACGAGCCTTGGTTTCTCCTTGGCTCGACAAAAAAAACTCTGCTTCGCCATCGGCTGTGCTGCAGCTGCTCCAGAGATGCGGGTCTCCTAGTCATGGATTTGATAGTCTCTCCATCCACCATTGACAGCCTGCATTGGTTCACATTTCACCTAGTACAACTTTTGGTGAGGCAGAGACACACACTTCGACGAGAGAAGGGAGCATAGGCTCACATAGGATAAGAAGCACGACATACGTCCTCTATTTATTTACTTCGTTTTGTGCAGGGCAGCGATTTTACTATATATATATATTCCTCGCAATGTGTTGGCTGACTTTTCCCTTCTGTTTTTCAAGGGAAAGCTCTATGCATTGCTCTTGCAAGGAAGGGTGTGTTTGTGACTGTCATCGATTTCTCTGAAGAAAACGGAAGAGAAGTTGTTTCAATAGTTCAAAAGGAAAACAAACATATTCATCAATATGCTAGAGTTCCATCCGCCATATTCATCAAGTGTGATGTTACCAATGGAGGTAAGTTCTTGCAGGGGATGAAGATTAATCTTCTGTAGTTCTTAGATTGTCCAAACTACTCATAGGAGTTGTTCTATTGATGTTTGATGCTGTGTTTTGACCGCAACATTTTACATAATTCAAGTAACTGCATTCAACTGTCATTGACTGAAATTTTCATAAATGTTCTGTAGAAATGTATTTAATATCTAGGGTTTTAGGACATAATGTGAAACGCTATCAAATTGCATGCCGCAGGGAGTTATTCATATCTTTTGTGTCAGATCTTTCGATTCTGTCTCCTAGAATATCGTTACTTTGAGGCTATGGTAATTGGCTTTATTGTTCTCATTGGATGTTCACTTGCTTTATGATTTCAGCAGTTCACTGGAACCGTAATTTTTCTGCCCTTCTATTTGCCATGATCTTAAAGATTTACACTGGTTTGACATGTAGATGCTCTTGCTGCTGCTTTTCGGAAACATGTGGACACATTTGGTGGACTAGATATCTGCATCAACTGTGCTGGATTTGTCAATAAATCATTGGTTTACGATGATAAATCTGATGGAACTTCCACTTGGAAGCGTGCTGTAAATGTGAATCTTGTTGCTGTTATCGATGGTACTCGCATTGCAGTAAGCCTCGCATCAACTCTGTCTGTTGTAATAGCATTGCAGTAACACCGAGTGCTGCTCCTGTGCTCCTATTTGTGGCCTTTGTTGAATGCATATATATTTCAATTTCTGCTGATACAGTTATTTAAAACGTATATTTTTTCCAGTAGACTGTTGCCCTGATTGAAGGATAAGAGGTAACAGTTTTATCAGAATATAGCATGTCCTTGTCCCTGGAGACAAGAAGTAGGATAATTTTATCCCACCTCGGGCTTCCTTATTTATGAAACTACTTTTATACAGTGTTGTCCTTTTATTTTTTGATTAATAAAGCAAACAGTGGGGGCCTCCCCTACTGTATTTTCTCAAAAAAAAAAAAGTAGGATAATTTTGGATTGGTGGCATTGAGAATTTGTAGATCACTCTTGCATTATCTGCAAATTTTGAAATTTTCAACTTCGCACTACTTAAAAACATAACAACAATTTTCATACAAGTTATCTGTACTTATGTTTTGCAAAATAAAACATGTATACTACTAATATTGTTTTTTTTCACAAAAGTCTCAAGTAATGCGATCCCAGAAGAAGCCTGGTGTCATAATAAATATTGGCTCAGTTGCTGGCATATATCCTATGAGCTATGAACCTGTGTATAGCGGGACAAAAGGTTTGTTTCTTACTAAAGACAGATATGCTATCTATATGCTGAGTGTGTTGGCAGCAGAGCAGTTGCAACATGGAGCTAGTTTTGGATTTATCTAATACTATTGATTCGTAGAAAGTAATTCACACACTGATTACTTTAGCCCAAGTTACACAAACCACAACATGTAAATGCATTCAGATTTGGGTCATGTAAAGCTCAATGCTAAACGGTTTGGCATGTGTGTACACTATGTGACCTCAAACTTCATTTTTGTAGGGGGTGTGGTTATGTTTACAAGATCACTTGCTCCACTGAAGCGGCATGGCATTCGTGTCAATGTACTGTGCCCTGAGGTATTAAGATTTGCATAACTGGAGGCATATATAGCTAATTATTTCTAGCATAGTACTCGTTGACTTCACATTCATCACAGTAACTTTGAAACAGTTCCTGCATTCCTTATTTACTTGTGAGAAATTGCTGATAGGTTTTGCATTCAGGACATTGATCTGACAAACATATAATAGAGCTTGGTCTTTCAAAAATCATACAGTAGAGCATAAGTAAATTCTTCTGCTGGCTCGCTCTGCACGGTCGCTGCTGGACAGCAGATCGCCGACATCGCCACAATATTCAGAGCAGCAGCACTTCTTGGTTGCTCATACAGCAGGGACGTGCTACAACCGCAGGGCCTTCAGGTCCTAATGCCCAGCAGCACTGGCTCCATTGCGGACTGGTGGCTAGCGGCAGGAAGCCGATTGACCAGAGAGACCGCAGGATCTTACGCTATCCGCACTCATGGACCTCTATATTCATCCTCTATACGTTCTAGTCAGCAAGATTCTCTCCTCTATACTTAATTCTCCCGCACCCATCCATCCTCTATATCATCCTCTATCCACTCTATTCACTGTGGGACCCACTTGTCACTTTATCTAAATATATCCATGTGTGATCTAGTTTTGAAGGATTTATTGAGACGAATTTAATGGTGCAATCGAAATTTAATTTGGATTTTTGGTTTGTGAGTTATAGCATTTTTTTCCTTTGTTTAGCTAGTGGGGCCCGCCACTGCCCACTATAGAGTAAGCACTGTACCACTCTAAATATACAGTGAGAGAAATGATAGAGTATCGTTTTAGAGTACCCAGTGCAGCAGTTTTTACTCTATATTTATACTCTAAAGCTTTAGAGTATCCTTTAGAGTATCCCACTGCGGGTAGTCTTAGATGTGATGGTGGTTTTGGTGTGCTGGACAATCTGGAAGGAGCGCAGTCGCAGGGTGTTTGACAGTATTGCGGCCACAGCTGCCATTCTTGCGCAAAGGATTAGAGAGGAAGCTCATACTTGGATCATGGCAGGCTTCCATCGGTTGAGGTCGTTCTTTGAGTATCCAATGGATAGTTTTACCTTTACGTCTAGGTCATCTTTTTGGTGGCTTTTCTGTGTAATAAACCTTGTTAAATGCTATCCCGCCTGAGCCATTTCCGATCTTGGGCATGCGTGAGGTCGCACTTTCTCTCCTCTGAATGAAATACGCGCTCAGGCGCGTTCATGAAAAAGTAGAGCATAAGTAAGTGTGGCTGCTCACTAGCTGGGTTCTCATGGTGAAGGGACAATAATTCAAGTTAAAGATGTAAATTATAAAATCAAAAGAAGCTTGTTCCACACATAGCGGCTGGTAGGACAAGGACAATTGTGAGCAGTTCCCTTCGTATTTGAGGAAAAAAAGATATTTCAACAGTCTTATTTACCTTAGGTTTATATGTTGCACTGATGTATGCAGTTTGTCCAAACTAATATGGGAGAACAAGTAAATCGTGTACTTGTGGATGCGCTTGGTGGATTTTTAAAGGTGGAGGATGTTGTTAATGGTAAGCTATTTCTCACCCAGTTAAGTTGCACTCCCTCTGTCCATCAATGTAGAATCTATCTTGGCAGGGAAAAGTCTCCCAAAGTAGATCTGGACTCCTATTTCTTTAAAATATATGTTGCCAAGTGTTATAAAATCAGCACCATCTTAAAAGTACTTTGAGTACAAATTTATTTTGGATTTTTGGTACAACTTACACTAACGAGTAAAAATGCATATAATTTGATTAACTCTTGGTCAAAACTTGTAGAATTTGACTTTTCCCTAGTCAAAATACATCTTACATGGACGAACCAAGGGAGCAATTATTTGTTTTACTTTATTGCCTGATTTTTTCCGTGTAATAGTTATGTCATGATTACAACTGGTTACCGACTTACCATTGAACCTTAGATGAACCGTGTTACTAATGTTCAGTTGAGACGGGCTGCTTTAAATGATGACCTCAAAATTCGGGCATTCATGCATGCTATGTGAAATATGTATATTATAAATTGAAATGTCAAAATTTGGTCCCCATATGAGTGAGGATCCTGTTGAGGACCACCCTTTCTCTTTAATACAATGAAATGCAGCTCTCGTGCGTTTTCCAAAAAAATGTATATTATAAATTGCAGCATGGTCTCGGAATTTGAGCTGTAGGTTAACAATTTCGCTACGAATAAAAAAAAAGAACTGTTATGTTACATTATTTTCCTGCCAGAATGGGTCAATTTGGGTAGGCCAACCATCCGTTCCAGGTAGGTATGTTTTTTATCTCCCTTGATTTCCTTGTATAAATGCAGCGCTCAAATTCATGGACCCAAGCAACAAAACTATGCAAGATTTTTTTTGGGGGGGGGGGGGGGGGGGGGGGGGGGGATGACAAAACTATGCAAGCTTAAGGGTCAGTTGTTATTAATGTCCGTATTTGTATATATATATCTCTTGCACGTGATGTTTCCTGCATGTACAATTGAAAAAAAAGGATGATGTCTTTTTTTTTCCTTTTTACCTGAAAAGAACCCTTTTTTATTTGAATTAGGTGCATTTGAGCTTATAGAAGATGAGAGCAAGGCTGGTGCTTGCCTTTGGATATCTAAACGGAAAGGGATGGTTTACTGGCCAACATCAGAAAAAGAAAAAAATTACCTTGTTTATTCCTCGAAATCAAAAAAGGAATTAGTAAAGAATAGATTTCCTAGTATCCAAGCACCTGAATACTTTCAGAAGATGTAAGTAGTCCTGCTATGTTTGATTTATATTGTTCTAATAGCTTGTTGAATGTACCTGTTCTTCTCAAGGGATTGTTGAAGGATATACTCTGATGTTCTGATTTCTGTTCCTTTTCAAGCTATGGCACTTTCCTATTTCTGTTCTTTCCACATTTTTGTAGCTCTTGGGTTGACAGTTACTAGTGTAATGTCAGGCTAAATAGCGGAGCATTTATTCAGTGCTATTTCATTTTTGTCATATCCAGAGCAAAATATGGATTACCATGGAAGTTTAGTTCTTGAACCCTTTTCTTTTCAAGAACATGGAACATGATATGAATGTAGTTCCAGGAATCTATGTTAAAGTTTGCCTATAGTAACTACAACAACAACAACAACAACAACAACAACAACAAAGCCTTTTAGTCCCAAGCAAGTTGGGGTAGGCTAGAGTTGAAACCCAACATGAGCTCCTAGTCACGGTTCAGGCTATTGCCTATAGTAACTAATCAATTTTACATGTTTTAGAGGTATCGGAACACCAATAGCTGGTCTATTTCATAGTATCTACTATATTCCTAATGGGCAACATCCTGTCAGTTCTTACATATCTTTATGATGCTTTTGTAGGGTTGTCCACACACTCAGCCATAATTTCCGGAATGCTACAAGGCTTGAGCGTGTGCGCCTGAGATTACCCATTGAATTGCACAGCGCTCTAGTTAAAATTATATATGCTGGTGTAAATGCTAGTGATGTAAGTCCTTGCATTTGTATTTTCGACTCTCTCTTTTTTTTCTATTCCCCATTGCTTAAGCTTAACTATCAGAAGATATTAATTATTAATGATATGTTTCAGGTAAACTTCAGTTCTGGTCGTTATTTCAGTGCTAATGGTAAAGAAGCTGCTTCACACCTTCCATTTGACGCTGGTTTTGAGGTAACTGGTGCTTTTCATAATTCCATGCTCAGTCTGTTCTTTTTGCCACATTGATACATCTGTGTTATGCATACTTGCATTTTTTGTTTACGACATTTTATGGAGTTTTCATTGCCTTTCTAATATTATAAGTTTTACCAGATCCTGTCTTTAAAAATATAAATGCAGGCCGTGGGAATTGTTGCTTCTGTTGGAGATTCGGTGAAGCATATCAAAGTTGGCACTCCTGTGGCCCTTATGACTTTTGGAAGCTATGCTGAATTCACGCTGGTACTGCTTTCTATGCCTCTTTTGTCTAGCATGGTGCCAAGTATCGCAACAAATCTTGAATAAATGATCAATTGACCCATTAACTAGATGCAAATAACTATTGGTGTGATTGGCTGCTTGCATTAGACCTAATGCAGCACAGCCCAAGACAGCATAAATGTATGTAATGTTTCGGTTTGGTTGTCCTGCACATGCAACCTGCGTTTGGTAAGATTGTGTTTTGTTGCTTACATTGTGTAATGTTCTAGTAGAGGCGGGGAGAGGTGAGAAGATTTTATTTCTGTGTGTCCTATCGACTTGTGCAAATCTGCATTGCCTAACACGACCAAATCTGTTTTACTATCTAATTTTGCATTGGACTTGCTTTGAGCACTATACAAACCTGCATAAGAGCTTCTGCAGACAACTAAACATAGGTGAACTACACTGCGACCAGTCTGATGCACGCAATCAAACAGACCTATAGTAAAACATGGATTCTATATGCAAATTTTTTATTTTTGAAATGATCACTAAACTAAAGCCCATATGAGCATAACTATGTTTAGAGAATCCTCTGTATACACACACATGCATAGAAAATATTGTAGAACCAACCACCAACAATAACAACAAAATCTCATTCTAAGTTAAATATGCTAGCGGTCCATGAAGTTGTCATGTATGCCACTTAGGCCCACGATCTATGAAAATGCATTTCTGGGTCTTAGAATTGTCCAATGGTCCACCGCAGGTCCATGTGACCCATGTTATCACCTAGCAGCCTATGTGGTCTGCTGATGTGGACACTTGGCCCATGGGATCAACATGTCATGCACACCTTGTTTCTCTTCTCCCTTCCCCTACTCTCTCTCTCTCTCTCTCTCTCTCTCTCTCTCTGCAGCTTCCGGCAGTGCTTGGCCGATGTCTCCTCACCGTTGACCATGGTCTGGGATGAGGGCATGTGCAGGTGGCGGCAAATGGAAGGCTCCAACTATTGCATGGAGACATGTGGGCCCTATGGGTCAATATCGAGGTTGGTGATGCCACATAGGTAAGGTGTTGGCATGAGTAACATGGACCTAGGTGCACCATTTGACAAGTTTAATGATCCAGAAATGTGATTTTAGAGTTCATCAACCTAAGTACCTAAGTGCCACACCGTGACAAGTTCATGGAGTGATGGTGTATTTAACTCTGATAAATTACCTACCAACCTGTGACCTTTATCCTCCATCGAGTGAGATCTTCTCTAACCTCTTGCGTTTTGGACACCATTACTGCTGACAATAACATATTTTTTGCTTTATATATCTTTCTGATGGAAGATTTCAGCCAAAAGTCTTATTCCAGTGCCAAGACCAGACCCAGAGGTGGTTGCTATGCTAACATCAGGATTGACTGCATCCATCGCTCTTGAAAAGGTTCTATTTCTCTCCAGATTTGTCTGTTTTTTTTCCACCGTTGGCATATGCCATGTATTTTGAGCCCTATTGTGTACACATAAGATTCAAATTCCAAGTTTGAAGATATAATTTTCTTGCTTATGTGGGTTAGATTTATTCTGCATTTCTTCCATTAGGCTGGTCAAATGACATCTGGGCAGGTTGTTTTAGTCACTGCAGCTGCTGGTGGAACAGGACAATTTGCTGTTCAGGTGAGCTGATGACACTTATGAACTATGATTATGCCTGTTTTATGTAATGCTCCATTGCGTGTCTACTTCTGTAGTTTAATAAAGGTGGTGCAATTATGTGTTCTGCATTATATTTTTGAATTTGCACATGATAACTGTACCATGAAAGCTGGAACACATCTTTCCTAGTTAACTAATGCTTAGGATCATGTTCTGGCCACTTGCATTATCTTTTCGCTGCGTTCAACATGATATTTGGAGGACACAGGTAACTTTATCTTATTTTGTTCTTCTCCTTTGTGTTTACAATTCTCTATTTATAAGAAAATTTCAGACTTTGAAGTCTAAATGTCCTTTTGTTCTGAATATACAGCTTGCAAAATTAGCAGGCAACAAGGTTGTAGCCACATGTGGAGGTGAAAGTAAGTCTACGTTTCTGACTTCCTTAGGAGTTGACCGAGTTATCAACTACCGAAGTGAAAAGATCAAAGATGTAAGTTTTTGTTCCAGCCTTTCGTATTTATCTTTCATACTCCAGCTTTTTATAATGCAGAGTTTGTTGTTCGTATTTCAAATGTTTAAGCTCGATAACATTTCTTTTGGTTCCTTTATGTGCTGATATTAGTGTGTTATTTATTGATATTCTAGTGTACATTTATGTTGTCTAGTCGTGTTCCTACTTACCAGGTACCAGGGTAAAATCCTGAAAGTAACATTATCCTTACACTTGAATGACCTTTGCCCATGTGTAGTACATGATTTTTTCTTGAGCATGCTTGAATTACATGTTTACATTTATACTCGAATCCATATAGAATATATGCAGTCAGTCAGAGTACTGCTCAATAAGGACTGTTCTAATGTTCGATTCCAGGTTCTGAAGAAAGAGTTTCCAAGAGGTGTGGATATCATATACGAATCAGTAGGTGGAGAAACGTTTGATGTGTGTCTGAATGCCCTGGCAGTCTATGGGCGTCTCATTGTAATTGGTATGATCTCTCAGGTATACTTTTGAATTTTGGAATGCTCTGTACCTTGCATTCATCCATTTATCATATGCTCTGCCTCTGAGTGGTGACTCCAGTGGGTAATACAGAATAAGTCAAAATTATTATGTGCTTCACCAAAGAAAAAAAATTGCATATTAAAAGCACTGAGGAGTTGAGGGGCTAATCTGCACAAAGTGATTAGTGACTACACTACAGGTGCTTTAGAAATCGTACAATTTTCATCTGGCGCAGTTAATAAACATGCTTTGGGCTTATACCATCTTCCTAGGAAGCTTGTGTTGGAAGGTAGCCTAAATAATTTATCAGGATACTGTACATTGTAACAGAAAAATATGTCAGTTGGTAGTGAATAATGTTTTATATGTTTTCAGTATCAAGGAGAGGAAGGATGGAAGCCACAGAATTACACTGGACTATGTGAGAAGATTCTTGGGAAAAGTCAGACTGTGGTATGTGCGTGCCTCATAACACCAGAAGTCCAGAACTCAATATGAATGCACTGCCCTTAGTATGTTGTATGTTACTTAATAATTGTTGACAAAGTTGCATTGTCGTTTCAAAAATGTGATGTTCATTAGTCATAATGATTTGCTGATTTGCTTAAAACTGCATGCATGTACTTCGCATTAAATGGGACAGACCCTGAGGCTTTTACACAGGTCATAGTTATCACACACTGAATCTAGTATAATGCAAATTCTAAAAGTCTCACTAACTACCATAACCGGATCTAGAAAAAGAAGTGCTTTTGAAGCCACTGCAAGGATAAATGAAGCCTAAAATTGTGAGATCTTATCTTTCTAATTTCAGGCTGGATTTTTCCTGATTCAATATGCGCACCTGTGGAAAGATCATCTTGAAAAACTGTTTAACCTCTATGCTTCTGGAAAGCTAAAGGTATGGTCCACATTTGTGCCTCTCTTGCTACAACGAGCAATGGTTCCTTTCTTAATGCAAAACCATGACCTTTCTCTGTTCATTTTGTGTTTGTGAAACCATACTCGTCTTATATTTTCGAACTTAAACTTACCGCGCGCTGCATATAACAGGTTTTTGTTGACCCCAAGAAATTCATGGGTGTTGCTTCCGTGGCAGATGCAGTAGAATATCTCCATTCTGGCAGGAGTGTTGGCAAGGTACGAAGGTTTCTACAAGCCTAATATCATAGCAACAGATAAACCTATTAATATTACTGTTGTAGTAAAGCAACTTGCAATTTTCAATGTTATCTTTTCAGGTCGTTGTTTGCATCGATCCATCCTATGGCCAGACCCTTGCTAAGCTATAATGTGTACTTTGGAGCATGTGAGCTGCAATTTCAGCAGAAGATTCTCCTTCAGGTTTACTGTGTACTGATGCGCAGAGTAACGCCGTACGTTCGGAATTGGCGCACATTGCTCGCTTGTCCGAGTTTGCAGTGCACGTGACTAGGACGGGCGAAAATTGGAAGGAAATCGAATAAGCTGGTGACTGTTTAAATAAAGTCCTCTGCTCAATTGTGAACTCGTTTGGATAAATAAATGAAACTTCAGTGGATATTATTCTGTGTCTCCGGTTGTCCTGCTATGTAGATGGAAGATTGAAGAACAAGTATTAAATCTCATTTGGACCACTGGAACTTTCTCAAAACCTTACTGGATTTTGAATTGTTTCTGTGAAATTCCTATGAATATATGTGTCCCGAACAAAGCATTACAGTTTTACGAGACAAGGAGACAATTTTCTCTTACTGTTCAGGAAGGAAAAGTCTTCGTGGACCTGCCTGAATGCCTTGTACTCTTTTTCATTCATTCATTGATATATGAACGTAGAACCGACAAATTGAACACAGCGACAAGTTACAACTTTTGCTTTCTGGACTACACACAAGGACATGTTAACCACACACACTAGGTTACAAGCGAGACAACGTCCACGGACGTACGTACAAGGTTGAGCCTTCACATGATTAGCCATCTCGTGAGCATAATTACAGCTAAGGGAAGCGTTACACGGTAAGGAACTTTTACAGGAGAAATTAAAGACAGAAGAGGACACGAGGCGACCTCTTGGGTAGTTGGATCTGACAAGTTGACTGGCCGTTGCGGGATCGTGTCATGGCCCCACTCGGACCCACTCGTACCGGCCGTCCATCGGAGCGTCCTTGACGACGTCATAGTTGTACCTTGAACAATGAACACGACCAAAAGATCCCAAATGTTACACACTGGTTAACGCGCTGCCAACATATCAAGTTGTGAACAGTTTGTTCAGATTCAGCAAAGGAGAGATGGACGGACAGACTGCAGAGAAGTGAATTTGGGTTTTTAAATAGGAGTATATAAATGAAAAGGAAACAGGAAAAAAAAAGGGCTATTGGCCTGTGCAAAAGCTTCACAGCCTGTGCCAACGCGAAAAGGCCCAGTGTCAAGTTGGAGCCATCTCATGATCCCAAAAAGCTGGACTTCTTGATGAGCGGCACCAGAGGCCACCACACCTCGTTTTGTAGGAGTAGTACTATGCCCTTGTTTAGTTCACCGATTCGGTGCTGGAAATACTGTACCGAATCACTGTTCATTTTTTGTTTTTATTTGGTAATAATTGTCCAAACATTGATTAATTAGGATCAAAATGTTCATCTCGCAAAGTACAACAAAACTGTGCAATTATTTTTTTGATTTCATCTACATTTAGTACTCCATGCATGTGCCGACATTTTGATGTGATGGGGAATCTTCTTTTTGCATAGTGGAATTTGGGGTGAATTTTGGGTAACTAAACAAGGCCTATTTTTTACTGTCTCCTACTGCAGGTGTGGGCGTGTGGCGGAACCACACTGACAGCTTCAGACTTGAGAGCTTGAGCAGAGGCCGCACAGGCCCACGGGCCACGGCTGTGGTGCTAGCTATAAATAAATAAATGGAACCATGGAAGGTTCCAAACAGGCCCTTGGGCCTTGGGAGCTCGCGCAGAGGAGGGAGAAGCCCGGAAGGCGGAGCTGAGAGACCGAGGCGCACTGTCATACTCACTTGGCTGCGAAGCGCCGCGCCATGCCGCTCTCCGCTGCGGCGAGGAACGCCTCCACCTCCTCCGCCGGCGGCGACCTCCCTACCTTTCCCTTCTTCGGTCTGCGCAACACAGAAGAGCTGAGCACCGTGCACGGAACTGTTTAAGCACACGGGATCGGGATCGACCCGTGTGCACAGCTGAGCTGAGCAAGCATAGCTGAGGAGAAGCACGAAGGGTGGAGGAGGTCAGAGAGGGAGACTGACGTGCCGGCGCCCGCAATGTCGCCCTCGCACTTGCTGCATCTCGGCACCGCCGTGGCAGCGGCAGCGGCGGCGGCGGCGGCCATACTTTTCTGCTTCGTCGCGCGCGCTCGCTCGCTCCTGTAGTCTGTCTCGAGGTCCTCTCTCCCTCGGGCGGGCCGCGGGCAGTTGTGTGCGTGCCTGTGGGCGGTGAGGGACTGTTGGGTGTTACGGGTCCGGGTGGGGGTGCCGGTGGAGGAGATAACGATAGGGATTAGATTGGGTGGGAAACGGCGCGGAAACCCCGCGGTTACTTATGCTAGTCGCCCGCCTCCGTCCTCCTGGCTGTCCTGGGTCTGGGTCGGTGGACGGCGGTGGGCCATGGAGTCGTCGGAAGTGATAAGAGCAGCTTGCCTACCGCGGCACGGACGGGACGGGAAAAGGTGAGTAGCCGACGGGGTGGGCGTACGTGTCGGCCGGCGCGGGAGGTTGGCGGCCATGTGCGCGGGCGCGCCAGGCTGCCGAGCGCCGATACTTGCCGAGCTCGAGTGCGCCAGGTGGGGTTGGTTCATGGGTGGAGTGCCCAGTGGGGGCGCCCGCGCCCGCGCTCGCGTGCTGTCATCCGTGAACCGTGGACGGGAACGGGAACCTGTGAATCTGTGAGGGTCCATGCGGACGGGCGTGGGCGCGGGGGAATGGGGATGGCGGATGCCGTCGGTCGAGAGGCTCCTAGTGCGATGCTCGCTTGCTGCGTGGTGGTCGTGGAGCGAGCTCGCCGCCCGCCCGCGCGCCTCGGGTACGGCTGCGGCGGGCCTGCGGTAGACTGGCAGCGTGACCCGGCCGGGGAGCGACGACTGGAACGGAATCTTGTGGGAATGTACCGTGCGTCCGTGCGGAACGGGTATCACTGGTCGGTGGTTGCTACGGACGAATCCCATGTGCCGACGTGCACTCTCCTGGTCCCGTTATGACATTGGCTGACGTGATCCAATTTTTTCATAAAGGAAAGATTTTATTAAATCAAGATCATCGCATGGAGTAGGTACAATAATCTACAATCTACTTTCTTCTAGCTTCTGTAAAAGTACATTTCCTAACAAAAGAAAAATGAAAAAGCCTAGCAACTAGATTGTCGCTATATACGTGCCAGGAGAAAAACATCTTGGTTAGCACTAGCAGTACCTATTGTTGCGATACGTGTACAACCAAATGTAGGTATACTGGATAAGTTATGTAGAGTACAATTATATATTTACGTGCTGTACTTAAGTTATTTTGTAGGTATAAAGAATATTGGTGGCTATGTCATCCCCCAAAGCTATGGTTGCATAAATCATTCAAGTTATGGTACCGCCACCTGTGGGTAAGACGGTCACTAGTTATTACTAATTATATTTAATTCATTAGTAATGCTGGTAACCGGGCGTTCGTTCATTTGGATGTTTTGGTTCATGGGCCGCATAGCCAGCCCAAATGACTCCCTCCTATCCGCTCGCCTCGTCTAGCTTATCCACTCGTCCAGCCGAGTCACCGCGGTTTCTAAGAAAAAAACACCACAGGTCCGCAGCGAAGCTAGGACTACGCAGCTCGCGGCGACTGACCGGGGCAGAGGTCGCCTGCGCACATCTCGTGCTCGCCGCGGCCAGGGGCGAAGCTCGCCCGCACAACTTGCGACGACTGGCCGGGGCAGAGGCCGCCCGCACACATCTTGTGCTCGCCGCGGCCGGGGGTGAAGCTCGCCCGCGTGCAGCTCATGGCAGCCCGAGCGGAGGCCGCTTGCACACATCTCGTGCTCCGCTTGCTTAGTTCGCCATGGCCGGGGCGGAACTCGCCCATGCGCTGCTCGCGATGGCCAGGATTGAACTCGCTCATGCACAACTCGAAGTAGAGCTCACCCCGCGCATAGGTCGCGCTCCACCCGCACAGTGTGGAGACCCGCCGCAACCATCTTCACCAGACCTGACATGACCTTCTTCACCGGAGCGCGCGATCTCCACGCTACCGGCGAGCTCTACACCGGTGAACTTCACACGCCGACGAGCCTCTATTCTCCTAAGCAAGAAGGAGATGTTGCGTTGAAACTGCATGTTACAAGTTTCAAGTGTTTCAGATATTTCAGAGGTACGTTGCAAGTGTTTTGTATGAGTGTTACAAAAGTAGATCGGGATGTTGCATATGTTGCAATGGTTGTACATGTATATTGCAAACGTCTGTTTTCTAATATTTCATCTATTTTTTTAGACGTATGTTGCAAATGTGTGTTATCTGGATGCTGCATATGTTTCACATATATGTTGAAGTATTTTATCTAGATGTGTGCATATGTTTTACAATGGCTTTTAAGTGTTTTCACGCGTTTATGCTAGTGTTTTAGACACATGTTGCAAGTGTTTCAACTGTTTTTTTTTATGTTTGCAATTGTTGCATCTGGATGTTTCGAATAGATCGGGTGTTGCATCTCTCTTCTCGCGCTTCTGCTGCCTCGCCTTGGTGTCTCATCTTTCGATGCTGGTGATGTTCGGGCGGCGTGGGTGGGGCAAGTCGTTCGAGCGACACGGAATCCGAGCGGGCGGAGCGTGCGGCACAGAGCAGGCGTTGGGCGTTGCGTTCGAACGCAGGCCTAGGGCCGAATGTCGAGGCGCTAGCCTGACCCACCGTTAATTCATAGCGTAGGACTCTCAACGTAGGCAAAATATGGTAGGGTAGCCATCTCGATCACATCACATACAATCTAGGTATAAGTTCCAACTAATGTTGAGAGTCCTGCTCTACTTGATTCAGGCGATGCGTTGGTCGTGCTCTAGAAGCCTCTCTCTATCGCATCTGCTTTGGATTTGGATATGTTAGCGGTCACCTGAAAATAAGCCTGTCGGGTATCAATAGTAGGCATACCCAACTAAGGGCGTTAATAGTGTGTCAGCTACTAAATCGCCCGAGGCTTAGGAACGCCTTCCGCCTCGCTCGAGCCTCATGACGTCATCAGAGCGCTTGACCCCTGTGCCCTGTCGGGAACGATTTCTGCCTCGCCCGACCCCTGTAACGTAAGCACGGGAGCGGTCGACCCCCTTGGCATACTTCTGCCTCGCCCGAGGGACACGTGGAGCCCTCTAGCAAGGCGGGGAGCCATGGGGGCCCTCACCATAGCACTCATTCCCGCCGATGGGACAGACATGACCGTGCACAGTGAACAGGAGCGTGGGAACCGCGCTCTGACCCAACATGACCCCGGTCATTCCACCATGACGATATCCATACCTCTACAGCGACGGGGTAACGGCAACTATACCACCTACCCCTCTCTCTACGCAAATCCGGGTGCCCATACTGCCCATCCTCGACGGCACAGAAGCACACAGGACGAAGCTGTTGACGGTCAATAACTACTAAAATATACCATCAACCAAGCATAGAAATAGACATAATTCAATACCAAACGTAGAGATAGGGTCTACACTGACAGAATTTCATAGGTTTTGGTGAAACTGTGTTTCTGCAGGGGGTTATCAGGAAATACGCAAGGATGGACCCACACGTTGGATTAAAATTGATATTTATCTGCGGCACCGACTTAGGAAGACTCTAGAAGACACGACAAGACACGTGGAAGAAGGCAGGACCCACCTGGCAGAGGAGGCGGGCAACCGCCAGTGGGCCTGGTCGGCCGACCATGGGACCCACGAGTCAGCCTCCCCCTTCTTACGTCGGTTCTCCACCGCCTTAGGATTTGCATCTACGCCATTGTTTTAAGTTGGTTTGATCTGAGAGCTCCTGTGCATTTTATGGGGCTATATAAGCAGAGCCTCACCCCCTGGCATCTAATTTAATTCATAAGTCTCAAGCCTGATCAAGTCATCAGAGCCAGCAGCCCTAGTCTCCTTAGAGCTCCACCATTATCTATAGCATAGCTACATAGGCTAGATCTAGAGGGAGGCAAGCTTCGTCTTGGATTCCGGATCTATCTACGAGCGCGGCTTGGTAAAGCCCTTGTAGCCTCTCTTTTGTATCTTTCTATTTATATTATGCTAGATATAATTGATATGACTTTGCTCTATATTATTATATTTGTAATTATATTATTATTATATTTGTAATTATATTATTCTTTATATACTTTGATTATATGTCTAGCATAGTTAGATTGTCTTTATATTCAAACATAGGATCGCAAAGCTCTCACCCTTTGATATCATGGATGGGTGGTCAACATTGTATAAGCATGGTGCTTAGACGTTGTTTACCTGCGAAAACACCCTATATTCCAGGCTTAGTGGTAGATCGCGAAGTAGCATTAGAATGCAAATGTGACACTTTTGTTGAGTCCTTTGTAGTCCACTCCTCGAATATAGGCCAAGTTGGACCCGGTTGCCAAGATAGATTTTATGCTACGTTCATAAACTACCTTATTAGTAATGTCCCTTATGTGTAGATATAATGTCTTCTTGCTATAATTGCTAGACATAATTACACTAATCATGGTATACATTGACATGTAGTTAAGAATAACTTAGAAATATTTTCATAATCCATACTAATGCTTAGATTGGAAATGCTCTAAGGTTGATTACTATTTATGACTTATCATATGCTTATCGTTATTATTTTATCTTGTGACTTACCCCTGTTATGAGAAGATAGATTGAGTATAGTTGACTCTCTCCATCATTTATACATACAAGTGATATATTCCTTTATCCTTCCCTTTCTAGTGGTATAAATATAAATCGATAACCTGGTAATACTCTAGGTAAAATGCTACAATGATATATTCATTTGTGCACTTGCGGATACATTTACTTTATTATATACATCTTTATAATTATTTTAGTCACATGAAATAATAGAAAGGTCATTAAACACTTTTAGCTTCTAACGCCAGGGATGACAACCTGGTATAATAAAGCTAGAGGTATAGGTGATTAATATGTGACTGTCCAAAACAAGTGTCGAGTTAATAAATACCAACAAACATTTTTGGCGCCGTTACCGGGGAAGGTTGAAGGCTATTAAAGGAATATCAATATCACTTGTATCAATGATGAGATCGAGAAAACTAACGTTCTCTACTCAAACAGGCTTACCCTTGTTTTGTCTACTTGTGTGATCTTATGCAGGGTAATGAATGCATGATTTTGATCTTCTAGAAAACTTTGTTGAAAATCTAAGCGCTACTCAGAAGGACCAAAGCTAAGCTCAAGAAAGTTTCAGCGTTAGATCAGGAAGACAACCACCAAATCAGAAGAAGTTTGACACCAGAATTTGAAGCTATGGCAAACAAGACTCTATGCGAATTCTCTGCTCCAACCATCACCAACATCCGTACTGGACCGACAACCGATGTTGAAGACAATGGATTCAAACTCAAGCTAGCTCTCATTAATATGGTGCAGTCCAATTAGTTCTGTGGAAAGGCACATGAAGATGCAAGTGCTCATCTCCAACACTTTCTAGAAATTTACAGCACTTTCACTATCAAGGGAGTAACCAGAGATGCTATTCTACTCCGCCTCTTTTCATTTTCCCTATTAGAAAAGGTCAAGCAGTGGTTCTATACCAATAAAGATAGACACACTACATGGGATAACTGCTCAACCGCCTTTCCAGCAAAGTTCTTTCCCATGGGTAAGACAAATGCTTTCCGTGGAAAGATTACAAGCTTTCAGCAACAATATGATGAATCTGTTCTAGAGGCATGGAAACTGTTAAAGGGGAGGCAGGGGCCACATCTAAGGAGGACTAATACAGAAACGAGGGACACACACACCTTGCTAAGACAACAACACCCCCCTCCGAAGAGACCTGGGATTCACTCTCTCTCTCGAAAGCTTGTTACCCCTACTACGAGCACTCCGGTGCAAGGCAACACGAACAACAGTAGAATTCACTAAACGTAGGGTCATTCTTGCTCGAACCAGTATACACCCTTATGTCCGCTTTGCACACCATCCAGGCCTAGACGAGCAGATAAAAATTTACTCGTCGCTCTGCCTGTTTTTAGACACATACACAGCCATATTTCGGGCACCTGAAATATAGCAGGCCCTATTTTCACCTCGTCTCATTGTCATAAAACTATGGTTTTGAAGGAGATGATATTTTTTTCTTATTACTTACTCCAACAATCCCTGCTAGCTTTTTCTTTTATTTTCTAGCGGCCAGTCTCAAATAAAGGGTGAAGTAAAATATCTCCCCGGTAGACTCGAGCCTGGCCCAACTGTCAGCCTGTCACTCTCCAGCCATCCTTTTCCCCCACGCGCTAGCGGGCGTCCGTGCCGGGGGCATCTAGCCCTTGTTTAGTTCCCGAAATATTTTGGAAAATATAAGTTTAGCGTTACTGTAGCACTTTTGTTATTATTTGATAATTATTGTTCGATCATGACTTAACTAGGCTTAAAAGATTTGTTTCGTCCATTTCGTCTAAACTGTGTAATTAGTTTTATTTTTTATCTATATTTAATGCTTCATACATGTGTCTAAAGATTCGATGTGATGAGAATCTGAAATATTTTAGAAAATATTTTGGGAACTAAACAAGGACCCAGCTTCCGACCAGGGTGGAAGCGAGTCACGCACCGACTGCCGAAATAATTTAACTTCGCGGCCGCGCGTATGCGGAACTGCCAATTTCAGTTTGCTTTTTGAGCTGGACTGTTTCGTGTTATCCTCCAGAGTCACGTGCGCACTTTCAGCATGCGCGGCTAGCCTTCAGCATCCTCCTGAGACACATGCAATAGATTCTGAATTTGCTGATGTCAGCATTTGGAAAATGTTTCTAAAACTTTTAAAAGTTGTAGTTTACAAACTAAGCAACCAAATAACATTCCGATTGTATTGTTATGTTTCTTATAATAAATCCTTCAGAACAAGACCCCACATAGATACATTTAAATAAAATTTTATTAACGAACATTTATCTCTTAAAGATAGAACATTCTTTTTTACTGAGTAGAGACGATGTTCTAGGTTCCGAAAATAATGGCCCTGTTTGGCAGGCTGTTTTTTGGCTTATAAGCCGGCTGTGGCTGTTTTGCTGTGAGAGAAAAATACTGTTCCACGGCTGATAAGCCGTGCTGATAAGCTCAGCCGAACAGGGGGAATATTCTATCTTCGTAAAACAAATATTCTAGGTTCAGAAGATCAATGTTCTAGATGTAGAAGAATAAAATATTATGTTCATATGAATTATATTATAATATTGATAACAATAGGAAAAGTACATATGCTATGAAATACATAGAAAAATAAAAAAAATAAATTGAAAGAACCATTAATACCACATGAAAAAATAGAACAAAACATAAGGGAAATTATAAAAAAATAAAAGGTCTTGAAATAGATGAAAACAAAAATATGTAAAATGAATATTACTCAAACAACTTGAAGATATTGTAACATCTCACATATACTATGTAAATAATCAAATAGACATAAATAAGATAAATAGAAAACATTAATAAAAGATAGTACAAAGCATAAGAGAAAACAAAAAAACATAAATAAGCCACGTAGAATTAAATTGAAAAGAATATCACATTAATACTATTTAAACAACCTAAAATCGATGATAGAACATCTCATATGTACTACATAAAATACTCAAATGTAATCATGAAAATACTGTTTATACTTTACGAATATCTTAAAATACATCTAGAACATCATATATATACTACGTGAACATTGCAAGATACTCTCTCTGTCTCAGAATATCAGTCGACGTGGGTGTGCGTGCCACAAATTTAATTCGATTTGTAGAAAATACGTGCAATATTTGTATCTCCAAATAAACTTATTAAAAAAACTAGATTCAAAGATCTTTCTAATGATACTAATTATATACCATAAATATTAATATTTTTTAATATATATTTTGTCAAAGTTGTTTCTCGGGAAACGTAAACGACGGATATTTTGGGACGAAGGGAGTATAACATAGAACATCACATTTATATTACGTGAACATAAATTATAAAACATCAAATGTATATATATGGAATATAGAGAATCAAAAAATAAAACATGAAAAAAAAATTAATTAAAGTCGAGAAAAAATAATAAACATAAAAATATACATAAAGCATAAAATACATCATAAAAAATCTCAATTATACAATCTGAACATCCCAAAATACATCATACAACATCTCAACTATACTACTTGAACATCCCGAATATATCATATAGCATCACACATGTATACAACGTGAACATCGCACGTAGTATATTCTACGAACATCACAAAATACATCTAGAACATGACATGTATACTACATAAACATGACATGTCTCATAAAATATACAAAATATAAAGAGTAAAAAAATAAAATAAGATAATTATTTAAAGTAAATAAAAAAGAAGAAAAAACTAGAGAAAAATATATATCTCTTAGAAAGATAAACCTCACTGGCTATTTCTCTCAACATGCAAGCTATCCACTTAGACAAAGCACTATCACATATAATTAACATCCACTAAGTAAAGCCCTACTAGCTATTTATCTTAACACGCAAGTGTATATATATATATATATATATATATATATATATATATATATATATATATATATATATATATATATATATATATATATATATATCATGTTCCTACATACATATACATTTCCTAATTCTTACTGATTAACATCTTGACCCATTTATACTCCTTCTTCATATCCGTGGCAGCGCGCGCGAAATCCTCCTAGTTAGAAAGAATACACATGATATTATAATAATAAATGTAAATAAGTGGAACTAAACATGAAATATAATATAGAACAAAGATAATTATAGAACATCTCAATTATACTATTAGAACATCCCAAAATACATCATAGAACATCACATTTATACAACGTGAGCATCACACGTATATTCTACGAACATCATAAAATACATCTAGAACATTACGTGTATACTACATGAATATGACATATATTTCATTAACTATACAAAATATAAAGAGAAAAAAATAAAAAATAAGATAATTAATTAAAATAAAATAATGAAGAAGAAACTAGAGAAAAATTAGAAAAAACATCACATGATAATATTTGAAAGATAACCTAATATATATGCTATAGAACACATCACATCATATCAATACTATATGAACAATAAACAAGTATACAGAGAAACCTCACGAATATTATTTTTATAGAAAATAAAGAAAAATTGTAACTAAATATCCAAAAGCACATAATACAACATCATATAGGAAAAGTAGAACATGAAAGAAACAAATAATAATTACAATAAAATAATGAAGAAGAAAAATAAAGTAAAAAGATAAAAGAAATTATAAAGACAAATAGTCTAAGGAAAAGCGAAGAAAAAGGAAACCAAAGAAAAGACATGAAAAAAGGACTAACTCATTCGGTCCTTGGCAAATATGAAACAAAATAAAAAACATAAGTAGGAAAAAAACAAATAAAATAAAAAAGATAAAGAAGAAGAAAACCATAAGTGCTTTGGAGTTAGAAGGAAAAGAAAAGGATAAAAATATCATCTCTACTATTACGGACCAATTAAAATTATACTAGATCTTCCCAGAAAACATCCCCCGCTGAGAGCCTCCAACCATTATGCACCCAGAAAAATACACATAGAAATTCATCTCCATTAAAATTAAGGGCTAATAAAACACCTAAACCAAATTTGATGGCCACAATTGAATGTGGGATGCCAGGCTTCTCACTCCCGCGCTCTCCTCGCACGCCGCATGCCGCGACCGCGATTCAACACTCGAATCCAATCATCACTGAATCAAAAAAACAAAAAAATGACGTTCAAAACCTTTCGGGCCGCCGCCGCGCCGATCGACGTGTGCGAATATCACATGTATCTCATCGAAATAAAAAAGTAGAATATGAATTAGGAAATCAAATAATCACAATTAACTATAGTAACATAAAGAAGGAGTGTTCATGCAAAAGTGGATCTGCAAACACAAAGGGCTAATACCCGAAATCGATATCCAAAGCGTGCCAGTTGATTTGACCTGTTAATCGACAAGGATGAAGATACGAGCACTTTGGTCCTGACAACAGCGATACGCCCGGAAGTCACGGCCAAGAGGTACTCACGCGGAACTCGAGGATCGTCGAAGATTGCACTGGAGCAATGCAACTTGTCGAATCGATGAGAACTCGTAAAAAGGAAAAGTATGCAAATTGACGAAGTCGCCGAAAAGTAAATAGATGTAAATAAGAGTAAAAGCTGGTTTTTTATATTGATTGATTGATTATTACATTGCCCTTCACTCTATATTTATATCCTGATCTACAGAAACGTAACCAAATACGATTAGGACACTAAACCCAAATCTAAGGAAACACATGACTCTGATACAACTCAGACTCTAATAAACATAGAAAAGAAAATTAATTCCTATCTTATTCCCTAGTCCGCCTCAACTACGATGGAATCCCCATCGACCTCCTTTCTATCGGCACACTCCCTGTTTCATCGGCAGCAACCTTCAAGTCTTCTTTCATCGGCACACTTCCTGTTTCATCGGGAGCAGCCTTCAAGTTTTCTTTCATCGGCATCGACAATAATATCCTTAACCTTATCGGCAACACTTCAATTTGAATTAACTTCTCCATACACCGCCACCACTCATAGGCAACCCTCTTTACAAGCTGACTTTTATCGGCTATCAGCCTACACAGTAATTTTTTTTCTGTTGATTAGCCCCTTCTAACCATCTTGACACGTGCCGAAAAACGATGTCAACACATTCTCCCCAATTTCGGAGTATAAGATATTGATGCTCCGAAATTTACTCCAGATAATGCTTGCCTTTACCTATTTTTCTCAACCCATTCTCCAAGCATAACATAATCTGTTACTGAACCTAATCAAATCTAGCTCTGATTCATGCATCTCAGTAAATATCGCACAATTTCCAACTATTCTTGCCCCAATTATAGTTGAGATACCGAAATAACAACCCATCGGCAAGATCTTAACATAACAACACCACCATTTTAGAACTGAAAGATCCTGTACCAAGATCTCTTCCAAGTCATGATTACTTGCCGTCAAATCTTCTGTACAATCCCTTGATTGTCGTGCGAACAGTTACCATATCCATCTGAACCACCTCGACCCACACGCGCGCGGCATAGAGATAAGTCAAGAATATCCCTACTCCAAGCGGCCTATAAATAGATTTCTCCGGAATATTCGTCTTCTACCCTCAGACTTCGACCTTTGGCATTCTCTCTCCGGCGGCGACCCTGACGAACAACCACGCGATCTCAACCAACAAGAGCTCCTTCCAGCGTCAACTTCAAGTCTCCAGCTTGTGCCCTCATCCTTCTCAGAGCAATGATGATCAACTTCAACGTTCCTGCGGTTCGTTCTTCTTCCATTATTTTTACCTTGATTCCTTTGGTCTTTGCGAGTTCTTACAGTTGATAATTTTTCTTCTTTTTCCATTCTTTTGATCCTCCGAACTTAGGAACTACGCAACAAATTGGTTATTCCAACCGACCAACCACCCCTCCAATGCCTAGGTCCAATGGGCAACCCAGATCCAACTGATTTGATCAACACAGAAGCTAACAGAATCCCCTTTAAAGCTTAAAATTTTTCTTTGAATCTATGGAAAGATACATTCTGATCCTGGACCAAACCCACCAAAGGGTGGAAAGATTGGTATTTGAGGGTTAACAGATCAATGCAGGTGTACTGGGCAAAGCGGAAAATAGACCAATGCATTAGGCTGTCTATTACCGATATGCAGAAGAATAAATCTATGATGATAACCGCTGCTCACTTCTGGTCAGACACAACAAACACCTTCATGTTTGGCCATGGTCCATCCGCTCCTACTCTTGCCGATGTATACATGCTCACTGGCTTAGATATCTCAACTGTCGATGAAGGCTTCATTTATGGCAGAAAAGCTGAATATAGAGTGAACACATGCAACATCGACGGCTGGACAGGATACATCCAGGAATACCAAAGGACTGGTACTGTTAACCAGAGGGAACACGCCATATTCTTGAATATGTGGTTGGAAAAATTTATCTTCTGTGGTCGATCGGTAGGACCAACCAACGCCTTCCTTCTTGCAGCCCGAACTCTTGGCCAACGGTGTAAGGTTCCCACTCGGTCGATACCTTCTGAGCTCCACCTACCACCTCCTCCACCAAGTATCCCAGAAGCTTTTACTTGGTGAACCCATCGGCAATTTGGGAGGCCCATGGTGGTTCATCAATATGTGGCTAAATGCCCATATGCATAAACGTCTGCAGTGGGACTTCTTCGCCCAAGAATTCCCACGAGAAATCGCCGAAGATTATGTTCTTGGAGATGAGGAATCGGCAACACGCCCCCCTCTCAACTTCGGTGAAGCTATAATTGTCCTCCCTGGAACAGAGGCTAATGAAGATCAAATCGGCAGATTTTTCCAGAACTTCTACAACGGTCTCCCTCGCGATCATAGGGCTTGGGTACCCTATATCGATGAAGAGAACAAGTTCCCCCTTCTCTTCAACTTTGCCGATGACGAGCTGAACCAAGATAATGAGCTTATGATGGCCATCATTACTCCCAGGGCAATCCCGATGAACACATTTGGTAGTGGGAAAAATTCCAATACCACTTATGAGTTCTATAATCCATCGGCAGTATCTCGTCAACTGGCTTTTGGGAAACTGCCAATCAAGTTGTGCTTTGCCGATGTGATCAAGCCCAGAGAAACAATCACCACCGGAACTGAGTGGAGCAGGGTAGTAAGACTCGCCCACGATGCCAATATCTCAAATGTTGATCTCTCCGCCTGGTCACCAGCGTCTTTTATTACAGAATCATATAAGCAATGGTGGCAAGAATGGAAGGAACAATTATTCTCAACATCCGTCCATACATATCGGCACATGATCGATCCCGACTACGCCATTCTTGACGATGCAGTAAGTCTCCTTTAACTTTCTTTCGTTTCTCCTTTTTCATATATCGACAGCTAATCTTTCTCGTAACAGGCTGATGACCTAGTTCCATCCATAAGCAAGAGTGGGAAGCCTTTCAAGCTCCAATCTATCTCCCCAGTTTCAGTGATCGGCTACAACGCCCTCACCTTAGCCGCTCTAACTTTCCAGAGGACCCGTGCCAAGACTATCACCTCCAGATCAAAACTGGCAACAACTAGGGCCACTCCAATGGCTGCCGCTACAAGCCTAATTAAGGCTTTTAAGGTAATAATCTTGTTTATTTTTTTTATTGCCGATACAAACTATATTAACATGCAACCATCAGGGTGTAAGAGCTACGGCTGGATCGTCATCGACAACTCCTCCAACATCAAGCACCACTACCTCCAACCAACCTTTAGAGGTATTCTTTTACCTTTACATTTTATCTGTTAAACATCCGATCTCACACTTGTTTTGCAGCAACAAATGGGTACATCGGCAAGCATACCAAGCGCTCAAGCTCCTCAATCAACAAGTGCCGATGCCCCCCAACCAACTGTCGCTGAGATCCAAGTAAAGCGTAAAGCTTTAACTGATGCCGAAGCTCAGCAAAAACGATAGAAATCTATGCCAGTCCCTGTATCTGCTCCAACACCTATTAGTCAGCCAACCGATGTAGTTGAACAAGTTGACCCTCCTGCACAAAATGTATCATCGGCCATCATACCCCAAGGGCCAACTATTGATGAAGTCGTAGAAAATATCTCATCGGCAATCTCTGCCGATCCTTCACATGACCCCCTTCAAGCTGCTCCCTCCAGCCAGGCCCAAGAAATTGCCTTGAAGCAGGTAAACCGATTGACCTATTTGATTTATAATATCCATATCTATCCTTAGGTAGCATCTCTGACTTCCTTTCCTCTTCACAGGAACAAGATTCTCCCGATAGCTTATTTTCTTTTGCTATCGACATCCCCGATGATGATGGAGAAGAATCGAGTTCTTCCCTAGCACTGGGAACAATATCGGCAGAAATCTATGGCAAGCTAGAAGCCCTTCTGAATCTGTTACAACAAGATACCGCTCAGTTGGTAAACGATTCAGATCCTACAAAGACTATCTTCAAGACAATCCGTGGCCAAGTTCCTGCCGATGTTGAAGAAACTCTCTTCCCAGCAGTCCATCTAGAGAGCCGACAACTTCAATATCAACGGGCTGCTCACCGTATCGCCGATAGAGCAGCTCAAGCCCAGCTCAAGGAAGAGATGCTGCAGCTAAAACAAACTACCGATGAGAAGCACAAAAGCATCAGCAACTTGCAAACCTCAGGTGCCGATCTTAAGCAGAAGATTCTGGATCTATCGGCAAAGAGAGCAGCTCTTCTAGCTGAACTAGAAGAAGTTGAAGCAGCCCTGACTCACGCCAAGCAAGAAGAAGACCAGCTTCCTGACGTCATCAAAGCCCTTCAGCAAGAAAGAGATGTCCAAGCTCACAAGGCCTTGGCCTTGAAAAAGAAACTCAAGCCTGTGGAGGGGGTCGCCGATGAAGACGCTAAAGAATTGAAGAAAGCCGATGAAATTCGCCTGCGTGCAATATCGGCTATCCAATCTTTGTTAAACCTGTAATTCTCATCTAGTGCATCGGTGATGACATATTAATACTTTGTTTTAACTTTAGCCGATAGGATTGTTATCGGCAATTATACTTTTATGCATCTATCCAGATACTAGGGTAATACTTCTTTAAATATTTTCTATTTAATGCTCTAGGAAACACAACCCCTTTGAGGGTTTCGAGAATATATGCATTACCAGGAACAGATTGATTTATCCGATATGGACCCTCCCAATTAGGCGACCATTTGCCAAACTTTGAACTTTTAGTCCCAATCGATAAAATCAACTTCCAAACTAAATCCCCATCGACAAACTCCTTTATCTTCACCTTCTTGTCATACCATCTGGCTACCCTTTTCTTATTCTCTTCGATGCTAGCTAAAGCCTTTAACCGATGACCTGCCACATCTTCCAACTCATCCTTCATAAGGGTATCATAGTCATCGGCTGTCAATTGATCTTGAGAACATATTCGCCTAGAACCAGTTTTAATCTCCCAAGGCAATACTGCGTCGTGTCCATATACCAACTGATAAGGTGTTACCTTGGTTGCACCATGACACGCCATCTGATATGACCACAAGGCTTCATTTAATATAGTATGCCACCTCTTAGGATATTCTTTAATTTTGCGCTTAATGAGCTTGATAATTCCTTTGTTAGAAGCCTCAGCCTGACCATTAGCCTGGGCATAATATGGTGAAGAATTCAAAACTTTAATCCTCATACTTATAGCAAACTCATCAAATCCGCCCGATGTAAACATGGTACCCTGATCGGTAGTGATGGTTTGAGGAATACCAAATCGGTAAACAATATGCTCTTTCACAAAATCAATCATATTAGCCGATGTCACCTTTTTCAAAGGAATTGCTTCAATCCATTTTGTGAAATAATCGGTAGCAACCAGAATAAATTTATGCCCCTTACTCGATGGTGGATAAATCTGACCGATGATATCAATAGCCCAACCCCGGAACGGCCAAGGCTTAATTATGGGGTTCATAGCCGATGCGGGTGCTCTTTGAATATTACCAAATTTTTAACATTCCTGACATCCTTTAAAATATTTAAAACAATCTTCGAGAATAGTTGGCCAATAATATCCATTCCTTCTGATCATCCATTTCATCTTGAAAGCTGACTGATGAACCCCACATACTCCTTCATGAATCTCACCCATCAAGCTTTTTGATTCATCGATGCCAACACATCTGAGTAAAACTCTATCTATGGTACGGTAATATAATTCATCATCAAGGAGCACATACTTGGTAGCTTGGAACCTTATACGTCTTTCAACCTTTTTAGATGGATTCTTTAAATAATCAACAATTTCCTTTCTCCAGTCATCGGTATCAACTGCCAATGTTAATACTTCTTGAATAGGCTGATACCCTGAAGTATGCTGAGCTAATCGATTAGCCTCTTCATTATGCAATCGAGAAACATGTTCCAGATGAAAATTCCTAAACCCTTTCAACAACTGCAGACATTTCTCATAATATGAAATTAAAACTTCACTTCGGTATTCATAAATTCCAGCCAACTGATTTATAACTAGCATAGAATCACCAAAAACTTCAACAGCATCGGCACGTATTTCTTTAAGCAATTCTAACCCTTTTATCAAAGCTTGGTATTCAGCCTGATTGTTGGTTGATGTAGCAACAATCGGCAATAAAAACTCATACTTCTTCCCCTGAGGGGAAATTAACACAATGCCGATGCCTGCTCCTTCACCACATGTAGACCCATCAAAGAAAAGTGTCCAAGGAGCAATCTCCAGAGAATCTACTATGTTGCAATGTTGAGTAACAAAATCAGCCATAACATGTCCTTTAACTGCCTTAGCCGATTCATAACATAGGTCAAATTCTGATAACGCTAAAATCCATTTGCCAATTCTACCACTTAATATCAGCATCGACAGCATATATTTGACCACGTCATCTTTGCATATGACAGTACACTCAGCCGACAGTAAATAATGCCTCAACTTAATAGAAGAAAAATATAGACACAGACATAATCTCTCGATAGCTGAATACCTGGTTTCAGCATCCACTAACCGTTTGCTCAAATAATAAATAACACGTTCTTTCCCCTCAAATTCTTGAATAAGAGCTGAACCGATAACAGTATCATCAGTTGACAAATACAATCTGAAAGGTTTCCCGTGTTGAGGTGGAACTAGCACTGGAGGATTTGTTAAGTAGCTCTTAATTTCATCTAGGGCTAATTGCTGCTCATCTCCCCATCTAAATTTCTGATCGGCTTTCAATTTCAGTAATGGACTGAAAGCCTTGATCTTACCCGACAGATTGGATATGAATCTCCTGATAAAATTAATCTTACCGATCAAAGATTGTAATTCAGTTTTATTGGCAGGAGCAACCACCTTGTTGATTGCCTCAATAGACTTCCTACTAATTTCAATGCCCCACTGATGCACCATAAAACCCAAGAATTGTCCTGCCGATACACCAAATGCACACTTATTAGGATTCATCTTTAGTCCATGCTTCCTTGTGCATTCTAGTATCTTCCGTAGATCGGTTAGATGCTTTGTGATATCTCCAGACTTAATCACTATGTCATCGATGTAGATCTCTACTAATGTGCCGATGTATTCATGAAAAATAAAGTTTATAGCTCTTTGATAAGTAGCACCGGTATTTTTCAAACCAAACGTCATAACTATCCATTCAAATAATCCCACATGACCTGGACACCTAAAAGCAGTCTTGGGAATATCTTCTTCAGCCATAAATATTTGATTATAACCCGCATTACCATCTATGAAGCTGATAATTTGATGTCCTGTTGCAGCATCAATCAACAAATCAGCAATCGGCATTGGATAACCATCCATCGGTGTGGCTTTATTAAGATTCCTGAAATCAATACAAACACGAAGTTTCCCATTTTTTTTGTAAACAGGAACCACATTAGAAATTCACTCCGCATATCGACACTGCCGAATAAACTTTGCCTCAATTAATTTAGTTATTTCGGCCTTAATATCAGGAAGTATATTAGGATTGCACCGGCGCGCTGGCTGCTGATGTGGCCGAAATCCAGACCTAATAGGCAACCGATGTTCAACTATCAATCGGTCTAATCCAGGCATTTTAGTATAATCCCAAGCAAAACAATCTTTATATTCTTTTAACAAATCGACTAATTGCTGTTTACACTTGGAATTTAACTTAGCACTAATAAAAGTAGGCCTTGGCCTATCACCCTCACCAATATCTACTTCTACTAAATCATCAGCCGATGTAAACCCTTGACCTAATTTTCCATCATCGGCAAACCTATCCATTAAAATTCTTCTTCAGAACCGACTGCTTGGATCGGTGGAATTTCATAATCGGCAACTGTTGACGGTCCTTAAGTACCAAATATAGTTATCAAATAAATAAAGAAAAGGATCCAAATGCAACCAACACCTAGACTTAGGGTTTTATCTGACAGAATTCCACGAGTTTTGGTGTTTGTCTGTTTCTGCAGGGGGTTATCAGAAAATACGGAGGAAAAGCCCACACGTCGGGTTTACATAGAGATAATAACGTGTTCACCGATTTTCTATCATCTAGAAGACTCCAGAAGCCACGAGATCGAACGGGAGGCCGAACGGGCCCGGAGGCAGGGCGCCCGCCCTGCTCCCTAGGGCGCCCGCCCTGGCCTGAGAGCCAATCAGGCTCCGTCTCGCGGATTATGCTCCACCGACCTAAGGGATCAAGGAAAACCGTGCGATTAATGTCGGTTTGATCCGACGGCCCACGTTCACTTGAGGGAGCTATATAAGCAGGACCCCTAGCCCCTGGAGGAGGCACTCCCTCATTCTCATTCTTCAAACCCTAATCTCAGGAGGAGAGTCTCTGATCAAGCCCTAGAGCCACCACATCAACTAGATCTCTAGTATAGCATAGCTACATAGGATTAGAACTAGAAGGAGTCAATCTTCGATTGGTTTCCGGATCTGTCAAGAGGATTCTTGGTAATTCCTTTACTGTTCTTCATTGTTCATCTTTGTTCTTCAATATTATGAATACAACTTTGTTCTATTTCAATATATTGATTATGACTATGCTCTACTTGTTTATGTTTGCGATTATATTGTTCTTAGTTTATCGTAGTTATACGCTTGGCTTAGTTAGATTGGAATTATATACATGTTTAGGATCGTATAGCGTTTATCCATCGGATCCATGGGTAAATAATAAATATTGTGTAGGCGTGGTGCTTAGACCATATTTATCTGCGATTGCACCTTATATGCCGGATCGTGGGGTGGTCCGCGATGGTGACAGCTTCGTTGGTTCTTATATAGTCCTCCTCCCGTGTGTAAGGCAGGCAGAGCAACATTATTACGGGGGAGTGATTGCTATGTTTCTCATCTTCCTTGATAATATCACTATGCATGGGCGTAGTCCTTTCTCGCAATGATTGCCAAGTGTACTTGCACTAACTATGATATGCTAAACTTTATAGTTAAGAATAACTTAGGAAATATCCTTGTAGTTCGTCCTAATACCATGCTAATGACTTGCTAGAATATCTGTTGAGGTGCTTATCATTATTATATGTGGCTAGCTGATCAGATTAATTATCTTTGTCACCATTCATACTTTATCTATATTTTATGTGACACTTACCCCTGTATGCAAGAGATAGATGAATGCTCTCACTTATACATGCAATGATTGATACTCATTCCTATATTTCATTCCATAATCAACATTGATGTTAGTAATCCCTTCCCAGTGGTAAAAATATAAATAACGATACCTGGAATACTTCCCGGTTAAAATGCTACATCGGTATTAATCTGTGCGCTTGCAGATCTTATTTATTTAGAAGAGCAGTTGCATATTTCAATACCGCGTCTCTCATGTCATGCTGGGGATGACAACTTGGCTTAAGTGGCATGAGGGATAGGTTCGGCATTTTTAGCGCCGTTATCAGAATTAGAAAACTAAGTCTACTTTTGGTAATGACGTTAAGAATGCCCAACAAGCATTTTTGGCGCCGTTGCCGGGGAAGGTTGATTTACTAACAAGGAATGAATACGGAATTTGAGTCATCATTCGCATCATTAAGTGATTGAGATCATCAATTCTCCCATACAGATTTACCCCTGTATTTTTTCCATTCTTATTGTTTTGCAGGGTGATGTATGAATAGAGGACATCTTCCAGAAAATTTTGTTGACAACCCCGAAGCATTAATCAGAAAGGCAAGAGCCAAGCTCAAGAAGTCAACACTTCGACGCAACACTTCATCCAATCCAGAAGACCGCCGAAGTTTCATCCGGAATTTGTCAACAGAGTTTGCAGCCATGGCGAACAAGACGATCCGCGAGTTCTCAGCTCCCACTACGGACAACATCCGCACTGGACCTGCCGCGGCCATCGACAAGAACTTTGAGCTCAAGCCAGGGCTCATCAACATGGTACAAGCCAACCAGTTTTGTGGGAAGCCGCACGAAGATGCAAGTGCTCATCTCCAATACTTCCTAGAGATTTGCAGCACATTCACTTTATTAGATGTTTCCAGAGACGCCATATTACTTCGTCTTTTCCCATTCTCACTATTGGGGAGAGCGAAGCAGTGGTTCTATGCGACGAAGGATAAGAACACTACGTGGGCACTCTGCTCTACGAACTTTCTGGCTAAGTTCTTTCCCATGGGCAAGACCAATGCTCTCCGTGGGAAGATTACAAGTTTTCAGCAACAACATGATGAATCCGTTCCAGAAGCATGGGAGAGCTTTTAAGATTACATCCTAGAATGTCCCCATCATGGAATGGAAAGCTGGCTACTTATGCAGACTTTCTATCATGGGCTCATCACTAGTGCTCGTGAGACCATGGATGCTGCAGCTGGAGGCGCATTTCTATCACTCACCATACCACAAGCTACAGCCCTTGTGGAGAAGATGGCGTCCAACCAAGGTTGGAACGAAGAGAGGACTCAAACACGCAAGAAGGGTGGAGGTATGCACCAGCTCAAGGAGGTAGACATGTTGTCTGCAAAGTTAGACCTACTCATGAAAAAGCTCGATGACAAAGCTGGAGACAAAAGAGAAGTCATGAACGTCTACGACTCTCACATGACTTGTGAGGAATGTGGAGACACTGGACACTCAGGCAATCACTGCCCTGAGATGCTTGAGGATGCAAGGT